>OU862890.1:21037238-23921210 GCA_917880725.1 Selenia dentaria
AAACTAAAATACTTGGTACTATTTAAAAGGTATTCTATTTTCTTCAAAATTATAACTTATAGGTAATGAAAAGCTTGCCTTGCGGTCGGCAAATAAAGTGCGGGTTATAGGACCTGGGGAAGGTAGTTTCCGTTGCATTTGATATGCTGGTCGTGATAAGAACCGCTCGGCCACGCGACACTTGCTCAACCCCTTGCTAGGGTGGTTCGCCCTTCCGCCTTATTGATTAGCACCCTCTGGAAATCAACTTAATGGTGAAAACAACACATGCCCGTCACCCGTTATTATAAATAGCCGAATCATTCTTGCCTACACTTTTTTTAGGACTCGCTAACTGCCCGCTACTTTATCCTCGCGGAAAAAGTTCTCGTGATCCCTCAGGATTTATACGCGGATGAAAGGAAGACTATTTTAACACTGGGTATAACATATCATCATTTCTACTGAAAAATCCATTAAGCCTTTACCCTGAAGAAGTAACAAATATACACACACACACTTTAGTATAATGTATAATTATGTAATACTAGCGACTGCCCGCGACTTGGTTCGCGTAGTAGGCTCGGCTTTCGGCCTTGTCATAACCTCCCATCTTTTCTGGGTTTTTCTTTTATAAGAACCTTCTCCTGCCCATAATAAACACAACAAAAAAATACTTGTATGTACCGCATATTGTAACTGGTTCTGTAGTGAGTAAGTAGCACGGAATTTTAATTTTAACTAGTCAGGAGTAAGTAAGTAAGTAAGAAAATACACATATATAACTGTATATGAAAAACATACAAGAGACACCTACCTATAAATTGGTCATGGAAAATATCAAAGGAAAAATAAAAAAGGTTATGTTAAAAAGCATAAATTCAACGAAGTTATACGGTTTCGCTATTGTATACATTTCTTTAACTAAGTTTGTTTTCGTACCGAAATTATGAAATTTATTTTAAACTTTCGTGTGTTGTAAAATCATAATATGGTATAATAGTAATAAAATCTATTACGCAATTATGTCTATATGAAAGACATCTTAAATACACACATTTCATCACGCCTTTTGTCCCAAAGAGGCCGATACATACAAACATTACATACACTACGAACAGTCTCCATTTTGTTAGTAATTTTCTTAGCCTCATCACATAAGTGAGGCTTTTACGATATATATGTGGGAGGATATGGAATCTAGTCCAATTCCTACGCCGAGAACTCTAAGGCTTTAGCAATTTAATGTCTATCTTTATTCAGGTATCTAGAAATACGAATTGCTTATTAAATTGGAACTAGGTACTAATGCCGTTCTGATAGAGATAAGACCATTCCCTATTACTAGTGAGTGAAACGTGCTAGCTAACGGAGGCCGGTTACACCGATCGAGCCGTGTTAGCCAAGTCAAATAACACGAGCGTGTTGTAAATCTCTGGCTTTCATTGTGCTATCCAGAGTCGTGAGCTGTACATTCATTCTCGAAAAGGCAACATGGGAACACTAGAGTGGGGACATTTACATGTATGGTCTACATAATCGTTATTGTATCCTTATGGACCCACTTTAGACTAATTGTGTATCACCGCTCGTTCACGTTTGTATTTGGACATGTCCGATTGTTGGAATTAAGCTGTATGCAAATAGTCGATCGGAGAGCGTTCGGTTTGCGTGAGGTCGAATTGATACTTGCGGGTGTGATTGTAAGGTGTGTATTGCGGTCAGCGGGGAGTCGCAAGCGTTGCAACACTCCGGCTGTCGGAGTCGGTTGCGCCAAATCAATCTCGAGCGCTAATAGCACCGTTCGCGCCGGCTCCGTCAAAATAATCACACAAATATGTGGCTAGTGCAATAATTGCCGGTGATTCAACGTCACCAATTGTACTCGATCGTATGCTTATGAAATTTCAATGATTTTGTTATTTGGCTACTTGTAGTTAGCCAACTATATGTATCTACTTATCCGAAGAGATTTTAAATATAACGTTGGAATCATAGCTGATTATCCATCTCCATTAGTGGCTGGAAATATGGCATTTCTAATCGATGGACATATATAAAAACAAAAACTTGTAAAAATAAACACATAAGTAACTTCATCACTTGCTTCAGTTGCATATTATAAAATAGCACTCAAGTACAAGGCACTATATTTTAGAGACTAATTCTATTTTGACTAGACTTCCTTGCGTATGGCGCTTCTGCTTATTGCAATTCTGCCAATGTCCGTTCCATGGTAGTTTCGAAAACTTTGTGAAGGTCGTTTATACTAAAAATATGATCGGCGTGTTCACCAGACTACATAAGATCATATATGATGAATTCTGTCTTAATAATATGACAGGTAAATGTTCTTAACATTAGGTCGTATGTCGTCTTTTACATTCGTATCACCATGTCCTATTTGTTTTTTTGTGACGTATTCGCTGTGTTAATTTTACTGTACGTAATGTACCACCTCGCCTAACCTGCACGACGCTTTAACTGATTACGTAGCTGACTAAAATATGTTTAGCGCACCAGGAACTCCATAATATTTTAACCAGAAACGTAGGACACATTTAATGTAAGTGATAAAATACCTAATGTTTTTTCGTTTGTTACAGTTTGCGTCCCCGACTGCCGAGAGCGGAGCTTGCGGCAGTAGCTCTTCATCATCATCGTCATCTTCATCGTCATCTTCTTCGTCATCGTCGTCATCGTCGTCGGACTCTGACACGGCAGACGCGGCAGGCGGCGGTTCGGCGCACGCCTCTGCTGATGATTCAAGCGCTGCTCTTGCTGCCACCTGTCAGCTGCAGGTACTTGTTAATCATTATTATCATCATCAGCATCATCATCATCATCATTTTGTCTTATCCCGTCAGCTCAAGTCGACACTGCCCCCACTAGGATTCCCTGTGCCGTGGGAGGCATAGACACGCACATAACACACACAAACATCCAAGGCCCAAATTAACGAATTTAATTTTAAGATAAAGATCTCTGCTCTTCACACAGATATTTGCCAACCCAGGGATCGAATCTTCGACCTGTCGTTTCGAAGGCAGGGGTACTACCGTACTACCAAATCCGCTAACGCGGGCGTTATATAGTCAACATAAAGAATCGTTCGTTCATGACATTTTTACTTTATTTATTATGGTACATGTATTACGAGTAATGTTTGCATTTACTGATTTTATAATATTACCATGTGATATTTGGTATTTCTCTGCAAATAGGGTCTGGAAGAGATCGCTCTAAACGATATGTCCACCTATTGTTACACATCTTTTTAATTGATCTTTCTAATAAAATTCATGAATGTGTTGTCACAATAAAGTGTTACCTATCTATCTATGGACACGAAATACCCAGTCGTGGTACCCAATTTGGCAGTTTCAGATTTTATATACTAATCTCATTCAATCTCAACAGATATTACACATAACAAAGTGTTTGAACATTTCGTCATTAAACAGATAATATGTACTCGATTTTGTGGTTCTATATTCTGAAGTTGGCGTTGACGAACGGTCAGCTTTTAATTATGGTCAGCCGAGTTGTCGCCACTCTATTAGATCATATGATAAGTACTATGTTATACTATGTACTAAATATTATCGACCACCTCTAAGACCACATGTTTGAAACTGTATGTAAATCTTATATCTCATTATATTTAAGAATTTCGCAATTAGGTAATTTTATTTGGTAGCATGAATACAACATTTAAATGCTGTTTACTATTAACTAACGGCAAAACAATTGAATGTTTAAAGATTGGTCATCGCGTTTATTCAATATATCGTTTTTTGTGAGTTATTAATTCAATTTATTGAATATATTATAAGAAGTTATAAGTTTTTATTATTATATGATTAGAAGCATAATTAAATGTAGATTTTCCATATTTTTACCGAATTATTCACCGATGACAATCCATGTAAAGTTTATATATAATTAGATATGTGTATATTAACATAATAATTCTTTTTTTAATCATTTCTATATGCAGAGAAATATATTGTCAAATTATCGTCATTGTAAATGAGAGAGCGAATGTTTCTTTATCTACTTATCTTATAATTAATGGTTTCTCGTTACGACTTATACATTAATGAGAAACATAAAATAAAGCTGAGTACACGAATTAATATAAAATCATATAGATATAACGTAATTTATTTTTCATTGCAATACAGTACGGTACCTACACAAATTATGTCAAATATCATAGGGTTTGTGGGCTTTTTAGTAACCATCGAGACCTTGAATCTTCTCATATATACAAATCAATTGCTGTTCGTTTGTCCCGCTAAATACCAACACGGCATGACCGATTTGAATAATTCATCCCATCATCAGTTAGGTGAAACCGCGGGGCGCAGTCAGTACTCAATAAAAACAGTGACCAATCTCTAACACATTGTACATAGATGTGCTCAGCTTATAAGTTATTCTTGGCTATCGATTTTTGCTAAAATTATATTTAGTGAGCGGCACATTCACTCACAACTGAGGTCAGTAGGTTAAGTTCGTTATCTGTGCATTTGTATCAAACGAATTTGTGTAGGTGATCGACGATGCAGACCTCGCTGAACTATTTCCGGAGCAGACATCGAGCGCGCCGGCGCAACAAAATAACTTCCCAAGCTTCGGTCACGCCGCGCCGCCAGATACCGACGACAAGTCTATCGTGGATAATGGTACGTATTTACTTACCTACACATACGCGATCTTATGGCCATGTCTCATGGGCCATTGTAGGCACCTTACCTAAAGGTAAGGTTCCTACAATGGCCCAAACTTTAAATTGTATAACTTGGTTGAAATGTATGATAAAGTCGTTGTCGTCAGTGAAAGTGATTGTCAATTTCAAATATCAGGACTCGTCTTAACAATATTGTTGCATTTCAGGAGATGGGTCGAGCAGCGAAATGGAGCTTACGCCTCACCTGGTGACGGCGGCGATACAGCGGGCTACCGCAGAATCGTCGGGCTCGGAGAACGAATGTTCGAACTCTGAAGTGCGTGCGACCACCTCGCACTATGCGTCTAGTTTATTGCAGCAGTTTGTGGCACAGACGCAGTTGTTAAGTAGTACGGCGCCGCTTACGCCTATCGTTTCTACGGGGACTCCACCTTTACTCAACCCAGAGCCGATTGAAGGCGTGGGAACGATCAGTGATTGCGTCCTCGGACAGATCAACGCTCTCCCGGAGATACCGACGATACCCTCTAACTTCCTCTCAACATCGCCGCATCTGAGCCCGCAACAGACGGAGGAGCTGTCCCAAATAGACAAGGACCTTGAGGAGATAACATCGGTAGACTCAGTCGCTTTGTCTATTCCGAACCCGTCTGGCCTCGAAGACTGCGTCGATAACAACGATTTCATGCATTTGGACATCGTTCAGACTGGGACTGAATTAGGAAGCGCGAGCGACTTGCTCAAAAACTCGCCTCTGACCGTAACCAGCGAAATGAACTCGCCTAGCTTAATAGATTCTCATAAACTCGATACTATAAGTGTCAACTCCATCGAATCTCAAGAGGACGTCAAGAACGTCGTCGTTGAATCTAGAAGAAAGAGGGGCAGACCGCGGAAAGTTAGGAAACCGGAAGATTCAGAATCTCAGAAGGAAGATAAATCGGTAGTAAATGTGATCAATTTTCATAATAATAATGACCCACCAAACGTTTCTCCTGATTCTGGTATCTTGTCGAATCACAATTCTCCAACACATTCACCGCTGCGTCGACACGAGGTCGAAGAAGTTCACAGCAGGTCTGCAAGAAAATCGATTCAAAAAGAAAACTCCACAAGTGAAAGAAGAGCGATGAGATCCAAATCCAAAAGTAGAGGCAGGAGTCAAAACAGATCTGATTCTAGTGA
This sequence comes from Selenia dentaria, assembly GCA_917880725.1. Lineage (NCBI taxonomy): Eukaryota > Metazoa > Arthropoda > Insecta > Lepidoptera > Geometridae > Selenia > Selenia dentaria. Next base: position 21,043,099 of record OU862890.1, read on the forward strand.
CTGTGATTTTCAAAAGAAGAGAATAGAAAACGAAATTAAGCACATAAAAACGGAAGCGCCTTCACCGATTCCTCTAAAGCAAGAACAGAATAAAGTAGAAAAGAGCAAGAGAAATGACCACAAACTAGATATTGCCGCTTTAGACAGGATGTTGTATGCCACTGATAGGGTCCTGTACCCGCCGAGGAAGAAAGCTGGCCGCAAGCCTCAGGCAAAGGCTAAACCTACCAAAAGCCCACCAAAAACATTAAAGGATAAAAATCAGTATGAATCAGGTGAGAGCGACGATGATTCCAATTCGAATAACAGGTCTGTATTGTCCGGTGTGTATGCAAAAAGAAAAGAACTCAACAGTAAACTGGCAAATATACCAAAAAAGAACAACAAGAGTTTTGGTAACGCATGGAGGGATCACCAGAGCGAAAACGAAGCGGCAGCCGACGACCCTCTAGATCCCACATGGAAACAAATCGATCTGAACCCTAAATACAAAGACATTTTGTCAGGGTATAAAAGTGACTATGAATTCAAACCTTATAAGAGCTGCAGTCGACTTATAGAGTCAGGCTACAAAAGCGACTATGGGTGTAGATCTGGATACAAGAGTGATTATTATCGATCAGGATATAAAAGCGACCATAAATCCGGTTATAAAAGTGATAAGTCCGGATATAAAACTGATTATAGCGTTAGGAGCATGCGCAGGCGCATGAAAAAGCTTAAAAAGACTAGATCCGTGAGAGATCGATCATACTACAAAAATCAGAAACATTTTGTTTCTGATCAAGAAATAATACTACTTGCGAATAAAACACTTAATAGCCTGACACTCGGAAATAGTTCCAGCGAATCGGAATGTGAAAGCTATTTACGCAATCCCACTGCTAGTCCTAAATATGTTAGTGTTTGTACTAAATATCCTTTGCCGGCAAAATATGGGTTCAGTTTCTCTAAAGTTAATCGTAAACATGTACTGAGATTGAATTCTTCTGATCCTTTTGCACCTGGTCCCGTATTTGGCGGCTGGGAAAGGCCTATCACAACCTACAATTTATTCAAAGTGAGTCATAATAACAACAACACTTTGTTGAAATCACCAAGTAAGGGAGGATACATCGGCAGTCCATTGCCGGCTCTGAAGCCTGCTTTTTCGCATCAATTCGGAATGTCGCCAATTTGTACTCCAGGCAAACCAACAACAAAGAAAGAAAGCGATAGTTACCGACAATTTCCGAGACAATTATCTCCAAAATCTCGAAAACTGGGAAGAAGTAATAATTCGTTTCCTAGCCCCTCAAAAAAAGAAATATCTCCCAAACCATTGCCGAACATATTTGAAAAGTCTAAAAACAGCTATGTTCCAAACAAGAGCTTATCAAGAAATGTATTTCTTAGTTTTAAAAAGCCTCTTTTAAAACCATCATTTCATGTCAAGAGACACAGACGAACAGTTGTTTTGGCTCCGCCAAAAATTAATTTGAAACCAACAATAGATAGACCCTCTCGCATCACGGTAAAGACGGAAAATAAACATCACAGGCACAGAAGTAAAAGGCGACATCGATCAAGATCTGTATCAAAATGTAGGGGAGAATCTTATGCAAAAGCAGTAGATCTTGTTGATCAAAAATTCACACAAGATATGGATAGCCTGGTTTCGAACTTCATAAAACTTTGCCAAGTTGCTCCGAAATTGGTTACAAATATCCCACAGAATCAACCTAAAGCTATAGAAAAACCACCAGTTGATCCTGCCCCACCCAAAGTAATAAAAAGAGGATCTAAAAAACGTAAAACATCAGATAATCAAGAGGTACTAACTCCTACTTCAAAACGGAGACATAAGAAGCAATTAGCTGAATCTCAAAGTAAGGGTGGTAAAGATACAAATGAGCATAAGCTACCGCTTAAGAAGCGACATTACCACATAAATTCTTCTACAGGTAATTCGTTGAGTATAAGTTTAGTTCCGTCAGAGTTTGATGAAAATTCTAAGAATGGATCTAGCCCCGAGAAATTTTTATGCACTGAAACAGATTGTATGGGAGAAGATAAAAGCAGAGCCGGTTCCCCAAAAGGGAAAATCTTGAATGAAAAAGTTAAAAAAACTAACGAAGTCATTAAACATTCTCTTCAGGCAACTCAAGATGCAAAAACATCGAAACTTAATAACAATCTAACAGATACTTTAGACATAAAAATAGACGAAAATAATACTACTCCAACCAAAATTCATTCTCCACATTCTTTAGTTGCAACTGATGATGAATTATCTATAAAAAAACCAGATGCTGAACAATCAGAATTTTCCAAAAAGATTTATGAGACCTCTGAGAAACTAAAAGCTGTTGACAAAATGGTCCATGATTTAGAGAAGTTTTTGCCAAAGACGAAAGATTCCGAGGTCAAGGCAGATGTTTCTAAACAGGATGCCAATAAAATATCTTCGCCAAGATCGGAAGCGAAATCCTCGCCTGCTAGGCATTCCGCACCCATTGTGACACCAAAGAAACGCCATAGGCTGGAGGTGGACAAAACTGCTTCAGGTTTAGATCAAGTAGTGCAGACATTATCTAAGAAACTCTCTGAAGAAAAATCTAGCTCTTCCTCAATTTCAAAAGATACAAAGGACGCTAATCAAACTAATTCAAAAGAAGATACGAAGGAATCTGAATCAATGGATACTGATAGAAGTAAAGCAAGTGAGACTAGCTCGACTAGTAGCAGCCCGACTCTTGTTGACCCCCTGAAGAGTATGTCAGCTCGAACCTTATACAAAAGTTCCATTCCACCTGCTCAGAAATCCGAGATTATGACTCGAAAGAAAAATAGACTAGAAGGTTTAACTAGCAATCTTGTCTCTAAAATCAACCCCAGTGCGGCGACTAAGGTTCTAGATACTCTCTTGAACAATAATATACGGAAATCGATTGAATCTAGGATCTTGGAGAAAGAAAAGAACAATTCAGATTCTTCTAAAAGTAGTGATGAAAAACCGAAAAGCAAGGAAATAACACAAATTAGCACTAGAGCTACAGTTATAAAATCTCCAGTGTCTAAGGGTAAAGTCATCGATACAAAAAAAACAAAGACTTCAGAACCCGCTTCTACTTTGCAGCAATCTGTAGTTGTTAATGTAGACAAACCTACTGGAATATTTGAACCGTCTGTAGACCTGGAAGAACAAATACCTAAATCATCAATATGCGTTAGTAACGTATTGATTGACAATCATAAAATGAAAACCAAAGGGAAAGGAGACAACAAAAACTCAAACTCATTGCTTGTGCCTATCGACACGGAATCGGATATTCCGTTGGCGTTGATTTCTGCGACACCTGAACCCATCATTAGGCCTAAAAGAGGAGAATCTATAGCATCAGTTTTGTCTGATAAAATTCAAGAAAATAGTGGTCATAACTTACGGCAATCTAAAAGAAATCTAAGTGAAAATGATGACGCGAGTGAAACTAAGAAGAAAAAGAAACCCAATAATATAATAAGAGAAAGCAAGTTGGTTTTACCAACAAAAGTGCTCATTCCAAAAGTACAGGCCGAGAAATTAGTTATCGATGATTTTTCCAAAAAAGCCGTCATACCTGAAAAGAAAACAGACATAAGCGACACAAATGACAGTAATAAAGTTAAAAGAAGCAGAAGACGAAAAGCTTTCAATAGAACTGGTTTTCCAAGTGTCAAAAAGAAGAAGAAGAAACTTGACCCCAACAACTCCCAAAATATTACGTCAGACTTTACATCTGACACTGATAATAATTCTTCTGCTTTTGAAAGGGTACCGAAAGATGGAGAAGCCATGAGCAGTTTCTTAGAACGTACAACGTCCAAAAAGCTGGAACTTAAAGTGGTTTTAAATAAAGAAGAATGTCCAAGACAGGGTCGCCTAACGGTAGTCGCTCTAGAAAAGTTGCAAGGAAAAGATATACTGCCCGAAAACAACAACAAAACCATTACTGCAACTAGCACAGTTGAAAAGAAAAACACAACTTCTTCAATTTTAAGAGCGCCTGCCCTTCATTTGAAACAAAATAAACCGGAGAAAGATCCTAAAACTCATATAAACAAATGGGAAGTGCTCAGCGAGAGTGACAGTATCCCATCTTTGGCTAGCTCTCTCGGTAATGATCCAGAAGATAGTATTCCATTAAGTTTATTAAATCTAAAAGCGGTTGAAAAGCCCACCGGGCGTTTAGAAAACCTGGAAAGGTTGAAACGCAAGACGAGAGCTGTGTCACCATCTCAAGAAATAGAAGAAATTTTCTCTAAACGAAAGGTAGTAGAAAAGAACTCCAAAATGGGTCTGAGACCAAAATCTAGTCTAGCCGTTTTGTGCCCGACTGAGAAGAGATTGACGCGTAGCTCCGATAATACTAACGAGGAAGCGTCAAAGATCAAGCCAAAGAAACATGAGATAAAACCGATCGCGGAAATCGAAAAACCATCGAAACCTGATGGTATCACCACTAGAAGAAAGTCAAGGTCTTGCCTCATCGCAAAGAAAGCTCGCGAGGTCCAGTCAAGTTCTCGGGAAAGTTCAATAGACACCGTTGTGAGCCGAAAGCTGACTACAAAGTCCCGCGAGCCGTCTATCGACATGCTTCAAGACAATGACGAGAACGATCCATTGCCGCTCAACGAAAAGGAAATAGACTTCGAAAAGAGTATCGACGTCCTTTCCAAAAACGTTATCTCCAAGAAGCGAATCGCGTCGTCTCGAGACCAGAGCCCTGCAAGTAGTGTAGACAACAGAGATAAGCCAGTCGTGTCCAAGAGGAATCCGCGGCTTCGGAAGAAATTCTTAGCAGCGGGTCTCTTCTCCGACTATTATAAAGACGAGTAAGTATTGGTATTCTATATGTCGGAATTATTATTAGATCGTCTTGATCATTCGAATAGAAATTGTCACGGTGCACGAACCTAAACGATTTTTAGGGCTCTGTAGTACTACAAGTAACCCTTACAACATGCTTGTCTGTCCGTCTGTCTAATACAATCTAAATTCTTAAGAGCTCAATATAATGCTTTTTACAGTTATAAATGAAAGTGCTTGAAATTATGCACAAAATAATAATTCAGATATAGATGTCAATTTTAAAATCAGGTATATATGTTTTTTTTTAATGATGAAACATATTTTTGCTGCACCTTTGTGTCATCGTTTTAATGACTTATTGAAAGAAAAGCAACATATGTATAGCGAAATATGGCCCGCGAAAGTTCTTGCGAGATCCCTCCTGCCATTTCTAAACTATTTCGCTATGACTTAGAAGTTCAAATTCACATTGATAAATCTTACTAAGAAAGCAAATTAAAAAGTATTTGTAGTTTAATCCCATTATTGCTTTTCGACTTACAAAGAAGCAACAAGCGATGACCCATGTCGAATGTCAATTCTTAGACAATTCCAAGCAATACTCCTTTTGTGGCCTGTATAAATTAAAAAATAAAAAGTACACGTGTTTTGTGAGCTATCAGATCAGCTATCAGCTACGGAACTGTATAAGTATGGCTGGCATGCCCTTGGCAAGTTCTTTATTATCGCAATTTGTGTAAAGCGACGTCCTAAGTAGGCGATTCAAATTGAACGCGATTGCCAAGCGAATTCAATGCGATGCGGCGGCGTTATCCTACGGATAATCGTCCCGCACCACCGCTGCGCCGCCGCCATTCAGTGACACTGTACATTTGCCATGGACAGATATTATTGAAAAATCCATTTTTTAAATATCAAATACTCAAAAAGTATGTACGGCAGAGAAATTTGTATAAAGAATTATGGACTTGAACCGTTTGTGAAATATTTTATTCCTTTTATCAAATAATATAGGATATTCTGGGATGGAATTAATTAAATTTTCTACTTCCGACACTAAAACTATGGCACCGCAACCAGTTCGCGCGGAAATATCAAACCAACTGATCGCGTTCGCTTCCTTTCGCGCCGCGCCGCGCCGCACTCTACGTGTGTTTGGTTACGTAGGGCACTTACTAACACTATTTCAAGCTACAATAACATAACCATATGTACCGTCTTCCGCCATCGAGTACTAAACATGTAATACATTTCAGTCCCAAGCCAGAAGGCAAAGGCAAGAACCTGGTGACCCAAACGGAGTTCCCGCCTGGACTGCTATCCCCGCCTCCGTACTGCGAGCGTTGGGTTCGACGCCGCTTGCAGCACTTCACGTTGCCGTATGACATCTGGTGGCAACAACATTACAACCAGCCTGTGCCTTCCTGGAACTATAAGAAGATCCGGACTAGTGAGTGTTGAATTGTATACTGGAGTCTCAATAGTGTTCTCGATATGCCTTTGTAATATGACTGTTGAGTATAGGCATATATTTTCCTAAGATACTTCATCATTTTCACGTGACTTCTAGAATGAAACACCAAAAATAGGTAAATATCTGGTTAAAACAGAACTTACTTATCTTTAATACAGTTAAAACAAACTGTATTTGCTTCACGACGTACGAATGTGATAAAGATCGATCAAGTGACTGCTCATTTAGAGCAACTCTTAAGCAGGACAAGACAGCTTTTCCGGATTGAAAAAATATTTTACATCTCTCATATTCGGTAAGTAGGTCCTTATTACCCCCAAATGTGGCTTGTAGGTGACCAATTAGCGCTCTAGGGTAATAATGTAGCTAGAAAAACCCTAGGGCGGTTTACATCTCTCATATTCGGTAAGTAGGTCCTTATTACCCCCAAATGGGGCTTGTAGGTGACCAATTAGCGCTCTAGGGTAATAATGTAGCTAGAAAAACCCTAGGGCGGTTTACATCTCTCATATTCGGTAAGTAGGTCCTTATTACCCCCAAATGGGGCTTGTAGGTGACCAATTAGCGCTCTAGGGTAATAATGTAGCTAGAAAAGCCCTAGGGCGGTAAGTAATTAAAAAAACACTTCAATCTTTCAAAAAGTTCGCGTACATCTAATCATCATACTGGCAATAGACATCATGCATTCAGCCCAATGACAAAAGAGGTCGCTTCGCTATTCAGCCTTGTCTTCGTATGAGTATAATAGTCATCAATTTTATTTTTGTAATGCCGGTTTTTTTTCTACTTACCTCACAATCGAGATGTAAAGCAGAGTAGTTAGCTTGGGTGTAAGAACTAAAAGCGCCCTCGCTGCGCTCGTGCGCCTAAATATCTCGGGCTGCATTTGATGCCTTACAGCCCTTGGCTACTTATCTACTATAAACACTACCTCCTCAATATGCTGTGCTATTTATTAAGAATTATTTTTGTATATATATTTGGGGAGGAACTATTAAAAATGTACCCTTTAATCTTTTCAAAGGTAATGTACCTTAAATCAAAGACATTGCCCACGTAAGTGCTTTATACGTACGGGAATATACATTATACGTACGGGAATATACATACTTTCAGTACGGAAGTTGTATAATATATTTAATTTGCAACATTAAGCTCTTGGATATGACACTAATAAATTAAATAGAATATGAATAGCTATTGTAATATATAATATATATAGCTTACGTAAAGTCAAATTTTGGACACATTCCATGAAAATAGATAACTTCGATCTGAGTAACTTCAAGTCAGGCTCTTATAGCTCGAAATAAGTTTCCTGACTTATTTGTTGTATTTTAGCTTTATTAGTAGTACTTATTAGTATAAATAATGAGTGAAATAAAGTCTAGAGTGTAAATTGTGTATTTATAAGTGGTTTGTTAATTTCAGATGTGTACTATGACGTGAAGCCGTCGGCGGAAGAATGCGAGAGCGTCGCTTGCAACTGTGCCTCGGCGTCTTGTTGTAACGAGGACTGCATCAACCGTCTCGTATACTCTGAGTGTTCGCCACAACTGTGCCCGTGCGGGTAAGCATTACTGCAAATATATTTCGTAGAAATCTTATCTGCCACCACGGCACAGATTACAGAATAAATATAATATATCGTACGCGTAGCTCATTAATATATTTCTCAGTGACGAGCGCAGTGCATTGCCATGCTGGGTTTTGAACTGTTGCTGTTTAACCCATTGGGGTGCCTGGTGGGCAAAAATCACACGGCGTGCCTGGTGGGTCTGTCGGACCCGTTAACAAAATCTTTTTTTTATATTACTCACTGTGTTAGAATACCAAATAACAAGTATTTGTTAATTTCGAATACTGTATTGTATGATATGAATAAAACATGATTTTATGTTGATTATCTAAATGAAAACACTACTTTTAGGTACCAAAAATCAACTGTTTGTGTTTAAATCAATAGTACCAAACTTTTTTTACAATTTCAAGAATCAGTATTTACAATTATTTAAAGCACAGTTGAATTAACTTACAAACTTATGATCTTTAGATACAAATTCAGAATATAACTTATAACTACTTAGTCAGTTGTGCGATAATTTTCGCAAATTAAATTGCGTATTCCATGCAAATGTGACTCGTGCAATAGGCACATGTGCGCTTAGACTTGCAATCTTTTTTGTAGGACATAAATAACAACGCCTTTTTATAGCAGCTTCAAGTCTTTTCGGTGCTGGCTCTGAGGGTTCACCTATATGAGAGTCAATTCACTCGCGTGTCAATTTCATCAAAAACTACATCGTCATCGTCCTTTCATCCAAATCTATTTATAAATAGTTGGCTTTTTTTCGGTAACAATTATTTGTCTGGCCATTTTAAATTGCAACAATATTATTTACACAATTGATGTACGATTATAAACTCATTGAAACATAAAACAAGAATAATTACTTACCGATTAAAAGTTACGCCGCGTGCCTGGTCGGGTCCCACGGACCCGTGCGCACAGAAAACGTGTGTTACTCTAACAGGTGCGAGTTGCGGATTGTGGGGGTGGTGGCAAAATGGCCGCTGGTCTATATTGTGAAGCTACTCAAAAGCGCAGCTGGCTTGGTCGCGAAGTCGAAGAAATATTGTCAATTTTTTTAAGTAACGGGTCTATCAGATCCACCAGACACCCCAAGGGTTAAAATTCGGCAAGCCTGACATCAGGCGAGCGAATTGCTTGTCTTATCACCGATCGATTAAAATTACAGTTAATTCCAAACAACATGTATATGAAAAAAAATTAGCTGTAAAGATATTTTTATGATATCTTTACAGCTAACACTACATATAGCATACTGCATATGTAGTATGAAATTATAAAGGACATATATACTTTAAATATAATGAATTACTCTACTTTTGGTATGTTGACATTTGCCATCCACGTTTCTTTAAAATTAAAAATAAATGGCCCCGAGGTTGTTTCCAGTTTGTCGCGGTAGTGGCTCTTTATATTGATATTGATATAGCAGTAGTATAGAATATTTTAAAGTACAGTGTTTTTGAATGCCTAAATTGAATGAATGATTTTGATTTGATTTGGAGCACTTACTAAATATTTCTATTTCAACTTGACAGAGACAAATGCAAGAACCAGCGCATTCAACGCCACGAATGGGCGTCCGGCCTAGAGAAGTTCATGACTGAAAACAAAGGGTGGGGAGTGCGAACCAAACATAAGATCGTGAATGGAGATTTCATCCTTGAATACGTTGGGGAGGTAGTCTCCGACAAGGAATTCAAGGTAAGGAGGAAGATTTTCTAGTCGACGCATATTTTATTACTGCTTCAGGCGAAATGAGTGTAGATTACGACCAAATTTCATGATTCGACTTCGCGAAAACTTATTTTTCGACGCTTAAACCTAAAAACCTAATAACCGAAAAACGTACGGTAAATTGAATATACGTTTTTATGAAGTTTGGGAGCCAATACACGACTGAGCAAACTTGGCTCGATAGAAAAAAATCGGCAACATTCCCTAAATTTTGCAATTTTTTTACCGTGCTTCATCGGAAAAAGCATTTTTATTTAAATATGGGCAAATATATTTCAATACATACGTATCATATTCGAATTCCCAATTACTTATATTATATTTAAATAATATAAGTATTTTATATTTATAAATATATAAGTAAATTTATAAATTACATTATAAATACATTTATAAAAAATATAAGTAAATATTATAAATTATATTTACTAATGAACTATGGACTCTTGTATCATTAAAATTTTATCAAATGATTAAATTTTAATGATGATAATTTAGCAGGTATTCAATTGCATCTTCGCATTACATCTTCCAATCTAAGAAACAATTCTCAAACTTATTGAAAGCACCGTAAATTGTTTTAAAATTAGGATTTGACCGCGCCTTCAGAAGAGGAGGAGGTTCTATCTTCAGCAGTATGTTTTTTTAAGTATGTTCGCCGAGTTTACCGATTGCGGAACGATATTGAAAAAGGAGTCATACCTTATTAATCTTTTCTATACCGTGATAATTAAAAAAAAGATGTATGTATGAAACTGACGTATATTTACGTCTCTGGGACGCAAAGGGTTAAACAAAATTAATTTTCAATGGGGCTATTATGGGCGTTAGCCCCATTTAAATTTCATCATACAACAGACATGGTTGACATGGCACGGAAGCCTTCGTGCGCGAGTCCACTCACAATTGGCTGTTTTTTTAGTATTTCAACTGTCTAACTATCACGGTTCATGAAATAACGCCTGGTGACCGACGGACGGACAGCGGAGTTTTAGTAATAGGGTCCCGTTTTATCCTCTGGGTACGGAACCCTAAAAAGGTGTTGCATGAGGATGATGTTAAAGTTTCAATAGAAGTGGTTCCTACACGACAATACTATAGTGAAGTGGTTTTCATGTTTTCACTTGTTTATGACTACACATTACTCTTTCTGTTTTGTAGATTTGTTTTCAGTTAGATACTTACTTATAATAATAAAAATTTACCGGCTGCATTCACTTGGTCTTATATGGTTTAAGTCCGACGACTTAGAAAATATAAAACGTTCTTCTTCAAAAAGTGTTCACGCTTGGATATCGCCGACTATAACCAATATCATAGACATAATACCAAGTGAGTGCAGCTGGTATCATTATATTATTTTAATAGTTTTCAAACTCTAAGATACATACTTGTTACTTGTATAAAGTAATGTATAGAATATGTACGTTTGTGCAGGAGCGAATGGCAACCCGGTACGCTCGCGACACTCACCACTACTGCTTACACTTGGACGGCGGGTTGGTGATCGACGGACACCGGATGGGAGGCGACGGACGGTTCGTCAACCACTCCTGCCGACCCAACTGCGAGATGCAGAAGTGGACCGCCAACGGTCAGTGTTTACCTCTACCGATTCATAAATACACCAAAGTCAATCATAATCATCAAAATTTTCCAGGTATACTTGAAAATATTAAAATTAACTGCGCTCCGCGGTTTAATCCGCATGGTGATAAATGATAATTATAAATCTAAATATATAGCCTAAGTTACTCAAGGATAATGTAGCATTCTAATAACGATTTTTTGAAATCGGTCCAGTATTTTTGAGTTTATTTGTTACAAACATACAAAAATACAAATTTTTCCTCATAATTATATAAGCATCAATGTGAATGTTTGTAAATGAGTAAGTGTGTATGTTAGTTACTTATTCTAGCACAAATGGATGAACAGATTCAAACGTAACTTGGAATAAAAATAGATTAAACCCAGAAATAACACTTATCTGGACTCAACATGCATCGCGAGAATTTTATTTAAGGCGTACGAAGCCTAGGGTAGAAACTAGTAATATAAAATAGTGCTAGAAGAATAAAATAAGCGGAGGTTTTGTAAGCAAGATTGGTGAGGGAGAACAGTCGCAACTAGCTTAAGCATGTAGTAATTGATTTCTTCTTGTGTGCTAAGTGCTAAATCACGACTTGTGAAACGTGTTGATTTTAAATTGTTGTTTTTATGTTGCCCGCGATTTTGCCTTCGTGTAGTAAGACTATCGCGACCTCTTTGGGATCATCGGATCAGGATAAAATGTAGCCAATGTGTTATTCTTCGTCATCTTCATTACAAGTTATATTGTCATAAAAACTCCGTGAGAACTCATAATTAAATGGTAAACCGGCAAACATTGGAAGCTTCATCAACTCCGTTGAGCTGTTGCATGTGTGAAGCAATATCAAACACTATATTCACTAACAAACTTTTGTTTTTAAGATATTAGTGTGAATTGTGATATTTTGGCTATTGAATGTTTGTAAAAAAAGGTTTGCAAAGTTTTTTCTTGTGACACACATGCCTGTGTAACATTGGCTTAGGAGTTTGCTGAAATATCCGGCTTTTTAATTAAGAATGCTACCGATTACTGTAGACATCTGGATCAGGGGACGCAAACAATTCCCGAGCTATATAAATTGCATAATAAAACTAGGGAAAAAGTTTATTTTTATTGTGATTACTAAGATTAAGTCCAGAGCAAGCAAAGGATCCCATAATTAAACGATAAGCATAGCGAGTGATGCTAATATAGAATATTGAGTGTAGTAAGGATTTAAAAACACAAGACACAAATTACTCTGTTCACACGTAACACATTAATCTGTTGATGTCCCTCATTGGTGAGTGTGTAATGTATTTGCAAATTACATACCATTACATTTTGTATGTAAGAAATAACTTATAACTAAATTTAACAACACAAATACATACATCACAACCGCCGTGATGGCATGTAACCTTAATTTTTGACAAGGGAATACAAATTAAACATGATAATCTTAATTTCAGGCACGTTTAGAATGGCGTTATTCGCTCTACGGGACATCGACCCCGGCGAAGAGTTGACCTACGATTACAACTTCTCACTATTCAATCCTGCCGTCGGTCAGGTAAAATCTATTTAGTTTATTACCTCACTTGAACATCCCTGAAAAATAATTTTGTATTAGTACTTTTAACACGACGGGTTGTGTCATGGAATACATAAAGAATTCTTGTAACTTGACTGTCGAATTTTCAGAGTAAAGGCCTTACTTATTATAAGCGTTGTACCACTTTAAATAACGTCATTTAGTTTTGCTCACTACAAAACTGTTCCGCGCCGTACTAAATGACGTTAATTAAATGTATGCAGCATTTAAGTAAGGCGGCCGTTAGTCTGAAAAATCGACAGTCAAGTTATCAAGTATTCTGTATGTTCTTTTAGTGTAATGAAGTTCAGATGCAAATTCTTGCAAAGTCAAATCAAAATGAAAGTGACGTAGGAAAAGCCCAAAAGTTTGAAAATTGTTGTTATTAATTTTTAACTTTGATTAATATTTCTTGCTTGTATTGTATATACAGTAAATTTTATCGTGTACATACAGGTGCATTATCTGAGCAAACAATTCCCTAGGACTTCAAACTGAAAAAAACGAAAACTTCAATTTTTTCAAAGAATAATAATGTAATCTGGGAGTTTTCAAGTACCAAGTGAATATGTCTTCTAAGCAAGCGGGTTCCATCACCCGCCTCGTCGTCACTTTCCATCTGTTGAGACTAATCTAAAAAAAAATCTAATAAAAAGCTAGTGAAACGCTTTCGTATCAGATTAAAAAAATATACCTATACAGAAATATAATATCCCGAGCGAGTCATTATGATATCATCAGCGAGAATTGTAAATAGCCAAAAACAGTTATTGTATATAATTGTACTCTTTCAGCCATGCAAATGCGATTCAGAAGACTGTCGCGGTGTGATTGGTGGCAAATCGCAACGTATCACCAAACTGCCAGTCAAGACGCAATCCCGAACGCCTTCCAACGCGTCCAACCAATCAGCGGGCTCCACAAACCAACCGCGCGTCGGACGGCCGCGCAAAGCCGTCAAGTGCAACAAGAAATCCGAACAGCAAAGCGTCAGTACGTGCGATATAAAGAACATGACGATATTGAAATACCAGCAACATCTGAACAAACTATGGCAGGAGCCACAAATGAAACCGCTCACTGCCAAAGAACGGAACCTTGTGAAGGAACGCCACTGTTTCCTGTTTAGAAATCTTGAATGTGTAAGTGTAGATTATTTCGGTTGGTACAAACTAAATTATGGTAATTTCTAATCTAGTAAATTTCTTCACTGACTGCTTATTTCAGTGAAGAACTTGCAAAATTATGCAAAAAATATCGGCAGCGACTGCTCAGACACCCCAATAACCTGATTTTACACTTAGTTACACACACTTATGAACCCAGGCTTAGCGCGTTATCCCGAGTAACTGACCGTTAGTCAAATCAGAGTCAGAGAAGAGGAAACCCATAAGTAGATGCCTCCAATGGAGGGCACACTTTTTTTTTGACACAAGCGTTCAACACATTAGGAGCTAGCTTATAGTCAAAGGACTGATTGTAGATAAATACTGAAAAAAAGAGTAATTGCTTGTCACGATCATAAAACTTGGAATCAACATGATGTATTTGATGAAAGTTGAACTAACTTAAACGCATAAATCACGCATTTATATTGTTTTAATTTTCCAATTGTGTAAAGGTGTAGTACTTCAATAATGTTGAGAATTAATTATTGTGTGTTGAATATCAAATATGAGAGAATAATAGTAATAATAATGTACCCCTTTTCACATAATTTAAGAGTATTCCTCTTGTTTCCGTGTGGTTAATCTCTAAATTTTTCAGATATTAACCCAATCTTGACAATATTTTATTTTCTGTAATGTATGAATCTGTGTCGATGTTAATTTAATTTCATGCGATTGAATTATGATTTATATTGTTAAATTCAAAGGAGTGAATGTCTGTGTGAAGTAACGATTCTCGTACCCCTTTAGTCCTATTAACGGAGTATTTGTTACTGTACACATAATAAATATAATTCACACGCCTAGGGTACCTATTAGTAGGGAAGTAACATTAAAGACTATATTCAATTTCATTGTCAATCAACAGGTGCGCCGCATGCGTGATCGTCTGTCCATAGCCTTACCTCCCTCTCCACCCCCGGCTACTACTCCCCCTAATCCAGCCCCACCCCCTGCCACTACCCTCCTTCCCCCTCCATCGTCCGTTTCAATGATAAACCCTCTAACACTTCCCGATACTATGGACCCGTCTGTATTCCTCTCACGACTCCAATCGTTGCGATCGCCACGTGAAGAGAACGCGAAACGCCTCGTAGTCAACGACGATCCGTCGCTCTCGAAGAAAGAACGCCTTGCGAAGGTCTTCAAAGCTTTGCATGGTGCTGTCATAGCTGTGAAAGGTTAGTGTTATGTTATTAATGCCTTGAGGCCTAGGTTCTGTTTTTTTTCATATTTTCATGACTCTCGCGGTTGTTAACTAAGTTAGAATTAGTACTCACGAGATGCAGATCACAAATTAATACGTTTTCGAATACCCTAAATTTATTAAATCGTGGTCTACATCCCGTGATTAATAATTATAACATTTTTCATATGTTTTTGTTTATGTAGACGCTTATCTAGCGGTAAGCCCCCTAAAATTGGGATCATGACAACCACGTGTATATTTATAGGAGGTAGGCACTCTAGGGGGGTTAATCAGATGCCAGAGTAGTAGGACCCTAGTGCAAGTATATCTTGGTGGTGGCATAGTGCGAGAAATTTTGGTTGCAATTATTTATGGAAGCTATGGTTTTAGATTGTATAGCACTGTAGCAAGTGAAAATATTAGGCAAATGTGACTTAAGAACTCGGAATGACGAGCGCAGGCATTATCACGTAATTCTTTGACAATTGAATGTCTGTGTCACTGCAATTGTCATATGGAGGGCAGCGCTTTTAATAGGGTAACCTATTTACTGTGTCCTCACTTGAGAACCTTAATAGAAATGAACAACCGTATGCAAAGGTCTATGTGCCTATAAGCTTAGCAGAGCATTTGCGATTTTCAATGGCTTTGCGACGATTAGGTTTCGCTTAAACCTACTACACTAAAAGTAAATTTACCGAACACAGCTACACTGACTAGAAATTCGGTATCGTCGCAATAAACGCATACTTAGCTTTCTTTATATTCTTCTCAATTCTTTCTCTCCAAATTACCTAAGAGACGCTCTATGCGCTCTTCTAATCATCTGCTTGAGTTTCCTGAACGTAATTCCACTTTTTACACTTACTCTTTTACAGTCACTGCAAATCGCTTGTGGAATTATATTCCTGTAGAAATTCGAAAAGAATCTTCCTTGGGAACTTTCAAATTCAAACTTTATTAACATTACCTAATTGAGCTATTTAAATATATGTAAACTATTTATATGTGTGTATATGTATAGTTATAGTTTATAGAATAGTTAGTTATTTATTAATTATTATTTATGAATTGATGTTCTAGCTTGAATATCTGCATAGAAAACGAATTCTCAAGTTTAAAATAAAGCACTACCAAATACACTTCCATATTACACAAAGATTAGATAGAAGAAAATGATAATTAGCATTAAGTTCGCCTATGTAATTTTAATTTTGTGCCATAAATAATATTCTATCTATCTATCTAAAATCTACATATTTTAAGCTTTCGATACACCGAAAATTAATTTATTTGTAATTTAATTTTACAGATGACAATGACAAACCACTGTGCGGACCTCTCCTGAAAACGAAGCCGGGCAAGTCAGCAGACGGGGCGTCGGGCAGCCCCGATCTAAATACTATAGGGCATAACATTGACAGTGGCAAATACGAGTCTGTCGCTCAGTTCGATGCTGACATGAATTCAGTGTTTACTACGGTCATGAGGGAACAAGGTCGCGTATCCACTTTGGGCAATATTGCTGTGCAGCTAAAAAAGGTGAGATTTAAATAATTGATGTCACTGCAATGCCATGAATACTCGCTATTTATCACGCTTGTGGTGCTGCGATCAACGGAGACCTGTCAAGTCAAAAGTGTTTTGTGGATGTTTTGTGTAACAACTTATCTTATTAATTAATTATCAACGGCCTTACTTATAAACGCTCCTTAAATTTAAATGATGTTATTTAGTACTGCGCAAAGGAAAAATGTTGCGCCGTACTAAGTGACGTTATTTAAATTTAAGCAACGTATAAAAGTAAGGCCGTAAATTTATTATTAATTAATTAATATTTTATGTATCTAAATTTAGATAATATTAGACATGTCTCCACTGACTGTAGCGCCCTACTGGTGGCTCTTTTTAGAACTACTCAGATTAGCTGCCATTGCATCGCAAATCTAAAATTGTAATAATTGTATGCCGACATATAACATGCATTATGCCGGCATATACATATATGTATTTGTGATTAGAATGAGGCTTCTTTTGCAATTGAATATATTATAAAAAGCTAGATGACTTTCGAAATAAAAGTTGAGCTATAATTGTTTACAGACTTACAATATCGCTAAATCGGACTTCGTTGAACACCTAACGAAAATCCTGGGTGCCGATGATCCGTTGCCAGCCGGATTCTTGCAGAAAGCTAAGACTGGTAAGTTTTACCAACTGCTCTGTCTCTTACATATGTAATTGTTAGTAAATTTGATGGGTTTGAAGGTGCTGCTTATGGCCAAAAATACTTGCCCACGCGACTTGTACAATACGGCCGTTTTAGCTTGACTGTCTTCTTGAACTTCGACCACATTACTGTGTAGTACGATTTTCGTGAACCAAATGGCAAAATATTCTGAGACGGTATTTTTAAATTTAGCGACCCCGGAGATAGACACTACTAATTACTGCGTATATTCACGCAGTAATTCGTAGTATATATCTCCGGGGCCGAAAGGTCCGCACGTCCGTAAATCTATTCCATCTAGCATCTTGTACAGAGTATGTTACTAGACGGATTTAGCTTACTAGGTGGTGGTGGTTTTATGCATATAAGTTCGTCTTTGTTATGTTATGGGCATTCAGTCTACCTGTGACCATGTTCACTGAAGTGTTCGAAACGTCGGGATAAAATAATATAAACTTATACGCGATTTGGTCCCCTTAAAGTGCGCACTGCAGTTCCACGCAAAACTACTGCTGAAAGTTCTGGGTGCCACTGCAACTGTCATGGGAAATCGTAGTGTTACTAGCACGTCTTGTCCGGTAGTGGAATAAAATTTTTTCATTGTTACAGAGGAGGTGATCCTATGTCCGTGCGGACTGCACGTGGAAGAAGGGCTGATGGTGCAGTGCGGCGCGGCGCGGTGCGGCGTGTGGCAGCACGCGCGGTGCATGCGTGTGGACGACACCGCGCCCGTGCACTACTGCCATAACTGCAAGCCGAGACCGGTGAGTCGACCTTTATGCTGTACTACACTACAGAGCATCCACTGCTGGTTCGTTGTCGTCTATGCTCTAAACATGATATTCTCATGAACTACATCAGCATTTATAATCCAGTCTTAAATGTTCACCTTCACCACTAATAAACTAATAATATAAATATCACTATAAAATCCTTTTATGAAGGTATATAATAAAGGATAGAGATAATATAGGAAAGTATAACATAATTTTTTTTTCGATACAAATCTAGTAGGAGTAGCACATTCGTTGTGAAGGAGTTCATCTGAAAACTACTGCGACAATACCTATTTCTACCACAACGCGTTAATGTTAGCATTACTGTGTTCATGGATATGGTCCTTCAAACCGGAACACAGTAATAACAACTTAATATCCCAGTATCAAGGCGCAGCTTGTCACTTGTTAAAAACTGCATCTGTTATGTGGGAGAGGTTACTGCTCAACACCAGGGAGACAAGTCTCTTAGCTATGTAACCGCGTTTTCGCAACTCAATTGCATGAAAGTGTGTTGAAAATTTAGGTTCGATCGCGGGCCAGCGGCTTACTATCGATAGGTTTGTACATAATTGGTATACTGTAAACTATGGAGTTGCGATTGCGACGCTTCAGTGGCGTAGTTCGTCACTCTTGTTTTTTTAAAGCAAAGACAACATAGATTTATTAATCGTGCTGATTTTTATCATTAATGTATAAAAATCTCAGTTTCAATGATATTTTGAAGGTATTTAGATAGCAAAATGATAAAAAAGTATTTATTTATTGTATTTTTTCTAGAAAACCACTATTAATGTTTGGAGTAACGCTTGATGGCTAGAAGTATCAATTTTATTTCAGTGGCAATATTCGCATGCCGTAGCACAGCCATACGACCCGATGCGATTGCTATACAACTGCGATTGAGAGCTACATCTAACAGACTACCGAATTTGACATTAAAAGCAGTTCAATCGCAGAAGCATTGCAGTAGTGGCGATTGCTCAATAGCTAACAGAGGCCCAGATAGGCACTGTGCTTGTACCCTTACATAATTACACAAAAACATGAATAATATTCTAAAGTAAGGTTTACTAATATTATTAGACCTTTACAAATAGCAAATGGTATAATTTTGCAACCAGAGTCCGTGTAGTGGATCCCACCCACAGTGGTTGGTATACTGCCTCCAAATAGTATTTATATGCAAACACTATCGTTTTATGTGTAGAGGGTGCTATAGCAATATTAAGTAAAATTTCCACTGTCCACCTGGACTAATGCAAGAATTCAGTGACACAGGTAATGTAGTCACACAGATTAGTTTTAAAATTTAAAACAGTTGTAACTGTTTTAACATAGGCAGTGAAGTGCCACGCAAACCTGTGTAATGCTTTGGTTCATTGGTCTCGTCAAGGCATGTAGCATTCAATGAACGACTTCCCTGTCTCGTCTCATAGGTATCAAAATAAAATAATGTACGAGTGATAGGTTCAATCTGAAACATCTGCGTGTTTCGTGCAATAAATCGATTTCTACACATTGTGTCGTGTGTTCCAACACAGCTATATAGGAATTGATTCCCATAGTGATTATTATAATCATAATCATTTATGTACTAATTTCAATTTATATGTCACAGAGATTTTATTTATTTATTTTCTTAACTTACAACTATCATTACAGGTTTTTTTTTTTTTTTTTTAACCTAATGCGATAGATATTTACATTATAAGTAGGCACATAAAAGTTTGATAATTATATCAATAATAACATTAAAAAAATTATAATAACAAAAATACCAACTATTAGAAAATGTGAAATGGATGTAACATAATAATAATAAAATAAACAATGTCAAAAATCATAATGATTATATATAATTGAATGATAAATTACGTATATAAATGTAAGCATCTTTTGTAAACATAGTTGAATACATAGATGTCAAATCAATGTATTTGATACTGTATTGTACTTGAAAATATTTTTTAGGTTGACCGCGAGATCCCTCTAGACGATTACACAGAAGAAGGCCACCAATTCTACCTTTCCTTGATGCGTGGAGATCTTCAAGTGCGCCAGGGGGATACGGTATACGTCCTACGGGATATTCCAATCGACGAAGCGCATCCTGACGTCAGTCAAAAGAACGGCGATAAGACTGACTCGCCGAAGACTAAGCGTGTGGATAGGAAGAAAGTCAAGAATATCAAGGGGAAGGATAAGACTGATGATAGCGCTCAGAATAAGGTTTGTTTGTCTATATGTATACTATTATTATAAAGTGTAAATATTTGTTTCTTTGTTTATTTGAATTTGAAATAGGCTCCAAAACTACTGGACCAATTTGAAAAAAAATTTCATCATTAGACTCCTACATTATTTGACATAGGCCACACCAGTGGTTGAAACCGCGGAGCGCAGCTAGTGTCGAGTATAATGTCGAGTATAGAACAGAAGGAATTATAGTGCGGAAGAGTAGCGTGGTAGTGACAAGGATGATAAGGCCTAAAGAAAAAATTATCTATGCGTTTGACATCTTCTCTGTGAAAATATTTACACGTTGCACTCTCGGAACAGTGCATAATTGCGCATTTTTTTGTACAATGGCAGATGTACTAGATTGCAACGCATGAATGATGTAAGCTGTATGGTCTTGCAATGCATTTACAGACCATTGCTTTAGGTATTAAGTGCTAGCATACACAAATATGTGTAGTATTTAGTACTTTCATAACAGCTATCGTTGATTTTGTTTTATTTTCTTAAACTTGTATTTCTTCTAGGTTTCACATGTAAAAGTGGTGGATTATTAACTGTTAGGTGTCCGTAATGATGTATAAGCATAGGCAAAGTGAACAAAATCATGATTCGTTGTTTTGTGGTTTGCTCGTCAGTCACTTTAGAAAGTTTTGGTAATGGATGCATTACTAGCACAGACTTAGACAGGACAGTGCCATAATGAAAGACTTATTTATGTGAGTGTGACTTGACTCTGACTATTTGAATAAAATCTAACTTGATGCAACTTTCAATATTTACCTGAATAACATGAGGAATCGCAAATTTACAGAAGTAGAAAACCAAATACAAAGTCTACAAACCCTTTGTATAATATAAAAATTCAAAGTTATTTGGTTATTAATTAAGTAATAACTAAACCCTTCTATACTTTATGACATGACTGTTATACTGTGATATACATACATACCATACATACATACATTTATTATTATTTTATTTTACATACCTTTTTATTTAGGAGGGGAATGTCCGCAAGCACACATACCAGACGATCGGTTCGTGCCCAGTGTCTGAACTGGACATATTCCGTGTGGAGCGACTCTGGAAGCATAAAGACACCCAGGAGCGATATGTATATGGACACCATTATCTGCGCCCGCACGAGACCTTCCACGAACCCACTAGGAAGTGAGTATTACAAGTAGTTCTGCGAACATTAGACCTCTCGAGCACAGTCTTATCAGCGGCAATTATTCGAAGTTTGAGCTATCTGCAGGTCATCGCAATTCAGAAATATTTGACAAATACATATTACAAATAAAATATACAAAAATACAAATAAAACATTGGTAATTGGTGTCCTTGTTTGTACCAAATGTTCTTGCCAAATCTTACCAAAATCTACCAGTTTTGAGACTTCATCTCGGCACTTGACCAATTAGGTTCATATTCTAAATTTCTTTTTAAAGTCAGGTTCCTAAAGTGTGTACCAAATTCTATCGAAATCGCGTAAATAGCGCCGCAGCAGACTTTTCTCCTTTTTAGGAAATTACCCTTCCTAAATCAATAAATGGCCGATAATCAAAAAAAAAAATAATATAATCATCACACCAAGTTTCTTCAAGATTGGTTGAAAATGCAACCTGTACAGGACCAACATACTACCTAACAAACATACTGAAAGATGAAAATCAATTTGGCTAGTTAAAGCAGAAACCTTTCGCTAGCTCGGTCAATTAATATGAAACTAGCTACTGCCCGCAACTTAACAGTAGCCTGTATGCTTAATACTGGCGTATAAACTATGTCTTCTTTATAATTTCGTGCAATTATAGATTTATAAAAAGCATTGTACATGTTACGAAAGCTCACTTAACATTGAAAGCTTTTCATAAGTTTACTTTTGTGAATTTCATAAATATCATTCTTTATGATCATAAATCATTCTATACATAATGATTTATAATAGTACTCCCCGTTTTGTATATGTAACAATAGTTCATTATTTGTATAATAATAGGGCAGTTTTTAGTGCCCACCTGCCCACTACCACCGTTAAGATTAAAAATCAGTCAGTCAATCAACAAGGGCTCAGTCTTCTTGTCTATGTCTAGTGGGATGAGTAAGATAGATATAGATACCACCTTCGAATGTATCATCACTAATTATTTTTCTGCCAACGGTATGCTTGAGAGCGAGTGAAACGGCAAGCGAGAGGGCATGATTAACGCCGCCATTTAAGATTATAGTCTTTAATGAACCGGCTTATACCATGAAAGAGAAAGAATGAAATAGAGATAGAGTGAGATAGTAAGTCAAAATGCTAGTCTATCTAATATTGAAAAAAAAAGCATATAACTTGCTATAGTATTAATTGAACGGTTTAACCTTAGCAGTAGGTACGTTCGCGTCTTAAAATCTCTAATACGAAAGGTTCAATCAATATTTTATAATGTGTTGTCATCTTAAGTCTTTGTCACATACAGCTAGGAATATATATTTTATTGTTTCAAAAATGAAATGTGACGAACTTAATCCCTAAGATCATGAATAACCTGGGGGCTCTCATATCAAAGTCTGGTCTGATGTCTGATTAGGAGCAGAAATTTTCTATGTGCCTCGCATGCTTTTTTTAATACTATGTTTCATCGTATAAATAAAATAAGTGTAGTAAAATAGTCTAAAAGATTGCAATTGTTCCAGATTCTTCCATAACGAAGTGATGCGCGTCCCGCTGTACGAAGCTGTGCCGATAGAGCTCGTCATGTCCCAGTGTTGGGTCATGGATCTCAACACTTATTGCAAGGTATACTACTGCTATAATTATATACATATGTATATGTACATACAGCGTGTAACAAAAGGTGTAGTAATACGAAAACTACACATGCAGAAGCTTGCATACAATTGGGGCCTAACTACTGAGTCCCAGGAAGTAGTCAAAATTCCGAGTTATGAGTAACCAAAGGTTTTTTAATACTCAAGCAGGTGCATCCCTGACAAACTAGGCCAAACGGCAATGAACTCCTGAACGTAGACTAGGTGAGCAAGGGGCCTAAGTGTCGCAGTGAGAGGGTTGCATGCAGGGTTGGGGGACGGAGAGAATGAACAAGTCGCGTAGGGATTGCAGAGCCCATAGACCCGAACAAGCATAGGCATGTCTAATGGCCGGTCCCAATAATATATCTATCGCCGGTTTACCTTACTAGAGATAGATATTTGACACTATTTGTATGGACGTTATGTCAAATTTCTAACGGTAGTAAGCAAAACTGTGGTTAGATAGATTATTGGGATCCGTCCTAAAAGGACTATCCAAAAAACGTCGGATAATATTTTTTTTAATTTTTATGAAAAAATATTATAAGCGATTTTAATTTTGATACTTATACTTAGCCATGTAGGTCCTGACATATGTGCCTAAACATATGCACATCTTTCAGTCTTATTACACCTTTTTGTTGCACAATCTATATGCAGAAGTTTTAATAAACCTTGTTCAACTGCTATTTTAAATTGTTTTCTGATGTAAAACTATGCTTCTGTTTACCTTATGTATGGATGTTAATTTTATTTTGTTCCAACTGGGCCCTACTCTGTCTCCTTAAACTAAAATAGTTAAAAAGGGCGTACAGCGGCCTTAAGCTTACAACCTGAAGGGCGCTGTAGCGAGTAAAAATATTAGGGGAACTATTGGTAAAATAGAAGGAAACGTTAGTATGGAAGTCCTTGAAAGTTATTATATAGATAGTACATTTAAATTTAAAAAATGATGCTACTTAATATATTTTATTAAGATAGATTTAGATGGTTGAAATGCGGGATAAAACTTTCTATGGAAAATTCTTTGTTTTTGAAGTTACATTGTGATAACCCTATATTATATTATATCGTGAAAGTTTGTATTTAGATAGTTAATACAAAACGTTATTCTTAATATTTTTGACACGGATGACTTAGAGGGTAAAATGGAGGATGAAACTTAGTATGGGTATTTCTTTGTTATTGAACTTGAAAGTTGTGACAATATGTATTTAGATATCTCATGTTATTGTCGCCAATGTATTAACTGAGGCCACAAAATAAACAGTCTTTGTGCAGCGTGTAGACTTCTTTCCACGAAAGAGGTCCCGCGGGAAATGAGGAGAACTAAATAAATGTTTTACTGATGTACGACTACTAGCGCCACATCTATGGGTCTTCTTTCGTGAAACGGACTTTACAATTGATCCATTGTCTCCTTCGCTTTTCCCCCAGGGCCGTCCAGTGGGCGCCGGCGAGGCTCACGTGTACATCTGCGAGTTGCGCGTAGACCGCACAGCGCACCTTTTCGCCAAGATCTCACGGCCCAAATACCCAATCTGCACCAAGGCATACGCGTTCGACCACTTCCCGCAAAGGCTCAAGATCTCAAGGACTTACGCCGTGAGTACTCATACCCTAATACTCGTATTTATAAACAAGTAACTACTTGTTGCTAAGTTATTTATCAATGAAGTACTCGTAATTACTTGACGATATAAAACTTCA
Source organism: Selenia dentaria (assembly GCA_917880725.1). Lineage (NCBI taxonomy): Eukaryota > Metazoa > Arthropoda > Insecta > Lepidoptera > Geometridae > Selenia > Selenia dentaria. The sequence continues at coordinate 21,068,019 of OU862890.1, forward strand.
ACATAAAATCTTATTCTATAGTCGAGCAATGAACGTTACTTAATAAAGTAAATGCATAAGTAAGTAACGACATGACCCCTTCAAAATTGAATGTATCTTTTCACACTTGTATTAGGTTGTTGTCATGGGATTTATTCCATCGGGTGCATTTTTACAGCATAATAGATCCTTTACAGTTCAGATATGTGCGAATATCATTTTATGCATCTTCACTTTTTAACTAAAACAAAAAAAATATGTGTTCTCATTGCTTAAGCAAAGGAAATAGTAACTATTACTCGGCTAAGAATTCTAGCCTTTGATAGTTCTAACTTCAGGCAAATACTAGTCTATATAATTAAAATCGTTACTTCAGTAATTACCTTTACTTGTTTATAAATGAGGCAGTTAGAGTATACATAAGCAAGCTGTAGAGCATGCCTTAATAAGTATGAACCGTAAGCACTAGTATGATCACCGTGTGTCCGTCGGCGAGGAATGTTTTATTTGTTTTTGTGATACAAATGGTGAAATGTGCGGTGCCAGATTGTAAAACCGATTCGCAAAAGTAAAATGAAAGGAATAGTAACATATTTTCATCGCTAAGTAGTAGCATCATCGAATAAAGCACTGTACCACAATATAAGTATGTATACAACATGTGCTTACGATCGGCACGAACGGACTGGAGTAATACGCGCGCTCTATAGTATACTTATGTATACTCTAAGACTATTCAGTATGCTTGTCACGAAAGTTGGCATCAGCGTCACGTAATCGTATCGTATACGCCAATTTTCGTGCTAGGCTCACTGATCTATTTAGCTGTACCGTTGTGATACGCCGTTTTATTTGTACAGGAATGCTTCTGTACAAAGTAAGGGTTCCAAACCTCTCCAACTTATACCGACTTCCAAAAAAAGGAGGAGTACTCAAATCGACTGTTTACCTTATAACTTTCGACTGGGTGAACCGATTCTCAAAATTCTTTTTTTTTTTGAAAGCTGGTGCTTCCCGTGTGTTCCCATTTAAATTTCATCAAATTCGTTAATAGTAGTTTTTGAGTTACACTCCAGTAACTGTTTTTTACTACTGAGTAATAGAATGTAAGTCGGTAAATGGAAGTATTAAATTTTTCAAATTGTACTTGTATTATAACGTGGACTAAAGATAGTCTCGAGTTTAAACCATTGTTTAATCAAATTTTGTATATAAAATTCCCTTAAATCTAATACTATCTTTAAACGAGCAATTCTATTGTATATGTTATGTATTTTTTATAATCTGAATCTCGCAAACGGCCCCAACGATTTTCATGTAATTTAGTATGCGACGGGTTTCGGAGGCGATAAATCGATCTAACTAGGTTTAATTTTTAGAAAACGTCGTTTTGTCCGTGTTTTCAGGCTATGAATAACTGCTACAACAAACTTTTTTACCGATACAGCAACACTAAAGCTACTTGACCATAGATGGCGTTGTTAAGCAAAACTAAGCCAAAAACAGGTCAGGTTTCTCAAAAACCGAGCAAAGCTTGGTCATCCAGGTACTGAAATGAAATGAAATCGTTTATTGTGTATAGGCCTATGGGGGCACTTACAAATAGTCTAATATATATTAAAAACTAATAGTCAACATTTGATAAATAAGACGAACAGAGTTTACTTTGACCAAAATTATTTATTTATTTTTTTATAGACGAGCAGTAAATTGCTGATGTGTTTATATTGCACAGAATTGAAAGTTATTAATTTCGCTTTGGATGTTCACTTATTAAAGTTAGTTTATTAGTTCGTAGCCAGTTATCGAGCCGGTTCTTAAAATAGTTAACAGTGTTGGCAGTCACAATTTCATTTGGTAATCTGTTCCAATTGAGTACCAGTATCCATTTGTGCCCAATTTTTGTACTTGAAAGTGTTCGAGCTATTCCAGTCTGGTTTCCTCTTGTGGCCTTATTGTTTCCTTGGCCACATATATTTCGTGAATACATGGCAGGTTATATTTATGCGTGATTATCTTGTATGTTTCAACGAGTTCACCACATTATGGCTTAATATTTAAAAAAATTATGAAAATTCTAGAATGTATTAGACACAGAATAAATACGTGTGCATAAATCACTTATCTATATTATATGTTATACGAAAAAATCAAAGATTTAATTACTATTGTGAACGTTTTATTGATAGATATTATATTTAACACGAACTTCAATCTACATACTTCCTTTTACATATTAATTATCGATTTGCATAGTTTTTTTTCAGACTAACACCAGGAAATGCGGAAACGTTACACCTTAATTTTATTAGTTGTTTTAATAACCAATTTGATTTTTCTTCTATAATAGCCTCACGAGGTGTTGCCGGAGTATTTAAAAGGGCGTGCGGCTAAAAATGCCGCGCCTGTTGAGAAACAACCTAACAAGACCATAACCAAGGAAGCTAAGAAGAAAACACCGGCCATCACTTACCCAGAAGGATCTAGTAAGGTAAACCTAAGTTTTGTTTTCTCTAGGTAGTTAAATTGTATAATGAGAAGATATTAAAACTACAGCTGCGGTGCGAGCACGGTTCTCACGATATACTAGTCGAGTCGACGCTTGGCTCTAGTATGGTTGTAACTGCGATAGATATATCGCGGGGTGTCTTTTACCGATAGTTTTATCCTATCGACATTCCATGCTCGCACCGCTGCTCAGAAAGTAACTAAGTTCTTTTTAAAAAGTAAGGGAGAATATACGTCATTACTGACGTATGGGTGAAATAGTATTAGAACATCTATTGTCGTGTAGCCAAAAAGTATATGGAAATTCTACAGTAGCCAAACTTTTTTTTGTCAGACAATCATGAACTTTAAAGCGACGGAAAATATGGTTAATCTAAGAATTAAAGCAGTAAAGGCGGATGTCAATACAAATCCCATGCAGTTATTAAGAACCTATCGCCTGAGAAATATTAATATGATTGTCTAACGTAAAGATTTTGATAGTGGAAAAGCGCGAAAATGTTTTTCTGTAATAATTTTTTTTGTGAATAATAGTTAAATTGAACCCTAAACTGAAACTAGTTTATGGTATTTATATGTTAAAAGTTATTAGTCGAATAAAGTGCGATTCCTAACTCAAACTACACCTTTGTTGGTAATCGTAAGCTCCTCTCATAGTATGTACAATTTTTCACCACCTACGTGAGGCCTTGAAAATGATGCCTTCGTAAAATTATAGCACTGTTTCTCAGAAGCAGTTTGGTAGATTTTCAGTAACTTTTTTTGTTAGTAGTCTTAAATGAGTAGATTTCTTACAGGCCAATGCCATTGGCAATGGCTCGTGCTAGTGTTTAGTGCAAGTAGATACGGTGCATTGCATGCAAGCGCAGACTGGCGCGCGACACGCGACCCAATCAGTTGAGCTTCATACGTTTTTTGTTTTACTATTAGTACAGACCTTTTCACGACATTATGCCACAGGTCACTAGTGCAATCAATGCTTCATAGTATTTACAACTAATGTTTGTGTGCTCTAAGACCGTGCTCTTTTAGAGTTGCGAAGACTAATAAGTCATTCCTAGGAAATTGTATAATATGTATGTATATATACAGGTGGTTTTTTTTGAGAAGGCGGCCATGGCCCAGTCCGGAACCACGAGAGTTAGAGAAAAATCGTGAAAAGGAGACATGCCCTCGATTTCTAAGAAAATAATAACTGCATATTTAGTTTTTTGAAATCTTTGGTTGGTTTTTCAAAAAAAAAAACAACCCTGTATTATTGAACTAACGGATTCTGTTGCTGATACGCAAAGAAATAAATTACTAAAAATGAAAGGAAATAGTAAATTTATACTATTTTATAATTTTTGCACGGTCTCACTCACTTTGCAGCCGTTGTGTGTGAAACTCATTTGTCTAGTGGGATATACTGTGGTGATACTTACAAAGCAAAGCAAAGATTACTCTTTAACAGCAAGAGAATCCATTAGTTCAATAATCCAAGATGCATTTTTTTTTAAATCATTCATGTTGTTTCCGTCAAAAGTAAAAGACTTTAAAAAACTAAGTATGCGGTTATTGTTTTCTTATAAATCGAGGGCATGTCTCCCTTCACGATTTTTCTCTAACTATATATATATATCTATACACTATCATATTGTTATATACAGTGGTGGTCATATAATTAAGAACGCTAATTTAAAGGGAAGATTTTTTCAAACTAACAAGTATAACCAATTGCATGTATTTTTTTGTATTTCTCTTGGTATCGCAAAACTTTTCCATACTAGCGGTACATTCATTGATACACATGATTGGCTAAAAAATTCATATATAAACTTTATACATTAGATCTGAGCCTAGTATTACTACTTACTGGCTGGTCACATAATTAAGAACGCTGAATAGTTTATTTTTTTATTCAAATTTAAATAGAGAACACTCTGTTGCTCTGTGGTTCTTGGGCACTATTCGTATAATTTTGGCGCCATTTAGTGCTGTAAACGTCTTAAAGGTGATTGCTTCATATAAAAACAATGGGGAAAAATAAAAGTTGTGATAAATCTAAAAGGGAAGTAATAATAAAACTTCGCGACAAGAATTGGTCATATAAAAAGATAGCCGACCATCTGCAATGCTCAAAAACTATGGTTTTCCACGCTGTGAAGCATTTTGCCATGTATCAAACTACTTCAACAGTTCCCCGTGTACCTAAACAGAGAAAGTCATCTCGTCGAGATGATCGCAATATCGTTCGTTTGGCAAAACAAAATCCTTTTAAAGGGTCTAATGAGCTGAGAAAAGAATATTTTGGTGAAAACAACCCTTCAGCAATCTCGGCACGCACTATTCGAAGGCGTTTGGTAGAAGAAAAGTTGCACGGAAGGATAGCAAGGAAGGTGCCCATGTTGAAACGGTGCCATAGGCAAGCCCGGCTCGCATTTTCAAGAAGGTATGAAAACTGGACAGTTAGTCAGTGGAAAAATGTTCTTTTTTCTGACGAAACAAAAATAAATAGGGTATGTTCTGACGGAAAACGATATGTACGACGCCCTCCGAATAAAGCATTTGACCCAAAATACACAAAAGTGACATTAAAGCATGGTGGGGGAAATGTGAAAATTTGGGGGTGCTTTTCTGGGTATGGTGTTGGACCTGTTAAGTTGATAGAAGGAAACATGGATCAATTCCAATACAAAAATATACTGGAAGAAACAATGTTACCTTATGCTGAAGACGTGCTTCCGGTTATCTGGACATTCCAGCATGACAATGATCCAAAGCATACTGCACGCACAGTTAAGGAATTTCTCACATCGCAATCAGTTTCTGTCTTAGATTGGCCAGCTAACAGCCCAGATTTAAATCCAATAGAGCATCTTTGGTGCGAAGTCAAGAAAAAGGTTTCAGATCGACAGTGTGGCAATTTAAGAGAACTGTACGACGTTTTCTTAGAAGAATGGAACTCTATATCTCTTGCGAAATGTCAAAAATTGATAGAGTCAATGCCTCGCCGGTGTAAAGCAGTAATTAAAAGCCGTGGACATGCTACTAACTATTAATTTTAGTTTAAATGTAATAAATTGTTCTTTTTTTCCTTTACGCACTTCATATTAATGTGATTTATTTAATCTAAGTTTCATATAAAACAACTCTTGAACAGTTTAATAATTCGTTCTTAATTATTTGTCCAGCTTCATTACTATATGAATTTGTTATTATAGAGTATAATTAAATAAAAAATGTTAGCAATTTTATTTTATATTTGTATTCCCCTTTGCTCTATCCATGTGGCTATTTCATAACATACCTAGTTATTTCTAAGAAGGAACACATAAATATACGTGACATGATTTATATTTTAAAAAACATGAACTTTAAATCGTTCTTAATTATATGTCCACCACTGTATAAGGTCTTTGTTAATTAGTGCACAATATTAAACGGGGTGGTTTGGAATCGATAACTGGTCATGAAATTGAAAGAAAAAAATATTCATTTTTTTAAATTGTTATGAACCTATATTCACAGCTCTGCGAAAGAGGCATAGTGCAACTGAACGTACGACGGAGTCGCTACATCACAGAGTAGATAACAGTAACTACGCGAGACATACCTACACACTTGGAATAGGTACAACGATGTACGAACCTACCTACTCGTTAATGTTTTTACAGCTGATCTCTATGCCTAAACTTGTGTCTATACTATGGCGGGTTCAGAAAGGGCAACCTCCGACTTTGCAATCTATCCACGGATATCTTAGGTTCTGTGGAACCTTCACGGAGCGGTGAATATGGGTTCATAATTATTAAAATATGTATTTTTTTTCTTTCACTTTTATGAACAGTATCGATTCCAAAAAAAAAAAATTGAACGGGGCAGCCGTTCAATATTGTGCACAAATTAACAAAGACCTTATATAACTGTGTTCTCCAGATGGGTCCTGGCGGGCAGAAAGCGGCAGGGTTGCAAGAACGCGAGCGTCAAAAGGAGCGTGTTAACAGCATAGCGCGACGGCTACTATCGCTAGGTGGAGGGCCGCCACGGGCCGCTCTTGACGCCTCCTACCTACTAGCTCCCAGACGAGCTCGACTGCGTCCTTCCTGACCGCCTCACTGCCGCTGCAACTGTGGAGACACTATCCACAATCTCACCGCGTGAACCCTAATGGTACCTCTCACTTGGGTCTATACTTCAGGGTTCCCACCGTTCTCGCCTTCAAACCTATCGTTGCTTCTCACTCGTATCACAGTGAATCACGTGTTTAACTCTCATTCGACATTCGATTTAGAGTCAGTTTCACGAAAGACGTCCCTCAGCTGTGGCGCTAGTGTCTATGCAAAAAAGCTGGAATTGTATGCGACATAGTTAGTTCCACTGAAAACAGTGGGTCATATTTCGTGAGACAGACTCTACCAAAGATTTTCTGTACGAGCTCTGGAAGTGTCCGGCTCGAAGGAAATAAGTGAGGGCGTAAAACTTGGATCGTCGAAACGTGAACTATTTGGGTGGGATAATCGTGATTCGGTTATAACAATAATGTCGATTAATGTTTCACGTTGTAACGAGGTTTAGCGATAGGCCGACGTGAGATATATTGACTTACACCTATGTTCGTCCATTTGCATAACCCATACCAGTTCTTCCGAGATAATATAAAACCAGAGTGTAAGTTTTTCTTCATGATTATCGGTATTAATTTGAGACTGGATATTCGAATATACAATTTCATAATTACATACTTTATTAAAGTTATTCATTACGGGTCATAATATTTGCAGTGCACTGCAGCCTTTTACAAATTATGTTGTAAGTTTATAAATGCATAAGCCTGACGTCAAACTCTGGCAATATGGCAACAACAATGGCAATAAAATAAAACCTGGCAATATTATGACAGAATTATTATATAGATTTTCAACACCAGGAACAACATCCAAAGATTGCTTAACGTTTGAGGTTGCAAAGTTTACAATAGAATTCACGAATGCTGTTCTATTTACCGTTAATTCTTATTTATTTTCCACTTCAATACTGGGTGGGGTACAAAATTAACTAACCTAGATTTTGATTATTTTACGAAAACCCTGATGTATAAATTATAACGAATACAGAAGAGACAAGCTGAGTGTTATTGATCAAAACTCGTTTAAATATAACTGAAATGTAAAGCCATAGATCGGAGTTTAGACCTTCATAATTGATGACGCAATAAAAAAGTAAGTGAACAAATCCTTTGTAGAAGTTATTGTTCAATATTATCGCGTGATTTGGGTTGGCATTGTTATTATCGTGAAACATTGAGACCAGAGTAATCAATAATTTACAACTGATTTTCTCTCGGCTCTTTCATACAATACTGCCAATTATGCGCCTTCAATGATCGATTTAGTATGAAATTAAGAGTAGTTATAGAGATTATTTTATAACACAAGTCGATTTTGTGATGAAATGGTAGCAGTGGCAGCAAAATAGGGTATCCTAAAGTCAAAGAGACATGTTATAATGCCTTGTAAGAATGCACTTTGACTTTCTGCCGATTTCTTAAATTAAGTTTATGAACGTAGATAGTAATAGTTATAGTAGATAAAACAAAACTAGTTAAGAATATATTACTAACAAAATAAAAAATGTACTGTTATATTCTGACGTTATGATCATTCCTCAAATTACTCGAGCAGCTGTCACTTTTCATCGCATTAGGTGCTAGAACACAAAATAACTATTTAGTAATATATGCTAGAACTTATGTCGTCACCTTTACATTCCCTTGAGGCAGAAATGTGGATCTAATATTCAAAAATATCGTCTCACCTATAGCGGAATCTCGTTTGTACTCGTAGTATAGTCTCATGAAATTAATGTTAAATAATATTTTTATATCTTAAAACTTTCTAACGTTAGTATGTTGGTTATAAGATTTAGTTTCTCTTGATACTCTAGATTGTAGTCATTAATTTATTTGATTAACTATGTAATTAATTATGAAGTACATTACTTATCCAACTTAAGATTTGGAAAATAGTGCATAAGACGTGTGTAATCTCGAGTAAAGGTTAATATTATTATTTATATTTTGTGTTTTCTTATTGAATAGAATGCATTAGGCTAGTATATAGTTATATTTTTACATAGGGTTATTGTTATGAGATAAGTGTATAATTATATTAGGCTAATGATTAGTTAACGACCACTGGTGCGAACTGATGTTGAATGTTGAAGAGTTTTAATAGAGGTTACATACAGATGCGTTGTTTGGAAGGTTGTTAATGTAATATTTAGTATTTAACTATATTGTCACTACTCATATTCCGATAGGATATGTTGGGAATGGATTTTCTTTCAATTAATTTATCTGGTCAATTGCTGGATGCCTACATTTAGTAGGCAAGAATGCAATGTTGTGTCTTTTGCACTTCAATCTCTCTATTTTTTTTAATGTATTAAGTTGCATTGTACATAATTTAGCGTTTAGGGTGGCTGGTTGTTTATTTTTGAAATGATAATATATTGCTTCTTGTAAGATTGGAATGTTAGGTTTCAGTATTGTTTCTCTGCTTTGTTTTAGCGCGATGCGGCTTCTTCTCTCGCCTTTCTCTATTGTGATCACAGAGAACAAAGTTGTTTTTGTTTCTAATTTATTTGTACGATAGTTTGTTAGTTTTTATACATTTCTAAGTGTATTTTTACGCTGATCTTTTTGTGTAACATTAAGTGACTTTATAATACTATTATATCTATATTATATACTCTTGCTTTCTCTATTTGTAATGACATTTATGTCATATTATGTTATACACGAAGACGTTTTTGGACTCGATGTCATAATTGCTTTTCAGCACATGTTTCGATTGCTTAACATCGAGATGAGTTACAAAGAAACAAATATAATTTGACACATTAACTACAATACAAATGGATGAATATCGAGTCCATACACGCATTGATTCGTATTATGGAATATTAAATTGATCCCAAAACTAGTACAAATTATAACACTCTGATTTACATTTACATCGTCACAGTTATTTATTCCCACGACAATTATTATTAAACACTATTACGTAAGATGCATCCCATAGATTTACAAGAACTTCAAATATGCACAATTTTACGATAGTTACTAATGATGGCAGTTTGTTAGATTGAGAGTTTAAAATAGTGATAGAATAATATTTATTTCGTGCACGAATAAATACACTTGGATAAAAATATTTTGCCTTCTAGATAAAGTGACAGGTGAAGTAGGCATTCGCAAATAGACTTTAATCATGTTCTTAACATTCAAGGATTTATCTCAAACTCTTGGCTCAATCACCTTACTCTAATTCCAATTAGGTACTTAATTAGTAAAATAGTTGTCAATAGTCAATAATTTATAGCTATAAGATTCATTTATTGCGTCTTTGTGTGGTTAACGGTTAAAGAAGAAACAATGTTACAATAGATTACCTACCAATACGCATGATTTTTGGGGTCAAAAATGTGTTATTCTACTGTTTGGCGAGCTAAATTTAATGTTTTTGAATTGTAATACATGCCATTTGAATCGATTAATTTATGACCACGTTTAATCAATATAAATCAACGTGTTTTGGATTTTTACATCAGTTATAACCGCTGTAAAAAACTCGTGTAATTTGAATATTACGTGTTCTTTGTTACTTCATAGTTACTGGTCGATTGGATTTTACGATTCAAACGGCATGCGATTAAATTATTTTATAATAACGAGCAGCTTTACTATTTATGTTTTATGAGAGCATTTGTTGTAACTCATGTTTAACAATAAATTAAAATTTGGATCAAATACATCGGTTTTTATTCATAGATTACTTGCTATATCCTTTACCTTATTCTAGCTAGGCGATGGACACGGTTGAGCAAACCTTCCTGCGGTACGACTTGGATGGGTGACCGCTGGTTGACCGCGAATGGTATATTCAACTGAGTGCTTCTCGTATAATAACCGTCAGTCCCGGTTGTGTTTTAAAACAGCCGTTGGGCCATGTCGGAGACCTTACCAAGTCTTTAATTGGATTATCTTAATGGTTCGTTTTGTAATTAATAAATAAATAATTAATAATTAATTAATAAACGTATAACATATCGGTGGCATAACAATGTTACGCATCGAATAAATACCTTGAAACGATTGTCTTGTACAGAAAATATCCTTTGTTGTCGTTGTTGCGGTGCCGAAGTAAGTCACATGTATCGGGCTGCTAAAGATTAAAATATACATACCTACATCTATAGTGTGTGCTAGAGTGATTATATCTCATGGGCATGCGTGGTCTATCTTACACCATTCTTTGCTTAGGTACTTTAAAGCGAAATGTCGAATACATTTAAAGTACTTATATACATAATACATTACTATATGTGTAAGTAATTATTTATATATTACGACTGCCGGTACCAACCTATACCTACACGGATTTTCCCCGGGACTAATTCAGATTATCTTCGGTTGCATTGTTAGCTACTGATTTGGTTACTAGAGTTACTGGGCCCACGACCCATGGACTTATCATCATAGTAACATATAATATACTTTTTAACACACTTGCTCATAAAGTGGCTCAAATTTCACCGCAATTAGGCACATAATGACACCTATAATCAAACTGACTTTTTCATTGCTATTATTCACAAGTGATTTTATATATTTTTTTTATTTTATTTGTTGACTTGCTTCGTTGTTAAACAAATTTCGATACATCAAAGATCGTGTTCAAGAGTACAAATCAATTAATGTACCTATTGCTTGCTAATTTCATGCAACTTCATATTTAAATAGATAATTTCAATTTGTACGTGTTTAATAAATAAAACTTTCACTCAATTTTTTTTTTTTTATTATTACATTTTTGTTTAGTAATAAAGAAAACTTGTAATTCCCCATTTTGTACGCGGCTAAAACGCTATCCGCGAAAAGCCAAAAAAAGGAAACCTCATTCTCATTCAACGCGCATAGGATAACTGATTACTTTTTCCCGCGGCCGCTACTAAATAAAATGTTTTATTAGTATAATTTTCTTCACAAGTGTGTTGAAAGCCGTCGTATGATACACGCGTGTATTGAAGATTACCATCCTCGGATGTCTTAAGACCGAAGAGCCGCCATTGAGACCCTCACCTAACGGCTCGGGTCTCAATGGCGGCTCAGCGATAATCACCAACATTACACACTTGTACCAATATACTTAGTTAATATAATCATTTATAACGTATATATACCTTAATGAAATGCAAAATATATCAAGCTGAACCGCACGTGGATATGGCCGCTTCGCATTCTTGTTTATCGAATAACGACTTTCGATTAACGATATAGAATTCTTACACAAATTTTCTCCGTCATTTGACCCCTTAACTAAACACTGGGCATCGAAATATGTGAGAAAAAAATATAATTCCTCTAAGTACCTCATATAGTACCTATCTCAAAAGAAAGGAATGACGTAAAATTAATCATTTGAAAAAACATAGTGTTAGCAATTTTAGATAACCTCTAGTCTGTATTTAAATTATACTGTATTTATTAATTGTTATTTTGACTAGCGCGGCACCAAATTCCTGCGAGGTTGGCTCACCGACCAATCAGACACTCTAATGGCGGAGTTTGAAAGTAGAGGGGGGTATTTGTCTCTGTCGGTGAAGCCAGGATCCCGTCTGGTCCTGGGGCCGTCTTCTTCCTGCATAGGCGGCCGACAGCAACCTCCATCTCCAGTTCTGTGACAGGTGGGATGGAGGCCAGGTCCAGTTCCTCTGGGCAGGACGGTGACATCGATGGAGGACTGTAGTGACGATCCGTGACCGGGAAGAGCCCCTCCAACACCCTGCCCAGTAGCTCCGGCTCCAGGGATTTTGCTATCGGAGACGCCTGGCCACGGCCGCCGAGCAGGTGGCTCGGAGATCTGCAATCTCCGCGCACCACCAGTACACCTCGCGGCGATCGGGGTGCCTCTAGGACCTCGGCATCGCCGAATCGCACACGGCCGTCATCGCCTCGCGGAAATTCTACTTCCGGGTGTGTGTGGGCCAACCACGCCTGAATAATTGCAGCCTCTTCTGCCAGCTTGGTGTCGAGGCGACTAATTGCCCAGCGTGGGAAATCCGCACGCACCACGCGCTGAGACCCTCCATGGTTATGGGTGGTAGAGATCTCGTTTCTACTGTGGTCAGGGTGTTATGTTTGTGTTGTTTATTTTTTATGCTTTGCTTTCAATATTTGAGTCATTACTATGGTATGACTGTAATTTCGGTACTGCAAAATGGATAACTTTTTATTATTTACGGGACAATCTTCAAAGTAGGTATTTGTTATAAAGAAGGTTCTAACAAAAAAAAAATTATATCAGACTACGTGTTTCTGAAATACAGCTAAATATATTGACTTTCATCCTCTCTTCCAAGGGAACCATGCTGAATTTCAGGGTAAAAGTATCCTATGTTAGGCTGTGTTACTATATAGGAGAGGAGGTAGGGTTCCAGTCGTAGTATGAACTCAAATCTTGCCAAGTTTAATTTGAATTCATACAGTACTGCGGCACGTGCGTGGGCAAGATACAGACAGACAAAAATGAGATAAAATAAAGATTTGGCTTCAGTGTCGATTAAAGAGTGCTCTCCAAAAAATTATAATAATATATTCAACGACCGGTCACAGTTTTGTTATAAGTATCTGATATAGAATTTGTATTTATCGGCAAACAGACCTGCTATTTGCAACAACAAAGCGATATTCAAGGATCTGAGTTCAACAACCAACCGGCAGCTGTTGTAAAACAGATGTGGCTCGGCTATCTACCTTACCGGCTACTTACCTATCGATCGAATGAGTTGTGAGTACAATATGGTTGGTCATTGAGTTAGATAAGGGAACATACCAAATCTATATATACCTAGTAGACAAATTAATTAGATTAGTCTCCATAAAACTGCGAAAATAACAGCTTTTTACTAAATGCATATTATAACAAAAAAAACACTTTCCAATTATTATGTTTGTTCCGGTTAATATTCGATACCTACGGCTGAACCTATTTTGACGAGACTTTCACTGGTAGATAGCTGATGTTATAAGAAATAACTTAGGCTACTTGTATTTAGGAAAAATAATAATAATTAAAAAAATCCCACTATCCCACGAGGCGTGGCGAGCGAAGCCGTGGACGGATAAAAAAAACCCATTATCCCACGAGGCGTGGCGAGCGAAGCCGTGGACGGATCAAAAAAATCCCATTATCCACTAGGCGTGGCGAGCGAAGCCGTGGACGGATAAAAAAAAAATCCCATTATCCCACGAGGCGTGGCGAGCGAAGCCGTGGACGGATCAGCTAGTTTGTTAAAATAGTCTGTGTATAAATAAGACCTATGTAGGCAGTAGTCTGCGCATAGAAATTTCATTTGCGTGGAGGCTTTTCTTATACTTAGTATATGTACCGTATTTGAGACCAGCACAAATCTTCTACCACGGTAACATACATATTACCGTGCTTCTACGATCGCTTCTTCTAAATAGGTACGTATACGTAGGTATAGGTATCTTCATAAAATAAGACAAGTGCCGCTTACGTGTGTGTGTAGTGTGTACATGAAACGTTGAATTTACGTTGGTTTCGTTCCTTTTTGAACCGATTTCAAAACCTTTTTTGAAAAAGGTTAAAAATAGGAAGGAAGTTATATTTTCGATTGTAAGTTTTTTTTTGTGTATGTTCACCGATTTCTCCCACATTTATGGATGGATTATTAATTTTTTGTTTGGTGAAGTAGGTAGGTATATTTTCGAGGTGGTCCTATTTAAATTTCATCATATTCAGTCAAGCAGTTTTTGAGTTGCACAGCAATAACTGAAAAGTGTTATGCCTATCTTAATGATATCATCATTGACGGTGAATGACAATCGAATCCGTACTCGTAGCAAGGGCACAGATTACTGAATGCAAGGGTCACTAAAAGTGTGGAAAGAAATTATTTCAACCAAAAAAATGGAACCGACTTAAACACCAAAAAGTGTGAAATAACTTGTGGAAGTCGGTACCACCACCTACTTTTAAACTACGAGATATCGATTTTAACAAAGAATTTCACACTCTTTAGTGTTGAAGTCGGTTCCGTTTCTTGTTAAAAACCTTAGATTAATGATTAGTCTCCGCGCGCGCGAAGCGAGAGCGAGACCAATGATTAATCTAAGTTAAAAACTGATTAATCTAAGATTTTAGGTACATGAAACGTTGAATGAATATAATATTTAGTCAGAGGGTTTCGTTCCTTTTTCATTTTGACATTTAGATGTAGATAGGGCCTACCGAATTCTTCAAAAGGTCACAAGGCAGTGAACTATTAAGTTCATGCAGGTAAGTATGGAAGTAGTCGCTGGCACGTTGATTATTACTTAACATTGACCTTAAATAACAATTCACGCCTTGGATGGGGCGACCGACGGGCGTCGACGGCCGCCGAGTGCTGGGGTCACCGGCAATGAGAAGATTGAGTTCTACGTCCGCCGTATACAGCCCTGATGTACCGATTTATTGTCGCCATTGTATTAGCGGATGGCACATTGTCATCCTCACAATAGTTTTGCTGAACGCTCGTTGTGATTATTCTGTTCTAGTTCAGTAGGTCTTTCACGAATACTTGAGAAAAAGTGTATATATCGTTTTTTTTACCTTTTAATTGGAGTTAGCATCGCGAAGCGCAGCGCGTTCGATAAGTTACGTTGAGGATTTCTTTCTTCAAAATTAATCTTACTTTAAAGACACACATTGTATCCTATTACTTTATTATTAAATAGCTTACCTGCCAGCGGCTCAACGCTCGCTCGGCTTTTGCTTAGTGGAAGCGCCGCTTTGATATCTCGTGATACTGTATTTTTAGCACTCTTGATACCATTGAGAGCTTGGCTTAGAATTTAAGTTAACTGTTCAGTTAATGAACTTATAAAAATGCGTAAAACTCCGTCAAGTAAGTACTTAGTTAAATTGGGTACTAACTTATTTTTTTAACTTTCGTCCCCTATATACCAAAATAACTGGTCGGTTTATGGGATGAAAAACATCCTATATGTTATACCCTCAGATTATAGAACAAAAGGGTTTTATAATCTGAGGTTATACCATAATATTAGTTATCATTGTATCAAGATTCATTAAAATCTGTCACATTGTTTCAGAGTGATGTGCGTAAACAGACAGGCAGATAGACAGACGTAGCGACAGACAAACAGACAAAAATTGTAAATATATTTTTTGCTTCCATATTATCGATAACAACGTACATCTTGCAAAAATAATATTACCTACATGTACAGATTAACACCACCTGCATCTTTATTTTTTTAGAAGCTTCCATCCTAAGGTTGCCTGTAAGAGATCGCTTTTAGAGATAAGTCCACCCTTTGTACTGTAGAAAGGTTTATTATGTAAAATCATTGACTATTTTTGTATTCAATATAGCGTTTTTGTATTGCATTGTATGTCATCTAACAAAACCGTACACGGTTCAATGTGACTCGCGCATCGAGAGTTCCGTACAAACAACAAAACATTAAGTCTGATTGAAAGACTTTATAGTTGAAAAAATATTTTGCACAATGATATTGATGATACAAGTTATGATAATGGGTACTAAATGAGCTTAATAATAAAGGCTCGATCGAAAAACGTCTAGTAGTAGAACAGGCTTATATTAACCATTAGGGGCCAAATAGTAATGGCTGCATGGTTGTTGGAAGCTGATGAACTTGTCACTATCGGAGATGTTAACCAACTGCTTTTTATCAACAAGGAAAACATGTTCGACACAAACTAAAGCAAAGCAACCCGAGCATGTTGGCATTCATCAGCCAAGAGCTGTTTGTAAGTACGCGACGAAATCGGGAGCGAGTGTACCCGGGCATAAACTTCGAGTTCATCCCCTGAAGCAGAAAAGGTATATACGTGCAATCATAGCTAACAATCTACCCAACACCCTATACCTAGTGCTGACGCAGGAGGTAAAAGCCTTCTTAATCAACAATGGATACGGGTCAGGTACATAGGGTCCTGCACCTTAACTGTACATAAAGCGCAGGGAGTCATACAGTCAAAAGAGCGTATACGACAAAGATCCGGGACAGCGTCTCTCACGCGGCGGTGGCAGTGGCAGCGTCGTGATACTCAGAACAATGCACTACACTGACGACAGCTAATCATCATCATCAGCATCATTGGCTAATTGGAGTGACACTGAAACAAATTCGGAAGTATAACTTAAAAATGTCAATAATAAGCAGAAACATAGATATTGTGGAGGATATGCAGAAATCAATTAGAAACGCGGATTTCGTTGCCGGCCGGTTAACTATTAGCAATAAGTATAGAAGTAAAATAGGAAAAAGTCGATCACTTACCTGGGTTTAAGAATTAACAACTTTAGTTAAGATTTTAAATACTTGGAGATCGTAATTTTAAAATGAAATCTGTAAAAATAAAGTCAATAATCTAAAAAAGGTACGGACCATGAGTCGGTAGTGTTTAGAGTTGTATAATAAAAAAAAGTTACTTATTATAAATATAACGCTATGTGGAGGAGACTCAGAATGACTGGAACATTATAATGGTCCTCCCCTTCAGGTACGGGACCATAAGAAATCCTATGTCTGTATATATGGTGATTTACACTAACAAAATATACCTAACAAACTTTATTACAGTACTAGTTGTGCCCCACGGTTTCACCCGCGTGGTGATAGATGATGCTGATGATGATGAAAAGTATCCTATGTCCTTTCCCGGGATGTGATCATTCTCCTTGCCAAATTTCAATACGATCCGATAAGTTGATCCGACACGAAAGCGTAACAAACAAACTCAGTTTCCCATTTATTGACCAAGTGAGCGAAGCGTTCTGGAATTGACTTTCATGGAATTGACTTTCATCTTCATCATCGTCCGTATGTTTGTAAGGTTGTTCGTTGGTCTTCCTGTACAGGTAGCATTTTTCCAACTTGTACCAATCTTGACGTAACTTGGTATGCATGTTCTTCCGCAGCAAACTTCTCTTCTTAGGAACAGGTCCCCCTACTTTCCTAAAAAGGGGGGAAGTTTGTTGGGGCGCTATTTACCTATCGACTGATTTTGTTAAAATTTGGTACACACATTAAGTTAAAGAGATAATAATAATAACAATAATAACCTGACTTTAAAAAGAAATTTTGAATTTCAGTATAATAAAAAATTTCAAGTGTTTTCCGAGATAATATGTTGTGAAGTAATGCGAAAAATCGCCGCTAATAAGACTATGTGCTCGCGAGATCTACTGTTCGCAGAACGACTAGTACTATTATTAGTTAGAATATATGTCGCGTGAGACGCGAGTCGCCATAAACAGTTGGTAAGTGTCACTGTCATTGTATAAGTCAATTTATTTTAGCACTATGGCAACTCTGCTGAGTGTGGGTTTGACGGTATGACGAGAGATATAAAAAAGTTTTTATGTCGGTGGGGCGACATAGAACGACGCGTGGCAAGAGCACAGCTCAGGAAAAGGAAAAAAGGCACATGCAGCGGTACCGGCGGTACCCTAATAAAATCAACCAGCAGTGTAAACCCTGGTAAGTGCTTAGAACTCATTATTCTTTGTAACATGGGATGGAATAGTGAGGGGACCGTGTCACTGCATGCATCACGGTCGACGCTGTCCGATTGTTTGGTACATCGGACAAGCATGGAGCTAGCATTTGCGCTGGCTCACCCCAGAGAGGTACCCGGGTGTACACTCGAACTGGGTAGCAACGATTGGCTATGTAGTTGGAGAATGGGCAGGACTATGGGGAAGGAGGAGGTCCTCGTGGGGCAAAGCCCCCACGTCCAGCGGGTGCTCATAAAGGATAAACTGCACCGGGCAGGTATCCAGGAATGTCGATGATCGGCATGCATAAAGAAGAGCACCCGGGCGCTGTGTGCTCGTAAAGGATAAACTGCACCGGGCAGGCATCCTGGAATGTCGATGATCGGCATGTATAAAGGAGAGCACCCGGGCGCTGTGTGCTCATAAAGGATAAACTGCACTGGGCAGACATCCAGGAATGTCGATGATCGGCATGCATAAAGGAGAGCACCCGGGCACTGTCGCAGCGCCCAGACTGGAGCCGCATAGTCGATCGGGGGGTCTGATAGCTCAGGCCCCTGCTGGACTAGGCTTAGCCTAACTGATATAAGCGAGATTCGGCATGCGGGGGAACGGTTGACTCATTGTTCTACCTCTATCTAAATTACTTTGTTGCGAATCAATTACTGTCTACTCTTAGCATAACTACGGTAATTGAGGAAAGACAGAGGGCGCGACAAAATGGTGGAGATGCTGGGATCGAGTTGGGAAGCCGGATTCGTTCTGGCTATTCCATTATGAAATCTCAACATTAATAAGAATAAAAAGGCAGCTTTTGCTTTATTTATACTACTATGGCGCAGTCATTGACCTGTAATACACTAGTGCACGGTGTAGTGGAGGTAGTAATGCTAACCATAAATATAAGTGCATTTGTTTTATTTATTTATAAGTGAATATGTCATATAAAACATGACCTATAACTTTGTAACGGCAAAAAAACTTAGTTGTTAGAAAGAAAAATAGCAGGAAATGCTTGATTTGCCTTTCTAGAACTTAAAAAATCTGATAAAATCAAAACGTACGGGCACAGTAAACAATGTGATGATTACATGAAAAAAAAAACACCTAAATTGGACAATGTTAAGATTACTGATTTTAACTTACTTTGTACTCGTATTCGGCAGAGCACGGTTTATCATGTTTTGTAAATCGTGTTCCATTACAAATTGTGCAATAATGTTAATATACATAGGAAAAAGGTATTAAAAGAAATGAAATGACGAATGTTTTAGGCAAAATTTAAATTTGCCGCCAATGTGAAGCATCATTCTTGGACCAACTACATCTATTGTATGTATTGGTATAGTTTCCACCCAACATTTTTCTATTGTTTTCGTTCTGTATGCGTGCGCGCTATGTGCCAAGAAGTTTATTTACAGTTAACTGAAATAAGTGAAGGTTGATAACTACTGTGATTGTGTTTATGTTATAAATGATAATTAACTGTAATCCCGTTAATAGGGAAGGGCTTTAATAGCATATCGTTAAAACAAAAATTAGGTAAGAAAAACGCTTTCTTGGGTTTTTAACGATTGAGCTCCGCAAAGTTACCAAAGCTCGAGTGGAAAAAATGCAGAGGTGAAGTTCAGTGAATTTTGGGAAAACTTTCAAGCAAATGTCGACTCCAGGGACCTGCCAGATGTGGAGAAATTATCTTACCTGCTTAGTTCTTTGGAGGGACCAGCATTGGAAACTGTTAGTGGCTTAATAAGGCCATCGCTGTAGATACCCTAAGAGCTATGTATGGATCAAAAGACCGTGTGGTAGATGCCCATTATAAGGCGATGAACAACATCAGGGAAGCAACTGAGGATCACCAGGACTGCAGACGAACTCTAGACAGTGTGGAGAAGCATATCAGGATATTGCAGACGCTGGGGGAAGACATGGAAAACAATCACATGCATGTTAATATTGCAAGCAAGTTTCCCGAAAGCATAATGTACCAGGTGAATTTGCTTTCTCCTGACGAACATTCTGTCCCCACCCTGAGGGCTAATATGTCCAGAGTAATCACGGCAATGGAAAGATCTGGAGCCTCCATAACACCGTGTTCATCTGGTACTATTACACCGTCAGCTACTGAGGCATTGCAGGTCAGGTCAGAGCCGGCTCCGAAAAAGATGCACAAGAGAAAATGGGATAACACCACGACAGGGCCTACAAAGAGAGCCAAACTTCCCTGCCTCTTTTGCAATATGAGTAACCATGGCAGTGGTGATTGCAGAAAAGTCAAGTTGGTAGAAGGTCGGATGGCAAAACTCAAAGATAGGTGTCCCTTGTGCCTACGGAAAAAATCATTCAACTTAGGAATGCAAGAGGAAAATATCTTGTTTCCGATGCAAGGGAAATCACCTAAAGATGTTATGCCCTAATCAGAAGGACAGCCGTGGTGACAATGCAAAACCCGACACAATGAAAAGAAGGAAGTTAGACTGTTATTGGACTGCGGAAGCCAACGCAGCTATATAACTACTAAGGCAGCTAACTCAATAGGACTTTCTACATCAGATGAAGATCACCTACTGATTTACACCTTTGGAGCTGAATCTCCTGTAGAAATGTCCAGACCAGCTTCAGAGGTGATAATTGAGACCAAGCGAGGTATCAAAAGAAAAATAACAGTAAATATTGTACCTCGTCTAACTGATAGAGTACCAGTAGCAAAATGGCAACATGAAAGGATTGACATACTAGCGGATGATGATTCTGTTGGTAAGGGTGTTGATATACTTATGGGTAATGACCTCTACTGTTCCTTCATGCGAGACGATAGGATTCAGGTAAATAAGAACCTGTACTTAATTGATACGGACTTTGGCTGGATTTTATCGGTTAACAATGCACAAAAGGAGACAGATGTGTTGTCAGTTGCTACTTATTGTCAATGTCATACTCAGGACTGTCCTTAATTTACCGAACCAGAACTAACCCTGAGAAATATTGATATCAAGTTCCTTTGGTCATTGGAAAGTATCGGTATAACAGACTCACCCAAAGCGACACGGCAAGAACAAGCAATCGGTCATTTCAACAAAACTGTACTATATCAAAATGGACGTTATGAAGTCAAGTGGCCTTGGATTCAATATCCACCAGATCTCATATCGAACTTTGGGCTGGCACTTGGAAGATTGAGAAGTCTGATTAAAAGATTGGATACAGATTCTCTCAGCGAATACAATAATATTTTGAAAGAACAAATAGACCTTGGAATCATTAAAGCTGTGGAACCATACACCGATACAGAAGATCATCCAGTACACTATCTTCCTCACTATATGGTTAAACAAAAAGATAAGCGGGGAAGGATAGTCTACGATGCTTCAGCAAAGGTGACAGGACAGAAAAGCCTCAATGAATGTCTGTACAGCGGTCCATCAATGCTAGAAGACTTGACTGGACTTCTTCTTAAATTCCGGACCAAACAGGTTGGCATGGTGGCTGATGTTGAGAAGGCGTTCCTTCAAGTGGGATTACAGCAAGAGGATCGGGATGTGACTAGATTTCTTTGGCTGAAAGATCCGACGAAAGAAGTCACAGACGAGAACTTGCTGCAGTTTCGTTTCTGCAGAGTCCCATTTGGAGTTATATTTAGCCCTTTCTTACTGACTGCTACCATAAGGCATCATATGTCATAAGCAGACAGTGATATTATGAAGCATATAGCAGACAGATGTTATGTGGACAACTTGGTAACGGGAGCAGACACCGTACAAGAAGCTGGTAAAGTCTATGATCAAACAAGATCAAGCTTTGAACAGTTGTCAATGAACATCAGAGACTGGGTTTCCAACGAGAAAGAATTTATGGAAATGATTCCCCAACAACACAGAGCTACCGATACAGCTGAAGTAAAGGTCCTAGGATTGAAATAGGACACACAACATGACACCTTGAAATTGAAGGTTTCCGAAGAAAAAACTTCAACCCTAGAAATCCAATCCAGACGAAGCGAGATGTTCTCCGTACTCTAGCTCGTGTTTATGACCCATGCGGATTTGTATGCCCACTGACTCTTTCGATAAAACTTCTTTTTCAAAAGATATGCCAAGGGAAAGCAAAATGGGATACCCTGCTTCCTGAACACTTAATGCAGTCATTAAGTTCTACATTGGGGAAACTAAAAGGGGTCACAGAGGTTGAGATTCCTAGGTACATCGGTGTCAATACCACAGGTGGCAAGAAAATGCATGAACTCCTGTGCTTCACAGATGCGTCGGGCAGCTTATATGCAGCCGTTGTATTTTTGAGGAGTCAAGATGAAACAAAACAACAGAAGGCAACTGTATCATTCGTGATGGCAAAATCTCGGGTAGCACAAATCCGAGATAAGGATGATCTCAAGGTACCAAAACTGGAGCTATTGGGTTTTCTGATTGGAAGCAGTCTACTGAAGTATGTCAAGGCCAACTTGGATATACCTATACAAAAACAGTACTTGTGGACAGATAGTCTAGTAGTCCTCGGTTGGATGAACTCGAACAAACTTCTGCCACCGTTTGTAGCTAATCGAGTCAATGAAATCAAGCGCAATCATCTAGAGACTGAGATGTTCTACATCCATACCAAATCAAACCCAGCGGATATTGCCACTAGACCAGAACTGGAACTTTGGGACCAACGGAAAGAACTTTGGTATGAGGGACCTGCTTTCCTAAAGGAAGATATAACCTTCTGGCCTGACAATCGTCACTATGTGACACATAGAACGCTCTTTTCTTCTGGGAAGGCCCTAGAAGGAAGCCCAAGAGAGGGAAAACCATGTGACTGGTCAGAAGTAGAAGCAATACAAGACATAACCATGGAGATAGACGATTCAAGTTTGAATTATGACAGGCACGATAAAAATACATGTAACAGTCCACAGGCTGACATTACAGAAATGAAAATTGCAAAACTTTCCAGATGAACAAGCAGGAAAAAAGACACATTTAACGAAAAATCTTAATCTATTCCTGGACATAGATGGTTTACTTCGGTGCGGAGGTCGCATGGTTAACACAACTTGGAACTATGATCTGAAGTATCCTATACTACTACCAAGGGATAGTGAGTTTACAAATCAAGTCATTATGAAAATTCACGAGAGCAACTATCATGTGAGGGCTGACACGTTGAATATTATTAGGGAGAAGTATTGGATACCTCAAGCAAAAGCCAAGGTGACAAAGCTACTAAAGACATGCAAGCAATGTGTGAAGCATGGAGGAGGCTTGTACAAACTTCCAAACGCACCACCTCTACCACCCGAAAGAGTAAATTACTATGAACCATTCTCTTTTGCGGGATTGGATTATTTCGGGCCAGTATTCGTGAATACTCCAAACGGACAGCAAAAGAGCTGGGTAGCCAACATGCTTAACGGTGTGGGCAATTTCCTTAGAGGTAGTCAAGAACCTATCGGCTGAAGAATGTCTCCTTGCGTTGCGTAGATTGGCTGCAACAACAGGTGTACCAAAGAAGATTTATTCCGATAATGCGGCTTGTTTCAAGTTGACTTCGGAAGTAATGACAAAGCCATTCTGTATTGACAACAAAATCGATTTGAAATTTATACCTGAACTGGCACCTTGGCATGGCGGTTACTATGAACGTTTGATTGGACTGGTCAAACATTGTCTAAAGCGCACCGTGCGAAAACATTTTTTGAATGACAACCAGCTACTCACTGTGATGAAGGAAGTAGAAGCAGTTGTCAGCACAAGGCCATTGACCCGAGTTGGGACAGAAATAGAACATATTTTACGGCCTGCTGACTTCCTGACCCTGGGGAAGTGTCTGATAACAAAGCAAGCATCAATCGAAATTCCATATTCAGGTTCAAAATTGAAAACTGACCTGATCAATAGCTGGAAAAGGGGACAAAGAATTCTTGAAGAATTTAAGAAGATGTTTGTAGCGCAGTACCAAACAAGTCTAAGGGAAAGGACCAAACATACCCCCGAAAAGCCTATGATCAGGTCAGAGCGAGAACCACAGGTGGGAGATCTTGTTCAGATTAAAGCAGACAACAAGAACCGATTGAACTGGAAGATCGGTAAAATGGTCGATCTGTTAAAAGGAGCAGATGGGGAATGTAGAGTTGCAAGAGTCAAGGTTGATGACTCTGTGTATACACGCTCTATAGGACATCTATATCCGCTTGAGGAAGACATACTAATGAACGGCCAATTCTAAGCCCGTGCATTGAACAGTATGAAACAGCTGTTATTCCTGGATCAGTTTCCCAAGCGGAAACGCAGCCTCTTGGCACGACAGAGAGGGTCAACAGCTGTGCCAGTGGCGATGAGGGCGCTGTCACGGAGGAGGATGCAGCGGTGGATGCATCCACCGACTATAGACTGACAGTTATCGAGGAGTATGTGCCGGTGAAGGCAGCACCGGAACTTAAAACAACTGATTCAAGCAATGCTGCTGGAAGTCAGGAGGTCAGTCTATAGGAGTCAAAGGGGATACTGCCATCAGGGCCCGGGAGAGGATCCTGGAGTGGACGCGTCAACTGCTGGCCTCTTGGAGTAGACGCTTCTGCGCTGTTGTGAGTGTCGCGTGAGACGCGAGTCGCCATAAACAGTTGGTAAGTGTCACTGTCATTGTATAAGTCAATTTATTTTAGCACTATGGCAACTCTGCTGAGTGTGGGTTTGACGGTATGACGAGAGATATAAAAAAGTTTTTATGTCGGTGGGGCGACATAGAACGACGCGTGGCAAGAGCACAGCTCAGGAAAAGGAAAAAAGGCACATGCAGCGGTACCGGCGGTACCCTAATAAAATCAACCAGCAGTGTAAACCCTGGTACAGTCCCACCATCTTATCTGTTCAGGTGACAGCGTCGCTAGTGTAGAATTTTGGTATTGCAACCTAAGAAATTCACCAAGAAAAAAGAGAAACAAAACATAGGGCAGTCTTTCAAGCCACTCATTAATTTGCAAATTCTACAAAGAATCCTACTAATATTATAAACGCCAAAGTTAGTTGGTATGTACACTGTAGTTCCAATTTTGCCCACCTGAACAGATAAGTTGGTGGCACTATAAGTGCTTAGAACTCATTATTCTTTGTAACATGGGATGGAATAGTGAGGGGACCGTGTCACTGCATGCATCACGGTCGACGCTGTCCGATTGTTTGGTACATCGGACAAGCATGGAGCTAGCATTTGCGCTGGCTCACCCCAGAGAGGTACCCGGGTGTACACTCGAACTGGGTAGCAACGATTGGCTATGTAGTTGGAGAATGGGCAGGACTATGGGGAAGGAGGAGGTCCTCGTGGGGCAAAGCCCCCACGTCCAGCGGGTGCTCATAAAGGATAAACTGCACCGGGCAGGTATCCAGGAATGTCGATGATCGGCATGCATAAAGAAGAGCACCCGGGCGCTGTGTGCTCGTAAAGGATAAACTGCACCGGGCAGGCATCCTGGAATGTCGATGATCGGCATGTATAAAGGAGAGCACCCGGGCGCTGTGTGCTCATAAAGGATAAACTGCACTGGGCAGACATCCAGGAATGTCGATGATCGGCATGCATAAAGGAGAGCACCCGGGCACTGTCGCAGCGCCCAGACTGGAGCCGCATAGTCGATCGGGGGGTCTGATAGCTCAGGCCCCTGCTGGACTAGGCTTAGCCTAACTGATATAAGCGAGATTCGGCATGCGGGGGAACGGTTGACTCATTGTTCTACCTCTATCTAAATTACTTTGTTGCGAATCAATTACTGTCTACTCTTAGCATAACTACGGTAATTGAGGAAAGACAGAGGGCGCGACAATATAATCAAGTGACTGTAGCAATGTCACCATACATTCCTGCTTCGAGGCACTGCGGTGGTACCTACCAACTTAGAGTGCCTCTTGTACAAGTTTTGGTCAAGATCAATAAAAGTTTAAATCGGTTGTTTGATTCATAATCGGAGAAAAAGTTTGAAACTACTGATCGCATTACAAAACACTGTTTCACTGGTAAGTAAATAAGCCAAAAAAATTTAGGTCTCCAGCATGACATGGGCTATCTTAGTAGGTATTTCTTGGTATATATTTCTACTTAATTACTGGAGCAATTGCCTGCGTTTTCACACGTGCGGTTGCTCCAGTAATGAACGGAGTTTGGATTGATTTATCATTGTTTCAATAAGTCACCGTCATCAAGTATTATAGTATGTAGGTGACGCCCCGAAGTAGAACTCCGATTGTTACACCGTTGAAGTCGCTGGAGCTTCCCTACGCGACGAGGTATAGACAACTAAAACGCTACCTGTTGCATGAAAGGCGGAACGAAAGTCTCAGGACCTAGTCACCATTCACCTCAGAATTTGAATTGCTTGAATTCTTTCAATTTCTTTCACTTGAAATCAAGCAAGTGCGTCTCATAAAAACGTACAAAAATCCATAAAAATAATGTTTACTATTTCAATAAAAACAGTATACCTACGTCAGTATAATTAGTGTATTAAAACTTACTAAATATTATTATATGTGTTTTATGACAAATACATTTAAAAATAAAGAGCAGCACTGTTTTAAAGGCGAAATAATATGTTTTTAAGTCAGTCAATGTGTACTTGAAAGTCTTAGAAAGGTCCTATTCTTTTTTTATAATTTTAAGTAACTCTCTGCTTATGAGATAAACTGCATCCAAAACCCCCATTTTTATCGTCGTCATCAATCAATTGACAGCACCTTAAGCTAGGACCTTCAGAAATGTCACTTTACATTTTAATCTGTCTATAGTCACATACTGGTTGGTATTTAATTTGTTTATTCTTTATTTCTACAATCATTGTTGATTGGACTTTGACACTTTCACAGGTTTTGGGAGAAGTTTTCAGGTTTTTAAATTGTGATGATCTTGTAAGATAGGTACTCGTATTTTCTCGTAATGTAGAAGAGTTACGCATTGGTTATCAGTCTATATAAGCCAGCTCTATACCCTTCGACCTCTGCAAGTTTGAATTAGCCTTAAGTTATATTGCTTACTATTAATGCTATATTGCTGTTTGGTTCTGTTCTTTCGGTCCTAACGGTAGAGGACGCGCGATTGAAATGTGTTAAAAGTATAGAATTTTTCATAAAACAATCCAGCTGTGCGCTGTACATCACTACTTACCTTAAGTTTTTATTAGTAATTAAAAATTAAATAAAATAATAATAATAATAATAACATTCTAATCTATAAGCCCCATGGTGGGGGGAAAAGTGGCCAAAACGCTGGCGGCATTGCCACGCTGTATGGCAATGCTAAGTTTTTGCCCAAAATAGGCGCCAGCATTTCGGTCACCCGACGCCTCAAACAAACGTTTCGCCAGATCCCTAAACAAGTTGAGAGCGGACGGCCCCCATGGGCCTAAAGTTTCGACCCCAAACGGCATAAACATGTACATTCTGTCTAAATACACATATTTATGACGTTTGAGGTCTTCCGCTTTAGACGCGGCAGCGCCAGCCCGATCAATCGTCCCAGGGAGATGAGACGGCGCCAGTGTGTCCACACATGTAGCATCCCAAACCAGGGGCTGTCCCATCTTCCACGGGACGATAGTCATCCCATCTGTAATTTTTAAACTTTCGCGATTTGAACACATAGTTATATTATATTAACGGGGCTTAATCGATTGCAGCTGCGGTAGTTCGTATATTGGACAAACTAAGCGAACCATTGCTGAACGAGTCAAAGAGCATATTGCAGCTGTAAAGAACCGCCAAATAAATAAATCTGCGATCGCTGAACATCTGCTCGAGTCAGGACTTAATCACTGGATTGAACTTCACGACCCCAAAATCCTCTCTACGGAGCGTCACTATTACTCGAGAATGGTACGTGAAGCGGTTGAGATTAAAAAACACCGTAACTTCAACCGGGAGGATGGTTTCAAACTGGCGGCAACATGGAATCCAGTGATTAAAAAGTGTTCCCGTCGCGATTTATCCTCAGAAAAATCTGTCGATATCGTTAGTGTTGTGTGTCGGGACAATGACTTTTTATAACAACTGTTGGGGGTATATTAAAAAGTATCTCCATACTTCAAGACAGTGACACCCGCCTCTTCAGTCCGCTCGTGACCACGATCAATGCAACTTGATCGAAACGTCGAGGTAAATAAATACTATTACTAACGCGATTAAGCCTCATCCCATCTGGTCTCTTGCCGTCATCCCGCATCAATCCGTTCGGTTCCAAAACTGACGGGACTCCAGCACTGACAAATGCCCGACGGATGATATCATTCAAGCTGGCGTGCCGCGGTATGCGCCCCGCGCTCTTTACGCATGAGAGTGCGTGGTGGCCGAACCGATCCACCATTTCACCGCAGACACAACGGTGAGGGACCTGGCAAGGGGCACCTACTCGTAGGGATACGGCTATTCGGAAAGTATTGTTGTCCAAAAGATTTCCAACATTTTTAGACGGCAAAGCATGTAGCCAAAGCCCCGACTCCCATCGAGTAACAGCTAACAGGCGAGCACGCTCTGCGGAGGAACTAGTTGAATTGATCAGGTTTTCAAGTTCTAACTCACAGAGCGGCCCGTCCCACTGCCTCTGAGAAGCAGGAGCTTTGGGCAGGGACTGACTTGGACAAGCTATTTTCCAGTTTTCTAAAGCCTCAGTCATATAACTAATCTGAATAGAAGGCGATAAAATTGCCTTTACTAACTTTTGAGTACTGAAAATTGATGAAAGGAATGCGGGTAATGCTACACTAGAAATTTTGCGAATACCGAGACCTCCACACCTAACAGGTAGTGAGGCCTGGCGCCAAGTGCGATCGTCAAAATGTGTGTTAAGTATGGTAGTGAGCGTATCCCTCTGGATGTTGTCAAGTTTTTGTAAAAGTAAAGGATGATTCCAAAACTGACAACATCTAAGAGAATACATAAATTTAGGGACAAAAAGGCAATATCGAATAATAAAATAGGCCACGTGACAATTTATTTTTAGTAGGCGGTCCGAAACTGAGTTAAAGTTTTGAATTTTGTCATCAACAAAATCTTCAATTGACTCGTCTAGGATTGGAGACCCTAAGAGGCGAAGTGATCGATTATCTAATATTTTGATATTGGGAGCAATTGGTTCAAAAATGTTTAATATCTTGTTTCTTAGTAGTGTTGTAGAATTTGGAATGAAAAGTTCGCATTTTGAAAAGTTGAGAGCAAGACCTATTGAACTAAATGAAATTAAATTTTGTAGGTCTTTAAGAACAGTGTCAACATCTCCTCCTAGGAACCCATCATCCAGGTACCAGACATTAAATTTTGATTCTAATTTTTTGATGATAGGGTGGATTGCTAGGCTAAAAATAGCTGGTCCAAGTGGATCACCTTGTTGGCATCCTACTTCTGAAGATAACAAATTGTTTTTGTATATTAATTTTGAAGATTTACCATAACATTGCCAAATGAAATTATATATAAAAGGGATTTTATTTTTAACTTGTGTCAAAAGAGTGTTTCTATCAAGAGAATTGAAGGCGTTCTTAATATCAACCTTCAGCAACACTTCACATCCTTCATTTGTTAAAAATGTTCTTAGGGCATGTACCGCCGCCTCACAGCCACCCTGTGAACCAAATCCCAACTGCAAGGGTTGAAATTCCTTGCAGAGAGATTGTTTGATGTGTTTAACACAAATTTTAGCAGTTAGACGACGGTACACTGTTCCAACAGCTATGGGCCTTATGCTACGATCTTTTTTAAGAAGAGCGCATAAATTAGCTCCGTATAAAACATTTGTTATTGCGTCATTCACTTTACCTGTTAACATCACATTTACTAGTGAAGTGAGCTCTTTAAGCAGAGAGTCCCCAATCTCACCGCAGCTTGCACTGGTCAGGTCTTTTAGGTGTTGTGGCGTAAAAGAGTCGAGGCCCCCCGCTGAACCACTTGGGAAGGATGCTAACGCATACATTAGGTCGTCGACAGTGGCGACAAGAACATCCTCCCCAGTAACGTTAGCAGGTAAAGGAAGAGCTTGAGCTGCGGAAGGTGGATGTTTTTCTATTAAAGCCAACAAAGTTTCCGGAGAGTTTGGTGCCAATGTATCGTTGGAAAATAAAAGTCTAGCCGAACCTCTGATGTCTCCTTCACTTAGCTTGTCTTCTAAGAGACGGTAGAACGCAGAAGAATATACGGGTCGAGCTAAATTTGGCGAAGTGAAGCAGTAAACAGGACAGCGCTTTGAGTTGTCTTTACAATTTTGTTTTATTTTGCTAGTAAGAGAATTTTGATCAGATGGGTTTTTCGAAACATGAAGAATTCTATACGGGAAAGTCAACAAGTGCTCCCAAGCCTGAGGAGAGTTACATGAAATAACATTTCTGATGTCATCAATCAGACATTTAGCGACGCTAATACGTGCACCACGAGGAATTCTTTTTAAAACTGGCAAATTCGTTTTTAAATTACCTAAATGTTCACAAAAACTAATGCAGTTATTGTTTTGTATAGGCACTTCTTTGGTTAAATTTGGAGCCGAACGGTGTGTTTTACTCATATGAATTTTGAGCCCACGGTTGCCTTTAAAAAAGCGTGGTTGGGAGCACTGGTCGCACTTCAATAGGTTTTCCGACGACACATTGGCATCACTTTTTGAATTTTGGGTATCTGTCTGAGTAGCCGTAACCCGTAGCGAGTAATCTGTAGATCTATAAGGTACATCTAAAGGTGATATAAAAATATGCGGCACTTCTTCATCACCATGTAGGGGCAGCTGTCGCCTACAACGCCGCTCTTGTTGAAGTGGCGGAGGCGACAGAAGCCTAGCGTCTTCTTGCGGAGTATGGAAAATGTCGTCATAAGGAGACGACGATATTGTAGCATGCATATATGTTTCTTACTAAAACAAACATAGTAAATAGAGCAGCAGCTGTACTGTCAACATTGACAGTCTTCCTTCGTCCTTCCATAAAGTAAATGCATTTCAGTCTTTGATTTGTACATGCGCCGTGAAATATCTTGATAATGAGCTATTAGAAAAGGTTTCTATATGTTTTGTCCGAGGTATATTTATTTTATTGTTGAAAAAGTGAAATTGTACTGGAAACTCACCTTAATACATTTTCTCATGGTTCAATATGCAAAAATGGTCAACTGTATACCTATTACTTATTCTGTGACTATACGTGAATCTACTAGTACTTATTCTGTGGTAATAGTAAGCATACGTCTTACAGCGTAAATAAATATCCGCTAAGTAATAAGTACAGCCTTCCTATCGACTATAACGTATGCACCTGTAGGTATGTGAAACGTGTGTCACTTCAAATATGACTAACACATTTGTTTATATTTGCCACGTATCAAGAGGAAAACGTAAAATATAAGCGTCCCATCTGTTTGGAGGTATGTAAGTGCTCCATATTGTGTGAGAGCGGATGTCAGCGATTGCGCGTTGATTCAAGTTTCGGTGCTGGTTCTGCCTAACAATTATCTTAACAAATCATATCAAGTGTAAACTTCCACGTATAATGTGGGATGTGTAAACAACAGTAGCTGAATACTGTCAGAATAATAGAACAATATTTTGATTCCTTGAATTTTATCACTCATATCGTTATATTTAATACGCAGTACCTATACGTGTATGGATATTCTGAGTCGTACGTAGTTTGAATCGCAGGAAATAGCTTTGAAGCAGTCGTACTCCTGCGGACACTACTTTTTTTATAATGCTTCATTAAATTGACTACTCTCGCCTGATGGAAAGCGAAGACGAAATCAAGAAACGATGACCATTAGTGCAGCCGTAAGCTGCACTAATCGCCACCCTTATAATGATCTGAGAGATGCTTTTTCACGCCCCGCTTGAAAGACCCAGGGTCATAGCTGCAAGGAAATACGTACGCCGCAGCCCAGAGCATTCCACAATTTACTTAAACGATAAAGGTAGGAACTGCCAAACTTTTTGGTTTGTGGTAAGAAATTTTGAACAGTATGTATATGGTTGCAATGCTAGACCGGAGCCCGGAAAGAGTAGTTCCGGATCGGAATGGTGAGGGATTAATAAGATTAAAGAGCTCTTAGCGGTACTTAGCGGAACCATCCCAGAGGTGGCCACAATATTCATATATAATAATAATACAAGGGCGCACCAGAGTTTTTTAAAGAACGACTCCGAGCTTGCGGAACTTGATAATACTCTCGATGTAGTCGCGCTAGTT
This sequence comes from Selenia dentaria, assembly GCA_917880725.1. NCBI lineage: Eukaryota > Metazoa > Arthropoda > Insecta > Lepidoptera > Geometridae > Selenia > Selenia dentaria. The sequence continues at coordinate 21,100,303 of OU862890.1, forward strand.
CAGGTCACTACGGATGTCTATGGCAAGGATGTTAAGATTACTTGGATGGGTGACCGACAGTTGAGGTTTTTAACGCGTCTTCGGAAAGCGTATGCATTTGATTCTGTCAAATATACTCGTATTAGCACAGAATAAATAATGGGTATTAGCCATACATGTAATAAAAAACAGTTTTTAAATTACATCTATGGTATTAGCTCAACAGTTTTGTTAGGTCATTTCGAAAGCATTCGGGTGGTGACACTAGGGTTGACCACTAGCCTATTTGCCAAGACGCATAATAGATTATGGTATAGATCGGGGCGCTATGAACCATTTTTCGATGTCTGAAAAGAAGGCCCGTGTCCAAGGAATTTTGTTAGTATCTCAAATTAAGGTACGACAGGTTCTTTTTTATGTTATTAAGAGAAGAGACGGGCATGTCGTTCACCCGATGGTAAGCAATACGCTTGCCCATGCAGTTGCAGTGACACCCAGAGCTTTGAGTGTAGTTTTGCGTTGCACTTCCTGTCCACTCAGTAATTTCACTTCCTACAGTGCCCTTCACACCATAACACAGCAATGTTTGCGCACTACTGCATGCTTTTGCCTCGGGGTAGAAGAATAGCGGAATAATATATGATAAGAACTAAAAAATGAGATTCCTTCTTCACGTTTAATAAAAATAATTCAACGTGGAGAATAACACGTGGTTTCATTTTTGGAAATATTAAAGTTAACATTGTTTACAGTATACAAATATGGTGAAAAATATTATTAATAATTATTTATTAAGTAGAATATTCTTATCTGAAACGTTACAAATTAATTCCTATTAAATTGTATTGCCTGAGATTTGGGCTCCATACGTTAACAATAGCACCTCTATCATAAACAAATGACCGTGATTAGTAAAGCGTAAACATGGTAGGTATACGGCTCCGTATGCAAACATAGTAGCTAACTACATGTCGTTATGTGTGAGTAATGCCCGCAGATTGTTATTGAATTATTATTTAATAAAGGGTAACTGTGTAGGGTCGTGTATGAGCGTACAGGACGTGCAGTCCAGAACGCGTCGCAGAGCCGGCTATCATTATTCAGTCAACGACTGCGCAGACGCATTCGCTGCTCAGCATCTCTGTAATTGAAAAAAAAACTTCTACCAGTAAAAAGTAACCTGACAGTTTAACATTTTTGCGTTGTGTCAGTGAAGTTCAGACTAAGAAGAACCCAAATTATAGCTGTGACACGGCATGTGAAAGATCTTCGCGCTGTCAAAACGAGATCTACTTTTCTCATATCGCATTGGAACTATGTTTTCGTAAGTATCTTATCTTCTTAGAAATCTGTGTATACATATGATGAAAATGTAAGGGATCGCTGTCTGTACATGGAAGAGATATGAAAAAAAATATTATTGGGACTTTTATAAACAAAAATAGAAGGAAAAACATATATTTTTAGAATTTTGTCTGTTTGTTTATCTGTGCGTTTGTGCACGCTTATCTCAGAAACGGCTTATATGACTTAGATTAATTTAGGTTAATAATATATTGTGGTAAGCTTCACTTAACATTTAGTGTTTGTTTCATGTCAATCGGTTCATAAATAAAAATGTTATTGAAATTTGAAGAATATGTCTCGCCACTAAACCAAGACCAAGCGAGCGAAGCCGCTGGCGGGTCAACTAGTACTTAATATGTATTAGAGTGACGTTATCAAAGTTTTTAATTCAAACCCAAATATACTATGTGCATGTGCTAGTTTGATTTGGTCTTTGACGTTATCTATTAGGCGTAGGTTTCATTGTTTATTGCACAGGTGTTTAATATGGTTCCTATCGGTGTCCAGTAAATATTTCGTAATGTTTGAAGGCTGTACATGAGCGTTATTCTGATAACAATGTTATGTTTTGTTTTAAATAAGTAATTTAGTGTGAGGATTAGAAGTTAAAATTGTGACATTCGTTGTAGTCGCTTTGGTACAGATATGTATGATCCTGAACCTTATGAGTGGATGGATTTGTGGTATTAAATTTGAAGCTTTAGTTTTGCCGTTGTTACATAGGTATAAGATATATTGCAATGTAAAATTTTAAATTATGCTGTCTCTGTTTTATTTTATCAATTTAAAATATAATTCGTAAAATAATTATTACAATAACAAAGTTACTAATATAAAATGAATCTTTATACCTATTACCAATCAAAGTAATTTACCAAAATATCTATAAATAAATTATAGAAATCTTATAGATAACAAGTACAATTTGAGAAATTTAATACCGACTTCCATTCAGTTATTGGAGTGTAACTCAAAACCTACTTGACCGAATTTGATGAAATTTAAATGATTTTAAAACAAATTTGAATTTAATTAAATGACCACACGGGAAGCACCAGCTTTCAAACTAAAAAAGAATTTTGAGAATCGGTTCACCCTATCATAAGTTATGAGGTAACAAACATAAAAAACACTAAAAGAAACAGTCGAATTGAGTACTTACCTCCTTTTTGGAAGTCGGTAGAAAAACAGCATTTAAGTTCCTGTCTACGGGTAGAGTGCCCAAAAAGCTGGCAACGTTACCTCGTTGAATAGCCAGGCTGATACGTTATATTTCGTCTATTTAAATACTTAAACCTGTTTGCGGTATCTCCTTCTACCAAATAATATTTGAAAGCTGCTGGAACAGTTTACATGAACAATCTACTTATCTGCTATAGGTATGATAGTCCGTAGAGAGTCAGAGAGTCGGAGTAGTTATTTGGACACTGAAAAAAATCTAATAATCTTTATCAATTGTAAGTTTCAGAAAGTTTCAGAAAAACCTTTTACTTAGGTTCATTTTGTTCATTTTTCAAAACATTAACCACACATGTCCCAATTCCTGGAAACGAAGTTTCTGAGAAAACATTTGTATTATTGGCCAAAACGGCAAATGATGAGTCTACAGGTTACAAATTAAAAAACTTAAATGAAAAGCTGTTTTCTCATATGTATAAAAATCCATTGCTGTTAGTTAGTCTCACTATTGCTGTAAAACGGCTTGAACGATTTGTTTTTTTGTCAAAGTCCAAAGTCAAAGTCCTTTTATTGGTAAATGCATATTTACAAGTAATTTTTTCATCATCATCATAATTTATAAATTAACAAAAACATTTATCAACATTAACAATTAATAAATTCATACATCAACATTTAATAGGTACATTTTGCAACGTAATTATTTAATAGTAGTAATTATAATAATAATAACGTAGTAATCTAACACTAGAACTTAAACCTTACTAAAACCCATAAGTAGGTACTTATAACATTAAAGTTACTAACTTTGTCAAAATTATTTAGATCTTACATACGTTTAGTACCATCAATGTTTAAAAATTCTTCAAAACTGTAAAACGCCTGCTCGATGAGCCAGTACTTCAACCTGTTTTTAAAGCTACAGATACTCGGAGCTTCTTTTACACTTTCCGGCAGGCGGTTAAATACAGCTGGACCTGCATAATGCGTTAATTTATTTGATCTGACTAGGGAGTGGGGAATCTGCGTTAGCCTGCTTCTGCTGAACGAAAATTATAAGCGCCCGAGTCGTTGCGCCTCGTGTATACGTTGTAATTCGTTTTTACGTATGTTGCGACCTGATATATTAAGATGGCAGGCAATGTAAGTATACCGAGTTGCTTAAAATAGGGCTTGACAGATTTTGTTTTGTTCGCTTTACTTTAGGTGGTTTAGGAATAAAAAAACATCAACATCATATCATCACGCAGGGCGCAGCTAGTATGAATAAAAACTTCGGTCCAGCCCTTCTCAAGGTATCTATCTCTTACCCATGAAAAGTTTGGATTTTATTAATAAAATATAGATATAAAAACTAACGTGGTTTTCACTAATTTTTAATTAGAAATACAGAATTACTCACGTACAGGATTACATTACGTGACTCATCATGTATTTCTAATTTAAAAAACAGATAAATTTCGAATTTACTAATAGTAGATTATGCACCGAGGGAGTAAAGTTGTGTATTACGTCATGGGCGGCATATTGAACCCTGAGTGTAACGGGGACTCTAGAAATTTAATTCCCGAGCGAAGCAAGGAAGTTATGTAGAGTCCTGAGTAAAGCGAGGGGTTAAAGCCGCCCAAGACGAAGACAGGCTTTATCCTCGAGGTACATACTCTACTATATACCTACTTCGAAGCAAAAAAACTCAGGGCTATATAAAAAAGTAGTTTAGTAAAAAGTTAAATAAATTAATAGTTAATATTCAAATTAGACAGTGGTCCAGTTATGGAGGGACAGAGTAATATTTTTGGAATGAACATTTTATGGAAAACACTGTTTTAGAATTTCGCTGCTTAGTTAAGTTAAGTTACAATTAGTAGGTATACTAATTGTAACTTAGTTATCAACCGCGATAGGATGTGTATTATACACACCGATTTAGTAGCTTTTGGAGGTCCCGATATTTCGGCACAGTTACATGCACCAAAGTTATTAAAATAACACCAAACCCCGTGTTTTGTTCCAAATTTATTAAAATTTTTGATGTATGCTGTCTGTGGTGGCAGGTTCGACTTTCGAATAAACTCTCTTCACAATGCCCGTATCTAACCCCGTACTAAGATTTTTCCTACAACTAACATTCCAAATCCAAATCACTTTACACCCATGGGAGTTTCATACAACATTACAGCCCCGGGGATGTAATGCCTTGCTTTACGTCGAGATTGCGTGATATGTAATTGGACATTTTCGAGCAGGTGGTATGAAGAATATTTTACAGCTCGTGATCTTCATATCCGTTGTCCCAAATTATAAAAAAATATTGTTGTCGCTTGCAAATGTACGAAATTGTCCACATTTTGATTTGACCGATAGTAGTTTAGATTCATCGCAATTTTTAATTTAGGAGAGAGACTCATCATATCGTATCTCCCAGGTTTGATTAAGATCTTTGAAAAACCAATGATCAAACAAGATTTAGACGAATGCGAGTCCTAAGCAGGTAAGTAAACCATTGTTAGTTTCTTTATATTTAGTATACAATATAAGTAATATAATGACTGCATTACGAACGTCTTTATTAATATTTGATTATTAACAAATTTCTTATTTTATGACTCTACACAACTCTTTACTGCGTTACAAAATAGTGCTACTATCGAGTTGAAACGGCAAGTAGCTTATGGGGTAATTATAAAAATAAAATATTTACAAAAAATTGTTAGGACACAAATACCACATTAGCAGAAATGTATGTTTAGTGTAATTTAAATGTTTATAATTTTTATATATTTTACCTACTAACGGAAAATGGCTATGGCCATATGTATCTACATTATTCAAATAAGATGATTATGCAGTATTACAGCGCCATCGACCTATGATAAATATTTGGGTTTAATAATTTTGATGTGCAAAGTTATGAATCCACCGATTTTTCATAAGTGTCAACCCCTCCTTACAAGCGTTCCTTCGAATTTATATTGGTAGTGTGAAATAGTTTCATACGTTAGTTAGATACGTAGTACCATTTTATAAGCCTATTTAAATCTCCGACTGTAATAAATCACACCTTATTATAATCTTATCATTTAAAAACAAGGCTTTCTAGTTATTTACATAGTGCTACCTGTTTCGTGACGTCGTAAGTAGGTACACAATAACAATGTTGAGTAGTATTTTTAAACTAATTAAATAAACGTAACTTCTTAGATAATAAAACACTGTTTTAAACTATCACGGTTGTTTTCTAAAGTTATGTGATTATTAACGGGATATTTACCGTGGTAAGGTTGTGGAATGAGCTCCCGATATAGTGTCTTCCCGTGAACATGGTGCATGTAACTGCGCCGAAATATCGGGAGCTCATTCCACAACCTTACCACGGTAAATATCCCGTTAATAATCACATAATTCTTAGATAATGTACTGTATACGTCTTGATTTATATTATGATTATGCATACGTTAGTAAAGATGCTTTCCTTGATCTTATTTCTTTAGTTTGAATGGCGTCCTCCTTATAATTATATACCTACCTAATCTTTAATGAAGCATATGATCGCAGGGCTATTATGTATCTCAGTTGCTAACAAAATGTTGATTGGAATTGAAATTTAATTGCAAGAAATCTTGATAAATGGCGGCTCTATGTCAGTTTGACAACTCCAATAAGCAAAAAATGTTAGTAAGTTGATAACTGGAGCTGACAACTGTTCATCGTATGTTTTATTAATAGTGAAGTACGTGTCCATCTTGGATGGCTTGGAAATGTTTGACAATCTACTTTCATGCTAACCTTTCTCCGGCTTGACCCTGAGCGGTGTTGACTGGAAGTTCTGTGAGAGACAGATCTTGGTCACCCCAATGCCGTAATCTGTGGTCCAGGGCTAGGTAGGAAAGGTTAAGGGGTTCTCCCCTTAACCTTTAACCTTTCCTACTGCAATCTGTATTTCTAGGTTATCAAACGCCAAGACAACTGATGACATGTTGGTAGCAGATGACCGAAGATAGTCTGACTTTGATGGAGAGTTTTGGCTTAAAATTGACATTTTTGGTTTTTGGTTAATTAATTAACTACGGAAAATTACCAAACACCATTTTGACACTTGGTTCTCTAGCGGTTCAAGGAATACGGAAAATTTTCCAACAGACCTATATCTAGGCTACGAGGCACAACGACGACTACGAAGACCGGCTTAAAGTGTTTTATAACCTACAATTGTGATCAAAGTAAACGAAAATACTTATAAAGACAATGTAAAGGGTTCCCCTAGTATCTTCGGAACTGGATGGCAGGACAAAATCTCAACTGTGGCTATCATTGATTCAGTTTTGGTTTTTCTGGATTGGTGCAGCTCTTCGAGTTTTGACGTGTGATAGTCGTTTCGTGTAGTAGTAGCTATGATAAACGGGTAACAGTGCATGAGTGTAGGCAAAGTGTACAAAATCATGTAACGCTGTTTGTGTTGTTTCCTCGTCATCCCTTTAGAAAGTTTTAATAATGGATCCACCGATACCATTATCAGCCCATTTTGTTCCCATTGCTGGGACTGGAACCTTCCTTTCAGAAGAGTTGAGCCATTTTCCAACACGCGGGACCAGTGCGGCTTGATGGTTAGGTTAGTGGCCAACTCATGTCGAAGTTTTCAGGCAAAGCTAACGACTGTTGTCCTAAAACAAACAACCAGGACGTGCCCTCCGAAGCACGGAAGCGCTCAGTTGAATAATGCCACTAGCACCCATCCAAGTCCTGACCACAGCAAGTGTTGCTTAATTTGTTGATCGGTTAATATCGTCAACTCAAGCTCCGCTACGATCGCTTCGCAAGAGCATAATGTAGATATGACTGTGACTTCATGTGATTATTTACGTAACTGTGACTTGACTGTGACTAAATGAATAAAATATAATTTGATGCATCTCTAAATAGGTATTTACTTACTTATATAACTTGAGCAATAACAAATGTACAGTCATACGAGTTCACTAAATGAACTATACAGAACTGCTAGAAACAACATGACGATTTCCTGCCTGGTTTCATCTAATTTGCTCGTATTTTTTTACAGTTTTTAAAGTATGTATAACTGTGTATTCTAAAAACACTAAAACTATAACGGACGACGCAGCTTTTCTGTGGTTATAAAATGACTACCTACGTTCTTAAATATTATGCTGCACCATACACTCCACTACTCTCTCAAATTACTCCAACTTTCCCATTGGAAGTGCATGGTTTTATCCGTAAATAAGATAATATTCTATTTAACTATATAATTTATGTTAAAATAATAGCATCAGGCAGGCTGCGTTTTCGGCCTGGATACAGGCTGCTTATTAACCTATTGACCATTCATAATCTGTAGGTAGATTCATTTATAAACTACCCGTCAGTCCTATGTGGGAACTTTTTGTGCGGTCGCCGCTGTTTTAACCATGAGTTAATGCGGGTACTAGGTAATTATTTATATTTTTGCTAAAAAATATTATGCGTTACATACTTTTGGAATTATATTTTACCTTTAGTTATTAAGTAAATAAGCATTCGATATATTGTTTTGTTTAAACGAAACATGGGATTGTTATGTGGCGCTTTACAGAATTATATAAAAACGCTTTACTAGCTATACCGGTTAACTTTAACCTCCTTGCGAATCTGTTGTTTTGGAAATGTTGTTATTCTGATGATGATCTGGTCATTGTTAAGTAGTCATTGTTTTAAACTAGGCCGGATTTTAACCCTATGGATCGGAATATAGGCCCCAAATTTTGTACCTACGTCCAAAACGTGCCAAACAGGACTTCTAAATTCGCTCGAGACTGCGTGACCTCTGGAACGTTTTAGTGGCATGTACGAAATACATAGTCAATCCTTATTTGTACATTTTGTTTATATGGTACAAAACATAACAAAAATGTAATAGACACAACTTTAAAAATTGTGTCTTTTAATGTAGTTTAGCACGCGTGCGTGAACTAAGTACATACATTCTCAGTTAGTCACGTAAACTAGAGAATCGTATCGTCGTCTTTATGTGGCGGACGTAAGGTTCAAAGTGCTGGAAGTGAAACGTGTGTGGTGGATAGGAGAGATCGCGTGAGCCCCACGAGCGGACGCGTCCGTGATGGCCGAAATCGCGACACAGCCAAGCCGGAACACTTGATCGTGTCGTTATTGATAAATTGCTACAATTTGCCCCTGCTTACTCCGCTGCAAGGAACACCTAACACCTTGTTAACGGTGTCACATTGCCGGCTAAAGATAGATGAGCTTCTCCATCCAATTGTCTCTGAGTGACATGCCACTCGCTGATAGCAACATTTCCCGTTGATTTCTGAGCTGGTTGCGTAAGTTCCTGGCTTGGTAAACAACCCCAAAGGTCTGCAGACTGTTTACAGATTACTCAAAATAATATGCAAAGAACCTTTGTGAAAGTCATAAGGCGTTTCAAAGATTTGTACGTATAGTAATTACATTATCTTAATATACCTATATAATTCTTCTGTACGTGTGTATGTCTCCTAACACCTCTTAAACGTCTGGACCGACTTGGATGAAATTCTGTGTAGGTATATTTCAATGGGTCCCTGAATAGTTTGAAAACAAAATTGGACCCGGTAGGTGGTTGTCGGTATGTCGAAAGCTACAAGGCAAGCGAAGCTGCTGGCGGATTTCATAATCATAACCGGCGGACTTATTATTATCTATATAACGGATATAATATTATAAAGAGGAAAGATTTGTATGTAAGTATGTTTGTAACAGATTGGCTCAAAAAGTACTGGACCGATTTCAAAAATTATTTCACCATTGGAAAGCTAAATTCACCCTGAGTAACATAGGGCTATATAAGATTCATCATCATCATCCATCACCGCGCGGGTGAAACCGCGGAGAGCAGCTAGTAACGTATATCTCCTAAATGGTGGTCTCGAATGCAGCATTCACCGGTAAGAGTACCTTTAGTACACTTACCGGTGAATGCTGAACCTACCTGCGAACGTATTGTGCCATGTGTGTGCATTTCATGTATACTCGACATCGATCGTCATGTGCATTAATATATTCATAAAACAATTACATTTATATAAATGACTGAGCTGTTACGTCGTGAACTTAATCGATCAGTAAGTTAAATCAAGTGATTATGAAAAATATATGTAATAATTATCAAATTATGACATATTAACACGATTTCTAGTATATGTGATAATTATAACATTTCACGAGTTTTAGAGTGGAGACCGCGTCTCGGCAAACGTAATGTAGGACGTCCTGAGGCACGGTGGAGTGACGATCTGCGCAAGACGGCTGGCAAAAAAAAGGGATGCGAGAAGCCCAAGATAGACCTAAGTGGCGTGCAATTGGAGAGGCCTATGTCCAGCAGTGGACTGCTACAGGCTGATGATGATGATGATAACATTTCATCCTACTTGTAACTATTATGTATTATAGTATGCAAACTAATATCTTCATTATAGGCAGATTGAGGAGCAGTAGAACTCTTTGTGAATGAGTCCGTCCGGGGCAGTACTGCCACCATAGCTTTTTCTGCCGTGAAGCAGTAATGTTCGAAATACTGTCTTTTCGTTTGAAGGTATGGTTGCTGGCGAAATTACAGGCACATGAGACTTAACAACTTGAAGTCTCAAGGTTACGGGCGCGGGGCAGTTCACCACTTGTGAGGAAATGCATCTGTTCTAGGCAGAGGTGTACCCGTTTCCTAAAATTACTTAAAAAAGGTATTGCAAAACATAGATAGAGCATATTATAGGAGTAGTCACTGAAAATCCATTAGGCCGGCACGTAAGCAAGCTTGCATGAACAAGTAATAAAATGGCCAAGTGTGAGTAGGACCTCACGAGCCGAGGGTTCCGGACTTCCTTGCCGCAATATATTTGTTTTAAGTATTTATTATTAGTGTGGATCAACTTGCACTTTTTTTTGTTCTTTGTTTATCTGCGATGAGTCTTTTGCCTTTAAGCAAGTGATTTGAAGGAAAATAGTCATGTAGGAGTTGTACTCCATCGAGTGTCTCTCCTTTCCGTCGATTTCAATTATTTGCCTTTTGGTAGGTCTATGGTGTTTTGTCTTTTTAGCCTCTTGGGATAATGTATAATGGTCAATTGTGACGCTAGGTGGTCTACTAAGCCGTTTCTTGTACTTTGTGGAATATTTTTTTTATTTCGTCATTAGCCGTGTTGACTCATAGTTCACTATTGAATTCAGTGGTTTTTAAGAATCATAGAGCATTTGATAGATTTCTTAGGATGCCATTTTGAGCCCTCTGCCTCGTTTGAACATTGGGGTTGCATGCTGAGCCCACAGTTGTATTCCGTAAGCCCAAAAAGGTTTTAGTACAAATTGTAGGTATTAATAATCCTTTTTGTTGCCATTTTTACTAATCACGAGCTGTGATTTAAGTGCCTATATTTTTGTTTCCTTGACTTGTAATGAATATTATCAATAAATATATGTCTATGTCTACAACCTTGTAATGAGGAGCTTGTTATCTGTGCTTAGCACCGAGTTTCTTCCATGTAACCAGTGTAGGTTTCGGTATCAGTTAAGTTTGTCTCTTTTCTTCTGCAGATGTTTTCTCCAGGTGAGCCTACGATCCAGATGCATTCCCAAATATTTCTCTGTGTCGATGTGTGGAAACAACTTGCACTACACTCCTTTTTGTTATTTGTTTAAAATACATTATAGATTGCACTATAATCACACAAAGTTTGACACTTGTATGTATTACCGTTATTACGAGATAGCCGTAGAGAAAAATATTTTTTCAGCTAGGACTGACAGGCCGACAGACGGACTACGTAGTCTTACATTGTTTTAGACTTTCGCGGTTGTTAACTACATTATAATTAGTACACGGGATGTAGACCGCGATTAACTAAATAAACTTTGCCGTTCGATCACGGACACCGAACGCTAATAATAAGTTAATTACAAATTCGCTTTTTTGTTATCGATCTACATATTTACGGTTTTATATTTTTTCCTTTATAAGTGTTGCCGAATTTCATGATTGTAGGTCAACGAGAAGAACCATAAAGGTTTTGATTCCCTTGTGCTGAAACAGACAAAAGACCCGAGTATTTGTCTCTTTTATTTTCACATTTCAACTTGATACCTCTACCTACGTGTTTCTGAGATAAAGGGTATTGACAGACAGACAGACGGGCAAAGTGATCCTATAAGGGTTCTTTTTTATTTTTGATTTGTTGAACGGAACCCCAAAAAATATCTAAATTATGTAATAAAATAAAATAGTACCTGGGCCGGATGCGTTGCAAATCCTGTTTTTATTTGTTAGGAAGTTCTTACACTAAGGTATATAAACAATAACACAATTGTATACAGTAAACAAAGCTTTTTATCAGAATCTTTACAGGTCAAAAAACTCACCAAAGAATCACCACGTTCCACCGTAATCGGATACTTATAACGCCGTATAGAAAATGAACAAAGAAAAATCTTACTCATACGGGAATTTGTACAAAAATTATAATGTTTTGATGGATGGACATTCACACCAGGCTCAACGGTTTGGATAAAATTAGATATGTAAATATACTATTTTTAATATCTTTTTATCAAAACTTTTTACAGTCAACTAGAATTTCCCTGTTTTTAAGCTCTGTTATGTATTTTGGGATTTTATTTAAAAAACGCACACAATTTTCTAGGAACGACATATTAGTCTTCGCAAGTCTAAAACTAGGTACAGCTATCCTATTATTTTTTCTTAATATTAAAAGGGTGGTGATCACTATTTATTTAACGTAAATTTATGTTATTTTTTACGAACATACATTTTATTTGCTAATACATATAAGGAAGGCAAAGTTAATTTATAGATTTTTTTAAATAAATCTCTCAAACATTCGCGGAGACCTATTTCGTATATAGATTGAATAGCACGTTTTGTAGGATAAAGATGTTCTCTATATCAGCCCTGAACCCCATAGCAATATCCCCATAGGAAATATGAACAATTTGAAACATTTAATACCGACTTCCATTCTATACAGTTATTGGAGTGTAATTCAAAAACTACAGGGCCGAATTTGATTAAATTTAAATGGGACCACACAGGAAGCACCAGCTTTCTTCAGAAATGAGAGAAGATTATTAATACGACCTTGTAACCATACAGTGATCCAACTCAGTAGGTACAGGGGCTTACTGTACTCCTCTTACACAATCTTAGTCGTATTTCAACCTAACTACTAAATCTGGTACCTACTTCCACATCAATATCGCAAGTTTTAAATAAATATTTTGATGTCGTCATAACAAATAGTTTTTATAAATTCGCGTACTCCACGTGACTTTTGACACAAAGTATAACTGTTTCAATGTTGAATAGTATTACAATAATATTGTTCGTCGCTATTGTGTGGTTGTATGACTGTAAGCACACGGCGTATTTTAAACGCACAGACGACCCGCAGACGACTGCACTTCAATTGAGATTCAGTCGAGAATAATTCTCGACTGAATCTCGACTAATTCTTGGTCAAATTTACAGCGCTGTAAACGCGCGTTTGTGAAATGCTCGTCGTCTGCGGGTTGAAAATATGCCGTGTGCTCTAAGTATGATTATTCTAAACTTATTACAAAACGCTCCTGTTTTATGACTTGGTAGTAGACCTGGAGGTCTTTTAATGTGTTATCTTTAATTGGGTGCTATTCAAATTGTAATATTAAAAAGTACCTATACAGTAATAAAAATACATCGGTAATTAAAACGTTCAAATAGGCATAATATATTTAATTACTTTCGATAATAAAATTTGAGAAACTGGGTCGCTTTTACAAAACATACTTTCTTTTATATTTCCCAATTTTCCTTTATTGATGGCAGACAACTGAATGTTATATGTCGATAAAAAAACATACCTACCTACCTACTTGTAGCTTGTATATATTTTCTGAATCATACTAGTATATAGTAGGTTACTTACAGCAAAAGAATGGCACCTAACCTTCCTCTATTATGTATACCTACTTTATCATGGGACATTCTTGCCACAAGAATTCACAATTCTTCTATTGACGCAACTTGCAACTACAATCATCAAATTCATTACAATCTTCAGAGGTTATTTATTCTACAGCATCTTTTCCAATTTTGCTATCTATTAAGACTCTTTACTCACATGAAACACTAGTGTTTTCTCTCAAGGTTTTCGTCCACCCATGGTATTAGTACTACGTAGTGACAGGTATTAGTGACTCTGATAAGATCATAAAGTGTACCCACAGCCGGTGTGATGATATCATGATAATATTCACTAAAGCAACTATTTATAACTGTAAGTTTGTTCATCAATCATTTTGCTTACCGTACTTGCATACGGAAAAATTTGCTTCCGAATCCTTAGCTGCGAATATTATATACTTCGCTAACCCGATATCCCGCTATCAATTTGAAATGGGAAGGGTCGCGGTAATTGTTATATGAAAAAAATAACATTGATATTGTTAGCGATTCACTTGTTCAAAAAACTAACTAAAATTGTATTATGGTAGCCCTTATTCCGTCGACATTAAAATCCAAATTCATGTAAAACTTAGAATAACATTTTATAAAAATAGGATTATACTATTCAATTTTGAGTATTTGTACGTTAGTTTAGCGAGCACCAAGTTACGTGACGACTAGTCCGTCTAAAATATACAAGTGAAGAGGAATATCTAATTTTAAGCGCTGTCGTTTGGAGGTGTTATACTAATTTGTATTTTAGCCTAAGTAGCATAATGCACAGATTTTTAGTTTACAAAGTAATTACAGAATCGACACCACTAAATAACAAATAATAATAAAGCAGGGACACTAAAAGATGCTAGCTACAAGTGTTTTTCTTTCCAATCCTAATTTTAAAACAATTTACGATGGTTTACATAAGGTTGAGAATTTGCTTGAATTGCTTCTCAGGTTGGACGATGTAATGCGAAGATGCAATTGAATACGTGATTAATACTTTTTATATCTATTTCGTACAATCAAATGATTAAATATTAATAATAAAGGAGTACATAGTTCACTAGTAAATTTCGTTGGGAATTCGAATACGATACATTCATTGCAATATATTTGCCCATAATTGAATAAAAATACTTTTTCCCATGAAGCACGGAAGAAAAATTGCTAAATTTAGAGAATGCTGCCGTTTTTTTCTATCGAGCCAAGTTTGCCCGTGTATTGGCTCCCATACTTCATAAGAACATAAATCAATTTACAGGACGTTTTTTTTTTTCAAACTTCGGTTATTAGGTTTAATCGTCGAAAAACTAAGTTTTCGCGAAGTCGAATCATGAAATTTGGTCGTAACCTACACTCATTTCGCCTTAACCCTTTGCGTCCCAGTTACGTAAATATACGTCAGTTTCATTAATAAATCTTTTGTTTTAATTATCACGGTATAGGAAGGATTAAGGCTAAGGACTCGTCAACAGAGCAATTAACTTTATAAGGGCCGATGCAAATTTGGTTAGAAGTTTGATTGAAATAAACGTTCATTATTGCGCGCAAAAATAGGCAAGTTTTTAACATATAACTATAACATATAAATCTATAATATATATTCATATATTCATACAACGTTAAAACAGAAGTGCTTTCACAGTATTTACAGCTTGGGTTTTCAGTTATTTATACAGCGCTGCAATAACATTTACTCCTTTGTCACGCTGCTGTAGAGTCTATGCATGATCTTAATTCTTAGGCGTACATACAATATCGATCCACGATTACATATGTATTTATGTATGTATATGATTCGAACATCATTAATGTAATCGAATAAGCAAATTTGTAATATGTGTAATTCGGGAAAATGAGAGAAGGCTGAACCCTTGCAGTTCCCCGGAAAAGCTTACTCCATTTACGATATGACGTTTGAAATCTCTAATCAAATAGTATTTAGTATTCAACGTTGTATTTGCTATAGGATCGACGTTGTTTGACTGCTAGAGCTCAGCCGCCGATATAAAGCTACCTCGGAGTACGCACCCGCTCACACTCTTCGAGAGTGTTACGTGGAACGATCCCTCTAGTGTTTAAGTTCATCACTCCATCACCAGCCTTGTTCATAGCCACCCAAGTGGCGGAACACTCATCCTCCCCGCACCACCCCGAGACAGATCACACCCCCCCGGTAAGTGATAGGTATTCGATAATTGGTAAACCACGACTGCGCTCGTTAGACCTCCAATACCCAACCGCGCTGATTAGCACCAGTTAGTCACAGTTTTGCACAATAGATGCTCTCCATAGTCAAAACCCATGTAAAATCATCTATATCTAATAGATTTTAAATATGACATCAAGGATTCAAGTGATTGATCGTAAAATTTTGCGGGAGTTGTGAGGATGTATATACGGTGACATGAGTGACGTGATATTATTTGAGTAGCCATAAATATATACAATTATGAATACAATATATTGTATTGATGTATAATCTCAATTTTTTTTATTCATCTAGCCATACAATAGCCATACGAGTAATATATATCTAAATAATTAAGTTCTTAGAATCTAGTTTGCAATACATACTTGCACTAACACTAAAGCTGGTTATGTAATATTTCAATGGAACTGTAAACTGTGTTAGACTAAAAATTTTAAAAAAATGTATTTTTGAAAACGCATACCTATCCCTCCAAACTTGACACAGCGTTAACATTGTTAGGTAGTTTAAAAAATAAATATTTTATAAATAATTAACCCAGGCAGAAGTAGTATTGATGCGTCTAATAACCGTTTAAAAACTTTCATAAACATTTTACCGTAGAACTTAAATGCGTTTTAAATTTACTCTCATCTCTGTTTATTCAAATTTAAACGACAAGGACAGGTTATACTTCGAGTTTATAAATGTCAAGTGTTTGTGAATGTGTTTTTATGATTATCTAGTAGGGTTCGCATTCGTCAGGTTACTATATTATTATACCTAATTTTGGGCGATATCTTTCATGCAGTTAAAGCCACGTCTATAAATCTATAGTAGCAGTTATACTAAACTTTTTTATTACATCAAATCGCTTTCATAAGACATAAGCTGAATCCCGGGGCTCAATTTGCGCCAATAAATAATATTATACTCGTAGTAACGGGAATATGTTTCGTCTTCTACGTGTGTTAAACAAAAAATTGCTTCAGTATACCTATATATTATAGCTTTTCGAATACTACTCAAACCAGTTGAGGTTTTTCAGCAGCATCAAGAAATACAAACTTTCGCATGCATATTATTAGTGTTTTCTTAAAGTATAAATTAAATTAATGTACAGAATGCACAGTTACTGAGGGATACGATCCGCCTGCACATCTAATAGCGACTGCACATTGAGTACCTACTGCAGTAAATACGTAGGTAGCGGGTGCCCTATTTCTTCGAGCTATTGTGATTTACTCGAATCATTTCTGTCATTATTTCGTTAGCGAATGAATGTAGAAGACCGTTGCTTGCCTATTGTCACGAAACTTCTGTACAATCTGCAGTTATATAGAGTAACATCTCTATAGGTATAAGAGCAGGTAAAAAATAACAGCAGGGCTATTATGTTTGCTAACAAATGTTGATTGAAATCTTGGTAAATGGCGGCTATATGTCAGTTTTGTCACAACTCCAGTAAGCAAAAGTTGTTGTATGTTGATGACTGGAGCTGACAAAAGTGACATAGAGCCGCCATTTTTTCGATTTCAATCAACATTTTGTTAGAAACTGAGATACATAATAGCCCTATAGCTGTAGAATCGATAGTCTGTGTGTAGATAGATGTAGATATGACAATGCTATTCAATGACGTCACAAGCCTTGAGAAAAACGCACGAGAAGATAGGGTGTTCTATTTCTGATCAGATTCGTGTTTGTTAAAAGACAACCTTTACCCAGATTAAAGCAACGTCGCCAAAAAACTTTTTATAAAATTACCACACGTGTTCTAATTTCGTAAGTATAAGCATAGGTATAATAAGCATGCCATAAATTATAAATTTTCCGATGAGAAGAAAATGTTTGCTTTATGTACCAACTGATTCACTTGTCAGAAGATTATGTTTACGTTGTGGTGATAATTATAATATGCTTGATATGATAACCGAGTGTATCTATTGAGTGTATATGCAAAGAGACTTCGTAAATATTTTAAAACATTTTTAGCTGCGTATGGTTCGCACACTTGCCTGCTCAACCCACCGGTGTAGATGTATTATATTAGTACGTTATGAAATATACCTACTAATGGCCAAAGCTGGCGAATTTCAAAATATTTCAACATACTTGCAAGAAAAATAACAATTAAATGCACACATAAATAATGTAATTGCAATTTTAGAGAGTAAATTCACATCCTCGGACGGGATTCGAAGCATAACGTCCCGGTGCGACGGTCAAAATCATCAATCATCAAAATCAGATAGAGAGTTAAAGTTCGATGCTCTGAGCCTCGGTGGCCTAGTTGGTCATAGCGTCTGGCACGGATTGTTGGAAGACGCGGGTTCGAATCCCGTCCAAGGATGCGAATGTTTCCCTCTAAAATTGCAATGTTTGGTATCGCTAAGCAGGCGTTAGTGCTTTAAAAAGTAATACTATAAAAATATATTTATGTTTTAACAAATTCAAATAAAATATTAAATTAATCCTAGTAAATATCACAAAAAATCATACAAATAAACTGAACTTATGTAAAATAAAAAATGCGTGATATAAGCTACTTCACGAATATGCGGCGCAATTTGCGAATACCCTAGGTATGTTGAAGTTTTTTTTTGTTTATGTTGGTATAAGGTAGTGCATAACAGAGCAGCTTATTATTTTTAAAAACACTAGTTTTCCACTGTTTGAAAGGTACCTAAAATAGTCGTCACAGTACAAGCAACACAAATCGAATACAGTTCAGAACCAGTAAGTAATTCTACTATTGGCCTATATCGACATTTCTCGGAGCACGAATCAATAATCAATAAATCTTTCATAATTTGTCATTAAATGAGTGTTTCTCTTCACAATAGTATCGCTGGGATCTGTTGTAAAAAACTCCATTGTTAAATCGATGAACCAATTACAATAAATTATTGTAGGCTCTTGAACTGGAAGCATGCTTAATTTTAAAACACGACAATATTTTGTAGTTACTATACTTACCTAAAGAAGGTACAGTCTTGTTAAGTATCAAAAAATAACATTGAATAAGTGCGTAAGTGAAAAATTATACCGGGATCCGCATTTGACTAGCCGGGTCTCTGGCCCTAGTAAGCTCAGCTAGACCAGACCTAAGATCTAATTTATCTCTCTACTTAAATTGCTTGAAAATTCCTCTAATCGAAGACTATTAAAAAACTTAACTTTTGTGTTGATGTCGGTACCTTTCTCAATTTGTATTATATTACTTTCCACATAGGGTATAATATGGCTTCGTTTGGTGTACAAATTTTGCCACTGATGGGAATAATGGGATCTGATACGGGTGCTGCTCAAAATTGAGCAGCCGCCAGTCTGAGCCTAATCAGCATTGATCAAATCTGACCGTGCATCAGATGAAAGGTTAAAGAACGAAAAATTATCCCTTACAACATAAAAACATATTGTACCATTTCCCTGTTGTTATTTAAGGCAATAGTAGAATATATTTATTTCAGGCTGTAACTGACTCTAGGACTTGCCACTATTTACGGGAAATTATGTTTTAGCTTCTCTCTCTCATCACATTTTCTGAGATAAATTCCATGCCACAACAATGAGGTTGTCATGGGCTAAGTACTAACTTACTAACTAACTTACTAATTACTGAAATTAACTTACTAATTACTGCTTAAATTTAAATAACGTTATTTAGTAAGGTGCAGAACAATTCTGATGTGCGCACTACTAAATATCTTAATGTTATTTTGACGAATTAACTTACGCGGTAGGTATAAGTCCATATCTCGACCGGTTTCGTGACCGTCTGGGCCACTTCTTCATGGAGTACTTGCGCACCCGGCTGCACTAGTACTGGGGCCTTACTATTAGCTATTAAAGCAGGACTTCTAGAAAGCTGTCCGGCTTATTCGTACCATGACAACGTTAAAGCAGGCCTGCGCAGGTCTACTATTCAAGAACCGCAGAAAAACCGTTGACCTGTTTTTTTGTATGGACTTTCGTTAACATGTCGCTCTAAATTCACTCAGTATATCAGCTTACAAACGTCTAGGCGTCTGCAATGATGCATGAAGTAAATTGTTAGAATGCCAGAGACAATGTTATCCGTTGACCTTTGAGAAAACGATATTTTAACAGTTCAACTAAATGAGCGTCATGGCAGTCATGGTATGAATGATTTCATTCAAAACTGTTTATGCCAGGTTTAAGAACTGCTCGGAACTTGCATGGTTTTTATGAAACTGATAGTAAGGCCCCTGGACTACTAAATATCGTCATTTAAATTTAGGCAGAGTTGATAAGTAAGGCCCTAAGTAAACAAATGCTTGTCACGTCACCATTGTTATGGTGTAGTACTGTTTTATTTATTCTGTGGTAGCGTTTAGCAGTAGTAAACTCATATCTACATACGTATAGATGTAGGTAGTAACTCGGCAGGTGTTTTCGTGTCCATATCACAAGTTTGTTCAAGCGCAGCACGCAGCACGGAGGCTGACAGCATCCTTCGCGGTATCTCACAAATATTACCATCAGGCAAACATGATTATGTAAACAATGATAAGTTACCACTACTCACTACCAATTTACCGTCGAAACAATATTCGAATAACTATAACTTTTGTATAGTGAATCTTTTCACACTAACATAATAAATACGAAACAATTTTTTTAAAGTAATACAGTTAATTTTACAAGACTTTATTACAACTGTTTCCCGTTAAGTCTTGTAAAATCGACTATAATAATTTAATTAAGTATGATCATGCCACTTGCATAGGGTTGCCATCTCTAAAATTTTGCAGACAAGGCAAAACGCTTGAAAACCCCGGAATTTAGAGCTCGGACATGTCAACAGGTATTTTTAAACATAGTGTATTTTATCTATTACACTGACTGATAAGTGCCCTAAATCACCATTTTATTTATTTTAAGCCACTTAAATTAAATTTATTCATTATTTTAAATGTACCTAACATTATCTACACACATCACTTCTACATATAACCTAACATAACCTTATTATAGTTTGTTACAAATTGTATTAATAATCAGTTACATTTTTTATTGTAGGATAAGGCTTTAAATTTTTAAACCCGGACTACAAATGAAACTCGGACGCTCCCCGGAATTCCTCTAAACTAGGACAAATCCGGGGAAACCCGGATAATATCGGCTAAACTATACTAATACCACAGTCTATGTAAACCTTACGATTTTTATGCTGTGTAATACTATAAAGAGGCAATATATGTACTTATTCGTATGTTTGTAACAATTAAACTCAAAAAGTACTGGTCCAATTTCAAATATTCTTTCTCCATTAGAATTATCCCTGAGTTACATAGTCTATATTTTGATTCATCGTCATTATCATGCATCACCACGCGAGTGAAATCGCGGAGCGCAACTAGTAACGAACTAGTAATTCAGTTTTGATATGTTGTGCCAAACTCAATTATTTTGAAACAAAAATCATTTATAGTCTATATAATGTTGAAGGCTATTAATCAGTCTGTCAATCGTTGTCCAGTAACTATTGATTGGTTGAATCATTTGTTGTACCAGTTGAATCTCTTCCAGTAATTAAATTGAAATGCCATATTATGTTTCACTGACTAATCAGGAAAGCTCGAAAACTACCCCACCTAAGAGGCTAAAATTTGGCAAGTAGGTACGAGTATTTTATGGAGACTAGACAAGCTTAGTTATTAAAAATAGGTATTCATACCTATAAAACATCAAGATCTTGCATTAAAAGTTATATGAGATACATTATAACTTTTAGCAATTAAGTGATTTAAGTGAAGCTCATATATAATGGGAAATTTATTTAAAATTATAAAAAAATTAGAACTATTTAATAAACTATAAATTTTTATACGTATACTATAGTTTTATTTGCATTGTAACATTTGTAACTTGCTATTAATCTTATAATTAAAGATTGTGTGTAAGCTCTAATATTATTTACACGTATAACAATGTATAAGTAAAAATAATATCAGTAAGTGTGTTCCTGTACTAACATAGACTGTGGTACTACTAACTTGAGTATTTTAATATTAAATAGTAGGGTAGCAGGGACATGTACCCTAAATAAATACCTACATGTCATAATACCGTTTTTTGCGTCTCAAGAAACTGATTAACACGTGTACATAATCTAGAGTACCATCCCACGTCACGACGTGATCTACCGCAATATTTATAGTAGGCACTTATGTATTTCCTCATTATATATATTATAATAATTGTACATATTAAATTTTGA
The DNA here is from genome assembly GCA_917880725.1 of Selenia dentaria. NCBI lineage: Eukaryota > Metazoa > Arthropoda > Insecta > Lepidoptera > Geometridae > Selenia > Selenia dentaria. The sequence continues at coordinate 21,122,233 of OU862890.1, forward strand.
TAACAAAGCTCGAACCGGTCCCTAACGGTCCTATCCGATAAGGAAGTCATTTTCATAACTAATTCGCAAATCAAGTTACTTTACGCTTCTATTTTTACAAAAATATTTGCGCTTTGTGATACAAGGATAGATAACAGTATTTTTTTAAACCTGGTGAAATATTTAAAATAATAGAGATATAAATAATATTGATACAAGTAAGTGTATACACGTAATAAAAAATGCTATGAAATAACTATAACGCTATAAATAGTTAACAAGAATACAAAGTAAAAGTTTATAACTCCGACCCGACTACGGCATCAGCCCACACATTAAAACGAATATAATGCGTCGAAGTCGGGTAATTTTGTACCCAGTGAAACTCGTGTCATTTAAACAAATCTAATGACGTGTAGTTTATCAAAATCGGTTCAGCTGTTTATTAGTTACGAGCGTACTGACATACATACATACAATTTTATTCAAACACAAAACATATACATACCTACACAAATATTATAGGTTACCTACATAAATGGGCTTTGCAGCAGTCGGGTAAAAAACATGGATAGTAGACCAAAATAGATTCAAATTTTTAGTGCTCAAATGTCCTGCAGGCCTAGACAAAATTTCCAACAAAGTTTCCGCACACGCTACAGACAAAAATGTGTCTAGAAACTTAGCGTGACGTCACGTGACTTTTCCACAGGTAATGTCAACGCCATACATTTTGGAGTTGTCGTTTGGCGTTAATGATAACAGAAACATCTTTTGTCTAGACCTGCAGTATCAGAACTATTGTTTATTATGCTGACCAGAAGGCCTAGACAAAAGATGTTTCTGTTATCGTTAACGCCAAACGACGTACAACTTCAAGATATATGGCGTTGACATTACCTGTGGAAAAGTCACGTGACGTCACGCTAAGTTCGTAGACGGGACCCGGGAACCTTCTGTCAGTAGCGTGTGCGGAAAAACGCCTACTTGAATTTTGTCTAGGACTGCTGTAAGTATTACAGAACTCGGCCTACTACCATATGATTCCGTGTATTCACTCATGTGCTACTACGTACAGCACCTACGTACTTTCTACCAACGGCCGAGTGAAACGCAGTAACATAACATTTCCGAAAACGTTTTCATAACATTATATCAAAATAATAAACTAAACTCTTCTAACAAAATGGAGACTATTTAAAAATCGTAAATGTTAATATTAATGCTTAGAATACAACAAATTAAAGTGTACGTTTATAGGTACTAATGCTAATAGTAGCCAATTTAAGTAAACAAAACTTGTCTGTTACATATTGTACTTCATATTGATTAGTAATTAAAAATCGTCCACAAAAATGGTTATAATTTATGACAAAATATTTGTATAATACTATATCAGTTATCAACTCTATACTATTAAAAAAATAACTCCAATAAATAAAAATCGGCTATTATTAAACCATACATTATAATTGGTCAATGGCGTCTGACACGGAGTCAGAAGACGCGGGTTCGAATTCCGATGGAATTTTTCTCTTTATAAATTTCAATGTTTGAGATCGCTAATACAGGCGTTAGTGCTTTCAAAAAAATAATACATTATAATTTATAAGAAAACTAAACAAAAACATAACAGCTAAAGATAATTTTCATGATTTCCTCGAAACCGATTTTGTTTCACTTACCTACTAGGTTTTAGTTACTGCACGTCAGCATAGACTGCATCAGATACATTACTCGTATTATCTATGGTTATTATCAAAATCTACAAGACTTCAAAACTTGTCCAAACAAACCTCATCTAATAGTAGGTACCTACCAAATCAACACTAAATCCTAAAGTGCAGCGTGGCGTGGGTATGCGGCAGTATGCGCATGAGTCACGAAATAGACCAATTTACTTGCTGTTATAGTGGATTATTGTCAGTTTACATTGATTAATAGAGTTGAAGAGGATAATCAAGTGACTCTAGACCTCTGCCACTTAACCTACGTTGGCTTGGCTCTTCTGGTAATCGACCATACTTTTTATTATCGACAAAATAAATAACACGCTCGAAAATTCTTTCAAAAACGGAGAAAGTGCTAATAACTTTCTATGAAAATATGTTAAGTTCACCTACAATAAGTTGAATGTTTTTTTACCTACTCGTATATGGTTTGTAGGTGTTGCATGGTGCTAAATGATCAGCTCTTCAGTTGCCTAGTTTGGGACCTGAAAATATTGTTTGGATGTTCTTAATAAGGCATAATTAAAACATGAGATGATTGGTTACATATTATATGAAATTGACGTTTTATACGTAAAAAGTTAAGCACGCTATATTGTATAAAAAAATACATTTAATTAATCAAGTACGTACGTTTTATAGGTAGTTAATTGATCAATAAAATATTTGAAGGCCTTCTTCTTCCCTACCTTCAGACATATATTATACTTTATATTTGATATACTCTCAACAAAGCCAGACGAATGCGAGTCGAGTAACGCATAAGATAGAGTTCCGTAGCCGTAACTAACACCAAATACTTATTGAAAACCAGATCTTTCAATTCAGAGATTAAACTGTTTTAACAATCGCTTTCCGCGTTGAGTCCGCTCCACTTAGTAGAGGTTCCGTCATCATCGCTCATAGTATACCTGCGCTTCTGCGCTGTATCTGATACTATTTTTCCTTCACATTTCACGTGGAGGAGAGTGTAAAGGGGGACGTTCGTATTTTCTTAACCGCTCTTTTTTCATGGGACGCAGTTTGTGCTGACACTCTTGCGCCTTCTCACCTCGAGCAGACTTAACAGTCAGCAAGTGCAGCTGCAGAATCTGCAGAAAACCTCAAACGGAGAAAACTTGCTTCTCTCGGAGATAATTATATATTTCTTCCGTTTGGGGTTGACACTGTGAGTTTCTGGCGTCTAGATGCACGGCGTTTAGTGGAACAGCAGTCCAGACGAATTAAAGAAACGATTTTATGTTTACCTCGGCCAACGTATCATCTTGGCTATCCTACGAGGTAATGCAGGCAGCTTATTAGACTCTCTACCCGCAGACAGTGCTTTAAAGTCTGTTTTTTATCTATAATTTAAATATATTCAGATCTAGAGTTTACCGATTTTTTAAGAAATTAGTTTATTTTTGTATTAAGTATTATCATTAGAATTATTTTAGTTTAAATAGATTTAATTTTATTATTACCTTCTTCGACTTGATTACTTAAATAAAACCATATCACTAGCATTGCATTATATGCAGACTTCGATGTGTGATTTTGAAATGTTATTTCTGATGACAAGAAATGATGGAACTACGAAATAGATAAATAATGCAAGAGTAGGTTACGTTTGTTATGTACTACTCGTAGTTAGCTGACGCGACACACCTTACGTAAAAAAGAATCTATTTTTTTTTCCGGGCACACTTTTCTTTTAAAAACCTTAATAGAGTTATTAAAACATTTCAAAAACATATATATCCATATCTATTGAGCCGTTACCAACGAACAGCATTTAATTTTTTGTTATATAGATTCGTTATCACTAGTTGCAAATACGCCAGTGCTGGACGTAAAAAATCACCATCCATCGATACCTGCATTGGAAATGTTTAATGCTTGAAAAATAATTAATTCTGAAGGGTTTGCTTCATTCACGCGGGTAAAACCGCAGAGGTCTACTAATTTATTCCATTATATATATATATATAAAGCCCAACAAGACTATTTATAGAAATTTTAATAATTTTTTTATTTCATCATTTCATCATCTCAGCCGTAGGACGTCCACTGCTGAACATATGCCTCCCCCATAATTTTCCAAAAGGACCAGTTGGAAGCGGCCTGCATCCAACGTCGTCCTGTCGTCTGTCCACCGTGTCGGTGGACGACCTACGCTGAGCTTGCCGGTCCGTGGTCTCAATTCTAGAACCTTCGAGAAATTTTTCATACTTCAATTATTTTTTATTGATTCTGAATAAAAAGTTAATTAATCTTCGCAATAACATAATGAAGATTTCTTAGAACGTTTCATCCTGTCATTGGATGTTTCCTTTTATACAGTTCTTAGGACATTCAATTCAAGACTATTTCAGCGATAGTACCTACTATTGAGTCACAAGTAATATAATATGAGAAGAATATTTCCGTGTTATACTGGATTCGTTTCCTCAAACAAGGGTTGATTATTACAAGAAATAAGAACTTAAAAATGTGCATATCATAACATCAAAAAGTAATGTGTGCTTTATGTGTGCATAAAAGGCAGCAAAGTGGCTTCACTTTTACTAAGTAGGTAGTTGTTAGGCACCTACATGTTGTGGAAGCAATTGATCAAAACCTTCACCTTGGCGAACCGGTTCCTGCAACGAGTTCGGGACGTGTGAGGTCGGTTATTATTTTTCTTGACATTCATAAGATAATGTTTACTTTTTTGTCATAGTAGAGCACTGTTGGCATTATGATGTGCCTATTTGGCATTGATGTATCCAGTTAGTATGCCGATCATCATCATCTCATCTGTAGGTCCACTGCTGAACATATGCCTCCCCCATACATTTCCGAAAGGACCGGTTGGAAGCAGTCTGCATCCAACATCGACGTTTATCAGGTCATGTGTCCACCGTGTCGGTGGTCGACCTACGCTGAGCTTGCCGGTCCGTGGTCGCCACTCCAGAACTTTCAGGCCCCATCTATTATACCTACTTTAAATCTATATCTATATCTGGTATCTACTATGTGCCTTGCCTACTGTCACTTTAATGAGCTTATCTTCTGGGCTATGTCGGTGACTTTCGTTCTTCTACGGATCTCCTCTTTTCTAATTCGGTCACGTAGAGAAACCCTGAGCATAGCCTATGGAGAGCCATAGCTCGTTGTGCGACTTACGTTGAGCTTACACATAAGGTGTACGCTCAACGTAAGAAACAGTAATAAAATTGAGTGTTTATTTATGATTATTCTACTTATTAATAAATACTTATTCATTTTCATAGGCTCGTTGTTAACAGAATTCAATGTGGCCACTGCTATATGCTAACTAAAGTAGGTAATTATTTTTTATTTAATTCACAGCAACACTACTCAACGGATTTGACTGAGATTATTGTGTAATAACACCAATTTCTTCCGGAAAAATATATTCCATGTGAAAAGATGACTCGTTTTCACACAGGTGAAGCCGAAGAGCGTTACCTGATACAGACTCCGACAAAAAGTCACTACGTCAACCGACAGGCAGCGCTAACGATTATCACAAGATTGCGAGATAATACCTTATTATAACGCTATTGTAGACTGTTGGCGCGAAGAATAGGATTTCGCATAAATAAATCAAAGGACAGTTCAACGAATTATGTGTTTATCACGCAATTCTCTACCTATTGCTCTCCCATCGATCACGCACCATAGCGTGATCGATTGTCCACCAGTCAACAGATTAAAAGTGTCACAAGAACCTTTTAGAGATTATCCTATAGCATGCTTTTCCCGGTAAATCTTGATGAAGATATTTTTAATGTCATAGAAAAATTACTCGCTAATTATATAAAAGGAATACAAAATGATACAGCCTTGATTAGGCTATAGGTACGTTAATCAGACAGGTAAAATGACTTTTATTTAAATAAGTAAAGTTTTCTGGATTTCTGCTCAAAATTGTTTTTATTTGATATTACCTACTCGTAGGTATTTTACTTATAACTTATAATGTTAAATTATTTTGAGTGTATGTTCCTTAACTAATTGACTAAATGAGCGCGACATGAAAGATGTCGTTTCATTTGTCTTGCTAGATTGTTCAAAAAGATGATTAGATGGACTTTTAACTGGTATAATAATAGAAAATTACTTGTACCAAAAAAAAGTTCGGTTACATACAAGCCCAGACGAGATAATTAAAGGAAACGAGTATATTGATGCCCATCTTAGGCTGAATTTGTTGATACATAGTTAAGTACGAGTAATAGGCAGCGAATAGTTAAAATTAGATGAAATGTGAATTTGATGGCATTTTCAACTTTTATAAGTCCAATACTTGTAGGCTCTACTAGTTAACTATGTATAATAAACCCCGGCCTTAACACCCCTATTATCTATCGGCGGTCATGAACTTCATAGAAAATATGTGCAATTTCTTAATCTTGTAATAAAAATAATATTGGAATAATATTGAAATATTGGAGTTTTAGTTCTTGCCTCTACAAGACCACTTCGAAGAGCTGAAATTGCTGTGTAACGTACAAAGGTCCTTGTAGGTGTCACATATAAATTATGTTTCTGTGACTTCTATCTATGTTTACAAGTGGCTAGAATAAATAGAAAAAAGAGCAATAAAAACATTTATAAGTAACACGATTGGGAAGCCCAAAGTCCCCAAGCATCTGTCAAATATTTGCACAGTAGAAGATTGATTGAACAAAGATATCGAGACCGCTAAGTGTCAGAGACTGTATTACTATATCTATATGCTGAGAAAAACGTAAGGAAAAAAGCTGAGATACAGAAACAAATATGACGATTATTGACATTAATTAAAGGTTTCATCATCAGCAGCAAGATATATTCGTTGCTGATCGATAAAAAAGGAAAAATGTTATAATGAAATCGGAAAAGCCCTTCTATGTACTCGTATATTATTATTCTGTATCGAATAGGTTCTATATAGATGGGGTTTTTATTTATCAATGTTTTCACGAGACTTTTTCTGAGCTATGTTTTATTGGTTCAGCTTCAGTGGCTTCATGAACAACAAAAGAAAATTTTCATATGAGCACGAGTTTTCTTTCGGCCGCCCTCATATAACTCTTTGAGGGTCTAATAGTGAACTGGCCAGGAGTAAATGAATATCAGTCAATAAAGAAATTACAAACTGTTAGGGGTCTTCCGAAGACCACGTCAGCATTGGCTGGAGTCATATGAAAAGTTTGTGTCAATATTTTCTTTTAGTTAATTTAGTACTGTATATATATAGCTACTTACCTGAAAATATAGCCGGGAAGTGGTGAAAACTTCAGTCAGAGACGTTTTCAAATATTTAAGACTTTTGTCGTGTTATTTGCCAATAATTTTTGGTTTGGGATCCATCTGTTAAGTGAAAATACGTGAACGTACCAAATGTATTAGTCACAACTATTTTACAACTTTCCATTTTATATACGTATATACTAAGGTAAGCTGTGTTGTGCGGCTCACGTCAAATATAGGTATACATGCAAATTACATACATCCCAATGTTTGCTTGCAATTTAGATATGGCAAGCGTGGTAACGTATAAATAAATATATACAATTATTTTTTAGTAGATTTAGGCCGAACATTTTGAACCTTGACCATCCTAGAATATATGGACCTAGGTAGACTTTAGTAGATCTTTATGGCTAATATGAGACTGGCAAGCAATATTGTGATATCTTATGATAAAATATTTTTAGTGGATTTAGAGTGAATATTTTTAACCTTCACCTTGATAGACCTTGGTAGACTTTAGTAGATCTTTGTGGATAATAAGAAAGTGGCAATATTGTGATATAATCATCAGTCGAGGCTGTCGAGGTATTCTTGTACGAATATGGTTCATAGTTGTATACCTGCAGAAAAATTAACTTAATTTTTGATTAATTTGGCTCAGGGATATCAGATTTGTACTTTATCGTACTTATGTTATAGGATGTTATAGGTAACGTATATACATACGTATTCCATAACCACAATGGGGCATTGACGCACTTCTGTCTTCTTCACGATCTGTAGTGAAATATTATTTCACTACAGATCGTCGCATTTAAAAATTACACACAAACATTATTGATTTACTTGAATTTAAGAAAATAGTAATGGTTTTCCCTTTATTCATGAGTTCAAAAATTTCTGCAACATACATTATATACATAATATCACACCTGACATCTACGAAGGGGTTGGCAGAGATGTATGATGAACACGTATATAGAACCTTTTGCTAGCTTTTCTACCGACTTCCAAAAAGGAGGACGTACTCAAATCGACTGTTTGTTTTAATGTTTGTTAACTCATAACTTTTGACTGGGTGAACCGATTCTTTTATTTTATGAGAACACGGGCTTCCCGTGTTCTCATTTAAATTTCATCAAGTTCAATCCAGTAGTTTCTGAGTTACACTCCATTAACTGAATAGAATAAAAGTCGGTTTCAAATTTTTCAAATTGTACTTGTTTATAAGTTTTATATTTTATTTTCATTCAAAGTTATTTTATAATTATCTAAACTATTGTACTAGGAGTATAAAATAAGTTAAACAAAATGAATCTTAAATCAAGGCTTACAATAAGGTAAAGGTATTTAATAATACACTACACATTTCCTGTATTTCAGGAGCATCGACAACAAAGTTGACACTAATTGCCAAGTTTAAATCTTTTCATGGTACTCACGGAACTAGAATATCAGGCTTTAAGTGTTTTAATTATCTGAAACAATATGATAACCGGTGGTAATAGGAGGGGCGGAGTGGTGGTGGTGCAAAACCAATACCACCACAGCAGACGCGCCATTAACCCGCGACTGTTCCGCCCGAGCACACGCCACGCAACAACACCTACAGTTGCATCTAAACATCGTCCTCGAAACATAAACAAGGTTCAACCAAAATATTGCAACGTTTTTAATAAAAATAGTGCGCTCGGCCATTTTTATTTTTTTCAAATTCACACTTTTAAAAGTGCTCTATGCGAATGCTGAGGACTGGATGTGTTGTGATATGTTACAAAAAAGTGACTTTTGACGCGAGTTTACATTGTTGTTTGTGACATCGAACTTAGCTGCATGTGACTGCAGATCATGATCCATTTTGGAACTTTTTGTTAATAGTTCACATTTTCACGCTACTTATTTCTATTCGGTAAGTATTTTTGTGTTTGTTTATTTTTGGACCTCAAATTGTTTCTCATTACAAGCCCAAATTAAATGGAATTAAATTGCACTGCCATTATTATAACAACCACGGCAATTACCCATTCTGTTGTGCGTTTAAAATACCGGCGGCGTTCACAATTGAAGAGAATATGATCGACCCTGGTGATGTAAACCTAACAAAATTCTTTTGGTAACTGCGAGCTGAAAATTCTAAATGTAAATATAATGTATATAAGTTGAATCATTTAGATTCAATTTATTGATTCAAAACACAACAAATTTTGTGGTTCTTTATAAAAAAATAAATGAATATATCCCTTCAAGGGTTGATGTCATTATAACAATGAAATTTCTATTGTGTCTGGCCTTGCGACCTTTGATGCAATAACTAAGTAGGTACATATTAAAAAAATAATTAATTATACATAACTACCTATTCTTAATATTATATTTACCGATGATGTAGTTTAATTGAATTGAAAATGAAGAAACGAAACAGTTTTACGAGTATTAGCAAGAATACAAACTAAACGTTTAAAAGTTGGGTTACCAACTACGGAAATAATTATCCCGCACATTAAAGCGCATACAATCTGCCCTCCTATTGGGATTCACCGCAGTCGGCTAATTTTGTACCAATGACACTCGCACCATCGAGACGAATAAAATGACGTATCATTTATCAAAATCAGCCGTACGATTCTCTAATGATTCGTCGATGCGCTCGTCGACAAGCCCACCGATGTCAGATACTTTATGAGTATCCTTGAAAATAGGGTTGTTTTTCCAACGTCATCTCGTCATATGTTTTACGGATGTTGTCAAAGATGCAACGATGTTTGCTTTTAGAGAATCGCACGGCAGTTGAGCCGTTGAGTTATATGAGGAACGGATATTGGAACGGATATTATATAGTTTGTATCTAATATATAGGTCTTCTTCTTTAAGTGCCTCTCTATTACTGAAGGTTGGCAGACAGCGTCTTAAATTGTTCCTTGTTAAGCGTCAATCTAAACAATTGCTCCACGGTCTTAATCCCGGTCCACTCCCTGATATTACCGAGCCAAGACATCTTTCGTCTACCCAATTTACGCTTCCCGGGTACATTTCCCATCATGATGGTTTGCAGGAGGGAATACCGATCATGCCGTATAACATGTCCGATGTAGGCGACCTTTCTCTGTTTGACAGTCCGGATAAGTTATAGGTACGTCTATATAGTCCGTCTATATAGGTACATACATTCTAACATATATACATACAGATCGAACACATAACCATCTTATTGGGCTTCATCGCAGTTGGGTAATATAGTTATAAAGTAATAGAAGTAGGAATTAGTGTTGCCCGTTCATTTACTTTTTTGCAACTGACAACTTCTTGACTTTACAGTTCAATCATAAAGTGCATTCTAATATTAAGGCGCTGCAAGAGCAAACTTTTTGGTATTTGACCGGATGAAGCACTCATGGCCGTGACAGGAACAAGCGTGCGTCTGTAAACACGATACCTTTTACAAAACAAAAAATATATTTGTATAAAATAAAAGAAGCCATAAGAGTAAAAAAATCTAGATATTTCTTTAATTTAATAAATTACCTATTTTCTGAAAACAAAAAATTTAGTTGAAGTAGTTGTCGCTCAAAATGTTAAGAAATTCGAAACGAAAGACTTTTTCCAAGTTTGTATCAATAACTGTGCGCCTAAACTGTGCGACGAAAAGCATAGCGTTTTACGGATCTTTGGCTTTGGGCAGCGCCTTAAATAAGAATTATAAATTTTAAACTACGAGTATAAATGGTTTATAGCGGTGGAGGTCGCCAACAACACAACTATGTTGTCAGCAGTCACTATTAAAAATATATAGAAGTACCTACTAGCTGGTGCCCGCTACTACGTCTGCGCAGGATTAGTATTTCGAGTAGTTTATTATCTTCTCCAAGGGCATATCTACCTTTATAACAAAATGTCATAAAATATGTTCATGGACAAACGCAATTGCTATAATAGTAATTAAGTAATTAAGCTTATATGAGTAAGTTTATATACTTAGCATATCAACCAGTAACCTTACCAAATTTCATCAAAATTCCCCCCGCGTAAGAGTAACAAAGATTCACACATCCATACATCCATACTCGCAAACCTTCGCGTTTATATTATATAGATATTATATGTATATTGTTTAGACACCGTTTTGTATAGATACATTTTAGTATACTCGTGCAGTGCATCTATAACGTTTATATTACCATAATTAAAACAGTTAGATGAAAATAATTTTAATAAATCCACATCAGCTAACATCATCCAGCCTACCCGAGACCATAACACTGGAGTATTCAAAATAACGTACGAGATCAACTCCCTTTAAATATGTATAATACACATATTTAAATACAATTGTGGAATCTAGAAAATCATTTTTTTGCCACATGTAAAAACAACATCGAGGTACAGATATAAAATACACTCGAGAGCAATGAATCCGGGTCACTTAAAGAATGTTAAAAATCTCGGAAACTAAAAATGATAGGTTAATGCAATAAATTGTATTTAATAGACAATGTAATACTCCTTAAATGAGAGTAAAAAAATATGAGTCACCATACATTTTATTAACACAAAATTACATAAAGAAAAAAACTGCTGATCTCTCCTTAAAACAAAAATAGGAAACATGAAATTTTTGAACTTTATTACAATTTTCTTGAATTTTAATACTTCGTATTGCCTCCTCGTGCTTCCATTACTGCGTTTACGCGGTTTGGCATGCTGTACACCAAGTTCCTTATACGATTTTGGGGAATATTCTCCCATTCCTCTGTGAGAGCAATTTTGAGCTCACGAAGCGTGATTGGGGGAGGGTTTCGTTGTTTTACGCATCTGCCTAGCTCGTCCCAAGCATGCTCGATCGGGTTGATATCCGGGCTGCGCGCTGGCCACTCCATACGAGTAAAGTTCATCTCTTGAAGGTAGTCATTCACAATCCTACCTGTATGAGGTCGGGCATTGTCATGCATAAATATAGCATCCTCACCTAAATTGACCATAAATGGACCAACGTGATCATTGAGGATTTCTTCCACATATCTTTCGCTAGTTAAAGAGCCGTTTTCTATGATCACCAGCTCTGTGCGACTTTCAGAAGAAATTCCGGCCCACACAAGTACAGACCCACCACCGTAGGCTACTTTTTCTTCGATGCATGCTTGCTTGAATCTTTCCCCTGGTCTTCGATACACTCTGTGTCTTCCATCGTGCTTGTAGAGCATAAATTTTGATTCGTCGGAGAACATAACTTTTGACCAATCTTCAATACTCCAATTTACGTGGCTCTGGGCATATCTTAGTCTTGAAATACGATGCCCACGCTCCAGTTTAGGGCCGTTTGCAGGTCTAAGGGGTTTTAAGTTAGATTCAGCAAGCCGACGTCTTACTGTCCATGCACTTGGGTTACTTCCTCCGAGGCGTCGAAACTGATTTGTGAGTCCAGTTCCTGTGAGAAAGCGATTTCGAAGCATGGTGTTCACCAAGTATCGGTCTTCTCGTGCTGTGGTACACCTGGTTCTGCCCGTTCCTGGTCTGCGTAGGTTAGAACCAGTTTCTTCGTAACGTCGGAGAACTCTTTGTACTGTTGACAGCGACACACCGACAGTCCTGGCTGTATCGCGCTGACTCCGGCCGGTTTCCAGCATTGTAAGTATTCTGGTGCATTCTTCAGGCGTAAGCGACATAATTTCAGCTTGAATAATGAATATAGAGCACTATCAACATGGTTTATGTACCCACATAAATGACAGATTACAAACAAAAGCAAAACCAAATGCTGTAATTTCGTAGTTCCATCTTCGAAAGTGGCCCTTTTTCAAATTTGATTGTTTTATGATATAACTTTACAATAACTAAGAAGTTTTAATACGTTCATTTAAGGAGTATTACATTGTCTATTAAATACAATTTATTGCATTAACCTAGCATTTTTAATTTCCGAGATTTTTAAGATTCTTTAAGTGACCCGGATTCATTGCTCTCGAGTGTATATTATTCAATAATTTCACATACAAGAAGTTATTATTAATAAATAATGTAATTTGTGAATAATTTCTTTCGGAGCTAGAGATTGACCTCTTGTCCCCATTAAAAAGACTTCAACGCGCTCATTGCCTACGTTTAAAAGAAAAAGTGTGATAATAAATCACAATCACGTTTATTCTGCAATGGATCAAAATTTTTTATAATTTAGCTAACTGTAGCTTTCTGTTCCGAAAATGTATAATAAATCCTGTTTTATACGTAGTTATGGGATGAATTTGTGATAATTATTTACCATAAATATAAATTATATAGTTCTCGATATTTTCAATGAAATTTCGGCAGGACGCAAAAAATAAATGTCACGGATTTTATCCTGTAAGTGACAATATCAAAAATGAGAATAATCATGTTTAAAAAAGTGTCTGGACTAAAACGACATAAAGAATATTAATTATTTTTATAATTTATGTAAATATAATAATATAACATATAATGTCTACGTATATTATGAAAGCCCACTTTGAACACAAATAAAACAGGTGTACTTTGCAAATAATAGTTATGACTTGACTTCTTGGGTATGGCTTCTGCGACTAGGTGATATCGCAATTATGCCAGTGTCATCACCTAGCTTACTACACTAGATCGACAAGTGATGAAGAATAATCAGCTTTAAATGTGGGTACGGTGCAGGTACTTGGGAGTATCAGGACTATGTCTTCCAAGATATAAGTTTTTAAACTATCATGGTCACAAACATAAGAGGTATTCAAATTATCAACGGGATAATTACCATGTACATTTTCTATGAGTTTCCGATATTTCGGCACTGTTGCAAGCGCCATGATCACGGATGAACTGAGGAATTGCGGGTGGGTGAATGTTTTACGAGCAGACGAAACGGTCTACCCTCTTCCGTACTCGTTTGCTATGCGAGGCACCTCTACTACTATTGAAACTCATAGAAAATGTACATGGTAATTATCCCGTTGATAATTTGAATACCTCCTATGTCTTCCAAGTTCAAGACATCTAAAAATAAAATTCAAAACAAATAAACAACACATAAGCACAGCACTATCTACTTTGGTCACATTATATTGATTTTATTTATAGGATGGGAGTTATGATATAAAATATACTATATCTATCAGTCATACAGAACTTATACTTTATAAAATAAAATGACATTAATAAAATAACATAATAATAGTTATATATAGAATATGTAATTGTAGTTAACGTCAAGGTTTTTAATTAGGTACGTCATTTATAATTATATTAATAATAATTAAAGAATATTTCACGTCAGGCGTATTATCGTCTCCTTTTGTTAAAGGATTCTAACTCAATGATGAAAAGTAAGTTTCTGCTGTCGTATAATATATTTTGAAATATGTCATGAATGTATGTATTTTAAAGTGCATGGTTAGACCCACTGACCTTAAACAGTCCGTCATAAGCAGTCAATAGCAGGAAGTGATACAGTGTCAGGAGAAACAGCTTATAATAATATTATTTATTTAAAAGTAAACACACTCTACCGGCCTCATAATAGCTGGCACATTTAGCCTTTTTACCAGAAACGTAGGTTAGCAATTAAGTAAAATTTAAGTCAAAATTTAACATTGTGTTGGATTATGTTTGAGCGATCAGTAGAAGAAATTTCTTCATTAACGGAAAATTCTGAGTTGTTACTGGCAATATAAGATTTGTAAGAACAACACTATGTTGTTTCTTTAACTCTCTTCATAGTAAGTGCGCTATGGCATCATTGTCGACTGCCCGGCATGTACGACATAAACTATAAACATATGTGAGTAATCTTGTGACGAAAATGAGCGTAAGTATAACGTAAGTCGTATCGTTAACGTATACAGTCATCATCATCATCTCAGCCGTAGGACATCCACTGCTGAACATATGCCTCTCCCATAATTTTACAAAAGGAGCGGTTGGGAGCGACCTTTATCAGGTTGTCTGACCACCGTGTCGGTGGATGAGCTAACTGTGGTCTCCACTCCAGAACCTTTCGGCCCCATCGGCCATCTGTTGTGCGTGCTATGTGCCCTGCCCACTGCCACATCAACTGGCTTATCTTCTGGGCTATGTCGGTGACTTTAGTTCTTCTACGAATCTCCTCATTCCTGATTCGATCACGCAGAGAAACCCCGAGCATAGCCCTCTCCATAGCTCGTTGTGCGACTTTGAGCTTACTTATGAGGCCCATAGTAAGAGACCACGTTTCAGTGCCGTAAGTCATCACATTGTGTGTATACATATAAGTCAGACTATCATTTATCTAGTAGAACTATGGCACAGATAACTCATATTTTGTACTACATACGTCAACGATACGATTACGTTACACTTACGCAAAGTTTCGTGCTAGGCCCACTGAATAACACAGACTACATTTTAACCCATATATAAAATGTTGCGATGAATGAAGTTTACGGCTTCAATAAATTTCAATAATGCTTTTACCTTTCACGCTCGTAAAGATCTTGTTTATGTCTAGTGCAAGAGGAACAAACAACTTTTTATGCTCTAGTGCAAAAAATGTTTATTATTCTTCAGAGGTTCGGTTGTAATGTATATAATATTTCATGAGTGAAGAAAGTTTTTAAATAATAATGATAAAATAATTAACACGTTAATTAATTGTTTAGGGATCTGGTGAAACGTTTGGTTGAGGCGACGGGTGACCGAAATGATGGCGCCTACTTTTGGCAAAAACTTAGTATGGCAATACAGCGTGGCAATGCCAGCGTTTTGGCCACTTTTCCCCCAAAATGGGGCTTATAGATTAGTTTTTTAAATACCTTGTAAATAAATCTATTTATTTATCTAATAAATATAATACATTAACACGTAATTAATTCTTGATAAATTAGCTGTCTTGAGGCTGAGAAAGAAAGAGGGTAACTTTGTAAAGGGCCGGATCAAATTTAAATCCGTCAAATAAATATTATAATAATAATACCTTTTATAATAATTTGTTATCTTTTATAATATTTTTTAAAAGACATTCAGATATAAATTTTGTCGAATTTCGAATTAACCGATAACATCGGGTGAATATATCTGTTTTTATGCAATTGGTGCACAAGTTAAAGTTTATTAGCATTTTCACAGTTTTAGATGTATGCAGTATATTTTACTATTCTAATATGGTTGTTGGTCTAAGTAGATCTTTATTAGGGAAATTGCACCTGGAGCTTCGATTTACTTACTCATTATACTTAGGGGCTCTCATTTTATTTAGGGGCTCATTACAAAACATACTTTTTATATGAATACAAGTACAATTTGAAAAAATTAATACCGACTTCCATTCTATTCAGTTATTGGAGTGTATCTCAAAAAATACTTGGGACCACGCGGGAAGCACCAGCTTTCAAACAAAAAAGAATTTTGAGAGACGACGACGACGAGGTAACAAACGTAAAAAAACATACAGTCGAATAGAGTACCTCCTCTTTTTTTTGGAAGTCGGTAGAAAAGTTACAACAACTTATCAAAGAGAATGTAAATTGAGTAGGTAGGCACTTAAAACAATTCGTCAAAGATATGTCACGCTAAAGCGAGGCGTGTTTACTTCATGATGCGGTACTTTATACCTATTTTTATATACATATATTTATAAGCTGGTAACAAAAATTAGAACGTGTCTAAATAAGTTTTATTGCTTTTTGTCACATAATGAGGTGAAGATAATGGTATTCTTGAAAAACAATGTTATTGCATGATTTGTAATGTACGGCTGCTTTGTTTCTTAATCTAGGCACCTAGTAATAAGTTGAGGGAAAACCTCGACTAACATTCATTTTTTTGTCTTATTCTTATTTGGTCTTATTCTAACCATTTATCTAACTAATATTTTATGTAATTTAAACGCACTTTTCTACTCAAATTCAAGATACTGCAAACCGTTACACAATTAGAAAATGACATATAATCTTACATTTTGATTGATCGATTGTAAAAACTCACAAATACATAAATTTATTTCACACTCTATTTCACTAACAATAAAAAAAACAATCATTTGAAATTTTAAATTTAACTATGCCACATTCATATTTATACATGTATTTACGTTATAAAGGATAAGTGGAGGTGAAGGGAACCTGAATGAAATTATATATTTAGATATGTTTACTTAATATTTTATGACTATAGCAAGTTATATTGAGTTACTCAATATAAAATAAAGTATAATCAAGAATAATTAATACAATCTTGGCTCATCATCAAATTGGCTTCAATGACATTACTATACCTATGTAAGTTTACAAGACTGTATAGACTTCGCGTTCAAATAGAAATCAAATGTCGCTTTAAAAAAAAACTCGTGAGTTGCTATTTCGTTGCAAGGATACCAGTTTGTGTAAAGTTTTATTATTAAATGCAAAAGTGGTAGATACGTAATATTTTCTTAAGGGTCTGCCATCTTTTTTAAATATATTGCTTCATTTTTTTACTTTGTTAAAGCTTGTTATGAAATAGCCAACGCAGAAATATTTCTATATGCACATGGTTAAAGGGTACATAGGTATGGACATGGATGAAACAAAATAACGGGTCCTTCTGTTGGTGGAGCCTTGCCGTGCCTCCACGTATAATATACATGCGAAACTCAGTATGTTTGTTTGATACTTATTATTAATTTATAATTACAGCGAAACTGTTCAATACAAAAACAGAAAAGAACAGAATGAAAGTTGGAATAAAGAGACATTGCACTCTCGGTATACATAGTATGTAATCTGAAACTCAATCCTTTTTGTAATAAATTGTTTACTTTTTACTGCCCTCCGAGAGAAATTATTAGACTTAAACGATACCGTGTTCCTGAGGCTAGTAAAGTAATAGTAATACTAAAATAATCAAGCATCATTAAGTATCAGAATTTATTGATATCAACATAGTGGCTGCAACAGTGTCCAAATATTGGAAACTCAAAACAAGTATTCATGCTAACTATCTCCTATAAAGTATGAACTTCTAATGTATGTGACCATGATAGTTCCAAAAGTTATCGAACTGTATTATTTAAGATAAATCACAACTATTGTTTTTGCACTATCATAAAACAAATTCATATACATGGGTTAAGTTACTTGTAAATCAATATTTTAACTTATACCACACAGCTACCATCACCCTAAAGACATCAGGTACTTCTATATTTATACACAAATTCCTGTATATGTATCTGTAATAATAAATTTATATAGAAATCGTGCCACAGATTAAAATATTACTGACAATCACGATACAAAAATAACATCAACCACACCTTTTATTTTTTCATGAAACGCAACATTCCGTGTAGGTGGGGTAGGTACGTTCCATATCAACTCTCCACTCCCTGAGCCTTGACCTTGCCTTGCCTTGAAATGAAAACCCAAAACGCTTATAAATATTGATAGCAGCTGCACCCTGCGTGCACTGTTAAGAGCATTATAATTTAACCACTTTTACCTGCTACCTTACCGTAAATATAAACCTATCCAAACTTTTCAGTAAATATACTACACAATACACCTATAATAGTGTTACACCCATTTTCATAACCATAGGTTCTAGCACAAACAACTTGCGAAACTATGCGTTTTCTGTGTCACAGTTGCCGAAGATAAATGACAGTATGTAGGTACTGTTTCACGTGAACGACACGTTAAGTTACACTTTTGCAGTTATTCGTGCTAGACCCTCTTTTTACAAAATCAGCTACGAAAACGGGAAAAGATCTTCTCTTTTTATAACCAGTAATCAAAAAGGGTTATACCAATATAATATAAATACTCGTATATGTGAATATGAACCAGCTAGTGTACTTACTTTATTGAAATACTAGCTGGTGCCCGCAACTACGTCTGCGCAGGATTAGTACTTCGAGTAGCTTATAATTTCTCCAAGGGCATATCTATCTTTATACCAAAATGTCAAAAAATATGTACCTACATGGTCAAATGCAATTGCTATAATAGTATTATTTGAGTACATTTAAATACTTAGAATATCAATCAGTAAACAATAATAATAAAATAGAACGAATCACCATGGAAAAAAACTGTCGGTATTTGTGTTACATTTCATCACCCTTGACGGTCGCCGAAAACGTCTAGTGTATCGAGCTGTCAAATTGACTTGGCTTTTGACTAAGCTATCAGAAACTGACACAAACTTTGCCAGAACTATCATTACGATCTTGACGTAGGCGAAGATCTTATTATTTTGTCTATGATGTGCCCAAGCATATTACGCTTTTTCACCCGCTTGGTGATGGATGATGATGATGATGATGAAAGTATCCTATGTGTTCAGTGCCTCATCTACCTCCATACCAAATTTCATCGAAATTGCCCCAGCCGTTTGAACGTTAATGAGAAACAAAGATCCACACATCCACACATCCACACATCCACACATCCATACTCACAACTTTCGCGTTTATAATATTAAGTAGGAAGTAGGATATTATATACACAGTAGGTAGGCAAGCTGCACGAAACAAAAGTATACTTATTTAGAAAGTTTCATACATTTAACTACCTACTTGATCTTGATATTGCTTTCAGCAAATACTAATGCTATAAAAAACATCTTAACATGATGTGTTCTTTAAATAAAACTGCCTCAAGAGTACCTATCAAACTTTATCAGAAGATGCGGCCGATGTACATCTATACATATTGATCTTAAGTCCTCTGACTCACCCTGTTTTTCATCTCGAGCTTGGATTGCAAATATAAAACCACTTTATTCAATTAGCTCTTCACGTTTCTCAATATTCGTCAACAACTTCGAGAGCCGAGTTCCCAACTGATATTGGGGTAGGCACAAACATGGGCGGGGGGGCATTAGCCATAATTTCGTCTTGTCCATGTTCATCTTATGGCCTATCCATTGGGAAACTCGATGGAGGCCTTCGAGAATTGTAGGTACTGATGTTTTCATGGATTCCATGGATTTTGCCATGACTACAATATCGTCGGCCAATCGAAGGTGAGTGATGTATTCGTCGTTGATGTTGATGCCGAGTCCTTGCCATTCCAGAAGCTTGCAGGCGTCAGTGGTGAACAGTTTCGGAGATATAACATCTCCCTGTCTCTCGCCTCTTTGCAAAGGACAGTTATTATACTCATTGCCTCTTTGCAATGGAATTGTCTTCGAACTCTGCTCCTGTACTCGGACTGACATGTTGGCGTTATTGTACAAACACACTTCGATATACCGATAGTCAATACGGCACCGCTGGACTCATCCGCCACAAACGTGTATAATCATAGTGCACAAGTGAAGTGGAGGTAAAGCAAGAATTTGAATAATTCAATTTTCTCGCAGGACTCTATCAAAAGTTTTGGTAAGGTTGCCTTTACGTTCTATAAAAAATACAATTACTTCTATAGCCATTGTTGGGTTTGTTTTTCCGGCTCAATTCGTGCGGATCAAGAGCCTTTTTTGAGGAATAATACAACCATCAATAAATAATATTTCTAGTCTATAATGAGCAGTTCGTTTGACTGGTATGCCGTATAAGTAGTAATTTATTTACAATTTGTTTATATGTAAATGTTGCTCGTACCTATACGGAATATACTTTAACTAACATCACAATAAAAAGTAGGACACAAGTCACACGCACACACACAAGCAACCTGATTTATAGTATTTTTCTTTATGAATAGGCAGTGTTCGATTATACAGTTTACGACAAGAGGAAAAGGTGGGATCCCGTAAATTGTTAAAAAAACTATTAAAGGTTTGTTATAATACAGATCAAAAACTGGTTTTCTAACGCGTAGTTTAGTATGTACTATTTACGTAGTGTCACTTGATTTGATAAACTCGTTTACTACATATTTTATAATTTTTCATTACGCATATAAACATAAAAGAATTAGCAGCTATTTACAAAGTAATAAATACAATGTAACTATGTGGTATTGTTTCCTATTTCAAATTAATCACAAATTGCGTGTTGCCCTGCCAAGGGTAATCTAGGTATCTTTATATGCTAACTCTACAATACAAATGATTTTTAATTGCTCGTTCTATTTGTCCATGGATCAATTAATGTTACTCACATAGTATAAATAGGGTATACTCGGCAGTACAAAATCAGCAGCAATATTATTCTAAAAACGATTAATACATAAATACATAAAAACGATTAATACATGCATTGTATTTGAAACAATTAGTAAAATATTGTTTACAATAGATAATAGATCTTATGTAATTCCTGTAAGTACAAATGCATTGTATTATCAATAAATAAGTAATTTTACAAACTACTGGTTACTAAACAAATTTTGTATGTAAGTAGGTACTATTCGTAAAGATCCTAATCCAGTTTAAAAACAGAGACAGTCAGATTCCATGTACGTTTTGATACTTATTACACATAAGTATCTAGATTATAAAAAAATGAAATACTTCTAATAAACAAATTTTACCGGTTTAACATAACCAACGCTTTCTATTCCATATCTAAGTATTTATAAGTAGAACAATTACGAAAAATATTAATCATCTCACAACAGGAGAGTAAGGAGAGGATAGCATTTTTTTACAATCTAATATACTTAAGGAGTAATAAAAGTACCTCTCCAAGGCGTAATGATTAAATTAAATAACATGTTATGAAGTAAGATATTATTTGTAAGACATGGATGGTTGGAGTACTCCATTTTGGGAAGCTTGCCATCTGTCGGTCATTTAATATAGGACATTAATTATATTTAATCAAAGTAATTTATTGGGTGCTTACATAAAATTAATATTTAGAAAATAAATCAAGACCGATTTCTATGTACAAGCTTTTAGTACTTCATGTACTAAGTTAGACTAAAAAGTGGAAATATTCTCAAAAAAAATCACAACCTTAAACACTCTAAACGTGGTCCCTCACCAAGAGCACTGACTTGTAATGTACATTTTAAATTTTATTTTTTATCTGATTTTGAGCATTGCATTACAACACTGCCTCCCTGACTTGACGAGCATTCGGTTGTTTATTGTAAGTTGTGTTACAAGTTGTATCAAAATATTGCTCATTTTATTTTATCATCAACTTGCGCACTGTAATGCTCAGTGCTTTATCCTCATCAACGTAATGCTCAAATCTGTAAAACTACAGTTGCGCACTGTAATGCTCGGTTCTCCTCCCTCAGTGATGTAATGCTCGACTCTGTAACATTACATTACAGGCGAATGCACTAAGTGAGGGAGCACCTTAAACTGTCATTACATTTATCCCCCTGATTGTATTTGTGCTTTTTCGCTTTCACAGTAGAAATCGCGAAATCCGTCAAAAGAAACTTTGTAATTCGGAGAGTCGGCCTCTTGGCACTGCATGCATGCGTCACTTCGAGATATAGCTGTATAGTCTCATTCGCTAGATTATTTACGTGCTACAGGGCCTTTTACATACATTAACACAGTGCTTATTGCTTTTTCACTAACAGCTTTTTAGCAGTATTTCTGGCACGGCGGTGGTATCCACCTGACTGGAACCTTGCAGAAGATCTAAATTGTAGTACGTGATTGGCTTGAACCGGTAACTTCGTGTAGACATTTACTGAAGGTGAAGGTGTAGATTATTCTTTCCTACGGTTTATGGTGCGTTGTTGGATGTACATTATCTAAGTTCTCCGTGGATATTATAATCCCAATCCAGGGGCACCATGGGAATTTGGAAAAAAGAGTTATTTCCCGTTCCCGTTTAAAGTTTCTTTTCCCGTACCATGGTTCCATTTCAATACTATTTGATGTAAGAATGGAATACAACACGGATAAATACACCTTAGAGGCTGCATCATATTATTTATATTATTTGATTGGAAAAAACGCCAAAAGATTTTTTTAAGTCGTCGATATATTGTAGTGACATACTTATTAGCTACTATGGACACAGATATATCTATCAGTTGAAATAAACATACTTATTAGTAAGCGGATTTTTCTAGTTTGGCATTTTAACTCTCGGCATACTATATTATCTATGTGGGGCACAATGAGTACTACGTTGACAGCTGTTTCCCGCCCATTGTGAGAACATCATACGGCTACGTACTCACTTAGGTTTTCTATCAGCTCAAGTGGATTATATAATTTTAGTGTCGACTATTGTTGTAATGTAAAGGTCCAACGGCACTTATCATAGCTTTATTTCTTAGTAATTTGACCTAGCGTGATTTTTGTTTGGAAACAGTTAATTGGTATATTTTTGTTTCAAACAGTAGGTACAACCCTACAAGTTATGACTACAATATAGCAGTACTTATCGTAGAGTTGTCCTTGTTTAATTTATCTCGGGAAAGTTTTTGGGAAACAAAACAATCAGTTATATAAGTTATATATCTATAAGTACTCGAATATATATATATTACGAGTATGTCTATATTCGTAATTAAATTAAAATATAATGTAATAGCTCTACCTTAAACTTTCACTCTCATATAAATGTAATATCTACGCTACGCTAATATAATAGCGCCTACCATCTCTAGGCAAAACTTCACACTAATTCTAGAGCTCGTCCCAAGTTGAAGAGAGATCAACATACTCTATTTTTTTATAATATGAATAAAATACTAAATCCTGCTTAGCGATACCAAACATTGCAGTTTTGACACGAATTGATGACGCGGGTACGAATTCCGTCCGAGCATGTGAATGATTTTCTCTAAAATTGCAATAATATGGTTTAATCATTTGTTATCATTGCGTACCAACACCTAGCCTTCCATTCATGAAAAATTAATAATAATATTGGACACATTTGTCCAATTATGGAGGAACAGAGTAATATTTTCGTTAGGAACATTTCATGGAAGTTGTTAAAATAACACCAAACTTTTGTTTCAAATTCATTACAATCGCGCATTTGTTACTTTTTTTCTGTGATGTCTGTGGTGACCAGTTCGATTTTCGAATCTCTTCACAATTCTCGCATCTACTCCGTACCAAGAGCTTTACTACAAATAACATTCCACTTTAATCCCTTGGGAGTTTCATACAACATTACTTCCCCGGGGGATGTAATGCCTTGCTTTACATCGAGATTGCGTGGTATGAAATTGGACATTGTCGAGCAGCTGGTATGGAAAATGAATTTTCCTACGATTGAGTATATATTATAAACGCGAAAGTTTGTGAATATGGATGTATAGATGTGTGGATCTTTGTTACTCTTTCACGCTTAAACGGTGGGGCCAATTTTGATGAAATTTGGTATGGAGGTAGATGTAGAGCTGGATTAACATATAGAATACTTTTCATCGTCATCATCCATCACCACGCGGGTAAAAAAGCGAAAGAAATTTGCTTGGGCACAGCATAGACAAAATAATGACCTCCGCCTACGTCAAGATCGTAATGATGATAGTTCTGTCAAAGTGTATCTCAGTTTCTAAGCATTTAAAAGCACGATATCCTTTTGACAGCTCGATACACTAGACGTGCTGAACGACCGTCAAGGGTGATGAAATGTAACACAAATGCAGTCAAGGATGATGAAATGTAATGACAGTTTTTTCCATGGTGTTTATTTTTTTATTTGTATGTACGTAGGTACAGGACTGTATTTTATTATTAGTGTTTACTGATTGATTTACTAAGTAATTACATTTACTCATATAACCATGTGACTATTTTATGACGTTTTGGTATAAAGATAGATATGGCTTTGGAGAAGATAATAAGCTACTCGAAGTACTAATCCTGCGCAGACGTAGTCGCGGGCACCAGCTAGTATTATATTAAAGCAAATTGCCTGTTTAAGTACAGGATCTTTGGCAATCTAACTATTAAAATAATCTACAAAGGCCGACACACGTATAACTGCAACACCGGTTCAAAGCCTTTATCAGTCGTCACCCACTTTTAAAAGGACGTGGGGTGTCACTTAGTTTATTACGATGATTTAATTAATTTAACGATGTGCACACACTTGTCTTGATAGAATAATAACATTTGAATAATGTAGCGTAAACTGGTTTCTCAGAACACAAAGTGTTCATAATATAAAATAATTGACGTGTAAATAGGGCATACATAGATATTGTAATAATAAATGCAATTTGTATTTAAATTATTTCATTTGATTTGATTTACTATTAAAATAAAACAATTCAGACAAAGTTGACGTTGTAACTTACTTACTCTAATTATCACGGTGCTCTACTTATTGCAACTTTAGTAGGTATTTGTTTTAGGTACAATCATTACTTCTTAGGTACATTCATTCCCTAAAAATCTAGTAAGTAGTATTGCTAACGTAAATAATTTTGTCAGTTTATTAGCTGCGCGGGAATTATGTCCCTTGAGAGCTGTCCAAATATTGATAGTGCTACGTACAACATATAATATAACAGCAAAGTAAGTAAATATCTATAAGTAGAACGTCTTCCGTACTAGCATTGATTTACGCAGGATGGGCGCTAGACGCGCGCGGGGATGTCTACATCCCATAGCATAGCAGTAGCATACCGACGCAACAGAAAACAATGACATTAAAAAACTGTCAACCCCGACCGCTCTGCCGGCACTCGCGTAATGATCGCCGGCAAGCGTCCTCCGCCCCTACCGCACCGCCTCTTCCCACTTTATCGCCTATATTTATCGCGATGACGTTGTAGGTACTTCCTCGGGGCCGCGCGGTCTGAGTACTTTGACGACAGTATTGTTTTTGCTCTAACAGAATATGACACGGACCAAGTTTTTCATGATTTTCCATCAATGTTAGTTCGACCTTTCTACACAGCCATTTTGTATTATTCCTAGAAATCGTAACATACGCGACCTCTCTACACAGCCATTTTTAGTGTTCCTAGAAATCGTAGCATTAGAGGGACAACTTAGGAAGCAACCTACTTCCTTAGAAGCAAGTTTTGTTTACTTTGATGTCATATGTGTCTAATCGAAAAGACACATAGCAAAGCATAGGACATTGTTTTAAGAAATCGCGAGCTCGTGTGAATAAACGCCTTAAAAAATAGCCCGCTGCATTAGTAAGTACAAGATGCGAAATAAAACTACGGAGTTACGTAAATATTATGCTCGTGACGTGTGACACTATAGCACTCAGGTACTAAGGACGGACTGTATCGGAAACATGACACAACAATTATGATGCTACGCCAATGTTTTGGCAATGATTCGCTAATGCTTTAGAAGAGAATGACGGCACGCACATTTTTACCTGTTTGAATCTCACGTGAATCAATAACACCTAGCAGGTACAACTAATGTATCTACTTATTTCATCCATTGTGGCTTAGTACTTACTAATACTCTCTTAACTTCATTCTAGTCATCACCATCATAATATTTTAATAGTAGATTATGCACCGAGGGAGTAAAGCAGTGTCTTACGTTACGGGCGGTATATTGAACCCTGAGTGTAACGGGGACTCTTGAGTTAATCCCTGAGCACAGCGAGGGGCCATGTAGGGCCCTGAGTGAAGCGAGGGGTTAAAGCCGCCCAAGATGAAGACAGGCTTTATCCTTGAAGTGCATACTCTACTTTTCATATACCTCCTGCGAGACAATAAAAACTCAGAGCTTTAAAAAAGCAGTTATTTAGTTAAAAATAAAATGAATTAATAGTTACTATTCAAATTGGATACATTTGTCCCGTTATAGAGGGACAGAGTAATATTTTTGGAAGGATCATTTTATGGAAAACACTGTTTTAGATTTTCGCTGTTGTTAACTAAGTTTTAATTAGTACTCACGAGACGTAGACCATGATTTAGTTCCTTTTGGAGATCCCGATATTTCGGCACAGTTACCACGTTCAGAATTATAACATTTTATGGAAGTTGTTAAAATAACACCAAACACCAGGTCGCGGCACGTAACTTGAAGTATGACCTTGAACGCGCAGAGAGGGGCCGTGCTTAACCTTAACAGTGTTATAAAAGTTACAATAATATACTAAATAGTTTTGATATTCTTAGTGGTTATTATATACTTAAATTCCCTCCTTCATCATATCAATCCATCCATCAACATCAACCCATCCGTCAACAGATTCGCTGACGCACGAAGATATTATGCTATAATGTTACAAAAATATTTTATTTACTTAAAGCAGCGAGTAAAATCAAAACACTTGAAACTCTGCCAGTTACCAAAATATAATTTTTTTTTTTATATATAGATAGGTAATTTACAAAAACATGATAGACATCTGGAAAGCGCAGGATGCCTATACTATAGGAAACATGAGTTTTACGATCAACGTTTCAGTAGGTAAATACTCTCAATGTTAGATTCCATAAACCCTGACTGCTGTTACGGATTTAGAACGTTATACACATTATCATCACAAAGAGACGTTTTCGACGTACGTTCTCTTTAGTTAAGTATGCGTTACATGAACGCTTAATTTTCATACATTTTTCTTCTTTTACAACTGTTACACACAATGATTTCATACTATGAAAACACAATTCATGAATAGATATACACTTTGTAAGGCTCAAGCTATGAGCTTAGTACTCACTTAAGGCGCGGTCGTATCCTGATAATAGTAAAAAGCAGAATCTTTAAACATCGAGTGTGCCGAAACAGTTTGATAATAAACTATGAAAAAAAAGGTAGGTTAGAAAAGGAACAGGCAAAGAGTAATAACCGAACAGAATTCATAAATATTACTCGCTCTCTGCAGAAAAAAATCCTAAATAGGTACATAAAAATAAACTTTCACGTCCAAACTCTCAGAATTTTCAGCGTTAACACTATATAATTTTTTACGTAATACATAGCCAACATTTAGTACTAAAGTAGTAACCAGCAGTTTTTTCAATTGTGTTAGTATATATCGAAAGATATAAAGAAAGCGTACAAAATTAACGCATTTTCGCATAACATCGTCCAATCTAACAAGCGATTTTCAACCTTACGTAAAGCATCGTAAATTATTTTAAAATTGGGGTTCGACCGCGTCTTAATTAAATCTAAGCAAAAAGAAAGCATTCAGTAGTAAGTTCCTATCTGAGGCCGTAGCATAAACAATTTGCGAAAAAGCATTCGTATCGAAAGCGTCGACGCGACACGCTTCGGCGTACAAACTATGAGTTACCTGTGTCACAGTTGCCTTAAATAAATGATAGTTTGTACAGTTTTATGTTACACTTACGCAGTTATTCGTGCAAGGCACACGGAACTCCGAGTGTAGCCATAATTTGGTTTCGGAGGATTGTGTCATGGTCTATAAATACCTGTCAAAACAAAAGAGGTTTTAAATATTCTGATTTCAAATATAATGCTTGATGATAAGTGCAATGGCCATCCATCCATCCATACAATCCACCCAAAATGTAACATTCTATTAAAGAAATATCGTTACAGTAAACAATGCGATAGTTATCGCATTCAAAGGTCCGATTTTTATCGATTAAGAGTCCGATTTCCTACCAGTCGCTACTGACTGGAGGTGTATTTAACAACTGCTTAAACACCATATAAACCATCCCGTTTACAAATAAACATGATTCAAAAACGTAATACAAAATAATATAATAGTTTATTGTTATTTCTAGAAATATTGCATTTATGACATATATAATCATATCTGAGGTGAGTACTTTAACTTTTATAGTTTTTGCGTGACTGTTGGGACATGCGACATCAACGTTGAAATCAGTACACAAATGTACTGTCTTACTTATTCAATACATTTACTCGATTTGGGAAAACCGAAAACAGTTCTACTTATTGTGTTTTATTTCAACACAAGCGCCTGCCGTCTATATAAATAACAATATGACCTAAAATCATTAGTCATTGGCTTATCTTAAGCAACTTCTTAACCCTATACTGTAATTATAGCTGTATGCCCCCAAATAAAAAAAAAAAAAAAAAAAATTGCACTTAATTGCACAATTACATAACATACAAAAAACTACCTCCGTTCCGCGGTTTCACCCGCGTGCATGTGATGGATGATGATTAATCAAAATATATATATATATATATACATACATACATACATACAAATATAAATCCTTCCTCTTTATAATGTTATTAGTATTAGTATAGATGTACTGGTATCGTAACTTTGTGAGAAGACTTTCTTTGCAAAAAATATTTATTTTTATTTGTATACGAGTATAAATAGATAGGCAAAATATAGATGTTTAACTCTTTCCGACTCCCCTCTCTCCTGGCGACACGGCCCAAGCCGAGGTCCGTACCTTAGTGGTGCCCTTGAGCAAGTCGCCTACTGCTCTCCTTGCGGCGAAACGTCTTCAACGCTTGCCTTAGGCGGTGCGCCCTCTGCGCCCACATCTGGCTGAGTGCCATCTGTGCTCGCCAACCGTCCGGTGACGCTGTAAATGCCGGTAGAGGCAAACAGCATTAGTCCGTTCAAAAAAAAAGATTTTTAACT
The DNA here is from genome assembly GCA_917880725.1 of Selenia dentaria. NCBI lineage: Eukaryota > Metazoa > Arthropoda > Insecta > Lepidoptera > Geometridae > Selenia > Selenia dentaria. The sequence continues at coordinate 21,151,543 of OU862890.1, forward strand.
ATAGGTCAGCATTTAACATAACTATGTTGTAATTAATGGAATACCCCTGAATACCCAATAAGCATATTTATATATACCTGTATCAAGGTACCTTGGCAAGCAGTTATGGTCGGGTAGAAGGAAGCGCCTAATAAAAACTGGCTCTCAAGGACAGCCACCAGAAATGTTAAGTGATTATGCAGGCTTTCTTGAAGGCCAGGCGAGCACTAGTGCCCTGCCACATTGGATTTTCATGTCATATTTCCTTCACCGAAAGCTCAAACTTGAGGCAGGAATCAGCGACCGGTTATTTTTTGTTGACCGTCACTACCGCAACTTACCATCATCGTAACCTACATTCCAGTATTCAACACTCTACATTGAAGTTAAGTGTTATTATGTTAACAAGCGTTGTGTTTTGTTGCAGACGCGCGGATCCCCGTTGGAAGCGCCAACTGATCCATTGAGTGTTTATTGAGACCGCGAGACCGCCGACATATATCGACGCCCGCCCGCATAGGATGGTAGAAACTGACCCCGGGCCTAAGAAACCTCACAGTAAGTACCTATAGCCTATTATTGGCAGACTAATGTTTCACTACTTGATGGTAAGAGATGATACGGTTGAAAGCGGTTTCACATTAGATTTAGAATATGAATTGGCTCTCGAGGATAGTTGGCGGGACACTCTATTAATTTTTTAACAGCAGATTTTCAATCTTGAGAGTTTCCTACCTTCGCATTGAGTGGATTTCATCACGACTACCGTTACACGTACCGACTGCACGTTACCTTCATCGAAACCTCAAGCCAATCCACCTTCTAGGGAACAATCCACCTTTCTAGATCTCCAGATGACGAGCTCAATACAGTGCCATGGCGAACTTTAAAGCTAATAATAATCCGGAGTTTAAAGCATAGTTTAAGCAAATTTTGTATGGGTTTAATTTAATTTAAAGAAATTATTAGAAATTATTATTATTATTATTTATTATTATTATTATTATTTATTATTATTATTATTATTAAATTATTATAAATTATTAGAAACTATCATTTCCCCTTTAACCAAGTCGGGACTATCCTTAGTCCACGTTTCACAATAAGGCGGGTGTCAAAAACAATCTATTTACCCGTCTCCCTACTTAATAAAATATGAAGTCATAAGTATTATGGCTAGAGAAGATTAAGACCTACCACAGAATTATTGTAATACTGACGTATAGTACAAAATTACCACTCTCTGCTCGTCACTGATTAATATGCTAAGTGTCTCGCATTATGCGTCCCAGTACCCCACCCAGCTACTCGGATTTTTGGTGGACGCAGTTTTGTTTGATTTAAATTGCTAGGTCGCACCTTTGCATAGGTTATCATATGCTACATGCGATGTGATTTCAAACCTTTATGTCAGAATTTCAAACCGATTCTTAGTGTCCAGGATGACACCTTACAAGTTTTATAGATTATAATGAGCATCTCAGCTCAGTACTCGAATCTTGGCACAATACAATTCAAAGAAACTTTATAATCTTAAGGTCATCGATCATGTGGACGATAATCACGTGTGCAACGGCGTGTACCTCACGCTACGAGGGTCAAACTACCTTGAGCAATTCCTTTGCGACTCAGAAATAATATCATAGCACAATAACCTTTGACATAACATATGGTAGTGGTAGTACTTTTGCAAAGTCCACCTAGGTAAGTTCCACACCTTTGTCAGCTATTCAACCGCGAAGCAGTAGTGTGCAAACATTACTGTCTTTCGGTTTGAATGGCTGTGTTTCCAGTGAAATCACAGGGTCTTTGCATAAGAGGCATAATCGCAAACGTCAACGTGTCACGCTTTGGCGTACTAACTATATCTTATCTGTGTCACAGTTGCCCTAGCTAGATAAATGACAGTTTGTCTGTTTCACGTGAACGACACGTTACGTTACAATTACGTAGTTATTCGTGCTAGGGCTACTTATACCTCAGGGTGACGTGCGGTGTGCAATGCAAATTTTTTTCGTTATTCAAAGTAACCTTTAGTTTGTAAACCAAAAAAAGGATAGTTAACCAAAACTAAGTACCTATTGAAATTATGCTATACATTGGTAGCGATTCACTTGTTCAAAAACTAAACTAGTGAACTAAAATTAAATTATGGTACCTAGTCCTTATTCTGTCAACACTAAAATCCAAATTCACGTAACACTGAATAAAAAATAGATATATTCTATTACATTTTGGGTATTTTACGTTAGTTTAGCAAGCACTAAGTTACGGAACGACTAATCTGAAAAATACGCACAAGGAGGGAAACATATAATTTTAGTGCTGTCATTTGGAAGTGTTAGGTATACTATAATTTCAATTTTAGCCTGAAGAGAATAAGAACTGGCATTTTTTTTGGTTTAGAGAGTGCTTACAGAATCGACACCATTGTACTAACAATTTCAATTCCTATAATAACGACTACAAATGTTAAACATTTAACGAGCTTGTGTGAAACGGCTTCAGAGAGAGCTCTTCATTCGCACTGCTCATAGCAAATAAATGGATGATCTTATGCTATTGAATTTTATACTTTTCATTATTGTTAGGCCACTAACAGCAGCGATAATTGCTAAGAGGATTTGTGTTTTACCATGACCAACAAGTTCAAAAAAACACATGATTTGAAAACGGTACGAAAATTTATGATAATTTTATATAATAAATACCAAGTTTGACAGCATCTGGAGGGTATACCTAGATGTCATTGGTAGGCACCTTGCTATAATGAAAAGGTTATTTTTATGTGATCAGGAGGTGGTACAAGCACGAGGCTTACCGAATGTCTTTCATGGCAAAATTTAAGTTTAGAGTGTCATTTAGATATCCGCGTAAACCCATTACTCCATTGGCCTCAATATATTGCAGAACTGTGTTAGGATCTAACTCGCCTGTCCCAAGAATAAGTAGACTTTTTAATCAATATCAACCTCGTATTGATTTAGATATTTTTGGAGACACACTCATAAAATTCAAACGTAGCTCAAACTTAATCATGGCCACAATGGCCAACCCTACTCTCTAACTCTTTTCAATACATTTTCAGTAAGTAATACGGAAAACTTATTTTTATTAGTTAATAAACATTTCTTCGTTTATATTTAATGCATGCTGTGCTTCCTTCAAAAGGTAACACATTTAGTTATGTTAGAAAAACACGAGTTCTTGGTGTTTGTAATAATGTAGTTATCAATGTAAAGCCTTAATAAATAAATAAAATAAAAAAATATAATATATTAGTGGTAACCTCTGTCTATAGCAGTTGCTTTCTGCACAAGAGACCAACTATACCCTGCGCTGATCACCTTGATATATAACGTTGTTAAGTCTGACGTGCTTGTAATTTCACCGGCTCCGATACCTTAAAACCAGAACACTACTGCTTCAGATTAGAAATAGGAATGGAGGCTACTTCCCTGACTAATTCGTTTACAATGCGTTCTATTGCCACTATATTAGTATAATATTTGTGTTTGTGTTAGTAATATGTATGTAGAGTACAAGGACTAGAATAAAAAAATATAGCTACTATATACTATAGCTACTATACTATAAATATAACTATTTTTATTATAATCAAATACAAAAAAAACATATTAGCTAGGTTAGCACAACTAACGCCGAATGGTAGATGACCTTTTAATAATATGCTCAGGACAGGATTGAGATACTGATTCTTATAAAATCTACAATCTATGTGAAACTGAATGGTTAATATGTTACTCTAGGATAGTTTTCTCTTCGTTTTTGACTAAGTTTTCTCCGTTTGTTTCAGATTGTGATGTAAAAAGTGATCTTCAATTGAACGGCCCAAGTTCCAAAGCTGCCGAGCTTGGTAAGCATTGCTCACTATCATGTACTTTAATTGGTCATTTGAAAACCATAAGCCATTACTTTGATACCAGTGCGGTATAGTGGTGATGATATTGTACGTGAAGCTTAGCGTTTTCAATCACGTCACGATCAATCTAATTTTAATATGAAAAACGGAATCACTCCCGTAAATAAGTCAGATCTTTCCAACTATAGTTATAACTATAGTACAGTGCGAGGCTATCAACCGCGAGCGTTCTGCACTCTCCTTGATTAAGACCACCGGATGGGGTTAAAACCATAGTTGGAAAGATCTGACTTATTAACGTGAGTGATTCCCGTTTTTCAAACCACGTTAGTTTTCGTAATATAATCGATAAAATTGTACTGGAAAGTTTCGTCAGGATTTTGAGTGCTGTGCGCTCATCGATGCGTCCTCACGTATCTCCAAATAAATAAAGTACTCTTTGCTGACGTATTACAAAATTAGAATGAACGAGAAGCTGTGAGAACTAGAGATGGTGGAGCTTTGAAAACAATTTTTACCCGTAACGCAGCTAAAAATATTCTAGCGTCTGATGTAGAAATGATCTAAAAAAAATAGGAACATATTACCGCTTCAGAAGTCTTGAATTTATGGGCTTAAATAATTAGATAAAAAAAATCAATGGTAGATATTTTTATTCACTATTTTATTCTATGGCTAAACGAATTTATCCATTGTTATATAACCGAACCAAGTAACATTATTGTTCACGCCAAATCCGGTATCCACCAGATCGCACTGGGCCTGCGTGGTAGATTATGACCCATACTCGTTTCTCTCACAAGGTTCTAGTTCACTGAGTTCTAGTAGTGGGAACGTAATGAGCTTCCAAAAAAAGGAGGAGGTACTCAATTCGACTTTATTTTTTATTTTTATGTTCATCATCATCATCATTATCAGCCGGAAGACGTCCACTGCTGAACATATGCCTCCCCCATAGAACGCCACTTGGACCGGCTACTCGCTTCCTGCATCCAGCGATTCCCCGCGGTTTTTAGTCGTCGAGCGAGGTCGTCGGTCCACCTAGCGGGGGGCCGGCCTACACTACGCCTTCCGGTGCGTGGTCGCCACTCGAGAACCTTTCTTCCCCATCGGTTATCAGTTCTGCGAGCGATGTGGCCTGCCCATTGCCACTTCAATTTGCTAATTTTGAGAGCTATGTCGGTGACCTTATTTCTCCTACGGATCTCCTCATTTCGGATCTTATCACGCAGGGAAACCCCAAGCATAGCCCTCTCCATTGCTCGTTGAGCGACTTCAAGCTTCAAGCTATTGGGGACGAAAATATGGATCTGAAGGATGAATTTTTATGTTGTTACCTCATAACTTTCGCCTGGGTGAACCTCAGTGGGTTCGATTCTCAAAATTCTTTTTTTTCTTTTGTTTGAAAGCTGGTGCTTCCCGTGTGGTCCCATTTAAATTTCATCAAATTCGGTCCTGTAGTTTTTGAGATACACTCCAATAACGGAATAGAATGAAATTGCACTTGTTTGTTATCGTATCGCCTGTCAAATGAGCGTTCAGTCATTGCAGGCATTATTATAAAGCACGGAAAATATTATTTCTAATGTATATCACGGAACATTCTAAAATAACTACCTAGGTAAGTATTGAAATAATTGAAAAAAATCTACAGTTAAATATGTAGCATTGGTATCTGGTCAGGCGTATCTTAGTAATTGAACTAGTGCCTTATTCTATCTGCACTTAATTAAAAATGTCAAGAATGCAACACTATAAATTGCTCCGTTATTAAATTGTGTTTCGCATTGCATTGTGTTCGGACGTAAACACTTCCTTCCCACGTAGGTCACTTCCTACAGAGGTGCTAATACGTTCTCGTACTTATAGATAACTTCTTCAAGCAATTTACATCATCCATAAGTATATATAACAAATTATTATTCCGGGGAGTACTTAAAGGCAGCTCAAAAGAATCGTATGGAAGGAACGAAATGTATGGAGCCCGTACACTATACCATAGATTAATATTTATTAATCTATGACTATACTTAGTTCATATAGCCTTACAAATAAACACTGCTTAACTACAAATGACGTTATTTAGTGGTTAGCAAAGTGAAACTGTTCGGCGCCGTACTAAATGACGTTATTTAAATTTCAACAGCGTTTATAAGTAAGGCTGAAATCTATGCGATATATATTTTTTTTACGTTAATGCTACCATCACAATGTATATTATATATGTATAAGAAGATGTCCTGACTGACTGACTGAATGACTGACAGACAACGCAAAGCCAAAACCACTGCTCGTAGAGATTTCAAATTTGGAGGGTGTATTGTCCTTGGTGCGTAGAGGTGCGTGTACTAAGAATGGGTTTTTCGAAATTCTACCCCAGGGGGGTAAAAAGGGGTGAAAACGTTTGTATGAAACTCCTTCGTTATTGAACTTATAGTTGTGAAAATTTGTATTTGGATAGGTCATTCAAAATAAAAAATGTTGGAGTTTTTTTTTTGGATAGTGTTGGTTTAAGAATGGAGAAGAAATGGAGGGGTGAAAGTTTGTATGGAAAGTTTTTTGTTTTCAAACGTACAATGGTGAAAATTAGCATTTGGACAGTTTAAAGTGATGATTTCAATATTTATTGACAGGGATGACTTAAGAGGGTGAAACGGGGATAATTATTTTTTTCAAAAGTTCTTTGTTTTATGGAGCTACAGTGATGAAAATTGATAACTGGATAGGTAGTTTACAGTAAATAGTGATGCTTTCAATATTTTTGTCAGGGATGGTTTAAAGGGGTGAAACGGGGGACAATTTTATTTTCAAAAGTTTTTTCTTTTTGGAGCTACAGTGATGAAAATTGATAACTGGATACGAGTAGGTAATTTAAAGTAAATAGTGATGCTTTCAATATTTTTGTCAGGGATGATTTAAGGGGGTGAAACGGGGGATAATTTTATTTTAAAAAGTTCTTTCTTTTTGGAGCTACAGTGATGAAAATTGATAACTGGATAGGTAATTTAAAATAAATAGTGATGCTTTCAATATTTTTGTCAGGGATGACTTAAGGGGGTAAAACGCGGGATGTAAAAACTATTACATATTATAAACTGTAGAGGTCTAATTTCTGTACAATGAAAAATGTGCTAAAAACCGAGTCAGGGAATGTAACGAGTGAAAAATAAGTTCAAATCGTTATGTTTGTCTGTCTGTTTGTACGGGCTAATCTCCGAAACGACAGGACCTACTTTTCCTTTTTTAATTTTCCAGGTTTCCTACTTTTATTAGTAGTGTGTATCAATATGAAAAACTTACTTTAATGCAGCTTAATTAATGGTGTAAAATAACTATGTAATTGATTTATTTAATACCGCCATTATGAATCATTTGCAATTATTGTTATTATAGCTAATTCAGGCAACAGTTATACCAAAACTATATCTCTCTCATAATAAATATCTAATATATTATGTTACTTTCCCAAGGTGGCAATATCAATATCCTTACTAGAGCTTCTATCAATTAGGTGGGTAATAGATGACCTGGTGGCACTGTGAATAGAATGTGGAGGTCTCACAAAGTACTCTTGCAAAATCATTGATCATCTACAATACCTATTAGTAAAACTATTGTAGGATTGAAAAATATAAGAAAATGACTCACAATTGTGAACCACCTTAGGCCATTTATGTACCTAAATAAAATAAATATGTAAATTTAACCTGTAAACTCTGAAAACTCAATTTATGGGGGTATTGATGTTTAGATAGTTTCAATTTGGAGACCTACCAACTATCTACTTCTGTACCTACTTATTAAGTTAATAAACTTATTCTTATTCTTGTTATAACTATTATAAATCCTATTCGTATTTTATTATATAATGGTGAGGTTATTACGCTGATTTAATGTTTTCCATGTATATTTTATTTGTAAACTTTTCTTTTGAATTTTCATATAAGTGGAAGTAAATTTTCCGATTTTCCCATACAAACATGTAATTGTTAAACCCAAAGTTGACAGCTGTTTTAACCGAATTCAAAAAATGAGAAGTATTCGGCGGGTATGTTTGTTCCTATTTAATGACTTGAAATAACGAAACGATATTCAGAACCAGTCTTTTTTTTTACATTTTTTTTATGTAATTCATAAACGCCACGGATCTTAACATAATTTAAACCATTATATAATATTAGCACTTACATCCAATAACGGATTTATTTTCTATAAATATTTATTTTAGTTTATACCTTTGTTTGTAAATACCATTTCTCCCCCTTAATTGGCACTTTTCGCACACTCTTCTTTCCTATTTCCTATTATAACATCATACAGATGCTATGTAATATTTTTACAAATTATAGTAGTAGTAGTAGTTCAATTCACAGGTGCTTAGACGTTTGTTTATATTTGTTTCAGGCGTGGTACCGTCGCTGAAGAAGAGCAAGGACCCCGAAAAGGGCTCGAACTCAGAAAAAGCTGACTTCGAAAGGGCTATCGAATTAGCTGGTAAGTTTTATCAACATATATATCTGTTAAATGTATCAATCGATCTTTCAAGATAAATATAATAGGACAAAGTCAAAGTCAAAGTCAAAATCATTTATTCAATTTAGGCATCAAAGACGCACTTAGGAACGTCAACTTTTCATTATAATGTACTTTAAAGACTCTACCGCCGCGTTCCAAAATATATAGAACCCACCGAGAAGAAGCGGCAAGAAACTCGGGGCCATTCTTTTTATATGGATGTTTACAATGTTTCTACTTAGGTACAACAAATATTACATTTTATGGGTGGCAGAGAGACAGCTTGCCAGAAGTGGAGTATTCCAAGCATCTTTATCTTCTATATAATGTCGAACTTTATAGTAAGCTTTTTTTATTAAAACGTTTTTTACAGTCAACTTGAATTTGCCCTCTGTGAGCTCAGTTATGTGCTTTGGGATTTTATTGTAAAAACGCACACAATTTCCTAGGAATGACTTATTAGTCTTCGCAAGTCTAAAACTAGGTACAGCTATCCTATTTGTATTTCTGGTATTAAAAGTGTGGTGATCACTATTTAACTTATATTTATGTAAATTTTTACGAACATACATTATATTTTCAAATACATATAAGGAAGGCAACGTTACTTTGACTTTGACAATAACCATTAAGCACCTCACCAGCTGCTACCATCCTATAGATGGTTCAAATGTACCAACCTGTATGTGCTGGTAAGCAGGTGGGTTACCTACCTAGAACGGTACCATCATGGCCTTGTTGTATTAGGTACAATACTGATTCGTTCAGCCAAAAAACACAAGCATTTGAACGTGCGCTGCATTGGCCGGCGTACTTGTTCTCTCACGGCCATGATTTATTTTGTGAGTATTAGCATATTTAACCCGCTTCATTTGCTCCATTGAATCATCCGCGGTGCCAGTCCCTAGTCGGTATCCCGGGAAAATGTGACAGCAATGGCTAAAGCCCTGTGGACGATATAGTTAACCTTGCCGCCGCAACACGACCATAGCTCTTCCTAAACAAGAAAGTCTGTGGTCACCAAACCCATCACACATCAGAGCCTAATATTTAATGCCAATGTACTCGATCGTAAGCTTCATAGGCTGCCATCCGTCCAGGTTTCCCCGGATTTTCTTAGTTTAGAGGGCGTCCGGGGATCGTCAGGCGGGGTTTCGTTTGTAGTCCGGGTCTAAAAAAATGTAAGTTTTAAAATTTAACTGAATATTAAAACAATTTGTAACAAACTGTAATGAGATTCTGTTTGGTTAGATACATTTAAAATGATGTCTTAATCTAATGTTAACGTCTGAAAATAAATAAAAAGATGATTAAAGTTATTTTTTACAACACTAACTATGTTTAAAAAACCTGTTAACATGTCCGGGTTCTGGCTTCTAAAATCCGGGGTGTTCACGCGTCTTGTCCTGCCGTGCGATTCTCTAAGAGCAAACATCGTTGCATCTTTGACAACATTCGTGAAACAAATGAAGAGATGACAAGAAACTTTGGAAAAGCAACCTTATGTACAAGGACGAAGTATTTGAAATCGATGAGCTCGTCGACGAGCTCGCCGACGTCTCATTACAGAATCGCACGGCAGGTTGTCAAATTTTAGAGATGGCAACCCTATTTAAAGCGAGACAAAAAACAGATGATCCAAACAGACTGTGAGTACAAGGGTTTATTTGTAAACAAAGGCACGATTTCTACATAGGAATAGACTAGCACGATCTGCGACGCCAGTTATAACCTAACCTATAGAATATAACTGTTAGTATACAATATACCTGTTTATAGCTAGTGCGTATAATGTCCAATCCCGCTGTCTCCGTGAAGACAAAACCTTAAGGAACTTAATGTGTGAGCAAGCCAACCCCAGTAATATTTTTTTGTATTTATTTATGAAACATATCGTCTACGTAGGAAATGTACGCGAATAGATTATGTGTGTATTTTAGCTTATATTGTAGTGTCTTAGATCTGTTCTTCTACACTAATAACGAAGAAGAAAGTTTCGATTGTTTGTTTGTAATGGATGAACTCAAAAACCTTAACCGAATAAAAAAAACTGTTTCACCAGCAGAAAGCTACATTATTCCTGAGTAACATTGGCTACATTTGATTCATCATCATCCATCACAACGCGGACGAAACCGTGAGGTGCAGCCAGTCTATATAAAAATCAATTGCTTTTCGTTAGTTTCGCAAAATCTCGAAATCGGCTTGACAGTTTCACGTAATTACTTTTTTATTCTGTTCGCCTCAATATACTCGTATGGATGGTTTAAATAAGAAATATCATCATCACGTAGATTCTATCCGCGGTTTTATCTACGTATAAGGTGAGACTATTCACACATTGTTTTGCACATAAAGCAAAACTGCCATATAAAAGAAGCTACCCACTTATTTAAAAATAAATAAATGCGTATACCTACTTATATCAATAAAACTCAGAATAAAGAATGAATCTGTGTAGCTCTTTCTGTATGCTAAGATTAATAACCGAATGACTTTGACAACCCTGCTAGGTCAGATGTTAGTGAATATTTAAGACCTGTTGACCAATGGTACAACTACTCCTTATACCCAAATGACCAGCGACTGACTGACTGACTGTCTGCGAGTTTATAACAAAACCCGCTCGCGGCTTTGCTCGCGTGGCCTGGCAGGATACGGCGGCTATAAAATAAAAGTAAAACCTTTATCATTCAATAACTTTTTTATTTATTAACCGATTGACATAAAACAAACACTAACAGTCTTACTTATAAACGCTGCTTAACTTTAAATGACGTTATTTAGTACTGCGCAAAGGAAAAATGTTCTGCGCCGTGCTAAGTGACTTTATTTAAATTTAAGCAACGTTTATAAGAAAGGCCGTAAATTTTAAGTGAGCGCAATAGTTAAAACCACATATAAATCGGATAAGCTGTTTCAGAAGTTAGCGTGCACAACGCACAGACAAACAAACTGACAAACAGACAATAATTCCAACAATATTTTTTTTTCATTCTATTTTCGTTTATAAAAGTCCCAATAATATTTTGTCCCATATATATCTTCCATGTACAGACAGCGATCATTTACATTTTTATTGTATGTAGGTATAAATTACCTAGATAAAGACTTTATAATCTGTGGTGAATAGCATTTAAAGTGCGCGTTCCGGGTTTTATATTTGATGGCAAATATTTGTTATATAAGTAGAACTGTTTGATCTCGGTTCTTGGATGTTTTTGAAGTTTTATCTACCGACTTCCAAAAAGGAGGAGGTACTCAATTCGACTGTTTTATGTTACGTCATTATTTTTGACTGAGTGAACCAATTCTCAAAACTTTTTTGTTTGAAAGCTGGTGCTTCCTGTGTGGTCCCATTTAATTTCATCAAATTGGTTCCAGTAGTTTTTGAGTTACACTCCAATAACTGAATAGAATGGAAGTCGATTTAAAATTATCAAATTGTAGGTACTTATTATTGTGAGTGCAAATTGAGAACATGTAGGTAGATGTAATGGGCTATGTTTGTATTTTTTAGTGTAAACACTAAGCTATTTCCAAAGCGCTCGCAGCGGAGCTTGACTTGGCGATCTTAACTGATCAACAAGTTAAGCAACACTTGCTGCGGTCTGGAGTTGGATGGGTGATCGCAAGTGGCATTGCTCCACTGAGAGCTTCCGTGATTCGGAGGGCACGTTAAGCCGTCGGTCCCGGTTGTTTGCCTTAAGAGAACAGTTGTTAGGCTATGTCGAAGGCCTTCGGACGGCCTAACAAGTACAAGATGGGTTGGCCACTAGCCTTTCCACCATGCTGCACTGGGCCCGCGTGGTGGATTATGGCCCAACTCTCTCTGAGAGGAAGGCTCGAGTCTCAGTAGTGGGAACATAATGTTTATGTACTATTCTACTACCCAGGCGTGGATCCAGCCCACAAAAAAGGTTGTGGTCACAGCCACCCGAAAATCAGCAAAGTACGAGTCGGAGCATGCACTCGAATCTCTCATGATCGATATAGTATCAAGACGCTCGCCTGATGCTAAGCGTCACGCTTGCCCATAACATTCCAGTGCTATTCAGAATTTTGAACTGGGTACAACACTTCAAAACCGTGCATGGCAAAGCACTGCGCATTTTACTAGAATATATAATATGTTCTTGCGCTATAATTTCGCTGGAAACAACTACAAAGGATATAAAATTTTGTCAAATTAAATTTTAAAGATGTTTCTTTTTCGCGAAAACGTTAATAATTTCATTGATATCCAGGTTTTGTATATTTTATAAAACGTCATATTATCGGCCTGTCAAATATGAAAGTGTGACGTTTGATGTCACAAGGTTTTAGGGTTGTGGGCATGCTCATCGTGTCATCGGTGGATCCGCGCTTGCTACTACCTACTAAGCTATTGACCTATGTGGAAATGTTAAATTTGACTATGTCCCGCCCGTGACCCCAACCTCTATCAGATCACTGGTAGACCTGCTAACCTTGATGTTTATAAATAGTGATTGTAGTGTTTAGAAAAAGCGCTCAATTGCATATAATTGTCTATGTTCAAAAAACTTAAATCACGGACTTGCATGTTTGGTGCAAGTTTATTGCACGCAATCGTAACCTTGACATCAATTAACAGATATTTTGATACCTATCAGATTTCATGCTTGTTATTCCTTTTTGATTATCGATATTAGATAGAACAATTTTATTTAGATAGTAATGAACAAAAAGGATACTTTACTTAACAGTTTTGCTTTTGCTGTAGCCCGCGGATACACCCGCGTGATGGATAATGATAATTGTGATGAAAAGTATCCTACGTGTCCAGCGCCTCATCTAACTCCATACCAAATTTCATCAAAGTTTGTCCACCCGTTTGAGCATGAAAATGTAACAAGCATACAAACACACAAACTTTCACCTTTATTATATTAGTGTGATTAGGATATTTAAATAAGTCTAGCTGCGCCCCATGGTTACAGTCCCGTGTAGTGATGCATGATGATAGTGATGATGAAAAGTATCGCTAATCCATCGCCTCACCTACCTCCATACCAAATTTCATCACAGTTGGTCCAGCCGTACACCGAAAAACTTTCGCCTTTATAATATTAGTGTGAAGTAGCTACTAGCTACTCTATCTAGTGTGAAGTAGCTACCTAAGTATATAGATGAAGATAGGTGACAGAAATAAACTTGACCTATGTGCCTTTATAATATTGTTAGAATTTTTGTCTTACAAATTATGACTTAATTTATAGTAGGTACGCTTTGAGTAATAGTTTTAAACCCTTTTAATTTTTCTTCCGTATTAAATTACATGTTCCTTAAGAAATCAACAGGCTAACTATGGTAGTATATGTTTATACCGGAAATACCTGCATACCTCTATCCCACTGCACGTTCTCACCTTTGTCTTGTACTATGGAACAATGTCAATACTAGTGCAGTAAATAGTAAACATTAGGAACCCGACACCTGCATTTTAAACACAATGCTGTCCCGTTTATAAAGATATTAAACTGTAACTTTACACTGACTTCGCATTAATTGACGTAACTGCTACTCTACTGCACTCTATAATAATAAGTTATAATAAGGAACAAAAATTCACACACGTGAAGTTGAAAAATTTAATACCGACTTCCATTCTATTACTTTGGTAAAAATCTATATAACTCAAAAACTTCTGGCCCGCATTTGATAAAATGTACATGAGACCACACGGGAAGCACCAGCTTTCAACCAAAAAATTTTGGAAATTGGTTCACCCAGTCAAAAGTTATGAGGTAACAAACATTAAAAAAAAAGTCGAATTGAGTACCTCCTCCTTTTTGGAAGTCAGTTAAAAAGGTATAAAATCTATTACATACTAGGGATGCATCAATACGCCTTTTTGCCGATACGATACCGATACTCTTATAAAAATATCGACGATACCGTTACCGATATCGATAAGCTAAATGAATACAAAAATGAATTATATAGATAAAACACAAGTTAGAGTAATTCTATAATTATTATAAGTATAAAATATAGACACGTTGGGATTAGTTAACAATTCTGAAATTTATAAATTAAAAAAGATTTAAAAAGCTTAATTATTTAAGATTTAAATTGTTTAAAAAACTAATTGTTCGTAAGTTTTGAGAGAAGGCAATTTTACAAATGTACGAGGTACGAGCTTAGTTCGTAGGTAACCGTACCTACAAAGACGCAACCTACAGTTGCAAAGGAGGTACCGACCTTTTTGAACGAAATAGACGAGATAACACTTGCGTTTACATTACGTTTTTTAAGCACGAAATTTGAAAAGTATCGTTGAATCGACCGCAAAACATCACCGATGCCTGCATGGCCGATATATCGGTATCGTTATCGGATGCATCCCTATTATTTACACATTACAGACACTTAAATTAGATTTATTTGTATAGATAAACATACCTACTAGTATTTGATTAAAACTTTCGTAAGTTGAACACATTTTAAAGCTATTTGTAACCATTGAGCTACGTAGTACATTTAGCTCAATGTTTGTATCCGATTTTAACTTACGAAATAAGCCGAGAATGTAGGACTCGACCGGTTTCACATGCTCGGACGCGGTCGGGAGCGCACGTACTCCGTGAAGAAGTGGCTCAGAACGTCGCGAAACCGGTCGAGTCCTACATACTCGGCTTATTGCGTAAGTCAAATCGGTTATTAATCGCTTTAAAATACCTACTAGTTACCCATATAACTATGTTGCTGTACATTTGCGTGAATCGAATCCGGTCACAGTTTACAACATAGTCACTTCGTAAACACGGTGTTTTATTTCACTCCACTCACACCCCATTGGAATGTGTCGCACTTTTATATGATCTGTGTCTTTATGAATGAGTGCTCACGTTGCACTCGCAGGAATGCCGGTAGAGCCCGTTGTAAACAGCACCGTTCTCGGAAATCGCCTCGTGGACACACCGCTGGAACTGCACGAAAACAACTACGGCATTTCGTCAAAGTAGTGTACGTAGTGTCATGTTCGCTCGTACGATACACGTACAACCGTATATACCTACCTATATAGATATATAGTATCAGTTGTGTATCGGAAGCTAGTAACATTATAGTGATGATTATGTTTGCGGATATTAGAAAATTACACACGTGGACTTCATCTACTTAGATCAGTCAATTATATCCATACATAGGTGTCATATGTGATGTGGATGGTTGAATGTGCGAGGATAAATGATGTTTATAATAATTGTAACAGAGCCCATAGACTTATAGAGGCCCAAAGTAAGCGTTAGGCCAGTATTTTGGGGCTCGAGATCGGTTAACTAAACGAATACTGCCTTATATAAAACTGGTATGAAGGTTTTTTTTTTGTAATATAAAACAAGATTCTCTCGTTGATCCTTTTACTTACAGGTTTATATACTTTAGGTTATTATACTTATGCGTTGTCGATATCACGATCGACAATTGTTTCGGCTTCGTCCGGAACCCTTCTTAAGGATCTTCAGGATTGTCTTTGGTTTTATTTATATAGGAATTTAAAACTGGTAGAATCGCCCTCAGTGGAGCTAGCACGAACATTCTAATTTAATTTGTTTTTTTTGCATCTACATGCTAGCAGTAAAAACTAGGTATAATTTATCTACCGACTACGAAAAAGGAGGAAGTACTCAATTCGACGGTATTTTTTTTATGTTTGATACCTCATAACTTTAGACTGGGTGAACCGATTCTCAAAATTATTTTTTGTATGAAAGCTGGTGCTTCCTGTGTGGTCCGCAAATTTCATCAAATTCGGTCCAGTAGTTTTTGAGTTACACTCCAATACCTGAATAGAATAGAAGTCAGTAATAAATTTTTAAAATTTTACTTGTCTTGTACAACTGTGGCACAGACAACTCATAGTTTGTACTGTAGGTATAGGTCAACGATACGATTACGTTGCACTTACGCAGCTTTTCGTGCTAGGCGCACAGGAAGTGCAAAGTGGGAGTTGAAGGATAACTTTAACTTTAGTATAACTTTAAGATAAGAAAGCAGTGCCAACGGAATCGGCCATAAATTTGCCGCTCCTGCCCGTCACAACTCTTAGATTTACTTTAAAATTCATAGGTACTAGACTTGAGTTCAAGGTGGAAGTATGGATAATATGGATTGTACAGTAGATGGTGTATTGTTGCAGGATATGGACGCTTCCACTACCTGCTGCTGGCCGTGTGCGGCCTCGTCAGCACGTCCGAGGAGATGGACGTCATATCCATGTCGTTCATCCTGCCCTCGGCGCAGTGCGACCTAAACCTCACCACGCAAACCAAAGTACGTACTTCGTTTTAATCTCTAGTTGTTATCTATAGTTGTTTTTGTAACCATACTTGCACCCCGCGCCGCGGCTGGAAACTACTTTTATATACGATACTTTTATACACGATACTTTTATATACGATACTTTTATACACGATACTTTTATACACGATACTTTTATACACGATACTTTTATACACGATACTTTTATACACGATACTTTTATGCAGTATAAGTAGCTTTAATACAGATGTCTCCACTCAGAATTTCACATATATCTGTGTAGCAGTTGCACATAATAATAAATGTAGATATACCGATATTTAATGCTTGTAATAATTTGATGTAATTAGCTCAAAATTTCATACATGTCTCCAATCCGAATTTAATACATATGTCTATGGAGCAGTTGCACATAATAATAAATGTAGATATACCGATATTTTAATTCTAATACCGATATTTTAATTAAATAATATTTTTTAAAATCTCGATGTAATTAGCTCAAAAGTACAAACTTTACTACAAGTTTGGACACTAATATTACAATTACATAGGTAGGTACAGCCAACTGGCAGGAAATTACGTTTCTCACTTGATTGTAGTTATTGATATTATATATTGTAAATCTTGAAAAATGACGACTAGTTATGTCAAAAAGCTTGAAAAGCTGACAAAAGTGACATAAACACGCCGTTTTTTTAAATCTCAATCAACACTTGATTGTAACTGAGATTCATAATAATAGCCCTGCTGGTCATCACAACACCTCAAAGATGTGGTTTTCCTTCAGAAAACGAAACATTTAACCTCCAAACTACAAACTTTTATTCTATACAAACAGACATACAGCCAGACATAAATTGTGAACAGTATATTTTTGGCTACTATATCAGTAACAAGTACACCTCGATTATAACTTTAAAAAATATTTAATGTATGATGAGAGATAGATGTAGATTTGGCTCAGTTAAAGTGATAGTATAATTTACAGATAATTAAGTATACTGCTAATGAAGTCATCGTTAGACCCTCAAAAGGATGAAAACTCAGGGGTACTGAGGACAACTTGAGATTTCAGTGAATTTAATAAAATCCACAGCATAGGTGCACATTATATAATGCCCACCGGGTTTGATATTATATATTTGCCGGCGTACGTATTTCCTTGCAGCCAGGACCCTGGCCCTTTCAAGCGGGGCGTGAAAAAGCATCATAGGGGTGGCGATTAGTGCAGCTTACGGCTGCACTAATGGTCATTTGCTTTGAAGTCACTTTGATGAACCATTACAAAAAACTACCTAAGACGAAGCACCTTAAACGTGAAAAGTGTGATCGCTCGATCCACATAATAATTATGTGTTCTGAGAGAACAGAGTGAGAAACCTATAACTATTCCTTCCCTTTCTGTACCTAGGTTAAGAAATGTAAGTGTTAATAACAAAACACACACACACACACACACACATTTATATGTAAAAATCATAAGTTACTTACTTATGATCTAAACAACGAGCTGCGCTCCGCGGTTTCAGCCGCGTGGTGAATGGTGATGGATGATGATAAATTAAAATATGTAGCTCATGTTCATCAGGTATAATGTAGGATTCTAATGGTGAAAGATTTTTTCAAATCGGTCCAGTAGTTTAAGAGCCTATTCAATTCAAACAAACAAATCGTTCCTCTTTTATTATATTATAGTATATAGTTAGTAATGCCGTAATAAACTGTATATTATGCTTTATATATAATTGGTAAATACGACTATATTTCCAGTTGGAATTATTCGTGGGAAAACAATAGAATAAAAAGTAGTGAAGCTTCTTAATTAGTATTTGTTACCCTTACGTCGGACAATGGGCAATAATATTTTAATTACTTCAAAAATCTGTACCTACTCATTAGCTTAGTTTAGTAGAAGCCTCGATATGTATGAAACAAAATTATTAGGCTCTATAAAGAGGTAATTTTCCTAACAATAACAGCTGGATGCATTTAGATATATACAGTTATAACTGCTACGTGCGGATTATGATTGGAAGTATTCATTTCTTACTAGCGACTGCCCGCGACTCTGTTCGCGTAGTAGGCTCGGCATTCGGCCTCGCCATAGCCCATCTGACCCAGCTCCCGTCTATTCTTAGTTTTTCTTTCATAAGAACCTATTCTTGATAATTGCCAAAACAAATAAAGAATTAGCGAGATTGTTCCATGCATTTTCCAGTTCTAGCGTAACCAGGAGAAATAGGGTAGATATTTATTTATATATAGATTACCGGATTCATTTTCAAGTCAGAGAAACTTAATTTTTTTCTGTGTAGAAATTTCTTTGAAATCGTGTTTTCGCAAAATGCAGTTATTATCGTACATCCTTAACTTTCCGCATGATTAATTAAAAGTGAAGGTTTCAGTATTGTTCATTAGCAGATGATAATTGAAAGCAATATATTATGTGATGTACTGAAGTCAATAACCCTTAACAAAACTTGCTGCGACAGAAATAAAACCTACACGGCAAAAACAACAAGTACATACATCATCGATATCGCTAACAATGAGTGTTATATAAAAATAGTAAATAAATACTTGTCTTGATCCCCAAGATACAGGCTTTTGCTTAGTTTGGGACTCAAAACAGTTTTAGATATATATTACAATTAGGTACCTACTTTTTGTTAACCTGTTTACCACGTTCGTATGTCATTCTTTTTGGAAATATTTATATAATTTTGGAATTCTGGAATTCCAAAATTATATACTATATATTTTTTTTTATTATTATTATATACTATATCCAACTCTCTCTCTCTCTCTCTCTCTCTCTCTCTCTCTCTTTATAGAGAAAAAATATACATATATTAAAATTAATAATTTATTTATTTATTTTAACTGGAATAATTTACTGTAAACAATTTCAAAAGTATGAATCTATATTTTAGAAATCAATTCAAATAATCAATTTAACAAATCTAATTGTTATAGACTAATTATTATTGGCTAATTATTGTATCCGCGCCGATACATATATTTGTATAGTTGTATTTGTAATTAGTGTAGTATATAACATTATCTATTTATCAATAGACTTCTAAAAAAATGGAGGTGATTCTCAAGTTACGCATAACTTTTTACAGAGTATTCCGATTTTGATAATTCTTTGTATGTAATATTTGATAATTTTTTGTTTAGTAAAGTCGTGGTAGAGTGTAATTTTGAGGTAGTCCCATTTAAATTTCATCAAAACCAGGCAAGACGTTTTTGAGTCACAATCCAATAACTGAAATGTGTTTCCCTTACCTGAGGATATCGTAATTGATGGTGAATGACAATCATCCAGTGAGCAGTAAGGGTCACTAAAAGGGTAAAAAATATTACCAACAATAGGACTGACTTCAACACTAAAAAGTGTGATATCCATTTTTGGTATAAAAATGTTTAATGAAATCTTCGTCTTGGTAGTATTTTAAAGTTCGTTAATAATTAATGTAATATATATAAAAAAAATCTCTATTTCCTTTGGTCATCGCATCACACCTGGACAGATAGAACAATATTGCTAATTCATTTTTGTTGTGTTAATTATTGTCAGGATAAGGTTCATAGTAAAGAAATATTAAGATAAGATGTGAGGCTATCGCGAGGCCGACGGCGGAGCCCACTTAAATGCGAACGAAATCGCGGGCAGTCGCTAGTCTATAATATAGACATAGTTACCTGAAATTAGCTCCAAGTTCAAGTTAGATCTATCCGAATAAAGAAGAGGAAATCTAGGAGTAATATTCCAAATTCGACGTAATAAATAATTTGATACGAACCACGTGAATGCACCTCACCATTACTACGAATAAATATCTATTAAAATAACATTATATACACGTGGTACGCATCTACAACACACATCTTAATGTACTTCACTCGTAAGCAGTGAAGTTCAAGGTTAAATAAAACCAATGAAAAGCGGGTTGGACCATGTATAAGTTGGGGTCCCTCAACTATGCTGTAATCGAATAACTAAAGTTTTTAATCAAATATTTTCTTTCTAAATTTCGTTTCAGTCTCTTCACTATTCAGTATAGTTAGGTATGTTCAAAAACAATGTAAGTAATTAATGACATTGAATCATTTCAATTTGGCAACGCTTTCCGTCGGCTACATATCATGTAGAAATTACCCATCTATATAGTTGATTATAGGTTTCAATTTAATTGTGAAACCGTAACCAATGCGTATGCGTACTGTTAAATACGTATTATGTATAGGTATATATAATACGCATATTTACTAAAGCATAAGAGGAAGAAGGGAAAATGTTGGAGAAAACACTGTGGAGATTTCTTAACACAAACTAATCATCATCATCATCTCAGCCGTAGGACGTCCACTGCTGAACATAGGCCTCCCCATGATTTTCCAAAAGGACCGGTTGGAAGCGGCCTGCATCCAACGTCGCCCTGCGACCTTCATCAGATCGTCTGTCCACCGTGTCGGTGGACGACCTACGCTGCGCTTGCAGCTCCGTGATCTCCACTCCAGAACCTTTCGGCCCCATCGGCCATCTGTTCTGCGTGATATGTGCCCTGCCCACTGCCACTTCAACTGGCTGATCTTCGGGGCTATGTCGGTGACTTTCGTTCTTCTGCGGATCTCCTCATTTCTGATGCGCAAACTTATACAGGGCCGCAAAACAGCAAATTGGTTAAGGCGGATTATTCTTTATGCAGTACTTCATAATCTGCACTAACTTCACCTCTACATCTAGTATCTCTTTGACAACACCAGTCTTGCAGGTCTAAATATTCTAAATAATATCCTAAATAACATCATTTCCAAGCAAAATCTTCTATCATTGTACAACAAAATGCATTATAAATACGTATTACGTATATACTCAATTATAAAAACACAACTTGAGTTGAGACTCTGCAAACTTTTTATCTTAAACTTGAAATAAGTAAAGGTTATACTTACTATATAAGTTGCTACGGACTATGTAAGTGTGAATCAGACTATTTGTATATCAGAATGTATATACCTATGTCTGCTTGTTATTCGTTCATGCTATACAATAGAACCGATTTACGGCCGTTTTCAATAATCTATATATCCACAGTTTTCCTTACTAACGATAGAAATTTGACATAACTTCCATACAAATAGTGTCAAATAGCTATCTCTAGTAGGGTAAACCGGCGATAGATAGATTATTGAAAACTGCCGTTAGCTGAACATTTTTAACGTAGGTAGTAGATGATGATCGGTGGGCATAGCACGATATCTCGCGTAAGTGTAACGTCATCGTATCGGTGACGTATACCAAAATAAATAAACTGTATATGCAATAATTTATCTATTACAAGTGTGGCACAGGTAACTCTTAGTTTGTATTATACACATCAACGATAAAATTACGTAAGTCTAACACTGAACACTTAATTAAAAACGCTGCTTAAATTGAAATATCGTCACTTAGTACGGCGCAGCCGTGCGATTCTGAAATGATTCGTCAACGAGCTCACCGAATGTTTTAAATATAGCTCTTGTACATATAAGGTTGTTATTCCAACGTTTCTTGTAATCTCATCATTTGTTTCACGGATGTTGTCAAAGATGCAAAACTGTTTGCTCTTAGAGAATCGCACGGCTCCACTACTAAATAACGTCATTTAAAGTTAAGCAACGTTAATAAGAAAACCTGTATAAAACAGCCTACCTTTTAACTCAAATATTATTATTTCTATTCTATTAACCTTCTCGCGGGCAGACCCGCGTAGCGATGCCAGTGTAGGCTATAAATCGCTAAGCATTGTGAGCGTACTCGCATTATGCACGTACCTTGTGTAGGTAAGTTTTACCGATATTATGCATGAATGGTCCCATTCATTGTTGCTTAACTTTAATCAGGCTAGTGTAGTGTACGTATGAATACTGTCTGCGTATTTACGAATATATATCACGACACGATATACTTCTACGCTACTGTGCAGTTCCTAAAAATCGCTGTAAGCAAGTATTTTGTTGTATTTGAACTAGAAATGTATCGTTGATGCGGTAATATAAGACGGACTGGATTAAATGTCCTCCTGTGCGCTGTCTCCAGCGTAACACCATTGCGGATTGGCAGATAGGTTAGTGACCCGCAGATTGTACGAAGAATAAAAAGGAAACCCGCAAAATAAATGTCCGTTCCACTCCACGCACCCGCACGCGACGGCGCTTGGTACAAGGAGTTATATATAGACCATTAAATCCCATAAATACCGGGGGACTGCAAAGATTTAAATCTCCATAACGGTGTATGGAGGTTTTCTCTCAGGTTACGGGGTTCCCCGGCCCACCTTGGGCGGTGCTCCATCCAGGAAACCTAATACCTGTCCCACCTGCTGTGCCATCTACAGATCAGAAGAATAAGTAGAGGAATTCACCTCGTCAGGCTTTCGCCAACGGCTAAGAAGATAGCTAGATTGACTAGGAGAGCGTAAAGAGAAGGTGTTGACCGTTGCCCAGGGTGCAGCGTCCTTAAATACTACTCTTCCCCCGGATAACCCGTATTAGTTATGGAACAGCAGCAACTTTCGGACACTCGAGTGTCCGTAAGGTTCAACATCATAAGTACCAGTGAGCCGATAGCGTAGATGATTTGCGTAAGTGTAACGTCACGTGTCGTTCACGTGAAACTGTACAAACTGTCATTTATCTGGGGCAACTGTGACATAGACAACTCATAGTTTGTGCGCGGAAGCGTGAGGCGTTGACGCTTGCGATACGAATCCTTTTCGCAAATTGTTTGTGCTACTGCCTCAGTACAACCTATAATGCATCTAGTACCTACAACTGTGGCACAGATAACTCATAGTTTGTGCTGTATACGTAAACGATACGACTAAGTTATATACACTTACGCAATTTTTTTTATACAACCACTGTATCTACGTATGTTGTTTTTCCACTATAATGCAAAAATATCAATATTGTCAACCCAAATGCAGGTCGATCTACGTCACAATTAACACGAATATTGCAAACAAACAGCAAAAAAATGGAAACCTTTTGTTTCCGAAGAACTAACGTTTCCTAAGTTCGTCTTGAAGATGGAATGAATCATGATGATCAAATGATAAATAAACTAAATAACGAAACTGGCAAATCAGTGTGAAAATTTAGCAATTCACATGTTTTTTGGTAATTCACAAGGTTTTCGTACTAAACAGCTGTCGTTTTATGAATATTAAACGTAAACATTTATGATTTGACTATTTATAATTTATTTATATATTATTCATGCCGTTATTGTTAGGTTTTGGAGAAATCACTGAAGTGGAAAATTTTGATACTCCCTCTACCTCTCTACGCTCTACCCTACTACCAATTCTATAAGCACTAAATTCGCTCTATTTACATAAATCCTATATATAATTCTATATCTTTTATAATTATTCTTTTTTTACTTATTGTACTTATTTTACTTTTTTTGTCGCATCTCTGAATTAAGCACTCGTAGCAGACGTGATGATATTAGACACTGCTCGAGTGCTTGTAAAACTATATATATATATGTATGTATGTATGGCTCCCATTGCTTTCAATAAGATACCAAACAAACAAAAGTATGTTTAAATGTAAATTAAAGAAATTGCTTGCAGAAAAATATTATATAGTTTTACCGATTTCTTAAAAGTCAAATCCGTTAAAAAATGTTCAGTAAAATTGTAATATTAATAAATATTATAAAGTATGACTAACTCTTAACAATAACCAATATATGACATACAATTCGGTATGTAAAGTTTTTTTTTGGTATTTTTTTTATATTTTTATTTCGTAGATTAGGTCATTATAAGAAACTAATTTCAATATTTTTGTTTTATATTCAGTAGTTATTTTATAATATTTTTTTGAAAATTTGAATCCTATGACGTCACTTTTTTGCACAAATATGTAGTTGCGTTGAGAAGCCAAGAAAAGCACGCGAGTAAAAAAAAATAAACTAGAACACTTGACAGTGACACCTACTAATTCGTAAGTCTCTATTCAATCAAAACAAAAGTGCAAAAAAGTGACGTCATTTAGAGGTCAATGAAAGTCGAATTATTTCATCGTTTTTTGTTAAAATAAATGGCATCTTATCGTTTTAAAAGGTCAGAGTAGAAAAATAAGGGTTTGTAACATAAAATCTCGAAATGGTTTCGGAATTGGCATAGGTTAATTTTTTTTAGCATACCGAATTACTTACCTATTTTGAAATTGAATTTGCACGCCTCACAGGTAAGGACATGTGATCTATTAATTAAGCCTTTATAAGATCTTGTATGCCTCTCTGTATGTAGTATACCTACTATGTTCCTAGCAAATATATAATTTTGACTTTGACTTTGACTATATATGTCTAGAGTATCATTTATTTTCTTCGTGCAGTTTCTTCTTCTTCTTCTTATTGGATGATGGTGATGCGTGCAGTTTATGACTATCACATCTCATACACTGACAGAATTGTGCATCATATCACAGAGGTCATTAACTAAGAATCTAAAATACCTAACGTAACATTTATAATAGTCAAGTAGGTTAAGTATCTTCTTAAAAGTATGTCCATCAAGGACTTTTTTGTACGCTGTGTAATTTAAGTGGTAAATTAAAAACAAACTCTCAAACAAGTAGGTAATAATTTAATAGTTAGGTAGGTAGGTACATATGCTATTCTTAAAAAAATAACCGTCCAGTTGTTCATCAAGGTGAAAAAATACGTTTAGTACATGATGTGCTCAAAAGAAACAGGTTTTTGCGTTTATCTTGATTTTAATTATTAATTACGTTCTAGCGTATTATGATCCTTTATCATAATCTACGTAAGGATCTAATGATATTCGATCTATCCATACCATACTATAATTATATAATAAAACTAAAAATACATTCATTAAAATTATCAAGCTAATTTTATTTACCGAGAGGACAAATTATTGTTTTCTTCCAAGTTGGTCTAATTTAAAAGAAATAATGAGAATATTGCTCATTGGTAATGGTATATACAAATATATGTATATATAAATATATTATTATGGTAATGCCATAGATTAGGTAATAGCATAGTTGAGGTAAAAGGCTTTTAGGTAAGCCGAGATAGATATATTGCTTAAAACTTTTTAACTTAACTGATGCGTTACCTTATAAACAACGATGACGTAAAATTGTTTTAGCTAATGTAGATTTGTATCACCGTATCCATTAAGCCACATGAATAAAGCACGAGCAATTATTTTCTAGCCATTATCAGTGAGTGAAGCCTGTCCAAGGTGTGTCTTTGTTACTTTGACGGTGATTGATAAACGTGCCGAATTGTTTTTTATTTCAATAGTTTCCGTACTTGAATCAAAACGTACGTTCGCCAACTGTCAGGCTCCCCTCCACCTGTCAAATGCTAATTAAATTTGAACGCGTCCGCGTGTTAAATAGAAAAATACAATAGGAAAGTAAATATGTTGCGTAGATACATATTTAAACTGTATAATATTTAGTACGTAATATTTTATTTTACACATTGAATTGTATAATTAAAAATAAACCAGTGAGTGGCTTTCTTCGGCAAAATAAACAGTAAAAGGATTTGGACGAAGAACTCGCTAATAGATTGACCGAATTATTACGTGAAGATCTTTACGTGTTCATATTTTAATAATATCTCGTATAATAAATTACTTCCGCGATTTCACCTGCGTGGTGACGGATGATAAATTATAATGATGATAAACAGTACTTTATGACCTATTCTCGGAGGGGTTTTGTTACGTTTTCTCGTGTTACAAACACTGTAACACGAGAATTTCATATATTAGATTAGATAAACTATAAAAAAATTGGCAAATCGCTTATAGTTATCTACATAACATTTTAATTCGTCTACCACTCTACCTACCTATGCGAAAAAAAAACAGATTTATACATTTGCAAACTTCAGATTTACCTAAGGGGGATAGGTCTGAACCCTATATATCCCCCACCTACCTCCTTCTCTACAAACGCAGTTTGATTTTACAATATTCAATTAATAATAAATTAATAATTATTTAAATAATGTAAATCCGTTATTGGCTGTATGGTATATAAGTAAGACCTAACAAATTGTGAAAATTATTAAGAGCTGTGGATTTTATGAAATAAATAAAAAAAAAGTTAATGTACAATACATACTATACATGTATAATATATATAATTGATGTATAACTACCAATTAAAAGGACCCATTTTCTGTCTATGTGTGCGCGATAACTATACCCTACGCTACTACGTAGAGCTTTGATGGTGTGGAGTCTCTGGGGGGGATTGGAGCAAAAATTGCGGGACAGCAACAGCGGTATGCAAGTCATTATGCGGACCTCCAGTCCAACTCCGTAAAAAGTAAGAATGTCTCAACCATAAACTGTCATTTTTGTACTGTTGTCCACAGGGATGGCTGAACAGCATAATTTTCATCGGGATGATGGTAGGCGCTTACGCGTGGGGCTCAGTTGCCGACTCGCTGGGCCGCAAGCGCGTGCTCATCGCCATCTCTATAATCAACGGAGTGGCCATCGTCGCCTCATCATTCAGCCAGAACTACGAGCTGTTCATGCTGTTCCGGTTTATAAACGGCGCCGCGTGAGTATCTCTCTCTTTTTTTTAATTATGACTATCAGGAAATGGTATATTGATAGGTACTCGAAGCGAGTGACGCTGCCACGAACCTCTTGCGCTCTCCTTGGAAAAGACGATGTGATTGAAACCATACGACTTATTTGCGTATGTATTTTCCGTCTTCCGTTTTAAACTTTTTTATTCCTCTTTACTGTTATATCTCTTCTCCCTATCAAGTTGTGAGTAGTGAACATCTTCGCCTCATTGTATTCAAAAAATGTAGTTGGCCAGAAAACAATACGAAAATGTCTCATTCTTCCAATCATGATAATTGAACGTTGAACTGGATGCTTAGTGTGATGAACCAATGCGGTCGGTTAAGGACTTACTAAGTAGACTTATCTGTCTTACTTACTTTGATAATTACTTTTGAATCTAAGTTTGAGGGCCGAGTACTGACTTCCACTTAACAGCATCCTTCAGCGGATAGCTGACCGACATATTAGATATCCTTGGTAACATAAGAAAAACTAAGGCATCTAAGACTTCATGCCCAATTGAACTTACAGATTAGGTGGATCAGGACCCGTGATCTGGTCGTACTTTGCCGAGTTCCAGCCGAAGAAGAAGCGAGGCGCTATGTTGAGCTTTATGGCTGCGTTCTGGACCCTCGGTAACCTGTTCGTCGCGGGGCTTGCGTGGGTGATCATACCTGCCGGTAAGTTTTTTAATGTACCTACAATTAAAGGCTTTTAAATTAAATTATTGACGTCCGTTCTAAGGTATCCTCAGCGAATCCCCACACGTGGTCTCTAGGTGACGCCAATTAGGTAACATGGTAAAAAGTCCAAAAGTGGAAATTACCTTCATGGTTAACACCACAGCACCAGATGTTCTTCCTACTAACTGTAGAATACAAGCATTAAGTACTGTATTATGGTTTCAAGGGTATAAATACTGTATCATGTGAAATAACTAAGCGTATACCTATATGACTATAAGCAGTTATTTATGTCTCGAGGTGTAGTGCAGTACAGTACACTTGGAGTGCAGTGCCACGCAGAACTTGAAGTGCGAAAATCTGGGTCGCACTTCAACTAACATTGGCAGGCCTGAGTCATCATCATACGGCTGGACCGTTTTGTCCCTATTAAAAAAATACATTAGTACAAACTCTAGAAACAGAAGCTGCTGCTGTTACACCTATATTATCTACCTACTGGCCAAATCGATTATTTTGTACAGAGTATATCTACCTATATTTCTAAATCGATTGTTTTCATTTCAGAAATCGGTGTAAACACAGTCGGGTTCGTGTACAACTCTTGGCGAATCTTTCTGCTGGTTATGTCACTGCCTTCGTTCGTGGTCGCCGCATTGCTGGTCCTCCTTCCAGAGTCCCCCAAGTTCCTCATATCCTCCGGACGTCATGAAGACGCCTTGGAAGTGTTCCGCGGCATCTACCTCATGAATACCGGCAGGAGTAAAGAGGAATATCCCGTCAAGCAGATATTAGTTGATGAACCGATCCATAGCAACAAACCAGAGAAGCAGAAGATCAAAGAAGAGCCACAAGTGCCCAAGTCAAAAATTAGGAAAATGTTTAGCGATATCGTGGAGCACAGCAAGCAATTATTTGTACCGCCTATACTCAAGTTCACTACGATCTCTATTACAATCAACTTTACCTTCCACATCGGGTGAGTTCCATCAGTTAGACATCTCTTAGATAATTTACCGACCAAATTGGTACTTATCAAAAAAATTTAAAGTTTACCTTCACCACGGAGTCAAAAATAAATTGCGCTTTCTCTCAAGTAACCTATGTATAAGTAGATTAACCCGTCCAGTGTCTACTTCTTTCGGCGTCTTTCCGAACAACGTATAAATGTTCAGTGGGCCGAGCACGAAAATCTGGATGGAGATGGAGTGCATTTGATCGGATAAAATTAGTTACAAACCAGAGGTGTATTATGTGTACCTATACAAACAGGATTCGAACCTGCATCTTCCGGCAATCCGTTTCGTAGCTGGTTAAGTGTTGAACTTCAAAAACGTGAGATTCCACCTTAAAGTGTTGTTACACTGTTCCAGTTATTACGGGCTGATGATGTGGTTCCCGGAAATGTTCAACCGTTTCGACGAGTGGTCCCGCGCGCACGACAACGCGGAGGCCGACATCTGCCAGGTGACGGCGTACGTGACGCAGCTCGGCACGCACTCGGCGGCTGCGCAGTGCGACTCGCACATACACTCTGACGTGTTCATGGAGTCCCTCATCACGGTCGCCGCCGCCATTCCTTCCAACATATTCGCGATACTCGGCATGGACAGGCTTGGCAGGAAGTTTTTCTTGGGTAAGGTTCCAAGTTGTTTTATTCAATTAGAAATAAGACGAGTTAGTCACCTGGCTGATGTTAACATCTCGACGCTTAAGCGTCAAGCTTGCCCATAACAATTCAGAGCCGTTCAGAATTGTAAGCTACAACTGTTCAAACCAAACCCAAATCCAAATCGGGTTGCCAAACCCTGCATGGCAATGCATTGCGCTCGTCATTCATATACTTATATTCTATGATGTTAAATCTCTTGCCTTGTTATTTCCCTGTAAACATAGCACTCTTTGCACTGCTTCAGAGTTGAATGACTGGCAAAGGTGTGCTTCCCAAGCGGACTCTGCAAAAGCCACCACAATGTGTACCTATATTGAAAATATTTAAATACAGCTTGAAAAGGATGTGTTAAGTAGGTCCTAGTCCTTGTCTTACGGCAACAGTCGTTAGGTCATGACGTTGGTCTGAAAAACGAATGTCAGTTATAGTCTGGTCACTAGTCTATTCGCCATCACGCACTGGGCACGCGTGGTGTGTTAAGGCCCGGTATGTTGTCCTCCATTGAATTTTGAAAATGTTTATCATTACTATTTGCATTGCCGCTAGTGACTAGCAGCTACTCTTTCGTGCGGCCCCGTAACAATTACCCCGCGATGTACAGTGTATAGTTAGTCCGATATTCGTAGATGAAAAAACATGTTTTACCCATCTCTTCATTTGTTTGTTGCTATATCGTAAAATCGGTACCCAAAGCTAGGTAGTGCTACTTACAAAGAACAAGCTTGGAGTGATTGACATTTCAAAATTCTAAATTAAACATAGGTACCAACAAATAGTACAAACCAGCCAAGTTTACGTCGGTTCCGCGCTTAAATAGGTACATAACACATTTTTCATTATGAAAAATCCCCCTCGGCAAGGGTCCCGTATAACTAACACTAGACTCGGTTATCAAAAAGTATAATAGGTAAATGGTTTGCCATTTCCAGTGTTTGCGACGTTCTCCGCGGGCCTGTGCTCTGCGGCTATGTACTTCGTGTACAACAAGACCAACAACCTGATAGTAAGCGCCATCTTCAGCTCGGTCATATCCTGCGGTAACGCGTCACTCGACTGTCTCATCACGGAGGTCTTCCCTACAAACTTACGGTAAGTATCTCTAAAACTCGCGTCAACACTTGAAAGTTTGTTTTCTCTTGCTCGCACTTAGGTTATCCAAGCGAGAGGACATTAACTTCCCAATGCTTTCTTTATTGACGCGAGTAGGTATACAATAAATTAATACAAATAAAACACAGGGAATCCTAATGCAGTAACACACTCATTAAAGTTATTTTACTTGTACAATTGGGACATACACAGATAACTCATAGATTCTACATAGAAACGCGGCGCGTTTTAAAATTGTTTACGGTTGGTGGTAATTTATCATCCAAATACTTACTTTTCGTAAAATGTTCTTGCCCTCTGCGGTGCACCGCACTGCGTTGCTCTAATAATATCAAATGAAATTTCTGAAGGACAATGTTTTGATGGTCGAATAGTTCTAACAGTTCTTCTAACAGTGCTTGTATTTGTGCAACTTTCTCAGATTTTCAACACCTGTGCTGTACAAAGTACTACCTACTAACTTTGTCGGCTACAATAAATTGCCAAGTCTACAATATGAAAAGATATGTATTTCGAGCAAGTAAAAAACCAGATACCATTGTTATTAATATATAAAATTATATACGCTACCAATAACAAAATTATCAGCCATAAGATACGTATGTAGAGTATACCTATCTATATCTCGGGTGATTCATTTAGAGGTACTTTTTTGTCTATATATTTTTTGACAGATGAAGCGTGAGTTGTGGTAACCTTTTATAGTATTTTTGTTCGGTATAGTTTGACATTTCATTATGGAAAGACTTAGCCCCCGCACAGCGTCTACAAATTAATCAGCTGTATTACGAAAATCAGCGTTCTGCCCGGAATGTGTTTCGTGCACTTAGAGAAACTTATGGTCCATCGGCCTACCATTCGCTATACCATCGAAAAGTTTGAAAGCCAAATTACATTATTAGATAACACACGACCAAATAGATCACGCAACTGGAAGCCAACATTAGGTACTCGCATTATTCGCCAAATACCAATCGAAATTCTCGGTCGCGTCAACGAAAATTGGAACGGCAGAATGGACTATGTTAACGGCCAACATTTGGAAGTCTACAAAAAATTAATGTAAAGAATAGTTCTTTAGTGTCATAACAAAATTACCTACTAAATTTGTTTCTATTAACAAAAAATAGGTTTGAAAAAAGTACCTCCAAACGAATCACCCTACATATGTCCACTTCTGGACATAAAACTTCTCCATAAGTAGAGGGACCTACTATACTTTGCATTAATTATCGTTTCCCTTATTGTTAATTTTGACATAAAACGTATCCTCCGATAGGTATCGAACCAGCGTCTTTCGGCTAAACGTGTCTAAGTATTATATATAGGCAGAGCATACTTATATCGATTTAACGTTCCAGAGCAACCGGTGTAGCGGTGTCGATGGTGGCGGCACGTCTGGGCGGGATCATCGGCAATGTGGTGATAGCGGCTTTGCTGGACTCTTACTGCCCGGCGCCCACCTTCATCGTGGCCATCCTGCTTGCCGGCGGCGGCCTCATGTGTCTCTTCCTACCCAACACCACGCGCCAAGCGCTGCAGTAACAACGACCCATCGAACCGACTCCTCATCATTGTTACGCAATGTGCATAAAGCATAACCTCTCGTACTACCATGTTTGCCTAGTAGGAATTATACCACCAGCTTCTAAAAAGTTTGTCTAAGCCTTGATTAGTTGACCAACTAAATACTAAGCGCTTATTGGCCAATCGTATTCTATGACGCGATATGTGACCAATCAGCGTTCAGTATTCCAGCTGATCAAACTTTGACAAACGTTTCAGAAGCTGGATGTTAGTGTACTAAAACGAAGTGATTCAAAGGGTTATTGGAAAAATGCTAACCTCTTTAAAGTATAACGAGCTCCGTTAAAAGAAGAGGAAGAAGAAGAATTAGTACATAAATAAAACATAAGAATCAACCGATCTAAAGACTCGTAACTCTATGAAGCAGTTGAGCGGCCTACAATAATTTATTTAGCCACGAGCTCGCGGGAGGTTGCGTCGTACCTAGCTGTTTTCTCATAAGGCAGAGGTAAAAATTGACAGATTAGTACTACAAAAACTGAATATCTTATTTTAAGAAATAATTCGATTTACAAAAAAAGTCGTAGAACTAACGTTGTTGTTTGTGATGTACTGGAGGTGACCTTAACAAGTTTCCAATAACCCTGTATAAAGATTTTATATCTAATGGAAAATGTATGTAGTTTGCGGGGTCGAGCGCTAAAAGGATGAAAGCATTTATTGTATTGTAGCCATACCTTACTTTCATGTGATAGCGTAAGCAATAAATAAATCTCATCGAAATATCCATTGATGTATCTAGTTTTTTCATATTTGTACAATATTTTTTATTGAATAAACATATTTTTAATGAAATATATGAAAGTACGAACGATAATATAATTATAATCATATTTACATTTGACTGTTGTAGATTGTTATAGCTTGTTTTGTTTGGAACTGGAAACGACTCCGAAACAAAGTTTCGCATTAACAGATAAAGTATTATTATAGGTTAAGTATCATTCATTATTTCGTTGTTCTATAAAACTTCGTCATTTTACGAATTTATGAAGCATTGTTACCGTAGTTTGTAGAGAATATGAACACCCACAGATGTGATACGATAGGAAACGAATTCTAACGCATTGTAAATAAGACATTATCAAATGTAAAAACATCAGTAACATTGCAATGCCATATTAGATTTTCCTAAGGTGAATTCAGAGCCTTATGTAGTTATATTTAGCAAATGTCACAAGGACTAGAAATGAGTAAATCATTATTGAATTACATTGTCTTTAATTTACCCCTCAGTCTACGATATACCTAATGTACTATAATTTATTCTGTGGTACAGTCGAGACATTGTCAACCCTATAGTCCGGCAACGCCGTTAGCGACCGTCCTACGGGGTGACTAAAATTACCTAAAATCAGACCAAAACCCCTTATAACACAGATTAGATAAAAACGACAGTTTGAGGGGTTCTTAGCCCCTTCTATTGTCGAGTTGCTATAGATGTTTTCAGGTAAATGCTTATGTCTTTGTGAGATAAGTTTATGTATCCACTTCAATAAAAGGCACTTTATGTTTCCGTAGATACCTATAATTATAATGTTGTTACACGTTCACATTTAGTGGTGAGTATTACAGTCAGGTAACTAAGTAATTACACTGTACATAATATATTGGTAGTTGGTAATTATAACTTGTTGCAGAAGTAAAAATACTATTAAATGTACAAGCTAGGTTCTTCTTCTTCCTTTTTTTTGTGTCTCTCATCGCTAAAGATGCGTTCCAGGGAGGCAGAAAGCTGCGTTCCGAAATTCGAACGCCACAAGTTTATTGTTAAAAACAATAAGTATTTATATTTGTAAAACCAAATAGATATTGATTTACAAGTGGAATTTACTACACGATTGTATTTAGCATTTTGTTTACAATGCAGTGTACAATATCTTTACGACTAATATACATTAACTGGTAGAATGAGAATATCATTAATAGTTTCAACATAATTTTCTAGCCCCCTAAAAAATAATCCTAAATATTTTAGGCCCTTAAAATCCCCCTTTGCGCATACTTTCCCCCTAAATTTAGGGGGGAAACCCCCAAGTTGGCTACACTGGCCCCAGTGTGCCCTTCCGCGCTGACATAATATCTTTACACAGACCATATAATATATGGTCTGTGTATCTTTAGTGTAACGCGCGGCACGTAACTCTAGCGCTGACCGTTATTGCGCAGAAGTCAAAAATTGGGTATCACAGGGGGGCTACAGGGACAAAGGACTCTTGTCTCTCTCTCTCACATCGAAGACGAGGGACTCCTTTCTCTCTCTGTCACATGTGCGCGACTGTACCCATGCGCAGATATCCCCTCCACATTTCGCTCAGCGCTAGAGTTACGTGCCGCGGGTTATACCTACCTCGTCCCCGCCACCGTCTGTCACCCCGTAGGACTGTCGCGCACGATGTTGCCGGACATAGTGCCTCGCATAGCACACGGCATGTGACGTCATCGGACCGATTCCACTATATGTTGGCCGTTTATCTTAGTCCTCGCCTACGCGGTACAGGGGCGCGGGGGTATGACGACAAAGGTGCGGGTGGCGGGGGCTCTCAGTGTGATACATACGAGAAGTAATGCGCCAAGATAGTTCCTAAGATATGTCATAGTGGTTAGCTTGTGAGGAAATTAAATTAATTGATGATACAATATTTAAATGAACTATGTAAGTATAAGCAAATAGGTAGGTAAGTAAATAAAATATTAGGTAATAAACTGTTGTACTTATATATTGTATCACATATATAATAATTATCAAAAGTATAAATCAGTCACTTATGTCCATATCAATATCGATAGAACTTGATGCTTCACTTTCGAAGCAGCCGTTATCGGAATCGTCAGAGCCCTCCTGAGTGTTAATAATAACATCAACAGCATCATCCCGTATTCTATCATGTTTGCAGTACTCGTCCTCGATTTTAATTACATTGTTAACGCAATGTGGGAGCATTTTCTACGGAATATTCAGCAAATAATCCCTGTAATATATTTTTTGGTCAAAATTAGAGTCCATACTTTTTTGTGCTGATTGCCTTTTAATATCCCCAAACCAAACCAACTCAATAGGGTTCAGGTCTGCGTGGTATGGAGGCAAGCGCAACTCTTCATGTCCGTTTCTTTTCAATAACTCGTCAATATTTATTGTGAAGCATACCTTCGTGATGGATAACGCAGCTTGCGTTATCCAAGGTAGAATTTGAGATATATTAGGCATCAGCATTTCATTTATACATTTACTGAAATTTGCGTAATTCATAGAATCCACCATATTTCCACCTCCACCATGGGCGTATAATTGGGAGGTTAGGGGGTCCGGACCCCCCTTAGCATACAACATAATTAAAATCGCGGAATATTGATGACGGATAATATAATCTGTACTAGAAAATACCTAAGTACGCGTCGCGACAATTAAGTACTTATCTACGAGTATATAGATAAGCTTTGGTTATGTATAATAAACCTCATAATTTGGCTATGTAATAGGTCATTTTTATATAATTTTAGGAGTTTGCTACGGATAACACGGATTACAAAATCTACCAACTTAGAAACGAGTCTTCTGATAAGCACGTGGTCAAAAGCTTTTTCATAATTTTTGTCCACATATCCCATGAAAGTAAATTGGCCTCTTATGATCGCCCTGAATTGAAGCCATGTTGTTCATAAATTATTAGTTAGTTACTCTTTCCTTGGTTGGACGAGAGTGATCTTAAGCCCGATTTACACATCAATAAGTAAAGTAGCGAGTTAAGTAACCGGTCAGTTAAGTAGCGTCCAAAAAACGTACGCGAGTTATGTCTAATAGCGATATCAGTAACTTATGACTACTAAATCTTAATTAACTGTTCCGAGAAGAAGAGTCGCGTCGGTTGTTTTGTTCCTCCGAGACAGTTGTTTTCAGAAAATGGATGTCGAATTACTGAATACCAATTTACGTGCAAGAGAAATAGTATGAATACTTTTGCAACACATTGAAAATTAAATATTGATAGAAATGAACACACCCAAACGCATATGGAAAACAAAAATTACACACGTGTCTGCGTCCGCAGTGTACAAACTTATGTACTGTACTATATACTCGTACAATGTAGGTACTTTGTGGTTGTTGCGTTATCATATAATCTCACAACATATGGGGATGGAATTCTACGAACTCCAAAGCGATTGCAGAGCATCCGTCTGTTAATTCATGTCAAAGTACACAATAGTAGCAGACTTACCTAAAGATGTCCCCACGGCTATCATCAGCACTTCACACCGGCATTTATTTATATTTATTTTCCGCTTCAGAATACTAGCATATCCGTCATATTGCGATCTAGTTGTTCGACTTGAACGGCGTGTGCGCAATTCACGTTGTACCGAGTGCGCCCGAATGTTTGGGTGCGTAACCGAACATATCCGATTACCGATATAGGCTGGTCTGTTGACGTTCCCGAAGGCTTCTTCCTTCTAAGCAGCCCCAGGAAGCCTGCTTGCGCTTTTCATCGCGCTTGTCTTTCTTTAAATGTCTTAACATACAAAATGCTTCGCAAACGCAATGAAATCGTATTGAAAACGTTTAACTAACAAAATTTTAATTTATGACGATACAGTGGTACTAAACTCGCACGTCTAGGTACATGCTGGCCAGTTAAGTTGGCAGGGTGCGGGAGACGCGAGAGAGAGGCCTACTTCGCACTGGACTTGCCAAAAAATAGCATCGCGATCTATTCAACTCAACTTAATCAACAACTTACTAGTTAACTCGCGGTTGCCGTTCAATCGACAATACAACTTAACTCGCTGATGTCGCAAGTTAACTCGCTACTGTACCTACTTATTAAAGTGTAAATCGCGCTTTAGTTTGTCGGCAATATTTTTTCCGTTGCTTTGCATGGCTTATGAGGCGGGAGCTAAGACAAGAGATATATCGATTTATAATATGATATTTACGTGCAATGATAACGTCATAAGACAAGCCGAACACTTAGGCCGATCGTGCTATCTATCGCTTGGTCCACGCTCTCGCTTGCATGTTCGACCCAGGCGGAACGTGATAGTTAT
This sequence comes from Selenia dentaria, assembly GCA_917880725.1. Classification (NCBI taxonomy): domain Eukaryota; kingdom Metazoa; phylum Arthropoda; class Insecta; order Lepidoptera; family Geometridae; genus Selenia; species Selenia dentaria. Next base: position 21,188,950 of record OU862890.1, read on the forward strand.
TTCGTGCGTGCAGCCGGCGTTCATCGATTTATAAGACGTTATCACGTCAAAAAGCATATTACTTGCTCATAACTGCACTACATCTCTGTAATATAATAGCAGCTATTCTATCTATGGCAGATTCATCTTTAAAACTTGTGAGGGCTTTTTGTACTAGGTTCGCTGAAAAAGTTCATAGTCTATAGAATTATTAATTCTCGGGGATTTTGATTGGTGGCACTGGTACATGTGGTGGCTCTCTTACTATGTTCTAATTGTCGGCAAAGTAAGTAAATCGAGGCCGCGCGCTCCAAATACTTTGCTGTTGGGCAAACACTTCAGCTACTTTTTATTTTAGTGATTGTAAAGTATTGATTTGGCCATACTTATCATCACTTACTGAAGGAGGCACTGATACTTTACATGAAAGTTCTGCCACATATATATATATATATATATATAAATGAACCCCTATTTCTCCTATGGTCACGCTATAACTTGAGAACAGCTTATTCGATTTCACTCAACTATTTTTTTTTTAATTTCTAAGTATTCGTAGATGGTTCTTACATTAAAAGAAATATTAAGAAAAGATGGGAGGTTATGGCGAGGCCGAAGACAAAACCTAGACTACGAACGAAGTCGAGGGCATTCGCTAGTATAGCTAGAAAAAGATTTATACCCGCTAACATATATTAACATTTCTTAAAATTGTATTTTAATGTACTATTGTTTGTATGCAGTTGAACTAGCATATACCTACCCATTTCATGTAATTAGTATGATTTGATCGTTAAGATTTTTAGTTTTTACCTGCGGACAATTGTGATAGCTACGTAGGGAGTTCAATATATTCTCGGTATCGGGGTAATATACCTACTAATGATGAGGGTAATTAATTTATCTCATTAGTTTATGACACTCATTGAGGGTATAAATACAAAATTTTATTTGATTGTCGCCATTAGTATTCAAAATATCATTACGGAAAGGTAACTACGATGACTGATACAATGTTGCAAAAAATCGAGCTACGCGCCTTGATAAAATTCCTCACAAAACAAGAAGACTCAAAAAGTAATTCATGAAGAAATGATGGCTGTTTACCAAGATTCTGCCCCTTCATTATCTACAATTTAGAAGTGGTCAAGTGAATTTAAACGTGGTAGAGAGAGTATTGAAGACGACCCTCGTGCCGGTGGGCCGGTTAGTGCTGCTTCTGGAGAAAGCCTCAAAAAAGAACTTCGAGGCAAGCATTTTTCCGACGATGAAGAGTTAAAGGCAGCAATTAACGATCATTTTTCAGACCAGGAAGAAAAATATTTTTTGGAAGGAATTGAAAAGTTATTTTACAGGACAAATAAGTGTGTTCAGATCCTAGGGGACTACACTGAAAAATAAATTTTAGTCCGAATTTTCTGCTTATGCTTTCATGCCTATACCGAGAATACATTGAACTCCCTCCTCGTATAGCTACGTCACTGACTTCCACGATGTTATATTTGGCTGTTCAATGAGGAGTTCCCTATTAGAACAGCATTTTATAAATTTAAAACCAAGGTCATGAAACAACAGCCTTAAATATTCCCTTCCGCAGTGTGATATATTCTCTTCTCTAAGTTCAGCATTTAAAGTTTTCAGAGTAGGTATAGCTAAGTATTTTTTATCAATTGTTTAAAAATGAAGTAGGTATATCGAAATATGTATACAAACGATATACGAGGGTCATTTGAAAAGTTCTTAGCCTAATATACTTAATGAAACCACACGAATTTGAGTTTATTTTTATTTGTCAACATACTCTCCTCCGAGCTCAAAACACTTTTTCCATCGACCCGGTAAAGCTTCGATACCCGTTTTAAAAAAATCTTCGTCTCACTCCTCAAAATAAGCGTCCACGGCGGCTATGACCTCTTCATTTGTAAAACAATTTTTACTACCTAAAAATTTTTTCAGCTTTGGGAACAGATAAAACTCGGACGGTGCTAAGTCCGGTGAATATGAGGGGTCAGGTACCAATTCGAAGCCACATTGATGGATTTCTGCCATGGATTGCACAGAGGTGTGAACGCGCGCATTGTCCTGATGAAACAAGACTTTTCTTCTCAATAAACCTGGACGTTTTTCTTTGATTTCTTCTCTCAAACGACGCAACAGGTTGAAATAGTAATCGGAGTTTATTGTTTCACCCTTTTTTAAATAATCCACGAGAATTATACCCTTTGCATCCCAAAAACCGGATGCCATGACTTTGCCCGCCGATAAAACCACCTTTGCCTTCTTTGGGGTGGGCGATCCTGCTCTTTTCCATTGTTTCGACTGTTCTTTTGTCTCTGGTGTATTGTGGTGAACCCAGGTTTCATCCATGGTTATAAATCTTTCAACAAATTCTATTGGGTCAGCTTCATATAACTCTAAACAGTCGCGAGAAGTTGAGAGTCGGTTGCGTTTTTGTTCCACTGAAAGCAGTCGCGGTACCGACCGCGCAGACACCTTAGAGAATCCAAGTTCAGTAGTATTTATATGATGTGTTCGCTCAGATGAGATGCCTACAGTCTTAGCTATCTCCTCGACAGTCAATCTTCGATCAGATAAAATTAAATCACAGATTTTTTCTTTGTTTTGATCTGTGGAAGCAGTCGAAGGCCGGCCACTACGGGGCTCATCTTGAATGGTCTCACGACCACGTTTAAACTCTGCCACCCAGTTTTTAACTGTCGCATACGAAGGAGCGGACTTACCCAAAGTAGTAGACATGTCTTCATGTATAGCTTTTGAGTTAAACCTTTCAAATTCAGGTATTTTTACACTGCACGATGTTCAATTTTATCCATTTTCAAAAATAGCTCTGACTTGTCTTACGGTATCACGTGTAAACGAACAATGAGTTACTGTGAATAAACTAAACTGTGCATACTTGTTGCTAAATAATGTAACTACAAAATGAGGGTAGTTATAAAAAAAACCAATGACTTTAACCATGTTAGGCTAAGAACTTTTCAAATGACCCTCGTAAATAACAAAAATGCGCCCACCGCCCGCACCTCTCTCAGTCCCCTTTGTTGTCCTACCCCCGCACCCGTGTACCGCGCAGGCGAGGACTAAGATAAACGGCCAAACTATAAGTAAATTGCAATCGAACCGTAGCTGAACGGTGACTTATAAGTTTTTCTCATTCTACTGTTGAATAACAGTCCAGCTGCAGTTTAAAACCTTTATATACTATTAACTCGATAGAGAGTTAACGCAACGCTAACCCATAACATCGTATAAACTTATATATTTATGTATGTTTAATTTAAGGATAGCAAGGATTATGTAGATGAGTTACGTTCCAATTTGCCTCTAGAAATAGTAGAATAGCTTTTTGGGAATGATCTAACGACAACAGAAGTTGAACGAGTCAAACTGCAGTTGCAGAGGGATATAATCTAGGGAGGCTATTTATCTTCTACAAAAAAAAAACCACAAGGTGTTGATTAAAATGTATTTATTTAAACTACACAGAAGTTATTAATTACTAGACTCCAGATTTCGTTCGTAGACTATAGACTTGATATAGGCATTAACATACATCACACAAACAATCCAATAGGTAATTGATGTTGTCTAATGAATATTTATTCAACAATATTGTACTTAACATTAACGCTACTTTATGACATAGTGTGAAACGTCCCTTTCGTGTGGGCCGCAGTATGCGGTCGGCACTACAATACACGGTTCAATGTACAAAATCTGTGTATGTAAACTTCCGCGTTATAAAAATACTATCATAGTCTAATTTATATATATATATTACAGATACGATTCAACAATATCATAATTATATTATTTAAATTTACAAACGTAAATTCCTTAAATCTAAATATTTTATACCATATTGTAAAAAAACTTAACTCTTAGACTTTTCAGTTGAAACTAGACAGTCTAAGACACTTTCCAAGCCTATCTTCCGCACCGTCAATATTTACACTGTCGCGTTTACAACGCGCACATTCCGAAATCATTTCCTTCACACAACAGATATTAGCGGCACAGTCTTATACGCATCAAGTGACTCGCCGTTCGCAATCCTATTTGAAAACAGAAAAAAATAAAAACAATATCTCTAAAACTAAGAAAGGCATAATATAATATACATTTCATGATACGGTTAAAGTCACACACTCAAGCGATAAGTCACAACACAACGCGAGCACGTAAACTATTGCACATTTTATAGGTTCAATTCGAAAATGTTAATAAATAAGAGCACTAAGGGACCGTCGTTACGATATGAAGTCCAGGAGCTGTGATGAGAGGGATTAGCTGCGATCGTCGAGCTCAGCCGCGGAGAGCTGCAGGCCGGGCTGCAGCGGGATCTCGGCGGAGGCCTCCGAGAGGTCCGAGCTGGGCGTGAGCAGGCGCCGCGCCCAGCCGCCTGCCGCGCCGCAATCCTCCGCCTCGGAGGCGGGCGAACCGGCCGAGCCCAGCGACGAGCCAGTCACCTCGTCCGTCAGGATCGGCATCGACTTGCCGACCGCCTCGTCCTCGGACAGCAGCGGCATCGAGATGGGACCCACGCCCTCGTACGGCTCCGCGCCGGGAGACACCAGCCTACTCGCGTAGTTGTTCCCGCTCAGCGGGTCAGTAGTCTTGGGCGCGATGCGCGGGTCCGTCACCGTGATCGGCAGTTCGAGCGACGTAGGCACAGAGTGTGGCGTCACCCCGATGACCGCGAGCCCCGCCTCTAGCGAGGCCGGCACCGCGGGCTCCGCCGCCGCCTTGCTCGGCATCTCCAGCGGCGTCATAATCGGCTGGTTTAGCGTCGTACTCGTTTCAGACACGCGGCAGTGTACGGACACGTTCGCGTTCAGATCGCGGAAGTCCGGCGCCTCGTCGCGCGGCGGCTCCGCGCGGAACACGTCGCTGTTCGCGAGAGCCGCCTCCAGTATGTCCCGCCGCTCCGGCACCGCCGTCTCCATCGCCATCGGCATCAGCTGATTGTTCTCGAGGACCAGCGGCCGGTTGTCGATCGGGATGTACGTACCGTTGTCGTCGATGCACAAGTAAAACATGCCGGGCGTCACGCCGAAGTAATCGCCCGGTACCGCCAGTAGGGGTCCGTCGACAAGTTGTGTGGGTGCGACACCCGGCTCGAGCGCCGCAGGGGACGGGGCCACCGCGGACGGTAACGCGGCCGTCGACGGCTGCGGAGCTTGGGAGGGCTGAACGACGGGAGGCGGCAGTGGGGCTAGGGGCGGCGGCAACGGCGCTGGCGGCTCTTGTTGCCGCGCTATCGCCGTCGAAGGCAAAAGCTCTTCGAAGTTGTCGAAATCAGAATAGGAAGTAGACGCGACAGACACCGTATTCGAAGCCGATGGCACGAGAATCGGAGGCTGGATGTGAACCGTGGGAACGATGGTAGGGGTCGCGGGAGCAGGCGCTATCGCTATTTCGTGCTTGACTTTCTTGGCTGGCGCGGACGAATCGTTCACGGATTTCCTCGCTCTCGGTTTAATGCTCGGTCCCGGCTCGTTCGCGGGCTTCGTCTTTTGTACTATATTTTTTTCCTGAACCGGCGCCGGAGTTTTTTGCACGATCTGCCCTGTTCGTTGCAAGTGCTCGAACTGAGCCGAGGTCAGCTGCATGACGGCACCCGATTTTTGTTGTAAAAATATAATAGGTTCAGAGTTAGTCTTTTGTACTGTCTGCGTAATCTTCTTGATGGGTTCGGACGTAACGATGCGTCTGGAGACGGGCCGCATTTCCGGCATGGGTGCTATATTCTGCGCTGTGGTAGCCACGCGGCCTCCTACGATCAATTGCCCTTTAGACGTGATTATAGCGCTCTTCTGTTTTGGAACGATCCTTGCAGGCGCTTTGACGGCCGAGATGGTCGGCGTTTTCCCTGGAGCTATAGTCGTCATTATAGTTTTTTGTGCAGGTGTGGTTGTCGTAATTCGATGGGCTATGTTTTTTAATTGTGATACGTTCGGTTGTTGTTTGTTAGGAAATAGAATTTTTTCGTGTTCGGGGGTGAGTACTATTCTAGATTGTGCTCCTTGAGCATTCGTGATAATCATAACTGTGTTTCCGGGAGCCGCGGCATCGTTATTGGAAGATAGCAGTTTTGCCGACACGGGTTTGTTTTCGGTCGCACTTAAAGGTGAATCGGATCCTTTTGCGACATAAACGTGGGCTTTTCCAGTCTGTGGGTCTATTACTATTTTTTGAGTCCGAGCAGGACGGGGTGACGGGCTCTGCGTCGGTAGAATAATAAACTTTTCAGTTTTGGACCCTTGAGCTGCCGAATGTATTATAGTTGGCGCCTGTTTTACTTCCTTGATTGCGGGTTCAGTTTTTGTCATTATGATCTTTTGCTTTCCCGTTGTTTTGTCGATAACCAGCATTGGCTTTGCTCCTCGCAGCTTAGTCGATTTAGACAGAATATTCGGAGTCATAGATTTTGTCCCTTCAACTCCCGGGTTTAACAATAACGTTTTTAATTCTGTTTTATGGGGCGCACTGGTGATAGTCACCTTTTCGTGTTCTATTGTTTTTTGTTTAGGTTTCATTAATTTAGTAGTAATCTGAGGTTGACTAATGATATTGCCGTCCGACATGACGACGGGCATTTTTTCGATGCTCTCCGGAGTCAATAAATCTTCTGACAACACTATGGGCATCGAATTGATATCAAACATGGTATCATCATTAGTTGACGTTTTGTTGATTGTTTTCACTTCTGTCACGGGTGGGACGAGTGTAGTTACGGGTGCGACACGAGTGGTCACTGATGTGACGAGAGTAGTTACAGGTGCGACTAGAGATGTTTGTGGTTTGATTTTTTGCAATTTAGGCTGTACCATAGCTGGTTTTGTGATTTTTCGGAGTTTTTGTTGAATAACAATAGTGTTAGCATCGGAAGGCGTGTCTGGTGATGTTTGGATCGTGAATGTTTGCACAGAGGAGCTCCCTTGAGGCGAGTTGGCACTTCGAGACAACATGACTTTTTCTGATCCCGTTATGTCGTTAATTTTATTAAGGATTGTTTTGTTAGGCAGTATTGTTTTGTTAGGAAGAATTGTTTTGTTAGGTGTAGCAGTGCGCCGTATTATAATTTTTTGTTTGAGATTTTTACTTTTAAAGCCTGATTTTGCTACATCAAAGTTTAGTATCTTCTCTTTCCCTTGCACAATTATGTGCTTAGGGGGAGTAGATTTATTTATTAAAATTTTAGGTTTGCAAGGCTCTTCTAAAATTTTTAACAATTTAGACGAAGACTGTTCAAACGTACTGGCCTTCGATTGTAATGGTGGACTCTTATTGTCACTAGATAAAAGAGATATGTTATGTTCTACCGAATTAACACTAGTTTCTATACCATTATTTGTATTAACATTTAATGCATTAGGTTCTATAGTGTCCATTGGTTCAACGATATTAATTTTATGTTCAATAGATTCCGACATTTGAACTAAGGACTGAGCAGCATTTAGATTTTCACTCTTTTCTTGTTCAGTTTCAAAACGAGTACTTAAGTCACTGTCCGAAATTGGTAATTCCTCTAGGTGTGTCACAGTCTCTGTTACAATTTCATTGCCTGAAAATCCTGTTTTATTATCCTGCGAGGCTACAGTTTCAGTTATAGGAACTAGTATTTTCTCTTGACTATTCTCATGTTCGAAAGAGAAAGGTATAATCAGATTGTCTTTACGTTCAGACAAAGCTTTGCTCGGAATTGCAGTCGAAGGAAGATTGATCAATGCTTCTGCTACTTGAAGATCAGATTCAGATGGCACGGTTTCTACGACAACTTCATCAATGTTCAGTTGATTATCCAAAGATTTGCTGATTTCCACCGTCGTGTCAACAACTTCTTCACTGTGTGAAATTTCTGGAATCGTCATTTCAATAATATTATTTTCTGTTTGTTCTGATATATCTTTTATACTCTCAACATGAGGTATAACTTCAGTTGCCAAGTGCTGCGCGAGACCATTTTCTGGCAAACTGCTGCATTTAGTGTCAATATTTTCATTATAATCATCATTGAGATCGGTTGCTTCAATGCTATCAATATCTTTATTATCGTCTTCAAATAGGTCTTCAGGCAAGTCATTACTAACGACTCGCGGCACTCGGTCAGTCTCTCTAGACACGCTCAAGAGCGCATCTACAGCAGAAGCAGTAGATTCATTCATGTAAGGTTCTATTTGTTCTTGTAACTTATCATTTGTTTCTGGTAGATGTAATTCTTTCTCTAACAATGAGGGTTCAGGAACTTTAACAATGGGCAATTGTCTTTCATTCAACTTCGCTTCTTGATTTAGGAGTGTTTCTTGGTGGTTCTCGACTTCAGTAATTGCAGGAGTTTGTGCTAATCCGTGTTCAACTTTAGTTTCTTCTTCATAGTTTGGATGTCTTTCTTCAAATTTAGCCGTATGTATTGTTTCTTCTTCGTACATAGGTGATTCGATTTCGAATTCTGATGTTTCTTGCGTAAACATTTCGTCTTTACGACTTTCTTCTTTAAGCATAGATGTTGTTTCTTTATGATTCTCTAGTCTAAGTATTGTCGTAGTTTCATCATGTCTAAGATTTTCGTATGTCTTATGTCTTGATGTTTCTTCTATGTGCCTCATAATTTCTTCTTTATGTGATGATGAATCGTCTTCGTGTTTTGAAGTTTCTGCTTCGTGAGTGCCTTCTTCAAGCCTTGATGTGCTTTCTTGTAGCCTTGGTTTATTGTATTCTTGATATTTAGGTGTTTGAATATCTTCTACCTCATCTTTATCGTTTTCAAAAGTTATATCTTGTTCTGTGAATGCGTATTTGTTTGTAGAATCCTCTTTTGTTGCTTCCGTATTAAAGGTATGATATATTTCGGAATTTAAAGGTTTAATTTCTTGTGTTGGATATAAAACATCTTGCGCAGGTTTTGAATTGTTTGTTTTGTGATTGTTCTTTGCGTCTTTATCTAGGACTGTAAGAGGTGACTTAAAAGTTTCACCGGTGGACGCGTGAAGTTTAAAAGCCTCAGGGGCAGAAACGTTGTCTCTTTGTTTGCATGTGAATGGTTCAGATGAAAAGTCAATACTCTTCTTCTCTTTTTCGCGTAACTGCGCAGCTTCAGCTTTCATTTTCTTGAGTTGTATTTTAGGTGCCAGTCGAGCCACTTTAACAGGTTCAATGGGTGGCGAGTCCCTAGCTTCCGGAGATGATACTGCTTCAGAACCGTTGATTTCACTCTCAGAAGTATCCATTCTTTCTACTGCGTTTAACTGTTCTGCTACATATTTCCCGATAGCGTCTTGGCTTCTACAATGCCTGCTACGAAAAAATGTTTTTGTCTTAAAAATTGCTTTAGGCTGCGGGGGAGCGTCAACTGCCTCTTTGTCCGCGCTTTTCTCAGAACTCTTATTTAGACTTTTGTCTGGAGATTTGACGATTGAAAGCTCAGGAAAATTTTCTTCAATTTTCAGGGGTTCTGGTACAGAAGGAAGTTCCGGAACGGTAGTTTTATTGAGAAGTTCAGCGACTTCTCTAGCCACCTCATCCTCTTCTAAACCCACACTCTTCGGATCTTCCGTTCGTATTGGATTTTTTACCCGCGGTATTTTCCTACCAAAATCAGCCTCTTCAGGCCAGTCTTCATCTTCACAAAACTCATACTTCGAGTCACTTGACGATTCAGGCTTTTCAGTTGCCGTTGTACTAGTTTTCTTACCCGGGACAGGTGACGGTTCGACAGGAATTTGTGCACTGGGCAGCTCCGCTGGTGTCGGTACTGCGGGAGATTCCGCACCCACTGGGACTTCGGGAGATTGCGCCGAAACCATCGTAGACGATTCATCATTTGAATCCTCGTCGACATCATCCCAATCTGCCAGTAAGCTACTCTTGATTTCTTCATCAGTTTTAGGCTTCTTAATTTCAACGCTAGCCGATACCTCTTCCGATGACCTTTTCTTGGCTTGAACATGCTTTGGCTGCTTATTGTCTTTTTCTTTTCGTGGCTTTCGTGGTTTTGGCGTTTTTGTTGAATTAGGTGCAGATTTTGGAGGTGATTTTGTATTTGGTTTTTTTCTTACTGGTGATGGTGTGTAAGGGACAAATGAGACACTGTGTGTTTTGTTGTGTAAAATTAAGACGTTAAGACGAGATGTAGTAAATGGGCACGCATGACATGCATAAATGCCGGAACTGGCTGGGGCTGTACTAGATGTAGCAGATCTTAATGGCGTGGTAGGCCGAGGAATAGATATGTTCGATGTTTCTTTGCTGTCTGCATTCTGATCATTTTGTTTTGTGTCTACATATTGAGACACTTTTTCACTGTGTGGCTCATCTTGTGCGGCTGTGAGATCAGTGCCACTGGTGGATGGTGTAACTTCCAAAGGTGATGTTTCACGTGTAGGTTTCGATTTGGATCCTTGTACTAATATATGGACTTTATAGTCGGTCTTTTCTTTCATCTGTAAAACGAAATTGAGATTATTTATAAGATATTTTTTTTTGGAAATAAAAATCTTTAAATATATAAACCTATAGAATTAGAAACGCACCCTTAGCCTTGCTCGCTACCACATATCCCTCATACATTCCTTGAGTCAAAGTTCAGTTCTCACATAATACGCTACGATTTTATAAAGTGTTGTATTATATAGTCCTTTGCCTAAAAGTAAAGAGAGCACTTCTTTTTGTTCTTATTAGACTCGATTGGTTGTATAGTCCGTTAATAAATTTCTGCTAAATTACTATTTGTTTACTGTTGTTGTTTTTATTTGTCAAATGGGAACTTGTTCCTTTGCTCATCACCTTTCAGACTTTAGTGTTTGTATCTTGTCTTGATATTTTGTGTGATATCATAAATAAATGTTTATTCTAAGAGGGGCTGAAAAGTTCTGACACTAAGGTACTTGCAGTCGCGCTAAGTGCTCTCGCTACCTGTTACGAGTTGAGCGACATGTAATTAGTATTTAAGGAAAGTTCTGGGTAAATTGGGTCATTACTGATAAACATCACCATGTCTTGAGTCACCGCTGAATTAGACGAAATTGGAGCCCCGTGATAAAATTGGTAAAAAGGAAAAAATGCGTAATTTTTTTTTGATAATGTATACGGTATACCCGGAATCTGGACCATCGTCTGCCACAATAAAACGTTGGGCACGACTATTTCAGTAGGGTCAAGTCAAGAGTCCTTGGAAAACGACGCACATCCTGGGCGCCCAAACACCGCCATCACAGACGAAAACATCGGAAAAGCAAAAAAATTGCATTGGAAAATTGCAATATGATAGGTAGCAGAAGAGTTAGGCATCAGCGAGGAACGAATTGGAGAGATTTTGCACATGAATAAAATTAATTAGCGCGCGTTGAGTGCCAAAATGCTCACACCGCTCGACAAACGACGTCGAGTTGAGGTGCTCGAATACTTCATTGGAGTTTTTAGAATTGTGCAAGGACAACTTGAATGAAATTTGTTCCCGGATCGTCACCGTAGATGAACTTAGATTCGAAAAGATCCAGAATCGAAACAAGAGTCAATGCATGAAAAAGGGGAGAAGCAGCCGAAGAAGTTTAAGGTGGAAAAGTCGACTTCGAAACTAATGGCTACAATTTTTTTGGATTCGGAAGGAGTATTGTTAATTGACTACCTTCCAAAAAAAACTATGATGAATACTAAGCTGAACTTTTGATAATAGTTCGCGAAGTAATTTTAGAGAAAAGGAGGGGTAACATCAGCAAAGAAATCTTGTTCTTTTCAAAACAGTGCGTCAGTTCACACAGCGCGCATTGCGAGAAACTGGCTTTGATGAAATAAACCATCCGTCCTACAGTCCAGATCTGGCTCCCAGTGACTACTTCTTATTCAAAAATTTGAAGAAAGAGCATCTAGGGCGAAGATTACAAGATGATGAACAAATTAAGGCAGCCATATAAAAGCATTTTGAAGGCAAAGACGCAACATAGTTTTTTAACGTGATATGTGACCTTCACAAGCCAGTGAGAAGTGCATTCAAGTAGAGGGAGACTATATTAATAAATAAATTTAATTTACATTTCTATCTTAAGTTTTAACATCCTAGGCTCAGAACTTATTAGCCATCCCTCATATTCTCAACAACTTCAGAAAATTTCGAAGTATTGTTCTTTATTAATGTGAATTGATGCCATAGCTACTTCAGATGCTGAATGTTGCTCATTATACTGGAATACTGGTTCAATTGGGATATTTTTTAAATGTTGTAGTTAAATGTAATAATGTCCGAATAAGATTTTTAGGGAAAGGAAAATTGGAAAAACTATGTAAGCACTTATAATTATGCTCTGGGAAGTCCTTCTATGGGACAAGTCTCAGCAAGACAAGGGTCAGCCAATAGAATCTCGGCTGCATAAACTTAAAGCTCTTACTTGAGCCCTCCCAAATGTTGATATTCCTATTTGAAAGATTGGATTTCACTTTAAATAGACATACCAACTATACTCACAAAACATTGATTCCACTGTAATTAAATTTAATATAATGCACTAAAATGCTACAGATTGGAATTATTTGTTTCCTGGTAGATGCATATAACCTTCGAGTTATGAAGTCACAAGTGAGCTATCTCACCACTAGACATCCTCTTAGCTATCTTACATCTTAGACATCATCATCGCTTTACATCAGGTGAGATAGTGTTTAAATGAAAGCAAATTCGCAACAAAGAGAACATACATAAAATAAAGTTGTTACTCACTAGTCTCCGTGGTGTGGAAACATTTGGAGATTCTAAAGGTGGTCGGCCTCTGCCGCTCTTTCCTGAAAAAGCAAACACATTAATAAAATATTATGTAATGATGATTATGATGGGACAAACAAACACACAAGGTCTTCAAATTTCAAACCAGATAGCTTGTACTTAGCTAACCTGATGTCTGATATGCATACATAAAATATACATTAACACACTCAGACAGAGCACATCATGCACACAAATATTTGACCTGTCCGGGGATCGAACCCGCAACTTGTTTTTGCTATCAACTGCACCAATCGGCCAGTTAAACATACATACAGGCAATAATAACACATGCAAAAGTATGGCAAAGGTAAATGTGTTAGAATTCCATTCATGTATGCCTGAATGGATTTCGACAATGTTTTGGTATATATAAAATGACAATAAGCCAATATATAATATGCAATAGCAAAGAAATTTGATGTGCGGTGTCTAAATATGAATCATTTCAATTATATTATAAAGGAAACAAATGAATTCAATGAATTAAAGCCTCAGCCATCACAGTTGAAAAAAACAGCATGTTCTATACATTATAAATACAGCATTTTATGCAACATACTGTATAGATAATTTAAGCTACTGCTGCAGTTATAATTTTAGAATTTAAACCAAATGTTTAGGGTCTCGATTTAGTGTGATAAATCAGCAATTTCATATTTAAATCCCTATTAGTTAAGACAATTATTTTGTTGTGTAGGTAAATCTGTGGTCATTGACAAGTACCCCCTGCAAATATTGAGTTATTTAAAGATAATGTAATTATTAACAATAATATTCGTTTTTTTTAATATACATGTTACATAGATACTTATAAAACTTAGAGATATGGACATCCCTGCATAAATATGCAGGCTAGAATAGGCAAAAAAATATCTTGGGCTGCCATAAAACATACTTTCCTGGCTTTTTTACTACGATATTAACATAGCAAATTGAGGAATGTAGATCATTATAGCAACAACTGAAAGCTAATAGATGGCGCTGATATCCAGCACATATAATATTTAGAAGCAAAGAGATCTTGGACCAGGATAAACAACATTTCTTGTTTCGTCTAGTAGTTAAAGTAAATAAATTACATTATTTACATTCAGCATATATTTAACTTGCTTTATTTGCAAGTACGATTTTTGCTCTATTGAACAGCTGTCCCTCAGCCAACAACACCTGGTTCAGAGAAAAGTACTAACTTAAGCTCACAATACTTTTTAAAAGAAATCTTGTGCATTTGGGAATAGTTATTCAACATGCAGAAACAGGAGCAGCGGTATCTCATAAATATAGAAATATTCGGCATTGCAATGAAGGCGGGAGCGACGCGACCTCGGACCCGAGATATGGCATTGGGCAATTGAAAATAAATTATAGCGCAAGTATGTAAGTTGTTTCACATACATAACATACTTGCACAACAAATATGAAAGAACGAACTTTTAAATGTGGTGGTGCCACGCTGCAACCCCACAGCCGAATGGGCCGGCACTACAGAAGTACCACACTCCCACATTAACGCAGTAACATAGCTTGCTATTGCGTATCGTCAGTTTGTGGGAGGTCCGAGGCCCGATTCCCCCCTACCCCGTTCTCCCTCTCCTTCCCCCTCCACCCTCATCCTTTCTATCTCTTCCTTCCTCAAAACTTGGCAACGCATCTACGAGACCTCTGGTATTGCGGATGTCCGTAGGCGACGGTATCACTTACCATCATGTAAGCCGCTACTCGTTCGCCAACCTAGCCCATAAAAAAACCGGCAAGATGAAATAGGGCATAGTGTCATCATGAATTATTCTTCACACACAAGTGTGTTTAAGCACTAGAGAACAGGCCATTTATTATATATATAAACAAGAACATTTATAGATATAACATATATCTAATTTTAGAAGCTGTCAACTAAAAACATTTTTGAGATATTGATGTCGATTCTGTAAGCATTACCTAAACTAAAAATTCTCTATGTTATGGAACTTATTATTATGTTTAGACTAAAGTCCAAATTCGTATAATACTTCCGAATGACAGCACTAAAATGAGACATTTCTCTTCAAATGTCGGTATATATTATATAGATTAGTCATCATGTAACTTAGTACTCGCTAAACTAACGTAAAAATGCCAAAAATTTAAAAGAATAATCCTAGTTTTAAAAATGTCATTCTTAGTGTTACATGAATTGGATTTTAATCTTAACAGAATAAGGACTACCACAATTATATTTAAGTTCGCTAGATAAAACCAAAACCAAAGACTGTGGACCTAGCAGGGAAATTTGCGTAAGTGCAACATAATCGTAACGTTGATGTATACAGTGCAAACTATGAGTTATCTGTGCCACAGTTGAACTAGATAAATGATAGCTTGTACTGTATACGTCACCGGAACCATTACATTACACTTACGCAAATCTTAGTGCTAGGTCCACAGTAGATTAGGCAATAATGCAACGGATAGATATAGAAACAAACAAAACCACTTTCACATTTACTTGTATTATCAAGTAACGGAACTGGGAAGTGAGTGTGGTGATAAGCACCACGCCTGTCACCTGCAAGGTTATTATCTATCTCAGTTGCTAACAATTAATGTTGATTGAAATCTTGTAAAATGGTGGCTCTATGTCAGTTTTGACAAGCCCAGTGAGCAAAAATGTTAAGAGTTAACCCTCTCAGCCTTACCAGTACTGATTGTGCTATACTAGTTTGAGATTACATGTCTGGCTCTAGGTTAGTTAGTATTAGCCAAGAGTCACATACACAGGAAGCCTTCCACTTAGTAAGTGGGTATTTCTTACCCTTTAATGTTTCCCATTCCACAGGAAGAAATTAATTCATAAACACTAAACTTCATGAAATGAGCATTTATATGTTATTGGTTTGGACCCTTTTTATACCGTGATAATTAAAACAAAAGATTTATGAATGAAACGCACGTAAATTTACGTCAATGGTACGCAAAGAGTTAAATGAATTATAACTATAGTTTTTAAGGTATGACTTTTAATCCAAAAGTATTAACCTACATTTATCAGAGCTTGAATCACACAGAAGCTAGCTAAATACAGGCTGATACTAAAAGCGAATATTTAGAAATATATATAAATAGTTATTAACATAAAAAATAAGGAAAAATTAAAGATATACCTTTCTTTATAGAGCTTGGTGTTTTCTTAGGATCGCCAAAAAGTCCTGCATAACTCTCTTTTTTAGTTTCTTGGAACTCGTCTCTGTCCAGAATTTGTATGTCACCGCCAACAGCCGTTTCAGCTCGGATAATGTCTTCAGGAAACTTTTCCATGTGACCATGTTTTGTTCTAAGCATATCTGAAATAAGAAGACAAAGCTGGTATACTTTCTAACCACAATTAAAGCAGCATAATGTTGCCAAAGGACAGGCCGGTTGGTGCAGTTGGTAGACCCGGGTCCGATCCCAGACAGGTCAAACATTTGTGTGCATGAACATGTTTGTTTGACCTGTATCTGGATGTGTATAATATGTATATCAGTCATCAAGTTACCATAGTACAGGCTCTGCTTACTTTGGGACCTAAAGTTATTGTATGGATATTGTGAAAACAATAATAATAATAATAATAATAATAATAATAACAGTCTTTTGTCGGGCGGCAACAAGACGCGCGCCTTCAATGGTTGGGTGATGCCCCTACTCATATACTCCTTTGGCATACTAAGATGGACTCAGACTGAACTTGACGCCCTGGATAGGCGGGTCCGTCAATTGCTTACAACACATCGCATGCTACATCCACGCTCGTCTGTTATGAGGCTATACATCCCACGGAAGTGGGGGGGTCGTGGCTTCCTAAATGCCAAGAACCTCCACAACTGTGAGGTGTCCAGTCTCCGGGAGTATTTCCGTAACACCGAGTGTGGGATACATCGCGATATCATAGCAGTTGATAGGAGCTTCACACCTCTCTCCTTGGCAAACGAGAACTGGCGTAAACCAGTGGTGCTAAGCATCGAAGACCGTAGAGACGTATGGAAGGGCAAAGAGCTACACGGACGGTTCTACAAGGCCCTAACAAGGCCTGACGTGGACCCGCTCGCCTCAGTGAACTGGCTGCGTTTCGGTGATCTCTTTGGTGAAACTGAGGGTTTTGTTTGTGCTATTGCTGACGAAGTTATCAAGACGAATAACTACCGGAAATATATTCTGAAAGACGGTACGGTCGACATTTGTCGAGCATGCCGCCGTCCCGGAGAGTCACTCAGACATATTATTTCCGGTTGTTCTCATCTTGCTAATGGAGAGTACTTGCACAGACATAACCAAGTAGCCAGGATTATTCACCAGCAACTTGCCCTTCAATATGACCTTATTGAGTCTGAGGTGCCGTACTATAAGTACGCACCTACGCCTGTTCTTGAAAACGGTCGTGCTACGCTCTATTGGGATAGATCTATAATCACGGACAGAACTATTGTTGCCAATAAGCCTGACATCGTGGTGATCGATCGATCTCAGCGCCGGGTAATGCTTGTTGACGTCACCATTCCTCATGATGAGAACCTCGTGAAGGCTGAGAAGGACAAGCTTAGCAAGTACCTTGACTTAGCTCATGAGGTGACCGCCATGTGGGATGTTGATTCGACAATAATTGTTCCGATAGTAGTTTCAGCAAACGGCCTTATAGCAAAAAGCCTCGACCAACATCTTAAGAGGCTTTCGCTAGACGGTTGGATCAAGGGACAGATACAGAAGGCAGTACTTCTTGACACGGCACGTATTGTCAGGAGGTTCCTCAGTCTGCAGCCCTAACCACTGGTAGTTTGGGTCATGCCCCGCTGCCGATGGCAATCTAGGATTAGGTTTTTTACAATGTTTTTTATTTATTATTTTTTATTGTATATAGAAATATTGTAAAAAATGTAATTTTAAGAAAAGGAAATATATAATGTGAATAATAATAATAATAAGATAAAAATAATAAAATAGTTATAATAATATAAAAAGATAGAAAGAAATGCAAGCAAGACAAAGAATGCTTAGAACTTAAGATATGGTGATCCCACTCATTCACTCATCAATTTATTTATCATTACTAATATAATAATATAAAATGAGCATAAAATAACTTTCTAGTATTCTTATATTCTAAATAAATATAAGTAAGTACATATATATCATCATCATCATCATCTCAGCCGTAGGACGTCCACTGCTGAACATATGCCTCCCCCATAATTTTCCAAAAGGACCGGTTGGAAGCGGCCTGCATCCAACGTCGTCCTTGGGGAACGTCTATCCACCGTGTCGGTGGACGACCTACGCCGCGCTTGCGGTCCGTAGTCTCCACTCCAGAACCTTTCGGCCCCATCGGCCATCTGTTCTGCGTGCTATGTCCCCTGCCCACTGCCACTTCAACTGGCTAATCTTCTGAGCTATGTCGGTGACTTTCGTTCCTCATTTCTGATTCGATCACATAGAGAAACCCCGAGCATAGCCCTCTCCATAGCTCGTTGTGCGACTTTGAGCTTATCTATGAGGCCCATAGTAAGAGACCATGTTTCAGTGCCATAAGTCATCACTGGTAACACACATTGGTCGAAGATTCTTGTCTTGAGGCACTGAGGTATTTTTGACGAGAAGACTTCGCGAAGTTTCCGGAACGCTGCCCAGCAGAGTTGGATTCGGCGATTGACCTCTTTCTCGAAGTTGGACCTGCCTAGTTTGACTGTCTGTCCCAGGTAGATGTACTCGTCAACAACTTCGAGAACTGAGTTCCCAACTGATATTGGGGTAGGTACAACATGGGCATTAGACATAATTTTCGTCTTATCCATGTTCATCTTAAGACCTACCCGTTGGGAAACTCGATGGTGGCCTTCGAGCATTGTACTGAGGTCTTCCATGGATTCTGCCCTGACTACAATATCGTCGGCAAATCGAAGGTGAGTGATGTATTCGCCGTTAATATTGATGCCAAGTCCTTGCCATTCCAGAAGCTTGAATGCGTCTTCCAATGTAGCGGTGAACAGTTTCGGAGATATAACGTCTCCCTGTCTCACGCCTCTTTGCAATGGAATTGCCTTCGAACTCTGCTCCTGTACTCGGACTGACATGTAGGCGTTTTGGTACAAACACTTCAGCACTTCAATATACCGATAGTCAATATGGCACCGCTGGAGAGACTCAAGCACTACCCACGTCTCGATCGAATCAAAGGCTTTCTCATAGTCCACAAACGCTAAACAAAGAGGCAAGTTATACTCTTCGGTCTTCTGTATAACTTGCCGTAGCGTGTGGATGTGATCTATGGCACTATAGCCTTTTCGGAAACCGGCTTGTTCCGGAGGCTGGAATTCATCAAACCTGCGATTGAGACGATTCGTTATGACCTTCGAAAACAGCTTATAAACATGGCTCAAAAGCGAGATGGGTCTGTAATTTTTAACTTAAGTGTTACCTTTCTTGAAGAACAGCACCACCACGCTTTTGTTCCATGCTTCTGGCGTTGAACCTTCAAGTAAGACGGTATTAAAGAGCTTCTGAAGAACTTTAAGTACCGGTTACGGCGGTATTCCACCCGTTTTCAGAAGCTCAGATGTGATACCGTCGTCACCAGGCGCCTTGTTGTTCTTAAACTGTTTCAAGGCCATTCTAATCTTGTACAGACTGATGTCCGGGATATCTTCGGTATAATGTCGGGTCAGCTTGGCTCTTGGGTCTTTGACCGAGCTGCTAACAGGTTTAGCGACCGAGGTGTATAACTGTCCGTAGAAACTCTCGACCTCTCCTAACACTTCCGCTTTGGTCGACGCTACACTGCCGTCTCCTCTCTTCAGCTTCGTCAACTGGCTTTGTCCAATAGACATGTCTCTCGCAAACACTTTGGAGCCTTTTTTCCGCTCTATCGTCTCTTTAATACAAACCGTATTAAAGATCCGGATGTCGTGTCGCAAGGACTTCCATATTCGTCTATTGGGCAGCCTATATGCTTCAGCATCATCCGAAGACTGCAGTTTCAGTGAGCATCGTTCAGCCATGAGGTTGAGGGTATGATTGGAGAGTTTCTGTGGCCTATCTGTATGGTGGGGTAGTTAAAGTATTTGGAACCCACTGTATGGACAGTTTCTACTAACCTGTTGATCTCGTCCACTGAAGCGATGTTCTCAAGGCAATCGAAGCGATTGGATAGCTCAAGTTGAAAGCTCTTGGGGTTTTAACCCTGTTGATCACGGAAACATCAGTGAATATTTGCCTTTTGGTGGTCATGATGAAGTCAATCTCATTTCTCGTGGAACCATCGGGACTCAGCCAGGTCCATTTCCTGTGAGGTGGCTTTTGAAAGAAAGAGTTCACCATAAAGAGTCCCTCTTTCTCCAGGAAGTCGGCCAACCTCTGTCCCCTACGGTTCCGTTGTCCATAGCCAAATTGCCCCACTTTCAACTCATGCCCGCTTCTCTTACCCAACTTCGCGTTGAAGTCCCTATAACAACTAGAAAGTGCGTTTCAGAGGTATGTATGGCCCGACTTAATGTCCTCATACATATCCTCCACCTCATCATCTGGGTGCGACTTTATCGGTGCGTATACCTGAATGACCTTCAGCGAATATCGTTTGGATACTCTGAGTATTAGGTATACGACCCTATTGGAAACGCTATCGATCGTAACTATGTTGTCAGTAAGGGACTTGTGGACGAGAAAACCGACACCTACCGGTAGTAGAGTAGGTTACCTGATTTTAGGGTTATCGTGTCCTCACCCGCTCTAAGGACTTCAGATAACCCCACAATGTCCCAGTGTAACTTACTCATTTCTTCATCCACCTCATAAATCTTCTCGTCTGTCCTCATCGTGCGTATGTTGTGTGTCACCAGGGCCAGTCGTCGTCGTTGGGGGTGGTAGCCGGGCATCTGCCGGGGATTCTTAGCACCCCCTGCCCCACCGTTACCGTAGCCAGGAATAGCAGGGCTGCCAGGGACTGGGGTTCTTTTTATCAAATCCATAGGGGGTATTTTGCCAATACTCGCCACGCTTGGCAGGGAAGATGCTGCTACCCACCTTCCGATTGTTATCCCTTAGCTTTCTACGCACCCACGGATAGAGTTGGGGGGGGGGGGGGGAGGGGAGGGGTACTATTCTAAGCCGGTACCCTACGGCAGGCATATAGGAATATATGCTCATATAATGTATCCATAAGTCAATATGCATACATTAATCTTCTTCAAGTAATCTTAAACTAGTTGATTACATCAATATTCAATTCAAAGGTCAAAATAAAGTCAGTCACACTATAAGTAACTGTCATGTCTAAGTAATGTTTTAGTAAAATGGTGGTTCCATTTATAACAAAGGGTGATTGGCAAAGAGATCCAAAAAATATTTGCATTAGCATTGCAGCACACTCAGCACTCAGTGTTCTCCAGTTCAATGGGACGCTTATCCGTCCAGTGGGACTGAAGCACTATGTCTAGTGCCAAGTAAGATTACTTCTCACTTCCAATGAATATCTGTCATTACAGTCATATTGCTTATATTAGCTTTGAGGGCATTGGTGGTGTTGTCATTGATGGCTCTTTTGTTAAAGCCTTTGTAAAACTCAAAACATTATTTTTGCCACTTGCGCCACTTTTGCCCACACCCTAAATGAACGCTCAACCGAGCATAAGACCTAAAATCGCATGATTATGCTGTCAAATACATAGTTATCAAAAAACAATAACAAGCAACCATGCTCCAGATGTGGGTCAAAAATTAAACAATTATGGTTACAAAAATAACTGTTTTATAGCTTTCCAAATGCTGAATAACATTTTCACCACATATTCCCAATTCAAACGCCCTTGTGAGCATTTTTAGTGATATTTTCGCCAACATTAATTAATTTATTTTAATATATTTTAGTTTTAATAGACCCCATTAAAACACAGTACACGATAGATACAGAAATATTCTACAACCAAGTAAAATGCAGTACGTACATAAAATAAACAAATATCATTGAATAGAACAATACAGATACAACATATTTTTTAGTATTCTGTTAATTTTTTAGCTACATTCAGTGGTGCAAGCACTACTTAAGTGAGTTGCATAGTTTAATATGGAAAGCTTATCGTAGACTCTATGCATAAACTTCCAGAATGTGAGCTGAAACAGCATCATAGCCGTACAAGATGTTGGCGCAGCTATGTGGTTGAATACTTACATAATCCCTTGTTGATGAACTCATTTTTGCGACTACAATTGTACTTGTAGATATTGTTGATGTTTTTCACAAATTCACTGAAATACAACAGAATTAATAGTTAAATAATCATCATTGTCAGCTAGAGCTGACTTATGACTTGATGAGAATATGAGGCCAAGTCTAGAGACTTGGCCTCATATTCTCATCATAGTTTATTTACTCCAGGCCTACAAACTGTAATCAAGTAATTACCTACATACACATTTGTTGTGATTGACACACCACTATTTGAGATATTTCAATAGATTTTATCATCATTTGAGGTCTGTTTGCTTCATAGGGTTGATGTAAAATTTTATTTTATTATGTAATTGCAGAAGCATGCACAGGGCTGGGCTTGTTTTAATATTATTCCAAAATATTGATAAGTACATTTATATTGGTTTGTATATTTTATTTCTAAATTGACTGACCCCTCCAAAAACATTAATATAATTTTAGATTATTTTAAACCTAGGTTATCTGCAGTCTGCATGGATAACTACTTCATACTAGAACAAAAATATTGATTAAAAAAACTGATCCTGGGGAGACCAAAACAGCCTTATGTCATAAAAAATATGTAAATAGTGCACATACATAGTGCACAACAAAGATATTAAGGGTTGTGCTGATTTGTTAGATGGTCCTGAACTTAAACAGCTTTTCTACTACAGTTGGAGACTTACTAAGCGTCCTCCTGGAAGAACTTCACACAGGCTATGGGAGGCTTCCGAAATGCCCTCTGGACATCAGCCGAAAGCTTTTCCAGGGCAACCACTTCGCCAGGCCACCAGCATGAGCCCAGTTTCACCCACACCACCTCCCCATCCAAATAGTTAATTACACTCTGCTCACACATCACCACTATCTGTTCAGACAAAACGCACGACCATATTTTGTCAAGAAACTGTGCATACGCCGAGTGAATTTTAACATATCATTTTCTTGTAGTCAATTCATATTTTCAGAAAGCCCTGAATTTGGACCGGCTTTAACACGTCTGATAGCAAGTTATCGTGATATTTCTTCCTTTAATTGTCAAAACAATAGGCGAATACCAAATTGTAAATATCACCGACTGCGTACGATCTAAATTTGTTAGTTTTTAAAGGTGGTAGCATTGATTTGATTTATGTAAATTAAAGTGCAAGAATTGCTGAATTTTTTTAATATATTAATCTTTAAGAAATAGTAATTTATATTTATTATCATAAAAATATAATTTTATATCTCTTATATAAAATAAATGATGTAAATATGTTATTAAAAGTTAGTAAGCAATACCGGATATAGCCAGCAAGGTTAGCGTCAGCATGTACCAACCTTAAAAAAAGAAAAATAATGTGTGCGGTGTTGCCATACTTTAAAAGTTTCCGTTGGC
The DNA here is from genome assembly GCA_917880725.1 of Selenia dentaria. Classification (NCBI taxonomy): domain Eukaryota; kingdom Metazoa; phylum Arthropoda; class Insecta; order Lepidoptera; family Geometridae; genus Selenia; species Selenia dentaria. Next base: position 21,212,287 of record OU862890.1, read on the forward strand.
ATAGACAAAATCAGTTTTTATCCGTTGTTTTATAATACGTTTTCCCTGCATAAGTAGACTCTTATGTTTGTACATTTGCCATTTTTCATGTGATTTATGTTCTAGGGCCTAGCTTCGATTTCGTTTTTCCGAAGCTAGGCCTTCTAGCTTCGTAAAAACCATGCAAGTTCCGTGCAGCTCTTAAACCTGACATAAACAGTTTTGAATGAAATCATACCATGACGCTCATTTAGGTGATTTTTTTGAATGTTGTTTTCTCAAAGGTGAACGGATAATATTGTCTCTGGTATTCTAACAATTTACTATAACCAACATCGCAGATGTCTAGACGTTTGTAAGCTAATAAACTGAGTGGATTTAGAGTGATATGTTAACGATAGTCCATATAAAAAAACAGGTGAACGGTTTTTCTGCGGTTTTTGAATAGTAGGCCTGGGCAGGCATGCTTTAAAGTTGTCATGGTATGAATAAACCGGGCAGTTTTCTAGAAGTCCTACTTTAAGAGCTCATAGTAAAGACCCTAATCTAGAGTTGCATCCAGTATGATTCTTATTTAATTAGTCAAAGTCAAGTCACAGTCACATAAATAAGTAAGTCATTAAGTTACTGTCCTATTTAAGTCACATTCTATTAACAACAGCCTCATTATGCGCGTCAAAAGTAGAAGAAACACTAAGAAAAAAAAGAACAAGTTAGATTATTATAATCCATTGTAACTGGACGTATGATTATGGATTTGCCTTTCCAAACTTACAATATAATGTTCTTAGAATGTGGTGGATGCATTTGGCACTTGTCCCACCATCGACGATGAACAAGAAACGAATAGAGCTAGGAAGTAGAAACGAGTTGGCGAGCAGCGGGAAGCGAGTGCGTAGTTTCGATAATTTTGTCGCTGGACTATGTTAGTGAGTGCGCGAGTGCGACGGGCGATTACTCACGCCACTCGCTCGCGGCAGCCAAGCGTGCATTCCAGCCACAATGCCCACAATACTCTCGGCGTGCGTTTTGACCGCCAAGCAGGCATCGTTGAGCGAGTATTATTTTTGAATCTTTGATAGCTGTTGTCGCTCAGTTGGAAACTATTGGAGCAAGTCCTCGTCGGCGGCAGTGTGAACAGTCAGCGATCAACTATTAATTTAATCATCTCTTTTGTTTCACGTAGGTACCTACCTAATCCCCCTAATATTATAAATGTGAAAATTTGGATGGATGGGTGGATGTTTGTTCCTCTTTTACGCTCAAACGGCTTGGCCAGTTTTTATGAAATTGGGTACCTATAGTAGAGGTATATGGGGCGCTGGATTAACACATAGGATACGTTTCATTATCTTCATCATCAATCACCACGCGGGTGAAAAAGCGTATTATTCTTAGGCTCAGCATAGGCAAAATAACAAAATCTCCGCCTACGTCATCATTATGATCATACGATCGTAATGATGACGTGGTTCAGTTCTGTCAAAGTCTGTGTCAGTTTCTGATAGCTTAGTCAAAAGCACCCTATCATTTTGACAGCTCGATACACTAGATGTGCTCGGCGATCGTCAAGGGTGGTGAAATGTAGCACGAATTACAAATACCGCCAAAGGTAGTACGTAAGTAATGACAGATTTTTCCATGGTGATTAATTTTATATTTGTGTATATGCCGATCATTTACGGCCGTTTTCAATATTCTATCTATCCATAGTGTGGCGGTTCTGCCACTTTTGGACTGTATGTTCCTATTCAGTTCTTCCTCAGGGTTCCAAATAAAAGACGAGTTCGCACGGTAAAAACTGAGATTTATTTTCAATCACGGGTCTCGTCTCGCTCAAGTGCGGTTGAGCGGGGAAAGAGTACCAGGGCACATTGCCCTCTTCTCTGGCACGTCTTAGCCCATTACTATGGACCAGTCTTTGGGTTGGGATTACCACGGCCTCACGATACTGCCACCCCAGTGACCAATAGGTAACTGGGCGATCAAGGCCGCGCCAGGTGGAACCCCCGCCTACACGGGTGAAGCCCAGCGGACCGATCAGCTACACAGTCGCTGGCCACTGGGGGCAGCACTGATACAGCCGTGGCATCCGAACTCTCTTCTTCTTTGTCATCTCCGGTGTCTGTGGGAATCAAGTCCCGTGGTAATGGTTTCGATTTTCGTCTGCCTTTCTCGTCCGGTGGTCTTGCGTGTAAGGGTGCGATTCCTCTAAGGGTTTCGTGGTTGGCTGCGTCTGCTCGTTCAAACATTTTCGCGGCGAGTGTCTTCACGAACTCTTCGATCGTGTTCATATTAAGATCCCGGTGGATAGTGGTGTTCCTGACGTATCTGGGCGCATTCACTATCGCCCTGAGACATCTATTTTGAATGGTCTGTAGTTTTGTCCGGTTTTTTGTGGATGCGTAGGCATACCACGCCGGAGCCGCGTAGGTGATTCGAGGCCTGATATACGTCTTGTATATCAGAACCTTGGTCCGGAGTGGTAGCTTTGAATTCAGTACTGGCATCAATTTGATTCTGGCCGCTGTCGCCTTCCCGACGGTGCGCTGTACGTGTTTGTGGAAGCTGAGGTTTCTATCAATAGTAACTCCGAGGTATAGAACTTCTGTCCTCCACTCAAGGTTTTCACCCATGAGTTTCAGCTGAGTGGGCAGGTTGGTTCTTCCTGTGATCATTGCTTGGGTCTTGGCGACATTCACCGTCAGCCTCCACTTTCGTAACCATTCTGGTAGGGCGTCCAGAGTCGGTTGTAGGCGGTTTACTGCGTTTTCAGTCTTGAACGAGGTTGCGTAGTAGGCTGCATCGTCCGCGTATAGTGCCAGCTTTGCGTGCCCAATGACCGGTATGTCATTGGTGTACCACGAGTAGCACACTGGCGAGATGCAGCTTCCTTGGGGGACCCCCGCCCTCACGGGTTTCTCTGTAGAAATCGCGTCTTCTACGGATACTACAATCCTCCTGTCTTGTAGGAAGGACGCGATGACTTCAACCACTCTTTTAGGTGCTGTGGACGTCGACAGTTTGTAGATGAGGCCCTCATGCCACACCCTGTCGAACGCTTTTTCCATGTCCAGCATGACTGCTGCGACATACTCCTTCTTGTTGGCGCAGGTGGCCATTTCACCGACCATCTTGGTGACTTGCAGAGTCGTCGAGTGTTCCGCCCTAAACCCGTACTGTTCTGCTCTGGGAATGATGTGCGGCTTCAGGTTGACCAATAACAATCTTTCGAAGAGTTTCGAGATGGTGCTTAAGAGAGTTATTGGTCTATAGCTTGCTGGCTTCTTAGGGTCTTTTCCGGGCTTAGGGAGGACGACTACCTTTCCCATTTTCCAACTGCAGGGGAAATGGCCACTGCGCATAATGCCATTAAAAATCCTCGTGAGGGCCGCCACGGATTTTATGGGCAGGTGCTTGAGGGCCTCATTGGTGATTCCATCGAGTCCTGGGGCCTTCTTGTTGGGCAAGCGCTTGATCATTCTTGCCACTCTTCCCGGCGAGTAGACGATTTGTTCTTCGTCGGGTGGCAGAGGTTGTGTCAAGTAGCTTTTGACGTGTTGCAGTATCGTCTCTGCGTGTTGCTGGTCGCTGATTGGGTTTGGCTGAAATTGTTCTTCCAGGTGCTCGGCGTGTGCCTCCGCCCGGTCTGTAGATACAAATTTCAGCTGCCCATCGCGCCCAATCAGGGGTCGCACTGGTTCCTTCGTAGAGGTGAGCTGACGACAGAGACGATACAAGGACGGCATGTCTTCGCCAATGTCCTCCACGTGCTTGTCCCAAGTCTCAGTCGCGTGTGTGGTTAGAGCGTCTTGTACCCTTTCGACGAGGTTGTTCAGTCGGGTCTTGAGTCGTGGGCATCGCGTCGATTGCCATAGCTTTCTCGTGTCCCTCTTTTCGCTAATTAAGTCCCGTATCCACGTCGGGAGCGGATCGGGCCTTTCGCCGACGCGGAGGTGTGCGATGCTGCTTGGAGGGATTCACGGATGGCCGTTGTCATGGCGTTGGTGGCTTCATCAACCTCTTCCGGTGTTTCGATTGGCCTCGTAATTGTCCGGTCTTGAGCTTCCTTTTCGAAGGTTTCCCAGCAGATCTTCCGTCTCCTCGCGGGGGCGGCAACTCTGCTTGGGAGGTCCTTGTAGGTAAGTAAGACCGGTCTGTGGTCCGACGGCAAGTCCGGCATCACTGTCTGGGTTGGAGGCGTTCGTATGCCCTTAATGATGGTGAGGTCGATGGTTGTCGTCATTCCTCTTTCATCATAGTGGGTAGGTTCAGTCGGGCCTATGATATCATATCCGCGGTCTAGAGCTTCTTCGTATAGCTTCTTTCCTGGCGTATCTATGTGGTTGGAGTGCCAATGGGTGTGCTTGGCATTTAAGTCTCCACCGACTATTGTTGGGTCACTTGAGTTCATTAATTTTGTCACTTCAGCGGCATCTAAGTGGCAAAGAGGTGGTCTGTAGATGGCGAATATTCTGTGGTTGACTCCTTTTATGCTCACCAGCACACCCATGGCTTGGAAAGAGCTATATTCTTCTATGGGCAGCAGTTGGTGGATGATATTTCTGCGTACCAGGATGAGTAGTCCACGGTATACTGATCCGGCGGGGCTTATTTCGTCCTTCCTGTACGCATGGTAATTTGGAATCTTGAAGTCGGTGCTTGCTCTAAGATGTGTCTCACTGACCAGCATTATGTCAATTTTATGCTCGCGGAGGAAGATGGTCAGCAGTTGTTTCTTCCCCGCGAGCGTTCTGGCATTCCAGTGGACAATTCTAAGTTCGTGATCCATTGTTGTTACTTAGTATTCTCATTAGGCCTTCCAAAGTGGCCGTTTCTGGGTCAGTGCCTTTTTGCACCGCCTCCAAGATTTCCTTTAGCACCCCGATCGTTTGCCCCAAGGAGTCGCGGCGGGGGGCGTCTTGCTTTTGTTGTTGTTGCTGCTGTTGCTGCAGTTGCGGTTTCTTTTTAGGCCTTCTTTTGGCGGGCTTTGGTCCGGCGACTTTAGGTAAGTTCGCCGGTGCCATTAGTGTGGCTTCCGCCGTCTCGCCGACGGTTGCGGGGACTACCGGGGCAACGCCTCTCCGGGTAGTTTGCGTAGCCGCTACTGTTCCCGCCTTCTTGTTCCGGATCTCCTTCTTGAATACCGGGCAGGACTTAAAATTGGCGGGATGCAAGCCCTGGCAGTTTGCGCATGTGGCTGGCTCTTCTCGGGGGCGGGGGCATTCTTTTGCCGAGTGTTCTTCGCCACAGCGTACGCAGGCCTGCACTCGGTGGCAGTTATGCGAACTGTGGCGGAATTTTTGGCATCTGTGGCACTGAGCGGGGCCCCTCTTGCCGCGCCATGCCTCAATGATGACGCCGGGCATCATGAGCAGCTCGTCTACTTCATATATGGCGGGCACTGTCTGCGCATTTTTCCTAAGTTGCACATAAAATATGATGCCAGGGCGCCCTTGCCTGGCCTGTATATTCTTGATATACTCAGGTTCGAAACCTTTTTCTTCGAGGGCCTCTTTGATCTCGTTCGTGTCTGTGTCTGCTGGTAGCCCTCGAAGTGCTACCTTCAGGCTGCGTTCGGCCGGCAAGGAGTAGCTGAACCAGCTAATATTTTCATCCTTTTCCAGCTGGGTGAGGTAGGCCTGGATGACCCGGTATTCGTTTTCCTCCGTCGGTAGGAACCGGATGCCCTGCCCGAAGGGTCTGCCATTTGGTGCTCTTCCCAGTTTAGCGGCGATCTGTTTGAAGTGGTGGGTCCAATTCCCGATCCGTTCCACTATTAGAGGAGGATAGCGAGCTCCTCTCTCTCTCTCTTTCCCATCTACAGGGGTTGGGGTGGGGCTGCGTACCCTTCACCTCTTTCTGTCCTGCTCTATCGGTGAGAGGTTGCAGGGGTGCGGTGCGGGGGGCATCCTTCGTGCCGCCTTGCGTACCAGTCTTCGCGACGCGCGCGAACGAAGGTCTCTGTGTGTCGACATTGTCGGTCGCCTTACGTTTCTGCCTCTGTGGCAAAGGGTCCGTACTTGTACCGGCCGATATTTCCATTGCCGATGTGGATGGGTGTGCGGCTTCTTTCGAAGGTGGGCGGGCGGCCGCTTGGGCGGGCGGGCGCATTGCCTTCTGGGCGGGCGGACGTTCTACCGCTTGGGCGGATGGGCGGGGTGCTTCCTTCCTAGTCTGCACTAACGCCGGGTGCGTGTCTTGCTGTCCCTTTCTATCTTTCCTTGGGGCGGCATCAGTCCGTCCCTCTCTCGCCTTGACCGGCGGATTCGCGGAATGCGATCTTGGTCGCTTGGGGTCGTCGTCCGTGAGCTTCAGCGGGCTAGTAATTTTACGCCTCCGTGTAAACGCTAGTGGTTTGGTAGGCGGCAAGGTAATCAGTGAGCGCGACGCAAGTGCCAGCACTTTGCGGTCCTCAGCTGACATTTCACGCCCTTCTAGTTCGGCCTCTTCGATGCGCACGTATATGCCCATCCAATTCAGCATGCCCTCCGAAAGGGCCTCGGCTTCGATAAGCCGAGCGAGTGTGAGAATATCACGCTCATGTCGTCCCTTCGGCGATAATGCTGAATCCGGTGCGCGTTCCGTGCGCTTGATGTTCTCGTCCGATACGTGGGGGTTACCGCCCTCGTTATCGGAAGAGTCACTATCGCTACTGATGCAGGTAGCAGTTGCGGTTACGTGGCCCTTAAAAGGGCCTTTTTGCGTCGGGGGAGTGGTCAGTTCCCCTGTCGGCGGTGGGTGGCCCTTAGAAGGGCCTTTTTTAGGGTTGCCGCAGTCCATGGGCGGCTGGTCGGGTGCACTTTGCGCGAGTACTGGAGCGAGTATTACGCAAGCATAATACTCACTCCGGCGTTCGTGGGGCAAACTATCCCCTCCGCAGCCGTGGCCACGGGCGCGATCGGTTAGAGATTTCTTAAAGAAATCGTAAGCGATTCGCAGAGTTTTCTGGACGGTGGTTACTCCGTGCGCAGTCAACAGTACAGGCAATCCACATTTATTTTACATTTCTAGCCTACTTAAGTACCCAACTGAGTCTCGCAACTAGTACATACTCCTCACGTATCATTTTACATTTCGGCCTATCCAAAGGGTTCTTATTCCTATCTCTTTCTTTATTATTAAGTTCTCTGTCTTATTTTTGAAGGTCATTCTGGAGAAGCTACGTGATTGGTTACAATATACCTATGCTTATACGTGACGTTAATTCTAACAATTATACAAACTAATTGCGATACTATCTCTAAGTTACTCTTAAACTTAATCTAATTAATGCTAACGGCGGGTCTAGCTCGCGGTCCTTAACATCCTCCCCCCGGCGAAGCCTCTGCGGAGCCTTCTACTGGCAGGACGGCGAGCTTCGTAGTGGGTCGTCGAAACGTTCCGGTTCGTGTTCTCACTACGGCGCTGCGTACAATACCGTCCCGACCTGGATACACGCGCTCGACGACTCCTCTCGGCCAAGTGTTTCGTGGTAATGTCGGATCTACTACCACCACCAGATCACCCTCTCGCAATGGCCGAGCCATATTCTGTGCGTTTTGACGTGGTACTAAGGTCGGTAAGTATTCCTGTACCCATCGTCTCCAAAATTCAGTTGCGAGTGCTTGGCTCGCTCTCCAGGTGCGACGATCCGCCTGTTCACAAGGCCCAACGAGCGGCATGCCTCCTGAATTGCCTAGTAGGAAGTGGTTCGGTGTTAGCGCCTCTGGATCGGTTGGGTCTACTGAGACATGTGTCAATGGCCTCGCGTTTATAGAGTATTCAACTTCACTCAATAGGGTCTGGAGGACTTCTTCCTTTGGTGCCTTCTGGTTCAGGACTGCACTGAGCGCGGCTTTCACGGACCGCACAAGCCTTTCCCAGGCCCCTCCTTGACTTGGGGCCCCTGGAGGTATATAGCGCCAGGAGACACGGTGTTGCAGACCATACTCGCTCAGCACCGGCAGCCATTCTTTGTAGGCTGCTCGAAGTTCGGCGTCAGCACCCTTGAAGTTGGTCCCGTTGTCGCTGTAGATGACAACAGGCCAACCTCGTCGCGCCGCCATGCGTCTCAAAGCCATGATGGCGGAATCTGTTGAAAGAGAACTCGCCATCTCCAAATGGATGGCGCGGGTGGTTAAACAAGTAAATAAAGCTCCCCATCGTTTTTCATGCCTTCGGCCGATCGTGACTATCATCGGGCCGAAATAATCTATTCCGCAGTAGCTGAACGGTCGTTGATATGGACTTAGTCTCGCCGCTGGTAAGTCCCCAGTTACTGGCACCTTAGGCATGCTCTTTCTAACTCGACATAATGCGCACTTTCTGGCTACTGTTTTAACTGCGGGTCGTATTTTTAATATGCAATACCTTTGTCGTAAGTCGTTCACCACGCGCTCTTGATTTGCATGCCCTGCCGCTCGGTGTTCTCTGTTTATGACTAATTTGGTAATGTCGTTCCAAGATTATCGGCTGTTTTGCGTCTTCAGCCACATTTGCATTTCCAATGCGTCCGTTTACACGAAGTATTCCTTCCCGCAGAATCGGATCCAGTTTAAAGAGTCTGCTGCTTCGTGGTATTACTTTCCCCTTGCTCAAGAGTGCAATTTCATCACTGAAGCTCTCTTTTTGGCTTCTGATTATCCACAGACGCTCAGCCTTTATCAAATGACTTACTTCGATATTCGTCGCACATCTGCGGCATTTCTCAATGAACACCAAAATCGCGGCCGTAGTCCTTATCAGTCGTTCAAAACTCGAAAATCGTCCAATGTCAGGCAGGCCATCGTGCTGTCGTTCCGTGTGACAAACAACTTCCATTTCCTCATCCTCCTCACCTTCCTTACCTTCAAACTGTGGCCATACCGATTTTCTTTCTCGTAAGAAGTCAGGACCTTTGAACCAGATGTCCTCGGCGGTGGCCGGAACGTAGTTAGCTCGTGTCGCTACGTCCGAAACATTAAACTCGGTTGGAATCCATCTCCACTGATGTGCTCGAGTTAATTCCGCTATTTCTCCAATACGATGTGCAACATAAGGCGTGTACCTGACATGATCATTTTTGATCCAATGCTGTACCGTTCGTGAGTCCGTCCAATACGTTACTTCACTGGCTCCCTCTCGGTGTTCCTTCTCGATGGCCGCCGCTAGTCCTATAACAGCCGCCTGTAGCTCTAGTCGTGGTATCGTTTGTGTTCGTAGAGGTGCTACCTTGGCTTTAGCGGCCACGAGGACTGTATCGGCGGTGCCATCCGCCTTTTCTAGGCGCCAATATGCTGCAGTGGCGTAGGCACTCTCGCTAGCATCTACAAATACATGAAGTTGCTTACTCACGGTTTCCTTACATGGATCATAGCACCTGGGCAACTGGAGCTCTGTGATTGTCTTCATCTTTGCTAACCAGGTCATGAAATCGATCGCGATCTCTTCCGGCACAGCTTGGTCCCATCCGATTTTTTCCCGCCAAAGTCTTTGCAATAGTATCTTCCCTGTTATACTATAGCAACTGAGTAATCCTAATGGATCGTAGAGTGACATGACGGCGCTCAAGGCCTCTCGTTTCGTTGGGAATCTACTCAGGGCTCGAACCTCCGCTTTAACACGGCTCATTGATGTGTTAAATCCCAACGTGTCCTTTGTCGCATTCCATTGCAGACCCAAGGTTTTTTCTGTTGACCCGGTCCCCAATAAAGGCTGCGTCTTTGCACCTGCTCGTAGTTCTAGGGGTATACTCTCTAGTACCTTGGAACTGTTCGAGTTCCAGCTTCTAAGCTTAAAACCGCATCGCTCATGTATGCGAGTTACTGCAGTTGACGTCTCTATCGCTTCTAGCTCGTTATCATAACTATCGACGTAATCATCCATATAATGTGCCTCTATAATGGCTCTTACCGCTTCTGGGTGTTCATGAGCGTGATCCTGAGCGTTGCGATTTCTGACGCTGTGTGCCAAAAATGGTGAGCTTGATGCTCCAAAAATCATAGATGTCATCTTATATTCTTTAGGTGGTTGCTCTCGTTCCCGACCTCTCCAAAGAAATAGCTGTGCCGGTTGATCTTGTGCTGAAATCTTTACCTGTAGGAACATTTCCTGGATGTCCGCCGTTATCGCTATCGGTCGTTCTCTGAAGCGAAACAGTATTTTTTGCAGTGATTGCAAAAGATCTGGCCCCTCTAGTAGGAAGTCATTCAAGCTTACTCCTCTGGATTTTGCCGCCGCGTCGAATACGAGCCGTACTTTGCCTGGCTTATTTGGGTTTATCACTGAAAAGTGCGGCAGGTACCATCTCTTACTACTGTCCCTCTCGCTTCCATCGCATGGTTCTGCGTACCCCTTCTGTAGTAAATTCTGTACCTGTTTTTCGTATTCGTTTCGCATCTCTGGTGTTTTATCTAATTTCCGTTCGAGGTTTCCAAGGCGCCTTAATGCTGTGTCATAGCTCGGGGGCAATTGAACGCCGTCCTGCCGCCAGGGTAAGCCGACCTCGAAGCGACCGTCGACTCTCTTAGCCGTTTCGTTGAAAATCTTTACGGCTCGCTCATCTGCAGCACTCACCTTGACACTTGTTGATACGCCAAGTGCATCTATCCTGAAATGTTCCTCAACCATTTCGTTCAACCTGTCTTCGTGGTCGTAACCGTAAACATGAAGGACGTTCTCAGCATCCCTCTTCAGTATGGTTCGAGGTAGGGTACCATGAATCACCCATCCCAGCTGAGTTCGTGAAGCTGCTGGTTCGTTCTTTCTGCCGATTCGCAACTCTCGTGATACGATAAGCTCCCAGTTATCAGTTCCTATCAGCAGCTGAGGTTTACCTTGTTCGTAGCACGTTTGCCTGTAGTCTAGGTCTTTCAGGTGATCTAACCGAAGTAACCGTTCTGGTATCGTCTGCGGGGTCAGCCTCATTTCTGGTATGGTCATGGCCCGCATGGTGAAGTCGCTCGTCGACGTTCCTCTTACTTTGAACTTGATTAATTTACTGTTCACCTTCTGAGTCATATTTACCCCACGCATGCTCAAAGGTTTCGACGGTCCTTTGACTCCAATCTGGTCCGCCACGTTCTCATCCAGTAGGGATATGGTGGACCCTTCATCGAGTAAAGCATATATTTCCACGCTTCCCTTAGGTCCTGATACTATGACTGGGCATATTTTCAACTTTACCTCTGTGACATTGGCGATCGTAGCTGTCACTGTCTCGGACTTTCCCACGGACCCTTCATTCGTCGATCTCCTTTGACTCACCTGGTCGTCGTGCAATAACATATGATGCGGGTGGCGACATCCGTCGCGTCCGCACAACCTCGCTCTACAATTGGTTCGACGGTGTTTGCTGGAGATACATTTGAAGCATAGGCTCTCTTTCTTTACGAAATCCCACCGTTCTTTGTTGGAGAGCGCTAGGAATTTAGAGCATTTTACAAGTGTATGGTCTGACCTGCATAAAGCGCACCTTAGTGGGCTTTCGATCTCGTTCGTCGAATCCGTGGTGGTGTATACTGCCCTCTTCTTTATCTCCCTATTAGAAGCTGCAGCTCTCGTGTACTCCTTCTTGGCATTCGAAGACGTCGACCCAGCACCGCTCGTGTACCCGTACGTAAGTGCGCGGTCTGCTTCCCGCATTAGAAACCTAGATAAAATCATTATCTCTGGATCGGTCGTGCCTCGATGCTCGTCGGCGTAGTCGCACCACCTCGATCGCAGATGCGGGCTCAGCTTGTCCATTAAATCCCTTGTGATCATGGGATTGTGCAGGTATCCTTTATTGTCTAGTGATCGCAAGACACTTACCATATTCTGCACTCTTACTGCAAACGCGTTCAGCTCGCTTGCCGAAGTTCCCGGTCTGGGCAGCTTCTTCAACTCGTCGATGGTGCGGTCGATCAGCACCTCCGGGCGTCCAAAGCATTGCTCCAGCGTTTTCATGACGACCTCTGGATCTTCCACAGTGTAGAGAAGTGCGGACACCACTTCTCGAGCTTCTCCTTTGAGGCAGTTACGTAGTCGGGCCATGTTCTCCGATGCAGTAAATTTTATATTTTTATTTAATGAAGTAAATTTCATTGCAGCTTTAAAGGAGAACCATTCGAAAGCAGCTCCGTTGAAGTATGGTAGCTCGTACGTTTGTCTCGGTGGAGGTCTGTTGTTGGTGAGTTTCTCCATTGCTTCCACAAATCGATCCACACTTTTACTTCTGGAGTTATTACGTCTCGGGGTAGGCGATAGTGGATTCCCTCGTTCGTTCACTCGAGCTTGGCTTTCCCTGGTCTCTACAGGAATCGGATCAGGCCCTTGATCGTGTGCTGTCGCTACATTTGATCTCAACCATCTTTCAACGCGTTCTGTTTCTCCACCTTCTAATGGTCTCTCAATCACTTCCTCTTCTTGTAGCATCTCCACTTCGAAAGCTAATTTTCTTCTAATTTGTTCACTTTCTATTTCCAATTCGCGTCTTCTAATTGCAGCGAGCCTTTCTTCGGCTTCAAATTGTGCTTGCCGTATACGAGCTGTCACACTACTCGTGGTTCTAATGGATGCCAACGAACGCACTGGTGAAGTTGGCCGTCGTGGTAACCGTGTTTCAGTTATTCGAGGACGCCGGTCGATATCTCCCCCCGTAGGCCTGCTCTGTTCAGTGCTCGCAAATGGTGGTTCTCTTGGAGGAGGTACGTTTCTCACACGTCGTCCAGTCATTGCGCGAGTTGAAGGCGATCGCGGTGCTTCATCAAAACGTAGTGTTCTCACTGCTGGTCGATCACTCGGTCCCTGTACAGGCTCTATTCTTTCCGGTTCGTCACCCGCTTGTGATCGTGTTACCACCATAATGTTGGCACAATGCACTCTTTTGTTCACTGGAGCACTATTCCGAAGGTCGTAGCACTGTTTCGTAAACCCGTAGCACGATTTCGTAGACCCGTAGCACGATTTCGTAGACCCGTAGCACGATTTCGTAGACCCGTAGCACGATTTCGTAGACTCGTAGTAGTTCGTAGCTCCGTAGCACTTTGTAGATCCGTAGCACTTTGTAGATCCGCAGTAGTTCTTCGGTCCACTTGTCGGACCCTATATCGCTTCGTCGCCTCGAAACTAGCGTTTGTTGCTGGCGCACACGTTCTTCGATCTTCGGTCCACTTGTCGGACCCTATATCGCTTCGTCGCCTCGCAACTAGCGTTTGTTGCTGGCGCACACGTTCTTCGATCTTCGCCGGTCGTTGTTCCGCAAATCGATCTTGCATCCGGCTTCTCGAAGGACCAACACTGTGGCGGTTCTGCCACTTTTGGACTGTATGTTCCTATTCAGTTCTTCCTCAGGGTTCCAAATAAAAGACGAGTTCGCACGGTAAAAACTGACATTTATTTTACATTTCTAGCCTACTTAAGTACCCAACTGAGTCTCGCAACTAGTACATACTCCTCACGTATTATTTTACATTTCGGCCTATCCAAAGGGTTCTTATTCCTATCTCTTTCTTTATTATTAAGTTCTCTGTCTTATTTTGAAGGTCATTCTGGAGAAGCTACGTGATTGGTTACAATATACCTATGCTTATACGTGACGTTAATTCTAACAATTATACAAACTAATTGCGATACTATCTCTAAGTTACTCTTAAACTTAATCTAATTAATGCTAACGGCGGGTCTAGCTCGCGGTCCTTAACACATAGTTTTCCTTACTACCGATATAAATTTGACATAACGTCCAAAGTTTGCAAAGAAAAGCAATCTTTGAAGAGAAAATTTTGCGCCGGTATTGCAGAAGGCTGTAGCTAAAATTTCGACTGAATGTATTCAAAACGGATTTCGTGCGGGCGGATTGTATCCGTTTGGGCCTGAATACATAGACTTGCCAAAAATTAAACATAAACAAACAATAACAGCACCAATCGATCAAAAGCAAACGGAGTTTCTGCAATATCTTGAATTTGAAATAATATCTGTTTTCAATCAAGAAAAGTTGGAAAGCTTCAAAAAATTATATTACGAAAATAGAACCACTTTGGAAGACACAATGCCCAGTGAAGACATGGCTTTATACATTATTTGGGCCAAAAATAAACAATCCCAAAATCCAAATAAAACCAAGTACAAGTAGTTGTGTGTGGCAAACGGAGACTATAGATGTAGAAATCAACGTGCCAGAGCCACAAAATTTTACAACACCAACATTTAATGTAACACCAACTAAATCTAATAATAACTTGATGGATTTACATAAACGAAATTTAAGCGAGGCATTGGGCATTGTAATGCCATCACCCTTTAAAAATAATCTTTTTTGGCCTGTCAATCAATATAGATAAAAAAATAAGAGAGTAAAAAAGAAAAGATACCTTCAGCCGTGACGAGCAAAGCATGGCAGGAATATCATTTAAAAAAAAAAAAGAAACAGAAAGAACAAACAGAAAAAGAAAATAGGGCAAAAGAAAGAGAAGAGAAAAAAGCGCTGAAAGAGAAATTGCTTGAAGAAAAGAAAAGGTAAAATTTAAAAAGAAAACTTCTAACAAAAGATTCGTCTTCTGACGAAACGGACATTGAAGTCGAGTACGCTGAAAGCGATCAAAGCTTGGATGTTGATTATTATTATCAGCCTAAGCTTTTGTCCAAACGCTCCCATAAAACTAAAGATATTGCCAAGGGGTGCTACGTCATAGTGAGGTATGAAGGGGAATACTTCCCAGGTAAGACAGAAAACGTGAGTGGGGATCAATATGAAATTAGTACTATGGTACTATCTGCTGGGAACTCATTTAGATGGCCAGAAAAGCCGGATAAAATCTGGTATAGAGCTGAAGATGTAATGGAGACAATTAATGATCCTTTGCCTCTTAACAAGAGAGGGTTTTACAAAATTAAAGAGATGGAAAAGTATTTACCAGATATATACAACATTTAAGATGACGTTGGTTGATAATTTGGTTAACACCTGTTGATCTTAAAACAATTAGAAAATAAGTAAAACATGATCTCAGTATTTTTTTCTTTAATAAAAGTACTTATTTGTAATTTTTTTTGAGGGTTCTATAAGAATAATTATTGAATGGCTGGAGTGAAATGATAAGAAATATAATAAAGAATTAATAAAGTACTGATTAATTTAGTGTACTCTTTATTTCCATCTTTCAATTGTTAGTATTATGTCCATTATGGTTGTCCATTATTAGATGAGTGTCCATTACTGGTTGTCCATTATTAGATAAGTGTCCATTACTGGATGTCCATAACTGGATTTACACTGTCCATTACTAGTGATATCAAATAAATTAAGATTTTTATTTATTTATGTATAATTGCAAGTTTTGGAATAAATCTATAACAATTAAATGATACCCAAGGATGTCAGCCACCACCTGTATCAGTCATATGTAATCGCAAAATGATAAATAATTAGTAATATCAATAAAGAGTTAGACACCTTCTAAAGCTGTCCAAGATTAGCGCCGTTACCCTACCTATGTACTCGTATTACAACAACACACCTATCTCTTTAAATAGTGACATATCAGATAATGTCACGTCAATTCAAGAATCATCAATATCTGCACCAGCTCAGGACTCATCCCCATTAAATGAATCTGGAGAATCATCATCATTCACAAGTCATGATATCAAAGACGAACCAGAAAACATACAGGATGTTGATGAGCCTGAAACTCAAAGTGATTACGAATCTGTTGATTCAAATGAGGACACAGCTGATTTGATCGAACCTGTACAGGATAGAGTTTTACCTGAATTAGAAATAGAGGAAGAAGGTAGAATGACACTCAGAAACAGGTCGACTATTGGACCTCCAGACAGATTTAAAGATTTTATCATGAGTGCGGTAGAGGATATGAATGAAATCAAGGAACCTCAAAGTTATCATGAAGCTCTATCCGCAGTAAAAATAGCAAAAAGTAGAAGATGGCTATGGATGATGAGATTTCATCACTGAATAAAAATGAGACGTGGGTTATAGTACCACTACCAAAGAATAAAAAAGCTATTCCATGTAAATGGATATACAAAATGAAGATGAATGCAGATGGTACAGTTGAGCGTTATAAGGCTAGACTGGTGATTAAAGGCTATTCGCAGAAAAAGGGCATAGATTTTTATGATACATTCAGCCCCGTTGCTAAATTGAGCACTATCAGAGTCGTTTTGAGTATTGCTGCGAGAGATAATATGTTCTTAGCCCAATTTGATGTGTCTACAGTATTTCTGTATGGAAGCCTGAGTGAGAATATATATGAAACCACCCGAAGGTTATAACGATGGCTCTAACAATATATGCAAATTAAAAAGGAGTCCATATGGATTAAAACAGGCTCCTCGTTGTTGGAATAACTGCATTACAGAGTTTCTGGAAAAGGCTGGATTCCTCGCAAGTGAAGCTGATCCATGTCTATTTATGAGGCAGCGAGGAGAAAGAAGAGTGATACTAGTACTTTACGTTGATTATGGGCTTCTTGCTTCTACCAATTTTTAGAGAAGAATTACACAAATTTTTAGAAGAGCTGAAGGGACGATTCAAAATTAAATCGAAACCAGCTACCTACTTCTTAGGTCTAGAAATTGGGAGGGAAGAAGATGGCTCTATAAATCTGACACAGACTGCCTATACGAAGAAACTACTAGAAAGATTCTGTATGGAAGGTTGTAAACCTGTAGCGACACCTATCATAAATGATAATACTGCAGGAAAAAGAGAAGATACTTCTGAAATCGAGAAGAAATTTCCAAATAGGCAAGCCGTGGGAGCCTTAGCATTTTTAATGGTTGGTACGAGGCGTGACATAGTTTATTCTGTAGGTGTTGCATTCAGGCATTTATAAAATCCAACACGAGAAGATGTTGTGAAAGTGAAGCGTATACTACGCTACTTAAAAGGAACTTTAAATTGGGGCATACAATACAAAAGAAATTGTAATGAACATCTAAAATGCTACAGTGACGCGGATCATGGTGGAGATTTAGAGACAGGACGTTCTACAACTGGAATGATTTGTATGTTTGCCAGGGGAGCTGTATCATGGCGGAGCCACAGACAGACGTCTGTCGCAATTTCTACTACTGAAGCAGAAATAGTAGCCGCAAGTGAGACTGCTAGAGAAATGATTTGGTTAAAGAGACTTAAGAAGCATTGATTTATCGACTGATGTTCTCCCAGTTCTGTATGTAGACAACGAGTCAGCGATTAAACTTGCACACAATCCTTCATTTGAACTGCATTAGAGAACCAAACATATAAGGATTCGGCATTTCTTTGTAAGAGAGACTGTGGCTGAAGGTACATTATGTGTTAAGAAGGTCTCTACAGAATTCGAGTTAGTCGATATAATGACGAAACCTCTGTATAAACCAAGATTGGTTATGCTATGTACAGGAATTGGTATGAGCAACCTGGACAAAGAGAGAAGATGTTAAGAGTAAGGAACTCGTTAGTGCTCGTTAGTGCTTTGTACCAGTTTGACAGATAGTGTAACCATATTTGCATATATATTGTTTGTCAGTAAAAGTCTGTTATATTTTGTATTATAGTAAACATATCTCAATTTCTATTTTTCGTTTATTTATTCTACATCAACCTTAACACAAACAAATAGTGTCAAATATCTATCTCTAGTAAGGTGAAGTCTGGTGGACTCTCCCTTTGACTCACTGATCATACGCTTAGATAAACAAACTCCAAAGTTTATGTAACTACCATGGAACAGACACTGGCAGAATTGCAATAAGCAGACACGCCATTAACAAAGAAGTCAAGTCAAGTCAAACCGATGATAGATAAGTTATTGAAAACGGCCGTAAAACTATTTATAACCACTGCTTTTGTTTTCAAAAATGCTGGTCAAAATTATTGACATATACTCGTAATTTATTGTAACTTGACTCATGTTTTCTTTTTGATGGATCTTTGTTACCGGCAATAATTGATTATTATTATTATTATATACGTAGGTACTGATTGATTTACTCGTTATGATGCTATGTACGAATACATGGGATGTGAGCGGTAACTGTCCTACATCAGTTTTGTATATGTGTCTGTGACTTGACTCGGGTCACTTATTATTATCTAGTAACTCCAAGAATGGCAAATGTACAAACATACAGGTCTACTAACAAAACCCCGAAAGGTTCCCGCATTGACGTGGCGGGGGGGCTCAGTAGCCGTGGCTTGGATCACCACGATGAAGCCAAGAGGAACCCAGGGGCCGCGCCAGCGTTGGGGTGCGCTGGCCGGCTCAGGCGGGGCCGCTCCTATGGGCTTTGGCCGCCAAGTACACATAGGAGTGGCGGGGTCCGGGCGCTTTGGCGCAGACTCGAGGAGGTGGGGCCCGGGCGCTTTAGCGCAGGCTCAAGGAGGGGGGCCCGGACACTTTGGTGCAGGCTCGAGGAGGTGGGGCCCGGGCGCTTTGGCGCAGGCTCGAGGAGGGGGGCCCGGGCACTTTGGTGCAGGCTCGAGGAGGTGGGGTCCGGGCGCTCGGCGCAGACTCGAGGAGGTGGGGTCGCTGGGGATTATCCCCTGTGGCTGACGTAGCAGGCGGTGGGGCTACGTATCCGACCCACCGCAGGGAGACCACGGGCGTCCAGACACGGGGAAGTCTGGCGCTCATTGTTGGCGGGTTTGGTCTCCGAGGTAGTTGCGGCGTGCCATGTGTTCTGGCGTGCCGCGAGGAGAAGGGTCCGGCAACGGACAGCCACGGCGGGTTCGCGGTCGTGTGGAAAATCGGTCCCGCGTTCCCGCCGAGGGCGGCAGTGACGGAACACCCCGGGGTTTTGGTGGGTATACGGACTCCCACATAACCACCTACCTCCCCGTGGTAGGTGGTATCCATAAAAGATTTCCCCGGGACAAAAAAAAATGGTCTATTAACAAAACAAAAGAAAAAAACGTCATAAATAAAGCGCGGGAAGGGAAGGGAAACCGTCGACGGCGTCGACTTTTTTGTGGTGGTATGGTACGGTATGGTATAAATTATTAGGTATTTATTATGAAATTGCCGTTTTTCATTAAATAAATTAACGCCCTTTTTCCTCTATACTTATGCTTTATTTATATTATTCAAAGTAATCAATTGTGCAATCAATGCATTTTGCCAACGAAGTGGTAGCTTATTGATGCACTTTTCGAATAACTGCTAAACGGGAGGCAACAAATTCTGGAAAGGTACCTATTTTCAACTGCCTCTCGGTTATTGAAATTTTTCCCCGCCAAGAAGTCATCCAAATTCTGGAAAAGTAGAAGTCTGCGTTACGTAAGTCTGTCTGTGTGCAAGGTATGGTGAGTATACGGTTGATGACGGAAACCTTTCAACCCCAGCTCTCGTAACTTGGAGACAGTCTGTTGTGCTGTACCTTTGAGGTCGCGCGTTGTCGTGCAGGAGCCGCGGAGCCGAACGATTGACCAAAGCTAGTTGGAGATGTGCGAGTTTCTCCATCTTTGTCTTCGTTTCTTCACAGTACACATCTGCAGTAATGCTCATCCCGTTTGGTAAGAAGTTGTGATGAATGGCACCCACCGGCGGCGCTAGACCACCTAACAGTGACCATCACTTTTTTAGGGGTCGGTTTTCGTTTGGGGCATTGTTTAGGTGCTAAACCAGAATATAACCAACTTCCTGAGCGCTTGCGATTGTCGAACATATCCATTTTTCGTCGCGAGTAACAGTGCGATTCAATATGCCTTCGTTTTTGTGCCTGGTGTAGTAAGTAGGTACTTAGTACAAGGCTCGACTCGACGACGCGTGCTTCGCGCTTGCGATCATTCAATTCGTGGGGCACCCATATGTCAAGCTTTTTTACCTTGCCAATTAGACGCAAATGGACCAATATTATGATGTTAACACCAAAAGCTGCTGCTAATTCGGAGAATTATCAACTTCCACAATCGCCTTTAATTCGTCATTGTTGACTAAAGTTTTCGGTAGACCATGGGTTTTATTTCTAAGGTCGAAATTTCCAGAACGGAAGCGGAATAAAATAACTTTGAAACACTGTCTCAGCCTCTCTGCCTGCTACTTTTACCCAGTTAGTAAGCGCAAATTAAAAAAAATAACAAACAGAGAAATACACTAAGCTGTGAAACTACAATAGTATTAAACAATTACTGATAACCGGCAAAACACTCATGTTATCGAATACGTCGACCCGGGTTTCGAACATGTCCGATGCTCATCGTCAGGGCGAGCGCGCAGCGGCGTTGACGTCGAGTGTTTAATAGTTTAATATGTGTCAAACACATGAGAATTTCAATATAAAAAGTAGGTATTCCATAAAATATACCTTTATCTAAGGGGACTTTACCAAAATTATCAGGTACGAGTAATAGGTGGCAATGTAGCATAAAACCGAATCCTAGTATGTGGAACAAAAAATACAAGGGGATAGGTATCTAAACATGCCTAAACATACTGAATGGTCATGTAAATAAAAGTATATAATTCACTTTAATTAGAATTATTATTTATCCATAAAAATATTTTAAGTACTTATACCTAGGTATATAATATTATAATTTAAGTGGATCACATAAAGATAATGATATCTCAAAGATGTTAAAGCTGATGGACAATTGTATGTTAGTTGTTGTATATAATGCTATAATTTAAGTGGATCAAATAAAGAGAATACCTATCTCAAAGATATTCAAGCTGATGGAAAATTGTCTGTTATATTGTATAAATATGTGGATCACATAAAGATAATGATATTTCAATGATATTCAAACTGATGGAAAATTGTCTGTTACATTGTATATACATAGTACATATTATAATTTAAGTGGATCACATAAAGGGAATGATATCTCAAAGCTATACAAGGCAATAGAAAATGGTATGTTGCATTGTATTTAACATTCTAATTTGAGTTGATCACATTTAATTATATCTCAGATACTCAAGCCAATGATAATTTTGATGGCATTCCCTGAGCACCACTGAAGTTATTGTCATATTATGCATCTATGCCAAATACCTACCTACACAAGAAAGTCTTTGTTTTATTTAAAACCGAACATAGTTGTTGTTAGGCTTTACTTTGTAGTTTATTTAAAAAATGTGGAGTTACAGATTTAGCCAGCATATTGACGTACGATCTTCGCCCACTGTTGGGGGAAGTTTCGTTGTACATAGGCGAGCGTCTTCTGGATCTGCTTTGTTTCTTGAGGCGAACACTGTGGACATGCTCCTCTCAGGACCAGTGGTGCCAAAGCTGGAAACAAATTTATGCATAAATGTAACAAAATCGATATCATTATCGACTTGTTAACTGTCTTCAGTGCCTACCACTGTATTATAATGTGCTGACTTTTGTTATTCAGCCTATTTGTCGTCAACAATTTAAGTAATAAAATGTATACTAATGGGCAAAGTTTACCTACTCATTAATTATTTCGATATTATTTAATGACAGAATATCGACACATACTATGAACTGTTAATACTTTGTTTTATCCAATAGTAGATTATGCACCGTAGGAGTAAAGGCAAAGTTAAAATCATTTAGGTATTCAATTTAGGCATCAAAGACGCACTTATGAACGTCTAGGGTTGTTGGCCTTCTTTTAATGTATGTTAAATTATTCAGAACGCCGAAATACACACCTGGCATTTTTTGGATATATTTTTAAATAACTCATAAACTAAAAAAAACGAAGTTTTTATTTCAACTTTTAAAATTGGCGCTAAAACATTGTTTGGACAATGGATGGACAATGGCGGCATATACGTCGTATGACGTCACTATGGCAAAAACAAACAGTGTTGTGATTTTAACACGTTTTGCTTGCTTGGAGGTTGCTTGCTTGAACATGGAGATGGCGGGAAAAAACCAACAATGACTATTTATTTGTTTTCTTTTGTGTTTATTCTCAAGTTTGACGTGTTATAGTAGTGGATTATTAACCGTTGATGTTAACAATGGTGTACGAGTGTCAGTAAAGTGTATAAAATCAAGAAACATTTTTTGTTTTTTTTTTCGTCAATCGTGTTAGCAAGTTTTAGTAATGCATTCACGTGACTTATATAAAACAGTAATTAAATGACTGTATTATTTCTTAGAGCAGACTCTAACTACCTACTTGAAAACTAAGTTCATAACTCTGCAGTTACAAAAATAAACCTACATTTTAGCCGCATAATTTGTTCTTTGTAGGGTCTCCCACCTCAAAAATAAAAAAGACCCTTTATCGGATCACTTTGTTGTCCACCTGTTCGTCTGTCTGTCTGTCAAGACCCTTTTTCATTAATAAAAAAGAAAAGATCCGAATTTCATAAATGTGTAATAACAATGATAACAAGAAAAACGAATTTACTATTGAATAATAATTATAAACTTAGGTATTTATTTAATATAAAAATTTATAACAAACTTATTATTTGCGATTGCGGCAATAACCACGTTTGTGGATCGACAGTTTCTCCTTTGACCTAGTATGTATTTAGTTTTAAAGCAATAATGTTAGATGCTTTCTTCACTTGCTTGATTCTCAATCTGTTGATAAGGCACGACACTATCATACCAACGGTTTGTTTTGCCCTTATGACATCATTTCCGCCTCTACTTCCGTTTGAGGTCACGTGACTTCTAGCAACTTTTATACGCACTTTGTTTAATAAATAATTTGAGTTATTTGCTCCTACCACTATTATGTTAACATTACATTGTAATTTATTTTTTGTCTGTCAACTACCCTATTATTCACTATAGTGTACTATAAAGGCTCTACCGCTGCGTTCCAAAATATATAGAGCCTAGAGAGAAGCGGCAAGAAACTCGGGCCATTCTTTTCATACAGATTTTTACACTGTTTCTACTTATGTAAAGCAATGTCTTACGTTACGGGCGGCATATTAGACCCTAAGCGTAACGGGGGCTCTAGAGATAAATTTATGTGTTTAGTTATGGGTTTGTGTAGAGTCCTAAGTGAAGCGAGGGGTTCAAGCCGCCCAGACAATAAAATCAGGGCATTCATAAAATAGCATTTATTTAAAAGTAGGTAACATAAATTAAAAGTTAGTAAAAATATTCTAGACATTTATCCAGTTATCGAGGAACAGAGTATTTTTGTTAGGAACATTTAATGGAAGTTGTTAAAAAGACACCAATCACCGTCTTTTGTTCCAAATTAATTTCAATCGCGCCTTTCTTATGTTTTTCTGTGTGCTGTCTGAAATTTTAAGTTCTAAAAAAGTAAATTTATAGTACCTACTTAGGTACTTTGAAATATTGAAAAAATTAAAACGTACGGGCATAGTAAGCAATGTGTTGATTACACGAAAAAAATCACTGAAATCGGATAATGTTAAGAGGTAGAAAAGAGTTATTTCTTTTAGTATGGGCAAGTAATAGCTATGCAATCCTCTTAAGCAACGATTTTAGTTATAAAGACAAGTATTTGCCGGAAGTTAGAAATATCAAATGCTAGAATTCTTAGCAGAGTAAAAGTCACCATTTTATTTACTTAAGCAATAAGAACATGTCAATGTTTCGTTCTTATTGCAAAAAGTGAAGTTGTATAAAAATTACATTCGCACACTCTTGACAGTTAAGACTTGTCAAGTCTTAAATGCGAAAGATCTATTATGCTGTAAAAATTAAAATCCCATGATATTGTTATCATGGGATTTTAATTTTTACAGCATAATAGATTAGGTTGTCCTAATTAACCATTAATTTTATTTTGATAGGGTTATGTCATTACTTAAAAACATTTACTTTAGTAACGTTCATTGCTCGACCATAGAATAAGATTTTATGTTGAGGTATTCTCTATCGTCAAGTAATTACTTCATTGAGAAATTACTTAGCAACAAGTAATCACTTGTTTATAAATACGAGTGTAAGAGTTTTCCCACTAATTTTAACGTTCCAAATCCAAATCAAAGTAATTTGGTTTTAGAACGCTCCAAATACTTTAAACCCTTGGGAGTTTGATACAATATTACATCCCTGGAGATGTAATGGCTTGCTTTAGGTCGAGTTTGCGTGATATATTGAACATTGTCGAGCAGGTGGTATGAAAACCTTTTTTTTAATATTATGTCATTTTACCGGCAAGTCATGAGATTGTTGCTAAATGTCACCCCTTCGCAAGACAGTTGCAGTGCGATCCCAAGACGTAGCTGTTAAGCCGCATTAGCCCAGTATGTTCACTTGCTACAATGCCCTTCATCCACACACACACACACACAGAGAGAGACTGTTTTCAAACTACTTTTACCATGTATCTCACCTGATTGAGGTTTATTGGTAAGGAACTCCTCGAGGACTAAGTGTATGTGAGTGACTCGGCTCTCTAAATAATTATTGTTAAACGAAGGACTTACTCTTCAACCTCTTCCCAATGGGATCGCAAAGCGCTTCACCGAGCGCACACTTGAGCTGCCTCTGGATAAATCGTTTGTCGTTAAGCGCCTCATCAAGCGCGGTCTCGGAAACTTGTGGTCTTTGAGTCTGTGCCATGCATACGGTGGCCAACGTGCAAAGGACTAGTACCCAGCTTATCTGGAAAGAGAAAATAGATGTTTATTGGTAAAAGATGCCAATATCTGACTAGCTCTATTCTATTGATTTCAAACCAAACGCAAAATGTATTAAAGTTGGTGTGCCACAAGACAGTGTCTTAGGTCCACTGTTGTTTCTTATTTACGACAACAATCCGCAAAATTCAATAAGTCAACAATGTGTACTGTTAGCAACAATATCACTAATAAAACATTTAAAACTCTCTAAATTTTGAAGTAGAACCAACTATGAGCTGGTTGGAATGGAATGACTTACGACCGATACGAACCGACGACGAATACCTAATAATATCAAAAACTTAGGTGTCCATTTTCAAAAGTACTTATTACAATCCTGACCTTTAAATCCTAGTCTGGCAAGCAGAATCGTATTAAATAGACGAAGACTACATTCAATTTATACCTATTGTTTTAGAGAAATTTTAGAGTAGTAATCACATAGACAATATGTATTAAATCACTTGATTTTTGCTCGTAAAAGATTACAGTTCTGTCTCTGTGTTGATTTAGGGTTACGGTCTTATTTGAGGTAACTCTATGTTAGTATACATTAGTACATTGTTCACCGAGAGGAGAAAGTGACCGATTACCGTCGAGGGTGTCGTTTGAAGCCTGAGCCGTAGGCGAGGGCTTTAAAACACCCGAGATCGGGAATCGCACTTTCTCTCGAGTGATACATAGTGCTTTATACTACACCTACGAGGAAAATAAAAAACTAAATCTTTACTAATTAAAATTTATATTGAAATTGTTGCAGTTAGTGAAGCTTAATGTAACACTTTTTCCATTAATGTTTGTTTGAGATGTTTGCGATAATGTAGGAGGAATAACTGGCTGTGCTGTTGGCACTGCGCTCGTAGAAGGCTGTGGTGCCAAAGGGGCAACTGGCTGCTGAGGGGCATCTGGCATCGCCGCGCTCGTTGATGGTTGAGGAGATGAGTCTTGATGCACATTAATCGATCCCGATATTTGGTTATTTATTCGTGTTTTGTTTTCTACGGAATTCTCTATGTAGCTTTCTGCAACAGCGGACGATTTCCAACCACCGTGACGTTTCATTGTGGTTAAATCAGCACCAGTATTGGCAAGAATAGTCGCTGAAGTTCTGCGAAAGCAGTGGCCAGTGTATTCTAGTGGATTGAGTAAATTAAGGTACGAAGCTATTTCTCTTGGCACAGTACTTATTTTGTTTTTCCCAATTACTTGTTTCGTACATTTTTTGTTTTTATATTGTAGTAAAAACCGATTGGTTTTGGGGTCACTGGGGCGAATTTCGTTATATTTCTTCACTATCTCATAAAATAAGCCCGATATAACAAATGATCGCTGAATTTTGGTTTTTGTGTTAGGAATATTGACGATTATTCCATTTTCGAGGATTGCGATATCGTCTGTTGTCATATCCACAAGTTCTTGCGAACGACAGGCCCCATTTACGCCTAAAATCAAAATAACCCCCCCCCTAGAAGATTAAATAAATGTAATTTTTTTTTGGCAAATAGAAATTAAAAACGTATTACCTACTCTGCGCAAAATGAAGTGTTGGAAACAAAATATCTTTTCAGCCAGATTTTTTTTTCTATAGTTAAATATTCTACAATATCCGATATAGAGTCTATGTATAGTGAGTCGTGTCGGTCGTGCCGCAACGTATTTATTAGAATATTTTATATAGTGACTTTCAGCCGCCGTCAAACGAAACGCAAAATGTTTTGATCAAGTTTTGATACACTTTATTTCGTTTTTATTATTTTTTAGTGATAATGAAAGTGACAGTAACGATTCATAGTCGAGAATTTAATTTCTGGAATCTGATTTTGATTACGCGACAGAATAAATAAAAAACTACGTAAGGTTTTGATGCAAGTTTGGTTTTATTTATTATATTAATTTGTTTTCAATGCTAAAATAAAATAATATTCAATATGTTGCATATTATTTTAAGTAGTATATATCTGTACAGATTTAGTTTAAGATTCTTAGTGTTTATAAAATAAAATAGTAAAAGTATCAAATTCAAATTTCATAGTATATTCAGTGTTTACAACTAAAAGATTTTTGCTGCGGTTTTATCTGTGCCGCGGCTCACTAGACAGACTCTAGTAATTCTAGTATACTGTTAGCGATGCAATATAATTTAAATCTCCCGCAAAACCGTCGCATCTCGTAGTTTCCGGTTCCGCCGAGACAATCAGAGAGCCATCTAGGATTAAAGCCGAATATAATTGGGAGAAAACAACATCTAGCGCCATCTAGTTTCGGACGGCAGTACTTTTTCCAGTAAAAATAAATAGGATCAATTTATACGGTCAATAGCGACATCTTGTATTGAATAGCAATACCGCGAAGAACGTTCTAGCATGGACTATTCTGGAAAGAAAAGACAGTGATAGCAAGTATAAGACAAGGATGGAAATAGAGTCGAGTATTTTCTACATATTTCGGGAGCAAGAATATTTCAATATATAAGCGGAAGCGTGAGGCAGAGCACGTCAATTTAGTTCGAATACAATTCAGTTCGGAGTGTAATACGAGCGAATATTTCACACGACATAGTGTCTTATAGTTTCGTTGCGGCGACACGAGATTTACGTTTACTGTGCAACAACTGGAAATATTACTCCGTCAAATGGATATCAGGAAATTCTTTGAAAGAGGTGAGTCAAAACAAAACACTTAAGTAGGTACCTAATATGATTATTTGATTTAATGGGCTTTGACTCTCTTGTAAGTGTATATCTTAAGCATTACTTACAATATTTAAATTTATTAATTACAAGACGTGGTTTTGTTATAATAGCTAAAATAACATTTGTGAATATCTTGTGATTAAAAAGTAAAAAAAAAACATAAAAGAAAGATCCTTGCAATATTTTGGATTTATTAATAAGTCCATACCGACAACAAAGTCCCTTTTCTCTAACGTCACAACAAGTGTATTATTTCAAATTACCTAGTTATGCTTATTTGGCGTTCAAACCATATATATTAGAATGTGAAACTTGATCTTTATTTTCGTCTTATACAACCCGCCTAAACACTGTAAGAGTATTTTTGTGTATCCATTTTTTAGGGAGGACACGCGAAAAAAGAAAAAAAGGTCGGGAAAGTAGCAGTGGAAGCGATGAAAATGACAACCATGATAAAACCACTCATGTAATGCCAAGATCATTGCATGCTAACATTGGACAAGCGTCAAATTCTCCTGTAGAACCTGTTAATATATCTGTTGCCGACTATTCTTCTCCATCGACATCCCAACAAACTTATGACGTCAACGTCGATCCTGAAATTATAGTGGACGATGGCTGTCATGAAAATGATCTGGGACGTTATGTTGGGTTGGCTACCCAGCTATCGACGGAAAAGAAGAGGGAGTTGTTACAAAATCCTTGGATCCCGCCCAGAAATTACGATTTTGAAAGTGATGCAAGCCATTTAAAAAGAAAATTTAACCATGCTTGGTTGGATCAATATTCACCATGGCTAGTATATTCCAAGCGACTAAAAGGTGCTCTTTGTAAGCATTGTGTTTTGTTCCCTCCGCCCATTAGCACTGTGAGAGGAATTTTGGGATCGTTTATGGTCAGGCCATATATAAAGTTCACAAATATGCATGAATCCTGCCGAAAGCATGCAACGACCAACCTTCACCAAACGGCGACAAATGCTGCAAAAAATTTTCTTGAAAATGTTCCTGTAGACATCCAACTGCAAAGTGGACACCAAAAAGAAATCGATGAAAACAGACAAATATTGTCATCAATTATTTCTTGTATAGTATTTTGCGGCACACATGATATGCCTCTTAGGGGCAAACAAGCAGATGAGGGTGTTTTATTAGATTTATTGAAGTTGAGAATCAATTCAGGGGACGACAGATTAAAGAGTCACCTGGAAAAGTGCCGTCGCAATGCAGTTTACACATCACCAAAAATACAAAACGAATTGATAAATTTATGTGGCGAAGTTATTAAGGAGAATATAATTAGTGAGGTTTAGAAGACCATGGCTTACGCAGTCTTAGCTGATGAAACAGCAGACGTATCTGGGAAAGAACAGCTGTCAATAGGCGTGCGGTTCTACGACGAAAGCAAAAGAAAAATCAGAGAAGAATTTGTAGGGTTCGTTGAACTAAAAGCACAAAATGCTTCCGCAATTGCCGAAGCAATTGACAATTTCTTAATTAGTTCTAACCTCTCAACCGAAGATTGCGTAGGTTTTGGATTCGATGGCTGTTCTACAATGGCAGGGAAAGAGGGTGGCGTACAAGCCATTTTGAGAAAAAAATATCCTCGTGCTTTATATTTTCATTGCTCAAGTCACAAACTCAACCTTGTTGTGAATGATGCGAACGCAGTGCCAGAAATTAGAAATACTGTCGCCACTGTAAAGGATGTTATAACGTTTTTCAGGGAATCGACTACACGTCGAAACTACGCTCCAAACCTATCACGATTATGTGAGACGAGATGGTCAGAAAAATATAAATCAATCAGAAAGTTTTCTCAACATTTTTCAGAGCTTGTGAAATCTCTAGAAACGTTATCCGTAGAAGGAAATTATGCCACCAGAAAATCTGCATATCAGTTGCATTCAGCCGTTACAAAACCAGTGTTTATTGTTACTCTACAAACAATAGCCAAATATTCAGCAGTTTTAGAACCAGTAGTTAACGCACTGCAAGCTAAATCGATCGACATGATCTCGGTAGGGGAACACATCCAAAATATCAAGGACATTCTCAGAAATGACCGCGAGTTTCCTGATAGAATAAGTAATGAAATACTTCAAAAAGCACGAGCTGTTGCAATGGATTTGAACATAGAAATTTCGGTTCCACGTCTTGCTCATAAGCAAACACATAGAAGTAATCCGCCATCAGACAATGATAACGAATATTGGCGGCGTTCCCTGATAATCCCATACATTGATTCACTCATTTCATCACTGAATATTCGATTCTCCCAAGAAAATACTCCGGCGTTTGCTTTAAGCAGGCTACATCCCTTGTATATGACAAAAACCAGCATTACAGACCTACACAAAAACGCAGAATCATTCCAAGAATTTTATAACCTGGATATCACCGGAGAACTGAACCTTTGGCATAATTTATGGGTGACGAAGGCTTTATCAGATGATCAATTAAGGGACATAGAAGTAATTGATCTGTTCAACGAAGCCAACATTTTTTACCCTGCTGTCAGAAAGGCATTAATTATTTTAAGCACTATCCCATGCACCACGGCGACCGTAGAACGGTCCTTCAGTACGCTGCGAAGAGTTAAAACGTGGCTTAGAAGCACCATGGGTGAAGAAAGGCTTACGGGTTTATGTCTGATGAGCGTACATCGCAACTATTTAAAAGACAACAGTGAGTTTATTGAAAAGACTGTCATAGACAAATTTGCGGCAAATCCGAGAAGATTACTGTTAAATTAATATATACATACATAATATAATAATATATATTATACATAATGTATGGTATAATTATGTATAATATTTTGTTTTGTGTCATCATCAAAATTAATGAATAAAAGTCAATTTTCATGATTTTTTGTTTCAATATACCCGACAGACGATCTTTTCGAAACAGGTATAAGCAGCCCCCTGCCCCCTCCTAGCTGAAATCCTGGGTACGCCCTTGAGAAAGTGCGATTCCCGATCTCGGGTGTTTTCTCCTCTCGGTGAACAATGTACTATTATATATTATTCACAAAAGTGTTAGGAATATGAATGTAAAGTAGGGAGTTATGAATTAGGAACCACCGAATCACAGAAACCACTTAACAAAAAACTAAAGTTCTTAAAAGTGACAGGGCCAATTTATTTTTGAACTAGCTGACCCGCCAGCGGCTTCGCTCGCGTGGCCTTGCGGGATACGGTTAATTACAGTTTTTTAACTATCCCACGGGAACTCTTTAATTTACCGGGATCAAAAGTACCCTATATGTTGACCAGGGATATAGGCCACCACCACACAAAATTTATTTTAAATCGGTCAAGTCGTTTCGGAGATTAGCCCGTACAAACAGACAAACAGAGAAACAAAAAATTTGAAAAAAAATATTATTAGTTCGATTCCACTCCTTACATCCCCCTGCCACGGTTATTAGCATTTTTTACATTGTGCAGAAATTCTACAGTTTTGTTTTATGTAGTGATTACGAGCATAAACTGTTTTTACTACGTTGTAGAAATTCTGGCTCAAAAATACACTATAGAGATCCAACTATCTACACTATGCCTACATGTAAAACTGCTCTAGCTAGTAAAAGCCGTGAAACTACCTATAGATATTTTAAGACACTTAGAGATTCATTAGAGAGCTTACCAACTAGGCAATACTAGCGTTGGGTGGCTACAAGAGAAATGTTTCAATGACGTCAATGAATTTTTATGTGCACGATAAAAATTAGGTAAGCACTTTAAATTATTTTTTTAGATTAATATTTATGTAAAAATACATGATCCTCAAACAAAAAAAATCTTGATACAGTATTAAACTTCAGTTAATCAAATCAATATTTTCATACAGTGACTAGCGTCAAGAATTCTCTCCATCTGCAATGTCTGTAATTTTACTAAGGCGTCATAAAGTTTGAGCTAATAAAAATACACTTTTGGTTAATAAAGGCTTATATTTAAAAAGAAGACTCGTTCTTTATTTCGTTAGATTTTAGAAAATATAACATGTGTTAGGTAGGTACGCTTCTTTGATATCCACAGGTACGTAAACATCTATCGGTAGGCATATCTTTAGCGTAAGTTCAGACGTTGATTAAATATTCGCTAGAACTACAGTTTACTGTTTTATGTGGTGGCAGAGGTCAGCGAAACGCCAAACATATGGTAAAGGCAAACATCTGCCTATAAGATTTTTGACAGGCAGATGTTTGCCTTTTTGCCACTGCTCGTGATATTCTCTCAATCCTTCGAGACAGGAACTACATACACATTAAAACATAGAAGATAAATCATTGAAGTAATAAAAAAAATTAAATAAACAGTACCTATGTAGGTATCAATCCAGGGTATAAACTATCTGCGTTTTGTATCAAAACCATTGAAACGAAATTTATAAAGACATAGATAGACATACAGACGCGCTCACAAACTTTAGTACTAAGTATAAAGATAACATAATTTTTGTGTGTTATAAATAAAGTGGTAGAAAAACAAAAAGAGGCAATATGTCGCTGCCATCCACGTTATGATCCTGTAGACTTGTCTATACTTAGAGTATCTATAAGTGTCTATATAATACCGTACGCATGTCTTATAAAATTATGCATCTACCTGTTATCAAAACAGTCGTAAAATTCTCATAACTGGGTATAGGGCAGACTTGTTTCGCAGTGGAGACCAGTAATCGGCAAACGTGATGGACGTTCTCAAGCTAGATGGAATGGAATGACGCATTACGCGTTAGTGGAATACGCATCCAGGTTGCTGAAGCAACTGAATGCGGTGGCCGAAGATCATACTTGTGGCGATTTATTCTCAAAAAGACAAACATCACTTAATGAACACAAGTAAGTAAGTCAGTAATCAAAATTGGTTTCGGCCCAGTTATTTCCATCAGTGGGAAGCACTCGCAGCGGAGCTTGCCTTGTTGTCAATTGTTCCGCAAACCTTACTAAGTTCACAACTTGGATGGGTTATTACTGATGACATACAGTGACATCAACTGAGCGGTTCAGAGGGAAGATCCTGGTTGTTTGTCTCAGTCAGCAGTCGTTAGGTCACGATGACGAAGACTTCGGGAAGGCTAAAAATATCTCACTAGGTTACCACAAAAGTTTTTTTTATGTTATTAGGAAACGGTACGCACGAGGCCCACCTGCTGATGTCAGTGGTAACCTCTGCTAGAACAGATGCATTTCCACACAAGTGACGAAATGCACTGCGCCCGTAACCTTGGGGTTGTTAATGCTTATGTGCCTGTAATTTCGCCGGCACCCATACCTTCAAACCAAAACACATTACTGCATTACGGTAGAAAAAGGTATGGTGGCAGTACTCCTCCGGACGAACTCTTTCACAAAGAGTTTCTACTGTTCTTCAAATTCTTGTACTATGTCTGGCCACTGGCATCCTCCAAGCCGCACTGGTCGCACGTAGTAGAT
Source organism: Selenia dentaria (assembly GCA_917880725.1). NCBI lineage: Eukaryota > Metazoa > Arthropoda > Insecta > Lepidoptera > Geometridae > Selenia > Selenia dentaria. The sequence goes on from OU862890.1 coordinate 21,244,901, forward strand.
TATGGACCATATACTCCTCTCTCTCTCTCTCTCTCTGAGAAGACAATCCGAGTCTCATCAGTAGAAACATAATGAATGGCTGATTACTTACTTACTTTTACTTGATTTATTTAATTATAAAGTACAATTTGAAAAATTTTATACCGATTTCCATTCTATTCGGTTATTGGAGTGTAACTCAAAAACTACTGAACCGAATTTGATAAAATTATATAAATGGGACCACACAGGATGCCCCAGCTTTCAAACAAAAAAATAATTTTGAGAATCGGTTCTTCCAGTCGAAAGTTATGAGGTAACAAAAATTAAAAAAAAACAGTCGAATTGAGTACCTACTCCTTTTTGGAAGTCGGTAAAAATTAATACCATTTGGGCTGAATTGAGATCTATTAAACTGTTACATTGTTTTACATGTCCCACTTAGGACACTCGATTACTTAAGAGTACGCAAAAGTGACTAGCAGTCAAGGTGGAGTAAAAACCCCGCGGCTCGAATCGGTCGCTCGTTTCAAACATTGCGTAATAGTCGTAAAGCATGAGGATTTCTAGTAAGGACAGCGTCGCAATACTGCAGGTAACATTAATAAAACTTACACAAAGGTGTACAGTTGTATACATAACGTTTTTATAAGAGTATCAATACACTTATAAAAAAACAAAAAGACAAAGACCAATTTTACCAATTCTGAAGCAGTTAATGTAATGTAAAAAAAATAGTTTGAGGTACGAGAAATCGTTTTTAAGCTATGTAGGTACTCACATTTTATTAGGTATCATCCTAATAACTGTGAGGTTTTGTATAGACTACAATATTTTCTTAGTAGGTACATAAATTATTCATACGTTTCGTTGATGATTACACGTCTGTTATATCAAATAAGGTTTTCAGTTTTCTGGGGAAACTGCCCTATGCAGAAGAAAACAGTTAGTTACATTCTACTTTTCACTATGATTGCGAGATATTATAATAACCCAATACAATACCAAAATAAAGGTCACCAATTCAATTTGAAGGTAATTAGAGAAAATGTTTGATCTGTTCTGTAGCCTCAGACTACATAGCCATAGATTAATCAGACTATATCTAAAGATACATAGCGGTCTGTAGCCGCAGCGCAGCGAGCGCAATTAATACACGCAAAGACATCGCCGCTGTTAGTTCCATTTTCAAAAATAAAATTTTGTTTCTTTTTTAACAAACGGTACCTTGACGTATGTAATTCATCATTATTCTGTACGCATAAAGACGTTTTCGTTTTTGTACGCTCGTTGGTACGCGTAACAGACACAAGTAATAAAAAAATCCTCTAGAGGAAAATATGTTTATCCTCGCTTTGGTACACTACTATGACGGACTTGAGAGTAAAAGAGGAATGAAAAATAAATCTAGTGACAGAGAGAGCCGAGAAGTGGCCAGAACAAAGATTCTATAACACTGAGCTAAACAAACATGGTGTAACATATAACTAAATGTTCGATAACCTGTTTATTATTTGTAGGCCAGAGACTCTACGACATTCCTCTAAAATAAAAGTATTTTTTAAACAATTTGTTTTTCTCACATTCATTTCCTTTAGTTGTCTTATCCTTGCTATAATAGCCTTTTTTTTATCCCGTGGAAATCCTTTATGGATACCACCTACCACGGGGAGGTAGGTGGTTATGTGGGATTCCGTATACCCACCAAAACCCGGTGTTCCGTCACTGCCGCTTTTGGCGGGAACGCGGGACAGATTTTCCACACGACCGCGAACCCGCCGCGGCTGTCCGTTGCCGGACCCTTCTCTTCGCGGCACGCCAGAACACATGGCGCGCCGCATCTACCTCGGAGACTAAACCCGCCAACAATGAGCGCCAGACTTCCCCGTGTCTGGACGGCCGTGGTCTCCCTGCGGTGGGTCGGATACGTAGCCCCACCGCCTGCTACATCAGCCACAGGGGATAATCCCCAGCGACCCCACCTCCTCGAGTCTGCGCCGAGCGCCCGGACCCCACCTCCTCGAGCCTGCACCAAAGTGCCCGGGCCCCTCTCCTCGAGCCTGCGCTAAAGCGCCCGGGCCCCACCTCCTCGAGCCTGCACCAAAGTGCCCGGGCCCCCCTCCTCGAGCCTGCGCCAAAGCGCCCGGGCCCCACCTCCTCGAGTCTGCGCCAAAGCGCCCGGACCCCGCCACTCCTATGTGGACTCGGCGGCCAAAGCCCATAGGAGCGGCCCTGCCTGAGCCGGCCAGCGCACCCCAACGCCGGCGCGGCCCCTGGGTTCCTCTTGGCTTCACCGTGGTGATCCAAGCCACGGCTCCTGAGCCCCCCCGCCACGTCAATGCGGGAACCCTTCGGGGTGGTGCTATAATAGCCTAGATTTACTATCTAAAAGCGTCACCCTAACACATTATTATAATGTCTAAGCAAAGACTGATCTTTTCCATCACTGAGAACCAGTGGAAGTCCCTGACCATCATCAGATCCGTACGTCACGTATATAATAATAAAAGTACTGCACATAATAACAGATTTAACCTGTGCATTTTGCATATATGGGACAACATCCACGCAAGGTCTTCAGGTCACAAACTAGGCAGAGCCTTGTACTATGGTACCACGATGACTGATATACCCACAAAACACACATGTTCATGCAACATAAAAGTCCCGGGGAGATAGCAGGGTTGCAATTGCTACTAGCTGCGCCAATCGGCCTTCGATAGCTCGCAGTTTTTGAGTTACACTCCAAAAACTGAAAAGTTTTTAGTTACACTCCAAAAACTGAAAAGTTTTTGAGTTACACTCCAAAAACTGAAAAGTTTTACGCCTTAATGTTATCATCATTGATGGTAAATCACAATCGATCTCGTAAGTAGCAAGGGTCAAAAAAAATGGTGAACAAATTTTTTTACCAGAAAATGGAACAGACTTCGACACCAAAAAGTGTGAAATAACTTATGGTGATAATAGGTACTTTTTAAATGTCATGGTACTGACTTCGGTTCCGTTTTATGGTATTTTTTTAATTCAGTAGATAAACTGTAAACTGAGGATTTATTTTTGACTTAAACTTTGCATTCGTAAGTACAAAATTATTTTTATGAAGGTATAATTTTGTTATTTATAATATGCTTATTACCTACCAATTTATAATGAAAACTGAGTATTCCGAGCAAGTCTCGACGTAGCTTTTGAGACATCACAAAGTCCGCGAAGAATATGCGTTGTATATGTACGTACCTACCTACCATTAATTTTATATTTAACTCATACAAAATTCGATCGGAATTTTACCTCGAATGTACTGGCCGCAGATTCACAATGCTCCAACAAAACGTGCTTAGAAATGTAATGTGTGTGATCATCATCAATGCCATCAACCAATGACCTGTGACCACTGTAACACTTCCACATATTGGTTATTGTTTACTATTCTGCTGAGCTACATTTCGAGAAAATACTTGATACATATATTACATATTGTAAAGTATTGTCATTTAATTTGAAAACCTGAAAATAGCCTCTACGGTCTAACTGCGCATGTTTATTTAGGAGGGCTTAAACATTTTGTTCATTATAAGAATTACTAGTTTACGCGCGAAGTTTTGGGCAGCAAAGTTAAAACGGCCGTATTATAAGTAGGTACTATACATATTAATGCATGACACCTTTCAGCATATACCTCGTTAGTTAATTTTGCAAAGAATATATAAGCAAGTATAAGTATACTTAGTAAATACTTATACTTAAAATTACAATTTCGCCAGGCAATTTTGTCATTGATTACCTATCATGCAGTTTTTTGTACCTATAAAGAATGTTATTATCATAATAGCAAAGGTAATCTTTATACACTACACTTCCGATTATATATTTTCATGCCACCTGCTCGACAATGTTCAATTACATATCACGCAATCTCGACGTAAAGCAAGTATTTCATCCCCAGGGAGGTATTGTTGTATGAAACTCCCAAGGGATTAAAGTGATTTGGAACGTTAAAATTTGTAGGGCAACTATTTTTTTTCTTTTAATGTGATCTTCCTGTGGTGGCCTGGCCAGTTTGATTTACGAATAAACCCTCTTTAAAATGCCTGTTTAAAGAGTATTATAAGTATTATATGCCCTGAGTTTTTATTGTCTCGCAGTAGGCATGAAAAGTTTCATTATTCACCTCGAGAATAAAGCCTGTCTTCGTCTTGGGCGGCTTGAACCCGTCGCTTCCTTCAGGAGTCTACATAACTAGATTAAATAATAATTTAAAATAATATTAACTCTAGGGTCCTTCGTTACGCTCAGGGTCCAATATGCCACTCGTGACGTAAGACACTGCTTTAACCACTCGGTACATAATCTTCTTGATAGACTAGCAGCATATGAAGACCATTACGCTCGCAATACTGGACACGATTCCTTTCAGCACATGCAATCTAATTCCTTCGTTGCATTCCCCTCTTATGCGACTTAAACGCTATCACGGACTCTATTCTAATTGTATATAGGATTCGTTAACGGAATGACGAAATGAAAAAATGTGTTACCTAATAGGTAGAACATTCTTTACATAAGTACATTTTTTATACTTTGAATATTCGGATTTGGGGGATTTATTATATGAGGTTGGTAAGACGTATAATTTACGTCACAACGCATAGTTTGCTCGCTAGTTGCTAGTATTATTTTGTCAATGGCCATGTACTTAATATATAAACGACTGCGTTACCTTGCAATGCAATGGTGTAGGTACGCATCTCAACGTAACAAAAGAATCTTGTAAATACTCAGACCAAGCACGAGAATCTTAATACTTGTTCTGAGGTGAAATAATGCTAAATGGCGTCGTGCTCAACAGATTGTCCTTCGCCTACTTGACGCGACAAATTATGACGATTTCGATTTGCTACCACCGCAAAGAGCAGCGAACCAGACAAACATTCACGGAAACTGGTTTTGCTTTATCAAAATAAGCTCCATTCATTTTAAACGACGAATGGAACTTATTTTGATTTGAGTTCTTTATGTGACTACTATTAATACCTACTACAATGTAATCAGTTACAATAAATCATTACCAAGTAATAGCAATTTTATTACTTATCAGATGCAGATAATTTAACTGTGAAATTGAACTTTATAGTCTTTTAAAGTTCACTTCACTGACTTCATACCTCGTCATTAACATTACCATCGACCCATGCTAATATCTTACCTAATATTACAAATGCGAAATAGAGTTTGTTTGTTTGTTACGCTTTCAAGCCTAAACGGCTGAACGGATCTCGATGAAATTTGGCAAGAAGATAGATTATACCGCTGCTATAAAAAGCTGAATCTTTAAACATCTAGTGTAACGAAACAGATCGATAATATTGTATGAAAAAAATACTTAGGTTAGAAAAGGCACATGCAAAGAGTAATAACCGAACAGAATTCATACATATTACTCGCTCTCTGCAGAAAAAAATCGTAAATAGGTCCATAAAAATTAACTTTCACATCCAAACTCTCAGAATTTTCAGCGATAACACTATATTTTTAGGTAACAGCCAATATATAGTTCTAAATTAGTAACCAGCAGTTATTTCAAATTGTGTTAGTAAGCATCGTAATTTAGTTTAAAATTGTGGTTAGACCGCGCCTTAAACCTTTTTGTCGTGAAAAAAAAACAAACAACCATATAGTGTTATTTTCTCATTTATAATATTACTAGCTGCGCCCCGCGGTTTCACCCGCGTTGTGGTGAATATAATATACCATAAGTAAAACAGGTATAAAACATTATAGAACTGAGGTAAAACTGAGCTATATACTCGATAGATAGGCAGGTAGGTTATGAATATATTCACTAACTAACTTAATTTATTCACACCTTGTAGATTTGTATAATTTTGCGGAAATTAACACGTTTATGTGATCTGATTATTGGCTTGTTCCGTCTGTACTCAAAACCGGACTTGCGATACGATTAAGATAAAATATAGCTTAATATTATTATACAATTTTGCGTTTTAAAAGTGGGACACTCGCGCATTGACGCGTTTTTAAACTAAGGTGACTGACTTTTGTTGCATAACGATGGTCGTGGTATATTATGGTACACGTAATATTGTCACGCTATGTTTCGTGTAACGCCATCACGTAGGTACATACCCTGTATAGAACCCAGTTATTAACAGTATACCATAGACAAACTAATAATAATAATTGTTTTTATTATATTAGTATAAAAAAACATATTATTATTTATTCAATTTATTTCACGGATTACGTCCGGTCCTTTGCAAAGGCATATCCATTTATTAAAAATAAAAGGAATAATAATATGTATACCTGGAAATATGCATGTACCGCCACTGTTAAAAACTAATGGTATTAATGTATCTTCAAGTATCTAATTAAATATATTATTATATATTTAAATATAATAAATTTAATTAGATGGCAAGATGTAATGACCAAGAAGGCAAGGAAGATCTAAGTAAACCGTCCTAGTAATTTAAGTATAATTAATTATAGTATCGTCTGTGCTCTCTGGTATGTGGTATATGTCTGGTATACGGCATACGGTACCTGAGGCCGTAGCACATAATATACAATAATATGCGGAAAAGTATTCACATCGTAAGCATCAACGCGTCACGCTTCGTAGTAGAAACTATACGAGTTATCTGTGTCACAGTTGCACTACATAAATAACGGTTTGTACTGTTTCACGTGAACGACACGTTACGGGACACTTACGCAGTTATTTGTGCTAGGCCCACTGAAAAAGTTTTATAGTAAGTATAATATGTACATACCTGCATATATTTTTATTTAAGTACATAGGTCTCTCATAGGTAATCTCTGGAGATCTATTTTGTTATCTTTCCGAGACAATGTCGAAAGACTAAAATTGGTCCAGAGTACTTATAGTACATATATAATACATTAAAATATAATATTGTTAATCTTTATCTATGTTATGTATGAATCCCTATTTCCCTTGGTCACGCCATAACTTGCGCACGACTCTACCGATTTCGAAGAAATTTGGCAAAGAGATATATTATGTACCGGGAAAGGAAATTATATATAAGACAACGTTCCTACTTATTTTGAGAGAGAAAATAATAATATAAAAATGTTTACATATTATCGCAATCACATACATCAAGCAGTATTGATTAAGTATTCGGCCTGTCAAACATTATTTACATATCCATGCCATATGCGTTTTCCTCGTATTTACCAACATTCGGCGAACCAGGTAGATCCAAGAAACCGACTGTCCTTCGCGGGTTCAACAATCTACACAGAAACGTCGAAAGCTCACGGAATCAACAGGAAACTCTACCTACTTAATCTGCAGAGAAAACAGATGCACTCACCTGCATCTTCGAATGTGGGTCTTGGGGTCGGCAGTGGAACACTTTTACTTTCGATGCACTGTGGCCAACGCTTGACCCGGATCTCGAAGCTATGATTGGTAAAGTATTTCACTAAGGTTTAGGAGGCAGTGAAGCGTTACAGTCTGCGTCTAGTTGGAGAGTGCTGGAGCGAGCTCAGGTGCCGTAACCTCTTACTTAACACGCCAACGTCAATCCCCTCTCTTTAGTCGCTGTGGTAGCGCGTATTACCGGACGCGTACGTCGGCCGCAGCTGAGCTCTATGCCATCGGCAATATGCGTTACGTTAACGACTCTCCTTGTGAACTAAGTGAGCAATAAACACCTTTAACCACAACTTGTAATGGCTAATACAAAGGCTTACAAGTACTACTACATATATTATAAATATTATTATATTCTGCACATAACTGAACGTTATGCAATACTGTTTACAAAATATCTAGGTTAGTTAATCAGAATTTAAGATAATACGGCTTATTTCAATAACTAGGTGCATTCGTTCCATTGTAATTAACTTTAAATGGGTCAATCACAGCGCATATTATTAGTTAATTGGTTAGAGACTCAGTCAATAATATTACTTAATTGAAAACAAACAAAAATTTCGTATATATACCTACCTGCCTAATCTACATACGGTTTTGTATACAATTTACGATATGATTTTATGCATTAATAATTATAGGTTAACTAGGATGATAATCCTAGTTAAAATGCATTAAAAAAAACGTAATTAGTATTATTTATTCTGTGCACTGTACTCTGTAGACAAACTAATTGAGTCGACAGGATCTCGGAGTTAGTTGCGGTAATTGAAAACCATGTAGGCTGAATGTTACGTTACGCACATGACTATGACTCAACAATGTTAAGGAAAAGGCAAGGCGGTTTTACAGTTCCGGCAGAATAAAAACTCAATGCTTTCTTTTCCATTTAAGAATACGGGCGCCTGTAATAAGTTATAATTTTTGAACTGAAAAGGTACTTAGTTAAGACTTTCAGAGAGTATGTATTATTACGGTGGATGTACCAACCAAAATAATGTCATAAATAAATCTAATCGAATTTATATTTATACACAACACAATACACTAGGGGAACGTTCCGGAAAGCGCCCTCAACGCTCACAACTGTCGCGCCCCGGTTTGCCGTTCCCTTTGGTTGACAGTGACAGCTCGCAATGATCACGTATACGCACCTTCGAACCGCAAGCGTTGTGGTCGTGGCGTGAGCGTTTTCGGTGACGTATCGAACGCCGCGAGTGATTTCGGCGCTTTCCGGAACGTAGCCTTTATAAAATGAACGAATTGTATAATAAAAAAGCATTTATTTTAAATAAATGGATCATTATAGGAGACATGTTTATTTTCAATTTAACTTTATTCATGCACTTCGTAAAAACTGTATTAATTACATTTTTATAATTAATTAAAGATGAATTTTTGATACAGGCTGTAAAATAACTAATAGAAAAGGTGGTCAAATGCGAATCATAAAACACTTAAAAATTATTTAAGTAAGTATCAATGTACCATGAAACATTTATTGTTTTAGCGTTGTTCTTATAAATTCTATTTTTAGGGGGTATTTATTTACATCGTGATATTTATTATGGAATATAATACTTAAGTTAAGTTAGTCAAATTTATCGATTACAATTAGAATTAGTCTTTATTATTTAAACGTTGTATTCAACCATACTGGCGGACTATTTTAGCCCACTCCCATGGATAGTTTCTTTGCACGAAGGCCAAGGTCCGTCGAATATGGCGCGCTTCTTGTGGAGAACACTGGGGGCATGCACCCCGGAGCACAAGGGGTGCTAGAGCTGTAATAAACAAACAATTTTAATTTACCTAATGTAATTTACCTTTATATTTTATTACCTTTATATTGCTTAAGAGCCTATATCTCTTTACTAAATTATACTCAACGCTAAATCGCTCTAAAAAGTAGGTACTAGAAGGACGCATTTCATACGACCGCCAATTCACCAGACAACTGTTAGAAGAAGGTTCATCATCATCATCATCTCAGCCGTAGGACGTCCACTGCTGAACATAGGCCTCCCCCATGATTTTCCAAAAGGACCGGTTGGAAGCGGCCTGCATCCAACGTCGTCCTGCGACCTTCATCAGGTCGTCTGTCCACCGTGTCGGTGGACGACCTACGCTGCGCTTGCTGGTCCGTGGTCTCCACTCCAGAACCTTTCGGCCCCATCGGCCATCTGTTCTGCGTGCTATGTGCCCTGCCCACTGCCACTTCAACTGGCTAATCTTCTGGGCTATGTCGGTGACTTTCGTTCTTCTACGGATCTCCTCATTTCTGATTCGATCACGTAGAGAAACCCCGAGCATAGCCCTCTCCATAGCTCGTTGTGCGACTTTGAGCTTCTCTATGAGGCCCATAGTAAGAGACCACGTTTCAGTGCCATAAGTCATCACTGGTAACACACATTGGTCGAAGACTCTTGTCTTGAGGTTGAAGGTGTCTTAAGTAGGTGTCGTAAGGTCTTGAGGTGAGAAGAAGGTTGTGTTTTACAAATCAAATCAAAGTGTATTTATTATTAATAAAAAGTACACTGTAGGATTAATAATGCATAATTAAAAAATAAAGTAAAAAATAACAATACAAGTACAATTCTTTAACAACCAATACGACGAAAGGGATATATTATGCTCAGCGATATTCCGCATTTACATTTTCACACGCAGGCGGTGTTTTTCAGTGTACCTACCCCTTGCTCGGACTGTTATTTTGTTCGCTGAGAAAGTGCCCATGATGGCCGGGCCACATCAATGTTTAACATCAATGGCCATCAACGCCATATAAAACGCAATAATTATTTTAGTAATTATCGCGATATATCTATGATTATAAAAAAATATCATGATTATGTCCAATATTTTCTCTACATATAACATGTTTAAAATATTATTTAAGTTAATTAATTAATTAATAATATTAATATATTAATTTATAATTAATATTCATTAATATCTCCCAAAAACCGACACCGAACCGACTGAAATTAGGAAAAAAGTGATTCCTTGCAGCTTCACATGAACAACTTGTTTCGAAATTTAGTTTATACTCATGGATTATCCGTTGTTTTTTTATCTATAACAAGTTCAAAATTTTTGAACAGACCTAATTTTATTTTTAATATGAAAAACGGGTCACGTAAAAAAGTCAGATATTTCCGACTATAGTTTCAACCACATACGGTGGTCTTTTTCAAGGAGAGTGCAGTGGGCCGAGCACGAAAATCTGCTTAAGTGTAACGTTATCGTATTTAGCACATACTATGTGTTATCTGTGCCACTATTGTACTAGATAAATGAAAGTTTGTACTAAATACGTTAACGATGCGATTACGTTACACGTAAGCAGATGTTTGTGCTCGGCCCACTGAACGCTCGCGGTTGCGTCTCGCCTCGCACACGCCTCATGTCCATAATATTGTGATAATAGGTACCTACTTTTGAACTATCATGGTACCAATTTCAACAAGTTATTTCACACTTTTTGGTGTTGAAGTCGGTTCCTCTTTTTGGTAAAAAAAATCTCTATCTCAAATTCTCCTCACTAAATCAAATCTCCATTATTTAATCACGGTTTTGTATGAACTTGGGACCAATAACTATTAATATATTAATTTATAATTAATATTCATTAATATCTCCCAAAAACCGACACCGAACCGACTGAAATTAGGAAAAAAGTGATTCCTTGCAGCTTCACATGAACAACTTGTTTCGAAATTTAGTTTATACTCATGGATTATCCGTTGTTTTTTTATCTATAACAAGTTCAAAATTTTTGAACAGACCTAATTTTAATTTTTAATATGAAAAACGGGTCACGTAAAAAAGTCAGATATTTCCGACTTTAGTTTCAACCACATACGGTGGTCTTTTTCAAGGAGAGTGCAGTGGGCCGAGCACGAAAATCTGCTTAAGTGTAACGTTATCGTATTTAGCACATACTATGTGTTATCTGTGCCACTATTGTACTAGATAAATGAAAGTTTGTACTAAATACGTTAACGATGCGATTACGTTACACGTAAGCAGATGTTTGTGCTCGGCCCACTGAACGCTCGCGGTTGCGTCTCGCCTCGCACACGCCTCATGTCCATAATATTGTGATAATAGGTACCTACTTTTGAACTATCATGGTACCAATTTCAACAAGTTATTTCACACTTTTTGGTGTTGAAGTCGGTTCCTCTTTTTGGTAAAAAAAAATCTCTATCTCAAATTCTCCTCACTAAATCAAATCTCCATTATTTAATCACGGTTTTGTATGAACTTGGGACCAATAACTATTAATATATTAATTTATAATTAATATTCATTAATATCTCCCAAAAACCGACACCGAACCGACTGAAATTAGGAAAAAAGTGATTCCTTGCAGCTTCACATGAACAACTTGTTTCGAAATTTAGTTTATACTCATGGATTATCCGTTGTTTTTTTATCTATAACAAGTTCAAAATTTTTGAACAGACCTAATTTAAATTTTTAATATGTAAAACGGGTCACGTAAAAAAGTCAGATATTTCCGACTATAGTTTCAACCACATACGGTGGTCTTTTTCAAGGAGAGTGCAGTGGGCCGAGCACGAAAATCTGCTTAAGTGTAACGTTATCGTATTTAGCACATACTATGTGTTATCTGTGCCACTATTGTACTAGATAAATGAAAGTTTGTACTAAATACGTTAACGATGCGATTACGTTACACGTAAGCAGATGTTTGTGCTCGGCCCACTGAACGCTCGCGGTTGCGTCTCGCCTCGCACACGCCTCATGTCCATAATATTGTGATAATAGGTACCTACTTTTGAACTATCATGGTACCAATTTCAACAAGTTATTTCACACTTTTTGGTGTTGAAGTCGGTTCCTCTTTTTGGTAAAAAAAAATCTCTATCTCAAACTCTCCTCACTAAATCAAATCTTTATTATTTAATCACGGTTTTGTATGAACTTGGGACCAATAACTATTAATATATTAATTTATAATTAATATTCATTAATATCTCCCAAAAACCGACACCGAACCGACTGAAATTAGGAAAAAAGTGATTCCTTGCAGCTTCACATGAACAACTTGTTTCGAAATTTAGTTTATACTCATGGATTATCCGTTGTTTTTTTATCTATAACAAGTTCAAAATTTTTGAATAGACCTAATTTTATTTTTAATATGAAAAACGGGTCACGTAAAAAAGTCAGATATTTCCGACTATAGTTTCAACCACATACGGTGGTCTTTTTCAAGGAGAGTGCAGTGGGCCGAGCACGAAAATCTGCTTAAGTGTAACGTTATCGTATTTAGCACATACTATGTGTTATCTGTGCCACTATTGTACTAGATAAATGAAAGTTTGTACTAAATACGTTAACGATGCGATTACGTTACACGTAAGCAGATGTTTGTGCTCGGCCCACTGAACGCTCGCGGTTGCGTCTCGCCTCGCACACGCCTCATGTCCATAATATTGTGATAATAGGTACCTACTTTTGAACTACCATGGTACCAATTTCAACAAGTTATTTCACACTTTTTGGTGTTGAAGTCGGTTCCTCTTTTTGGTAAAAAAAAATCTCTATCTCAAATTCTCCTCACTAAATCAAATCTCCAATATTTAATCACGGTTTTGTATGAACTTGGGACCAATAACTATTAATATATTAATTGATAATTAATATTCATTAATATCTCCCAAAAACCGACACCGAACCGACTGAAATTAGGAAAAAAGTGATTCCTTGCAGCTTCACATGAACAACTTGTTTCAAAATTTAGTTTATACTCATGGATTATCCGTTGTTTTTTTATCTATAACAAGTTCAAAATTTTTGAACAGACCTAATTTTATTTTTAATATGAAAAACGGGTCACGTAAAAAAGTCAGATATTTCCGACTATAGTTTCAACCACATACGGTGGTCTTTTTCAAGGAGAGTGCAGTGGGCCGAGCACGAAAATCTGCTTAAGTGTAACGTTATCGTATTTAGCACATACTATGTGTTATCTGTGCCACTATTGTACTAGATAAATGAAAGTTTGTACTAAATACGTTAACGATGCGATTACGTTACACGTAAGCAGATGTTTGTGCTCGGCCCACTGAACGCTCGCGGTTGCGTCTCGCCTCGCACACGCCTCATGTCCATAATATTGTGATAATAGGTACCTACTTTTGAACTATCATGGTACCAATTTCAACAAGTTATTTCACACTTTTTGGTGTTGAAGTCGGTTCCTCTTTTTGGTAAAAAAAAATCTCTATCTCAAATTCTCCTCACTAAATCAAATCTTTATTATTTAATCACGGTTTTGTATGATCTTGGGACCAATAACTATTAATATATTAATTTATAATTAATATTCATTAATATCTCCCAAAAACCGACACCGAACCGACTGAAATTAGGAAAAAAGTGATTCCTTGCAGCTTCACATGAACAACTTGTTTCGAAATTTAGTTTATACTCATGGATTATCCGTTGTTTTTTTATCTATAACAAGTTCAAAATTTTTGAACAGACCTAATTTTAATTTTTAATATGAAAAACGGGTCACGTAAAAAAGTCAGATATTTCCGACTATAGTTTCAACCACATACGGTGGTCTTTTTCAAGGAGAGTGCAGTGGGCCGAGCACGAAAATCTGCTTAAGTGTAACGTTATCGTATTTAGCACATACTATGTGTTATCTGTGCCACTATTGTACTAGATAAATGAAAGTTTGTACTAAATACGTTAACGATGCGATTACGTTACACGTAAGCAGATGTTTGTGCTCGGCCCACTGAACGCTCGCGGTTGCGTCTCGCCTCGCACACGCCTCATGTCCATAATATTGTGATAATAGGTACCTACTTTTGAACTATCATGGTACCAATTTCAACAAGTTATTTCACACTTTTTGGTGTTGAAGTCGGTTCCTCTTTTTGGTAAAAAAAAATCTCTATCTCAAATTCTCCTCACTAAATCAAATCTCCATTATTTAATCACGGTTTTGTATGAACTTGGGACCAATAACTATTAATATATTAATTTATAATTAATATTCATTAATATCTCCCAAAAACCGACACCGAACCGACTGAAATTAGGAAAAAAGTGATTCCTTGCAGCTTCACATGAACAACTTGTTTCGAAATTTAGTTTATACTCATGGATTATCCGTTGTTTTTTTATCTATAACAAGTTCAAAATTTTTGAACAGACCTAATTTTATTTTTAATATGAAAAACGGGTCACGTAAAAAAGTCAGATATTTCCGACTATAGTTTCAACCACATACGGTGGTCTTTTTCAAGGAGAGTGCAGTGGGCCGAGCACGAAAATCTGCTTAAGTGTAACGTTATCGTATTTAGCACATACTATGTGTTATCTGTGCCACTATTGTACTAGATAAATGAAAGTTTGTACTAAATACGTTAACGATGCGATTACGTTACACGTAAGCAGATGTTTGTGCTCGGCCCACTGAACGCTCGCGGTTGCGTCTCGCCTCGCACACGCCTCATGTCCATAATATTGTGATAATAGGTACCTACTTTTGAACTATCATGGTACCAATTTCAACAAGTTATTTCACACTTTTTGGTGTTGAAGTCGGTTCCTCTTTTTGGTAAAAAAAATCTCTATCTCAAATTCTCCACACTAAATCAAATCTCCATTATTTAATCACGGTTTTGTATGAACTTGGGACCAATAACTATTAATATATTATTGTATAATTAATATTCATTAATATCTCCCAAAAACCGACACCGAACCGACTGAAATTAGGAAAAAAGTGATTCCTTGCAGCTTCACATGAACAACTTGTTTCGAAATTTAGTTTATACTCATGGATTATCCGTTGTTTTTTTATCTATAACAAGTTCAAAATTTTTGAACAGACCTAATTTTATTTTTAATATGAAAAACGGGTCACGTAAAAAAGTCAGATATTTCCGACTATAGTTTCAACCACATACGGTGGTCTTTTTCAAGGAGAGTGCAGTGGGCCGAGCACGAAAATCTGCTTAAGTGTAACGTTATCGTATTTAGCACATACTATGTGTTATCTGTGCCACTATTGTACTAGATAAATGAAAGTTTGTACTAAATACGTTAACGATGCGATTACGTTACACGTAAGCAGATGTTTGTGCTCGGCCCACTGAACGCTCGCGGTTGCGTCTCGCCTCGCACACGCCTCATGTCCATAATATTGTGATAATAGGTACCTACTTTTGAACTATCATGGTACCAATTTCAACAAGTTATTTCACACTTTTTGGTGTTGAAGTCGGTTCCTCTTTTTGGTAAAAAAAAATCTCTATCTCAAATTCTCCTCACTAAATCAAATCTCCATTATTTAATCACGGTTTTGTATGAACTTGGGACCAATAACTATTAATATATTAATTTATAATTAATATTCATTAATATCTCCCAAAAACCGACACCGAACCGACTGAAATTAGGAAAAAAGTGATTCCTTGCAGCTTCACATGAACAACTTGTTTCAAAATTTAGTTTATACTCATGGATTATCCGTTGTTTTTTTATCTATAACAAGTTCAAAATTTTTGAACAGACCTAATTTTATTTTTAATATGAAAAACGGGTCACGTAAAAAAGTCAGATATTTCCGACTATAGTTTCAACCACATACGGTGGTCTTTTTCAAGGAGAGTGCAGTGGGCCGAGCACGAAAATCTGCTTAAGTGTAACGTTATCGTATTTAGCACATACTATGTGTTATCTGTGCCACTATTGTACTAGATAAATGAAAGTTTGTACTAAATACGTTAACGATGCGATTACGTTACACGTAAGCAGATGTTTGTGCTCGGCCCACTGAACGCTCGCGGTTGCGTCTCGCCTCGCACACGCCTCATGTCCATAATATTGTGATAATAGGTACCTACTTTTGAACTATCATGGTACCAATTTCAACAAGTTATTTCACACTTTTTGGTGTTGAAGTCGGTTCCTCTTTTTGGTAAAAAAAAATCTCTATCTCAAATTCTCCTCACTAAATCAAATCTTTATTATTTAATCACGGTTTTGTATGATCTTGGGACCAATAACTATTAATATATTAATTTATAATTAATATTCATTAATATCTCCCAAAAACCGACACCGAACCGACTGAAATTAGGAAAAAAGTGATTCCTTGCAGCTTCACATGAACAACTTGTTTCGAAATTTAGTTTATACTCATGGATTATCCGTTGTTTTTTTATCTATAACAAGTTCAAAATTTTTGAACAGACCTAATTTTAATTTTTAATATGAAAAACGGGTCACGTAAAAAAGTCAGATATTTCCGACTATAGTTTCAACCACATACGGTGGTCTTTTTCAAGGAGAGTGCAGTGGGCCGAGCACGAAAATCTGCTTAAGTGTAACGTTATCGTATTTAGCACATACTATGTGTTATCTGTGCCACTATTGTACTAGATAAATGAAAGTTTGTACTAAATACGTTAACGATGCGATTACGTTACACGTAAGCAGATGTTTGTGCTCGGCCCACTGAACGCTCGCGGTTGCGTCTCGCCTCGCACACGCCTCATGTCCATAATATTGTGATAATAGGTACCTACTTTTGAACTATCATGGTACCAATTTCAACAAGTTATTTCACACTTTTTGGTGTTGAAGTCGGTTCCTCTTTTTGGTAAAAAAAAATCTCTATCTCAAATTCTCCTCACTAAATCAAATCTCCATTATTTAATCACGGTTTTGTATGAACTTGGGACCAATAACTATTAATATATTAATTTATAATTAATATTCATTAATATCTCCCAAAAACCGACACCGAACCGACTGAAATTAGGAAAAAAGTGATTCCTTGCAGCTTCACATGAACAACTTGTTTCGAAATTTAGTTTATACTCATGGATTATCCGTTGTTTTTTTATCTATAACAAGTTCAAAATTTTTGAATAGACCTAATTTTATTTTTAATATGAAAAACGGGTCACGTAAAAAAGTCAGATATTTCCGACTATAGTTTCAACCACATACGGTGGTCTTTTTCAAGGAGAGTGCAGTGGGCCGAGCACGAAAATCTGCTTAAGTGTAACGTTATCGTATTTAGCACATACTATGTGTTATCTGTGCCACTATTGTACTAGATAAATGAAAGTTTGTACTAAATACGTTAACGATGCGATTACGTTACACGTAAGCAGATGTTTGTGCTCGGCCCACTGAACGCTCGCGGTTGCGTCTCGCCTCGCACACGCCTCATGTCCATAATATTGTGATAATAGGTACCTACTTTTGAACTACCATGGTACCAATTTCAACAAGTTATTTCACACTTTTTGGTGTTGAAGTCGGTTCCTCTTTTTGGTAAAAAAAAATCTCTATCTCAAATTCTCCTCACTAAATCAAATCTCCAATATTTAATCACGGTTTTGTATGAACTTGGGACCAATAACTATTAATATATTAATTGATAATTAATATTCATTAATATCTCCCAAAAACCGACACCGAACCGACTGAAATTAGGAAAAAAGTGATTCCTTGCAGCTTCACATGAACAACTTGTTTCAAAATTTAGTTTATACTCATGGATTATCCGTTGTTTTTTTATCTATAACAAGTTCAAAATTTTTGAACAGACCTAATTTTATTTTTAATATGAAAAACGGGTCACGTAAAAAAGTCAGATATTTCCGACTATAGTTTCAACCACATACGGTGGTCTTTTTCAAGGAGAGTGCAGTGGGCCGAGCACGAAAATCTGCTTAAGTGTAACGTTATCGTATTTAGCACATACTATGTGTTATCTGTGCCACTATTGTACTAGATAAATGAAAGTTTGTACTAAATACGTTAACGATGCGATTACGTTACACGTAAGCAGATGTTTGTGCTCGGCCCACTGAACGCTCGCGGTTGCGTCTCGCCTCGCACACGCCTCATGTCCATAATATTGTGATAATAGGTACCTACTTTTGAACTATCATGGTACCAATTTCAACAAGTTATTTCACACTTTTTGGTGTTGAAGTCGGTTCCTCTTTTTGGTAAAAAAAAATCTCTATCTCAAATTCTCCTCACTAAATCAAATCTTTATTATTTAATCACGGTTTTGTATGATCTTGGGACCAATAACTATTAATATATTAATTTATAATTAATATTCATTAATATCTCCCAAAAACCGACACCGAACCGACTGAAATTAGGAAAAAAGTGATTCCTTGCAGCTTCACATGAACAACTTGTTTCGAAATTTAGTTTATACTCATGGATTATCCGTTGTTTTTTTATCTATAACAAGTTCAAAATTTTTGAACAGACCTAATTTTAATTTTTAATATGAAAAACGGGTCACGTAAAAAAGTCAGATATTTCCGACTATAGTTTCAACCACATACGGTGGTCTTTTTCAAGGAGAGTGCAGTGGGCCGAGCACGAAAATCTGCTTAAGTGTAACGTTATCGTATTTAGCACATACTATGTGTTATCTGTGCCACTATTGTACTAGATAAATGAAAGTTTGTACTAAATACGTTAACGATGCGATTACGTTACACGTAAGCAGATGTTTGTGCTCGGCCCACTGAACGCTCGCGGTTGCGTCTCGCCTCGCACACGCCTCATGTCCATAATATTGTGATAATAGGTACCTACTTTTGAACTATCATGGTACCAATTTCAACAAGTTATTTCACACTTTTTGGTGTTGAAGTCGGTTCCTCTTTTTGGTAAAAAAAAATCTCTATCTCAAATTCTCCTCACTAAATCAAATCTCCATTATTTAATCACGGTTTTGTATGAACTTGGGACCAATAACTATTAATATATTAATTTATAATTAATATTCATTAATATCTCCCAAAAACCGACACCGAACCGACTGAAATTAGGAAAAAAGTGATTCCTTGCAGCTTCACATGAACAACTTGTTTCGAAATTTAGTTTATACTCATGGATTATCCGTTGTTTTTTTATCTATAACAAGTTCAAAATTTTTGAACAGACCTAATTTTATTTTTAATATGAAAAACGGGTCACGTAAAAAAGTCAGATATTTCCGACTATAGTTTCAACCACATACGGTGGTCTTTTTCAAGGAGAGTGCAGTGGGCCGAGCACGAAAATCTGCTTAAGTGTAACGTTATCGTATTTAGCACATACTATGTGTTATCTGTGCCACTATTGTACTAGATAAATGAAAGTTTGTACTAAATACGTTAACGATGCGATTACGTTACACGTAAGCAGATGTTTGTGCTCGGCCCACTGAACGCTCGCGGTTGCGTCTCGCCTCGCACACGCCTCATGTCCATAATATTGTGATAATAGGTACCTACTTTTGAACTATCATGGTACCAATTTCAACAAGTTATTTCACACTTTTTGGTGTTGAAGTCGGTTCCTCTTTTTGGTAAAAAAAATCTCTATCTCAAATTCTCCACACTAAATCAAATCTCCATTATTTAATCACGGTTTTGTATGAACTTGGGACCAATAACTATTAATATATTATTGTATAATTAATATTCATTAATATCTCCCAAAAACCGACACCGAACCGACTGAAATTAGGAAAAAAGTGATTCCTTGCAGCTTCACATGAACAACTTGTTTCGAAATTTAGTTTATACTCATGGATTATCCGTTGTTTTTTTATCTATAACAAGTTCAAAATTTTTGAACAGACCTAATTTTATTTTTAATATGAAAAACGGGTCACGTAAAAAAGTCAGATATTTCCGACTATAGTTTCAACCACATACGGTGGTCTTTTTCAAGGAGAGTGCAGTGGGCCGAGCACGAAAATCTGCTTAAGTGTAACGTTATCGTATTTAGCACATACTATGTGTTATCTGTGCCACTATTGTACTAGATAAATGAAAGTTTGTACTAAATACGTTAACGATGCGATTACGTTACACGTAAGCAGATGTTTGTGCTCGGCCCACTGAACGCTCGCGGTTGCGTCTCGCCTCGCACACGCCTCATGTCCATAATATTGTGATAATAGGTACCTACTTTTGAACTATCATGGTACCAATTTCAACAAGTTATTTCACACTTTTTGGTGTTGAAGTCGGTTCCTCTTTTTGGTAAAAAAAAATCTCTATCTCAAATTCTCCTCACTAAATCAAATCTCCATTATTTAATCACGGTTTTGTATGAACTTGGGACCAATAACTATTAATATATTAATTTATAATTAATATTCATTAATATCTCCCAAAAACCGACACCGAACCGACTGAAATTAGGAAAAAAGTGATTCCTTGCAGCTTCACATGAACAACTTGTTTCAAAATTTAGTTTATACTCATGGATTATCCGTTGTTTTTTTATCTATAACAAGTTCAAAATTTTTGAACAGACCTAATTTTATTTTTAATATGAAAAACGGGTCACGTAAAAAAGTCAGATATTTCCGACTATAGTTTCAACCACATACGGTGGTCTTTTTCAAGGAGAGTGCAGTGGGCCGAGCACGAAAATCTGCTTAAGTGTAACGTTATCGTATTTAGCACATACTATGTGTTATCTGTGCCACTATTGTACTAGATAAATGAAAGTTTGTACTAAATACGTTAACGATGCGATTACGTTACACGTAAGCAGATGTTTGTGCTCGGCCCACTGAACGCTCGCGGTTGCGTCTCGCCTCGCACACGCCTCATGTCCATAATATTGTGATAATAGGTACCTACTTTTGAACTATCATGGTACCAATTTCAACAAGTTATTTCACACTTTTTGGTGTTGAAGTCGGTTCCTCTTTTTGGTAAAAAAAAATCTCTATCTCAAATTCTCCTCACTAAATCAAATCTTTATTATTTAATCACGGTTTTGTATGATCTTGGGACCAATAACTATTAATATATTAATTTATAATTAATATTCATTAATATCTCCCAAAAACCGACACCGAACCGACTGAAATTAGGAAAAAAGTGATTCCTTGCAGCTTCACATGAACAACTTGTTTCGAAATTTAGTTTATACTCATGGATTATCCGTTGTTTTTTTATCTATAACAAGTTCAAAATTTTTGAACAGACCTAATTTTAATTTTTAATATGAAAAACGGGTCACGTAAAAAAGTCAGATATTTCCGACTATAGTTTCAACCACATACGGTGGTCTTTTTCAAGGAGAGTGCAGTGGGCCGAGCACGAAAATCTGCTTAAGTGTAACGTTATCGTATTTAGCACATACTATGTGTTATCTGTGCCACTATTGTACTAGATAAATGAAAGTTTGTACTAAATACGTTAACGATGCGATTACGTTACACGTAAGCAGATGTTTGTGCTCGGCCCACTGAACGCTCGCGGTTGCGTCTCGCCTCGCACACGCCTCATGTCCATAATATTGTGATAATAGGTACCTACTTTTGAACTATCATGGTACCAATTTCAACAAGTTATTTCACACTTTTTGGTGTTGAAGTCGGTTCCTCTTTTTGGTAAAAAAAAATCTCTATCTCAAATTCTCCTCACTAAATCAAATCTCCATTATTTAATCACGGTTTTGTATGAACTTGGGACCAATAACGCGTAATTCTATAATATTACATTGGATATTAGATTGTACGCGGGGAGTTCAAAGTATTGTCGGGGTAATATACTAATGATGAGGGTAATTAAATTATCTCATTAGTTTATGACACTCATTGAGGGTATAAATACAAAATTTTATTTTATTGTCGGTATTAGTATTCAAAATATCATTTCGGAAAGGCAACTACGATGACTGATACGACAATGTTGAAAAAAATCGAGCATCGCGCTGTGATAAAATTCCTCACAAAACAAGGAAAGACTCAAAAAGTAATTCACGAAGAAATAATGGCTGTTTACCAAGAATCTGCCCCTTCATTATCTACAATTCAGAAGTGGTCAAGTGAATTTAAACGGGTTAGAGAGTGTATTGAAGACGACCCTCGTGCCGGTTAGTGCCGCTACTAAAGAAAACGTAACAATTGTTGAGAAACTTGTACTCGAAGATGCCCGTGTAAGAGTGAAAATATTAGCAGAAAGAACCAAGCTATCCGCGGGTACCATTCACACTATCCTTTATGACCATCTGAATTTGTCAAAGGCCAGTGCAAGATGGGTGCCTCGAATGCTCACAGCGCTTCAGAAACAAGTGCGAGTTGATTGTTGCAAGGAGTTTTTGGAACTCTGTGGTGAAAACCCGCAAAGTATTTATGATCGAATTGTTACTGGTGATGAAACGTGGGTTCATGACTATGATCCTCAGAGCAAGCAGGAGTCTATGCAGTGGCATAAAAAAGAACCAGCCCCACCGAAGAAGTTCAAAGTCAGCCCATCCGCCGGAAAGCTCATGACCACAGTGTTTTGGGATTCCAAAGGAATCTTATTAATTGAGTACACAAAAAAAGGTGAGAGTATTACTGGCGCAACGTACGCTAACACCCTGCGCAATTTAAAGGAGGCAATAAAAGAAAAAAGACGGGGAAAATTGACCGCAGGTGTATTGCTTCTGAACGACAACGCGCCTGTTAACAAGGCGCGCATTGCCAATGCTTCTGTGCGGGATTGCGGATTTGAAGAAATCAATCATCCACCCTACAGCCCGGACCTAGCCCCTAGTGATTACTTTCTGTTCCCAAATCTCAAAAAAGAACTTCGAGGCAAGCATTTTTCCGACGATGAAGAGTTAAAGGCAGCAATTAACGATCATTTTTCAGACCAGGAAGAAAAATATTTTTAGGAGGGAATTGAAAAGTTATTTTCCAGGACAAATAAGTGTGTTCAGAACTATATTGAACAACAAATTTTATTCAGAATTTTCTGCTTATTTTTTCATGTCTGTACCGAGAATACATTGAACTCCCCTCGTACATTATTACAATATGAAAAACAACTCAACAAATAGTACCTTATTCAAAATTAAATGTTATAGGCGTCGATATTCTAAGTAAGCTTGGCAAAGTCACGCATTTCTATGTCATAATTAAGCAACTGGGTTTTCCTTGTAGATAGTTTTGTAACGCTGCAATATTTAGCTTTCTAAAACATAAGCACTAGTATAATGAATGCGAAAGTTTGTGAGTGAGATTGTATGTTTGTTACTTATACACGTTAAAATTGCTCAACGGATTTGGATTAAATTTGGAATGAAATAGCATATACTCAGGATTAACACATAGACTACTTATATCGACTTATACACTTAAATTATATAGGTGCACTTTCTATTGCGTTTTAATTTAGTTAGGTATTTCCCGAGGGATAGTGATAATGTTATTCCATTCGGTCGATGTCGCGGGCAGTTACTAGTTTAACAACAAAGGTGGTCAGGAATCGAAATTGGGCCCCCATCGCATAGAACGCAGGGTCACTATCAACTAGGCGGGGTCATCAATTACCTTAATATTTATGATGAAAGACACAAGTCGAAGGTCAACTAAAAGTAAAGCTTTACATTACTCTGCTGTAATGTAACCATCAGTACTCTCGCTTATAATAAATGCTTTTGGATTACATTCCAGTTGAGAGTCGATCTGGACTAGCACACGAAGGGTTCCGTACCATTATCTATATCTATACTATAATATTATAAAGAGGAAAGATTTGTATACATGTATGTTTGTAAAAAATTGGCTGAAAAAGCACTGGACCGATTTCAAAAATTATTTTACCATTGGAAAGCTACATTCACCTTGAGCAGCATAGGCTATATAAGATTCATCATCATCATCATCATCATCATCATCATCCATCACCGCGCGGGTGAGACCGCGGAGAACAGCTAGTATATAATAAAGATTTCAAGTTTCTACCTGGTATCATTATTACAAAAAAAAATATTAAAAAAACTACGTTGTTGTACTCCTTAAATATTTATTTTATTTTAATGTATTATTTATTTTTAACGTGAAGGATATATTCAATATTCTGTGAATATATCAAGCGTGTACCAGTTGCCGTTATCAATATCGAGCACAAGTATAAATAATCACGTTTGTTGTATGGGAGCCCCCTTAAATATTTATGTTCTTCTGTTTTTTAGTTTTTGTTGTTATAACAACAGATATACATCATCTGTGAAAATTTCAACTGTCTAGCTATCACAGTTCATGAGATACAGACAGACAGACGGACGGACATTGGAGTCTTAGTAAGTACCGAATAGGTCCCGTTTTACTCTTTGGTTACGGAACCCTAAAAATATATAGCTTATATATATAAAAATATACATGTATTAAGAGCGAAAATACATCATCATACCTATTATCTCTCAATCTAATAATACTTTCTCTGTTCGTCAAAGCAATATGAAAAGTAGGTAGTTATTAACTATTAATATTGGAATGGCGCGTGTCATTCAATACTATTTATATTTAATTTTAGAGGTAAGTACTTATAATTAGTTAAAATTTATTTAAGACTAGCGACTGCCCTTCAACTTCGTTCGCGTAGTAGGCTCAGCCTTTTCGGCTTTGCCATAACCTCCCATCTTTTCTTAGTTTTTCTTTCATAAGAACTTTCTCCTGACAATAATTAACACAACAAAAACTGAATTAGTAAGATTGTTCCATCCGTTCTCAAGTTATATCGTGACCAGGAGAAATAGGGGTTCATTTTCTACCGACTTCCAAAAAGGAGGAGGTACTCAATTCGACGGTTTTTTATATGTTTGTTAACTCATACTTAACTTTTGACTGGTTGAATCGATTCATAAAATGCTTTTTTGTTTTAAAGTTGGTGCTTCTCGTGTGGTCCCATTTAAATTTCATCAAATTCGGTTCAGTTGTTTTTTAGTTACACTACAATAGCTGAATAGAATGGAAGTCAGTTTCCAAGTTTTCAAATTGTACTTTTTATATTATAGTTACTAGCGACTGCCCGCGACTTCGTTCGCGTATTAGGTTCGGCCTTCGGCCTCGCCATAACCTCTCATCTTTTTTTAGCTTTCTTCCATCAGAGCCTTATCATGACAATAATTAACACAACAAAATAATAATTGCTCCATTCCATCCGTTCTCAAGTTATAGCGTGACCAGGAGAAATAGATTTTCCGAAAATTGATAACCACGGAATAAATACAACTTTTTCTTTCATGAAACTATTTTGAATTGACGGCTAAGTTCAACACAAACCTTCTTTGTGAAAATCGCCTGTCACACAAAGTCACTGGCCACCTATGTGTAGTTTTTTCACTCTTCTTTTATTTGCAACAATGGACGTCTCGCGGGAAGCTTTTCGCGCTATGATCGTATACATACTCTAATCTATTTAACGGGTCCAACGGAAGACCAGCGCTGGTTAGCCGCCGGCATCATGCTGAGTTGGGGCCCATTTGTGGCTATATTCTTGTTTCTTGTTATATATATTTATTTTTTGTGTTAATTTTGTAGTCACAAATAAACTTTATTTTCTTTCTTTCTTCTTTCTTTCTATTTTATGATCACAGATCATTATTGTAGCTATGAATTTCTATGATTTTAGGTTAGCCCTAGTTTATAGACCTTCAAGGAATCTCAAGAAAATTTACAAGCTGCTTTTTGGGGAGTCTGCTCCTGCGTTAGTAATTTAAACGTGGTCGAGAGAACTTAAACGCTGACCCCAGACCCGGCCGACCACCAAATACAGTAACTCATGAACAAATGTTACCCCATCCTCTATACAGCCCAGATTTAGCTCCATGCGTTTTTTTTTTCACGGTAAAAAAATGCTTCATGGGCGAAAATTTAGCACAGCAGACGAGGCCGTCGAATAATTTCAGCGGTTATTTTTCGACCTCCCACAAGTCACGTTTTTTAAATGTTTTGAAAGCTTTTTCTTTGAACGTACTAATGCTATTTGCCTCTGCCGGCTTTTACAGCGTGGACGGGTGGCGAGCGCAGATAGCACTCAGCCAGAACTGTTTCGAAAGCTGGTTCACCCGATTGTATAAGTGCATTAGTTTTGGAGGGGGATATATTTTTGAAAAGCTGTAAATAAACGTTTTTTTTATATTCTAACTATTTTTCATTTCACTAACTTTTTTTGGGACAGCACGTGGGCTGTTCAAAAAATATAGGTTATTATTGTTCTAACTAAACTTACTAACCACTGCAGAAAGGTCAACTTAAAAGTTAACAGCATACATAATTTGAACACCGTGAAATACCCAAAGAATTAGGTTAACTTGCAACTTTACTATTTACGTAACTATGATCTTTTACACGTTTAAAAAAACGGAAGTCTTCTGTCAAGGTTTTGCTGACGATGTAATTTTTTTTTGACCCGCGTGGTTTGAGATGATGCTGATGATGATGAAATAAAAGGAGCCTAAGATACTCCTCATAACATCAGCTATATAATATATGCCAGTGAAAGTCCCTTTAAAATCGGTCCACTTGTTTCAGAGAGTAGCCGGAACGGAACAAACAGACAGACAGACAGAGCAAGTTTTTAAAATAGTTTTTTTATGGAAGTACCGTAATATTTTCATAAGAATTTAGTAAAAAAGCTCTTTTGGAAATTTGGAATTACAAACAGACACTTCCATTTTATTTATCTCTATGGATATATTTATGGATATATATTAGAGCAAAGAGTCATTAGCAGGCTGGATATAGCAGTGGAATGGGGATTTCGTAACAAACTAATCTTTGGAGGACAAAGATATACTCTATAATGGTGACCAAAAAGCTTAAGTAGGTATGACTTCCCTAATCTCAATAGCAGATGTAAAGATAAATCTCGTTTAGGAGATGAACCTATTAGGCCTTTTGATATACCCTAGTCTTAATTTTAATGCGCAGGTTACCAATAAAATGAAATTATTGTTACTTTTAATAATATAAGGTCATTGTTAATTAGTTCACAATATCAAATAGGGTGTTTTGGAAAAAAGTTGGAATCAATAACTGGACATTATAGTAAAGAAAAAAAATGCATGCTTTCTTATTATTATGAACCCATATTCGTTGCTCCGCACCTAATAACAAGAAAAATAATTGTATTATTAATAGTGCTTTATTTGTAAATTTATTTGTTATCCCATTATTTATGTTTGTTGCCAATATTTGTTATTTTAACGCATCCCTGGAAGAGAACTAGTTTTCGCAACACAGGGTATCCTACTGCGAAAATTAGTGGTTGAAAGTAATTCTATCAATGGCTCGAATATGTATGTACCTAATGCCATATTTTAAGTTAAAAATAAATTATTATTGTTTGTCTTAGGACTACAATCTGCTATCTCGAAGGCCTTCGGGCGGCCTGAAAACTTCGACATGTGTTGGCTACTAACCAGTCCATCAATCCGCACTGCGCCCGCTTGGTGGATGGCCTAACTCCTCTCTCTTAGAGGAAGGTGCCAGCAATGGGAACAAAAGGCTGCTTATGATGATGAAGATTATTAAAGTTGGAGCGTGCAGCAATCAACAGCGAGATTATAGGAACTGTGTAGACGTATATATGTTACAGTCATAGTGATTAAATAGTTATTATACATAATGACTGGTCATTATATATAAAAGCCAAATTCACTAGAGAATGTAATTAATTAATCACTTTATCTGGACATTATTCATAATAGCGTGTCAAAGTTAGCTAAAGTAATAATACGGTCTAGCCGACACTCAAAATGTCACAAGAGTCTTACTTGTAAGAATAAATAATAATTATGATCTCGTTGATTAATGTCAGTTCGTTTTAAAAACTTTATTATTTTTGTCTTTATTGTGTTTGGATCTCTGTTTTTTATTTGTTTGTTTTATAGCCAGTGAGCTTTAAATTTACGTTATAAATTAAAGTTAAATAACTTTATAACAATGTTAATTGAGGCATGCTTAAGGCGAATTGAAATACAAATTGTCTTTATTGTGTTTGGATCTCTGTTTTTTTATTTTTTTGTTTTATAGCCAGTGAGCTTTAAATTTACGTTATAAATTAAAGTTAAATAACTTTATAACAATGTTAATTGAAATGATTATCTTATGTTACATATTTAAACTTTTAAATAATTAATAATTACTTTATAACAATGTTAATTGAGGCATGCTTAAGGCAAATTGAAATACAAATTTATTCTTAAACGAATATCTACTTGTTTTATTACATTATCCAAGTCTTCGAAGATATTATATAAAATAGCTAGTTAATGTGATTAATTTTGTGCCAATTATCACTTTATCTAAATTGAGTAGATATTATATATAATGGCTAGACAGTATATACACCGTGACTGGTTGAACACTTTACATAAACAAGGACATGATAATTCCCGGTCACATGAAACGTTTAAAAAAATAAAATTAAAAAAATACAGTTAAACTACAGAGGAAACCTTCATTCTATGAATGTGCTATAACTCGAAAATTATGGACACCGTCCGAACGGGGTTAATGACCCAAAGCGCCGCGCCGCGTTCAAAGGAATCAAGCTGCGTCCGAACGGGGTTAATGACCCAAAGGGCCGCGCCGCCCGCGCCGCCAAAGGATGCCGCGATCGTCGGCCGGGGTTAATGGCCCAAAGGGCCGCGCCGCCAAAGGATGCCGCGATTATTACTACACGCGCGCCGCGAGTGACCATGTTTATTGTTTTGAGTAGACAATTAAAGTTAAATTAGGTAAATATTAGGCACCTATTTTTTTTTCTTAATTAGAACGAGAATCGAGTACTGAGCACTATATATCAATATGTAAAGTGTTCAACCAGTCACCCTGTATAATATCCAGATTTATTACTTTGGCTGTAACATATATATATTGCGGTGGTAGGGCCTTTCATCGTATAATGCCTCAAGTGTATGGTCTAACTAAAGTAGTGGTTGTTAACCTGTGGTCCGCGGACCACTCGTGGATCTATGGAAGTATCCAAAGTGGTGCACGAACACATCCAAATCATTAAGATTTTTGACGAGAAATACTGCTGAGAACTGAACCATGGGTTCAGAAGTTAGTCAAGAGTGCCCTATACAGTTACATAATACGCATAAAAATAGTAGGTATAGATAATGTATGTAACTTATCTCTGTAATATAAAATTTTCGTCATATATTTAAATACTGTTAAGTACGGCTTGACAATTTTATGGTTTTTTGCACATTTATTTATAGATAGGACAATCCTTCATTATTTTACACACACACACACTGTAAATTACTCTACTATTATGTGATATTGCCAACAAACTGTTGATGGTCCATTACAAGACAGTTTTTTTGTGAAATGGTCCCTCATCAACAAAGGTGAAGAACCACTGAACTGAAGCAACCAAACTAGAAATGTACTGAGTCCTACTAGTCAGTTTATATGTATAACAACTAACAGGTTTCACTAGAGATGATTAAAGTTCAGTAATATTATAGAGTATGGACAGATGAACAGACGAATAAATATGACGGTTTCTCGTTTTAGGTGTGAACACACACACAGGTGGTACACTGTGAAATCTTAAAAATTTAATATGTATATAAGGCGGCCAACCGTCCCGTATTCTGCGGGACCGTCCCGTAATGCTAGATGTAATCCCGTTTTACAATAATTAATAAAATAATTCCGTAAAACGTTGGTTGCGTCCCGCATTCTTTGTTTTCAACTACACACATAGTACATGGACGAACCCGCCTACCGAAAGAGTATTTTCTATGATGAATGCTCTGTGGACGTCCGAAAATTCGTTATTAAAAGTGAAAACTCTACGAACTCTGCTTGTACTTAAATTTAATATTCAAGCATATCAAGCAATTGTGAAAATTTTCATGACTCATTTTTTGAGGGTGTTTATTGAACTGAACCAATGAGATCATCATTGCCCGCTGAACATGTTAAAAAGTCTGACACGGATAGTCAAAAGACGCGAATCCCGTCCGAGGATGCGAATATTTCTCTCTATAAATTTCAATGTTAAAAAGTGTCACTACACACTAGTGAAAAATATGAATTTTAAAATAAATTAGCTTCCTAATTTTAGTAAGTAAGTACCTATATATGTTACCTACAGTTTTCTGTAACTTGGGGTTAAAGTTTTCAGTTGCGCTTGTTTTATTTTCATTTCACTTTCTGTTTCATTATCTTTCCTTTGCAAGCTGACTCGGTTGGTAATGTTAAATTTAACCTTTGTTTTGTTATTACGAGTACTCGTAGTACAAACAGTTACATACAAAGTTACCTACTAATTTCTACACTATGCATGGTAATACATATTATAGTGGAGAAGAAATTTGAAATGGAAAAAGCATCAACTCAAGATTAACACATATCGCAGAGGTATACCTACGGTCGATCGCGAGAGGTTTTAAGCTCGATCACCGAGGATAGGTAAAATTATCGGAGATCGAGCTTTAGACTATATATAGCTTTTTGCTAATGAAAATAACAATGTCTAGAAACATGAAGTGAATATAATAATGAGAATGATATATGAAATTAGTGAAGTACCAGAAATGAATACAGGATATTTTGCGGAAGACCACCAATGTCACGGTTCCACATCAGCATTATGATATTTTTTAATATTGTATCACTAATATTTAAATTTCTTCTTTTAATATTGGATGATTAAAAAATTTATACAGATTTGACAGTTTGCACACTTTGCACTCGAACCCGAAGTACCTAGTTTTACTTATGCAAAATTATTTTCTTGGTAAATATTTGGTAGGTTATAGGGATAAAATGTCGATAATAAAGTCATACATTTTTGCTAGGTCGATCTCCTTAAGAAAAAGTATGGGCACCGCTGCTATATAAGCTTATGTCCACTTAAATTATATAGATAGATAAAGATGGTAAAAGGGGCAGGACTTTTGCAGAGTCCGCCTGGGGATGTACCACGCCTTTGACAGTCATTCAACCGTGAAGCAGTAGTGTGCAAACATTGCTGTATTCCCAGCGAAATTCCAGGACAAGATTTAACATCTTATAAGTACCTCGGTGACGAGCGCAGTATAATGCGGTGTCATTTAGGGTTTTGAACTGTTGTTCTTTAAAATTCTGAGTAGCTCTGAACTATTATATGGACAAGCGTGAATCTTAACATCAGACGAGCGAATTGGTCGTCACGTCACCGATTTACAATAAAAAACATACTAACATACACAAACACATATAACGGCAAAGCAGGCATAGCTATATTAGTAAAATTTAGTACCTAAGTATATATGTACCTACTTTTATAAGGGTAAGGTATATAATAGTGTTGCACCGGACGTGGGCTCTACCACTTCTACCGAATGGCGATTTCGGTCGAATGTTCAGTTTAAATATGTACCGAAGCCGAAGTTCGGTTAAACTTCCGCTAAAAAATCGGCTTTCTTTTTAATTTCTGGGGTAGCCCAAAATAGGTTGAATGATATCCAAGAAGAATTCAATTTACCAACCATAAACACGAGTTTATTATTTAGAAATATGTACTTGAACTTTCGCATTGACATCGCAACCCTTGTGATTTTTATAGTATTACTTTTCAAAGCAATAACGCCTGCTTAAGCGATCTTAAACATTGAAGTTTATAGAGAGAAAAATTCACATCCTCGGACGGGATTCGAACCCGCGTCTGCGGACGGGATTTCAATGTTTGAGATCGCTTAAGCAGGCGTTACTGCTTTGAAAAGTAATACTATAGAAATGACTCTACTTATGCAATTGTGAAGCACTGGTCTCATGCACGAGAAACTCTTCCAACCAATTTTTTTTCTCATTTATGGTATAAGAGTAAGACGTGTCACACGTTAGAATTCCTGATAATTATATTGTTATCTCGCTTTCTCGAATAATAAAGGGTTGGTGTGTTATAATACATAAATGAAAATAAAATTTTGAAAATTTATCCACAAGCAATTTATGCTTTAGCAAGTAAAACTTGATTGAACAAGTACAATTTGAAAATTTTCATACCGCCTTCCATTCTATTCCGTGATTGGAGTATATCTCAAAAACTACTGAACCGAATTTGATAAAATTTAAATGAGACTACACGGAAAGCACCAGCTTTCAAACAAAAAAAATGAGAATCTGTTCACCGAGTCGAAAGTTATGATATCGAAAGGTAACAAACATAAAAAAACATACAGTCGAATTGAGTACCTCCTCCTTTTTTTGGAAGTCGGTAGAAAATGTATAGAAATACTAAAGACATTCTCAATTAATGTTTCGGTAATGGTGATTTTACCTACCACTTCTAAAAAGAAGGAGGTACTCAATTCGACTGTATTTTTTTATGTTTGTTACCTCATTACTTTCGATAGGGTGAACCGATTCTCAAAATGTTTGTTTGAAAGCTGATGCTTCCCGTGTAGTCCCATTTCAATTTCAACAAATTCGGTCCAGTTGTTTTTGAGTTACACTCCAGTAACTGAATGGAATAGAAGTCGGTATTAAATTTATCAAATTGTACTTGTTGTTTCCAAGTGTAGTGTATAGTAGTAGATATACCTACTTAGTACAGTGTTTATATTGTATAGTACCTATTTGTGGTGTAGAGCCACAGACTACCTACAAGGTGTAAGTGTACCTACTTCTAATGAAATCACAGGGCCCGAAGGCGAGCAAATTGTATAGTTACGTCTCTGAATTGAGAATCTATACCTAGGTACTGGTGAATTGTACCCAGGTGGATGTCTGATATCTGTGGTGCTAAAAGTACCAACATAGTGTATATAGGTATACTTACTTCTTAACCGCCTCCCCATGAGATCACACGGCCCCTCGCCGAGTGCACATCGCAAGTGTCTCTGCATGGTGTTCCTATCGTTCAAGGTCTTCTCCAGTTGAGCGTCTGACATCTGTGGTGCAGCATCCACAGGGTACATGGTGAAAGCGCATAGTACGCTTAGGCACAGTAGAATAACCTGAAGAAACCACGTTAATTTGAGTTGAGGCACTATGGCTACTGATTATACATAGGTACTTCCAACCCGACGCGTCTCTGCTTTCCACCGGCATGCTGTTTAGGGTACTGTTCAAGACTACGAGACCCTATTATTAAGTCGTTATATAATCTTACTTTGGCAGATATAGACAGCAGTCTTTGTCCAAAAATCGGCCATGTTAAAATTATATTCTATTAACATTTTCTATTACGCTACCTAAGACGGATAAAACTATTTATTTACATACTAGCGACTGATCGCAACTTCGTTCGCGTAGTAGGCTCGCCATAACCTTTCATCTTTTCTTGGTTTTTCTTTCATAAGAACCTTCTACTGACTATAACTAACAATGTAATGGTAAATACTTCTGATATATAGTATGATTTTTAAGGCTTAAATTGTTTTTTTGCTGCCGCTACAAGACATTGGGATATAGGAGCTGGGAAGCAGGACCAGCGAGACGCACATTAGACACAATCCTTAATTATACTTTTATACATTCATAAAATTTATCAGGACGTACCTGCCTAATAACTATTACAATATCATGTTATTCATAAAAACTAAACAAATTAAGTAATAATTATTCTCAGTTTACGTGATTTTGTATCGTTAACCACACACGTTGTAGTTCCTGGAAAAGTAGGTTGATTTCTGCGAAATCTATTGTATTATTGGCCAAATATGGCGAATCGCGAGTCAACGGGTTTAACATTTGATAGAATCCGTCGAGGCCACAGCACACATTAAAATCATTAAATACCACTGTGGGAGATATGTCTGTCCCGAAGCATTAGTGTGCAAGCGTTTACTTACCTATAACAATCCAGCAAATGAAATGATAGGGTTAATAGCGAGTTTCAACTTTCTTAGATATTGGATGCGTGGCGCTTACTATCAGAACAACATCTTGAGCGTGTTGTTGTTAACATTAAATATCACTTACAAATTATAATATAAGTAGGTACCTACACGCAATACATCTATAATAGACCCATAGTTTGATTAACCTAAATATAAAAAATAAATTATGTCATGAGAAAAGAACTTCTAATTCAAATAATTCGAAACATACCTGCATTTTAAAGTAACTGGCACGTAACAAACTTATGTAAAATATATTCTCAAATTCGTAAATAGAATTAGGGTCGAGCACCACGCCACTCGATGTACACACACGATAAAGGAACGACTGGGCCCAATCATCGTGTTAACGCGTCGGGAATGCTATCCCTCCCCTTTGTGTGCCGATTATCTCGAAGGAGAGGGCTCAGACGATAAGCAGTTACGGGAATTTCGATGAGTGGTTCTCACAGACTCTATACAGCTCAATTACTCATAGAGGCAACGGCCGCGCAGGTACCCCCGCCATTATAACTCTTACTTATCCCTGACAAAAAATGTACCACGGTTGACTATACAGAGTGATTTTTTTGAGACGGGACAGTGTTCAGAACACGGAACTCAAGTACTCAAATCGGTCCAGTAGAGATTTTTGATCATTATAATAAACAGGATCGATTGGCATCAAAAAAAGTTTTATGTAAAATGTAATTTTCTTGCTGACTGTAAAGTTTTTCCAAAATCTGTAAATGCATTTCAGAATACCTTAAAAATGTATGGATAGTCTCCAAAAACTTTTCCTGTAACTATAACGGTTAAGGTACCTGCCCTTACTGTCCCGTCTCTTAAATTCATTCTGTATTATTGGTGCCATTGTATTTTAACAAAATTTTATTTGATTGATGTTGGGCATCGAAAATTACTAAGGCTACGTTCCGGGAAGCGCCGTCAATGCTCACAACTGTCGCGCCCAGGTTTAGCGTTCTGGTAAGAAAGATTGCTTGCAATGTTCAACCCAAGCGGAACGGTTACGCGGTCACGAAAGGCGCGGCAACTTTTCTGTCAAAAATCGATAGAATCCTATACATTTGATGCTTGACAGTGACAGCTCGTAAACGACCGCGACAACCCACCTACGATCTGCGAGCGTTGTGAGCGTTTTCGGTGACGTCATCGATCATCATCGATGACGTATCTAGTTCGCTCACGATGGCCGTTGGCTGTTAAGGGAATGGGTGTGCGAACGCCGCGAGTAATTTCGGTCCTTCCCGGAACGTAGCCTAAGTAAGTATACCTACTTGATGAAACTTTGGTCAGAAGACCTTCTGAGCCTAAGTCTCAGACAAAATAAAAGTCAAGACAGAATGTTGTGAACAGAGCAGTGAGGCCGGTTTTCTATGCATGTAGTGCGTGAATCGGTGCTGCCATGATAATTTAAATTACCCCATAAAAATAACGTTATCAAATTATTAACGTTATAAATTTAATAAAGTTATAACGTTATTAGTTTTAATATAATAATAGGGTTCCTACATTAGGTGTCAGTAAAAAGTAGTGGCATTGGGTAGTGAAAGAGAAAAGACAAAGAGTTTCAGAAATAAAATTACTCGGTGTACCTAACTGCTAGTTTTATTTAAAAACCTTTATGCTGAATTAATTTTTTGTACGCTTGTCGTTTACTTTGCACTGATTTAGAAATACTTTCTAATTTAGCAATATGGTGGAATCTAATGTTTAAGTATTTCTCAATTACACACCGTATTAAATTAAGTTTATGTACCTGCCCAACATATTCATGTTTTGACTCTAAATTGATAAATATCTGATTGTTTCCAATGAATTTCTTTAATATGTTCAAGACTATAGTTTGGTGTTGATTTTCTGCGGTTATTGCAATATTTTCATTCAATAATTTTCGAACAACTGCTTCACAAGTGACACAAATGTCAAAAAGATCCTTAGACGGGAAGCGAAGACCGCCTTTGTTTTTTAAACTAATGAGCTTGTGAAAATAAAGTTTCTCATCAGTCTGCAAGGCATCTTAACATTTAGAGCATTTTATGGTTTTAACAAGATAGTGCACTGTACTTCCAGATATGTAACCAATTATCATTTTTCTGTAGTCACCATAATATGAATTGTCATGTAAACAACTGGCCCAATCAAATGATTCATTAACAATTTCATTAAGAAGTTGCAACGGAGAATTTTCAATGGTTTCTTCTTCTTCTTCGTTTCTATACGACGATGAAGTGCTATTTATAATTTTAGTTGTTGAAGTGCAATTAAGTATTGCTATGTGTTCTAAAGGAACACAATTACTTTTTGCAAGACATTTTAATTCTAAATGACATAGTATTTTTTGTAGCTTGCTTGTAAACTGTCTTACGTTAGGGTTATCGTTGAACCCTCCATGCCTCCTAATAGACGTAAATAGAATCTCCAAATGATCCTGGCTTAATTAATAAGTAGATAAAAAAAACAGCCTTTTTTCATATTCTATGTACTTCGTATAAAGCGCTTTTAAACTTTCAATATTTATTAATGTACCTATGAATCCTGCTTTGCATTTTTCTTCTACGACTGGTTTATAAAATCGCGTGATGACAAAGACTGGTCGACCATCTCGTATAACATTCCGCATACTAACTACACACAACAACATTCAATATAGATACACCCTAAAAACAAAAGACTTCAATAGAAATATGGTTTATTTTTACAAAAACACATAACCGCCTTCAATATGTACGAAATTGAAAATCCAGTGTGAAATTAATGCGAGTCCATATTAAAGGTTTCCAACAAAAAAAAATTGTTCAAATCGGTTTATAAATAACGGACTTATGAGGTAACAAGTATTTAAAACTATAGAACCTAATTGCGAACCTACTCCTTTTAGATGTCGGTTGAAAATAAACTAAAAAAAAAAAATTGCCTATTTTTTTTAATTTGCTTTCAAACGACGGAACCGGTTTTTTATAAAGATATTGCGTCGAGTGTCATACAATATTATATTTAAAGAAAAGTCCTCAATTAGACTTTCTTAACCTACTTCTTTTTTGAAGTCGGTTAAAACACGTTGATAAACTATTATAAAAACGTACCCGTATTAACGTAACATATATACTAAATATTAAGATTACCCAATAATAGGGTAAACCTTACAGGCTTTACCATGGCAACACTGTCTATGTTCCAAGCAATAACCTTTATTTTTATTTTTATTTATTTAAAATATTGGTTTCTAAGTTACTTACGTGTGAAATGTGATTCCATCCTTCTTTTTATATTTTGATGTTTGTTTTATACACCGTTTCACGACACAATTCGGCATTTTGACTGGTAAATTTGTTGATTTACTTTACGTGTTGCTTCCACGCGCAGCGATAGTTCGACTGACGAGTCAAGGCGTAGTTTCGTTGTGCGCGTGTGTGTGTAATTGTGTATGTACACGGCGAGGCGTAGTTTTACCGGCTTCACTTTTCTGTTCACAGCATTCTGTCTTGACTTTTTTATTTTGTCTGAGGCCTAAGTGAAGTGACAACGATTTTGTGTCAACTACATTATGTTGTTTATAACTATAGGGTTGTTGACCTTTTTAATGTATGTTAAATTAATCAGGACACCGAAATTCACACCTACCTAGCGTTTTTTAATATTTTTTTAATGAACTCTAAACTAAAAGAAAAGATGTTTTTATTTCAACTTTAAAAATTGGCGCTAAAACATTCAATGTCCAATGGCGGCATATACATCATTATGACGTTACTATGGCAAAAACAAACAGTGTTGTGATTATAATACGTTTTGCTTGTTTGGAGGTTGCTTGCTTGAACATGGATATGGCGGGAAAAAACCAACAATGACTGACTTATTTCTTAGAGTAGACTCTAAAAACCAAGTTCATAACTCTGCAGTTACAAAAATAAACCTATTTTAGCCACATAATTTGTTCTATGTAGGGTCTTGTTGTCCTTCGGTTCATCTGTCTGTCTGTCAACACTTTTTCATTCAAAAAAATTTCTTAAGTCCATAAATATGTAACAACAATGATAACAAGAAAAACGAATTTACTATTTACTATTATTATAAACTTAGGTATTTAATTAATATAAAATGTATAACAAACCTATTAGTGTTTATGAATCGACAGTTTGTCCCTTAACCTAGTATGTATTTAGTTTTAAATCAATAATATTAGATGCTTTCTTTACTTGCTTGATTCTTAATCTGTTAATAAGGCACGACAATATCTTACCACACATTTGTTTTTCCCCTTATGACGTCATTTCCACTGCTATTTCCGTTTGAGGTCACGTGAGTTCTAGAAACTACTGTACACATTTTATTTATTCAAAATAAAGTAAATCCATTGCATAATAAATAATTTGTTAAATTATTTGAGTTACTTGCTTCAACCACTATCTCATGTTAACTTTACAGTGTAATTTATTTATGACTGTGTCAATTACCCTATTACTTACAAGATTATTTCTGTTGGTTCGTGTCTAAAAATAAACAAGAGACTAACATCAGACTACGTCTTTACACCTTCGCAAGTTCATTATTCTTTTGTTCGCAAATTCATTTATTTTTAATATTTTGGTACCTACTTTTGTATTTTACTTTTGTACTACCCTATGGATCTAGTAATAATTCTAATTATAATATATTTACTGATTATTAGGTCATGCTACTTAACTATTAAGTTCTTACCTACTTCATACTACTATAATTCCATTATAGGATTCTTTCGATTTTGTGTCAGAAAATTTGCACGCAGTTCGCGACCGCGTAACCGTTCTGTTTGGGTTGAACATTGCAAGCACTGATCCATAGCGAACTCTAAACCGGGGCGCGACAGTTGTGAGGGTTGACGGCGCTTACTGGAACGTACTCTATATTATATCCATAAACTCACACAATGATGGTCCACTGTGGGATGGAAATGGCGAGAGAAAATATGGACCGAAAGACAGAGCCGAGATACTAGCTGGACATCTCGAACTTCAATTTCAACCGCACCCTGTAAGGAGAGAAGTTTCCAGTGCAACCCTCGCTCACCACACCACAGTATCTGAGAGAGTGAGAGAGTTCCTGGAACAGCCTACAGCACCTTTGAAGGGCGATGACTTCATCTCGCCAGCTGAAGTAGCGAAGGCTATAAGGAGACTACCCAGAAAGAAGGCGGCTGGCCATGACGATCTGCCCATAGCCGCTATTCACCAGCTACCCAGGAAAGGTATTGTAGCATTATCGAGGCTCTATAACGGGATACTGAGGACTGGTTATTTCCCGGAGTCCTGGAAGAGAG
The DNA here is from genome assembly GCA_917880725.1 of Selenia dentaria. Taxonomy (NCBI): domain Eukaryota; kingdom Metazoa; phylum Arthropoda; class Insecta; order Lepidoptera; family Geometridae; genus Selenia; species Selenia dentaria. The sequence goes on from OU862890.1 coordinate 21,284,287, forward strand.
CCAAGGTAATAATGCTACCCAAACCAGGGAAGGACCGCAGAAGGGCGGATGCCTACCGGCCCATATCGCTCCTACCCCACCTGGCCAAGCTGTTCGAACGGTTAGTGTTACGAAGAATCAGACCGTACATAAAACCCAGAGACGAACAGTTTGGCTTCAGGAGTTTTCATTCGACCACCCTCCAACTGGCAAGGGTGCTGAACCATTTGGCGTACGAGATGAACGGCAAAAGACACACGGTGGCTGTGTTCCTGGATGTGGAGAAGGCCTTCGATAGAGTGTGGCACGAAGGCCTCCTCTACAAACTGTTAAGCACAGAACTGCCCCAACAGTTTGTTTGCATCATAGCGTCCTTCCTGTACAATAGATCATTCTATGTAACAGTGGAGGACAAAAACTCCGAAGTCAAGATGATAGAAGCAGGAGTCCCTCAGGGCAGCTGCCTCTCACCAACCCTGTACGCGTTGTACACAGATGACATCCCTACCCTGGCCGACCTTATCCGTGAGGGGGAAAGGGATGTCATGCTTGCACTCTTCGCAGATGACAGCGCGTATATGGCCACATCATTCAGTCCTAAAGGAGCTGCCAACAAGATGCAGAGGCTCCTTAATATACTTCCCGAATGGCTTGACAGGTGGAAGATGGCGGTCAACGTTGGGAAGACCGCCGCCCTACTTGTCAGCGGGAAAAGAAATAATTAGCTACCACAGCTTAAACTCCAAGGCCAAGACATTGAATGGAGGAGTTCATGTAAATACCTTGGAGTAAACATTGATAAGAAACTAACAATGGAAGTTTTTTTTTTTTTTTTAATAATAATAATTTATTTATTGACACACAGATTTAACAAGTACTGTTCTTAAATACAAACTTAACTACTAAAGTAGGTAGGGATACAATTGAATTTTTTAATAGGTATCTACAATATTATTTTAATTATATTCCTAGGCCATTGTAGAGAAATTATCATTACCCGTGGGCCCCAAACTAGGCTAGGCCTGTATCTTGGGCGCCCGAAAATGTTCTCTGAAATCATTTGACGTAGACCGTTACAAGATGTACGTACCTACGGACTCGATAATACATTGGTGCAAATACTAGTAGGTAGTAGCTAACATCACATGCTTGTGTTTTGGTGACGGAACTTTAACATGGAATGAGTAGTACGTAATGAATAACGTAACAATACATTAACATTGTGAATCGTCTTATTCTTAAATTAAAGTTACGTAGAATAACTGTAGGTATGTAGATGAGTTAATAATTACCCACGCTAAATAATTCTTAATAATGTTTCAGAGCATCAAATTTAGGTAAAGGACTTTGAAGTAGTACCCGTAGTCAATCAATATCTGAACATTCGATTATTCTCCTGTTCTCAGCGTATGCAAGCTCAGGTCCTATTTTCACTTACCTACTTACAATCACAAAAATGATATTATAATTTTAAACTTACAAATTTAAAAATTAGTAGGTATTGATACCATAATTAACGACACAGTAGCATTGCAATATGAAGTTACGTCATACCAACGCGGCCCCCCACCGCACCGCGCGGCTCGCTCCGTGCTCCGGGAACTGGTTTTGCCCGAGCTACCGCTTACGTGCGAAATGCCTGAAGATAAAGCTACTAGATGTGGCCTGTAAGTAAGTGCGCTCCAATACACTGAGACATTACACTTAGACATTCTCTAAACATATCAATTACTGTTAAAAGCATATAAATTACAGGTTCTGTTGTGATTTAACAAATACACGTATAAATACTTATAACTATAATACTAATAAATAACAATGTTGATTTAAAATTTAAATAATAATTACCGGCTTATTATATTGTGTTATTGATTATTATTAATTCATGGAATAAAACTACGGTGGTTGATAACAAGTATTTCCTATTAATTATGTAAGTATATAAATGACAATTGTTATTTATTTGACTCTGATCAAGTCCCTATTATTTTATGATAAGTTATGCTTATAATATAAAATAGAGACATCAGTAAAATATTACGAATATAGTAGTAAATTGGTAATTTAAAATACACATATTATTATTTAAAATTCTGTTTTTTTATAATTCTATTTAAATATTTTCTTCAAATGCTGGTGAATGTTTTAAAATACGTAACAAATTGTATGTATACGGTGCGTGAGGATGTGTAGATGTGTGTAGTAGTGAAAGAGTAGGTATAGGTGTGTGAGGTAAGGGTGTATGTGAAGCAGGATAAGTGAGAGTATGTTAATATTAGTAGTCTAAAACACGTAACATCGCGATTAAAAATTTGTAGTTACTGCGGTAGGGTTTGAGTTTGAGATTTATTGGTTATTTATTTTCTGGTAAATGCAGTACTTACTTAGTTTGAAGTTTTTGATGTTTAACTGAAATTTTTAATATTATGTTATGGTAGCGCTATATTTATTTATAATTATTATATATAATAAAAATCATGAATGAGAGCATAAATAATATTTATAGTTGAATAGTTTAGTTCTTAAAAAAATAGTTCAAACATGCCAAGGCTAATGCCTGACAGTGCCATCTATAGAGCCTATATTTTATCGGGCAAGACGAATCTCTCTAAGTCGTCGTAGGACAGCGTGAGCAACCATTTTTTCAGTTTTGATTTGGCTTCGATCACGGAAATGTTTTTTAAGTCTATCGCTTTGCACACTTCGTTATATGTGCGTATGTGTACATATTTTGGAAGATGACGTGCAAAAGTAGACGTCACCTTAGGAAGATTATGTCTTAAAGGTCTCTTGGATCTTTTTTTCCTTGTAGACTGGGGGTCTGATTTGTTGTGGGTGTTAGCAAACGCTTTCATAATAAAGAGTTGTCTTACTCTGAGCACCTCTGTCTCTGCGTAAAGCATGTCAGTAGGGTAACGTCGAGCCTTACCCATCATAGTCTTTAGAACGGCTCTTTGAACACGCTCTAGTACAATCATGTGGGTTTTGGCTGCCCCACCCCAAGCGCCTATGCAATATAACAGAATAGACTGGCATAGTGCCGTATATACAAGCTTTCTAACCTCTAACGTAGCTGCGGGACGTAGATTTTTCATAATGTAAATTTGTTTGCGTACTCGCTTAGAGAGGAAATATATATGATGCTTAAAAGATAGGTTCTGATCTATAACAACGCCTAGGTATTTAACTGTGTCAGCTTCAACTACGCTATTGCAGTTGCAGCTGCAGAAGGTACCGGTAGGATGGTGATAGATAATGGGGCAATTATAACTGTGAATTTTGAGATAAGACAGTTCAGGGCGCGTCGCTGAAGTAATATGAAAGGGTATAAAGTTTGTTTTCTTTACATTTAACGTAAGCAAGTTGTCGTCCAACCATTTTGAGATCATCGACAAGCCTTTCTCTGCAAAGTTGACCGTACTTTCCCAATCGGGCCCATGGAAGATGGCAACTGTATCATCGGCGTAGCAAATCAGTTCAGAGTTTTTTGGTTTTATTCTGAGGATGTCATTAATATAGATAGTGAACAGAGTAGGAGCCAATATGCTGCCCTGTGGAACGCCGAATCCTATTTTCATTTCTTTGCTCAAGTGGTTGTCAATTTTGACACATTGTCTCCTGTTTGATAGGTAACTGGAGAACCACTTGAGCACTGTTCCTCGGATGCCAACGCATTCGAGTTTTCTTAGTAAGATTTGAGTAGAAACGGTGTCGAATGCCTTGGCAAGGTCGAGGAACACCCCAATACATCTCTGTCCACTATCCAAATGTGCAGCCACTAGTTCTGTTAGAAGCTGCACCGCATTTTCTGTTGATTTGCCACGCCGAAAACCAAATTGTCGATCTGAAAGCAAATCAAATTTATCGAGGAAGTCCACTAGTCTCTTATTGACTATTTTCTCGAGAATTTTGGATAGGATGCAAAGGAGAGAGATTGGCCGGTAATTGTCAGGAGTTAATTTAGAGCCAGTTTTATGTATAGGCACAACTACGGCAGTTTTCCAGGAGTCTGGGAAAGTACCAGTTGACATGCTTAAGTTGCAGATATGTGTTAGAGGCTCCAATAAACCCTCCCTTGCATTTTTTAAAAGAAGTGGAGTTATAGAGTCATTTCCTGCGGCGCTGTCAGATTTGAAATCGGAAATAATTCTACTAACTTCTTTATAGTCGGTAGGGTACAGAAAAAGCGAGTTTGGGCATCGACTCTGTAACGGAATTTTCTTACACAGAGACTCTTGAGTCTCATTTAATTTATGTAGGATATTATCAGCCAGATTCGCGCCAGCGTTTACAAAGTGCTTATTGCATTTGTCAATAGATGCTTGTGGGTTGTATTCAATTTTAAGGAGATCTTGTGAGTCTTTATTTAATGGGGCAAAATTGCATATTTCCTTTATAGTTTTCCATAGTTTTTTTGGGTCTTTATGATGTGCAGTTAAATTACTGTTATCATACTCGGCTTTAAGTTTATGTAGCAAGTCGTTGCAATAGTTACGGTACCGTGTGTATATCGTTTTTAAAGTTTTGTTTTTTGGTTCAAGTTTAGTCTGTAAGTGTAAACGGTCGCGGTGCCGCATGCATTTTAGAAGGCCAGGAGTTATCCAAGATTTTATTTTAAATTGAGCTCTGCTGATATACTTTTCGTGAGTATTTTTGAGGATGCTATCCGTTATAATAGAGTTTAACTTTGAAACTGTGTCATTAATGTTTTCTGACGTAAACTCTCGTTTCCAGTCCACATTTTTCAAATCCTTAGCTATTGCTTGATAATCAATCTGTTTGCAAATTCTCTTACTCTTCTCGGCCTTATATTTGTTTAATGACAAACCTACTATTAGTAAGGAGTGGTCTGTTATCGATGTTTTGCAAAGTATACCCAGGACATTATTTTTTGTTTTTATAAAAGCATGGTCAAGGCAATTCCCACCACGAGTAGGAACTGAGATGCCCGGTAATAAGCCATGTTCAGCCATTAGGCTTTGATATGAAGCATTATCTTTATTAGGTAAGTCATCCAAGATATTGATATTCATATCGCCAGTTAGTATAACGTTTTCGTGGGAGCTTATGTTGCCCAAGATATTATCAAGGGAATGTACAAACCGTTTCAGCTTTTTCACAGCTGGCGATCTATACACTCCAAATATTTTTAAATTGTTTTCTATGCTTACCACCAAGCAGTTAGCGTCATCAAGTTCCGGTTCTAATGCACTTGCGGACCAGCAGTCCTTCACATATATTACAACGCCACCGCACTTATTTATAAATTTGTGTGTGCGATAAAAATTATAACCAGGTAGTTGATTCACTTGCGTCAATTCCTGTAGCCAACATTCCGTGAGTATTATCGCATCAAGCTGGAAATCTAATCGTTTCAGTGTAGTCAAAAGGGAATTAAAATTGCAATTTATGCTACGGATGTTACATGTTAATGTTTTAAAATTGAAAAGTGTCATGTGTTTTTTACAGAGTTCGGGCAATTCGATAGTGCGACAACTTATCTTAAGAGTATCGTCTATGTTTGCATCGAGGTCCTGGTTACCCATAGTTAATGTTGTATAAATATGTTATATAAAACCAACGGACCTGAGGCGCACTTTTCTTGCAACAATAATTGAAGAAGCAAGAACTCTGTTGTATGGATGCGGTGTTGTTTTGTTTAACATTGCGTGCGTGTGAGTGTATTAATATGAAAACTATATAAAATTCTGTGAGTGTGGTGTATTTCAGAGACAAACGAGAGTAGAATGTGTGCTTGTGCGAAAGTGTTAATTCCAATGCAGTGCAAAAAGGATATATATCAAACTTAACCGAGATAATAAGTTCTAGAGAAATCAATATGAAAAAGGCAACAACGAAACCAAAATTACATAGTTTTACATTTTTGACATGGTTTAAAGTACTAATACGTAAATAATGAGAATCTGATTTATGAAAGTCTAACATCGGTGTCAGCATTAATAGTATTAGAGTAAGGCTGTAGATGTTCCAAATCCACCAGGGTCTTAATGAATATGGCTGGCTTGCCTTCATCTCTGCGTACGTGGATTCTGCCATTATTAACCCAACAGAAACGGTAGCCAAGTTCTTTTGCTCGAAGTCTGGCGTTTCGAAATAACAACCTGTTAGCCTTTGAGAGATGCTCGTTTATGAATATGTTGCACGAGGGGTTCAAAATGTCCAAATCTGCTGAGGTCATAACCAGATGACGCCTGAGTTTAGCCGCTTTAAGGAATTCATCCCGTTTTGCCTTTCTGACATGTCTGACTATAATTGGGCGTGGAGCGGATGACTTTTTTGTGTAGTTTTTGTTTCTGGGGCCAGCGCGGGTGACCCAGTCTATTTCACTTTCCGGAAGGTTAATCCCCACTTTTGTGGCTACGGACATTACAATATGCTCAAACGCAACACGTGGTAAGTACGGCAAGAAAGGCCAGAGCTATGCTCCGACCCGTGTTAGCGTCAAATCTACAAATCCGCACCAGGCTGGGTATATATAAGTCGTACATACGGTCAAGACTGACCTATGCCGCCCCAGCCTGGTATCAACTCTGCTCTAAAAAGAACAAACAATTACTGCAAACACAGCAGAATATCACCTTGCGTATCGTCGTCGGGGCGGGGCGCTACGTAAGGAATGATATTATAGCAAACGACCTCAACATTGAAACCGTGGAGGCGTTTGTGATCCGCTTGGCCCGTAAGATGTTTGATAAGGCAGACAACGGACCACACTCGCACCTCCACGGGATAGCTCCGTTACATACCAGACCCCCGGATGCACCAATGAGCTGGCGTGGACTACCCCGAGAGATCTTGTTGTCGGATGACACGGAGACTCCGGTGGCAAGTAGCGCGCCAGCGGTATCAACAGCATAATCAAAATAACAACAAAACAAGAATCATATATAGAAAGCACGCAAGTGCACCACATACCCTGCGCAGTGAGTTGTAGAATTCAACCTGCGCAGAGGATGAGATACCGAGAGGTAGATGCCTCTCGAGGTTCTGCGGAAGCAAGGAGCGGAAGCTCGACGCTTCAACCAGCCAATAGGCTGAAGACATTACGACGACGACAATAATGGAAAAAAATGTTGGAAGTATTCTCTTTCATGCTCTTTCAAAACGTACCTATATCCGAGTATACTAAAGGTGCGTTCGTTTAGCTTATGAGAGCATTGGTGGCGTTGTCATTGATGACACAACGGATCGAGTAGGTACCCACCTACTCGATCCGTTGTGTCATACGCCATCTTGATTTTATGGATCAATTTTTATTTATTGACTCCGTCGTTTATTTTCTATTTAACATGAACAATTATATTAACAAAAGTTGTTTGAAACGAAATTAGACTATTTGGACTCTGATAAATTTTTCATAGGATCGATAATTTCCGATTTATACCCAAAAGCGAGGATGAATGTTTGTTTGATTAAGAACTTAATTATTTTAAATTTTACAAGGAAAGTCGGAATTGTAGGAAATTAAATTTCCTACACTTTTGTTTCTGTTATTATTTTTTTTGGTCGGTTCGATATTCTTCGATTTAGGGAGTATCGTGTACCTTTGGAAATTCGTGAAAAACAAATCTATGCATATTTTTTTCTCAATGTTCTTATGCTTTACAGAATTTTAGTTAGTGTCATGAAATAGAATACCTACTACATATTAATTGAGACTTCTATTTTACATTAATAACCAAAACTAAACAGTCAAATTAGGAAAAAGTACTCGTATTTAATAAACACATGTATTACGAATATTTAACTTAAAACTAATTATGATATAATTTTTTTATATTTTTATTATTATTTTTCTTTTTTATGTTTTGAACGGAGTCTTGATTTGGGCGCGTGTAATTATGTTTCCAAAAACTAATTATTATTTTAATTAAAATTATAAAATAAAATACGTTTTGCCGATTAGGAGGCTAATATAATTATGATATAAAGTATATGGACAGTTCACACCTGCTGCTAACAATCTTATGTTCTAAGAGTTTCCATGCTGAGTAAGCACAATAAAGCTTACTCTGCAAACGTGCATATAGTATCTAGTAGTAGTAGTAGTACTGTCAGTGTTTACTCTCTGGATCTTGATTTCTTCGAGTTCGATTTCATGCTGTCTACAGTATGTTAGATCGTTGTCAAATCTCATCAGCTGTTCAATACAATTCGGTATGTAAAGTTTTTTTTTGGTGTTTTTTTTATATTTTTATTTCGTAGATTAGGTCATTATAAGAAACTAATTTCAATATTTTTGTTTTATATTCAGTAGTTATTTTATAATATTTTTTTGAAAATTTGAATCCTATGACGTCACTTTTTTGCACAAATATGTAGTTGCGTTGAGAAGCCAAGAAAAGCACGCGAGTAAAAAAAAAGAAACTAGAACACTTGACAGTGACACCTACTAATTCGTAAGTCTCTATTCAATCAAAACAAAAGTGCAAAAAAGTGACGTCATTTAGAGGTCAATGAAAGTCGAATTATTTCATCGTTTTTTGTTAAAATAAATGGCATCTTATCGTTTTAAAAGGTCAGAGTAGAAAAATAAGGGTTTGTAACATAAAATCTCGAAATGGTTTCGGAATTCGGTATGTAAAGTTTTTTTTTGGTATTTTTTTTATATTTTTATTTCGTAGATTAGGTCATTATAAGAAACTAATTTCAATATTTTTGTTTTATATTCAGTAGTTATTTTATAATATTTTTTTGAAAATTTGAATCCTATGACGTCACTTTTTTGCACAAATATGTAGTTGCGTTGAGGAGCCAAGAAAAGCACGCGAGTAAAAAAAAAGAAACTAGAATTTACTTTGACACTTGACAGTGACACCTACTAATTCGTAAGTCTCTATTCAATCAAAACAAAAGTGCAAAAAAGTGACGTCATTTAGAGGTCAATGAAAGTCGAATTATTTCATCGTTTTTTGTTAAAATAAATGGCATCTTATCGTTTTAAAAGGTCAGAGTAGAAAAATAAGGGTTTGTAACATAAAATCTCGAAATGGTTTCGGAATTGGCACAGGTTAATTTTTTTTAGCATACCGAAGAACCCTTTGTCGCGCGCAGCGCGAGTTTCCGTGAACGAATTGCTGAGTGTAACTGTATCCTTATTGTCAATCTATTTTTGCACTATGGCAACTCTGCCTTTTGTAAGTGATTTGACGCAGGGCAGGTACTCTGTGGCACAGACTAGCAGATGCTAACGCATCTCTGGGGCAGACTACGAATGGCGTGCCGGCAGGAAGGAGGGACGGAGAATAATGGCGGATGGGTAAGCACGTGTGAGGCACTGGCTGGAGTCTCGATGGAAACCAACCAGCAGAGGTCCTGGTAAGTGCTTTTAGCTCATGATTCCTAGTTCTACAAGAACCGTGTGATGTGATAATGAGACGATCGTTAACGAGTCACGTTTTACGGTTAGGCAGAGTCCAATGATTGCGTACAATGTACATTAACTGGTAGTCAAGGAAATTGGACTGAAGAGCTAGCGAGTTCACCCCCTGAGCATCCATATCCGGGTGTAACCAACAGGGGATAGCAAAATGATCGGCTATGTTGTTGGAGCATATGGGCAGGACTATGGGGATGGTGGAGGTCCTCGTGGGGAACACCCCATGTCCAGCTGGTGTCATTCCTGGGGTAAACTGTACTGACCAGGAACCCAATGAGAGAGATAACTTGTATAAATATACGCAATATCTAAGTAAAGGGAATACCCGGGCGCAGTAAACACGGTACTGCGCTCTGACTGGAGCCATAGTCGATCAAAGGGTAACTGAACGGACCCTTGTATGAGGCAAAGCCTCCTAGCACCAAATGTTGTCTAAATTGCGTGCGTTGGTGGTCGACTCATTGTTTCATCCACGTGTTCTTTTTTATATTCTTTGTCGTGTGTTAATTTTAGTATGATTATTTACCGGGTACACACAGTCATCTTGCTATGACATAGGAAGCGCGACACCCTTGATGCAGAGGTATATCATATTCTGTGCATAGGAAGTTGTCGCCAGCGGAAAGTGAGCGGCACGGCTTACCTATTGGTATGTACTTCGTTCCTTTCACCAAAAGGTAAGGATATTCCGGGATAATAGACGAGGTTATGTTTTTGGAACGGTGAAAAATTGGTAAGGAGTAAATCTTATAATAATTATAGGTACAATTATCAGTGAGTGGAACTTCCATAATAAATGTGATTTGGTTTTTTTTAATGAAACTTTTTACACAAATGGCCTCTTCTAAGTCTATCAAGTTCATTTCATTAGGTGGATATACTAGTGTTGCAAACTTAGATATTACTCGTAAGTGGTACAACAGCTCCGTAGAGTTTATAATCGATTGATGCATGATAGATACTTTACTTAATGATAATGCTGTTTCTAGCTCACTTAGTAAATAATAATAAATATTGTATGAAAACTGCTTATACAGACAAACCTAAAATGTATGTAGAAAAAACCCAAGTACTTTCTTTAGCAGCTAAATCTTGTAGCATTGTCTCTACTCTTTGGAGACGTTTATCCAAAATTACAGAATTTTGATTAATCGTTTCCGTTACATTAATAAATCTGTCAAACATTTCAGAGACCAGAGTAAGCTTTTTGGAAATAATTACTTGATCTTCGCTTAATTGAAAAGTCATTTTGTCATATTTTAGAGCATCGTCATGGTCCAGGTTTCCAGTAATGATTTTAATAATTGATCCCAATGGATTTATAAGGCCTCTTTTTAAGTGTCGAGGAACAAGCTGTCGGTATTTTTCTATTGTTATATTACGTATAAACTCTGTATGCATTGTGATACTAATAAATTATTCACGGTATGGTTGTTTCCAATCGATTAAATTGCATAGTTGTTTAAAACTGTTCGTTATATAATTGAAATCGCTATAAATTCTTCCTAGGTTTATAGTCTTTACTATAATCCAGTGCTTAGTTTGAACGTATGCTTGACCACTTTTAATCGGGAGTATCCCCGGGTTTCCTTCAAGAGATTGCAGATAAAGGGCCAGTGCCGGCACCATCACGAGCAGTATGCACCACTTGTGAAGGGCGTTTTATATTTTTAACAGGAACTTTTGTTTCCCTTTCTCTTACTTGTACGAGCACTACATTTCTTACAGGCTTACCTAGAACTTTTGCATTAACATATCTGGGTTCATCCTTACTTTTCCGTTTGTTTACATCTTTAGCGTAAATAGTTTTACCTTCAGGAAACTCTATTTCCACTTCTCCCCCTTTCTTCTCTCTAACCTTTTCTTATATTGATACCATTTTCCCAGCTAATATTTCATACAAGACTCTTGTTCGCTTTGCGTGATATTTAACTAATTGTTGCAAGTATTGCCTTTCAAAATTCATACTAAAGGGGTTGCTTGCTTCTGTGTACCCGAAAACAACGTCAAAAGGTGTTAGTTCGGTAACAGAATGGATTGTGTGATTGTAAGCCATTACTGAGTAAGTCATTACTGATGCGTGGTCCGTACATCTATTTTCATATTTAGCTAGTCTGTATATTTCTATAATCGTTGAGTGAAAACGTTCAATGAGACCCATTGAATTTGGATTGTTAGGGGTGCCAATGTGGTGATCAATTTTATGTAAGCCTAAAAACTCTTTCACGAACTCATTATTGAATTCAGTCCCTGGATCAGCACTTATCTTTCTGGGTATACCATAGTACGAAAAGTACTTCTTTAAAGCTCTAATTAGTTCGGGAGTTGATTTAGTTTGAATTTCTATTGCTTGTCCTAATTTGCTGAAGACATCAATGAGAGTCAGGTAGTATTTCCCTTCAATACTAAAAATATCTATAAGTACTTCTTGGAAAGGGGAATCTTGTGTTTGTGTTAATTGCAGGGTAGGTTTCATAGGTTTACGTTCATACTTCATCTTTTTACAGGCTGCACACGCGTTGATGATTGCAGTAACTGTTTGTTACATGTTACTCCAGCCAAAACTGTCCCACGGTGGCACGTTTTGCCTTCGTGGTATTTTAATACTATTGGTCTTTGTTCGTTTTCATCCTCAACATATACTACACGCTCTGTGCATTCATAAAATCAAATCGTATCCTTTTTGAATAGTTGAACTATTATGTTACTAAATTGTTTTCAGTGTTCACTTTCCTCAAAATAAATAAAATATTTAATTTTTGGCCAAATGTATTTTTTTAAGAATTCTTTTATTAATTCCATATTATTAATTGGTAAAAACACTTCTAAATCCTTTGGTTGTTTCCCAGATTTGTCATTAACATGCATTTCATTTTTAAGCCATGAGTATACCAAAATTTGGTTAGGCTTGGTGTCTATAGCCTCATTTAAAATTGGTATTCCTGTTGAGTCTAAGTCACCAGCAGAATGTATCGTGTGAGAATAAATGCCATGAAAACCAGAAGAATGTGTTCTGCTACTTTGGTCTGAAGGTTGTCTTACAGGGTATATAGATATATCTTCAATATAAGAAAATGTTGAAGCGTCGGATATAGACATAGGATCAGCTGATATCGTACCACTAAAATCTGAACCTACTATTATAGGTTTATCTAATACAAGTGGCTTAGGACTGTGTTTTCTTTTCGGGTGAAAGTTGAACAATGCTTTGAACAACCTCCTCCATTTGCTCTTGAATGTTTCGTTCTCTCTCTACGTTAACTTTCATTGAGTTTCCATCATCATCATCATCATCCGAGTCTACAACATTAACCCTAATGCGTGAGAGGGCGTCTGCGTTGGTATTTTGTTTACCCTTCTCATATATGATTTGGAAATCGAAGTCTTGCAGGCGCAATCTCCAGCGTGTGAGCTTACTATTTGGATCCTTAAGGGAATCAAGCCAAGCCAAAGGTCTATGATCCGTATAAATGTAAAACTTTCGTCCATATCGTCGTATAGATATGGCCTGAAATGTTTCGTTGCCCAAATTATAGCGAGTAACTCACGTTCTATAGTGCTATAACGCGTTTCTGTATCACTTAACGTACGGCTCGCGTAAGCAATCGGTTTATCACTTCATATTTGCCCTTGCGATAAGACTGCTCCTAAAGCAACATTCGAAGCGTCAGTAGTCAAAATAAAAGGTTTATCATGGTCAGGGTACTGTAGCAATGGAGCATGAGTGTCTTCAATAGCTCTTTACACTTGTTGAAGGTGTCAATGTAAGTTTGGTCAACGATGATCTTGTTTCGTTTTTTCAGGCATGATGTCAGTGGTCGTGTGATTTTGGCAAAGTTTTGTATAAATCGTCGGTAGTAACCGACAAGGCCAAGAAAACTTTTAATTTCGGTCGTAGTTTTAGGTAAAGGGAACTCAAGAACAGCTCTAATTTTATCGTCATTAGGTCGTTGTCCATCTTTAGTTATAGTGTGTCCAAGGTACAGTACTTCTTTCCGTAAAAACTCGGATTTATCTAATTGTACCTTTAGATTCGTCTGTCTCAGTCTGTCAAATATTAATCTTGAAATGAAATGAAAATGAAAATATATTTATTTGTAACAACAACATTGCTTAATATAAAACAAAGTAATAGACAAAAGTAATCAAGAACAATAACAATGTCAAATGTTACAAATCGGTCCTGGGATTGCTAGTTCTAAGCCAGCGCTGGTCTTCCGTTGGGGCCGGTTTGTGACGTCACGGAGGTATATTATAGTTACAACAGTTTCCCTAAGAATTTAAGTACTAAGTATTTGATGACCATAAAAAACCAACAATACATTTATAAGAAATACATATATATATATATACAACGTGTCCCAAAATTCAACGATAAGCCAACACCGGAGGATAGACCTGCCCCGGACTAATCGGGGAAAAAAAGAAAAAAAAAATATCCCAATTATATTTTAAGCTATAATAAAAAATGAAATTATTCAGAAATTGAGACCGTTTATGATATTTTTCACTACCATGACCACAATTTTTTTAATATTGGTTTCTTTTTTTTTATAGGCAACCTGAATAGCACTGCTATCTACCACAATTCTTAAATAATCCAGAATAACTCTTGTTTTATCACGAAAATTAATTTAACTTATTTTATTCCCTAAATTTTGTGAAGACTTTTACTTTTAACCGACTTTAACTTATCGTGGTGTAAAAAAAAAGTATGAACACTAGTATGGCAAGTTTTTTAAAAATTGACGCAACTAACCAACATTCCAAAATGGTATAATACTCTAGGAAAACAAGTTATAAAAAAATATGGGCGTAGCCAGAAGGAGGAACCTCCGGGAAGTAGTGTGGTTGGCCGAGGTGGGCACAACCCTCGTGATCGACCGCATTCGTGCCCTAGGACTGGAGGCTGCCGTCTCCAAAACCGAGGCCCTACTATTCCATGGGCCTCGGGGTCCAGGAACGCGAATTATCCTGTACGGGGTCCTCGTGCCGGTTGGGGCCAAGATGAAATATCTGGGCCTCAGCCTGGATGGGAGGTGGGCTTTTGGGAGCCATTTTTCCCAACTGGCCCCAAGAGTCGTGAGAGCTGCAGCCGCGTTGGGAAGGCTGCTGCCCAACGTGGGTGGTCCAAACGCCAACTGCCGCCGACTGTACTCCGGAGTGATCCGGAGTAGGGCCCTTTACGGTGCACCAGTCTGGGTAGACACCCTCGGTCGCAATAATCGGAGCTTGCTGCGACGTCCGCAGCCAGTCATTGCGACTAGGGCGATTCGCGGATACAGGACGGTGTCATGGACGGCGGCATGCGTGCTGGCCAGTGATCCCCCCTAGGAGCTGCAGGCGGAAATCCTTGCCGAAGTCTACCACTTCGTGGCGGCGAGGAAATTCCAAGGAGCAACTGGGAGGAGGTCACACGCATGCGACGGCAGGAGCGAGCCACTCTATTGCGGCGGTGGGAGGAGGACCTGGCTCCGCCGGTTCCTGGGCAGTGGACGGTGGAGGCCATCCGTCCGGTCCTTCAGAGGTGGGTGAAACGACCTTTCGGGTCGCTGACCTTCCGATTGGTGCAGGTGCTCTCCGGACATGGATGCTTCGGAAAGTACGTGCACCAAATCGCAAGACGGGAGGCGACTCCAGCCTGCCACGCGTGCGGTGCGCCGGAGGATACGGCGCACCACACACTGGAAGTGTGTGCTGCATGGGGCCCGCAGCGGCACACGCTTTCAGCGGAAATAGGCGGAGATCTCTCCCTGCCGAGCGTGGTGTTCTCCATGCTCAGCAGCGAGAGATCGTGGCAGGCGGTGGCCACCTTCTGCGAAGCGGTGATGACGCAGAAGGAGGCCGCGGAGCGGATCAGGGAGAACGATGTTCGAGCTGACCCGCTCCGGCGCAGACGACCGGGGGAACGGAGGAGACGGTTTGCATGTCTCCTCCCTCCTCCGTAGTGGGGTTACTGGCGAATAGTCGGGGGGCTCTTCGCCGGTTTGCACGGCCCTACACGTCTAGGGGGTGGCCTTGGTGAGCAAGGCCATCCCTTCACAGGCGCTGAGGCCCGGTTAAGATCAATCCGGGCCTACCGCTGGGGCAAAATGGTGACTGCCAGTGCGACCCTGTCTCGCCCCACCTTGGCGGAGGACTGCTCACGGGAGTGTTTTAGTGGGTCTGTGCCCCACACGCTCCCTTCCGTCACCCCCGTGGCGGAAGGGAAGTGCACAGCATTTCCCCCATCAAAAAAAAAAAAGTTTAATATTGATGATACTTATAAACTTTCAATCGAAAATCGATACGTTACCTTTACCTTAATACACATTACCAAAATATAATAAAGATTACCTTGTATCTGATTTAGGATTATTTCGAGATGTCTAACTGTGAAGACCGCCCTCCCATCAACAGTGCGACCGCTTTTATAGGTTACGGCGTACTTGCACGTAGTCGTTTTAAACATTAAGATTGCAATACACAGTGTTGACATGCATTTATAATTCATTGAACATCGTAATAAACTTAAATCATTTTGAGAATAATTAAATTATTAATTTAAATTGGAATAATTTACGGTAAACAATTTCAAAAGTATGAATCTATGTTTTACAAATCAAATCAAAAAATCAATTTAACAAATCTATTTGTTATAGACTAATTATTATTGGCTAATTATTGTATCCTTGCCGATACGGCTATACTGACAGGCGGTGCGCGCTCTGCACCAGCCTTGTTGACTCGTTAACTCTCGCAGACTGCTGTTACTTATCGCTGGCCTGCAAAGAATGAGATATTCTCTGAGTAGTGAGTCTGTAAACAACTTACGTTGCTTTATCTTGTTCGTTACATTAACAAGAACTGTAATTGCAATAATTAGTGTTTCTAAATAATTAATAATCCAAACAACAACTGAGTGCTATGAAAACAGCTGTTGATAATTTTGTAGACGGTAGATTTCGCCTTTGCGCCGATATATATGTTTAAATTATTACAGAATAATGATCTATTTCGAGATCAGTTATTAATGTTATGGTATATGTCGGATATTCGTAAAGCTGGTGGCAGTATTGGGGACGCAGTATCTTCTCGGTCATCATCTTCCATAATAAAATCACTTTTTTTGTTATTGCGAATATTTAATTTATACAATCACACTTTATTTAATTTAATTTACAAAATTATTTAAATATTATGACAAATGATTCAGGCGTGAACACTTCACGTTTAAGACTTGTGGTTCGCTCGACGATCGAACGCAGAATGAATCGCTGCGCCCCCATGCACTCGCCTCCCACCAATACCACTAGTCGCCTGATTCACGGAGCGGAGGGGATTGACGTAGTGTCGTAGTCGTTTCACAACTGTTGATGACGTCAGTTTCCGATGCGCCGACACGGCCATTCTGCTACATGTCGCGCTCGACGTGAGCTTGTAAAACCACAAAACATTGACAATGCATTAGACATGAATCTAGCTCGGCTTCAATTCTGACCAAACTTTCAATATTGCTGTCAGTTGGAATAGTTAGCTAGGTATCTATCTAGCTAAATATTGTTGTCCTCAACAAATTGGAAATAATATGAATTAGTTTGAAGGCCCCTTTCCTCTACAAACTTGTAAAACGTAAAAGGGTTAAAGGTAACCCTGTCCTCGACAATACATATGTAAAATAGTTTGGAGGCCCCTGTTCTCGACAAACTTAGGTTTAAAATTGCTTGGAGGACCCTGTCCTCGACAACTTAGATGTTAAATAGTTTGGAGGCCCCTGTCCACCTTTCTGAAATCTTTTGATTTGTGCTTTGCCCTTGTCAAAACGTATTTTATCTTGCTTTCCTTTATTTTCGATGTTTTGCTGCATGTAATTGTCTAGTTGAACTCTGTCTACTGTTGCTTCTGTTTCGTCAACTATATAGAGCAGCTCTGGGGGTACTGCATACTGTCTTCTAGTCAAAGCTTTAAGTGGACTCACGTTGGTAGTTTTATTTTTGGTGCAGTTAATAGCCAGCTGAAGTGCATCCAGTCCCTTCTTCCAATCTTTCGTTTCATAGTTGCAGATTATCGTGACCCCATTTTTGACAACTGCCATCACTCTTTCCACTTGTCCGTTGGATCTGCTGACTCCCGGT
Organism: Selenia dentaria; assembly: GCA_917880725.1. Lineage (NCBI taxonomy): Eukaryota > Metazoa > Arthropoda > Insecta > Lepidoptera > Geometridae > Selenia > Selenia dentaria. The sequence goes on from OU862890.1 coordinate 21,301,780, forward strand.
GCAATAAAGTGTTGGTGTATGCCATATTCTTTGCAACACTCCTGGAACTCCGCTTTAAAAGCACTATCTTGGTCGCTTATGATTTGCTTCGGCATTCAGCAAATAGATGGGATTAAAAACCAATTTTTGAAAAATTTCGTATGGTGACGGTATTGGAATAAAGGTGCGATTTGTCTTCCCTTAATAATTTAATATAATTTATAATTATAATAATAATTTAATATTGCAATCTCTGCTAGATCTTAACTTATAGTCTTATAATAGACCTAAATCATTTTACCACATCACTATTTACACATCGTCAAAATGTGGCAATGGCAATACTCGCGCCCAGTGGGCATTCAGTTAGATCGTTGCATAGAGTAACTTTTATACTAGAAATATAGACCAATCTCGGCGTCAATTAGTGATAACCAGTATTTTCAGCACATTAGTGCCATCTGTAATTTCTAGAAGACATTACTTCTATACCCACACATAAGTATGGTGTATGTTTTTGTGTGTGTAGTAGATTATATCCATATTATATTATAACTATATATCTATATACTAAAAACCTATCTTATTCATGTAGATATTTGTACTTTTATGTATACATAATTTGATTATCTATTATTATACATGGGAATCACCAACACAACATTGTTGCCCTTCCAAGGTTGATCAATTTAGCTGTAATATAAATTAGTATAACATTGGTAGGTACCTTAGATTGACCATTAGTCTCGCTCTCGCTTCGACTAGTTATGTGCGAGCGAAATGTGGAGGGGATATCTGCGCATGGGTACAGTCGCGCACATGTGACAGAGAGAGACAAGAGTCCCTCGTCTTCGATGTGCCAGAGAGAGACAAGAGTCCTTCGTCCCTCTAGCCTCCCTGTGATACCCAATTTTTGACTTCTGCGCAATAACGGTCAGCGCTAGAGTTACGTGCCGCGGGTTATACCGCGCTATTTAAAAACAACGGCTCCGTGAATGCGGCAACTCAATATTGTAGTATGTGTAATGCAAATTGGGAGGATGCTAGTGTGCGTGAAGAATTGTGTTGCTAGTTACTAAACTGTCACCCAATGAATGGGAAAAAATATTGTATGTTGTGATTAAGTATGTATGTTACTGGTTATAAATGTAGTGCAGAAAAATACATTAGCTTTTTTTATTAGGTTCTACCTTTTGTACGTAACGTCTTAGGTTGATTTACAATTAATAACTGCGTAGAAACAAAAAATGAAATAAAACAATTATCTTATAAGCATAGTTAAACCTACTTTTATGCACAGGTACTATTATGTACAATGGAGAGTCTAAAAATCATTATTATTAATTAAATATCACATTCAACTAACTTGTACTAGTTTACGATACATTTGCCTTTTGGAATTTGCACATTTCTGCAAATTTTCTCTATTCTCTCTATCTATCTATATTTCTATAATATAATTCTATAATCTATAATAGAAGAATACTGAAAAGAGAATTTGATTCAGCTAGTGGTTGAGAAGTGACTTGGTTAGCCGAATCATTTAATTTTATATATAGCACCGTTATTTACTCCTCACGTAATTATATGCAGATAGAGAGTAAAAGTTTAGAACAAAATTTCTTGAGTTCGTCAGTATAATATTTCGGTTTCATATATTTAGTAGTAAAATATAATAACAATAAATTCACATTATAAACATCTCAACCATAGGTACTTGATTCTTATATTATACGGCAACACTGAATGACTTAAGGTTGATGTTATTTTATGTTGAAATTTTGAAATTAGATGGTATTTACTAATGGTATATGATCCTTGTGTATTTCTTATTTCTTGTTGTATTATTTTTACTTATTTTCACTTTGCAAACAGGCATTTTACTTTGTATTACGACCAAAATTACGAAAAAACACTCGGTACGTTGACTCCACGCTGCTTGGGACGTGACTGGCTCGAGCGGGCTCGAGTACGGCCAATTCGGCGTAGTATTAGTTTCCGCATTTTGCAAGTACGCCGGCGGTATCTAGTCGAAGCACGCGCGCGGAGACTAATCATTAGTCTAAGGTAGGTACCTATACAACAAACACCTAAACTGCCTTGAAATTGCTAAAACCAGGTGGTACATCTGTAATAAGTAATAAATGATATGCTTTATGTAATTGCAATATTTAATGGTTAATAAGTATTCAAAGTATCCACAAACGTCCAAAACCTCTATCCGGCACAAAAACTAGCATCATCACAGAAAAAGTCAATACACAGAAACTTGAACAAAATATTAGTGTAGCACAGCAAATCCATAAAATTGTATACGAAATATATGGATAATAATTTGTATTGTACAGATAAACACTCTTTAAAATTCAAAATAACCCATGGCAACCGGTGACATCAATGATTTTGCAATTTCAGAAATTGGTAGAATTGCCAGCTATGAATACCAAAATCTACTTCTATGTCTGCTGTGCAATTGGGCCGTGTTATGCCAAAACGTTCCAGCCCTCAGAATATCCGAGATATATCTGAGATAGTGATGAAGTTGTAGACGTGTTTTTTCTTTACTCTACATCAAATATGAACTTGTAAAACTTATTGTATTATAGATAAAATTGAGTTGTATTTTTCATCTCGTAACTAATTTCATAGATATAGTTTAGAGTAAAAAAGTAGTCTGGATAATGTCTGCTAAAAAAACTTTGTATGAAATAGTTCTAAAAGTAATTTTGCATAAATGATCCAAACTATTTATACGTTTAACCTTACTTGTGTTCGTAGTTTTCCTTGCACGATACTAAATTGAAAAGTAACAAAACATCTCCATTACTTTACGAAATCTATCGACGTAAAGTTTCATCCGAATCAGTTTACCTGTTATAGCCTAAGCCACAAAAATAAACATTTATACCTCCTTACAGATAAAAACTACATTAATATGAAGTAACTCTGAATTTCATTATAAAATACACATAAACGGCGACGCCAATTTTGATGAAATTTGGTATGGAGGTAGATGAGGCACTGGATTTACAGATAGGATACTTTGCATCATCATTCATCACCACACGGATGAAATACGGTAATATTCTTGGGCACAGCATAGAAAAAATAACAAGATCTCCGGCTACGTCAAGATCGTAATGATGACTTATCTTCTATCAATAGGGTTATGTCAAAGATATGTCAGTTTCTGATAACTTAGACAAAAACACGCTATGATTTTGACAGCTCGATAAAGTAGACGCGCTCGGCGATAGAGTCGGCATGTCATCCATCTTTGTTGTTCAGCCGACTGTAGACGAGCGATTTCGATCCAGTACGTATCCGTTGGAACGTTTTGGCATAACTCTGATATTAAATATTTAAAAAATATGTAAATTTATAAGTGGATACGGTATTTCGGCATCTAATTCATCTAACTCTTCTTCAGTCTCTTAATTATCAAAAGTTTTTATATCATATTATACTAAACACGATATCGTTTTGAAATCTATTGTGTATAATTAAGTAATTTAATGCATGAGGTTTACTTTGATTTTTATTTAAACATACTAGTTGCACCCCGCGGTTAGGTACACTCGTGTGGATGATGAAAAGTATACTATCTGTTAATCTAGAGATTTATGTACCTCCATAACTAATTTGATCAAATTGCCCCAGCCGTTCGAGCGTGAAAGAATAACAAACTTCCGTATTTATAATATTAGTAAGATTTGGCTCTGCTTGTTAGCGTCTGTTTCGGTATAAAAAAACAGTGTTTATAAAAATGTATTAATAAAATCCAAACGTACCTACTTTAAATTGTAGAATGCGGAAAAGACAAACAAAGCATTACTCTCAGTTTAGTCGCCAAAATGTAAATTTCTTAAAAGGTTAAACCTTTTCATACAGAATTTGTATTAATGTAATGCTTATTTTTGAACCAGAAATAAAACTATCGAAATAAAGTACAGCACGAACTAGAAGCCCCTTACCTTATTTCAATATATTTACTATTTTTTTCTGAAAAATTAATGACAACTATTTTTACTGATTTTTGTTCAATCCTTTATAACTTTTCAACTTAGTGGTGACTAATTTTAATATTTATTATACCTTACGGTGAAAAAAAAACTACCATATTTCATAATTTATTCGGTTAGGAACACAATCTAGTTTGATAACAGCGCTATCTGTAATTTCTAGATGACCCTAAATTATAGTGCTATGATACAAAACTCAAAAGTCAGTTACGATAACTATCATAGAACAGACAATTGACACTTTAAATTATTTGGGTAATTTTGGGTTACTGCTCCTTACTTTTGCACTAAGATTGTAGCCACTGGCTCTTTGGCCACTGGATCGTTGGCGATGGCAACACAGCCACAGAATAAATAGCTATTACTCGATTAGCGAGAGTGCCTGAATAATAATTAACCATTTTCAGGTACTTTTGTGAACACGAAAAGTCGAAAATTGCAGTTTTGAACTATAGATTTAGTTTTTCTTGTATTTTTATTATTCAGATATTTACGTTAATAATTTTAAATTTTTTTGTTTCTAATACTGGGTAAAATTAAATATTATTGGTAGATAACTAATTAAATAACTTGACAGTCGATCATATGTTAGTAATTAGTGATGTCAGTGTTTGTTTACTAAACAATATTCAGATTATCTTGGGCATTTTTATGCCAACTCAAATTAAGTGATGAATAATATCATTATATCGACTGGAGAGTCATCGTGTAAAGGACGAGAAAATGGCGACGCTTCAACTGGTTCTGATCGCCCACTCAAGAAGGCTCGATTTGCGTGGCAAGTTAAAGGAAAATATCACATGAAAAACGAGGCTGAAGAATCTAATAAAAGTCTTACTATGCCGTCTACCGAACCTGGTTTTTTAGGTGAACCGTCATCACGACAAAGCTCGGCTCCTCTAGGAAGTGAAGCGAATGGTTACTTAGGAACACGGGACTACTGCAAATTAAATTCTTTCATAAACCCTGATAACTCTTTCCTGACGCATAACGATAGTATAGCGAACGATCATCAGCAGTACCCTAGATATATGAGTAGCCGTGAAAGAAAGTCTAACAATATGTTAGGGAATAATAGTGCTTTCAACATGAGAAATGCTTCAAAAGTAGATAATGCAGAAGATCAGTGCATAGCTCAGTGGCAAGCTGGACAGGTAAATTGCGATTGATCATACATATCCTAGACAAAACCCTGACCACTTTAATAACTTTTTAATTCTTCACTACAGTAATAGTTCTTGTACTATGTATATTCAATAGGTCTAAGATCAGTCTAAAAGGGGGGAATTTGAGATGATGAGGTAATTCTATGGCGTTCAATTTGCAGTTTTTATTGTACTAGACTTGCATTACTCAAGAAAATAAAGAAATAATAAATATATCAATACTGTTATTATTGCTTCTGCCTTGTCATAAATTATATTATTTAAAAAAATAAAAAGTCTTATTATTAAACTGTTTTACTACTAACTGAAATGGGTTTACAAATTTTATTTTATTTTACAGGTAGCAAAAGGCTGTCTTGACAACACTTTGAATCAAATACTAGAATCATGGACCACAGACCCTTTTCCTGCAGCAGAGGCAAATCCCAACAGATTTTTTGCACTGGACTTTGCTGAGTTCATTAACCATTTGCCAGGAGATAACTCAGTTGAAAATGAAGGGATTCTAATGGCAATATCTGCTCATGGCCTACAAAATACATCAAGCAGTAGTAGTAACAATGTTAGCAATGAAGGCTATTGTAGCACATCAGGTCAACATGCTCATGATAATTCTTCAGGTTTAAACAACATATCACCTGTCATTTCTGATGATGACTCACAAATGACAGATCAACGCTTTGAGACAGCAGAAAACACATTGACCAATATCGACTGGCAATGTGATAATCAAAATGCTAATGATGCTACACCATTTGCATACTTTTCTGAACCATCTCAGTCTACTTATGATTACTATGATGATAGTCACCAAAACTCAAATACTGACTCTTTGGAAATTGATAATCATTATGATTTCATGAATGCTGCTGTTTTATATGCTATTCAAAGTAAAGGCCTGACAGCTTCTGGTACTGAATATGGCTAAGACATCATGTAATGTATACACATAACAATGTTAATCTATACAGGCCCTTATAAATGCTGCTTAACTTTAAATGACATTATTTAGTACTGTGCACTACAAAATTGTTCTGCACCATACTAAGTGTTGTTATTTAAATTTAAGCAGTGTTTATAAGTAAGGCCAATAATGTATAAATGATTATGCACAAATTAACTTTTATATTATGGTTAAGATTCTTAGTTACTAAAAATAAAATATTACCTAAAATCTGCCATAGGAAAAACAGTATGTTTCTAAATAAGTTATAACATATTATTTTAGTATTAATGAGTATGTTGTAAATTTAGATGTTGTATTTATGTAAATATTCAAACTATTGTGATATAATTATAGTAAAAAATGCTTATAAACACAATGAGGTGTTACTATCCATATAAAAAGTACAAAAAGTTTCAAGGTTTGAAGCATATCATATATAATTTATTGAATTACATAGCTCAGGTACATTTTGTAGAGCAATGATCATTCTGGGCAAAGGTGTATTTTATTTTGTATGATTCACTAGACATTTGCATAGATATGTTTAAATGAATTTATTTTAAAGCTAAGATAGTTTTATAAAAGTATTATCTTAATTGAAGGGCATATAAACTTTCAATGTAAGCATACCTAACCAATATGTTAGAAATAACTAATTGTACCTACCTACATATTATATTCTATATTGTATGTATGTATGTACTGACATTAAGTCAATAAAGTGATACTCAATCAATACTTTTTTACTAAAATAATCCTGATTGTGTTATATAGGAAAGTAAAATAAAAGTCCTCAGTAACAATTTTATTATTGCTTGTTATTATTCACATAATACAAAATAAACTATGCATAAGTTTATATGACCACTGGCACACCATTTTGTTTTATAAAATAATTTTCATTAGTTTTCACTTACTAGTCATATTTCCAACATTAATTGTAAACATACCTAGCGCAAGTCTAAGATTTACTGAAATAATTACAACATTTGCAGCAGTCACCCGTAAACAGAATGTGATGTTTGCACGGCATTCAATAATAACACATTATAATCAATCAGCTGATTAATCCTAAATAAACTTCTTAACTGTACATTATTTCGTAAACTATCAATAAGTAATATATTTACACAAAAAGTTGCATCAGTATGTATGCCTGAATACTTTAGTAATGCAGGAAAGTACAAAATATTTGTACTTGTTTATAATAATAGTAAGGGTCTGGTTAAATTATACATACACTTCAAAAATACATATTAGCTTAATGAAACATAATGAATTACCTGTAATGGGTAAAGCAGGTATGGTACTTATCCTTAGAAGGCTATAAGTTATATCCTGATTTTATAATATATTGTTTATGATTTACAATAAACATTTGTAATTCTTTTATCAATGTCATGGGGGTACAAAATATAATAGGATTTGATAAAGTGAAATGAACATTAGAATGATAATACAACAGAAACACATTACTAATAATTATTGTTATTATATGTGTACATGTTTCTTACCACCAATATTAAAAAAAATACACTTGATAATCTCTATGTGCATTTAGTTACAGTGAGGTAAGTTTATACCTGACAATATAAAATTAAACAAGAACACAAACATCAGTAGATCATTTGATTGCTAAAACTGGATTCATAACTATATTTTTGTGTTGAAAGCATGGCAAATTGCCATATTATCTTCACTTCAGGCATTATCAGAGCACATCTGTTATTCTATGCAATTGCTAATACCGAGCAGTCAAACAGTCAATTTAAGCTAAATATTATCATAAAAGTATTTTTACTTTAAAACACAACCAACATTATTTTAAGTGCATCTGCAGCTTTATTCTATTGTTATAAGATATAGATAATTAACCCGCCCAATGTCTAGTTCTTTTGGTTTCTTTCAGAACTATGCATAAAAGTTCAGATAAAAAAATACTGCTCTTAAATAGTTTGACCAACTAAAAGTAAATGTTCACCAGTGGAGTGCATTGGATCTGATAAAATTAGTTACAAACAAGAGGTATAAAAATGTGTTTACACTTGGTGCATATACAACATGGCTTAGCACATTTTTGTATGTACACATCGTGTATGCGACGGGTTAATGGATATATACAATTAAGTTTGATATAAAGTAGATTGAATCGTTAAATGACTATGAAAAAACAATATATGAATCGAAAATAACATTTATGTTTCTAATGTATCAATAATATAGACATGTTAAAAGAAGTAGGCCTTATACCTTGCACGATTTTAATTTATACTACTCAACACAAAAAGAACTAATTTAATAATATGATGGTTTACCGAAACTTTGGTTATTTACAAAGGGCTCCTTTAAAACTGCTTAACAATAAAAAATCAACTTCAGCTTGACATATTCTGAATTATACATTTACATTTTTTTTTTTTATTTATATATGAGTTACTGATTGTGGAGCGCAATCTCTCTCCTTTTAGAATCAATACATATAAAATCACTCTCTCATAATGGATCATAGAAGAGACTTGGGATGTAGATAGAGTGTAGTAAATTCCTTAGATGTGTTCGTTTAGCTTATGAGGGCATTGGTGGTGTTGTCATTGATGGCTCTTTTGTTATAGTGTTTGTAAAGCTCAAAAACGTTATTTTTGCCACTTTTGCCCACACCCTATTCAAACGATCTACTGAGCATAAGACCTAAAATCGCATGATTATGCTGTCAAATACATAGCTATCAAAAAACTATCACAAGCAACCATGGTCCAGATGTGGGTCCAAAATTGCACTTTTTGGTGGCAAAAATACCTCGTTTTTAGCTTTCCGAATGCTGAACAAAAAGAGACATGAACGACATTTTCACCTACAGTTTCCCAATTCGAACGCCCCTTGTGAGCGTTTTTAGCGTTATTTTCGCTAAAAACGCTCACAAGGTGCCTATTCGAATGCATAACTTATATGACAAAGGTACAGATAAAATGAATACTATTAGATCTCCAATCCCAGTCCACCAGATCACCATATTATTTTGGACTTTAAGCAGTTCTGCCTTGATGGTTTTTCTATATAAATAATTCACTGCATATCACACAAAACTACAATTCACAACCGTGCAAACAAATGAATTAGAAAGCTGAAATCTATATTTAATCTCAGTACTCTTTAAACTACATATTATGTATGTATTTACAAAACTTATCTTACAATGTGCTTTAATATATAAAAACTCAAAGAGTAAAAAAAAAATTAAACACATTTCAACACCCTTACATTACCAAAGCGTATGGATTCATCATATTTACAAGTACATAAAGATAATGCGCATAATGTTACAAGCAAAATAGGGCACCAAAACAATAAGTACATTAATATTACTACTTAATAATAATTATGGTCAATCTAAGATTGCATAATAGTACATTTTCTTTAACTGTGTAGCCATGATTCAACTGAAGAGCAAGTATATGTATGTCGATTCACGTTTATATAATTTTCATATTAAGACTGGTATGATTTATTAAGATTTTTACCTATTATAAAGTAAATTATTGACTTTCCACATGAAAATAGCAATATAGTATAGCTAAGCATACAAAAGGACCTTGGTTCTCAGACATACAAGTGCAAAAATTAAGTAATTTTGGACACAAGTAGACCATCACTTAAATAAGGCGGAATTAGACGAAGTTAATTGTTGCTATTATGAGTTATGTATTAATTTATGCGGTAGTACACTACAGTCTTTGTACACACCTTTCCTTAAACAAAATATACCAATTCATAAATATTCTGTATAAAATCATGGTTATATTGCTTTCATATTAGATAAATATAAATAATGTAAAAATGACAATCATAACAGACTAGACTTAAATGACAGTCTGCAATTTGATCAACACATTATTCATTAATTCCTCTGGATCAGTCAATGATAAATACACATTATCCATAACTTTCAAGTTGTCAATCTATTCAATTCTAACTAAATCTTACTATCCAACATGAGATCTCTCTAAGCAAGACTACAAATCAGACCAATATAACCAGCATAGTTTGCCCAAGTCCAATTGAAATTGTTTTCATAGTGTCCGTTGATGAGATGCAATAAATACTTGTGATGTTATAGGAGGGTTTGAGTCAAATGTTCGGCAGTAATAGTGGGACTGGGGATATGGCGCATCGCTATGGTTTGAACTTCACTAGGGGTATGTTTTTTGAGTGCAAGCACTTGTCACAAACCCATTCTGCATACACTTCCGCTGTGAGTAGCTGGAACGCAGGCTCCGTTAAACCCGTACATCCCCTGAAATAATGAACAAGCATTTACAAATCGTATAAAATTTTAATTGGCGTTTGCAGACAATGTATAGGGACCACAGATTAGTAGCTAGCAACAGCTTTGAACAGAAATGGCAAATTTAAGAACTGCTATTCGCAAGTCATTACAAATTCGGAATTCAACATGAACAGAGTAAGAACTAACATAATTTACACAAATAGATTTTAGTTCGCTAGTTTGGTTTGGTGTTCTAAACAAGCAAAATACTACCATTGACCACTACACTAGCATACCTCTATGTTTGGATTCTTTATTAGTTCTAATGTGAGGTATGACCCTCTTAGACTCATAAAACTGTCAAGTTTTTTCTACCTGGCCTGTACCTTTTATGGAGTGACTTATCATCTACATGATATGACAACCATGTTTCTTTGTGAAATGTGTGTGTCAATAATAGGAAGCAGCTACATTATCTCGGAGTGCTATACCAATACTATTTCTGAAATATTTATATGTGTAACTCAAGTAAGAAAAGCTATGCCTATTTTTGTCAATTTTTCACTGCCTTATCATCATGTCCTGATTGAACAATTTGAGTATGTAAATGAATTAAAATTTGTAAGTTTGACAATTAAGTTTACAATATCATATAAAATCCATGTATTAAAGTTATATACATTATAGTATTGTATACTTTTTGTAGACATTTATGTTCTCTATAAAAATGCTGTACATCACTTTTCACTATTATCAATAGTTTTCCCAGTGTACATGATATAAGGAAATTTCAGCGTTAATATTACATATTGTATAATAAAAATATTATTGTTATTGTGACATAATTATAATAGTAAGACATATGGTGTTAGGATGTGTAGTTTTAGATACATTAGGCATAACATATTGATCATCATAAAAATTAACAAATTCAACACCAAGTAAATGTTATATTGTTAAAATTTGCCTTCTATAGCAAGTAATTTTGTCTCTGTTGTATAGGAATAATTCTGACATGAAAAAAATAATTGTTTATTAATGCACAATACACCCCGAGCGGGATGTCAGTGCAGCTGCACAAATGTAGCACCCCCAATCAGTATAGGAATAAGAATGTACATTTACAAATGTGTGGAATCGAGGAAAACAGCTGGAGAGGTAAGTGAAGCTTTCACTTGACCACATTATATTAGTCTTATGTAAAATTGTGGTTAAAAATGTTAACAAGGATTGGTGATGGTGAATACATAGGCTACAAACACACATACATTTGTACCACAGATCTCATGTAATAGGGGGTGAACCTATCTTATCTCTCAGTAGCCTTTTACAAAGTATGATGCAGTCCAGTTCTAAAGTATGGAACTGTACAAGTCATTATGTAAATGGATATGTAAATATGGTGTAGACCATGTGGACATGGAGAGTAGGCATGAGCCTACTGTTTAAATTACTTATTCTTACCTGTGAAACCAGAAGTTGCATCCAGACTCGCATAAGATGGCCTGGTCATTATCGTGAACTTCCTTGTGACACACTCCACAGGGATAAATAGGTGGAGCATTTGGGTTTTGTGGATTGAACACCATTGGTTGGTCAGGTGGATACACTTTACCAGCACTCACAGGCATCGGCTTAGGTCCAAACATACCCATACTTTGACCCATTGGGCCCACTCCTTGACTGCCTGGCCCACCCATTGACATTCCACTCATTCCTGCTAGTGGCCCACAGTTCCCCATATTTCCAGGCCCTGGGCCTAACCCCATTGATCCACTTCCTCCCATTCCCATCGGTCCACCATGCCCCATATGATTGCCAGAGTATGGAGGGCCTGGGCCCATTGATGTCATAGGACCATTCCCTCCCATTGGACCACTCCCCATTGGCCCTCCTGATTGCATTGGACTACCATGCCTCATGGGGCCACAATGTCCAGGCCCCATTCCACCACTCTGCATTGGATTTGAAGACATTATTGAACCACTAGGTCCCATAGAACCATTGGAACAGCTAGGCCCCATTGGCCCATTCATGCGAGGTACATTCATGCCTGGGCCACCTCCACCCATAGGTCCATTCATAGGTCCATTCATTGATCCACCTCCTAGTGGACTGTGCATAGGTGGCCCCATGGGGCTATTGCTCATGTGACTGCCAGCCATTGAACCCATATTCATAGGACTTCCCATAGGTCCTGAAGACATTGGTGAACCCATAGGCATAGAATTCATTGGGCTCATTGGACTTCCCATAGATCTTGACTGAGGACCCATTCCAGGCCCCATATTGTGGTTGCTCATGCCCATACTTGGACCTCCCATAGGAGACATGCCACCCATGTGACCCATACCATGAGGACTCATATTGCCCATGGGACTAATCCCTCTTGGTGGCATTTGTTGGCTCATGGGGCTCATACTATGTGGCAGAGGACTCATGTGCCTCATTGGGGGCCCTCCCATACTGTGCATAGGCCCCATCATTCCCATTGGCCCATTTTGACTCATCATAGGCCCATTCTGGCTCATCATGGGGCCATTATGCGAGACAGTAGAAGGAGAGTCGTCAAAAGGATTTGAAGCCACTATGGTGTCCCCATAACCAGTAAGAGGTGGAGGTAAAAGGTCTTGTGCTGTTGGAGGTGGTTGAGGCGCGAGGGCATTATTAGCATTTGATGTTTTCCTTCTCTTTTTCGGGTTACTAGGAGCTGGCGCGGGTGGAGTAGGTGTGTCCATAGGTGGTTTGAAGTCTGGGGGGCCCAGTCCTGGCCCTGGCAGCCTATATGAAGGCATACCCGCTAAGTTATGACTCATATTGTTAATATTCAGTTTCAGCTTTGTTATTCATTATCGAGGTATAGGCAACACTAGCAAATATTATCACACATTATGTACTGCATAGTGACGAGAAACGCAATAACGTGCCAGAACACTTGTGTCTATACCTGTAACATAGAAATTCAAACATTTTCAGTAAATACGGGATTTTAAGCGTATCTCAAGTAAGATACATACATACATATTGAAAAATCATTACGAATACTAAATAGAACCGACGTAAATAACCTGTCATTAGGTTTAGGGGTTTCGTAAGTATAAGACAAATATAGATAGCAAGATTGAGATTTTATGATCTAAGAGAAAATCTGGTGGAAATACATACAGCATTATCAATTTTATATCGGAATTACAGATTATTTTTTCATCTTCTTTGAGCAGAAATCCCAAGATTCCCAAGGCAGGCGTGCAACTTATGACAAAATACCAAGCGAAGTCTACTTTTTTGTAATATTTTCGGTTTTCATCCAAGCCTTTTGTTGTGTGTAACATTTAGAAGAACATAAACTTGAGTTACATCCAGAAAAATAAGTGCAGTAAAAGGAATTTATTTACGACTAACAATATTTCTAAACAACACACGCCACATTCACTGTGTATTTTCCTTGAAAAATTACCACTAGAGGGCAGGGTAGAATAGAAGCGTCACTTTACTTTTATTACTTTTTAATTTGGACGCATGTCTTTTACCCATGTAATACCTACCTGATAATAAAATTCATTGATTTTGTTAATGTTTCCTATATTTGTGTTTCTCCGAGTTTTAAAATATAATTTGTGGTTGATTATTAACCGCTACAATGTTTGTGTCGGTGCACGAGTATAGGTAAAGTGTGCACAATCATGAAACTTTGTTTTATAGTTTCTCTCGTGATCAATTTTTTAGAACGTTTTAGTAATGTACAAAAGATTTTACTAGAAAGTGACTTAGACAGGACAGTGACTATTTACGTGACTGTGACTTGACTCTGACTACTTCAATATCACTGGATGCAATCATATATATTTTTATTCACTTAACTGGAGAATGGCAATCATTGGTTTACAGGAATTATTTTGATATGACTAGGTACTTAAAAAGTGTTAATAGTGATATCACGCTCACACGGCTGGGCCAATTTTCATAAAATTTAGTATGGAGGTAGATCAGTCACTGGATTAACAATGTATACGTTTCATCGTCATCCATCACCATGCTAGTAAAATCGCGGGGCGCAGCTAGTCGTTTACGTGTGTATTCTTATGGCGCGTCTACACGCTCGTCAAGACACCCGTAGACAGGTCGAGTACGAGCGTGTAGACGGTTCGCTCGTCGTATCGCGTCGCGACTCACGGCGCTCGTTGGCTCTGGGATGCGTGTTGTTTTTTTGCGCCCGAGTCAAAGGGTCTCGGACTGTCTCGCGATGACAACGAGAGTGCCCGTGCTAGTGTACATGCTCGTTCGTTTAGTTGCCCGCCAACTGCATTCCCGTGAAGACGTGCATACAGCATGTTGACAACGAATTATATGGTCTAAACCGTTTCTTTCTTAAAAACTAACAATTATGACATTCTACTACAGGCTGTTATTACTAATGACTACTTAATTATAAGTACTTCAGTATACTTACATACTTAGTTAAGTACCTAAGTAGTTGGCAATTATAAAATATATCATAAAGTAGGTGTTGTTAAATTATATAGGTTCTCTCACGGTGAATAGAAATCATCCACCACCTTCTTTTTCATCATGACTTCGTAATTTTTTTATGGTAAATTTACTTTCATATAAATGAGGACGAAGTCGCGCGTAACTGCTTGTGTCTCATATAGGTATGTTTGCATATCGGGTACGCTTTATTTTGTAGATTATCTGTATGTTGTACAAAATTTCAATCTAATCACTCCGTCATTATCCGGACGCCATATGGCAAGAGCCATACGAGAGCTCCACAACGGCGCGCCGTTCCGCACGCCGCGGCGTGCATTCAAATGACACCACAAGCGTGTACACTACACGGTATGCTCTCGTTTGACGAGCGTGTAGACACGCCATGAAACTCTGGATATGTTTTGTTGAGTAGGTATATTGAAGAGTTTATTACTTACTTATATTTTAAGTACCTTTGTTAAATACGAGTACGTACCATTCATATGATTTTTTAAACAGGCGTTAGTGCTTTAAAAAGTAAACTATTAAAGCTATAAAAGGTTGCGACGTCAATACGAAAGTTTAAGTATTTCTAAAAATACTTCTTTCGGTTGCATAGTGCTGTCAAAGCTGTTCAATAAATGTCGCTCCGTCCCCCTAAGATGATTAAATCAGATAGAGATAGAGACCTCGAGCCTCGGTGGCCTAGATGTGAATGTGATTCGAGGATGTGAATTTTCACTCTATAAATTTCAATTTTTGAGATCGCTAAGCAGGCGTTAGTGCTTTAAAAAAGTAATACTGTAAAAATATTTATCTATAATTGAAAATGCAGTTTTCACGTTGTAATAAATACAAATTTTACATGTTAAAGTTGTGCTGGTACTCCTCTGATCGTGAAAATTTGCCCTGGTTTTGTATATTGAGATACAATGGCTGTTTCCGAGGTATAAGTCATGTATGTGTGATTAGGAGTACTTGTTTTACTTCGTTGTTTTGAAAGAAAAGAGGCAGTTACTCTTGTAAAGACCATGTAGGAGAACAAACGCTAATGTTTGATGTGCGGGTCTCACCATCTGAAGACCCAAATGTAGTGCTATATCGGTTTCCTAAGCCAGGCCTCAAAAACCCACTACGGTAAGTAAAATCATTATCATGGTATTATGGTATATCATGGTATTATTATATATTATGGTAAGTTAATACATATCAACGTACCGACTAACTATAGGTTACATTACTAACAAAAACTATCAAAGAGCCCTACTCCCAAAATCAAACTTTCAACTTTCGTTTGAAGGATTTGACGTGTTCTACTATGAAATTGAAAAAGCACAAATACAGTCAAGGGGGATGACATTTAATGACAGGTGTATATATAGTAATAAAGTTGGTTACACTTAAACATAATTACACGTCATGTAACATTTTTTACACCCACACATGAACGTACATAAAAAAAACAAGTTGAGGGCAAATTCCAATCTAACAAATTCTGACTGTGATAAATTAATCACTTTGACTAATAACCTTTATAAGATTTAAAACTAGAACATGGTAATATCGAATTTCCGTATATCCCCCGCCTTACCAATGAAGATGGTTAAACCCAAGAAAGTGTCTTAAGTGACCTCATAGATCAGTTCACTATTGCAAAACAATTACTTGTACACCTGAGTCATATAGCATGTATATTGATACCACTGTTAACTCAAGACTTATTACACTCTCATTGAATATAAGTATCAACAGAAATGTAATTACATTCGAACTCTTACTAAGTAGACTTAGTTTCCACTGCGATCTACTGATTCTAACTGAGTGGCTGGATGGAAAATAATAAACCATTCCCACAACTTGATAATTATGACTTGGCGTTCACTAAGCATTGTACTCGTATAAACTAAAATGGAGGCATAGCAGTGTACTCTAGAAAACACATAGATTTGACAACAGAAGAACCGGATAAAAAACAGGCAAATTAATTAATATTGAATATCAATTGAATAAAATTAACTCTTTTATGAGCTCATTAGACTCTATACTAATATCTTTAAAGAAGCATCACACCAACATGACCTTACTATAATCACACAAAATATAAGGAGCATATACCGTAACTTTGATGATTTCGTCCTTAATTTATCACCGCTAAATTTTGATAATGATGTTATAATTTTAACGGAATGTAGATTAAGTAAAGAGAAACCTATTCCCCAATTAAACAATTATGTTTCTTATGTCTCTACTTCTCAATTGAACCAAAACGGCGGAGTTACAATGTACGTTAAAAGAACATTGAAACATAAAGTTAAAGAGATCAAACTTGTGCATGCATCTTGTTTACAATTGGATACCCTGAACAATACAGTTTTATGTGTATATCGTCCACCATCAAATTCAAATGCAGAATCTTTTATCAATAGTCTCAATGTTCACCTAGCGTCACTCAACTCGCAAAATAGTATTGTTATTACTGGGGACATTAACATTAATATAAAACCGAAAGAAATAGAGTTGCCTAATGAATATAAAAAAAGGATTAGCTATCCTAATGTGCTATCGGTTTATGGTATACTTCCCGGGCACACATTTCCCACCAGAGACAAAAATTGTTTTGACCATGTTATGCTAAAAATAAACAGATTGAAAGTCTCTGCATCTATTGCCGTTCTGCATTTTACTATTACCGACCACTTTACGATACTATTATGTTTATCCAAATTCAAGAACATACCAACGATAAATAAGATCAGTAAGACTGTGGACTTTGAACAGGCCCTAAATTATCTAAAAGAGAAAAAGTTGTCTGATTTACTTTATTGTGAAGACTCCAATATTTTGATTGAAAAACTTATTAAAAAACTGACAGATGCGATCGAAATTAGTACCACAGTTACAGCAATTCCTAGAAGTAAGCGATGGATAATAAAACCGTGGATTACTACTGGTATTCTTCGCTGTATTAATCACAGAAATAAACTGCAAAAAAAAATTCGAGATGACCCTTATAATGACATTCTGAAAATAACATATACAAGATATAGGAATTACTGTAACAATCTGCTAAAGAAACTAAAAAGAAAATATGAAAGAGAATTACTTGAGAAATCTGTTAAAGACAATAAACTACTCTGGAAAAACATAAAACATATTACATACACAAACAAGAATATTAATCAAAATACGGAATTATTGAACATGAAATCATCCCCTAAAGAGTCGGTATATTTTATCAATGATTACTTTTCGAATATTGGAAAATCTCTAGCCCTAAAAATTCGACCAACTTTATGTACAAATACAATTAATCAGCAGTGTAACTCTTTTGTACTAAATGTTACGAATACAAATGAAGTGGATAGAATCCTGATGACTCTGAAATCTGATAGCTCACCTGGTTGGGACAATATATCAACTAGATTCTTAAAATTAATTAGAAGTGAAGTTGTTCCTATCATAACCCATCTTGCTAATATATGTTTTCAAAAGGGATTATTTCCAGCTCTTTTAAAACAGGCAATAATTATTCCGGATTACAAGGGTGGAGAAAGCAGTCACATAAATAATTATAGTCATATAGCCTTATTGCCAGCAATATCAAAAATCATAGAAAAGTTACTTAATTTTCGGTTACTTAATTATATAAATTCATTTAATATATTTTCTCCTATGCAATTCGGCTTTAGAAAATCTACGGAAGATGCAATAACTACTTTAACCTCACTTGTAATAGATCAATTAGACAAAGGAAACAGATGCTTAACGGTATTCCTGGATCTTAAAAAAGCGTTTGATACAGTCTCTGTCCCGATTCTTATAAGGAAGCTGGAAAGTATTGGAATCAGGGCGACACCGTTAAGACTTCTTATAGATTACTTATCTAACAGAAAGCAGAGGGTAAGGGTGGGGCAAACTATTAGTGATGACATGGACGTAACATATGGTACTCCATATGTTACGTGTTACGTGTGGTACTTCACAGGGTAGTGTATTGGGCCCTACCCTATTTTTAATTTATATTAACGACTTGTACAATTTAGGAATCAAAGATGCCAAACTATTTTCTTACGCCGATGACACTGCTATTGTTTTCTCCGGAAAGTCTTGGCTTGCAGTCAAAAACAATGCTGAGGCAGGTATGGCACAGGTGGCTGCTTGGCTTAAATCTAATTTACTTACACTAAATACTTCCAAGACTAACTACATATGTTTCAGTATTAGTAACCGTACTCAACCACCACGGGAGTTTGACTTAAGAGTTCATGATTGTGACATTAGGAACGATACAAACTGTGGATGTCCCAATATTCATAAGATATCTTATACGAAGTATCTGGGCGTTATTATAGACTATAGATTATCATGGCATGCTCATTTGGAGCAAGTGTCCAACAGAATAAGAAAATTAATATGGATTTTTAGGTCTCTTAGGCATGTTGTTCCTAAAAAAAGTAACAATTCTCCTCATAACCTACTAAATAATATTTATGTGTCGTTGGCACAATCCATCTTAATATATTGTATTCCAATCTGGGGAGGGGGCAAAAACTAAACTTATAGCAGTTGAGTGGGCTCAACGGGCATTGATTAAAATTATGTATTTCAAAAATATCAGATACCCCACCGAAGATGTTTATTTGTTCAGCAACTTGCTTTCGGTTAGAAAACTTTATCTTGTTTACTCAGTTCTCAAAAAACATAAAACACTTCCGTTTGATGCAAGCGCCCAGAATCCATCAAAAAGAAAAAAGACCTCGGTAGCGCAAATACCAAAATGTAAATCACAATTTGCTTTAAAGCAATATAGTGCACGATCAGCATATATATACAATAAAGCTAACAAAGACCTAGATATATATGCTAAATCGTACTATGAATGTAAAATATGTATCATTAAGTGGATAATACCGCTTACCTACAACGAAACTGAATTTCTAATTCAGGTTTAATAAGGTTCAATAAGTTACACAATTCAGCACTAACACACAGACACTCGTTCACACCCCCTTACAAAAACACAAACATTCCCATTCAACATCTTTCACACTCACAGTTTAAATTGTATTTTTTTTCTATGTTATGGAAGAGCAGGGACACCTAATACAGGCATTCTTTGCTTAAAAGGAAACCCTGGTCGCTTAAGATTGAAAATTGTATTCTTTGGTTACTGAAATAAATATTATTATTATTATTATTATTACATCATAACAGTTTTCGGTGACATAAATATTGATAAAAGCGGGTACAGATCGTGCGGCGAGAGTTTGGCTTTGACCTTCGGGTGGAGGGGATTACTGCGCATGGGTACTGTCACGCACACATTATTTTCCTTTTTTATGTACCAGGTTGGATATTTGAGTGGGTCAAAATTCATGTACAGTGGTAATAATGCTAGAAAATAATACGAAATAGAGAAACTTCTTCATTTATTAAAACTATTGATAGTTATTTTACTTATATAAAATGTTTATTTCCTTTTAAAGTTTACAGAGACAGCGATGAAAATTCTAAATAATTGTTTTTTAATAAAATTATTTATTCCAAGATACATGTAAAATTGGTACATACAAACAAAAGAAAACTTAAAATAATTATTAAATACAAAAGTTAACATAAAAAAAGTCCTAGCCGCAGTGCTATTCAGATTCTGAATCAGTTAAAGGTTTAACGCCTTCTATGAAATCACCGCATGGTCCAGTGGTGCTGCCGCGACACGAAATTGTGCAACGTCTTTTGCTTGTTGAGGGTCCGGGTTCAGGGCTTCCTCGGTCGCAGTTGTCATCATCATCATCTTCATAACCATCATCAGAATCATCTTCTTCGGAACTATCATCGACGCGAATTATAAATTGCTCGGTAAGTAAATCAACTACATGGTCACTCTTGGCGTACTCTTCTTCTATATCTTTTACCTTTTTACATATTTTTTCCCATTCCTGGGCACCCATTAAGGATACTTTTTTTTTTGATAAGTTTGGTACATTCTTGTAAATTCCATTTAACATTTTTGCTAGCTACATATTGTTTAATAGTAGCCCATGCCATTTCTATGGGGTTGAGGTCTGGATGGTAAGGCGGTAATCTCAATATGCTATGGTTTGCTTCTGCTAAAATTTTATCTATTGAAAAAGTTTTAAATCTTTCTTTATTAGCTTTTATCAAGTTGTACAATTGTGGCTTGAGCATTGTTGAATCATATTGTATGCCTTTATCAGTTAGCCAATTCTGCATATCGGCTTTTTTGGTATTGGAGGACGGTGCTAAATCCCATTGTTTATTGTGGTATGAGGCGTTGTCGACAACCACTACAGAATTGGGTGGTAGGTTGGGAATTAATTGTGTCCTAAGCCATTTTTCATAATTCTCGTAATTCATGTTGTCGTGATAGTCCCCTGTTTTGGTGCCGGCTTTAAAAGTTAATAAAGCATTTGGTATAAACCCAGCTTCAGATCCTGCGTGGACTATCACGACTCGTTGTCCTTTAGCAATGGGTTTTTTTAGTCCTTCCGTAGGGCCATCGCTCCAGGCTTTGGTTGTTGAGTGCGATGAATCTACGTAGGATTCATCTGTGTAAACAATGGGTCTTCCTTCTTGTCGATATTTTCTTATTTTTCTTAAATATTCAATGCGTTGTAATCGGATATTCGATGTTTCTATTAGTAATTTACGGTTGTTTTCTGTTTTTTTCCAGCGAAATCCTAACTCCTTTACAATTACACGAAGACTTGTTTCTGACCCTTTAAAGTTTATATCTTCCTCAAGTTTCTTTTTTAGTTTCCCAATGGTAGGAAGTTCATTATTCGTCTTGTGAAAATTGTGTATACATCTTTTTATAACACCTTGGTCAAAATTATCAATATTCGTAACTGGTTTAGCTCTCGGACGTTTTTTTCCAGGTGTTCTGAAAATAATTAGCAAATCGGAACTCTTGGCTTGATTTACGATATTTTTTACAGTGCCAATTGAAGTCTTAGTGGCCTCCGATGTCCGTTTTTGAATTTTAGCTAATTTACTGACTACACAATTTAATTTAGAAACAGTTTCCGTTTTCATTACCTGCATAGTCTGTATAGTTTGGTTATTCTCCGACTGACTGAGTAAAGAAGCAACTTCCTCAATCTGACTTCGAATTTGCTTCAATGAATCGATACATTCGTCAGCTTCTTTCTTTAAAAAGCAATTCACGTCATATATCATTTTCCGAGCTTGCCATTTTAAAACAATGTTTTTTTTACGCATTTTCAAATCACTTTTTAATATTTAACAAAAAAACTTAACTGACAAACTTAAACAAACAAACTCAACAAATAATAACAATCGACAACAATAAACAATTAACGAAAATAGCAATTCACTTGTGAACGTGATTGTACAACAGGAGTGCGCGGTACGTCGTATCGATGCGAGAGGCAGGGACGATTGGAGCGCCAATCAGAGCACCGCATGCGCCTACACACCCGCCCCGCACCCCGCTAATTGCCCGTTGATACCCAATTTCTGATTTCTGCGCAATAACGGTCAAAGCCAAACTCTCGCCGCGCGATCTGTAACACGGACAACAACTCTTAGACTTACTTGGAATTATTGGCTAGTCACGGTCTACTTCCAAGTCACTCAATTATAACTAGAGGAAATAAATGTCTAGATCATGTAATGTTAGTAAATGTACTACCGTACAAATGTAGTCCACTAAAACGTTTTTTAATTAATCATTTTCCAGTTCTACTAGATATTAAAAATGCGAAATTGAAACCTTATTTGCCTAGTTTATAAAACAGATTAACAAAATATTATTATTGAGATTAAGAGTTCAGATTTTTCAGACTACGTTAGATGCTAATACAGCTGCTGAATTGTTAGTAAACAGACTTATGGATATCGTTAAAGCTAATACAAGGACATTTAGGATACCACTGAATCAACGTATAATAAAGCCATGGATCACATAAGGTATTCTTCGTTGCATTCGTACACGTGATATAATGCACATTAGATTAAAAGAAACACCTCACTATAAAATTCTAAAAATAACTTATACAATGTGTAGGAATTACTGCACTAACCTTTAAAAAAACTGAAAATCTGGCAAAAGCCTTTGTTACTGTCTCTGTTCCCATTCTACTGGAAAAATTAGAACTCATGAGAATACGAAATACAACCTTAAAACTTTTAGAAGGCTACATGAACGCAAGAAACCAAGGGACTAAAGTAGGTAACACTATTAGTCAATGCGCGTCAGTCAGTTATGGAGTGCCACAGGGCAGTGTATTACGCCCTACAATATTTTTAACGCATGTACATGACCTTTGAAACATGAGGTTAAATCACGGAAAAATATTTTCCTATGCTGATGACACTGCTTTGATATCTATTGAAAATAGTTAGGAAGAAACTCGTGATTTTGCAGAAGCTGGTCTCAAAAAGGTTACTCAATGGCTATTCGATAATTTCTTAACCATCAACGTTCATAAAACCAAATACATGATATTTTAAAATTCCCACGGTAGGAGAATTGACCTCGACATAAAAATACACGATGCAGCATGTACTTTAAATAATAGCTGCACCTGCGCTATGCTGCAACGCGTACAAACTATTAAATATTTAGGTCTCACCATTGATGAGATAATTACTTTGAGACCACACAACTTCAACTATTTGGTACTCGTGTTCCGAAATTGATCTACATTTTTAAAAATATACGTGCAATTGCAGATTATGACTTATTATTTAAGATTTACGATTCTTTATGTAAATCAATTTTAACGTACTGTAACATCACTTGGGGAGTATCGTACAAAACTTATATGCTGAAACGACTAGATGACCTGGACGATACCTACCTACCTGTGAGACGTGGTGAATTCCTCTGCAAAGGTGAGTAGCTCTCTAATGGTTTCCTGGTTTGTTGTATTAGCAGCATCACTGTGTATCAAGTACCTACATAAATTTTAGGATTTAGGTGAACCAGCAACTTATCCTGTTCCACATCTCTAATTGTGGCAGGCGCGCATCGCCCCCTGGTCAAACCTGGAGGTTGTATGCACCAAATATTTTATAAATAATACAATTGTTTCTACAGACTAATCTGTTAGTTTCATGTAGAAATATATAAAAATACCTTTAATTAAAATAAAAGCCCTATATTAGCTAATTCAAATTGATATGTAGCAGGTATTTAAACTTCTATTGTTTTGTTTAATTTCAGATGAACTTCCTTCAGAAGTCTTCGCCACAGCTACACTTATGAGCAAATTCGTCCAGCTGTTTGATGCATTAAATGCTGACAGTCCAGACTTCCAGACAGACAAGAAAGAACAAAGTCAGTCCAGAAACTTACGCTCAGGCTGGTGTGGCCGTGAAAATGCCGAAACCTTTAAACGATGCAAATATGCCAATCTCGGTGGAGGTTACACATTTGTTCCGTTTGGGTTAGAAAGTTTCTCTAAGTGGCGCGTACAAAATTTTCAGGGCTTGGCCAAACGTTTGGTTGAAGCGTCAGGTGAACAGAATGCTGGCTCATATTTTGCAAAGAAAATTTGCATAGCTATTCGACGTGGAAATGCAGCCAGCATTCTGGACACTTTGCCTCCAACAAATAATTTATTACATTTGATATGTTTAAACTTTTGTCCATTACTTAGTTAAACTTTAATAAATTTATGAAATAAATACATAAATGTTCTTAAAAATTGTTTTATTTCTATAACATAAGTACCTACTTACTCACCTATTAAGGTTCTGCCTACTTCATGAGGCGAAATTATGTTTTAAAAGTTGTTCCATCCGCAGACTGAATTGATAGGTAAAAAAATAAATGAAAATAGAAAAGCATGGGGTGGATATTTAAAATTCGCGCTAAAGTTAGTTCCTTAGCATTCCGTGCGGATTCTGTTGCGCTAATAGTATCAGTGTAATTCGCAATAAGTCTGTATGGCAGTTACACTTCTCTCGGTAGAAGGTTAAATCATGCCGGGCTCTCTTAGAATATTTGGACTTGCTCAGACTTTTTGTATGGAAACTACTGCTATCTACATTTGGTGCGGAAAACTATTTGCTCGTCAATGTAGCCACAGGAAAAACAATTATAAAAAATGTGTTTCCACATAGGGTAACACCGATGAACTTGAGGAATGGCAAATAGAGAAACGTACGAGTGCAATGCAATTGTAAAGAAAAATTATATTTACCAAAGAGAATAAAAACACTTCGTTCTACTATTTAAGCTGGTCTCAGACAGCCGGAATAGCTCTCTGGATACATGATCTAGAATTCATAATCTTAATTCCGGCGTCTTGCCTCACACATATCTTAAAAAAACAGATTGATCAGTAGTCTCGTGCTCGTGGTTCCCGGCACATGCACACGTCTTTATGGAAGAGGAATGAACACTAATCGCATTACTTTTGGCTCTAGGTACTTAATAAAAAAAAAGAAAAGCAAATAATCACATATAAGAATGAATACTGGATTCATTCTTATATGTGAACAGAGTAAAGGTGAGTCAGTAACACATTACGGCGAGAAAATTACAACAGTACCATGACAGATTCTTCGTCAGTGCAGTGGCATCATATGATGAACTGGCTGACCCGCCAGCGGCTTCGCTCGCTTGGTCTTGGTGTTGTGGTAGAAATGCCGTTTCGGAACCTCGAGGTCAAGGGTTCGATCCCCGGGTTGGACATTTATTGTGTTTTTCTGAGAAAGAAAGATATTCTCAATAACAGTCCGGTGACTAGAACATTGCCCCGTAGATGGCAATAGGCTTGCCCCCTGTTACATGGTCACGTGACCAAAACATATAATGGCGAAACGTAGGCGATGAAAATACCGCTGATTAACCTTCGAGGATATACCCAAAGGCAAAAGTATCAATTCACTCAAGACCGCTAGACTGATATTACCGCGCCGCTGCATATTCCTTTGAGGATATTTATAGGTGAAACTATTTGTTATGTTGTGTATAAAAATAACATGTAAGTATTGCGGGTGATTCACTCTAGACCGCTAGACTGGTATTTAACCTCCGTGGTGATGGCGGAATCACTTGACTACAGTCGGCTAAACAACAAGGATGGATGACATGCCACCTCTATCGCCGAGCTCGTCCAGTGTTTCGAGCTTTCAAAAAGCGTGGTTTTGACTAAGCCATCAGAAACTCTTTGACAGAACTCTATTGACAGAAAATAAGTCATAAATAAAATTACGATCTTGTTATTTTGTCTATGCTGTGCACAATGATATTAGGCTTTTTCACCCGCCTGGTGATAGATGATGATAATGATGATTATGATGATGAAAAGTAGCCTATGTGCTACTCCAGACTATAATCTATCACTGTGCCAAATTTCAGCCAAATCCGTTCAGCCGTTCTACTGTGATTGAGTAACAAACACCCCTGCATGCATCCATCCATCCATCTAAACTTTCACATTTATAATATTAGATTACTATGTTTGCTGCGGAACAAAATCCAAAAAAAGACACACACATGAGAAGAGCCATTTCCACTGAAGAAAGACTTACAAAAAAAGCACAAACACTAAAGTAGGTGGGATAATTTTAATCAATATGTACGGTTTTATTTTTGTTTGAATCAATACCTATAACCTTCATACAGTGTCATATTCATTTAAAAGTCAGTCAAATAATTATTCAGCAGCGTTTTACATTACTACTGCGGGATAGCCCGGTTTTACCCTATTCGTAATCTGATTTCAGTATTTGTGTGCCGCTCTATTAAAATGTATAATACGCGAAGAGAATACGCGCGTTATGAATTCATAATCTTAAATATTCCGACCCGAAATCTCAGTATCATTCTTACAGATCGATCTGAAAATATAATAATCTGAAAAAATCAGAATGTGTGTGGAGTATACTGATTTTGTTTGTATGATATTCTGGGCTTTCTGAATTATTAATGTGAATTAAGATTTTGAATCCATAGAGGCATTCCGGCTGTCTGAGGACAGCCTTACTTTACCAGAGAGATTTCAGAAAATTTTTGACGTTTATATTTGAATTACCTATCTAAAATAAATAAAATTACAAATTTTATATACGTCCAATTAATCCATGTGTTAATAATTGTTATAGTTGTATTGTACGGTACGGCTGCTCGGAGTATATTATTCCTTTTAAGAACCGAGGTTGGCTCCATGTGGTAACTGTTGCAAAGAACTTGTGGTGATTTGTTTTGCTGGAGACCAGATTCAGTGATTGTCCTCATAGCAAATCGTGTACCAGAATGCAAGGACATAAAGATGGTAAAAAGTTAACGTATTTTATATGTATTCCTTGACATGTACCAGCATATTATTTATACCTACCTATATATAAATTCTATGTGGGCGAAAACTGCATGCGTGTTTGTACACACATCAAATTTGTGTAAATCACGCTATTACTTAGGTACTCGTACTTAATTAACTTATAAGATTTAAATAAAAAGATTTCATCAAAATTGGGTTTGATCTCTTATATTAAGTCCTTCAAATTTGAGTAAACTGGAAATTTGGGGTAGTCAAAGGGGTTCGTACCAAGGGCCTTGCAGCAATATTCGCTGCCGGGGATGCGTTGAAATATGTGAAATAATTTCTCGAAAATACGTGAATTCTTAAGAAAAATTGGTACAACTTTCCATCGACGTCCCCCCCCCTTTTAAGGAAAAGTTGCGGACGCCCTCCTTTTCAGATTATTTCATTTTTAATTCTGAAGAAATTTTCCTCATTTTAATGATAAAAAAACCATATAAGTGTAATAAACACGGGACCCTTTGAAGGCCAAGGGGGCGACTCTCTTCATCATAAAAATATAGGGGACTGATTCAAAAAGATTTCTGTATTTATTATTAGATTGCAACGTCTCCGGCGCTGCGGGAAGAGCAGCCACTACCTACACCTTGCATTACAAACCACAGGCATCGGATGAGCCGGAGCAGCTGTGGCTGGTCCCACAAGCTGAAGCTGCGGAGAAGATGATTACAGCGGGCGCAAGTTGCTCTCCCAACGCACCACTCAACACTCTAGGGGTACGACATACTAGTACCAGGTAGAGTCGGGGTCAATAAATTGGGTTCTGTGATATACGAGTAAGTTGAACCTAACCCATTTTATTTTATACACAAATATGTGTATAAAAACTATTAAATTGATGTTTTCAAAGAATAAATCAAAGCAATACAATAGTATTGTTTTATTATTTGAAAACATCTTTATGCACTATTTTTATTTTTCTCCTCCAAGAATATTCGATGTGCCAGTCTGTGAAGTTTCCTTTATTACTATCCCTACAGAACATCACGACACAAACTATGACTGACAATAGTGTGGTATGGCAATACAAAACGGCGTCAGTTTTACGTTTCGTCCCACAAACCGATGAAATACTGTAAACACTACACATTTTAATTTTAAATCTCGTACTGATAATGCTGTAATTTAATATATACAAACTGTCAAATATACGTGTGCTTGATAACTATTGAAATGAGTACAAAATATAATTCATTCCATAAATTTACTTATATAAAATAAAATGTTACCGAACGTATGATAACTTAACAATAGGTAAAACGAAACGTTGCATGACAAGAATTATATATAATGTGTGGTAGGAATTGACATATAGGTACATTATATTGTAAAAATAATTGATCATCAATATTTTTTTTCTCATAAACTACGCGTTGAAACTTTGTGTGTGCTTCTATTAATGTATCCTTTCTGTTAAAAAAATATAACTCCCAACTCGACAGACGTCCACGGAAAGCTAAGCCGTAAACATTTACGAATTCATGAAATGAAACGTAATTATCTTTGATTTCTTGTAGACTTTGACAAATGCAGTGTCAAAGTGCGTGGATAGAAACGTTAAGCCTTCATTTTGTTCATTGCTTCGACAGAATATAATATATTCGACAAAAGTTACTCCTACAGAACGTAGCAGAGCATCTAGTCCGAGCAAAGTCACGATAAGCGCGACGACATGCGAAGCGAGGAGGAGCGTTAGGTTAAAGGGTTACACAAGGGTTAAACAACGCAACACAATAATTAGGGTAACCTACACCTTGATAAGGAAATATAACGCAGCAGTGTAGGGATACAATTCTTGTCGAAGCAATGAAAAATTAAAACTCTATCAAATACATGAAACTATGCAAGCTATCGGGGAAATAAGTAAAAGGAGAATCCCCCCTTCCCCCTTTTCTTTACTACTTACAATATTTAGAATATATATAATTCTGTGGTAGGGATGATGATGATGGGTGACATAAATGTTCCAAAAATAATTGATTATCAATATTTTTCTCCAAAAATATGCGACTCCGCAATATGTTAAAACTTTACATGTGTGCTTATAATAATGTATTATTTTTGTATAAAAAATTGTCAACCCCCAACTTGATGGACG
The DNA here is from genome assembly GCA_917880725.1 of Selenia dentaria. Taxonomy (NCBI): domain Eukaryota; kingdom Metazoa; phylum Arthropoda; class Insecta; order Lepidoptera; family Geometridae; genus Selenia; species Selenia dentaria. The sequence goes on from OU862890.1 coordinate 21,331,045, forward strand.
ACAATGTAAAGCTATGCCAAACTCAAACTCTTTGCAAATCTACACAATTTAATATAGGACTGCTGATAACAAAAAGCGAATTGACCATTACAAAGTTATTATTTGCTGTTGATGCAATAACTAATTCTAGGATGGACCAGGAAAGTTATGTTAGGCCTTCCACAGAGTTAGAGTAATAATCTTTAACGTTTTCTTAATGTAAGGATTATCCCCATCACTGCGTGACTCCAACTCGCACTTGACCGGTGTTTTCATATATCAATAAATACAAACAATTTGCGAAAAAGTATTCGTATCGTAAGCGTCAATGCGTTACGCTTCGGCGTACAAACTATGAGTTATCTGTGTCACAGTTGCCCTAGATAAATGACAGTTGTGATGATAAGAAGATAAATGTTTCACGTGAATGTGTTACACTAACGCAGTTATTCGTGTTAGGCCCACCGCAATGTCATCATTATATGTGATATTGCACTGCACTCATCACTCTGAGACATGAGGTCTTATGTCAGCTCCGTTAGCTCAGTTGGTAGATACCCTGCCATCGAAGCGCGGGGCCCCCGGGTCCATCTCTGATCAGTATATATGTCTTATATAATGTTTCGACATTGAAATTCAAGCTTCATGTTTAGTGCTAATGCTTTTATACTTTTTTATAGACTTACCCAGACGCATCTCAAACAGTACAATGTACATACACATAAATATTTGATCTGTTTAGGGATTGAACCTGGGACCAGCGGCTCAGGAGGCAGGGTCACTACCAACTGCGCCAAGCGGCCAATCAAACATATTGTTACGATATAACCATCATAGTTATTTGATTAATAGTGAGTGACAATCTCTTATATTATTATAGATCCCTTTATTCTATTATTATTATAATGATTATGAATGTGGGTTATGAAAAAACAAAGCCCGTCGTCCATCCAATCCTAACCTAACTAAGCCAGGTATTCTATAAAATGTTCTTAAATCACGCACGATGTGCCGCATTAAGGCGGCATGGATGAGAGATGTAACTAGCATCAGTCGTCAGCGATGAGAGTCAAATGTAACACGTTATTTAAGTGTAGTATTATAACGTAACACATTGGTAACTTTTCTCGTTACCTACTAGTCATGTGCACTAAAACAATCAAAATCTAGAGAACGATAAATACGTAATTATCCAGTTTTAGTATAAATGGACAATCCAGGACCCTTAAATTCCAAAAAGGTGCTTCCATCACTACACCAAGACCAAGCGAGCGAAGCTGCTGTTGAGTCAACTGGTTCGTTATCAAATTCTGTGTAGAACGGCACCAATATTGTCAATATAATCAAATTTAAGCGAAAACAGATTGTTCCGTAGAAAAAAACAAATCGTTGATTGCGTATCGGTTTGAAACTAGTTCAACTGAGAATAGTATATAAACAATGCTCAAGCAAAGATTATAATCTCAAGTGCGAGTCGGACTCGTGCACGAAGGGTTCCATAACATAACATTATATATAATTATTGTAGGTAATGTTCTGCTAATTATAAATTTAGTGGATATTTTATACTGCCCTTCATAAACAGTTACCTTTTATTTCAGGTTTACATGAGATTACTAAACATGAAATGAAATTGAAGTACCTACATCAATCATAAAGCTAAAAGCCTACAGTGCCACCAACTTATCTGTTCAGGTGGGCAAAATTGGAACTACAGTGTACATACCAACTAACTTTGGCGTTTATAATATTAGTAGGATTCTTTGTAGAATTTGCAAATTAATGAGTGGCTTGAAAGACTGCCCTATGTTTTGTTTCTCTTTTTTCTTGGTGAATTTCTTAGGTTGCAATACCAAAATTCTACACTAGCGACGCTGTCACCTGAACAGATAAGATGGTGGGACTTTAACTGTGTTACATTCCAATTTTGGTAACATTACGTAAACAAGTTTGTAAGATAATATTGTTATATCTATGCAGTATAGCATTGATGTTCAATAATGTTCTAATGTATGATACATACGTACATATATATATATATATATATATATATATATATATATATATATATATGAACAAAAGTATATGAATACTATTATTCCAAAGCCTGATATTAAGTAACAGACCCATAACAATTGCTGTATGTCTCAAATCTCTAAAGCTCTGCACGATATTACACTACATTTGTCACCTAATTTTTTTTTAGTCACCGCAGTGCTAATGATTTTGTCTGCTACGATATCCTATAAATCTAAATACTCACTGTGTTTGCATGCTAAGAAATAGAGGCAGAATACCTGGTATCGCAACGGTGCTCCCCACATAGTATGAGAGAGATGGAATCATGTTATTACATGGGATCATGTGTAGAGATTATTATACTGTAAACACCGTTGAATATGTTCTTATTATATGATATTACAAATGTGTCTGAAATACTTGATGTTTATGTTATATTCTGATTTCATAGTTGTTTCAAAAGCTTTAATTTTTATTCTAGAAGGAACTACAATTTTGTTTTATGGCCTTAAGCGTTTTAAATGTATAATCAATAAATTTGTAATAAATAATTGTTGTCTAATTTATTGTCCTTTTCTTTGATGGTCGTTATTATAATGCAGTAAAATAGAAAATATCTTTTATTAACTGTGTTTTGACAGAACTCTCTTTTCACGCAGCAATTTTTCGTGAACATGTCAATGTAAAGTAGGTACAATAATATCTTGACCACTAATTCCAGGTAATCGGTTGTTCCATGGGCAGTCCATTTCCTTGAATATCGATTTGACTGGTTAATGTATTCCAGCAAATGTACCAAATTTATTGTTACCATGTCAAAACACAGCCTAGTGTATAATTCTATAGTAGCGATAGTAAACTGAGCCCACGTATGCAACGTACGTAACGCATTATAACATCTAGACTCTTAATTTTGTATGAAAACAGTAAAACAGCGTTGCATATGATTAGTATGTTTCTGATCAAACTGTTTTCATTCAAATTCCAGAGTCTAGATGTAATAATGCGTTGCATACGTTACATACGTGGGCTCAGTATTTCTTTTATGACTATATATATATATATATATATAGTCGTCGCCAGCGCCATCTATCCTTGGTATGGAAAAGCTTTAAATGTATATATACCACAAAAAAGGTAGAAGAGTCTATGGGTTAAATATTCCTCGATTCTATGCTTTCATTCATACAATTTGCAATTTATTTTTGCAAAATAAAATGGCACTAAATAAATTATTAACTAGATTGTCATTATCACCAACTTTTATGACAAGATCCTTACACGTGACTGCAGTTCAGTTTATTAGCAAACCTAACGTCGAAAAACCTAAACCAGGATTGGGCAAAAGTTACAGACGGATTGTACATTTCCCTGAAGAATACACTGTAAAGCCTTTAGAGGTCACCAATCTTGCGGGCCGAGATCCCGTTACTGGTAATATAATCATAACTTTCACAACCCCAATATATATTTTAATTATCGTCCGGCAAAATATTTATGTGCTATGTTGGTAATGTTATATGTATTGGTTATAGCAAGGTGATATAAATACATACCAATCAATCGTCAGAAATGATTTCCTACTCTATCATTATCACTTTACCAACAATGTTATGGATTCAATGATGCACTCAACATCATGCAAACAACTTCTTCATCTGGCAAGTCACTACACTTGTTACCCCAAGGCTAAGTTTTAAGCCATATTCACCAAGTAATCACCCCCTAAAGTGCCCTTCAATCCTAGACCCAGCAAGCTCACTACTGCAGAATGTCTGCACCAGCTATTAAGTACAAATTAAGTTTTATTTTCATGGAACTTGGTGACGAGACAAGCAAGATGATTGCCTGATGTTTAATCATAGTTCAGTGCCATTTTTTTCTAAATGTTAACTGTAATATTTAAAATCACCATAGTAGTGTTAGTACATGCTACAGACCGGGTTGTAAAATGTAGGAGCTGAGCAGCAAGTACTGCATTTATAAAAATAAGATGTAAAATTAAAGCTACTACTATAATAATAATAATAATAATAAGCCTTTTATTGTTTCCTTTTTTTTACATTTAACATAGTATGTGTATATTAGGTTTGTTAGTTAAAGCTAAGGACCCCTTTCGGGTATAGGCCTCCTCCCATTTTTGCCAATTTTTTCTGTCTTTAGCTCGGTTGAACCAATTTGGTCCTGTTGTATTCCGGATATCATCAACCCATCTCGTTTTAGGTCTTTCTACATTTCTTTTTTCTCGTGAGCCTAACCATTTGGTGACTCTGTTAGTCCATCTATTGTCGGTCATTTGTGCTATGTGGCCAGCCCATCTCCATTTTTGTTTAAGCCTGAAGTCGAGTGCATCTGCAATTTTCATTATAGACCTGATAGTTTTACTGTTCATTTTGTCTTTTTTCTTTATTTTCAATATGCTTCTCTCCATCGCCCTTTGGCAGGTTCTGATGCTTAGTTTGGTTTTGTTGGTGTGAACCCATGTTTGGCAACCATAGGGTAAGCTTGGTAAAATGCAGGTGTCCATTACAGTTTTCTTTAGACTAGAGTAAAACTTTCCCTTAAGTATTTCTTTAAGGCTCCAGTACTTTATCCAGCTTAAGTTTATTCTGCGGTCTATTTCCTCGTTACAAGTTTACCGAGATATATATAGTGATCTACATATTCTATTTCTTCGATATCAATTGAAACTTTATATTGAGTGATGTTAGTCATTATTTTTTTTTACTGTAATTCATCATTAGCCCGACTTTCTGGCTTTCGTTATTTAGGGCATTTAACATTTCTTTTAGGCCTTCTACATGTTCAGAGAAAATAGCGATGTCATCAGCAAATCTCAGGTGACTTAAATATCTATCATATACTCTAATGCCTTTGCTGTGCCAATCCAACTTAGAGAATATGTTCTGGATTACCGCAATAAAAAGTTTTGGGGTTATTGGATCCCCTTGTCTCACGCCTCTGCGTATAGGAAATTCCTTTCCCCTTTTTTCCAGTTTAACTTGGCTAGTGCTATGGTTATAGATATTTTTTTAGGATGTTGATATACTTAATGTTTATGTTGCATTCATTGAGAGCGTTCCAGATGGCATTATGTGAAATGCTGTCATATGCCTTTGTGTAGTCGATGAACACTATGTAGAGAGGTTTGTTGAATTCTTTGTATTGTTCTATAATCTGTTCCATCATGTGAATATGGTCTATTCTTGAAAATCCTGTGCGAAAGCCAGCTTGTTCTGTGGGTTGGTAGGCATCTATTTGTTTTGTGATTCTACTTAGAAGCAGTGAAGTAAAGAGCTTGTATATACTAGACATCAAGCTTATTGGTCTATAATTTGCAAAGTTTTTAGAGTCTCCCTTCTTGTATATAAGGATAATGTCTGATGAGTACCAGTATTTTGGTACTGTTCCATTGTCTATAATCATGTTGAATAGTTTGACTAGAGGTGTACAGAGCAATTTAGCACCTATTACTAGTAGCTCATTGCTAATGCCATCGGGCCCTGGGCTTTTCTCAGGTTTGAGCTTCTTTATGTGCCTCAGTCAATATTGTGCACTAATAAACAAAGTCCTTATATAATCAGGCAAAACAAATGACTCACTCACATTATAAAAATCACAATGTTGTTCAGTTGGCTGAGCATGAAAACCTGTTTAAGTGTAACATATAGATAACTCATTGTTCTTACTGAATACATAAACAATACGATAACATTACACTAGCAGATTTTCGTGCTTGGCCCACTGTACACAGCACCATGCACTTGTTGATGACTCACTTGTTTGTATCAATGGTGGGCGTTACTATGATTTATGACCCAGTCTGCAGTGAATAACAAACACTAGGTACTATAGAGTGTCATCTGGATGGACATTATAAAATTTTCAATTGCTGATGAACCAGATGAAATTAACAAATTCTCTATACAAGTATTAGAATTTAATGAAGCTATTATGCCACTACTCATTTACAGGTCGGATAGTAGCCAAAGGTATAGGAGGAGGTATTAAACACAAGTACCATTGGATTGATTGGCTCAGAGATGGACCTGAAGATGGACCACCACAGGATGAAAAAGTCATTAAGGTGCGAAACTAACTATAGAAGTATTTTACTTTTAAATATACTCAGACTCAAAATTGATGATTGAGGAGACACCAATCATGCTATACGCCTCCAATCAATCTCTTTAGTTTGTTTTGTGCTCCCATGCAACATTGCTAATCTCGCAAAAGCCATAAATAAAGAAAAGAATAAGCTTCTGATTCACTAAAGTACAATTCCCACATGTACTTGCCAACAAGATGCAACGCCATCTATGCAAAGTTTATAATAATCACTTATATGCACAAATAACTGGCATTTAGGAAAGTAAATGCAAATATTAATGTCATCTCATTGGACTGGCTGGTTTGCACTGTTGTTAGCAACCCTGCCTTCTGTGCCACTGACCCTTGGTTCAAATCCCGGACAGATCAAGTATTTGTGTTCAGGAACATGTCTGTTTGACCTGTGTCTGGGTGTGTATATAGGTATGAGTATGTATATCAGTCATCAGGTTACCATAATGTACAAGGTCCCATATGACTGACTAAATGCTGTATGGCACTGTCCAAGTTTGCAGCTTCACTGGGTGGGCACCAAGACACCTGCCCTTATATAGGCGTTTACTGCTTGTCTCTCTAGGTTCTCAATCGGGTTAGTTTGTGCACTAAGCTGTGTGTTGAATTATTTTAATTATCATAATCTCTACTATGCATTCAAATATTACTTCATCAGTCGAACGACCCAGACACAATAGAAATTTCATTGTTATATTGACAATTGACTGGTGAGGGGATAACATTTTTATCTGCTAAAATTGGTCCTGATGATTAAGTAACGTAAGAATAATTCATTATCAGCCGGAAGACGTCCACTGCTGAACATAGGTCCCCAAGGCCCCAAGGCCGTGGGCTTAGAATTGTACCCACTACTCAACTCCAAATCTTCCCTTCTCCCTTCTCCGAAGATCTGTAGAAGATCGAAAGTCAATGATATAGCACAGACGATTAGCCAGTTAAAAGTGGCAATAGGCAAGGCACATAGGACGCAGAACAGATGGCTGATGGGGTCGGAAGGTTCTGGAGTGGAAACCACGGACCGGCAAGCGCAGCGTAGGTCGTTCACCGACACGGTGGACAGACCACCTGACAAATGTCGCAGGACAACGTTGGATGCAGGCCGATTCCAACCAGTCCTTTTGGAAAATTATGGGGGAGGCATATGTTCAGCAGTGGACGTCCTACGGCTGAGATGATGAACTCTTCCTGCCGTAAGAGGCGGCTAACATATCCGGGAAATGGGCATTTCCCGCAGTCTGCGTCAACATCTACTGCGATCACCAAGACGTCTGCCAAGCCTAGTGTATTATGGAAAATACCCCCCCCCCCCCCATCCCCCCCTATGACAAGGATCACTATGACATGCCTAATGAATAACGCTAATAAATCATTTTAATTTTCTATACACAAACATTCGTCACCAAATACATTTTTATTAGGGTACTCTAACTCTAACCTGCTCATTTGGGAGCCCCAGCCCCATGGCTTCGGTTCTAGAAAAAGCAGGAACATTATATCAGAGAGGCGCCCGTGTTGAGGCTGTCATGCTTGACGTCATGCAACCCCGTACGCCTCTCACATTCAAGTTAGCAGTACCTATGTATAGGTATACTAAAAGCAGCCGTGCGAGCGGGGATCTCACATAATACATACATTTGTCACCTACATAGTTTCGTGTTTCTACTCATTTAAAAACTTCAACTAATCATTTTCACATAAAAAAATCAACTTACGCGCACCCGTCGCCCGGACCTCTCTTGGTCCCCATTTTCGTCTTCCCGCAAGGGCGAGGATCTATTAAAGCGATGTGCCCTTAATACTAATCCAAACACCCATCGAAAATTGTCAACACCGGGAAAGAAGAGTAATAAAGACTGATGACTAACTGACCCACACGAAGAGTGAAGCCGCTTGCGGGTCAGTTAGTTCACCATATTAAAGCAAATGTTTTATGTTTCTTACTTCTACATGCTGAAATAGCGCAACGAATTTAGATGAAAGTCGGAACGCAGTTAGATCGCTTATACTCGGGATTAAAATATATTCTCCCTCTCTTTCCACCTCCCCCTCCACCCTCACCCCTTCTATCTCTTCCTTCCTCATAGGTCGGCAACGCACCCTCGAGACCTCTGGTATTGCCGATGTCCGTGGGCGACGGTATCACTTACCATCAGGTGAGCCGCTTGCTCGTTTGCCAACCTATCCATAAAAAAAATACTTTGTAACCCAACTCAACGAGATGTTGCTTGAGTGATCGCGATAACCTTATTCCGCGCGTATGAGTAGATAGTCTAGGTAGCGGGTAGTAGATAGTCTATTCTATATATATACAATTTTTTTAATACATATTGAAAAAAAATTACGATCACTATGAAAAATTTAAAACTTTTTTGTTACGGTGGATTATATTATGATATCTTTGTCTTTTTAGATTATTTATTTAAAAAGACATTTCATTTATTTTATAGACTGAAATTTGATTTATTTGTTTAGAGCAGTTGCTATTGATGGAATTGTCAGACCATTCCGAGTAGACCATAGGCACCAATTTGTACTGGTTGATGATAATGCGCCCGCTCATCGAGTCAACGCTGCTCTCCGATAATACGACATCACAAGGTTAGACTGGCCTGCCGGTTCGCCTGACTTAAAGCCAATAGAGCACGCGTGCCTCAGCCACGTCCCCAGACAGTGTCAGAGCTCAGGGAAGCCGCTATTCAAGAATGGGACTGGTTACACCAAGAAATGCTGGATAACTTGATTCTCAGCATGCCCAGGAGGATCACCGCATGTGTTCGAACCAGGGGAGGAGTTCTATTATATTGAATGTAAACCATTTATTAATAAATTGCTGATAAAGTTCGATTAAAAAAATTATGTCAGCTTATGCTGGTTATCACAAACTTTGTTTGATGTGCGCATATAAATGTTACGGGTAGTGCTGGAATAACGATTAAACCTAGGTTTAGTCAAAAGTTATTTAAATATTGTTTTTAATCTGCGTTATTTAATCGTAAGTTAATCAGCTTTACTCAATGCTGGCGCGGATAGTTCTAAAAAAAACGGGTAAACTTATTTTACTCGTTTAATTGGCTTACTCATTCTTCTAGCGTTCATAATCTCAGCCATATGACGTCCACTGCTGAACATAGCCTTCCCCAGGTATTTCCAAAAGGTCGGAAACGTCGGTGGACGACCTCTGCTACGCTTGCCGGTATCTGGTCTCCACTCCAGAACCTTACGGCCGTCAGTTCTGTGGGCCGAACACGAAAATCTGTTTAACGGCCGTTTTCAATATTCTATCTATCCATAGTTTTCCTTACTGCCATTAGAAATTTGACATAACGTCCATACAAATAGTGTCAAATATCTATCTCTAGTAAGGTAAACCGACGATAGATAGGTTATTGAAAACGGCCGTAAGTGTAACTTAATCGCCTCGTTAATGATTTTAGTTCAAACAGCACCCCTAGCACGCGGCGGAGAGTAATAGTCTTTCCACCGTTTTTATCCACCTGTCAATGGGAATAATTGTCTTATCCACCTTAGCGAGCACGGCGACCGGGGAAAGAAATAAAATGTTTCCTTTTGACGTATCTCGTAGACAGCATGTCCCGCTACTCCCGCTATAGAGCACGGACTCTTCGAAACGTTGATATAATTCTCTCCGATTGATATATAACACGGAGACAGGTTATCACCTTCTTTGAAGGTGGTGGATAAAAGTTTATTTTATAAGGTACTTATATCCGAAAGGTCACAACCCCTTTGATTACCCAGATAATTAATTCAGGCACATATTTCGGGTCAATAAAGAAATGGCGTTGTAATGCATTGCAGCCTCGAAATCATACGAATGGTTTGCCGGTGCATATCAAGGTTATTATTGTATTACTTTCATATCTACATTCTGTGAAATACCAAGTTAAATAATTCTTATTTGTTTTTAATCTAATATAATAAATAGGTCCCCACTTCCATACGCATAATGAGTCTTAGTAAAAAAAATAGGATACTACGTATGGATAGCACACGCTACCCAGAGACTTTTATTAAATTTGCTTTAAATGGCACCTACGAAGTACAAACCATAGAGAACGCTGATAACTATCCACGTGGATAAACTATCCTCTGGCGTTGCCGTGCTCGCAAGGGAGATAAAATGACATGGTGAAATAGATTTCTTTCCCCTCCACGGGGAGAAATAGTCCACTGCCCGTGCTAGCCCTGCTGTCATTTATCTACTACAATAGTGGCACAGATAACTCATAGTTTGTACTGTATACGTCAACGATACGGTTACGTTACACTTAAGTAGATTTTCGTGCTCGGTCCACTGCATACTATGTGCGCTGCTCACTGCTAATTCAAGTGGTCTGGGTTATGTCGGTGACTTCCGTTCTTCTACGGATCTTCTAATATCTAATTCGATCACGTATAGGGAAACCCGGAGCATATAGCCTTCTCCATACCTCGTTGTTAGACTTTGGGCTTACCTACTTATGAGACCCATATTATATACTATGGACCACATAAGTAGGTCAGCTCTTGCTCTAGTAGTCCAAGCTTGTGGTCCTATAAGACACCACGTTTCACGTCACTGATAACACACTGACCAAAACATTTTTCTTGAACCACTAAGGTATTTTCCATTCTTCTAGTGTTACCCCTAACATATTTATTTTGTGTCAGATACCATTAGGTACCTACCACCTGTCCTAACCGTCAATTACTTACAGGTAATAGAAGACGGATGCAGAACAGCCCACGTAGCTTTAGTAGCGCATGGTGACAGGCTGAAGTATATCCTGGCTACAGAGAATATGAAGGCTGGCGATATTATCAAGACTTCCCGAAAACTACCTAGAATACCCGGTAATCATCAAGTAACTACTTAATGTTGTTTGCTGCCATGTTTTATACAAATTCAATAATTCAGTTATTGAATTTGTATAAAACATGGCTACATCTTCATTTGAAACGATAATATCATCTACAACACACACCCTTTTTTTGATTTATTAATATTAGAATTTAATATAACGCAAATAAATTCTTAATCGACAGTAATTAAATTTAACCAACTTGGGGCTGTACCAGTTAAGTAGAAGATATGCGAGGACATTCATAAAAATAAATATACGTGTCCGCCTTGAGAACATTTTAGAAGACCGAGACCCCGGGGTATCTTTGTGGGAAAAGTTTTCACATTTATGAGTGAGTGAGCTGACGTAGAGATAGTCGGTAAAGCGGCATAGACTAGAAATGTACCTTAGCTACGGCCATCCTCGTAACAGGACACGCTAAAGTAAAATCCTAGACTGTGACGATTTAACGACTGTCATTACGGTTGCTAACTTGTGCTTGCATGTAGAGACTACCGCCTCTGGACATTTACTTTTATTTATTTTCTTATAAATATTATTTCTATGTTTATTTCAGTAAGAGCAAATGAAGGTGATGCATATCTATTAGGAGCACTGCCGATTGGAACACTTGTTCATAACATTGAAAAAGAACCAGGTAAGTAAAGACTACACATTTAAAATGAAATAAAACAAATACAAATAATGGTAATACGTATGATATTGGTTTTATTTAAAAAGTAATTTTATGCCATTATTGTTTAAATACGATTTCGGAGATATGAGCGTCACGGCTATGAATCCGAATGAAGCCCAATCGTGAAGTATAATTTTCGACAACTTTGTCGGTCGTATATATATAACACAGGGGCCGAAACAGGTCAGTAAAGTCAGTAAAAGTCAGTATTTTTGGACCTGGTCAGTAAAAGTCAGTATTTTTGAAAATCGGTCAGTATTGTCAGTATTTTTCGATTTGCCCAGTGATGACTGATGATATCTGAGGGCTGCTTTGCACTTTGCATGCTCTATATACACTGGGCACAAATTTTTTTGTTCCAAGTGTATGTGGATGATCTACGTACTATATATTGCAGCTGACTTAAAAAAAAATACTTACTAATATTTTTTTTTAAATCAGTATTTCTTTGTTCTAATTTTGTGTAATTTAACTCATGCATGTTTGTTACAGCTTCATACTGGTGATTTGTTAATGACGGCAAGGTACACACATTAAATGTGTGTACCTTGCCTGTGTGTGTGCTTTAATTTATCACTAACAAAATAATAGACTCTATCTCTATACATATCAAAACAAGTAATTATGGGTCAGTGCAAATTTAATGAAGACTGGCTTAAAAAAAAAGATAAAAATGGACATATTGTGTGTGAGTGGGGAAAAAAAGAGGACAGTGATACAGGTTTTTTTTGTTTTGTGTGTCTTAAAAAGTTTTCGATTGCTTGGGGCTTTGAAGCTATCGAACAACACGCATCAACACAAAAACACAAGGAACAGTGTAAAGTAAAGTTGACAGCATCTCAATTGCATATGACAAGTTTGCGACCCAATGAAAAACCCATCGAAGAACAACCAAGTACTTCTAAACCTGAAAATAGCCAAAGAAGTTGTGTACAATTATATAGTGTCAAAGATGGGGCCACAAGAGCAGAAATTTTGTGGGCTATGAAAATGGTGGTCTCTGATTTTCCAATAGAGCCCTCATGCGATTCTATAAAGGAACTATTTTCAGCTATGTTTCCAAATTCACTACCATCAGATTTTTCTATGTCTACTACCAAAGCAAGATATTTAATTTGTGATGCTATAGCTCCATATTTTAGGCAAGAAATGATGAAGGACTACAAAGACTCCTATTTTTCGCTATGTTTCGATGAAACCTGCAATGCAGCATCAAAAAAGGAGCTTCAGGTGGCCATAAAATATTGGTCTCCGATTAAAGAAATGATAATAACGACACATTTAGAAACTTTCTTCATTGGTAAAGCTACCGCCGAGGATATTTATTCTAAGCTGAATGAAGCAATGGACAACGCTCAACTATCCCGCAAAAGGCTTCTGATGCTGGGCTGTGACGGGCCCAATGTGAATAAAGCGGTTACAAGATTGATGAACGATTCTTTAATTCTGTTGGGCAGACGGAAATTAGCTGATATAGGAACATGTAACATTCACACTGTACACAATGCCTTTCTTAAGGCTTTGATGGAGTTTGGTGAAAGCGTATCTGACTTTATATTTCAAATTCACAACTTTTTCGATGGTTGGCCTGCTCGCTGGGAAGAATATGAAATTATTCAAGACAAGTTAAATTTGCCAAACCATCGCTTCATTAAGCACGTTTCTTCACGTTGGCTCACTATGGGGCCTGCTGCTGAACGCGTTTTAGAGCAATGGCCTGCAATAATTGAGTATTTCACTAAACATCTACCTAAAAAACAGACTAATACATCCCAAAACTTTAAAAACATCTATAACTTCATCAATCAAAAGCTAGCAAAAGCAGAAATAATGTTTGTAGTGTCCAGTGTAAAGATGTTCGTGAAAGTCACTGGTTTCTTCCAGCGTGAAGAGCCATTGGTTCACATGATTCATGAAGAATTAAAGAAACTCGTGAGAACCATTTTTAATCGGTTTTGTGTAAAAAGCGCGCCTACGTCAGTTGAAGGTCTAAATGAAAAATATTACGTTCCTCTTCAAGATATTGTGCTAGAAGATTCAATCAGAGAATTATTGGAGACCGCTCAAGAACGTGATAGAGTAACATTTTTACACAAAGTAAAAAATCATTACGTCGCCGCTTGCAAACATCTGCTAACAAAAACGTCAATGGATTATTCTTTAATAAAATACTTGGCAATATTGAACCCTAAAAAACAAAATTCAGAAACGTGTCATAAAGACTTTTTAAAAATTGCAAACACTTTGCCGGTTGCGTTTGAAGAAACGGCACTAACAAACGAATGTCTTTTGTTGATGCAACATCAAAAAGGAAATCAAGAAGAACAAAGGATTGAAACTTACTGGGGCAATATTTTTAAAAGGACCTTTGATAACGGAGAAAAAATGTTCCCCAACCTGGAACACATTGTAAAGGCCGCATTAGCACTGTCGCATGGCAATGCAGATGTGGAAAGGGGCTTTTCATGTTCGGGTAGAATTTTAACACCAGAAAGGGCTAACATGTGTCAGAGGACCCTTGATGCGCATTTGACAGTTAAATCGGCACTAAAAAACATGTACGAAAACAAGATTCATTTAGTCCCTTTAACACCTGAATTGATGAAATTAGCCAGAACGGCATATATAAGATATAAAACATATTGTGAAGAACAGAAGCAAAAAGAAGAAATAAAGAAGCTCGAAAAGAAAAGAAATGAGGAACTTGATAGAGAAAAAAAAGAACTTAAGAGAAAGTACGAAGAAACTAAGACGATTATTGAAGAAGGTGAGACAACGCTAAAAAAAATAAGAGAAGAAGAAAAAATTAAGAGGGAGACAATTGACAGGTAGATATAGCACGCTTTGTGATTGTTTCTAATTGGTTTGTTTGTGTTTATTTCTATGCACGATTTCGCAATGTAATTAATTATTATTTCCAGATTAATTAAAAATGCAAATGCCATGTTGAAGGGCGGAATCAAAGAAAAAAACATGGTTTCCGTAAATATGGCAAAATCTCTGCTAGAAACTGTAGTAAAGGAGAGAAAAGAAGAAGAACAACAAATACAAGAGGAAGAAAAAATACAAAAAATCGTAGATAAGAAGAAAAAAACACTTATAACAAACTTCTTTAAGAAAACTTAATTTTAAATGTTATGTTTATTTTAATGGAACTTCTCTGTACTTTTTTTCTTTCTCATAGTCATTTGATTTTAGTGTTCACTATATGTATAATTTTGCACGAATGCAAAATGACTCACTTGTAATACAATAACAATTACTAACAATAAAAAAAGCTTTTTAACACAATAAAAAGGCGGTGCTGGTTGGCTATGGGGATGGTGGAGGCCAATAACTGAAAATAAGCTTTTTATTTCACACCATTCACCCGAAAAACGGTTTCGAAATGGTCAGTATTTGGTCAGTATTTTTGAATTTTTGGTCAGTAAAATCAGTATTTTCGACCATAGAACTTGTTTCGGCCCCTGATAACACAGCGAATTAAGGTTTTCAAATGACCAACATCAGCATAGACTAGTAACTTCACATGCCCCCAAAGAAAGTTATCCAAAGGTGTGTGATCACACGATGGTGGAGGTTAGTTCACAGGTCCATTATGCGAAATAATGCGTTCACCAAATGTTTCCCGCATAAAATTGATGGTGCCGCATGTGTAGCATGTTGTGGCATCTTGTTGAAACTAAATCTTTGTCGCATCAATGCCATTCAACTGAGGTACTAAGAAGTCAGGAATAATTTTTCTGTAGCGCTCTCCAGTTACAAGCAAATTGTGAACGGCAATGTTTAAAAAAAGAGCCAATGATTCCACCTGCTCATAAAGCATCATAAAATGGCAAGATGTATTGACTACAAATCATTACTGTCAACTGTCAAATGGACAGTCTATAGAAACAAAACTTTTTATCACTATCCTTTTTCCCACTAATTTTTAATATTTTATGTAAATTTATATGAACAAATAATATGAAATTCTAATTACCAACTAATATCACTGAAAATTTGTATATAGTTTTTTTTTAAATTGTAATCTAACATAGTTTGGTACTAACTTGTGTTGTCTTCCCTTTCCCCCCCCCCCTTTTTTTTTTGTTTTAGTATAATCATATTGGATGTTATGAAGTCTGGTGGACTCTCCCTTTGACTCACCGATCATACGCTTGGATAAACAACCTCCAAAAGTTTATGAAACTACCATGGAACAGACACTGGCAGAATTGCAATAAGCAGACACGCCATTAACAAAGAAGTCAAGTCAAGTCGCAAAAACACTCTTTACATGGTTTACTTTTTTTTAGTTTTTTTTTTATAGAAATCCCTGTTATTGAAGGCTATTTTCCCTAAGATTTAATTAATATAACAGTGCATTTTATAATTGAATACAGCTGTTATAGGGTTATGCATGTTTCATGATAGCAATACAAAATAGTAAAATGTGTAAAAATTGCAAATTTGTCGAAATCTATTGAAGCGCTCGCAGCGGAGCTTGACTTGGCGATCTTAATCGATCAACAAGTTAAGCAACACTGACTGTGGTCAAGACTTGGATGGGTGACCGCCAGTGACATTAATCAACTGAGCGCTTCCGAGGGCACGTTAAAGTCGTCGGTCCCGGTTGTTTGTCTTAGGACAACAGTCGTTAGGCTATGTCGAAGGCCTTCAGGCGGCCCGAAAACTTCGACATGGGTTAGTCACTAACCTATCCACCAAGCCGCACTGGGCTCGCGTTGTGGATTATGGCCCAACTCCTCTCTCTGAGAGGAAGGCTCGAGTCCCAGCAGAGGGAACAAAATGAGCTGATTATAATGATTGAAAAATGGTCATTTTTCAATGGTTTTACTTCTTATATTTTAATGAATCCATACATTATTTTATGTATTATAGTGTTTATGTTATAAGGATTGCCATTGATCAAATGCTATTGGTTAATTTAGTGGTGTTATGTTATAAGAATTGCTATTGGGCAATCAGTTTCCAAACAAACTTTTTAAGTACCTACTTACTCTATAACATCAGTTAATTATATTCATCACATCAAATGTAGTATCCATCCGTATTTAATCTATTTTAAAATACAACCGCACACCACAGTACTTTGAAGCTTGTGGACGATATGGCCACTCTTATTGACCGAGAGAGCGAAGCGTCTGCTGTAACTGGCCATATCGACTTTCATCTGTCCGTATGTTTGTTAGGTTGTATGTTGGTCTTCCAGTACGCTGTCCTGTTTTCAACCAATCTTTGACGAAATTGGGTATGCTGGTTCTACTATTCATTATATATAATTTTTTTTAATTCTCTTTTTAATTTAGGGACTTTGAGTCGTGCAACGACTATGTCAGTCCCATAGTTTACTCAATAATTTTGTACACATTTTTACACTTTATCCTTGAGCATCTTATATGTGGACTGATTGAGCATCCCTTTTATGCTCCTGATAGCAACGCTTTTATGAACAGTCAGAAGGTGTCTAAAAAGGCTCGTCTGGCTGTTCATGGGGGGAGTGTTGGTTCCGACACTGATGTATGGTAGTGAAAGTTGGGTGTGGCAGAAAAAGCATGAAAGTAGAATAAATGCTGTGGAGATGAGAGCATGATTGGAGTGAAACGGAGTGACAGGATAAGGAATAGTGTGATAAGGGAACGATGTAGTGTGAATGAGGGTGTAGTGACAAAAATCGAGAAAGGTATGTTAAGATGGTTTGGACATGTGGAGAGAATGAATGAAATGAGAATGACTAAACAGGTATACATGGGACAAGTAAACGGAAGTGTTGGAAGGGGAAGACCTAGGCGAACGTTCAGAAACCAGATTGAAGACGTTCTGAAAAAAGGCCAGGTCAAAAGTACCCTAAACCGACGCTTATGTATGAAAGGATTGATGAGTATAGATGAAGCGAAAGAGATATGTCAGGATCGTAGTAAATGGAAATCCGTGGTATCTGCCTACCCCTACGGGAAAGAGGCGTGATTTTATGTATGTATATATGTAGATCATCCCAGCTGCATTAGATGTATCTATATTTTTTGTCTTCGGCGATTTTTGAGTGCAGTGGTACTTTTCCTAATAAGGACGAACAAAATGGGCTGATAATGAGTTAAAGAGACAAATTACACATTCTTGGACGGTAATCGAACCTGTGTCTTCCGGCAATCCGTCAGAAGCTATGACCAAGGCCACGGAGGGGTTCCGGTCGAGTATATATCTGTCAAACTTTTCTGCATTTCGATGGCTTGCAGATAGTTCAGACTGCGAAAAATGTCCACTGATGCCACTGACTGTGCTCGCGCTTTAGTTCTGTATGTATGATAAATAAAAATAAAAATAATTGAAATGAACTTATGTAATTTGCAGGACAAGGAGCCCTCTACATACACGCGGCAGGCACTTTTGGCACCATTATGAGAAAACAAGATGATCGCATTGTTGTGCAGATGCCTTCGAAGAGGCTGTTCAGTTTCGATCAGCGCTGCATGGCGGTTGTTGGTATGTATGAGCATGGAATGTTAAAAAGATTATTGTTGCGTTTAATGCATGACTTAGGTAACTTTGACATGGTTAGAGCACTTTTTAACTTTAATTAATGTTGGATATTATTTTGAGATACTACCCAAAGAAATTATGTGTTCTTATCACATGAGTAATGTATTACGACGAAGGTTTTTAAAGATTTATGCCTAGAATTTAAGAAAATTGCAAAATTAGACAATGTCAAAGTTACACCCCCAAACTGGGTAACATTGACACACAATTTCAATTACATTAATAAACCGTTTTATGTTTATTTTGCATTATCTGGGTATCTTTGGCAGTTGAAACCACACAAAAATTGTACGCTCGCTAGGCGCCGGTTACAATCGAAAATGTCAGATCAGTACATTGAATTTCACTTAGTAATCATAATTTTATAACAGTCAATGGTAGCTGTGAATATTACCATCGCAATAGATTGTAGATTCAAAGTTCGCACCACCTGACAAACTTACCCTGAATGCCAAAGTTACCCAATGTGACCGTAACGGTTTTGAAAGAACCTTTAAAATGATGATGAACTTAATGAAATACTTGTGTCCATAAGCCGATGTCGCCCTTTGCTGCTCATGGAAGTGAATACCTATATTATCAATTATTTTTTTGGTATTTTTATCAATCTATTTTAATTTAGGGAGTTTTAAACATTATGTTTATGGTAGTCTCGTCATAGCCATACACACATACATGTATATACAACAGTATCTCCAGGAGTTGAAAACATAAATGTCATCTATAGCCGATACTTGCACTGCGGTCCCAATTGGCCATAATCGATATTAGCGCGATAAAAGTCGGTCCCTTTCACCGTGAGCGTGATTACGATGGCCTACGCTACGTCATCGATGACGTCTTAACTGCCGCCATATTGACGATTACATGAACCATGCTCTACACCATAATCGTCGTGAGCGTTCTGTCAAAAGTGACAGGTGTTTGTTTATTTCTACAATGTATTTACTGGTGTCCCTTCTTTTTGATGTAAAAGTTGTAAAAGTCGGTCCATCCGAATGGATGGACCTGGATCATTATTTCTTTTTAATCCACACACTACATAGTTAACCTTCACACTATGCACGATATTTTTATGAATTTGTTTTTCGCGTGCAAATGGTACGTTATTGCTACAACTCTGGTCCGAATTAACAACAAGCTTACAGTGCCACGAGCTGTCAAAATCGCGATATTTGTCTCCGACCAGCTTTGGTAGACGATAGCACTGTGAGCAAAATTATCGCAAAACGGACCACGGCACGGCATTGATCTCGCCTACCTATTACGCTTGTGACTGGCGTACTTGCTGTCAATTTTAGTTCTACAATTGACCGCGAGGTGGCACTGTTCTTTTTATCATAATATTTTTCGCGGCAGTCGATATCCAGCATCGATTGGCGTCAATGTTGTAAACTTACTCGTATGGTAGACCTACTGAACATCAAAGTACCTAGTTACTAACTTGAAAGGGTGCCCTTTGCTTTATTGCTTAAAATCAATGTTTAGTTATCTCTGTTGGTAGTGAATCCTGCCTTCGAAGTGCGGGACAAGATTCGACCCCTGGCTATAGCAAATATTTGTGTAGAAATGTTAGTTCTCTCAATATGAATATAGTTATTTATTTTATAATATGTCTCAATGACCATCTAAGACCACTCTACTTACTGACTAGTCACAAGACTACTCTGTGTTCTCGACCAAATAATATGGTAGATACTGGTACATACTATGTATCTACCGACTTCCAAAAAGGAGGAGGTACTCAATTCGACTGTATGTTTACCTCATAACTTTAGATAGGGTGAACCGATTCCCAAAATTATTTTTTGTTTGAAAGCTGGTGCTTCCCGTGTCCCATTTAAATTTCATCAAATTCGGTCCAGTAGTTTTTGAGTTACACTCCAATAACGGAATAATAATAATAGTAATAAACATATATTTATTTCCTCCTCACAAAAGGTTGGTAAAAACAATTTAAAATAATTAGCGAAGAGTGACAAAATAAAACCTAACTATGTGAGGGGGCTGGTGCCCGAAGTAGGTTTTTTAAAATAAAAACCTGTGTCACAGGTCACCAGGTCTCCTCCCACGGATAGAATATACTTTGGCACACACCAGTACTAAACTATATCATAATTTTTAGTGTATTAGATGTTGAGGGTAGAATAAAACAATATGTGCGTAAGCAAAGTGTTGTGATTGTATCTGTGTGAGTCTGTTTAGTGTCAGTGTGTACGCAAGAATGTATCTGCGGTGTGTTAATGAGCGTGTGTGTGTTTTGTTGTGTGGCTACGAGTTATATAGTAAGAGTCAGTAGTCAAGATCAACATTTTGTATTTTACTATGATAAGTAATCATATTACTTTATATGAGTATTTATATTCGCAATGTACATTTGGGTGAATGGGTGGGTGAATTATTGTGTGGATAGATGGAAGGTTAAACAACGCAACCTTTGAGTATGTCCTCTTAGCGATACATTTTGCTTATTTCTGTAATTATAATTCTTCTTAAGGCGCGCTCGTACCCTGATTAAAGAAAAAGCAGATTTTTTAAACACCTAGTGTAACGAAACAGATTGATAGTATATTATGAAAAAAATACAAAGGTCAGAAAAGGAATAGGAAAAGAGTAACAACCGAATAGAATTCATAAATATAACTCTCTTTCAGCAGAAAAAAATCCTGAATAGGTCCACAAAAATAAACTTTCACGTCCAAACTCTCAGAATTTTCAGCGATAACACTACATTTTTTTAGGTAATACTTAGCCAACGTATAGTACTAAAGTTATAACCAGCAGTTTTTTCAATTGTGTTAGTATATATCGAAAAATATAAAGAAAACGTACAAAATTAACGCATTTTCGCATTACGTCGTCCAATCTAACAAGCGATTTTCAACCTTACGTAAAGCATCGTAAATTATTTTAAAATTGAGGTTGGACCGCGTCTTAATTATATTTAATAATCTAATTATAATTCTTATGCTACGTAGTGTTGAATGGTATATAGTTGGATGGCTGGGCTGGGTAGATGGGTAAATGCAGCGTATAATAGCGAATGGATGGTTTATGAAATAAAATAATTTAAAAAAAAACAGTATTAATAATTAAACCATAGTCCTCAGTAGTGAATAGAATGGATGTGGGTATTAAATTTTACAAATTGTAGTTGTTTTAAAATCAAGAAACCATTGTTGATATTTTTTTATTTATGTTATAAATAATTGTAACACTCACTATTCAAATCAATATTATTGTTTGCGTTCAGCCCTTTATTATTTTATCATCAAGCTCAGTGACTATAGTGGCAAAATTATTCTAGATCAGTACGAAATTGACTGAAAATGTTAGTAGATTTGTTATCTATATCTTTGAAAATGAATGAAAAAAATATTGTCTGTTTGCGCACGCTAATCTCAGAAACGGCTTATCCGATTTAGATGTGTTTTAATAATATATTGTGGTAAGCTTCACCTAACATTTACGGCCGGTGCCAATAATCTATCTATCGTCGGTTTACCTTATTAGAGATAGATATATTCGTATGGACGTTATGTCAAATTTCTATCGGTAGGAAGAAAAACTGTGTATAGATAGATTATTGGGATCCCCCATTAAGTGTTTGTTTCATGTCAATTGGTTCATAAATAAAGTTATTCAAATTTAAAGAATTAACTCTCGCTACTACACCAAGACCAAGCGAGCGAAGCCGCTGGCGGATCAGCTAGTTTTAAAATATAATAGCCATAAAACAAATTAATAATATTTTGTCCCCCCTTAGGTCGTCTGTCAAACATATACCACGGATCGACCCCAATAGGGTCGCCGCAACGGAATCGTTGGCTCGGCAATCGGCCACGCTCTGGCCTGTGGCAGCGCAAGACTGGTCGCCACGGCAGAAAGATCAAACCTCCGAAGCCAGTGAAGGAAATCCACTGTGCCTCCAAAGCGAAACTGGAACCTCTAAAGTTGACCCTCACCCAGTACAGAGATTTGTAAGCTTCAATATGGTAGACAATAAAGCGTTTAGTTATCGTTAGCTTCGTGTTATTTTTAACTTAAATGTCTATGTTAAAACCGTAAAATAAAACATTATGATATGGCAATAAAGCCGAAGCGAGCCCACCGCCAACTAACTTAGTTTAGCTTATGTAGCTCACATAATTGAGAATATAAATTATTTTATTATTATTATTATTTTACGTAGCTTAGCTGGCGTACTTACGCACATGTATGTAAAACTGGCTAACTATGTGAGCTAAGCCAAACTAACTTTGTTTTAGTTGGCGGTGGACGATCGGCTTAGGGGTCTACAGATAGGCTACCGGCCATACCTGATGTTATAAGACAATATTCGGAACCATAGACATAACCAGCCTTCCGAATATGGAAGCGTTAAATGAATATGCAGGTTATTCCCATGTGCGCTAGTCTAGCGTAGTAGGAAAGAAACGGTTCTCATCTGCCCCACTAAAAGAACATTGCTTTAAGCCGCCTTGCACGACGCTTAAACTGGAATCCGAAAGTGTTTAGTTTGATAGTATTGCATTTTTAAGTAAGTAATCAAGACATCTTAACAGAGGAATTCTTAAGCCACCTTAACAGTGATATTAATTACTTCCTTAAACGTGAAATTATATCAAACTAAACACTTTATTCCAACATATTCCATTTTAACCGTCGTGCAAGACTGCCTAAAGCATGCGTTTATAAGTAGATGAGAAAGTCACCTTCCCGTGTGCCCCCACTGGAGGCAGGGTAGTAGGAGCACATGGGAATAGCCTGAATATGCCACTTTGGGATTGGTAGCGTTCATTCATCCAAGTACAGACTAGACAAAGCTAGGTTTACTCTGGTATGGGTTTTAAGTACCAGTGGATATATTTATCATCTTTGACCACTTTAACTCTAACCATAATGTGAGATAGTAATCAAATAGTAGTCTGCCAATCCTATTAAAAAGGTGCGTGACGCTGCGTTCGTCGCTATGAGACTAGGCTATTTGTCGAGTAAGTTCTATTCTAGACAAGCAGCTACGAGAGACTACGGTAGGTTCCGCTGAATCCCGTTTAGATAAAATATTGATTGACGTACATTACAGCACAAACTGAGTTATTTGTGCCACAGTAAAGTTGTACTATATAAACGATAGTTTGAACTGTATACGTCAACGATACGATTACGTTACACTTAAGAACATGTTCGTGCTAAACCCATTGTGCGGTAAACTAAGTTTGTTCCATACACAAGAGAAACCCAGCTATGGATTTTGCAAGCTCGGAATTAAAATAGTTGGAAAGGAAGGCACTAAAACTCAATTACTATTTTAACATTTGAGTTTCAATGCAATATTTATTACATAGACATTGCAACGAAGTATAACAGACTACAAAAGCTTAAGTATTAGTAATAAGGAATGCTATTAAACATTTTTGAAAAATGCTGCAATAGAAAAATGGCACCGATAAATATTAATTAGCATATGAAGGCAGGTACATAGTTCACTTCTTTAATAACTTAATATTTAGAAAGTCAAGCATATTTTGAGCTTGTGAGATTCAGTCAATAATTGTGCTTCATTCTTCTTCATCATCATCAGAAAATGTCAGTATCTGCGAAAATGAAAAAGTTGATTAAGTCGTAGATCCTACTTGGTTTGTTGCCCGTGGTCCACCAGCATAGACATATTAGTAGGTCCACAGACGACAATTTTTTCCGTAGTGAAACTATGTTGACGTAGGACCAGGTAGTATATAATACCTAGGTATTTCTCGGTATTTAATGAGCGTTGAGCGTCACACTTTCCTATAACAGTTCAGTACATTCAGAATGCAGGGTGCTCCCCCTGATTATATATTACCCCTGAGATTTAAGATGTTAAATCCCTTGCCCTGTATAGTCGTTGGAAAATTACCCTTCACACAGTAATTCTTGCACACTACTGCTTCACGGTTGAATAAACGGGATAGGTGTGTTACCTCCCCAAGCGAACTCTGCAAAGTCCTACCACTACAAAAACACCATATGCACCATATACCATTGCAATATGCAGTGGGGACCACGAGAAACAAGTCTCTCTAGTGGTCCATACTAGTCCAGCGTAGGACCATGAGGAAAACACTTCTTGTTTTGTTTTGGATTTTTTTGATTGGAGCGCGCGGGCCCACCATAAGGTCATAGCTATAACCAGTGGTAAGATAATGAGTGTGGATGGTTATACCAGCGCTATTCACGTTAAGTTTGTAAAGGATGGTTCGCACTACAGCAAAGGGCTTTGAACCGACCTGGCATATCGAACCGCCGCAAAAAAAAATATCGCAAATATTTTATTTCTGCCTTGTAAACTATTAACAAGCAAGATGTAAACGAATACTGCGGGATATAATAAATAATGCGGGTGATTTGATGTCGCGAATATACGAGGGTCATTTTAAAAGTTCTTAGCCTAACATGGTTAAAGTCATTGGTTTTTTTATAACTACCCTCATTTTGTAGTTACATTATTTAGCAAGAAGTATGCACAGTTTAGTTTATTCACAGTAACTCATTGTTCGTTTACACGTGATACCGTAAGTCAAGTCAGAGCTATTTTTGAAAATGGATAAAACACCTAAATTTGAAAGGTTTAACTCCAAAAGCTATACATGAAGACATGTCTACTACTTTGGGTAAGTCCGCTCCTTCGTATGCGACTGTCAAAAACTGGGTGGCAGAGTTTAAACGTGGTCGTGAGACCATTCAAGATGAGCCCCGTAGTGGCCGGCCTTCGACTGCTTCCACTGATCAAAACAAAGAAAAAATCTGTAATTTAATGCGTCTGCGCGGTGGGTATCACGACTGCTTTCAGTGGAACAAAAACGCAACCGACTCACAACTTCTCGCGACTGTTTAGAGTTATATGAAGCCGACCCCAATAGAATTTGTTGAAAGATTGATAACCATGGTTGAAACCTGGGTTCACCACAATACACCCGAGACAAAAGAACAGTCGAAACAATGGAAAAGACAGGATCGCCCACCCCAAAGAAGGCAAAGGTGGTTTTATCGGGGGGCAAAGTCATGGCATCCGTTTTGTGGGATGCAAAGGGTATAATTCTCGTGGATTATTTAAAAAAGGGTGAAACAATAAACTCCGATTACTATTGCAACCTGTTGCGTCGTTTGAGAGAAGAAATCAAAGAAGAACGTCCAGGTTTATTGAGAATAAAAGTCTTGTTTCATCAGGACAATGTGCGTGTTCACAATCTCTTTCAATTCTGTGCAATCCATGGCAGAAATCCATCAATGTGGCTTCGAATTGTTACCTCATCCCCCATATTCACCGGATTTAGCACCGTCCTACTTTTTTCTGTTACCATAGCTGAAAAAATTTTTAGGTGGAAAATATTTTTTTACAAATGAAGAGGTCATAGCCGCCGTGGACGCTTATTTTGAGGAGTTAGACGAAGATTTTTTTAAAACGGGTATCGAGGCCTTACCGGGTCGATGGAAAAAGTGTTTTGAGCTCGGAGGAGAGTATGTTGAAAAATAGAAATAAACTCAAAATCGTGTGGTTTCATTAAGTATGTTAGGCTAAGAACTTTTCAAATGACCCTCGTATTTTAGCTCTTGCGAGTCAAAAATTTAGAGCTATATTTCGGCGAGTACGATAAAAATCAATTTCTAAATCTTCATACACTACTATGAAATAATTATTTATAGAACTTAGTAGTTTTCTAGTAGTATGTAATGTACCAACCTACTCTCACCCAATAAATAATAATCAACCTGGAAACGATTATTTGGATACAATCTGAGGCTTATAAACACGTAATAACTATTTTTATTGATTGTCATTGTATTAATATGTCGATCTTTACCTCCAAATATCTCGGTAACGTGACACTTTAGGGTACCATGTTACTTCACATAGTTTCGTTCGTCTATGTGTTCCCTACCCATACATACCACTTTCACCGTGCGCCGCAATTTTGGAAAAAAATCAAAATGGCGGCGGGTCGATGTGCCAGCACCCAAACAAAAAGGTTCGAACTCCTTTGTTTATTTCCTGTCATAGACAACCAACAGATTAACTATTTTTATTTACTCAATTACTCACATCAGTCATCTCCGCCGCCAAATGCAGCTCGTCCAATCCCGTCACTTCCTCCAAATACTTCCCGCTGCTGAATGCCTTCATAAGAAACTCGTTACCCTCTTCTCTATACATTTTCACTACAGTATCACAACACGCGATGCACTGCTTAAACTTGGCGCAAGTTGGCACCACTGTTTGGTAAGAATGTAGGAAACCACGGATTGAGTGCGGCACTGGGCCCAGTACCCCTTGGTGTTCAGGCGGGATAATAGAGTCCGCTGTTAAGTTGTAAATGGCTGGGGCTTGCACACTGTAACAAGTTTAACATATAAAAATAGATAGCCAAATAACAAAAAATATTACTATAAAAAGTTAAAACGCATTAGGTTCCGTAAAACCATACAAAGATGGTCCAAAATAATGCATAGTGTTCTTTATTGCTGTGTATCTCAGTTTCTTTATAATCTTGAAAGGAAATTGAATCAATTGTGTAGTAATACCTATGTTTAACATGTAATGTATCATCATCTCAGCCGTAGGACATCCACTGCTGAACATATCCCCATAATTTTCCAAAAGGACCGGTTGGAAGCACCCTGCATCCAACGTCATCCTGCTACCTTTATCAGGTCATCTGTCCACAGGGTCGGTGGACAACCTACACTGTGCCTGCTGGTCCGTGGTCGCTTATATTAAATTAAATTATTAAAAATTATAAAAATGAAATATATTTAAAAATTATAAAATAAATTAAATTTTATAATTAACAAATTATAAAATAAATTTAATTTTATAATTAACAAATTATAAAATAAATTTAATTTTATAATTAATGAATTATAAAATTAAATTTTCAATACCATCATTATCTGTCCATTTCTAGGAGAGCCCACTGTGAACCAAACATGTAATATGCATTACATGCGCCTTCGTCTCTTTTAGACTGAATTGACCTGACCAAAGTTCCCCATCATGCAATACAAACACGACGAATTAGTTTTTTTTTAACGGTGCCTATGTGCCCCTATAATGGGTAGACTAGCGGTGGCACATGGGAATAACCCCTGACAGACTACTAGTTTATAAGTTATACCGGATCGCTCGGCAGCGTCATTCAGTGTACTACTGCCCTAATATTTTTTTACGTGATAACGTTTTATAAATCGATGAACGCGGGCTGCACCCACGAAAAAGTATTATTCATTGTCTCGTTTCGCCTGAGACGAGCGTGTAAGCGAGAGCGCGGAACAAGCGATAGAGAGGCACGATCGGCCTAAGCGTGCGGCTTGTCTTATGACGTTATCACGTAAAATTATCGTCGTAAACTTTACAGACAACCATTTTCTTTATTCTGAATCAGTACTAGTTGTTGATTAGGTTACCGGAGTGGATGTTGTAGTATCGCCGCGAGCACCTCCACAGCGAGTGCGGCCGCAATGGCTGCCACGCCGGGCCGCGTCACGGTGCACTGCTGGTCTAATGTGCGGTCTTTTAGAGACTGAAAGTCAAAATATTATATAATTTTGTCATGATATGTCTATTATTCAAATCATTAAGTTAGGGGCATATTGGAGGCCTTTTCTACTATTTCACAAAGTGTATCTGCAGTTCGACTCCGGTTGTTGTTTGATAGTTACCCATAAAGCCATTCTTCTATTTCTGTAGACAAATTGGAATGTAACCTCATCTTAAACACTACTATATATAATATACTACCTGCTCTCCGCGGTTTCACCCGCGTGGTGATGGATGATGATGATGAGGAATCTTATATAGCCTATGTTACTCAGGGTGAATGTAGATTTGCAATGGTGAAAGAATTTTTGAAATCGGTCCAGTACTTTTTGAGCCAAATTGTTACAAACATACTTACATACAAATCTTTCCTCTTTAAAATATTAGATAGAAATATAGATATATTAAACGCTACTAAATACGAATTAATGAGTTAGTGTCGTGTTCATGATCTATCGAGTTAGCAGAATATAAAGTTTAGATAGATCGCCGGCGTCAACAGAAACGTCAACGCAGCTGGACTGTTTTTCAATATTCGAATAAGAAAACGTACAAAAGTCACCGTTTAGCTGCGGTTAGATTGCAATTTAATTAGTAGAATTGTATCCCCAGGTCAAGCAATAGTAGTCATGGTGCAAAAGAATTAAAATAATTCAAACAGACATTCATATCGCACATCGCATTTACAATATGTATGTGATTACGACAAATGACTTCACTTCTAAAATATAGATATAGAAAGGTTCATAGAGTATAAAAAAGTCAACCTCAAAATAATTTTGAGTCATTCATTCATTGTACTATCCGTATTTAAATGAAAATAAGTGTAATTGGGATGAATTTTGTATACATCCGTGTGTAAATAGTACCGGTAATGTTTCTACTACATATCTAGGGACTATTGTGTGTCTACATTGTGATTTATTGTAGAGATTCGACAATTTTGTGGATGAGAGTAATTTGTTTACTTTTTTTGCCAGGTAAGGGTGAACAGACTTTTAACTCAGTTACAAAATATGGCTGTGCTCCATTAGGATCAGTAAGAGCAGGGTAACTTCCAAAACATTACATACGCCTCGTAATAGAAATCGTAGCGTATTTAACAATGCAACAAAAGTGCAAATGTCGGCAATCATTCGCCGCCATTTTGTCTTTCTCACACGGTAATGCTTACATTTCCGGGCGCCGTGACGTCATTGCAGAAATAACAGCCCAGCTGACCTCCGGATATGACCTCCGTGTTCAGAGCCGTTTCCGGCGTGGACATTGTGCTGATGCCGTGTCTTATCACTAGGTAACTATCGAATCCCAACGCTGCATTTATTACTATCTGTAAAAAGAAAAAAATACTGTTTTAAAAAAGTATAAAATTAGTGAATGAAGCAAAATAACAGGGACAACGTGTACCGACCTCGTCAAAACCGCAAGGAACTGCTGAATGCTGGAGGCAATCAGCCATTCCAAGCGGCACTCTGTGGGGGAGGCATATGTTCAGCAGGGGACGTCTTCTGGCTGACAATGATGATGAAGCAAAAGAGGTATTCTAGGTATAGTAATAAACTCAAATGCGTAGATTCTGCCCATCCTTACGGGGAAAAGGTGTTATTTCAAGCGTGATTTCGTTTATATTGGTAAAGATAAATGTAGGAGTAATCACAAAAATGCCCTGGACCTAATAACTGGACCGCATTGAAACGATACATATTTTTTTTAAATATTTGCGCAATCCTATTAAAATAAAAACTAATTTAAAATGTATGTAGGAAGAAGTAAAATCTTTTTGTTTCTTTTTTAATATGACTATTTTAATTTTCAATAGATTGCTTAAAATGTTCTGGTAAATGTATGGTATCAAATATGCAATTTTTACACATTCTTGTATCTGGTATTGCCACCAAGTTGATATGCTTAACAGCTCATATGATCAGTGTTGCAGCCTAATAGTGTAGTAGGCCTTAGTTCGATATTTGATCATTTTGGATGAAATAGCATTTTTATAAAAAACGTGTATAGCAAAACAATTGCTAGAACCTTTGATTAATTAAATGGTATACGTATAACATTTAATTAGCATCAAGGGCGTCGCCAGGGGGGGGGGAAGGGTGGGGGGCAGGTAAGGGCAGCTGCCCCCCCTAGAGATAAAAAAACTGTAGCCAACTAACTAACTGCAAAGCAACCAAAGTCCTAAGGCCGTGCAATTGTTTTGCTTTGCCAATAAATCCCGCACATCAAAGGAAATAAGGAAATGCAAAATCAATTGCACATAGCATAGATGAGTTTCTGACAAAAATCGATCTTAATCCAATTAAATGCGTTGCTTTTGGATTTGACGGTTATTTGACGATGTCAGGAAAAGACGGTGGAGTACAAGCAATCTTACACAAAAAGCACACCAAAGACCTTTACTTTCATGTCCCACAAACTCAACCTAGTAATCAATGATTTGAATACGCTTCCTGAAATTCGAAACGCCATGAGAACCACCAAAGATATTATAAATTTTTTTCGGGAATCTATTTTGAGGAGGAAGTTGATACATAATATTTGCAGACTTAACGAGACAAGATGGAGTGAGAAACACACAGCCATCAAAGTTTTCAAAGATAATCTTTCCATCATACTGGAAGCCTTACAAACCTTATCTCGCGAAGGAAATAGTGCGACTCGAAAAAGTGCCTTCCAACTTCATGCGGCTGCTTCCAGAATTTAGTTTATTCTAGGAATTATTTTGACGCCAAATACTATTCTTTGTTAGAACCTGTTGTGATAACGTACTCCAATCTGTAACTTGGACGTGGTCAAGGCTTCAGAACGTGTTAAAAGGCGACACCGCGACAATCCCGAAAAAGTGACAGACGAAATGATAAAGGAAGCTGCTGCTGTTGCGGAGAAAGTCGGGGTGGACGAGAACATGGACACATCAATGCCGCGTATTACTAGAAAACAACGTTATCGAAGCAACCATCCAGTAGAAAACCCTTCAGAATACTGGAAGAGGTCTATAATAATACCATACCTACTTGGACTCCATTATTTCCTCCCTTGAAGTACGTTTTGCTGAAAAAAACACTCCATCATTCGCATTATCTAAATTGCACCCGGCGCAAATACAAACGATGTCAACTGAAAATCTCAAAGGAAATTGCAAAACTATCGCCCAATTTTATGATTTACCGAACCTAAAGAATTAAATCTAACTTTGACAGCAATTGTAGCACGATACGCCTAACCCAACAACTCTAACAGTTGTTGATGTCCTAAAAGAAGTAAAAACCTTCCCCGAACCAGGAAAAGCGTTGAAATTTTTGATCGCTCTACTGTGAACAATCTGTACAGTAGAGCGATCGTTTAGCAGCCTGGGGTTAATAAGACATAGCTAAGAAGCACTATGGGAGAAAATCGTCATAATGGTCTGTACACAGCAGCGGTAGCTATCGTCAATTCATATTTTTCTCATCCTCCATAATATAAACTTGACCCCCCCCCGGCCATAGGCTGGTGACGCCCTTGATTAGCATATCCGCGTCCTCGATACCTCTGATGTTGCGGACGTTCGTGGGCGACTGTGATCACTTAACACCAGGTCAGCCGCCTGCTCGTTTGCCCTTCAATAATCATCCAGCTCCAGCTGTTTATTAGAGTAAAGTATCAACACGATTTCACGTACTTATGTTTGCAGCGAACTTCTATTGACTACAGTAACAAAGTTTTATACCTTCCCATAATGCGCTGCAATCAGCGTCGGAAGCCACCTGGCTTCCCTCGTATCCAGCAATAGAAATATAGCATCATGTTCTGCTATAGCATCCGTTATTATCTTGATGTTTTTGATTGTCTCTTCTTTCAGCGAATCGCCTATCGGATGTCCAGGCATTGGTATATGAGCTGCTATTCCTTTGGAATGCTGGAATATGAAAATAATGATGCTAGCTAAACCATATACTTAAGTGTTCTTAAACAAAATGATTAGTTTCAAAAGGTAGCCTGCTAAGTTTTTGATGGTAACTAGAACAGTTAAGCGAAGTTCACAGCCGCACTCAGAGATGTTTAATGATAAGTAATTCACTGAGCGAAGCGTCTCTGCTTTAACTGACCAAATTGATTTTCATCTGTCCGTATATTTGTTAGGTTGTTCGTTTGTCTTCCTGTACAGGTCGCATTTTTCAACCAATCTTGACGAAACTTGGTATGCGTGTTCTACTATTCAATAAGTTTCTTGTAATCGGCAAATTTGGCTGGGGCTGGGGAGGCACTTTTCAAAGGGAAAAGTTTGCTGCGGCGCTATTTACTGACCGAATTTAATAAAAGTTAGTACATACATTCGTTCCCTGACTTCAAAAGGAATTGTCTTCGAGAATTGATGTCTAGTCTAGTCACCATACAAGGTCTAGTATGAACGTCATACGATCTATGCAGCATTCAAAGTCAAAGTCAAATCATTTATTTAATTTAGGCATCAAAGACGCACTTATGAACGTCAATTTTTCATTATAATGTACTTTAAAGCCTACCGCCGCGTTTCAAAATACATAGAGCCAACCGAGAAGAAGCGGCAAGAAACTCGGGGCCATTCTTTTTATATAGATGTTTTTACTTAGGTACTACAAATATTAGCTCCAGTGTGTTGCCTTACAAAAGAGAACATAATAATGGTATCAGTAGGGCAAGACGCTACACTTTGACATCTTAGTACACGAGTAGATAGATCCTGGAGTGATCAGTCCCAAGCTGTTTTATCCTCCAAGTAATCCGAAATTTTGTAATAACCTTTTTGACAGAGTTTAGTTTTAACAGTAATTTTAAACTTATTAATAGGCAAATCTCGGATAACATTGGGAACTTTATTATAGAATCGTATACATTGTCCCATAAAAGAATGACTTATTCCGTGGAGACGCGTTACATGTACGGATAGCTTGTGCTTATTTCGCGTGTTGATGGAATGAGCATCACTCCTTTTATAAAAACTGCTAATGTTTTTCTTTACATACATTAGATTTTCATAGATAAACTGAGAGACAACAGTTAGAATGTTTATGTCTTTAAATTTCTGTCTAAGGGAAACTCTGGGAGCTCATTATCACTGACCATCCAGTGTATAATTAATGGCTAGAAGAATACCCAACAATGGCCTAATAAATGATTATGTTGAATTTTCTTAGATTTGTGTTTCTTCTTTTGACATGGTGATTTTTAGATGGTGAATTATTTAACCTTTAAGTGTTCGTGATGATGGATGAGTGTAGGCAAAGCAACATAAATCATGAAACCATCCCCTTAGAAAGTTTTAATAATACATCCACCTCGTTACTAGAACGTGACTTAGACAGGATAGTGACTACACGACGGATTTATTTGTGTGACTGTGGCTTAATTGAAAGGAACGGAAATAGATTGAATGGAAATCTAACTTTATGTAACTATAAATATTTAAAGTTATATGATTATTAACGGGATATTTACCGTGGTAAGGTTGTGGATTGAGCTCCCGATATTTCGGCGCAGTTACATGCACCATGTTCACGGGAAGACTGAGTCTTCCCGTCCGTTAATAATCATATAACTTTAGAGAACAACCGTGATAGTTTAAAACAGTGTTTTATAAATATTTACTAAAGAAAGCTTGAGGAAAGTGCAAATGAACATAAGCACGAGACAATATCTATAAAGGAAAAAAGTATGTATAACATTATTGTATTAGCTTCAAGTGAAGTAGGTATATAAAAATGTATATTATGTAAATATAAAATCGAGTACAATTTGAAAATTTTAATAACGTATATATATATATATATATATACGTAGTTTTTGAGTTACACTCCAATAACTGAATAGAATGGAAGTCTATTCAGTTATTAGAGTGTAACACAAAAAGTACTGGACCGAATTTGATGAAATTTAAGTGGGACCACACGGTAAGCACCAGCTTTCAAACAATTTTTTTTTTATTTATAAGAATTTAGAGAATCGGTGCACCCAGTCGACAGTTATGAGGTAACAAACATTAAAAAAAACAATTGAGTACCTCCACCTTTTTGGAAGTCGCTAGAAAACGTATGTTAATAAATAATAACGCTGTCCTACCCATTATATTTGTTCTTTTCCTATCTATATAATCAAAATTGCAGTTCGTTAGTCTCGCAAAAACTCCAAAATAGCTTGACAGATTTGAATAATTATTTTTAATTTTGTTCGCCTTGGTGTAGCTTATAAATAAAATAAAAAAATATCATCAACGCCACCCCCATTACGCAGGTGACATCGCGCAGCGCAGTATTTTTCAAAATACTTACAACTGAGGGTAGAATGTCTTTCAAATTATCAGCCGCTGCTTCAGCCTTCTTTCTGCCGCCGTTGAGACAGTCGCGATGGTAGAACAATACTTGACGCGTTGGGTTCGAATACGACACTTTGCCATTGTCTATAAAAGTTATGTGCCGGAAACCCCAAGCCTATGAATAGAAAGAAAATATAAGTTTTTAAACTATCATGGTACCACAAACATTAGAAGTATTCAAATTATCAAGCAATTCCTCAGTTCTTCCGTGATCATGGCGCTAGCAACAGTGCCGAAATATCGGAAACTCACATAAAATATACATGGTAATTATCCCGTTGATAATTTGAATACTTCTAATAAAGAAAATAGTTATATAGGTAAATAAGGGTCTTCTTTAATTACCGGTTTGACCGTAGGATTTTATCTGTGGGCCTATCACGAATAACTGCGTAAGTGTAACGTACCGTTCACGTGAAACAGTAACAAACAGTGGGCTGAGCACGAAAATCTGCTTAAGTGTAACGTTATCGTATTGTTTACCTATTCAGTACAAACTATGCCACTATTGTACTAGATAAATGACAGTTTGTTCTAAACACGTTAACGATGCGATTACGTTACACTTAAACAGATTTTCGTGCTCGGCCCACTGTCGTTTATCTAGGCCTAGGGCAACTGTGACACAGATAACTTATACTACACTGAAGCGTAACGCATCGACGTTTACGATACGAATACTTTTTCGCAAGTTATTTGTGCTACGGCCTCTGATCGTGGGTGTTTATATGTATATAAGTATCTAATATCATATATATGTATGTATATCAGTCATCAGGTTACCATAGTACAGGCTCTGCCTTATTTGGGACCTGAAGACCTTTGTGTGGATGTTGTCTTATATTATATTATTATATATATCGTCAGTGTGAAAGTTTGGATGGATGTTTGTTACTCAATCAAATTGTTATGAATTTGGATGATAGGTCAATGCAATCGAGAAAGATAGAGATGAGGCACTGGATAACACATTGTATACTTTTCATCCTCATGATCCATGCCTACGCGGATGAAATGCGGCGGGGCGTGCCTGTCACACCCTCTATTGCTTCGAGTCAGAATATCTGGGGCCCTACTCCCACCTCTTAAAGTAGTCATGTTTCAACCTTACCATAAAATTTGGTACCACCACGTCTATATAGCAAGATTAAAATAATAATATATTAAGATAGACGTTTTGATGACGTAGTATGAAATATCTCACTCAATTTGCGTACTTTGACGTGACTTTTGACGCTAAGTTTCATTGTTCCAGTGTTACATTTTTGAAGATCCGTACTCCCATCTCTTAAAGTAGTCATATCGCAACCCTTACCATTAAATTTGGTTGACCGTTTTGTGTCGGTGGGATTACGATAATAAGTATGATTATTCTAAGCTTATTACAAAACGCTCCTGAATTATGATAGTTTCGTAAAAGGTGGGAGTAGGCCCCCTGGCATTGCGGTGGTACCTACCAAGACGGCTTCTTGCACAAGAGGCCCACCACCGTAAACTAATTTATGGGTGGTCAAAATATACGACATAAGTGACTTTTTTTTTAATTGTGTTGATGGGGTAACTGTTTTTGTTTATATTCTATCAAATCACCGCGTGTAACTTGATCTTTTTACTTATCTTTTCTGGTAAAGTAAAGTAAAGTAAATTCGAGGAGCAAAATATCGTTATATTTGCAACTTTTGCCTGCTGCAGTCTTACCACTCATTAGTCTAAAGAAAATAGGGCATAAGGTGCTAACTACAGCTGCATCTATACACCTTTTTGTCGATACGATACCGATGCTCTTATAAAAATAGCGTTGATTTCGATACCGAGGCGCTTATTGAAATCATAAAAAACAAGTGAGATGTTTTTTTTTAATTAATATAAAACAGTATAGAAAGGTTGAGATTAGTTACTAGTTCTAGTAATCAAAATTAACATTAACAAGATTTTGTTTAAAATATAAAGTATTCAAAAATTTTGTGGAGAAAGGACTTTTTTGCAAGTCCCCAGCGCGTTTACATTACTTTACGAAGCGCGAAATTTTGAAAAGTATCGTTGATCGATCATAAAAATATTGCTGATGCCGTTATCAGCACCGGTAAACCCAAAGTATCGCCGATTTATCGGTATCGAATGCAGCCCTAGTGCTAACCATATGCCTCAGATGCGAGTGGAAAAATTGTCAACTACTTCTAAATGGTGGCTTACCAGTAAATCTCTAGCAACATGGCATCCAAGAGTCCCAGCTCCAAGCAACAAACACTTTGTATTCTTCATTACGTCTATATCTAAGTCGGGTACCAGTCGCCATTTCATTAACTTTATGTTAAGGTCCGATGATGTCTCTGCGAGCCTGTTGAGATAATACCGTCATAATTATCACACTCTTAAACCACACACTATTTATCCTACACATTCGCAAATACACATTCGCAAACACACATCAGCGAACTTAGCACAAATATATGCGCAAGTTTAACGCAATCGTATCGTATAAAGCACGAACTATGTATTAGTACACATTATTTGTGTCATACAGTTGTACTGAGCCCATAGCATAGTGCCGTTCCCGTGAAACAATACAAATTTTCATTTATCTGGGGCAAGTGTGACAGATAACTCATAGTTTGTACGCCGAAGCGTGACGCGTTGACGCTTTCGATACGAATGCTTTTTCGCAAATTGTCTGTGCTACGGCCTCTGACCTGTATAATTATGGAGTAGTTTTTATAGAGGTCAGTGATTCATGCTAACCGACTCGACGTCATGTCCAATAGAAAAATCACTATGCTATTTTATTGTGTTCGAAATTTTGAATTTTAGGCCACTTTTTAGATCATCATCATCAGCCAGTATCAGTCCACTGCTGGACATAGGCAGAGGCCTATGTACGTGACGTGCATTAGGAGAGCCTAATGCACGCCACTGAGCCCGATCTTCGGCTTTTCTCATCCAGCTTCTACCAGCCACTTTGCGTATGTCGTCGCTCCACCTAGCCGGAGGACGTCCTACACTACATTTTCCGAGTCGCGGTCTCCACTCAAGAACACGTCTACCCCAACGGTTATCGGTTCTTCGGCTAATATGACCAGCCCACTGCCACTTCAGTTTGCTAATTCTTTGGGCTATGTCGGTTACCTTGTTTCTCTGTCGGACCACTTCATTTCTGATACGATCTTCAGAGAAACTCCAAGCATAGCCCTCTCCATAGCTCGCTGAGCAACCTTAAATCGGTCGACCAGTCGTACCGTGAATGTCCACGTCTCGGCTCCGTATGTCATAACGGGTAGGACGCACTGATTGAATGCTTTAGTCTTCAGACATTGTGGAATTCGCGACGAGAAGACTCGAAGAAGTTTTCTAAATGCTGCCCAGCCTAG
Source organism: Selenia dentaria (assembly GCA_917880725.1). Classification (NCBI taxonomy): domain Eukaryota; kingdom Metazoa; phylum Arthropoda; class Insecta; order Lepidoptera; family Geometridae; genus Selenia; species Selenia dentaria. Next base: position 21,368,531 of record OU862890.1, read on the forward strand.
CTGTATTCTTCTGTCAGTTTCCTTCGCGGAGTTGTTTTTACCTAGTTGTAGCGTCTGCCCTAGGTAAACATATTGTGGGACAACTTCAAGCGCAACTCTCTTGATAGCAATAGGTTCCGGACCAATATGTTCGTTGAACATGATCTTGGTTTTGTCCAAGTTCATCCGGAGACCGATGCGCAGAGAAGAATCAGCGAGACCGTCCAGCATTTGACGTAAGTCCTGCAACGTTTCGGCTATTACTATGATATCGTCCGCAAATCTCAGGTGTGAGATGTATTCGCCGTTGATGTTAATGCCACGTTCACTCCAATCCAGAGTCTTAAACATGTCCTCCATAGCGTTTGAGAACAATTTCGGGGATATAACATCCCCTTGTCTCACACCTCGTCGCAGGTGGATTTGTTCAGACTGCTGGTTCTGGATTTGAACGGTCATTGTGGCGGCGTCATACAAGCATCTCATCACTTGGATATATCGCCAGTCAACTTGGCACCGTTGCAAGGACTCCCAAACAGACCAGGTTTCGATAGTGTCAAAAGCCTTCTCATATAGTCCACAAACGATAAGCACAGAGGCTGATTATATTCATCAGACTTCTGTATAATCTGCCTCACTGTGTGGATGTGGTCAATGGTGCTATAACCTCTTCGAAACCCGGCCTGCTCAAGGGTTTGAAATTCGTCGAGTCTTCGCGCAAGACGATTTGTAATGACTCTTGAAAACAGTTTATAGACATGGCTCAGAAGGGAAATGGGTCGATAGTTTTTAAGTAGGGTCTTCTCTCCTTTTTTGAAAAACAAGACAACCACACTATTGTTTCATGTCTTCGGAGTTCTCCCAGAGAACAAGACGGAATTGAAAATGAGCTGAAGCTCTTTAAACACTGGAGTTCCACCCGCTTTTAGTAACTCCGTCGTAACTCCGTCTTCCCCTGGGGCTTTTCCATTTTTCAGCTGTTTAAGAGCCATCACAACCTCTTCTAAGCTGACTTCTGGCAGATCTTCGGTGTAGTGGCGAGTCAAAGTGGCTCTGGAATCATCCATGTCTTTTGGGGGTTGGGGCGCATATAACTGGCTGTAGAAATCTTTAACTTCCGCAAGAATCTCCGGCTTTGAAATAACGACCGCCCCGCTAGACGTAGTCAACTGGCTTCAGCCGAGCCGCTGCACGAAAACTTTCGACCCCTTATTTTGCTCAATTGCTTCCTCTATAGAGCGTGCATTGGAGCTTCGGAGGTCACGTCTTACCAGCTTTGTGATAGTCTTACTCAAAGCCCGCTGTTCTGACAAAGTGAGTGCTGGGTCTTCTCGTCGCTTCTGTATGAACTGCAGAGATTCCCTCGAAAGTTTAGATTTCTTGCCTTTGCTACGCGATCCGCAGAATTTTGTGCCCTCCTCTTGGAGGGTTTCTACCACTTGGTCATGTGCCTGTAAGTGGTCCACGTCAACGTCTATTGTGCTTTCCTACGCAGCGCACTTTTTAGATGCTTACATAAAAATAAAATTAGCATGTTTTTATTGGTATTTGATATAAAGTGATTTAAACTTCGTCAGGATAAAAAAATAATATAAAATATATCGCATTTAATCCGCATAAAGTTGTTTACTTCCAATTTATAAGAATCGCGAACGCATAAGAAATCATCGACAATTTTTTTTGTCAGTTGATTACATGTTGTCTGGACGTCTGTTTGTAAATGCATCACGCTAATGTCTACTGCATATATTTTGATAATGTTTAATGAAACTTGGTTTTATTTTAGTCCTTCTAAAATATGTTTTTGTTTAACGAAATACCTAAATGAATTTATGAAAATGCATAGTCACTGTGGGCACATAGATTCAGGTAATAGTTCCGCCTTACTTGATAGGATCCATAGATGCGGCCATGTTGGCCAGTCGCGGTCCAAAGTTGCCTTTCTCATTTCGCTCCCAGCCGACCCAACTTGGGCCATTGGTGTCTTCTCCCTAAAAAACTATATGGTTTATTGGTATGAAGGATTTGTAAATTAGGTAAGGAACTACACTTTATTAAGTCTAGGTTCTTTTTACACACACTACACCAGGCTGGAAGTAATTCTATGGTGCTAGCTACCAACCTCAAATTTGAAAATATATTGATATGCACCTAACAGTTTATACTGGCAGAAGTCCTTGATCAGGTTAGTTTAACTAATTTCACTTAAAAAACCTTTTTCTTGTTATCCTTTGTTTTCAAATTAATTTTGGAGACTAACCCTTCATATACCGTGATAATTAAAACAAATGATTTTTGAATGAAACACACGTAAATTTACGTCAATGTCTAGTCCCATGGACATTCATGTAACAATCATCAGATATCAATTGTCATGGACATTCTGTACATGCCCTGATAGAGCAACCTAGGTGCACCAGGTATTGGCTCAACTAGAATACTCGTAGAGTAGAACAATATCAAGCTGGCCTATATCTCAGAACATCATTCATATACCTACCCTATTATACTCAGAAAGTAAAAACTGACAGGTATGTGTAATAAAGAAATGATGAAATGGTCTCACCTCAGGTAATCTGACAGTAAAAACTAAGCTGTCTTCGACTCCACCATTCATTTTGCATCTCAATCCTACAACTTTAATATCAGTATTGGCTAATACTGGACAATGTTCTAGTATTGCCGCCAATAACATTCTCAACGGCCATCCAGGGTTCAGCCCATCACTTGGATCAGTGAAAACAAAATAAGTTCTAGTCACGTCCAAATCCAATATATCTTGTTTCATTGCATCCTTTTTAAAAACTGATGACAGAAGTTCAACACGTAATTCTTCATTGTTATTTGTTGTAATGAGGAAGTAGCTTTTGTTGGCAGGATCCAGTGAACTATATTTGTGACTAAGTATTTTAAGGTTTTTCTCATTCAAGTGTTCCGTTATACTTGTAGTTTTACCCGATATGTGAACTATGGGTTGACAAGGCGCAGGGAAGGCAAACCAGTAGAAATAGTTGAATTTTTTTAGGTCCTGTAAAGGATAATATTTAATTTGTTATGCATTTATATATCTCTTTTTATGTAACACAAATAACACTTATCAATTCTATGCTAATAATTGCAATGGACCAGTTAATCATAGTCAAGTATAGAAGCACTCCCAGTAGAGCTTGAATTGGAAATCTTAACCAATCAACAAGTTAGGGCACACTGTCCACGGTCGCGTATTTGAATGACGATAGGCGTATATTGCATATTTGTTATGCCCATGTACCTAATCGTCATGCAATCGTCAATCATGCTACAAAAAGTTTAAGTTTTCTTTTAAATGGCAACGCAAAAGGACGTCCTGTCATTGCGAAAATGTCTAGCGAAGTTGACGATGTCATAAAATAAAGTATACTTTAGAAGACGACTAACCAGGCGAAGAATGTATTGGCTTCATCAATACATCGAAAGAAATATAAATGTGGCTGCCGGGGAGTTATGATTCTGTATTTCAATCGTTTTACCGAATGGCTAAAAACACGTACCGAAATTTAGTCTCTATTTTTGAGTATTCTGATAATTTATTATTATATATACAAGGATATTGTTCAATTATGTAATACCTAATGTAAATAAAATTGATTTACATTAGCCGAAGCCACCATTTTTCAAAACTAACGGGTGTTTGCGTCTCGCAAGCCGCTTGAGTAGTGAATGGTGCGGCGCGAACCGCATGACGAACGCATAACGACAGCCAAACGCGACGATGCCGCTTCGTGGGCACAGTTATTCGATTGTTTCTACACAAAATGCAAACAAGTAATCATCAATATTGATGATAGCGTGCGCATGACGTGCGACACATTTACGTGGACAGTAGGCCTTAAGCAACACTTGCTACAGTCAGGAGTTGGATGCTAGTAGCATTATTCAACTGAATGCTTCCATGTTTCAGAGGGCACCCAGCCATCGCTCCCGAAAAACTTCGACATGGGTTAACCATAGACTAATGGCCAACCCATTCACCAAACCGCTAGGCTTGCTTAGTGGGTTATGACACAATTCCTCTCTGTGAGAGTAACAATCCAGTCCCAGCAATGGGAACATAATATGTTATGTAAGTAGGATCAATTATGGCACATAATGTTTCAGTTATCTATATCGTACTGTACATCCCATTGTTGCACAGTGCAGTGCTTAACAAACCAAAACTTCAGGTTAATGCTCTGGTTGCACTGCAACTGTCATTGGCAGATTTATGGTCATGACTTGCTCATCTCATCACTTTATAGCATAGAAAAACATTAAGAAACTATTAAGTGCTCACTTATATTATAGCAACATCTTTGCTAGAGACTGTAAATTTGTCTGTTAAATCACACTCTGCAAGCAGCTACTATGTACTTTACTTGCCAAGTGCAGTTTTTCATATTATGATAAGCACAGTCAGAGTTTGTTTGTACTAGTACTACATAATTTTATAACGTTATGTACTCACAGCAAATGAAAGTATAAAAAAGTTCAATAAAGTACTAGGATCCTCAATCCAGAGCTTTTTCTTGATGTTAGCCCATATCATTTCACCCACGGAATTTATTAAAGATGCCTTATCAATGCTTTTGAATTCTTCTATTGTGTTTCTATTCAAAATTGTTCCTCTTACGTTTATATAGAAATTTGATGTCTCAGGATTTCTGTAAATGTGTTAAGATATTTATTAAATTGTTTACTTCAGGGTTGCTTTTATGTATTTTGCAAAGTTAACTTTGCCTAGTTAAGTTTATATAAAATATTTCTAGCACATAATTAGAGTGAAAGCTTAAAAAAATTATAGCACCTCAGTATAATGTTACGAAAAAGAAATGCAAAGTAGTACCAATTAGAATTTGATATAACTTGACTCTACTTTGTATTTAATTAGACCATAAATGACAAGTATTCATCTGCTTGTCTGCATCTTCATTTGCTTGTATGGAGGTTGTAACAAAAGTGTCATAGTCTGCTCAGGTTGTTCGTTTTTCGCTCCGTTACACGTTGTCGATTCTAGACACGTATTTCGGTTTTAAATTGCTAATCTATGGTGAAATTTATTCTATGTTAACTTTTTTACTACAAGAGTAACACTTTTTGTAGCCCCTGTAAGGTATTGTCTCTGAGGACATCAGTTTTTTATCTGTATAATTGGCTGTGGTGATCTGTGTCGGGGCTGACGTTTGGTCGATGGAAAAAAAGTCGAATCACTTTTCTAATAACATCGTGATGTGAAGTCAACATGTAATTTTTACATCCGTTTGGATCAATATTTTCTTGGACATTCCCAATATGGGAAGTCGCAATTAGAAAACGCAAGCCAAGTGCTTTGCAACTTTATATTGATTTTCTCTAAATCATGGATTTCGAGTACGGCATTCCCGCCGAAGAAAAACGGCAAGTCTGGTGCTCTTTGCTTGAGGTCAAACTGTGATTTACTTTTGCATTTTTCTTACGAGTATATTTCTACGTAATTTTCCCCCATGAGATTCCCGTGGAAATTATTTACTTGGAGCGGACCGCCATCTTGAGGTTTCATCTGCGCAGGAGGCGAGATTCCTTTTCCGCGTGTCATATCGTCCATCATAAGGAAGGAAATCCAATCCATCGTAATGATATTTCCTCAGGTTTCAATTCCTTGGAGAAAGGTAACGCATTCATAACGTTATACGACCCATGCCTTGAGCATGTGCAGTGTAAAATCATAAAAATAATTAACTTCTTTTAAATCAAGGTGCAATAACGATAGTTTAACAATAACGACAGCTAATAATGGTGTTTTATATTTTCAGCTATTGTAACGCTTGTGCTTCCCGGCAATAAAGATAAACGAAACTGAATGATTTTTTTATTTATTTATGTGCCCCCGCTTAAAGATCAAAAGAACCAAGGCTCTATTAAAAGTTATTCCAGGTGAGTTAAATAAATATATACACGTAATTTGAATAATTACCAAAAAAAGAATGGGCGGTACAAAAGTGTTAATACATTGTAGATATGTAGTCAAATTTTTTTATTACTTCACGTTTTCGAAAATTCCATCTAAAAGTATGGACACCATCTTAACAAAAATACTACATGCCTATGTACAACTTATTAATGAAAACACATGATTCGCGTCAGTGAAAAAATATCTCTCTTACTCATTCTTACACCCCCCACCCGAGCGTTCGGTGTGAAAGAGATTGTCGAGTTTCGGCTTTCGTTCGTTCGTTTTCGGAAGAAACAAAGGCCGCGCGGTGGCAGGGCGGAGGGTGCGGGGTTGGTCCGGTGGCCAGATCTTGCGAGAATGCCCGAGCGCACAGAATGTACTAACGAGCTAGGACGCGAGTTTGCCGAATGTTATGATTATGAATGATACATTTCTATGTAGGGGTGTTAAGTTTCATACATAAACCGCGCGCATGTAGTATATCTTAATGAATAGTGGAAATGCCTAGAATAAAATTTGTAGGTGTGAATCAATCTAGACATTTGACCAAATATTGATGATTACGTGGTTTTTTTTTTAAAGTAGTTTTAAATATTCTTCCCATGTATGTATTAAGTACCAGCAGCATATAGTGCTGTTTTTTTTTTGGTAATTATACAAATTACGTGTATAAAATCTTTGTGTGAGGTCGCTCCAGGCGCCCGAACTTTATTTTTTTTATAATTTACTAGAGATTTTGGTGAGAATATCACTTTATAGGAGCGCTCACATCTATATTTTTCAATCATTCATTTCATTTCATGATACATTCACATGTACTTACAATCGTTTTTTTTATTATTACAAGGTGTAAATAGTATGCTGAGTCATACAATCCAAGTAGTAAATATACACAATGAATACAATGTACACTATCTTATCTTTGGCTGTGACAAAGTGGAACAATGCAAGGTAACCTAACTTAAAATAGTGAAAATTAAATAACACTTAACATCAAAATCATGATTTGAAGGAAACTTGCTTAACAAGCTGTGGTGATCTAAAAATGATTCTATGAAAAAAAAGGGTTCATGATTAATGAGGAGTAAAATAATTCAATTTAATATAGTAATAAATAGAATTTTAAAAACTAGGTAGCTATGAGGGACAGCTGAAAATTTCTGAGCTTAGGGTATTAAAACTTGAGATAAAAATCTTTATTTTAACTTAATAGTCTCCTTCTACTTGAATGCACTTCTCACACGGTTTGTGAAGGTCACACATCCCGTAAAAAAAAATATGTTGCCTCTTTGCCTTAAAAATAATCTTCTACTACTGCCTTCATATGTTCATCATCTTAAAATCTTTCCTCTCAAAGTTCTTTCTTAAATTTTTTATTAAGATGTAGTCACTGGGAGCCAGATCTGAACTGTAGGGCAGATGGTTTATTTCATCAAAGCCAGTTTCTTGCAATGCGCACTGTGTGAACTGATGCACTGTCTTGCAAAAACAAAATTCCTTTGCTGATATTACCCCTCCTTCCTCCTAAAACTACTTCGCAAACTTTTTTCAATGTTGCAGCATAGTATTCTGCATTCATAGTACTTTTATTGTAAGGTAGGGTTGGAGTGTACCTTTGGCAGTAAGGAAAATTTTTTAAGTTTTTTTTTGGGGTTAATGAACTCAGGGGAGAGGTTAGTGACCTTGCCCGAAGTCATTGACCTTTTAGTCAATTAATAATACTCCTTTCGAATCCCAAAAAAATATTTTCAATGCCATTAGTTTTAATGTTGACTTTTAGACCATTAACTTCTTCAGTGGGTTTTTCCCTTTTTCTATCCATTGCGTTGAGGTTTCATTTACAACCACAATCTGGGAACAAATTTCAGCCAAGTAGTCCTTGCACAATCCTAAAAACTCCAATGAAGCCTCATCTCGACGCTGTTTGTAGAGCAGTGTGTATGAGTAACTTAGGTAGTCATTCGTTCCAATGCACAAGGGTTGCAAGTTCATATCCTGTTGGAGCCTATAGAATTATTTTATATTTACATTTTTATGTTACGCTCGGAGCAAGGTCTCAGTAGTTTGCTTAAAACAGCACTGTGAGCATAGATTGTCGATAAGATAAAATTTCACAGAAATTATCAACAAACATACAGCCCGCGATGTTGTTGTCGCGGCTAGATCCGGGCTAGAGAGAAAATACGATAGATAAAATCAGTTTATCGAACCGATGATCCATCCTCGGCCTAAAATTTATTACAGAGAACGCGGTTCCAGTCAAGATGAAGAGACTGAATTGAAGAGTCTCGCATTAGTTTTAAAATAAGCGATTCGATTCTATTTCTTAGAATATAGCCTCTGCGGGATTGCTGCAATTCCGCCAGTGTCGCGTGGATAGAGTAGAAAACAAACGAAGCAGACTGGTCGGTGGAGGTAAGAATGATAGGTACTAACTTGTTAAACGAAGTGCTGTCGATCTCAAAAACACTCCCAATATCTATTCTGTTCGTAAAACGGCCATAAATTTGTTTTGTTGTGTCATCTAGTTTGTCCACGTCTATTTTCAATTCTGTGAGCGCGTGCCAAAACGACGGATTAACAAACGACACAAATGGTACATATTGTATTAATTCTGGCTTTGTTAAGGCCATTATCGTACATTTATTAAAAACACAAATTAATTATTTTTTTAGCTATTTTTGAATCAAGTTCCTCTTTGACTTGTTTTGTTATTACGACCAGGGTTCAGTGTTGCCAACTTTTTGTAATGAAAGCGCGCTAGGATGAAGTAAAAAAAGCGCTATATTGGCATGTTTTTTGAAAAGAAGCGCTAGTTTATAAATAAAACGCAACAATACTAGAAAAATCACACATCATTATATTTTGTAAGTACCTATTCAAAAATACACGAAAAACAAATGAAAAAATGATCAATGATTTTTCGAAATTGTAACTGAGATATATGGTGAAGGGTCTAAGTAATCTTCAATGTTTATTTCGGTTAAAATGTCGATAGTGTGACGTCTTGTTGAAATTATGACTTTACTGCATAGGGATTCCAAAAGATTTAGCAATACGTCCAACAGTTTAGTTGGGTCTGTCTGTTTCCCTTCGAAAGCTTTGAGAGCGAGCTGTACTTCAGCAAGTATACTTTTAATATAAATCAAATATACTTTATTTTTACAATCAGAGTACATCTCGTACAGTAATTCAGAAGTATAACAATTACTTTTTGATCTTGAAATTTGAAAAAATAATTTCAGTTTGTCCCACTGGTCTAAGACTCGTTGTACAGCAGGTTCAATTGACAGCCATCTGGTTGCACATTTTTGCAAAATTTTCAAGGGTTTCTTTCCGCAATTAATGGTTTCATAAATGTTTGCGTATTCTTGACAACGCTGTGGCGATAATGAAAACCAATTGTATGTTTCTCTGAGTAAAAATTCAATATTACGGGGTATGGTTTCTTCTGACGCGTGTGAAACTGCTAATTGCAACGAATGACATATACATCTAACTAAAACTAGGTGTGGCAAATCAAATTCCTCTTTCAAAATTTTGTGAACGCCATTATTTATGCCTGTCATTACACTTGCGTTATCCGTCCCAAGCCCAACGAGGTTCTTTAAATTTAATGTCATATCATTGACAGCTTTGACTAATGCATTTATTATGCCTCTCGCGTCGCTAGTTTCTAGTTGTACCAATGCCAAAAAAAGTTGATACTATACTGCGTTTTTTTGAGCTGTAGTATCTTATGACAATTCCTAAGTATTTATGTACAGACAAATCCGTTGATTCGTCTATGATTAAGCTAAACTTGCTGTTACCGATATCTGATGCAAGGTTTGTTTTGAAATGAGGCCCCAGTGCATTTTTAATGATTTCGGAACATTTTGTTCGATGTAACTTTAAATCTTTTGTATTTTTGGAGTCTGAAAACGCTTTTTTACACACTTCACTTAAGTGGTCTACTGGCAACACAGAAGAATGTTCAGCTATAAATAGCGCTAATATAGCTTCAGCGTGATGAACACCCAATTTGGCACTTGTATCCACTTTTTCCATAAGTATTTTCTGTTGAGTATGCTGAAATGGTTTTGATTTCTCAATATGTTTCTTGGACTCAGAATGTCGTTTTATGTCACTTAACTTTGCACTGAATTCTATTTTGGAATAGGTACACATTGCTTTGGTATTATTTCCTAGTACAGGTTTAAGCCACGATTTATATTTGGGATCATTTTCCCACTCTTTTCTATAGTTTTGTAGGTAATTTTGTTTCTTAGCAAAGGGAATATTCAATGCTTAAAATTCACAGTATCAACCATCACATATATTATAGACGTTTAGCAGTCACAGAAACAGTACAACTACTTAATTTAACACACATAAAGAAAAAAATATTTAACAGCCAAGCAGAACGTGAAGACGAGCTGAGGTAGGTACGATTTTTCTCATATATACTAGGTTCATAGTGAACTTTAAGGGTTTCCCCGTTTTATGTTCCAAAGATGAATGTACATTTTTTTTTAAACTTAATCTTCTGCAGGTGTAACAAGGACGGGGAAAAGATTCTTCTTCTTCTTATGTGGCTTTTTAACGCGGGGGAAAAGATTATCCACAGACACAAAATATTCAACCGTGATCAAGGTGCTTGCCAGTCCCCGTCTATATTTCTGCGTTTCGTTATACGTAGATATTTTTATGAAGGGGAAAAATAAAAAAAAGCGCTAGATTGGGTGCTAAGCGCTAAATAATTTTGTGGGACGCTAGCAGAGCCTAAAAAGCGTTAGTTCTAGCGCCGAAAGCGCTAAGTTGGCAACAGTGCCAGGGTTGCTAGACGTGATTTCCTAATTTTCGCCAAATAACAAAAAAAAAGTTGCTAAAATGATACCATTTGACAAAAATTAGCAAACTTGATTTAACAATGTATTTTTTTATCTTTGCTCTAGTCATAGAGAGTAAGAAAATTAATATTTGTTTTTGAAAATTTACGTGACGTGATGCAGATCGTACATTGCTAATTAATAAACTTATATACGTACTTCTTACGTACTGTAAATTGTAATATAATCTTGGGTGAAGCATGGACTTACGTTGTCGCGTCTGGCGCGAATCTCTAGGTGAGATAAACATTGTTTACATTATTGACGTGGTCCAATCCACTTGTTACATTACATCGTCCACGCCGCTATGACTCAGCTGTCATAGTAGTCGTTACAGCACGCGCGTGAACCAATCCCTGTTTTCTTTCCGAATTTAAACCAATTACCGAATATGTCTAATTGTAACCTCGGAAGTAATTTGTATTTGTTTGAAGGGCCACTTTTTATGTGGAATTTGTTCTGAGTTATGCTTCCTGACTTATTATTTATACGTAGGCACAAAACAATATTTTTCGCCAGAACGACCATAGATATAGGCTACGTTCTGGGAAGCGCTGAATTCACTCGCGGCGTTCGCACACCCATTCCCTTAAAAGCCCACGGTCATCGTGAGCGAACTCGATACGTCATCGATGATGATCGCTGACGTCACCAAAAACGCTCACAACGCTCGCAGATCGTAGGTGGGTTTTCGTGGTCGTTTGCGAGCTGTCACTGTCAAACATGAAATGTATAGGATTCTATCGATTTTTGACAGAAAAGTTGGCGCGCTTTTCGCGACCACGTAACTGTTCCACTTGGGTTGAACATTGCAAGCATTCATTCCAACCGAAACGCTAAACCGGGGCGCGACAGTTGTGAGCGTTGACGGTGCTTCCCAGAACGTAGCCATAGGTAGTTAAGTCAGAATATTTTATGTTGATTTTGGTATCAAGACTTGAGTCTTACCCTGCATATTCATAAGAGTTTTACACTAAATGAAATAAAGGACCCAGTTTTACGTATTTCTAAAGTTATAGGTCATCCCTATTTAAACACGAAAAGGGGTCAATAGGGACGGTGATTGGCATTATAGGGAAAGATCACAAGAGCTGTCACATTTTAGTTCAGATAGACATTTAGAAAAGTAGCGTAAGGTACCTACCAACTTAGTAGGTAGGTATTAAGAATTACACTCTTATTATTTTACTTACTATTAAAGTTTTTAGTATGTAAGTATACTATAAATAAAAACTTATATATAAGAATATGTACTAAATGCTTAAAATGAATATATTAAGATAAATATTCTCGATCCATTAAAACGGAAATTTTATAAAGAACAATTTAAATATTATAATCAGTTATACCTAATGATAATTAGGGTTAATCAGAATTATTGAAATATATAAGTCATAAAACAAGTACAATTTTAAAAATTTAATACCAATTTCCATTCTATTCAGTTATTGGAGTGTAACTCAAAAACTACTGGACTGAATTTAATGAAATTTAAATGGGACTGTGTAGTCCCATTCAGGGAATCACCAGCTTTCAAACAAAGAATTTTGAGAATCGATGCATCCAGTTGAAAGTTATGAGGTAACAAAAATACAGTCGAATTGAGTACCTCCTCCTTTTTGGCAGTCGATAGAAAACAAAATTTGTAGTAGTCATTATAATACACAAATAGAAAATAATATATAATAATCTTCATATTATAATTAAAATTTATTAATCATAACCTTAAGAAATAAATGGATTAATTTTAGCTACTAGGTACCTACTTTGGAAATAGGTAGGTAGGTCTTTAAATTGACTTTATAAATCAAGTGGCAGCCCTGCTCCCTAGGTTCGTGATATACAGCTTGGTGACAGTGGACAGACAGGACGGACTGCGGAGTCTTAGTAATAGGGTCCCGTTTTACCCTTTGGTACGGAACTTTGCAGGATAAACGAGGAGATAGTGTCAAATATTTAATTATTATAAATAGTTATTAATAATCGTCATCGAATATTGGATTGGACTAGTTATATAACCTCTTTTTATAGCGTGTGAGCAGCTCACGTTTTTGGGCCACCGAGGCTTAAGAGACTATTTTGAAACCTAGACTGACCAGTTATGCTCTATGAGCTATGAACTTTTACAGATAAAAATGTTTGCGTCACATTTCTTTTATGCGTGAGTGAAAAAAGGTATATTTTAGGCAAACATACTCCACCATCAACATTATCACCACCAACCATAAGATAAACCTGTGATTAACATTTAACGAAAAAGATGAAAAAAATATTAAACCGATTTCAAACTAGTTTTGATTGTAGTTTACAGCAGTTAAAATTTTGATCGTTTAGTTTGAGACCTTCTTTAAGTTTTTCCTCTCCGGGAACTAACTACCATAAACATAGAAGAAAAACCTACAGAAACCGAGTTCGCGCGCATAATGTAAGCCGTCAACTGAAGACATAAATGGCTTCACACGATACTCGCGTGGTCAGAGCTCTCATACCGATGACAGAGAATTCAGCTCGGTAAAAAAAAAACATAATGACGATTTGTGCATTGAAATTGTGCCACAACACTTCAGAAAAGCATCATAAGAGTTCTGGTGTGACATTTAACAGCTAAGCCATTGATTTTAACGCTTGAATCGTCTAAAATACAAAAAATAGTCAAAACAAATTACACACTCCTAGTTCGGACGGAATGTTGCCAGCTGTGTATTGAACTATTCCAGTTATATAGGGTGTTTGGTAGAGGGTCCGACAAACCAAATGAGCGTGTTCGGGGGCCCACTTGGAGAATACAAGTTGGCCAAAAAAATCCCCTAGCCCCCAATTTCTTTTTTCCTTTTTTTTCTAAAATAGCTTGCTAGTGGGTTTTTTTTATCACTGTGAACTATGAGGTAAAATTTATTTCATATTTTCACTCTATGAGCTCTGATTCACATTCCCACAGGACAGTTGCAGTAGTGTCCAACGACTTTATTTCTGCCTTGTAAACTATTATTCAGCAAGATATAAATGAAATTCTGCGGGATATAATAAATAATGTAGGTGATATCGCGATTGTATTTTAGCTCTTGCGAGCCAACAACTGAGGGCTATAATGCCGAATAGGGTAAGATAATAATCAGTTTCTAAATCTTCATACACTTTGATGAAATAATTATTTATAGTAGTATAGTTTTCTAGTGGTATGTAATGTACCTACCTACTTTCATCCAATAAATAATAATAATCAACCTGGAAACGATTATTTGGATACAACTTGATGCTTAGAATCACGTAATAACTCGTATTTTTAATGATTGTCTTTGTACTGATATGTCGATCTTTACCTCCAAATATCTCGGTAACGTCTCGAACGCTCAACTGAGCATAAGACCTAAAATCGCATGTTTATGCTGTCAAATACATAGCTGTCAAAAAACGGACTCTAGACGTGGGTCAAAAATATACACTTTTTCGTGGCCAAAATTCCTCTTTTTAGCATTCCGAACGCTGAACAAAAAGAGACATGAACGACATTTTCACCCACAGATCCCCAATTCGAACGTCCCTTGTGACCGTTTTTAGCGTTATTTTCGCTAAAAACGCTCACGAATGGCCTATTCAAACGCACTATATGTGTTCTCTACCCATGCCACGCCACGATTTAAAAAAGAAAATGGCGGCGGGTCGATATGCCAGGTAGGTTCAAAGTCCTTTAAACAGATGATGTTTTCTGTTGCCGCTATAAAAACAAATACTAAACACCGGCCAAATGCGAGTCAGACTCGGGCACGAAAGGTTCAATACCATTATTTATAAAAATGGCACAAATATCATGTCTGTTGTATGGGAGATATGGAACCCTTCGTGCGCGAGTGCGATTTGCACTTTGCCAGTTTTAGATAATGGTACAGAACCCTTCGTACGCGAGCCCGACTCGCACTTGGCCGGTTTTTAATAAGGCTTTATAAATTCCTACAGTTAATTCTCTGTAAGTAGGACATACAAAGATATATTAAAATATGCGCTTTAGGTATAAAGTATGTGCTTATCTTAACTTTTAAACTATATTTAACTATATTTAATAAAAAAAATTGTTTAAACATAGATTTACAGAAATATTTTCCCATCAGCCAATTACCCAAGTTTTAGGGAAAAACAGTTTTACCTGGGTATATTATGTTTGCGTCTGTGTGCGTGACGAGGTCGTAAATACAGCACACAGCGAATTTGTAGCGCGCATTTTGAGAAGAGGTTTTAAGGAAACCTTCTATAGGTAGGTTATTCTTCGAAGTAACTAACGTTTTCATGATTTATCTTATCCTATATTTGCCGAGATAATGTAAGGATCCTAACGATACCATATACATCGAAAGCGGTTAAAGCGATTTCGAAATACGGTGGAATAAAGAAACTCACTCACACAGAAACAAATAGCTACACATATTGTATAATATATATGAGCGCTGAAAACAGAACTTCCTTTTTTATGCAGTCGTATAGTAAAATAAACATTATCATATCCTAAGAGAATATAACGCTATGTCATACCTAAGCAACGTTTTAAAACTGGAATAATTTAATACATAGCTGGCAACATTCCGTCTGAACTAAGAGTAGATAATTAGTAATTGCTATGGCTTCACGGCTAATGTGGAACATGGGTATGATTTGGAGCATAAACTAAGGATAGACCTAGCCTCCCTCAACCTCTGATTTCCGATTGAAGTCAACATCGATTTTGGAGATTTTATCACTGTTTATAATTCTGATTCGATATCGAGCTTTTGACAGGTGAGATCTGTCAGCAATTTGAAATGGGTTGAAATCACGCTCACTCACGTTGCTCACCTTCACATTTAAAAAAGATTCATGTGAAAGATTCCTCTATAAATGTGGCCTGGATGAAGGGGATCTCAACCATATTTTCTTTTCCTGTCCATTGTATGATAATGTTTTTTATAACAATTCTCTCATATCATTAAAAGTCTCATTTCCGACTCATATTCCTGAACTTTTATCGTCTACTACTATTGATATATATAAAGTTTTCGTTCACTTCCTCAATAACATTCGTTTATAATTTTGTACATATTTATTTGTTTTTAATGTTGTTTGTTTATGTTCGAATAAGTTTTCTTTAAGTTATTATTCTTTCTTATTGTTATGTGTGTTTATTTTCATTTTTTCATACAAAATAAGCCTATTCTGGTTCATAGTTTGCTCAAATTCGTTTTAGGATGTTTTTGTTTTTTTGACGAGAAATTGGCACAAATGTCATGTTGACAATTGCCACAAAAAAAACGTTGCTCACGGCATGGCTGGGCATGGCTCTCAATGTGATTCGTCATACGCATCTTATAATATATTTAACGAGATGGTATGGGAACAATGAAAGTATTTATTGTTATAGAAATTTAGTTACAATTATAACTGTGATGCTACTGGTTCCCGAACTAGTGGGTACTGTGTTTCAGGAACCAGGGTCTTCCCGCAATATTTAGTGCAGCTTACATATCTATACTTATATATAAAAATGAACACCTATTTCTTCTGGTCACGCTATTTCCTGAGAACGGATGGAACAATCTGAATAATTATTTTTTGTTGTGTTAATTATTGTCAAAAAAAGGTTCTTATGAAAAAAAACAAGAAAATATTGGACTTGTTTTTTTCAACGCTTGTAACGAGGCTGAAGGCCGAGCATACGAATTAAGTCGCGGGCAGTCGCTAGTCTACAATATATATTAAACACTTTGTTACATATTTTATGTATACCATTTTCTCATGAGATTTGGATTAGATCAGTAGTAGTAGACCCAAAAATCTTGTGAGAAAATAGGTAAACGTAACTAAGTATAACTGGCCGTTAAATTTATTTCAAACTTTTTTACTCTCTTTTATTCATGAGTGGTATTACTTATGAATGTCAATCAAACTTTATATGACGTGCAAAATACATTTTCTATGTACTTATTGATTTGATAAATAAATTTTACAATTTTATATCAATGTAGAATAGACGATTTAAAATTTGAGATAGTACATCGAAATTACTGTGAAACAACCCGAAATTTGGTAATATAGAATCTATCTTTTCTCAATCGGTAGGTATATAGTTCTTGTTCAGAATTGAATTTACAATCAGATTGGTCTTCGACCATTGCTATACCACTTCACATATTAAAGAGATAATGTCACAGACACAAGTATCACATAATGTATTCCCGTTGTCCCGGACTCTGTGTCCCCGTCTAACGGGGACAGCGGTACTTTAATTAAATATTTAAAATGACTTCCCGTTATCCCCGTTAATATAGTTGAAAAATTATGACATAATGACTACCCTATATGGGGCAATGTAATAATAACATTAAACTGACTAGTCTAGGCCAAAGTCATATATAGGTACAACGACGAGCGAAGCAAGGAGTATTGTTAGGTTACTTGTGACTACAACGCGCGAGCCGAGCGAACGAAGCGGGCGTGCCGCAGCAGCGGCCAGCGATGCGCCAGAACTCAATCGCTCTTTTGAGATTTCTCGCCGAACCAATTTATCACATAGCCTGGCTAGAAGTAACTGTAGGTAAGTATTTATACTGCCCGGTCGTTACGGGAGCAACGGGAAATAAATTTAATCACGTCCCGCTGTCCCCGTGACGGGAACAACGGGACTATACCATCACATAACTCGTAAACAGGTTGGGATTTCAGTAATTTATGGCTGTAATTCTGCCCGCCGGGACTTTGTCTTCTTTGGAATATTTGCAACAAGTCTTTATAACATTAATAGCAATAATACAGTGTTACCCAGCTACTTAAATATTGAGATAAATTTATTCTTACCCATGTCCAGACGGCTATATTTATGAAAAATGTATTTTGTAAATGTATTTTTGAAAAATATGGCACTGATACTGTCACGGGTACGTGTAGATAGTGTTAATATCAGGCATACCAGTGGACAGGTTTGTTTCTTACTTCAGATTTAAAAAGTTTCTATTTATTGAAGAACAGGACTGATCAATATACTCCTGTCTATTTGTATTTTACGAGATAGGCAGTTTGTTGGCGAACGAATTGTTTAGTTTACTTGCCAATGACAGCATTGCCAAGTAAAATTATGTGTGTTTATAGCCTGCACTGTAAACGTAATCATTAAAGTCTCGTTCGCCAAGTAATTAATTCCTAAAGCTCCCTTTAAACGTAACCACAATATCTTTTGCATATCTCTGCCCTGGATGCATAATAGCTGGAATTGCTCGGTGTCAAGAAACCTGGGTGGTTCTATTTACAGCATCTTAGATTCATCACTACATGTTTGTTGCAGGATGAGATTTATATTCGACGGCTTCATTTTTAAGTGGCTATGGCAATAAATTCTTTTGATGATCCTTGTGATGGAATACCGATAAAGTCCCAGTGCTCGTCAAACTACTTTAAATCTAGCGATTTATCAGCTAGTTGGTTAGGTAAATTTAATTTTGGTACAGATGACAACATGAGCAATATCTTCAAAAACAGAAAGTTAAGGAAAAGTTTAGAACATAAGTCTCCATATATCAGTGGAGATAACATCCAATTGCTTTCCCAAGTGACTGGGAAAAGGTATATCAATAAAAAAGACAGAAACCTAATTTCATCATTTCCTTCAGCTGCCAAATTATACAAAGCTAATTCAGATGAATTTAAGGCTTTAAACAAGACTAAAAAAGTTCAAAAGTCAGTGTTGACCCTTCCTAATAAACCTGTTCATGCGCCTCAGTTAACCACAGTCAGTGACGTAAACGATTCAGAATATTTTAACCAAGATGAAATAATTCGAAGAAAGACTAAAAAACGCACTCCAATTCACAACAGAAAACCCCGCGGAAAGAATTACGAGTATTACGATAGAGACGCTATGTATTGCTCACAAATGGATATTAGTTTGGATTGTAGTTCATCTGATACAATAAAAAAACGTGTTGGCCATAACAAAAAAATATCGGATTCAATAGTTGAATCAGATACCCACGTTGAAGGAAAAGTCAATCCACATGATGTTTGGGCCATTTTGAGAAATATTAACACTTTTCGGTTTAGACAGTCACCACAAATATCTGAAAACAGTTTTGTAACACGAAAAAGGATAAAAAATAAAAAACGACGTAATCGAAAGGACATGCGGTAATACATACTTACACATTTTTATTTTTTTTTACGCTAAAGTTGTCCAGTTGCATATTAAGCTTTAAGTGTTTGCTATTACTTTGACTACGTATTTTTTAAATTATTTTATTAACTGTATAGCTCATTTACCATACTATTTATTATATTTTGTAGCGTTTTCGAGACTCACACTGAAGAATTTGCATACATATCAAGTATCGAAGTAGATAATAAATCTAGTACTTTTTCGCAGTCATCTAGCTTTGATAAAATAACTGTAATTGATAAGCAAACTGGGTTTAATAAACTTTGCAAAGGTTCTGGAAATTTAAAGCAAAATAAAGGTGGAAAACCTAAGAACGAAAGAAAAAAGAATAAGCTATGTGCGCAACTCAATAATATTTCTTCACCGACTAACGAATCTAAAAATATGTTTGGATGTTCTGTTCTCGCTGAAAAAGAGAACAAACCGTTTTTAGCAAACAATGGACCAGTTAATGAAGCTCATAAAAATGGAAATATTGAAAAAGATGGTGTTATGAACGTCAACGTTTCTGATGTTATGTCGCAAGCTAGCCAATGTAGCAAAATTTCATATTCCGGCTGTTTATGTCCTAGCAAAGTAGACAGTTGTACAATACGTGATAAAAGTGAAGGTAAATAATTTCATGTTGATTTAGATGATAGCAGGTAGACTAGTCATAATCTGTTAGTTAACATATTTTATTTTATAATAATTCTTCATTCATGGACGCATTTCTTATATTATCTACTAACATGAAATTAGTTAAAAAAGATTAGTTAATTTTCTCAGAAGGTTCTCCTGTCTATGTCCATATGCCATAATCATCTTACAAACTAGTACGCAATGGTGATAAGCTTTTTTCCTTCGCTATTGAGATTATTAACTGTAACGAACTTTTAAGAATTACTACTTCCTATTACATTATATCAACTCAAACCTGTCTAATTTCAGATAAATTTAAATTAACAAAAAAACATTCAAATGACTCTGAGCAGCAGGTGAATGGAATAACTAAAGTGGTTTTGAGTAAAGGCCATATTTCGGTGAAACATAACGAGCTTGAATCACCAGTTAGAAGGCATTACCAAACAATCATACCAAAAGTTACACTAACTGCAATTCAACGACGCCTAAATAAACAAAAATATCCTATCGTTATTCTCGGTAGAGATCAATTAAGTTCTTCTTTTAAAGTAATTGATCAAGAACATACTCAATTTGACGGTTTGAATGAAAAAGTTTGGCCTTTTATGCTGCAATGGTACGGAACAGAGCGTACTGATAGACCATTTAAAACAAGACACACACAAAGAAAAATATTGGATTGCAATGACCAAAATAAGAAAGTTCAACGTGATGTAATGTGTAAAAATGTTTTACCAAAGAACATTCATGACCCTAAACTATCATTACCCAAAGGTAATAAAAAACCTATCGATAACTTGAAATCCTCTTACAATAAGTTAGACCTTAATAAAAAGGCGCCCGTACCATTACCAAACCTTTTGAACCTATCACAAACTAGGGTAAAACATAAACCAATGCAACAATTTAGGAATAAAATGCTTAAATTATTATACAAAAACTCTTCAATAGAAAGTGTTGTTGATGGATCTCGCAGCATAACAAAAAATGTAAAAGATAAAAATACTATGAACATCGACATGTATACGGTGACTCCAATAAAATCTAATGAAAATAACACGAAATTGACAGTTGCGAGTCCTTTAAGATTACCATTAGAAAATAAACACTTACCCGTAGAAAAGCGTACCTGGACAAAAGCTAAGTGGGCCAGTGATTTTATCGACAACATAATTAGAAAGATTAAAGCTGGTGCATATTACACACATGATAGCAAAGTTCCTGACAGTAAATGTGGTGAGTGAGTTTAGTTTTTGTATGTTGAATGAATTTTTCTTATTGACACCTAGGTACTAATTACCATCTTTTAGATTCCAGGGAAGTTAAAATTCAGACAGTTTCAACTTGCAATATCAATGCTGTCAAATCAATAGATGTAATAACTATACCTGGATTCGATACTGTACTGCCGGCTCTTGAAATTGTGACCATGAATAAAACTGAGATTTCAGTCAAGCATTGTATGACGAATATATTAGTTCATTTCGATGTTACTGCTCTTACAGAGCCTGTTGTTAATACTAACCACTCTTTTTCCTTGATACCAGTTGATTGTGTTGAAAGCCATACCAAAGTTTATAAATGTAAAACTTCTTTATTGAATGCAGCGCTGCCTGCTGAACTTTGTACCATTCTTCCTAAAATATTGTGTAACATTTTGAATTGCGGAAAACAGCTGAGCAAGCTTTCTCAAATACCGATTGGTACGACGGACATTTCTCATCTAAGCAAGATAACTAACTGCCAGGTTTCTGTACCCGTTCAGTACTCATTTGAACATTCTAATATATATCATCTGCCAATGTCACAAAAGCTATGGCTATTGCTAAAAGGAAGTTACATAAACACTAACAAAATATTCCCAAAGTTCCATATTGTTGGGAAAACTTCTTTGTTTTTAACATATGAGAGACTGATAATTGAAAATTTGATGCCTCGCTTAACAAGGGTTCATCTTTTTAATTACGAAATGGATCCAACGATACCTATAACGTTAAAACCTCAAAAGGAAATGCCATCAACTGAAATAATCAGCGAGAATATAAGCACATGTAAAGCTCTTGTACCATACCCAGCAACATATCACAAATTAATTTCTGCACCCAAATTTAGTAAACAATCTAGCTTGTTTGAAGTTTTATCTGATTTTGTTAGTAATAATGTATCGGCTTGTTTAAATGTGATTAATTCAATAGTTTCCCAAAATTATATAAGTGTACATTTTACAATGAGACACTGTATGAATGATCAAGACGTATTGTCTTTGAGCGTAGGCAATTTTATAACGAGCTACCCTTTAAATGGAGGTACCACAAAAAGTTTGATTTCCAATAATAAAGTCAGTCTTATCAGTAACAAATTAGTTATACCTCCAAGTAAATGTAATCAATGCGTAGACCTCGCTATATCAAGAAACAATAGTACAATTTCTCGGCACAAATCTGCACCCAGCAACATTACAAAACTCCGAAAGAAAGGATTTGTAAGGCTTTACAAGAAATGTAAATCAACTTCTAACATAGACGGAGAAAAGTCCACATCCTTGAGCAGAATTACAGATTTGGATGACTTTTTCCAAGCACTTGGATCGGGAAAGCTTTTATCTGGTATATTTGATAGCCAGTCTGCAAAAAAAATAATATCATCTATTCGAGAGGTAATAATATAATTACCACTAAGTACATGACGTGTTTTTTTTTATATCTGTCATATTTTTATATCGATTACATTTTTCTCTCTTTAGATGGAAAACTGGACGACAGAGATTAATCCCAGACAAGCTCTCCTTATACTTTTGTTGGCCAATAAGAAAGATACATCGAATTTGCTTCGATATAGACCTTTAATATTGCAGGGAATTGCCGTCAATAGAATCACCAAAGCAAATGAATTGGACATGGAGATTGAGGTTATAGAAAGGGAAAACATTAATACGTTTTCTCAGGTAGGTAAGACAGTTAATTGTAGATGTTAAAAAAAATCTGTAAAGGAAAAATATTATTTTTTTACCAAAACATGGAACCGACTTCAGACCAAAAAGTGTGAAATAACTTGTTGAAGTCGGTACCTGCCATGATACTCGTAGTTAAAAAGATACCTTTTATCACAATATTGTGCGCACCGACTGCGACAAGTTATTTCACACTTTTTGGCACTGAAGTCGGTTCCATTTTGTTGGTTAAAAATTTAATTCTCCATTTTTAGTGACCCTTGCTACTTACGTGATCGATTGTCATGATGATTATCATCAAGATAGGCGTAAAACTTTTCGGTTTTTGGAGTGTAACTCAAAAGATGCTAGGTATACCGAATTTGTTGAAATTTAAATGGGACCACCTCGGAAGTATACTCTACCAAACAAATAATAATTTTGAGAATCGGTCCACAAATAAGGGAGAAATCGGCTTACATATACTCAAATATATAAGCTCCTTATTTTTTGAAGTCAGTTAAAAAAAGAGTCGCTAGCTCATAGAACCATAACCACATTTTATCGCTACTGTGTGTACCTACCTCTAAATTTCGACAAGTTCAATTTTCGCCAAGTTGCTTACTTCGAAAAAACATAGCTTGACAAGTCATTGCTTCGTCAGAACATAATATATTCGACAAGAATTGTATCCCAAAAGTGCAGCGTTATAACGCAGTCCTTATATATCGATGTGTCGATTAGGTTACTAAGCGTCACCATTCCACCTAACGTTCCTCCTTGCTTCGCTTGTCGTCGCACCTATCGTGACTTTGCTCTGACTAGATACTCCGCTATGTTCTGTGGAAGTAATTCTTGTCGAATATACGGGGTGTGGCGTAATGAATGGATAATATAGTACCTGCGGGTAGAGGACGTTGTGGCGATTCAGAAAAATGTGTTTTATGTTTAGTAAAAGTACCTCGGTATTCGAGATAAACGATATTTTCGACAATTCTATAAAAATACACCCTTAGCAACTCTTTTTGGTAGCAAGACTCCAACTATTATAATATTATCCATTCATTACGCCACACCCTGTACGTTCTATCGAAGCAAGGACTCGTCAAAGTTCAGCGGTCGCTACAATAAAGTCCTTAATAATATTCTTTTGTTTAGTACGAAGGAATATCATATTTACCGGAATTTATCGAAAATCAAGACCATTTGTTCGAAGAGCTTTGTTGGATCGCAAAAAATACAGTAAGTTATCAGTTTTATTTTTAGTTTTTCTTCTATATCCTATGTTAATTTTATAAAGATATAATACATTTTACTTGATAAAACTACATAGAACAATTACGTAGCAGAGAATACACCTAACCAAAGTAGTGAATCCATTACTACAACATATTCTACTGCCGTGAGCATAGGGGAAGTAGGATGGGAATGGGCATTTTTTTACATAAAAAGTAAGATTTTTTAAAATAAATTTAACATTTAATTGCACCATTCATTTAGCTACCGCACCCGCGATTGATTAAACCTTATATTCTGCTAAATCGATAGATTATGAAACCGACGCTAACTCATATTCGTATATAGGTAGGTAACATTTAATATGATATAATTTTATTATATATACGTTCCAATTTGTTTCTAAAAATAAGTAATAGAATGGTTTTTGTGTAATGATCGAACGACAACCGGAGTCGAACTGCAGTCGCAGCGGGAAAATTTGTTGAACGTTGTGAAATAGTAGAATCGACTCCCTGCAGAAATTTATTTCGTTGGTCTGTGTGTTTTCTATGTCTAATAAAAAATATCTATGTACCTTTATAATGTGTTAAATATATCAGTTATCTAGTGCCCATAACACAAGCTTTGAGTAGCTTACTTTGGGGGCTAGATAGTGATGTGTGGATTGTCCAGCATTATTTATTTATTTATTTATACTGTCACATACTTACCTACTCTAACAATTTTTCTTAAATTTTGTTTGTTTAACTTTGTGAGGGCACACATCTGGCAGAATCATTTAAATTTATCACGGTTTTAGATATCGTTACAAGTTTGTTCTAGTACAAGGGATATAATATATTTCGGCAGCAGATGTTATTTTACCCCCTTTAAAACATTTCTATGGCATGTAATGAAATCTTAAAGAATTTCGCGGCGCTTATTGTTATTTTCGAACACGATCGGCATTTTTATGCAATTCAAGCAGGTAAGTATCTAATTAAACTATTAAATTAAATCAGGTATTGTAAAACAATAACTTAACCAAAAAATTACATCACATGCGGGAGCATCGTTCATGCCCAAACCTCCTTCAAAATAACTGCCCATTGCTCCCACTACCTAATTTTGTGTCCATGTCTCTCAGCTGCCCATCCCTCCACTACCTTTACTTCACGTTTCGTATTTTTTTTGCAGCACATTAATAATCTATATAACTACAGTACAGTCTCATTCGTGCACCGAAACAAACACTCAACAGTACCTACTTTCTAGAACAGTTCTCTCGAGGAAACTCAATACACGGCATCGAGCTATTATTACTACTTACGTATAATTTCTCAAAGATACACGGAGAATTTAACGACAATGCATTTTTTTAAGTTGCACGGCAATCCCAATTTATATGATTTTTAATACTATTCAGTATGCTTCAGACTCAGCTTTTTAGGGTTCTGTACCCAAAGTGTAAAAGGGGTATTACTAAGACTTCGCTGTCCGTCCGTCTGTCTGTATGTATGTCACCAGGCTGTATTTCATGATTCGTGATAGTAGGAAAGTAGATTTTTACAGATGATGTATTTCTATTGCCGTTTTAACAACAAATACATACTACAAACAGAATAAAATAAATACTCTTATTTAAAGGGGCTCCCATACATACAACAAACGTGATATTTTGCTCGTTTTTATATATATAATTACGTACGGATAAGTAAGTACGGATTCCTTCGTGCGCAAGTCCGACTCGTACTAGGCCGGTTTTTGTGGTATTTTGTGGTACATACGAGTTAAAAAAAAGTTATTTAATTAAACTTTTTTACAACAAGTGCTACCTATATTTATAATAACACCCATAGGGACAGCCTTTCCTCGCTTGCATCAAAATGTAGTTGTTATTTTTATTCCCAGGCTTCCGACTACCAGAGGCCGTTTGATGAATTATCAGAAAAGCTTCTAAAATCATTATTAGAAAAACGAAAGAAGCTCAATCCATCTTACCTTCGTCTGATGGCGCGATATGTGGGACTCGGACTTTTAAAATCACCGGCTAAGAAATAATAATAATTTGTAGAGCGTTATGTGCCACATTTGGAGAGATTATTTTTGTGATGAAGCCCTTACGATTTCGTTTCTGTAATTACTATATTTATTTAGGTGATGTTTTGGAATAAATTATTTTATTTACGACTATACTTTGTCGATTATGGCCCACGAAATTATTTTGAATATCCTTAGCATTAAGCACTGATCCGTATATTTTACGTAGGTACGTACTTATTTTCATAATGCTATGACAATTGCATGATGTTGTACTACCCCAATATCAGTTGGGAACTCAGTTCTCGAAGTTGTTGAAGAGTACATCTAGGTACCTGGGACAGACAGTCAAACTAGGCAGGTCCAACTTCGAGAAAGAGGTCAATCGTCGAATCCAACTCGGCTGGGCTGCGTTCCGGAAACTTCGCGAAGTAGTGCCTCAAGACAAGAGTCTTCGACCAATGTGTGTTACCAGTGATGACTTATGGCACTGAAACGTGGTCTCTTACTATGGGCCTCATAACTAAGCTCAAAGTCTCACAACGAGCTATGGAGAGGGCTATGCTCGGGGCTTCTCTACGTGATCGAATCAGAAATGAGGAGATCCGTAGAAGAACGAAAGTCACCGACATAGCCCAGAACATTAGGCCAGTTGAAGTGGTAGTGGGCAGGGCACATAGCACGCAGAACAGATGGCCGATGGGGCCGGAAGGTTCTGAAGTGGATATTAGTAAGATCAAACGCAACTAAACAATATCCCCATTTCCGTCGCCTACCTATCGATAAGCTATATCGTGTTCGTTTTCAAAGCTGACAAAACAATCGTTAAAATTATACATATTGATCGATTTCAAACATAATTTAACAGTTCTATGCTAGGGTTATCGTTATAATCGTAAAAGCTTATTGAATTTGTATACCGGTCGCTTAATTTTGTTACTTGCAATGATCCATACAGCCAGTTTTCCCGAAGTATGACAAATTCAAGACTTATCTATCGGCAATTTCGGTTCTTACACCGAGTTTTAGTTTTTGATGTAAAAATGAAATGAAGTCATTTGAATTTTAGCAGCGTTTGTAAGGACTCCTAACCGTCCCTACTCTGTCCAGTCATACATTAGCGGACAGATGAGATTTTTTTTTCTTATCTATACCGAAATGTTAAGGTATAGCTTAGATTCAATTAGGTAAGAGTAAAAGTAGGCACAAATATAGGTTTTAATTTTTTTTATTGTAAAGTCTTAAATCACTTCTGAGGACCCTTGTCTGAGCTCTTTGAATCGCGGATTGAAGCCGAACGCCTGCGTTTGATTTCTTCCTGGCGACGGACCTGAACAAAACAAAAAAAAAAACGATTTAAGTTTCGCCGAAGTACTACATATTTTTAATTAGTTTCAGAATATTTTTTATATTTTGTTGCTGATCTAATAACTTAACAAATATAATTAATTTGTTAAGGGGTAAGCCACAGCACCTTGCTCTTACAGCCAAGTAAAATCTCCATAAATGAAGTCTATGGTCTTTCAATACTTGCTGTAAGTATGCTTAAACTTAAAGTAGTCCAGAATAGTGACAACAATTTCATTACATACCTTGGACTCCTTCTTTCTCTGGGCGAGAAGCTTAGCGTATTCAGCTTCTGATGTCTTGCGCTTTTGCAGGCGCTTCTTCTTGAGGGCGAGACGATGACGTCTGCGCTGCAGAACCGCGGGCGTTACTAGCCTTTGGATCTTAGGAGCCTGTAAAGGAGAAATAGTGAATATATATACCACAAAAAGCTCTAATACCAAGGGATACATTACAAAATACTACTACATAGAGGTTGTTCACACAACCTGGCACTTCTTCAGATGCACGCGATTTGGACTTATGACGTTTATATAACTAAAACTCACATAACATGAAGTATAAATATTGACCATACTGTATGTAGTAATGTTAATGTAATGTAGCTGCTAATCCTGTGGTTAAAATCACACAACATTTTTATTTGTAGACAAGCTGACAAAATAATTAATTGTATATCACAGTGAAAAACACTTTCTGCTTCTCCTGTACAACAAACATTTAAATATTCTTTTAAATAAATCAATCCAGCTATTCTGAAGTTATGTGCTTATTACTAACAAAGAGAAGTCAAATGTCAATCGGTGATAAGATGAGGAAGTCTCGCACCTGATATTCAGCATTATGCTTGCATATAACAGTTCAGTGGCATTGAGAATTTTAAACAGAGTCTTCACAGTTGAATAATTGGCAAAGTTGCAGTGCTTCCCCAGGCAGACTGTAATAGTACTACCAATACAATAGTTTATATAGATAATCACATAAAGCACCAAGTTATAGTGAACAACCTGTTAATGTTCAGCACACTGTAAAAGTAGACAGACATGAAGCCTGAATCTTCTGCTCGGCGCCAATATAATGTGCCCTGATGCTGCTGTCACCGAGTTATAAAGAACTCAGTACCAATATTGTAATCAGGGACTAAATACTTGTAAAGCAGAGAATTGAACAGGCTTCTGAACCTCCACCTTGGCTTGCCTGTACTAATAAATATTAGCTTGGTTCATCTACTTTGACACACAATCAATTATCTAGTACAACTGTGGCACAGATTACTCATAGTTAATATAGTGGCTTAAACTCGAAAATGTATAACTATGTGTATATCGCCCTAACATAGCACAGTTTTAATACCTAAGTCAGAGACTAGGCTTTGACATCAAGGTTGAGTTAAATAATAGCCTAGCAGATTCCCAAATCATGTCAGGAGTTTTGAGTTATAAAATCTATACTTCACTTTTGGTTAATTAAGATGGAATATGATAAGAACTATCTTGTGTAATATGAAGTGAGTATATTGCCATCTTATCCCTTAGTCGGCTTTTACAATGCCCATATGGGAGGATGGAAATATAGTGTGTCAGTGACCATTGTCATTTACTAGACAATGTCTATGAAAGTCATGGCAAAATATGGTCAGATTTAAATGTGGCAATATATTCCAAGTATTAGCGGTCTTGTCATGCAACCATCAAAAGTAAAAGCCAGCTAAATTATCACACGTGCGACCACAACGCCTCATTTTGCACACTATCGAAAACATTTACAATACTGAAACATTATCTGCTGAAGTTGGTTTTTTAGTAAGGAAAATTAATAGTCAATTTGTACCTTATGTCTGGGTTTAGCATTCTCCTTGCCTTCCTTTGCGGGGAGTAGACGTTTGACAACATAGCGACGAACATCATCCTCCTTGGTCAAGTTGAACAGCTTACGGATTTTAGATGCACGCTTGGGTCCTAGACGGCGAGGCACATTGCCATCAGTGAGTCCAGGAATTTCCTGTAAGGAACCAAGGATTTATACTACTCTATACTTATTATAAAATAGTGATTGATGTCATTATAGCAATCAATGGTTGGATGGATTTAAGATATAGTCCAATCCAGAATTCTACTCCTCAATCAGTGACTACTCGAATCACACCAAAAGGTTTATTAGTGAAGGGTTTTGGAGACCTACTATATATTAACACAGTAATAATATATTATTTATATATTTTAACAGCATAATTATGATAAATTGCAAATCTACAAACAGCATGAACAAATACCTGTACCATGTATACCTAAGCAGAATATAAGTAACAAGTTGTTTTAATCCTTCGTATACCGTGATAATTAAAATAAAAGATTTAGAAATGAAACTGATGTTTATGTACGTATCTGATACACAAAGGCCTTAACAGGCCAAAATGATTTAATAAAAAAGAAAGCCGCATTCAGGCAGCACATTATCGATAGAAATATTAGCTCTTCAGAATTACAACTGGTATTATTCATAAACTTCTACATGGAGAACTTATCCCAAATCCTCTACTTCACCGACTAATAAAACTACGCGTTTTTAAGGTGTTTATGTTCGATATTTACAGCAATGAAACTGAACATATAAATCCAGCACTATTATGTAAACATCAAGTAATACTATACCCTGCCGCATATAATTACACAGATTTGGAGATCTGGGAAACAGTAAGAACAGGGTAATTGTATTGTCAAGTATTAACAATGAGTTATCAATGTAATGAAATTTTCTGTTCTTCATCAGCTTCACTGTCTGTTTGCCTATTAGCAAAGACCTCAATTATTGCCACTAAAAGTAAATAAGTACTAGGAAATCTCCTTAAATAAAATGTTAATATATATTAAAACAGTCATCAGCATCTATTTAGTGGTGAGAAAATATGGCTTACAAGTTTAGATAAGGAATTACCAATTGCCACTTTAATACAATACTGACTTATATTATAACTTTGAAATAGGTATCTTAGGGCTTACTTATACTAGGTGCTAGGCCTCCTGTGTAAGAGACCATATTGCTATTTGGACTGCTGCAAGGTAATAGTGAACAAGGATTACAGTGTTAGGGCATGAAGAGCACTCTAGTAAGTGAATTTACTGGATGCCCCCAAAACCAAATATCTTGATGTAGATACATTAGGCTATATCATAATTATATTACTCATCATAAATACACTTTATAACTTGTATTATATATTCTGATAATTAATAGTCTCACCTGGGCCCCTTTGCGAACAATGACAAGGGCAAGGACAGACAGGTTAGCATCAACAATGCAGCCACGAACAGACTTGCGTTTTCTCTCGCCATCACGGCGGGGTCTGTAGCAAGAGTGGCCCTTTGACATCAACAAACGAACACGGCCTGAAACAATCGTAAATTCTATCATACATATTCAAATTAACAAATAAGCTTCAACCTAAGCTAAGTGTGAACTTGTCTACTGTGTTAGGGACAATGACAAATCGCCAACAGTGGCATGCACCTAAATGCTGCGACACACTAAGCGGATTAAATTCCATGAATCGCCCACAAGAAAGGTATGATGGATTTTTATTGTTGTTTGAAGGAGTTTTAGAAATCAGGGTATGATCAGAAATAAAAAATTAACCTCTAATTACAATAATAGTGTTAGGTTTAGTTTAGGCTATGTATTGAGATATTTCCAGGATCGTACAAGAATCTACTCACTGTTGGTTAGGACACCCTGCTTCATAGGGAAGCCCTGCTTGTCGTTACCGCCGGCGACACGGAGTACATATCCCTTCCATTCATCTCCTAGCTGATCCGCATCTACTTCCGCACCCATGCGCTTCTCGTAGAAGATTCGGAGCTTGTGCTCGTCGACCACTTCGAATAACTTTTGACATCCCGTGGCCGGGAAGGAGACGTTCAGCTACAAAAATGAATTGAGGTTATAAACACTATCACAAATATTTACATGCAACTAAAACCGTTGGAAACCAGACATTGGACCTGAGACTAAAATATCAGACGTCATCAGTTTTATTCGAGCACGCAGCATTTATATTTACTGCATTAAAATTTCACTGTCCACAACAAGGCATAACTTATCAAATTTATTCTTCACAATCTTGAGGCATATGATAGAAAGTAGGTTATTGGCAAGTAGAAGTATCATACAAGATTAGCTCGGGGACAGTATTTTATGACAATTTTACGTAAAATTACAGAAAATTTAACAATAACCTTCATGACCGCAGTTAACTGCTCCGAACATCAGCCATGAAAAAGACCAAAAACAATTGTAGAGCTGTCAAGAAGCCATAGACTATCAAGCTTTTTTTTTTTTTTTTTTTTTAGAACGGACTAATGCTGTTTGCCTCTACCGGCATTTACAGCGTCACCGGACGGTTGGCGAGCGCAGATGGCACTCAGCCAGATGCGGGCGCAGAGGGCGCACCGCCTAAGGCGAGCGTTGAAGACGCTTCGCCGCAAGGAGAGGAGTAGGCGACTTGCTCAAGGGCACCACTAGGGTACGGACCTCGGCTTGGGCCGTCGCCAGGAGAGAGGGGAGTAGGAGAGAATCGCCCCGGTACATAAGTGTACCGTTGAAAGTGGGCCCTATGAATTTTAACTCTACGACTATTTGGAGAGAATCTAACCAAGACATAACTTTTGCCTCGAGCTCGCCGGCGAGCTCGGTGTTTGACTGTGTTTACCACTAAATCATAACCTTGTGTACCTCGCCTCCTCCCATTTCCGCGACATGGGTCCACACCGCGACCAGGATCGTCGCGTTGTGCACTCATGACTGTACTTTGGGTGGGGCTACAATAAGAAAGTGTAATACCTCGTCCGCAGCCATTTGCTGGGCCGGAGGATACATCGCGACCGGGGCCGCGGTGTATACTCCCACCCGCACCGTGGCTGGGACTACAATCGTGTGTGTGTGAATTACCTCGACTGCGACTGGGGCTGCGAAGAAGATCTCGGCCGGAGCCTACAATGCGATCGGGATCACAGCCCTGGTCGGGTCTAAGACTATCAAGCTTTGGCGTATTTATGAATGAAACCACTTTTTTTTCTTTTGTCCTCAACTCAACTCCGTTGGGAATATGGCGTCCCACGTCATGTGCATTTGCCAGCGTCATATTTTCTTCCAAAATTCTTCCAAGTCTTCGGCATCGATTCATTTTCAGATTTGACGTGGGAGCGGCAAGGTTTGGAGTAAAATTTATAGGAAGTATCTACAGTAAAATGGTTTTTTTGTTAGAAAACGGGGATACGGATATGTTAATAATTTATAAGGAATAAGGAAAATGATAGGGTCAGGGGAATTTTAAAGTAGTAAAACTGGATTTTCCAAAAAAAAATAAAAAAATAGAATATCACAGAAATGATTCATTTCCGGATATCACAATGTACAGTCATATTGTTGCAAATGGCAATCCCTACCACCCCTTAAAAGGATCCGGTCTAATTACCAATAACCCTGTATAGGTATATAGTTAGAAGATAATAAACATAATACGTTAGTAGGGAGAGGTACATCAAGATCTATCAGACTGGTATATAGAAAAGAGTAAATATTTCGCGGGCAATTAAGAAAAATGTGGTTGGAATCACCCACATTCACAACTATTTGAATTTAGTATACGTATCCGAGCAAGGTGTGCTGGAGTGCACATATGTCCCAGTCTCATTCGTATATTCACGGATGTAGCTCTTTTGTTCAACTTAGCCATATAAAACCAGGGTTTTACTGGAATGTTAGGTTGAACACGGAAGTAATACTTTCCTTTTAATTGAGCGCTCTTTTTCCAAGCTGTGAAGCTTGGAAATCCAAGATTGTTGAAGAAAAGGTGTGGCAAGAGCAGCCAGGCCTGCACTATAATGTTTGTACGGGTGCATGTCACCACATTGTATAGCGCTATTAGCCAGTTGGTCAGCTTTTTCGTTGCCCTTTATACCGTGACTTGGAATCCAAGCAAAAGAAACGGAAAGGCCCTTATTCACACACTTCAAAATAATTTCTCGAGAAGCTATAATAATCGGGAGTAAGCATGTTTTTGGAACGGGAATCTTTCAATAGCCTGTAACGCACTTTTTGAGTCGGAAAATACTACTGTTTTTTAGTAAATGTATGTATTCTAGAGCCTTATAAATATACCGAAGCACTCAGCTGTAAAAAATGATGTTTGTGGAGGACATTTAATCTTTTGTATAATTTTGTACTGTTGATGAAATAATCCTACACCAACGCAGTCATCATTAGAATGCTTGGAGGCATCTCTATATATTTGATGCCATTCCTGCCAATTGTCACTAACTATTGAATTTAAATAATTATTTGCTAGAATATCATCCTTGTGAATTCCTAAGTTCCATTTGGTGGAAAAATTAATGCTTGGTAACACGACTCGAAAAGGGTTAGATTACGAGAACGATGTGTTGGTGCATTAACAATTTTTAATTTAATAAAATAAATAAAATTAAGACTGGATTAAGCATGGTGGAGATTTGTGTTTCCAATATGAAGATTAAGCGATTTGGTCTGCGAGAAGAAGAAGTTTAAAAAAGCGGGTGTTCAGAAAACTGTAACATTCGGCAAAATAATCTATCAGCCAAATATTGTCTACCTAGATAGAGTGGAGGATCAACACATTCAACATTAATAGGGCTGCTTTTCATTGCTCCAGTTATAATCCGAAGGGCTTTGGCCTGAATGGCATCCAATTTCTTCATTCCAGCTAGGCTACATGGCTGTAACAAGAAGGCCCCATAATCAAGAACACTTCTTATCAGAGCATTGTAGACCAATTTTAAAGAATATGGGTGCGCACCCCACCAAACCTCCAACGGACACATAAGAATGTTTAGTGAACGCTCACACTTGGCAACAATATTAGAACAAAGAGACAAACCGGAAAGTTTTGGATCAAAAAGTATACCCAAAAATTTAGCTTCGGTTTTAATGGGAATGCATTCTCTATTGTATTGCAGTGTAATAGGGGGAGGCATACGCTGTCTAGTGAACAAGAGTGCACAAGTCTTGGACATAGACAGTTCCAGATCATTCTTGTCCAACCAGGTTTTCAGAAGACATGAGCTAGATATGTGAGAAGAAGCAGCATTGACGTATTTATTGGAGCTATTAAAACCACATCATCAGCGTATTGTAAGATATTACACGATCCATTTAACGAACTTTCTAGATCATGTGTATATACAAAATTGGGCTCAAAACAGAACCCTGTGGAAGTCCCCTCCAGATCGTCCTACAGTGCTCGTCTATTTTGATTGTACGACCCGACAGTAATTTTTGTAATTGGTAAGATAATCGGTAAGATTCATTGGGAAAGATAGTGTTTCTAGTTTATTTTTCAGTATATTGAGGCTGACGTTATCATACGCTGATTGAATATCCAAAAAAACACCTACAACTGATTCGTTTTTAGAAAAAGCCAATCGTATGTCGGAGATAAGGATACTGATATTGTCATAAGTACTTTTTCCTTTTCGAAATTCAAATTGTGAGTTTGAAAGCAAGTTGCTATTTTCAATAAACCATTCTAATCTATTTTTGACTAACTGCTCGGCAATTTTAGCAACAACAGGCGACAAAGCTATTGGGCGATATGATGACACGTCGGATGGGTTTTTATTCGGTTTTAAAATTGGCAAAACTATCTGTGATTTCCATGTCATTGGTACTTCACTGCCATTTATCATAGTTATTGAGTTTATCAGCTGTAAATAATAATTTAGTACATTTTCTCCAAGATTTGAAAAAAGGAGTAAGGAATACCATCTTCACCAGGCGCAGAGTCCCGAACGTTAGACAGCACCCCTTTGAGTTCATATAAAGTAAAGGGAGAACTTATGAAATCATCATTATTACATGCCATATGTGAAAAGTTGAACAACTCTTGTTGTGGTACAAATTGAGGCACTAAGTGATCTAGGAACATAATGGACATGGATGATGGGATTGTGTTAAAGGTGGAATCTGAAATGCCTAGCCTAAAGCGTTTAATTTTATTCCACATCACTGCAGCAGGTGTTTTAGGCGAAATGGAAGTGCAGTTCCGTCTCCAACTTGAAAACTTTTTTTGTTTAAGAAATATATTGGTATCCTCTATTAAATCTATTAAAGTTTTGAAATTCTGATCAGTCATATTTGTATTGTATTGTACCTTTGCTTCTTTCCTTTTGTTTACTACTTCTGTACATTCACTGTCCCACCATGGCGGAGATGGTAATCTACCTGTGGAAGCATTCTTTAAGGGAAAATAAGCATCAGCTGCTTCTATAATTAATTGGCACAGTGCTGTGCTACATTTTTGCTTACAATTAATAGCTATGTCAGGTAAATATTGGAACTTATTTTCAGTATGTTCTTTGAATTTAGACCAGCTATCTTTCATCAATCTATATTTCATTCTAGGTTTAGGTGGGATATTTTTCATTTTACTACCAGGGAAACTTATGACTATTGGATAGTGGTCACTGCCAAATGTAGATGAAAGTGTTCTCTAAGACAGCGAAGAAGCTAATGTTGGAGAGGTGATTGAGAGGTCTACAGCACTAAGGTTTTCCTGTGGTTTTGTCCGTCTAGTTGGTACACCAGTATTTAATAAACATAGATTGTTTTATTCTAGTAAATCTATCAGCTCTTCACTGTGACGACCTGAGATTGAACTTCCCCATGATCTGTGGTGGCAATTAAAATCACCTAATATGAATAAGGGTTTAGGGAGTGATTGTATGATGTGGTTAAGATCCTGTATTATAGGAGAAGATATATACGGAATATAAATAGATACAAAGCATATATTAATTATTACGGCTGCAACAACAAAAAAATCATTATGATGAGGAAGAGAAATAGGGTTTTTATATAAATTATTTTTGACGAGCAGAGCTGCACCATCAAACCCGCCACTTTTGTTTTGGCGAAGACAGGTGTAACCTCTGATTTTGAAAGGAGAGTTTGGTTTTAACCAAGTTTCATATTTATTTACAAGGTTAATTAATTCAGGTTTTTTGTCAATCACACTTCGGCAGTTCCACTGCAGCACCACATGAGGATACTGCTGTGGAACCGCCGAAGAATGACTACAGTTATTCATTGTTTGATGGTTTATATCCATTATGGATATCTATGATGCAGCGTGGTTCGGTTTTAAAAGGTTGGACTGAGAAAGAGTGCGTATTAGCATAATTATAATTTCTGTCAAAGATTGGTCATTAGAAGAATAATCTGATTCAAAGCCACATCCATTAGCTGATTATGCCAGCGCATATCATAGTCTTTTGTAAGTTCCTGGTGAGTAGTACGGTCATATCCAGTAGAAGACTGAAGTGCCGGGGAGCGTTTTGATGAAACTGTTTTTTTATGTGAAATGGTGGAGGGAGATGATGTTGGGATTTTACCTACTGTAGGAGTTAATGCACTAGTAGAAACAATTTCTGCATATGATTTAGAAACAGCTGGGTGATATTTTAAGACTTCAGTATATGATATACAGGATTCAGCCATGGATTCCTTTATCCTCCTCTGTCTTTCATTTTCTGGACAACACTTGCTGGTTGCGAAGTGAGAACCAGAACAGAGACAGAGAGCAGAGCTCATTTCATCAACATTACAGCTGTCAGCAGTGTGTGCTTGACCACACTTATAACAGCGAGGTTTGGACCTACGCTGGACTTTAGTGTGTCCAAAGCGGCAACAACTGTAACACTGAATAGTCGGATATGTATAAATTTCCACTGGTAAAGCATTATAACAGATGTATATTCTTTTTGGTAATACTTGACCATCAAAAGTAACTACCACCGTCTGTGATGGCTTCCATGTCGGGGTTCCTTCTACAGTAGTTTTATAATTTAATCTTCGAGTTTTTAGTATTTTACCAAAAACTAAAGGAACAGTGATGTTATCTTTCACCTCTTCAGTGGACCACTCAGCTGGTACTCCTCTGACTAGGCCCATGCGTGTCAAATTAAATGTTGATATAAATGCTTTGAGGTTAGTTTTGGTTAGACTATCACGCACTAGGAACGTATTAGCATTTTCAAAATGTGTGAATGCAAGGGGAATTCTGTTTCGACCTATTCTTTTCAAGCTGCCATTAACAATATTCGTGAAACATTGCCTCTGTAAAAATTTACCAAAGGCAATAGGATGTAGAGTGGTATTATCGTTCGGACTGGTTTGTTCTCTTTGTACATGTACAATAAAGGGAGCTACATCCGTGGGCTCATACATTGACCTACCAATGGGTGGAGGACGAGGACGGGAATCATTTCTATCAGTAGTAATCATATTGTTATGAGGAGGCGTCAAAATGGGTTTAGGGTTTGTAGAATTTACAGAATTCAGTCTAATTGTATCATTCTCTACATTTTTTTGTTCGGCAATTATTTCTACATGTTCGCAATCGCAATCAATTTCTTTAGATTCAGAGGTAGAAGTACGTTTACGTCTGCGTTTGTTGCAATGTCTGCACACCTTGCTCGGATGGGTTCTCTTCAAAGATGGAGCAGATATCCATGACGATGATCCGTATAGTTTCCATACCCGATTCATTAGAAACGGTTATGAAAGAAGTTGCTGGAGGAACTGAGCCCCCTGGGTCAGGGGGCTCCTCCATTTCGAAAAAGACTAAAATTAACTTACTGAATTAAAATACACACTACACTATATACTAAAACTAAATATTATGTATAATATGTACAAAATAAGTCTCTACTGACCACTATATACACATAAAATATTAATTTCATAATTTACAAAATTTTACGCGCCCACCAAGTTTAACGTTTCCAGCGCTTTCAATGAAATTACTTGTCAAGCGGCAAAATTTCATCGTTTTGACATAATACACTCAAGGAGTTTTATTTCCAAGTGAAGTCAACACCGATTTTAGCGTCTTTGGCGGTAATATCAATGTTCTTCTTTCCGATTCAATATAGATCCATTCGGAATGGGTTACAATCACGCTCATGTTGCTCACGGCTGATAGCGCAGTGATTCGTTATACGCTTCTTACAAGATATATAACAAGACAGTATGGAAACACTATAATAAACCATGAAAATATGTTTAAACAAAAACTTTTGTTTTACCGGAACAAATAAAAGTAAACACACGCACACACAGACTAACAGATGCTAGCGCACCTGTCGCATGAATAAGAATGACGATCACAGCACATCGCCAAAATCGTTTTTGGCTTCAATCGGAAGGTAGTATATAGTCACACAAGCGATATTAACCCAGGAAAGCTGCAGTAAGAAACACATACCTAATGTATCACGCCTGAAGCGACATATTGAATTAGCTGTTTTATTGAATGTTATAACTTTTTACTAGATATGGGGTGTATACTTATTCGGCCTTATTAATAAACTTAGAGTAAAGCAAGAGTAACTATACTCCGAGTATTTAGACTGGAGTAAACAATTTCATTATTAATAAACACAGAGTTAATAATGAGTAAGCTACTCCGACTCTACTCTCGGAGTAAAAGTTATACCTAGGGGCTACCTAGTATAGCGAGAGAGTAACAGTGTCAATCGCGTAATAATAATTGCATATCTTTGATTTATTTACCTCGACGCGTCTGTTTTGTGGTGTTTTCTGGTAAATCTACACTAATATTATAAATTTAATAAATTATAAGTTTTGTATTTTTGTATGTAACGAACAAACTTAAAAACTACTATATACTTTTGCCGTTACAAAGCTACATTATAACTGAGTAACATAACCTCTCGCCTGTTGAGTTTTAAGTCCAAAGAGAATATAATTCCAGTCTGTACTCAGTCCATATAGCAGTGTGGTCCCAATCAAGCCATATTAGCGCGATAACAGTCAGTCCCTTTCACCGTGAGCGTGATTACGATGGCCCACGCTACGTCATCGATGACGTCTTAACTGCCGCCATATTGACGATTACTTGAACCATGCTTTACACCAAAATCGTCGTGAGCGTTCTGTCAAAAGTGACAGGTGTTTGTTTGTTTTTACAAGGTATTTACTGTTTTGTCCTTTTTTTTGGTGTAAATGTTGTAAAAGTCGGTCCATCTAATGTTTCTTTTTAATCTACACACACCAAACAGTCAACCTTCACACTATGTTTATGCACTTGATTTTCGCGCGCGAATGGTTGCTAGTTATTGCTACAACTCTGGTGCGATTGATCAACACGCTCACAGTGCCACGAGCTGTCAAAGTCGCGATATTTATCACGGACCAGCTATGGTAGACGATATCACTGTGAGCAAAAATATTGCAAAACGGACCGCAGTATAGCACTGCGGTCCTAATTGGCTATAATCGATATTAGCGCGATAAAAGTCGGTCCCTTTCACCGTGAGCGTGATTACGATGGCCCACGCTACGTCATCGATGACGTCTTAACTGCCGCCATATTGACGATTACATGAACCATGCTCTACACCATAATCGTCGTGAGCGTTCTGTCAAAAGTGACAGGTGTTTGTTTATTTCTACAATGTATTTACTGGTGTCCCTTCTTTTTGATGTAAAAGTTGTAAAAGTCGGTCCATCCATTCCATTATTTCTTTTTAATCCACACACCTCATCCACACACACATAGTTAACCTTCACACTATGCGCGATATTTTTATGATTTTTGTTTTTCGCGCGCAAATGGTTCGTTATTGCTACAACTTTGGTCCGAATTAACAACACGCTTACAGTGCCACGAGCTGTCAAAATCGCGATATTTATCTCGGACCAGCTTTGGTAGACGATAGCACTGTGAGCAAAATTATCGCAAAACGGACCAAGGCATAGGTAGTCTGATTAATTAATCTATGGGGCTGAGTTTTAAACTGACAGTCGGAGGTACAGGTTGTGTGATTTATCATTTGTCAAATTCGTAAATTTTTGTGAAATTAAATACAAAAATGTGTAAATAAATATGGTCTAGAAATTGCTAAACTTGTACCCAAAATATTGAGTGTAAATTTATTTCAGTGGCTAACAAATTCTAACCTAATAGAAGTTTCGGTCAGTAAAAGTAGTAGTAAATTGATAGTTATGATGAATCTTGAGGAAAACAAAGATATGGCTCATCGGCAGCACGTTAAATATTTCATGAGGTTCCTAAACGTGTTGCCTTCATCACTTTCTTCACACGATACAACCAGGTGCAGATAGAAATATATAATATTTATTTAGTTTAGTGCTTTTGAGGCATTCATGCACAATTGTATAAACATATTTTATTTTGTAAATTCACGTACGTAACAAAAATGAACTGTAAGAGGAGCTTACTTTCACATAAACCTGTTCAACCAATATGCTTCATACCTCGGCCAAAACAGCTTTTGCTTGACCTTTTCACTTTTACATTCACTTTATGTAGTAGGTCATAATGCAGGGTGTATATTTCAGTTTATAATTATCCTCATAGGGAGATCTCAATTACATACAAGAAAAGATCTACAGATATCTAGCTCTGAATTTATTTTTTATGTTACTTATTCCTAAAGAATATCAAACTTTTGAAAACAATGGAGATGTTATAATAGAAATATATGTTCTAATAGTGATTTATTAATTCTTGAACTTGCCTTGACATCATGACCCGTTAGTGAGAGATAGGATTGTAAAAGATTTTAATCTAGCCTCTTTTTGTGTCCAGCAGAAAAAAAAACATTGTTTAAAAGTTTTAACTTAAAACCTACGCTCTGAGGAAAAAAAGACCATTAGGACTGCCATGTTCTGAAATATATTTATCATGTAAATTATATGAAAATAATTTTTAGACTCACTTATTATACTATCATTAAAAATACACTATTAAATGGCAAAAAACAGTCTGTCTAAAACAGACTACATCAGTAAAAAATATGTTCTATTTTATGATGCATAAGTAACAGCAGAGAAAAGGAAGATTCATAAAATAATGTTAAGATCTATAATATAAGATTTTCTTATTATTATTAAAGCTTTGCCTAAAAATAATGAAGCAAAAATCATATTTAAGATTTTTAGGAAATAGGTACTCCTCTAAGTTCTACTGCTACTAAAATAAAGCTCCTAAATGAACATATTGATTAAAACTTTTAGTTAGTTGAACTGTTCTTTTATAAACATGGCTTGTTGTTTTTTCTGCTAGCCAGTTTCTGCTTTACACTTTGTGGACTGTATTAATTATATTGTTAAAATCTTGTATGGCTAGAGGTGTATTGGCCACTTATTGGGTATGTAAAAGGATATATTTGGTCTTAATTTGCCTGTTAACATTTTCCACCTCATTAAACATGGACTAAAGATAGCCCCGAGTTTCAACCCTGGTTTAAGCAAATTTCATAAATGAAAATCCCTAAACCATGCTTTAAACTCTGGACTATCTTTCGTATTCATAATTTTATAATACAGCGAGAGTATAAATGGTGTAAACTGCAGCATATATAACTTATATTACCAATAATTCAACAGGCCTTTGTTGTACTCCCCTTGTATTCACAAAATTCATAATTGTTGCATGCTAGCACTACTTTACACTCAATTTGTTTATTAAAAATAAGCTGTTATATGTTTGTGTGATTTCCAATCCTGTGTTAGCAGGGATTCCGTTTTCATATGGATGGAGAATGGATATACAGGGATGTACAGATATGATATACAGGGAATGGATTCAGTATCCTAAAACATCATTATTTTGGGACTTTAATAAGTTTTTGGATTGGTTTCAGGGTCACAATAGCATACTTTGCAGTGTCTGGTCTAGATGTACTAAATGCCCTTACATCAATGTCACTCGACCTCAGGTCTAGAACTATAGAATGGATATATGGACTTCAAGTACATCCCAATAAAGAGAGTAAGTTTGTGACAGATATATATTTATTTTATTTCTTTATTGCACAGTAAAATTTACAAAAGGAGGACTTAATGCTAGGGCATTATCTACCAGTGGAAAAAAAAGGTTGCTTGCATCAATGAGGGGTCATAGTAAGGAGTTTTGAAATAATAATATAATAAAAAATATTCATATGTCCTAAATAATAAACAGTAATGCAATATGTTCACTTGGCAATCATGTTAACGGCTTAGCAGTTTTTGAGGATAAAAGGCATGGACTAGTTTTTTGAAAGCAAACATAGATAGGGCTCTTTTTATGTTAGACGAAAGCTTGTTCCACAAACGTACTGCAGAAACTACAAAGGAATTATATATATAATATATGCTGCCGGAGAGGGTGCAGTTAAATAATTTTCGAAAACACCTTGGGGAAAAGGACAAGAATACAAGGCAGTACTTAGGAGACCTAAAGAGACTTGTGCAAAAGATTGGTTGGTACCACAACAGTAGCAGATATTCTGCTGAGATCCAATAGTGTGCACATTGTTAAAAGTGTAGGGTGGTGTAGCAAATAAAGTAATTACTGAGGGATTGAGATTTAAAATCAATGTCTTAGAGTGATGATTGCAATACAGTGTTACGAAAAACATCAGCTCTTAGCTTTGGGTGGCCCTGCAACTATCATGTACGCGTGGTACTTACTATCACGTGCATTACTATTATAATGAGTACCTACTACTTTAAAGTCTCTCAAGTGATAGCC
Organism: Selenia dentaria; assembly: GCA_917880725.1. Classification (NCBI taxonomy): domain Eukaryota; kingdom Metazoa; phylum Arthropoda; class Insecta; order Lepidoptera; family Geometridae; genus Selenia; species Selenia dentaria. The sequence continues at coordinate 21,411,251 of OU862890.1, forward strand.
TCAAAAAGAGGTTTGTTATTGTAATGCCTTCTAAGACTACCTATGTTCTAAAAGGTTGAAGCTCCGAACTTTGTAACAATTGCATAAACAATAAGCCTTAGTAGGCTAAAGAGGTACCTAGTTTGTTAGTACAAACTTCACATTTCTATAATAGGCAGGTAATAGATTGATGATATTAATGGCTTCATAGAAATGTTGCATCTGTGTGTTTTATAGTCCTTCAAAGACTGAAAAAAAGTAGTGGGTTAGGTAAGAATATTACTATTCTGATATGGAAACCACATTGACTGATTGTAGGCAGGAAGGTGTGGTTAATTTTTTTAGAGTAGCTATCTAAACATGAGGAACTTTTTACAATTAATTATATTCTGTGTGAAGACATTGATAAAAGTATATTTTGTTGTTATAGTTATTTCTATTGCTGTTTGTATAGGAATACTAATACCTAATAAAATACTTTATAGTAGTTCTGATGTCCACTATCTCAGCCTCTTAGCTATTCTAACTTCTTTATATATCTGCGCCTGAGCTGCTTGAGAAAAGAAATTTAAAAATTAATTAAAGAAGTTTATTTAAACGTAATTTTTTTGGAATGTTTTGTAGCAATAGATTTTTTCTGGATATGTTCGTCTTGGTACATCGTGCTGTAGTAATGGAAATTACAGGCACATGAGACTTGACAACTTGATGTGCTGCTCGTAAAAATATAATTTTAAGTTAATTATTTGTAATTGTTTCTTTCTAACTTAGATCAAAGTTGTGAATCTAAGCTTTTTAAATATTGAGAGCTATAAATATATATACGCTAAACTGAGCCATTATTTGATTTAATACAAATATGTTTGAAATATTCTACTTCTGAGAAAGAGCAACTCATCTAATTCAATTTTGTACTGTAACAAACTCCTTGCGCGAGACGTCATAGCGTGTTTGTCACTCCATTCCAATAACATGATGATGTCACTTCTTTCCCTAGGAGGGCGCAAGATGAGAGTCATAAACGTATGAACCCACAAACAGCTGGGCGAATTTTTATGATCTAGTTTAATATGTAATTTCATCATCATCATCTCAGCCGTAGGACGTCCGCACACAGATACAGCGGAGGCATTAGATAAAGGCGAGCTTTACCCTAAAGAGAGTTTTCTTCCAGCAACCCTTAAGGACAGAGAACTAAGTATAAGTATGTAGGTTTCTGTGTACATCAATCAGTAATATATTAAATAATCATGACTACTACTACAAACTTTTTTTTCAAAGAGGGCGCGCAAACGTCACACAAACTTCATGCTTCTTAAAAGAGCCCATGCTAAATTAGAGTAATGTATGTTGTATTATATTGGAAAGCAGTTTCCGAAACATTTTTAAATCATTCTGTCTCCATCAGATGTCGAACACAAGATGAAAAAAAATGTTTTATTTGGCGTTCTTTAATTTTATGTGTCGCCGCTTAAAACATATTTCTTATTTAGACATATTTTCTTAACATTCGATTTCGATGGAACTGTCACTAAATAAATTGTTGAATAGTAAAAAAAAAAACTGCTGAACTGACACTGCTGAACATATGCCTCCCCCATAATTTTCCAAAAGGACCGGTTGGAAGCGGCCTGTACTTATATGTAATTTACTTTAAACGATGAAAGGTAGGCAAATAATAAGTATAAAAAAAACCGCGGTTTGATACTAAGTAAATAAAATACAGTGTATCGTCATGACCTTCCTTTGCAGGTCTTATTGCTCTGCCTCTATAAATATACTCTACCTATTCTCTTTAAAGTTTAAAGTATATATTTTACTATGGCAGCCGGTAATACAACATCAAATATTCTAACGTCTGTGTGTGTCTATAACATTTACCAATACCCTTTACTATGGTAATATACCTCCGAAATGCTTGTAAAAGCACGATTTCAATATATCCAGTAGTTTTTGCGTTATAATAAACAAACACTCAGACAGACAGATAAAAACACATTGATCGTCGCTCATTTCGAACCCAATGACAGGTTTTTGTGAAAATACTTCCATGACATACTTTTTTGCCTCTACAGTTTTATTAAAGTTCTAATTGTAGTCTAATAAGGCATGTCCTATAGAAAAAATGCACTATCAAAGGCCGTAGCACAAACAAATTGCGAAAAAGTATTCGTATTGTAAGAGTCCAGTACGGTGGAGGCAATGTACACGTATGGGCTGGCATATCTTCAGGTCGCCATAGAAAATGGCACTCTGACTGGGGAAAGATATGCCCAGGGGATTCTCGATGAGTATGCAGGGCCGTATTTAGTAAATATGGGTGATGGATCGATGCTGATGCATGATAATGCCCGGTTACACACGGTTCGGGTCGTGCAAGAGTATATTCAGTAAGTTTTTTTTTTTTTTTTTTTTTAATTTATTTAAGGATCAACAAACAGTACACAGCAGAAGTACAAAAATAAATCAGTATAAATAAAACAGTTAATAGCTGGTGTACCAGCATCGTTGACCACAGATTGGTTATAAATATTTTGTGTACAAAGAAATAAATTATACAGTTATGCATTATTTCATTTACATATTAAATTTCTTCGTTAACTAATTGTGCTAGGTGTAAGTAGTTGTAAATATATTTGTTGGTCTGCCTATACCAAATGAGGAACTAAATAGTTTTTCATCATGTTTTAGCAGACCACTACCAAAAATACATTTTTATATTATTATACTATTACGTAAGTAGAGAAGTATGTCTCGTGACTGTGCCCCAGGGGGCAGCGCAAGTTGGTATCAGCGTGATGGCTTGGCCATCAAGAAGTCCTGATATCAACCCGATTGAGCACGCCTGGGATGAGCTAAGGAGGCTAGTCAGAAGCCGCAGACCACCACCTGCCACCCTCAGGGCACTAAAACAGGCCCTGATAGAAGAATGGGAGAATATTCTACAACAATCAGTTCGGAAACCTCGTGTTCAGTATGCCAAATCGACTTGAAGCTGTAAGCAGAGTTTACAGGGCAATACCAGTTATTAAAAAATAAATAACATGTAAAACATACTTGTAAATGTTAATTGAGTTTTGACACTAAGCTAAAAATGGCTATTTTTACTGTTTATCCTTTTTTAGACTTAAAAATATCACTAATGTATAATTTACTATAGTTTCAAAGAAAGTTGACAAAAATTGCTATAAAATGTTGCTACAAAGATTTAAAATCTCTAACTTTTATAGTTTAGAAAAAAAATAATTATATACGTAGTACTTATCTTTGCAGGCCAGTGCATATTTACATATATATAGTATACATGCCACATAGCATGTATACTATAAAACATAAATTATATAAACAATTTTAAGGTCTCGGTTTATAAATTGATAAGCATCATTGTCAACTTTAGTGGGTTATAAAAGTAGTCAGTAGCATTAATAAACAGCATAATATATAAAAGCAAACATATTTTGATAAGGACATAACGTGATTCAAATTAACCATAATCTAATACACGTACGTTAAGGTAATTAACAATGTAAATACTTAGCAATTTAGCTGTAAAAATGACGTCAAGTTGTTTATTATATTTGCTACGTACATTGAAACATCTCATTAAGCATTTCATAAAAAATACAGTCAGCTGACTGTATTTGTTTATAAAATGTGAATACGGACAATGTGATGTATACTACACATAACATAATTATGTATTGGAAGTATATAAACATATTTGAGAATGAACTGTGGGCCTAGAACGAAAATTTGGGTAAATGTACCTTATTTGTATCGTAATCGTAATATACTGTATCCCTTAACGATACGATAACGTTTCATTGACGCACAGTGGACCTAGTACGAATAACTGCGCAAGTGTAACGTAACGTGTCGTGTCATTCCCGTCAAACTTTTCAGTCATTTTTCTAGGGTAACTGTGACACAGATAACTCATAGTTTGTATTCGGAAGCTCTAGGCCTACCATGAGTTTACAACATTGAAACCAATCGATGCTCGCTATCGACTGCCGTTAAAAAATGTATGAAAAAAAGTACAGCGCTACACTGCGGTCAATTGTAGAACTAAAATTGACAGCGAGTCCGCCAATCACAAGCTTAATAGGTAGGCGAGATCGAGTATCGACTATAGATGACATTTATGTTGCCAACTCATGGTAGAGCTACTTGACGTATTGACGCTTTACCGACTCGCTACATATTTTACACAATAACATACAAAATAACATACAATACAACTAAACTGGACACTTGGTCGTTGTATATACTACAAATCTTGTATATACTGACCGTAAATACTTCAAAGCACAAACAATTTGTGAAAAATTATTCGCATCCTAAGCGACGACACGTTACACTTCGGGTATACAAACTATGAGTTATCTGTGTCACAGTTGCCCTCTATAAATGACAGTGTGTACTGTTTTACGTGAACGACACGTTACGTAACACTTACGCAATTATTCGTGAATCGTGCTAGGCTCTGGTATACGGACCTTAATTTACCTACTAAAACCTGATAATAAATAATATTTTTATGTGATAATATACGGGTAGGTATAGGTAGGTATACTTGTACACGCGTGTAGTAACTAAGTACTTGAAAGTTTGATATAATTGTAAATAATAAATAGTTATGTATGCCTTTGCCATACTGTTCTGTAATAGGTTTACGTTTGATGTCTTGCCTGAAGGTCATGGGCGCATTTACCTAAGAATACAAGTTATTAGCTTATTATTATAATATTTCAAGAAGACTATTTGTTTTAACGGTGTAAAAGGAGGATCAATTCATTTATTTTGTTCGTCTAGTCACATCATCGTACAAAAAAGATTTTGGAGTTACATTAGATTACATTCTTGGTAAATCGTGTTACCTAATTAAAGGCATAATACAAAAAATAATAACAAAATTCTATTCATAACTTAGCTTATGAATGAATAGATCTTAAAATTATTTACATAGACATTATAAGACATAGTCATAAATTTAAAGGATGAATATGTCAATAATAATTATTATAATTTAGGTTTATCTATACAATTAGAATATAAAATTGGCATTAATATGAAATGTGTACAATAAATATGTTGGTTAAAAGGTCATTAAATAAGATCAATATTGAAATTTATAGAGAGAAAAATTCCATCCTCGGACGGGATTCGAACCCGCGTCTTCTGACTCTCCGTGTCAGACGCCATTGACCAACTAGGCCACCGAGAATCTGGTCCGAGCATCGAATTTTAACTCTCTATTTGACTAACCGTCTTGCGGGGACGGAGCGACGTCTATTGGTCGGTGTTAACAGTACCATCCAACCGAAAGAAGCATTATTTAGAAATACTTGAAACTTTCGTATTGACATCGCAGCCCTTGTAATTTTTTGTTTAAGATCGCTTAAGCAGGCGTTAGTGCTTTAAAACGAAATACTATAAAGATCAATATTGTCAGCTGACTTATCCCTATCCATGAATTCTTTTAAATTATAAAATATGTTTTTAACAGCCACCGTTTTAGTTTTGTCTTAAGAGGCATTTCACATTTTAATGCGCGTAATCGTAGATTTTAAGCGCTTAATTTACTATCATAGGAAAGATTCACAAATAGTTGAATAATTGAAATAAATAGAATAATCTGTCCTCTTTTCAGTTAATGTACCACATTTACAAGCATAACTTTAATTATTTTGTAGTGACCAATCTCCCGCACCTCGTTTTACGAATTAAATGGAATATAGCAAACTTCAGAGTTCTATCTCTTGTATAAAAACTCATCAAATTAACTAAACAAAAAAATCTATTCATCAGGAATATAATCTTGTTGACACACAGTGTACTAGAATATCGATAATTGATCATCATTATAGAAAAAAAAACAAAGATCTTTCGCCAATTTCCACGAATTATATCAGCAGTTTAACACGATTTATTGCGTTAAATAAAGTGTAATTCCAAACTGATATTATATCAAAAGAAAGTACATTCTTCAATTAATCTGATCTCAGTTAAAATATGATATTAACTCTGCTTTGTTAGACACGAAAAAATATTTAACAAAAGTCTAAATGATTATAAATTGAATCGACAAGAAATTGATTGTTTACTCATTCCAAAGCCACAGTTTTTAAAATGAGTGCAAGTATAAAAATATGTTACTCACAGTCACGCTATTCCGTCGTCACTTCTTTCGCCTGTGTAAGCGATGCGCTGGCATTTACCTAAACTTCAGTAGAGTGATTTTGTGAAATGGCTCTTAAAAATATTATTATTTGTTATATCCGTTATAATAGTTGGCAAAGAATTATACACTCAAATAGCCCTAACATTGCTCCCATTAAAATCATTGATTTTGATGTTTGAGATAGGATAGGGAGACTGTTAGGAGATGAAGGAGGTGTGCATAGGTTGACCAAATCTTGCTCCTGACTAAACTTCGTCTGACAAAGATTGTTGTATTAAAAGTTTATATTTTTTAAGGTGGAGATATGTCAGCGTGTGGCTTCTTGGGTTCTTCTACAGTAAACATTGAGCTGGATCCCGCTAATAGTCACTACAGATGCGGTCACCTCGCCATGACCTACACCGGTCTTTGCATACTCCTGACATTGGGCGATGACTTGTCGAGAGTCAACAGAAAGGCGTTGGTTGAAGGTAGGCCGAATTATTTATACCTAACGCGCGTGTGTTTACTGTATACCTAATAGACAGCACGTCCGACTGTCAGTTGCCTCTGGACTATTTCAGTTCTGTTAGCAATTTTGCATGTGAAAATTCCGTCCTTTCCGCAGCCGGTCCTTTACCATTTTAAACGTTTTTCAATCGACTTCCAAAAGGAGGAGGTTCTCAAGTCGACGAGTATATTTTTTACGTATAACTTTTTGCTGATTAGTCCGATTTTGATATTTTTTTTATTTGGTTGAGTATACTTCCGAGGTGGTCCCATTTAAAAATCATCAAATTCAGTAAAGCGGTTTTTGAGTCACACTCCAATAACTGGAAAGTGTTTCGCCTATCTTGATGATATCCTTATTGACGGTGAATGACAATCGATCCCGTAAGTAGCAAGCGTTACTAAAAAGGGTAAAACATTTGTTCAACCAAGAAATGGAACCGGCTTAAACACTAAAAAGTGTGACTGACTTGTTCAAGTCGCTACCATGCGCACAATATTGTAATAGTAAGTACTTTTGAAGTATTTATGGTAGATAAACATTTTTTTTTTACTATAATGTAAGATAAAGCCAGAACATCTTTGTCCGTCGTGACTGCGTCGAATCCTTGTACTAAAGTCGAACTCGGTCAATTCAGTCATGGTCACACCTTGAGCTCAAATTCGACCAGATCTCTCCACCCTCTGACTGGCACAGCCAAACACTTCTATGGTCTGCATTTTAGAATCGATGATATGATATGGTAATTAGGGTCGACCTGTCATTCAGGCGGTCCCTGGATCGACCTAATTCGAGCTTGTACTTTTGGTAAAGTTAACATCGTGATGAAATCCACAGCATGCGGAAGGGTACTTTCTGTAGCTCTACCATGAGTTGGCGACATAAATGTCATCTATAGTCGATACTCGATCTCGCCTACCTAATAAGCTTGCGATTGGCGTACTCGCTGTCAAGTTTAGTTCTACAATTGGTACTGTTCATATTTTCATACATTTTTTCGCGGCAGTCGATATCGAGCATCGATTGGTGTCAATGTTGTAAACTCATGGTACAGATCGCGCGGCGAGAGTTTGGCTTTGACCTTCGGGTGGAGGGGATTACTGCGCATGGGTACTGTCGCGCCATGTGACAGAGAGAGACAAGAGTCCCTCGTCTTCGATGTGACAGAGAGAGACAAGAGTCCTTCGTACCTCTAGCCACCCTGTGATACCCAATTTTTGACTTCTGCGCAATAACGGTCAAAGCCAAACTCTCGCCGCGCGATCTGTAGACCTACTAGTGCCCGTCTGACTGGATACCACCCTAAAGATTGAAAATCTGCCATAGATCTGTCACGGTAGGTTCTGGCAGCTTCCCCGAAAACCAGTCACCATTCTGATACCAATTTCGACCGCATCATCTCCCATCAAGTGATCAAACACTGGACGATCAATATTAAACAAACAGTTACACAAAGTGCTGCTAGTTTTAGGGTGTTATTTATATCACACTAATATTATAAAGGCGAATCTTTGTGAGTGTGTTTGTGTGTCTAGATGAGGCGCTGGATTAACACATAGGATACTTTTCATCATCATCACCATTATCCATCACCATGCGGCTGTAACTTCGTAGCGCACCTAGTAGTTATATAAAAACTAGAATAAATTAAAATAATTTAAACTTAATTTAATTTAAGCCCTACCTTTTGAAGGTAGGGCCGCTGCAGGTACAGTAGTTTCGTTAGAACTAAAAAATCGGTGTTTTGACCAAACGTATTGTTGATTTAGCAAATGACAAATGAGGTTGTTAGGAATTATATTATAGGTATATGTTTGACTTTCCAGGTGTGAAAGCTCTACAAACAGACGAAGGCAACTTCTCGGCGACTTTATCCGGATGCGAGTCAGACATGCGGTTTGTGTATTGTGCGGCTTGCATCAGCTATATCCTTGACGACTGGTCCGGTTTCAATGTTGACAACGCGACAGATTACATCATTAAATCAATAGTAAGTACTTGATAGAGCATATAGCCATCGTACGTAAAGGCTTCAGCACACCAAACACGGGACCTAGATAAAGATTTATTGATTTGTAAAACATGTGTAGAGTCATACAATGCATGTCGTCCTTAAATCAAAATAGGTTTCAATATGTTTTGCCTGCGCCTACAATTAAACTGAGATGGCGATCCATTTCCCATAGTAAAAAAAAATAATTGAAATATATTGTATACACTAACGACTGTCCGCGACTTCGGTCGCGTAGTAGACTCGACCATCGGCCTCGCCATAACCTTCTATCTTTTCTTGGTTTTTCTTTCTTAAGAACTTCCTCCTGACAATAATTAACACAACAAAAAAAGAATTAACGAGATTGTTCCATCCGTTTTAAAGTTATAGCGTGACCAGGAGAAATAGGGGTTCATTAACATTGAAATTTCAAATCAAACACGGCACTATATATATCAAATACATCACGCGCGGGCCCGTCGACAGACGCACCGAGCACACTTCGCGTTTAGGTTCTGAAATCATTAGTTAAAAGCCCATATATACCTAGAGATATATACCTACGAAGAGGGCTATGTTTACGGTTTCGGAATTGAAGATATTTGTAGATAAACGAAGCCTCCGACGTAGCCCAGCAGATTCGATACACTGGCAAGTGGCAGCGAGCAGCCACAGATCAGACAGAACGGATGGTAGATGAGGGCGAAAGTTCTAGAGTAGACGAAACTGGATAGTGTCGTCTACTCTAGAACATTTCGGCCTCATTAAGCTGTTTCTATCCGGTTCTATTGAAAATCCATGGATGATGTAGAGTTGATGATAATAATTTAATAGAGCCGCTTATGCCTAAAAAAACATATTTGTCTGAATCAACTCTAGTTCCCTACCGGAATACATTACGCAAATTATTATATTATCCTTCATATACCGTGATAATTGAAACAAAAGATTTATGAATGAAACTGACGTATGTTTACGTCTCTGGAACGCAAAGGGTTAATACAGAATAGTTAGCCTATCTGTTATTTCTGGTCATCATCTACCCATGTGAAAACATTCCGCCTAATCGGTCGGCTTTTGACGTGAAATATTAACAAACATCCATTCTAACAAACATACTACCATTTATAATATTAATAGCGTGTTGTGGTATTAAGAAGTTGTACAATGATATTTTAGGAGGATGTCCTTCCAGAAGTTACTGGGCCTTAGCACACGCGATTTCGGAAGTGCGCTTTCTTCCGAATGATATTTTTATACTATATTATATGATTACTTACCAACGCTCGCGTTTGACTTTCATTTGTTATTTTAACAATTATTGTTCAACTTAGCCGAACTTGCATCAGAATCTGCTAAGTTGGTTTACGAAATGGGTAGAAAATAGGATATAGTTATTATACGTTTCTATAATTCATAATATGTGTACTTACTTAAGTAATTTATGTTTAGGGAATGATGGGACTGGCATGCTAATTTAGCAAAAAGACTAAATAATGATTAAAAAAGTTGTTCAGAAAAATCAAGCGACCAGTATCATTTAGAGGACTAATATTTTTTTTGTTATATACATTATTTTAAAAAACAACAAAATCTTTTCACATTTTGTACGACTGTCATGAATTACGTTAATTCTCCTATTAAAAAAGCAATAATGTACTTTCCAAGAAAATGTAGTACAAACAATATATTTATATTCCGAAATTCTCTTTCCAGGGTTACGATTATGGAATAGCCCAATGTCCGGAGCTAGAATCACACGGCGGCACCACATTCTGCGCGATAGCAACCCTCAGCCTCACCAACCAACTGCACAGACTGTCCGAAGAACAAATTGAAGGTTTAAAGCGATGGCTCCTCTTCAGGCAGATTGACGGCTTCCAAGGACGCCCCAACAAACCCGTGGACACATGCTACAGCTTTTGGGTCGGCGCTTCACTTAAAATACTGGACATGCTCCAATATACGAACTACGGAAGCAATAGGAGGTACGTCTACGAAACTCAAGACATCGTAGTTGGTGGGTTTTCAAAATGGCCGGACACATACACAGATCCCATGCACACGTATTTAGGTCTGGCTGGATTGAGTTTGATAGGAGAGAAGGGTCTGTTAGAAATTGAACCAAGACTGAATATTAGTAAGCGGGCGTATGAACATCTGAAGACGTTGCATCAAACGTGGGCCTGCGAGTCCTGAGCATGTTAATTATTGTATAGTTTTACAGACAGTCGTTTTACAGGTTTTTGATAAGAAGTATCTTATGAATAATTTATTGAATCCAAGTTTTTGAATAATACATTACACAGTTACTGACTGATAGTTGCATTTGCATTTTTCTACGCTGTGTAGTTTTCTGTTTTTAAATAATGAGATAGGCACGTATTCGCTTATCGGTAGCTTCTCAGTCCCATCTACAGCTTTAAGCAGTAATCATCGTCAATTAAAACTGAGCTTGATATCCGGAGACCTTAGTTGTGTCGTATATTCAGTGATTTAACTTGCAACAGTGCCCTTCATTACGCGTTACTGCTGGTTCAAAGCACATTAGACAAGACAAGACATACGTCAAGATTGACTTAGAGAAGCATTACTCCCAAAATTTTACATTCATCTTCGGAACTTAACGAAGCAATTTAAATTTCATCATCATCATCATCTCAGCCGTAGGACGTCCACTGCTGAACATAGGCCTCCCCCATGATTTTCCAAAAGGACCGGTTGGAAGCGGCCTGCATCCAACGTCGTCTTGCGACCTTCATCAGGTCGTCTGTCCCCCGTGTCGGTGGACGACCTACGCTGCGCTTGCCGGTCCGTGGTTTCCACTCCAGAACCTTTCGGCCCCATTGGCCATCTGTTCTGCGCGCTATGTGCCCTGCCCACTGCCACTTCAACTGGCTAATCTTCTGGGCTATGTCGGTGACTTTCGTTCTTCTACGGATCTCCTCATTTCTGATTCGATCACGTAGAGAAACCCCGAGCATAGCCCTCTCCATAGCTCGTTGTGCGACTTTGAGCTTTTCTATGAGGCCCATAGTAAGAGACCACGTTTCAGTGCTCATCAGTCATGTCATCACTGGTAACACACATTGGTCGAAGACTCTTGTCTTGAGACAATTTAAATTTATAAATTAATATTAACTCTTAGCGAAGCAAATTACTTAAAAATGTAGGTACTATGTATCAAATTACATAAGATGTGATTTGTTCCTTCCGTACATTTCGTTCGTTTTGGATTTTCGTCGTCATAAAATATAGAAGAGTGATAAAACTACATGCCCAAGTTTTTAAGTACATTTAAAGACGTGTAAATGATCTACAACAAAGTATGTGTTGTTTTGTAAGTGTACGGTTTCCTCATTAGCCATTTGCCGAGAAAAAAATATTAGTTTAATCAAGTCATAGTAAAGTCCAGTCTATAAGTCACGATCACGTACAAGTCACGCTTTACTAGAGCGACGAATGTATTACTAAAACTTTTTAGAAGTAAACGTAGTACACAATCAAGAAATGATTGTGTACACTTTGCGTACACTATTTCCTTTAGGGACACAAACGGATAATAAGTAGCACCTTAAAATCCAAAGAAACGCATAACTTACATAACCATAGAAAAGCAACTTTTTCCATTTTTATTGTATCCGCCAATCTGCTCATCAAAACTTTGGATAATTTACTAATTTCCTGTTACGTTACTTATCTAATAATTTATTTAAATTAAACTCTTTGGCTACAAAATTACATTTAATTTACGTGTGATGGCGTACGTAAAAACGTAATGATATGTATGAGTATGCATATTAGTAGAAACTAATGTATGTATCACATAACGTGAAATTAAAGTTTGAGGAAAATTAAGGTTGTATTCGAAAAATGTTTATAGTTTATACTTTTTGTAGATATTGCACATTTAATATGCATATATATGCAGTGTAGGGAATATAATTAATAGATAACAATAAACGTGCGATCAGAGACCGTAGCACAAACAATTTGCAAAAAAGTATTCGTATCACATACTATGAATTATCTGTGTCACAGATGCTCTAGATAAATTACAGTTTGTACTGTTTTACGTGAGCGACACGTTGCGTTACACTTACGCAGCTATTCGTGATAGGCCTAAATGTAGGCCCACAGTAAGCCAAATACGGTTTACGTAAATGTAACGTTATCGTATTGTTGACGTTACTCAGTACAAACTATGAGTTATCTGTGCCACAGTTGTACTAGATAAATGTTAGTTTGTAGTGTATACGTCAAAGATACGTACGTAAAGATTACGTAACTTAAGCAAATTTTAGTGCATAGTCGCACTATGGCTTTTTCGCGCAGCGGCGAAAATGGGTTCATAAGTAATTAAAAATATGTATTTATTTTTTTTCACTTTCATGAACATATTATACATACACTAGACATGCATATGGATGTTATTTATACAGATAAATAAAATTGATGTGTCTGTTAGAAATTCCAAATTGACAGCTTTCCACTAAATGGATATGCAAGTATATACGGTACTTAATAAAAAAAAATTGTCTGTCTGTTTGTTCCAGCTAATCTGCTTAAGTGCAACTTTATCGTATCGTTTACGTATTCAGTACAAACTATGAGTTATCTGTGCCACTATTGTACTAGATAAATGACAGTTTGTAATAAATACGTTAACGATGCAATTACTTTACACTTAAACAGATCTTGTGCTCGGCCCACTGTTGTCGATTCGAAACCACTCCGTTCAATATTGTGCACCAATGAACAAAGCTTATAACAAAACCTTATATAATAATTTCACACATCGCTTATCCACCCATATATAGCATGTATCCTTATATTGGCACTGATGCATGGGTACCGATCAAAATTGGTACTTAGGTCTCATCGGGGCGTCCATTTCTTTGGCTATACAATAAACTATCACTACTTTTTATCTAAAACCTGTAAAAATTGACTGAAAAATCGTATGTGTCATAGATAGTAATAGTTAAAACAATTTCAAGGATTGACTTTGTACATATCTCAAAAGAACTGCTGTATACTTATGTGCCTGGTCAATCAATAGAGAAGATGCATAAAACTTATAATTACATAAATAACATGTTAAATGAACTAACGACCTTATAAACGCCACTTAAAATTATTTCTCATTTAGCATTGCAAACAACAATTTTACTGTGCGCAGTTATAAATAATGTCACAAGCATAGTAGTTGCCATATTTGGCCAATAATACAATAGTTTTCTCAGAAAATATACTACGATTCCAGGAATTGCGGCGTGTGTTTATAAGTAAGGCCCTAAATACCTACGATGATATTAAGAGTCACTGCTTTCTATATGTGTATTCAGGGCTGAGCAAAATACATGCTTTGCTTTAACCCGCCCGAATCAGCAAGCCCCCAGTTCATTCATAAATCTTTTGTTATAGCGTAAACCTGATGCGGAATGATTAATTGAAATACAAATTAAAATATACTGTAACGCAAGTAATGAAAATACGAAATACAAAATACATTCAAGTACGGCATTTGAAATATAAAATACAAAATACAGTATTTTAGCTATTTTTAATTAAATACGAAATACAAATTAGGAAATACAAAATAAGTAATCGAGACCAGCACGGGCTGAATAGTAGAGGAAAACTAGATTAATTAATCAGTAAAGCCAGAGTTTCCTTTCATGAACAAAAGATTTTTAAATGTACTGTCAGACCAACAGCCTCTTGTTGCCTACTAAAGAAAACAATCTTTCTAATGGTCACTCACAATCCCTAAATAAAGGTTAAGTGTATTTTAATGTTAAAATGTATTTTGAAGCCGCAATTATTTGAAATACTAATTATCAAATACCTCGGCGTAATTTGTAATTCGTATTTCAAATACAGGTATTTGAAATACGAATTACAAATTACAATTTAATTGTTTAATATGAATTACATTTTAAGGAAGTAATTGAAACACAAATACTAAATACGTATTTGTATTTCAATTACGTATTTTAATTACAAGTAACTCAAATACTGCCCGTGTGTAATAATAACCCTGTGTGTATTCATATAATAGTAACACTATTATCACCGTCTACCAGATGCAAATAGCTTATACACTCACGTTTTCTCAATTATGAATAGAGTTTTTGGTTCTTTCCAGTTTTAGTAACGTTTTGTAGTTGCTGGAGTTGTTTTGTAGTCTTTAGAGAATATAAATTGTACTTAAATTATGCATCTTCTCTATCGTTTCGATTTTCATTCATCGTTTCAAATTATTAATGTTTAGATTTCATAGTTATTGTAAATTTTAAAGTACTTTTTATAATGGTGTGTCGTGGCGTAGCGCGTCTCCGAAAATTAACATCTTTGTCGAACTAGCTCAAAAAAGCTTTTATACCAACGGTTTTCAGTAAAAGTTCCATAATGCAAATTGATTGACTCAGAGATGCAATAAATACTGATAGTTAAATATAGTCACAGTTGCATAAATTAAATAACTACTTTCTCGCTAATTGTACGAGTCACACTATAACAGAATATTGATTATATAGAGAATAGTGATCTGAATTTTGTGTCTGTGTCATCTTCTTTAATATTCATACTCAGCACTCGCAACAAAACTGAACTTGGCTCACTTGTTGCACAAATAACTATTTTGCAAGTGATGAAACGGTCTACTGACAGCTTCATAACAATGCATTACCCGTGGTCCGAATAACTAGTAGGACGAACAGGTAATTTGTAGCAGTAGTCCTACCCGTGGGACGAAGCGGTAGGTCTTACGACCCTTGCACATAATAGTAGTCTGATTTTGCAACGGATTCGTATTGACTTTCCTTGCAAACCTTCAGTATATGCACTAGGTTAGCACCAGGAACCGCGAAACATTGAGGGTAAAAAAGGCTGTAAATTATTATTTATTTATTTAATTACCTTTAAGGTCTACTGTAGCGCTCCAATGTGATTGTTATCCGGGATATTAAGCCCCTTAATACTAATATTACTGGACGCTGTACACTTTGTCCTGAATTTCCATAGATAATTATTAACCTTGTCTATAACTTTTCGGAAGCGACTAAAATTTACGAAGCACACCACGATATATCATTGTAGTTGAATAGATAGCCAGCTAGCTCTTTTCTTAATTAAAGTTATGACGAAATAGGTGCTAAATAGATTTTATAATTACATTACGAATTGTATATGATATGCTACAACGATTCAACATTCAGGGTTAGTTTGTATTTAATAACAGATTGCAAAGCCTTAAATAAATAAAAACTATAAAACAAAATATATTATCCAAGAATAAGTTACGTATGTGTTAAAATATATAAGTATACTATTGTACCTTATATGCAGAAAAGTTGCGTCTGGTTTCATCAACGATCTCTGGAATACAAATGCAATTACTGGAAGCTGTAGATTTACTTTTAAAACTTAATAATAACCCGACGCAACCATTTTTTGGGTTGCTTAGGTATATTTAGTTTGTAAAATTGGGCATGCATTCTGCCTCTGATGTTATCATGTCATTAACTCATTAATGATAACTGCATGTATGCCACTAAATAAAGCAGATTCACGCGTATCCTTATGGCCATTGTTATTATCATTATGTGACCAAAATCAATATAAATCCAATATATCTGTCGTTTTAGATTTTGGCCAATACTTAAGAAAAAAAT
This sequence comes from Selenia dentaria, assembly GCA_917880725.1. Classification (NCBI taxonomy): domain Eukaryota; kingdom Metazoa; phylum Arthropoda; class Insecta; order Lepidoptera; family Geometridae; genus Selenia; species Selenia dentaria. The sequence continues at coordinate 21,427,576 of OU862890.1, forward strand.
ATAAGTATAAATCGGGCTTTCCAATATTAGTTAGAGTACATGAATCTCTGTTCCTCCACATGCGTTTCAGTAACACTCTTGTTAATAGAATAATTATGTATATATATATTAAAAAAATGGTATCTCGCATTGTGCCATGAGCGTGTAGGTAGAAACAAAATATTTTTGCACAAACTTACTTGTAGTTTATTTAGGCTGTATCTTTAAAAACAAAACAAAACTGTAATGAAACAAAACTTAATTCGGAGACAAACGAGTTAAGTTTTCTTACGGTTTGTCTGTTGAATTGCAGTGGTTGAAATAGCATTTAATAGAAACAAAACATCACAAGATGTTAGTTCATTTTCTGAATACAATTATATTCCCTATTATTGTATTCATCGTGATAGAAGAAAATGAACTAACATCTTAATGCTTCCAATATTTATATAGGTACTCTGGGTTTTGATTATCTTTAAACGTTTATCTTTTCTGATTTCATTATCATTAAGTGTCGCTTCTCCTGCGATTCTGTTTCTTACACACACAATATCAATATTAATTAAAATAAATGTTCACACACTAATACCCCCCGCACTAAGAATTCTTATCTCATGAGACGCATGGAAACATACACACGTCACAAACATCCAAGATTCCAGAGCAAACATTTCTACAAGTAAACAAATGTTTGCTCCAGCTCCAGCTCCAGAAACATCATTTGACTTTCCCTAATAAGGTTGTGAGTAAGGAGTCTTCCTTTTTTCCATTTGTCAGTAGCCATTTACTGCACATTTTTCTACATGTTTTAACATCCAACTACGCATAATTACAGATTTGTAATCTTATTTTTTTCGGACTAAGTAAGTCTTTTTTTATACAGTATCAGTTCGACGAACTTAAATATGGTGGCCGTGGTTCTATAAGTAGGACGAAACGGTAGGACCATGACCCCATAAGCCCCTGTCGTAAAATAGACCGAGGTAGTAACAACTTCTTTTTTTAAATACTTTATAATTTAATTACTGCTAACTAAATTAATGTTTACAATTTTTTTAATATATTGATATATTAATAAACCTATAAGTCGAACTTTTCTTTGGTAATGCAGGACGCCCGTGGGCATTTCGAAAAGCTATTTGTTAAAATGTTCCTATTAAAATTAATGTGTTCCGGGACACATCATCTGCTAACTAATCTAACTAGCCATTGTACATTAGACGGTAAAGATAAGTGAATTGTGAGTTTGACCTGTATTCTCCCCAAAGCCTGAATTCAAATAATGGGAATGAAGCCGGCTAATTAGTAACGAAATTAGATTTAAATGTTCATTATACCACTCCAACAACCAAATAGAGATAGTTTTTAGAAATCGCATATGATTTCAACCGTAAAATAAAAGTGTTGCCTAGTGGCCCAATTTCGAAAGAATCTAATATTTTTTTGAAACAACACAGCTACTAAAATAAAATTGAGTTGGCAACACTGATAAGAGTTTGTAAACGTTATCCTGTTTTATTTTCGTCTAAAAATGGCCCGAGCACAAATATCTGCTTAAGTGTAACGTTATCGTACCGTTTACGTATTCAGTACAAACTATGAGTTATCTGTGCCACTATTGTACTAGATAAATGACAGTTTGTACTAAATACGTTAACGATGTGATTACGTTACACTTAAATCGCTAGGCCCTCTGTGGGCCGAGCACGAAAAATTTTCGTAAGTGTAACTCAATCGTATCGTTAACGCACTCAGTACAGACTATGATAATTATCTGTGCTACAGTTGTACTAGATAAATGAATATTATAGTATGTACCGTACGTGAACTATGATACGATTATGTTACGCAAATTTTCGTCCTAGGCCCAATTATATATTACGGACCAGACTGAATGATTCAGCTATTGGCGAGAATTGTTCCCGAAATTCCAAAATGCCGCTCTGTCGTTTTGCCATCTACGCCATAGTTGAACTATATATTACCCGTAATTTTATTTGGAAATTGTACCCGTATTTTTCTAATTCTCTTTGGGGAAATATGACGAGTACCAAACTGTGCTTTGAACTATACAGAACATCTTTGGTTACACTGATATACATGCCAAGGTATACCAGTTTATTTTCTTGTACGTCAATTGTATGAAATATTTTAACACGTGTCAATACAGGTAATTTTAGTATTAAATTATACTTTTATTTATAAAAAATATATTGTTGAAATATTACTTATTTCTTTTGTAAGTAGGTATAGCACTTGTTTGTTATGTATTAAATTTAAAGCTTTTGTTTGTTTATTGTATTAAATGTGCATTTAATTGCATTGAACTTGTGTATTGTTTTTGCCGAAATGTTCAAATTATATTGAAAGTTAAGAGCAAAGTATTTGTTTTATTTTTAAATAATTATCTCAACGTGCGCATTTACATTAGCTGTGTACAGTCATCTGCAATAAGATGTATTGCAGATGACTGTATATGATATGTGTTCGAATTATTATCTCAATATTAAATTTAACGTAAAATTGTTCTTGTGTATAAAATAAATAAACGTGTTGTTCCCAAAACTACTTTACAATTGGGAACGGTCCCGTATTCCACCTATGTAGTTATGTTATAAGTAAGTCGAAGTATTATATTTCATCATATCATCATCATAATCTCGCTCAATTGAATAATGCCACAAGCGGTCACCCATCCAAGTCCTGACCGCAGCAAGCGTTGCTTAACTTGTTGATCGGTTAAGATCGCCAAATCAAGCTCTGCTACGAGCGCATATTTCTTATATTTAACTGAATATAATAAAATTATTCTTACAATTAGGTATATGTCTTACTGTATCGGACTTTGTCAAAAATATGGAATGTAAATATATTATGCAGCCAACTGTACTGATTGACAGTGAATATATAAATTACTCACAAAATCAAATAAAAAGTACAACAAACTGCACGACAAAAAGTGAACAACATGTTGGAAACATGTTTATCAAAATATAAACAGTGAAATTCGTGGAAGCCATCAAAGTTTGTGCAAAACAAATCATCTCACCTATTTGTGATTATAAGTTTTCGTATTTATGGGAAGCGAGATAGGATCCCCTGCTGTAACAGTATGGATTAACGGCGGATTCCGCAAATATACATATTATGTAAAGTAAGTACAAAACTTTATAATACACGAATATACTTAAATGCTACAGATCACAGAAACAAGGGATATAGAAGGGCCAGTGTTGCAGCAATATGCCCAAAAACAGAATACATTGCTTGCTGCGGTTCGCCTTTTTCATTAGGTGACTGAACGCCGGTCGCGATATTGCATGTAAATAGTTTATAATGCTCGCTCTGTACTTACGAATATATACCGCAGTGGATAATGAACTTATTGAAGCTAACAGAATACCTACGTTTAGTCGCGGAATAAATATGTTAAATACTAAAGTGTGTGGGTGTGTGTTATCCTACATGGCATAGCTTTAAAAAGTGATGGAGCGAAGTGAAGGTTATAATAATGACCGTGTTGACCTTTTAATGGAGCCATATATGAAGTAGATTATGCACCGAGAGGGTAAAACAGTGTCTTACGTCACGGGCGGGATATTGGAGTTATAATAATATTATATATGCCTTGCTTTACGTCGAGATTGCATGATATGTAATTGGACATTGTCGAGGAGGTGGTATGAAAAATGATTTACTCCCTACTTTATGGCTCTTGTAAATGAAATCATAGAGCGCGGAGATGATGAAAGAAAACATATTGAACTGTAGATAGGACCTATTATTTCCTCGTCGATTCAAATACACTTTATCAATGCGCGTCCCACAGCAAATGCTACGCTGCCTCTGATGTTTAGAAACTATCATCGCGTTATTTCAAGAAAATCAAACAAAACAAAAATACCATGCCAATCTCCAATATTTTCTTTCCGTCCACATAGCTTCTCCACATATTACTCGTTTGAAATATGATTTATAGTAATTATTATCTAAGAAGCCAGTTTCTGAAAAACGATGGAAATTGGGATAAAACACTGATTTCTTGCATCTACACATTACCTACAACTTTGTTTGGTTTATCTATACTAATGCATTTATTAATGCGTTAGAAAGTACGTTGATTTATTACACGTTTATTTTTTTTAAAAGACCTAACTTAATCAATTACTCAAAAATCGATGTGAATTTTCGGCAAAGGGCCGATCGCAGAATGATCGCAGAAGAAGAAGAAACCACATTCTGAAGGACATTCGCTCAGGGATGCGCCTTAAGCGAAGAGACGGTAAGTAGATGGGGAACAGCACTGTCATGTGCAGGAAGACAGTGTTATTGTGACATAGAGCTATATTCTGCGCAGCACAGGGGCGGAAGTCTCGACACGTCAGCACGAGTTAGCGACCATAACAACAGTTGTTGAATCGCCACAGTCTAGGAGTTTACGTTAGCGACTTGCTACAGTGCAAGTGATATCACAGGTCATTTCAAATTTAACCTACAATGCTTTCACAATACAATACAAGTTAGAGATAGAATATAATAAACTTATGTAGAAGAGTCCTACCACCTACTTAGTGATAAGCAATAATTAAGACCACCTGATTAACCACCTGAGGACCAGAGTAGGTAAATAGTACCACGGGGGCAATAGTACCACGTGTTAATAGTAACATAGCCAATATTTCGGTTACTAAGCAATGCTTAGATGTGTGAGTGTTTAGAAACTAAAGACCCGTGCGTGTGCCAACTAGTTTGCCAGTACGGCGCGGACACAGCGCGCGGCGGACGTCGATTACGGAGCATCAAACATTTTTGTCTCTCGCTGTAAGTATACTACACCCTGTTGAATGCTTAGTTAAATATAAAATAATGCATGATTTATATTAATACTATTACCATTCGAAAGTGCGCAAACTAGACGACAAAATAAGGTTTGAGTTTGTTAATTTTGTTGATTAATTCACAGATATTTTTGTATATTTTTGAAAATTGCGTTTATGGCACAATTGTACCACAACTCGCGGGGTTAGTTGTAACGGTACAATTAACCCGGTGTTACTTATTACCCCACTATTTTTTTTATACAAAAAATGTTTTTTTTTCTCGAGACCACTTGACCACTAGGTCACCTAACCACTTAATAAGCCGCTAACACTGGCCTAAAGTGGTATATTCTATGACCCATGACTATCAAGTGAGGTTGGTGCCGATTGAATGTAATTCTCTTAGAAACCTTATTTTTTATTTCTTTGTTTTTCTTTACAGATGCCACGAAATCGTGCTAAGACAACAAATCGTGGGTCGAAAGATCTACTTTTGTATGAGCAAGCCTATGAAGAAGTTCTTGAAGGGAGATCTATCAGGAGTGCCGCACAAATGTTTGATTTGTGTCATGTTTCGTTGATGAGATACAAGAAGAAACGAGAAAAAGCAGCAGAAAATGAAATTGTAAAAATGGGCTATAATCCAGCTAAAAAAGTGTTTGACGATGCTCAAGAAGCTGAAATTGCAGACTATCTTATAAGAACTGCGGACATTTATTATGGATTGTCTCCAAAGCAAGTGCGGCGATTGGCCTATGAATTAGCCATCAGGTATAATTTAATGAGACCTGAATCTTGGGATCGTAATGAAACTGCTGGGGCTGATTGGTTCTCTGCTTTTATGAAACGAAATCCCCAGTTATCAGTTCGATGCGCCCAAGCTACGAGCTTATCAAGAGCGACAAGTTTTAACCGGCCCAATGTTAATACGTTTTTTGATAACTTGGCAAGAGTTATGGATCGTGACGGGTTTGAAGCCAAAGATATATACAATATGGACGAAACCGGAATTACGACGGTACAGAAACCAGACAGAATAGTAGCAAAAAAAGGCATGCGACAAGTCGGAGCGCTAACGTCAGGTGAACGTGGCACTTTAGTCACTGTGGCTACAGCTGTCAACGCTTTGGGGAACGCAATACCGCCTATGTTTGTATTCCCGCGCCTTAGATATAGTGAACATTTTGTAAGGGATGGACCAAGCGGCAGTATTGGTGGTGGTAATTCGTCAGGGTGGATGGAAGAAACACAATTTCTTAATTTTTTAAAGCATTTCAGAAGTCACACCAGATCATCTCCGGAAAACAAAACACTACTTCTCTTGGATAATCACCCATCCCATATAACTATTGCAGCATTAGACTACTGCAAGGATAATGGCATAGTAGTGTTATCTTTCCCACCACACTGCTCTCACAAGTTACAGCCCTTAGACCGTTCCGTATACGGCCCTTTAAAAAAGGCAGTTAACTCTGCATGTGACAGTTGGATGAGAAATAACCCAAGACAAACAGTGACTATATACCACATTCCATCAATTGTGACTACCGCTTTTCCTCAGGCGTTGACGATTCGTAATATACAGGCAGGATTTCGTTGCACAGGGATTTATCCCTTCAACCGGGACATATTTGATGACTTAGATTTCGGAGCTTCGTACGTAACAGACCGACCTCTGACAAATTTAGCTAATTCACAGTCACATACAAATAATGAAATGATCAGTCCACATGCAGAAGATGAATCTGCTACAACTCCAGAATCAAATTTAAATGATCCTGAAAACCTAATTGATCCTGATTTACAAGCAGCAGATAAAGAAATCATCACAGCTTCTGAACCCCAAATTAATACTGAAATTTTCACAGAGAATGTGCCATCAACGTCAAAAAATTTAATTTCAACAAGTAATATATCAAACTTACGCTCATCCCCAGCTATTCTCTTTTCTCCAGAAAATGTACGTCCCTTACCGAAAGCACCACCACGCAAATCATCTAACAGAGGCAGAAAGAAGAGATACTCCACTGTGTACACAGATACTCCAGAAAAAGAAGCAATAAGAAAAGACGCAGAAGAGATAGAAAGAAAAAAAAGAGCGAAACAAACAAAACGTGATTTGAGCTGCATTGATAAAGGGAAAAAGAAAACGAAAATTTCCAACACAAGCCGTAACATACCAGAAAAAGATGACGAGGAAGATGAAGACTGCTTTTGTCTTGTTTGTATGGAGTCCTTCACCGCTAGTCGCCCAAATGAAAAATGGATTCAATGCGCAGACTGCAAGTTTTGGGCCCATGAAGAATGTACACAACAAGAGGGTTTCACATATACTTGTCATAATTGTGAATCTGACTAGTTTAAACGTACTAGATAATATTGCAAGACTAATTATTTTAGTTGTTTTAAGTTTTTTTTTTATCTTGTACTTTTTTTCAAAGACTGACCTTCTTTGTTTGATGTCGGTTAAATTAAATATTTGGGGATAATTGTAACATGGGTCAAAAGTAACACTCATGTTATGTTTGGAAATTTTAAATTATTAAAAACATTACGTATTTTGGAATTATAATGATAATCTTTGTATGTATTGCAGTAAAAAGTAAGTTGAGATGTTTCGTTCAATAAGAATTGTAACTATTTAGTTTTTAACGAGAAGACGTTGTTTTGTTTTTGTTGTCCATTATGTTAAAGTTTTAAATAGAAATTATAAAGTATTTTTCGAGAGACTGAAACTTAAGACTATGATTAGTAGATGGTAAATAAATGAGACTGATTATGTAACCACTTTTGTTTTTATTTCATTTTTAAACTGTGTTACAACTAACCCTATGTAAGTGTTAATAGTAACACTGGTTAGTGTTCACTTTAGGAATGAATTACATTAAGTCCTATGTAATATAATAAGAATTTATCTCTAAATTATATCGCTTCAAAAGTTTCTTTTTCGTAATGTATATAGTTTTTTCCAAAATTATGAACTATTTCGCCACAATCTCAGAAAAAGTAAAATTTGTTACTTTTGCCCCCGGTCTACCTACTCACGTGTGTGATTCTGCACCAAAATTACATGATTTATTTATTTATTTTAGCTTGTAGTTTGCCCACGTATGTTTATAAGCAATTCCTCATATACTTACTTAGGAAGGTAACTATTAATAGTTTTATCAGTGAGTTATCCAAGTGCAGTCAGAGTCAAGTTAGGTTCTATAGTAAAAAGATGGCGCAGAATAACAGCTAATAGTAGACCGATGGATAAATTACAGTTTGTAGGGCAATTGAGAGGAAAAAAAAACAACCTTTCGTAATACAAACATAATACACACTTTTGTAAACTTTGCCTACACTCGAGCATTACGAACATTTAATGGTTAAATTTTATGGATTCATAATAACGGCGTCAAAACTGAAAGAAACACTCATCTAGGAAAACTAAACAAAATCAATGATAGCCATTTTGGTATTTTTTAGCCAAGCGCCAACTTAAGTACCTAATTATGGCTAATAGTACAAATAAAGCCGTTCATAAAAATATAAATTACATAACAACAAAGTACTCGCAAGTTTACCCTTACTGGTCTTTTTGCTCTGAAAAAGGCTGCGTGTCGGAGGATCATGATATTTAATGGAAATCGGAAACTTAGCAATTTTCGTCGCCTTAAACTTTGGCGGTAGGTTCCTTTTTATTATCTTAGTAGGGGGTCTATAAAAGTTTGGGGCGAAAGTCATTGTGCGTGCGATGGGGAGTACGAGGTAATCGTTTTAAATTGATATTTTTCTCGGTCCTATATCTTTAAGTTACCTCGCGTAAAAAATAACATCTTTTAAGAGTTTAAGGTATTTAGGTCATCTAAGTAGGTATACTAATATTATGCAGAGGAAAGATTTGTTTGTTTGTTTGAATTGATAGACTCCAAAACTAATTTTTCTTTTGGTGTTTTCTATTACGATTTGATTTCCTCCATTAGAATCGGATTTCTTCGAATCTACGGATGATGTAGGAACATTATCCGTGGTGAACATAGGCTATATTTTGATTCATCATCATCATCCATCACCATGCGGGTGAAACCACGGAGCGCAACTATATAGTAACCGGTAATGTAAAGTTCGGTTAACACCGAACTTTGGTTAAATTTTAGCACTTGGCACTAACGTGCCACGCTGTAACCCCACAGCTGAATCGGCCGGCTCGACCAGAGAAGTACCACACTCCCACATAACACCGACGTGAAGTAACATAGCTTGCTATTGCGTTTCGTCGGTTTGTGGGAGGTTCCGGAGGCCTCATTCCACCTTCCATATTCTCCGTCTCCTTACCCCTTCCCTCTCACCCCTTCAATCTCTTCCTGTCTATCATCCTTCCTCAAAGGTCAGCAACGCATCCTCGAGACCTCTGGTATTGCGGATGTCCGTGGGCGGCGGTATCACTTACCATCAGGAGAGCTTGTTCGTTTGCAATCCTATCCTAATAAAATTTAAAACGAAGAAATGCAACAGAAAATAAAGTATATTTTAGATAAAAATAGCTACTAACCCAATAGAAGTTGTAACGATGAATATAGTTGATACCGTAAGTCTATGGCTATTTGGTAGTGACCTTGCATTCGAAACAAGGGTCCCCGGGTTTGATCCATGACCAGAGCAGATGTTTGTGTGATGAGCACAAATGTTTGTTCTTGGATCTTGAACGTTTGTGACGTGTTAATGTGTGTGTGTCCATGCCTCCACAAACAGGGAAATACTAGTCTGGGGTGTGAGTGTGAGAACGTGATTATGATTTGATGAAAAAAAATACTTAACTGAGTTAAGGCTGATTAAATAGACGGGAGTGGTAAGGTGGGTATATACATATCACAAATAATGTGTTATATATAATACGAAAACCTAGGCGCGCAAATTCGACAACCCATTTAATTAAAAGCATTTATTATGTCTGTATTTTCTGATAACTGCCTTGTAATAACACAACCATGAAACTGGCCAATTATATAAGATACACACGATGCGAGATAAAAGATTTTTCCGAATATACTTACGGCTGAACATGCATACAATAACGATTCTTTTTGGAAATGGTTAAATAGAGGTGTCATTTAAAAACAACTTGGGTTTATTGTTTTTTATTTCCCACAAAAACGGATTGCCTACTAACAAACACATCATTGCTACAAACCTACTGTTGGTGTTGGACACATTGAGTTGAGATGTGATCTTTTCGTTTTAATTTTTCTGTGGATATTAAGCCACTTTTGAAAATTCTTTTCTGTCACTTTGTATGTAGAGGCTCTACATAGGTACAATCGAAGGGTAATAATATTGTCTGTTCATGAAAAATATGAATTATTAGCGTTAAATTTTGACAAAATAATGTTAAAAAAATATATTTAACATAAATTTAACCTATAAATTTACACAAATTATTTACATTATTCAATTTTTCGCAAAACCTAGCTGCTTAACGTTTTTCATTGTTGTTAATGGAAGCACTTTAAATTACCTGGAGAATGACGCTAAAATGACTACTCTAAGTGCCATAACAAAAAGTTATTTCTGGATGAATTTTACCCCTGTGGTAAGCACACACACGATTAAATAAATTAAACATAATAAGTACTTATTATGTTTAATTAATTTAAAAAAACTACATAAGAAAAGTAAATATTTTTCTTATAAAAACACAGGTACATTGGGTTTTTACACGAATGCAAGCAACAAACGCAAAAATTTTTCAAAGTGACCTCGGTTCATCAGATAAGCCACAGCCCGTAGGACCACCTGGCTTGTTGCCCAACGAACCTCGTTTCGTCAGCTACATCCATGTTTTTTGCAAGAGTGCTTCTCTTGTGTTCGGCACGTTGGAATAAACCGTTTGCTTCATATGACCCTAAAATAAAAAACAATAACAATAAAAAACCTATAAATATTATTTTATACTTGCTTAATTTTGTTTTAGTCCTCTTTGTACGACCCCCCTTTAAGTAGTTGTTATCATCAAACGAGAGGCAGTTTTGCGATATAGCAACCTCATCTTACTAGACTAATTATAAGGTTAGTTTAATGCTAAAGGTCATCAAGACCCATTAAGGTGTCACATTTCCCGAATTCAAAAGATTAAGCAACCGGCGCCGGGCACCGTCCCCGCTATCAGTTTCTTACCAATTATCCACTCATTAATTCATTATAATCGAACGCAACAAGGGTTTCGTACTGTCACCAAACTGTCAAGGGAAGAGGGAACGAAACCTAACCCCGGAATGCTCCGAATTTATGCGACGTAATTTTCTACTTCCATTAATTAAACAAGAAAACAGATCGGCTAGATAAAGGACTATAAATCTAAATGATGAATAGGTAGGCTCATTGTGGATCGGAATTGTAAATTGCTTATTTGCGCGTAAGTATTTGTTAGGGAATCTGCAGATAAAACGTACGGTACGGCGTCCCTGCCAAGCAAACAGATGCGAAGGTTTGTATCGGCTATAGGAGATTAATTTGCTGGTTGAACTGGGGCTTAGGTCTATATCTATTGACTGCTTACGCAGTGGAGCAACAGTGGAGACCTATTAGTAACAGTACACTAGTCATTGATCTGATTAAATTCCTAAGCTTGGAACGGGAGCTGCTGCGTTAGACCTAGCTAATTCGATGATAATATGATCACGACTTGTGCAAGAAACTTCGATTATCCAGCCAGTGTTCATATAATATGGTCAATTCTAATAATTAGGTAAATAGTAAACGTATACGAAAGTGGGGACTAACTCTGATCATTTGAAAGAATCGGGATTTGCAATTCCGACCATTAAAAAGTCCGATGTTTAGAAACTGTAATAAACAAAAAAATGCATATATCATATGTTATTTTATACTAATTATCTACCTAGTTCCCATTAACATTAATTAGAAAGTCTAGGCCTACTGCATTTAGGTATGAAGGTATGTTTAATTTACATAATTTTGTCACGAAATTTTGATAGTGTTAGCTTGAAGTCGCCATTTTGTAGAACAAGTGTATAATGACTGATATACTAAACAGTCTATATAGATACATGTAGTATTGATAATAAGCAATGAAAGATCATTGAGAAACACTTGACACAAGTCGGTAAGTCATTGACATAAATTTAAAATACGTCTTACGCATAATTTATTCTTATGACTTACCGATACAAAAACGCGTCCTTCAGGTATTAACCCAGTACCATAAATTAAAATCAAATTTTTCAAACAGCTAGTTAATAATATATATAAAAAATTATTAAATAATGCGTATTAGGCCAGTTTTCGCCCAAAAAGTTAGTTATAGTCTAGATGAATCTAGTTTCCGACCATGATTTGGAATAATGAAAATAATATAAAAATTTAAGCATTTATAATAACGAACAAATAAACAATGTGAAAATGTATTATTTAATATAAAATCAACAATATTTTTTGGTAACAATATATTAGCAATATACTATTTATTTTTAAAGATACAGGATAAATTAAGGTTTTTATGATTTTTGCAAGTCTTGTTACGACAATTTATTATTTACAATATTACGTAAATATATAACGATATAATATAAATAAAGTACGTATCTTATATTTATATTCCTAAGTAAATACAATTTTTGTAATACTAAAACCTGGGCAAAATCAATAATTACTAATTGTAAGATTCAGTTTTTGTCCACTTTATTTTAAACATGGTCGAAAAAGAACATTAGTTTTAAGAAAAGTTTATGTATTCGTCCATTTTACTTTTTTTTTGTCTAGCAGTACCAACTATCAGGTGGACCAAAAGTAAATAATGTTCCACTTTATTTGGTAGATTAAACAGGATTGAGCATTTTTTTTAAATTTTACCTGAGAATTTCTGTTTGCGTCCAAGTGGTCGTAAGCTGAACTATGCGAGAAATTCACAAAGTCAAAGTCAAAGTCAAAATCATTTATTCAATTTAGGCATCAAAGACGCACTTATGAACGTCAACTTTTCATTATAATGTACTTTAAAGACTCTACCGCCGCGTTCCAAAATATATAGACACCACCGAGAAGAAGCGGCAAGAAACTCGGGGCCATTCTTTTTATATAGATGTTTACAATGTTTCTACTTAGGCAGAGTGACAGCTTGCCAGAAGTGGAGTATTCCAAGCATCTTTATCTTCTATATAAAGTCGTACTTTATAGTAAGCTTTTTTTTATTAAAACGTTTTTTACAGTCAACTTTAATTTGCCCTCTGTGAGCTCAGTTATGTGTATAAAATCCCAAAATTGTATTGTAAAAACGCACACATTTTCTTAGGAATGACTTATTAGTCTTCGCATGTCTAAAACTAGGTACAGCTATTCTATTTGTATTTCTAGTATTAAAAGTGTGGTGATCACTATTTAACTTATATTTATGTAAATTTTTACGAACATACATTATATTTTCAAATACATATAAAGAAGGCAACGTTAATACGAGTATATTGATTTCTTTAAATAAAGCTCTCAAAGAATCACTGGGACCCATTTCGTATATAGCTCGAATAGCACGTTTCTGAAGGATAAAGATGGTCTCTATATCAGCCGCTGAACCCCATAGCAATATCCCATATGACATTACGCTGTGGAAATATGCAAAATACACTAACCGCGCCGTAGAAGCGTCTGTTAGCTCTCTTATTTTACGTGCCGCATATGCAGCAAAACTTAGTCTCCCAGACAGGGCATTTATATGTGGACCCCATTGTAATTTTGCGTCAATTTTAATGCCTAGGAAGGCTGTTGCCTTGTCCATTACGAGTTTAACTCCATCAAGCGTAACGTTGCACTCCAAATATGGAACAGTAGCCAAAGAAAACTTCAAACATTTTGTCTTCTTTGAATTCAGAAGTAAATTATTATTTGAGAACCATTTAGATATACTAGATAGAGCGTTGTTTACTTGAATTAGTGTGCTATCTTTCCTATCTACTTTGAAAATCAAAGATGTGTCATCTGCAAATAAAACAATATCACAAAGATCCTTCGCCATAAGTGGCAAATCGTTAATGTATACTAAGAACAAAAAAGGCCCTTAAATGGACCCTTGTGGAACACCCATTTTAATTATAGATCCTGAAGATGTTACACCATATATAGGGCAGCAATAATTTAGGTGTAAATGTATGTAATTTAAATGTATTATTTAATTGAATAATTAACTAGAATTTTGTGATTAATTAATTAATATAAGATGTACCTTATTTATTTATACTTACACAACTATGTTTTGGTAACGAAATATAGCATTTATTATTATTATTATTATTCTCTGTATATCAATTATATCACGGGTTTAACCCGGCCCTTTACATAGGCATAAGTGGGGCTGTAGCCAACACTTAGAGGCCTGCTTGGTATAAAACATACAATGTAGTATAAAAACAACTTTCGGATGGATGGGACATGGTATATCTATTATAAAAATGGGTAAAATGGCAAGGCTATTGATATGATCTTATTAGTGATAAGAAGATAGTGGGCTATGGACGAGACTACGGCACCTGCCAACTTCAGTCTCATTATACATTTTTGGGCAGGTGGTGACTTGCCACCCACTAAACGGGCCCCCCATAAGAGCCACCATCAATGGTTAAATCAATGGTTGGTGTGGATGGCTGAAGGGTGTCGAGAGGTGTGCTGCGGTTTCACTAGAGCGCTACTACCGGCGTTATGCCCTTTAATACTTCTACCCTTGGAGCTTTTTGTTACTTGCTCTTGCGTCTCCACCCCCAGACGGCCAATTAAGGCAAGCTGGGGGTCAGGGGTCTCATTTATCCCCAGGGAGAATCAGGGTCCGCGGTGTCGCCATTCACCGACGGCTCGCCTCAAAGCCGCCCCTGCGGTATTATTATTATTATTATTATTTATGCCAACCTTTTGCATCCTGTCAGATAAATATGACTCGATGACATCAAGCGCAGCTCCACAAATACCATAATGGAAAAGCTTTCGAATGAGTATACGGTGTTCCACACAGTCAAATGCTTTAGTGCCGCCGTGCAAGAACGAGTTATTTTTTGTTGTGTTGTGCATAATAAATTACATTTTAATAGTTAGAGTAAACTTCCAGTTCTAAAATTATAATATTTCTGTGCATTAAACCTCTACGGACATAGTGCAGTGATTAAAATCTACCGGTTTATGTGTTAATCAAAAATAAACACGATTATCAATCACCAACAACGACGATAAGCAAAATATTTGCCGTCTCTCGATTGCAACGCGTAAGTGCCGCGTATTGCATGGCGCTTACGCTGCTTTGGACGCGACCTGCGAGACTCGTCCGTTAACATTGTTCGCTGTAAATACGAGTATATCGAGGCGTTCAATACAAAACATATTTGTTTACCGCTAAAGAATCCGAGGACACAAACAAACGGGTTAAACGGAGCACTACAACATATTGCATTTTTTAAACAATGGCTCAAAATAATAATATCACCACAAGGAAACCGAGACGAAAATCAGACATGGATGTGTCAAATATAACTTGGGACGATACTTTCCTGAGTTCTACACTATCTGGAAGACTTGACCTATCAACAAAGAGCGTTCCGGCGGGTTCGGAAGACAGTTTAACCGAAATTATACAGCTGAAACACGACATTGAAATTTTACGATCAGAAAATGCCATTGCTCATGAGGAAGTAAGCAACCTCAGCCTTGAGAATGCGCAACTTCGAAAAGCACTAACGGAAAAAGACAGACAGATACAATTTCTTAAAAACATATCTACCTCTGTTCCTAGTACTCCAACAGCTACTACTCTCTATAAAAAATCTGCCACTCCAACTTTGAAAAGGCTAACGAATGTCCGAATGAAAATATCCCGTCTTTCGCCTATCAATAACTATAGGAGTTTTTGTCTTGCTGCTACACCCCAAAAATCACCAATCAGTTCTACAGTATTGACTAAACAGTCAAAAAATGTAATTACCCCCAGGACAGAGAAGAATGGATCTCAGGAAGCTCTATTGGAACTACACGATGCAACAATGTCAGATAGACACATTTCGACAGATCGCGCTACAGGTACCCAAAACAAGATATGTATATTAGGTGACGAACAGGGTCGTGGGTTAGCCATTCAGCTATCCAATAAGCTTAGGAATAATGGCTATAATAGGCACGATGTTTTTAGTATAATTAAGCCCATGGCTAAAAGTAGCGAGATGTTAAGATCTTGTGAGAGTTTGGTCGCCTCGTTAAAACGCGAGGACATAGTCGTATTGGCTATTGGAAGGAATGATACAGATCCGTATAAGTTACTATCCGATTTCAGTAACATATTGTACCTATTGCGACATCTCAACACCATTGTTATTAATGTTCAGTATAACCCATTCTTGAACGAATGTATGTTAAATAATAAAATGAGGTTACTTGTCCAAAATAACAATAAAAGCAGATTTGTTCAATTGAATTGTAAAGACATTAACCACCGAACATTTGTAAGTAAATTAACTTTTCAATTGCAGGTAGAGATTGAATTTTTGGCTCACAATAAACTACTATACAAAAAGCATATCTCTATTGTAAAAAAAAGTACTGAACATGGACCAAACTTGCCATATACAGGCGTTAAACCACACCTGTATCAGGCCAAGCTTACTCTACCACATTTGAATGAAAATGAGGTTGTTGCAAATAACTCAAATGTCAAAAAGGGGACTATTCCGTACTACTTTTTAAAGATAAAAGAACCAGCAGTAAGTCATAAAATATCGCCGTGTACAACTCATAATAAAATGAGGTTTTTTCGTGCCTAAAAATAAACGTCATGATAATATTATATTATTTCATCAGAATATAGCAGGGGCAATAAATAAAACTGAAGATCTAGTTTTCACAATAACGGAATTTTCTCAAAATAATAAAGAAATTAATGTTGTTTGTCTAACAGAAACTTTTATAAAGAAAGGGACTGAGCAGTTACTAAAGCTACCAGGATATAAGTTAGGCTCGTCTTGTTCGCGTAAAACAAAGAGAGGAGGGTCTTGTATACTTTTAAAAAGTTGCATGGAATATAAAGTAATAAGTTGTGCAAGTGATCTAGTTTGTGATGGATTCGAATGCTGTGGAATAGAATTGTTACATAGAAATATTATTATTATCTGTATTTACAGAAGACCTAAAAGTAAGCCACATTTGTTTCTAGATAATCTAGAAACACTTTTAAGTAGAGTTTCAAGCCGGTTTAAAAAAATTATATTATGTGGTGATTGGAATCTCAACGTTTTAAAACCATGCAATGCATGTAAGAAACTTATAGGTAATCTAAAAAATTTTAATATCGAATTGCACATAAAGTCACCAACGAGGAAATTATCATGTCTCGACCAGATCGCTTCTAATATAAAAAATACGATAGCTGAAGTTCACAACTTAGGTCTCTCAGATCATGAAACAGGTCAAATTCTTATTATAAAAGTAAATAAAAAACCGAAATTATTTAATTGGCATGAGAGAGTACGAGACTTTAATAAACATAATATTTATAAATTCTGTAATTACATATCATCATTATCTTTCTAATGTATATGATCAGTCGAATCTACAAGACGCTTTTCAAGAATTTCATGGACTCTATTCATTATTTTTCTTTCTATGTTTTCCTGAATTTAAAGTTAAGAAATCGAATAAAGTAATTAAACAAACATGGTTAACAAAAGGATTACGGAAATGTTGTGTAAAAAAAAGGTTTCTTTATCTAAAATATCAGCAAACTGGATGTAATAAAAAAACAAGCAAAACTACGTATAAAAAATATGCTAAAACTCTCAAAAAATGTATGTATAGGTCACAACAAATACAGAGTAAACAATATATAGAAAATAATAAAAATAAATGTAAAGCAGTATGGGACATTATTAACGACAAAATTGGTGACATAAATATAAAGCAAGAGATCGAAAGCATAACATACCATAATAAAATTTACACTGACCCTGTAGACATAAGTGAAATATTTAACCATTTTTATATAGACTTGGCCAATCAGAATTTTAAATTTAAAATAGACAACATTAATGAAACCATGACAACTAAAATGTATGACACAATATTTTTAAAACCAACTGACCCAATAGAAATTCACAAAATAATAACTAATCTTAATAACACAAACTCAGTAGGTATTGATGAATTAAATACGAAAATGCTTAAGAACTGCGCTAAATACATAAGTGAACCTTTGAGTTTCATAGTAAACTTGTCACTCGAGGAAGGCACTTTTCCAGATATGCTAAAGAAATCTATAGTCAAGCCTCTGTTTAAGAAGGGTGATACTACAGACATGAACAACTATCGTCCGGTAACTTTGATACCAGTTATGTCAAAGATACTCGAAAAAGTAATGTTAAAGCGGCTCTACGACTTTATAATAAGTCAGGAAATATTGAAGGACGAACAGTTTGGGTTTCGTAGAAATAGTAGCACTTCACTTGCATGTTTTAACCTCGTAAAAAAATTAACAGAATGTATAAATGAAGGAACACCAATCACAGCTATCTTTCTCGACATGTCTAAGGCTTTTGATTTTGTAGACCATGAGTTACTCCTTTATAAGCTTGAAAAATATGGAATAAGAGGGACTGCTAATAATTGGGTTAAAAGTTATTTATCCAATCGTAATCAATGCGTAGAAATAGCAAAATTACATGATAAGAATAAAATAAACAGTCGATCTTAAAGTAAACCGATTTGGAGTCCCGCAAGGAAGTGTGCTGGGACCATTTCTATTTCTTTTGTACATTAATGATCTTCCAAATGTCACTCATCACCAAACTATATTATTTGCGGACGACACAACGTTAATTGTAAAATGTACAAATTTAAATACATATGAACGTGATATAAATGTTGCACTTGATAAAATAATTAGCTGGCTAAAGTATAATAACCTTAAAATTAATGTAAATAAAACAAAAATGGTGCAGTTTCGAAGCTACATGAAATCACGTTTAGACCTAAACATATTCCACGAAAATAATAAAATAGATGAAGTCAACTCAGTAAATTTTCTAGGAATAATGATTGACGAACATTGTGATTGGAAAACACACGTAAACTACATCTGTGATAAACTGGACAGGTTCGTCTTTGCAATAAAAAAGTTACGGTTGACGGTATCCACTGAAGCAGCTCTCAGTGCCTACCATGGATATGTATCCTCGGTGCTCTCATACGGGCTCTTAGTTTGGGGCAATTCCGTTGAAATAGAAAAGGCCTTCATCATACAAAAGAAGTGTCTGAGAGCGATCTGTGGAGTCTGCAGTATAGACAGTTGCAAACCAATTTTTAAAAAATATCGTATCTTACCTCTGGTTTGTATGTATATTAGAGAACTATGTGTTTTTGTAAAGCAACATCCACAATATTTTGTCTTGAACCATACTGTCTCAAGTATAAATGTGAGAGATAAATTTAAACTCTACCAGCCGAGATGCAAGCTGGTTATGTGTAAAAGGAATGTTTTTATTAATGCGATTAAAGTTTATAATAAATTGCCTAATTCATTTAAAGATATGACATTAAATATTTTCAAAAAAAAGATTACTTTATGGCTGCTTGACAACTGTTTTTACACATTAAATGAGTTTATGACATTCAAAGTTTCTACACTATATTAATTCCTTGACAGTATCTAAGTATATGGAAAATTTTAATATTATTTTTTCTTATTTGAGCATTATAATTATAATTATTTATAAAATTTTGACATTTTGTATTTTGATAGATGATAACTTTTAAAACTGTACCTATTTGTATTTTGAAAACTTAGTATAAGTCTTAAAACTTTGCACACCATTGTTATGGTAGAATGATATGGACATATATTTTAAGCGTTACATCTGCTGTATCTGTACAACATTCTTGTGAATAAATGATTTGATTTGATTTGATTTGATTAGAGAGATCACAAAAAACACCAATAGCATCATGTGAGCTCTCCCAAGCCTTTAAGACATACGTCATTAACTTCACACCGGCATCCGTAGTTGATCTTGTTTTCGTGAAGCTGAACTGATTTTCGTGCAGTATTGAATGCTCGTTGAAGTGCGCCAAAAGTTGTTTGAGCATATTTTTTTCAAAGATCTTACTCAAAATTGGTAGTATAGATACTGGTCTATAATTTGAGGGGTCTGTTTTCTCTCCAGCCTTAAAAATTGGAATGATTCTACTATATTTCATTAAATTAGGAAAGGTACTATGATATTATATATATATTATACTACTATATTACTATATTATACTACTTATTTAATCTATACAAAGACTAAATAAGCGGGCCAAAATAGGACCCAAAAAACTAATAATTGGCTCTACAATTTTTTCTGATATCCATAAGTCTTCAGTATTCTTTATATTTAAGCTTTTAAATGTTTTTATAATTTCAACAGTTGAAGTATATTCAATAGAAAAACTGGGTACTTCGTTCGTGAAATTAGCTTTAAGAATAGCTTCTGCTGCAATTGGGCAAGAATTTAGTGACTTGGTGACTTCTAGAAGTAAATTAGAGAAGTAATTATCAAAAGTATTTGCTACATTTATTGGTTCTGAGACAGTCTGACTGTTAATTACAAGGACACATGCAGTGTCTTTTGGTTTATTTTTGCCGGTCTCAGTATTTATAGTTTTCCAAACTGTTTTTATTTTGTTATCCGATTTTCGAACTTTATCTCTAATAAACAAAGCACGCATACAAACAGTCTTAAATAATTTTGAATAAGTTTTGACATAATTATGGAAAACTTTATCAGATGTCATAGTTTTTTTATGATATAACTCATACATGGTATCTCTACTTTTTTGAATACCTCGAGTAGCCCAGTCACCAAAAACTAACTTCCCACTTGTACACATTTTAACCTTTGGACAAACTTCATTGATCTCGGTACTAACTAAAGATAATAATCTATAATAATAATCGTTACGGTCCACTTCAGAAAGATTCGCGATGCAAAGTTTTGCTTCAATATTTTGCTGAAGCTTTCCGTGCTACTAGTTGTTAACGGCCTATGTTCGATTATCATCTTTTTCATATTTTTATTGCCATTAAATTTTATCGCAAGGCCCTTGTGATCAGACCTAACACCGGTCATAATTGTAGTTTCCTTAGCCTTACAATTTGAATAAATATTGTCTATGCAGGTAGTTGAATGGTCAGTTATTCTAGTGGGCTCAAAGAATAAATAAATCAAATGGAATGATTTAAACAGTGCAATTAGGTTTGTTTTATTTGATGAATCTGTTAATAGATCGATGTTGAAGTCACCACAGATATAGATTTGTTTGTTACATTTAGAGATTTTCTTTAAAATTTATTCCATTGTATCCATAAAATTTTGAAAATTTGATTTATTCTCTTTACCATATGGTGATATACACACAACACTAGATGCTTTTCCACCTCTACACAAGCTACCTCACAGACACATTCTAACGCACATCTAACTAAGTCATGCCGCTCTTTGAACTTGATATTGTTTCTAATTAATATAATACAGCCTCCTCCTTCAGCGGATGTGCGGTTGAAGGAGCTAGCCACCTGGAAATTAGTTATATTAAATAACATCATATCTATTTTAAGCCATGTTTCGGTAAAGCACAACACATCAAAAGGATGTTAATTTAAATGAAGTTCAATGTCAAGTATTTTGCCAGAGAAACGATTAATGTTTTGATAATACAATGTCATATCAGATTGTTTCTCTTTTGTCTTACTTAAAAGTTTAAACAATTTATATTATAAGTACTTGTACTTAGTACTGTTATGTCATTTGAACACTTCGTTATATTTCCTATAACTGCGTTAATATTATATGCTACTAAAGTAGCAATTAAATTCCTATATCTCTTAGGTAGGTACATCCTATCCCGGGTCAACTTAAAATTAGTAATACAATTATTACAATCAAAAAATATAAACTTGTCACTGTGACGACATGTCATATTATACATTAATGTATATAATGAATGAATGTGCTCATTCTGTCTTTTTGTTAGCACATTCGATTGTGGAAAAGATATTAGCATTATTTTAAAAGTATTAAGTTTGAGAAGAGAGGTAGTTCTAGTAATAATATCTTTTCTGTCAATACCTAAACCTGATCCTAGATAGACAACCACTATTGTGGTATTATCTATTTCAGAAGCCATGATTTTCTTTTCAATCTCAACATATGAGGCTCCAGGCATGCAGTGATTTATTACTGAACAGTGTTGCAAGTTACCTAATAGTGATCCAAAATTTCTGCCAATCGCATCTGAGAACACCAGAACTTTCTTAATATGATTTCGACATATGACATTCTCAACCTCCCCCTGGTCCGTTGATAAGATGATTTTATCATTTGAAGCTTCTATTGAATCAGACCCAGCTCTAGACAGTGACTGTGAGAGCTTGGGCTATTCCTCTCAATGTCTCTCACACTTTCCACATTACTAGTATATTAATTGTAAAGTATTTTTAGTTTGGTGTTGTATGTGGTCAACGTTTCGCCATCAACTTTGCTTCCACTAATTAGTCAAACAAAGTGAGGCCAAACTGGACCTTGTGTGTATCTCGACGTTGCTCACTAAAGTGAGTCCTGTGTCACGGTCCTGTGATGAGAGTACCTAGATAAATATAGAACACAAATACTCCCCGGGAAAAGCTGGCTTAGGAATCCAACTTTTAAGTCCGTCGTTTTTCGTAACAGCTGTTTCCAATCCAAACGTCAAGTCCGGGTTGTATAAATACGACACGAATTTACTGGCCGATGAACCCGCACTACTATACGAACACAATGTTATATTTCTTAACTATAATTAACTAATTATATGCTAAATAACAATAAATTTTTCACATTCTAGTATTGGACCAACCTTCTTCTTCTTAGTCGTTCACTCTTGACAGAGTGGTCGTGGTTGAAGACGATGCCCTTTCTTTAAATAATGCAGCCCTCGCGATGCGCCTCCATCCATTGCGATGCAAGGGATCCGAAGCAGTCGCCGCCAGCACCACATTTCAAGTGCATCAATTTTGCGTCGGTCTCTGAGGTGAACCGTCCACGTTTCTGCGCCATAAAGAAATATCGGAAACACTAAAGTTTTCATTAGGTGGATTTTCGTGGCTTTGGTGATATTTCGGTTGCACCAGACTCTTTTCAGCTTATCAACGGCAGATCTTGTGATAGCACATCTTCTTCGAATCTCGTCCTCACAGCCCCCAGTGTTCGTGATCGTGGATCCGAGGTACACGTAGGATTGAACAATCTCACAGTTGCCAATCACAGAGATGTCAGGTTTATTCAGTTCAGCTCGGTCCACGATCATCATCTTGGTTTTGTCTCTGTTGATCGCAAGTCCGAAGGAGAGGCTTATTGTCTCTAAACGTGTCAACAGGTGTTCCATATCTTCTTTTGTTTGAGCGAGAAGAGTAGTGTCATCGGCGTATCTCAAGTTGGATATTTTCCGACCTCCCACTGAAATGCCCTTGTCCCACCGTTCTAATACAATTCTCATAATATACTCCGTATATATGTTAAACAGGAGTGGAGATAGTATGCACCCCTGCCGAACACCTGCATGTGTGTGAAAGCTTTTCGAGTCAACGTCGTCTATTCGAACAGTCGCAGTTCCGCCCTCGTAGAGTCGGCGTATGAGCCAAACCAGGTGGCTACCTGTGGACCAACCTATTTTTAAGAAATTCGGTAAACATACTTATTTACTACTTTGGCTTCTTTGTTCTGTAAATAAGTTGCCTTAACGAAAAACAACCATAGATCATGTTTAGAAACTTAATAAAACCCACCTTGAATGACTGCGCGCCATAATCTTTTTTCTACTATACGAACGCGTTTTTTTTACGAAACCAAGCGGCAAACAGCTGATCCTCTCATTAGAGTTTTAAAAGACAAAATATTTTTTTGTTTATTGTTCAGCATCACTTATATTAAAAGCTCGCAGTAGGTATATAATTGGTGTATCTAATAGTTTTCATTTTACTATTATAAATCTTTTTCGAATCGTACCGCCAAGTGGTCAAATATAGGAGCTGGACGCTGAACCAACGCAATCACCCGAACTATTTAAACGTCTGATGTACCTATCACACCTACCTATAAACGTAAACTATCTTATGTTTATAGGATGGTATTGTAATTTAATCCTAAAATATTCATACGTAGAAGTGAATCGTAGCCGCATGCAGAGTGGGCAGGTGGGCAGGTGGGCAAACACGTCTCTACTCTAAGCCTGTGACTATCATTATCTACTCAAAGCGGTGCGGTTTGAGATAGGACATTAAAGCCTGCCGCTGGCTGCCTCAGAGTAGACTTACGTACGAGTATTAGTGAAAGTTATGGAGCGGCTATGCAATGCCTGGCGAAAATATGGCCCATCACATGCACATACTGTATTGATTCTCCACATTAAGTACTATAGTTCTAGTTCTGTTTTTTACCAACAAGGTAACATGGTGTGGTTCTTCCCTATTTTTAATGTGATTCTAATTTTATGGCGGGTATATAATATCGTCCCCAGCTTCGCCCGTTTGGTTTTACTGCGAAAAAGAAAAGCTAAATAAAAACCTTAACTAAGCAAAATAATATACAAATGTGTGAAGTTGCCTGTAAATATTTATTGGATATGTATTACAAAATATAATTTATTTTATTTTAATGTATTTTTAGAAATGATAAAGCGAAGTATAATATTTATAAATAGTTAAGTTCTCAAGTAAGTAACTCTGTATGTACTCTTATCTTATTGAGAATAAATGTCTTTAAACCTTATATTAATAGAAATATATAGCGACACTTCCGATGGAAAAATGCTTATGTCAGGGATGCAGTATGCAAACTAGAAGAAACTGTCATTGAAGTGTCGGCGAGTCAACATTTCTTGAGGATGTCTCAGAGGCGAAACACGTCTCGAAGACTATCACGTGAGTTTTTCCACAATGCGTCCTTCTATCATTTGAACGTTTCTACGAGCATTTCGCTCTTCTACGATCAAAAAAAATGACTGGTCTATTTTTAATTACGCTTAAAACCGGCTAAGACTCGCGTAATATTTACCGGAAATATTCTCCGACCAGTTTCGAACTTATTTGAAGTTCATCTTCTGGGAGTCACTCTTGTGCACAGCGGCGAGCGCGGGCCACAGCACGTAACGTCAGTTACGTGTGCGTTTTAAGCGTAATTATGAACATAACTCGCGATAGTTTTCTATCTCAAAATGGTCTATTTTTTTTAATACTAGTTGCGCCCCGCGGTTACACCCGCATGAAGATGGATAATGACGATGTTGATGAAAATTATCCTGTGTTAATTCAGCGCCCCATCTACCTCCATGCCAAATTTCATCAAAATTGGGCCAGCCGTTTGAGGATGTTTGTTATTAGAATAACAAACATCCATTCATCCTTACAAACTTTCGCGTTTATAATATTAGTAAGATCAAATGTAACTAAACAATATCCCCATATCCGCCACCTGTCGATAAGCTAGTATATCGAGGTGGTTTTTAAAGCTGACAACACAATCGTTAAAATCGATTAAATATCGAACTTATCGACGATCTCAAACGTAATTTTACAGTTCCATGCTAGGGTTACCGTTATAATTGTTAAAAAACCTTATCGAATTTGTCTATAGATCGCTTAATTTTGTTACTTACTTGATTATTGACAAAATATCGATAAAGCCAGTTTTTTTTCGAAGTATGACGAATTCAAGATTCAAATTTATCGATCGCTAAGTTCGGTACTTGCACTGCAGTGATCTATGCTCGCACTACTGATTTGCATTGTTGTCAGTAATGACACAGAATAAATAATAGTTTTTGAAGATTTAAATCACTTGCTGCCCTACCATCTGTTCTGCCTCTGTTTTTCTGCGTCAGAAAGGGAAGTGTGCTCTAAATAATATCTAATTAAATACGGTATACCTACTAAAATGATTGCTTGGAAATATAGGGTGGTAACTACGTGCTAATCTGTGGCACTATCTAACAGGCCCAGCGCTGGCGAGGTTTAAGGAACTGAACCATCGCTATCAGTTAACGCCTGTAATTGGAAAATGGGTAGTTACTTCCTTTAGTTTATTTTACATGGGACTTTTGTTAGGTTAAATGTTATGTTATAAATTTAGGTACATAATGTTTTGTTGCCCCAAAGGCATGGGCATATTTCCTAATACAGGTAAGTTATTTTAAAACCATATTATGCGTTAATTCACGTAAAATGCTGAATAAAATTTGGCACGCATCGTTTCAATACCAAACGTGATACTTGCGTTATCTATTGTAGATACATATATATCTGTGTCTTTGGTTGTTAAGTGTAAAGGTGTCAATTATTATTTTAAATAAATAAATAAATTAATAAACTTCAGGTCTCAGGTGTTGTCTATGAACAAGAGCCTATAGGAATTGTCGAAGGTATTCACAGCGTTATTTAACTTTGACTTTACTTGATTTGTAGTTATGTAATTTTGATTATTTAAATTTTACTTTTGATTTCATTTATTTTGTTTTTGATTGTACTTTAATTTTATTTCTATAAATGAATTTACTTACACTGTTGTATTAGGACATTCCTGTAAAGATGGTTGTAATTGTACTTTGTATAAAATAAATAAATCTTCGCTTTCCATCAGGCGCGAGGAAGACACTTTGATGAACCAATATAAAAAAAATCTGTTATTGGCAGGTGAAGTAGTTAACACTAAACAAACGACGCTCGTGATAATATAAAAACACGGAACGTGCTCTATCTCGAATCAGGAAAAAATAATTTTCTCCTACTCACAATTATATTTCGATTATCTTCGGAACGAGAATTTTTAATATAATTTAAATTAAATCGTAAATGTTATCCTGCTATGTTGTTCATTGTTACTTCTTATAAAGTAAGTAATAAAATGTGTATTAATTTTATTTCAGTAACATGATCGCTTCCTACCTTCTCGTAATATAACAAGTGCAATTTGAAAAATGTAATACCGTTATCCATTACTTTGACAAAAAATAGTTATTGGAGTGTAACTCAAAAACTACTAGACCGAATTGGATGAAATTTAAATGGTACCATACAGCACCAGCTTTCAAACCAACCAATCGAAATTTATGAGGTAACAAACATAAAAAAACTGTCGAATTGAGTACCTCCTCCTTTTTTTGGACGTCGGTAGAAAACTAGTTGCGACCCGCGGTACCACGCACACAGTATGACTATCCTACAATTTCTGAAATTAAAAGCCTATGTCTTAATCCAGGTTACTGGTTATATGTAATTTTCATTCCAAATTTCACTCAATTCCTTTAAGCAGTTTCAACGTGAAGAAGCATGTAGGTTAGTACTTTAAAAACCATATAATAACAATGCTACGAGTACATATGTTTAACCCGATAAAAGGTTTCCAAAGAGTAGTGATTTTCCCCGCGGGTAGAACAACGGGGCGTGTAATTAAACACACACGTTGCAGTTCCTGGAAAAGTAGGTAGATTTCTGCTAAATCTATTGTATTATCAACGGGTTAATGTATAGTTTTGAACTGCACCTACACTCACAAATTTTCATATTCATATTATTACTCTGGAAGTGCTTAAAGAATCTGTTACATAAACATAATCAAATACTGATAAAATCAATGTTGTGTAAACCTTAAGATTTACAAAAACATGCTTTACAAAAAGGCTCTAAGTGAACATTTTAGTAGCTTAATAAAAAGCGGACGAGGTGTTTCGCAGGGCATTGTCGCACGATTGTTATATGCGTCAAACATTGTCGACTTTTAACAGCTTTAACCCTCTCTTACTCGTATTTATAGAGCCATCTTAAGTCGGGTGTCTGGTGAGAAGAATCTCAAGAGCACTGTGCGTAGAGTCACACAAAACGAAGTTAAATTGAGTCCTCTCATATGAAGTTGATGATCGCAGCTGTAATTGAGGAAAGGATAACCAAAAAAGGTGAATATTATATTATTCCATTATTATAGTATTCCATAAGGATAGATAGCATTAGTGTCTGCGCTATATCAAAAAGTACAAAAATACTTAGTGAACAATCGTAAAATAGGGCAAAACACTTATTAATAATTATGGGCCATGTAATTAAAAAAAAATTGTTATATTATTTACACGACTTGAATTTTAATTTAAAAGTCACGGTGGTTACCTAGATCCATTAAGTGCAGACAATCAAGCGTTTCTAATTTACCTTACATAAATGTATTGATAATAGGTTATTTGTTCACTGGGTACTTTTTGAAGGTATTGATATTTAATTTGCATAATAATTAATACAAAGAGTTTTTTTTAAAGATGTGAGGTGACAACAAGTGGTGTCTCCATTTCAGGATTCCAGAAGTGTAGTTATACGAAGGTAGTATCAGTAGTTAATTTGCCGTTTTCGTTCCATAAAGAGATCAATTGACAAGGATTATCTTTACAAAGCTGACACATTAAATATGCAAACGTTCGTGCTTATAAGACACAACTAAATTGACAAGTATTACCAACTGTATCGGTTTGGAAGTCACTCTTGTTGATTGAACTTCTATAACAACGACATGATATTACCAAAGCACTATTAATACGGCCACTATGACTAAAATAGGGTAACGGTTTAAGAAAGCACTTGGCTGTCATCAGGCCCTCGCGTTCCTTTGTCCATTTAGACGTCCCAGAGAAATGGACGCTCAGGCAGTGATAAAAGGCAACTTTTATTTAAAAGGACTCCAACGCGAGCGGAGAAACAGGTTTGTTGTGTATTTTCGCCTTAAGAGTAGGCATTTCCTTTGAATACCTCCTTTTTATTTTCGTTAGCACGCAGAGGAAATGGGGATTTTCATTATGTTTGCCCGAAACCTCCATGTAGATTTATTTGCTTAAGAGTTTTTGTGATTTCGCATTCGGTTCGTACTTAACTATATTAGGTTGTTTATTGATTAGTTCAATTTTTAATCGTATTAAAAGTAGAGCCAGCAAAGAAGTGAGTTTTTACATTTGCTAAGTTCCTACTTGTAGGTACTATTTAACCCGAAGAATTTGTCCACGTGGAAATAGTCATTTGCACAGAAAAGAGCAGACTGATATCCAACATCAGCTGCATTATCAGCCCACTACGTCCCCACTGTTAGGGAACTGACTTTCTCAAAGAGAGAGGAGTATTTATAAATTAGAATGTTGTAGCGATGTAATAAGGGTCTGCTACCATTCCGACGACCGCGGGATCGATCCCTAATACCACAGGCTTAAACATTTGACGAAAGCAACATTATGCGAAAGTTTATACGTTATTACTTTTTTTATGAAATCCAGGGCATGGTCTTAGGGTGCTTTCTTTCTGGTGCTCTTTGGCTATCTACAACCATAAAGATTGAAAACATGTCACTAAGCATGTTACCGTATTCACCCGCAGAGCCACCCAACATTTTATACAAATTTCGACCATCAAGTGAATTATTAGTCTACTACACTAGTGTGGTTATTTTTACTTTATTTTTATTGCGACTAGTCAATCAAAAAGAAACAAAAAAAACTAATACTCTGAAACATTCAATGCGGCTTGGTAGGTAAGCTAGTGGCCAAACTTGTTACAGAGAAGAGTTTTAGATCAACAGAAGGTCTCCACATGGCCTTAACATTGTTGTTCTAAGACATTAATCTGGACCGAATGTTTAATATATTCTCTGAAGCACGGAAGCACACCATTAAAAATGCCACTATATAGCGGTCACCCATCGAGGCTGTTGCTCTGACTGGGTATTCTGGGTATTTTCCACATGTCGACCTGGTCTGCAAGGCACCAATCCTTTTTACCACTGCACTAATGGGTGTTCCTTAAAAAAGACGCAAGAGCCTTATTTAAAAAAAAGTTGGTCGCAGTAAATATATATTATATATACCAATTTTTACTATATTTCTCACACGAGAAAAGGTCGTGCAAATACAAAAGCATTTTGCAGTAAAGGTAATTCGAATATCTGACTCCAGAAATTTCCAGCGGGGAAAGTAATAAAAACATATGAATTTTATGTTAGTATAATTCACTTTTGATGACACTTTTAAATTCTACTTAGTTTTGGAGTCAGTATTCTATATGCAAATTTAAAAAGTTTATCTGGCTGGTTTGCTTTTTCTTTAACCACAGGTTTAACTGTAGTTTGAGAAGATGCTTTTAAGAGAAAGTTTTTAAAAATAAGATGTTGTAAAACTTTGTATCTGGGAATAAAATACCTACATTGATTTTCGTGCATTTTTATGGCCTTTGCAAATGTGATATTTATGGCAATAAATAATACTAGCTGATCTCCGCGGTTTCACCCACGCGGTGATGGGTGATGATGATGTTGAGGAATCTTATATAGCCTTGTTACTCAGGGTGACTGTAGCTTTCCAATGGTGAAATAATTTTTGAAATCGGTCCAGTACTTTTTGAGCCAATTCGTTACAAAAATACATACAAATCTTTCCTCTTTATAATATTACTAGCTGCGCCCTGCAGTTACACCCGCGTGGTGATGGGTGATGATGAAAAGTATCCTATGTGTTAATCCAGTGCCATCTACCTCCATACCAAATTTCATGAAAATTGGCCAGCCGTTTGAGCGTGAAAGAGTAACAAACATTTATTCTATTTATCCATCCATCCATCCAAACTTTCACATTTATAATATTAGTGGGATTATATATTAGTATAATATAGAATACAATGATAAAGGTTTATATATTATATCCACGTGATTATAAACAAAATAGTGAGATAAGAATGCTTCACTTTCAGTATTGTACATTATGAGTCAAACTTTGATAGATAACGTAGGCTTTAGTTTTTTTAATTTATTTGGAAACGGTACAAGCACGAGGCCCACCTGATGTTAAATGGTAATATCTGATGATGTATTTTCTCATAAGTAACGAATTGCACTGCGCCCGTAACCCTGATACATTTAGTTGTTAAGTCTCATGTGCCTGTAATTTTGCCGGCAACCATACCCTTCAAACCAAAACACAGTATTGCGAACATTACTGCTTCAAGGGAGAAAAGGTATAGTGGCAGTACTACCCCATACGAAGTTATTAACAAAGAGTTCAACTGCTGTTAAATTTAAGCTTGGATGGCAGAGTTCTAGTGATGGATGAAAGGCGTTTATGAGATTACTTCCGATTACAAATAGAACCACAGAATAAATAATTTAACCTCATTTTCTTACCCCACGTATTTATCTGAACTATTCGTGATCTATTCATGTCAATATTAAGAGGATTGCATAGCTAGTACTTTCCGTGCTAAAAGAGAAAACTCTTTTCTACCTTCTGTGATTTTTTTTTCATGGAATCATCACATTGTTTACTATGCCCGTACGTTTTGATTTTTTCAGTATTTCAAAGTACTATAAATTTCCTTTTAAGAACTTAAAAATACTGAAAAGTTCAAACTTACGGGCATAGTAAACAATGTGATGATTCCATGAAAAAAGGAATCACTGCAATCGGACAATGTTAAGAGGTAGAAAAGAGTTTTTTCTTTTAGCACGGAAAGTACTAGTTATGCAATCCTCTTAATATAAATAGATCAGCTTATAATAATACTTTAATATAATTCAGAGTAAACGATCTCACAGACCAATATGATTAAATATATAAATAATGATTATAGTACATTATGCAACAAGTGCGCGAAGTTGTTTATTACAATCGAGACGGGGCCTGAAATCGAAGATGATTCAGTTCATAGTATTTTTTTATTAAAACAATTATTGAAAGTACAATTGGTAAAATTATTCGCGCTTTGCTATTAAAAACATCATTATTTTGCTCTTGGGTGACTTGAGTAAACGTTGGAGATTGCTGATTGTTCTCGTAGGGAGTAAGAAAAAGTGTTTTATCATTATTATAAGTAGCAGATACTAAATCGGTCTTGACATCGAAGGACGTTGAAGGAAGCGGTTCTGGACATATTTTTTTTGGTTTTGGTTCTAAATTGATATCCTGGATTATCCTGGCGCTTATGTTGGCTTTATTTTCGTATAGAGTCTTCTACATACGATTCTGCCACTGCATTGAAGCGCCACCCATCATGGCGCTTTAATGTAAGCAAATCAGCTCCTGAATCAGCCAATAATGTGGCTGACGTTCGCCTAAAGCTATGGTAAACCTAGAAACTTTGCGATTTCTTTCGGAATGGCACCAAATTTACTTATTTCAATGCATTGACTAGTACATTTGCCTTTATGATAGTTTTGAAAAAATCTGTCATTCTTTTCTATCTCAAAATCTGTCTCATTTTCGCACTCGTGCGGGAATGAAAAGTAAAAAGCACGCGTTCGAAATACGCTGCATTTTGATTCTAATTACCGTTCAATAAGAGTCCCTTTTCTAGTAGGTGTGTTATATAAAAAATATATAATTTGTTTCCAGATCTATGTACATACAGAGAAAAGTATGTGAAGATATTTTTCACAATGCGTATAGGTTTGATTGCTATACAGATGGTAGCATTGGCGAGCTATTTGCTCGCCCATTCAACATACTAGTCACTTATAAACATTTATCTTTTCTATCTTTGCGTTTCTCAGCTTTTTACACAATCGTAACGTACAGTTTATAGTAACAGGTTTTGTTGGTATTTTTAAGGTTTTGTACAAGACTACGGGATATGTCACGAGGTCCTATAAGCTTGTGCTGTTCGTGAGTCTGTCTGAATATCTTACTCTTTTGGTCACCGTAATAGTTGGCTCATCACTGCATCCGTTAGACCAGTTGGTAGTGACCTACTTGCCTTCGAAGCGATAGGTCCCAGGTTCGATTACTAGCTGGGGCAAATATTTGTGTGATGACCAGAATATTTGTTCTCGGCTCCTTGATTTTTGTGATGTGTCAATATTATGGCAGTGTCGGATTAAGGTAACTTGATGCCATCATCCTCAACAATCTTCCCTCTAACCTTAAGTGAACTACAAAGAATTAATAAAAAACAATTTAATACGTATCGTGGGAAGAATATGTATGTGTTGTACCTCGTACCCTTATCCCATGCTAGGTGGGGTTGGCACAACATGATTTCAAATGTTGTCCTAAAATCTGGATTATTTAGATTATATATTAACGACCGCCTACCTGACGCCAACTCACCTTGGGAACATCTTACACAGCTAATATAATGTGTCCGTCACATTTGTTTGACCGTGGGTGGGGAAGATACTCGTACCTCCCGCGACATACGGGGTCCTAGGGCGGTTTCAGTGCGTGAATGTTAACGTTTAGTTTTACACACTCACACCCCTATACAAGAATATAGTTTCGTTCTGAAACACTTTCCTTGATAAACGAATATATAAATTGTTATTTTTGCCACTTTTACACAAGAAAAATTGCAAAAGCGGTCAAGTATATATCGTCGCTTGGGATAAGGATTTTCTTTTACGGATTTTTTTACGGAATCCTCGGTGCACGAGTCCAATTCGCATTTAGGCGGTTATTTTCGATTGCAAATAAACTGAATGACTGGTTGTTTGGATTTTATTTGGCCCTTTAACATTTGTAAGTCAACTATCAATATTTTTAAACGCTGACCTAAATTTACCACAATACAATACAACTTACTTGCCAATCATTGCAGCTGTGAGTCAGATACTTTCATCTGAAAATCCCGAGTGGCGAACACTCCAGCAGCACTTTTTGAGGACACGAAAAATGCATTTGTGATTCAGTCATAAACGATTCTTAGCAGGTTTCCGAACGCAAATGGTGAGAGTCCGCTTTTATTTCGATAACGACTCGATTGGGTTACTCGTACCTTGTAACCAACGTTATATACACATAACGTGGTTCCATGTAATTGTTAGTTATATGAGAAGGCGCGCATGAATACAAAACAAATTTCATTTCATAGTTACATCTAAAGGGCTTAAGCTCTGAATAATAAAGGCGATAATAGAGTTATCGCTGGACGAAATTTTAATTTTGTTAAATGCTAAAAAATAATAAACGTGGAACATGTTACGTTGACAGATTTATTTCAAGTGTGAACCTAAGCGATAATATTTCTGTAATATTATTGGTTCCCATTAACGCAAGTATTGATTTTTAGGGTTGGCAGATTTCTAAAACTATAGATTTATTCAGAAATTGTTATGAGTATATGTTATCATAAACAAATATTATTAATTTAACACGAAACGGATAATAATTATTCTACCATAATGTTTATACAAGTTTTCTCTATTAACGGATAGTTTAATTAATAAAATTTAACGTGTTAGTATCATTTTAAAACGACATAGGTAATATATACGAAAGTAGTTTTGTAATGTATTTGCAGTTAAAAGCTACGTAGCTAATAGTCACATAATTACAAGAAAGGTTGAGTTTACATTCAAAATGATGATGTGAATCAATTAAATATTTAATGCTCATTTAAGTGAAAAATACATTTGGGAGCTATGTTAAATAAAAATATAATTTAACCTGATTTTGGTATTAATTTGCAACTATAAACAAACCAAAATTTTGTTCAACCCTACAACGCCTTCTTAATTTCTTTCAAAGGGCGAAGTCAAATAACCAATCATATAGTCGACTGCAGTATGTAATGTTCCGACAAATTAAATTTTTTTTTTTATGTATTGAGATACTTTGCATTTCAATATGAAATTTATTAAGGGTTTTTGACGGTGTGTTGAATGTTGTTATTTTAATATAAAATAACAGGAAAATATAACAAATAGATTCAGAGTCGCCTATCTATCTGAGGGATAGGTTCCAAAAGTTAAGTTGCTAGCTGAAAAGATAAATGTTAATATTCAATATAACATATAATAAGAATTTACTAGCTTTTGTTGATGTAATCGTATTTGCTGGAAGTTCGTCTACTGCATCAAGGATAACATATTATGGCCAGAAATTTCAACAAAAAATTTAAGTGCATAAGTGGATTTCAGTTAAGCGACGATTTTATCAAAATCTATAAATTTTGAACTAATGTGTGTCTCAAGTATCTGACAGGCGTGAGACTTGGCTAAAACATTGGAAATATTTGTGAATTTTGAAGAGTTATATGAGGCAGTCGGGGTCCAGCCAACGTTGAAAACGGTCGAAATCAGGAACATCGTAAAGATTTCCATTTCATAAATAACGTCGCGAGTGAGTGATAAAGTGAAATAAAATAGAAGTCTTTTCAATGAGCTAAATTTCAATTGTGCAGTGTTTATTTACATGAAGTCATTGTTGAATTTTAAATTTATATGTAATATAGTAATTCATTAGTTCGCGAGTGAGTGTTAAAGTGCAGTGCTAATTTATGTAGAGTCAATGATAACTTGTATGTATATATGTTATATTTTATGCATAAAATTAGTTTATTTTATTTAAGTTTCAGTTTAGCGACATAGCGGCTGTCGGCGGTTTTCGACTACGTTGTATTTATAATTTATATGTTAGGGATCTGAAAAATGCGTTCACTTTCCTTTTACAGAGATAGCAGCTGGGTGGACTTCGTTGGTCATTTTATTGTAAGAGTAGAATATTTTAGGTACTGTATTGCTAGAAAACTAATTATGAGAAGTGCTGATTGTCTGTGTGTTTATGAAGTGAATTACCAAACATCGCAGCAAATGTTAAAATTTCAAATGGAGCCTTTCTTTACAATACTGTTTAATTCAAATTCCGCACATATTCATTTCTTTGATCAATTCAATTTTGACTACATTAAACGGATTTATAATCAACGCAACGAACATAATAAGCTTCATCATCATAAAATTTCAACATGACTCTGATTAATTATCACTAATCAAACTGAAATTGGAGTAATTTCATTTCTAAACTGGAGGTTTACTCA
The DNA here is from genome assembly GCA_917880725.1 of Selenia dentaria. Taxonomy (NCBI): domain Eukaryota; kingdom Metazoa; phylum Arthropoda; class Insecta; order Lepidoptera; family Geometridae; genus Selenia; species Selenia dentaria. The sequence goes on from OU862890.1 coordinate 21,463,228, forward strand.
AGGAATTGGAGCATTGTAATATTTACTTTACAATATTACGAATTATAAATGATATCTACATATATTATGGAAGGAGACAATCACCTTTGGACGAGACTTATCAATATACATAAATCAGATATTATAATTGCTGCAAACACTTGTCTGTTAAATCTCCATAAAAATTTACAACAATATCTTCTTATTAATAAATATACTCTTAATACAAATACAAAACTAATTAGGTAAATAAATTTAGGTACATATAGGTACATACACTATTTAATTCACGCGGGGATGACAAGATGTCGGCAGAAACCTTATAACACGAAGAGACGAAGAACGGACGCTTGCTAATCATTGTCGCCACAGCAGGGAAGTGCTAGCCACTGGGGGGAAAATTACTCAGAGTCTTGATCAACGTCTGGATTCAAGCCTGCTGAATTCATGACCGCGATCGGATTCGTACATTCACTAGGTACACATACACACACGAGTCATTAAATTCCTTTAGGGTTAGTTCGCGTTATTTGGAATTTAGTGATTAAATAATATTCGTTACTAGGCAAATTAAACATAATAATAGTAATTTAATTTTAAACATCGGGTAATTAAAACTGAATGATAGAGAAGTATGTTTTTAAATAAAACAAATCGTAGTCAAATGATCGGTATGCGCGTGACGGTTTGAACGTTTAGTTTCTTGGAGAAGTGTAGGTTGAAATCAATTGACGGATTTGCTGGTTCTTGGAGTGGGGTGCTAGGGTGCAGGGAGCCTCACATAAATCAAATCGTTTAGGGTTCCTATTTATAGATCTTAAAAGGTCTAAATTCCACAACTCCCCCTTTTAAATTATTTTAGGAATTGCTGTCACAGATTTGGCTAAGAAAGAAGTGTGGTTTGTATCATAACATGATGTCTATAACTTTATATTTTATATTCCTTTAAGTTATATTATTGTATGTTATATGTTTATAAATGTATGTGTATGTGTGTGTTACAAATTATGGCCATGAAGAAAGAAGATCAAGAATCCAGCCAACAGTAGCTGTTTTCTGTAAGTTGCATGCTTTCAGTTGCTCGTTATATTTTCTTTATTTGTTTTCCTATTTTCCTCAATTTATTTGATTTCTATTTGATGTGTTTCTTTGACAGCAATATTTTATTTTCTGTGTTTGTTTTGTGTGTACTATTTGATTTCACTTGATGTATTTTATTTAATCTGTTTCATTTCATTTTTCAACTGATTTATATTTGATGTGTTTTATCCCTCTTTCAGGAACGTATTTTCACTGCCTATTTATAATTTTCAATTAAGCTTACCAATAAAAAATTATCATATACTTTATTACATTATTGGCTTATTAAAATATACAATATAAATTAAACACAACGTAAAGGGTCCATAATAATATACATTCTAGACGATCACATTTGGCCAAAGTTATAAATAATACCAGCTAGTTACAAAAATGTTACGGTATTGACTAGGTAGATTTAGTTTTGACTAAATACTTACATTATATGTAAGCTATTTAAGTTACAACCTACTTGGACGAATTGAAAATGTTTAATGATTTGAGTAAGACAGACACTGTGCTTGAGCATCTTGGCAAGCTTTCATAACATTATCGTGTAAATTAACTATAACTGAATACTTGCCACATAATTTACAGTATAATGAAGAATACAAATAATTTTAAAATGATTTGAGAAGCGTTGAACATTTCAATGGTTATATGATTTAAGGATATTCTTCTAGAACTTGGTACAATTTATATTCTCATCCATTGATGAAGTAAAAGGGGGTTTATATCCATGTTCTCATCAATCGAAATCTGTGAGTTACGCCCCGGTATAATACGGAACTTGTCTCCCGTTTTTACGTATTTTAGTAGGATTCAGCACTTTCAAATTACAATGAAACGATCCCATGTCAACTATGGTGTCTCCGAGGTGGCGCGCGCGGTGTTTCCGTGCGCCCCTCAGGTAGACGGGGTTAGAAAGTAGTCTCCTCTAACCCCAACGAGTTGGGATCCTCTGCTGGGGGATCAGCGTCGCTGGGACCGCAGACGATTGCAAAAACGTTCCTGTAGTCCAGACATGAAGGCGCTTGGAGGAACACCCCAGGTTTTTGGTGGGTATACGGACTCCCACATATCCACCGTGCTCCCCCGGGGGCGGTGGTATCTATAAAAGATTTTCCGGGGATAAAAAAAAAAGTCCGACGGCCAGCCATAAAAATCAAAAGGACGAACGACGTATGAAAGTGCGAATCGGACATTTTACCGACCGTAGAACTAGGATAAGTGTAGACAGAGTAACCGTAGCACAAACAATTTGCATAAAAGTATTTGTACATGTGGTAAACGTCAACGCGTCACGCTTCGGCGTATAAACAGTTACTTATCTGTGTCACAGTTTCACTGTGTCACTGTTTTACGTGAATGACACGTTACGTTACACTTACGCAGTTATTCGTGCTAGGCCCACTGATCATGCTAGGCAACAGTCTAACTAAACCAGAGCATTACAAAAATTGCACGTTGATCGGTCAATGTGATGCAATCGTTTTCCAGAGTCTATCCATGATCTATATGTTCGTTTTAACCCCAATAAATCGTACCCCAGCAACGTATTGGTAGCAACACTGCCAATTAGTACTGACGAGACCCGGGCCTGGGGCGTATCTTAGACGTGGGTTAATGGGAGCAAACCGAAACAAACGATGGCCATTCGTCTCGAGTAGAATAGGGTATTATTTCTAGTTCCTGCTGAGATGCCAAAATGCTGCTTGAAAGTTGACTGAGTGTAGTTGTTTGGTATTTCTTCGCTTCTGTTAGTTACGTAAGTGGGTAGCTACGTAGTTAATACAACTTACTGTATGGGAGGTGACATAATCAATCTTCTATCTATGTATCTATCTTTCTATCTATCTCTTTATCTATACTTACAGAACTACTACTCCCTACAGAAGACGCATCACCAACTGAACAAAAATACGACGTTTTTGAAAAATGCCTGTCTGTATGCTCACGCATAACTTAAATACTACCGCACAGATTTCAAGGAAATTCGGTATATGGATAGAGTAGAGCCCGGAGCTCCCAACTATACATTTTTTATTTTGATCCGTCTTATAAATCCAAGGTGGCAACCTTGGATGGCGGATGACGGCTTGATCTCTCTATGCTACACGGTCTTATTTAAAACTGGGTTCTCGATTGGCTGCTCGACGTGCATGAACTCCTATGGTACTGCTAAAAATTGTGATAATTACAAATGTAACATGTCTTTTTTTACATAATTGCAAATATACCCATATAAGGGTGTGCAGTCAAGTTTAGAAAAGAAAGATCATACACCTCATCTGCTTATAGTCGTAAGACTGATCGCAAGATTAAATAAAAAAAAGGCTTGGAAATTATATTAAGGAATAAATATTCAATACACTTCAATTTGATAAAAATAAACTTTAACGAAATTAATGCAATACATGTTAATATTAAAATCAACATACGAGTAACAAATCGTCACACCTAATACCGGTAATCAATTAGCATCCTGTTAAGGGCATATTCTGTACATCAAAACAAACAACCTTATACTATTGTATTGTACATAATATGTACAATGAAATACAATACAAATATCCTCTATTGATAACAAATCTTATAAAAAACATAAAGTATGCATTTCATTTCGTAAAAACATTCTAAACTATTACAGAAAACGTAGGTAGGTACACCTACATACGCAATTGCATAGTAGGTACAAACATAGTTACTAAATACTTTTTCCATAATCTCGGCACAAAATGATAGGAAACAATTTATTTATGGGGTTCTTCGCCTACACATAAGTACATAACCAAGAATTAAGCATTAACTGCCTTACTTATAAACGTTGCTAAAATTTAAATGACGGCACTTAGTACGGCGCAGAACATTTTTCCTTTGCGCAGGACTAAATAACGTCATTTAAAGATATGCAGCGTTTATAAGTAAGGCCCTAAAACAATAACAGGGTTTAAGCAGTTCGGCGTCAAAACTGTTCAGACAGCTGCAAACCTTGCTGTGGGTACCGACTACTTGAATGGGTGACCGCTAGTGGTATTTTCAATAGGGCTGGTGTGGTGGATGCCATATACTCTGTAGTGAGAAGTCCCGTGTCCCAGCAGTAGAACGGGCTGGTTATGTTGGCTACGGTGTAGCCCCGTGTAAGTTGCCTACCTACTCTTCTGATAATATTGTTTCAATGTTTCGTACTGAATTTATCTGCGCATTACACGAAACGTAGAGTAATACTTATATGTACTTGTACAATTGTTTTACAATTTATTCATGGGAGATGCTCAGCTTGCTTTATAGTTCTACTAAATATACGATCAAAAAAAAAAAATATACGATCAGTCTACTCGTGAACGTCGTCGGGATAAAGTAATATAAAATTATACGCGAAAATTATAAAATTATACGCGAAAAAATTATACGCGATTTGTTCTAGAACTTTTCCCAAAACTAAACAAATTTCCTAAAAAAATTTTTTTTAGTTTTTCTGAGGCTCTCTTACACTTCATAGCTCTACATCGCATCCACTTCATTCATCTACCGTGTAGTCCGCCTGCCGCCAGCCGGGGCTTGTCGGCATTGCGCGTGCGCTTTTTACATAGTGTTAATTATGTTTAGACCGGTCAAATTGATATTTTTAAGTTTTTTGTGAAAAAAAAAATATGAATTTTTTAAAGTCGTAGAACAAAAGATGTTTGTTTTGATGTACAGAATATGCCCTTAGCAGGATGCTAATTGATTACCAGTACCCCTGTATATTCCCAAGGGGCAAGCAGCGGCGTATAAAACACCTGCGTTTCGCTGGATATATTTTTGGTCCCATGTACGAGTAATAGAGGACGAGCCTATTGCCACTGTTTTAGACTCCGGACTGCTATTGAGAATTTCTTTTTCACAAAAACCCAATAACTGTCCAACCCGGGATCGAACCCAGGACCCCGAGATTCCATAACGGCGCTTTCACCACTACACCATGACCAAGCGAGCGAAGCCGCTGGCGGCGCAGCTAGTCTAATATATAAAATTCTCGTGTCACAGTGTTTGTAACAAAACTCCTCCGAATCGGCTTGAACGATTCTTATGAAATTTTGTGTGTATATTCAGTAGGTCTGAAAATAGGTTGTAAAGTATTTTTCATCATCATCATCATCATCATCTATCACCACGCAGGTCAAATCACGGGATGCGCTAGTGTGATATATATAAACGCATACCTTAGCATTAGGACAATGACATGGTGAAAAAAAAGACGTGTGGCACTCGGAGACTGCCGCGGTAAAGCTATTGCATAGCTGTTTTATCAACTTATGCAATTATAATTATTTAACCAATGCCATCTAGAGGCGAGTTGCTGAACTAAAGAGACAAGCGTGATATTTCAAAAAGTCATTAAAAGTTCTGCTATTCATCGATAGATGCCAAATCAACTTATGCAATTATAATTATTTAACCAATGCCATCTAGAGGCGAGTTGCTGAACTAAAGAGACAAGCGTGATATTTCAAAAAGTCATTAAAAGTTCTGCTATTCATCGATAGATGGAGTCGGAGTGGGGGGTGTTAGGTTATTTTCGTTACGGAATTTCTGGATTCGGTCTCCACGCTCAAGGCCCGCGATAGAAGCTATGCAATAGCTTAAAAAACATATACGATGTTGAATTCATAAATTAATAATAAATAATTTGAGATTTTAACCATATACAAGAAATCTTCGTAAGATTATTGTCTTCACCCCTCTGTACGTCAAACCCTTCGCAGTTCAATTAGTTCTGCTGTTACAAAGGTAAAGTACAATAAAAATATAATAAACAATAGTCACAATAAAATGCTGCCTAGCTATATTTGCTCAGATATTAGTCCAGTCAAACTAGGATAAAGTATGGAAATAATTCTGAATCTTGTAGATTCTGCTGGAATCGTTAGAAAACGCAGCTAGAAGTATCTCCTTTGCACTATTTCTAGCACCTAACGAACCATTTTAAATGTTAGGTATAAACTTTACCGGTCAGTTAATCAGAAAAATTCAGTTTATTGTATTTATGAATAAATGCTTCCTTTATGTATGATGCATAACAATTAAAAAAGTCGTGCGACGTACGGAATATTTGTTATTGTTTTTTTTATTCGCGGCCCTAGGATAATTCCTTAAAGGTACAAACTTACTATTAGGTAAGTATCTATAAGCATCATAAACGTCCAGTAAAATGTAACTGGACGTTTATGATGCTTATAGATCACCAATGTGCTACGGATCATATCTTTGTACCGACTAGCAAATCTACTATTATTTATTACGTGGCAATGCTACCTTCGTTTTGGGAACGTTGCCCAATGCTAACGGTTTTATCCACCAAATAACAAAATACACTCGCATTTTTAGTCTCAAGAGTTCACTTCAGAAGTGCCTTTGGTGGAGGCACTTCTGAAAACTTACAACACTTATATTGTTAAGACAAGATCGCACTTTTGACAGTAAAACATTCGCGTCGATAGTTACATGTTTCCACTGTAGCTGGATCCGCAGGGTGCAGGCAGCTAGCAGGGTGCAGCTAGCAGAGGCGTATTACGTAACAATACGTCTTACCACAAATGTACATAATGCCATATCGGATAAGTTAAGCATATACCATCATCGACAGCATAATCAGATATGTCATTGTTGCGTCGTTGGTTTCCATTGTCGGTCATAATGCGGCTAGACGCAAACCTAGGTATCTGTAGTATAAACAAGTACATCTATATAAAACTCATACCTAATTAAAATACGCACCATGTTGAATGTTTGTGGTGATTGGAACTCAAATAATTGAGACATACACATGTATATCGTGCTAATTACGCTAATGACACATATTTATCTACATGTATATCGTGCTATTACGTTTATACAATATTTGAAATGCAAAAGTATAATAAGTAAAATTTGATTTGTTTGGATTCCTTAAGTAAGACAATACAATAACATGAAAATGCCATGTATGTATTGATGCACCAACTAGATTCTTTTACACACTCATTGAGTTACTACAAATACTATCTACAAATTGGGTTGTTAAAAAAACCGGCCCCTGAAGATGCAGATACTCGCGTCTCCAATCTACTCGGGACTACAGCCCATGCAACTTGATCGGATCGGACGGAACGTCGACGTTAGTCAAAATTATGCTTTGATATGCAGTAGATCTAAAATACAACAAAGGCTACTTTCTGCTATCTTTTGAATAACAGTCCAGAGTTACGTTTCTATTGACGCAAGCGATCGATCAAAACTTTATTTTCTGCTACCTCGATAGATCATGAACGAGATTCTAACTCATTGGTATATACGCGTAAAACTTTCTATGTACATCTTATATACTAAGTACTAAAAACAAAGGACCACTAGCTTATTTATATTTAAGTGCACTTTAGTAAACTGAAAGTAACTGATAAGTAGCATTATATTGATATTGCGAACTCTTTGGTATCTGATCTCTTTCATGCTGGTGTTCGTGTTCCTAATTTGAAAAGTACTGACCGTCATATTAAGAAAAACTTAAATTGGATGTTATTCTAATGTTTTGATTCGATTGTCTTCTTAGCTTGTATCGCTTGTTTAAGGAGAAAAGTTTTACTTTTTCAATTTTAATTAATAATTTATCATCTCCCGTTAATCATGTCACGAGCACGAAGGCACATGGATACGATTACTGCAATCAGAGCCATAACCATGATTCAAGGACGTTCACAACGCTACGTGGGTTTTCAGTTGGGTTTTTTCAGCTATCCAAAATGCGTGGAACCGCTTCCAAGAGACCGGCAGTGTTGCCAGAAGACCTGGTTCAGTTAGAGTTCGTATAACAACGGCGTATCAGGATCGGTACGTCCAGTTAAGTACTCGTCTGGATCGTACAGTAACAGCCCGTAAGTTACATTACAACACCACCTACGGCTGACAACGGGTACCAGTGTGAGAGGCCAAACTATCCGTAATCGATTGCACGAAGACCAGCAAATGTCAAGACGACGAGTTGTTCAAATTCCTCTGACCAGGGTTCAACGTGCAAAGCGTTTAAGATTCTCCGGTCAGTATTTGAACTGGGGGTTTAATCAGTGGGCAAGTTGCTTTTTACAGACGAGTCGAAGTCGAGAGTCAAATTTTTAATGATGATCAGTGTATTAGGGTGTGGAGACGACGCGGATAGCGGTTATCGGAGTCAAGCATCCATGAAGTAGCCTGTTCGGTAGTCCCTACGTAATGGTTTGGGTTGGGATTAGCTTACACGGTAAAACCACGGTAATGATAGATAATATTAGGTACCTACCGTGGTATTTTACTGAACTCACCATTTTAAACGCAGGTACCGTAACTGCAGAACTTTACATCGAGGACATCATCAGGCCTCAAGTGATCCCATTTGCACAGCGAGTGGGTCCTGGATTCATATTCATGCAAGATAATGCCTGTGTACACACAACTTAAGCGACCCAAGCTGTACTAGAAGAGTAACAGTGTTTTGCGTGCCACTGTACTGCGCTCGTCGGCCTGAGACATTGATTTTCGAGTTCCACTCTCCAGTTCCAACTTCACTCAAAAGCGCTTGCACCATAGATATATATGTACAATACATAACACAAGTATCACGATTTGTATTAAAACCAAGTGTGCCGACTTTTGAATGAAAATGAATTACGCATTATATAATTTTAAAATAACTTACCTGTGATAGGAAATATGTCCTTGCCTTTGGGGGCTCAAAGTTTTTGGGCTATTGAAGTTAGTAAATAGTTATCACGCAACTAGTTTTCGCGGACTATAAGTAGCGGCGGCCAACCTTGACCTTGTCGGGGTTCGGCCTGTGGAAGTACATGCGTTTTCTATTGTACATATATATCTGTGGCTTGCACATTACCGCTTTGAGACATAACATTTAGTACTGTGGTGGCAATAGCCAAGATGCGTTCAACCTATAGAATAGTTTCTTCGTGTTTTACGATTCGCATTCCTGTGACGGAGGGGAGTTTTTTACTCAGTCCTCCATACAAATACAAAAGAATTATCGAAAAGCAAACGGCTGCGACACCGTCACCTGCGTCCATAGCAGACCCTTTGCAAGTTTCCGTCTAGTGGCCGCCGCAGTCTCGATATTTTGCCTCAAACTGCACTATTTACTGTGTTAAGGAAGTTAGTGCACAAAAATAAAAAATAAAACTCTACACTAAAAACTCTACAATATTAACTCAAAGTACTTTTGAACTACCTTCACTTTGAGTAGCCTATACAGGACACAGGTAAGCGGATACAAAACGAATCGGTACAATTTGTACAGATTGGATTCACAACGACCGGTATCATCGGATCAATGCGTTCTGTTAATATGTACCAATAGTGATTGTCCCTTTTTCGGGGAACGATTTCGAGCCAACTCGAATCGCAGCTAAAGATTTAAATTCCTATGAGAGTTGAATGAAAGGGCAATCGCAATGTTCAACATTTAAAAATCATATCTCGTATTTTAATCCATTATTATATTTAATGTTACATATTAACTGTTAAGACTTTAAACCCACTCTGCCGTTCGATTCGTCGATGCGCTCGTCGACGAGCTCACCGATGTCAAATACTTTGAGATATCGCCCTTGTACACAAGGTTGTTTTTCCAACGTTTCTTATCATCACGTCATTTGTTTCACGGATGTTGAAAAGATGCAACGATGTTTGCTTTTAGAGAATCGCCCGGCAGGCATTAAGATCTTTGTTACATTTTCCTGTACACTTCTTAAAAGAAAGCTCTATTTGCTTTTTAACTGACTTCAATAAAGGAGGAGGTTCTATGTTCGGTTGTATGTATGTTTTTATATACTCGTACGTTCACCTATTTCTCCCCCATTTGTGTATCGATTCTCAAAATTATTTTTTTTATTTGAAAGAGTATACTTTCGAGATGGTCCCATTTAAATTCATCAAATTCGGTGAAGTGGTTTTTGAGTTGCACTTCAATAACTGAAAAGTGTTTCGCCTATCGTAATGGTATCTTTATTGACGGTGATGACAATCGATCCCGTAAGTAGGTCACTAAAAAGGGTGAAGGAAACGACTTCAATAGGTAATAAAAACTATTAAATAACTTGTCGAAGTCGGTACCATGCGCACAATATTGTGATAATATGTACTTTTGAACTATCGTGGTACCGACATCAACAAGTTATCAACCGACTTCAAAAAAAAGGAGGAGGTACTAAATTCGACTGTTTTTTATGTTTGTTACCTCATAACTTTCGACTGGGTGAACCGATTCTCAAAATTCTTTTTTTGAAAGCTGGTGCTTTCAAAAAAAGAATTGTTAGAAGTTGGTTCCATTTTTTGGTAAAAATAAAAATAAATTACCCTTTTTAGGGACCATTGCTACTTACGGGATCAATTGTCATTGACCGTCAATAAGGATTACTTACATATAGTGCGTTCGAATAGGTCAAAGCGTTTTTAGCGAAAATAACGCTAAAAACGCTCACAAGGGGCGTTCGAATTGGCAATCTGTGGGTGAAAATGTCGTTAATGCGTCTTTTTGTTCAGTGTTCGGAAAGCTAAAAATGAGGTATTTTTGCCACCAAAAAGTGCAATTTTTGACCCACGTCCGAAGCATGTTTGTTTGTGATCGTTATTTGACAGCTATGTATTTGACAGCATAATCATGCGATTTTAGGTCTTATGGTCAGTTGATCGTTCGAATAGGGTGTGGGCAAAAGTGGCAAAAGTGGCAAAAATAACGTTTTTGAGCTTTAAGAACGCTTTAACAAAAGATCCATCAATGACAACGCCACCAATGCCCTCACAAGCTAAACGAACGCACCTATAGAGATCGGCGATACACTTGCGGAGGAAGAACAGTGCACCTCGTGCTCAGTGCTGGGACATCTAAGGAGTTTTCAGTTTTATGTTTTGACGTTTATGTTACGTAGGTGACTACTGAACTAACACTTTAACAACTTCATTCTAGAGGAGATGCTGATGATCAGATGTAATCCAACTGGATCTCAGCGCTGGAAATACCTTCATGTATACATTTAATTTGTATCTTAAATGAAGTAATTTGTGTGACATTTGTAGCTCTATAACTCTTAAACTATTCTTCAAAATGTAAACACATCAAAAATTATTCGTAACTTTATTTATCGAAACTAAAATATTCACTTGTTATATTCAATAACGGTTCAAACCAAGATAAAAATCCATCTTCTATCACTTCAAACACACTGAGAGAACCACTAGAGTTTTCATCTTCTGTTTCATCAGCCCGGATCATAGTCAGATTTGCCAGTAACATCAACAAGAACACGAGTGCCTGAAAATATAAACAAATGTAAAAAAAACATAGGCGATTATAATATACACAAAACGTTCGCTGATCACTGGGCCGAGCACGAAAATCTGCTTAAGTGTAATGTTATCGTATCGTTTACGTATTCAGTACCAACTATGAGTTATCTGTGCCACTATTGTACTAGATAAATGACAGTTTGTACTAAATACGTTAACGATGCGATTACGTTACACTTAAACAGATATTCGTGCTCGGCCCGCTGATACAATATTATTATTCTTATTAATAATCTTTTGACCTGCGCTGCGGGATTTCATGGATTTGCGCATGGGCCACATTTGCGTTGGTCAGAGGCCAAGTGGTTAAAGGAAACAGTTGGTGTAAGATTTCTACCACTTGGTTACATACTTCAAAGGGTGGAGCAGCATTTAGCCTGTTGAATGTCTAGCCCTCTGGAGCCGCGAATGTAATAATTGACAGTCACCGGGCGATGTCTTTAATGTATCACTCTTTCAAGATTATCCATGTCAGCGACATCAATCATACATAATATTCTTCGTATTGAAATAACCTAGTGTAATAAGACTTTTGTTTACTAATAAACACGTGCATTTATAATAGAGGAATTATAAAGTTGTTTTCTTATTTTTACATTACACGTTCACAATGAAAAAATAGTATATTTCATTACAAGTGGGGAAAGGCTATCATTGCAAAGAGTTCTGACAAATGTCTACCCTAGCCGAGGGGCAGCCGAAGGCGAGGGTTAACAATAAGAGTCACAACTATATTATGTTCTCAGTTATACTGCACAGAACACTTTATACAGACATTGTTCTTTGTCTCATTGCAGTAATTTCCCTTGCTACAGTGTCCTTGTAACATAAACTTAGCAAACGTGGTATGCTTGCACAGTACTAACCCAGGATAACGTACTCTCCAGAATAGATTCAGCTCAGACACGTAAAATATCATGTACAGGGGCCATACTCCCACCTCTTAAAGTAGTCATGTTTTAACCTTACCATTAAATTTAGTACCATCGAGTCAATATAGCAATGAACTATTTTATATTGTATGATTTTGTATAATTAGTAGGGTAAACTACATAATATTATTTCGAATATAGCTAAAGCAAATTATTGTGCTAAAGAGCGTGATACATTTTTGCTACAACAATATAGGTAATAGGTACAGTTTGAAAACGGCCCACAAGCTCTAGTCTAGTTGATATTGTTTATTGAATTCACATATTTTGATATTATGTCAGTAGTCTGGACAGTTACAGGACACTATTTAAAATCCTAATTGGTCCTACTATTGATAAGCTGTATTACAAACTGATGAAACTTCACTGTATCAATAAAACTTTTGTTTTTGTTTTCACATGTTGATGATCTAATAATTTTATTATGTTAATTGTACCCTACATGTAAGTAACATAATAGATTAGCTACTAATAACTGCCAAGTGACGACAGCATTTCTAAGGTTACTGACCAACTAAACTTGTGTTACCAATAGCACTTTAGGAGGTAAGGTACACATAGAAGTAACCAAACAATTGAGTTACTAATAACGTTTGGTTAAGTAATATGCACATTAAACTTACTAAGCAGTTTAGCTACCAGTATAACAATTCTTAAGGTAAAGTGCACAAAAAAGACGGCAAATAGTGGAGCTATTCATAACGACTGAGGTTATTACAGACAATTAGCTACCCATAGCACGGTATTACATAATATTATCGTGCCCATAGCAATGTCAAAGTCAAGTCAAAATCATTTATTCAACTAAAGGCATCAAAGACGCACTTATGAACGTCAACTTTTCATTATAATGTACTTTAAAGACTCTACCGCCGCCTTCCAAAATATATAGAGCCCACCGAGAAGAAGCGGCAAGAAACTCGGGGCCATTCTTTTTATATAGACGTTTACAATGTTTCTACTTAGGTACTACAAATATTACATTTTATGGGTGGTAGAGAGACAGCTTACCCGAAGTGGAGTATTCCAAGCATCTTTATCTTCTATATAATGTCGAACTTTCTAGTAAGCTTTTTTATTAAAACATTTTTTACAGTCAACTTGAATTTGCCCTCTGTGAGCTCAGTTATGCAATAAGGTTACGAATGCAATACTATTAAAATTATTATTAATAAATGAGGTAGACTAAGTTTAACAACACTGTGTTCATAGCTAACACATGGTTTGGTAAAATGCATATTAGTTAAGACAAAATTCAATAAATAGTTTAATAGTTTCACATAACAACAATTTACAAAACGAAGTTTGGTTAGTAAAACTACATGTAGTTACCATTTTTGTAGTTAAAAACCAAACTTTTTGTAGTTAATCACATAATAGGTTTTTTCACTGACCGTGCCTTCTGAGACGCTGGTCGCGAGTTCGATCCGGACATGTCAACCATTTGTGTGCATGAACACGTCTGACCAGACTTGTGTCTGGATGTATATGTATATAGGTACCTAAGTATATTATTTTCTGTCCATGTATTAAAGTACCGCCACCTACAAGGCGTCGGAAAATCAGTTTCGATTGTTAAGACATTTGGAATGATTGCAGAGACGAAACTTTTTTGGCACCAAATGTTAAAACATTATAAAACATGGACTTTATATGAAGTTCCCTTAAACCACGGTTTAAACTCCGAATATCTTTATCCACGTTTTATAAGGCGGAAAGAGTTTATAGTTCTGTTTGTTTCACTGTGAACTGTGTCACCAAGTGCGTATCATATATGTTTTTGTTCTTATTTCTTTCTTAACCCTTTGCGTTCCAGAGACGTAAATAAACGTCAGTTTCATTCATAAATCTTTTTTTAAATTATCACGGTATAAGAAGCTAAGGAATCCTACAACCTGAAAGTCACAGATATACGTACTAGTGTGCTAAAGTAAGGTATTCCAAAACAATGATATTGCGATTATTATATAATTAAACAACCTTGAATGGATTAAATCATGTCGGTATATTTTATATTACTGTAATCCCTAATCACTTAGAGTCTGGCGAATGTTCTAGTACAACTTTAATTAGGCGTTGAAGCTATTTACAATTTGTCTATTTTATGTACCGACTTCAAAAAAGGGGAGGTACTCAATTCGACGATTGTTTTTATTAATGTTTATTACCTCATAACTTTTGACTGGGTGAACCGATTCCCAAAATTATTTTTTTGTTTGAAGCTTTGAAGCTAGTGCTTCCCATGTGGTCCCATTTAGATTACATCAAATTCGGTCCAGTAGTTTTTGAGTTACACTTCAATAACTGAATAGAATGGAAATCGGTATTAAATTTTTCAAATTGTACTCGTTTATTTTGCAAAAAACACGGCCTTCATGCTATAAAATAAAAATTAAAATTATTGTTGATTTTGTAATTTTAGACTGAAAGAAAGCACACCATCGGGCGGGACATGTAACTACTCTATCTATTATTAAAAAAATATATTACTAAGCAGGCGTTAATCTTTCAAAAAACATTATTTAGGTAATAAAATATTATAGACTTACCAATAAATGATTCATCCTATTCGCTTGGCAGTAATGTTATATTAATGGAGACTTAAGGTAAAACTGGTGAAATGTCAAACGTCAGTATATATTATATGCTATCCGTTAGGACTCCACTGGTAATATCTGAACTTATGGAATCTATAAAATGCTATATTTATCTTCTAACCTACAGAACTAAACCACTCAGCTGTAGTTTATAAAATGTACTGTTTGCTGTCAACGCAGCAGCGTCTTCTAAATAGAAATTCTTAAAATGTTTACTTCCATGAATGCTAAATTATTTGTCTTTTGTTTTTACTACTGTGTTTGGTAATTTATGTAAAACCTGTTCGAAATTGAGGTCAAACATATCCATGGCTGAAACCTCTTGTATATTGTGACACTGTTGAACGATGGCACTCCTCTTTTTCGTATTTTATGAATAGCATTGTAACGTGTGTTGGTTTACTCTAGCAAGCATATGTGTGTAGACATGTCATGGTTGATATTTCGGACCGCACGCGTCCGGATTGCGGCGCGTATGTCCTTGAAATCTATTGTATAATCTACTAAGTATAATAATAAAATGTATGCGTTATGCTCATCATGGACAAGGAAATTGTGAATCGATATAACAGCCGTACGATTCTCTAAGAGCAAACATCGATGCATATTTGATAACATCCGTGAAACAAATGAGATGACAAGAAACGTTGGAAAAACAACCTTATTTACAAGGGCGATGTCTAATAAAGTATTTGACATCGATGAGCTCGTCGACGAGGGCATCGACGAATTATTACAGAATCACACGGCAGGTGCGAACTCTACCAGCTGCTTTTGTGATTTGGGCAATGACATCAGCTATAAGTTGAGTCTGTAATACTCTTCATTTTTATATGAGTGTCCAGTAGTGCAGACTTTATCAACAGATTACTTGAAAGTAAGTACTGTAAATCCTGGAAAGAAGTTGAAAATAAAAAATTATAAACTTTATTTATACACATTTTCATCGTTATGCATCAATATACACTGAAATTTATAGATAGAAAAATTCACATCCTCGGACGGGATTCGAACCCGCGTCTACTGACTCTCCGTGTCAGACGCCATTTAACAACTAGGCCACCGAGAATCTGGTCCGAGCATCGAATTTTAACTCTCTATTTGATTTTTCTCTCTATAAATTTCAATGTTTGAGATCGCTAAAGCAGGCGTTAGTGCTTTGAAAAGTAATACTATAAAAATCGTTATACACATTCACGGACACTTAACTGTTAATAATCTACCTAATCTTAATAAACCGTATCACAGGTATAAACGATCAAATTGTTGCATTTAAAATAATACTCTAATTTGGAAATAAAACAATTCTAATTTCTCGCGCGCTAATAACTGCAGTCAAAAGTTTACACAATTATTCCCCAAAAAATATGTAGATTTTTTTCCAATATGAGTTTTACCCAGTGAACGGATGCTCATTAGTATTTAGCTAAATTCACTGATACATGCAAAATATATTATACATACTTACATAATGTAATTTTTCGTTCGCCGTAAAATTTAATTTATGCCCAATTCCTCTTTTCTTTGTTTTCGTTTACACGCACACTTTCTTTGAAGTCTTAATACGCTGTTAAATTAAACTGTTTAATTAAACTTACTTCACTTGAAATAAAGGGCCCACTTTTCCTCAAAGGGTTTAAATTAAGAATGTGTCTAATTTAAATTGTACGGTAAATTCGATTTCTTGCGGATTTGAACACAATGGCTTGTGCTGATAATCTAGAAAGTTTAAGATAATGATTTTGAAGAGATGAGATTCTTTCTTAGTAATTGCGTTCTAGTTATCATTCCAATATTTGCGCCCCGCGGATTCACCCGTGTAGTGATGGTTGATGATGATGATGAAATGTATGCGTTATTCCGGTGCCTCACCTACCTCCATACAAAATTTCATTAAATAGGTCCAGCCATTTGAGCAAGAAGTAACAAACTTCAATTGTGATGAAAAATTATTCACTTCAAACTTGGTGAAATAAACTTTAACGTAAATAATTAAATACGTACCTATAATTATTTTTAAACATAACATAAGAACGAAGTATATATCCTCGAAAGGATAGCCAGAAGTGCCTTTAAATAGCCACGTTTCGCTAGATAAGTTGTTGGTCCAGAGTAATAAGGGCGTACATATTGTATTAATATTTGCCAACACAGGACATCGAGGTTCCAAAGCATCGCTTCCACCGCTAGACCAACGAGGCAGTAATTTCTGCGGATCCCATAGATCAAGTGAGTGATAAAATATAATAAAGCGCAAAAGGCGTTCGCATAATTAGTGATGTGATCAATCAGTGGTTTCTTAAATTATACGCGGGTGAAACCGCGAGGCACAACTAGTTTATGATAAAATTGCAAGAGTTGCCCGTACCTATACTCATATGTTTTCATTATTTATTAGTTGAATGGAATAAGAAACAATGAGTCGTCATATAATTAGAAATTATTAGGGGGCGTCCATAAATTACGTGAGGTGTTTTTTTAAAATTTTCTGTCCCTCCCTGCACCCTGGTGAGATGTCGTGAGATTTTATTCAACCCCCTCCCCCATCCCCCAATCTCACGTGAGATTTTTCAAATGTGGGTTTCTTACGTAAACGCGTTGGATTGTTATTAAAAAAGAAAAAAAAATTGCTTCGTGCTTTTATTTACGACTAGTTAAGACTAGTAATCAATATTGCTCAGAGTTTCATTATAAGTGGTGTATTTACACCATACATCGATAGGGAACACAGGGATGATATGTAGGTACTTACGGACGTCGGGGTGACTTGGTAGTGCGGGCTGATGACCTTAAGAGTCCTCGGGTTAGGCGTCCTGCTGTGGACGTCGTGCTGAAGAACTGTTCACTTGTAGGTATAATGTTTATTTGGGTTTATTGTTTGTGCACTGGTTTACGCGTAAACACGGGCTGATTAGCGGTCACTCGCGGGGAAGTTAGTCGCGGTGACTCGGGCTGATTTGTAAGATGATGTGTGGCCGTGCCGACACACCCTAAAGGTCACTTTTGGGCTGACGCGTAAACGTGGGGCTGATAAGCGGTCGCTCTCGGCGACGTTAAAATGGCGACTGTTTCCGCTGCCCTTCAGCCGGCTGCTCGTAGTCTGACAGCTGCAGGACAGCGGCGGCGGGACACGCGGGCGGGGTTCATTCCTGAAGTGACGTCGCGCTTTAGCGCGAACAATAAGTGTAATAAAAATTTAACAATAGAATACTTAAATCATAACAACTGTGATTAAAAAAAGAATATCTACCTACTCTAATTCAGTCCATGGAGAATCATGCGCGGTCTCAAGAGAGACTATTGGAACTAACATGTCCATATGATTTTCAGTAAAATCATCTGCTCCTTCAACTTCGTTCTGATCTAGCCACTCTAAGCCGTTGGTGCTTGCGCACAGTAACTCATTAGCTCATCTTGGTGCAAAAATTAAATCTTAAGCATGTACAATCTGGATTAAATGGACCAAAATAGTATTTTTTTTTTGTGTCAATCAGAAGAAAAATTGCGTGATATTTGCCGAGACCCCCCCTCTCTCCAACGTAAGATTAGATGAGATTTGACTCGACCCCCTCCCCCCCTTAAACATCTCACGTATTTTATGAACGCCCCCTTACCAATTATGAATTATATAGAATTCATACAATATTACAGTATAAAGCGCCTGAACACTCCGGAAATCAATTAAAGGTATGATAATCTTAAACACTTAGTTATAGATAAATAACATAACCAATCTCCAAGTACTCGTAGTATATTCCATATAAAATTACAAATTGAAGAAATCGTGGCCGTTTATTGCTTTAAAACCATTTCGCCGCATACAGCATAAATCAACTTGCGGAGAATGATTAGTATTAAACATATTAGCAACCCGTACAAGGTATGAATTTTGGCGGTAATTGGTGGTACAGAACGCAGCCAGTAGTTTTAAATAGCTACGACGGCTGACAGTGCGCACAGGGGCCCTTCTCCCAACTCATATTCTCTCTCACATACTCATATAAAGTAATCATATTCAAACCTTACTACTAAATTTGGTACCACCACGTCAATATATCAAGCTTAAAATAATAATGGATTACGCTAGACATTTTGATGACGTATTATCAAATAGTGCACTCAACTCGCGTACTTTGCAGCTGCGTTAGTGCTCTATTCGGGTTGGCCATTATAGGTATTGATCCTGGAACGCACCATTAGGATCGATTTAGGCTAAAAAAGGAACACGCCGTAAGAACTATTGAAGTTTTGATTTTAGATTGAACTATTGAACTATAAAAACTAAACTCTGTCAAAAAGGTTATTACAAAATTTCGGATTACTTAGAGGATAAAGCACTCTGGGACTGATCACTCCAGGATCTATCTACTTGTGTACTAAGATGTCAAAGTGTAGCGTGTCTTGCCCTACTGATACCATTATTATGTTCTCTTTTGTAAGGCCACACACTGGAGCCAATATTTGTAGTACCTAAGTAAAAACATTGTAAAAACATCTATAAGAATAAAAAGAATGGCCCCGAATTTCTTGCCGCTTCTTCTCGGTAGGCTCTATATATTTTGGAACGCGGCGGTAGTCTTTAAAGTACATTATAATGAAAAAATTACGTTTATAAGTGCGTCTTTGATGCCTAAATTGAATTAATGGTTTTGACTTTGAGTAATATTTTCGACCATTTTGTGTCGGTGGGAGTACGATAGTAAGTAAGATTATTTTAAGCTTATTACAAAACGCTCCTGATTTATGATAGTTTCGTAAAAGGTGGGAGTAGGCCCCCAGGTGTCTGGATCCCCATCATAGATGCAAGGGACAGTTGACGACATTTTTGACGACACATTGAGAGGATATTGGATATTGTACAAAAACGACAGGTCGGCAATATTATAAACTCAGTGGTTTGAATCTTAAGTAAACATTACGTTTTAGAGCAATCTACGAGAGCAAGGCATACCTATAACTGGACAGAAAGACGCATGACCATAACTTACTAATATAGCGTTCTTTGTGCCATTTACTAGCCATATTGAACTCTTAAAAGTTACGAGTTAACGCTATAAGAAGCTACAACTAGCTACGGTAGTTACCTACATAAAATCTTGTTACTGCTCACTGGACGCTGTTGTTTCATTGTACTAACTTCTTAAGGATCTAATAATATAGGGCAGAGAAACCGGCCCTGAATCTTAGACCATTATATTTAGAATAAAGAAATAATAGGCCAAGGTTATAACTATGCCTAATGATATATTTTAGTCTATTCTCGGTTAAATCCAGTCAACTACCGTGCGATTTTCTAATGATTCGTCGATGTGCTCGTCAACGAGCTCACCGGTGTCAAAAACTTTATGAGATATCACCCTTGTACATAAAATTGTTATTCCAACGTTTCTTGTCATCTCGTCATTTATTTCACGGATGTTGTCAAAGATGCAACGATGTTTGCTCTTAGAGAGCCGCACGGCAGAATGTTCATTGATGACGCAAGGTTCGTCAGATAAAAGATTACTTTCGCATTAGCTTTTTGTGAGAAAGATAGGTAGGTACAGTGAGTGACAAAAGCAGCTTTCATGATTTTTAAAAGAAGAGACATGATAAAAATATGCTATAAATAGCTTCTTAAAGCTTTAGTCAAGATTAAAGAAAAACAACATGGAATTTTAACGCAGTTTAATAATAGTAATACCGCAGGGGCGGCTTTGTGGCGAGCCGTCGGTGAGTGGCGACACACACATAGACCGAGATATCCCTAATCACTAATAAGTTCATATAAAAAGCCTTACCTTTTTATGCATTTTTGTAATAGATATACCATGTAACCATCCATCCAAAATGTTTCTGTTTTTATACTACATTGTATTTTTATACCAAACGGGCCTCTAAGTGTTGGCTACAGCCCCACTTATGCCTATGTAAAGGACCGGGTGAAACCCGTGAAATATGTCAAATAAAAGGAATAATAATAAAACCGCAGGGGCGGCTTTGTGGCGAGCCGTCGGTGAGTGGCGACACCGTGGACTCTGATTCTCCCTGGGGCTAAATGAGACCCCTGACCCCCGGCTTGCCTTAATTGGCCGTCTGGGAGTGGAGACGCAAGAGCAAGTAACAAAAAGCTCCAAGGGTGGAAGTGTTAAAGGGCATAACGCCGGTAGTAGCGCTTCAGTGAAACCGCAGCACACCTCTCGACACCCTTTAGCCAGCCACACCAACGTTGCCCTTTCTGTCACCATTCATGGTGGCCTTTATGGGGGGCCCGTTTAGTGGGTGGCAAGTCACCACCTGCCCAAAATATTTAAAATGAGACTGAATTTGGCAGGTGCCGTAGTCTCTTCCATAGCTACACTATCTTTTTATCACTAATAAAATCATTTCAATAGCCTTGTCATTTTACCCATTTTTATAATAGATATACGTACCATGTCACCATCCATCCATAAGTTTCTGTTTTTTTTTATACTACTTTGTATTTTTATACCAAACAGGCCTCTAAGTGTTGGCTACAGCCCCACTTATGCCTTTGTAAAGGACCGGATGAAATCCGTGATTTATTTTGAATAAAAGGAATAATAATAATAATAATGTTTTATTCAGTTCTAGTTTAACAGGTGATAGTTTAAATTTGTAAAAATATTAAACATACGTTTAGTATTTATTTTATATAATCTCATTCGGTAATTTTCTAATTATGAAATTAAATGAAATACAGACTTTTATTGGCATATTTTATTTCCATACTTCCTTAAGAAAATTAAAAAATTAAATTAAAGCATTATACTCCTAACAAAACAATGCTTTAAAACATTTTTTTTAATTATTAAAGTAAGTGTCCCGACCAAGGAGGTTTCAATTCAATTTAAGTACACATTATCTGTGGTGAGCGCAACGCGCTGGTTCCGAGCCAATAGACCAATAACAGACCTTTTCCACTGATATTGGCAAACTTGTGGTTACGCCGCACAAGCCATACTAACAAGAAGAAGAAGAAGAAGAAGACTTTTTACATTTTGGCGCTATTTCGTAAATACGAATTTGAGTAATATTTTGTTGGATAAAACTTTAGTAGCGAAAATGTCATGAGATTAAATAAAGTAGTGTATGCAACTGCATATAATTAGGTATTAAAACACTCGTGTAATCTTATTTTGAACTACAAACTACACTCATATTTTAATACCCTCTATTATATGCCAGTTGCATAAACTACTATTACTTGTTCGACTCTTTTGTCTTTAAGCTTAGATAGGTACCTAATTATTACTTCAGCTTCAAAGTGATAGTATGGAAGATGTTATAGTCATGATTACAATAATATTCCATTTATACCATATTTGAAGCAACGGTTTGCTCATTTGAGGTATCAATGAGGGTAATGTTATGTATGTATATTTTTATGCTATAGTAAGTCACGAGACTAGCAAGTAGTTTATCTGAAGGAAGGGTCATGCCTACTCATGACAGTGCGACCCAGATATATTTATCTATTTCACAGAATATACTAAGCATACTAAACATACATTAATACTGTAACTATTGAATAAAAATGTACAATAATGAATAAGAACAATACTACACGTAACGTATTACATTACATAGGTAACGATTACATAATTATAAAGTTGTGGTCTAATTGTCTACCGACTTCCGAAAAAAGGAGGAGGTACTTAATTCGACTGTATGTTTTTTTAGTTTGTTATCTCATAACTTTCGATAGGGTGAACCAATTCTCAAAATTCTGTAACAATTGAAGTCATATATACACTAGCCTGCTAAAGTAAGATATTCGAAAACAATGATGTTGCGATTATTATATTATAATTAAACAACCTTGAATGGACTAAATCATGTCGGTATATTTTATATTACTGTAATCCCTAATCACTTAGAGTCTGGCGAATGTTATAGTATAACTTTAATTAGGCGTTGAAACTATTTACGATTTGTCTATTTTATCTACCGACTTCCAAAAAGGAGAAGGTACTCAATTCGACTGTATTTTTTTATGTTTGTCACCTCATAACTTTCGACTGGTTGAACCGATACTCAAAACTAAACTACTATACTTTTTGTTTGAAAGCTGATGCTTCCCGTGTGGTCCCATTTAAATTTCACTAAATACGGTCCAGTAGTTTTTGAGTTACACTCCAATAACTGAATAGAATGGAAGTCGGTATAAAAATTTTCTAATTGTACTTGTACTAATTTTAACAGAGTACTAGGTTACATTACGCTTAAGTAACTTCCTATAAAGCAACTACATAAACTAAAATTATTAAGACGCGGTCCAACCCCAATTTTAAAATAATTTACGATGCTTTACGTAAGGTTGAAAATCGCTTGTTAGATTGGACGATGTAATACGAATATGCGTTAATTTTGTACGTTTTCTTTATATTTTTCGATATATACTAACAAAATTGAAAAAACTGCTGGTTATAACTTTAGTACTATACGTTGGCTAAGTATTACCTAAAAAAATATTGTGTTATCGCTGAAAATTCTGAGAGTTTGGACGTATAAGTTTATTTTTATGAACCTATTCAGGATTTATTTCTGCTGAAAGAGAGTTATATTTATGAATTCTATTCGGTTATTACACTTTTCCTATTCCTTTTCTGACCTTTGTATTTTTTTCATAATACACTATCGATCTGTTTCGTTACACTAGGTGTTTAAAAATTCTGCTTTTTCATTAATCAGGGTACGAGCGCGCCTTAATACATCCATGCTAGCTAGTTTAAATGTCTTTGACCAATACCGTTGCATGTCAAACTAACTATTCTTAGCAATCATATATAGATATAGGTTCAAAGGTCACCCCGCGAGCTGTTTGTCCTATTTTATTTGTGCCAGTAGTACTCATCGACCTGATAACACGGTCACCCTTTCCTGCGTACTACACATTTAAAGCATTTAAAGCAGGATGTATGGCAATACCGATGATACCCGGAAATTACCGATCTCCTTACAGTATGACACCTGATTAGCTCTTCGAGACCCCATGTAGGGATTAGCTGAAAGTATAGTCATCTAATGTGCAAAGGCCTCCTTTGGAAGTTGATGGCTCTGCTTCAAAGTATTAACCAGAGTGATCAAATAGTATTTCAGTGTAATCTCGGCATAATCCAAGCAATTTGAACTCAATATTGAACATTGACGCAACGTCAAACAAGGTTACTAACAGTATCATAGGTAGGTATGTCCATGCACGCCTATTCAATTTCACAATGGGAGTAGAAAGAGTTCTAGTTGTAAATAAACATTTTAACTTGTTTTTTATCAACTAATTAGTTAATTAAAATATAATCTAGAACAGGTTAAAAAGTACAATATATCCTTATGTTGCGTATAATGTAAAATAAAGTTTCCGCGTCTATTTGTCTGTATATCAGCTAACTCCGATACCACGCAACGGATTTAGATGTGGCTTTCACTATCAGTCAGATATTTTTTCACGGACAGCTTATACTTAGGAAATATAAATAATCTTAACCAATTCAGCTTTTAAGTAGAACAAAACAAGTACAACAACACAACTCCCTTTTTACTAAATTACACACTTGCGAATTTGGGGCGGATTACTAGTATAATACATGAATAAAATCTAGATTTTCCAAAGAAAAAGTAAATTTATACCTACAATTGTAGCTATTGCCTAGGATTAGTACTTTTATTTTTTTACGTAGCTTACCAAAATAATGTAAAGTTTTTTTTAATATTTTTATTTGTTTATTGTATATTATGATTCTAAACGTGTTAATAAACTATTTAAAAGTGTATCAAAAAGTTTGTTTAATTTGGTTTAGAATAAAACGGGGATTATCAAGTCTTTATCACGATTTGTTTCATAAGTTTGCTGGATCTCGCAAATACCTGGGTCCAGCGGGATTAAGATCGTCCAGTCCCGCAAATACCTGGATTGAAAATATCTTGCGGGAATGCATTCCCTACTAACAAGAGTACTCAACCGCATGAGCATAGCCCCGGCAAAGGCCAGCACAAATACAAAAGACTGATGCAATACGGATGTATCGGTTAAAGCACGCAGTGTGAACATAAAACGGTTTACAACATCAATACGTATAAAGTAGACAACGACTCTTTTATACTCAATCGCTTTCCGGAAACGTACGGTTTCACTGACTTACGACTAAAGAGTCGTAAGTCAGTGAAACCGTACGTTAAAGTAAACGTACCATAAAGAGATCTCAAAGATACGGAAATTCTTTGCTTTCTTTGAATTATATATTTGTTTGCGTATGTAATATTATTACCTTATGATCTTGTCTTTCAATAGTAATAATATACCTACATGAAATCATTAATTTATTCACGGATGGTTTGCCTTTCATAACGTAAAAGCACCTTATGCTAATTACAACACCAGAGCTACTACAATTACAGAAATGATACTTCATAAGTTAGAGAGATACTTCTTAAATTAGAGAAATTAGGCTTCATTTAAATAAATAATCACGATGGTCTAATGTAGGAAAGAATATTATAAGCAGCTCTTACCTGCGACTTCGTTCGCAGGGTGTTAAAGAACATATGGTTCATCATCATCATCAAAAGAAACAATTTGAAAGGCTACCTGGTTCAGCTGGCTTCGCGTTCTTGTGTTATATGACGCGCCGTATTGCTTCTTTTGCTTTCCACATCGACGTTGATTTTCTCGGTAGTTATCCGAGGATGATTTGTAATGCGCGACGACCGCGGCTGATGTTGCCTTTCCGTCCGTTTAGCAATATTATCGAGGAGAACTATGGAGCTCTCGACTCGTTCGCGTGCCGGTCAGACGTCAACACTTTTTCAAAAAACTACCTCCCCAGGTTAGCCAAGAATATTGTAAGGTGAATATGTGGAAAATGAGGGTAGTTTGGAGAAAGGTGTTGACAGGTTGCGTTCAGATAAAATAGATAATAGAAATGTTGCGTTCAAAGATTATCACCAATATTGCGAATAATAGCACACATCAGCCGTAGTCCACTGCTAAACAAACGCCTCCCCCGTATATTTATAAAAAAGCCTGTTGTAAGCGGATTGCATCCGGCATCGACCTGCGACCTTTGTCAGTCAGTAGACGACGTACGATGTGCTTGCCGGCCCGTGGTGTCCACTCCAGAACCTTCTGGTCCCATCGCTGTTACGGTTATATTTAACTATTCCATATAAATCTGCTAGTCTACCACAGGCATATCAACTTACAGCAAACCTCAATTTCACTTATATACAGCGTGTAAAAAAGGTGTAATATACTGAAAGGTACTACAGACCCTATTTAATATAAACACGAAAGTTTGTGAGGATGTGTGGATCTTTGTTACTCTTTCACGCACAAACGTGGGGGGCAATTTTGATCAAATTTGGTATGGAGGTATATGAGACGCTGGATTAACACATAGGATACTTTTCATCATCATCATCATCCATCACCAAGCGGGTGAAAAAGGGTAATATGCTTGGGCACACCAGAGACAAAATAATATATCTCCGCCTTCGTCATGATCGTAATGAGGACAGTTCTGTCTTGTTTGTGTCATTTTCTGATAGCTTAGTCAAAAGCCAAGTCAATTTGAGAGGTCGATACACTAGACGTGCTCGGTGACCGTCAAGGGTGATGAAATGTAATGACAGTTTTTTTCCATGGTGATTAATTTTATATTTGTATGTACTTAAGTCGTGTATTTTATTATTAATGTTTACTGATTGATATAATAAGTATTTAAATTTTCTCATAATACTATTAAAGCATTGCGTTTGATCATGTACATATTTTATGACAGTTTGGTATAAAGATAGATATGCCCTTGGAGATATAACAACCTACTCGAAGTATACTAATCCTGCGCAGACGTAGTCGCGGGCTATAGTAGAAATATATGTAGAAGTAAAGATACATATGTATTCCTAGCTTACGTTCTAGCTATCATTGCCTAGTATTAGTACTGTATTGAGCTAGTTTCTCAAGAATGAAAA
The DNA here is from genome assembly GCA_917880725.1 of Selenia dentaria. Lineage (NCBI taxonomy): Eukaryota > Metazoa > Arthropoda > Insecta > Lepidoptera > Geometridae > Selenia > Selenia dentaria. The sequence goes on from OU862890.1 coordinate 21,490,136, forward strand.
ACTAGCCCATATACTTATTACTCGGAATTCTTACTCACATCAACATAGTCTAGGGATATTTCAATTAAACCTAAATAACTACAATTCTATTAACTTTTTGTTAAGACACCTACACATTAAATAAACCTTGTTTAATAGCCTATCTAATCTGACAATAAACTTTTAGATAAAAATATATATTTAAAAAACTTAGAAAAAGAGGAAAAACTCAGACAAAATTTCAATCCTAACTTTATTTTTGAAACATCAAAACGTAAACAAAACAAATATTTTTTTATAAAAATTGTTGAAAACTTAAAATTAATAATCCATGGATCCACCTAAGACTCTCCTGACACATCTGCAGTGGTTTTGCATACTCAAAACAAGGGTGTCAATATCCTGTTGTGGAATAATGTTCCAAGTCCTGCTAAGATGCAAGAAAAGCTGGTTTTCATGCACAATATCGTCAGGGAAATTTCTAAGAGCTCTTCCCTGAAGCATATCCCAGGCATGCTCAATAGGATTTAAGTCAGGGGCATTGTGCAGGCCAGTGTAAAGCTTGGATATCATGCTGTTGTAACCAACTTGTACCGATACGCGCCGTATGTGGACGGGCATTGTCGTGCATTAGCTGGAAATTTTGTCCCATTTGCTGTCTGTGGGGCAAGATTACAGGCTCTAGCACCTCATCTCAGTACTTTAGAGCAGTCATATTGCCTTGTATCCAAACGAGGTCCGTTCTACCGCCGAAACGAATTCCTGCCCAAACCATAATCGTGCCACCTTGATATGCATAAACTTGTTGTGGGTGCTGCAGTCGATTCCAACGTCCAGGTTCTCTATAAACGCGTATCAGGATGAAATCCAAACCTGGATTCATCAGTGAAAAGCACAAGTGACCATTGAGAATGGTTCCAGTTTTCGTGTGCAATAGCCCATTGTAATCTTCTTCCTCGATTGCCTCTCCTTAGCGCTGGTACCCAAAGTGGCCTACGAGCATGTGGGTTAACTTCATGCAGTCGTCTCCTCAAAGTTTGACCGCTTACCAGCAAACCATACTCTCTCTGTACCCTTTGAACCAATTGCATCGCCGTTACATTTGGTTGACTTCGTGCAGCATTTACTATGAATCGGTCCTGTACACGTGTTGTAATGCGTTGAGTCCTTGAGATATGCTTCAGAAAAGAGCTCTTAGGAATTCCCCTGAAGATATTGTGTGCGGCTCTAGTTTCTGCGAATCAAAAAAAAAGATAAATCCCATATCTCATGTAACTATATCAACCCCAACAAGTATACCTATACTTAGACGTATTCACACTATCTCATTACTGAGTCTTACTGCAATTTTATAAAAAGGTCCCATTGGAGCTTGGGTCACGCTTCGCCAGCATTTCCCTAACTATTTAGGTACCATCAACTCCACATCATTCCGTTCTCCTAACACCCTTATCAAAATAACTCCCGCGAAGTTTCCTCCTACGCGGTAATACACGTGTAGCGTATTTATTGCGACAGGGCACTATCTTGTGAAGCTATTTACGGAACTGACTTCACTTCCATGTATCCCGGGACCGACAGAGGATTGGGACCGAATTAACGAGCACCATATTGTCACTTACAGTTGTTAGATAGCTACCTTCTGCGCCCGTATGTTGAGGTTATTAAATCTACGTGTAGTGGTTAAAGTGTTCCCTGTCAGACAATAATGTACCTACATAGTAAATTGAAAGTACATACTTCGTTTGTATAATTGGCCTTGTATTTGTGTACATTTGCCCTTTCTCAAGTTATTTATGAATGTATTTCTATATCTGTAACGTTAAGTAGGTATAATTTTACTTCCTATCATTTAATTAAACATAAATTTACTAAATTAAATTACTTACCCACATTTAATTATAGTCTGGTACATGGTGTTGGCCAAGTAGGTACGTAGTATATTTGTTTTCTTTGACCTTGGTACATGTTATTAGTGTTATATTTCTTTGTATTTCTATGAATTGTTTGCGTTGGGTATGGTAGATAAAACCGGGATAGATGCCGCAGTGGAATAGACGCCTCGTTTTCAAAAAAACCTAATTTCCCAAACTCGAGACTAAAAATTAATTATTTAAATAAGAAATGCAGAAGCCCCACATATTAAAGTACTCAGCAGGTTTTCGTTTGAATTATACATGTCTCGCGTGTGCGTGTCGTTATCTCAGCAGCGAACGCGACGAACATTTCAAACCTTCAGAAGTATTTGTAGTTGTGTAACTTATATACGTAAAATAGTAATTATTTCTAACATGTTTTTATTCCGTCTATACACTGGTTCATTCAGTTTTCGCATAGGTGTAAATAATCGCTTTTTTTGTTTCGAACTTGTTTAAGAAATAAAAAACAACTATCTATATCAAAAAGGATTGTTGCACCGATTTTTCAAGTTATAAATCTATCCATCTAGCATCTATCCTTCACAGCATTTTAATGGTGTGGCATCTATCCATACAGAAAAGCATCTATCCTCAAATAAAATGTTCTGCAAAAAGTTAACTTCTGCAAAATCTGTAATTTTTAGGACACCAAAAACTAGTCCTAATGCTACACAAAAGAACAAACTCGCTATATTCAATGATATATGTTCAAGAAAGCATAATATTTTTAAAATAAGAATGCCTAGTTAAAAAGTGCGTCATCTATCCCGGTTTTGCTCATGGTTTGCTCACTGTCGATCAGTGTCAAAAATCAGTAACTAAGATGTAATGATCTTAGTTAAATGCTGAGTAGGGACCTAAATTCAAATGTAAGGTTGCGCGTGTATATAATAATCCTATATCATGAATAATTATATATTATTTACTTTCTTTCTCTCTTTTACTACCTACCCCATGAAATAAAGTCTTTAGCCAAATCAATGAATAATTTTCAAGAATATATGAATGGATATTTGGATTTTCTTGAAATTAAACAACATTCAAATACAAGAGAGTAGTAAAGCATTGTTTACAATAGCAGATACATTAAAATACAATAAGTGCAATAATTATTCATTGCACTTTAACCAAAATATACAAATATATAGCTTATTAACCATACTCTTAAATTAGGAAATTACAGTGGGCGGTCTTATCGTTTATATTGATTTCTTCCAGGCAACCTTTGTATTGACATTACCTTATGAAGTAGTAGACGGTGGTGCAAAATAATATGTTTAACTCTATATTATATCATCATCATCATCTCAGCCGTAGGACGTACACTGCTGAACATATGCCTCCCCCATGATTTTCAAAAGGACCGGTTGGAAGCGGCCTGCATCCAACGTCGTCCTGCGACCTTCCTCAGGTCGTCTGTCCATATTATATTATACACATAAATCTATATTATATACATAAATACTAATAATTACATACTAATGTTTACTTATATAATATAACCAACGGTTTTATTAATGCGGCTCCAAGTTTTACCGATACATTAACGTGACCTATCAAATAGTCGTTCCGCTAGTTCCTACGTTATCAGACAATTAAAATTTACTAAGTGTCGTTTTAATAATCCCATATTTATGAGCGCACGTTGGAGACGCGTATCGCGTTTATTAACGCGTTACACTTCTAATATCTCACTCGTAAGATCTTAAATCACCCTTGTTTTATACCCAAACTTTACGCATAAAAGGCACTTTACCAAGCCTAGCCCGAACTTTACCCAATATATCTAGGTAACAATATGCCGTAACAAGGTCAAGAGTATATAATTAATTTCGTTGAAAATATTTTATCGCTTTCCGTAAATGTGTTGGTTCGAGATGTACAGTTCCACGATTTGAAGTTTGATAGAAGCAAATTCCCCAATGTTTACTTGAGAATTTCGTGCTCGTCAAGAAGACAAATATGGTGTGGCAGTACAGAAGTCTCCTTATTAATTTATTTTGTTTGAGTAAAGCTTCCTCTCGAATTAATATGTGAGTGAAGATTGACAGTAAATTACATGCGATCACAGCATACACATCAGTAGATGCGATATAGATAGGACGGAAGTCTCTCTCGCTTTGTAGGGCTCGGGACGTCGACGCGTGACTTAGGGTTACTAAAACAAATAAAATAGTAAAAGTAATATAGTTTTAATGAAGAATATCTTGGCAAAGTAAATTCTTTTTAGCAAGTGGGCTTATTAGGAATAGCCCAGGAATTATATCGTTCGTTTAAATAATTATTTTAAGGAAACGATGGCTAAGAAATGGAATTTCATAGCAGAGCCTTTGTCATGGCAATTCAAAAAATCTAAATTAAACAAATCAAAAATCATTTATTTGGATAAATAAGGCATAATGGAATTTTAGTTTACAGTGTAGCACTTGGTTCCTAAATTAGGCTCATGCCATGACCCGTATTATCACATCATCTGTTACTATATGTATTATTATGTACCAGACCCCTTTATCGGATATTAATTATATTACCTACAAAGGACATACGAGACATGCACTATATTTATTACTAATGAAAGTATACACTATTATTAATGAAAATGATTATCTGTATCTGATTAAGCGTGGAGTGTGTTTGTCACGTTGTGAGAATGCTATTCTGTGTATGTTGTATGTACGAGTAAGTATGCTATTCATATTACTACTCCTATCAATATTAGTACTATTATCATAAATTCTTTATGTAATTGGGTTAAATAACTTTTCTGTATCAGTATAGTTTAAATTAATTACTTTCTCAATATTATTGTTTGTCACATGCGCGCTCAGCGAGTGAATTGTTTTATCAATGGATACGGTACAAATCGTGTGAAATAAGTTATTTGTTTTTTTTTGTCAAATTACGTTAACGAGTATTGCTTGCTAGATAACAATCAGTCGTACAGTTACAAGTAGATATTCTTTGTATATTTTTGCTCTCGGACATTGGAAAGGGCGTTTACTACAACACTTGAGAATACCTCTTTGAGCTCTTTCCAGGGGTAACTAGTGGGCTTTATATATTATACTCGTACCACCCCAAGATGTAATGCAGTAGGAAATAATTGACTGGTACAGAGCGCGGAACAAGAATTTCTGCGATCTCACTCTGCGCAGTTTCATATCGTTTTAAACCCAACTGTGAGCTTCCGGACAAATTTTGTAATTTGAGCAAAATGTGGTTCAAAAGAGAGGTTACTATTTACTATGACTCCGATATATTTTATAGAGTCAACTCTTTCCAATAATGGACAGTTGCCATCAGCTGCTCTGGAATTATAACAATTAGCAGTTTTATGCCCTACTATTGCGAAGGAGTCGTCAGGCAGGTTTATTAGTGCAAATGTAACATTTTGCATGTATCAACATTCAACCTACTCAAGGTTGTTCAAACTTGAAATTCTATTAAAGGCGGTCTGTGATTTTTTTAACACCTCGTTCCATCTATCTGCCTGGATCATCACAACTGTATCGTCTGCATATGTTATAATAATACCTTTGTTAATATGTAGGTCACAGAAATAAATGATGTACATCAAGAAGAGTGTCAGTACCCAGTAAGCTCCTCTGTGGAACGCCAAAATTAACTGGCAAAGAACTAATAATGTAGTCATCGATTTTACGTGAAAAGTCTCTTCAACGACGCACTTATGAAAGTCAATTTTTTATTATAGTGTACTTTAAAGACTCTACTGCCGTGTTCCAAAATATAAAGAGCTTATTGAGAAGAAGCAGCAAGAAACTCGGGGTCATTCTTTTTATATAGATGTTTACAATGTTTCTACTTAGGAACTACTAATATTACATTTTATGGGTGGCAGAATGACAACTTGCCAGAAGTGGAGTATTCCAAGCATCTTTGTCTTCTGTATAATGTCGGACTTTATAATAAACTTTTTTATTGTGACTGTAAGCTCAGTTATGTGTTTTGTGATTTTATTGTAAAAACGCACACAATTTCCTAGGAATTACTTATTAGTCTTCGCAAGTCTAAAACTAGGTACCTATCTGTATTTCTAGTATTAAAAGGGTGGTGATCACTTTTTAACTTATATTTATGTAAATTTTTACGAACATACATTATATTTACAAATACATATTTAAGTTAATATATAGATTTCTTTAAATAAATCTCTCAAAGATTCACGGGGACCCATTTCGTAGCTCGAATAGCACGTTTTTGTAGAATAAAGATGGTCTCTATATCAGCCGCTGAGCCCCATAGCAATATCCCATATGATATTACGCTGTGGAAATATGCAAAATATACCAACTGCGCCGTAGAAACGTCTGTTAGTTCTATTATTTTACGTACCGCATTTGCAGCAGAACGGAGTCTTCCAGACAGTGCATTTATATGAGGACCCCATTGTAACTTTGGGTCAATTTTAATGCCTAGGAAGATCGTTGCCTTGTCCATTACGAGTATTTAATTAACTCCATCAAGGGTAACGTTGGACTCCAATTAACGAACAGGAGCGTTCTTTACTTGAATTAGTGTGCTATCTTTCCTATCTACTTTGAAAATCAAGAGATGTGTCATCCACAAATAAAAAAATATCACAAAGATCCTTGGCCATAAGTGGCAAATCGTTAATGTATACTAAGAACAAAAAATGCTCTAAAATGGACCCTTGTGGAACACCCATTTTAATTATAGATCCCGAAGGTGTTCAATTAATTACATAGGTACTATTGCTTACAATCTGCTACGTGGGAGTGGAATATTCAGTACGGTGATCTCACGAAAGTGATTATTTGCAAAAAAGTAATTCTCCTTAGTGAAAAAAAACTTAGATGATGTCCTACGATAAACGATTGATTTTACTGGCTAGTAAATTGAGAGTGCACTTCGAGAATTTCGTATATACTTTTGAACATCTATAGGAATTACTATATTTTTTAGACAAGACATTAACATATATTTATATTATACCAAAACCGAATTTATTCAAATAATTAGCCGACATTACCTACTGCGCCTATGTAGAATTTGTCATTACCTCTACATACCTATTTTGTAGAGAAATATGGTAACAATATGCGGTGCGTTATGTCACTAGTGTCACTTACTGCACTGTAGCTTGTGGATAATTTACATAGACTTTTTTACACCTGTATAGGTATATAGTAAAACATGTCTTTGTCAACCCTACAGAGCGGATTGGTCGACGCGACGACACACGGATTAACAATTTAGCTTCGACGAACTAATTGGATGCAGGTAACAATGTTTGCCTCGCGCCGTGAGTCTCGCTTATTGCGCTGTAGCTTCTGGATAATTTTATTGCTTTTTAACTTTTTATGCATCGAAAAATTGAGAGCTGTATTAATTGTCTCATAAATATAACATGACATGTTGCTGGTAATATATAGCAACGTTTTGTAAATGGAATATATCGTAGCGGAGGCAGATCCATCGGTATATATACATATGTATCTATATACTAGATGGCCCGCCAGCGGCTCCGCTAGCTTGGTATTGGTGTTGTGGTTGAAGCGCTGCTTTGCAATTTCGAGGATCTGGGTTAAATACCCGGGTCGAACCGTTATTGAGGTTTTCAGAAAACTCAATAGCAGACCGGTGTCTGGAACAGTGCTCCGTATATGGGAATAGGCTCGTCTCCTATTTATTACATGGGACCAAAAATATTATCCCTCTGTCGACACGTAAGTGTTTCAAACTCCGCTGCCTACCCCTTCGAGGAGGTAGGCGAGCGATTTGTTATGTTGCATTTAAAAATAGCATGTATATCATTACGCACAGTATTAAATACTGGGATTGCATTATAATAAAAATACGTGTTATACGTACGTAATGTATATATGTAATTATGAATGTATTCATAATTATAATTGTTTATACACTTCTACCCCATGGCCCTAATTATTACTAGGGCCATGGGGTAGAAGTGTTTCACCTATTGGTGAACCGATGTGCTGGTTTAATACTATTGCTATAGCGTAGGTTTTAACCGTACCATGCTCGTCGACCAGTCAATCGAGACCCCAGTTTTATATGGGTCCATATATACACGTGATCAAGGATTTAGGTCACAGGGGGAGATCGCCCCGATTCGTTCTTCTGTTCTGGTTGTGACAATGCCTCGGCTCCCGTTCCGGATTGTATCTGAACGAAAATAAACTGCACTCGTATGACACATCACCAGCACCATCTACTGCCGCCTTATCTCGTCTATAGTAATTTTGCAGCTTCCAGGTGGGAGGATGTGTCCAGAACGTCCAATTATTAAATCGAGTATCCAATGAAGCTATCCTCTTGGAAAGACTGGGATCATATAAGTAAGTACAATACTATAAGGTTTCTATAAGGGTGACTGGAACTGATAGCTTTAAGCGACAAATCCACTCTAATATTTCTATTTTGTAAGTTATAGATCCTGTTTTGTCCTTACTATTTTGGTGTACAATAAAGTGTTTTGTATTGTATAATTCTGCTCATTTATAAAGCTATTTTATTTTAAATTTTGCTACAGTATGTAGTGCGCTAGTAGACTTTAATATTGTGTAAGCGTCTTTACTCTGGTGCATTTGATAATGTTGTCACTGTTACATTTTGTGCTCATTATAAATACTATATATATATATATAGCTTACAAAATTATAGGAATCTTAATGAAACGCATCAATTACGTCTCGGTTACAAGCTAAATGAGTTAGCTATATAATATCTTGCAAAAAGGAATAGGGAAGCATCAAAATATTGAAATCACTTTATCTATATATATATAAAAGAAGATGTCCTGACTGACTGACTGACTGACTGACTGACAGACAACGCACAACCTAACCACTGATCGTAGAGACTTGAAATTTGGAGGGTATATTGTCCGTGATGCGTAGAGGTGTACTAAGAATGGGTTTTTCGAAATTCTACCTCTAAGGGGGTCAAAAGGGGTGAAAACGTTTGTATGAAATTCTTTGTTTTTGAAGTTATAGTTGTGAAAATTTGTATTTTACAAATTTTTGTACAATGAAAAATATGCTAAAAACCGAGTCAGGGGATGTAAGGTGTGAAAAATAAGTTTTAATTGATTGTTTCTCTGTATGCTTATCTGTCTGTCTGTTTGTACGGGCTAATCTCCGAAACGACTGGTCCGATTTAAATGAAATTTCGTATGGTAGCAGCTTATATGCCTGATCAACATATAGGTTATTTTTGACCCGGTAAATTAAATAGTTCCCGTGGGATAATTAAAAATCTGTAATTACCGTATAACGCGAAGCCACGCGAGCGCCGCTGGCGGGTCAGCTAGTTTATAATACGTCCAGAATCCCAAAGGAGTGTCCGAGTCTAACTTGCGGTGTCCCAGGATTGCGCCACATCTACTGGGTAATTCAATCTTAAGTCTGCTACACTGCAGACGCTGCCAGACACCAGACGGTCGAGATGTTACAGATTAAACAAGTTAATGCCGTCACCTCGCCCCGTAGGACGTCAAGCTCTCTTAAAACTGAACAGAATGCATTTTATAACTGATCATATTACGAGTATCATATTGAAATACACATCGATTTGGAACATTCTCAAATAATAGTGACAAAGATTGCTCCCGAAAAACGAAATAACAATCCGTTCATGTACCCTGTATGTATGAAAAATTAGATTATATTTTTGTAATTTCCGTGAATAATTCGTTTATGATCAAATTACCTGAAAAGCGAGATGCCAATGACAGCATTATACTTAAAACAAGAAGTTGACTATTTGCATTATTTATAAAGTTGGGAATCAAAAGTATTTTAATTCATTTAATTGTAGTAATTAGATGTGATAAGTGTATTTCGAACGCACTCTATAGTTCTCATATGTTTGTTGCGTTCAAATATCTGGGGCCTTATTGTCTAATTCGAATGGAAATAAAATGATCTTCATTTTGTTACTAGAACTCCACATTGGGAATACGTTTTCAAAGGAACAATGTCAAAATGAAGTTCATCTACATAAGCATTTTGTTAGACCTTGTTAAACAATAATGCTGCTTGAGTCTGAAGTTCAATGTCAATGTTGCTCAATAATCTGTCAAGCCGCATTTTCTGACAATTTCGTTGTAGAGTAAAATATTTTTTAAATAAATGCTTTGTGTACTCGTATATATCAATTTTAATGATGTGATTCATGTTAATGTAGTGATTTTAATTGATTTAATATTAAAATTGTACAGTAACTGAGATGACCCATGAATGCTACGCCTGCAATAAATATTGTGATCCGTATCACAACATCTACAGTACATTCGTCGTAAATAGGCGCCTGGTTGCAAACAAAATTGTGTTCTATGTCCTTGGGATAAGGAAAAACTACAATGACTCACAGATGATTTTCCGTGATAACTTTTTCTCCCAACTTCTAGGAAAATGATTAAATTTACAATATAAGTTATATTTAATTGCTCTACGGATAAGTACAAGTTTCATTAATGAACGAGGCTTTTTTCTTCTAGGCTGCACATGTGTAGGAGTATGCCATCCTTTATGTATTGTTTATAAGTAATAATTTACTTTCTTATTCTTAAGAATCTTACATACATACACTCTAGAAATATATCCGTCCTTCTAGCAGTCGGATAAAAAAATAATGGCTAGAGTTTCACCTGGACCCAAAGTTCACAATTCTCTAAATGAGTAGTCAGAAAGTGTCTTCGTCCACAACATTTTTGAACAGACCAGGTTTTCCATTATCATCAGTGTATTATTAATATAACTAATACTTTAATATAAGTACTGTAGTGTATCAATAATTTATTAATTTAATCATTAATTTTAATAGGTATTACTAATTATCTATGACAGCATTCTCTTCTTGTTATTACAAGTACAATTTGAAAAATTTAATACCGACTTCCATTCTATTCAGTTATTCGAGTGTAACTCAAAAACTACTGGTCCTAATTTGTTGAAATTTAAATGGGACCACACGGGAAACACCAACTTTCAAACAAAAAATAATTTTGAGAATCGGTTCACCCGATCGATATTCAGTTATTGAAAAGTACTGGACCGAATTTGATGAAATCAAATCGTTTAACCCAGTCGAAAGTTATGAGGTACCAACATAAAAAAAAAACGGTCGAATTGAGTACCTCATCCTTTCTTTGGAAGTCGGTAGAAAAGACGATAATAAAATGAATGTATTCAAATTTACACTTAAAAAAATTACTTTAGCAGAGGTGTTATTATAATATTGACTAATTTTTCAATGATAAACATTAAAATGGTCCTCCCTGAACAATTGCAACACCCCCAGAAGGTAACATGTGACATGTACTTATTGTAAACCTTAGGCCGCAACACCTGGATTGTATGTTAACTTGGTACATAAGCAATAAATGATTTGAGTTTGAGTTTGAGAATTAATTATGAGTAGAGATGGTAATCGAATGGATGAATCATAGTTAACTTCGGCATTCATAATTAACTCATCCACTTCATTTTATAACAATGTAGCTAAGGGATAGTCCATAACATTAACAGCAATACTAGACTTGGCTTGGTTGAAATGTCAAGGACAACCAATTCGCGAAAAAGTATTCGTATCGGGTCAACGAGTCACGCTTCGGCGTACAAATTATGAGTTACCTGTATCACGATTGCCCTAGATTAAAAGAAAGTTTGTACTGTTTCTCATAAACGACACGTTATGTTACACTTTGGCAGTTATTCGTGGTACGGCCTATATCGGTTCACCCTATCGGAGGTTATGAGATAACAAACATAAAAAAATATACAGTCGAATTGAGTACCTCCTCCTTTTTGAAAGTCGGTAGAAAATTTAACACCGACTTCCATTCTACTCAGTTATTGAAGGGTATCTCAAAGACTACTGGACCGAATTTGATGAAGTTTAAATGGGACCACACGGGAAGCACCAGCTTTCAAATAAAAAGAATTTTGAGAATCGGTTTACCCAGGCGAAAGTTATGAGGTAACAAACATAAACCAAAAAAACATACGACAGAAAAACTAATACAGTCAAATTGAGTACCTCCTCCTTTTTGGAAGTCGGTAGAAAATACCCTGCTAGCTTGTTTTTATTAGCGAATACAATCTACGGATACTACCAATATCAGATACTGAAGGTTTTGGTTTGGTGAAGTAGTTTATGATGTTACTGAGTAGTTGAGTACAACATCACAAGATAATATATGGATAACCTCGTTATTGCAACACCTCAATACAAACATATTACAAGCAAAGAAATACAATAACTTTTTCAACAAAACCATTACGCAAAACAAGGGATGACGGCGGAAGTATCGTCCACAATATTCCACTACAATCTCAATGAAGTCAGTTATTATCTCAGTGAATTAAACAATCCCCGCTAAGTCGTGAAAGCTCCTCACCCGAGTATTATCATAACTAGATATCGTTAGCTAAACTTGGAATAATTCCGTTTGGGAACATAATCTAACTTAACTTGAAGACAGCCCACTACACAGAGTTTGACTTGTAATTTGCATACATTACAAACTTTTTGCTGTAGGTATTCAATAGTGCTCTAACTTACAATTATGAGATGCCTCAAAACTTGAAATGAATTTTACGAAGTTTGTTAAAGACGTGGAGTGCGGTGAGCTATGGTATGAAATATAAATTGATGCGTTGTTGAAACTTTGTGTAGAATGTTTCAGTGTGTTTTGTTTCTTATGCTTTTAAAACTTCTATAATAAAACAGTAAAAATACAGTGGGTCTAGCACTAACATTTGTGTAAATGTTTTGGAACTGGTAGTGCAACCCTGTAACCCCAAAGCTGAATTGGCCGGCACGATCTGGCGGTACCACACTCCCACATAACACCGAGGTGAAGAAACATACCTTGCTATTGTGTTTCAGTCGGTTTGTGGGATATTCCGGAGACCCGATTCTCCCCTCCCCCGTTCTCCCTATCCTTCCCCTCTACCCTCACCATTCTCTCTCTTTTTATCTATCTATCTATCTTCCATTCTCAAATGTCGACAACGCATCCTCTGGTATTGCGGATGTCCGTGGGCGACGGTATCATTTATCATCAGGTGAGCCGCTTGCTCGTTCGCCCACTTAACCCATAAAAAATGTAACGTAATCGTATCGTTGACGAATACAGTACAAACCATGACTTATGTAGTAGGTACAGTTATGGCGCAGATAACCCATAGTTTCTCCTGTATACATCAACTATATATACGATTACGTACGTACTTGAGTACATGTATCAAGAGGAGTGTTTCTCGCGATAGTAGTCTGCGTTTTAGACTTATTACTTGACTTGTTAATGTGAAAGCTATTGCCAACTGAACAAGCCGTTGCAATTATCAAGGAAATTATGTAGCGGTGATGGATAATGATAATGATGACGATGAAAATAATCCCATGTTTTATCCCAGCGCCTCATCTTTCAATAAATCAGTTCAACCGTTCTGGTGTGATTGCGCAACAAACTTCTATTATTGTAAGAAAATATATTATAGTGTGATTAATTTCAAAACTATTCGCTAGCGTTCGCTAAATACTCGTAAATGAATAACCGTATTTTTTTTCTATTTATACACAAGCGCCAAACTCCAGTGATTTACCAGTTCTAACCAGATGGTGCTGGTTTGAAACAATTTTGTCCAGGCGCGTGCTGTGTTGCATGTTGTAAAGTTCACGGCTAATAGCTGTGGCGCCACTTATGTACATTCGTGTAACAACGGGTTGTTCGACAATTTACTGCTATCATGCTGGTTTGGACTTGTTCAGAGCTTTATTTTTATTTTGCTAATTACAAAATGTTACGTTCTCATCTTTTCATTCTAAAAGTCAGCTCTGGTTCTTGGCTATTAAATATATATGGTTGTTATTTATAGTTAAGGCAGTATAAACAGTAATTAATTAGCTATAAATCAATTCGGGATAAATTACGAACTAATCTTTGAATTAGGAATGCAGTGAAAATCTGCGTTTTTCAACCGACTTCCTAACACAAGAGGTTTTCAATTCGACGCGTATATTTTTTATGTATGATCACGCATTATTTCTTACAGAGTAGTCCGATTTTGATAACTCTTTTCTTTGTTTTAACGAAGTATACTTCTGAGGTGGTCCCATTTAAATTTCACCATATTCAGTCAAGCCGCTTTGAGTTACAAGCCAATAACTGAAAAGTGTTTCGCCTACTTCGGTGATACGAGTATCGTAATTGATGGTGCATGACAATCGATCCCGTAAGTAGCAAGGATCAAAAGGGGTGAAAGAAATGTTTACTATAAATGGAACCGTTCCATTTTTTTTTGAATTTTTTTACTTGACGAAGTGCTTGCTAATAGGGTTATGTTTGTTCGAAATTACCTAGGTATGTAAGGCGAGTCACAGGGAGGAATGCAATTTCCAAAATTTTTTTTATTTCACTCTGAAAAAAGGGTAACTTTCAACAGAGGATGTATTCCCGCTGATAACGATGATTGCAAGTGACCCCGACTACAACTGAACAAATCTGAAATACTTTACGCCTTCGTCCTACGAACCTGTCAGAGCCATACATTTTTTCAATTAAACCTTTCTTTTGAACGCATTTGATTTGCATTTACTTAGTTTTACTGCAAATTAAACAGTTAGATTAAGAATAAAAATTTGTATATTAAGTGTGATCCAATTAAATATATTCCAATTGGCTATTGTTTTATTCTTTCTATCCTTATCCTACGTGAAATGTAGTCGGCACAATATATATTCTTCTTCCTTTCAACTCTATCACCTGTCACCCCAGAGCTCACATTTTTGTCCGTAGTCCTCTTTTCAAACAGTCCATTGAAACCTTGTTCGATACCTTCAACCCTTAATCTCACTCATATACTGATCGAACTCGATCCTTTTAAAGTACACGTTTTGTGTATAAAAAAACAAAAATTACCAAGAGACAAAAAGTTTCTCCTGCTGATGTTTGGGTTTTGTTAGGGTTCCGTAGAAAACCTTAAAAGTAGGAAAAGGAACCTTTATATGATCACTTAGTTGTCCGTCTATTCTTTTGTCTGACCTTTTTTCTCAGAAACACGTAGAGGTATCAAAATGAAATGTATATCAAATGCTCGGGTTTATGGTCATTAGCTGTAAAAGAATAAAACATGAGATTCAACGCGATCAAAAGCTGTGACTGTCTAATCGCATTTGTTTGCATATTTTGCGATTTCACGAGGGAATCAATACCTCTATAATGTACTTGCCGTTAACCTAGAATAATGAAATTTGGAAAGAAGAAATTTCTTACAGCACATATAAAGGCAAAGGTTCTCGAGTGGCGACCATGCACTGGAAGAAAATGTGTAGGCCGGCCCCCGCTAGGTGGACCGACGACCTCGTCAAAACCGCGGGGAATCGCTGGATGCAGGAAGCTAGGAACCGGTCCAAGTGGCGTCCTATGGGGGATGCAAAAGTTCAGCAGTGGACGTCTTCCGGTTGATAATGATGATGATGATGACATATAAAGGAACAAATCTGAAAACCGTATATAAATATATTTTAGTTTAATAACTTTAAAGCGAAATACATATTTATTATTTAGGTTGTTGCAATAATCGTGTCTTGGATTCGAACGGCAAAGTTAAGTTTGTCCTGTAACCTAATTTGTATTTCGTTAGAGCAATAATGTTAGATACTCTTTAAATGTAGGGAACCCTGAGTATGTGAGTAAAACTTGCACTTGTCTGGGTTTATTTCATAGTAATCAGCTAGATTTCTATACTTCGAGAATGTTTATCTTCCTCTCGATATATTTGTAGGCTCGTTAATTTACTTTGAATGACAATCGATTTATCGCACAAAAGTTAGCTGAAGCGCGTTGGATCGTGAATGGCTCACAAGTTTGAGCGTAATAAAGCAATACGTCAGGGTTTCGAGTTAAGAGTCGCTTTTCAGCACGTGTTGTAAAGTGAATAAGTGTTTCTACACACTGGGATACTAGGTACTTTAAAAATATGCCGGATACAACTTTTAAGTTATATCCAGTTGAATACCTATTCGTTTATTAGACACATGAACGTTAAACCTTAAACAATCAGTAGATTTCCTCGTCGAACACCTAATAGAACACCTTGGTGTTCCACAGCGATTTTCCTCCCATGGAACGTTATAGGTATCTTGGTTCCACGGCCATACTCATTTGAATCCATGTGTGGATTCACTTCAATAAATGACAAGCACATCTTCGAAGGCCTAGCCTATTTACCGAAATACCTATGGAGTATGCATATTCAGTTTCTAACCTTCACGTGATCTACGGGTGGGAACCATGTGTAGGGAATGATATTTAATATATATGTCTCAGGACAGAACAATATCTTGACATGTATGTTCTACTATTCAATGAATGTGTGTTCTTAACTTTGCATACACAATGTTCTCTAGTGTGAACAAGACCTTACACTGTTGGTTCACAACTCTGAAGTAGTTTATGAAATTTAAGGGAATAGAGCCTAATTTATTATCATTGTAATAACTCAACGGTTTAAACTATGTCAATTTTGTTCCATCTTTCGTCCAAAGTTGTGAGAGCTGATGGATTTACCAGGTGGTATTTATGACACTGCGGCGGGAGGTGTTTTGCTGGGTACTTTTGGTATAATATATAGTTATATATACATAGGAACAGTTATAATAATGAAGTTAACGTGACAGTGATGGTAATGAATACCATCACGAATAGATAATAGGTATAAAGATTAAAATTACCTATTTATATTTGAACAAGTAGGTATAATAACAAGTGGGTATAGGGGATAGCAATACGAGTTGAGAGATCATTTATGCCTCCGCTTTAGAACTCTGGAGATCTGGACTCATAAAAACTTATGAAGGCATTTTGTACCACTTCATGAGAATTCAATTTTCCCTCGCATTTTTTTCCATTTAAATTATGCAAGTTGTGGAAACAATGGGGATTGGTTCCTACGCTAATTACCCCGTTGGCCTAGTTGGTAGTGACCGCCTTCGAAGCACAGGGTTCATGATTCGGTTCCTGCCCGAGGTAAATAATTTGTTTACTTTAAATATACATTTAATGTAATTTAAAAGGCAATCTGTTTGTGCTAGCTTTTTACCTCCTTGTTTTCGGCTTGACATACTGAAAAGTTCATATCAAGTTGGATTGTTGCCAACTCCAACAACACGGCCTTCGTTAATTCATTGTATTACTATGCTTATTTTTAATAATGAATAATTTAATTTCTTAATCACAATTACGAGAATATTGTGCATTCGCAAAACAAAAGCAGTATTTAAAACGTAATTGTAATTTTGTTTCATAGAATTTTATTCCAATTTAATTTACACATCTACCACGTACAATGCACTATAACTCTTTTTGTACGTTCCTATAATTATATAAGTACACATCGTACTAAAACTACCAAAAGATAATTAAGTATGTATTAGGGTCTAATACTAACGCTATATGATTTTAGTAGATTATGCACCAAGGGAGTAAAGCAGTGTCTTACGTCATGGGCGGTATATTGAACCCTGAGACTAACGGGGAATCTTGGGTTAACCCCTGAGCGCAGCGAGGGGATTAAAATTTTATATAGAGTTATAAATGTTAAAAAATTTATGTAGAGTTTATGTAGTGTTATAAATTTCAATGTTTGAGATCGCTAAAGCAGGCGTTAGTGCTTTGAAAAAGTAATACCATAAAAATCACAAGGGTTGCGATGTCAGTGCGAAAGTTCAAGTATTTCTAAATAATGCTTCTTTCGGTTGGATGGTACTGTTAACTGTCCAATAGATGTCGCTCCGTCCCCGCAAGACGGTTAGTCAGATAGAGAGTTAAAATTCGATGCTCGGACTAGGTTCTCGGTGGCCTAGTTGGTCAATGGCGTCTGACACGGAGAGTCAGAAGACGCGGGTTCGAATCCCGTCCGAGGATGTGAATTTTTCTCTCTATAAATTTCAATGTTTGAGATTGCTAAAGCAGGCGTTAGTGCTTTGAAAAAGTAATACTATAAAAAGCACTACTTATAGTTAAACCTTTTCGCGCCTTTTTTAATTTTTTTTCTGTATGCTGCCTCCGTACTAAGAGTATTCCTACAATTAACGTTATAAATGCAAATCACTTTACTCCCCAGGGAGTTTCATACAACTTTACAGCCCCGCGTATGTAATGCCTTGCTTTACGTAGAGATTGCGTGACATTTAATAGAACATTTTCGAGCAGGTGGTATGAAAAATTATACTCTAGTTGAATTTGGTCCTTATTATAAGGTAGAATGGGTAGTTAAAAAGTTCAAAAAACCATTGTGTTGAAGGATCAACAACAATATTGTGAATATTTAACATTGTTTGATAAATAACCTCCTCCGACACGCCCTCACGACTCGCTGCTTGACGTGTACCTGTCAGTAAAAATACCACTAAGCAACAGACGGTCAAGTAACTCATCTAAGTGACCGCAGCTTTGTTTGATCTAGTTAAACAGTTTAAAACAACTAGCCAAGTTCTACTAAGAGCGCTTTGTGAACATTGCTTCATAGGTAACTCAATTACTCATCTTTAGATCACAGATTAGGCAATAGCTACTACAGTTATCTATGTAGACGTGTGTAATCTGACAACGCTAATTAAACACAGAGCTATAAATCTGACAGTTGTCAGAGATGATTACCGCCTCGAGACGTGACACAGAACATCTGGGATAGCTGACATGTCACGTGGGTAGGTATATCTTATCGCGTCGTGTTTACACGCTATACACTCTTTGACTGTCGAGGATGAGGATGTTTGATTATCCTTACATAGTCTTCTATCTTCTATAAATATAAAACAAAGTCGGGTTTGTTCGAACACTTGTAAATCGAGAACGGATGGTCCGATTTTTATGGTTTTTGTTTTTTCCTCCGTCCCAAATAGCAGAATAACTATTAAAACATTAGAAAATTGACGAAAAAATAGGATACAATAAAAATAAATATTCAATACAAATGTCCAACTGTCAAACATTTCATGTTCATCCCGCCAATACTGTTCACTCTCCCCTAAATCGAGGGTGCAATTGAAGCTTACACCCGAGCTAATTACTCTGCTTTACATCTCGATTGTGAGGTAAGTAGAAAAAAACTGGCATTACAAAAATAAAATTGATGACTATTATACTCATACGAAGACAAGGCTGAATAGCGAAGCGACCTCTTTTGTCATTCGGCTGAATGCATGATGTCTATTGCCAGTATGTTGGTTAGATGTACGCGAACTTTTTGAAAGAGTGAAGTGTTTTAATTACTTACCCCCCTAGGGCTTTTCTAGCTACATTATTACCCTAGAGCGCTAATTGGTCACCTACAAGCCCCATTTGGGGGTAATAAGGACCTACTTACCTAATATGAGAGATGTAAACAAAAGTTTATATTTCGAATAAAATAATTGCGTAATTTGGATTTTAAAAATGTAGAATAACATTGCAATTTTTTTTAATATCACTACACATAATCAAAACTGAAAAGGTCAAATTTCTGTACAATGAAAAGAAATGCTAAGAACAGAGTCAGGGGGATGTAAGGAGTGGAATCAAACAAATATTTTTTTTTATTTTTTTATTTCTCTGTCTGTTTGTCTGTCTGTATGTACGCGTTAATCTCCGAAACGACTGGAATGATTTAAATGAAATTTTGTGTGGTGATAGTTTATATTCCTGATCAACATATAGGATGCTTTTGATCCCGGTAACTTAAAGAGTTCCCATGGGATAGTTAAAAACTGTAATTAACCGTATCCCGCGAGGTCACGCGAGCGAAGCCGCTGGCGGGTCAGCTAGTTATATAATAAAAATTATAGAGGGTTGTGACGTCAATACGAAAGTTTAAAGTATTTCTAAAAATTCTTCTTTCGGTTGGATAATGCCGTCAAAGCTGTTCAATAATAATAATAATAATAATAAATAAACAAAAAGCTCCAAGGGTGGAAGTGTTAAAGGGCATAACGCCGGTAGTAGCGCTCTAGTGAAACCGCAGCACACCTCTCAACACCCTTCAGATATCCACACCAACGTTGCCCCTTTTGTCACCATTGATGGTGGATTTTATGGGGGGCCCGTTTAGTGGGTGGCAAGTCACCACCTGCCTAAATATTTTAAGATGAGACTGAAATTGGCAGGTGCCGTAGTCTCGTCCATAGTCCACTAGCTCCCGTACTACGTTTTTTATACTCCTTTGTATTTTTATACCAAACAGGCCTCTAAGTGTTGGCTACAGCCCCACTTATGCCTTTGTAAAGGACCGGATGAAATCCGAGATTTTGTTTAGAATAATAATAATAAGAATAATATTTTATTTTATTTTGCATAAATATATTACATTTTATATAATGAATCAATTAAATTAATAGATTAATTAAATCAATAGATGTCGCTCCGTCCCCGTAAGACGGTTAAATCAGATAGAGAGTAAAAATTGACGGTCGTACTTCGAGCCTCGGTGGCCTAGATGGTCATGGCATCTGACACGGATTGTCGGAAGGCGCGGGTTCGAATCCCGTTCATGGATGTAAATTATTCTCTTTAAAAATTGTAATGCATAATTTAATTATGCATAAAAATGTAGAGTAACGTCAGTAATGAAAAAGGATCATCATAAATTATAAGTTTTATGCGTGCGTCCAGAAATTTATTTTGTGTCAAGTAAGGAAAACATATCAAGCTATTTAAATATACAACAAATGACAAACAACTTAATTAAAAAAAAGTCAAAGCGATTGGTCTCACTTCATCATTCCAGATATATTATAATTAAATTTTATTTCGTGTTTTCTTGTGTTTTATTGTGTTTCTTACCAAAGTAGTGATTTAAACATTTATTTTTATTCATTATATTACTTTCATCCTACTATCCTACTAATTTCTACTAATATTATAAATGTGAAAGTTTAGATGGATAGATGGATGGATGGATGCATTTGGATGTTTGTTGCTCTTTCACGCTCAAACGGCTAGGCCAATTTTGATGAAAGTTGGTATGGAGGTAGATGAGGCTTTGGATTGACACATAGAATAGTTTTCATCATCATCATCATCATCCAACACCACGCGGGTGAAACCGCGGATTGCAGCCACTTAAATAATAAATTAAGTTTTGCTAATCTGCAACACGACATTAATTGACTGTTATGCGGGACGAAGTTCGCCGGATCAACTTGTATCAAATAAAATTACATTCCGCGTCTGTAAGTATATTCGCTTATTCCTTCTTAATCACGCAAAAGTTTTTGATTATTCACCACTAATCAAATAATATTGCAAGGAAGGTTTATATAACGAAATCTAATTAAACTATTATCTCACTAGAAAAATATGACTACACACTTATAACCTCTTTAATTTTTTTTCAATTACACCCAGAAGAAGCCGGGGCGGTTTGCTAGTGAGGAATATTATGGCAACTCAAAATAGTTATGATTTTCTACCGACTTCCAAAAAAGGAGGAGGTACTCAATTCGACTGTATGTTTTTTCTTCTTTTTTTTGTGTTTGTTACCTCATAAATTTCGTCTAGATGAACCGAATTTCAAAATTCTGTTTTGATTGAAAGCTGGTGCTTCCCGTGTGATTCTATTTAAATATCATCAAATTCGGTCTAGTAGTTTTTGAGATACACTCCAAGAACTGAATAGAATGGAAGTCGGTATTAAATTTTTCAAATTGTACTTTAATTATTCTGGATTTTAAGTTACTAGACGTATACACAACGTTCCTGATATACTGATTTTTATTATATTACTATTATGCGGAACCCAGGAAGTTAGCGATAACCTCACATGAAGCCTTCTTAATACAAGACTAACTGGACTTTCTTCTCCAGGCTGATTTCACACTTCACGATAATATTATAAAGGCGCAATTTTGTGAGTGTGTTTGTATATTTATTGATCCGTCACGCTCAAACAGCTTAACCAATTTTGATGAAATTTGGTACGTAGATAGATAGGCGCTGGATTATCTATACCTTTTCTCTACGTCATCCATGGGTGAACCACGCGGGTGAAAACACGGGGCAAAGCAAGGAATAATATAAAATATAGTAAATATACAATTAATAAAATTACGTTGAAGTATTTGTGTAATTACCAGTACAACAATTCATTTCAATATGTCAAGGTTGTGTAATAAATGTTGTTTCCTCGCGTTCTTTGAGAATAGCACTGTAATAGCTTCAGCTGGAGTAGTGATCCGGGCCATTTAAATATACTCGTACATATGTGATAACCTACGCGTAGGCGCGTAGCTTATCACGTAGCGCGTAGCTTACCACGTAGCGTGGAGCTTACCACGTAGCCTGTCTTCAAGTACGCGCTCGGTTAACGGCTGACTTTGATACAGGCGAATTCAAAATAGTGCATACTTTAAGTAGTAATCGTTCATGCAAACGATTACTACTTATACTTAAAATACTATAATATATCTTCGAGGAGCTAACCTATATTCAGAGTTTTCGGAATGCCGTGCCGTAGCAGGATCCCTCCTTTCCTGCGAATAACTCTAACTTTTAGTTAGTTAGTCACCACATCCTAATAAACATACTGAATGCATAAATATTTCATTTGGTCTTGCCTGGAGAACTAGATTGCAGTCTCAGTTTCAATAGAACATTGTTATACTGAATTAGGAACTACACCCCGCCAGAACTAACGGCTTTGGGGACGTTGGTAAATTTATGCAACGAAATATTTCTCCGTTCTGTGCGGTGCGGCATTGACAGGAGTAGAAACGCGTAAATCTGTCGCAAAGCTCGCAGAACACTGCACGATGTTTGTGCCTAACTGCCAACAATATGAATATCTGAATATGGATCTATTGTATAAATAAATCAGGAAGGTGTACGGTGGTCTAAGCCATTAATCAGGGTTAGCTTAGCCAAGATCTCCAAGTACAAACTATGTACAACATACATTTAAAATTAAGTTACAACATATATTATATATATTAAACAAAATAAATATACAGGGTTATTGGTAATTAGACCGGATCCTTTTAAGGGGTGGTAGGGAATGCCATTTGCAACAATATGACTTTACATTGTGATATCCGGAAATGAATCATTTCTGTGATATTCTTTTTTTTTTTTTTTTTTTGGAAAATCCAGTTTTACTACTTGAAAATTCAATAAAAAAAAAGTAATCAACCGATTTCAATTCTGTTCGCAGTTTTAGAGAAACCTTGTTACAGCTCTTAATAATAAACAATAATATCGTACTAATGTAGATCCATCCAAAAACTAGAGGCTTTTTCATAATTTTTATTTGATAATTTTTGTAAGATGCTTTACAAAAACCTTTATTTTCTCTACAAAAACGATAGTAAATTAAGTCTGCATTTTATTTAAAAAACATTTAAAAGTCTTTAGCTATCCAACGAGGTATAAAAATTAGCACTTTATTACACAGTTGCAGAAATAATGCGATTACAAAAGGCCGAGAAAGGAATGAGAATAGTCCATGAGAAGTAGCTATGGAAGAAATACTTTCTTAAGGTAACTTAATTTCTTTTAAAGAAATAAAAGAGTAGATGTAATTAGTCTGTATTTATTATTTTTACAGTTCGTTCTCAAAATGTGAGCCAGAATTTTGAATGCAGAGACGCATACGTCTGCGTAAATTGCTTTTAACAACACTTGTATTTAAATTAATTTTCATTTTTTCTGCTGCATTTATTATGCGCTGTTTCAGTTCTTCGATGGTTGCCACAGGTCCAAGAGTATCGTCGTACACCAAGCTTTTCATGTGACCCCATACGTAATAGTCGACGGGAGTCAAGTCGGGACTTCTGGCCGGCCACGGAATGGGTCCTCCTCTGCCAATCCACTTATTGGGATACTGACGATTAAGCCACTCACGGACGCTCAAACTAAAATGTGCGGGGCAACCATCATGTTGTTAAATCATGTTTCTGCGGGTTTCAAGGGGTACTTCATAAAGTAGTAGCTCATAAAGTTCGTTTCTCAAAAAAAAATCATACGCTTCACCATTGAGGTTGTTGGGCAGAAAGAAAGGGCCGATCAATTCATTCTTAATAATGCCCATCCACACATTAACGGAAAACCTTCTTTGTGATCCTTGTAATCTTTTCTTGTTTGGGTTACCGTCATCTTTCGGGGCCCAATAATGAATATTATGATAATTTGATATTCCATCCTGATCAAATTTGGATTCGTCGG
Source organism: Selenia dentaria (assembly GCA_917880725.1). NCBI lineage: Eukaryota > Metazoa > Arthropoda > Insecta > Lepidoptera > Geometridae > Selenia > Selenia dentaria. Next base: position 21,514,241 of record OU862890.1, read on the forward strand.
TCCATAAGATTTTTAATAAAAAATTGGCATCTTCCATATCGGTGTTCAACATGAATCTGCAAAATTCGACTCTACGTGCAGGATCTCCGTCTTGGATAACTTGTACCGGAGTCAAATGATACGGGTAGAGTCTTGAGCGGTGCACTGTGTTCCATACTTTCCATTGCGACATGCCAAGACGTCGTGCAATGATGTTTGTTGAAGTCGTAGGATCTTGCTCAAACATGCGAATTATCTGTTCCTCTTCATCCGAATGATAAATACGAGATCGTCCAGCATCACTTTGTCGTCTTTGAACTTGACCAGTTTCTCGTAGTCGCCGGTACACTCCGTCAAATACACTCACATGGGGTAAACGGCGCTGTGGAAATCGAGACTGATACTCCGTTCGAGCATGTGTAGCGACGCCGTTGGCAAAACCATAGCAAAACAGTATGTCCGCATACTCTTCGTTTGTGAACTCTCGAAGCCGAGGTAGATGGTCGTGGGATTCCGCAGTCATGATCAGATCCTTTAGTACAAGCCAAGTCGTCGGGTAAGCAATCAATCAAAAAGTCCAGTTCACTAGCCGAATCACAGAAAAAGAAGTTACACAAGTCCAATAACGTTATCAAGGTCGAAATTTAATCGTAATAAAGGGTTGCCAAAGAGCGTCTGAACAGTACGATGCGCTTGAGCAAACTGGGTTCTCATTGCTCGTTCAACAAACATAAGCGAGAGGGAGACGGCGCATTCAACATGGATACCGTTGTCTAAAACCCTTTCTCGGAATGTCTCTACCTGAGTCTTTGTTATCGCATTATTTCTGCAATTGTGCAATAAAGTGCTAATTTTTTTACCTCGTTGGATAGCTAAAGACTTGTAGATGTTTTTTAAATAAAATGCAGACTTAATTTACTATCGTTTTTGTAGAGAAAATAAAGGTTTTTGTAAAGCATCTTACAAAAATTATCAAATAAAAATTATGAAAAAGCCTCTAGTTTTTGGATGGATCTACATTAGTACGATATTATTGTTTATTATTGAGAGCTGTAACAAGGTTTCTCTAAAACTGCGAACAGAATTGAAATCGGTTGATTACTTTTTTTTTATTGAATTTTAAAGTAGTAAAACTGGATTTTCCAAAAAAAATAAAAAAAAAAGAATATTACAGAAATGATTCATTTCCGGATATCACAATGTACAGTCATATTGTTGCAAATGGCATTCCCTACCACCCCTTAAAAGGATCCGGTCTAATTACCAATAACCCTGTATATAACATTATAGAAATAAATACACGAGAATATGAAATATTACCTATATAATAATAAATATACATACACTATAACATTACTTATACTAATGAATAAATAATAGAATGAAAACAAGTATAATTATATAGTCTAGTCAGCAGATATGCATTAACATGCATATTGTACTTACTAGTTAAATTTTTGGTAACATATGAGATGGCGAAGCTATGACTATATTCTATTCATCCATTAGTTGGATAATATGAGATCTGTCTGGACGGAATTCTTTGTGTGAGATGTGATTGAAAACCCACCCCAGGATTCTACAGCGCTTACACTTGTTATGTTGAACATGAAGCAATCGTCTACCTGCGACCACTGCGGGAATCTGTTGCATCGAAATCTATATAAATAAAAATTAATCGCCGAAATGTGTGAACGTGGTGACTCCCGAATGATTTTACAAATTTAAATGTATTTTTTGGTCTCTCTGCTCAAGGATGGTTAAAAATAACAAGTACAATTTGTAAAATTTAATACCGACTTCCATTCTATTCAGTTATTGGAGTGTATCTCAAAAACTACTGGACCGAATTTGAATTTTAATGGGTCTACACAGAAAACACCAGCTTTCAAACAAAAAAAAAGGATTTTGAGAATCAGTTCACCCCGTTGAAATTTATTAGGTAACAAACATAATAATAAATACAGTCGAATCGAGTACCTCCTCCTTTTTTTTGAAGTCGGTAGGAAAAAAAACAGCTTCAAACTCATCCATCAAAACACAGGTAAAACCGCAGGGCACAGATTATTTATATAATATAAATATAGCAAATATAATAATATGAAAAGGGACTCCTCAAAAGTCTAATTATATTTCGCAATATTCGTTATACAGTAACAGATACATTTGTTATGTAAAGCAATATCATGTTGATTTTAATATTAAATTTGATAAAAATGAGATGGGCCTATTATATATTAAAGGTACCACCTAAGTATCAACACGGAAAAATCTCATTATTTCTTTGTTTGAGGGAATTATATTATCTTGAAAGTTGACCGATTTTAATAACGTTGACAACGTTTACGCACTTATGTTACAGCACTAGGATTCACACAATAACACATCATAACATAGAAAACCCGAGAACAAACACTTCTGATTGTCACACATATATTTGCCTCGGCCAGGGATCGCACTTGGGACCCCACACTTCGCAGGCAGGGTCACTAGCAACTGAGCTAGCAGAGCCGTCAAATAAGAAGGAGCTTTTCTACTTATGCCAAACTTAGAAGAGCTACTTTTTAACTTTTTAGTACTGTAGTAAACTACTCCGTGATGAGAAGTTAAAATGTTGTTTGAAGTACTCGTATTTGAACTTCACACAACAGGATTTCCTAGGTACGGACCATGCTTATGATATAGACATATCCATATAGAGTCCGCTAACGCCAGCTAATACGAAATTCAATAAACACAGCGATATCAGAGTAGTCACGGCTCCACAAATCCTCTAGTATGATAATGAGCTTTGTTGACTCAAATTAATTTTGGTAATATCATCACTTCATATTCGTAACGCGCTATTTGACGTGATAAATCACATCAGGGAGCAATTCTGCTATACGAATATGGATATAACTGTAACAATAATACTAAGAAAAAAACATAACAGATAGTAAATTCAAGTTGGATATAAAACAAAAACAATGGTTTAAATAAACTGGATATATACAGAGCATTATTTTTTGTTTAAGCTTACGATATAGATTTACCTATTTTTTTTTTCAACGTGTTACACGGGAAATATCCCCTTTCTCATGTTTACTCTTCTAAAAGTGACAAGTGTTAGTTTATATTATGTTGTAATTAATAAGCATATTAATATTCTTACACAGTATATATCTTTGCTTATTAATTCGTTACACTTAAATTAGCGTTTGTATGTCACCAAGGTTTGGGCTGAAAATCGGTAAGTCTTCATGCATCATCATGCTGAGTGATTTTTTTGTTGTTATTATTAAAATACACTTCACGTGTCTCTTTATCGAAATTCATTTTACAGATTTTTATTTTAATACCCTTTACTGGATATAACAGACTTTTGCCTTAACGGACAGTTGATATAATTTTATGTGATATACGCTATGTATAGTAGTTCTATAATTTAAAATCTATACCAGCACTTGATATATCGATACTGTGATACTATTATGGTCAATGGTATTCAGTTTTCATGACTAGTCTAAGGCAAAGTCACGATAGGTGCGACGACGAGCGAAACGAAGAGGAGTGTTAGGTTGAATGGTGACCACAAGACGCGCGAGCCGAGCGAGCGTAGCGAGCGTGCCGCGGCAACGTCCGGCGAAGCGCCAGAATTATGGTAAACTACACCTCTATAAGGATATAACGCAGTACTTTTGGGATAAAATTCGTGTTGAACATATGTTCTGTCGAAGCAATGACTTGTCTAAATGTGTTTTTGAAGTAAGCGACTTGTCGAAGTATTGATCTTGTCGAAATTCAGAGGTACACCCAGCAGTCTTATATATGTGCGACGACTAGCCAAGCGAAGATTGCAGATAAGTTATACTGATTTAGGTTAGTATTCATAAATAAAACCTCAGGACTTGTTTATGCTAACTGCCTTTGTACCATATTAATAGTACATTGTTCACCGAGAGGAGAAAGTGACCGATTACCGTCGAGGGTGTCGTTTGAAGCCCGAGCCGTAGGCGAGGGCTTTAAAACACCCGAGATCGGGAATCGCACTTTCTCTCGAGTGATACATAGTGCTTTATACTACACCTACGAGGAAAATAAAAAACTAAATCTTTACTAATTGAAATTTATATTGAAATTGTTGCAGTTAGTGAAGCTTAATGTAACACTTTTTCCATTAATGTTTGTTTGCGATAATGTAGGAGGAATAACTGGCTGTGCTGTTGGCACTGCGCTCGTAGAAGGCTGTGGTGCCAAAGGGGCAACTGGCTGCTGAGGGGCATCTGGCATCGCCGCGCTCGTTGATGGTTGAGGAGATGAGTCTTGATGCACATTAATCGATCCCGATATTTGGTTATTTATTCGTGTTTTGTTTTCTACGGAATTCTCTATGTAGCTTTCTGCAACAGCGGACGATTTCCAACCACCGTGACGTTTTATTGTGGTTAAATCAGCACCAGTATTGGCAAGAATAGTCGCTGAAGTTCTGCGAAAGCAGTGGCCAGTGTATTCTAGTGGATTGAGTAAATTAAGGTACGAAGCTATTTCTCTTGGCACAGTACTTATTTTGTTTTTCCCAATTACTTGTTTCGTACATTTTTTGTTTTTATATTGTAGTAAAAACCGATTGGTTTTGGGGTCACTGGGGCGAATTTCGTTATATTTCTTCACTATCTCATAAAATAAGCCCGATATAACAAAATAATCGCTGAATTTTGGTTTTTGTGTTAGGAATATTGACGATTATTCCATTTTCGAGGATTTCGATATCGTCTGTTGTCATATCCACAAGTTCTTGCGAACGACAGGCCCCATTTACTCCTAAAATCAAAATAACCTGTAAACAAAAATATCAAACATGAAAACCTAGTAGATTTCTACTCATAAATAGGTACGTAATAAATTTTAAACCAGTGCATTTTGTTCATAAACTTACCTTCATCAACAAATATTTGTCATCTGGAGCATTCTGCAAAAAGGAATAAACATCCTTTGTAGTAAGCACTTTTGATTTCTTACTACGGAATCCCTCCGACTTTCTTTTCAGAAATGCTGTAAGTTTTTTGTATTCTTGAATATTTATGTCGTTTCTTGTCAATATAGTACTTTTCAACATTGAGTACATAGACCATAACGTACTTGGTTTGTATTTTTGCGCTTTTTCACTGAAATAAGCTAGCAAAACAGTTTCAGAAAAAGATGCCGCATTTTTTTCACTTTTCCATTGCAAAAAATCGTCATAAGTTTTATTATATTTTTTAATTGATTTCTGTGGTAAAAGGTTATCAATCAGTATTTTTGCTGTTTCCTTCAACTGCGGCGGAGTTAAAAAATCTTCATCATCACTACTTATCATTTTGATAGTTTTATTTTACTTTTCTACGAAAACTGAATCCTCAAACAACACACAAATTGAAAATGGCGCCAATGGCGTCTGCAATTTTCACATGTTCTTTTTTCAAATTGTTTGACACCATCCAACACACAGCTAGTGGCCAGTGTCATTTTGCGAACTTGGAGATAAAAACTCACTGTAAAAACTTTTTGGCTTTTGATATTTAGGTTACCAGCGCATAGTCTTACCCAAAATTAAAAAAGAAAAACCACGTAAGAAATGGATTTTCATACACTTTTCTCTCCCGCTCAGATGCGTTTTCTCGCCGCATATTTGTTCGATATGCAATGACGTACTTTCTACCGTAAATTTGATAAAGTATCAAGGTACTTTCCGAGCAGGTGTAGTATAAATAATATTCCTTATCTTCAATAGTAAGAAAGACAAAATACTGATCAACAAATTGTATTTCGTGCATGAGAGTTATTAATCTTCTGACTTAGTCAGGCATATTTGATTACTTTTGAAATATATTACTAGGTTTCGACGTTTTATTATATATGTTTATTAAAATTCGACTAAAAAGTAAGTATATGTAGTGATTATATCTTTTATAATAGTTTCTTCATTTGCTAAGTATATCACATGGATTTATAGTATATGAATGGTTGTCTTTTACAGTTATTTGTTTTGAATTTCGTTCAAAGGTTTATTATAGTATATTTAATATATACGAAATGAATGATATATCATACGTTCTTATTTTTATTTGTCTATATGTATTTTTTTTATTTTTTTTTCTTCGACCAATTTGTGTTACCAGTGATGACTTATGGCACTGAAACGTGGTCTCTTACTATGGGCCTCATTGATAAGCTCAAAGTCGCACAACGAGCTATAGAAAGCGCTATGCTCGGGGTTTCTCTACGCGATCGAATCAGAAATGAGGAGATCCGTAGAAGAACTAAAGTCACCGACATAGCCCAGAAGATTAGCCAGTTGAAGTGGCAGTGGGCAGGGCACATAGCACGCAGAACAGTTGGCCGATGGGGCCGAAAGGTTCTAGAGTGGAGACCACGGACCGGCAAGCGCAGCGTAGGTCGTCCACCGACACGGTGGACAGACGACTTGATGAAGGTCGCAGGACGACGTTGGATGCAGGCCGCTTCCAACCGTTCCTTTTGGAAAATCATGGGGAGGCCTATGTTCAGCAGTGGACGTCCTACGGCTGAGATGATGATGATGATGATATGTATTTTAATAATCGAACATATATTACTTACCCCTTTGTAATAGGTACTTTTATTATTGTACTGTAAAGTGCTTAAACTGTTGTGATTAGTATGTCATATTATGAAACAAGACATTATTTAGAAGACACGATGCGTAAAGTAGTCCACCTCTGCCAAGTCGACATCTGCCATCCATGTAACTATTTAAGGTTGTTACAAAACTAATACATAGTAAGTACTGAATACTTCGAGTTTCTTGCCTGTTCTTCTCTATTTGATTATTGTCTACTCTACTACTACTACCGCTACTTTATTAAATTGATTGATGCTCTATTTATGTTGGAACGCGTCCCTAGAGTATTTTAACATTTATTATTTATTAACGTTCGTAAGTGCCTCTTTATTGCTTAAATTTCAAATGAGATTTTGATTTGATTATATCCTAATAATATTTTACCGAAGACTGGGTACAGTAGTACGCATCGGCAGGGACATATATGTCACAGTAGAGTAATGCCGGTTATTAATCATTACGATTTCATCAACATCCAGTGGCTTGTCGATATAACGTTACAATAACGTTTTGTTGTAAATTTATTTCAGCGAGATGCATCTGTAGTAATGGAACCCTGCAGTAAAGACGGTTCATCAAAACGGCAGAATTAAACTTATGCATAACTGACAACTTGTCATATTCACCTTAGTCTAAATTGTTATAGTAATTCCGTTATATGCATTTCTATTCTAGTTCTAGTAGTATCTAGTAAGTTCTCTGATGACTGTAGAAAATAATTAAAATATTATAATTATAGGTACAGAGGTTACAAAATACAGCCAAAATTACAAAAATAAAACTACCGGAAAACCTAGCTATTTATAAAATATTTTGTTTTTTCCTGAGAAAACTACGCAGTAGCTATACTAGTTTTAGTAGGATACCAGCTGTCAAGGCCGGTTGGCGCAGTTGGTAGCACCCCTGCCTTCTGAGCCGCTGGTCCCGGGTTCGATCCCCGGACATGTCAAACATTTGTGTGCATGAACATGTCTGTTTGATCTGTGTCTGGGTGTGTATATGTATATCAGTCATCAGGTTACCATAGTACAGGCTCTGCCTAATTTGGGATCTGAAGACCTTTGTGTGGATGTTGTAAAAAAAAAAAACTATAAAATAAAGATTTTCTTCCTATAAACAAGTGGTGGTCAAACTCGGTTTGCTAATGGGCAATTAATCTCCTAGAGATCAACGACATGAGCCCAAAGGTGGATTAAATATACTAGTGAACATTAAATAAAGATTTAATTATTAAATGTAAACTCGTCAATATTATACAATAACCAATTACACCCCGTAGTTTCGCCTGCGTAGTGATGAATGACTATATTAGAAGTATCCTATGTATTATTCCAGTGCCTCATCTATCTACGTATCACATTTTATCTAAATTTGTCCTGGCGTGATTGAGTAACTAACCTCCATCCATCATAATTTTCGTATTTATAATATTAGTAACATTTATACATAGAAATAGGATGACGCTATTAAGGAGTAATAAAAAAAATGCTTTTAAATTTGTTTATTTAGTGCATATCTATTTTATTAGAACCATACTTCGAACAAGTGCGTAAGCTTCTAATCAAGAGAAAGATCTGGTGGAGTGTAGACGGTTCGCAAAATTGTAAAGTAGGACCACGATGTGCTTAAAATCTGAAAATAAAAAGGTAAGTGTCCAATTTCAAGTAATATTAGTGTTGCCTGATATGAAATTAAAAAAACAATTAAATGGTACTAATACTCGATGAGACGCGTGAGGGGTTGTATTAAACAATTTCCCCTAAATCGTCGGTTGCTGATCAAAATAACAACGAAAACTTATCTTACTAGCAGCGGCTAGGCATCTTGTGCAAGAGACTGGCTTAGTTAGTACCAGTGCTGGGCCAGATGTTCTACCACGAAGCCATAGCAAACAAGCTTTATTGTATTAGAATTTGATGGGCACTGAAGCAAGTAAATTGCTGGTTGAATATAACTCAGATATCACTTTCTCCAGGAGATCCTTGCAGTACAGCGCCATGAATTTATATTACACTAATCTATGTTGAAACTCGGATATACTCGTATGCACTATGTAATAATGTAATATAATTTCATGATCATATTTCATTGCATTAAATCCTTATTGTGCGTATTTAAAAACTATTTCTTTATTAACCTGCAACGTGACAAACTTTAAAAAAGGAGAACGATGATGGAATGACACAATGGAGACGTCAGGGATTTTTAATTTTGGGATTTTGAGGGGAGAGGATTCCTGAAAAGAAAAACGAATTATTATTTGGATGATTGGATTGATAAAGACGCTTATCACAATATATCGTATATCCCATAGAAGAATGGATAATTGGAAATCAATATATTTGGCGAAGGTCCCATCAACCATTGAGCTATTGGGCCTAAGAAGATCTGGCTCGATGTCGTTAAACCATTAATAAAGAAGAATTAGATACTAACTATTATAAAGGAAGCTGTGTCTTTTATATAGTTTCTTGCCTCGTGAGAAGAAGGAGGGACGCCGTAAAGTGAAACTGGTCAAGTCATATTATAAAAGGAAAGACTCCACATGTGAAAGTTTGACAGGTCACGTTATCTATTATTAAATATTTATATTTCTAATGTTTCTTTTGATTTATTAGCTAGTATAGGCATTGTCTTAAAATGTAAGTAATCAGATCATTACATTACAACTATACTTAATAATATAAATAATAATAACTTACTTTGCAAAAACTTCCGTAGCTAATTACAGAAAACTTATATGCTGTCAACACGGCTGGCTTTCTAGACCTAAACAGAGATGTATGTTAGTATTAAACTCAATATGATCTTCTAAGCGGTATACTTATCTAGACATACCTGATCATCAAAGTAAGTACGGTCTTCTTTGACCTTGCATCCATTTCGTACCATTTGCATGTGTAGGCCGCTGCTCCTACTTTCGTACTCTAAAATGACAAACAGTTGGTTTGGGAAAGGTAGCGGAAAATTATTTTCGTTGCGTACCGTCACATCGAACACTATCATTCCTCACAGATGATAATATTTTAATATTGCATCCTTGATCCCTTGGGTTACACGATTTACAAATCGTTGTACTCTTATTGAATATTTAAAAAAAAAGTAACCTTCTTACTTAAAACCGGTTTAAATTTTACAATTGTAATAATTTCGTTCCATTAATCATAAAACAGACATATATAGCATTCATATACTCTGGATGTCTGTGTTTGGGTGTATATAATTAAGTATGTATATCAGTCTTCAGGTTACCACAGAACAAGCTGTGTTTGGGACCTGAAGACGTTGTGCATAGGTATGTACAGTTGCCTAATGTAAAGTATATTCCCCAAAGGATGTCTAATGTGATGTAAAGTTTTCTCTTTCTGTGTTGTTTAGATAATATGAGTAAGGTAATGCAGAAGCTCACTCAGGTTAGGACATATGATACTCTACCTCAGTAATAAGATTTTCTCCAAAAATGCTCATCATTAGTATTTGTAATAACACAGAAACGAGGAACAAGATACATCCAGGCACTTGTTTCAGTTCTCCCATCTGAAATCCGTGGAAGTAAAATAAGTTATGTGTGTATGATGACAATGAATGACATAGTTTTGAATGATTTACACTACCTAGTCAGTGACAGCTTCGACCTTCTATCGAATACGTCCATACCACAAAAAGTGGACTAAATTAAGCCTTAGAAACGATGGCTGAGTAATGTATGGTAAAATAACGTTTAAATAAATAACATTTACACACTCATACTCCGCAATAAGATTCGCTTTGTCGAAGTAGGCACACACACACACTCACATTCATGTGTGTGTGAGTGTGTGTGTGTGTATGTGTGTGTTAACGAAGAAAACACATCACAAGTATGAACGACTTGAGAACAAACCTTTCTGCTCGTCTAATGAATGGTCTCGGGCCATATAAACAAAAACAAACAGTGCAGCTATTATAATAGAAACAACTTTTGAAAGAGTATAAAAAATAGTAACAAAACCTTACAACAATGAAAAGCTAAGTAAGAGATGTGTAAAGAAGATATACACAAAAAACTTATATTTTTTAGTAATATATAATGTATGCACCTTTGGGAGATTACTGTATGTGTTAGTTACGTTATTGGTAATCGTATATGAAATTCCAACTTATAACTGCGTCGCTAGTTCAATATTTTTTCGTCTTAATTGAACATTTATATTATATTTTTTACGTATTCTGCTGATTTAAATACAATCTATTTTAACTTGTCCGCCTTATTTATTACAAACTATTTGTTTTTTTATCAGTATTGCTAAATAAAAACGTGACACAATGACGCAATTTAAGAATTAACAAAAATTAAAAGTATTTAATTTAAGAATTATTTAGAAAAAAATAATACCGCTAAATTAAATCCTAAAGCACATATTTCGATGGAACCAACGACCACATTGAATAAGTTTGGTGCTGTAAAGATGTCCTCCAAATCTTCGGATAACCTGAAAATATATTACATTAATTCTATTATATATATTTCATGTTCGATATATAATATACATGACTGTTTATATAAGAATAGGTAAAATCCAATATGTTAATCATTAGTATACCAAGGATTAAGACATTGGCTATTTAACAGGTATTAACACAGGCTATTATTAACCCTATTAGAGCCGATATACACGCTTTGCTTGAACAGTTCACCACCAAGTGATCATCACCATTTTAATACTAGAAAGCTGTACCTAGTTTTAGACTTGCAAAGACTAATAAGTAATAGGTCCGTCCTAGGAAATTGTGTGCGTTTTTACAATAAAATCCCAAAACACATAACTGAGCTCACAGAGGGCAAATTCAAGTTGATTGTAAAAACGTTTTAATATAAAAAGCTTAATATAAAGTCCGACATTATATTAAAGATAAAGATGTTTAGAATCTAGTACCCATAACACAAACTCTGCTTAGCTTGGGACTAGATGACGTTGTGTGATAGTTGTGGAATATTTATTTATTTATAATACCTACTCCACTTCTGGCAAGCTTTCACTGTGCTACCCATAAAATGTAATATTTGTAGTACCTAAGTAGAAACATTGTAAACATCTATATAAAAAGAATGGAATCTAAATAAAAATAGTTTCTTGCCGATTCTTCTCGGTAGGCTCTATATATTTTGGAACGCGGCGGTAGTCTTTAAAGTACATTATAATGAAAAATTTAAGTTCATAAGTGCGTCTGTGATGCCTAAATTGAATAAATAATTTTGACTTTGACTTTGAGTTAGCTAGTGATCAACATACGCGGACCGCTCTTGCAGTCATAGTTAACAGCTTGATTGATAACTGCTCGAGCAGTTGGTATTAACTGCTCAACAAGTGATAATTTCCATTCGGGGGCGGGAAACGCGCGCTATGTGAAATGAAGAGTGTGGTTGGAGGTAATTGTGCGAGAGCAGTCGACAGCTCGAGCAGTCCGTGTATGCCTGGCGACAGCTTGACTGCCAACCACCCGAAGCTGTTGCAACTGCTCGTGCGGTTTCGTGTATGTGTGTACGTAGAAGACTGTAGTTCACTGTGCAGTAGCAGCTTGAAGCCGTCCTCAAGCTGCCCGTGTATCTGGGACCTAAGTAGGTACCCCAGATACTCGAGCAGCTTGAAGCAGTCAGCATAGACTGCTTCAAGCTGCTCTTGTATCTGGGGCCTTAGCCACGTAGTTCCAGGGATACGCTTATTCCGCTGGAGCAGTAGGTACCTAGTAAATTATATGGGAACGAGGTAAAATTCTGCAATTCCATGATGACTGAATAGATTTTACCAATATTTAGATAATAATACCAATAGCCGAAAAGGTGATGAGTATTTCTGAAGAATAACCTAATTACACTTCGAGTAAAATAATAATTACTACTTATTTTTAAAACACTTTTCATAATGTTATTTTATTTACATAATTACTATGGTCGTAATTTGTTAATAATAATATAATAATATTTTGATATAGGTAGGCTGCTTATTACGAGTACCACTGTTCAACCTTTTCAATTATTATAACATACTCAGTTAGGCTGCAACAGTGTGTTGTCGGACCCTGAGTCACAGGATGTACAATGTAGTAAGAGCTCTCTGTAAATTCGTGGAAAGTTTAATTGCTGAGTACCTAATACAAATAAATAATAATAATTTAATTATTTATTAGTGCTGTGGTAGTGAAACGCGCGTACACTGCAATATTATATCTATGGAATTCATAAAGATACCATGAAATAAGTACAAAGAATGTTATTGTTTGATGAGTAAACTCCTTTGCACGGAAGAGATCGAAAAAGCGAAGGAGTTGCAAATTGAAATTCAGAACAACATTATAACACTCGTTTAGATGATATTAAGGTAATTACGTAATATTATTGTCTAAGTTAAGTCTGAGTAAGAATCTTGTCGGTGCAGCTGATCAATGCAATCATCATGCAGCAATCTTCTCCATCTCGATCTATTTAAAGCGACCTCTTTTACCTCCTTGTACGATATGACATTTTTATACTATTATATATATATATATATTAATATTAATAATATATTAATATATTTATTATGACACTGTGTAATGTAATAGATTACCTACACTTAGAAGAAGGCCTAGCTAGTTAATTATTAAATAAAAAGTAACATTAGATATATAAATATATTAGCTAAATAACGTGACCTGGAATGCACTTCACTTGTAGGTTCTCAAATCACACTTCTTCAATCAGTCTTCATTTTTAAAATACAGACACAGAGTCCCAAATGAGATTTTTATATAACTGTTTTGGTTCGAAAGGACCTTTGAACACCGGACACAAGTCGTATTCGCATTACAGGGCGATACCGGATTCATCAGAAGGCTAAGATGCCAAACCACTTTCTTTTTAAATATCTTTGGGCCATTTATCAGCTCCGAACTTCCATTTCTCTTCTATATTTCCCCAAACGTAGTACGTATTCTCTTAGGGTCAGAAAATTCTCTATCTTAAAAATCAAAATCGTTTCTCTTAGGAATACATCTTCTCTCCTCCCCATCAAAAATTTTTTCTCCTACGTCTTCTGTGTCATTCCATAATTTTATTTTTTTAAATCTCCTATATTGCAGGTCAGTATCAAAACAGTTATTAATATAGTATTATATATTAATATATATTTATATTAGATATACAAATAAGGATTTATGAAATGAGATATGATGTCATATGAAATTATATTACAACTGGTTGTTTTAAGGTTGGCAATAAGGTGACTGTTTCAGAAGTCCTTATAGAGGATTTATAGCATGGGTATAGATAAAATGAAGAACAGTTACAGGAACTAGCTATACAGGAGACAATTTCCGAGACAGAAATTTAAATTTTATAGTTACTTACTTTAAAATATATTGATGTTCTTTGATAATATCTTTCAGAAGACCGACGTTTTTATCATTTAACTGTTGTACCTTGCTGCTTATAATTATAAAATTAGCACAAATGTGAGTAGTCAACACGCAGTAGAGAACGTCAATTGTAGTAAAGTAACAAACACAAACCAGTCCTGTAATAAAAATGAATGTAAGTATTTTAAAACTGAAATCATCTAATGAAAAACTATTATGATTTTCTAGACTACATATAAGTAAAACATAGTAATCATGCTGAAAGGATTTAAAATGTAAAATTTATGAAGAACAAATAATGCTTGTTATGTTTCTAGAGTACGTAAGTAAGTTTTAACATATCTTTATAAAAATTAGAAGTAAAGTTTTATAAATATCAAAATCTACTGGTGGTATACAAGTTTCGTTCAGAAAGTAAACTTACCACACATAATGGAATAAAGATAAACTAAACTCCACACAAGCCACGAGTTAATTTCAAAAGGTAACAAGACCTGATACGGTAGAACATAAGTAATTTGTCCATTTTTAAGATAATTATACAACATAATCATCAGTGACGAGAAATTATATACAGAAATAAGTACGGCATTCAAAATGAAAAAATATTTTACAAATCTTTTCAGTACAAACATTTGAGATCGTATAAAGGGCCCTTTCTCCGATTCTATGTCAATGGTTCCATACAGATGGCTGAGACTTTCAGACAGGTCAAATATCTTCTGTTTTTTGAATGATATTGCCATGAGTTTCAAAATGGACAGTATTCCAATGCACGTACAGGGAGCTAATTGCGTGATTTCTAATAGGTTCACTGAAGTTATTTTTGAAACAAGAAAAGCACTCTCTGCTATAAGCATCACAAGCAAACTTAAAAAACATAAAAAATATCTTCCGGTGATCTTGTTGTGTCCATACGGAATTCCCATCAGCCAAAAATTACACTTGATTTGTTTGAAAAGCTCATCATAGCTTGGCATTTCCATGTTTTGTCTTCAAATTTTATATGAAGTTTAGTAATTTTGTATTTTTTATGGTTATGTACACGAATGTAGGTACTTCACAACTGCGAACGTTGTAAAGTCAACTTCACGTGTTATCCTTGCGTTTTATAGACGAAGTGGGACACATTTCGTTTCGTAAATTCATATAAACTGACAGAGCGTGTAAGGGTTGTCAAAATGTTACTTTTAAACTTACTATATTGAAGCAAACGTGTACGTTAATTAAATATAAACTGGCTTAATATAAAACTTGGACTATGTAATCTTTAATCCACGTTTAATTAGACAGATTAAGTATAAGAATTGTAAACTAGGTCAGTGTAGTTCGATTGAAATTCCAAGAATATCATATAGATTTCAGGATATTCTGTATTTGAAAATCCCCAACATTACCTTGAAACATGTCACAATGGTGTCCAATAACCGCTGCAAGTGCAAATAACGAACAAACTATCAACACAGCTTGTTCATTGCATTTGCGGATAGTTCTATTTGTTTTACCCGGGACTAAAAATATACACGTATTTCATAATTGCGTGAGTCAATGGTATAAAATGCTGTACCAACTCTATGTAAATATGACGCTTTCCCCATAAATATTTCAGGTTAAGATTAAAATACACATCAAAAATAGTGGCTTGTCGAGCAACCATGAATTTGACAAAGATTATTAATAATGCGAGTACCACACCTAACTGTAAAATAAATAATAACACTAACCGGCCTGACTGACAAACGCTGCTCTAATTTAAATAATGTTTAAAGTTCAGCAACTTTTATAAGTAAAGCCGTAACAAATTACTTTATTTTGGCGACATAAGACTAATATAAAATTTGTTTGTATTTAAATAGAATACTAGAATTCGCTAGAACTATTTTTATTATTTGTACTTAGTTTAATTTATTTTAAGTTGACACGTAAATTATTGTCATGAATAAAATACTATGACCCAAATAAATCTAAACATTGTTGAGAATGAGCAGAAACCGATTTGATTATGTATAAAGTATCTGCTATTTTACTATTTTATTTTAACTGTGCTAAAAATTGTTAGGTTTATAAAATAGGTTTCTAAATTAGACATTATAGTGTTATCATATTATAAAGGCAAAAGTTTGTGAGAGGTTGTAGTATGTTTGTACTTCTTCACACTCAAATGACTGCACCAATTTTGATTAAATTTGGTACGGAGGTAGATGAGGCGCTGGGTTAAATCACAATGATACTTTTCCTCGTCATCCATCACCACGCGGGTTCATCACGCGGTTCATTTCCTCGGGGCGTAGCTTGTTGCGTGTTGGTTACATAACGTAGATAAACATACGAGTACTTTGCACGTGTTCAACCAACCTCTACTATTTAAATAAATATATGAACAAAAAGAATACGAATAAACTAATAAGCATCAACCCTATCATTCTCAAGAATGGTTTCTTTGTATCTTCAAAGTGTTGACGTGAAAATTGCTATCTACCATTGGATTTTCACTCCTACGTATTTGGACGCCTATTAGTGAATCTTCAATTCCTTTTGATGCTCTTTATTTTACTGTTGCCTCTATAGTTTATTTCAATCACGCCTAACTTAAATATTTGATTACATTTTATAAGGGAATATTTCAAATGAAAATTCTATAGCAGGGACACAAGTATTTAAAGCGTTAAATAAAAATGATCCTTTGATAAATAATTTTGTTATAAATCTTTATTTATATACTAGCCGAGCTCCACAGTTCCACCCGCATGGTGATGGATGATGATGATGAAAAATATTCGTTATAGTTCTTCCCCGGGACGTAATCTATCACCTTGCCAAATTTCATTACGATCCATTCAGGTGTTTAGGCGTAATAACAAACAAATAAACAAGCAAATAAACTCACTTTTGCATGAATAATAATAGTAAGGACGTTTTGTTCTAGTAATATGCAACAGAATAAGTTTTAGTCTTGCAAAATAAATATTCGCCCAGTTGAAGAAATCAAAGTGTTCAGTGTCTGGTAAATGGAGTACCGTTACTAATTGCTTTAATTACGTATGTTGTTTAAAGGAGACCAATTACAATTGAAGAGCAATACGTTTGTCGTAATACGTGCATTAGAAAATATTAGAATAGATATCGTGTCATATTTAGTTTTCTGTACTTATAGTATGGACCATAAGAATAGGTACCTAACCTACCTATGTGGATGAATGTCAGTGGCGAATGAGACAATAAATATGTTTGTTTATAGTTTTAAACGAAGGGAAAGCTTTTTAGAAATTATTAAGGATGGGTTGTGTGAAACTTGCTACATACTAATAATGAAATGGGAGAGAGTAGTGAATTCTGAGTCGACGAGCCAAAGTCTAAGTGTTTATGGAATAAACGAAAAAAACGTATATTATTAAACCCATATAATTATTTTGAAAATGATACTCGTAGATAAGCTTGAGGCCGTAGTCAAATAATTTATATAGAGAGATATCGCCCTTGTAGATACATAAGGTTGTTTTTCCAACGTTTCTTGTCATCTCGTCTTTTGTGTCGTCAAAGATTTAACGATGTATGCTCTTAGCACGGCTGAAAATCATTAATTGAAAATAACAAACCAAAAACCAAACCAACTGCAAAGAAATCACTGTGGATTTTAGATTTTAGTGATGTGAAATCAGTCCAAGGAAGTAAAATTTTCACTCGATAGGTTTCAGTCAGTTTTTTCCCACTGACCAATTCATTTACAGTGGCACATGTAAAGGTATATCGTCACACGAGACATTGGGTTTTGCGTCTCTTTGCGCCAGTAGTGTTACTTGCTACTGTGCCCTTGACAACCTAACATAGTAATCCTTGCATACTTTCGCTTTGCGGTAGAATATCTGGCTCTACGATGGTACCAACCAACTGCCTGGTTAGTTGGGTTTCCTCGCCTCTTACGATTAGCATCCCCACAGCATAGGGAACATTATTAATTTCCGTCCTCACCGAGTAAAAGCTTAGGTCACTGGCCCTTCCTGACTGTCCAACTAGGTTCCCGTCCGCATCCGTCGATGTTCATTGACGTCGAAATCTTTTCTTCTGAGCGTAAACAGGATGTTGCAGTCGCTACTTGGAAGGGTAACCACTGCAGACGTTTCATTCGGAGCACTTCTGTCACAGAGTTACAATGCTTTGTGTTCCACTCTATGTGTCCAATTTAAGTAACTAATTATTACGGTCACCACCATGACAACCCATGGCAGATGAACGAGACCGAGATATCTGGACTGCACTGGTCTCCCAATTTCTCTACAATTTCACTCACCACAGCGATCTTTATTATCTTAGTTTATATCGCTTGAATATTAAACTGAATTTGATTATGGTCCGATCAGTTATTTAGGCGTGATAAGGTAACAAACAGACAGAGAGACAAAGTTTGATATATATTTTTCTAAAACAAAAGTAGCTTGAGTTACTTCTCATAACATCAGCTATCTGCCAGTGAAAGTTCCGTGAAAATCGGTCAAACCGTTTCTGAGATTAGCCGTAACAAACGTACAGAAAAGAAAAATAGTTTTGTATGTACGAGTAAGCACTATATACTTGCATAAGCATTTAGTGAAAAGCTGTTATTTTGGAATTACAAACAGAAACTTAAATTTAATGTCTTTTTTTTTAATTTAACATATTTTATTTGTGATACACCGGTTTCAAATTCAGGAAGTAAAATTAATTAGTACAAGCCGTAATCATCCATTTTGGCATACAAATAATAAAGTTGTCAAATTATAATAAACAACATTGAAATAAACGCCGGATATAATAAAAAAATAATAATAAGAAAAGCATTATGAAATTCATTCAAACAGAATCACACAGTCATAATATTGGAATTTATTTTGTAAAAAGTCATTAATAATTGTCGATTAAAAAATAAAATAATTTACGTTTAAAATATGTCGATTCAATTGTTTCTTTTATTGGTAGAAGTTAGGTGTTATTATAAATTTTGGGTGCCATAGTGAACACACTATTTCCATAAAGACTCGTTTTATGATTGATGAAATTTAAGTTTCTCGAAACAGTTCGGTTTCGAGACCTAGAAACAATTTCAAATAGTTTAGGATTGAGTCGAATAACGAGACATATTTCGTATATATAATAGTGAAGGCATAGTTAAACATTTTAGTTCCTTAAAGGATGTGAGACAGCTGTCAGCTTTTTCCAAAACATTGTCTATGTATGGATGTATAGATTTAATCAGAGACATTGAATTCAATGTCTTTGGACTTAATTATTGATATAATTACCACTTAATGACCTCGTGGTTCTTATTTCTGAGATCTTACGTGTGTGGGTGACTCTGCCCTCTACCCCGTCGATCATATAATGTGATCGAAGTAGAACGTTTTCATATGTATTTGTGCTAACACACTTTGCGTGTCTGTATATGGCAGCACAATCAGTTGTTCTCTCATCCTGACAAGCAAATTATCTCACATCACGCCATTTCACCCTTTATACGTTATACAACCCTTATTTCTTTTCTATTTCATATCATTTTGACGCAATAATTGATGCTTTTGTTATTGTTAAATACCTACTGTTCCTTAGGATTGCGGAGGAATATATATATTGATACAGTTTGTTAACAAGTACAATTTGAAAAATTTAATCATCATCATCATCTCAGCCGTAGGACGTCCAATGCTGAACATATGCCTCCCCCATAACATAGGCCTTTATTTTTTTTGGCAAAAATTTAATACCGACTCCCATTCCATTCAATTATTGGAGTGTAACTCAAAAGCTACTGGACCGAATTTGATGAAATTTTAATGAGACCACACGGGAACCGGTTTCAAACAAAAATATATTTGAGAATCGGATCATCGTTAAGTTACGAGGTAACAGACGAATTGAGTAGCTCCTCCTTTTTGGAAGTCGGTAGAAAAAATAGTACTATCCAAGATACATCGGTGCTTCGTCTAGCTAGGTAAACGCACAATGCATCACTCAAAATGCCTTCCGAGTTCCATCCCGATGAGTAGGTTATTATACATTATATATTACCTTTTTATATTGACATTTCCCGAGAGGTTCAGGTATATATGTCAAAATTCCAGACCTTCAGAAAAATCCAGACTAATTTTTATCTAGCCTTTGATTCACAGGTTTGGTGTGGATGGACAATTTCTACTTTGAATTATTTATCTCTATCACTGTTTAGCATTTGGTTAAGCTGACTGAGTTTGAACATTAGTATATATATATTAAAACTTACTTTCATCATCATCATCTCAGCCGTAGGACGTCCTGCTGAACATATGCTTTCCCGATAATTTTTCGAAAGGACCGCTTGTAAGCGGCCTGCTTCCAACGTCGTCCTGCGACCTTTATCAGGTCGTCTGTACACCGTGTCTGTGGACGACCTACGCTGCGCTTGCCTTTCCGTGGTCTCCATTCCAGAAACTTCCGGCGCGATCGGCCATCTGTTCTGCTCGCTATATGCCCTGTCCACTGCTACTTTAACTGGCTAAAAACTTACTATAATCTCTGTTAATAGAACAACTGGAGGGCCATCTGGTCTAGCCCCTAACCGTCTTATTGGTAGGCTGTTTGTTTCGCTAAGTAATGGTTTAGATTGGACGTAACAATTAAATTACGGTACATACTCGTAATCTAACAAATCTATGTTATGAAATGTAGATCGCAGTCCTGCACCACGCAGAACAGCTCTACACTTAAAATCAGCATGCTTGGCGCTTAAAAATACAATACCACTTAAACTAGCTTAAAATAGTCGAAAAGCTATGTAACAAATAACGCTTAAACACACATACACTATGGGTTTTCAGAACCAACCAATCCTGAGGAATTGTAATAACAGATAAAATTGTAAATGATTGTACCTCCGCAATGCAGAAAAGATTCCGCAGAGGAGCTCAGGTGGTCGAACTTGCGGCGCTTGAGTAATGGCGACTATAAAGAAACCAGCCTCAACCAATCGATACTGTAATATACAGTATTAAAGCTTCAAGAAAATCGTATCATTAGGTTTACCATATTCTACTCGACTGCTGGAAGTGAGCAGGAAGTGAATTTAGTAAAAACTGTTACTAATATGCTAGTATAAGTTCCAGAGACACGACACTATAGCGTCTTTTTGCGCATTTTTCTGTGAGTGAGTAGGAACACAAAAATAATTGACATTCTGTCAACCTGGTCCGATAGCAAAGTGCTTTCCATTCCACTTATTAATTTTACTTTTTAGAATAGATAGTCTTAGACAATATTATTACTCATCATCAGTAGATCTACGAATTGCATAACCATTAATTTTATTAATTGACTGAGTGCGAAGCACGAGCTAAGCGTCTTTATCATAGCTTGAAGACCAAAAATATTTTGGTATATGTATCCAGATGCTTGGATGTACAGCTGTTCTCCTCTACAGGTCGAATTTCTCAACAGGTTCTCCTGAAATTTTGTGACCACGTTCAATAATTATATAGATTTTTTGAAAATTTTAATTTCATAGGTTTTTATTATCCTAAAATGAAACTAAAGCTAGGCAAAGACATACTTGCGAGGGTTACAGCTCACAGATCCACTAGTTTTATCTGCATAACACTTTACTCTTGACTTATTATTATTTATTTTGTTTACGAGTAAGCAAGAAGTATGCCCTGCACATACATCCGTGCGATTCTCTAATAATTCGTCGATGTGCTCGTCGACGAGCTCACCGATGTCAAATACTTTATGAGATATCGCCCTTTTACATAAGGTTGTTTTTCCAACGTTCATCTCGTCATTTGTTTCACGGATGTTGTCAAAGATGCAACGATGTTTGCTCTTAGAGAATCGCACGGCAGTACAGCGCTGAGCATACAAGTGTTGCCCTTAAAATTGCACAACCTTAATCATCATAATTATTTCATTATCTGTTTTTGGGAATTATGTATTGCTTATGTATGACCGAACAAGAGGGTTTCCACTAGTTCGAACGCACTTCATTAGACCTGGTTAACCTGCAAATCCAGTATATATTATGACTAGCTGCGCCCCAAGTTTAAACCCATGTGGTGATGGATGATGGAAAGTATCCTATGTATTAAACCAGTGGCTCATCTCACCTCCATACCAAATTACATTAATACAGCTGTCCAGCCGGCCGCCGTTTCAGCGTGAAGAAGTAACTAACATACAAACACGCACACAAACCTTCGCCTTTGTAATATTGTGATAGTAAACTTCATGAAAAAACAAACAGCCATGTTAATCTTTTGTCCTTCCATGAGTACTCAAAGTCAAAGTCAAAATCGTTTATTCAATTAAGGCATCAAAGACGCACTTATGAACGCCAATTATTCACTATAAAGACTACCGCCGTGTTTCAAAATATACCTAGAGTCTACCGAGAAGAAGCGGGTAGAAACTCGAGGGACATCGGTACTTTGTCGGGCACATCATACCTTACATACTCGTACCTACGCCAATCGTTAATATTGCAAAGAAAATTCTTCAAATATTTTACGTACTGTTTCACACGTATACTGTGTCATGGGTTTCATATTGGCAATTTTATGTCAAAACTGTATACTTAAATGCATTATTTAGATTTGAACTATCGTGTTACCAAAGTGGACACCCAATTTGGAATTACAGACTGATAGTTTGAATGTGAACTGTGATGCGAGTCGTGGTTTTGAGGGCTGTCTAGAGAATTCGATAGTTGGTATAAAAAAGATACCAGTGTTAGATATTTTGCCTACAAGGATATTGTTTAAGCACTGTTGAGTGACGATATGATAAATTCGTGTGCCTTATGGTAAGCATTACGCTTACCCATGTCATTCAGTTGCATTTTCACCTTGGGCTGATTGTAATTGTAACTGTAGTTTAGTAGAAAAATAAGTTATTATTAATAGTATCTATTTATTAAAGTTTGTAGTAAATTACCTAATAAACGTTAACTTTAAATGACATATGGTACTGCGCACAACAAAATTGTTGTGCCTAATGCTAAATGACTCTTTAAATTTATGCACGGTTTCTAAGTATGGCCGTCGTAGGTATACATCATAAATTACTATGAAAGTACTCGTAGTTCAGTGTCAAATATTCATCACATACTTTGATAATTATATTGTTTTTTGTGTAATAAAAACCATGTACAATATGAACAACTATTTAGGCAAGTATCTATCTAATTATACTACCTTAACCTTTGTGCAAGATATAATACTGAATGTTTCTCACGTATTACGTCATTATAAAATTTGTGATTTAAAACCATTTAAAAGAGCCGTTTAAAACATCTACAAAGCCGTAGAACATTATGTATTCGTTGAGTCAGCGAGTTATGATGTAGTTTTTTGAGGGTGTTTGGGGAGACATTTCCCAGTTCCCCCTTAATGTAAAGGATGTTTTTCGAAATCCATATTGCGAAATAAACATAATATGTACAATGGACTGCAAGCAAAGCGGTTCGGTAATATTTTAGCAACCTATTAATAAAAAGATTACATTAAATAAACTTACTTTATTTTAATATTAAAAGGGTTAATGAAATATAAAAAATAATCGCATTGTTATTAACCAATACGCGTACTTTGCGGCCCTGATAATGAAGCTTATAAACCTTCAATTAGTAAAATGAAAGAAAATTCTTAGTTATGTACGTATATTATAATAATAGCACTTTTTATTAATTGCCAGAAATATTACAAATTCAGGTACTTCGTAACGTGTTTTCCACAAGAATATTACTATGCACTTCTGATGTTATTAATTAAAAATAAAAATTAGTGAATATAAATATTCAATGCCTGTGCTTTGAATATTTATATTCACTCCGCTCTTTTCAATCAATTCAATCGCTCCTGATTAGGTTTATTATTATTCTTCTGGCTTTTCTGTAACAACTGGAATAGCTCTGTCTCCGCAGTCAACGTTTATGGGCCAGTCACAAGCGCCGAGATCGTAGTTGTACATGAGACCGTCTGGGCACTGACGAGCGATTGGCTGACGGGTTTCGCATACGTAGAATTCATTGCAGTTCTCGTGAGCGACTAACACGCCATCGGAGCCTGGTCTGGCGCAAATTACAGGTGCCAGGCTGGGGTCATTGTTGCCGCCTGGGCTAACTACTTCTTCTTCTTCTTCTTCTTCTTCTTCAGCATCATCAACCTCAGGTACGTATATGCCCTTGCCAGCACAGTCCACCTTGTGTGGCCAATCACACACTCCTTTTACAATATTGAAAAGAAGTTCTGCTGAGCATATCAGTTCGATACGTTCACCGCCTACGCAACTGTAGAATAGGTTACAGTAGGTATCGTGTTCCAATACTTTGAATATGGTGAAATTAGTTGGGCAGCCGACGGCATTCAGCTCAATTTCAATTTCGTCTCCCAAAGCGAATGCAAACGCGCAGAAGAGAATAAGTGCTGTGCCTGCGAAAAAATATTCTTATAGTAAAATCAAATGTATACTATATAAGTGAGAAAGGAGAAAGTTTGTGAGTGAGTGAGTAATGATGTAAGCACGAGTATGCAAGTGAGTGTACAAGTATGTTGTATGTTCGATACTTCCTCTCTCTGAGATGGCTCGGAACTTCTCATTTCGCGCTGTATGAATAACGAAGCGGTAAAGTGCAATGTTAAACATTTAAACTAATCGAACAACATCATTTAATTTTTATAGTATTACGTTTTAAAGCACTAATGCCTGCTTAGCGATCTCATATAACAATGAAATTCATAGAGAGAAAAAATCACATCCTCGGACGGGATTCGAACCCGCGTCTTCTCACAATCCGTATCCGTGAACATCTAGGCCACTGAGGCTCGATGTCTGAGCATCGAATTTTAAGTCTCTATCCGATTTAACCGTCTTACGGGGACGGAGCGACATCTATTGAACAGCTGTGACAGCATTATCCAACCGAAAGAAGTATTTTTAGAAATACTTAAACTTTCGTATTGACGTCGCAACCCTTTATAATTTTTATAGGATTAATTTTTAAAGCACTGACGCCTGTTTAGCGATCTTGAACATTGGAATTTATAGAGAGAAAATTCACATCCTCAGACGGGATTCGAACCGTCTTCTGACCGTGTCAGACGCCATGACCATCTAGGCCACCGAGACTCGAGGTCCGAGCATTCAATTTTCCGATCATGATTTAATCATCATTTGGCAGTTTAACACTGAATTCAAATATTCAGCCTCATTGCCATTCCCATTTTTGGCACACGGATCTTTTACTCAGAGAGAGGAATAACTGAACGAACCCACCACGCGGGTCCGGCTTAGTCAATACCAACCGTAACATTGGATTGCCGTGATTCATTGGTTACTAATTGTGATACATCTAAAAGATAATTTATCCTGAGTTTGACATATATTTTATTTAATAATAAAACCGATTTTACTCTCGTAATTGGCCGACATTAACGTCCTAGGTTTAGGGCATGTGCATTGCCCATCCTCAGGAAGTTTACGCTTCAAGATCGTGGCGACTACGGTTTTGATATTAAATAAATACGATATCATTTTACAGTGCATTAACAGTCAACATTCATGTAACAGTGCTAACATTCCACAATGAAAGTTTTATATTATTTTTCTTTATGCAATTTAATATATAACGACGAGCTATGGAGAGGGCTATGCTCGGGGTTTCTCTACGTGATCGAATCAGAAATGAGGAGATCCGTAGAAGAACGAAAGTCACCGACATAGCTCAGAAGATTAGCCAGTTGAAGTGGCAGTGGGCAGGGCACATAGCACGCAGAACAGATGGCCGAAGAGGCCGAAATGTTCTGGAGTGGAGACTACGGACCGTCAAGCGCAGCGTATGTCGTCCACCGACACGGTGGACAGACGACCTGATGAAGGTAGCAAGACGACGTTCGATGCAAGCCGCTTCCAACCGGTCCTTTTGGAAAATCATGGGGAGGCATATTTTCAGCAGTGGACGTCCTATAGTTAAGATGATCATGGTAATCTATATAACATATATAAAAATGAATCTTTATTTTCCTTGATTATCGCATCACGTGTGAACGGATGGAACATTCTCGGTTATTTATTTTTTGTTGTGTAATTATTGTCAGGAGAAGGTTTATATGTAAGAAAATAGAAGAAAAGATGGGATGTTATGGGGAGGTCGAAGGCCGAGCCTACTACGCGAATGAAGTCGCGGGCAGTCGCTAGTAATATATGAAAAGGAAAATGAATTAAAAATTATATTTTACCTTTCATTTTGAGAAGCTTGTGGGTATCCTGGTCAGGTGATGCACTTCAACTACCGATGGTGTGGTTATTGCGGAAAATTTATACATTTGCGTTACTTTCAGTGTAGCTGATATCACCACTCTGATAACGATTTATTAGATGTTCTGTAGATTACCGAGAATCTTACTTTTGATGCATCGGCAAGGGCGATAATAAATAATAATTGCAAAATGTACTAATAGTTTGATGGCAAGATAATGAAAATGATGAACAAAGTGTCCTTTATTGCTCAATAATGTAAAACAAAACAAACATTAAATTGTCAAAGATAGGTATATACGAGTACCAACGGTTATGCTCGACGTAGTACCTAATCTATACTAATATTATAAAGAAGAAAGATTTGGTTTTTTTGTATGTTTGTAACGAGATACTTCTAATAGTACCGTATTTAAAAGCAAGCAAAAGTAATTACTTAGCAACGATTTTAATTCAATATAAAAGAATTTGCCTGAAGTTAGAACTAACATAATAACTACTTAGAACTATACTAATTAGAACTATATTAAGGATATAATTCTTAGCCGAGTAATGGTCACCACTTCCTTTGCTTAAGCAATGAGAACACGTCAACTTTTCGTTCTTATTGCAAAAGTGTAGCTGTATAAAAATGATATTCGCACGTCTGAACTGTGAAGGATCTACTTTGCGGTAAAAATTAAAATCCCATGACAACAACCTAACAAGTGTAAAAAGAGACATCCAATTTTGATAGAGTTATGACATGCATTTACTTTAGTAAGTAACGTTCATTGCTCGACTATAGAATAAGATTTTATGTAATTAAGTACATTAAGTACTCTATCATCAAGTGCTTACTTAATTGAGAAATTGTTTAGCAACAAGTAATTATTTGTCATAAAAACTTCAGTGAGAACTCATAGTTAAATGGTAAAACCGGCAAACACTCACTTTTATCATCTAGTCGTTATATTTCTCGCTGCTAGAGCACGCTCTCCATGAGGATGGGCATCAGTACTGCCCGAACACCGGTCGGAGTATAACGACTAGATGATAGACGTGAGTGTTTACCGGTTTTACCATTTAAATAATTATTTGTTTATAAATACACCATTTGGATGCTACACTATCCATGATTGACATACGCAATTACTTTTGATTTGTCAATCATCGTCCATCACTACACAGGTGTAACCGCGGGGCCGCAGCTAGTATAAAAAATAGCCCTATTATTTAATTATGGCTCCATCGATCTTCCATCGAACACGAAACTTTTTACACGACTACGACGATGCCCAAAAGGGGGCTTATGTGTTCGATCTGTATGTGTATGTAGTAAGTTTTTTTTTAACTATAAATAGGGTGTAGAAACATATCTTGATCCGTAAAACAGGGATAAACATAAAAATAGTTAAATATAAGCAAATATATATAAAAATATAAGTAATGTTGTATGGCATACAATTGAAAGACCGCTGTAGTTTGATAATAAAATAATAAAGTGAGTTCGATTAATATTATAAAACAATTATAAATAGCCTTGAAAAATATATTTGCCGATAGTTAAATAGAACAAAACAATTGATAAGAACAGGTGAATTCCCCAATCTAAGGTATATAAGATTATCTGTTTCCTGCGACTTCGTTTGCATAGTTATTACTACCAAACACACTTCCATATCACACAAAGGATAGCTGGAAGAAAATGCTGATTAGCATTAAGTTCGCCTATGTACTTTTAGTTTTGTGCAATATGCAATATTTATTGCACAATTAGCGCAATACGTACGTACGTTGGTTTCATATACTAGATAGTATTATGATTGTAACTTAGTACCTACTAATGACTAGCGCGTGATAACTTTTATCCATTTAGGAAATGATTATAAACCTTTTTCATTACAAACCTTCACTTTTCAAGATTTATATACCAAATCCCAAAGTTATACACGTACGAAACATAATGTTCCGTACAAAGTTTAACCCCATATTTCACACAATGAAGAGAGTTCAACTATTCATACCAATATCATAAAAGTTTGTAACTCTGTCACTCTTTTGTCGCTCTGTCTGTTTGTTTGTTACCTTATCACGCCTAAGCGGCTGAACGGATCGCAATGAAAGAATCATGTGCAGATTTGACCTGTCAAACTTTTGGACATACGATGTCGTGTATAGGGATGTTAATTAGTTAAAAAACTATTTTTCTTATTTATATATCACGAACTTATATCATAATCGGTAATCAGTAAAAACAGAAAATAATCTTTTCTTGTAGTACATTTAGAGTTTTATTTTAGCCACATTTTTTTTTGTCTTTGTCACGATCAGTTAGCAACTACGTGCAAAATCCTTGGTGGGAAAATAGATGCGCCTGATCTTTGTGAAGAGTTGTGCCGTTTCTATGTACCTGATCATCCGGGCTAGAAGACAAAAACTGTTTGCTGTCCCGTATGTACTGTAGGACAGTTGTGCACGCGGCATCCTCGATACCGCGATCTCTTGCGACGTTCAACAAACTGCTTGACGCTAAAAGTAATTGTGACGTATTTGCTGACGACTGGAAGGAGTTAATGAAGGAATGTTTGTATTTTTGTGAGAGGATGTAGTGAGCGGAAGAAGTATTACTATAGGTACCTACTTTGAAATTGACATATGTACTATATACTATTATCTGTAATTTAAATGTAGTTTATGTTTAGTTTAATTTTATTGACATGATTATTTCTTTTATTTTCCTTTGACATTATTAATTTTAATTTTATAATATTTTGTGTAGCAAACAATGTAAATATAGTTAAAATATATCGTTAGTGTAATTGGCCTAAAGCCGTGCTAACTGAATAAAAATAAATAAATAAATTCTGTAATAATTAATCAAAAAACCTGTCATTACATTTCATCGCCCTTGACTGTATTTGTGCTTTATCACTTTCACAGTAGAAACCGTGAAATCCGTTAAACAAAACTACGTAGCACAGACTATAAGATGCTACGTATTTCGTAGTTCGTTTTTGGGAGTAGGTCTCATACTTAGCCTCAAGAATTGTTTTCATTGTAACTTTTTTCCTGATTGACATATATATAGAAAAATATTGATATATCTAATAAAGTTATCACTAATAGATAATTTAATGCACTAACAGTCAATATACATCAAGTACCTAAAAATCAGAATGACAGGTCAACGCATAAATGGATCGTGGGCACAGTTTAATACTTATTATCTGTGATATATAAGTCTGTGTTTGTGTTGTAGTACCCCATCATAAATCTTTAGATATAGTCTGATTAATCTATGATCAGAAACTTCTTTTGTATATTTAATGATGATGATGAAATTAATAAAACGTGTTATGAGTCATTTCTAATAATAACAGCGTGCCTGTAACTCCCCGCAGAGGCAGACTGGTATATTGAATAATAATAATGTTATTTATTGTTCTACGATTATTGCAATTTTTATTTGGTTTGGCCACGTTGGTCGTAATCATGTTTATTAGACAAAATAATTCTTGGAATCAGAGACAAAGTTATCAACCGCAGGAATTTAGAATGGATAGTTACAAATTATTAAACAAAGTGAGCTTGTGAAATGGGAGGTCTGTAACTATGGAACAGTATCTAAGTAATCACACTAATATTATAAAGGCGAAATATTGTGAATGTGTTTGTGCGTTTTAACTTCATCTTCAACTTCATGTTATCAACACTTTCCTCACACGAAATGACTGGCTAAACCCTTTTCAATCTGGTTTTTTTTTGGGGCACAGTACGGTTAGTGTACAGTAGGTATGGAAAAAGGTCAGCTAAATGTGCTGTCTCTCCTAGACTTTAGCAATGCTATTAACGTTGTGGATTCCGACATTCTCTTCGCAATCCTTCGCTCTTATCTTATAAATATATCTACACCTCACTAATTTCTGTTATGGTATAAAATATAGCTATAATCTATATCTCTCTCCCTACCTATATTAACCAACCATTGTTTATGCAAAGAATACGTATTATTTGCGATTTCACACAAATCTATATATTTTCTTCTTCACTGTCACCACTCTTGTTTATATTATTTATGATACAGTATTATATTTATCATACCTTATGTTTATTTATCATATATGAGTATGTACCCTTCAACCTTTGTATGTTATTTTCATTGTCACTGCTGCACTATCTTGTTCACTTTTTGGTCAGCTGAAAACGAGCGTTGGGTGTTGGTAACACACCCAACACATGCTGAGCTGAATACCAGTTAGGTACTTGCCTTCAGAAGTATTCAGACGCATGAGACGAGCGTAGTGTACTTAAATCCGTAGTCTATGTCTGCCTTCCCGTCCAGGGTTCAGGCGGGACTTTATGTAAGTGTCTTTATGTTTCATGTTTGTTGTTATTCATTTGTTATATGTCGGCTCTGTGTTCTGTATATGTTTAAGTACCTAATAAAAATGTTTCTTTCTTTCTTTTTTTCTTTCTTATCTCTATATCTCCAACGATTATTTATTGGTTTTAATCTTACCTATACGATCGTCGACTAATAAATAAACTTGATCGTCTCCAAAGGTTCGTATTCGGCTTGCGCAAATATGCCGTGTTTCTGAATTTCATACTAAGCTCAACTGGCTTCACATACGCTTTTGTCGGAATGCTCACATATTATCTTCTTTATCGTATTCTTTTCAATCCCTCTACCCCTCGCTACCTTAAGGAACATTTCGAATTCTTGCACACTTCTAATTTTTTTTATCATCAGAGAATCTTAAACTAAAAATGCCTGTACACAGAACCAATTTTCGTGATTCCTCATTTACCGTTAAAGCAGTCCGTTTGTGGAATTCTCTACCATTGAAAATACAGCGTGCTACGTCACTTCAAAACTTCAAGGATCAGGTAAAAAAATCCATCTTTCACTCTAACTGTTACTCACTAATTGTATTATAATATTACCTAACTATCATGACTGTGTATTTCCAAACGTTTGATTTTTTTAATATTTATTTTTATATATTTTATTTCTTCCCGTCCAATCAATCAGATGATAGAAGATTCGCATGTACTATTTTCTGATTTTTATTTGTATTTTATTTCGCCCTAAAAAGGAGTCCATCAAATCTACGCCTCCCTTGTGAGCATTATACTCCTTGATCAATATGGGGAATCTTATTGCTATCTTCCTTTTCTCATTTTTATCAAACCTTTAAATATTTTCCATAGGCTGAGCACCGACATATTATGTGGACGCTTGATGCTATGAAGACTACTTAACTATTATCCTTCCAGCTGACGGTGGTCATATCTACACCATCCAAAATTTCTGGTATAATATTTTCAGATGATTTGTGAAGAAGTAGTTAAAAAACTGATAACGAAATTGCAGTTCCATTATACCTGGAGAAAGTTTTTCACTTCCTCCGAATTTGATTTTATCCCCATCGTATACAAGTGACTGCTTCTTCCAAACTAAATTCCTTGCACTGTTCATGCTAAAAGCTGTAAGTTGAGAACTTGTACCTGGTAATAGTGGCTGTTAGTCAGATTCTGCATCATCTTGAATCAAGGGACCCCGTCCTCATCGGCAGTCATAACCTAGTATTTTCACTCGCTACGCTCGTGATACAAATGCAGTCACTACGCTTGCTCAGCACTCAAACACACCATTCCCACCAAAAATCAAACTAACAGCTGTCTTATTGCAGCTGCAAATAATGCTGTATGTAATTATAATAAATTATCCTTAATAATTAATTAAGAATGTTAAATCCCAGAAATAAAAACTCTTTGGAATGATATAGTTGTTGGTACTATTAAGGGAGACAAGGCAGGAGCATAGGAGGGATACCTCTCTGTATTCATCTTTGCTCCTGCCTTGTTAGCCTGCCTGTTGCTGTTACGAGTAGTTATTACCCTATATAGGGTGTTTGGTAGAGGGACCGACAAACCAAATGAGCGTGTTCGGGGGATCACTTGGAGAATACAAGTTGGCTAAAAAAAACCCCCGACCCTATTGTACCTATTGAAATTGTACCTATTTAACACCATAACATTTGTAAAATTTGTAAAAACTACAAACATCCGGTCTAAAACATACTTTACAAATGTTATGGTAGTAAATAAGTACAATATTGGAGAAAACGAGAAAATTCACAAAAAACGTAAAAAAAAATTTCGGTGTTGGGGATTTTTTTTTGCCAACTTGTATTCTCCAAGTGGGCTCCCGAACACGCTCATTTGGTTTGTCGGTCCCTCTACCAAACACCCTGTATAGACTTTACACGACGATTTTGCTATAATTTCTGCAATCACATGGTCAAGTTGATCCCATTTTACTTACGAGACCAGCTATAACTGTCAGCACTGACGTCAGCAAGTTACCTACTCAATATAAATCTGTATAAATGTAAACATAAAATTGTACTATTTAATAGATTGATTTTCCACTTAAATAAGGCATGCCTTAACGCGTTATCATTGAGTTTATCACACGGAACATAAATTTGCTATCTATTATGAACACTCACTTATAATAAATTATATTGACTACTAAAACGATACTAATGAGTAATCTATAGCTAAACCGCGATCGGTTCTTGTAAGGATTCAGATGGATAAAACTTTGTAACATACAAATTTATTACGTTAATGACAGACAATTCACTCACAAGCTCTGTATTAAACCAAAATTAGCGACTTAAGTACCACCTTGATCGTTGCGGTTTATGATATTGCAGTTGCAACTACCCTAATTTTTAAGTCCATGCAGGCCATCACCATCATCTGTACAAAGTCTACTAAAAACAAGGATATCAATTACAGATGTCCAGTAAGTTACGTATGTCCTGAAGACCTAAGAGAGCACACGAATCACGATGCCATTGACGTTTTTTTGATATACTAGCGTCTGCCCGCGACTTCGTTCGCGTAGTTGTTTCGGCCTTGGGCCTCGCCTATACCTACCCTCCGATACTATAACCTCCTATATTTTTTTTTATTGTAAGAACCTTCTACTAAGTATTAGAAAACAATTAAAATAAGATAATGAAATCACTAAAACGTTCTCTATCTACCACCATACGAAATTTCATTTAAATCGGTCCAGTCGTTTCGGAGATTAGCCCGTACAAACAGACATACAAACATACAGAGAAACAAACAATTTGAACTTATTTTTCACATCCCCTGACTCGGTTTTTAGCATAGTTTTCATTGTACAGAAATTTACCTCTACAGTTTATAATACGAGTATGTAGTAGTTTTTACATCCCTCGTTTTACTCCCTTAAGTCATCCCTGACAAAAATATTGAAAGCATCACTATTTATTTTAAATTACCTATCCAGTTATCAATTTTCATCACTGTAGTTCAAAAACAAAGATCATTTGAAAAAAAAAACATCCCCCGTTTTACCCCCCTAAGTCATCCCTGTCAATAAATATTGAAATCATCATTTTAAACTGTCCAAATGATATTTATTTATTTTATTTTGAAAGACCTATCCAAATACAAATTGTCACAACTATAAGTTCAAAAACAAAGGAGTTTCATACAAACGTTTTCACC
Source organism: Selenia dentaria (assembly GCA_917880725.1). NCBI lineage: Eukaryota > Metazoa > Arthropoda > Insecta > Lepidoptera > Geometridae > Selenia > Selenia dentaria. Next base: position 21,548,007 of record OU862890.1, read on the forward strand.
CCTTTTGACCCCTTGGGTTGAATTTCACAAAATCCCGTCTTAGTGAGCACCTACACCCTAAAAAGAACCCGCATGCAAAATTTGAAACTCCTAGCACTTGTAGTTTCTGAGATTTCGTGATGAGTGAGTGACCTTTCGCTTTTATATATATCGGCGGGAAACGAATCGCCTATTCAACGAGATCCCACTGCAGAATCAAATGAGCCCATTCCGTCGACCTCACGAGAAGGGCTGCAAGTACAGCCAAACCACGACTCGAACCAAGATGACCCATCAGAATAAATGGTCTACGAGAATCCAAATAATCTACGAGAATCCATAACAATCTACGAGAACCAACGAGGCTGGTGCAGAGCGCGCACCGCCTGTCAGTATGGCCGTATCGGCGGGAAACGAATCGCCTATTCAACGAGATCCCACTTCTGATGACGGAGAAAGAACCTCCGGAGTGTTTTTAAAAAGTGTGACGTCACAATTGTTGTTTTCATGATGATCACTCATTTTTGGGTCCTCGAAGTAAAACTTCACAAGTACTTTTATAAGCTTCGTATATTCAACGAGCAGCGTAACAACGTCACAAAGAGGTCCGTACTGTACGGCGACTCGAGAGCGACTGAGCCGAGCGTTGGGTCTTCTTCTCACACATCTTCCATGTGTGGGGAAAGGGGGTCAGGGCTGTGCCCTCTTCCCCTGGCATTTCTCCGCCCATGACTATGGGCGGGTCCTTGTGTTTTCGTTGGCTTCTCGGGTTTCACCATTACCGGCAGCCGCTGACGTCGGGGCGAGTCAGACACACCGGGTTAGACCCCTAGTGACCCTAGGGGAAGCCCAGCGAGCCGATCGGCGACCCGATAGCGACTGCCGGCGGTTCCACCCTCGCTTCTTCAGTCTTCTAATTCTTCGACCTCGTCCATGTGTCGGACGAGGTCACGTGATGACGGTTTTAGTTTACGTCGGCTTCTGATTTCCGGTGGGCGAGCGTGCAGGGGCGCTATCCCCCTGATGTGGTCATGGGTGGATTGGTCCGCCTTCACGAACATATTTGTTGCGAGGCGGCTGATAAACTCGTCTAGGGTTTCTTGTTTAAGATCACGAGCGATGGTGGCATTTCTGACACACCTCGGCGCACCAACGATCATCCTCAGGCAAAGATTTTCCTGTGCCTGTAACTTCTTCTTAACATAGGGCGGCGTGAAGGCATACCACGCCGGGGCTGCGTATGTGAGTCTGGGTCTCAGGTAGGCTTTGTAGATAAGTAACTTCGCCCGGAGTGGTAGCTTCGATCTTAGGATTGGTGAGAGTTTAGCGCGAGATCCCTTCACCAATCCTATGGTGGCTGTGACATGTTTCTTAAAATTCAGGTTTCGATCGATGGTTACGCCGAGGTATTTTATAGTTGGTGTCCAGTCGATCGCGTGTCCCATTAGTTGCAGGTTTGATGGTAGGCGTACTTTCCCCGTGACGATGGCTTGTGTTTTTCTCACGTTGATGGCCATCCGCCACTTGGCTAGCCATTCTGGCAGGGCGTCGAGCGTGGGCTGGAGCTTCTTGACCGCGTACTCTGCGCGGTAGGAGGAGGTGTAAAAGGCTGCATCGTCAGCGTACAGGGCCAGTCCTGCCTGCCCGATCAGTGGTATGTCGTCGGTATACCAGGAGTATAGGACTGGCGAGAGGCAGCTACCCTGCGGCACACCCGCCATCACGGGTCGCTCGGTAGATTGGCGTCCTCCTACGCGTACTGTGATACTGCGGTCTTTGAGGAATGAGGCTATCACTTTGACGGTTCTCGTCGGTGCAGTGCTCTTCGACAGTTTGTATAGCAGTCCCTCATGCCATACCCTGTCGAAGGCTTTCTCCATATCTAGGAAAATCGCCGCAACCACCTCTTTCTTGTTGTAGCTGGTGGCCATCTCGTTCACTATTCTGGTGATCTGCAGTGTGGTGGAGTGTCCTGGCCTAAACCCGTACTGTTCCATCCGTGGCTTTATGTGCGGTATCAGGTGTGGCAATAGCATTCTTTCAAACAGCTTTGAAAGGGCGCTGAGTAGCGTGATCGGCCGGTAGCTATCGTGCTTTTTTGGGTCCTTTCCGGGTTTAGGCAGCGTGATGACAGATCCAGTCTTCCATGTCGATGGGAGATGGCCACAGCGCATAATCCCGTTGAAGATTCTGGTGAGTGCGGCGATCGTCTTCGGTGGCAGGTGTTTGATAGCCTCATTTGTAATTTCGTCCAGCCCAGGTGCTTTTTTGTTGGGAAGTTTTGTGATCATTCGCCCTACCCTGCCGGGCGAAAAGATCACAACGTCTTCTTCTGCGTCTTCTGCTGGTAATTCGGCTGAGCTGGAGGCTGATGTTGGGTTGAAGTATTCTTCGAGATGATGTTGGACTTCTTGAACATGTAGTTGGTCCAGGGCAGGATTCGGTTTAAATTGTTCTTCAAGGTGTTCTGCGAATATCTCTGCCCTGTCCAAGGCTTCAAACTTGAGTAGCCCATCCTTTCCCATCAAGGGTCTAATGGGTTCTGGGGTGTTTGCGAGTGAGCGGCAAAGGCGATGAATTGAGGGAATTTCATCGCCAATGTCGTCAAAAAGTCTCTCCCACGTCTCTCCTGCGTGTTCGTTTAATGCAGTTTTGACGCGTTCTATTAGTTCGTTTACTTCCCTTTTGAGACGCGGGCAGCGAGTCTGTTGCCACAGCTTCCGTTTATCCCTCTTTTCACTGATGAGGTCCCTGATCCACGACGGGATGGGGTCAGACCTCTTTCTCGTCGTGGAGGTGTGTGATGCTGCTGTGAGAGATTCCTGGATAGCCGTGGTCAGATCTTCCGTTGCCTGTTCAACGTCTTGTGGCGTCTCAATCGGTCGAGTGGTCGTCTTTGAGTATATAGTTTCTGAGAACGTTTCCCAATCAATTTTTCTTCTGCGTGTGGGGGCGATCACTCTACTTGGCGGTTCTTCGATAGTAAAAAGTACTGGCCGATGATCGGATGGTAAGTCGGTCAGTACAATTTGAGAAGGTGGCGCTCTTAAGCCTTTGTAGCAGATGAGATCGATGACGTCCCCTCTTCCACTCTGTGCGTAGTGCGTAGGCTCTTCCGGGCCTATTACTTCGTAGCCATGGTCCATCGCATCCTGATATAACCTGCGTCCGTGCGCGTCTATCATGGAGGAGTTCCAGTGCCTGTGTTTAGCGTTGAAGTCGCCGGCGACGACTGTTGGTTCTTCGGTAATCAATTTCCTCAGTTCGGTTGGATTTAAAACTGTTCCCGGCGGTTTATAGAACGCGAACAGTCTGTGGTTACGGCCGGCGATGTTCACTAACACCCCCAGCGCATGGATGCTGTTGAAGTCCTCTTCCGGTAGCAGCTGATGGACGATCCTGCGATGGACCATGACCGCTAGACCACGGTACACCCGCCCGTCTGGGGTTAGTTCGTCCTTCCTGTACACGAAGTAGTTGGGAATCTTAAATTTTTGTCCTTGTCTAAGGTGCGTCTCACTGACCAGCATTATATCAACATCGTGCTCACGGAGGAAGATGGTCAGCCTTCCTTTCTTCCCCGTGAGCGTCTGTGCATTCCAGTGCACGATGTTAATTTTGCGGTTTCGATCCATTTTGGAGGATAGTCATGAGCCCTCTTAGCGTAGCCGTTTCCGCATCCGTGCCGGCTTGAACGGCTTCCAATATGCCCTTCAGTACCTCGATGGTCTGCCCCAGTGAGTCACGACGTGGGGGGGTTGTGGCAGGCTTCTGTTCCGAGCTGGTCTGAGCCGGTGCTGGTTTATCAGCCGGCTTCGCCTTCTTGGCCCTTTTGCGCCTCTTCTGCCCGGTCGTTTTCTGTGGGAGATTTGCTGGCGCCATGAGTGTGGCCGCAGCTGTCTCCTCCACAGTTGCCGGAATGACCGGGGCGGCGCCTCTTCTATTGTTTATAGTGAGCGCGACCGTTCCCGCCCTTTTGTTCCGTATTTCTTTCTTGAATACGGGACAGGAAGCGTAGTTCGCCGGGTGGGATCCGCCGCAGTTTGCGCACGTTGCGGGCTCCTCTCTGGGTCTTGGGCATTCGTTCGCCATGTGTGGCTCGCCACAACGTACGCATGCCATCACTCTGTGACAGTTGTGAGAGCTGTGGCGGAACTTCTGACATTTGTGGCACTGCGCGGGTCCCTTCTTTCCACGCCATGCCTCTATAATTACGCCCGGCATCATAAGCAACTCCGTAACTTCGTAAATTGCCGGGGTAATGTCTGGTGTTCTCTTGAGTTGGGCGTGGAATATGCATCCCGGACGCCCCTGTCTTGCAGCAATCTTCTTGACGTATTCCGGGGTAAATCCCTTTTCCTCAAGGGCCTCCCGGATTTCGTCTACGGGCGTGTCTGCCGGTAGCCCACGGATGGCTACCTTTAGGCTCCGCTCGGCCGGCAGCGAGTAGGAGAACCAACTTATGTTCTCCTCTCTTTCTAACTGCGTTAGATATGACTGGATGACTCTGTATTCGGCTTCATCCGTGGGCGTGAACCGGATACCCTGTCCATACGGGCGTCCATTCGGCGGTTTCCCAAGTTTATCCGCTATGATCTTGAAGTGTCGTGTCCAATTGTCAATTTTCTCGACGACCAATGGCGGATATCTAGGCCCTTTGTTGGTGGGCGGCGCTTGTGCGGCTTGGGCGGCCATACTGGGCGGGGGCGGAGCCTGTTGGGCGGCTTGCGCCTTGGGTGTGGGCGGGGCCAATTGGGCGGCCTTCGGTGTGGTGAGGCGGGGGGTATCTTGAGGCATCACCCTTCTCTCTCTTACCTCTCCCTCACTCATTTGCCGCACCGTTCTCGCATCTTTGCTCTCTTTCGTTTCTTTTGGTTGCGCGGTGACCTTACCGCTAGGTGCGGTAGTCACTTTTACGTAGTCGGTGGACACCTGCGCAAACGATTTTTTCGGTCGTTGCGGCTTCGGTGGTTCTGTTGCGGACTCTTCCATGGGACTAGGGCGCTGTGCCGCTTTCTTGGGAGGGCTGTTCGATAACGAACGCGATCTTACGCGTACACGTTTCGTAGCGTCGTCTAACACCTCTATTGGGCTTGACGGTTTTCGGCGTCTGGGTCGTACCGTCTGGGTGCATACTGCCGGTGGCAGGGTTATTATAGATTTGGCTGCGAACTCCAGCGCCGTTCTGTCGTCGACGGAGAGGTCCGAGCCTTCTAATTCGGCTTCGGCTAGGCGCAGATATAATGCCATCCACTGTAGCATACCCTGCGAGAGGGCTCCAGCTTCGATAAGCCTCGCGAGTGTGAGGATATCACGCTCGATTTGTCCTCTCGGAGACAATGCTTCGGTCGATGGTTGTGGTCCGGTGTTCGTTCCCCTAGGTGGGGTAGCGCGATCCGAACTGCTCGGGCGGCTGACGGCTTCCTGGTCCTTAAAAGGACCTTGGCGGCCGTGAGATGGGCCTGGGTTACTGTGACGTGTGGGTTCGTCACCTGCGGTTACGTGGCTCTTAGAAGAGCCTTTTTGCGTCGGAGGGGTGGTTAGGCCCTCTGTCGGCGGGTGGTGGCCCTTAGAAGGGCCTTTTTTAGGCTTGCCGCAGTCCATGGGCGGCTGGTTGGGTGTACCTTGCGCGAGTACTGGAGCGAGTATTACGCAAGCATAATACTCACTCCGGCGTTCGTGGGGCAAGCTATCCCCTCCGCAGCCGTGGCCACGGGTGCTATCGCTTAGTAATTTCTTTATGAAATTGTAAGGGATTAGCAATGTTTACTGGTCGATGGTTACTCCGAGCGCAGTGAAACAGGTACAGGCAATCCAAGTTGGTAAAGTATTGAAATTACAATCATAACATTAATTTTACATCGTAATCAACTCAAAAATAATCAACTGATGATTTATAAACTATTTTTAGGGCAATCAAATGATTAAACTTAATTATTCTCGACGAACTGTTGTAGTTGCGCCGATATCACGAGAAGGGCTGCAAGTACAGCCAAACCACGACTCGAACCAAGATGACCCATCAGAATAAATGGTCTACGAGAATCCAAATAATCTACGAGAATCCATAACAATCTACGAGAACCAACGAGGCTGGTGCAGAGCGCGCACCGCCTGTCAGTATGGCCGTATCGGCGCAACTACAACAGTTCGTCGAGAATAATTAAGTTTAATCATTTGATTGCCCTAAAAATAGTTTATAAATCATCAGTTGATTATTTTTGAGTTGATTACGATGTAAAATTAATGTTATGATTGTAATTTCAATACTTTTCCAACAAACTTGTAAACTCGTGCACGTGCGCCGAGTCCTATAAGTACGGCCGCACTGTAGGCGCTCGGCTCAGTCGCTCTCGAGTCGCCGTACAGTACGGACCTCTTTGTGACGTTGTTACGCTGCTCTTTTTAAAAACACTCCGGAGGTTCTTTCTCCGTCATATATATCAATGGCATCGCGAAGAGCTCCCGTCGATTCTTAGTTTTTCTTTCATATGAACCTTTTCCTGGCAATAATTAACACAACAAAAAAGAATTTGCGAGATTATTCCATACTTTCTCAAGTTATAGCGTGACCAGGAAAAATAGGTCACTTATATATATATATATATATATATATATATATATGTATATATATATATATAAGTGAACTATTTTTCCTATATATATATATATATATTATATATATATGATATGATTGTGTTGTATAGAATTGACTGATATTTGTTAGTTTTAACTATTTTTTTAATACTTTTATTACTCTTATTAATTACCCATTTTTAAGTTTGTACATTAAAATTGTATTGCGCGGTTGTATATTATGCAACTAAAGTATCATTGCATACTATATAAGTATATAATATAATTAGAAGTTAACATTTTGTTGAATTGAAATAATAAGTTAGTAAAAATATAATATCACTAGCTGCTCTCCGCGGTTTCACCCGCGCGGTGATAGAAGATGATGATGATGATGAATTTTATATAGCCTATGTTACTCAGGGTGATTGTAGCTTTCTAATGGTGAAAGAATTTTTGAAATCGGTCCGGTACTTTTTGAGCCAATCCGTTACAAACATACATACAAATCTTTCCTCTTTATAATATTAGTATAGATAGTCTTCCTAGTCGTAACTTTAATATAACATACCTAGTTAGCTCACATAACTATCTTATTAGATACTTACCTGTTGAGTAATGATTACCTATTTAAATTACCCTCCCATTTTTGAGAGCTTACGCAGAAGCCTTTTGATACACAAGACAGCTTTATCCCTCGGCTTAAGCCTAGACTTTGCCATAATAGGAATTGTATATTTTAACTATGCTATTATAGCAGTGGACTGAATAGTTCCCTTATCGGTTGAATTTACATAATACCTAGCCAGCGAGCGCTTTTGATATTACGCCGCAGATTATCGCACGGTGAGCTGCCGTCTTTGCCAGCGTCGGTGAGATTCAACGTCAGCGAGGAATAAGACGAATATAGAAAAGTCGTAAGATTAACTGATTAAGTCATTTTGAAGCGCTCGTGTGGAGCTTGCCTAAACGTAGAACTGTTCACTAGATATAGCCGTCACTACTTGAATGACACTAGTGATATTTCAACTGCCGTGCGATTCTGTAACGATTCATCGACGAGCTCAGCGATGTCAAATATTTTATAAGATATTGCCCTTGTACATAAAGTTGATTTTCCAACGTTTCTAGTCGTCCCGTCATTTGTTTCACGAATGTTGTCAAAGATGCAACGATGTTTGCTCTTAGAGAATCGTACGGCTGAGCGTGTTAGCAATTTAGCATTAATTGAAACCGAAAAACTTTGTAACTTAACGTTAACTTATGCACAAAACATGTATACAATACCAAAATCATAATTTTCACGCTTCAAAGGGCAAGTCAAGCCAGCTGTTGTCGACAGTAAGAAGGTAAACACCCTCTTATTGTCAGCAACAGCTGGTAGGCTACTTGGAGGCATTCAGGTGGTCTAAAAATGTTATACTAGGGATCTGACAACCCAAAACGTGCCTCATTTTAATGTCTATCTATATTTTATACTTCCTTGATTAGAACGCCCCCGTTCGGAGCAATGGGAACGTAATGGTTAACTTTTTTTGAAATAGTTATGGTTTTCAGTGTCACTTGATACAGGGAGCATACGTTGTCGTACCAAGCGTATGAACATGCATTGTAAATTTGGTGGTAAACTTTGTTTTATTAAATCTATATGCAGGTAGTGCCAAAGGCCACAAGATTTTATCTTCAAGCTAACACCATCGCCGGCATTAGGACATAACGACATTTGTTTGGAATTCTATGATAGTGAATAAAACAACAACTCGTCTCTTTACTAGATATATATGCGTAGGCTTCTCAAGTACTTTGGTCACGTGGCTCGGCGGAAGCCGGACAATTTAGAAAAGCCGATAGTAGTCGGCCACGTGGAAGAAAAGAGAAGTAGAGGAAGATCACCGACCCGATGGACCGATACTGTAAAACAGGCGTGTAAATCCACCATTCACGCATCCATCCAACTTTCTCAAAACAGAGAGCCTGGAAGATCCAAGTGGGAAAAACTACTTGTGATGATCACGACCCTCAGCCATGAGGAAACGACGTAGAAGAGAAGAATCAAAAAAACCCTTTTTATTCACAGAAACTCAGTAACATGCCTAATATATTCATTTTTTATGTAGTTTTTTTTATAATGTGAACGGATTCGAATACATTATTTCTGACAAAGAGGCTTGGCGTACTCAAGTAAGTTCCTAATTAGTGTGCTACTAATAAACTTGATTTAAATATTTATACTACCTATAACGTTTGAATAGTCCATTTTGATACTAACTAGCTGCGCTCCGCGATTCCACCCGCGTGGTGCTGGATGATGAGGATAATAACTCTAATACTTATAGCGTTTGGTACTCAGGCATAATGTAGCTTTTTAAAGCTTTAAGAAATTTTTGAATCGTATAAGTAGTTTTTGCGTTTCCAATACAAACAAACAATGAAATCTTTATTCTTTATTATTAGGATTTTTATTAGTAGGTATCTTTATTATTAGGATTTATTACCAATTTACGAATAATGTGTCTTAACTTTTACCGGCGTTACTATTGCGTAATATAACGTGAAAAAGTTGTTAGTGTGACATAACTGTAATAGTTAAACATATGGCACCGCTGACTTTTTTGTAGATATATATCCACTATAAAACAGTAGTACATTACTTTGCTCTATTGACAATAGTTTCCGCAGTTTATATAGATTATTAAATTTTCAAATTTCTAATTGGTGCTATTTCTTAATAAATATGGTATTATTTCAATGATATAACGCATTTATTGGTAAGAAACTATCTCATCACTATAGCAACCGTATGCTTAGAATATGTATTATAAGATTAACGATGAAATAAGAAAGCTATAAGAATATTTTATTATTGACCTTAGATTATATATAAACGAATATAATGTAAACGAGGTGTATATAATAATCTCAGTTAGTAACACTGCTAGTGTTGTCTCCTATCCGTTTATATTACATTATGATGATAATTACCAAGCCAAAAAAAAGATAAGTGTCGGGTGTTTGATTTAATTTTATAAATGAAATTTTGAAGTGCCCTACAAGAATCCAGCTCGGATGGGAAGCGTTCGGGAAGCTTCGATGCATATTTTCGTCCCCAATACCTCAGAGCCTGAAAACCAAGGTTTTCAACCAGTGTGTGTTGCCAGTGATGACTTATGGCACTGAGACGTGGGCCTCATTAACAAGCTTGAAGTCGCTCAACGAGCAATGAAGGGGGCTATGCATGGTTTCCTGCGTGATAAGATCCGAAATGAGGAGATCCGTAGGAGAACTAAGGTCACCGACATAGCTCTAAATAAAATTAGTAAGTTGAAGTGGCAATGGGCAGGCCACATCGCTCGCAGAACTTATAACCGATGGGGAAGAAAGGTTCTCGAGTGGCGACCACACACCGGAAGGCGTAGTGTAGGCCGGCCCCCCGCTAGATGGATCGACGACCTCGTCAGAACCGCGGGGAATCGTTGGATGTAGGAAGCGAGTAGCCGATCCAAGTGGCGTTCTATGGGAGAGACCTATGTTCAGCAGTGGACGTCTTCCGGCTGATAATGATGATGATGATGACAAGATCATTAAAATAAGTACCTAGATACGCAGGGTTATACAACATATGGTGTAGAGAAGATAGCCAAATATTGAAACACTCCAACAGTTTGTACAGTTTTCAAAATGCTGACAGCAGAAATAAACTACTTAAATACATGTGACTGCTCTACTGTAGATATGACCAAGTTTATTTGATTAGTACTTATTCGTAGTTGATGATGCAATATATAAATGACAAAGACAATTAGAAAAGAAAAGTGACGCACCTATCTACAATCACAACACAAATATTATTTATCTCAATTAATTTTTTTATACCATACCCACTCATAACGTGTCCCATTACTCGTTCATAAACGGTTTACGAAGTTTGTCATTTTTTTGTTATAAATATGTGGCGGGAAAATGTATATCAAATTTCATTTCTTAACAGGGTAGAAATGTATGAAAATAGATTCCTGACCTGCTAGCGTTCTTTGTTTTTTACCAGCGAAAATAAAAACAATACAAACGTGACATCTCAAAAATGTTTTATATCCAATAATTAGAAAACGGAGGTGGAATTTATTTGATTGTACTCGATTTTCAACAAAAGGAGGATAGCAACCTTTTTCTGAACTACGAAAAAAATCATGGCGGTTATTTGTTATGTATTGTTAAATTTTGTTTTTACTAACTTGATAATTAAACAGTACGCTTTTAATTATTATAAATAATTTTCCAAAATGTCATTTGATAGTGAAAGTGACGATTTTATAATGATGACGCCACTAAAAAAAAGTTGTCTTTGATTTATTACAAAATGCTCCAGACAACAGTTATTTACTAATGACGGTAATTATTTTATTTTCCTCGTAGGTGTAGTATAAAACACTATTTATCACTCGGGAGAAAGTTCTTTTTCTCCCCTCGGTATACAATGTCCTATTATTTCCAAAGTATCATATGCCAATAACAGTTTCATTTTGCAATCTGATTTTGCTAATTTTGGTCATATGCCAAATAAATGTTGGAACAGTACAAAGGTAGCATTTCACACACATATGGCAATATTATTATATCATGTAAAAGTCATTTATTTTTACGTGCCTGTTATTGTTCGATAAAAATGTATCATAAAGTTCCCAATTTCCTATAGAACGGTAATAATATTTTACGTTTCATTTGTCAAGGAAAAATAATAAATGTTTCGGTTAACGCAATATGTCTATGGGAGTATTGAATGTTTGTCTCTCTTTGTCTTTCATTTCTGGAGTCGCTGATGCAAAAAATTGCGAAAATAAGACTGTTTTGGGGTAGAGGTTATTTTGCGGCACCCGGAGGATTCTATCTACCTATATATCTAACTATTTGATGTGAAACATTAATACTTAGTACTTTTTAATAAGATTTTTTCATACCTAACACCAAATAAATAAAAGCTTCCTTACTAAGGTACCTCCCTGATATTCACATATTCTTATTATATGATATATATAATAAGAATATGTCATAATCATGAATATATCATAGTAAAATGGTTTCAGTTTGTCTATGTGGCTGTCATATTGTTCTTTAAGAACAGTATCTCAGAGCACGATAATAATTAATTTTTAAATTAATTTGTGGAGTCATTAGCCATTAAGGCGAAATCAGTTTTCCAATCGTGACATCGTCTAAAAGACAATCAATCTTATGTGCAGTTATCGATCAATATGTGTAAATTTATCGACTTTAAAATATGATGTAATTACCGTGATTGGCATCAAAACTACTTTTAAGTAGCCGACTATGATTGTACGAGATTTTTTCAAATATCAACGTATCAATCATAAGACGCTGGCAAATGCACATGTCGTGCGACGCCAAATTTCTCAACGGGGTTGAGTAGAGGGGAAAAAAAACGTATCAAGCACTGCCAGGAATAAAGATTTTAATTGTTTGTGTAGGTACTAAGAATCCGTTCATAATACGCGAACATAATTATAAAACGAATGTCTTGAAGGAAGAATGAAGAAAGAATTCCAGAACTTCAAATATTTCTATTTAATCTCTTTAATATATTAATTTCCACGGTTTAACTTACTATTTAGTTTAACTTATCGCGACTCACTCACTGAAGGTTATTTACACATGCCACCTTACCACATATTTTTTCATGATAATTAAAAAGTTTAAAACCTTATAAATAATAAAAGAATTAAATTCAAATATCTCGAAAACGTTTAGATTTAGTATAGGGTGTTGCATAGTCAAATCAGTAAGAAACGATGTGAACTACACGCACTTAACGGGTATAGGTCGACTTACCAATAAACCTGTATATTACTCGTATTATCCTTGGTGTGAGCCCGACTTACTTTTGTAAAATTGTACTACTTATTTCTTTTTATTTTACGTATATTATGTTTAAGCAAATACAAAAGTAGACAAAGCATAAACATAAAAATTCATTTATTGACATAAACGAGTGTACAATTTCAATTTGAAGCCTCTGGTCCTCGATGTAGCGTTACACTGTGACCAGCGCCTTCTCCCAATTTTGATTCCACTTAACTAAAATTATGTCCAAATAGAAATATAAATGAAAAAGATAAATGAAACTACCAAAGTTAAAAAACAAGTGTCTTGTATGGAGATCCTTGTTATTAGCGTAGGTTTAAGGATAGAAGAATAATAGAAGTATGCATATACGGAGCCCTAAAACGTATCTAGTTCCCGAGGGAATAGCTACCAACCGAAATCACAATAAAATATATTGAGAAACTAATTCCTATCTGTGTTTGCTTGCAATAAAGTTCTTTTCATCCCTTGGGAGCTACCCATTGAATCAGGATAAAAATAACCTGTGTATTAGTTATATCTGCTCAAAGTTTCATCGAATCTCTTAAACTGCTTCAGGGGGAAGAGGTAAACGTTCTTGCCCACTACACACTTTCGTATTCACAATATTAGGTACTGCGTTTACAGTCCCGTCCGGAACTTGTTCCTGTAGTAAGCTCTGCGGGTGACAGGGCCTGTATTCTCTTAGTTATTGAGCAATCGCCACACTACTGCAACGCTTCTGCGATTAAACTGATTTTAATGTCAAATTCGGTAGTCTGTTATATCTTGCTCTCAATTACACTTTCATCGCTATCGTATGGCTGTGCTACGGCTTGCGAAAGCGATCACTCAAATAAGATTGAAAACTTGTACCAATCAAGCATCATTATAAACATCAATACAGCCAAGTGGTTTAATAGCAAAACATATATTACGAGTAAATAATCATTTTACTATCTAGAAACTATTAAAATATCACTGAAACTAAGTTTTTAATACTTCTTTGTCTACTTTATAATTGGACTCACGTGTTTGTACATTTGCCCTTGTCAAGTTAAATAAGTAGTTATGTAATACATAATGTTTCATCAAGGGACATCTTTATTCAAGTATTCAGAGTCAGTCACAGTTACACAAATAAGTCCTTCGTCAAGTCACTGTCCTGTCTAAGTTGCATTCTAGTAACGAGGTGGATCTATTACCAAGACTTTCTAAGGAGATGTCGAGGAAAACACACAAAAAACGTTCTAGTCACTTTGCCTACATTCGTTCACCATTACGAACGTTTAACGGTTAATAATCCAAGTAGGTAGAAAACACAAAAGTAGGAATAGTAAACAAAATCAACGATAACCATTATTGGGCCTTTTCCCGCCATCTTTTTAATACTTTTATGAAACATCGAATACAGACGAAATAATCTACGTTGTTTTTTTAGAGCGAGGGTCTTTACATGCCACCGTATTTTGTTTGAATTAAATTTATAAACATGATAATATAAATTAACATTTATTCAATTGTCTCTTATTTGTTACCTAAATGTTTATATATTTATTATACATAGTTTAACTCTAAATATTAAAAATAGAAATAAGGATTTATTTTATTGTTTCTTACCTAAAGTTAAAATAATGTTAATATGTTATTACAGTCAAACAAAATGATACTGTATCATAGTTTTTTTGTCTGTAACAGATGCTTCTTAATCAGAACTGCACTGACCCCATAACCCCGATACATTAAGTTGTTAAGTATTGCGCTTGTCATTTCATCTGCACCCACCCTTTCAACCTAAACACAGTCATGCAAACATTACTGTATTGCGGTAGAAATAGGTATGGTGACAGTTCTTCCCCGGACGTAATCGTTCACAAAGAGTTCTACTGCTAAATAAAACGTATTATGTATAATGGCCATGTATTGATTGATTGTCATAAAAGCAATGTTCTGCAATCGATCGGAACTAGTTCATGAAACCTAATCATAATAATGAACGTGGAATTTTATCTTTACATTATGACTAATGATATGATAATAATAATCACGCAGCAGTGTTCGTACCTTGATCAGATATTGTTGTTGGAAGGTTGCAACACCAGGGCCCCGTTTCATAAAGCTACAGGTAACAATTTATTGTTAAATAAAATTGCAAAATTGGCCTAAAGTGGCAACATTCCGATTGAAGATGACAAAATCTCCCACGTAAAACACTTGTTCTGACTGACAATATAACTATATTGTACTTACACACACTTGTTCTGAATAATGTTGCCACTTAAGGCCATTTTTGCTATTTTAATTAACAATAATTGTTACTTGTAGCTTTATGAAACGGGGCCCAGGTAGGTACTACCCTATACTGTACTATTGTTTCTTCCAAAGTATATTGCATTTCCAATTACTCATAATGTTAATATCCCCGAAACTGTGCTTAGGGCACTGTAGTAGTATAATATAGATTGTAATGTCCATCCTTCATTCTTTACAGCTTCATGACTTATACTATTGCGTACGCAATAGTAGAAACAATAATAGATATTATGTGAGGTATCATTGTATAGCTATTAAAATATATAGCTAAAAATATTGTTGCTTGTTTTATAAACTGATGTGGTACTAACATTATCAGAATATTGATTTGAAATGCTCCGTTGCAGGCGCCATGGTCGTGAGTAAACGAAAGATCTTGCGGTTTGAATGTTTTCTCGGGTAATTATATTTCTACCCTATTTCTTTCATGTTTTTTACAAGTTGGACTGTTGCCATCAGTGTAGGTACTATTCTTATCATATCGTTGCATCTTCCGTATATTTTCTACCGACTTCCAAAAAGGAAGAGGTACTCCTTTTTGGAAGTCGGTAGAAAAGCAGTGACCAATAGATTACACATCTATTAAAATTAAAATAGCCAAACATAGGTACATTGTTAAAAATACGTTGTACATCCTTCTTTAATATTATAAAAGCAAAAGTTTGTGAGTATGGATGTAAGGAGGTATGTATGTATGGATGTGTAGATGTGTGGATCTTTGTTACTCATTAACACACGAAATTTTTATTAAATTTGGTATGGAGGTAGATGAGGCACTGGTTTAACACATAGGATACTTTTCATCATCATCATCATCCATTACCACGCGGGTGAAAAGCGTAATATTCTTGGGCATAGCATAAACTAAATAATATATAAGATCTCCGCTTACGTCAAGATCGTAATGATGACAGTTCTGTCAAAGTTTGTGTCAGTTTCTGATAGCTTAGTCAAAAGCCAAGTCAATTTGACAGCTCGATACACTAGACGTGTTCGGCGACCGTCCAGGGTGATGAAATGTAACACAAATACCGCCGAGGGTGATAAAATGTAGTGACAGTTTTTTTCCATGGTGGTTAATTTTATTTTATTATTATTGTTTACTGATTGACCTATACTTACCAAGTACTTAAATGTACTAAAATAATACTATTATAGCAATTGCGTTTGATCGTGTACATATTTTTTGACTGGTGAAATGTAACACGAATACCGCCAAGGGTGATGAAATGTAATGACAGTTTTTTTCCATGGTGATTAATTTTATTGTATTATTATTGTTTACTGATTGATATACTTACTAGGTATTTAACTTAATTATATAAATTACTAGGTATTTATATGTACTAAAATAATACTATTATAGCAATTGCGTTTGATCGTGTACATATTTTTTGACTGATGAAATGTAACACGAATACCGCCAAGGGTGATGAAATGTAATGACAGTTTTTTTCCATGGTGATTAATTTTATTGTATTATTATTGTTTACTGATTGATATACTTACTAGGTATTTAACTTAATTATATAAATTACTAGGTATTTATATGTACTAAAATAATACTATTATAGCAATTGCGTTTGACCGTGTACATATTTTTTGTTATTTTCGTATAAAGATATATGCACTTGGAGAAATAATAAGCTACTCGAAGTACTAATCCTGCGCAGACGTAGTCGCGGGCACCAGCTAGTATATACATATATACAAAACGTTTCTGTAATAGCTTGGGCAAAAATGCTTTCGTATGTCCGGCAGTTTTCCTCTACATTTTCGTCATCTCGATTCTCATGAAATTTTGTGAGCAGCTTCGATATATTGTATATTATAAATACATATTTTATTTATTATATAATATCAGCTTGATCAAATACTAAGTATATTGTATAGTTACAAATTTTAACCGTCCGTCGCCCACGGACATCCGCAATACCAGAGGTCTAGAGGATGCGTTGGCGGCCTTTGAAGAATGCTGCTCCCTTTTCCTATTTTGCTGTACCTAATTGGGTTTACAGTTTCCTGTTACATTATATGCAATTTTTTCAATTTCTTACATATTTTCTGGCATTCAATAAACATTGAAATTGTAAAAACACATGAACATCATCGCAATACATCATCAGGTGTTTATGTGTTTGTAAATTTTCTTACCAGACTATTTTAGGGGTTAACGTATGAAATTACCATGTCGAACTGAAAAATCGAAACAATTTTTTGTGGAATAAAATATATAATAATAATAATAATAATATTTTTTTATTTGACTTATTTCTTAGACAGTAGGTACTTACAAAACATTGGACTTATATATAAATATGCACTGTTTCCAATTGATGAGATAGTTGGTGCCTGTTGTAGTAATAAAACTGTATTACAGGCAACAACGCCCTCCGTTTCTAAAAGTCACTGAAGCATTAAGTAGGTATAAGAACAGTTAGTTTACGTAAGCTTTGACAACAAACATTTATCATCTAATATACAATAATCAAATCAAACGCGCGCGAGTCGGTGTGAGTGTGTGTGTGTGTGTGTGTGTATGAATATGTGAGTGTATATGAATATGAATATGAGAAAGAGAGAGCGAACAAATAACAAAAAATAATTATTAAAAGAAATGCTTAAGGCCCTAAAGTAAAAGTTTAGTAAGATTTTCTGTCTCTTTATAGTCTAAGTTCAGTAAATAAGTCAGTATTTTCTGTTTAGCTTGAAACAGTGAGAGAGGATAGATGTGGAGGATTTGATTCAGCTTGTTATAAAGCCGGCAGCTGAGTTTTTTGTATTGTCTACTAGCTAGGACTGTCCGAGTAGGATTTGATACACAGACGCGATTTCTCCTTCGAGGGTTTTCATCTAACTCGTAATCATATGTCAGGTGTCTAGGCTTTCGCAGTATAACATTGAGGATGTAAAGTTGTCTAACGGTTAATACATTTGATTCTTGGTACAAAAGTGTAGTGGGATATCTGATTGGTTTTTTCCCCATTACCTTTAAAACTCGATCGAATTAATCAAAGTGTTTACAATCGTTATATATAGATTTTTGTCATCTAATCGGAATATCATTCAAACCTTTGCGACAAAGGTAACTTTGGGGACCTAGACACTACAAACTGTGTGAAGGCATTTTGTACTGCTTTCCTAGGAAGAAAATTTTATTTCGTGCAAAATAATAGTCTAAATCGCGAAAAAAATGGTAGTCGGTTGAGGCGAGATCCAGCGAGTATGGAGGTTGACGGATGGTTTCTAACCACAAGTTTGGTAGTGTTAAAACTGATTGACATTACAGTAGACATTTTCTGTTATTGCCTGAACGGATCTAAGGAAGCTATAGTGAATTACACCATGAAGTGACCACCAAATTCTAATATGGGTAAGCTTAGCTTTAGGGCATAGTTGTGGCGTTTGACTTGGGGTCAACCATTGCGTTGTTCGCTTGCGATTATCGTTAAGAATCTACTTTTCATCACACGTCACATTCGGTTAAAAATACTTAAACTTCTGTATCGGCTTAACAAGGTAACGTAAGCTTCAACGCGCAAAATTACTCTGATTTATTCGCTGTTTCATCAAAGACTACAATGCATACTAGAATTTCCATCTTCACGTTAGAAGTTGAATATAAAAGTAAACAATCAAACTGAAAGTCAAACAATCAAATGCATCCTTTTTAAACAATGTATAATGTAATAGTTTTCGTGTAATAAAAGTTTTACTCTAAAATATGACACTATGAAGGTTTAATTTTAATTCCAAGTGGCTAGTGTCATAGATTTATCACACTAGCATCATTTATATGAAATTGGCGATTGGCAATTTCATATAAATGATGTTTTTAGAGGTATACATAGTCAAAATGAAATAAAACAAATTAAAATAATGGTGATATGTATCATGGTTCTTTTTTATTTTATTATGCCATTACTGTTTACATAATTACGATTTCGGGCATATGAGCGGCACGGCTAGGTGGATTGAAGCGCAATATACCCTTAAATAAAGTTATCTCAAGGTGTGTGATTACACGATTGTGGAGGCTAGTTCACAGGTTCATTACGCGAAATTATGCGCTTACCAAATGTTTCCCATATAAAACTGATGGTGCCGCCCGCTGTGATGTAGCCCCATCTTGTTATTACTAAAACTCATCAATACCATTCAACTGAAGTACGAAGAAGTCAGCAATCATTTTTCTATAGCACTCTTCAGTTACGGGCATATTATGACCGGCATCATTTAAAAAATAGGCCAATGATTCCCTGCTTTGCTGAAATGGCAAAACGTACTGACTACAACTCTACAGTCAACTGTCAAATTGACAGTCTGTTGAAACGATATTGCCAGTTTAAAAACCAAACCTATAAAAAACACCCTTTTTTAAATTCCTATTATTAATTTTGAAAATATAAAAAATATGTTTTGTCCAAAATACGTAAAACCCACAATTTCATGGGGTATATGAGTATATACGGCTTGAGGTCCAAGTGAAATAAACACTAGTTCAATCGGTGTAACTTGTTGCCTATGATACCATGTCACCAATAATGGTGCCCCTTATGGTGGTAAGATGGGCTGAAATTGGCAGGTGCCGTAGTCTAGTCCATAGCCCACTATCACCTTATCGCTAATAAGTTCATATGAATAGCCTTGCCATTTTACCCATTTTCATAATTGATATAACATGTCGCCAGCTATCCAAAATGTTTCTGTTTTTATACTGCTTTGTATTTTTATACCAAACAGGCCTCTAAGTGTTGGCTACAGCTCCACTTATGCCTTTGTAAATTATCAGATTCAAAATCCGTGAAACAAGTCAAATAAAGTAATAATCATTTTTATTTCAGGCAACATAACACAACATAAAAATAGATTCATTGATGAGACTTCGTTTCACATCAATATGTAAGTAACATGAGTGTACCAAAAACGCAGATTGTGATTATTTATATATAATGTACAACTGCTAAATACCCTAACGCACATACTACTTAAATCATATTGAATACAAACATATAATTTAACTAATAAAATGTATAATATGTATAACTGGATACAGTGCCCTGTTGCTCATGAAAAAAAAATAAAAGAAAAAAGTGCATTAATAGGTCTAATTAAGCGAAATTATATTACGTAAACTAAATCGAATATAACGTAAACAAAAACATATTTATGAAATGGTATGATGATGATATGATAATAAATCATTAACTCATCATTGAATCACGAATCCATCAGAATTTATTTTATTATCAATTAACATCAGTTATCAGAAAATATAGTCAGTGGAACAAATCATATGGGCCCTTACCTATAAACGCTGTTTAACTTTAAATGACGTTATTTAGTAGTGTGCACAGCAAAACTGTTCTGTACTAAGCGACGTTATTTAAATTTAAGCAGCGTTTATAAGTACCTTATTTCTTGACAAGTTTTGGATTTGACATATGTCGAAAAACTCTTAAATTAGTTTATTATAAGAACTCGTCGTCAATAGCGTTGAAATATTGAGGCAATGTACCTCCTGTATACATACATTTCCCCACTGTTTACTAATAATGTGGTGCAAAGTTAGTTGGTTGACAACACCGAAGGCGTTTCGATAAAGTTTGCCAACTACACGGTCCCATATCACAACTTATAATCTAAAATATACAAACAACATAGTTACTGAACTTTTAAATAGATGTCTTCTATTGTTAGACTGCATTCGAACAGACTACAATAAGATTTTTAACTGAGAATAAATCTTTTGGCTTTTATTTTTGGGTACCGTAAACAGGCAAATGGAAACTTTACTTGGTTTTAGCTCGATCGTCAAAACTGTAAAACAAGCAAGCGTCAATTTGGTGTGATTATTTGTAAATAAATAAAATAAATAAAAATAAATATAACAAATAATTACATATGTATTGCTTGAATGATGTATTTGTTAAATCGTATCCATAGGTACATATATTTAAATATATATATATATATATATATATATATATATATATATATATAGAGAAGCGCTCGTAGCGCAGCTCGGCGATCTTAACCGATCAACAAGTTAAGCAACACTTGCTGCGGTCAGAACTTGGATGGGTGAACGCAGGAGGCGTTATTCAACTAAGCGCTTCCATGCTTGGGAGGGCACGTTAGCAAAGGCCTGAGTCCCAGCAGTGGGAACAAAATGGGCTGATTATGATTATGATTATGTACATATATTATTATTAAGAAAATTAATAGCAGATATCATATTTCCACGGTGGATGATTCTGCATGAACATGGACGTCATCTATCGAGCCTTTTAAGGCGTGCTATTCAAGAGGGGGTACAACTCAATTATGTTTAGCAGTAAATTAAGGTAAGACGTATATTAAATTCTGTGCGTACCTAAACAAATAAGAATTTGTGTTAAATATTGGAAACAACTGACTACTTGTCATAAATTGTCTAAGCTTAACTTGAAAGTATTTCAAAGGACTTGATTTCCAAAGACTTTTGAAGGGCTGAAATGTTTCCAACGCTGTCTCCTTTACATCGACTTTTCAAGTTGAACTATATACTCAAATTACCCAAACACCATCTCCGGTTCTCGACAGTACACAGCGTAACATCAAGTGTACTTTACCAACGGTAAAGTACGGTGAAGTTTACAATCTGATCGCTGGAACTTATTCCCGGATGTTCTAACATGGAGAGCATGCGAATGCAAGAATACTTTCAGCCATATTGGAACTTCAACTCGAATCCTGAAAGCAAATACTGAGTGCCTACAAAAACTTGGGCACACGTGATGTGGATATAGAATTACATAGAGTCACACTGCACATATAGTTTTTGGTATAAATGTGCGCGAATTAGGCGTAACTTGCATGTCATGTTCCACATTGATATGGCTGATTTCTATTGTCAAGTTATGTATTATTAAAAACTCTATAGAATATTTATATAATTACTTGTCCTGATTGGCTGATTGATTGATCAACACAGAGCCTACGCAGGGATGCAAACTTTGAAATTTTGGCAGTTAATACTTTTTATGTGGTAAGCACAAACTTAGAAATACGTTATAAAAATTTTACCCCTAGGAGAGAATAGGACCGAAACCGCTGGTGGGTCAGCTGCATATATTATGTATTGTCACCCACTTAGCTAACTGTGATTTACGAGTATGGCGATAGAAATAATAAAAAAAAAAACCACAAAAGATAGGATATAATAACCTTGTATATATGGAGCCCTTGATACAATAGACCTGCTATATTAACGATACTATTTTATGCGGTATCATATCTTATTCACGACTTTAATTTGCCATTATAATATCGCATTTACATGATATATCGTTACGATTATTTCCTTGTTTGACTTGTCCGATTTTTGCACAATTATATTATTATTAAATACATACGCCATGATATGCTTAAACAAACCCAAAATGATATTTGCTGCAGATTAGATAAAATCTATATTTTTATAGCCTTTGGTGTTACTCGTATTATACGTAAGTCGGTAATCAGTTCTGGATTTGATTTAATCTTTCAAAAACAAAATATTAATCAGATGTCCAGTAATCATACGATTTGAGCCAATTTGCAATGACGACTTTGATTGATGCGATAAGCGATTTGAAAGTAATTTCGATTATGGCAAATATGGTAAAACAGCTGGACGGAGTCGGATGCCACTTGAAATGGTGATAAACAAATTTTGACTACCTTTGATTTTACCTTTAATTGGGGACTACCTGGTAAATACCAGTAAATACCATACCGTAAATACCAGGTAGTCCCCAAGGGTTATGAGAACATTATTTCAAGGACCTAGGCTAATTTGATATAGTTGTCATGAACTAAAGAATCTAGTATCAACACTAATGATGAGATTTTACATTGGTGAAGGATCGTAGCATATTTTTGCCAAGCTCCAGTGTTTACCATGCTTTTACGCGGGCTGCAAGTTTGTTTGTATTTGTTCCTTTTGTTTATAGCAATAAACTGACAAATAGATAATACAACACTCTAAATACAAATTTAGAATAAAATAAGAAAAACGTAATTTTTTTAATAGCATAAAAGTCAATTTTATAAGAACAGTAACTCCATGCTTCCCTGTCCTAAACAAGGAATTATTTCCTCGCCTAAAGGGAAAAAGAGTGCGAAAACTTTAATTAAACAAGTTTGGTGAGAATTGAGCTCGGGACTTTTGTAAACGGATAATCGAAGCCGTTCTATCCACCTGAGGACGGGATCCGACTCCGAATGGGGTTTGACAGTCTTAGGATGCGGCAGTGGTTCTTAACTTGAGATCAAATTCAAGAGAAAATTCAAATACCTATCCAAGTATTTGAATTTTCTCAAATAAGAAACCATGATCAAGTCAGTATATATAGGCGTGCGTGTGAAGGTAAAAGTGAACTTGTGAAATAATACGAGTATATTATTTATCCTATAGGATATCCCATTTACCCTATGACCTATGTGAACGACGTCTGGAATTGGTGTGCACAGAGTAGCACCGCACATATAAGTACATACATAGTCACCGGCCCCATAAGCCAAATTGATAGTGACCCTGCCTTCGAAGCAAAGGGTCCCAAGTTCGATCCCTTGCTGGTGCATATATTGGCGTAATGCGCAGAAATGTTTGTACTCGGGTCTTACATGTGTGTAACTTTGTCGCCTGTGACACAGAGAATTCCTAGAGCGGGGGTGTGAAAGTGCATGAACGTTTATGAACGGTCTAGGTTTATATCGATATACGCACGTAATTGAATCTAGGCATCCTTAAACATATGCACATAGCATGATTTATATAATACAGTGTACCTATCTGACGACCTTAACTAAGCAGTAAGCACCTAGGAAAGCCATCGGAACGCAACCAACCCTGACATCAAATCAATACCAACAAGAATGCCGAGTCACGCTTAATAAAATTGTGACCCGGCATCCACTCTGCAGAGAGGATGCCAAAAAATGCCTTACTTTAATTGGTAAAAATTGAGATTAAAGATATCAATTTCATTATTGTGATCCTTGAGAAGATGGTAGTAACCACCATTGATGCCAATGTAACCTACCTGCCTAGAGCGGCTAGGAGATTAACATGAAATACAGTAGTGGTAGACGTTTAAATTTCCAGAGCAAGGTCGTGAGTATTGACAGATATGCGATAGACTCCCTTGTATTTGGAGACTTAAAATGAACACTAGGCCGCAAAGAAAGCGGCGTCAGTTAAACGGGTCGGGTATAAAAGCGCGATAGCTTCTGTTATGAAGAGTATAAAATGCTAAACTGTCTAACAGCTGTATCA
Organism: Selenia dentaria; assembly: GCA_917880725.1. NCBI lineage: Eukaryota > Metazoa > Arthropoda > Insecta > Lepidoptera > Geometridae > Selenia > Selenia dentaria. The sequence goes on from OU862890.1 coordinate 21,572,032, forward strand.
ACAGCTAGATGGAAATACAAAATATGAAAATGTATTAAAACTGAGTATTTGATACCGTTGCACATGTTTTAAATCTAGTGAAATGTGGTCATTTTACAAAGAGATAAAAAGGATTTACCTCCTAATTTTAATTAAATATACTTTAATGTTAAACTATTGCTCAAATATTTATTTATTTCCCGCTTATGGAGGATCTCAATAATCTTTCTATCCACGGTTTTCCTTACTACCGATAGAAATTTGACATAACTTCCAAACAAATAGTGTCAAATATCTAACTCTAGTAAGGTAAACCGGCGATAGATAGATTATTGGGACCGGCCGTTAGTGTACATCTATGTAAAATATGATAAACAAGTACAATTTGAACAATTTAATACCGACTTCCATTCTATTCAGTTATACGAGTGTATTTAAAAACTGGACTGGACCGAATTTTATGAAATTTAGATGGGATCACACGGAAAGCACCAGCTTTCAAACAAAAAAAGTATTTTGATCCCCAGTCCCCAGACCCAGTCGAAAGTTATGAGGTAACAAACATAAAAAAATATACAGTCGAATTGAGTACCTCCTCCTTTTTTGGATGTCGGTAGAAAATGGAATGGATCCGCTATGTACCTTATGGATGCTCTCGATATACTGCAACGTCGCGCTGTCCATATTATTGGAGACACTGCCATCTCTAAGCGTTTATTACCGGTTGTTTCATGGCGAATGTTCTGAATGTTCTCTTATTCCTTCCTCACCATTCCGATCCCGAACTACTCGGTCCGGCCTAACATTGCATACATATGCTGTTGAGAACTTCTTACCACGAACTAAAAAGTTTAGCAGTTCCTACCTCTGTCATGTAAGTAAATTGTGGAATGCTTTGCCGGCGTACGTATTTCCTTGCCATGACTCTGGGTCTTTCAAGCGAGGCGTGAAAAAGCATCTGTCAGGTCATCATAGGGGTGGCGATTAGTGCAGCTTACGGCTACACTAATGGTAATTGCTTCTTGATTCCATCTTCGCTTTCCATCAGGCGAGAGGAAGTCACTTTGATGAACCATTATAAAAAAAATATAATAATAATATTGCAACTGTCACGACGCTCAGAATCAGGCATCCGGCTCGTCATTTGGTCTGAAAGGTTTGGAACTCCTGAGGTAAAGTACTTAATCGACAGTTTGCAATTGGCAGGCGCTTTTTCAAGTTTTCTCGAAGTCGGAGTATTCTTTATAGAATCCGCAGAGTTCCACAGAAATTCACAAACTTATTAGTGATTATCGGAGCGGATGATTCTATTCATGCTTTTGATAGTTAACTTATAAGGAAGTTTTCTTTTACCGCGATTTAATTAACTTTATTATCGGTCTGTGCAAATGTTTGATGCCAATTATGTAATTAATTTTCTTAACTACTAAGGTACCGCCTAAACTAATTAAGTAACTTTCAACGCGGTTTATTTATAGACTTAGAAACTTTAGATAGATAGATAAATAAAATCTTTATTGCAACACCATAGTACAAAATATAACAAACAAAGAAATACGATAAATTTCGAAACCCGACGTCTTGGTTGGTACCACCACAATGCCAGATATGTACGCAAGCATTACTGTGTTAGGGTGTGAATTGCACTGAAGCAAGTTAAATTACTGAGCGAAAGAGACTCAAAAACTAATTTTTGGGGTGAGGAGCGCAGTGCAGAGCCACGTAAAATACAGTTCTAATATCTGGTTGGCACTGTAACTGTCAAGTGTAAGTACAGCTTAACATCAGGCGCGCAACTTGCAGGTCTTGCCACTTAATTGCATTAAAAAAGTCCAACGCTAAGAGTATTTATTACTTTTAGTGTATAGGAAAAGTGTAATAATTTCCTATACACTAAAAGTACATGTAGTATATACTCTTGGCGTGGATAATGCTGTCAAAGCTGTTTAATAGATGTTGCTCCGTCCTCATACAACGGTTAAAATCAGATAGGATAGAGAGTTAAAATTCGATGCTCGGACCTTGAGCCTCGGTGGCCTAGTTGGGCATGGCGTCTGACACGGATACGGACACGGGTTCGAATCTCGTTCGAAAATGTTCATTTTTCACTCTAAAATTGCAAAGTTTGGTATCGCTAAGCTGTGGCCCGAGCATGAATATTTGCTAAAGTGTAACGTTATCGTATCGTTGACGTATACAGTACAAACTATCATTTATCTAGTACAACTAGGGTACAGATAACTCATAGTTTGTACTATATACGTCAACGGTATGATAACGATACACTTTAGCAAATGTTCGTGCTGGGGCCACTGGCGTTAGTTCTTTAATAAGTAATACTGAAAAAAGTGTTATAATATTACTGGTTTCACCCGCATGGTGATGGAGGATGATGATGATGAAAAGTGTTCTCTGTCGTTCCCCGGGATGTAAACTATCTCCTTGTGAAATTTCATTACGATCCATTCAGCCGTTTAAACGTGAAAGCACACACAAACTTTTGCATTTATAATATTCATTAGGATTTGAATAGTTGTGCAGCATTTCAAATCTTGTGGTGATATATTTATATTTTAATAGTTAGTATGACCATAACACTAAGCATAAAGTTAAAAACATTGTAGTTTTCATAACTACACGAGGTGTTACAGTGAAGGATTAAGGTTCTACATAAATAGTGAATTCGTATATTAATCACGGTCGATTGTTAGCCCGTGGTTATCGCCAGCGCCGCTGTCCACAACAATAGTATGTCCGGCACCTACTCAAACAATGTAGCGTCGGTCACCATTCACAGACACACACAACTGTAGATATTTACATGTGTGAAAGGCTGAAATCGCATGCGCACAGCATCTGGCCTCTTCCCCTATCTTCATCAACTCTCAAATCTAAAACAACGCAAGCGCTCCACGATCGCGACTTTCGTATTGAGTCGTAAAGTGGAGTTGTTAGAGTTGTGAATTGTTTGTGTAGTGGTGATCTGGATGAAGCTCGAACGCTAGACTGTATGGCAATGAGTCTCCAGGACTCTGATTTTTTAGATGTATCCCGATCGCGCGGAGTCTGGGACGTACCGTGATGCGTCCCGAACTGAGCGGTTACGTCGCGTAAACAGAAACTTGATGAACGAATTGTTGGCGGACGTACATTATTGACGGATTTAATTTTTATTTGTGATAAAAATATTTTAATTAGCCAGTGTTTGTTCTGTGACTTGTGTTGGATTACGCAGTTTGTGAAATAAGGTGTTTAAACGCTTCAACAAAGTGTCTTATAAGTAAGTAAGAAGTTTTATTACGGAATCTATAGGTTCCTTGTTCATTAGTCACTTTTTGTAAAAGTGTTGAGATAACACGTTAAATAATTATTTAAAATAATATTACATGAAAATAGTATTATTTCGCTCAATCACGACGTTTTCTATAACATAATATTTTATTAAAGAATGATTATAGCATGACGGAAATAAATAATGATAATTATTTTATCAGCTTTTAATTATTGTAGTATTGTGCTACAATTAAAAGGTAGGAAGGGAATGAATCATATTTTATCAAAGCATGAAATATTTCTTATAGATATTATGATAAATATAATATGATAGTATAGTAAAATAATAGAAATAAAAAATAAGTAATTTTAAACACTTCTGCTGGATTAGTATGAAAAACTTACGCAGCACCATATGATATTTAAGTACTTTGCGTGAATACGAGTTCTATATAGGTAATATAATTTGCATTCTCATTACATGTCTTGATACTTTGCGTTCATTGTACAGTAATTCTACATTATGCATATTTCCCTAAAATTGATGTATAAATAGTGCTACTAACCTACATTATCGAGTTATTTAGGAAAGTAAGAACAGTAACATGTTACAATGTTTACAATATTTTATATCGGACGTTGTAAACTCTTCAAATATTGTACGAACAGACATAAATTAAATTTGGCGTTCAAAGGAGATTAATGCTGTTTTGGAATTGGTATTCGTAAATACTTGACTATTACATCACGTCTTTACATTTTTCAAGAGATCGCTGGACGTGTATACACTCTTATTGCTCATCATGTTTAAGATCTCACCACAGATAAAGGGAAGAACAAATTTAATGTCAAGTTGGAGTGAGCCCATTGCCATCCTCTGTCTTTTTTTTTAATAAAAATAATAATAATAATAATTTATTTGGAACCATAACACGATTTAGTTACAAACATATAGGATTCGATGACACCTGCAGAAGAATTAACTGTGTCGCAGATGTCAACGCCCTCCTCCGAAAGTAAGCTGATTATGATGTGGTACTGATTCGCTTGTACACTAAACTAAAATTCTCTAAACTATGGTAGTTCTTATTATGTTAATACTAAAATCTACATTCGAGCAACACTTACAATGACAATTCTAAACATATGATTATTCTATTGAAATGTGGGTAGTTTTACGTCAGTTTTGACTAGTTTAGAGAGCACGAACTTACAGGACGATTAAATTTGAACTAAACATACCCACAATTAAACAGAAACGACAAATTTAAGAATTGTCACTTGCAAGCATTATACGAATTTGGAGTTAAGCATGAACAAAATAAGAACTACCACATATTTACTAAAAGTAGACTTCAGTTCGCTAGTTTAGTTTGGTGTTCGGAACAAGCGAATTACTACCAATAACATAGTTCCTTAGTAACAAACAAGATACAACTGTATAATGTCGTATGTATAATCAATGTGCGGGTATGCGCATACCTATATATATCAAGCACCCCGTTTAGTCGTGATGTCAAGCACTGCTTTAATCTTATTATAGTTAAAACATATTTACTTATGTTAGTTCAAGTCTAGCTCAGCAGTCAATCCGTAGGGCTCACAGGTTTAAATATTTTGGCAGCACGCTACAGTCATCATTTGAGAATAATTAATGTGGTCTTAGTGTCTGATCCTTGTCTTTTAAAACGCTGTAATGGTTCGCCCCTAACCGTCTGGCCAATTTTGGTCCAAGTCACTTTTTGTAAATTTAGCTATTCTATACTTAATTATTTTATGCTCTAATAAACCTCTACCTATTAATATTTATTGATCTAATCTAATCTAATTTGGCCAGTGATCGTCTAGTCTATGGAGGACCTTACGTTGTGAACCGTCGTAGTACCTAGTTCTTTTCAGGAAGACGTGAGACAAAGATACTGTTTTAGAACTATAGGTTCCTAATAAAATCCTAAGTAACATCTAATAATAATAATGACCTATATGAATAATAAAACGTTTATTAAATTGTTGTAAATAAATAAGTAATCAACTAATTATATTATTTTCATGGATTTCCCAATTTAGTCTAAACCTACTTTAGAGAATACGTAGTTTTGGTTAGGATAAACCTCATCTAATTATCTAGTCATTTAAATATATATAAACCTTGACATTATTTGACAATGAAGATAGTAAATATGAGTTGAGTTAATTTCAAAACCATTTTCATTACTTTCCTACAAGTATTCTTAAAGATGAGGAGAACGAGTACGAATGGAACAAGTAAAATGTTTTTGGTAGATTACTAATTATAATGGTTGGTATTTTATTGTCTTTAAGTCGCTCACCTATTTGTGGTTTATTCTTAGAGTTGACTGTTACCGTTTACAGTAGAAGTTATGCTTCTTTAGATTCTCTATATAACATATAGATATAGTGAACTATTATTTTCGGTTCTAAATGTTAGGTAGTCATTTGCACTATATTGTTGTATTTTTTTGAATACTACATAAGATTATATAGATCTCATAATAGTCGAGTATTCTGTTGTAATTTCTTTCATTTAATTTACATAATAAGTATTCTCCTTAGTTATGTTTGGTTAAGACGATTGGTTATTTTGAACGCTTTCATTTAATATAATTGTATTAGGCTGTTCACAATTTCACATGTATACAAAGTCTAATGCAATTTAGTGGAAGGAATCTTTTAGTGTTTCCGAAGACTTGCAACGACGGATTGTAGGGTTAAGGCACCTTTACTGAGCGCTCAAATGCTCCCCTTTGGCACACCAGATCCCTTCCTGACTCCTGGCGCTGGCGCACACTATACGAATTCAATGCTGAGATATTGCTTCCTAATAGATTTGTTAGGTATATATTTTACAATGTTATTTCTGATATCGCCTCACAGTTTTACTTTAAAGGCATGCATTTCATATCCTGATTTATGATATTTTATACAGACTTTATGTTGAAAAATAATTTATTTCATGCTAGTTATCATAGCATAATAGTAATTCATATTTTGAAATAGTTTCTTTGTCTATTGTTGTTTTGATAGGTATTTATTTTTACCTTACTGGATAATTATAACAATCAGACAGATTTTGTCCTTAAGATATACAAATTTGAAGATATCTAGCATATTTAACTAGAATTGATAGAATCTACCAATGACAAATGGGAAAGTCTCTCTGCACTTTTAGCTTCAAGAAAATCCACGGAACGAATTTTATTCCAGCCGTTGGCAAACGTTATCAACAATTAGCCTCAATATTTTTAGAAGCGTAATGTACTATAGTTGTTCATTTACAATATATCTTGCAGACAATTTATTCTGAGCTGATCATTTTGGTTGGATATTTATATTATTTAATTTTCATTGTATATTTCATTTTATATTATTTAAACTTTTATTCCAAAGTCTAAAGTAATGCAATAAATAAAGTTAGACTTTCAGGTTATTTATACAGTAAGTTTGCTACTGATCAAAAGATTATTTGTGTATTAATCATTTTGTCATACATTTAAATAGTAAATTTAAATTAATACTTTTCAAGTCAACATTTACTTGCTCATAGGAATTATAACAGAATTCCTAAGAATATTGAACAGTCCCTAACGTTCCTATCCTATAATGCCTACAATCTCCTATCAATCTAACTAAAGTGTCATTCAAAACTAGGGACCCGTGTCCCACATTTACATTTAATCGTGTAAGTGTTGACTTTCTCCTTAGCAAAGGGTCCAGTCCCTACCGAAGGGAAAATCTGCACAGCAGAGTGATCCCGCTAGCTGGTTTCCCTAACAGAACGAAATCGGGTCGATCTCCCCCGTTTAGACCTAAATCCTAGGATCGGGTGTGTAATGGACCATCATCGATTTGCGACTTTGGGATTGAATCCGGTCCGGAAATTATACCTGATAAGTGCGAATAAATAAATATAATAAAGATAGACCGCCCATAACAGTTTCTTAGTATCAGTAACCCGGTGTATAAGACATGACACACTGGACGAGCCCCGAGCACCGATACCAGAAAAAGCTATGAGAGGAGACTGCTAGTCGCTTGCTGAGCAAGAATACGACTCCTGGTTCGCCTCAATTCCCAGGCTCGAAGATAAGTATAGACCTTCATATGGCACCGTTAGTCTCCAGTCTATACTACGAAAAACACTCGTTTTTCGATTTACCGATCAACACACAGTACAATAACTTTACAAATAAAATTTACTTTAACGCAACACTATAACGACATAGTAATTACACCAACCCGAACGCGATAACTTTACGGTATTCGAACACTATGGAAACTACTAAGTCGATATAGTCAATAGACTAATAATTACTTGTCACTGTACTAAGCGTAGATTCCTTGCCGATTGTTTGATGTATAATGAATTTCCCTCTAGTACTTACGTCCCTTATATATCATCAACTGAAGCTCGATTGACGCCGGCTGAGGCTCATTTGAGGCCGCTTCGACTAATCACAGCGTGTGTCTCTTGAAGCTGCGACTTTCTTAGCCAATAACAGAACTCTGACTATTCTTTATTATATATTTTCATAGTCATCAAATTCATTACAAGGGATTTTGTACCTTATCGTCATTACAATAGCATTCAATTTGGTATGTAGTCTGTTTTTATCAAGGTTGTTTGTTATTAATTCTTGGAACGATTGGTTCTCGAAACAAAGCTTGATTGAGGTACCTTTATAGGAGTTTTGTTTGGGATAGCAAGAATAATATCGCTTCATTTGCTCGTGTTTTGTAAATTATGCTTCTATATATTTGTGGACTGAGCGGAACGCAAAGTGTTTCGTTACAGTTCGACCCCTGAATAAATTTGCGAAGGCTTACCGGAGGAAATTTTTCACTTTCTTACATTTTCCCACAAATATAGACAGATTTTTGATGCAGAATTTACATTAGAAAAGTATGTGTACTTCTAACTGGTTATTGCTTGAATTCAAACATAAGAATGTAAGTGTATCCCTTCATTATGTAGTGTATATTTAGACCAGACTATAAATAAATATCCCACGAGTCAGCAACTGCGCTTGTTAGTGCTTTAAAAATGAACAAAAATCACTCCTCACAAGGGCAATAACTTTCAAAACGAGAAACGTGAGTTGTGAGTTCACCCCGTCCCTAGTGGACGTATATAGACCTTTCAGAACTAAACTACTATTTTTTCGTTTGTTCAGAACTGCCTACATAATCTCTTTTTAGGCTATTCCGTTAATAGCAAAGAGATGATAATTTTCCATAGTCGCAGCACCCCACCCAGCACTGAAATCTCAATGACATGATTTATTTAAAATCTGGTGTGTGTGAAGTGTGCCGAACCATTGCTAGTAAGCCTAGCGCCTGTATAGTATGGACTACCAATGAAATCAGCAACTACTGATGAATAATACTTTAACCTAACACCAAATTTCACCTTCATTGAAGTCCTTTGTGTAGTGATAAATATGTTAGAATTCATGCAAGAACAAGCCGTCTTAAACCAATGTATTGTTGAACTGCTAAGCCCTACAACCTTATTTTAGCTCTAACATACCTACCTCCCTTCCATTTTTCATCTCGACTTCCATCCACTGTCATTATTAATTAATTAATTTATCATCCCAACACAATTCAGACCTTCAACTTCACAGGTTTTCACGCCACTCAACAATCCACCAAAACAAATACAGGCCCAAGACTACGAAATACACATTTATGAACAACTTAAGTGTGAATGATATGAAAATATACGACCCCCACGCTTTTCTTAAAATTGATATTAAAGATTGAATATTTATCAATTATTGGACAAGAGTCTATAATTAAACAGTTTGCGACCCCTGTCTTCTCAAAAATATTTCAATTACTATAACACAATAATTTTAATTTAATAATACAATACTCTGTATTTAAAACAAACGGCGACCCCCACTCTCCGATACAAGGTCCGCTATTTATTATCTTACTCTCCATAAATCAACTCAAAGTACAAACTTTGTATTGCTATAGTATTGAATTTATTCAACTATCAATTTTTATTATATTTATGAACCAATCCAAAAGTTTGTTATCCACAAATATCCCATCTACAAATGTACCCTTTCTCCCCTTAAGTTTCTTTTTTTTTTTTACTTCGAATAATGGTGTTGCGTCTTCTCACAACTTGGCCTAAATAATATTGATCAAAACAATATTATTCTCATGCAATTTCTAATGTCGACCCCATCACACACTATTATTTGTATTTGCTAAATACTGTGTGTAAGAGTGGTACCCATTAAAAATATCTTTATGTCATTGTAGTACTTGTTCACTAACGTATATTAACGAATGCCATGTAGTATTTTAACTACATACTACTTGCAATAATAATTTTAGGATGATATTTTTTTTCACGCACATTATATTTCATAAAGCTGGCATGAGTGAAGCCAACGATGTACTCCTTAAATTAAATTTATTTGCATTTTTTATTTTTATTTCAACCACGTTCAATGGGTATTTCACGAATTATTTCCGCTGGTCTTTCTAAATTCGTGATTGATTTAGTGTTTTTTATTTTTTTTGTAATATAATCTTTATTTATCTCAGCAATGTATATACGTACTTATTGCTTATTTAATAGTCGTTCATATCTCAGCATTGTATTTCTTATCCGCAACGAATCTTTATACAGCAGCGCCATAAATTTCAGCATTGAATTTCGTATAGCATCGGTCAGCACCAAGTCCTGATTCAATATAAATGTTATAACACGTTCAAATGCGTTTAATTTTTTTTTATAGATATACTATTTGTTTTGTTACGAGTAATTTTTTTTTTGAACTAATAACCATGGCAACCTGACCCATTGTACTATTGTTAAGTCTCAAATTATTAAAAACATTGATTAATCGATATTCTCCCACTTTCTGCAATGGCAAATCAAACTAAAAGCGATTTTATTTTAGTGTCTATTTAACCTATGTATACTTCTACCTACTCTGTGCTTTAAAGAACTTACAGAAGTGATTTATTTTGCTCTTGCTTTACAAAGATGAGGTACCATCTACCCAAGAATAGAAGATTACATCTACAAACCCAATACGATTTTAATACTCGCACGGTATCATCTCTAAACGGTTTTTATTGTTTTTAATTTGAGATTTATATTTTGTGATCCGAAATATGTAACTTTTCAAGAATGGCAGCCCTAGCCTTTTATTATCCACATTTTCGACCAGCCGTTCATATCTACTTGAAACTAAATAATTGAATGTGTACAACATTCGGTAATCTACATCGGCATGGTAAATGTACAACCATACGAGTCCATTTTAAAAAGCTACTTCATGTTTTATATTACATTCAGCTTATGGTGATATTATCCCCGCCAGCAACACCACATCTCCCAATTTTTCGGGGAATCTACTGATTCTCCCAAAATCCTAATGTTGTACTGAATTGGATTGAAATTCTACTAAATATATTAAATACCACCTTTTCGTTATAAAACATGATAAATGAAAGAACATGTGTGAAATTTAAAACTTAACCAACATGATCATGTTTTTGCTACTAAATTATTGTCACCGTAAAATGGATTTGTGAATTGACAACTGAATGAAACATATTAAATCTTAAATCCATATTCTAATAGTGAAATAAACTGGTTCGACTTAACTCACTCGCTAAGATTATTAAAATAAGTACACAAATTTAGAAAATACTTATTACTACGAGTACACTAATATAAGCCCTAAAAATGTTAGGCAAGCATCAACTACATTTATTTCAATGACAATATATACATAAGAACATAAAGTATTTAAAAATGTTATTTTAATATTTCACTGTGTTTTATTTTATAAAATTACTGAGCTACTTATTTTATTTTAAATTTGCACATAATAAACACGACATTTGCTACATAGTCGCGTACTCTGATTTTTATAAGAATGGACCTGGCAACACTATTCAAAAGCGCTAGAGGCCCTTTGTTGTTTGCTGTCAGAAATAGCGATAGTGGCTTGTGCGTGCTAGCATCTGTCTCTGTCATCTGACTATAGGCTGTGATCTGTGAAGGAGGAGAGAGAGCGTCCAGCGTTGCCATATCTACCTACTTATAGGTAGATCTACCTATTTTGAGTTCAGTCTACTTATCTACCACCATGAGTCCTAAAACTATTTTTTTACACCACATTGTAAATAAAATAATGTTGACATTATACTTCTGTTATGCTTGTAACAGAATCAGTACCGTCCTGCGTAGAAGCCAAATACTTGGACGAGAGCAATCACTAAAAGAAAAATAAACTAACAGCACGTGATAGTTGACAATGTCGACAGTGACAACTTCGTTTCGTGGGGTTTACTTGTATGAATAACACGAACATTTGTGCAAGTGCAATGCTACCGCATCCCTGATGCACACATTACAATATGAATTATTTGTGACACAATTATAAGTATACGCCAACAATACGACCACGCTACACCCACACAAATGAATGCGTATACTAAACAGTAATAACTAAATAGGAACGAATTACATGACAGTGCCGGAGAGGAAACACGGATTTAAAGGTCAGAAACTCCGCCACGCTAAGGGCACTATGCCTCAAAATATTTGTTATTGAGAGAGAAGAAAAGGTGTAGGTCAGCTCGGCACTTGCTAGAGTGATAATTGCGTACGGAACGATTTATAATCAAGAATGGGGCATCCAGCTCGGAACTCTTGAACCTTTTTTATAAAAGCATGTAAAGTATCATTAAACATTTGTTACACTATGATATGTCTTTTGTTTTACGATTTCGAAAAAAAAATTTTAAATTTATCAAGCTACAGAGGTAGATCTACCGATTTTACCCATTACATTCTACCAAATTCTACAGACTTTTAAGACTCAATCTACCAATTTTCTAAAATGTGGGTTGGCAACACTGAGAGCGTCCATTCTTTTGTGTTCGATTCGTTCGATATCTGCGTTTGCGCGTCAAAATGTATATCGTGAATTTCTAAGTGAATTAAGTGATTATCGGAGTACTGTGCCCCATATTTAATATTATTCTTTTAAATTTAAATTTTTAATAAAGTGTGTGACTTGTTCTATTCTAACGTCAGCATAATTTTGTGTTCCTAAGAATTGAAATTACCACTTGACTCCAGGATAAACGATATCAAGTTGGATGGATTATACAGGTATGTTACAGTATTATAATTAAACGTCGAATAGTTTATTAACGTCAAGCATAATCTTATCTTATAGCTCATATTTTTAATTAAATCTTAAATCGTAAAAATCGTTTCTAATTTGTCCCGACGTAATGACCGCCATTTTCTAATACTAAATGCATTTCTTTGGATAAACATTATTTTTAATGTGAAATAGTATGTGACTAAGTTTGAAACAACGTAACATCTGAATATTTCTAAGTTTAGAGTAAATTAAAACTTACATATTTCTTGTATCTACCTATGGAGTTTTTTCAAAAGTATTACGGTAATAATAATTTCCTATCTAACATTTTTTTTTTTATAGATTTCTAACATATCTAGTAATAGGTAACTGTGCTTTGCAGTTTCACCTGTGTAGAGATGGATGATTAATACAATTTTATAAAGCCTATATTCATATATATGGATAACTTGTAGCATTCGATTCAGCATCACACATATGAAAAGTTAATTTTTATTTATTCTACAAAGGCAACCTTTAATGTAATTTAGCTTATATAGGTAGGCCTACATTTACTGCATTATCTTTCAAATTATGACATCCAATAAATACTTATCTATATATTTGTTAGCTAATTATATTTTTTTACATTGGAGACAGCCATTTGAATTTGTTATATTATATGTGTTTTATTTTTCGCGTTTACATATATTTTTATTTATACTTCGAATAAATATTAATTTGTAGAAAGGCCGCCAACTCTCCCCTTCATCATATAAACATTAAGGTTACTAACTGGTCATTATTATTAACTTTAACTCAACAGTACCCTTCATGTTTTTGACACCTATCAAGTATCCGAAACATAAATAAACTCTCTCTCCTTAGTAATATTACACATTGCGTCACTCAAATGCACACTGAGATCATTGTTTATACCTGCATATGGCTTGGCATGTTTCAAGTAGGTACTCTTGAATGAACCAGTTTTACTGTTTTTATGCCTTAGTCTAACCTACCAGACAAAATAAAAACTCCATTGTTCATGAGGCCAGTGAACCTGTAAGGGGTTATTTAATGAAATCTAAATGAATTGGCTACATAAACTTCTAAATTGTGTCATTGTAGCTATGTCTTGAGTACAGTATACATTTTCCAATTACTAGGTATTTACGCCTGAAATTGTTATGTTTTTATGCATTTCATAAAATGCAAAATATATTTATATTTTCGTTATTCTATTTTTTTATTTCTAATTTTCAGATGCTGAATATGTGGACATATAACATGGTACATGTCTTCTCAATTTGAACTGATGTTAAGGATTCGAATCTACTGGTGAGTAATCATAAAATAAAGTTTTAGTTCATTTTATTGAAACATTTAGGTCAATTTCATTAGATAACTTGGTCTTGTTATAGTGGCGGAAGCATTAATTTGGAATCTTAGGTATTGGGTTCGATCCCCAGTGATTGGGATTTTTTGACAAACAATTTTTAATAACAGCCGGTAATCTGGAACAGTATTCCGTAAATAGGATCGACCCCTATTTCTTAAAATCATAAATATATCCGGCTAATCGCTGTTGTTTAAAATACTGCTGAATTTATGTGACAGATCAAGTTAGTTTACAGTTGGAAGCTCCGAGCTCTACATCTACATATACCTACTATACTATATATATAAATATTGTATGTAAATACAGTTAAAACTGTTTAGGTTACATTCATCAAAATCAAAGGGCCCAGTTGAATGCTATGTGACCGCCTTATTATATGACTGCATTGCTTTCAGAGAATCTATACAACCAGCTCAGCTGTGTTGTAAGCAATTTGACATAATGGTCAATGGGCTATTATCGTAAAAGTAAACACGTGTCGATTTTAGGGTCTTCTCTAATTCTTAGAAACAATACACATGCAAGCCGACATCTACATATACCTACTATACTATATATATAAATATTGTATGTAAATACAGTTAAAACTGTTTAGGTTACATTCATCAAAATCAAAGGGCCCAGTTGAATGCTATGTGACCGCCTTATTATATGACTGCATTGCTTTCAGAGAATCTATACAACCAGCTCAGCTGTGTTGTAAGCAATTTGACATAATGGTCAATGGGCTATTATCGTAAAAGTAAACACGTGTCGATTTTAGGGTCTTCTCTAATTCTTAGAAACAATACACATGCAAGCCGTTGAGCCAAGATGGCAAATAGTGGTCACAGATGGCCTCAATGCTGTTTGTGTTTTAAGAAAGTTTGTTCTTTTAATGAACAGTTTCACATGCAGCAACAACTATTGGTTTCTTTTTTCGACTAAACATTTATAGTCACTTTGACGTCGTTTTAATAAATGTGGACTGTTTTTTTTTTTTTTTAAATGCTTGGCATTTTTTTATTACTAATGAGTATGACTTTTACTATTACTGAATTCGTAAAAGTATTTCTTAATATTGATAGGTATTCGTCACATCTTATTTTAACGCAACTAATTCATTATAGACTCTGGTAAGATAATATGACAAATAGTTAATACTTTATCTCATGTTCAGTTGTACAGAAATATCAAATTTTCATAATAGGAATGTTACATATGTAGTATGCAAATACTAAGTCATTGAATATTTTATTAATCATCAAATATATAAATACTAGCTGTGTCCCACGGGTTCACCCTCGGGGTGATGGATGATGATGAAAAGTATCGCATATATCCTTCCCCAAAACATAATAAAGTAAAACCCTAAAAGTCATAATACTTGAACGACTAGCTGCGCTCCGCGGTTTCACCCGTGTTGTTATGGATGATGATGAAAAGTATAATTGGTATAATTAATACGACTTTGTTTTATGTATGTAGTAAATGCATACATTATGAAATTTTATGAGTTTGTTTTTCGCTTTTCAGGACCAAGCTGTTTTCTGACAACTTCTATATGACATAGTTGAGTCGTTTAGTACTTCCTACAATACATATTACACATGTAATATTACACTGTCACTGATGAACCTCATCACTGTAAGTTCCCTTTATCTTTTATACATTTACCTACAAGTTTATTACACTACAGGCAATAGAAATATAAATGTCTCCATTGAAAGACATGCAAGTTGCTCGCCTGATGTTAAGCGGTCAGTCTCGAGAGAGATGTACCGCGATCATCATTTAATAATAATAATATGAGACTACACCTGCACAAGGTCTTCAGGTCTCAAACTACTACTACGTACTATAAATAGTAACCTGATGACTGATATACAATACTTGTATACAATAGGTACATAATTATACCCTAGATCGAACAGACATATTCATACATGCAAATGTTTGACTTGCCTGGGGTTCGAACCCGGGACAATTGAACTCGGAAGTCGAGGATCTGCAACTTCCCCAGCCGGCCTGTCAAAATTTCTACATTGAAAGTCTAGACCTATTCACTTGTAGACATAACATACTTAGCTGCTTATTCGCCCAGAAATTTCACATGCTACTGTATTCTTCAACCATAATACAGTAGAGCTTATTTATAATACACTATAACCCTGAGACTGAATATCTGATATCACTAAGCTAACATTAACAGAAGAGACCTACTTTCCAGTATTTATTATGCAGATATTTGCCAAAAAGTAATCACACCCACCTAATAATTTTTTGAATGTAAATCATTATTACTATCGACGGTAACCTTATTAGGTTACTTTTCAAATTAATTTTAATTCCATTGATATTATTGTCATATCTTTTATTGATATACTATTTCAATGTAATTTTTTTTTATTATTCTAAGAGTATTTTTATACACTTTGCGGACAATGTAATTTTAAATTTGGCTACTTTCGGTAATATAATTTGTAACTTATTAGTAGCATGAGAAATAGCATTTTATTGTTCAATATGAATATGCATTGGATTTTAATGTCTCGACCCCCCAACCTTTATTAATTAAATTTTTATCTCATTTCAGAAACCACTTCTCATCGTGATGGCTGTCTGTTCTAATCTGCCGATCTTCAAAGTTATCAAGAATCAGTATCCATGCGATATTACCCAAAAGATTTGATAGCTAATTATTTTTAATGTTTCTTAAGTTTTGAATGCATTATGTTCACATATAATTGTGTTTAGGTTTTATCTGTCTATAATACCTATAAATAACTTTATATCATATGGGTTTAATACAGTTAAATTGTTTTCCT
Source organism: Selenia dentaria (assembly GCA_917880725.1). Taxonomy (NCBI): domain Eukaryota; kingdom Metazoa; phylum Arthropoda; class Insecta; order Lepidoptera; family Geometridae; genus Selenia; species Selenia dentaria. Next base: position 21,588,642 of record OU862890.1, read on the forward strand.
ACAAACATTGACAATACTGACCTAAATGTTTTACAATCATTTTATTGTACTGCTTATATTCATCTATTTACCATCAATGTTATCTTGCCAGAAGGGTAAGTACAACTTGACATACATTTACGTTCTTTAATTCATTACACTTCCAAACATTACAAACATTGAGTATAGACAGACATATACACGATCGTCGCTGTATTTTGCTGGTTACAAATGTAATCCTTTGTGATGCATTTACAGCGAGGGCACTACAACATTTAGTAACTATTCATTCACCTAACACATCACGCAAACTGCCTATATGTGCGATAAGTATACTTCTGGGTTCTAGAGACCGACTATGAAGTTTACGTAAGTGCTAAGAAGGCTGCACATACATGAAACTTACAAACAAAACATTTAACTCTAAATATCATGTCATTTCGTAGTACCTAATGTTGCAATATTACCTATTCACAATTTGTATTTGCAGTCAGTATTGTCATTTTTTGTAGAGATATACAACCTATTATGGACTAGCTAGAACAACATAACTTTCACCTACCATTGCTATCTAGGAAATATCACCTATTTTCCGTTCATCAACAGTATCCTATCTCAAATAATCCCTATCTCTTTCACGCCAACAATTGTGACGAGAGAAGCATCTCTCGCCACTTTCGATTCTGTGCATGGCAGTGTTTGAAATGACTGCCTAGTGTACTGATAATTAAATAAAATAAATAACATTTCTAACCACAAAACTCGAATCCTGGTCACGGCACCAATTGTAATGGTTCGCCCCTAACCGTCTGGCCAATTTTGGTCCAAGTCACTTTTTGTAAATTTAGCTATTCTATACTTAATTATTTTATGCTCTAATAAACCTCTACCTATTAATATTTATTGATCTAATCTAATCTAATTTGGCCAGTGATCGTCTAGTCTATGGAGGACCTTACGTTGTGAACCGTCGTAGTACCTAGTTCTTTTCAGGAAGACGTGAGACAAAGATACTGTTTTAGAACTATAGGTTCCTAATAAAATCCTAAGTAACATCTAATAATAATAATGACCTATATGAATAATAAAACGTTTATTAAATTGTTGTAAATAAATAAGTAATCAACTAATTATATTATTTTCATGGATTTCCCAATTTAGTCTAAACCTACTTTAGAGAATACGTAGTTTTGGTTAGGATAAACCTCATCTAATTATCTAGTCATTTAAATATATATAAACCTTGACATTATTTGACAATGAAGATAGTAAATATGAGTTGAGTTAATTTCAAAACCATTTTCATTACTTTCCTACAAGTATTCTTAAAGATGAGGAGAACGAGTACGAATGGAACAAGTAAAATGTTTTTGGTAGATTACTAATTATAATGGTTGGTATTTTATTGTCTTTAAGTCGCTCACCTATTTGTGGTTTATTCTTAGAGTTGACTGTTACCGTTTACAGTAGAAGTTATGCTTCTTTAGATTCTCTATATAACATATAGATATAGTGATCTATTATTTTCGGTTCTAAATGTTAGGTAGTCATTTGCACTATATTGTTGTATTTTTTTGAATACTACATAAGATTATATAGATCTCATAATAGTCGAGTATTCTGTTGTAATTTCTTTCATTTAATTTACATAATAAGTATTCTCCTTAGTTATGTTTGGTTAAGACGATTGGTTATTTTGAACGCTTTCATTTAATATAATTGTATTAGGCTGTTCACAATTTCACATGTATACAAAGTCTAATGCAATTTAGTGGAAGGAATCTTTTAGTGTTTCCGAAGACTTGCAACGACGGATTGTAGGGTTAAGGCACCTTTACTGAGCGCTCAAATGCTCCCCTTTGGCACACCAGATCCCTTCCTGACTCCTGGCGCTGGCGCACACTATACGAATTCAATGCTGAGATATTGCTTCCTAATAGATTTGTTAGGTATATATTTTACAATGTTATTTCTGATATCGCCTCACAGTTTTACTTTAAAGGCATGCATTTCATATCCTGATTTATGATATTTTATACAGACTTTATGTTGAAAAATAATTTATTTCATGCTAGTTATCATAGCATAATAGTAATTCATATTTTGAAATAGTTTCTTTGTCTATTGTTGTTTTGATAGGTATTTATTTTTACCTTACTGGATAATTATAACAATCAGACAGATTTTGTCCTTAAGATATACAAATTTGAAGATATCTAGCATATTTAACTAGAATTGATAGAATCTACCAATGACAAATGGGAAAGTCTCTCTGCACTTTTAGCTTCAAGAAAATCCACGGAACGAATTTTATTCCAGCCGTTGGCAAACGTTATCAACAATTAGCCTCAATATTTTTAGAAGCGTAATGTACTATAGTTGTTCATTTACAATATATCTTGCAGACAATTTATTCTGAGCTGATCATTTTGGTTGGATATTTATATTATTTAATTTTCATTGTATATTTCATTTTATATTATTTAAACTTTTATTCCAAAGTCTAAAGTAATGCAATAAATAAAGTTAGACTTTCAGGTTATTTATACAGTAAGTTTGCTACTGATCAAAAGATTATTTGTGTATTAATCATTTTGTCATACATTTAAATAGTAAATTTAAATTAATACTTTTCAAGTCAACATTTACTTGCTCATAGGAATTATAACAGAATTCCTAAGAATATTGAACAGTCCCTAACGTTCCTATCCTATAATGCCTACAATCTCCTATCAATCTAACTAAAGTGTCATTCAAAACTAGGGACCCGTGTCCCACATTTACATTTAATCGTGTAAGTGTTGACTTTCTCCTTAGCAAAGGGTCCAGTCCCTACCGAAGGGAAAATCTGCACAGCAGAGTGATCCCGCTAGCTGGTTTCCCTAACAGAACGAAATCGGGTCGATCTCCCCCGTTTAGACCTAAATCCTAGGATCGGGTGTGTAATGGACCATCATCGATTTGCGACTTTGGGATTGAATCCGGTCCGGAAATTATACCTGATAAGTGCGAATAAATAAATATAATAAAGATAGACCGCCCATAACAGTTTCTTAGTATCAGTAACCCGGTGTATAAGACATGACACACTGGACGAGCCCCGAGCACCGATACCAGAAAAAGCTATGAGAGGAGACTGCTAGTCGCTTGCTGAGCAAGAATACGACTCCTGGTTCGCCTCAATTCCCAGGCTCGAAGATAAGTATAGACCTTCATATGGCACCGTTAGTCTCCAGTCTATACTACGAAAAACACTCGTTTTTCGATTTACCGATCAACACACAGTACAATAACTTTACAAATAAAATTTACTTTAACGCAACACTATAACGACATAGTAATTACACCAACCCGAACGCGATAACTTTACGGTATTCGAACACTATGGAAACTACTAAGTCGATATAGTCAATAGACTAATAATTACTTGTCACTGTACTAAGCGTAGATTCCTTGCCGATTGTTTGATGTATAATGAATTTCCCTCTAGTACTTACGTCCCTTATATATCATCAACTGAAGCTCGATTGACGCCGGCTGAGGCTCATTTGAGGCCGCTTCGACTAATCACAGCGTGTGTCTCTTGAAGCTGCGACTTTCTTAGCCAATAACAGAACTCTGACTATTCTTTATTATATATTTTCATAGTCATCAAATTCATTACAAGGGATTTTGTACCTTATCGTCATTACAATAGCATTCAATTTGGTATGTAGTCTGTTTTTATCAAGGTTGTTTGTTATTAATTCTTGGAACGATTGGTTCTCGAAACAAAGCTTGATTGAGGTACCTTTATAGGAGTTTTGTTTGGGATAGCAAGAATAATATCGCTTCATTTGCTCGTGTTTTGTAAATTATGCTTCTATATATTTGTGGACTGAGCGGAACGCAAAGTGTTTCGTTACAACGCGTATTATAGACCCGCGTGGATTAAAGCCCATACTTGATATCCTGGAACGAAGGCCCACCAGTAATAAGTTTTGGGCTGATTAGAATAATGTTTTTTTAATAATACTTTCAGACCGGCTGGGACTCGCGTGATATTTACCGGAAATAGTCTCCGACTAGTTGTCAATAGTTTTTAATTACTCCCAAGACGTAATTCTGATTCGCAGAAAACACTGTCTCAGACAAATGCTCAAACAAGGAAAAAGGAATGATCCTTGGAAGATGAAAATAAACCAACACTTCATGCATTTATACATATTGAATACAAGCGACGCTACGCATATATTAATTCTGCTTGTTCGATGTTAAGATTAAAGTGGCGGAAGTGAAATATGCGATTCCTTTGTAAACTTTCCAAAATGTATCACATAGGAAATTAATAGTTGTTTGATAATCTTGGGAAAAAAACGAAAACACTTAGATGGTTTTTTTTTATTTTTCGCCTGAATACAGGGGTGGGTGGTTTAGGAAAGAAAATTAATCATCACCCAGATAAAAGAAGACAGACTTGCGACCTTGCGGCGATCGAATAGCTCGGCAATGCTCCTCTTGGCTCTTATATGTATACGTATGTGGCTGCTTTTTGCTAACAACCCTCTTCGAGGATTTAATCATCTATGTTTTCTGTATATACAGGATTCATTGGATACTACACTCTCACCTGTAATAAGAATAATTGCAGGATTTTCGTGTGTTTGTATATAGGAACTAGATTATTTTGTTAGTTGTGAAACCAGAGTGAATAGTTCTTATTCTATATTGATGACTGGTTATGAACAGAGAAAATTATTAAAGTTTTCATCCCTCCTCCTCAACCGTTCCCTCATTGTTGAGGACTTTTTTAGTTTTTATAGAACCTACGTTATAAAATGGTGTAAAGTATTGCTAATGATTCTGTAATAGTTTTTTAGGGTGAACCTTTGAATTTCGATAAGTTCAATACTTCGACATGCCGCTTACTTCGAAAAATAATAGTTCGATAAGTCATTGAATCGACAGTGCAGGAGAACAATTTTCGACAAGAAATGTATCCCAAAAGTGCTGCGTTATATCCTAATCGATGTGTAGGCTAGCCTAATTCTAGCACCTCGCAGGCCAAATTTCGGGGCACGCTCGCTGCGCTCGCTCGGCTCGCGCGTTGTGTGGTCACCATTGAACCTATTGAACCACTGGTAGGTCTACCATGAGTTTAAAACGATGACACCAATCGATGTTCGCTGGCGCGAAAAAATGTATTAAATAATGAACAGTGCCACCTTGCGGTCAATTGTAGAACTAAAATTGACAGCGAGTACGCCAATTACAAGCTTGATAGGTAGGCGAGATCGAGTATCGACTATAGATGACATTTATGTTCCTCCCCCCCGGGGCCGGTGGGATCCATAAAGGATATCTGCGACAAAAAAAGACGGGCATACGGACAACTGTTTGTAGTACCGTGGCTCGCTAAAACTGTAGAATTATAAATATTTACAGAGTACTTCAAACGAAATAGTAGAGAATAAAATAACTCAGTAACTAACCTATACGCATTTGTTACAAAAATAAACTACATAAAACCCGACATAGAATTTAGAACAAACCAAAAGCTAACTTTACATATACCAACAACGCTTTCGTTTTCAAACTCAGTCTCTATTTTTGTTTCAATCCGGGTTCTTTTTTTATTAAAATTGCACACAGAATCAAATATTCGTGGTACCGGCTTTACCATATCAGATACCTGGTATGTATATTAGATGGTCCAATTTTCTCCTTTCGATTTGCCCACAGTGCACACCCGAGGCACACACCGGTTTGCTGTGTTGGTTTGGGATATTTACCTTTACTTCTTCTTTTTGAAAACGTTTCGCTTATTTACGTTTCAAAATAAGAACATTCTATTATGTTTTTTCGTGCGTTTGAACTTGAATACTGCGATGCTTGCACAGTAGTGATTGCATAATCTGTTTGCTATCTTACAGTGCCATCTTGTTACTACAATCTGTTTTGGTTGATACCAAGACTCCTAAAGAAGCGTATGTAGTACGTATGTTACTTGATTGGCATCATCCACGGATCACGTGAAGAGATTCTCTGAAGTGTAACTCTTGGAGTGAGAATCCCAGTATACATACCAGCTTATACTACATGTATAGAGCTTATTTTATATTGTGCGTATCCCAACTATCATGGGCAGCTGTGGCACTTAGCATCAGCGAATGACTCGCTTGACACTTATCACTGGGTAATAATTTATTTAATATCTATATTTATAGCTGTGTCCTGCGGTTGCACCCGCATGGTGATGGATGATGATGATGATGATGAAAAGTACCCTTTTCCCTTCGCCGGGATATAATCTATCTCCATGTCAAATTTCATTGAGATCTGCCGTGCGATTCTCTAAGAGCAAACGTCGTTGCATCTCTGACAACATCCGTGAAACAAATGACGGGATGACAAGAAACGTTTGAAAAACCACTTTATGTACAAGGGCAATATCTCATAAAGTATTTGATATTGGTGAGCTCATCGACGAGCTCGTCGACGAATCATTACAGAATCGCACGGCTGTGCAGCCGTTTAGGCGTGAGAGTGTAATAAACAAAAAAACAATTCACTTTCGCATTTTATAATATTACTTAGGTTATCATTCAGATATATTATAGTAATTATTCTACTCGTGAGTTACGAGATTAACTTAAATAAGGATATCCAAATTTGATGTGAAATATTCTCGTGATTAACACATTTACAAGGTACTTTTTATCTTGGAAAAATGTTTTATGAGCGATAGTCGTTTTATATAGGCGCGGAAATTATGGCTGGTATTATAATTATATAAGAACTAAGTTTAGAATAAGGCTTAATGAACAGGAGCAGGGTTTTGTATATTACAATAAAATTAGGTTTTTACATGCTAACAAATCTTTTAAGTATATGAGTGTGATTCTTTTCCTGACTCTGTATGTTTTCCACTAGATGCAATCATAGAGTTGTAACCTGTCGTTTTTTAGTGTTCCTTAAAACAACGCCGTTTATTGTCAAGTAGCTTTAGTGTAACTGTGTCGGTAAAACAGTTTGTTGTTGAAGCTTTTCATAGCCAGAAAAAAACACTAATTAAAGGACGTTTTGTACAAATAAAACCTAGCTCCATCGATTTATCGCCCCTGAAACCCCCTGCATACTAAGTTTTATGCTTTCGCGATTCACATTATATTTATACCTAAACAAGAATTGCCTGTTTCAAAATTATTAGATACATTCCATAGATGTTAAGTTAAGGCTAAGTTATGTATACTACAGTTACTTCGATCGTCTAGTTTGTGAGATAAAATAGTGTCCTACCTAAAATACATGAAGCTTACCTGCCCACCAGTGGATAGATGCTATCTGATGTAGAAAATATTATAATGTGTTTAACTAGGCATTAGATCTCTTGTGCAACAGACGGTCTCGGTTTATTCCTGCCCCTTGGCTGCATTTTAAATTACCATTATACGATAGGTAAGAAAGGGGTCCGGGCCAGACAAAACCAAATAAATAAAGAAGTACAATTTGAAAAGTTTAATACCGACTTCCATTCTATTCAGTTATTGTAGCGTATCTTAATAACTACTAGACCTAATTTGATAAAATTTAATTGGGACAACACGGGAAGCACCAGCTTTCAAACAAAATAAAAAGAATTTTGAAAATCGGTTCACCCAGTCGAAAGTTATGAGGTAACAAACATAAATAAAAAAAATACAGTCAAATTGAGTACCTCCTCCTTTTTTTGGAAGTCGGTAGATTTTGTTTGTTGCGATTGCATGAAGTATACATAATATGATAAACGTGGAACAACTATTAGTTACTTGGTTTGGAGTGCTATATTGTTTTTTTAATCAGTGTTCAAGTTTTTTCCGCCTGGTCCTCTTAAAACGGAGACAACATGATCGAGTAGATTGTTTCAGCAGCAGATTGGTATCGTTAAATTTATTACCTTGCCTTGTCCACTTTCTCAGTGGGACCTTTTTTTCTCATAGCGTTACATTGAAAACTGAAACGGTATAAAGGCTTGTCAAGAGCACTACACACAATAATTGCACTGCATCTGCACATTGGATCACATTTTAATTGGGGTTGGCCATCTTGCTGTATATGCCGACTTGGCTCACAAACGAACATTTTTGCCGAATTTCATCAAGATTCTATCAACAGTTCTCAATTTTTAATCGAACAAACATAGATTGGACGAAGTGTCCGCTCAGCAACAAACTTATGTAGAAATGAAAACTTCTGTTCTAGTTTAACTTAATGGTACACACTTGCATATTTTTGGAAAATATGTCTCCAAATTAAAATTTATTAGCCCTAGCATTATTTTAGTTTAATAAAGTTAGATTGGGTTGTGTACCTCTAAATTATAATAGCTCAGTCTGTTTCTCAACACGTCTATATTTCAAAGTAACTCTTCTTGAACTAGACTATACAGCTTAGAAAATTCCGTCTTCATATTATAACAGTGTATCAAAATAGCACGCTGCTCAAATATCTAATAAATAAACAAAAAAACTATGGCAATAAAATAGCTCACTGCTCATAAGCTTACAATAGAATTGATTGCTACTTCTCCACTGGGAGAAGATAGAAAAACTATATTATTTGAAATATTTAATCCTTAATATGTGAATAAAAATAAAATATTCATATAAAATTCCAGAAAAATCCAGGGGAAGAGATTTAACACTTAGGTTAGCCGTAAAGGTAAAATAACTCAGAGAGAGGAGCGTAGTGCATTGCAATGCAATAAGTGCTTTTGTAGTTTAAAATTTTGTATGGAACTGAACTGTTATGGGCAATTGTGTTGCTTAAAATCAGGCGACTTGCTAGTCTCGTTACTATTGTAGAAGCAAATAATAAGCTTTACTGATTAACTGTGAAAAATAATTACCTTCAAGCTTGAACCGTTTTGCTCTGAGAGACACTGATTAACTGAAACATAAACTTACAAGCTAGAACCATTTTGCTCTGAAAAGCAATGATTAACTGAAAAAAAAAACTTACAAGCTAGAACCATTTTGCCTCCCAGATCAAAATGTTTGGCTAACAGACAGATATTCCATGAGTGAAACCTAAAACGATTTTTCAATGTTATCCGTGTTTGTAACGAATAGCTAACCGTAATCGTAAAACCGTATATCGGCCCGCAAAATACCAAAACAAGCATTAAAATTTCATAACAATTATGGTAATATAAAACTTCTTGACATAATGTTCACACCCTCACTTCCCAAATTTCATAAAGTAAAAATATTTTCCCGACAGGTTAAAGTGCCACAAGGCTAACATTTACCGGGCACGGTTTAACCCCTGTCCAAAACTTTTTCAATTATGTTGGCGTGATAATGTATACCTAAATACTACTCAACATATTTATCGCATGGAACTTGGTCGGAAACTTCCGCAAGTATCCGTAAAGGGCCCACGAGGGTGTGGCGTAAGAATTTCCTAATATATCTACGTAATTTCATAAGCAAGCTTCTGAGATGGAGTGATGGGCGGCGATCGGTAACTCGCTTGTCTTTATTAAGGAACAAAGACTGCGAGGGCGTAGGCTGTGCGGTTTTCGTGCCACCTTGCAAGGCACGAGGTTCGATCACTTGAATCCAACGGATTACAGACAGTTATTGACAAAATTAATTATATGTATCTGTAGCGTCATGTGGGATACCGTTCATCATATCTTCACTAATTTGCACCAAAGACATATTTATAGTTTGAGGTAAACGTGTTCCAAAAAAGTTAAGTTCATTCTAATATCAATCCTCAAACTTTAACATTGATAACATTACACACATAAATGAAAATTGTTTAAATAAGGTAATTTGAGATGACAATAACATGCCGACAAGAGTAATATAGATGGCGTTCTTATTTTTTTGTTTCATGATCGTAACGTATCAGCTCTGTTTTGACCGACTGACGAATTAGTGCACAGGGCGAGTCTACCTCAGTTTAAACAAGCTGGATAAATGAGAAGGGTGGTGATGGCCAAGTCCGAAATCACGAGTTAGAGAAAATCCGTGAAAGCAGTCGTACCCTCGATTTATAAGAAAACAATAACATACTTTTTTAAATCTTTTACTTTTGACTAAAATTATTTTTTAACAATTATTTTTCAATTAAAAAGACGAAGAAGAAGATTGTTCGGTAAAATATAATTCTTTACTCCTGCCTAAGTCACATTAGTGATGAAAACGGCCAGTTTTCGAGTAATAAATAGTTTTCCAAGGAGGAATTTGACATTGGCTGATTTATAGTTACAATTAAATTCATCAGACATAATACCATTTTAGTAACGTGTCCGAGTGATCTTTGTGGACTCGAGCTTTTGATGGTCTGATGATAAGCATAGAAGTCACGTGGATCTTAGTGATAGGAACATTCGTACTTTTGTCATTATAGTAAAGTAGATATTAATGTAGGTTTAATTTTGTAGGGCCTGTGGTTGCTTTGGAATACAATATCGTTAATATAGTTTTATGCCAATCACCGTGCCCGTATTATATGCCCGACCTCTCTTATAAATGTGTACCTATACGATAATTTCCCTATGTTTATTTTTAAGCCCATATAGATACCGAAGTTATTTGTCTCTTATGAATAAAAAAACTTATTGTTTCGTTCAATTCACTATGATTACGTAAATATTAAAAAGATATGTCTCGTCATCATAGGTAGATATTAATTTAATTCATTCCTGTGGCTTTGTCTCCCGTAGACCAAGTGAGCGATGCCGCAGGCAGGTCAGCTAGTAATAAATAAAAACCTATTAAAACAGACTGAACTACCGGCATACTCTTTAGGAAATAAAAAGGCACATAACTTTTTTTGGTAAATAAAGTCTCTCAAACTCATTTGATAGATGACGCCGCCGTCTCCAAACGACGACGTTTAAAAATAATTAGAGGAAAAAATGTTTTATGGGTTGGGTTTCTCGATGACTGAGTACTTCAGGCGTCTGATACGAGTAGCCTAAGATTTTGGTGGCAAGATTAGGATTTTTCACCCTATCTAGCGACGAGATGGACATATCGTATGCCTTTTTTATGGGATAGGTTGGCAACGAGCAACCGGCTCACCTGATGGTGAGTGTGTGATGTGTGAGTGATACCGTCGCCCACGGACATCAGCAATACCAGAGGTCTCGATGATGCGTTGCCGACCTTTGAGGAAAGAGATAAAAAGGGGTGAGGGTGGATGGGGAAAGGAGAGGGAGAATGGGGAAGGAGGGAATCGTGCCTCCGGAACCTCCGACAAACCGACGAAACGCAATAGCAAGCTATTGCGTTTCGAGTGTGGTACTTCCCCGGTCGTGCCGGCCCATTCGACTGTGGGGTTACAGCGTGGCACTACCAACGAAAAAAGTAAGCCTGGTGGTAAGCGTAGTCGCTTACCCATGAAAGATTTAGTGCTACCCTGAGCTTAAAAATGTAATTAAATTTCACACTTCTAAGTCAACACTGGAATAACTTATAGAAGGTCGGTTCCAATTCTTGGTAAAAAAATGTTTCACCCTTTTTAGTTACCCTGCTACTTACGGGATCCATAGTCATTCACCGTCAATTACGATATCATCAAGATAGGCGAAGCACTTTTCAGTTATTTAATTGAAACTTAAAAACCGGTTGATCGGTTAAGCGGTTTTTAAGCTTCAATTAAATAACTGAAAAGTGCTTCGCCTATCTTGATGATATTTGAATGGGACTATCTCGATGTATACTCTACTAAACAAAAAAATGTATATAAAAATCGGACAACTCTATAAAAAGTTATGCGTGATCAGACATAAAACAAAAAAAATACGTGTTGACCTGAGAATCCCCTTCTTTTTTTTGTTAAGTCGTTTGAAAATACCTCGGACGGGATTTGTACCCGCGTCTTTCGACAATCCGTGTCAGACGTCGAATCACTAGGCTACCGAGGCTCGCCGTCTGAGCATCGAATTTTAACTATTTTATTTTTACCATCGTATGGGGACAGAGTAACATCATCGAACAGCTTGGCAGCCGAGAGAAGAGATTTTTCAAATACTTTTCAAAAACTTTCGTATTGATGTCGCAACAATGTCACAAATTTGATTATATAATTTTAAAGCACTGTATTTGTATCTCTAAGCTTGCAAAATTCATTCTTGCTAAGAAGACGTTAGTGTATTACTTTAAAAATCATATTTTAAGAGTATAAAAAAAACATTAAGGTATGCAACATCGATATTTACAAAGTATTATTTGCGAAATAACTATAGTCGCATATACATACTCGTAGTGCATATATTTTGTTAATTGCCAAAGTTAATTACTTTTAACGTATGACAAATAACCAGCGCTCGGCAATGTGAACTTTTTAAATCTGAATATTGCACTGTAGCCATACGCTGTTTGGGTAATACTCGTATCTACATTTCGTAACAATGTTTATTTAATGTTTGATTAAAACTTTCGTAAGTTGAACACATTTTAAAGCGATTAGTAACCGATTTTAACGTACGCAATAAGCCGAGTATGTAGGACTCGACCGGTTTCGCGACGCATGTGTCAGTGCATGCATTTGTTTTTTATTATATATTATGTTAAATAAAATTATAATAAGAGCATTCACATTCGCAACTATGTGCGTTTTTTTAACCAACTCCTTAAACACGTAATAGAACTCAGGGGGAAAAGTTCAAGTAGGGAGAAAAAAGTTTTGATAAAATAAAGATATTGTTTAAAATACAAAAATGCTTTGAGTACACAACTCCTCCCAAGTCGTCACGTATTTATCAAAATTGCAATAAAAATACATTTTTTAAACAATTTGAATATGGTCCACGAGTTTCTTGTCGCTTCTTCTCGGTAGCAGGGTAACTTATTTTGGAACTTGGCAAGTATTTCAGGGTAAATTTGTTAATAAATCACCTAATAACGATTTAAATTTTAATAATAGTATTTCTTTTGAATTAATACAACTTGAAGTTATGAAATCAACGGCATCTACTAAATTCTTGATTAATTGATATTAAATAGTGCAATTACATTAAAAAACAGTAACTGGACTGCATATGTTCAGTCAATTTTATGTTAGTTAGTTAGTTAGTTCAGGCAAACACTGTAGTCGGTACAGAAGAAAAACATCCATTTTAACTACCCATTTGTCTTTCAGTGTTTGCGTACGGTAACTGCTAGAGATATTCTACATAATAAATCTCGATACAGTGATACTTTATACAGGCTGTTTGGTAGAGGGACCGACAAACCAATTGAGCGTGTTCGGGCTCACTTGGAGAATATAAGTTGGCCAAAAAAACCTCCTCGACCCCCCAATTTTTGTTACTTTTTTTTGTGAATTATCCCGTTTTCTCCGAAATGGTACCTATTTACCACCATAACATTTATAAAATCTGTTTTAGACCGGATGTTTTTGGTTGAATTTGGTCTCTAATACACCTTCAGGCCACGCAAAGCAAAATTGGATACAAAACAGAGATACTACTAACTGATTTAGAGCTTTTATAGTGACAAAATAAATACATTTTACCTCATAGTTCAACTTTCACAGTGATCTAAAAAAACCACTAGCAATTCTGGAGGTAATATGCATTTAAAAACTCTATTTATCACTTATTACAACGACATACTACATTGGTATAATACTTACCAGCTTATTGAGTTAAAATAAGATTCTCATTTATCACTTATTCAACATACATAACGCACGACGTGGAATGAAGAGCGCGAGAGCAGTCGACAGCTCCAGTAGTCCGTGTATGCCTCGTGACTGCTTGACAGTCAACCGCCCGAAGCATTTGCAACTGCTCGAGCGGCTTCGTGTATGTGTACTGGGTACGTAGTATATATATAGGCTGTAGTTCACTGTGCAGTCGCAGCTTGAAGCAGTCCATGCTAACTGGATCAAGCTGCCCGTGTATCTGGGCCCTTAGTAACTATTCAACGGCTCAACCGATTTTAATAAATAATACGTCATGAGATGTCTTGATAGCGTGTATGGAAACTAAATGAAACACAAAAATCAGAATGCCATTTTTTATGCGCTTTGATGTGCGGGCTAAATACTTCCGTAATCGGCTAAAACACATTTAGTTTTTTTCTTGTTAAGTTAGTCACTGTCCAAATGAAAAATATGTATCAAAAGTTTTTATGAGAGTACCACTCGAGCCGTGATTCAAATAGAATTTGAAATGCTAATAAATGAAGTTTTGTTAACCCATCGTGAACTCACTCGACCCTAGTAAGCGAAATGAACACGGGTCGACAGATCCCAAATTGTAGTGCTTTGTTTGTTCTAGAATAGTTGGTAATTTCAACACTTGATCCCCTACCCTCCAAACTTTTACATAGGGCTCTATGTTTAACTCCTCAAAACTAAATACCAAATACAGCTCTTGGTTTAGCTCTGTGATCGATTTACTATCATTTATAAAAAATATCCGTCAATAAAAATTCATAAAATAATGATCAGCTTAGCTTGAGTTTTAAAATTGCATTTTTGTGTTAAGAGGTAGATATTATATAATATATTATATTATATAATTATATATTATATAATCAAGCGAGTTGATTTTATTTATTAATGTTGACAGCAGATTTCGTGATAATAAAGATAGTTTCTAGAAGAAAAATTAAACGAATATGGCTTCCGCTTAGACCTGCGTCTCGCGGTTGCAACCGCGTGGTGATGGATAATGATGAAGAAATAAACTTTGTGTTGATCCAGCCCGTTCAGCGTGAAGAAGTAGCAAACATAAGAACACACTTACAAACTTTTGTCAATATAATATGAGTGTGATTGTTTCGCCCTTAGCACTTTTAGCATATTTTTAGATTATAACCAGCAGGAAATTTGGCCACGCGTATAACGTTTAAAACTTTGCATGTAAGCTCTTTTATTTTATGTAAACATGGGGACTTGATCTATTAACAAGTACAATTTGAAAAATTTTATACTGACTTCCATTCTATTCAGTTATTGGAGTGTATCACAAAAACTACTAGACCGAATTTGATGAAATTTAAATGGGATCACACGGGAAGCAACAGGTTTAAAAAAGTTTTAAGAACTGGTTCACCCAGTCGAAAGTTATGAGTAAACAAACTAAAAAAAGCAGTCGAATTGAGTACCTCCTCCCTTTTTTGGAAGTCCGTAGAAAAATTGTTGGCCCCTTCTATGACCCTAACCAAACCCCTGATTTAGTTGGGGCTCTGGTATAAACTCAAAAAAAGAACAACCCTTCTGCCATATTTCATAATATCTGAAACTGTTATCGTAGAACAAACATACAAACGCTTTCTATAAGTGTGAAATCTAACAGTTTCTATACATATACTCGAATATATGCTAAAAACAAAACATGTGTTTTTAGCATAAAGATTGTTCTTTTCTATCCTTTATAAAACCCAATCATTTTATAAATGAATAGTAGTTTCTTTAGTAAATGAGTGTTGTAAACGAGGGGGATGGAAAGGTAGAAAGCAGAAAGTTAGGCTTCGGAAACTTTTCCTCAGATAAAGTGGTTAGTTAATTAAAGTGTTTTAATGTTTGGCAAAAAAACGTGAAGTAAAAACTATTTTTTCTTCCGATTTCCAAAAAGGAGGAGGACAATTCACCTGTATTTTTTTATGTTTTTTACCTCATAAATTTAGTATTTTTGTCTCTTAAGTAGTCCAAACAAAGATCCGAATTCAAACACTCCGCTTAAAACCTTTTCATCTACAATCATTCGTTATCTAAGGTGTAGGTAAATGATTAAAGTAAATGAAATCATGATTAATATAGTTTAATATCAAAATAAGTCATTTAAAACAAGAAATGATCGCTACAATCAAAGATCTTTATGGAAGTATAGGGTTTTTCTTTTTATTAATCGTTGTGAAATTTTTTATTATATACGAGTAGAACATAAAATGGCAAGGATGAAGCAAAACTGTGGATCATTGCGCAATCGGTGCTAATTAAATAAAACCGGGATCTGTATTTAATTGCGTATTTATTATTGAAGCCTCGGGAATTTCTGGGATTCAGTGACACGCCTGTTTGTAACGATTAATATTTACATACTCATACATCGAACAAAAGTAATAAGTAATACGTATAAAAGTGTTGTAAAAGTATGGAAAAGTCGATGGCAAAAGATATCGTGGCCGCAGTCTAATGTGTTGGTCCGACCAGATCCGCGCCACTCTTGATACATCCGTTTACGATGCTCTATACATAGCTGGTGACCGAACACACTGGCGTAATATCTTAAAAGAAAAGAAAATGGGTGGAGGAGGTCATGAACCTCAGAGATGAGGATTACGACTCAAGTAGGATAAAATTATAATTATAACGAAACGCTCATACCTCCGCCAAAACCTTCTATTCTATTCAAAGTACTTGGAACGCGCGGCCCCGAGTAAGTAGATCGTCTTCGCGATAAATAGACGACAAAAGTGCATCGAAAGGGGCAGTGCAGTGTGGGCGGAGGACGATTGCTGGCAATCATTACGTGAGAGTGGTCGGGGGTGGTAGTTTTTAAATATCATTGTTTACTTTTTTGTAGGTATGCTACCAAGAAAAAAAGATCAATCGAAGATTTGTTC
Source organism: Selenia dentaria (assembly GCA_917880725.1). Taxonomy (NCBI): domain Eukaryota; kingdom Metazoa; phylum Arthropoda; class Insecta; order Lepidoptera; family Geometridae; genus Selenia; species Selenia dentaria. The sequence continues at coordinate 21,605,177 of OU862890.1, forward strand.
GTAGATGCGATGTTGACATCCCTACACGCGTTTCACATTAAACCTGCCTGAAGCAACCCTAGTAGGGAAGACATTCTATTTATAGATATTTACTTAATTTGCCTCGCACTATTATTCCCTCTGTCACGGTAGGCATGGGTACTACCATGCCTACCGTGACAGAGGGGACACACAATAACACATCATAACAACCAAGACCCGACAGCAAACATTTTTGTTATACAAATATTTGCGCCGACCAGGGATCGAACCTGAGGCATTGCGCTAACGAAGCCATGAAACGATTTGTACGTGTTTTTTTATACTCTATATGCGAAAGCACACGCAGCGGAGCTTGATTTGAAGATATGAACCGATGAACAAGTTTACCAACGCTTGCTGCGGTCAGGAGTTGAATGAGTGCCCGCTGAGCGCTTCCATGCTTCAGAGGGCACGTCAAGCCGTCGGTCCTGGTTGTTTGCCTGAGGACAACGGTCGTTAGGCTATGTCGGGCGGCCTGAAAACTTCGACATTGGTTGGCAACTTGCCTATCCACCAAGTCGCAATGAGCCCACGTGGTGGATTGTGACCCAACTCCTCTCTATGAGAGGAAGCCTCGCGAATCCCAGCATTGGGACCATAATGGGCTGATTATGGGCTGATGATTATACTCTATGGCTTGGCATCGAACCTTATCCTACTAATAATATTATAAACGCGAACGTTTGTGAGTATGGATGTGTTGATGTTTGTTATTCTTTCACGCTCAAACGGCGGGGCCGATGCTGATGAAATTTGGTATAGAGGTAGATGAGGCGCTGTATTAGCACATAGGATACTTTTCATCATTATAATCATCCCTCACCACGCGGGTGAAAAAGCTTGAGCAGAGCATAGACAAAATAAGATCTCCGCCTACGTCAAGATCGTAATGATGACAGTTCTGTCAAAGTTTGTGTCAGCTTCTGATAGCTAAGTCAAAAGCACACTATCATTTTGACAACTCGATACACTAGACGTGCTCGACAACCGTCAAGGGTAATGAAATGTAATGACTGTTTCTTTCCATGGTGATTATTGTAAGTACTGTATTTTATTATTAGTGTTTACTGATTGATATACTAAGTATTTTAATTTACACATATAACCATGTAAATATATATGAAATTTTGGTATAAAAATAGATATGGCTTTAGAGAAGATAATAAGCTACTCGAAGTACTCATCCTGCGCAGATGACGTTGCGGTCACCAGCTGGTTTTATATAATTGATAGATTTTGAAAATAATGAGTATTGTTGTGAATTTATTCAGAGTTTTATACTTATCTGATATGCATTTACAAATTGAATATTTAGCTTTTGTCTATAAATGCTTAGGTGTCACCGTATGTGGACAAATGCCATAAATCTTTAATATTGTATCTACTTGTCCACTTACAAACTTTATATAAACCCCTTTACGGTCACCCTCACCGATCGTTTTCACCCCTTCACATTAGATATTCATCCATGTTTCCTTTAAGGTACATTGATATAAATATCATGATTTGTAGTTATACTCAACTATCTGGAATATTAAGTAGAGCTGAATACCTTTTGGACGAACCCGGAGACCCTTTTAAATTGTTTCTCGAAGATTCTGTAAACCACATCAATTTTATTCGGCGAATATTTAACATAGAGAATACTTTCAAGGTAATGTAGGGCCTTAAATTAAGCTCGCGAAACCTTACAGTGCTTAATTGAAAGATAATATCATACAGAGATATAAGGTTTTATATAAAAAGAAAATATAAGCCAAACTTGAAATATACGCAGATAAATAATGGTGATACAGCTTTAGGATGTTTGGATGAGTAAAGATAACAATAATTATTGTTGTCCTAGAACAGACGCTAGACACAGTGTAATAGATTGCAATTAAACAACTTGAAACGGATTAAATCGCAATTAATTTTATATTATTTTATACCGACGTTACATAATTTTCTACAGACTTCCAAACAGGAGGAGGTATTTTTTTATGTTTGTTGCCTCATAATTTTCAACTGAGTGAACCGATTCTCAAAATTATTTTTTTGTTTGCAAGCTGGTGCTTCCCATTTAAATTTAATCAAATACGGTTCATTAGTTTTTGAGTTATACTCCGATATCTGGATGGAAGTCGGTTTAATATTTTTCAAATTGTACTCGTATATTAATTTATACACACCAGAGGGACTATTATGAATCTCAGTTGCTAACAAATGTTGATTGAAATCTTGAAAGCAGCTCGTGTCACTTTTAAAAAGTCCAGTAAGCAAAAATGATAGTATGATGATGACTAAAGCTGACAAAACTGACATAGCGCCACCATTTTTCAAGATATCTATCAACATTTGTTAGCAACTGATATAGATAATAGCCCTACTGTTGTAATGTCGTCTACATTCATGTAACTTTAAATTTCACTTTTACTTTTTCTTCTTTAATTTATAACTGGCCTATGTTCATCGGGGATAATAAAGGATACAATTTTACATATCAGACTAGTAGTTTCGGAGCCAAAAGCCAAATAAACAAATAAGCCAACAAATATTTCCTCTTTTAATTTTATTTTTATTAAATTTAATTATTAGTATATATATAGATTACGCAAAGGGGGCAAACCACTCATTTGATAGTCCAGCCCCCACGTTTTTGGATCCATGAGGGCTGGGAGTTCATTATGCTCGCAGCCCCACGTATCAAAAGATACAATATTTATTAGCAAGGGGCTGCTCCTCAGATACTAATTACTTTCCTAATGGCAACGCTTTTGGTCTAGGATTAAATTAAATCCGTCGCATCGTATCCTTGTCACAAAGACAAAGGAACTATTTTTTATTCATCTGACGGATAAAGAAATGTACGAACATCGTATAGGTATATAATGTGCCTTTGAATGATCCGAAGAGGAACATAAAGAGCAACGGGGAAAAGAATTAGGTGTTCACGATTTTAATGTTGTTGTTCAAGTTTTCTTGTATAAGTTCTTTTGAATTATAATTTTTGTGAATGTGTTTAATGGTGAGTCAAGTTATTGTAAGCCTTAAAAGAACTGGCATATACTAAAAGTCCCAAATAAATTATGAATGAAAAAATACCTTTTTGTGTAGAATTTGTATACAAAATTGTCAATAATAGTACATTATGGTACAAGTTTGTAAAGTTGGTGATTGCCGCCGAGACGCCATTGAGACCCGAGCCATCAGGTGAGGGTCTTAAGAGAGCCGAGGACGGTAATCAATAGTACACACGTGTATCATACGACGTTTTACAACACACTTGTGAAGAAAAAAAATACTAAAAATCATTTTCTTCATAATTACTACTTGTAGACATTTTAATTAATAGATAACTGTAATTTAACAGTGAAAACGAATTGTGAAATTTTTTTCGCAATGGCATGAAAAATTAATCGGTTTTCCTATGCGCCCGCATTGCGATCAGGCACAGACTAAAGAGATGAGGTTTTTTTTATTTTCCGCACATAGGGTTTGCGCGTATTCTGCCACGTACAAAATGGGGAATTTAAAGTTTTCTTTTATTACAGAGAAAACAAAAGTTATATTTGAGTGAAAGTTTTATTTATTAAACACGTACGAGTTAAAATTATCTATTAAAATAAGAAGTTGCATGAAATGAGCAAGCTAGATAACGAAGTTTGTAAAAGTATTCCGTGATATAACAGGGTATCCTAGCACAGCTACTAACGACACTTCTAAGTACCTAAGTATTAAATATTTTAAAAAAAAATGTGGTATTGTATTAATGTACTATTTTATGTTGTTAATGTACATTAAAGATTTTATCCGGTTCTTTACAAAGGCATTAGTGGGGCTGTTTGGTATAAAAAATACAAAGTAGTATAAAAACAGAATTTAGGATGACGGTGACATGGTTTATCTATTACCAAAATGGGTTAAATAACAAGGCTATTGATATGAACTTATACATCTAAGGAAAATATATGGCTATGGATGAGACTACGGCACCTGCCAATTTCAGTCTCATTATAAAATATTTAGGTAGGTGGTGACTTGCCACCCACTAACCGGGCCACCATGAATGGTGACAAAAGAGACAACGATGGTGTGGATGACTAAAGGGTGTCGAGAGGTGTGCTGTGGTTTCACTAGAGCGCTACTACCGGCGTTATGCCCTTTAACACTTCCAGTCTTGGATTTTTTTGTTACTTGCTCTTGCGTCTCCAACCCCAGACGGCCAATTAAGGCAAGCCAAGGGTCAGGGATGTCATTTAGCCCCAGGGAGAATCAGGGTCCACGGTGTCGTCACTCACTGATGGCTCGCCACAAAGCCGCCTCTGTGTTATTATTCCTTACGTTCAACAAGTATTTTTGAAAAAAAAAACCGACTTCCATCCTATTCAGTTATTGGAGTATATCTCAAAAACTACGGGATCGAATTTGATAAAATTAAAATGAGACACACTCCATACGGATAGCACCAGCTTTCAAATAAAAGAAGAATTATGAGAATCGGTTTACCCAGTCGAAAGTACATAATAAACATTAAAAAAAATCAGTCGAATTGAGTACCTCCTCCTTTTTTGGAAGTCAGTAGAAAAAATTCACTGATCTGATCCGGTCCTTTACAATGGCATAAGTGGGGCTGTAGCCAACACTAAGAGGCCTGTTTGGTATAAAAAGTACAAGGTAGTATAAAAACAGAAACATTTTGGATGGATGGCTACATTGTATATCATAATAATGTGTTAAATGGCAAGGCTATTGTTATGAACTTATTAGTGATAAGGGAGATAGTGGGTTATGGATAAGACTACGGCACCTGCCAATTTCAGTCTCATTTTAAAAACATAAAAAAAACAAAACTAAATTAAAATTTAGAACCTTCTCTTGTTTTGGAAGCTGGTTGTAAACGAGAAAATAAGGGGCGGCCGCCAATCCGACCACCGACGGATCGATCACTAACGCGGGGTTGAGCTTTCGTTGACAATTTTTTTAGCTTCTCTAATTACCCTCAATAAATCAGTCGCTAAAAATGTAACATCTATCGAACATGTTCCAATAATATAATGAAAGATTAGTCTAGTGTACAACCTTTACACGATTTCAAATTTTATGCATTGCAAGAAAACATGCTGAATTTACTTATTGGTTAGTTACATACACTTCAAATAACTAAAAAAGGAAAGAAAATCAGTTTAAAATATATAATTAATTAATATATATTTGCTGAATAAGCTGTTAACAATCACATCACTCCTTACATGAATTTCAAACGGTTCTAAATACGTCTGCGTTCAGTGTAGCTTTAAATTTAGTAGCTGCATCACTGTAAACAGATGTCCCTAGACATAAAGAGTTAATTATCTAAGAATACCAAGCGCAGCCGCCGGCACGAGAATAGCTCCCTAGAGAACTTGTGTTCCTTTTCCTTTTGTGTTTGAATGTTGCAAGTTGCTTACCTTGATAATAAGTTTTAAAAAAGGAATTGTATTAACTATAAAGCAATTATTGTCGGAATTTATAAGTGTATTTCCTTTTGTGTTTGAATGTTGCAAGTTGCTTACCTTGATAATAAGTTTTAAAAAAGGAATAGTATTATCTACGAGTATAAAGCAATTATTGTCGGAATATACAAGTGTATTTCTTTTGTGTTTGAATGTTACAAGCCGCTTACCTTGATAATAAGTTTTGAAAAAGCTATATTAATGCCTTTAAAGCAATTATAGTCGGAAGGTGTAAGAGTTAGATTGCTATTAAGCATTTTTATTATTAGCTGTATCTACCTACTCTGATCTGTGTAATTGGTTTATATCATAAATAAAAACTAAAAAATATATGATGCCTATTCGCTAGTGTTTAAAAAAACATCTAATTTTAGTTAATTATGGTTTTTAGTTCTAATACTCGTATGTCCGTACCTACTAAAAACTACATGTTAATAACGCTTGCAGTAGTTGCGAATGACAGTCCTTAAATTTGAGATATTTGTTTAATTGTAGGTATGTTTACTCATATTTATTCGTAACATTGTGGTCTCTAAAGTAGTCTAAACTGACTAAAAACTACCAACAAATTAATTAATTAATTATATTTTTAACCGACTTCGAAAATGGAGAAGGTTTCACAATTCGACCGTATTTCATTTTCTTCGTCTAGTATAGTTGCGTTTAATATCAATATATTGATATGCAACTATACAGCATCAAGCCAACTTTTGATGAGATTATCTCATTAGAAGCTTGGAAGTAGCAGCGCTCCTAGCGGAGCTTAACTTAGCCATCTTAACCGATCAACAATTTAAGCAACACTTGCTGCGGTCAGGACTTGGATGGGTGACCGCTAGTGGTATTATTCAGTTGAGCGCTTCTGTGCTTCGGAGAGCACGTTAAGCCGTCGGTCCCGGTTGTTTGTCTTAGGACAACAGTCGTTAGGCTATGTCGAAGGCCTTAGGGTGGCCTGAAAACTTCGACATGGGTTGCCCACTAACATATCCACCAAGCCACATTGGACCTGCGTGGTGGATTATGGTCCAACTCCTCTCTCAGAGAAAGGCTCGAGTCCCAGCAGGGGGAACAAAATAGGCTGATTATGGTTATGATGATATTTCGCCGTCAGTTATATTTGCAAGAGCTTATAGAATGTTTGTGTATTACGTTTATAGTTATTGATGACCGACTCGATATAAAATCTGAATAGAAAGTGCGTTTGAGGTATTGTTTTAAGCACATCTACAAACAATCACACGTTACGTTACGGTTGAAGAGGTGTTTTAACCTTCACATAAAGATAGTTATTGTGATTTCATCCTAAGAATCATCTCATGTATAGCGGGTTGCCAACGTATCCCTTAGTCGTCTTTAAGACATCAATGTAAAGGAAATAGAAAAGTCCAATTCTTAAGCCAAGAGCTGCATACGTACATTAAAACAAAAAGGAAACATTTCCATCAATTCAAATCAAAGGTATTTCTCCTTTTATACACACACACACACATATAACTAGAAACATCTTGCTCTAATGTATCCCACGATATGTTTCGTTTGCTTAATCCATAAATATATTTTGAGTAAACATGTGTGCATCCATCATATTTGTTTTGTTAAGCTGAAACGGTGTGATGACATATGATATCCTCTTTCTTCCATTTGAATTCGGGATTTAGGCAAGTTATTGGAATGGCTTCCATATTTCAGTGAGTACGTTTAATGTGTTTTCCCACAGGCTTTTGTTTTTTCATGCCAGCATGCGCATGTAAGCAACGTTCTTAGTATACAGAGTGTGAACTAGCTCGAACTCTGTCGGGAAGGATATACTGCCCTTTCATCGGCATTACTGTGACAGATTTGTCATGGCATTGCCATACAGCCGTGCGATTCTGTAATGATTCGTCGGCGAGATCACCGATGTAAAATACTTTATGAGGTATCGCCTATGTACATAAGGTTGTTTTTCCAACGTTTCTTGTCACCTCTTCATTTGTTTCACGGATGTTGTCAAGGATGCAACGATGTTTGCTCTTGTTGTGTATATGTTTCTATGGGTTATACTTGAAATATTTTTTTTATATTTAAGTAATGTACACCCAGTTTAATGTGCCACTAGCAGTCCCCCATCCAATTAGTGTCCGCAGTAAGGTTTGATTACTGAACGAGAATACCGAGATGGCCTAGTCCTTCATAGTTCGTAGCCCTTAACGAGCACTTTCATTGTCCCGCATTTTTACTTCGTAATGAATTGCGACGATGCACCATAAACATTGTTTTATTTTTTTAGGCTATGTACAGAGCGAAAATATATATTATGCTAACCCTAGTATTACCTCAATTTTTATCCAGCTGACTGACTTTTAGCTGACCCGCCTGCGGCTTTGAGCACGTGCGGCTTCGCTGGTTTAAATTTGTTTTCGCAGAACCTTAATTAGTTTTTAATAAAATAAAATAAGCTACTCCTTATAACATCGTCCGTTTATACTATTAGAATGATTAGGTCCAGCTGAACAGTAGAGCCTTTCAGTCGCTGTTAAACTTATACGAAGCCATCTAACTACACTCGAGAGCAATGAATCCGGGTCACTTAAAGAATGTTAAAAATCTCGGAAACTAAAAATGATAGGTTAATGCAATAAATTGTATTTAATAGACAATGTAATACTCCTTAAATGAAAGTAAAAAAAATATGAGTCACCATACATTTTATTAACACAAAATTACATAAAGAAAAAACTGCTGATCTCTCCTTAAAACAAAAATAGGAAACATGAAATTTTTGAACTTTATTACGATTTTCTTGAATTTTAATACTTCGTATTGCCTCCTCGTGCTTCCATTACTGCGTTTACGCGGTTTGGCATGCTGTACACCAAGTTCCTTATACGATTTTGGGGAATATTCTCCCATTCCTCTCTGAGAGCAATTTTGAGCTCACGAAGCGTGATTGGGGGAGGGTTTCGTTGTTTTACGCATCTGCCTAGCTCGTCCCAAGCATGCTCGATCGGGTTGATATCCGGGCTGCGCGCTGGCCACTCCATACGAGTAATGTTCATCTCTTGAAGGTAGTCATTCACAATCCTAACTGTATGAGTTCGGGCATTGTCATGCATAAATATAGCATCCTCACCTAAATTGACCATAAATGGACCAACGTGATCATTGAGGATTTCTTCCACATATCTTTCGCTAGTTAAAGAGCCGTTTTCTATGATCACCAGCTCTGTGCGACTTTCAGAAGAAATTCCGGCCCACACAAGTACAGACCCACCACCGTAGGCTACTTTTTCTTCGATGCATGCTTGCTTGAATCTTTCCCCTGGTCTTAGATACACTCTGTGTCTTCCATCGTGCTTGTAGAGCATAAATTTTGATTCGTCGGAGAACATAACTTTTGACCAATCTTCAATACTCCAATTTACGTGGCTCTGGGCATATCTTAGTCTTGAAATACGATGCCCACGCTCCAGTTTAGGGCCGTTTGCAGGTCTAAGGGGTTTTAAGTTAGATTCAGCAAGCCGACGTCTTACTGTCCATGCACTTGGGTTACTTCCTCCGAGGCGTCGAAACTGATTTGTGATTTCAGTTCCTGTGAGAAAGCGATTTCGAAGCATGGTGTTCACCAAGTATCGGTCTTCTCGTGCTGTGGTACACCTGGTTCTGCCCGTTCCTGGTCTGCGTAGGTTAGAACCAGTTTCTTCGTAACGTCGGAGAACTCTTTGTACTGTTGACAGCGACACACCGACAGTCCTGGCTGTATCGCGCTGACTCCGGCCGGTTTCCAGCATTGTAAGTATTCTGGTGCATTCTTCAGGCGTAAGCGACATAATTTCAGCTTGAATAATGAATATAGAGCACTATCAACATGGTTTATGTACCCACATAAATGACAGATTACAAACAAAAGCAAAACCAAATGCTGTAATTTCATATTCCATCTTCGAAAGTGGCCCTTTTTCAAATTTGATTTTTTTATGATATAACTTTACAATAACTAAGAAGTTTTAATACCTTCATTTAAGGAGTATTACATTTTCTATTAAATACAATTTATTGCATTAACCTAGCATTTTTAGTTTCCGAGATTTTTAGGATTCTTTAAGTGACCCGGATTCATTGCTCTCGAGTGTATTTAGTGTAGGAATTCAAGATCTTATATTATCTATTCCCACTACCATATATATATATATATATATATACATATGGCAGTATATCTATATAATATACACCTATACAGAAATATACATTCTGTTAGAAAGAGAAGTATAGACAATACTATAGCGTGCGGACCCAGTGCAGGTTGGACGCTTAGTGGCCTGTAGTAGGTTGATAATTCAGTTGTGATAGGTTAGTAGTACGCTTGTGTAGGGCTTATGTGAGCCTAACGACCGTTATACTAAGATAACTGAGGCCAATAACATGTTCGAACTGTAACCCATAGAAGAAGCTTTTGAGTGAACAATAAGGATGACAAGGGTTGTCGGGAGACGCGGGTTCGAATCCCGTCCGACGATGGAATTTTTCTCTTTATAATTGTAATGTTTGGTTAAGCAGGCGTTAGTGCTTTAAATATCATGTTAAAAGAATAAGTAACATCACAAGAACTAACATATCTGCTGCAAGTGCTTTGACTAGTACGTAGATATGGTAATAATTATTTAATGTACATCTAATAACACGTTTACGCTTAAGTAATCGGTCTGATCCGATCCACTGCACTACGTTATGTTTGTGGGTATAAAATAAAATAGCCCGCGCAAGTAGCAGTGCCATTCCCGTAATGGGATTCTCCGGTAAATGACGTCTGAAAGCCGAGATTCTTGGATCAACGGACAAGTAAAAGAAAATGTTTTTATAGGCGCAATAAGTCGACTATAAAAATCTTGATGTCGGACGGCAGGAAAATTGTTGTTATTTTTATTTGTTACGTGGGGTTTATTTGAATAAAACCTTTTCTGAGTGAGCTGGGGCAACCGGGGAATAGTGTTGGAGAGATGTTATTATTATTTCTGTTTTTATTGCTATTTTAAAAATTGTTATAATGCTACATGGACAACTCAACTTGTATAATATGTGCACTCAATTTCCGATCGACCGGATGCCAGAAATCATTATGATTAGAGATGGTAATTGGCAAAGATGAATCATAGTTAACTTCGGCATTCATAATTAACTCATCCACTTCGTTTTATAACAATGTAGGTAGGAGATAGTCCATAACATTAACAGCAATACTAGACTTTGCTTGGTTGAAATGTCAAGGACAACCAATTTGCGAAAAAGCATTCGTATAGCGTCAACGACCACGCTTCGGCGTACAAATTATGAGTTAGGTACTTGTGTCGCGATTGCCCTAGATAAAAGAAAGTTTGTACTGTTTCACATAAATGACACGTTATGTTACACTTTTGCAGTTATTCGTGGTATGCCAAGAAAGAACTTGCGTCAGATTTGTTACGTTTGTACTAATTGTACACCAAATATTTTTAAGAATGACCCCGGAGTAAAATAGATATATCAGAACTTAGACATTTAAAATTTTCGTTCGACAATTGAAAGCGGAGATTATCAAGGAGACAGCGGTGATTTACTACCATATTCGTTATACTGTGCTACCGTGGTCTACCCAGTCTACTTTCAGTTCTACCCAGTTCTAGAGTCCAGAGTCCAAATAAAGAGCAGAATTGTCCTTTGCTATAAAATTTACAAATCCAAAATAAACTATTTACTTCTAATACTATATCTTAAATGTTAATACCCTAACAGAATAATGCCTACGCACTTTTGTTTCACTGCAGAATATCTGAAACTGCGATGGTACAAAAGTATACCATTTTATTATAACAAAATAATAATCAGCTTTAATAACATTCTCTTATTCCTAATTATGATGAAGCATTCGCAGTGGAGCCTGTCTTGTCTTTCTTAAGTGACTTTGTTGTGGTCACGAGTTAGACGGGTGACCGCTAGTCGTATTTCCAACTGAGCGTTGCCGTGCATCCAGTTGTTTGTCTTATATCAACAGACTCTAGGCTAAACCAGTGTAATTCGGGAGGCTTGAAATCATTGACACTAGGCCTTCCTAATTGCCAATCTACTAATCCTGTTTGCCACTCAGCACGTATACTTAGCTCATGCTTTATTCTTATTTTTGTTGCGAGGTGTACCGTTTTGGGCGATAAATACAATAAAAGATATACGTAAAAAAGCCGTTCTCAAATACATTTTTTTCCTTTGTTTCAGGTTATCTTCACCGCATCTTATAACCCCAGTGACAATGCATCATAACTGAACGCTTTTATTGCGGTAAATAAGGTCGCCACCGTAAAAAATTGTGCGCCGTTACTGTCACATTTCGTTCAGTGTCGGAAGCGACTTCTGTTCAGAAAAACAAAGTGCTGTGATGTTGCCAGTTTCGTTTATAAAAGGCAGCGCTGCCGAGAATTCGAGTAGATATGACGATGGCCCATAAAACTGAGTTATTCTGCTCCCGTGGCGGCAAGATGATGCTGACTTTGTACACGGCGCTGCTTCTCTGGAGGTTTGACTGCGTCGTGGAGAGCACGAAAGGTAATATCGCGTATATTCAATGTCCTCGACCCGTCACACACCTTTATGTTCCACTTACAGAGAATAACAGCTGCGGGAGACTTAGGGGAAAGCGATAGTGTTTTGTTTATTTTTACAGCAAAACAAGATACGTCCCCATCTCAATCGAATCTTTATTTATAAGCCAAAGGGAGCTCTCCGACTTTGAGATTCAGAGTTCACGGGAGCGAATAAGTATCATTCCATCTCTTCCCGAGACAAATAATTAGAAATATCTCTCATGAACATCGTCTGCGCTGAGAGATAAAATTACCCGCATTCTTAAGACTGGCTCTCTACAACATTTCACATTTGACTCAACTCACATCGCTGAAGAAGAACTCTCGTAAAAATAAAAATGTAGAGCTTGGTGGAGTAGGTATCTAAGAGGATGGTAACGTAACACTGTTCCTTTATTACTTTTTGGTTGTAAATTTACGAAAAACAAATGGCAGATGAAGTTTAAATGATTGTTTTTGCTTTCAGACAGTTCATGTATAACTCGTATGCTTAGAGCTACTATATATGTATAAAATATATGTTTTTTCTATTTGAATATTGCTACTATTTTAATATAATTAATAAGTTTATTGAATTTAATATAGGTATATAGGAAATAAAATACTTAAATAATAGTAATAATGGGAGCGTGGATCCCTGAATCCTACACTAAGTTGACCTGTGTTGTGCACGTTATTTAAGCTTTTTCCAAAACTAACAAAATAGTCAAGATTACAAATGATTGGAATGGAAATGTTGAACATGTCGTTTTATCTACTTATTAACCATTTGTAGCCTTAACAATTAATTAACAAAGTATAAAATAATCCAGCCATAGCCGCCTTTTACGATCATCCAAAGGGAGGATATAGAACAGGTTATTTAAACAATTCAATAATAAGTTTGGGGTGGGTATATGGTGGGTAAGTATGGGGGAGGAGATCAGAACAATAATTTTGCCTAATTTGAAATACGTCAACTATCTTTGAATATAATAATAATGTATTTTGGCAAGTCCATTCCGAGAGCCCGTAGACGTGTATTATCGAAACCTATGTTCTATCACAATAACGCGATCGGCCGACGCCTTTGTTTTCCTCAATGATTCTCAGATATTTCGCTTACACGCAGTCTCTTTTGATATACGAGCTCTTATTAGAATCAATTATTATTTTTCCACCATAACATTTACCCGGAGAATTTCTCATTGTTTCGGGATAGAACATAATTGATAATTTGCGCCTTGTTACCTAACAATAATTATTATAACAAGAAGGAACCAGCACTGGTGCTCTTAATTTTAATTACAGGTACTTAAAATTCTCTGTTTTCATATATTTTCAATACAATTGATGTGCCAACGTTGTCAACATTGTCTTCCTTGGTGGTCAGAGTAAGTTTATAGACACACTACACCTAAAAAAGCACTTCAAGCCTGAAGTAAAAAAAAATATACTTGAGGGTGGCAGGTAGTTAGGACAGACTAGAATCTATCAATGTACCATACCATGTGTATAATGTAATGTTTTGGGTTTTCTCACAAGCTTGACCAATTAAGAACCAAACTCAATTGATGCCAAATTTGCGACCAGCCATTATTTTGCTTGGACTGGTCTTTTTTTTATAGTGGTTCATCAAAGTGACCATGAAGAGAATCAATGACCATTAGTGCAGCCGTAAGCTGCACTAATCGTCACCCCTATGATGACCTGACAGATGCTTTTTCACGCCCCACTTGAAAGACCCAGGGCAGCTGCAAAGAAATACGTACGCCGGCAAAGAATTCCACAATTTATTTACACGACAGAGGTAGGAACGGCCAAACTTTTTGGTTCGTGGTAAGTAGTTTTGAACAGTATATGGATGCAATGCTTGGCCGGAACGAGTAGTTCGGGATCGGAATGGTGAGGAAGGGATAAGATTAAAAAGCTCTTCAGAACTTTCGCCATGAAACAACCGGTAAAAAACGCTTAGAGAAGCTATAGTTCTACGCATTTGTAAGGGGGTTCTAGGTGATGAGTGACTTCAGTGTCTTCAATAATACGGACAGCACGACGTAACAGTCTATCGAGAGAATCCATAAGTTACTTAGCGGAGCCATCCCAGAGGTGGCAACAATATTCAATACATAGGCGCACCTGTGTTTTATAAAGAAGGCACTGCTGATCCGGAGTAAAGAAACGCCTCGCTCTGTTCAGGACTCCGAGTTTGCGGGAAGCTAACTTGGTAATACTCTCGATGTAGTCACGCTGGTTCAGTTCATTACGGATGTCCATGCCAAGGATGTCAAGGTCCTATACTATATATACGTGGTATATAAACGGATATAACGGTTTGTGTAAGAGATAGTTTCTTTACGGATCGATAAGAGGGATAATTAATTTGCCCGATGGTAAGCACAACACCTGTTTCATGATAGTTGATGTGTTACACAGTGCTTTAAGCTAAAGTTTTAGCTGTGTTTTTCATATTCAAAACGTATTTGAGTTTCATTCGTCCAATCATATCACTTGGCACAGTACCCTTTAAATCCTTTATTTGGTACTACAGTGGCAAACTACTAAGATGGTCCTATAAACAAGAGTATTAGGTAGGTATTAACCTAGCAGATATAAAGTATATCCATACCTGCTGGTATAAGGGTAGATTACTTGAATAGACTTTTATTTGCTCATAAGCTCGCATGGCAGAATTGAAGGTCTTAATTTTATCCGTGTTGCGAATGTCTACATCGTCACCCTCGGACACCTGCTCCATATTTATACGTGTTTACATGTTTCAACGAGCTATGGAGAGAGCTATGCTCGGGATTTCTCTACGTGATCGAATCAGAATTGAGGAGATCCGTAGAAGAACGAAAGTCACCGACATAGCTCAGAAGATTAGCCAGTTGAAGTGGCAGTGGGCAGGGCCGAAAGGTTCTGAAGTGGAGACCACTGACCGGCAATCACAGCGTAGGTCGTCCACTGACACGGTGGACAGACGACCTGAGGAAGGTCGCAGGACGACGTTGGATGCAGGCCGCTTCCAACCAGTCCTTTTGGAAAATCATGGGGGAGGCGTATGTTCAGCAGTGGACGTCCTGCGGCTGAGATGATGATGATGACATGTTTCAATAGTTTAGAAAAATAAGCAAGATAATTTAGTTTCAATGGTGGGGTTACCAGCCTGAGGCTTTGTCAGTTTAGTAGTTTAATGATGATGAATATATCCTTCTTAGGTAACGTTTAATAATCAAACCAAGACGGCCGCAAGCCACCAAGCCGCACTGGGCATGCGTGGTGGATATACGGCCCATATCCCTATGGCTAATAGCAAGGCTGGTGTCTCAGTAGCGTGAACGTGATGGCACCTTTCTTTTAGTGTTATAGTACCCATTTATATTTTAATCTCATAGTTCATGTGAATAGACATTAATGTAGTAATGAAAGGAAAATTAAGTCTAGTCCAAGGTACCACTATTAACCTGTACGTTAATTTAATATTGTAGCTCTTAATTAATTTCTGAACTATGTCTGTATTAACTAAACTAATTAAAATTGATGACAGCAAATTAAACTCTAGCTTTACGAAAGCAATTAGTCACGATGTTGCTAACAAAGTATTACTTGGAGTCACCTTCTTTGCATGTTACTGAGGATTACGCAATAACTAAATAGTTTCCCATTTGTGTTCCTATTAATTGATTACAATAATAAAAAAATATGCCATAAACTTGTGCGAGCCATAGTCACATAGAATAATTTAGAATCGTAACTATACCATTCGAACGCGAGGGACCTTGAAAGTCGAATACGAAAAACAATAAACATACCCCTTTATTGGCCAACGCGGGAAAACAGCCGGTCATAAACCGGCTCCAGTAGTGGATACAAATCTGAATTGTGACGCAAACATAAAACATTCATGTTGAAGCAGAGCAGACTAGCCGCATGGCGCAAGCAGCACCCTGGGGACCGACAAAACGTAACGAACCGAGCTCTCACCATTCTTTTATGTCCCTGATACATTTTTCTGCCTGCCAGAGAAAACGCCTTGTCTTCAGATAGATTATTTATGTTGTCACCTCAAGCCCTTTGTGAACCGGAAAGCCGCGCTGATTGTTACCTGAGTCCGCCGAAAAAGGAAGAAAATTAAAAACAACTCCAAACACCGGCCGCACAATGCGATACTTTATCCGAGGGGTTTCGCGTTTATTAAAACGACTTTCACCTGTAAAAATGTTTTCTTATCGTGTACAAAAGACCATTAAATCAATCACGTTTTTCAATGAGAGCGGCATTAGAGAAAAATCCGTGGAATCGTTTGCTTACCTTCGGCAAAAAGTCAGCTTGCGGGCAAGGCTTTTCACTAATTCTGAATTTAAATGCATGAGATCGAATAGGTTCACGCCGCGAGTGGATCCCACTCCGAGTTTTCCGATTGCCAGTGCTTATGTATTTAGGAGAAAAAGGAGGCTTCAGGTTGTACTTCAACGTTTACAAAGGAGCGTTATCAAAAGAATCTTCGGAGTAGATTTACGTGCTCCAGCGTCACCCTTTATTTGTGTTGAGCCTGTTAAAATATTGTTTGGAGAAATATGTGATTTTTCTCTTTTGATAGAGTGTAATTTATTGGTGGTGTGAAAGTAACAGATGTGTTGAGAGGTGGATTGGATCTGCGGGGCGTTTAAATAGTGGCGCTGTCGTTGACATAGAGTGCCATTGTGGGGTTCTCTCGGGGGAGGGCACAAAAAAGAGCTCCTTCTAATTGTTTGCACATTTCACGTCTCCCTCGGGAGCGCCTGCCCTCTGTAGTCTTAGTAGTGACGGACGAGATGGTCGATGTTTGCACATTTTTATCGTGGGTTGTATAAACTAAAAGGAGAGAAAGGACATGGACGGACTTAGTCAAGCTATGGGTCACTTAAGGAACAAAAGCAAGTATGTGCGAGTCGGACTTCCGTCCTTAATGTTCCCCACCACCATAAAACCTCACAAAATATTATTGTATTTATCTTTAGCGTGAGCCCGAACGTAATTGGCCTGTTTTTAACATTTGTTTTTTTTTTCTAAATTGAGAGTTTGGAGTATAATCACAAAGTTGACGCTTTTATGTACCTATGTACTAATTGATATGTATGGACTATAGAGCAAAAACACATTAACATAAAATATTTATAGCATCTAATATTTTTTAATTAGAAATACGGAGTTACTCACGTAATATTTATCGGATAAGTCCGACTATAGTTGCGACCACATTCGGTGGTCTTTTTCAAGGAGTGTTCGGGACGCCCGCGTCGATGACGTCTCGCTTAGCGCACTGCAGTGCTATTTGTTAAATTAAAATTAAAAGTTAGTGAAAACCACGTTAGGATTTATAGCATCTAATATAAAATTTGAGATAGCTAATACTTAGCAATAGGCTAATTTTATGCAGATTCAATAATTCGTTCCGAGCATTCGTGATGTCCTTATTCCACTCGGACCATGTCACGGGCACTAGCTAGCTTTACATAAATTATAAAGAAACATATTTGGTGTATGCAAAAATAGTTTCTTCCGGTATGAAATAACACATCTGACGAATTTCGACTACAATGATGTTGATGTATGTGTTGGGTAAAAATGTTAAATTTTCTCAGTAGATCTTTATTATAATATGTGTCCTTGGTAGAAGCGGTGTAAACTCCAAAGGATATTTTATCTACCGACTTTCAAAAAGGAGGAGGTACTCAATTCTACTGTATTTTTTGTTTGTTACCTCATAACTTTTGACTAGGTGAACCGATTCTCAAAATTCTCTTTTTGTTTGAAAGCTAGTGCAGCAGCAGTTATAAACAAATTAAAGGCACATTTCCATAGATGTAATACGTACAGCGTACTTATAAAAGCTTATACCGAAGGTTACATCACACGATATTTTTATCACTCACTGTTACGAAGAATTGCGGTAACTTTATCCACACGGACGATATAGGCCAAATTAGTACTAATAATAATGGTAAAAATACTATAAATAAAATGAAATACTAAAAATACACTTTAACAAATTTTGATTTGGTTGCATCTTACCAAATTTCCGCTTTCTGCTGGCAGAGAAGCTGTTACGTCGAGGCGTAACAGCTTATTTATATCCAGCGCCAGTATTTAACTACTCATCTCATCATCACATTTGTTGGTCAGTAATGAGTTGATGGTTCAAGGTAGTATCTCATCAGGTCTAGAATAGCGACTGGTCTTCAAGGTCTGTTGCCATGATGACACATGACACTGTTAAGTTTTAAGCGACAGGTTTTCATTCCTGAGGGAGTAGGTGGAGCCAGGTGGACAGATAGTGCCCCAACTCCATACTGTAGATTCCATTACGATGTTTCCTTCTCCGAAAGCCCGAAACCAAGGTGTCCTGAGCCTCCAGGACGGATTGACGGCTGAGCGTAATTACTCTTGAACTATTATCGCGTCAGCTAGTTGATTTTAATAAAACTTCCTTCGATATATTTTCCCCGGCCCGTATAAAGCTGCTGGGTTAGCAAGCAGAAACAACAGTAACACTTACGTTTATCGATACATTTCGTGTGAACTTGGACGTCTCTATTGAGAAATAAACGCAAACATGTGCATTGTGCATGTGGAACCATTAACTCCCCTGTACCCATTGTGTGCCGCTGTTGTTGCAAGTGGCTATTTCCGTGCCGTTTTTATTTGAACCATTTTGGGGTGGAGCAAACAGCGCGGAAATTGCTTCTTAAAAGCGATTATAAGGTTCTAAACATAGAAGATTGGAATGTCTTTAAAATAGGATTTTAAAATTTTCCTTTTAGTGCGTTATCCCCTCATGTGTCAAAGTCAACTTAACAATGAAATTTCTATCTGTGTCTGGAGGTTTGACACTTGATGGCAAATTATATGTTAGGAAGATGAATTAAACTATTGTTTTCTTGCGGTTTGCGCTTTGCCGTTATTGACAAGGCTTTCTCGCGGATCTCGTGCTATTCACATTTTATGTATTATAAATAAAACCAACCATATATATATGAAAAAAAAAAACAAATACATTTTTATGTGATGCATCGATTTAGTAATCAAATACAAATTGCGTAAGATGTCTACTCTCGCGGAGTAAATGCTCTTTACCGATTCAATGTTATTGTAAAGAAACCGGTCAAGTCCTCGTCGGATTTGGTTGCTAGGGCTCTCTGCTACTAGTAAATATTTAATAACGATATATTTTATAAATCTACATTAAAATGTGTGTTATTTAATTTTAGAATGGATACGGATGGATTTCTTTGACGGTTGCCAATTCCACTCTTCAAATATGTATGTCCAAAATTTGAATGCGATTAGCGTTGATTGCTTTCTTATGAAATCATTTTTTGTAAATATCATCATTGAAATATGTCCTAGAGATTGTATTTGCATTCATTTGGATTGAAAAGTCAACTAATCTTTGATCTAATTTCGGTGTTGTTAATAAATTAATTAAATAATCAAATTTATTTGATCAAACGTACGTTGGACAAAGACATTTGACGAGTGGAACTCTAGCCTTATGAGCATTTATGTGCATGAACATGTTTGAAGTGTGGTGTGGTGTGTATGTGTATATAAGTTGTATGTATATCAGTCTTCAGGTTACCGTTGTACAGGCTCTGCCTAGTTTGGAACTTGGAACAGTTTGTGCGGATATTGTTCTATTAAATTATTATTAATAGTACCTATTCTTTTAAAATTGGGATCTATTGAAACTATTACTGAGCAAAGTTTAATGAATTTACATTTATACGTGTAGAAGATTATGTAAGGGATTGTAATGGGCAGACGGACGGACAAAACGGCCTTATAAAGGTTCCGTTAAGTACGTCATCCTGGAAATATCTTAAATAAGTCTCTTGTATAGAAACGGCCATCCTATGTTCGTGACTTATATTATTTATTATTATAAAAAGATATTCCTCGTAACACACATAATATTTTAACATAGGTACACAATATTTAAAGTTTTAAATATAACTACTTACCTATTAGACTTCAATATTTGCTGGCAGAGGGACGGCATAGGTCTAGTATAATATTCTTTTTCGAAACCCTAAAAAAGGTACACCCAGTTGGGTGTCGGGGATTTTTTTTGGCCAACTTGTATTCTCCAAGTGGGCCCCCGAACACGCTTATTTGGTTTGTCGGTCCCTCTACCAAACACCCTGTATACCCTTGGATACGTACCCAGTTTCACTATTTTATCCATACGATGATATTGTAATTTGAGATGAAATAAGTGTCTTCATGAATCCTATTCAAATCTTCGCCATTAGGCGTAGTCTTGATTGCTAAATATGTATCACAATCCTGATCACGAATACTCGAATGAATCTAGCGGATAGAGACGAAATGTTTCAGGAACATATTACTTATTATTACTTATACTTAAAGCTTAGGCAATAGCTTTAGCAAACCAGCCGTGCGATTCTGTAATGATTCGTCGACGAGCTCGTAGACGAGCTCACCGATGTCAACTTTATGAGATATCGTCCTTGTACATAAGGTTGCTTTTTCTTGTCATCTCGTTGTTAGTTCAGGGATGTTGTCAAAGATGCAACGATGTTTGCTCTTAGAGAATCGCACGGTTGGAAAGTAATTTGAAAAAGGAACAGCGCGAATGAATTTTACAAAATAACCTGCACTAACAACATTCATAAAGCTGTGAAAACAATTTGTTACCATGTAGCAACTCAAAGCCTTAGTTTGTTCTACATCTTTTCAATGATTCCATTTTATTGAAATTAAACAACTTAAAACAGATAAAATCGCGTATAATTTTATATCATTTTATCCCGACGTTTAGAACTTACCCGTTTCCATGATCACTGAAAAGTAAAACTAAATAAGGAAAAAAAGTTGATTTTCAATAAAACCGCGAAAGCCTTAGTAATCATTATTCCATTTTGTTTAATACTACGTATTTATTGTGCTTCGTGGACCTCCATAAGCAGAACATGACCTGAATCTCGCTATATCACGCGAATACTCACAAACTTCTTATCTCAGGATACACTTCATAAGACGCCGTTCCGCGTGAAACAATGCCCTTTGTAAAGAGGACAATTACAGCACAACATGGACATTATGTTGATGAGGGCATTAGTGATGTGGTAGGTTCATCTGTCTGCCGTTAGCGGCGATCGCGTGCGTTCATTACTGTAGCGATGGCCCGCCAGCTGATATATGGGCCTCATTGTCGCGAACCAACAACAGTACATTCTGGCTAACGGCCCCTTTAGTGACCCCGTACGTCCGGGACAAAGAGTGGCCCGGAGCTTACTGTACATACCTATCTACTACTGTGCGTGTAACTGGTATGTGTGGGTAGAACATATTGGAGTTATATTTTTCAGATTCCATTATTTTATCATTTACGTCTTTAAATGTATAGGTATTAAGTAAATTTCATTATAGATTCTATCATCTTTTGACCCGTCCAGTGTCTACTTCTTTTGGCGTCTTTCCGAACTACGCATAAAACTTCAGATAAAAATACTACGCTTGAATAGTTTGACCAACTAAAAGCAAGTTTATACCGATGGAACCCATTTGATCTAATAAAATTACTTACAAACCAGAGGTATAAAAATGTATGGTGTGTAATGGTATACATTAGGTGGCCTCGCAACATAGCATATCATTTTTTTTACGTACACATGGTGCACGTGCTACACGCGACGGGCGCTAAGAATTGCCTTCCACTCTAATACGGTGCCGTTGAAAAGGTTTTCAAAAGATTAATTTTTCCCATTTTATTATATTTACTTCCCTATACAACACTGGCCTTTAAAGCTTCCTTGCAAGTTGCCTATCAATCAACCTATTTCCTGAACCATTAGTAGTAAGAATTTCAAATTTCAAGAACACTATCGCATCATCATATTATTAGAGCAAAACATTCGTTTAGTGCATCTCTGGACTATCTTTAAATTGTGATGCAAAATAAGTGACATACTAATTTTAATGGTAGGCTCTTCTTTAACCCGTCTTTTTGAACAATAATAATAACACACACACTCATATTCCCGCACTACAATAAGACATCACAATATTTAAACCCGAAAGCAAACTTATGTTCATCAGACAAAGTGTTTACCCTGATCAGGGGTCGAACCTGGGTCCCCGCGCTTCCAAGGCAGGGTCACTACCAACTGAACTAACGTAGCCGTCAACGATACCACAGAAGTCGAAAAATGATTATTCTAGTAAACCATTAGTTTTGAGGGGCATATATTGGGCTAATGGGACGGAAATAAATTGAATTTGCTCTACAGGGACCCAAAGTTTACAAAAATCTTGCCATGCGGTATAAAAGGTATTCAACTGTCATAATTTCAAGTTTCACTCTGTAAAAAGTTCGTGATCATACATAAAAAATATACGCGTCGACTTGAGAACCATCTTCTTTTTTTTGGAAGTCGGTTGAAAATAGAATCGAAAATTTAGTGCGAGATTAAATTCTTTTTTAATGGATAATACATTACATTATGTTAGGGTTATGAGCGTTGTGCGGTCCTATTCAAAATTTTAACACTGTTATGGGTAACAGTGGCGCGTACCAACATGTTTTAATTAATTTGTATTACACCTGAACATACAATTATGACTAAACTTCATAAATAATTGAACGACACGTGTGGGCAGTTGAACATAAATGCAACTACAGGGGCATGAAAACTAGTTTGAAATGTAATTAACAGTTCGAATCTAATCATAATTCGCATATAGATTGTATGCATCCGACTATAGGGAGTTATTAGAGTATTGATACAGCGAATCTGGAGCTCAACAGCCAATCCGTTTAACATGTAATAAATCACCCTAGGCTCCCCTAACGCCACGCTGCACCGAGACTTCAGTACAATCAATTCAGCAACAGTAAATCATCTTGCAGCATATAGTTTATTGATTTATTCGTTATTTTACTCAATACAAATATGATATTAAAAGGAAATATTTAGTGACACTTCCGTTTGAGAATTTCGTATAGCAACAACAAAACGTTGAACAAAACATCAAATATTTTAAAAAGTAACAAAATTATCTTTTCAGACATTACCTCTCCAGCAAAGGTTCAACTATACGTTTCAGATAGGTATATATAACAAGAATCATACAATATGGATAGTAAATAGTAGATACTTGAAAGACTTTATTAATTAATAATCCAATAGATCTGATCCATAGTTAAGTGGAAGTTATTGAAAGTATATTTCAATGTACAGTAGGCAATTAACTAGAATACAATAAATTTCTTGCAACACTGCCTAAACTTTAATCATTCACGCATAAGTATTACACCATGAAGAAAAAATAGATGTGAGTAATACCTGATTGATGTTATTGTTTATTATAGAGAAATTTAATGTGATCCATTATCAATATTAATGATACGCTTAGGCGAGTATTGTAAAAAAAATATAATGACAGAAAAGTACCAATTATTTAATGTGTGGATGTACAAGCCAGTTTTAACCAAAGGTTTGGTTACTGCTTACGCTTGTATGTTTCACCGAAGCTATTATCATGGGCATTCGTGCGTATTGTCTGCTACCGCCCGCGTCCTGAGGTGCATCACAGATGTGCTAGGGTACAATGTGATTATGTCATTCCCCTGGACGCCCCAAGCATAATGCTTCTATGCCCTCAGCACAATTCCTCCGTGCTGTATAATATCTACCCTTGGTTACGTGGCAATATTAGCTATTGTTACCGCCCCAATGCATACTGTTAATGAAAGAGATCGCGTTATTTATAGGTCCGTTTTGTTTTGTAATCCTCGAATGCAATATTTGAAATCTTAATTGCAGTAAGAATTATTTATATCTATTATTGTCTCAGGATTTTGTCGAACGTGTCTGTTTTTTGATATAAGATAGGGTGGCGTTTAATTTTGTGACTGGATGGTAATTGATGATTACAAATAAAGTTTGCTTAGAAGACCTCTAGATTTTTTCATGACTTTAAAATATCCAAAATATCTATAGGAACACAGTGACTCGTACAGGAATTTATCTCAGTCTTCTTTTCTTTTCTGTGTTTTTTTTCGTAGAATATTTCAAGTTTTTTGTTACTCCAACTTATCGATACTTTTCAACTTGAAGAATAGATTATTATGAATAGGTGCTGGTTTGTCCAAAGTTCACACACAATATTGAAATATTTCATGGTAAGACTAACATTGTTCAAAGAAGAAAAGCAAAACTTTTCTAGTCCACGCTTACCGTCAATTCATTGCTTCACCACCAAAGAAATTATAACCTACTTTGCGATATTTTGTGTCGTTTATTCACGAGGCTTATGAAATACTAAATTTTTCCAGTCCCAGATAAAGTTCGCTCATTTTTATGAAACTTTCCCTTTTTGTTTCTTTGTCGGCAGAGTTAGTCACAATTTTGGTGGTTTGACTTAATTATTTATTTTTATAAAGTATTCTATTTATTTGCTTGTGAAGAACACCAAACTAAACTAGCGAACTTAAATCTAAATTCTCTATGGTAGTTCCAACTCCGTTCAAAATTAAATCAATTTCCCACAATCAATCCTAAAAATATCATTATTCTATTAAATTGTGGGAAGTTTTAGATCATTTTAGACTAGTTTAGAGAGCATGAAGTTACATTCAGACTAAATTTCCATATAAACACATATACATTTGTACAAAAAAATATTTTTTTTTGTGTAAAAGGACTGTCCTTTGTAAGCGTTATTAGAATTTGAATTTTTAGTGTAAACATAAAAAAATTGCATAATTAACTAAAAATTACCTTAAAACCTATCACTATTTCATTATTATTCTTGTAAATACGTACAATTTGAAAAATTTAATACCAACTTCCATTCTATTCACTTATTGGAGTGTAACTCAAAAACTACTGGACCAAATTTGATGAAATGGGACCACACGAGAAGCACCAGCTTTCAAACAAAAAAAGAATTTTGAGCATCGGTGCATCCAGTCGAAAGTTATGAGGTAACTAACATAAAAAAGTTCAGTCGAATTGAGTACCTCTTCCTTTTTGGAAGTCCGTAGAAAATTTCAAACGAACATAAAATGTCGATCGAACTAAGGAGTATCTCACTGTTTTAAACTATCACGGTTGTTCTCTAAAATTATATGATTATTAACGGGATATTTGCACATGGTGCATGTAACTGCGCCGAAATATCGGGAGCTCATTCCACAACCTTACCACGGTAAATATCCCGTTAATAATCATATAATTTTTTTAAGGAGTATCTGTTGTTGAACTAGAGTTACCATTTAATATATCTTGTTTAGTTTAAGATTTGGTACGTATTTATACGGCCTTGGTGTCTTAATTGGAACACGGGTTCAAATTTCGTTATCATGTTTATATTTCTATATAAACATTTGAAAAAAGTTCTAATTTCTTTAAGCAACCGTTAGTGTTTCAAAAATCACAACTAAAAGAAACAGATATAAACTCAAGAACTACCTAAGAGAAGAGATATCATTTCACAATATCATTCTGATATCGACACAAGTCTACAAAAAATATTTATTTTCCTCACGTGTCATGAGCTGACGTAGTTTATACGTGATTTACTTGCCAATCCCCGACGCAGGATAGTTTTCCGCATAGGGTATTTTTGTTTTGTTACTGCTTATTCTTTGTTGTTTTCTGAAAGTCTGTTAGCACTATTGATGTCTCATGGCTCATGTTTTTGAAGCTACCTCTCTTAAAGTACGCTTTATGGTTTATTTTAATATATATTTGTTTCAGTTTATAGTAAACTTATCCGTCGTCCTGCGTCCTGTGTGGAATTTTAATTGGGTCAAGAAGAGGCATATTTTCATAGGGGCATATTTTCTTCTTTCTGATAACTTGACGGTGATAGGATGTTAAGAAGGAACATCCTATAGTCACAACACGTTTTAACCAAACTTTTCCACCGTTACTCGATACAAAGTTTCCTAATGAAAACCTTAAAAGTTCTATCCTGGAGAGTTTGCTAAACACCACGCAACCGTGAAAAGAATGTAGAAAATATATTTATTAATTAGAATATCCTAATCCTATTAATATTATAAACGTGAAAGTTTGTATGTATGGATGTATGGATGTTTGTTACTCTTTCACGCACAAACGGGGGGGCTAATGTTGATGAAATTTGGTATGGGGGTAGATGAGGCGCTGGATTAACACATAGGATACTTTTCATCATCATCATCATCATCATCCATCACCACGCGGGTGAAACCGCGGGGCGCAGCTAGTAATAGTATAAACGCGAAAGTTTGTGAGTACTGAGTATGGATGTATTGATGTGTGGATGTTTGTTACCTTTTCACGCTCAAACGGCGGGGCCAATTTTGATGAAATTTAGTATGGATGTAGATGAGGCACTGGATTAACACATAGAGTACTTTTCATCACCATCATCCATCACCACACGGGTGAAAAAGCGTAATTTCTAGGATAACATAAACAAAATAACAAGATCTCGGCCTACGTTAATATCGTAATGATGACAGATCTGTCAAAGTTTGTGTTCTGATAGCTAAGTAAAAGCACGTTACCAATTTGACAGCTCAATACACTAGACGTGCTCGGCTACCGTAAAGGGTGATGAAATGGAGTGACAGTTTTTTCCATGGTGATTAATTTTTATATTTATATGTACATACTGTATATTATTATTATTTGGGTTTACTGATTGATTTACTAAGTTAACTACATTTTGTATAAAGATAGATATGGCTTTGGAGTAGACAATAAGCTACTCGAAGTACTAATCCTGCGCAGACGACGTCGCGGGCACCAGCTAGTTAAAGAATAAGTTTGTCAAATATAGGATTGTTTCAGGATTTTGGACGCTTAAAAGTTTTAATTTAAACTTGTTGTGGCAACTGTTTTCAGATGGAAACACAGAAATTGTAACCGAATTTTAAAGTTTCATTCTAAAGTCACTAACTAATCTCTTTGTAGCGTTTGTTTGGGTAAAGTAAAGTATCTGGTGCTACTGTTGTCTATCTTAAGAAGAATATGAATAAAGATGAAACCAACACTTTGGTTTTGGTTACCTTTTTTCCAATAGCAGAAGTAAAGCTACAAAATCTAACTGGTGAAATGGGGGTGTCTCAACTGTTGTGGGTGTTTCACATTTGAAGACCTTTGGGTTATACTCTTACAACGCGTTATATGCGTTAGTTGAGAGAGTTAACTTTATTGGCAGTTGTTGCACTTCACATCATCTAATCTACGAAAATGTCCGTGATGCAAACGAACTTTCATGTCAAGAATTAACGTTAGAAACGGGATATTTACCATGGATACATGCCCCATCCAGCATTATTCGGGCACCGTTTGCCTTTTCTGTACCTACTTAGTTATGAACTTCAATTTATCGGTGTTGATATTGGGCTTTTGATCTTAGGACCATCCTGTTTTCTATATGCATCAATATTTTTGGATGAAATTTAAGTATTTCTTTATAGAATATAGTGGATTAATTTCAAAATTTCGTTATTGACAGTATCGTTGTGAGTTTAAAATAGTTTGATTCTTTAAACTTATAACATAATATCTACTAAAACAGAAAGAGTCTCATGTCGATACGGGTTTTTTGGATAAGTATAATCAGATTTCGATCTAATTCTTTTATCTTGGGTAGGTTAACTCAAAGTTCGTCCTATTCCAATAACAGTAAATATACAGATTTAAGAGTCTGTAGAAGAATTTTTGAGCTATATTACCATGGATACATGGTAAATATCCCGTTTCTAACGTTATGTATTGCATTAGTGGCCATGTCAGTTTAAAAACTTTAATGTCAAGTCACTATACAAAGTAATGTTTAAAATTGTAGGTAATACTATTATTAAAATTAAAAATAAAAAGATCTTTGCATTTCAGTCTTTTATTTAAAGTTGGTACTGAGATAATGACGTTTTCAACATGTTTAGTGCCAAGCAGTCCCGCATGCATTATGTCTCCCTAAATAAGACTTAAGTCTCAAGTTGTGCACATAACTCCATCCCAAGTAGCACACGGCTACCGTGTTAGTTTAACATATTAACGCTGCCTAAAAAGCGGGAATTATCAGATTCTACCCCAGCCAGGGCAAATATTTCCGCGATGAGCTGTTTAGAACCGTGGGGGTTTCTCATCTATATATAAATAGCTGGCTGGCTACCTGCGTGTTCCGATATACTGATGTGGGATGCCACATTAGTTTATCTATTACTGTAACCTCTACAATTGCATTGCACCTACGTGCAACTTATGTCGATGGTTGCTGGAAGATGACCAGCGAAGGCTTGAAGGTGCGGGCGGCAGTGGCGAAGGCAAACCGCGGCGTAAGCATTTCGTGCCCTCATAAGCAGTTTTTGTTCATAGGTCTTGAGAGTAATGCCACCGCACTAGGATTCCCTGTGTTGCAGTTGCTATCAACACACATTAAAAAATCACAAACATCCAAGACCCAAGAACAAAAACTGCTTGTGGAGGCATGGAATGCTGACGCCGCGGTTTGCGTGTGTGTAAACATTTACTTTAAAAAAATAGCAGTTCATATTAGCACAGTTAGGATTTTTTAGGTTTTAGCGATTCTTATACATTGAAATTAAACTACTTAAAACGGATTAAAGGGCGTATAATTTTATAAACGCAAGGCGCGCTCGTATCCTGATAATAGTAAAAAGCAGAATTTTTAAACACCTAGTGTAACGAAACATATATAACATCGGTAATATTCTATGAAAAAATACAAAGGTTAGAAAAAGAACAGGAAAAGAGTAATAACCGAATAGAATTTAAAAATATAACTCGAATCGAAAACTAGAAAAAAATCCTGATCCACAAAATCCTCGTCCAAATCCTAGGTCCACAAAAATAAACTTTCACGTCCAAAGTCTCAGAATTTTCAGCGATAACACAATTTTTTTTAGGTAATACATAGCCAACGTAGAGTACTAAAGTTATTTTGTAATACCAGCGGTTTTTTCAATTGTGTTAGTATATATCGAAAAATATAAAGAAAACGTACAAAACTAACGCATTTTCGCATTACATCGTCCAATCTAACAAGCGATTTTTAACCTTACGTAAAGCATCGTAAATTAATTTTAAATTGGGGTTGGACCGCGTCTTAATCCCGATGTTTCGCTTACTATTAGCTCAATAACTCATAACGTTGGGATGTTGGTGAAGAACTTCTAAGAGCGTTGGCTGTAGGGTACCGGTCTATGATCTAGTGAGCCCTTTTGGGTATATAAATTTGTAACTATGCAACTCTTTTTATTACATCTTTGTTTGATAAAATGGACAGAAATGCGAAAGAATTTATTGGAATAAAGAAAAGGTCTGGAGGGTTCAATCGGTCTGAATAGTAGAAATTCGCTAGATATTTTATTAAGATATTTCTATTTAACTCCCCGGTTCGCACCGTTTCTAGCACCTACGGAACCATGTTGAATATTAGGTATAAACTTTAACAGGCCGTTAATTAGAAGAACTCAAAGAAGTTGGAATAGTTTATTGTACTCGTATTATGAATATAGGCTTCCTTTCTGTATAGTGACTAAGAGCGGAAAAAGTCGTGCCACATACAGAATATTTTGTCATCGTTTTATTTTTATTTGCGGCTCTAGGAAAATTCTGACATAGTCGTAGGTGCAAGCTTAAAATTAGGTATTTATAAGGATCATACATGTGATAAGTTTGCACCAATGTGCAAGTTACGGATCATACTTTTCAACCAACTTCCAAAAACAGGCGTATGATATCGAGGTTGATGTCATCGAGATAGGCGAAACACTTTTCAGTTATTAGATTGTACCTCGAAAATCGACTGACCGAATTTGATCATATTTATATGGCACTACCTCAAATGTATACTCTACCAAACAAAAAAAGGATTATTAACCACCACACGCGTTGCAGTTCCTGGAAAAGAAGGTTGATTTCTGCGAAATCTATTGTATTACTGGCCAAATATGGCGAAACGCGAGTCAACGGGTTAAGTATCTTGGCTGTACTTTTTCAAAAAAACAAAAACAGGAATTTATTATAGATGACGTGTGATTTGCTTGCTTTTCCTCATTATTTCATCTATATTATATGTACTATATTTGACTGATGAATTCAAAATTACAGGCGAGTACTTTCGTAATAATGATAGTACTTTTTCGTTTATTTCTTCTCTACTAATTCAATATTAGTGAAATCGGCACTGATCTTTAAAAGAACTTGCATAAAACTAAATGGTTTTCTGATCAATCGCTGAATTTAAAACAAAAAAGTGTTACCATTGTTTTACCAAATCAAAGAAGTGGTTATCCACTTCTTTGACACACTTATATAAAATTACATATATAAATAATTAGAATGCTGACAGATCTGTGAGCGACGAAATAAGCTTATTAATATCGGTCTAGCGATGGTAAACGGCAGCACCGTAAGTGATGATATCTCGCTTACTCTATGATGATGGGGAACGGAGGAGGCTGTTCGCACGCCTCCTCCCTCCTCCTTAGTGGGGGGACTGTCCACTAGCTTGCACGGTCCCATATGAAGGGGTGACCTTGCTCACCAAGGTCACCCCTTCACAGGCGCTGACGCACGATTAAGATCGATCCGGGCCTAATGCCGAGGTGAGATGGTAAATGCTAGCGTGACCCCATAGCATTGGTTTGGAAGTTTTCAGTTTATCCATTACAAACAATTTTATAAACAATCAAATCTTTCCTCCCTATACATAGTATTATAACAATTCAGTGATAAACTAGGTGTTAATCACTTAATTGTTGTGATACCAGGAACTTATATGAATTGTCTGAAGAATTCCTTCATATATTCATGACCGAATTCATTGTAGATTGATCTTACAGCAGGAAAAATCTGTGATTATTTATTTTTAGACCACAATATTTAATCCTTAACAAAATTTCGACTGATAATCTCATTGTTCCCGAAGAAAACTTCGTATTTTGGGGCGTCCACTTAACTTCTAAAGCGCCTTGGGTTGATTACTGAAAGCTTTCATGATAGACGGCTCGCTCATCGAATAATGCCCTATTCAGCATTATTCGGGCACCGTTTACCTTTTCTGTACCTAAGTACTTAATTATGAACTTCAATTTATCGGTGTTCATATTGGACTTTTGATCTTAGGAGCATCCGGTTTTAGATACGCATCTATATTTTTGGATGAAATTTAAGTATTTGTTTATAGAAAATAGCGCATTAGTTTCAAAATTTCATCATAGTAGACAATAACGTTGTAAGCTCAAAATAGTTTGTTTCTTTAAACTTATAACATAATACCTACTAAAACAGAAGGAGTTTCATGTCGATATGTTTCTTAAGTGGCGTGAAATTGGAGAGGCCTATGTCCAGCAGTGGACTGCTACAGGCTGATGATGATGATGATGATGATGATGATGATGATGTTTCTTTAAACTTATAACATAATACCTACTAAAACAGAAGGCGTCTCATGTCGATACGGGTTTTTGGGTAAGTATGATCAGATTTCGATCTGATTCTTTTATCTTGGGTAGGTTAACTCAAAGTTCGTTCTATTCCAATAACAGTAAATATACAGATTTAAGAGTCTGTAAAATAATTTTTGAGCTATGCTTTATTTTCTCTTTTTTTGCTCTGGAGAAGTAGCCACAGTTTGCAGTCCTGCTTTACGTAAAAATGCTCTAGAGAAATCCTTTAATTTTCGGAGCATATTTGTTACTAAGTTATGCTGATTTCATTGCAGCTACAGAGTTATACAGTCTAGTGGCCAACAACAAAAACTAAAAGTGTCAAAGTTAAAATATCGCCGTGATATTGTAGGTACCATGTGTGTGCTATGAATTAGACTTTGTAGTTACCCACAGCTGCGGGAACTCAGGGTAGCTCGTAGTTATTTATACGTAAGCGAGTTTCAAATCGAAAGTACGTATTTATTTTGTTCTCTTTGACCTTTGTCCGATCATGAATAGGGCTATAGGCCATAATCTACTACATGGGCTCGGTGCAGACATGTTAGTATGGATAGGCTTGAGGCCAGTCATAGTATACTCAAATGGGACATGGAAGCACCCGACCTAGGATCAAATTTATCTCTCTAGATATATTTAATCGTCGTATGAGGGCACAACGCTATCTATCGAATAGTTTGAGAAACTATACCTACAGTATGAGTTCAGACAAAGTTAATCTACATTTTGTACGAAGGTGGTTGAAAGAACAACTTGCCAGTCTAGACAGATAGCACAAAAAAATTATATAACTTTTTCTGTCTAACGCCGTCGCGACAAAAAAGTGAGAAAGACTCGAACGGAGTAAAACTTATCTTACTTGTCTTTGAAACTATGGATAATATTTTCCTTTTCATCAACTTTCTGGCCTGTTATTTTAGAGATGAGAAATATTTTTCGAGGATCCCGTGTTTGCTTTTTGCTGAACACGATGTAGTGCTTGAAATATCATATCATAAAGTCTTAATATCTATCACAATTGTTTTTAATATCAATATTGTCATATTAAACACGTTTTAGAAACGCTCGTAGCGGAGCTCGACTTGGAAATCTTAACCGGTCAACAAGTTAAGCGACACTTGCTGCGGTCAGGACTTGGATGGGTGACCGCTATTGGCATTATTCAACTGAGCGCTTCCGTGCTTCGGAGGGCACGTTGAGCCATCGGTCCCGGTTGTTTGTCTTAGGACAACAGTCGTTAGGCTATGTCGAGGGTCTTCGGGCGGCCTGAAAACTTCGATATGGGTTGGCCACTAACCTATCCACCAATCAGCACTGGGCACACGTGGTGGATTATGGCCTAACTGTTCTCTCTGAGAGGAAGGCTCGGGTCCCAGCGGTGGGAACAAAATGGGCTGATTATGAAACACGTTTTGCCATTCATCATGGAAACTCCAAAGAAGGGGCACGTTTTACCATTTGTAATAATATGAATTTGTACATTATGATTGTGTTGGCTCAAGATTAAATAAGTATTATAAAGGCAAACATATTTAGATTACTGACCACATCGCCCTGTTTGTCACACAAGATGATTAGGATATACTTACTACAATATTTTATACTGGGACCTAGGATGTATAAATAATTAGTACATTATTTAGTACTATACTCGACACTAGTCTCAAATAGTGTATTATATGGAAGAACTATTAAAAAACCGGCCAAGTGCGAGTTGGACTTGCGGCACCAAGGGTTTCGTGCAAATTAACAAGGTTAAGGTGAGTTTATTTATAATTAAGGTTTGATCCTAAACATACTGCACCAATCGCAAATAATAAGCAAAATAATGTAATAGTAAATTATTTTTGTTTGTTGTTTAACTGGTTAATTACATTTTAAGATTTATTCGTTTTATTTATATGTGCTATAAGGCATTGCTTGTTGCCAAATTTCATGGTACTGGGTTAACGGAAAGTATGCTATAGGTTTTGATTCTCTTGTGAAATCGCAAAATAAAACAGACAAGTGATCCTATAAGTATAAGGGTTCTTTTTTCCTTTTGAG
Source organism: Selenia dentaria (assembly GCA_917880725.1). Classification (NCBI taxonomy): domain Eukaryota; kingdom Metazoa; phylum Arthropoda; class Insecta; order Lepidoptera; family Geometridae; genus Selenia; species Selenia dentaria. The sequence goes on from OU862890.1 coordinate 21,638,773, forward strand.
GTTAAAAGATAAAAAGTGGTAGAATCTTTATTCTTTCAACGTAAAAAACTTAAAGAAGAAGAAGAGTTACAGCCTTGATATAAGAGAGAAAAAACCAGATCAAGACCTAAATGACAATTGTGGATCGTTCCGAACTATTCGTCTGAAGTTACATAATATATTACGAACAAGGAAGTGGTTCAGTTCTATACGATTGCAATTACGAATAATGCTAGCAGAGGCCGTAGCACAAATAATTTGAGAAAAAGCATTCGTATTGAAAACGTCAACGCGCCACGCTTCGGCGCACACACTGTGAGTAAACCGTGTCTTAGTTGCCCTAGATAAATGGCAGTTTGTACTGTATCACGCGAACGACACGCTACGTTACACTTACGCAGTTATTCGTGCTAGGCCAAGAAAGAACTTGCGTCAGATTTGTCACGTTTGTACTAATTGTACACAAAATATTTTTTTGCATGATCCCGGAGTAAAAAAGATATATCAGAACTTATACATTCGGCACATTCGGTCATACAACGGATCATGCTTAGTAATACCTAGGGTTAATCGTATAGTTGACAGTCAACATATAATTTTATTACCACTTTATAATCAAATTTAACTCGACTAGAAGAGCATTGTTTATTGAAACATTACCTTAACGATGGCCCCTTTAGTTTATCTATTGACTGTACCTTTAAAACGCAAGGTCTGGTTCTTAGGAAAAAGCTGTAGATTAGCAGACATGTTTGTTCTCGGAGTCAATCATAAAAGAAAAAATTGCGGTTCTAAATTGAGATATATAGCTAACTATACCTTACAAGTTATATAAACATGTGAAAGTTAGAGAGATAGATAGTGGACGTACGGACGAAGGAACTGATGGCCAAAATGATCGTACAAGAATCTCTTGTTCGGCCTAAGAAACATGAGTTGACAACTAAAATTTTAATTAGTCCAAAACACTTCTCCAGAAAATATAGAGTTTTGTATTTTTTCAGTAATACGCTGAGAGCTTATAGCGGTCCAACTGTATTCAAGCTGTCAGTGTCAATCTAAACAAGGCTTTACCCGCGCAGTGTGAATGTTTTATCCGTTGATGGATGGTGGCATTTCGGAATTGTCTGCGAGACCATTTGGGATTTGCCACGTCATTATAACTCTTTGTTCACACACACGTTCATCTAAGGGCTGAATTACAAAATTAACATTGAATGAAATACCATTTCAGAAAACGGTCTATATATCAGAGCGTGTTGAAACGAGGCAGTTACGACAGTTCTTCTATCAGGATCGCGCGAAAAACAGATAAATGAGCATAATATTTAAAAAATGCTCTTTCATTTCAAATCTAATCATTTCTTACAGTAGGTACAAAATACTACCACAGTAGCATTACATATTTACCCCGTTAGGCTATTTGGTAGTGATCCTGCCTTCGAAGCTAGGTATCCCAGATTCGATCCTTGGCCTAGGTAAAGCTTTGTGTGACGAGCAGAAAAGTTGGTTTTGCTGTTGGTTTGTGGTCTGTTAATATATGTGCCTTCAGTGGCATAGGAAGTCCTAGTGCGGGGGTATTTAGTGCGCGTGTATCAAATGTAGGAGATCAAGAAACTGTTTACTCTCAGAGCAGATTTAGCATTATCACTGAATAATTGCATTGTAAATCTTTGGCTAAAAAAAACGATATTAAAAAATATTTAGTGACACTTCCGCTGAAAAAGCGGAAGTGTCACTAAATATTTTTTAATATCGTTTTTTGATAATGGATTTCCGCAAAGTAACGCCTGAATCAATAAATTAAATCTTTGGCTTTTTTTATCATGAAGAAAAAACAAGTTACTACAAAGTTACTATACACGTAGTAGTTTCGAGCAGGGTTGGAATCCCTTTGCGAGGAAAATTTGGCCATTAATACTTTGACAACAAGGGGAACCCTATTCACTCTTACACTTCGCTTACGTGACCTGAGACATTGGTTTTTTCGTCTCATTTGTCCAATAACGTCACTTGCTACAGAATCCTTTAAATCCTTACACCGTACGACTAGCATACTATTGCTTCAAGGCAGAATATCTGTGTCCCGCTTTGGTACCAAAGGTGGACTCTTGTATCCTTGCAAAAGTCTTTAGAGGATAGAAAAATAAACAACTTACTTGTGAACGTTAATAAAGACAAAACAACTTGTTTAAAGTTATCAACGTAGCATGTGTCATTGACTAAAATAAAATAAACTTTATAACACACGTATGTTTTGCACAATTGCGGTTAGTGGCACCTCTATACTCCAAACAACCGCAATTGTGGAATACAAACTTATCTGATAAATGTGCTTGGCAAATCTAATATTAGACCTAACTCTTTCATACCAAACCACTTAATGTTTTTGTTGAAATTCATCTAATTGGATAAAATATCGTCTTATAACGCGTTTGAAAACGTAGTGGAGAAGTTCTTATGAGCAGCTTTCATTCCATAGGCGTAACCAGAACTTTGTTATGGGGGAAGGGGGTCTAAGTAGTAAATTACTAATCTCCATCCAACTGAGTCGGCAATATGGATGTGATCGAATTTATCAATCGACTTAATTAAGAATTAGGATGCTGTTTCCTGAGGTGGGCACCATATTAAGGTCTGAGTCCGGGTTCACTTGAGTCTGACTACGACAATGTTTCAGCAGCAGACTAGACATATGGTACCGTAATATTGTATTTTCTCCGTAAGTATATACCTAAATTTTATAGTATAATTGGATCACAGCGAGTACTAGTAGGTATAGCCCACTAGGCATTTTTTTAAAGTATATAAGAAAAACAAAAACGCGTGCGATAAAATTCTCTCTCACTCTTTTTGTTTAGATAGAGAAATGAGCAAAAAAACTAAACGTAGAAGAAATCCACTAAAGTTCGCTCAACTCAAAATGATTTGATCAAAATCTATTTCCTACCCAGTAAATAAAGTTGTGTCGACAACTGACACGATGACTAAAAATTTAATAATAAGATCTTTCCTAATATTTAAATGGAACCAACAATGTATTACTACTTCTTGGATATTTTCTGCAGCTTGAAAAACAGAGCTTATCCGTAGTGTGAAAGTTATCCGTTGATTGATGATGGCATTCGAAAGGTCTGCCAGACCGCAGCCATTCATTGCGACACCATTAAATATCACGTCGATGTTTCGGGCGATATCTCTTTCTGCTGAAACTAGGTTAAATGCTCTGGCGATGGATTTTACAACTCGAATAGTGAAAATGTTATATGTAAGCTTAGCGAGTGTTATTATAAAGAAGACGGGATTAAGATGTCACTCTTTATTTTAAGAGACCTTGATTTATAGAGACAATACAAAAACTTATTTACTTTCATTTTCATTATTTTCTGAGGTCGCTTAAAATACAATAAAAATAATACCAGAATCAAAGGTTTCATGAAGTGCCACTGTGCTACTTATTGCGAGGTCACGAAAGAACTAGCTACTATTGGAACGTATATTTAGAAACTTATATAGCAAATCCAAACAACCGTACCTTTTGTATTTATAGTCATTCCGTTAAACTTATAAAACAAAACTATTTGTAAATAAATAACTTTTTTTTAATTCAAACGATGATTCCAATGGGATTTATAAATGCCAATCAGTAAGGGCACAGTAGAAATTGCATCTTTATTCTGTGCAGTAAGGGTATCAACCACGATCGCTTAACATGGCATTAAAAGTCATGACAATACGTAAGCGTAATATGAAACAAAACAAACTATGTGCAGGATAGCCCAAACTCAACGATAACCTTTGGGTTTCGACAAAAATATAATAATCGACACCCTTGGTCCCATTTATAAGTACCGTGTCACAAATATCACGATTTTGCCTTCATTTTTTTATGTCGTAATCTGAATTAATGGGGCTATTAATCGCAGCCACAAACTACCCTGTATGTCAATATTTTAAATAATCTATTTTATTGGTTATGTTTGCAGATAAAGACATTTAAAGTTATTCCATGAAAAATCTCATATTCATATATTATTATAATACGTATAATAAGAATAAAATAATTGTAATTATGATTATGACAATGTATCCAGGAAGAGCTAACAGATTCTACAATACAAGAATATTGTTATTCTTAGTGTAGGTTCTGTGTCAAAAGTGCTAAAATTACAAGCTGGTAACACACATCGGTCGAAGAGTCTTGTCTTGAGACAAGCCACTCATATTGCCCTTAATATATTAAGTATGTTTATATCTATATTTATATATTAAATTCGTTATTAAGAGTGACCTTGTTAATGAAGTACATCTTCAGTAATAGCAACTATAAAACGTGTAAATACAGTTTAAGTCTCAAAATAGCGGTATATCGTAACACATGCAATCTCTGTTACTTTACCCTAATAAATTTAATAAAACCCTTTTAATTCAAGCACCAACAACGGCCTAGCTTCGCTCGGCTCCTACATTTTAACACACTGGCCCTAGAGTTTGGTAATGGCATCATAAAATTGTAAGAAACGCTCTACAATCAGAGGTGAGATTAGATTGTACCCAAGATCGACAGCGGCACAGTGTAATGAGAACAGATAGTTCTGCATTCTGTCTATATAATTCAGATGTTTTTCATTATAGTTTAGCGTTCTTACTTATGCTGCTTAACTTTAAATTACGTTATTTTGTACTGCGGTAAGTATAACTGTTCTGCGCCGTACTAAATCACGTTATTTTCGACCTACACTACGCTTGCCGGTCCGTGGCCTCCACTCTAGAACCTTCTGACCCCATCAGCCATCTGTTTTGCGTGCTACGTACCCTGCCCACTGCCACTTTAACTGGATTATCTTCTCGGGCTATGTCGTTGACTTTCGTTTTTATACGGATCTCCTTATTTCTGATTCCATCACGTAGAGAAACCCCGAGCATAGCCCTGTCCATAGCTTGTTGTGCGACTTTGAGCTTACTTGTGAGGCCCACAGTAGTAACATAAAATTGTTTGAGAGAGTCCTTTAACCTGATTATCATTAATTTTAAATGACATTCATATTTTTGTTTTAAATGTTTAATACTGGATTTCCCGCGTAATAGGTGAGCAATAAATAACATAAGTTTCTTTCAAAAGCTGGGGTGTCTCTGTTTGTGTCCGGGGGGATAATAATTGTCGCCGTCTCCACGGCCTTAAAAATAGAGACACATCCACACTATGGGTACGGCTTGATCTGTGTGGATCCAAAGAGTCTATTCGTGCCTGTACCGGCCCTATGGCAATAAATGCGATGAAACTGAGACAACTCATTTCTTTGGCCATATCCAACCGCAACCGACAAAATTTTAGAGCAGTATTCTTCGGCGGAAGGAGTCTTTCTTCAGAGCATTGTCTGGTGTCATCCAAGGTTTCCCTTGCTATTCTAAAACGGACTGGTCGCAGTGGGAAAAGGAAGTTGTGGCGATATCGGTCAGCAGATTAAGACTGCGTGAGTTCAACGCGTACTACTCTTGGGGGTAGGTATGTTTCTCCTCGGACGATCCCGACACGTGCACAATTTTGTTGCCGATGTGGTGTCGCAGAGAATGTAATTTTGCATTTTTCACTTCGTAATCCTAATCGCTGGCTCAAGCTAACCATGGTTCAATAAGAGGTCTGCTGAGGCTGATGGCCAAAAACAGACAGCTTATGAAGCATGGAAAGCAGCCAGAATCCTTAAACTGTCGGTTTAACCTTTTGCGTACCAGAGACGTAAATTTACGTGAGTTTCATTCATAAATCTTTTGTTTTAATATCACGGTATAGTAAGGGTTCAAAAGAAGACTCAACGCTACCTCCTGGTCCCTCGAAAAGGCTTGCGAGAGCAACGTTTGAGCACATCGGTAGAATTGGCCAACGACTAGCTAGCTTTCCTTCAAAAACCCGAACATTTTGGTCAATCGGCTAAGCTATTCAGGGCAACTTATGTCGGCCATCCTTTCCATCTCTGAGCACAACCGATAATCAATTGGCCCACACTGCCATAACCATATTATGACCCGCAACAATAAATCCGAATTTCTGGGCAACATGTTTGCATCCAATTCGACACATGACGACGGGAAAGCTACCCCGCCTACTATCCTACAGTATGATAGCTCTACTTTAATGAGGTCCGCATACAGCGATTTGTAGAGGTCTCAGCTCCCATGATGTCGAGAAGCCGTCCGGGCCCGACAGTATACCTGCAATTGTGCTAAAGAATGTGCTCTTGAGCTGTCTCCAGTTTTGACCCGTCTCTTCCAACTCTCTTACCGTACTGGCTGTGTGTCAGTAGTTAATACTTTCCGTGTAAGTGTAGTATAAATGTATTTGAGGACGCCCTGTGGTAAGACGGAGTGGCGGTAGTGTAATGCTGGTTTCACACAAGGGACGAACAGTGCGACAGAAGACGCAGTAGACAGCGCAATACTGCTACTGTTTGAACGCACACGCCGAGAATACTACTGTCTTGACAGTAACTAAGGCGGAACAAAAGCTCGCCGGTCTATTTTTTCGGGGAAGTTTGTTCCCTCTACCACTTTTCTCGCTCATCTGGTTTGATTTATTTATTTATACAACAAAGTTTCAAGCTTACTCATGAGCTATTTAGATTTTTCATTTTATTGGTTTTTGTGTAAACGACAATTTAGGTAGTCGCATTAACAATAAAGATTTAAACAAAATAAAAATACTTGCATATTGAGTCATTTAACGAAATTTAATAGTTGCCGATAGTGGTTAATAATTAATTAACATGATAATTAATTAATTTTAATTAATTGGCAAATAAATAGTTGACTCATAAAATTAAGATGGGTAGTGGTCATGACTAATAAGTTTGTACATATTAATTGTTTCTTAGTTCTTTGTCATTAAATTCTTTATCCTTATTTTATCTATCTGAATTTAACTAAATTATACTATATATTGAGAGAACAAGCTGGGTTATCTGAACTGTGTAGGAGCTTGCGCACTTTGCCCGCCCTGTAAGGAAACCGTTTCGGTCGATGGCCATAAAAAGGGTCAACAATTTATAAAAAGAAAAGATACGGTAGCTGGTTAGTTATGTGAGTAGTAGATAGATATAATACCTTTCACATTAACCGGTTATACTTCTGTTAAAATGTACGATTATTTTATTTTTTTGCATAATTTACCCGCTTACAACTAGTGACAGACAGATTAGCTACAGGCTATTATATAACATTGCATACAATCTACTTCGTTTGGTAAATTCAAGTGCAATACCTTTTGTTAAATAATGCGCTCGGTTAACAGCGACCCTGCCTTCAAAGTGGAGTCTCAGGTTCGATCCCTGGATCTTTTATTATAAAGTTCTTTATTTATAAATATACAGGGTGTTTGGTAGAGGGACTGACAAACCAAATGAGCAATTTATTTAACTTACAATCACATCATATTCTTTCAAACTTAGCACGGGGCTCTGTACTTTCGTAATTTTTAGCGATAAACGGATAGCTCATAACTAGACGCGACTAATAGATGTTGTGATGTGTTATTCTGTGTGTCCATGCCTCCTGCGACACAGATAATCCTAGTGCGGAGGACCCATCACAATATCTATACGGCTCGCGTCTAGATTCGAGCTATCGGATTATCACTAACGATTGGACCCCACGAAAGTATAGAGCCCCGTGCAAAGTTTGAAAGCATCCGTATAAGTGTGTAAGTATTATGAGTGTGTAAATGTTATACATTTATAAATATTCTTTTGCTCTTTAACAGCCCACACTAGAAAAAAATTACGAGACCAAAATTTTCAAATAGTGTCAAATATTTATTTAATACCTAGTAAAATAAACCGTCAAAAGATAGGCATCGACCGTTATGTCCGGCCGTGCGTTGTCTAAAGCACGGAATCGATCAATTTAAAATACCACAAGCGCTCATCCATCCAAGTCGTGACCGCAGTAAGTTATGCTTAACCTTATTGATGAAATGAAGACGACTAGGAGAGCTTTAAATTAGCACTTTGTTTATCTAATTATACAAATTAAACGTCCAAGTATAACAAACCGATATTTATGCCCTTCTAAATAATATTACCAGAATTTCCCCAATTCAAGAATTATACTTCATCATAAAATTTAATTTAACTCCCGGAAGCATACCTAACAATAAGCCTTTCATCATCCATTTTAAAAATGAAAACGAGTTTAATTCTAAGTCCCTTGTAAGCCACCAAAAGTATCGGGTTTTTTCACCGTCTATCTTTGCCCTTAAATCCTTCGGTTCATAATAAATTTAATGGAGGATTTAGGTGAACATTTAGGGCGATTCCATAAATTTTGTAGTCACAGCATTTGCATTGGCAGCATGTTAATTTAGTTTGTGGTATCTGAATCTTTACAGCACATGTTTTTTGAAGCTATGCTAGTTCAGGAATAGCGAGCATCCACAACCGTTTAGGTTCGTATTTTACCTCGGACATGCTCTAATTCGGTGAACTGGCACAATGAGACACCATGGTGATGGGCATTTTGTGGTGCCCGTCTTGGCATAAATATTAAAAAACTGTCAATGAGCACCGACAGTGTTTTAAGGCAGTCATCATTGTAGATGGAGTAGTGACAAATAATTACAAATACAAATATCTTTATTGCAAAATTATAGTAGGTATATATGGTGTTAGTACTCTGCCTTTAGTAGGAGTAAGCAAACAGCACCATCACTATCAATGTGATACCACGCTAGCCGGTCATTATTAAAACGAAGATTCAAACTTCAAACTTTATTGGGTTATAAGTAACACTAATAGAACATTTAAATATAACTTATATAAATTACATCAATACTTTAAATGTACGATATGTGTGTTGGCGTCCGGACAAGAAATTCTGTTTCACGGATACCAATCTCTTTCCGAAACAAGAACATTTTACTAGTTAGTAAGTGTACTTAATTATTATAAACAATAATTGCCGTTTGTTACTCGTATCTAAGCAGGTATACTTTTACATATAAGTTTGGTAAATTGGTATTACAGATTCAATAGTGGGTATATATTATCAAGTATTTTGATATGATATTTACCCGGTGGTTTTCGTTTCAGTCGGATTTTTGTACCTATAGGTAATATGATGTAATAAAGAATACCTGTTCTTCTTTGGCCTAAGTCAACTAATAAGTAAATAAATGGTTCGTAAATGATGCATTTAAGTACACAGAATCAGAATCTTACTCTGATTCACAAACTTTCCCATTATGGTAATCGTGATGCTGCTCTTGATCTCATCGAATCATACTTAGTGGACAGGCGGCAAAAAGTTGCCATTAATGGCTTAACATTTTCCGGGTCTTTAACATTAGTGGTTGTACTGCAGTGATCTGTTATTCCTTTTTCGTTCTTAGTACTTAATAATAATAGTATAAACTTTCTATGAATGTTTTAGGATCTGTATCACATTTTTTAACGGCGAATAACATATCTGTTGATGGAAAGATAGTAAACTAATTCGAGTTCACGCTTCATTGTATGGACGTTATGTCAACTTTCTATCCGTAGTAAGGACAACAGCTGTAGATAAATTGATTATTGGCACCGGCCGTAAGTAATCTATCTTTGTAGTTTGTCTTAGGACAATATTAAATAGGCCATAATTGAGGCCTTCAGGCGGTGAAAGCTTAGACACAGACTGCCACTAATAAAGCCAAGCTGCATTGGGTCGGCGTGGTGAATTATGGCCGATACACTTTCTTCCTCTGAACAGAAGTCCCGAGCACTGGAAACGTAATAAGCTGATAATTTATTTTTTTACTAAAAATTAACACAGCTCATCAACTAAGTAACGAATGCAGGCTTCAATGTAGCTGATATGTATTCTCGGCGGTAAAATCAAACAGTAGTCAAAAATTACCACAGTAAACAATATAATTTGCTCTGGTGGTCTTCAGAATATTTTCAGCTTACAATGCGCTCCCCTTATTTTTATAATTATAATAAGTAGATGTACTGCTCTATTTCTGTTCTATTTATTATTTAATTAAGTAAATAAAAAAGATTTGTACGTTTAACTACGTTCATCTAAACGCAAAACTGGCTTTTATGAGTATGCTTTATGACCGACACAAATTTAATTAAAACAAGGCACATAATAATTCAAACAGCAAATAAGTGACATGTTACTTTATTACTAACCTTGTGCACAGATGCTGGTTTTGCAATTTTTGAGGGATAAATTGTATTTCCTTGGAAGGGATTCAAACCCACGTCTTTTGACAATCCGTTCAATTATTGATTTGCTAAGCAGGCGCTTCAAAAATCATATTTATAACAGTGCGGTAATAATATATCATCATCATCATCATCATCTCAGCCGTAGGACGTCCACTGCTGAACATAGGCCTCCCCCATGATTTTCCAAAAGGACCGGTTGGAAGCGGCCTGCATCCAACGTCGTCCTGCGACCTTCCTCAGGTCGTCTGTCCACCGTGTCGGTGGACGACCTACGCTGCGCTTGCCGGTCCGTGGTCTCCACTCCAGAACCTTTCGGCCCCATCGGCCATCTGTTCTGCGTGCTATGTGCCCTGCCCACTGCCACTTCAACTGGCTAATCTTCTGGGCTATGTCGGTGACTTTCGTTCTTCTACGGATCTCCTCATTTCTGATTCGATCACGTAGAGAAACCCCGAGCATAGCCCTCTCCATAGCTCGTTGTGCGACTTTGAGCTTTTCTATGAGGCCCATCGTAAGAGACCACGTTTCAGTGCCATAAGTCATCACTGGTAACACACATTGGTCGAAGACTCTTGTCTTGAGGCACTGAGGTATTTTTGACGAGAAGACTTCGCGAAGTTTCCGGAACGCTGCCCAGCCGAGTTGGATTCGACGATTGACCTCTTTCTCGAAGTTGGACCTGCCTAGTTTGACTGTCTGTCCCAGGTAGATGTACTCGTCAACAACTTCAAGAACTGAGTTCCCAACTGATATTGGGGTAGGTACAACATGGGCATTAGACATAATTTTCGTCTTGTCCATGTTCATCTTAAGACCTACCCGTTGGGAAACTCGATGGAGGCCTTCGAGCATTGTACTGAGGTCTTCCATGGATTCTGCCATGACTACAATATCGTCGGCAAATCGAAGGTGAGTGATGTATTCGCCGTTAATATTGATGCCAAGTCCTTGCCATTCCAGAAGCTTGAAGGCGCCTTCCAATGTAGCGGTGAACAGTTTCGGAGATATAACGTCTCCCTGTCTCACGCCTCTTTGCAATGGAATTGCCTTCGAACTCTGCTCCTGTACTCGGACTGACATGTAGGCGTTTTTGTACAAACACTTCAGCACTTCAATATACCGATAGTCAATACGGCACCGCTGGAGAGACTCAAGCACTGCCCACGTCTCGATCGAATCAAAGGCTTTCTCATAGTCCACAAACGCTAGACAAAGAGGCAAGTTATACTCTTCGGTTTTCTGTATAACTTGCCGTAGCGTGTGGATGTGGTCTATGGTACTATAGCCTTTTCGGAAACCGGCTTGTTCCGGAGGCTGGAATTCATCAAACCTGCGACTGAGACGGTTCGTTATGACCTTCGAAAACAGCTTATAAACATGTAATATATAATGGTTAGAAATGTAGTTGTTTTAAAACTTTTATATTACTATAGTATATTAGGAAACTTACCTAAATAGCGAGCGAATTCGTCCAAATGATTTCTTCAGCATTCATCAACTCAATATGAAAAAAGTATTTATTGAAGATTCGAACTTAACCATCGACGCTAAAGTGTGGATATGACATTGACGGAGAAGTTTTCTTTGGACTTTAGCAGACTTGGGATTGAAAAACAGTTTGTTGAAATAATCGATCGACAGCATTGGCATTCTATTGGAATCAGGGTTCCCTATGGAGCAAAAGTAATATCAAGATGACAATAATGGTCCAGCGGCTAAATAAAATATATTCAAACTATAAAATAATAACAATAATTTATACATGCACTTTGTACGTCCTGTCTAAATATACATGATTATGGCGTATGAAGGACCTCATACACCATAATCAGCTTTAATCGTGGCAACGTCTTAGGGAGATGAGACGGTATCTGTGTGTCCACATATCCCAAACTAGGGGCCGCTCCATCTGCCATAGAATGAGATTCATCCGGTCTAGTCTCTTGCATTCGTCCGGCATCAGTCCATTAAGTTCTAAGACTGACCCACCAGCACTGACAAAAACCTCACGCATGGTACAATTCTTATAGCATGTTATAAGTTTTTAACACCATTTTGGTGATATAATCCCACTGCTAGTCTAAAAACAACCACGCTTACGCAGTGTAGGTTAGGAGTGCGGGTAGGCTATTCTAGTCGGAGATTCTAGCCTAACGATTTTTCTTATGGCTGAAACGGGTTACGTGCCCCATAAAGCATAGAAGGATTCAGTTGAAAATTCCACTAGCGGTCTATCTGGTATATCGACCTATATATATCGACCGAGAAAGTACGCTCGCACTTATAGATCTCTAAAGGGAATATGTGGGGTCGCAAAAACAAGTTCCAGCTAATTTCTTAGGCGTCTACCACAAGTTAGTTTACCCTGATGTCAAAAAAATCAGTGACAAGTAACGAAGAAGTAAACTATACTCATTGTTAAAAGTTCGTTTGTGCTTATACATTGAAATAGTTTTTATCACTTCAAATCCACCATCCATCATCCATCAAATGGTCAGATGAAAAACTGTTTCAATGGAGTATCGTATTGATACAACCGCTGCTTTTAAAAACTACGACAAGCAATTCATTTATAATAAAGCCTGCTTACAGAACAATTGTACAGGTATCGTTGCTTTTTTGCAACCTTTGTTTAAAGTTGATAGAGACGGTACGATATTCCACATCTCCGTGTAAGTGGATCACAATGTAAAAGCTATTTCATTGTCTTTACTCGTAACTTTCTTATTAAAATCTAATCTCATGTTTTATCTACCTACCTTGAAGTTAAAATAAACGAGGGTAATTTATTAAACAGGGAAATTAGCTTAAGAGCTATTTATCTATTTTTTTCGTTTTAAAACGATATTCTTTGCATTTTTATCTTAACATTTTCTGTAGCAAAATATTACTTCAAGTGTTTGTTATATATTCCGTTATAGGTGTAATACTTTGTCAAGAGGGCCTGATAAAGTATTTGATTTTGTATAAAAAAAAGGATTGTTTAAATCACATACCTACATATACAAAAATCTATTGCTGTTTGTTAGTCTTGCTAAAGCTCAAAATCGGCTACGATCTATTTGATTTTATGTTTCGTTTGTTCTAATATAGGGAAAGTTAAGAAATAAAAAAGATTATCAAATTCAAATTTAATTATTCATTTTAGTACAGAGTTAAAATTTGCGGCTCTACCTAGCAAACTGGGTATAAATACACCCGTATCTTGATTGGTAGTTCCTTCCCTAGGTTAATATAAATCTGTACGTATTATACATTTGCTTGGAACTGAAGTAAATATTACAATAGCTTTTTATTTACATTATACATCATTAGAATCATTACAATAGTTAGAATTTTTCTTATTTAATATTTATAATAATTCAAATTAATGTATCAATTACAATCAATTATAATTGTTATGCATCAGAACTATAATGCGGAATCTACGTGAATGCGGAAGTCAAGTGGAACAGGCGCATATAAGTCTAATTTGAATAGGCAAGGGTCGGCCACCACTTGACTGAGGGTCGACAATATGACATAAATTACTTCTTTATGTGTCCGGTTAGTCGGAGATGGGAGGGTAGCGCGAGCCGTGACTTTTAAAAAGCAATGAAGCTAAGTGATATGGAGGTTCAACGTAAAAATAGAAAATGAATGTAACTTTCCGGTAAAATGGGCTAGGAGCCTAACTAGGGGACCTTTAACCCTTTTATAATATTTATATTTTGTACGTTTATGAAGTTGTTACATTAATTTCAGTATTGATTAGAAACGGTCACATATGTACAAATTAACGAAATATGTCATTATCTGTTTTCATAATATTAATCTTTGTTATCAAAATCCCACAATAAGACCAATAGGTCCTAACAATTCTCTCACGTCTCTCATATGAACAGGCGTACTAAAAGTAGGAAAATAAAAAGTATTAAAAAAATATATGACAAGTAATGAGACATAACTCAGAGACTGTGTTGACCATAACATACTGAGTATTTGGCTACCTGTATAATACCATTTTTTTGTTTCAGTTGTAAGGAGCAGCATGATGCGACAGCAGACTACGTCGCCGCTCAGCCGGGTGGGGCCCACCGTCTCCTTAAGGGATGCTGAGCCTGACTTCTTAGAGCCTATAGAAAATGTCACAGTGGCCTTGGGTAGAGAAGCGGTGCTAACCTGCTCCGTTTCCGATATTGGAGATTATAAGGTACTACCTAGTTGCGCTCCGCGGTTTTACCCGCGTGGTGACGGATGATGATGATAATGAATCAAAAATGGCTTATGTTACTCTGGCAAAATGTAGCTTTCTACTGGTGAAATAATCGGTTCAGTACATTTTGCATTTAGACATAATTTTAAAAGTCAGACATTAAGCACACAATAAAATAAGTATAAGAACCTTATTTTCACTGCCTGAACCCCCTTTTAACTACACATACACACTACAATTACTTCAGTAAGTAATAGATCATTACCTTCGAGTCTTACATGTTTTGCGACTGAAGTCAAAATCGGTTTTAGTGCTGTGATCGTGTTTCCAAATCTATGAAAGCGCGCCAACGTTGACCCATGTGACGTCATGGATTACGCTACCAAGGACGCCATTTTGCGATTTCAACGACCACGCAATAAACTGAAATTACCGTGAGCAGTCCGTCAAAAATGACAGTTCGTTTATGTGTGCGCGATGCGCTAGCTAGCATCTGTCTGTGTGTGCGTGTATTCCATGCCGTAAGCAACACAAACGTGATTTCAACCCATTCCGAATGGCTGACAGATCTCACCTGTCAAAAGCGCGATATTGAATCGGAATGGAAAAAAATGATAATAACGCTAAAATCAGTGTTGACGCGACTCTGAAAGTACCCATAATGGAATAGCAGACATTTTTGTTGACATCGAGTCTTCTATAAAAAGGTATTACATCAGTTTGCTCTATTGTCAAAAGATTCCGCAGCGTACACGATATAAGGATTTTTGGTATTATTTTCACACCTTGGGTTAAACTATCGAAGTTTTCATACGGATTCCTAAATTTTTGAAAATATACTATAGCCTATGTTCATCAGGGACAATGTAGGATCCTAATGGTAAAATAATTTTTCAAATCTGTCCAGTAGTTTCGGAGCCTATTCAATAAAAACAAAACGAACGAAATTTTACCTATTTATAATATTAGTGTAGATGACAGCTTAATAAATAGATGTCTTATTGATTACCAGTTAAAAGTCAAAGTTTAATATGGCAGTACGTGTAATGCGGTAACGTACTGATTGTTTAGATCCCAGAACTTTCTAACTAGTAATTGAACCATTTGTAATTGTTTAATTTATTATATAAATGGGCATCCCTATTCGTTCCCAATATTTTCATACTAAGACACATTTAGGTGTTCCTTTTAATAAAATTAAACAAAAGATACCATAACAACCAATTGTTACAGCATGTTTTTGTGTAATTGAATTAGAAGATTACAATATTAAGAACAATCGGTGTCACGGTATTAAAGAGAAACTAAATACCGATGAAAGCGCCACTAATCATTTTATTAGTCAATAAGGAGAAACACTTTAACCTTTAAATACCTATCAAAAAGATAATCACTACTACTAGTAGAGATTCGATGACTCTGCCATCTGGCTTACTGCAATTTCCGGAAAGTACTGAGAAGGAATGTCATCGATAATATAATTTAGCTGGCACCGTGGAGCACTAACTATTACTGAGTAGAAAATCCCTTTTGAAATATTTACTGAATTATAGTTTAATTAAGTAATCATCAAACGTTTCTGAGTGTGGCTGTAAGATACAAATATAATAAATAGTTAATTTTATGAAAATTGAATATTTTTCGGCTTATAAACAGTTAGTACAGGATACGGAAGTATAAGTAGATGTAAGTACTTACAAATGTACGAACAAAGTAAATACATTTAATAACAATACGCGACAGTGGCGTGTATAAGTGACAATTCACTAATGTGTTAATAAATTTCGTGTAAATTCAGAATATACTTTATTTTCAAAACTAATGTTGTTTAAACACATTTTTAATATGAGATACGGAAATGTGGTTGACACTATAGTTGAAATGATCTCCCTTATTAACGTGATTGTCGTTTCTCATATTAAAAATATATTAGGTACTGTTTTAAAAATGATCATCTAAACATACATTGTTATTGAAAAGTAAAACAAATCAAAGAAATTGAACGTAATACATAATACTTTCATGAACAGAATAAATACAAGTGTCTGCAGTTGTGTATATTGTATTAACATTATTGCGTATAATAGTTTTATAATATTTTATATAAATAGATAATGATAGTAATTCGCTTGTGCAGAACACCAAAATAAACAATTTACTAGAGATAGATTTTAGTTCGCTGTTTAGTTTGGTGTTTTATAAAAGTATCTAAACTGTGGTAAATCTTATTCTGTTCACACTAAGTGTCTATTCACACGAACCACAACAACACCACACCGCAGCGACAAAATGTGGTGAAGCAGTGGTTACGTATGTCTACATCTAAACTAATATTATAAAGAGGAAAGATTTGTTTGTTTGTTTGATATGAATAGGCTCCGAAACTACTGGACCGGATTATAAAAAATCACCATTAGAATCCTACATTATCCCTGATGGTTATAGAACAGAAAAGATTAGCACAAATTCAGGGCAACGTATGAAAACTTCGATTATGTAACACAAGGTGTGAAAATAATCCTTATAATGCGTACGCTACGCAAAACTATTGACATAGAGGAAAGTGATTGAACCTTTTTATAGAAGACGTCAATGTCTACAAAAATGTCAACAATACCATATGCAAACCATACGTCTTTAAAAGTTATGTCAAAATAATTTCATTTCATGTTTACATATGCAATTGTATAGCCGAAAATCCTTAAATTGCTTACGATGCGGAAATTATTGATAATAGAGCGAAGTGATGTAGGTATTATATATTCAATCAATCAATCATTTATTTAAACCTTGTGGATCTAGGTAGTACATATACATGTGATGTTAAAATTAAATAATTTCACTAGATCCGCTTAATAAGCATACAAGATGTTTACAAAGAATAATAATAAATATAATACGAAACATGCAAGATTAATACATATAAACATCATTTTAATTTCGTATGTCAAATAAGTTTTAAAAATTGTAGCAATTATGTCATAACACAGTATGGAGTAAAAACGTTATGTACAATGTCATGTAAGATTCTTATCTTCTAAAAATTCCCTAATTGTATAATATGTTTTGTCTACAAGTAATTTGTAAAGAACGTTTTTAAACAAAACAACACTTTCAATACATCTAATTCTTTTTGGAATTGTATTATATATCTTGTGTGCCATGCAGAACACACTCTTGCTCATGAATAGTTTACTCCCTGAGCAATGTCGCAGGTTCCCTGCCCGTCGAGTAGTATATCTGGTGTAGTATATAATGGAGATAAGTAAAACTACCGCTTCAGATGAGCACTGGTTTATTACTGGTTCTCGCAATTCACACGCCAGGTAAGTATGATATTGAAATAGGTAGGTCAAATGTATGACAAAGGCGTGTAGGTACACATCAGTGTGAATATGGTCGCTGCAGCTTTTTGCAGTTGCGTTGTGGTACCGACAAAATGTCGATCTGGTTGCGTTGTCGCTAGTGGTTGCAATGTGTTTACGTCGTGTGCAGACACATTTCGACTCCGGCTTTCATAGAGGAAACTCGCCACCACAGTACAACGCAGAGACAGAGCACGAAGTTCCATGAATCCATTAAATTTGACTAAACATCTCACAATAGAACAGAAATTACAAATTTAAGAATTGTCATTCGCTAGCGCTATCCCAATTTGGATTTTAGCATGAACAGAATGAAAACTACCCTAAATTAAATTTTAGTTCGCTAGTTTAGTTTCGTGTTTTGAACAAGTGATTAGCTACTTTTATCTCAAGGTAAACATATACGGTACTTTATAGCGTAGAAAACAATTCAAGCAATTATTAGTTGCCTGTAGTGATTTTGAATATTTCAGACATATTTTTTTATTTTTTTTATTTTACAATTTTAGGAAAACTTACAGCTAGGTCTAACAAAACAAATAAATGAATAAAATACAGAAGGCTAATTAAAAGTTTTCACCAATAAGTTATAAATATCATGAATATAAAAAAATAATTTGAGTAAATATAATAATACTAGATATTATATGAGTATAGTTATATAGAACTAGGTTAAGCCCTGAACCTAACCTAAATAAAATAAAAATGGAGAAACTTATTTATATACCTTTTCCAATAGTTTGTGAAGTATATAGTAAAAACTAATTTTCTGAAAATTGGCTGTCCAATTAAATACCTATCACTATTGGATTGTATATAGTTAAGGTCTAATCACAACTTTGATTTCTGAAGTACCATTCTACACGCTCAATTTAATATCGCACCATTCCCTGGAGAACGCAAACGTAGACATATATTACATTATCTTGTCTAACCACTGACCGCAGACATCGGCTTTGGGGGTAGGCGCGATCCTATCTCAACATCCAAGTCACTAACTAGTTTAGCCCAAATTTCACTCCTGCTTTGTGATACCAAACTGTACTGAATAATTTCCATTTGTCTAATTACTTGGTTTTCATATAAACTACACTGAGAAAAATCTAAAGCTGAAAGCGCCGGAACAACGGCTGATTTGGTTGGTATGACGACAAAAAACCGACAAAACGTAATACGAACAAAAATGCCTTCTATGCAGAAAGCGATAAACGCTCTAGTTTACGGCGATTTCAACAAGTGGAATTATCTTATTGTAATGCTTTTTGAGTAACAATAAAGTGTTATCTATCGATTTATCATAATCAAATCTTATAAACGGAGCAGAAGGCGTAACTGACTTGCTGGTGCGACAAATACCTACCTAATAGATCTGAAGAAAAAAAAAGAAGAGAACCTGTCGTATATATACATCAAAACACCAAAATGATTGTACGGCTTTTTCTAATTCTAAGTCTAAATTTTCCAACTACATTTTAGCTGTTCTGCTAAAACTTTTTACATCTGTTGGATTTTATTTATTTTCAACGTTATATAACCTTATTTTTCTTGGCAACGGAAATTGAATAAGGTATCTCTGAGTTTACTAGATGACTACAATTAAGTGCAGACGTTAATTTCTGAATCAACTCTTATTACCTTGAGCTACGTGTACCTAGTTGTAATTAAGAGTTCAGTTTTCAAAGGTTTCAGTTTAAAATCCCCTGGCGACTATGAATAAAGATCAATTACACTCTAATTACATGACAGTGAAACATTCTCAATAGTATTAATTTTCCATAATAAAAAATTTACATACACACCAACATTAATTTGCGCTGTGCTATGACAAAATAATAATAAATAATTAATTAAAATCGGTTACTAATCGCTTTAAAATGAAAGTTATGACATTTTTTTTACAAAATAATAATGTCACAACTTCATGTCATAATATTTCAAAAATTAGTAGTTTAATATAAATTTTAAAACAATATATTTAAGGGCAACGTATTTACCTTTAATTCGCAAAAATATAAAATCGCAACTTTTAGGCGACGATACAGTGAAAAAAAGTTTTTCCAAAAAATGGAACCGACTTCAATACCAACCAGTGTGAAATAACTTGAAATCGGTAAACATTAAAGTTCAAAAGTAGGGGTATTGTACTTATGGTACCGACTTCGACAAGTTATTTCACACTTTTTGGTAATGAAGTCGGTTCCATTTAAAAAAAATATGGTTTTATCGATTTTCGGTGACCCTTTCTACTTACAGAACCGATTGTCATTCAACGTCAATGATGATATCATCAAGATAGGCGTAGAAATTTTCAGTTTTTGGAGTGTAACTCAATAACTAATTGACCGAATTTGATAAAATTTAAATGGGACCTCCTCGGAAGTATACTCTACCAATAAAAAATAATATTAAGAATAGGTCCAAATGGGGCAGATATCGATTAATATACACATAAAAAAAACATACACACGAATATATAACCGCTTCCTTTCTTGAAGTCGGTTAAAAATGAGGTCGTATGAAACTATTAAAGGACTACTAAGGGCCAACAATTATATTAGGAGTTTAAGTATCTGTTTGCGTATGTAAAAGTTGATGTATTTTCGGATTTCGTTAAGAGTAGAGCCCTTTGGCGAGATTATTAGGTGATTATCGGATCAACTCTTCGAACTGAGATTAAACAACGTCGTGGACGAACCAGCATTAAGCTGGGTGATTTCGCTAATGCGCTGCACAACACATCCCAACTATCTGGCACCAACACGCCGGCTTAAGCTGGCTTAGCCTAAGTATAAAATAAACGTTCGAGGAATTCACCGCCTAAGCACAAAACCAACTAACTTCATCGTGCGTGTTTTATATTTCCTTACTGAGATAATAAGATACCTTTGAGGAGCTTAACAAAGTTTGCTTTACGAGCGTTATACTGGCCCGCTGTCTAGCACACTTGGTTCCAAAGTCTTGGCTTATTCAGAATACTTGACTGTAAGATCACTGCGATTATACTGGCAGACGTTTAAGATGAGTTGCTCTCTTAAAACTTTAATGAAATATGTTCCTCGAAAGTTAGACGTTTAAAGTAGTTTATAAGTTGTGAAATTAAATTCTTGGGAATATCGGGTTGCTTACATAATTGTATACACACTTACAGAAACACAGTCAATCAGTTCAATCAGTGCGTCCTACCCGTCATGCATACGGAGCCAAAACGTGGACACTGACGGCTCGAATGGTCCACAAGCTTAAGGTCGCTCAGTGGGCTATGGAAAGGGCTATGCTCGGTGTTTCTCTGAGGGATCGCATCAGAAATGAAGTGATCCGTCAGAGAACCAAGGTCATCGACATAGCCCACCGGATCAGCAAGCTGAAGTGGCAGTGGGCTGGCCATATTAGCCGTAGAACCGACAACCGTTGGGGTAAACGAGTTCTAGAGTGGAGACCGCGTCTCGGCAAACGTAGCGTAGGACGTCCTGAGGCACGGTGGAGTGACGGTCTGCGCAAGACGGCTGGCAAAAACTGGATGCGAGTAGCCCAAGATAGACCTAAGTGGCGTGCAATTGGAGAGGCCTATGTCCAGCAGTGGACTGCTACAGGCTGATGATTACAGAAACACTAGCTGACCCGGAAAATGTTGTTTTGCATTATACATTTAAATATGTATGTATTATTCAATGCTTAATCATAATAAAACAAAAAAATTAAAAATATACCATAATAAACCAATATAGTTATGAACAAGTACAATTTGAAAAAAAATATACCGTCTTCCATTCTATTCAGTTATTGGAGTATAACTCAAAAACTACGGGACCGAATTCGATGAAATTTAAATGGGACCACTCGGAAAGCACCAGCTTTCAAACAAAAAAGAATTTTGCAAATCGGTGCACCCAGTCGAAAGTTTCATGGTAACAAACATAAAAAAAATACAGTCGAATTGAGTAACTCCTCCTTTTTGGAAGACGGTAGAAAATAGATGTTGGCCGATTCTCAGACCTACTGAATATACACATAAAATTTCATACAAGTCGCCCCAGCTGTTTTGGAGGAGTTTGGTAATAAACACCGCGACACGAGATTTTTATATACCTATATATTAGAATTAATCAAAATAATTTATTTCTATTTCAATCATAAACTTGCATGTTTTTATACATTGTTAGTAAACCTATATCGATAACTTCGAAATATTTCAAACCATCGATCTGTGAACATTTTTAAACGCATACTATATGATTATACGTGCTGATTAAAACTGCTACCATATCTACCTATTTCTACCGCGAAGCAACAACTCAATGTCTCAGGATTACGGGCGTAGTGCAGTCACTTGTGACGAAATGCACATGCCACCAGGTGGGCCTCTTGCTTGCGTACCGACTCTTAATAAACACAATAAAATTAACAAGGTTTTATTCAACCAAGAAGTATCGTGCCGTTAAAACGGTGCTTACACCTGAATACCATGTAAGTACTTCGTTCTTCGTACGTGGTACATATTATAATTATTGTCTTGACCAAGAAAACATATTCTAACCATAGAATAAAACTCTTTATTGTGATAGAGGCATACGGTTAAATTAATGTTTGGCCAGCTGCTTATATTCTTAATATAAATTTAATATACATTATTAATTATTCGTGCATACTTCTTTATTCATAAAAAACACAAGTTTTGTATGAATAAACTAATAATAGAAATAGAAACTATATAGAATTTGTCAGAACAAATTTTATAAAATTTGTTCTATCTTACTTGTATAGAAAAGCTATGGGAAGTAAACAATCTGGTCGTATCAGCTTAGTTTCCTACGGATTAGGAAAAAAGGAAAAGAAATTAATGATCTTTCAATTCGAAACACTCAGAGATCTGTCGGATTCTCCATTCATGTGTTTTTAGGTAGTGTTGAGTGGTCGGTAAATAACTTTCGTTTACCGAAACCGTATTTAGTGTCGCTTCGTCATGACAAACGAGCTTCTTTCCTTTCGGAAAGGATCGATCACTCCGTAATGACATTTAAACAGTGGCTTACGGTCCCGATGACTTGCCGAATAAATGCAACTGTCGTTTTTAGATTCTTTGTGTATGGCCCCTGCGACTTGTTTGAGTGTCGCAACTTTGCCAGTATCTGTTACATGATAGTTTCATAAACTGTAGGAGAAATTAAAGTAAACTTTTAGCTGTCGTTTTTATCTTAGCTTAAGCCGCGTTTGACTGTAAAAGTTGACTCTTAAGAGCATGCTATGACAGAGTATCCAACATCCTAGTGCACGTACTATGATAGTTGTTTACACGTTAATAGTTTATTCGTATATATCTTATAATTCGGCAGGGAATAAGAAAACTGCAAAAATACAAAAAGTCTCTGTATCATCACGGATCACGAACAGTTACTGCTGGGTATTGAAGTATATGCAGATGGCTGCAGTTGCGCATGCAGATAAATGACTTGAAAAAAAGCTTCCAGCAAGTAAAATAGAAGGACTGGAAAATCTTACTAACCTTATTTTTTTGACTATCAGCCATTTAAACTTTAATAAACACACAAGACTATTAAAAAATTACACAAATATTTAAAACATTTCGCACTGAAAAAAGTAAGGTTTAAGCACTCTGATAAGAGCCCACTCAGAAATTGATCATGGTCCTAGTCTACTATGATCGCGAACATTTGTCCGAGTGAGTACTCGGATGCCCGGTTCCCACGATAAAACTACTATTATAGTGGCCGTACACTACGTCAGACTCAACTCTTGTTTGACGCCAAAACGCGGCGTTACTCTGGGCCGTACTATTATTAATTCTATGGTCTCGGTATATTTATTGAACTTTCGGTAAGCATTGATGTTTGAGACGCATGACTTATAGTTAAACGAGCATAGAACTAAGTAGCGTTAAAATAACGTTCATATTCGCGCACTACCGGTTGACTTTTAAGTATAGTTGGCATGCAAAATGCAATCATTACCTATAACTAATGTCTCTGTAAACTGTATATCTCGCAAGTATGTCTCTGAACAGCTTAAATTGAATAACCTCCGCAAATTTGAAATGTAATTGAATTGTGTGCAAAGTGAAATTCACCTCGCACCTTAAATTGCCAACGACATCTAGTTTCATTTTAGGACAATAACCTATTAAATTTTGAAGAAAAGTCCAAAAATACCCCTACTCCTAATATCCCACCTTTTACGAAACTATCATAAATCAGGAGCGTTTCGTAATAAGCTTAGAATAATCATACTTACTATCGTACTCCCACCGACACAAAACGGTCAACCTTAAGACGCGCTCGTATCCTGATAATAGTAATAAGCACAGATCAGACGAAACAGATCGATAATATATTATGAATAAAATACTAAGGTTAGAAAAGGAATAGGAAAAGAGTAATAACCGAATAGAATTCATAAATATAACTCTCTTTCTGCAGAAAAAAATGATGAACAGGTCCACAAAAATAAACTTTCACGTCGAAACTATCAGAATTTTCAGCGATAACACTATATTTTTTTAAGTATTACATAGCCAACGTATATTACTAAAGTTATAACCAGCAGTTTTTTCGATTCTGTTAGTATATATCGATAAATATAAAGAAAACGTACAAAATTAACGCATTTTCGCATTTCATCGTCCAATATAACAAGCGATTTTCAACCTTACGTAAAGCATCGTAGATTATATTAAAATTGGACCGCGTCTTAATGGTAATGTTGCAATATGACAAGTTTAAGAGATGGGAGAACGGATCTTCAAAAATTTAACACTGGAAAAATGAAACTTAGTCTCAAGAGTCACGTCAAAGTACGCGAATTTAGTGAACTATTTGATACTACGTCATCAAAACGTCTTTCGTAATGCATTATTATTTTAAGCTTGCTATATTGACGTGGTGGTACCAAATTTAATGGTGACATGAATACTTTAAGTGCTCCTTTACTACTGAAAAGGAGAACAGTCGGACATTCGGAAACAGCTAGTTATCTATTTTACGAAAGCAATTTTGCTTAAGCTAATGCAGAGATGCTTCGCTCGGGATTTGCACTCGCTCCATCAATTAATAAACAACTATTGAACGATTGAAAAATAAAGTAATTTTATATCGTTCGAAGTCACGTTGTGCGTCATAAAATTATGTCTGTTTCGTATTATTTTGTTGTCAATTTATGGCGCTAAAAGGTTACATCTGAAAAAAATAGAGATTTAGAGACTGTAACGATTTTTTTAATAAACCATTTTTAGTAAAATGGTTATGACCTTTACGTAATGATATGGTTTCCGTCCATGTGAGGAGACCTTCATTATTGGATAGTTCACTACAGCATGGGATGAAGAGTTAAAGAGCAAACTATGGTGTTTGATATTTGACATATCTAATTAGTAAAGTCCAGGTTAACTACTTTAAATTATTACATTTAAAGTAGTACTTACAAAGGTTTCAATATGCCACAGAAGACAAATTTGGTACGGCAAATTAAATAAAACTATTAAACATATGTTCAAAATGCATCATCTCTGCTAAAATATTAATATAAAGAATAAACAATCAGGTAGATTTTATCGTTTTATAGTAGGTACGTACCCGTAAATAGATAAAAGCGGTAAAGCATGAATATTTGTTTGTTCCATTTCCTGATCTTACAATCTTGCTACAAACCTCAAAACGTTGAGAACATTTTCTTTATCGCTCGTAGATTTTATCATATAAGTACAATTTACTTGGAGAGGTAAATGAAAAAGCTTTCCTCGTCTCAAATAAAAACGGAACAAATACTTAACGGCTTCTCTCTTCTGCTTACTTCCTTATTTTACTTTTAATCTCATTTCATCACGTTCTTATGATAAAAGTTCCGTGACTTTTTTTTTCGGTACGCTTTACGGTACATATAATTTTGGTCTGGTGTGTAGAGGTTCTAGATACGAGATATTTTTAGAAAAAAAAACATGTCTTATTGTTAAAATGTGACTCTGTTTATTTCTTTTAAGTACTTAAATAGTTTACATCTCAAACTCAACGTAAAACTGAGGAACATATTATGTAACCATACGTTATTTTCACTAATGATGAATTCTACTCTCTTATGTTGTTTTATTTACAAAACAAGTTGCATAAATCAGAATCTTTGGTATGTTAAAAAAATGTAGATACGTAGCACATTTTGAATTACATCACTTTCTCTTTTCAATAACGTAACATGACATACTTGTACTATACTGCCGTGCGATTCTCTAAGAGCAAACATCATTGGGTCTTTGAAAACATCCGTGAACAAATGACGAAATGACAAAAACGTTGGGAAACAACCTTATGTACAAGAGCGATATCTCATAAAGTATTTGACATCGGTGAGCTCGTCGACGAATCATTAGAGAATCGCACGGCTGACTACACTTTGAAGTATGGATCCTGTAGTAAATTATAAAAAAAATATGTTAAGATTATATAACAAATTTATTTTGTGCCAAGGAACAGTCCAGAAATTTAAATAAGGTAATAGTAGGTAAGAAAGAGTATTTTAAAAAATAATTAATATACTAATATAAAATCAACATAAATATATTAATGCTTTGAAAAAAAATATCAAATTACATATCTACTACAGATATTACCTATCTTACTAAAAGTGGTCGATATCACATCAAGCGAAATCCTCGTATTTTCTTAAATAACCGTGCAAACTCCGTCTTCTCCAATTTGTTTCGCATCCCGGTCCCAAGCCGTCCCGGGCCCATCCATCCGTCAAATTCATTTGCATCGCCGAGGCGTTATCTCATTACGGTCTCTCGATTTTCTTCTCCGTCATAAATCCTGTAATAATTCATAAGTATCGGAAAACACCAAGCCTCGAATTGACACGACAAAGCCGATACATATTTATGGAATTCTTTGTCAACATCTATCGTTGCGAATTATATCAGCTTATTGTTTGTTGATGTTTTTTACGTCTCAACATGTCGCTGGTAACTTTATCTGTGTAATCTCACCGTTTGGGTAAAGTAGGTCACCTTCATTTCCATTTTATCGATAAAAGCAGTATGCTTTGTAACAAAGATTCTATCCAAAGTTTTTGTTTGCGGTCCGGTTTCCATCGTTGGTATTTACCAAGCCACATAATAAAGTCGTGAAGCTTTTCTAGATCAACTTTGGGTCAACTTGGGTTATCTTCACTTGTTACTTGAAGACGATGAAGAATGTTCGTAGGTTAAGGTAAAGAGTTCCACTCTATAACTCAAACTCAAACTCAAAACATTTATTCTGTATAGGCCTACGGGGGCACTTAAAAAAAGTCATTTTACATTTTTTTTAAAATCTACAACCGGATCGGAACGCGACCACGACTGAGAAGATCCGGCAAGAAACTCAGCGGGCTTGTCTTTTTACATTTTTTGTATCGCCAATTTCTTAAATGACAAATGTTCGCTTATTTTTAGCTCCAGTGTGTTGCCCTACAACAGAGAACATAACAATGGTATCAGCAGGGCAATACACGCTACACTTTGACACCTTAAAACACGAGTAGGTAGATCCTGGAGTGATCAGTCCCAAGCTGTTTTATACTCCAAGTAATCCGAATTTTTTTTAATAACCTTTTTGACAGAGTTTAGTTTCAATAGACATTTGTCATTTTACATTTATTTTTTCTTAAATTTACAACCGGATCGGAACGCGACCACGACTGAAAAGATCCGGCAAGAAACTCAGCGGGCTTGTCTTTTTACATTTTTTGTATCGCCAATTTCTTAAATTATATAACAAGTGTTCGCTTATTTTTAGCTCCAATGTGTTGCCTTACAAAAGAGAACATAATAATAGTATCAGTAGGTAGGGCAAGACATGCTACACTTTGACATCTTAAAACACGATTAGTTAGATCCTGGAGTGATCAGTCCCAAGCTGTTTTATACTCCAAGTAATCCGAATTTTTTTAATAACCTTATTGACAGAGTTTAGTTTAATAGAAATTTTAAACTTATTAATAGGCAAATCTCGGATAACATTGGGAACTTTACTATAGATATTATATTATAGAATCGAATACATTGACACATAAAGTAATGACGTATCGTAACCATACGCGTCATGAATGGTGAAGCGAAACTCTTCATGTACAAAGGTGTAATTTCATCCATGCACCAATGTCGCAATGTTTTGTCGTTCTAGTTAAAATATAATACACTTTTAAAATGTATCTAGTTAAAGGTTAAATTAATAACTATTAATGATGAAGAACTAGTGACTACGTCGATGCATAATGATTTGAAATCTTATCCGAATAGTCCCACAGGTGAGAACAGTACGGCAGAACTTGGTTCATAAAAACTGAACAGTTGGTCCGATGTAAAGTACTGTCTCACCATTGCAGGGATCAGCTTTTTGGCTGCCAAACACGCTTTAGACTCAATGTCGAAGCCAGCATTGAATTGGTGCCTTTTATGCTGATGTGGTTAAATTGAGCCAGAATGCACTCGAGAATCTGTGTCGGGGGGAAAATATTAATGTGAGATAAAGATATATTAATACTATAAACATTAATATGTGAGGAACTGATCTCCACAACACAGGGAATCCTAGTGAGACCAGGGTTTACAAAAAATAAATAACTGAAACTGTTACATATTATGTATATTTACTAGTTTTAAGAACGTTGTAGTCATTATTGGTGGTTGAAGTAAATAATTCTTCATATATAATTAATCAGAAAAAACTGCATTCTTTATTTAATTAAGTGACGAGAGAAACATGTCGTGCTCCTAATGGTAAGCGCTATGTTTGCGTTATTACTGCTGCCCAGATCATAGAACTGTATTTTTGTGTGGCACTGCTTGTCACCCTGAATGGACGTCGGAGGGCATCGATGCAAGAAAACGAATTTACTATCCAAAAGCCTAGAAAAGCCTAATAAAAGGTAATCAAAAAATATCCAGAGCCACAAAACTTTGAAAAAAGATTATCTTTGACATAATGATGACTTTTGGATCACAGTTTTGCTAAAATAATACTCATGAACAGCACTTAAACAATATTTGTTAAAGTTGTTACCAGTAGGCTTTTCACTACTTACATCAATTGACTTTTTATTTTAAAGACCTGAAGAGCGTCGTAAGTAGTTGAGTGACTTCTTTAAACATAGCTAAGTTCCGTATATTTCCAGATATATAAAATGCTGATACTTGAAATATATAAAATATAACGTACTATTAAAGTGATGTAAAGAGAAGAAGACTAACTCAAAAACAAACAATTTAAAAAATTGCTGATACCACTTAATACGCAAAGAATGCTGTAGGTTATATAATTAGATGTTTAATAAGAAACCGCACTTTTGCTGTAAATAAAATAGTGTTAATACACGGTTTTTTCAAAATTATACCATAGTTTCAAATTTTTTGTCGTCGTAGCGATATGAGACCCAGACCATTCGACGCAGATTTTTTTCTGAATCTAGCTGTGTTCAGTCTACTTGCGTCATTCTTGCTACTTACAGCAAATATGTTTTCTCGTTAATATATACTTTAACTCCGTCACCTCACGGGAAAAATACTGCTCAATTATATGCATGCAATTCAACAAGAGTATTCAACAAATTTATACATACACCCGATGGGATATTTATATTTGACAGCAAATGTCTTAAAACTGCCTAAGATCTCTCTCCAATGCCTGAAGTGCGGGCTACGCTAAGCCCACGAAATCCTTGTAAAGCCTCTCAAGCCTAGAAGCTTCTCGACCCAACGAGTCAGTGTATCTCGGGATCCTTTCGAATGTTTAGCTCTTTTGGCACTAACTAACTTTTATGAGCAAATCTTTATAAGCCAAATACCTAAGGTGCTGATAATATATGCGCTCTATAATATAGAAAAGATATCGGAAAGCTTAGAGTTTCGAGAATTATATACTTTATAAACTTATGCATGTTCGGTGAAAATCAAACATAAACTTATAAAAATAACTGTCAGACGCTGAATACAATGGTGTACTAGTACAGGAATAGTAGTTAATTTGTGCGAAAAATAGTTTAGTGTACAAGAGATAGTTAGGTTCGATAAGGGTTCCAAGAATGTTTTCCGAATAAAACGAGTATGTGGTATCATACCACAAACAAAAAGTTATGACGCTTTAAAGGCAAGATTCCGGGTGATTAAGAAAAATACTTAAAAATAACATATCTAAACTACCGTGACACTTAGGACATAGAATCTTTCGGGGAAAACTAGGCATTGCCCCCCCCAACCCACCAAAAAAAAAAAGACGTGTGGCACTCGGGGACTGCCGCGGTAAAGCTATTGCATAGCTGTTTTTATCAACTTATGCAATTATAATTATTTAACCAATTCCATCTAGAGGCGAGTTGCTGAACTAAAGAGACAAGCGTGATATTTCAAAAAGTCATTAAAAGTTCTGCTATTCATCGATAGATGCCAAATCAACCTATGCAATTATAATTATTTAACCAATGCCATCTAGAGGCGAGTTGCTGAACTAAAGAGACAAGCGTGATATTTCAAAAAGAAATTAAAAGTTATGCTATTCATCGATAGATGGAGTCGGAGTGGGGGGGTGTTAGGTTATTTTCGTTACGGAATTTCTGGATTCAGTCTTCACGCTCAAGGCCCGCAATAGAAGCTATGCAATAGCTTAAAATCCTGTCGGTCCATGCACCAAACATCCTATATATAAAAATGAATCACCTTTTTCCTTAACTTGGGAACAAATTTATCGATTTGAATGAAATTTGGCAAGGAGATAGATTATATCTCCTAGCACCACGCGGGTGAAACCACGGGCACAGCTAGTTAAAAATAAACTCACCGAATGTACACAATAAACCATGTGTCTATAGATGATTAACCTAGTTTTGTTTTTTGTATGCACCGTTATGTAAGTACGTAAATGCGAAGTAGATGGTAAACAAGGTTGTTTGTAAACAAGATAGTTCAGTATAATTCGAAAGGTTCTAGTGCATTTGGGCTAGCATATAAGAGCACCCGGAGTCAGGCTGATTAAGTCAGATTTAACACAACATGGTCAATGCATCAAGAGTGCACACGGCCAGACAATAGAAATTTCATTGTTATAAAGACATTGACACTTGAGGGGCTAAACAAAATATATTTTTTTTGTTTTTTGTGATTAGGTTTCCTCAAGCTAGTCACATAGAAAACATTAGAAGGATACAAGCACGAGGTCCACTTTAAGTGGTAACCTCTGCCTATATCGGATGCATTCCTTTACATTTGAGGAACTGAACTGCGCCCATAACCCTGAGATATAAAGTTGTTAAGTCTCTCATGTAACCTGTAATTTCACTGGCACCCATAGCCTTCAAAATGAAACAAAGTAATACGAACATTGCTTCGCGGTAGACAGGTATGGTGGCAATGCTTCCCCGGACAAACTCGTTTACAGAGTTCTACTGCTAAATTTAGTTCAATGAAATAAAGTGATTGTTGTGAAGTGATGTTCTACAGCCTATAGTAAATTAGTATGGTTCAGGATGATGACGAAATTTGAATGAACTTCAGAGGTACATTGGTAAACCTGTATACTCTTCGTCATCCCGAAATTATTTAACCTAGTGAGCTCCCGACTATGATCAAACTTGCAAACCAAAGTTGCAAAAACCCCGCAAAAAAACAAGTGACTGTCGCTTTTTCGTTGATATTACCGATCTGGTATCTTTCAAATGATAATTTGTTATGTAAAAAAATTTATATGGCATACCTGTATGCCAAGGCGGCTTTACGAAATGTTTTTTGGCATACAGGTATGCCAAGGCAGCTTTACGGGTTAATTCCACCATACTTTAAGGCTGCGACAGAAGCGTGTCATAGAATTAGCGTGTTAGTGCTGTGTTCGTCGTGTCACCGGTTTCAAGAACGAGTGACACGACATTGTTTAAAAACTTCAGACCCATCTCGATTTTGAACTATAATACATACAAACTGTTTTCAAAACAAGCCGCGGGTTGGGGTACCATATCCACACGGTCCGTAGATTATACAGAAAACTGAGGTGTTCATCATTAAAAGACATCGATTCAATCCAACGATGAGCACATACATACAGCCCAGAGTATATCGTGGTGTTGAAATATCTGTATAGAAATGTCACCATAAAGTTAGATTCGATTGCAGACCAGTAGGCCGAGCACGAATATTAGCTTCAGTGTAACTCTATCGTATCGTTGATGTATTCAGTACAAACTACTATGCCCGTATGTGTGTGTGCCGTACTACTGTTTAATGATATCATTTAAAATATTACCTCAATAAGTCAACACAAATGTCCGATGTGTACGTGTATGAATAACCATGTAAACTCAGAATAGAGTCAAAGATAAGGAGCATACTACTTGTCTTCGACCTAAAGAAATGAGATTCACAGACATGGAATTATACTCACTTATTTCCCCGCGGGGGGCGGAATGGCGCTCGGAACGCTGACTATGCAGTTTTTTACACAATGAAAGCGACTGCGTTTGCAAACTCAACCCATGAGCTTAGAACTTTGTATGTACAAGACTGTACTCTTAACTCGTTACAACATTGTGGATATAGTCAGTCACATGTACCTAGTAATTGGAGAGGCCTATGTCCAGCAGTGGACTGCTACAGGCTGATGATGATGATGATGATGATGTACCTAGTCACAACCTGTGACTTACATTTATATTATATTCTACTCATCATTTATAACCGACTTCACAAAAGGAGGTTTCTCTAATCGACCGTATATATTTTTTTTATGTGTTTTTTGTTTGTGTACTTTTATGTGTAATTTGGTATACTTCCAGCAGTTTTTGAGTTACACTAAAATAGCTGAAAAGTGTTTCGCCTACTTTGATGATTTGATGATATCATCATTAACGGCGAATAACAAACGATCCCATAATAAGCAAGGGTCACTAAAAAGGGTGAATTTTTTTTAAATTATTTTTCCAAAATATGGAAGCGCATTCAACACTAACATGTGTGAAATAACTTGTCGAAGTCAGAAGAATAGAATATACTAAATAGGATTATAAAATTTAATTATAAATTTATCGCAGATTGCTGTTTGGTAAAAAAAATACATTTTATTTTGTGTTGTAGTATTGTTTTTAGTATATTTTAATATATATTGCGTGTATTGTTTTTCAACTATGTAATATATATAACAAAAGAAAAAAATAAATATTTTTATACTGTTATACTGCTGTTACTGTTTACCACTGTCTCTAAAATAATATTCTTTCTAACCTAAGGTTGTGTTTAAGAAATTGCTTCAAGCGCTAAGACCGTCTTTTGTACTATTATGTTTTTGTCACCTTATGTGTTTCTTTTATATTTCATGTTTTTCCATAGTGTACGTACACATAAAGAGTTTCTATATACGAGTATCTATTAGGCACCCACCAAGACAATCCTTCTAGAGTCTGTCTAATGAAAGTAGATACTGTAAAATCGCGGCAAATTCAAAAAAATGTTACTATGGCAACCCGTAAATGCCACCAACTTCTAAACGTTGGGGAATAGTAATGCCATACCCCGATTACAGTTTTCCCTAATCTTTGGGAAATACTTAGAATTTACTCCATGTATATGCTTATGATACAAAATTTTAATATTGTTTTTGTTTTGATGTTTTTTTAATGTTTTTCTTAGATGTAGTTTTAGTTGTTTTCATATCGTGTAGTTCTAAATTACAATGGAGTAAAAATAAAATAACAGTATACCATTATTAGTTAGTTAAATATTGTTATTACCAATTATTTCATACCTTTGGACACCTTGAATTTACCTCGATATGGAGTGTAGTGTCTGGAGGTGGAAACATTATGTATGACCATGTAAAAAGTTTCGAAAAAAAATCAAGTATCTACTTTCGTTACACATAGCCTACTACTCCATCGTTAGCTGTTATTGAATTTCTTTAAATCACCTTCCCCATGGCACCGGTGTAGCAGCAGGCCTAGACAAAATTCAACAGGCGTGTTTTCGCACACGCTACAGAGAAAAATGTGTCTACGAACTTAGCTTGACGTCTGTGACTTTTCTACAGGTAATGTCAACGCCATACATTTTGGAGTTGTCGTTTGGAGTTTTCGTTTGGCGTTAACGGAAACAGAAACATCTTTTGTCTATGCCTGCTAGTTTGCAAATCCTATTCTGGAATATCAAATCCTAGAATGTATACAGAGAGATCTTCTCACAAAGAGAACTCTCACGAACACGTTTTAAACCAGCTCGTATCATCGGTTCTGTTTGTACAAACAGAAACAATAGAGTTTTCATTCATCGTGTCACGTTCGAAGGCACCAAAGTAATCGTTACCTAGAGTATCGTATACTTTCGTCACATACAGAGCCGATCTTTTTCAAGAATTTATAATTATTATAAAAGTAAGTAAGTATATAACCACTCGAGTGGTTAAATACTTACCTTTCGATTACCCATATTAAAAAGTAAGGTATATATATAAAGTGAGCTTGATGGCCAGTCTTAATGCGATTGAAGAATATACACTAGATACTTGGCCCACACGGACAGCAGATAGAACACACCATTAGTATGCCCTACCATTTTATATTTGTTGCTTTGGCCATCTTGGTTGAATAAAACGACGTAATTCGTCTTTGCTTGTGACAAAATGTAGTATAAGGCAAGTTTTTTTTTGAGATTTACCCATCTCTTGAGATGACTAAATAACTTTCATCTTTGTGTAGAACTAGAACGGTTATAAATTTAAGTAGCAATTAAAAAAAAATGTTTGTATTGTACTCAATACGTTGCGTCATTCGTCACCTTGATTTTAAGGGTATTTTTTTTCTTGAATAGCTGGTTTATTTTCTATTTCACACGAAAAATGCTGTTTAAGAAAGTTGTTTAGAATTTATTTTCTTATAATTTTGGCGCTTATATTTTTTCCTAAGATCGATGTTTCCCGATTTATACCTAAAGAGGAGGTGAAATTTTGTTTGAGTAACAACTCATTTATTTTTAATATACTCGAAAGATAGATAAATAAACAAAATTATTTAGAATCGTATTTTCTACAATTTTGGATCTTATAAACTTTTTCATCGAAAATCTCCAATAAAATGTCTTAAAAGTCCTAGAAAAAAATATTGACAACCAAAATTATAGTAAATTTTATTCCTAACAATTTTCGACTATATTTTTTCGTGTGAAATTGATAATAAAAGAGTTATTCAAGAAACAAAAATTGATACTTACAAACAAGATGGCGGATGACACAACGGAACGAGTACCACACAAAATAAAATGTTGACCGCCAGTGACCAACGAATTCTGAAGGAAAGCTACTTACATTTTTTTCAGGGTCAAATTCTAATTTGACTGGGTGCTATTTTCGAGTTATTATTGACCTAATTTCCGAGCATAGATGATGAAAATTTTATTTTATCTTGCTTAAAAAATGACATCGGATCTAGCAAAAAATTCACAATGTTTTTCACAGCCTCTTTAGCAAATTTATACCGCGATCAGCGGATCCTCTCAAAGAGATTCACTGCGCTTGCAATTTAACTCGTGTGCTTAACGGCGTCGGTGCCATCCTCATCATAATTTAAGTCTCGTATCGTACACGGGTACTTGCACTATGTATAAAGCGTGTGATGAAACGCGCCGTTTTATAGGCGTGCTCAGTTAATGTAAGTGCTTTTGGTGAACGATTTAATATCTATAGGCATATTATAAAGTTGTACATTACGTAAAACCGTATTTATGTTAAAGTATCCAGTTAAGTGACTACTACGGGCCTCTGGTGTCACATAGTTGAAAAATAACGATACCAATAGATCTTTAACACATCGTTACCTGTATGAAATAGGTACATTCTATGGATAATAAAACAAAGCGGACGAGGAATATATATTAAAGCATTAGTTTGAATAGAAAAGATATTGAAAAAATCAATAGTTTCCGTAAAATACCTCAGACAGGGTCACATTGCTAGACTAATAATCTTATGTTGCTTGTTGCTATTTAAATATTCGCTTCATGATTTTTTTAAATTTTATAAGTTATTATTATTTCATCGAAACATAGATAACTCATCGTTTGCTGACTTATCACGATTCTTTAGTTCACCATAAAAAAACTTCGTTAGGCTACGTGAATAAAATTTGTATGCTGATTTCAAGCCCATTCACCATATAGAGAAAATCCCGAGCTCGAATTCCAATTCACGTACTAAATTTTCAGTCAGAACCACTTGCACAAATATTGTGTAGATTTCGCGTTGCGCACAAGTAATATTTGCTTTAAACTCAATGTGAATCCTTTACTTAACTTACTCTATAGCTAGAAATTGTGCCGTCTGGGTTAGACAGGTAAACCACGACTGAGTAAGACAGGTAAGCCATGTCTAGGGAAGGCAGATGAGCCACGTCAGATGTACGTATAGTCTGCGTCTCAGAAAGGAACAAGAGCGCAGGTTTAGTTTACCCTATGTGTGTTGTTAATCCAGTGTCTCATCTACCTCCATACCAAATTTCATCAAAGTTGGTCCAGCCGTTTGAGCGTGAAAGAATAACAAACATCTATTCATCCATCCATCCATCCAATTTTTCACATTTATAATATTAGTGGGATTTATTGAGGACCGGTCTATTCTGTGCAATACGCCAACGCGCTTGAAGGACGTAAAAAGCTCACAGATACACTTCAATATGGTTTCAGTAGTTTGCATTGGGTATGAATTTCCAAAGAGATAAGGCACCTTCATGATCGTCACAGTCTAAAATGAATTCCGCAAAATCCCCTAGGTAGGTATTCCAAATTAATCCCACTCAGATAGGCGGCTTGTATCCAATATTGGATTAAAATAAGCCGAACAAAGCACAAAAGAATGGCAATAATTTTTTTCCTCTCCATCTCTCTACATTTGCCATTTCTTATTCAGTACATTTTTCGATTTGTTTAACGTAATTTCACTTGATTTTAGACCTCTTTTCAAATGAAGAGACGCTTTGTTTCGTCCCTTTACGATACTTTATCAGTTCAAAAAAGATATTTTTTTAAGAATTTGCGTAAATCCACGGCGTATTTCGTCTTCCTATTTATTTCTTATGTTTATTATGTGACATAAAAATGGTTTGATCATACAACCGTTTCGCGTTATTTAATATTTCTTTTGATCATTTGTGGCCGACATTTCGTACCACAAGCGTTTTTGTAGGAATACAAATGTTGGTTATAATGCGATTGGAATATTCCTATATTCTCTATAAAAAAACATTTTACTTATCAAATTCATGGTGAAAAATCCGTTATTATAAGTAATAAGTCATGTATTGATGATATTCTTCGTGACTGACTCGTACTTTCTTTGACTTTGTAAAATGGTATCCGTATAGTTTCAAGCTTAAAAATGGACTGCTTTTCACAAAATGTATGTTGCCAAAGCTGGCTGATTGACAAAATGACAGTATAGACCCCCTATTACGTGAAATAGGTAGTTCATCTTATCTTCTATAACAAAAACAATAGACTGTTTTAGACTTTCGTGGTTGTTAACTACATCATAATTAGTACTCACGGGATGTACACCACGATTAGGCGGGTTTTGGAGTTCCCGATATTTCGGCGCAGTTACATGCACCATGTTTACGGGTAGACTGAATATGCGGGTGGATGTGAAAAAAGTTCGAAGTTTTAAGAGTAGACAAAACGGTCTACCCTCTTTCACACTCTTTTACTGCGGATACCACTGGCCCTCGAATTCGATTGTAAGTCTCGAAGCTTCGAGACACACACACATCCACCCGCACATTCAGTCTACCCTTGAACATGGTGCATGTAATATCAGGAACTCTAAAACACGCCTAATCGTGGTGTACATCCCGTGAGTACTAATTATAAAGAACAATAGAAGAAAAAAGGCGACTGACATCAAAAGGTGCATCGCCACTTCTCTATAAACAATCATATGCCAAGTTATATATTTATCAATCTTCTACAGGTCGCGTGGATAAGAGCAGATGACCAGACAATCCTGACGCTGCATACCCGCCTGGTTACACACAGTTCCCGGTACGCGGTTACGAACGACTCACCCAGGTCTTGGCAGCTCCATATAAGGCCTCTGAAGGTCGAAGACCGAGGGTGCTACATGTGCCAGATCAATACGAGTACTATGAAGAAACAGATTGGTTGTGTTGATGTATTAGGTAAGTCACAAAGTTATAGTTAAACATAACTCAACCAGTTAGTAACCATGATGAGTTTTCCAGTTGGTAATAATAATCGAGCTGAAACCATAATTTTACAAAATTTCGAAACCTGTAATCTCTAAACCTTTTAGTTAGTAACCCTTCAGTGAAAATATAATAGAACAGCATCTACAAGTATGACTAGTGATATGTATGCTTTTCAATATATATTTGTATTTATATAAGTGTAGAACTTTAAGACAATAATAGATAAAGAAACTTCTCCTTATTCTGACTTAAGTTTTTCAGTTGTTACAAGTTTACTGTGTATTAAGTAAAAACTACGAAATCGCACATCGCGCACGTGCATATGATTTGGGTACCTACGCAAGTTGTGGAATCGACAATTGACCACTAAAATCATGAAAAAAAACTTAACAATTTTTGAAATATTTATCTAAAATATTTCAATAGTCCATTGAACCAGTTAGAGCGATAATTAAAGAAATATAAATTGATCTATCGAAAATCGATCTATTAAAGAAATATAAATTGATAAGAGTTTACAATACAGATATGTACATAGGCGAACTTAGTGGTAATTCGCATTTTCTTCCAGCTTACTTTTAAAAATATGTTATTAAATTTCTACACAGATATTTAAGGTAGAATATCGATACAAAAATAATAGTAAATAACGAACAATGCTATATAATAACATATTTACTATAGCTATACAATGTAGGTACATAATTATCAGTATACAGATATATAAATAGTATACATATTCAAAAAGGTCAATTAGGGATAATATTTTGCAAGGAAAGTTAATGTTGACAAAGTTTGTGTTTGGAAGTTTCCAAGGAAGATGCTTTGCTAATTTCCACAAGCGAATTGCAGTGACTGTAAAAACGTAAGTGTAAAAAGTGGAATTACGTTGAAGAAACTCAAGTAGATGGTAATTTAAGGAGCACATAGAGCGTCAAGAGATATCAGGTCAATCTTTCGTAGTCCATAGGGATTCAACATCCAGTTTAGTCTGGTGAGTAAAGTCCAAGATGGTCAAGAGTAAACTAAGGTTTTGGATCCGATTGACATCCAGTCAAGTCATATCATCATCACTAATACGAGTATAAAGTTAACCGACTAAAGGTAGCAGCGTATTTTTTTAGATTCATATTTTAATATTTTCCAAAACGTACGACAAGCGCGTTAAAAACATATTGATTTGTTTATATACTCACTCTGTTCTCAAACATCGTGTTGTTAATATGATCAAACTTTTAAGCGTCAAAACAGTTTTCAGACAATTGGTACTTCATTTTATTTATTCTTTGTATTGAAATTTAGACAAAAGTTCTGTCTTATAAATTGATGGGTTATTCTCTTTACGTCGAATTCTTCTTATCACATTTGAAACTCAAGTTGTTTCTGTTTCGGTACGTGACAATATTTTGAAAGCGGTTCTATTTGCATGCGGTAACAAACAAAATAATTTCATTTTCTAGTCTCCGACAAACAATATACTTGAACAGACTCTCCGTGAACATTTTCAAGCACTTCAATGAAATGAGAAAATTCCAAAAACTTATAGTGCTGAATAGACACTTTCTTTGAAAGGTCGATGACACGAAGTCGTCTTTGTTAGATATTATTTTAAACTTTAGTCGTAACTGTTATTTCAGTTCGCGTTGGATGATCAAAGAAAACATTCTTTGCTTTAATTAAATCATTGACAAATAATCAAAAACATACAAAGTTAATTAAAACGTGTTGTTAGAATGCATAAAGAAAATGAAGCCATGTGATTTTTCGTTGAAATATTGAAAATATAAAAGATATAAATTATCTTCTAGAGGAAATTGAATATGTGACTCTAGAATAACTAATAACTTTGCCAATTAAGTTCTATACAATAGACCCACTAGACGCTTAAAGTCGGTTACAGTTCCACTAGCATCTGAATTGCGAAATCTGCGTTCCGGAACAAACCGCGCTCTGCATGCGAATTTCATTTTACACATTTGGAAGGCATTATCAACTTATACCATGGCTAGTTAGCTCAGTAGGACTCTTCCTTCGAAGTTTGGTGTCTTAGGTTTGATTCCAGGTTGGGGCGAATATTTGTGTAGAATTAAGCATACATGTTACTTGGATCGTAGATCTTTGTGATGTCTGATGATGAGTGTGTCTCTCCGGCAACTCGGAGAATTTAAGTGAGTTAACGTTATTTTTTTGTTTATTTATTACATTATTACCATAAAAGATGCTCATACTGTTAAAGCGAAATTCCTTCAAGATAGTTAGAGGTTAATTAAGTAAAACATAAAAACGGAAGCCCCGTGCAGTTACAGTGCCCTCTGAGCTTTTAATCGAAATTTAAAATTCGAGGTTGTTTGTAACTGGTATAAATCAACGACTAATTTGGCTAATTACGTGAGTAAAGTCGGTTTTGATATTAAATGAATATGGAATAAATCATTTACCTACTAAGTTACATTTATGAATGCAAATCGAGTATATTTAGATTTGAGTCAATTTTGTATATGTATTTTCAGTACACTATATTTTCGTTATAACAGCAAGTTATTCGCCATCACAACGTAGCAAGCAGCGGTCCGGCGGATGAGAAAAAATTGTCTAATAGTATTTTTTTTGTAAAATTGGATATACAAAATTAAATTAGTTTTTGGCGGATTAAGCACAAGCAATATAATGTATCTACGTCCCACATTGGAAACGCGAAAAAATATTTCTCAAGGATAAGTATCTCTATTCATGTAGGGGAGCATAAATATGCCAATTAAGTCCGTTTATTTGGCCTATCCATCCTGGGACGCCGTAATCATGATTCATGGGGAAAACAACGTCTGGAGGTAATGGGAATTGGGGTAGGATATAGAGAAACTATTACCCTCGTAGTGTGTTATACGTATAGGCTGTTAAAGATTACCTTTGTCAGTATAAACAAAAATCAGACAACGTATGGTCTTGTGTTTTCAAAGGGATATTGTTTGACTACTCGATATGTAATTGATAATAACAAACATTTATTTTGTTTTGTGGTTAGAAAAAATAACTATAAAGTATAAGATTTACATGAAAGTAGAGTTTTTTTATGTCATTAGGAGGCCGTTCAAGCACAAGGGTGTTAAGTGGCAAACAATGATTTTGACAGATGATTTTCGCCAGTAGTGACGAACTGCACTGTGTTAACTCCGAGTGATTAAGTTGTCAAGTCTCATGTGCCTGTAAATTTCGCTGGCACCCACGCCCTTCAAACCATACTATCCCACTTCCCACTAATATTATAAATGTGAAAGTTTGGATGGATGGATGGATAAATGGATGTTTGTTACTCAAAAACGGCAAAACGGCTGTACGGATCTGGATGAAATTTGGCACAGAGATAGATTACAGTCTGGAATAGCACATAGACTACTGTTCATCATCATCAACATCTATCACCACGCGGGTGAAGAATCGTAATATTCTTGGGCACAGCATAGAGTATAGACAAAATAACAAGATCTCCGCCCACGACAAGATCGTAATGACAGTTCTGTCAAAGTTTGTGTCAGTTTCTGATAGTTAAGTCAAAAGCACGCTATTGTTTTGACACCTCGATACACTAGACTTGCTTGATGACTGTCAAGGGTGATGAAATGTAATGACAGTTTTTTTTCCATTGTGATTAATTTTATTATTTGTATGTACGTAGGTACTGTCTTTTATTATTAGTGTTCACTGATTGATTTACTAATTATTTAAATTTACTAATACTATTAAAGCAATTGCATTTGAACATGTAAATATTTTATGACATTTTGGTATAAAGATTGTAGATAAGAAGTTATGGCCTTGGAGAAGATACTATTATATAATAATAATAATAATAATAATAATACTACATGAAGTATTCGTACTCATCCTGCGCATACGAAGTCGCGGGCACCACCTAGTAGAACTAGAATATATAATATATATATATATATATATATATATATATATATATATACTATACCTATACGAACACTTCTGCTTTGCGGTAGAAATAGGCATGGTTGCAGTACTTCGGACGGACTCGGTCACGACGAGTTCTACTGCGATACCAGCTTATGGTAACTTAGAGCCATACCTATGTCACATGACACCTTGAAACTACAACAAGTGTGATTGCCATCAGCCGCGCAATTCTCTAACGGCCGGTCCCAATAATCTATCTATCACCGGTTTACCTTACTAGAGATAGCTATTTGACACTTTTTGTATGGACGTTATGTCAAATTTCTATCGGTAGTAAGAAAAACCGTGGATAGATAGATTATTGGGATCCCCCCTAAGAGCAAACATCGTTGTATCTTTGACAACATCCGCGAAACAAATGACGAGATGACAAGAAACGTTGGAAAAGCAACCTTATGTACAAGGGTGATATCTCATGTATTTGACATTTGAGCTCGTCGACGAGCGCATCGA
The DNA here is from genome assembly GCA_917880725.1 of Selenia dentaria. NCBI lineage: Eukaryota > Metazoa > Arthropoda > Insecta > Lepidoptera > Geometridae > Selenia > Selenia dentaria. The sequence continues at coordinate 21,681,153 of OU862890.1, forward strand.
ACTATTAAAGAACGAATTATTACAGAATCGCACGGCTGGAAAGTAACCGTCTCGTCACGGACTATTTATTACCTATTATTCACAAAAGTATAAAAAGGGAGTATAATCTAAAGTGAAATACCACTCTTCTATTCACTGACTTCAAAAGTTTAATTTCGGAATATTAAAAATATGGTATAGATAACTCACAAAAGATTTTTACAGAGGTAGAATTCAAGGCCCTGATTTATATATTTCATTTACACACTAAAAAATCTAGATTGCGTAAAATATTTCGAAGTAATAATAATGTGTAAAATATTTTCTTTTATATGGATTGGGATGTTATGGTTGGGTAAATTCTGAAATGCTTATGAAACTTAATCTGGATACACAATCTCCAACGCTTGGAGTATTTCAAGTTCTTATATACTTCAATTTTTTTCAGACAGGGCCAAATTAAGAGGTAAACCTAGAAATAACTTTAATTAATTTTTAAATTAAGTAATTGTGTTCTTGGTTTAATTAATTAAAGATATTTAAATACCTGTAAAATTGATTTAGTTAAGAAGAACGCCAAAAGATGTAGCCGCGTGCGTGAAAACATTATTATAAATTAAGTTGGTAAGGCAAGGTCGTAAACCAAATTGATACTAATAAAAGCTATTCCTTCCCAACTAAAAACGCCCCCGTTATTTTCCTGAATTTACTTATCCCTAATCAATCGAATCTTGTGAGACAACAAGTCAAAATTTAAGTAAAAGCCTACTTATTTAGACTTATCGAGAGGTTCGTTTACGTTCTGCTATATGTAGCAGAACGCCAAAAATAAAAACCGCCTAAATCGCCAGCGTGTGGAAGGGTAATTAATGAATGAATAAGGGTGAATAAAGTAATTAATCTATGGGTTTTTGTATACAATAACTTGAACGGACGAATATAGATTTTATTCAATACATTTCATAATAAGGATAAGACAAGAATCTAGATAGTTGATAATGTCAAGTCTAGGTTTTTATTTATATAGGGTGTTTGGTAGAGGGACCGACAAACCAAATGAGCGTGTTCGGGGGACCACTTGGAGAATACAAGTTGGCCAAAAAAATCCCCGACCCCCCAATATGTTTAACTTTTTTTTTGTGTTTTTCCCTTTTTCTCCGAAATTGTACCTATTTACCACCATAACATTTGTAAAATCTGTTTTAGACCGGATGTTTTTAGTTGAATTTGGTCTCTAATACACCTTCAGGCCACGCAAAGCAAAGCAAAAAAAAAAACAAAACAGAGCTAACTAACTGATTTAGTTAAAAAAAATTGGGGTGTCGGGGTTTTTTTTTGGCCAACTTGTATTCTCCAAGTGGGCCCCCGAACACGCTCATTTGGTTTGTCGGTCCCTCTACCAAACACCCTGTATAAATACTCGTATATACACTAACTGAATAATTCATTTACGCGGATCAAAAACTATATACAATATACTATAAATCATAAACTATACAACAAATAATGGACTAGCACTCATGTAATTTTGTCGATATCTTGACATTTTAATTTAATAAAAACGTACCAGCCTCTTGAATCGATCTACATGAGGTTTAGTCATTAAGAGGATTGCATAGCTAGTACTTTCCATGCTAAAAGAGAAAACTCTTTTCTACCTCTTAACATTATCCGATTTCAATGATTTTTTTTTCATGGAATCATGGCATTGTTTACTATACCCGTACGTTTTGATTTTTTCAGTTTTTTTAAGTTCTAAAAAGGAAATTTATAGTACGTACGGTAGAAAAGAGTTTTCTCTTTTAGCATGGAAAGTACTAGCCACGGAGCTCAGCTCCGTGGTACTAGCTATGCAATTCTCTTAAAACAAGTTGTCCGCGGATGTCAAGGTTGCCATATTTAGAAGTTGTCCCTTTGCAAACAAAACACGATTGGATTGCCAACGTAGTAGTTTGATACGGGTCGGTTCATTGAAGTACGCGAGTCTATAGATGATTGTTATTCCTAGTAATCCGTCCTAAAGATTTGGTACATTTTATTAATGTATAATATGAATTTAATCAAATAAACTAGAACCCATGTCATTATTTTTTTATTTAAGCGTGTGAATAAGAGGCATATAGTAAATACATTTTAATATACTGTTTTGATGAAAACAGTCAGTTTTACATGAAACAATAAATACAGAGGTTTTATGCTCTATAAAAATAGTTTTCATTACTTCTATGGATGCTGATTCACGTATTTAGTTAGCGAATTAAGTGATAAAAAAGTAACACGATATTTAAGGTTTTATCGAACTATGATTTGATGAACTATGATGAAGCGCCATTTTGCACATAACAGTGCTGTGTCATCCAGAATTAAAAGTTAAAGGTGGAATATACGAGTACTTATTATTTTTACATTATTTTGTGTAATTTAAAATATATAAATACTGTTTTATATGCAATATAATACTTTATTGTTTGTGTACACCACTTACCTGTTTCAATTTTAGCAGACTCAACCCTAAGGTTGCCTGTAAGAGATCGATTTCATAAGCCCGCCCTTTGGTACTGTGTGGACTTAAGTTTCTTTTATAAAATGATTTCTATTTTTTGTGTACAATAAAGCATTTGTAATGTGTATTATACTTACGATACTTATATTAAAGTTCAGTCTTACGCTCGCCATTAAGTTGCAGACGGCATTTAGTCTCATTTTCCCGCTTTGTGCAGTTCCCATAAAATCCAAACACATTAAATATAGTAAAAGAAAACACATCGTTAATAAATGAGGCCAAAGAGTCACGATCTCTTTTGCCATTCAATTTATATAGATATACAGTTATCAAACAGAAGAAACCCTTATCCTTACTTACGATACTCAATGTAATTTTGAATATAGTAAGGTAATGCAGTCCAACGACGTCTTTATTTTAAACACTTCTTTATTATATGCTATAAAATTTTTATTTTACGCTTATCTTTATTTTAAGACGAAATATATAAAAATCAAGAAAAATAATCTAGAACGTGGCAACTGCTTTACAGCGTCTTCCACGATCTCAAGTGAAAAAGTGCTCGCCGCGCACGTGTTATTGACGTCACATGCCGCTTCATTCGATTGTTCGAAATAGCATCAATTAAAAAGCGCTTCATTAAAAAACCGATTGCGACAACATCAGTGTAACATTTAATTAACAGTAAACCCGATTCCCTTGTAACCTAAGAATCCCTTATTAGGAAACTAAAATCTGTTCCTTTCATTTCCGTTTGCCCATATTTCCACAACTGTTCGTACCTGCCAATACGTCTGTCGACCTACTTGGCTGGCAGCCCAGGCCAGCGTCTTTATTCCCAATATTAACCTTAGGTCGAAGGCAATCTGTTACGATGGCTGGGGCGGAAGAATGGGGCAGTTACATACAATTGAATTATCACCATTATCCTAGTCGTTATAGATCAGAAGTTCTGTGCAAACACTATTGGGTGCTGTTGAGTATATACAATTTATATATATAACTAATAATAGTGCAACACCATTTCTTCTAGAATGTTATGCCAATGTTGGTTTAAACGTTTACTCTAAAGAGATAACAAGCAGGTTTCCGTTGTATATCATACGTAATAAATATGTTTATATACACTCAAATCGAAAAATTCGAATTACGAATTCAAAGACAGTTCTATACAGACGCACTTTATAAACGCATAATATGCGTTTATAAAGTTTATAAAGTTTGTTATGAGTTTTATTATTTTATGTATATTATACATAAAATTAAGAATAAAACTCATTATAGTACCGCTATCTTTTTTTATTAATTCATTAAACTAGTCTATGGTTGTAGGCTGAATATGAAAATAAAAGCGCACGCATGCGCAGTTCGAACTGTGAAAAAAATGGCGCACGCATGCGTAGTTTGAACTTAATTTCCCGCGCTTTCCATAATTTTTTTTGCCGATCGTGTTTTTGTGATCAGGATTCCAAAAAAAGTTTACTAAAATCCTGTAAGTGATTAAAATATGATTGGAGAAGAGAGTAGTGACGGCGAGATTTTCACTCCGCCAGATATTCTAGACGCGACATCGGCGTTAACTGAAAGTCTCCTCCAAATAAATTACTTCCTTGTAACCTACCTACTTAGTTTAATTTGTGTTTTTGTAATCAGGATTCCAAAAAAGTTTACTAAAATCCTGTAAGTGATTAAAATATGATTGGAGAAGAGAGTAGTGACGGCGAGATTTTCACTCCGCCAGATATTCTAGACGCGACATCGGCGTTAACTGAAAGTCTCCCCCAAATAAATTACTTCCTTGTAACCTACCTACTTAGTTTAATTTCAATTTTTCCTATGAGTAAAGATAAATTAGTGTGTGATAAACAGACTCTCGTGTTTTAATACCCCTTCTTATATGACAGTTGCATAAACTACTATTACCAAGAAAAGGGTAATACGTGTGTTAAAATAAATGTATTACCGCATGCATTGTACACTAGTAAATAAATTAAGCTACTCGTATTTATGGAGGGAGAGAAGGCTCATTGGAAACTGCAAACTTTATTTACGCTTAACAGCTACGCCATCGTGCTCACTTTACAGCATAACTAAAGTTCATCTCATGGTGTGTTACTATAAAGTACCTAAATTTAAAAGGCTCTATAAAAAGTCAAACAAAATTTAAGCAATGACTCAGACGCCGGAGTCTGGAGAGAGTAGATTTATTGGAGAAAAAAACCTTCGTCTCCGGCTAAGGTAGCACTAATAGGACTAGTCAAGAATGTACACCTTTCCATATTTCAAAATGTACCAGGTATTGTTTTACATAATACCTATATTGATTTTTTCATAAACTTAAATTACACACAGAAGATTAGCCATTTGAAGTGGCAGTGGGCAGGGCACATAGCACGCAGAACAGATGGCCGATGGGGCCGAAAGGTTCTGGAGTGGAGACCACGGACCGGCAAGCGCAGCGTAGGTCGTCCACCGACACGGTGGACAAACGACCTGATTAAGGTCGCAGGACGACGTTGGATGCAGGCCGCTTCCAACCGGTCCTCAAAAATCATGGGGGAGGCATATGTTCAGCAGTGGACGTCCTACGGCTGAGATGATGATGATGATGATGAAATCACACACAAGCAAATATAAATAAAAAGACAACTATCATATTTAATAGGACTAGTCAAGAATGTACACTTTTCCATATTTCAAAATGTACCAGGTATTGTATTACATATATTGATTTTTTCATAAACTTAAATCACACACAAGCAAATATAAATAAAAAGATAACTATCATATTTAATAGGACTAATAATGTAAGTAAGAATGTACACCTTTCCATATTTCTCAACGTACCAGCAGGGCTATTATGTACTCGTATCTCGGTTGCTAACAAATGATGATTGAAATCTTGAAAAATGGCGGCTCTATGTCAGTTTTGACAACTCCAGTAAGCAAAAATGTTAGTAAGTTGATGACTGGAGCTGACAAATGTGACATAGAGCGGCCATTTTTTTCGATACCAATCAACATTTGTTAGCAACTGAGATACATAATAGCCGTACAGTTATTGTATTACATATATTGATTTTTTCATAAACTTAAATCACACACAAGCAAATATAAATAAAAAGACAACTATCATATATATGACTAAAGATTTAATGTTATCTGTATTTCAATAGACATAAAGTTGGGGCCGCATCAGCGCAGACGCTAAGTTTGTGATTTATTTGATGCCGCTATTGAATTATAAAGTTATCTACCAACGTCTGTGGCAGTCTCGGTCTAGATATGTTTTGATGAAGTACTTCTTTATTTTCAACAGACTTCCAAAAAGGAGGAAGTTCTCAATTCGACTGTTTGCTCTTTTTTTGGTTTGATTGAGAACGGATTGGGATCATTCTTTTTTTATTTGAATGCAGAATATTTATCATATTTATCACCCACGCGCCTCTTGTTGTCTTCCAACCACTTGATTAATAAGACCTTACTTAAGAAAATCACGTTAAAAAGTATGTAAATACATTTTTATGCGAAATATGGCCTGATATAGTTAGAATTGTATCGTCAAACGTGTCGCCCCAAATTTTAAAAAAATGAAGGTGATTGACCAAGTGCTTTGTATTTTTTACATCAGGGTTATCGAGGTTTCCCTCCCTCCGTTATTCTTTATCCTCATTACTGATGGTCGTCACCTCCTCCACCAAGTATTCGATCTTTAATTATTGAGCGCCATCTCGAACGGTTGCGGGTGGTTTGCAGAGCCTCGTGTACTGGGATCTCGAGTGTGGAGCGTATCTGGTCGGACCAACGCATCGGATTGCGACCCCCAGATCTTGTTCCTTCTATTTTGCCAGTGACCATCAGTTTTTCCAGATTGTCACCATCTTTTCTGGCTGTGTAACAAAAGTACTCAAGATTTCTCTTTAGGCATGTTGATGAAAGCTTGACTCTGATATGCAGTTGCTTAAGAATGGAGACGTTAACCCGATGCGCCGTCCAGGGTATTCGCAGCATCCTTCTCCAGCACCACATCTCGAATGCGTCAGTGCGTTTACGGTCTGATGCTTAATTCCATCCAGGGTCCATGTCTCTATTTAAAACTGTAGCAATATTACTCTGATTTGAAGACGTATATTGTTGTGATTCATATAATTCTATCATCGTCTGCTCTTATCAGCCTAATTCTAATCAGCCTTTTATTTTTAATAACATTTAACTAAACTGATATCGATAATGGATGTTAAATCAAATTGCGAGACATGAAATAATCTAATCAGTTTATTACTTAATAATAAGTGATTGTTTGAAATAATTTATGCTAGCTACGTCGTCATTGACCAGGCGGACAGACGACATGATAAATATCGATGAACGACAAAATGCGTGATGGATGCAATCGCCTCTTCCAACCGGTCCTTTTGAAGATCTCGTCCTGAGGTGACGAGTGCAGCACAGTGATACGCAAAAAAACTATTGTAAGCTCTGAGTGTTATATATATATATATATAGATAGATAAATAATACTTTATTGTTCACAAAAACATAACAACATGAAGACATATTACATTTAATGTAATAATTACAAAAACTGTGTCACAATGGGCGGCCTTATTGCTAAAAGTAATATCTTCCAGGCAACCTTGATGAAAATGTATATTTAAAATTCATCGACATAGGCGCGTTTTTAAAACATAAGTAAACATGGATATAAAAAACAATGGAAAAATAACAATAACATAGCGAGATAATACAAAAAGGATATAACAATACGTACTCTTGTAATATCATATTATTACCATGTACACGAAAAGTGTCATACCCAACAATAAAAATACGTTACCAATAGGTATAAATACCAAAATAATAACATAAATACATAAACCTGAGGCATTCACAGGGACAATAAAAAAGTGGAGTGCAGTATTATATGTTTAGATATAATTTTTTTATTGGATCCTTAAAATTTTTTATAGATGTTGTACGTCTAATTGAAATAGGTAAGGAATTCCACAGAAGAGTGGCTTGGACAGTAAATGAACCATTGTAAAAAGAACTTGAATGTGGAGGAATCGCAAGAACAAGATTTTCTGATGACCTTAGTGAAGAACAGTTAAGGAAGTTAAAGCGTTCTTTAAGATAGTATAAAAGGTTACTTTATTGGTCCCAACAGTAGGGCCGTCAGGCGTTACTTTGCTTGCATTTGCTTTGCTTTACACTGCATCTCTATCAAAAGCATTTTTCCAGAGGCAGTGTCGCTAAAATATATATTTTCATATCGTTGCCGTAATAATACTACGTGCGTAACTATACTAAATGCAACGTAATGCACGTGTATTGCGTATGTACACCACATAGTTTTACATGTAATCGATCCTAAGGAAAATTAAAATCATAACTAATTTAGTAAAAGCGAAATTTTTTCCACTATAAATAATTTTGGGTATTTGGCAGGGTGCCGAAGAAGGGTACTTTTAATATCATTAAGTAAGTCACGCCCGTTTCCGGCACTTTTGGGTGGCAATTGCAACTTTGATATTACAAATGTCCAATAGCAATACAGGCGTGAATATTGTTCACGTATATTATCGGTGCAAATCACTAGTGCCATTACATGGTTTCACAAATCACTCATAATAGTAATCTACTCAATTAAAAATACAGCAATCCAAAAGTGCTATAAATCAAATTCAAAAACTTGTAATAGGTACTTTCCTCAAACTTAGAAAATTTAAATTGCAATTTATCATTTTAAATTTTACGCTTAAAATTTAAATAATGTATAATTTCAATCCACGTTTCACAAATCGTTCTACAGTTAAAATTCTAATGCAAAACGAATCCCGCTATCCCAAACATCTGTTAAGTGGTACGTGCCGGCGCGCCTATCCAGTATTCTGATAAACCAGGGAACGATTTTGATTGTAAGATCTGGAATGAGCCGTGTTGTTACAAGATATTATACAATAGTTATAGCATTCCAAAAATTAAATGTGTGTAATACTCACGTTTAATATAAATCTATAATAATAAAACAGCGTTATTGACACTTACCTACGCGTTGTATATTTATATATAATTGTCGATATCACGACCGACAATTATTTCGGCTTCGTCCGGAAGCCTTCTTCAGATCTTGAGTGGATACCTCAGTGCGAGAAAGGACTCAAGGATGTTTCGTTTGTCGATCATGATATGTTTATATATTGTTTCCCGTTTTGAGTGTTTTCGAGTTTTGACGTGTAATGGTGGTGGATTAAATTTTCGCAATGGTAACCAAGTGTAAGCAATGTGTACAAAATCATGAAATGTTATTTTTTTGCAAACGCCGTAGAAAGTTTTAGTAATGCATCCACCGCTTTACTAGACCGTGACTTAGAGGAACTAATGACAGATATATATATTGTGATTGACTTGACTCTGACTACTTGAATAACAATTTTACTAAATAGTGAATTTAATGAACTTAAAACTATAAGTTTCAACATATTAACTCAAGGAATGGTAAATGTACAAATGTACGAGTCCACATATAAAGAAATAACAATAATAATAGTAACGTATAACATTATTGTAATATTTATTTGTTTATTTATTTATTTATTAATATGAACGCACTTGCAATTATACATATTATTAGTTCTTAAATGAAACAAAACAAAGTCTTAGCTAATAAAGTAATTTAAAAATAAAATTATATATATAATGTCAAACTTAAATAATAATACTTAATAAAATGTCATATTAAATATTATTCACAAAATGTCAGCATTAAATTTACAATATTAGACCAACTATCGTTAAATATGTCACAGTCGCGAAACAAAAAAAAAAATATGCATATAGTAGAATTTTATTGTTATGTTTTATGTTACTTAGTTTATCTGGAGCAAAAAAACTGTTTGTACCTTAAAAAAGTTTTATTATTGTTAGAATGCGGGATTTTCATTGCCCTACACACTTTCTATTGCCCGTACCAAGATGGATACGAAATTAATAAAATTTTTGTTTCGTTCAAACTGTGGACCATAATTGTAATATTAGTTTAAAGAATCGATGCCACTGATAGGCATTGTGTTTTTTTGTTTGTGTTGTTTGCCAACGTAAGATTAATTTCTAGACTCTCTTTTATTAGTTCCTTAGTTATCCCCCTTCTTCCATTACATCCACCCGCATATTCAGTCTACACGTGAACATGGTACATGTAACTGCGCCGAAATATCGGGAACTCCAAAACCCGCCTAATCGTGGTGTACATCCCGTGAGTACTAATTATAATGTAGTTAACAACCACGAAAGTCTAAAACAGTGTGTTACATTTTCCTTTCATAAATATGCTATTCATAAATACTTATTATAAACAAAAATGCTCAATATATTAGTACGAATATATGCCGATATCCAAAATATCCTTTTGGCATAGGCAGAACGTAGAAATAATACAACAGAAAAGAGGAAAAAAGAAGGTAATTATTATTTGCTCGTAAAATATATTTCGTTAGCAGTGAATAACAATACCCTTGTTGATACATAAATTACCTGCCTTTGGGTCGTTTCCTATTAAATTTTCTTCTTTTGTATAACTTTTATGAAGAAGGTACGTTACACGATTAACTTTTTTAAATCATGTGCCCTATTTTTTGTAAGTGTTGTTTGGACTCAGCCTATTTTTTTGTTGTAAATATGATTGAATAAAAAATATACTTTAAATAGAGAATTTCTTCGATGGCACAATATAATAGAAATATCCTCTGCCATCGGCCAAGGTGAGAATCACAGCATGTTTTTGCCCATAAAAGTTCAGTGCCATTCAGAATTTTAAACCGCAAGAGTTCAAAACCCTGCATGGCAATTGCCTACTCTCGTCAGTAGTCACCTTGAGATGATAAGATGTAAAATCTCTTGTAATAATTTAGCTGGAAATGAAAAGGGCAACCCTTTCAACGAATTACAATAATGTTTGCACACCACTGCTCCATAGTGGAATAACTGGCAAAGGTGTGGTAGGCGGCATACACACTTCCCCAGGCGGACTCGTCAAAAGGCGCTACAAAATTAGCAACAGTTAAAAGAAAAAGTTATTATAGGTTTAATGTATTCTGAGATAAAAATAATACTAATCATCTATCGGAAGTGACGCAGAGCTGACAGCCAGCCAACACTAGGAGACCGGGTGAAATATGGTGAGCTGACAGCCAGCCTTTACTAGTTGGCGAGGCACTAGAAGAAGAAGAATCATCTATCATTGATTGCAATTGCAAAATAAAATATCAATTTAGGAATTAGCAGGAAAAATACTATAAATAGCTTAATAATACGTTACGCTAAACACAATTATAATATAGACATATTTCTTTCTTATGTGTATATGTTGTATATGTGTACATGCTGGTAAATACATCAACTTCTTACTAAACGCTAATTGTAATCAGTGAATGTTGTGCAAGAAGCTCTTAGAATTGAACGTAGAACTTGTTGCAACTATTTTTCAAGATTTGTGTTAGCCTGCTCCGAAGGTAGATGATTATTATAATTATTGAGTATTCGTAAAGGCTCACGAGTGTACGCAGTGTGTAAACAAACGTGATTTTGAATGTCCCATTATTCAAACTCGCCTATTTTTTAGAAGTGCTACTACAGATTTTCTTAGATGTGACTGTAACATATAGATATAACATTAATAAATACAATTGGTAAACGAAAATACTCAACTCTGTATTCTTATCCCATTAGCTACACATTTCCAAAACGATATTGTTAATTCAATTTGAACAAAAAACAAAACTCCACCATGGATCGGATAAGTAAAACATTGCCATTATAGATTTTTTTTCCCAATTTACTCTAAGATAAAACAAATCTCTCTCAAAAAGAATCTCGAGAAGAATTTAAACAACAAATATTGAATTGAAATAGGTATCTACACGTAGAATCTAATTAGATGGATAATAAGAATAGCTCAGATTATACAACAAAATTTTGTTCTATAATCTGAGAAGAATAGGAAGCAACTTAGAAATGATTGCACCGATACAAATACATAGTATTTATTGGTAGGAACTCGGAACATTTTCTTGAATCCATGCATAATGAGAAATAAGCGTAGTTCTTGCCACCGGCATCACCGGAACAATAGCTATACCCGCTATACTTGTTTTAGGTCAGAATGCTTTCTAGAAAATCCTAGGAAACCCACAACTATGGTATAGCATTCCTTGTTTTCATTCATGCCACATTTATCGATAAATTAATATGTATTACTATCAAATGTTTATATGTTATGTATCAAAACTACGGCCTTCGGTAAAACTATGTATGAAACATGAGTAAACCAAACAAAGATTGAATAGTACTGATGACGTACGACTGGCCACTCTCTACCCCACACAATGCACATTCTTGCTCCATATCTTGCAGCTAATGAGTCAATATAGGAGTTCTTTATCGATTAAATATCCAGAGGCCCATAATCCATCAAGTGTCAAACTTCCAGACACAATATAAATTTCATTGTAAAGTTGACTTTGACACATGAGGGGTAAATTGCGAAAACGTGCATATTATATTTCATTATTTTTATGGGCAGCGTTTCGGAAACTTTGCGAAGTCTTCTCAAAAATATGTCAGTGCCTCAAGAAAAGAGTGTATGCCCAATGTGTGACATGTCACGGAAACGTGGTCTCTTACAATGGGCCTCATAAGCAAGCTCAACACATACAACCTCATAAGCAAGTCACACAGCGAGCTATGGAGAGGGCTATGCTCGGGGTTTCTCTACGTGATAGAATCAGAAATGAGGAGATTCGTACACGAACTAGAGTCACCGACATAGCTCAGAAGATAAGCCAGTGGGCAGGCTACATAGCATGCAGAACAGATGGTCGATGATGATGATGATTATTTTTATATAATTCCTCAACTGCTCTGTTGTGACCGTAGATATTTAACTACGTATAGAGTTATAGGATATGTGCGAGTCAATGCAGCCCAATATGTTAATATACGTCACGATTTCAAATCATGGCTATCAGTGCCCAACCATGCGACTTAGGCGTAGCTGTATTTGGGTTGTGACACACAAATAATATATTACGTTTTATTCACAGTGCCACCGAATATAGTAGATGAAGGAACCAGCAGTGACCTGGTGGCGAGAGAAGGTCAAGATGCAAGTTTATCCTGCAAGGCAGAAGGTCGGCCTTTACCAAGAATCCTCTGGAGAAGAGAAGACGGCACTAACATACAGCTGAGGAACGAAGCTGGAGAGTTGAGAAAAGGTAAGTAAAAAGTAACGTAATCAGCACCTTATTATAAATCGTCATCAGGCGAAGATGTTCTTTTACGTTCCCAACAATTACCAACTTCTGAAATCGGTGTCTGATATCTTTGTCACCGAGGCACGTTAACAAAAATATCTGTCCTTTCAGATGATCCATGCCTCCAAGCGGGTTATTAAGTCCCAGCCCATAGCTATTCCTTGGTCTATTTATTGCATATAATATATTCTAGGTTTAGTAGTGTAAGCTTTGAGGTAAATGAAGCTGCGACGACCAGGACTTCCTGGCAGGTACTATAGGTGCTCTGGCCAAAAACTTGGTTTGTTGACTACCAACACCTTTGTTTTGCTTATATGTTGATAATCCTATAGTCTCACTCTTGTGTTCATGTTTTCCATCTTATAAAAATGTTCTGACCAAAATTGCTCATCAGAATGATTCTTGGTAATGAGCCAATAATGGGCCGTGCATTATGGTATTTAAAATATTTGGTTAAACAATAAATTGAACTTTATATAATCGGCTAGGTTGTTTCAGCTGTATGAATTAGAAAGTAAAATGGCTTTATGGACTCTTTCTGCCTCGAGTCCAAATAAAGTTCCACTTACATCGGTATTAATTAACCTGTTAGTTACGTCAACATTGTATAATATTATAGACAGTAATATTTAAATGTTACAAACTATCTTATTATTGTTTTCTAACGACTGCCCGCGTGATTGTTCCATTCGTTCACGCCAGATGCAATGAAAAAGGGAAATAGCGATTCATTTTTAATATATATGGAATAGCAACTGCCTGCGACTTCGTTCACGTAGTGGCTCGGCATTCAGCCTCTCTATAACCTCTCATCTTTTCTTGGTTTTCCTTTCATAAGAACCTTCTCCTGACAATAATTAACACAATAGAAAAAGAGTTCGCAAAATTGTTCTATCCGTTCACGCGTAATGCGATGACCAAGGGAAATAGAGATTCATTTTTCTATATATATATTTAGATAGAATAGAAGAAATATGTATCGCGAAATGGGTGGAACTTAACACTTTTATGAAAGACTGCCATCTAGAACGTTATACAAAAAATTTGTAGAATCACTTTAAATGTTCCAAACACCAATTAGTTATTATTTTGGATATAATTAGACATTTTCGTAAATAAATTCAAATATAATCTATATTTGAATTTAATAACCTTAAGAGAAGGTTGAACACCCACGTTCGGAGGATGGTATACCTACCTACGAATAAATATTTACAACTTTTGCCGCATGTCTACCTGTATGTTGCTGTATTTGTAGTTGCAAATATTTGTACTATGAGTGAAAAGGACTAAAACAATACTTTGTCTTGGCATATAAACATTGCAGTGCAGACCTGCAGACAGTTTATGATGAGGCTTATCTATTGGACAAGGCAGGTTCACAAACCTTTCAGTAGTGATCACAACCTGAATGTTGTTCAAGTTATCAGGTCTTAACGTCATTAATTAAGGAGTTAATGAGATAATATACTGAAATACAGTGGAATCTGTTAATAATGATATCGCAGGGATATAACAAACACGTAATACTAAGCGGACGTCAAAGAAAGCATTTTGTAGAAAATAAACAATCTCCTGTTTTGTTAGTAGGTATTTTTTATATACTCGGTATGTAAAGTAAATAGAAAGAAACAAAATAGAAATTAACCAAAATAAAAATTCTAAGTGTTAAATACATAATATACCACTGAGACTCAAAACAAAGAAGCCACGCACGCGCCGAATGACGTCCGGTGACTCTCCCGAACAATGCCGAAGGTGTTAGGAGTCATGTCGGTCACTATAACAGGGCAGAATTTGTTAAAAATGGGTCACAATAAGCGACATGTCACTATAAGCGAAGTCATTATATCTGACGTAGTTATAAATAATTTTATGTGAAAACCAAACTTCGCTGTGTAATTACTTCATAATAAGCGGTTGGTCAATATAGGCGGAGTCATAATAAACGGATTCTATTGTATATTAAAGTCTGTCCAAAAGAGATTAAGTACGTAACGTGAAGTAATAAGCAATAATAAACACAAGGTAAAATCTTAATATATAATAAAGTTACTTTCAATAAAAAGATTGGCTGTGTGGACATAGCAACTCAATATAATGTGGGGAATATGAAAAAAGAAAAAGTGCCAACACCACCACCGTCACTGAATGTTGGGAGCATTCAAGGATCCCATATAGTACTGACATGACATGTATACATTTAAATGCATCTAAATATATTTTACACATCGTTTAATAAGCACCCCTAGTTATTACTAAATCTCTTAAAATTTTAAGAACCAAAATCATTCTATTTGAATTATCGCTACGCTTGTCCGATTTAACTGCAAAATTCTAAACAATGTATTATTTCCGTACCTTTGAGCTGCGACAAAGCGGTAAAATTAATCTGTTCAGAACACTTGACGCGCGAACAAGGATCCGTGAGAAATCACGACCCTCAGTTACGGTACCAAGGCGTAAATGATTTATTTTTGGTTTAGGATTAATGGGACTTTCGTCCTGAAGTGGGTAACAACATGTCATAAAAACGAAGAAATTGAGTTACTTCAAGAAACAACTAGAGAGTGTTGTGTTTGAAATAAAACAAATTAAAATAATGGTAATATGTATAAGATTGGTTTTATTTAAAAGGTAATTTTATGCCTTTATTGTTTAGTTATGATTTCGGACATATGAGCGCCACGGCTAGGTCGAATGAAGAGCAATCGTGAAGTCTAATTTTCGACAACTTTATCAAGCAACTGGGGTTGCATATCAGCAATAACACGGTGAATTTAGACTTCCAAATGGTCCTACATCTCTGGTGTAGCATAGAACAGCATAGAAAATACCCCCAAAGAAAGTTATCTAAATGTGTGTGGTGTGAGATTCCACGATTGTGGAAGTTAGTTCACAGGTCCATTAAGCCAAATTGTACTCCCACCAAATTTTCCCGCATAATATTGATGGTGCCGCCTGCTGTGTAGCATGTAGCCCTCTTGTTGAAACTAAAGCTCTGTCTCATCAATGCGTTAATTTTTTACGGATAATAAAATAGCAGTGGTTTTTGTAATATTTAGTACTAAACAAGTACAATTTGACAAATTTAATACCGACTTCCATTCCATTCAGTTATTGGAGTGTATCTCAAAAACAACTGAACCGAATGTAATGAAATTTAAATGGGACTACACGGGGAGTACCAGCTTTAAAACAAAAAAAAAAGAATTTTGAGAATCGGTTCCCCAATCGAAAGTTATGAGGTAACAAATATGAAAAAAAAACAGTCGAATTGAGTACCTCCTCTTTTTTTAGAAGTCGGTAGAATAAAGTCAAAGTCAAAGTCAAAAATCATTTATTCAAATTAGGCATCAAAGACGCACTTATGAACGTCAACTTTTCATTATAATGTACTTTAAAGACTCTACCGCCGCGTTCCAAAATATATAGAACCCACCGAGAAGAAGCGGCAAGAAACTCGGGGCCATTCTTTTTATATGGATGTTTACAATGTTTCTACTTAGGTACTACAAATATTACATTTTATGGGTGGCAGAGAGACAGCTTGCCAGAAGTGGAGTATTCCAAGCATCTTTATCTTCTATATAATGTCGAACTTTATAGTAAGCTTTTTTATTAAAACGTTTTTTACAGTCAACTTGAATTTGCCCTCTGTGAGCTCAGTTATGTGCTTTGGGATTTTATTGTAAAAACGCACACAATTTCCTAGGAATGACTTATTAGTCTTCGCAAGTCTAAAACTAGGTACAGCTATCCTATTTGTATTTCTGGTATTAAAAGTGTGGTGATCCACTATTTAACTTATATTTATGTAAATTTTTACGAACATACAATATATTTTCAAATACATATAAGGAAGGCAACGTTAATATATTGATTTCTTTAAATAAATCTCTCAAAGATTCACGCCGAACTGATTTTCGTGCAGTATTGAATGCTCGTTGAATGAATGTTTGAGCATAATTTTTTCAAAGATCTTACTCAAAATTAAAAAGTAGAATCATTCCAATTTTTAAGGCTGGAGAGAAAACAGACCCCTCAAATTATAGACCAGTATCTATGTAGTACTATATTTCATTAAATTAGGAAAGGTACCTCTATCTATACAAAGATTTAATAAGCGGGCCAAAATAGGACCCATAAAACTAATAATTGGCTCTACAATTTTTACTGACATTCCCCATAAGTATTCAGTAGTCTTTATATTTAAGCTTTTGAATGTTTTTATAATTTCGACAGTTGAAGTATATTCAAAAGAAAAACTAGGTACTTCGTTCGTGAAATTAGCTTTAAGAATAGCTTCTGCTGCATTGGGGCAAGAATTCAGTGACTTGATGACTTCTAGAGGTAAATTAGAGACGAAATTATCAAAAGTATTTGCTACATTTATTGGTTCTGAGACAGTCTAATTGTTAATTACAAGGACACATGCAGTGTCTTTTGGTTTATTTTTGCCGGTCTCAATATTTATAGTCTTCCAAACTGTTTTTATTTTGTTATTCGATTTCCGAATTTTACCTCTAATAAACAAAGCTTTAGCACGCATACAAACAGTCTTAAATAATTTTGAATAAGTTTTGACATAGTTATGGAAAACTTTATCAGATGTCATAGTTTTTTTATGATATAACTCATACATGGTATCTCTACTTTTTCGAATACCTCGAGTAGCCCAGTCACCAAAAACTAACTTCCCAGTTGTACACATTTTAACCTTTGGACAAACTTCATTGATCTCGGTACTAACTAAAGATAATAATCTATAATAATAATCGTTAGGGTCCTCTTCCAAAAGATTCACGATGCAAAGTTTTGCTTCAATATTTTGCTGAAGCTTTCCGAGCCTACTAGTTGTTAACGGCCTATGTTCGATTATCATCTTTTTCATGTTTTTATTGCCATTAAATTTTATCGCAAGGCCCTTGTGATCAGACCTAACACCGGTCATAATTGTAGTTTCCTTAGCCTTATAATTTGAATAAATATTGTCTATGCAGGTAGCTAAATGGTCAGTTATTCTATTGGGCTCAATGAATAAATAATTCAAATGGAATGATTTAAACAGTGCAATTAGGTTTGTTTTATCTGATGAATATGTTAATAGATCAATATTGAAGTCACCACAGATATAGATTTGTTTGTTACATTTAGAGATTTTCTTTAAAATTGATTCCATTGTATCCATAAAATTTAGAAAAATTGATTTATTCTCTTTACCATATGGTGGTCGATATAAACACAACACTAGATGCTTTTCCACCTCTACACAAGCTACCTCACAGACACGCTCTATCGCACATCCGACTAAGTCATGCCGCTCTTTGAACTTAATATTGTGTCTAATTAATATAATACAGCCTCCTCCTTCAGCGGATGTGCGGTTGAACGAGCTAGCCACCTGGAAATTACTTATATTCAATAACATCATATCTTTTTTAAGCCATGTTTCGGTAAAGCACAACACATCAAAAGGATGTTTATTTAAATGAAGTTCAATGTCAAGTATTTTGCCAGAGAAACGATTAATGTTTTGATAATACAATGTCATATCAGATTGTTTCTCTTTTGTATTACTTAAAAGTTTAAACAATTAATATTATTAGTACTTGTACTTAGTACTCTTATGTCATTTGAACACTTCGTTATATTTCCTATAACTGCGTTAATATTATATGCTACTAAAGTAGCAATTAAATTCCTATATCTCTTAGGTAGGTACATCCTATCCCGGGTCAGCTTAAAATTAGTAATAAAATTATTACAATCAAAAAATAAAAATTTGTCACTGTGACGACATGTCATATTATACATTCATGTATTTAATGAATGAATGTGCTCATTCTGTCTTTTTGTTAGCACATTTGAGTATGGAAAAGATATTAGCATTATTTTAAAAGCATTAAGTTTGAGAAGCGAGGTAGTTCTAGTAATAATATCTTTTCTGTCAATACCTAAACTTTGCCCTAGATAGACAACCACTATTGTGATATTATAGTATTATTTGATATACATAATAAATATTATGTATATTAAAATTTTGTTGAAAATACAAATATCTAAAATGTAGATATAATGCTCGATATAGAGATAGAAATGTATACGATTGATGATTTGACTTTTTTTAACTAACCACTTACTTTCTTACAAAAAACTAGCTTTGTTTATAACGCAGATATATCGTGCCTGAAGAGCCCATCTTTCAAAGAAATCTTCATTCAGGTTTCCATTAAGTTTGCATAAGTAGGCCACAATAATTGGATATTCTTTGGAGTTAAGGGTTTGATCAGACAGAGCGCGTTCAACGCGTTCGCGCTGTCAACTTTGCGTTCGTTGTGTTGTATTAAGTTACATAGATATACCCACAGTCTACCCACAGTTGACCGACTAGGTCAGAACACCTTCTGTTTGGTTATATTTATGTAACATAATACAACACAACGAACGCAAAGCTGACCGCGTGAACGCGTTGACTGCGCTCTTTCGAAACAGACCCTAAGATAACACCTTGCATATTATAATACCATAGTAATACGCATTTTAGAAGCAGCAACCAATCCAACATTAAATACGCGTATACATTCAAACTTATAAATATATTTTTTAAATATCGTCGTCCTCTTGGGGTTAAATAATCTGCTGTATCACAATACGCAATTATAGCAACTTCCCATAAATAGGTGCATTTACAATCGCACCCAATCATCTTTACAGATTCCAAAAATTATGAATATTCATAAAATAATGGTCTGGAACAGCCTGCCAACGGCAGCTTTTTACAAGAGGTTACGACAGTTCCGATTTACGGTGGCAGGCTTAATCTAAGGGTATTTTGATAAGAAAGAACAATAGTCATTAGTGGTCATTTTAAACTGACTTCAAAAAAGAAGGCTGTTATATGTTTGTGCGTATTCTGTATAATTATGTATGTTTTGATATGAGTTCCACTCAATTAGTAAAAAAGAATATTGAAGTTTACGACAAACAAAATACATTATGATGTTTAGATTTCATATATCATCATCACTATAATATAAAACACTCATCACTTTAAAATGTCATTACATTAAATCACCGTTGACTGTGTTTGTTCTTTTTCAATTTTACAGTAGTAAGTAAACGCGAAATCTGTTAATCGGATCTTGGTAGTTAATTTTTGGGAGTAGACCTTCAGGAGGCGGGGATCGTTTCTTGTCAAGGTAGGTAGACTCTTCTTAAAACTTGACTTTCGATAATTCACCCTTATGGCTATTCAGAATGTACCTAGATGAAGAAGTTTCACATTTTTCACTTTACGCGTAAATGACATGTAGATATTTTGGTTTATAAGTGGGTGTCTCTTGTACATTTTAGGCTCTTTGCAGACAGCGGGGCGGGGCAGTATTTTTGACCGCGAAGTTGTAAAGACCGCGTTCTTTTTCATTTCATTTCATGCCGGCTTTTTGCTATCTATGTGCGTTGCTAGTATATGATTCCCTTTGCGCTATCGTTCGCGATGAAATTGGCCCGGCCCGCCCCACCGTCCGCAAAGCGCCGTATGTTTTAGTAGAACAACGCTGACCTGCATAAATCTATTGATATTTATTCTAAGGCTTGTTGAAGTCGATCAGGTGGGTTAAGCTTCTAAACAGATAAATTATGCTTTTGTAAATATAATAAGGTATATAAGTTAAAGTACAAGTAAATAACAAATACTGCTACTGTAATTTCGCACAAAGATTTCCGGTCCTGTAGGAGTGAGCCCCACGGTTTAACGTGGAAAACTTAGTAGTATTCCATGCGGGCAAAACCGTGGGGCACAGTGAGCAGTGTATAATGATAACGGACAACGAACGGAAGAAGCATAGATAGAAATAGCCATCTAGCCATCTTCAACGAGGTACATAATAGTGCTCCAAAATTGGTTTAAGGTCGCTGCAGATGAACGAACTTATTTTAAAAGCTCCAGCAGCAAAACATTATTTACAGAAAGTTCGTTGCTCTGTTACTTTAATTACTCTTTGTCGGCTCGCGGTTGGAACGTTCCTCGTATGTTATTTTCTGAGTCGAACTTTTATTTGTATTTCAACAACGGTTTGTTTTTGTTGAGCCAACAATGAAATTGATATGACGGAGATTTCGAATCCAGATGAGTTTTGGCGACTTTCACATAAATTACTTTATGCTATTTATGTGTTCAATTGCTGTTGTAGAATAGAATTTAGAAAAATATATCCAAACATGTGTGAAGTTTATAGTGATATGAAATAAGAATCTGGCACAAACGTGTAACATGCTATAATAATATGTCGAATGTTGACATTTGTTGCATGTTGTTGATTGTTGAAAATGAATGATAACATTCCATAAATGTACACCTACAGATAATAAAACTGTAACAGAGCTGTTGTTTTTATTGAAAAATGTTTGCTGTTTTTAATCTAGGTGCCTATTGTTTTCTACCGACTTAAAAGGAGGAGGTACTCAATTCCACTGTTTTTTTATGTTTGTTACTTCATAACTTTCGCTAGGGTGAACCGATTCTAAAATTCTTTTTTTTTGTTTGAAAGCTGGTGCTTCCCGAGTGGTTCCATTTAAATTTCATCTAATTCGGTCCAGTAGTTTTTGAGTTACACTGAGAAGTCGGTATTACATTTTTCAAATTGTACTTGTTATTGGTGTAGAACCAAAACAGGTTTTATTTGTCTGTATGTACACGCACCATACTTTAACTACTAGATTTTTATGGAACTTATTAAATTACAGTATCTATATTTTTTTAAATCTAGTAAACTCAAAAATTACTGCAACGCAACGGCGACCTAGATACTTATGAATGAAAGCCCTCTTTACTTTGAAAAAAAGGTAATTAGGGAAGGTCTGTAGCTAATTAGAAAATTATAATAAGAAAAAAATTGTATTAGCTTCTGAGGGGATTCGTACTACTAAGTAGGCGTTCGTGCTTCAAACATTATATAATCATAATCAGGAATTATTTAATTTATGACATAAAATAGCAAAAAATCCATTCTCCTACATGTCTACTTTGTCACGCGCAAAATTCGGGCTCGTTGCATTCCTATGAAACTTAGTGTACTAACTTACCTTACCTGAAAATAGGTATAAATGATGACTATGCGCGAGAGTAAAAAATAGTTTATCTATTTATTTGAAACTTTCATGTGCCTTATGCGAGTATAGGCATAAGTCATACTTATTATG
Organism: Selenia dentaria; assembly: GCA_917880725.1. Classification (NCBI taxonomy): domain Eukaryota; kingdom Metazoa; phylum Arthropoda; class Insecta; order Lepidoptera; family Geometridae; genus Selenia; species Selenia dentaria. The sequence continues at coordinate 21,703,149 of OU862890.1, forward strand.
TATGTCAATATAAAATTTAGAGTTCGTTTAAGAAAAAGGCTAGTAGTAAAGATGTTTCGGTAACCAATAGCCAAACCAATAAACAAATGACGAGATGACAAGAAACGTTGGAATAACAACCTTATATATATATATTAATAAATATATAATATATATGTACAAGGGCGATATCTCACAAAGTATTTGACATCGGTGAGTTGGTCGACGATCGCATTGACGAATCATTAGAGAATCGCACGTTTTCTGTGCTTCTCATAAACATTGCATAATTGTATCTTCATCCTGTAAGCATTTTTATTATAATCGTGCCTATGTTATTCAATTAACAACTTGCAGGACTTAACTTTATATGGAATATAACGCAAATTAAAAGTAAATTGATAAGATAAAAAAGTGCATAGAAATATTGCTCAATATAATGTTTCCTTACAGTCGACATGTACATGGGCCAGACCCTGAACCTTACGAAGGTTGAGCGACGGCAGATGGGCGCGTACCTCTGCATTGCCTCCAATGATGTCCCTCCCTCAGTTAGCAAGCGGATCATGCTGAGTGTTAATTGTAAGTCATTATTTTATTATACCTAGATATACTTACCTATACGATACCTACTTATTATAGACTAGAATTATTTTGTTTTACTTAATAAAATGCGTTCCATAAACTTAAGTATTTTTTATGTAAATACATAACACAAAAAACATTCTGTATAAATGAGTACTACTAGATCGTCTTTACAGATTGTAGGCGGTCTAAATAAGGTATCATCAAAATAAAATACTCTAAAAGCTCATCAGCACTCTTTTGTAATTCATATTTTTATATTTTTAACTGAATTCCAAAAGCAGGTTTTCACATAAAGTTCTTAAGTATGACTTCTACGGAGTAATCTGATTTGATGATTCTGATAATGTTTCTTTTTTTGGTAGCAAAGTGTCCGAAGTGGTCCCATTAAAATTTCATCAAATTTAGTCTGTCAGTTTTTGAGTTACACTCCAAAAACTGATGGACTAAACCGATAACTGATACTGAATAACAATCGACCCCGTAAGTAGCAAGCACTTTGAAAAGTTGCAAGTTTGAGCAAATATCGTTGCAGATTTGACAACATCCTTGAAACAAATAAAGAGATGATTAGAAACGGTGGAAAAACAACCTTATGTACAAGGGCGATATCTCATAAAGTATTTGACATAGGTCAGCTCGACGAACGAATCATTACAGAACCGCACGGCTGTTTGATGTTAATTTCTTGGAATCTACACTCAAGGAATTTTGCTTCAACAGATTAATGTTTTCTACAATTCCACAGTTCCACCTTCAATACTGGTAGCGACGAAGGTGATAGGCGTTCCAACTGGTGGACAAACCAAGCTGGAGTGCTTCGTGGAAGCCTACCCTCAAGCTATCAATTACTGGCTCAAGAGCGGCGAGGAAATGATACTGTCTGGGTAAAGCTAATTTATTTTAATGGAGCACATTATACACACAATACTTTGACGAGGACGAGAATAGCTATGGGTTATCAAGATATGGGTTTCTTTTCTTGATCACCCATTGTGATGGCAAGGTTCTATGACTGGGATGTAAATGAGCTCAACAACGAAGTAACCTCTTCGCAAGTTGTACGGTGTTTACAGGTTGAATACGGATGTGCAGTAGACAGCTGCACATTTCAACTTGTTTTATTAATTCTTCTAATTGTGAATTATAAGATATTATAGTTTACTAGGTGCGCTCCATGGTTTCACCCGCTTAGTGATGGATGATGATAATGATAATGATGAAAAGTATCATTTACTTCCATACCTCTCTCTCTCTTTGTGGTCGTTTTCTGATGACTGAAGGTCGTGTTTATCGTTGGGTGTGGATAGTGTAAGTACACCGAGATCTTATGATCTACTTCCATCGGTGCCTATCCATTGCGTCTCTGACAACTGAACTCCGTACTAAATTTCATCAAAATTGACCCAGTTCACCCGCGTGGTGATGGATGATGATGAAAGTATCCTATGCGTTAATCCAGCGCTTCATCGACCTCCAAACCAAATTTCATCAAAATTGCCTCCGCCGTTTGAGCGTGAAAGAGTAACAAACATCCACACAACAATACTAACAAACTTTCGAGTTTACAATATTAGTAGGATATTCTTCTTGTCTTCTCAAAAGGATGTGGGCTTAAATTTGACCGTTGAAAATGTAAAAAAGATAAGAGTCTGAGAAAGGAGTAAAAAAGAAAAGAGTAGACAAGAGGTAAGATTACCTATTTGAGCGGAGTACCTACCGCTGTCATGCATGTCATTCATCATCATCTTCTTCTTCGTTATGCTACCTTAGAAGACGTTAGGTACTCTGCCAGTGTTAAGTTTTAGGATATAAAATAAGATAAAAACTCATAGTTTTCAGCGAATACACCAAGATAATTGAGAATACGAGGCCACCCTTGTATTTCCCAACTTCTGAAGGAGTGACGATTCGATCAAATTAAAGATTGTTTTGTGTTAAAACTGCACTTGTTTTGTGTTTATATTTGCTTTTAATAGACAGTGTGTAATGATTTCGAGCGGATGAAATTCATAACTACAGACATTCGAGAGTGCAACTAACTAGAATATAAACATCGATCTTATGACATCCACTGGTTTTTCTAACAATATTAACTAACAATATTCTTTTTTTATATCGCTCATCTTAAACTCTTCCTCAACATAGGAAGTTATAAATAATAATCACTTAGGCTTTGATTTTGCTTTAGGTTGCTTTTTATAATTGACTAGTTGACCCGCCAGCGGCTTAGCTTGCTTTACCGTATTAAAGTTGGAATTTTTAAAAATCCTTCTTTAGTGGTGCTGATGCTTACAAAATAAAGGTTAAACGTTTTAAATCAAATCAAATCAAATCAAATCAAATCAATCGTTTATTTGCAAGAATACATACAATAAAGGTCTTAAAACTAATTACAACAGTCAAGTATTCAGCCTGCAAGCAAGCGTGCAAATATTATGTCAATTCTCTAATTACTATAAAATGTATTTAAAACAATAATTGTATTTAATTTAATTACATTCTCGATTAAAATATTCTATCATGCTATAAAAACAATTGTCCATTAAATAATTATTAAGTTCAGTTTTGAATGCATTAAGTTTCTAGATCCAGAGGTTTATGCTCTGCGTTTATAAATCGGTCAGTCAGGATATATTATTAAATACATATTACATACAACCCATTTATAGTTATTATATCAATATATATAAGAATCAAAGTCCTGACAGACAACGCAGAGCCTAACCCGCTGGTAGTAGAGACTTAAAATTTGGGGGGTGCTTTTATCTCGGTGTCTTGATGGCTAAGAGGGTGAAATGGACGATGAAACTTTGTATGGAGCATTCGTTGTTTTTGAACTTATATTTGTCAAAATATGCATTTGGATATTTCATGTTATTAAGGCCAATATATTAATAGGCTGAGGCCAAAGCAGAAACACGGTCTTCTTACCGCATGGACAACTTATCTGAAATAAATTCAGTTTGGATTTAAGATCGCAGGCATTAATTAAGGTTTTTTCGGGATGACTATTGATAAGTACAAGGGACAATCTATTAAAATTTTCCTTGGTTCAACTAGCTTGGTTGCCCAATTTGGAAACAATATTGTTTAAAGAAATACTGTAAAAGATGGTATCTACGTTATTTTTTGTCATAGCTTTATGTCATTACAGTAATTACTCGTAATATCCATAAAAATAAAACACAACGTCGACAAAGTCGTGGGCAAAAGTTATATAAATAGGCCAGCGTTAATTCACTATCTCCCTCCCTACTCACCGATATATACCGAATATACTCATCTATACCGAAAACATTCGTGTTATAGTTATTATACTTAAATTAACATAATACCATTAACTTAAATGACATCCAGTTTTAAATGCATAACGATATTCATTTACTAGTTTATCTGTTTAGTACCTAATATCTACATTATCAGTTTTCCACATAGATAATTGTGCATTCAATACTATTAAACAAATTACATTTCGAATTATTCAACGTAGTGGAAATGTGATAAAATCGGAAAATGTGCCATTCGCACAGACAAATGCAATGGGACGCGTAAATATGGCTCTGAAAATACAAAGGCTTACGGAAAAAATCGATACGGTTACTAATTTCGTAATGAGCCTGTTCCAAAGTTCGGAGGTCCCGGTTTGAATTCTAGAATAGGAGAATACTCTTTGGTACTACTACCTAAGTAACACGCGCTGGCAACGCCTGCATGCCGCGTGACAGTAAGCAAGACGACTCACAGCTGGCAACGCCTGCATGCCGCGTGACAGCAAGACGACTTTGCATGACAGTTGCAGTTTTCAATTAGCATCGTCAATGTCTGTCTTATGCGGTTGATTCAAACATCGAAGAATGTTTTACTGAAATACATTCGCGCGCTACATATGAACCGGTATGCCCAGCATCTTGTTCGAAAATGGAAAGTTTTTCGGAAAACAAGCTTGGATGCATTTGCAAAACGTGTAGATATTGTGGAGAGTTTTACACAATTACAATTATAATTACTACACGAATAAATCTATCTTTAATATAGTTAAATTATAAAAATTATGTCACATATTATTATTAAATTCTACAGTTCAATGCATTTCATGAACTATTCTCAAAACGGTGGCGGAGTGTTTGCCTTCTCTTTTCCTGAATCATTTTTTAACAACGCTGATCTAATACACAGAAATGCTGAGTCTGCCTCTCTCTTTAATCAGTGATCTAATAGGATTTCTACTTCTTTGTTGGTCATCCTCTGAATGCTGCTCATATATATGTATTTATTATTTGTAGAGTGTCACACTAACACCATAGTTATGTCTTATGTTACTAAATTTCCATAGGTTAGGAACAAAAGAATGCCGTCTTGCATCTGCAACCAATATATTTTTATTGATTGGGCACTTTGGTTACATAAATTGTACTATCCAGCATTAATAATTTCTAGTAAATCCATTATTATATCAATGTGATTAAGAAGATTGCTTTTGTTTTATGACAGATATTTACGTAATCTAAGGACGTTCCAAAGTTTATGAGGCATCAAATTCGTTGAAACCGAGGTGCCGATTTACTTGATAACTCTATTAATTTTATTACGAGCATTCAGTTTCTGACTTGGAGTTGCTTTCCTCGGTTGTTGACGTGACCTTCCTCAAAGAATTTGTAGATAACATAACGAGTAAAACGTTCATTTTACTGTTATAAATAGGTGGAGACAAAAAAGAATCAAAGTGTGTTTCTATTTGACCAGTAGGATCTCATTGCTATGTATGCGATCGAAATCACTAACTAATCTAATTAATCGAATTCCATTCCTAGAAATCGTGATCATAGAGTTAATAACATTTCTATCCCACTGAACAACCTGAAACAGGCACCATGTTTCGGGTTTGAAATAGTTTCATATCGATCAATTCCAGCCTTAACTCATGTGGAAAATTGGCCTTGACGAGGTCATCTGACACTGTGAAGTTTGTATCAATGGTACTCCCTCTTGAGCTGAAGACGTAATCTGTCTAAGGAGGACTGTATTCTATCTTTAAACAAGAAAAAAGTTTAATAACCCGACTATGGAAATAATAAGTCCGCATATAAAATCAGGTAATTATGCACTATGTCACGATACAGTCATAAAAGTACTAAATGTAAAAATAGTACTTTCAGACTCTTTGAAGTGGTCTAACCGAAGTTTAGTTAAGCATTCTTAACAGAAAAACCACGTGAGGAAAAGAGAAAAAGGCTAAGTAAGCACCTACCTTCCACGACAATAAATTTCAAATTACAAGCTACTACCAATATGTAAAGTGTCTTATACCTCGATTGTGCTAGAATATACCATATAATGTTTTATAGTACAATGTATATTAAGGTAGAATTATGCCGGTACCTAAAAGTTACTACAATTACCCAGAGTTCTCACAATTAAATAGATTTACATTATAATTTTCAATTTCTCTTGCGTTACATCATCTAGAGTTATGCCAGCGTAGTGTAAATATAATAAAAGAGTGAAACTTAAGCTGTAATATTCAATTATTCAAATTTTTATATTTGTCACGTCCAAAGTTGTTAGTTACAACGTTAATTTTAACCTTGATATTACACAACACCGAAACTACCGATTTTTGATTAGGTACACGACAGACCAATCGTGCTTGTTGATTGGCCATTTGTAAATAAAATTATTCAATAATCAAAGGCAAGAGCAAAGTTTTATAGAAACATTTATTACAGTAAACTACGATTTCAAATATTAAACTCGTCCGTAAGCACAAGAGATTAGCTGTAGAGTTTATAAGTATTATAGCAAGGAATTGCTTTACTAAAGCCGGTTACAAATTGACATAACAGTTTTGTTCCTATTGATATCTAGACAATATTGTTATGCAATTCTAATACTGGTTTCTTTTTCAGGGGCAAACACGAGATATGTGAAGATCGTATATCGCAGTATCAAATGCGGACAGTGCTTGTTATAACAGAATTCAGTTTAGAAGACACGGGGACGTATACATGCGTAGCTACAAACACCATGGGAAAAGCTGAAGGAACTCTCAGGCTTTATGGTGAGCTAACTATCTTCACGGCTTCTGTGTTAAGGCTTACAACTTAACCAAGCCGTTTTGTATGGATCTGAATATTTTGTAGTGGTAGGAATGTTGCAGGGTCCGCCTGGGGAAGTACTTGCTACTTACTTACAACCTTTGAATTCAAAATAAACATAATAAGGAGGGAACTATATATGCAAAATGCTATTTGATTGTAGTCTTGTAGAATGTTGTTTAATATTTTTCTAACTTATTCGCGTAGATTTCTTCAGAATTCTGGATATCGCATGCTCAACTAGTACAGCAATAAACTACAGGAATCAATGACATAAAGGCATTTCTTATTTTATCAGAAATAAAAATTACGACGACTACAACAACAACCACAACAACGACGACGACAACAACGACTACAACAACAACTACTACGCCACCGACAACAACTACAGAACCTCCACCTCGTAAGTATATTTATTCTTCTTCTTAATCGGGCACTCTTGGCAGAGTGGTTGGGGTTGGTAAGATGGTTGCACTCTATGGGTCTTCAACGTCGTCAGTCTTCCAGGCGGTAGTGATTACAGATTTTGCTATTTCTTTCCATTTTATTCGGTTCAGGTAAAGTATATTAATAATACCAACCCGTTGGAACCCCCGTTGCTCTAAGATTATTATAAAACTATTTTACTTATAGGGAAAGTTAGTTTTTGTGTTTAAGACGTCTGGTAAAGGATGCATTGTTTGTTCTTCTTTGTAATGTGTTTTAACTAGACATAGACTATGAACCTAGACCACACACAAAGCTAAATATAGAAAGTGAGCTAGGTATGTTTGTTTACAGTTTCTAGGTCATCTCAGGACCACTTCCGAGATGACCCTTGGACATGAACCAAATCCAAAATATGTTTTCAGTGCATTCTATGGTTCCGCCCAACATTATCGCATAGTCTTGCACCTAATCTGAAATATATATTGATATTTTATTTAATACTTTTGTTTACGCATCATAATTATGGACTTTGTCAACATGTTTTCCATATTTAAGGCGCATCCCAAGCGAAAGCCTTTATACTGGTTCTGGGCGGTAGTCGATAGGCAACTGCAATATATTGCCTGTACATATAAGACTTTATATGGCCCTATTAGTTGAACAATTTAATAATAAAGAAATACAAATACCCGTATCCCATAAAATAACAACGAGGAATATTTGTAAGAATAAACTAATAGTACCTACAACAACAAATTATTATGGTAAGCGAACTGTCGAATACTTAATCCCAACCATAATTAATAACATCCCACAAAACATACAAAAAGAAATTAACATAACAAATTACAAACTTAAATACAAAAAATACTTTTATGAAAATATTAAATAAACAAAACACATAACACTTAATCAGTTATTTTTAATTAATTAATTTAAATTATTGTTATTCTTATTATTTGTTTTAATGGTATATTAACATCTTATAACGTTCGTATTTTACCCCTTCACTGCATTACAAATCGATTCAGCCTGTATATGAGTGTTTACGCCGTCCGGCAGAACCAGTTCACGATAAGAAGTTATTCCATGAACACAATATGACGGCACTGAGTATTGAATGAGTGTTTGCCTACCGCATAATTAGTAAGTAGTTAAGACACAAATGTATAAGGCATACCCTATTTTTGTATATGATACCATAAAGTTAAGTTTAATATTATGTTTAATATTAAGCAGTGTACGTTGCGAATCTGAGTACCAATACAAACTATGTCTGGTTTAATGGTACAAAACAATAATGATTATGTTAAATGTGTAATAATAAATAAAATAAAAAAAAACTCTCTAACGAGGCATCATAGAGGCGACAGCTGTCTGCCGCGTGACCTCTGCACACGGCCCTCTGCTCATAATTCTCATTGATTTTTGAATAGTAAGTTAAACATATATAAATAAATCTTTGGTGGAAAAATGTGTAATAAATAAATTTTTAACCGTTAATCCATTAGTGTACACCAAATTTCTAAAACAAGTTGTAGTTCATGTGGCGATGCAAGTAATCAGTGTGTTTCCCAATTTCAGTAGTTTTTAGGAACTAATTTCTTAGAAAACATTAATAAGTAATCATTTAATTATTTATTAATATTGATGAATTCAAGAGATTGTAATCATGATATTCTTTATTTTATTTAATGGCCTTGAAATAACGCGTTGAGAGCTTCTTTACATCAGGATCTTATATAGGCAGCATTAGTTATGGGATGCGCCTTAAATGTAATAAACCATAACGAAAACGAATCCCAAACCGTTCGAAGTACTCACTTATTATATTTACCTATACGTCTACTATTCCACAGGGTTCGTTGTTCCGCTGCAACCAGCAGAGCAGAAGTTTTATACGCCTGATGTTACAACATATGGTAAGGCCATAACAAGCCACTTTTGACCTTTAATAGATTCAATAAATTTCATACTCGTATGATCAGTACATAATAAATTATTGTTTATTTTTCGTTAGATACGATGCAGAACGTGATTGAGCAGTCCGTCCTCGACAACCACTGGCTACCGACTGCAGAGTCGACGGGCTCCAGCGCTCATCAAGCGTTACCTCTCCCCACTCTTGCGCTTGTTTCTCTACTGCCATACTTACAAAACGTGGTATTTAGTCATATTCATTCCTTTTATCCAATAGTTATACTCAGAAACAATTTAAGAATTTTAATCAAAACCACGAGGTGATAAGCTGCATCATTAAATTCAGTGTCAATTTGTAATAGATTAATAGATAGGTTCGTGTTTATTTTTGTTTTCATATGTTAAGATTGTATTGGGATGTGTTTTGACTTTGTTTAGATAGACAACGGTATAAAAGTTTAAATTTTGTACAGTTTAAATTTTTTTTAGGTGATTTTTGTTACATGTTTGTAAATAGTACAATAATGAATGGGTGTTTCCAGCTCTTCTCTGCAAGAAGCAATTTTGTACACCTAAGCCAGTCATTAGCTTAATTTTGTCAAATCATTATGTCGCGCTTACATTTGTACATTGTCGTAAGTAACATTTGTTTTCTTCGGCAATTAGGCACACACCCTTACAACGGATTTTTGTGACTCTGAAGTTGTCTCCAAGAAGTAGTTTGTATTTCTGACTCGCTTAATCGCTAGTGAGTCAGAAATTGTGCGTCGTTCTTGTTCGCTTACTTTTGCAACTGGTTGGTAAGCATACTTCAGAGTTTCAAACGTTTGGTGTGACTCATAGATACATATGCATCTGTGGTGTGACTACTGTAATTGCTTATACAAAAACATTTCTTTACTTTTGTCAATGAAAACTTCACTACTGTGACAAGATAATACCTTTATGATGTAAACACTAATCTCACTGTAGAAACAGTAATAATATTTAAAGTTGATGGCCTAAAATAATATCTTTATTAAAAGAAGTGGCGGTTTGAAAACCATAAATGTAATTAATTACTCTAACTATACGCGGTTAATTTATGAGTGTGAAAAAAACAAGTTTGTTTGTTCTGTCCATCAACATTTGATTCTTTCAGATCAATGTACTTTTATAGTTATTATATAAGGAATTTGTAATTAGTGCATCATATTGAACGGGGTGGATTGGAATCGATACTTGGTCATGAAAGTGAAGGAACAAAAAAACATATTTTTTATTATGATGAACCCATACCTATTATTCACAGTTCCGCGGCAAAGAACCATTGTGCGACGCGATGCACCACTACATTACAGACTAAATAGCAATAACTTTGCGTTGCCTCGCCTGGGCCCGCCATCGTATAGGCAATACGTTTAGGCATTAAGAACAGCTGTTTAAGCATTCAAGTGTACGTTTCAAAACTCCAGCGAAATTCGGACATTGACGCCTAAGTATTATGTTAGCAAAAAGACAAAACGATAGAAGTTTCTAGTGTCGCTGCCCATTCATCGCCATTCATAAATTATCGTATTCCCTGTCGTTAAGATTTCGTGGTACGGGAATGCGCACGACCCGCTGCTAGCCAGGGGCGGCAAACTTGTTTCACAACAAGTTCCGCTGCGGAATGCATTAGTAGGAAGTAGAATGCGAATGTAAATTTTTGCAGTAAAAACGTTTGATTTAATTTGTTATTGAGTTGTTTTGTGGTTACGTTTCTCTATTGATATATGGATATTGATCACAGTGTCGACAAAACTGTTGACAGTTTTATTGTCTCTGTGGCAGAGTCAACTGCATCATCGGATGATGATGAAACGAACACAGAAGAAGAATCACGAATGAATGAAAAATGAAAAATCAAGAATCAACCATGTTTTCCTTATGTATGTTGTGTTTTCCTGTAATTGGACTTTCGCTATAATTTGTCTATAAACTCTGTATGAAATGCTTGTTTAGTGTTAAGTCTGTTGGAAAACCTGAATAAATAAATAAAATAAATAAATCATAGTGTGGTGAACAACACCAATATAATAAATGAAGTACTAATTAACTGTAGCATTATATAGAAGTGGTTTTATTCCTAAAGTAACATACTCGTACTTACCATGACTTTTAATAGGTAAACAATAATATAGGATACAAGAAATTTTTAAGTTGATTAGTACTCCATAATATTGAAATTATAAAAGAAATTATTATAATTTTGTTTATAAAATTTCGATTACAATTTAGGTACCTAAAATTTATCAAACCTTCTAAAAATTTTGGTTATACCTACAACATGCTCTAAGGTCAATGTCCGAATTTCGCCGGAGGTTAGGTAAATGCTATAGGTAGATTTGTACGTCGTAGGGACCTATTCTAATTTTATACCTACGACTACTAGGGTAGATATGTCTCACGTACTTACTGCTATCTATTCTGTGATGTGGCGACGGCATCGTGCGTTCAGTCGCTCAAGGGTTCTTAGCCGCGGAACTGTAAATAGGTATGGGTTCATATAATAAAAAATATGTTTTTTTTGTTCTTTCACTTCATGACCAAGTATCGATTCCAAACCACCCCGTTCAATATTGCGCACTAATTATTAAAGTAATTATATACCAATGAAGTAATCAAATTAAATATGTAAATAGAACTCATTATATTAATGGTTTGCATTCACATGTCACATAATGTACGCTAATGTAAGATTGTTTTGTAGCGCTTCTGGTACGTTGGGCATATGTAAAAGGGGGCAAAATGTATTGTTTTGAATAAAGTCATAATGGCGTAATAACTAAGACAATTGCTTTTTGATGGTATGCACATGCAGGTCGCAATAAGAATGAAGAATAATTTATAGATAGTCATAAATCCATGAGTCTCATATACTCTTTAACTGAATAATGTAGAGTTATTCACGTACGCCGTTTCCTGCTTTACTCCCTGTCACGCCGGTTCCAACTTTTTCTCAACCAGATGAGTGCCAAGACTATACTACGAGTATTTAGTTTATGCCTGGCTATTTTCTCTTGCTGCAAATTAGTACTGCATATTACGCAGTCCTAATTCACAGGTATATTTTCATAGTGTGTTATATTTATTTTGAATATAAATAGCGATGACACAAAGTATGTAAATACAAAAAGATACTAAGTCCAAAATTATTTTAGCTTGTGCAGCCGCGGCAAACGCTATTGTGGTGCCGGTAAATGATTTTACTATTGTATTATGCACATATTCATGATGGTTTTCAGAAGCTCCTATATTGCCATGTTAATATATTACAAAACTGTACTTATACTTAATCATAATAAAGCATATCATACAAAATAATGTATAAAGATAAATATACAATGTACATAACGTTAAAACTTAAACTTAAAATAAATAAATAAGTAAGTACTTTAGACTAAATTCTGACGATATTTTTGTTCTGTGGTTCACTGGTTTGTTTTAAGTAAGAAACTTTATATGAAACTTGTAAATTTTGTGTATAACTGTTCTACTGATATCTATTGATGTTATTGCTCCCACCGTCAGGAAACATATTGGAATGAATTCAGATAACTACTAGGTGAAACATACCATATTGGTGGAACCTACTGTAGCAGTACCAGGATCCCAAGTTTCTCAGCTATTGAACCGCATTATCACAAGTCAATTGTTTGAAAATTTATGTTTTTGACAGTTTTCGTAGACTGCTCGCTATTTAGGTTCGATCGCGGTCCAGCGGCTTGCTATCGAGAGTGTTTGTCATAATAGGTATGCTGTGAATTATTCTGTTGCGATTGCGTCGCCACAGTAACGTACATGGTAGTCTGATCTATAAAATTAGTTTTAGTGTTATTTTAATGGGTTTTGGCCAGAAAAAATATTAAAAATCTATTATTTATTGTGTTTTAGCTAGAAAACCACTAAATTGATGTTATTATTGACAGAAACGTTCATTTTTATGTAAGTAGCAACACAGTCAAGCCTTAGCGCAGCCATACGGGAGTGATGCGATTGCTATACGAGTGCGATTGAGAACTCCATCTAACAGACTACCGAAATTGATATTAAAAGCAGCTCAATCGCAGAAGCGTCGCTGTAGTGTGGCACTTGCTCAATAGCTACTACCACTACTAAAGAGACTTGGGCCCCAGATATTATGCTTCGAACTTTCGAACCATCAGTGTAAAAGAAAATTATATTAAGATAACTGAAATTACTAAATAAAATTAACTCCAAAAATCAATATTACATGGTGAAGAGCGCAATACAGTACCACGAAAACCTTCAGTTTAAGGTTACATTCATATCGTCATGGGCAGGGTACATGAGGTATCCGTCTCGTCGCCAACTACAATACTAAAGTAGTAAAAAATACTGTCAAAACAAAACAATAATATGTGTTTAACCCAGTACTTACTCTAAACGTAATTTTTTAAGTTTGCCTACTTTACTTTTATGTTTTTATTTACTTTACTTTTAGATTTCTATGTAACACCCATTATAGGCTCTTGAAAGTTTATTTAACTTCACGACGTCACGTTTTCCTTCTATTATTTTAAAATCCATGGTGAGCCAAATATAAAAGATACATTTGAGAAAAAATATTTCCTTGGAAATGTTTTGGTTACCTCGCCTCGATGCGTTGATTGGTTAACTGCCGGTTTCTATAACCTATCTATCGACCGACCTACTAAAGATAGAAATTTGATACATATGTGTCGAATGTCTAACATTAGTAGGGGAAACCGTAGATATATAAAGTATTTGTTAATTAATACACAATATTGAACGGGGTGTTTTGCGATCGGCGACGGGTCATAAAAATGAAAGAAAAAGAAATATATTTTATATTATTATGATTTCATATTCACAGCTCTCTGGAACCATAGGGCAGAATAGATAGCTAGCACTACACGAAACATAGCTACCCACTTAGAATAGGTACAACGACGTACGAATTTACCTACACGCGAATGCTTACACAGCTAATGTATATGCCTAAATGTACTACTGCCTATACGATGGCGAGCCCGGGCGGGGCAACAAAAATATTTATATATTTTATTTTACCTTCATGGTTAGTTATCGATTCCAAACCACCCCGTTCAATGTTGTGCATTAATTAACAAAGACTTTATATAAGATATAGGATTGTAAGGAGTTTGATATAGTTAGTCAGAACACGTGGAAAAATTCAGAACCTTCCCAAAGAAATATTGCTTTCAATTAGTTTGTTAAGAATTTATTCTTCATAGACTCATATTCTATTATTCTTTGAATTTATGTTAATGTAAGCGTTAATTAGTTTTAGGGAAAATGTTGTGTAAATATTGCTAATTAGTCGTAATTTATTGATAAATAGGTATCAGATCGAATGGGTACCTGCCACAAAATATAATGTAAATAAATAAGACTTATCAAACAATTTGTAACTGTGTTGTTTTATTTCCATGTTTTTCTTATACTACTATTATTTTATTATTAATACTAATATTATCTTTATGTTTATTACAAAGGCATAAGTGGGGATGCAGCCGACACTTAGATGACTGTTTGGTGTTTTTTTTTAATAGTCGGCGCTTTCTGGCCTGACCGCAAACTAGGTCCCTAACGTGATCAGGGGTTTTGGTATACATTATTGATAATTAAAGGCGTACATAGGTTCTTATGCTAGGTCACTTAATTTACGTACATATGTGTATATGTCTAAACCAGTTACACTTGTTTTAATTATTACTAATATTTTACTTATATTTATTATTACCTCTATTACAATTTCGATTCATTATATTTTATACAATATAATTTCCAAAAGCTGTATTTATCTATTTATTTCTATTTATTACCCTTTTAATTATTTTTACACAATATTCTATAAATCTAGTTTCTACAATTATTGTCTAACATTATTTCACAAATATGTTCTTTATTCAGTATAAATCCAGTTTCCATTTCAAAATCGTAACGTTTTTGTCCGTAGACTGGGCATTCTACTAGTACATGTTCTACAGTCTCGTTCATGTGCGGTTCACAGATGCACGATGGACTCTCTTTGAATTTAAAGCGGTTCAAATAGTCGGAGAGCCCACCGTCCCCCGTTAACACTTGTGAAACGATGCCTGTTATTTCCATGCGCCTAATTATATTATAGGATAGGATGGGATCAGGGAAGAAAATTTTTGTAGTTGACGCGGTCTCCTCGGTCTGATATCCATTTGCCAAGCGCGTCCAGACGAATCTGGCGCTTGGCAAACGATACCGGACATTTGTCATAGTGGGGCCGTATCTTCAAAATAATTGTTGCGTCTTTCGCCAGAGCGCCTTTTCATTCCCCTCGAGTTCCGCATGTGCGTTTATCCAAAAAAGATATCCTTTTTTGTTATTTGCTTGACATACCTTTAGATTTTTTCGCGTTTGGACTGCCAGGGGATGGAAAGAGCAGTTGTTAACTACTGTATCTAGCGAGGAGTCGCTATATATCCCGAAAGTAGACTCCGGCCTCCCTAATATCACCTACGTTGCCTTACATATTGTGAGTGATTCTGCCTGGTAGACGGTGCAGTAAGATGACAGTTTAAACTTCAGGCATTTGGTTTCGGCAGCACCACTCCACAGAGATAGTGCTGCTCCAACCTTGCCTTAAATTTTACTGCCGTCCGTAAAGATGTTCATTGCTTGTGTATGTGTTGTCACTTGTGTCTCGTCTTCCAGGCGTATGAATTCCAAGCGCACATGGTGCGCAGGATGCGGGGTATCCACGAACGCAGTTCTACGCTCGATATCCATATCTCCCAGTCCCGAAATGGACTCTCTTACCTTCATATAAGGCAGCTGTCTCCTGTATTCGAAGATCGAGGGGCAATAAACCAGCCAGGACTAGAGCCGAGTTCAGGGATACCGTGCGATAGGCCTTGCACAGTTTTTGTGCAAGTCCCATTTGAACCGCGTTCAGCTGCTTTCTGATACATAATTTTGAGGTAGCCGGAGCCCAGACACTTGCAGCATAAAGGATTATCGGCTCTACCACTGCCTTGTAGATCGTTCTAATGACTTCCGGGTGAAGGCCCCAACTAATTATTGCAGCTCTGGACAGTTGTTTATAGATGTTGAGAGCTTTCCTGCACTCCTTAGCTGCGTGCGTGTTGAAAGTCAGTTTATCATCTATCCAGAGCCCCAAAAGTCTGACTTCTTTTTTCATTTTAATGGGGACACCACCCATGTTCAGCAGTGGGGTATCGTATTTGAGTTTTTGCGTAAAGGTCATTGCACAGGTCTTATTATGTGCAAATTTGAGTTTATTACAGATGCTCCATTGCTGGACATACGCAAGGGCGTTGTTGGCTTGTTGTTGAATCTCCAACCCCGTGTCTCACACAAACAACAGAACCACGTCGTCCGCAAACGCCTGACAATAATACCGTCGATGTTCTAACTCCTTAAGAAGTGGGTCGGGAAGCAGATTCCAAAGGATAGGCCTATGGAGCTCTGAACACAGCCTTTTGAAGTTAACCTGCTTACTTCTTGTCCCGCATACCTCACTCTCACTCTCCTGTCCTATAGGTAACTGTCGACTAGCCTCCGGATGTTAACTGGGCATCTTTCTTCTGCCAATCTTAATCTAAAAGCTGGCCACCATGCGCTGTCGAAGGCTCCCTCTATGTCTAATGATACAAGCCTGTTTGGTATAAAATGTACAATGTGGTACATAAACAGCATTTGGCATAAAGGTGATATGGTATAGCTATTGCAAAAATTGGTAACATAGTAGGGATATTGACATGAACTCTTAAATGATAAAGGTAATGGCTATTGACGAGACTACGACACCTGACAATTTTAGTCTCATCTTAAATATTAAGGCAGGTAGTGACTTGCCATCCACTAAACGGGCCGCCCATAAGGATGGAATTTTTCTCTCTATAAATTTCAATGTTTGAGATCGCTTAAGCAGGCGTTAGTGCTTTAAAAAGTAATACTTACTATAAAAATCACAAGGGCTGCGATGTCAATACGAAAGTTTCAAGTATTTCTAAATAATGCTTCTTTCGGTTGGATGGTACTGTTAAACTGTCCAATAGATGTCGCTCCGTCCCCGCAAGACGGTTAGTCAAATAGAGAGTTAAAATTCGATGCTCGGACCAGATTCTCGGTGGCCTAGTTGGTCAATGGCGTCTGACACGGAGAGTCAGAAGACGCGGGTTCGAATCCCGTCCGAGGATGGAATTTTTCTCTCTATAAATTTCAATGTAAAAGGGGCGACGTTGGTGTGCATGACTAAAGGATATCGAGAAGTGTGCTGCGGTTTCACTAGTAAGCTACTACCGGCCTTATGCCCTTTAACACTTCCACCCTTGAAGATTTTAGTACTTGGTCATGCGTATCCACCTCCAAACGGCCAAATGAGGCTCGCTGGGGGTCAGTGGTCTCAATTGTCCCCAGGGAGAATCGTTGTCGCCACTCACCGACAGCTCGCCACAAGACCGCCCCTGCGGTTCCACAAGGCCACCCCTGCGGTTCAATATATTTTAATATTAATATTTTTACTATTTTACTACTATTATTGACCGAGCGAGCGAAGCGTCTCTGCTTTATTAACTGGTTTTAACAAATTTAATTTAATTTATCAGTATGTTTGTGTAAATTGGTCTTCCTGTACAGGTCGCATTTTTCAACCGATCTTGATGAACCTTGGTACGCATGTTCTACTATTCATTCAAAAATGTTTCGTTGGCAATTTTTGAGTGGGGGAGTTTGCCTAAAATGGGGGAAGTTTTTTGCAGTGCTAATTACCGACTAATTTGATAAAGGTACACCCATTTTGTATCTGAATTTAAAGAGGAATTTAGATAATAATCATAATTGTTCAAGTGCTGTATGGTTTTAGTAGGTGTGGGCTATAATTCACCACGTGGGCCACGTTTGACTTGATGTACAAGAAAAGTTTATTATATTTACATTGTTGCGTGCAATAATAATTGGTGTTATGTTTTTGATAATTAATGCATCCAATATTACTGCTTAAGAACTGCTATCCTATACAGACAACCGCCACGGCTTAAAGTGCGCTTCGAATCACAGAAGCGTCCAGTTGAATGCCTCTAACCGTCAACCCTTCAAGTTATGACCGCAGTAATGCAAGCTTTGCGAGCTCAAGGAAAATATGAGATACAGTCATGCCACGTTTTTACTTCATTGGTCACAAAAACTCTGGGCGCCCTTTATTCTAACGCTATTAGTTATGTCTATAACCATATAGTATGTAATTATAGTTATGGCTTTGTGGTATACTACGAGTAGTTGCACCCCGCGGTTTCATCCACGTGGTGATAGATGATGATGATGATAAAAAGTAACCTATGTGTTAATCCAGTGCCTCATCCTCCATATAAAATTGAATCCATATGAGCACACAACAACCACACATCCATGCATACAAACATTCGCCTTTATAATATTAGTAGGATTGTTATAGATATTTATATAACTAAGTGAACTTTACCAAAGTATGTATACTAAGTCGTCCTTCCAAGAAAAATTAGCCAGCCTGAGAACTTTGTCTGATTTGACATTGAATTTATTTTCTACATTTCGGCCAATAAAGCTGTATGCCATTGACGCAGAGCGAGGCTGCGGAGCGGAAAAACGGAGAAGTATTAACCAATAGGATTGCATAATAGTAGCTGCGTAGAGATTTTATGCCATCTTATTGTCGTACGTACGTATGTACTGTAGGTACTATGCAATTTCACGTAGCCCTTGTAATTAATACTTTGGCGTGACACTTACTGATTATAGGTAACTTTTTACATCTGGCGAATAACATTAATGCAAGCAGCCCTTTACGAAAACGCCAAAGAAAACGTTTGTTAATGATAGTAGAGTACGCAACCACAGGGATCGCCGAGTATCTTGTTCGGTCATCTATGCTCGAACAATGCCAAAGTATCTTCACGGGCTGGACCCTGCATTATAACAAGTCCGACAATCCCTAATCTGTGTTAAAAATATGTAGCTTCATGGTTTCATAGTTTTTGCGTGAGAGGGTAAGAAATCTATTCATTTAAACACGGGCTTCACGGGCAGGACCCTGCATTATAACAAGTCCGACAATCCCTAATCTGTGTTAAAAATATGTAGCTTCATGGTTTCATAGTTTTTGCGTGAGAGGGTAAGAAATCTATTCATTTAAACACGGGCTTCACGGGCGGGACCCTGCATTATAACAAGTCCGACAATCCCTAATCTGTGTTAAAAATATGTAGCTTCATGGTTTCATAGTTTTTGCGTGAGAGGGTAAGAAATCCATTCATTTAAACAATCATATATCTAGCAATTTCAGACCCGTCGTTTTCAGAGTTTCCATTGGATTGAAAGAGATAGCGGTCGTCCGTTTTCATTATTGTTACCGTAACTTTTAACAAAGTTATGATATATTCTAGAAGGATTCTAATCAAAAGTACGTTTCTATATATCTTTAGTTTTTACGTATTTGTGTCAAACCTTTTTTTAACAACATTTGAAACTGTGATTGATGTTGAAAATAAATAATTATTAAAAAAAGTTACTGTTCAGATCTTGAAATTTAAATCACTCGAGAAACACTGGCTTGAAATAAAAATTAATCATCAAAATCGGTTCGCAACAAAGTTATGAGGTAACACATAAAACATGTCGAATTGAAAACTTCCTTTTTTGGAAGTCTGTTAGAAAGAAAATGAGACGGCAGGCTTTCCCGCTAGTTATAGCTTCAGGGTAGAATACTGAACAGGTGCAATAATTACAATAATTATTGGAGTTTACTATAAGATATTTGTAAAGATCGTTTTCTTGTGCACGACTCATATGTCTGTCAGTATCACATTATTTTGTGGATATTTAAACACATACAACATAAATTATTAATGCAATTTCCCGTGTAAGTGTGTGATAACCCTCGTCTTACCATATTTATAGTCTTGTCAGTGTAACAATGAGGCCACCAAAATATCGCTCCTACTGTTAGGCGTTACTAGAAACAGCGCACAAAACTCAAAATCGTAGCAAATCTATCAATCAGTGGGTACATTATCTAGTAGACCATAGTGAGGCGCTGAAAAACACAGCAAAACTCTTCTGAAAGATTATTTCTTTGTAAATAAATACTTACCTATTTCTTTGTTTGTGCGTGATCTCCATATACCTACTGGGATACTGCAAAATATCTCAGCGTGTCTAAATGTATAACAATTATAAAAACGGATGTATTATACTTGCCTAAATACCTATTAATTTTTCCTCCAGAATCTAATAAGCTGCCAAGCAATTTAATCTACATACGGTTGGAGCATGTGTACGTAATGTACGAGTTGGAGTATAGACTATATAGAGAGATATAGATAGAAAATGTGATCCTCGTCTTACTAATACATATACTACGATATTTCAGTTTTATTGACTTCGAATTGTATGACACTAAACCAAATAACACACGTACAAATTTAAAATAAAATAATATTACATTGTGCACAATTGGACAGAAGCGCTCGAGGGGCAGAAGCGGTCACAGCGGATCTTGACTTGGCGATCATAACTGATCAACAAGTGATGTAACGCTTGCTACAGTCCGGAGTTGGATGGGTAACCGCTAGTAGTATTATTCAAGTGAAAGCTTCCGTGCTTCGGAGTACACTTTAAGACGTCGATCCAGATCTAACAGTCGTTAGGCTATACCAAAGACCTTCGTGCGGCCTGAAAACTTCGACATGGGTTGGCCTCTGGGCACTGGCACTGGGCCCACCCAACTCCTTTCTCTCAGAGGAATACTCGAGTCATAGCAGCGGGAACATAATGGGCTGATTATGATTATAATAAATGAGATATTATAATGACATTATCCGAGTATATCAGTGTAGTTGCATAAGAACTAATTTCGACAACGTCTATGTTAGTAAAGATTTAGTAGGAAAATATTTGCATTATTTTAATAACCTTAAACCCAACCCTTTTCTAATCGCTCGATGCTTATGGTTCCTTTCAAAGTAAATACACTCCAACCGTGTTTTACATGGCCTTTGTGTCATAGCTTCACAGCTTACCCATGGTGGGCTCACCATAGATACGCTTTGTAATGCAAAACGGTTGAACAAAACAATTTAAATGTTAATTTATTTATTGCTCAACAGTGTGATGACGTTTTATATTTATTTATCTGACCGTGTAAAGTATAATTAGATAGGGGAATCGCTGGAGGAGATCTGGTGTCACGCAACACGCTGTTTACTGTGATGGTACAACGCGCTAACGTGGCCTATCTTTTCTTATTTAACTAGATACTTATTCCTCAATGGGAATCTGGTATCTGCCTCGCTTGAAGACTCCTTTGCTGAAAGTAATTGTGGCCTCTCGTGGCTTACACTAACCTATAGAGCCTCGGTGGCCTAGTAGTCATGGCGTCTAACACGGATTGTCGGAAGACGCGGGTTGAATTGAGGATGTGAATTTTTCTCTCTATAATTGCAATGTTTGGTATCGCTAAGCAGGCGTTCGTGCTTTAAAATTATATTATAAAAATGGTGTCTTCACTTCAGATGTAAAGCGCTTTCGTTTTTGATCAGGATTGAGCTCTTAACCTCAGTTTTTGTCCATTGATACAAGTACTATCTTCTAAACGGTAACCCTGTAGAGAGATAACTGTAGAGTCAGTATTTGGATTTCTTATGTCAAAATGATAAAAAAATAACAGTCATTATAGTTATCTCTTTCATCTGCGTTCGTGCGAACCGTAAGCTTAACAGTGCAGTCATATAGAAAATGGTCAACTTAACATTACTTTCCCTTGTTTGATATAATCTCTCTGTGGTAAGTACTTAGACCGGCGTTTATAGAAAAAACTGTTAGACACTCGAGAATAGACTGAATAGTATGAAAGAATATTCGATATTCGCGGTTTATACATCCTCATCTTTTACATTCAGTAATCAGCCGTGCGATTCTGTAATGATTCGTCGATGCGCTCACCGATGTCAAATACTTTATGAGATATCGCCCTTGTACATAAGGTTGTTTTTCCAAAGTTTCTTGTCATGTCGTCATTTGTTTCACGGATGTTGTCAAAGATGCAACGATGTTTGCTCTTAGAGAATCACACGGCAGTATCCTAATGGAGTGTCCTAGTCATGGCCGCATCCATGAAGATAATGGTTCTCCGTAAAAATCAATGCAAATAACTATTTTAGGGTTCTGATAAGATTTTAACAGAACCCTAAAATACACTTTCCTTGCCTAAATAAAACACAAGAGTATAGTTCTCAAAGCTTTCATTTCCAACAGGATGAGATTTTCCTAATAAAATCCAAAGCAAACCTTCAAAATCAATCTTATGCAAAGTTCGTGATATCGGGAAACCTTAGATCGAACTCGAAACCCCATAAAACATCAAAAAGAATCGAAGGGTCCTCCATGGCAATCAGATCATCCTAGCTCGGGGAAACTTATTGTTTTATATGGAGCTTAGGGAGTATTCCAATCAAGATAATTCAATTCTCTCAGAGTCTGAATTGTATACGAGAAAAATGTTTGTCAAGTTTGTGCTCACGTATATATGAAAAAGTATTAGTGAAACAGGTTTGAAAATATAAGCTTTCTGTTTCTGCTACATATTATATAGTGTTTTTTACAATATATACAAAAAGTTTTTTTTTTATTATTTTTTTTAAAAGGGGTTTTGTCACACAGTGACCATTTCACCCCCGTACACACATAATACACATAAATTCACCAAACAACTAAGTAGATCTAACCTTTTTCTTATTAAAAGCAGTTTTATCGCTTTAAGACCATGTAGAACAACTGAGCTAAAATGACAAAACATTTTTTATGCAGTTCGTCACTTCCATAAGTAGGTGATTAGGTACTTTCCACACAAAACGCTTAATAAACTATGAATTACTATGACTAATCTTAATATACTATACCCTAACTACTTAACTACCCGTAAATATAGTTTTACAAGCATCTCCGCTTCCTCGGAAAAAGGGGAAGCCAAGACGCTGTTGCAAACCCCTACACTATAATCATAGAAAAAGCTCATATCCCGCCGTTGCGCCTCATTCCGAACACACTCCGTCAACACATGATGCACGTCTTCCTCCACATCACACTCCAAACAGTTAGGGGAATCTGAGATTCCCATTAAGAATTTAAACTTGTTTGACGGAATATGTCCGGAGCGAAGTCTAAACAATGATACAATACTCCTTCTATTGAGTTCTTGTTGATAGAACCACGGGTACCGAGGAGGTCGACATTGGATAGTCTTATACCATAATATGCCTTTTGTTAGTGACCGCTCATCAAAATACTCATGCCACAACCGTCTACAGGTGATCTTAGCCCCGCTCAATAATTCATTGTAAGTTGGTAAACAACTATAAGAAATGCCATCGCTTATCGCCTGTTTCGCTGCGCGGTCGGCCTCCTCCAAAAAAATTCTATGCGATCTTAATTTTTTATTTATATAAAAAATAATTATAATTAAATTTGCCCCAATTATTTGTATTTGACAACGGCAGCTTTTGACGCGGTACCTAACAGATAAGTACACGTGGCAATTAGCTAGGCTAAATATGTAGCTATTTTTGAGTTCGTGAGTCGTTTTGAAAAGAATATTAAAATTTCATGTATTTATTTATTTGCCATTTATTAACCGACCACAAAAAGGAGGAGGTTCTATATTTGACTATGTATGTTCACCGATTTGTCCCCCATTTGTGGACCGATTCTCAAAATATTTTTTTGAAGTTATAACTTTTTATGGCAGGGTGAATCATTACGTAACGCGTTACAGCGCCAGTCTGTCTGGTTTCCCTTTCTCTCACGCATCCTCTCTCACTATAACCCACAGCACTGTACTAGTTTAATCACTTCTGTCAAGCGTCCCGAGAAAGGTCCAAGTTGACCCCATTTGTTACTTTCTTCTAATTCGGTCTAGCAGGTTTTAAGTTACACTCCAATAACTAAAAAATGTTTCCCCTATATTGATGATATCGTTATTGACGGTGAATGTCAATCGACACCGTAAGTAGCAGGAGTCACAAAAAAGGGCTAAATATATATTTTTACTTAAGCAAAAAATTGAACCGACTTCAACTCTAAAAGTGTGAAATACTCGTAACATGTCGAAGTCGGTACCATGCGCACAGTATTGTGATAATCGGTACTTTTGAACTATCATGTTATCGACTTCGACAAGTTTTTTTCACACTTTTTAGTGTTGAAGTGACTAGACTTCAAACAAGAACAATTCGAAAAATGTAATACCGACTTCCATTCTATTCAGTTATTGGAGTGTAAATCAAAAACTACTGGACCGAATTTGATGAAATTTAAATGGGACCACACGGGAATCACCAGCTTTCAAACAATAAATTTGGGAATCGGTTCACCCTATCGCAACCCTATCTTGATGATATCATAATTGACGGTGAATGACAATCGATCCCGTAAGTAAGAAAATCACTAAAAATTGTGAAAAAATATACCAAAATATGGAACCGTTTTCAACACTAAAAAGTGCGAAATAACTTTTCGAAGTCAGTACCAGCGCACAATGTTGTGATAGTAAGTACTTTTGAACTATCAAGATACCGATTTCAACAAGTTATTTCACACTGTTTGGTGTTGAAGTTGGTTCCATTTTTTTGTAATTATTATATTTATGATTGTGCAGTTAGTGCGATAAAAGTTAATTATTAAACATTTACGTCATTAAAAACTAGTGATTTTCAAATTCATCAGTACATCAAAATAGAGAGTAAGCATTTGTGTTTTACATATTGAAAGCGATGTATTATGGAGTATAAGCATCCCAGACCGCTGATTTTTTCGTTCAATTTATGCTTGATAATGCAGATTTTAACGTAAACACATTGGATGGTCCGACTTTCTGAATGACATACCCAGACTAAATGTAGCGGAGGCACAGACCCGCGATGCATCTAACTCAGCCTCTTATATAATAATCGTATATTTGACACTATCGCCTCGTATATCCAAAGGTGAACTACTCAAGGCCATTAAGCGAGTACGAAATCGATCAGCTCCTGGTGCTGATGGAATTCCTTCTTATCTTGTTAAAGACTGTAAATCAGTGTTTCTCGTGCCCCTCTTGCATATATGTATAAACTGCAGTCTATCCTGAAGTCTGGAAAATATCTCGTGTCACCCCAATCCACAAAGGAGGGGGCAAATCGGATATACGTAACTACAGACCTATAGCAGTACTGTCAGTGTTCGGAAAATTAGTAGAGACCATTGTAAATACTCGTGTTGTGCAGCAGATCAGCGTGTATCTCGACGATAGCCAACACGGCTTCCAACCAGGACGGTCGACCGTAACAAATCTTATCAATTTTGTTAATTACGTTACCGCCAAGATGGATGCTGGTTTGCAGGTCGATGCAGTATATTGACATCGATAAAGCGTTTGATCGCGTAGATGACATTTGACAATGACATTCATTTGGCAAAATATGCAACTATAGGTTTCAACCCAAAGCTCCTTATGGAGGATCCCAATAATCTATCTATCCACGGTTTTCCTTACTACCGATAGAAATTTGACATAACTTCCATACAAATAGTGTCAAATATCTAACTCTAGTAAGGTAAACCGGCGATAGATAGATTATTGGGACCGGCTGTTAGTCTTTTAGCTAGTTACCTTCAAAATCGCCTGCAATATGTTAAGTGGTCGAACTTTAAATCATCGAGTTATTACACTAGATGAGGCATCAGTCAAGGTTTGGACCAACGCAGTTTCTGATATTGATAAACGATCGACCAAAAATTATCAGTGCTGCACGATGTTTTCTCTTAACTGACGACCTTAAACTATTTACTGCAGTCGCAAATAGTGCTCATTGCGATTCCATGCAAGCAGATATTGATCGGGTGGCGGATTGGAGTTAAAGAAATCGACTCCATTTCAACACCAAGAAATATAAAGTTTTCACTGTTACCAGAACCCTTAGCCTCTCAATACGAATATAAAATTAAAGATACAAAAATAGAACGCGTGACTACAATTAAAGATCTTGGTTTTACTATGGATGCACAACTTAACTTCAGATATCGCATAATAGATATATGTAAACATGCTTATAGAATGTTGGGTTTTATAATGCATACATCATATAATATTAAAAATATCAATGCCGGAATAGCATTATACTATGCCTACGTTCGTAGCGAATTAGAGTATAACGCAGCCATTTGGGATCCGTACGAGAATAAATATTATCTTATGGTCGAAAGAATCCAATGTAAGTTTTCCAGATATTTTTTTTTATTTATTTAGTTACAAAATCTACAGATCTAAAAATATCTTAAATACGCTTCTTATTTGTAACATACATCCAATTACGGATTTACTTTTTATAAATATTACAAATAGAGCTGGTTCAGTAAGATTACAATTTTGTTACACGGAAAAATAAAAAAATAAACGTGATTTTTTACACAAAGATCAATATGATTCTATAATCATAACACTGCTCATAAGATACACTTGATAAAGCTCCAGCCATAAGCGCCTTTGAGTTTTATGCGTATAAGTATGTGCGTGCGTGAGGGTGCGCACGTGTTTGTGTGTGTGTGTGTTTGAGTGTGTGTGTGTGTATGAGAGGCTATGTGTTATGCTCTATGTAGTGTTCTTAATAGTGTCGAAAATACTGTTTTTAAACTTTATTTTTTGACTGTGGAAAATGTCAACTGACCTGAAAAGTTTGTTATAAACATTTTGACCTCTATATATAATCGAATTTCGATAATAAATAGTACGTGCGCGCGGGACACTGAATAATGTAGTGTGCCTAGTGCGGATGGATGGTGCGTTGAACCCCAGAACCTGCTCAGTGAGCTCAGGGCTGTCGATTATACCGTGAATCACATTATGTAGAAATGACATCGCCCATCTTTCAGTGCTAATATGTTCTGGGAGTTACAAGATTCATCATAGTTTGCACAAAAGCATTGAGAGCAGTAATTTAGATGTTTTCTAAATTTTAATTGTATCTTTTCTCTTTCTTGCGTATATGTGATAAATAGGGGGCTCCAAATATTGCAGCAGTACTCAAGGGTACTTCATACAAACGCAATGTATAATATTTTCAAACATTTCGGGTTAGAGAAAGGTTTGCTGACACGCAGTATAAAACCCAAAGTTTTATACGCTTTTCCTAAAATATCAGATATATGCTCGTTACATGTTAATTTGCTGTATAAAATAACTCCTAAGTGTTTTATTTTATCTGTCTTTGTTATCGGAACATTGGACTTTCTATATTCAAAGGCCAGTGGCGTCTTTTTCCTGGTGAAGGGCATTTGCATGCATTTACTTTTGTTTATGTCTATTTTATTTTCCTTATAATATTTATTTAAACTATCTATATCCTGTTGGAGTGTTTCACAGTCAGTTAAGGATTTAATTTTATGATACAATTTTGTGTCATCTGCATACATGAGAAAGTTAACTGACCGAAATGGCACTACCCAACGTCATATAAGTATGTTGCATATAATAAGGGAGCGAGGATAGACCCTTGAGGCACCCCTGATAAGATATCGATGTAATCCCAGTGGTATCCTCCTACAATGACAGCCTGACAGCGATTGCGGAGGTAAGAATCCATCCATCTCAGAAGGTCACCACAGATACCAAGTTCTTGGAGTTTGCGAAGGAGGATAAAATGGTCTACGCGATCAAATGCTTTTTCAACATCAACATAAATGGCATCTATCTGTCCGGCATCTTCGTCCATTCCATGCATGACGTCATTAGTATAAATGACCGGGTTTGAGTTAGTCGAGCGGCCTTTAATAAATCCATGTATCCATAAATGGGTATATATGTGGTGCGCCACTTTTTCAATTAATTTGCTCAAGGTATTTAATATCGAGATAGGCCGATAATTTTCTATTGACGTCTTCGTACCCTTCTTATGGATCGGAGTAATATGCGCAGTTTTCCAGATCCTCGGAAAATATCCCTCACGAAAACATCGAGTATGAATGCATGCGAGAGGTTCTGCTAGAGTATCAGCAACGGTATTTTGTCACTGCTGGCGCCTTTGGGTTTGCTTTCAGAAGTAGCTTTTTAACTAAGCCGGCGTTTACGTTTATAGAGTGAAATGTATCGGAGCTATTAACTTTTGTCGAACTGAGCATGGCTGGGTATTGAAATTTGTACAAAAAAATTCGTTAAATGACAGACAAATTTCTTTTTCAATAACTATTATTTATAAAACGGGTACTGCCCATACATGTTCTCTTCTTTATTTGTAACGGGTATGGTGGGGCTTAATACACTAGAACTCAGACGAAAAATGATACTCATGTTCTATTACTATCAACTCATCCATAACGTAATAGATAACCCATCCGCGCTAGAGGAGCTGCGGCTGCATGTGCCGAAACAATATATGCGCGGCACCGACGCCGAGTATGGTCCTCGCCGTCAACATCTCTTGTTCGCTGCACTGGCGCACATCTACTCCGTCCGCGCACACAATGCACCTAATGCTTGTGATCATGAGCACTCAAAAGCCTTATTTAGATATATATTATGATAGAGTAGGCAAATTTCGTGCGGAAATTATTGCTTACCTTAGTTCTGCCTTGATTTGGATTAGTCTGTAAGTTACATGTGCTAAATGAATAAATACATAAATATTCCATCAAAGGTCATTGGTCATCATGCGGCCAGACACAATAGAACTTTCATTGTTATAATAATACTTTTCATAGTATGAGACACATAGAAAATGTAACTCGAGTGAATGAATACAAACTAGAGAACCAATTAAACTTTTGGATAAGATTTCAACACATACGACTATTTCTGAACAAGGTTATATACCCCTTCTAGTATATCTTACTGCTGCTGGTGAAATGTTTGGAAAGCTTCAAATAAGAAATTCGGAGCAAGAAATTTAACGCCCACAGCTTTTTCAAAATTGAGTATTCTCTGGATGTGTTTAAAATTCAAAACTGATTATGACTATCCGGGATGTAACGGATTTATAGATCTGTTTACAAGTGCCCATGATTTTAATAGTTTCGTCCACACTATTATAGGTATTTATTAACGCATCTCCAAGTGATTATAATACTACTCAAAAACCTTAATTATGAAGACATGTGTTATGAAGACATGTAACATTTGATATAATTCGTCTAATATAAAAATGATATAACTTCAGCAATATATTTATCAGATGAAATGTTTATTGTTGCTCGATTGGGTTCTTTCCATACGCAGATGTCATATAATAATGGATTCTTTTTGTTATATAATTGCCGGAAGTAGAATTCAAATTCAAATTCAATTTAAAATTTGTTTATTTCTCTTTAGTGCATCATTATACATTGCGGCTCTATCTGCCAAACTGGAACTATAATATACCTGTATCTTGGTAGATAGCCTATAATTAAATAAGCCTTCATATGACGTGCATATGCTGGAGCGGTACGTGCACATATACTTCTGCAGCAAGCTTTATCAAGGTTAATTTTCAACGATCTATTGCATAATAATTCGGTATTTCAAACTTTAGTTGGTGCTGAAACGAATACTAATATTTTTGAAACTTTTAAAATTACACTGAAATAACTATTGGATTTCTAAGATTAAATAAAATTTTCGAAAACAAATTACATGATATAGAACGTAAAAATGAAACGTCCAGAGAATGGATCAGTTATTTTCGAATGGTTGATACCATTATACACTGTGGTTGGTTATACACTGATGTGTTGAAAGGTTTTATTGCAGCTGAGCGTATGGGTAATTGAAATCTGCATTAGCAAACCGTTGAAAAGATAATTCCTCACTCTTATACATAAGGACAAAAATCTAAATGGCTCTAAATATCATATAGGATATAATTCTTTTTTGAAATGAACTGCTTAAAATACCTGCGTTCAATTGCCGTCTTTGTCACCTACTGCAGATGCCGCTTTTGGACACTTCAAAAGAGTTTATCTGCAAATTCAAAGGCTCGGAAGAGAAATATCACCAGAAGAATGAAGTTGGAAATATGAATACAGAATACTGATACCTCAAACAAAGACACTGCGCCAAATTCCAGAATCTTTATTAAAAATAGATTTTTTGCACATGCAATACAGGATGCGGAGTATCTTGTGGGTGCAGGAAAAGTGGATTAAATTGCACTGTAGCTTGCTGCTGTACTAGCTAACTGTACTAATCCTTTACCAACAATCCACATCAATGAAATCCATGACGACGACAGTAACGAACAATAATGATATATTGTATATAATAGTTTTTTGTTGTAATTAGCTGTTCTTTACGAAAAATGAATTAAACATTAAAGTTACTGTACAAATATTATTTATTCGGTATAAATTAAAATCTTTGATCCTTCAATCTTTCTTGTCATTTTTAAGTAAATTATTGTAATACATGGTTGTAATCTAGATCGAAATTTTTTTTAAACTTTTTGTTTTGCTATTCACTTTTTCAATCCAACAGTTTTTATGAAGATTCATTGACTGGCGCTGGATTCCGAGATTTTACAATTTTTACGCCTTACGGCGCTCCACTAACAATGATTTTGACACTTCGTTACATATTTTTTTTGTTTGTGAAACTATTTAACACAACTGTACCTATGACTTTCACTTATCTATCTAAGGCCTTATCAAAGATTAAAAAAAATCTAAACAGATTTGAATCAATTCAATGAAAAGCAATCCGATCGTCACACGTCTCGTGTTGCTGACAGTAATTTATAAGATCGTTAGCGGAAACGGAAGAGCTTTGTCAGTAGGGGTGCTATGTAAGTAGTCAGTGTGACGCCTTTGAATGTATGCATACTTCTCTATAAATGTATGTAGGATTTTGATCAAACATTGTCTAAGGAACAATTTATATTTTTTTTTTTTATTTCAAATTGGAGGTCGGAGTCGGTATCATGCGCACAGTATTGGGATAATAGGTACCAGGTTTGAAATACAATGGTACCGACTTAACAAGCTATTTGGTGTTGAAATCGGTTAAAGTTATTGGCATTTTTTTGCATTTCCGATTAATTCATTATAGTAGAATTCGGTATGCTAAAAAAAATTAACCTATGCCAATTCCGAAACCATTTCGAGATTGTATGTTACAAACCCTTATTTTTCTACTCTGACCTTTTAAAACGATAAGATGCCATTTATTTTAACAAAAAACGATGAAATAATTCGACTTTCATTGACCTCTAAATGACGTCACTTTTTTGCACTTTTGTTTTGATTGAATAGAGACTTACGAATTAGTAGGTGTCACTGTCAAGTGTCAAAGTAAATTCTAGTTTCTTTTTTTTTACTCGCGTGCTTTTCTTGGCTCCTCAACGCAACTACATATTTGTGCAAAAAAGTGACGTCATAGGATTCAAATTTTCAAAAAAATATTATAAAATAACTACTGAATATAAAACAAAAATATTGAAATTAGTTTCTTATAATGACTTAATCTACGAAATAAAAATATAAAAAAAATACCAAAAAAAAACTTTACATACCGAATTGCGTAAAAACTCAATTAAATGACTAATTTAGTACGAAGATTACGACTGATATAAACATTACTATTAACATACATACATACATACATACATTTATATAAACATTATTATAAGATAAATAAATTATTATTTACCATTAGAATTGAAAACAGTGTATACAGATGTCTATTTGAACGGGTTACAAATTGTTTGCCTCTACCGGTATCCTCGGCGTTTACTGGGTACCTGCTCAGCAGGCCTAGACAAAATTCAAACAGGCGTGTTTCCGCACACGCTACAGACAAAAATATGTCTACGAACTTAGCGTGACGTTACGTGACTTTTCCACAGGTAATGTCAATGCCATACATTTTGGAGTTGTCGTTTGGCGTTAACGATAACAGAAACATATTTTGTCTATGCCTTCTGTTTCGAAAAAAAACAAACTTTTTTAATGCTACCAAGTTACCTGATGATTAGCACTACGCTTCCCCATGAACTATTATTATAACCAAATCACTCGTAGCACTCACTACTCTCGTCACCCCAAGGTGTTGGTTTTTGAATATCAGTCATCAGTCATGCCAGCACTGCTAGAGACTACAAAAATGTCAAAAACAAATTTTATTTATTTATTTTCTTAACTTACAACTATCATTACAGGGCTTTTTTTAACCTAATGCGATAGCGTAGCATAATTAGGACTTACACTAACCTACCTAATTAACATAACACAAAACCCTTAAAGCTATTTTAGTAAATTCACTCAGAGTACAATTAAATAGATCTATTTCGACCGCCATGACATTGAGAGTGCGAAGTGCGCGTGTAAAAGGCGCTTCCTGCAGGAGGTTAGTCCTCGCACGCGGCAACGACACCAGTTTTGGTTGCCTTCGCTGCTCCACATACCTATCAGGAACACAAAAGTATATTAATATTTTATATAAAATGTTCTCTGTCGTCTGCCCGTTGCATCTGGCTTGCTTACGACAGTTGCAGTCGTACCAGAAGGATTTCACTCCGCAGTTTGGACGCAGAATAAATAAAAGTACTCACGGACAGAAGCTTCGCACCCATATAAAACGCGTAAATACTAGTAAAGCCTACTAAGTCACTCAAGTCGATCTACGACTCTCCGTATCCAGTTCCTGAACTATCGCTGTGAAGAGATAAATAAGGGACTTATTCTATTGTTACCTTTAATGTTCATTTTCGTATTTATTTACAAGGTATTCAAAATTAAAAAATAATAATAACAATAAAATCTATAAGCCTATGCTAATATAAGCTATGGTGGGGGGAAAAGTGGCCAAAACACTGGCGGAATTGCCACGCTGGATGGCAATGCTAAGTTTTTGTCCAAAGTAGGCGCCAGCATTTCGGTCAGCCGTCGTCTCAACCAAACGTTTCGCCAGATCCCTAAACAAGTTTTATGTTTTTGTATTAAGTTACATTAACTTTTCTCTTGGAGAGGTTAAGTACGAGCCTTATTACAACAACCCCAGTTAGTTTTTCGGTTTTCAAACAGCCAAAAAACCTTCGATATGGACTGAGAATCGCCCTTATTATGCCATTCGAGGCACGTAAGCGCGTAGTTAGAAATGTTCCTTACGTTCTCCTGTCCCAATAGTGACAGCACGAAGCTTGCTTTACAAAGTTGAACAGGTGTGAACTATTGAGCGTGCTCCAACTCGATCGCTTTTAAGATCCACTAATTATGACTATGAGTATCTTCTTCTTCTATCTATCTATACATATAATAAAACTGCAACTGAGCCAAATCTGTAAAAAAAATTATTACCGCGGTAAACATGTTTTCGATATAAAATAAAAAATAATACTAATAATTACCCATATATAATTTTATTTTGTGATAAAGATAGCCAGTACTCTCATATTCAATTTATTTATTGTACTGTCATTATAATTTAATTTCAGTGGAATATATGCGCAATACTAATGGTAATAGGCGACGATTCGAGTCACCAAGATAAACTTAAAGAGAAAATAATTCAATAATTAGATAATAAAACTAAAGAGAATGTGCAGTAATGTTCAGAAATATATATTAAGAAAAAAAAATTATAGTGCTTTTCACTCAAAATTTAGTAGGTAATAAAAAATTAAAGGTAAATAAAAATTATATGCTATTTAAATACAACATAACAAATTGTCACAACTATAATATCCTCGGAGGGGTAGGCAGCGGTGTTTTCAACATATCCGTTTCGCCAGATGGATGTTTTTGGTTCCATGTAATAGGGAGCGAGTTTATTGCCATATACGGGGCACTGTTCCATCGGACATTCCACATCGGATTACTATTGAAAATTTCTTTGTCTGAAAACCCCATTAACCGTCCGACCCGGGTATCGAAATCCCAGAAGCTCAAGATTCCAAAGCGGCGCTTCCATCACTACACCAAGACCAAGCAAGTGAAGCCAGTGTCGATTCAGTTAGTATTGAAATAAATTAACTAAACATAACAGAAATGTATTTAATCGAAATTGATTACATAATAAGGTTAAACCGTTAGAAAAGCTCTCACATACTAAAAAATAACTGACTATCCGTTTGCCTTGATTGAATACATTGTTCTGATCTACACACATCTGAGAATAAGGAAAGTTTGCAAGTAGAAAAATGAGGAAAATTTACACATGAATCATTTTATTTATGAACATAATTCATAAATACTCTTACAAAAACTTTTAGGTTTCCGATTGTACTTTCGTTTTGCCAATACATAGGATTAACGGAAATTAAACAGTTTTGTATAGACATAGGTATCCTTTGCTTTAGTTTAAAGCTGCTCTGTTGGCTAGATCAACAACAAAGAAGTCGTTAGAGATTAAAGACAATATGCTGATAGGTATCAGTCATTGAGCTACATTTACCGCAACAAAATGCTAGATAATTGTCCAATATAGTTGGAGAAATCGTCTAGGAACCCGAGTTCCAAAACCCCTTGTTCAGAGTCTGACTGTACTTTGACTGCAATGACACTTCGTGTTACGGAAACTGATATAACATATTGTAGCCTTAAGGCAAGACGTAGCTATGCCTTGCTATACGTAGGTTACAATTAAAGATCTGGGTAACCTGCAACTAACTATTTATTATACTACTGGCAGGTGAAACATGGTGTAGGCCGGTCTCGTCAGGTGATAGAATTGTACTCCTACCATAAGATAGTTTCTTATGCAATGATGCCTAACAAAGATGCGACAAGGCAGTTAGCGAAATTCTTCATTGAATGTTCGTTTGATGCAACATTTTTTGTGATATTCTAAAACCAGAATATCGCTGAAAATAATCGCATCCATTTTTTTCCTATATTATTCCTCAAAATGAATATTATATTCGATAAATATTTAATAGTAGGTATGGTTAAACACAAAAGTCACAAATTGCATCTGTTATAGGCAGAGGACTTAACATCTAGGCCTCGTCCTTATACCGTCTCCTAATCGTATCGTTCAATACAGAAGATCAAAGATGATTCGTACATAATACAATACGTACCTATAAACGGAAATAAACTTCGCTATGAAACTTGCCGCACAGTCTTATCTTCCCACAACAAAATGTTTATCTTCGATTAGCCCTGGCTCCTGACGCAAATGAAGTTATACCAGTATTCGCATCACGATCCTCGTACATTTATCCAAGTCCCAAATAACGCATATTCGAGACAAGAACAAAGCTGAGATTTTATCGTGTACACCTCGCATAGACCCTTAACTCAACATACACAGTGAACGAGTACATCATCTTCACACGAACGTATCTTTAAAGATTCAATGATTCGCTAGTTTGTACGTACCTATTTGTGCTAGTTCTAAAATTAATTTTACCGGTGAAATTTAGTTATCCGACTAGAAAGCAAATACTTGGAAGAAATGAGTAACTTACTCACCCAAAAATTTTAAGCTGAAGGTCTTGGGCCAATCAATCAACGGGCCCACGAACTCCAGGGTACCACTGAGTTCCCTGAAGACTAATTATAACTTAGGTGGAAATAACCACGAATTTCCACGCAACCTTATTGCGCAACAACCAAGATGAAACTAAAAGCAATTTACCTATATTGTACTTGCATGGATGCATGACAAGGACATGAGAGGGAAAATATATGTGTACTAGAAAAAAAAAGGGCATCGGGCCTATCATTTTTAATAATTTTCATCAACCGCCAGACATACACTGCAGGAAGAACAACACAGACCTCCCATACAAAACAATTTTAAATTTCTACTAGCAATTTTAATCTGTATGACTTGGAATTGAGAATGGCCAGTGATTATGTAAACAGCCAGTAAGAAGCAATTCAAGTAGATGGAAAGCTGATGAAGGGGAATCAGTTCATCACAAGATGATCATGCGTTCATGCGCTTTATTATGACGAAAATACGGTTTTACAAAATCTTTAATCTATGTAGACTTTGTGGCCTGGAATGATGTTACGAGGTAACAGATTATTTCTTCAGTGATTCCTAGCTTAGAATGCTTGATGCAGTTGACGATATAATTGAATAAAGCATTTATGATAATTATATATTTCCATCTGTTCCTATTAGGGCGGATTTACACGAACTGCTCGAGCAGTTAGCCAGTAATTCATAGTCAACAGCATAAATATGTCATTGATAACTGCTGGAGTAGTAGGTAATAACTGCTCTATTCTTCTCATTAAGTCACTATTTCAATTTCAATGGGAAGCGCGCGCGACCTGTAATGAAGAGCGCGGGCGAAGGTACCTAACTGCGCGAGAGCAGTCGACAGCTCGAGCAGTCAGTGTATGCCTGGCGTTTGCTTGACCGTCCAAAGCATTTGCAACTGTTCGAGCGGTTTTGTGTAAGTATGTACGTAGAAGGTATGTATGTACTGTGAAGACGCAGCTTGAAGCAGTCCATGCTAACTGTTTCAAGCTGCCCGTGTCTGAAGCCTTACTTCTATTTAAGGGATCCATACCTCAAATCGCTATTTGTTCAAACTAATCTTTACCTTTATGAGTTCGGGAAAGGTACAATCATTTGCCAGAAACAATACTAAAATCGGAGAGTGTCACTGCTTTTAAAAGAAGTTTGTTTAATTTTCTTTCACTAAAACTATATTACAAAGTGACTGACTTTCTTATAGATAGATTCTAAATTTGATGATATTTAATTGTATTTAGATTTATATTGTTTTATTCATGCCTTAATAATTAAATGACTATAAATATGTATTAGATATAAGCACATCATTATTGTATGTCCGAATGGACTTAGCTGTTGGTACTATTTATTATATTTAAGAACTATATGTAACACAGTCTAACAATAAATAAATCTGAATCTGAATCTGAATTTGAATCTCAAAAGTAAAAAGAAATCCCTATATGAGCACTTTATTGTCCATCTATCGATCTGTCTGTCTGTCCAGACCGTTTTTCACAAAGTATTCAAAACTTATAGAGTACTTTCTGTTAACCTAGAATCAATACAAGAAGCACTATTGTTGACAAATTACATGTAAATGAAATAATCGGGAACTCGGTAGAAAAAAGAAATAAGTATCATATTGACAAAAAAGCAAATTTAATATCCATATTCGTTGATTGCGGTTGGTGCCTTGTATAGGGGTTCTATCGGAAAAGTAAAATTTGGCTTCGATGTGCGAACTATTAAACTTATATACTATTCTTACCTACAAGTTTATGCAGAACTCTCGGTGTTCTGTTCCGACTCACACTTGGCCGTTTTTTATATATAGTCTGATCTTTTAGTTAATATTTGTTTTGTCATTTTAGTTTCTAGGAATATATTTATTCCTAGCACAAAAAATATTTATAAAATATTGATTAAAAACTAAAATACTATGTCAAAATGAAATCTTGTTTATTAATTAAATCTTATGCGTATTTAATTATCTTATAAGTTTGGTCACTGTTATTTCGAATACGGTAAGTACCTAATGCGTACGCCAGCAGGAAACTTTTGGCAGACGATTTACATTTCTAAACACATTCCTACTCTAATCAATGCTTAGAGTCATCCTTCATCGTGACTAGTTGTAAATGTGCTACAAGAAAAGTTGCTTGGCTCTTAAAGGATGTTGATTTAAATGTACAAGAACTTCAAATCAAATCAAATTTAACGTTATTTTCGAAAAATTATATATTAGGGTTGTCTAACCTACCTACCTATATAATTCGCGAAGCTTAATTCAGCCAATTATTACTATAATATCAATTTATCAATTATTAACATTTCAGTAGTTCGAATTATGAAATGCATAATAATAGTTAATGTATTGTCATGTAAAGTACTAACCGTTCATCACTAATATAAAAGAAAAAAACAGAATTCCACATACGTATTTAATGTATCTAGTACCATATAAAATTATACATCCCACTAATATATGATATCATAAATGTGAAAGTTTGGATGGATGGATAATTTTAATGGATGTTTGTTACTCAATAACGGCAGAACAGCTGAGCGGATCTGGTTGAAATTTGGCAAAGAGATAGATTAGTCTGGAATCTGGAATAGCACGTAGGCTAATTTTCATCATCAGTATCATCCCAATATATATATATGAGTATATTGATTTTCATTTATGTTTTTGTTAAATAATATTAGCGACTGCCTGCGACTTCGTTCGCGTAGAAGGCTCGGCCTTCGGCCTTGCCATAACCTCCTATCTTTTTTGGTTTATCTTTAATCCTTATATTTTTTTTTAACACAGAGTTATACACCACCGCTACCTACAGTGACCGCTCCCATGTGGACTTGGAGGGCAAAGCCCGTAGCAGCGGTCCCACCTCGGGCCCGCCAGCTATCGGCTATCACTGGCAGGCCCATTGTTCCTCTTAGCTTCACCGTGGTTACCCAAGCCACGGCTACTGCTATACCCCCGCCACGGCAAAGTGGGAACCCCCTGGGGTTCATCCTTCTCGCGAGATAGTTCCATCCGTTCTCAAGTTATAGAATGACCAGGAGAAATAGGGGCTTATTTTTATACACAGCATGTGTATAAAAATAAGCCTACGACGATAACCTAGTACCGGGCGAGATGCCAAGGTATGCCAAGAAAAAAATTGCTTTTTTCAAACATGGAGTATCAAAGTTAACTGACTATAATTTTCTAAACTATAATGTCAAAACTTAATTTATTTTACTTAGTTAACAATATTTATTACTTTATTAATTAAAAATTCGGGATTACTTACGTAATATTTAGCGGATAGGTCCGACTATAGTTTCGACACATTCGGTGGCCTTTTTCAAGGAGTGTTCGGGACGCCCGCGTCGATGACGTCTCGCTTAGCACTGGGGGCGGCCGCTCGTAGCGCTCGTGATGTTAGAGGTTGGTGCGGGGGGCGGGATACACTATGTTGGGTCGGCGCGTCTTGGTGTGAACCCTCTTGATCGTCGTCGCTGGTGAAGCGCCTGCTGGTGTGTGAGGGTGAGGATTTATTACTTTGACTTGTGGTTGCAATTAATGGCACTGTTATTTGACATCACATTATTAATAAAAGGCTTGAAAAATTTTCAACTATTGTTGAAATTAAACTATTGTCGCTACGCTAAGTGACATGGTTTTTTTTTTATTTTATCTTAACGGTATCCTTGGTCTCTCGCCCTGTAGGTACCAGGTTATCGTTAGGATTCGGGACACCGATATATAGATAATATATGTGCGCGACTTCGTCTATCGTTCGAACTATCTGTTGAATAAGTACAAAAGTACCCTATGGGTTAATCCCAGGTTCGAATCATCTTCACTAAAAATTTAGTTTTTGTTTGTTTTCAAGATTACGCAAATACGACTGGTATTTGCGTAATTGAGTAACAAACATCCAAACATGCAAACTTTCTCATTATGAATATAAGTCTGATTTTTGACCACTCTCTGATTTGACTGTCATTGATGATGCAGTTGGAGATGGTAGTTCAATAGACCTAGAATATAAGTTTAGGTATAGGAGCAAGTTGTTAGGTACTTGACGACTCACTAATATATTTTACATCTCTCATATTCGGTAAGTAGGTCCTTATTACCCCCAAATGGGGCTTGTAGGTGACCAATTAGCACTCTAGGGTAATAATGTAGCTAGAAAAGCCCTAGGGCGGTTTACATCTCTGATATTTGGTAAGTAGGTCCTTATTACCCCCAAGTGACCAGGCTTGTAGGGCGGTAAGTAATAAAAAAAAACACTTCACTCTTTCAAAAAGTTCGCGTACATCTAACCATCATACTGGCAATAGAAATCATGCATTCAGCCCAATGACAAAAGAGGTCGCTTCGCTATTCAGTCTTGTTTTCGTATGAGTATAATA
Organism: Selenia dentaria; assembly: GCA_917880725.1. NCBI lineage: Eukaryota > Metazoa > Arthropoda > Insecta > Lepidoptera > Geometridae > Selenia > Selenia dentaria. The sequence goes on from OU862890.1 coordinate 21,743,049, forward strand.
GTCATCAATTTTATTTTTGTAATGCCGGTTTTTTTCTACTTACCTCACAATCGAGATGTAAAGCAGAGTAGTTAGCTCGAGTGTAAGCATCAATTGCAGCCCGAGATATTTATACTCGAACGTGGTTTTCACTAATTTTTACTGAAAATAAGGTATTACTCACGTAAAAGTCTACCTACTCGTTGTTTATACCTATTATTGAAGTACCACTTTTCATGTGTAAACTATTAAAATTATTTTTGTTAATTATTCTCTTAGTGGTTGCTTTGTTGATGTATCAATAAATAAATAAAAGCACTCTAGTGCTAAGCGAGATGTAATCGACGAGAGCGTCCCGAACACTCCTTGAAAAAGACTGTGACCACCGAATGTGGTCGAAACTATGGTCGGACCTATCCGATAAGTATTAAGTGAGTAATCCCATATTTCTCAGTAAAAATCTTGAGGGTAGTAGGTGGGACCCGAGAAAGCACCTACTACTCATATTATTTCTATTCACTATTCCTCAAAATGTCACCATCACTGTCTCTGACTGACTGACTTAATAACCCTGAGTTTTCATGCCTTGAAAAAAATGTATCTATAAACATCATCTTTGGGCATTTTTTGAGCCGCGTCCAATAGCAAATACTGCGCAGAACTTAATATCTGGAAGCTACTTTCGCGTTATTTCAAGGACACTAAACAACATTAAAAATTTCATGATAATTTATCTACACATTTTACGTTAAAATGTAATTTGCAGTAATAATTATCTAAGAAATATATTTCTGAATAATTATAGAAAATTAAAAATAAACACTGATCTCTGGCATCTCCACACGAACTACTACTTGTTTTGAAATTTAGTGTACACTAATGAATTTACCGTAAAAAAGATTTTTATTACGTAAAATTTTTCAAAATATCTTTATAATATCTATTTTTATACGTTTAATTTAATTCGAATTTCCATTTATTCGAAGAGAATCTTTAGCAGAGCGCTGTGCACAGAGGCCACGCGGCTGTGGGCAGTCAATTCTTGAACGATCAAGAGTCGACTTTTGCCTACCGCGACCAGAATCAGATTCTACAGATCATCTGTAGGGGTTCACCTTAAACTTCCAACAAGAAACTGATAACTGCTGGAGTAGTTGGTAATAACTGCTCTATTCTTCTCATTAAGTCACTATTTTAAATGGGAAGCGCGCGCGACCTGTAATGAAGAGCGCGGGCGAAGGTACCTAACTGCGCGAGAGCAGTCGACAGCTCGAGCAGTCAGTGTATGCCTGGCGTTTGCTTGACCGTCCAAAGCATTTGCAACTGTTCGAGCGGTTTTGTGTAAGTATGTACGTAGAAGGTATGTACGTACTGTGAAGACGCAGCTTGAAGCAGTCCATGCTAACTATTTCAAGCTGCCCGTGTCTGAAGCCTTACTTCTATTTAAGGGATCCATACCTCAAATCGCTATTTGTTCAAACTAATCTTTATCTTTATGAGTTCGGGAAAGGTACACAAAGCAGACACAAATTGAAAGTTCCTGCACACAGAACAGCATGTTTTAGAAAAGGTGTGTGCGGCATGGGTCCTAAGATATAAAATCATTTGCCAGAAACAATACTAAAATCGGAGAGTGTCACTGCTTTTAAAAGAAGTTTGTTTAATTTTCTTTCACAAAAACTATATTACAAAGTGACTGACTTTCTTATAGATAGATTCTAAATTTGATGATATTTAATTGTATTTAGATTTATATTGTTTTATTCATGCCTTAATAAATTAAATGACTATAAATATGTATTAGATATAAGCACATCATTATTGTATGTCCGAATGGACTTAGCTGTTGGTACTATTTATAATATTTAAGAACTATATGTAACACAGTCTAACAATAAATAAATCTGAATCTGAATCTGAATCTCAAAAGTAAAAAGAAACCCCTATATGAGCACTTTATTGTCCATCTATCGATCTGTCTGTCTGTCCAGACCGTTTTTCGCAAGACACGATTAGCTATGAAGTTGAAATTTGTATCTCAACTTGTATGTCAACGCAACCAAACGCATATTTTCGCATATTTTGCGATTTCACAAAGTATTCAAAACTTATAGAGTACTTCCTGTTAAACTAGAGTCCAAAAAAATATAAGAAGCACTATTGTTAATAAATTACATGTAAATGAAATAATCGGGAACTCGGTAGAAAAAAGAAATAAGTATCATATTGATAAAAAAGCAAATTTAATATTCATATTCGTTATTTGCGGTTGGTGCCTTGTATAGGTTCTAACGGCAAAGTAAAATTTAGCTTCGATGTGCGAACTATTAAACATATATACTATTCTTACCCACAAGTTTATGCAGAACCCTAGGTGTTCGGGTCCAACTCACACTTTTAGTTTCTCGGAATATATTTATTCCTAGCACAGTTACCGTCAAAATATTTATTAAAAACTAAAATACTATGTCAAAGTGAAATCTTGTTTATTAATTAAATCTTATGCGTATTTAATTATCTTATAAGTTTGGTCACTGTTATTTCGAATACGGTAAGTACCTAATGCGTACGCCAGCAGGAAACTTTTGGCAGACGATTTACATTTCTAAACACATTCCTACTCTAATCAATGCTTAGAGTCATCCTTCATCGTGACTAGTTGTAAATGTGCTACAAGAATAGTTGCTTGGCTCTTAAAGGATGTTGATTTAAATATACAAGTAGAACTTCAAATCAAATCAAATTTAAACGGTGTTTTCGAAAAAATATTTCAGGGTTGTCAAACCTACCTACCTATATAATTCGCGCAGCTTAATTCAGCCAATAATTACTATATTGTAAATTTATCAATTATTAACATTTCAGTAGTTCGAATGATTACGAAATGCATAATGATAGTTAATGTATTGTCATGTAAAGTACTAACCGTTCATCACTAATAAAAAAGAAAAAAACAGGAGTCCACACACATATTTAATGTATCGAGTACCATATAAAATTATACATCCCACTAATATATAATATTATAAATGTGAGAGTTTGGATGGATGGATAATTTTAATGGATGTTTGTTACTCAATAACGGTAGAACAGCTGAGCGAATCTGGTTGAAATTTGGCAAAGAGATAGATTAGTCTGGAATCTGGAATAGCACGTAGGCTTATTTTCATCATCAGTATCATCCCAATATATATACGAGTATATTGATTTTCATTTATGTTTTTGTTAAATAATATTAGCGACTGCCTGCGACTTCGTTCGCATAGAAGGCTCGGCCTTCGGCCTTGCCATAACCTCCTATCTTTTTTGGTTTTTCTTTAATCCATCTTCTTTTTTTTAACACAGAGTAATCCTTTATGGATACCACCGGCCCCGGGGGCCCGGTGATTATGTGGGAGTCTGTGCAAGAAGGGCAGCACATTCACCAAACCTCTGCGGTGTTCCGTCACTGCCGCTTTTGGCGGGATCGCGGGACAGATTTCGCATACGACCTTGACCTTGAACCCGGCTGGCCGTTGCCGGACCCGTCTCTCTTGCAGCACGCCAGAACACTTGGCGTGCCGCAACTGCCTCGGGGGACCAAACCCGCAACTGGACGCCAGACTCTTCCGAGTCCAGACCCCAGGGAGGCTCACGTACTCATGGCTCACCGTAATACCGTGTAACACTTTTTACCGTCTACCTATAGTAATTGTTTGTGAAGTAGGTAGTTAAGGAAACAGCCAAAAGGTTAATTAAAGTTTAAGTATATTAACCGCTAAAATAAGTAGCAGCACGAAATAACCGGGTCGGGGTAAGGTTGCGATTGTGGACCGAAATGTGCAGCGCGACCGTACGAATACACTGGCCTGGGTTTTCCCGCGCACGGAGATCGGGTGCGCTCTGTCGGGTAGTGGCAAATCCTGGCGTCGGGGAAGACGAGAAGACCAACGCGCGGAGGCGGTGGAACAGCAATCGGGTAGGGTAGTACCCCTGGTAGCAGGGTAGGCCCGATGCCAGTACCGGTGTGGCGTTGGTTCCAATCGTGCGGGTGAACCCTGAAATCCGCAATTGTCCGCGTCTTAATAAAAGTCCACATCTAGTTTGACTGCCACACTCAATGTTATTGCGCGGAGCGACACCAAGCAGTGAGGTCTAATGCAGTGAATAGAATCTAAGATGAGGCAGTCAAACTTGTACAGAGTATGTAGATAAATAATATAGCAAGATGAAGGGTACCTACATAATACATGATAGAAAATCGAACAATCTTTCGAAGTAGCACACACGGTTATAATTTTATAGCAAATCAAGGAGCACGACATAATAATAGGTATACAACCGTACATAATATTAGATAATAAAGTTACTATATTTCTAAGAGATACTATTATACTGGTGACAGAAAATTATTGGAAAAATATAGCAACGCTTAAATTAATATAAGAGTAGGTATATTTAAAGTAAACTATTCAGCTACATTTATATAGTGTATTTCTAGTAAAATTAAAAGGAATAATTTTACTGTTAAGTACCATACTGCTGATATCCAGAAAATTATTGATGAAATATAGCATCGCTTAAATTAACATAACAGTATATTTAAAGTAAACTATTCAGCTACATTTATATAGTGTATTTCTAGTAGGAGTAAAAGGAATAATTTTACTATTAAGTATCATACTGCTAATATCCAGAAAATTATTGATGAAATATAGCATCGCTTAAATTAGCATAACAGTGTAGTTTAAAATGTGAGTAAACTATCCAGGTACATTTAAATAGTGTATTTCTAGTAAAAATAAAGTGAGTAATTTTACTATTACCATTCTGCTAGTAGGTACCCAAGAAATTGTAATGAAATATAGCACAGCTTAAATGGCATAACATTCCAAATGAGAAGATTATAAAAACTATCTAGGTACATTCCAATAGGGTCAAGAGAGACGTGTAATGGTGTAGTAAGTAAACAGGGTTTAGTAGGCTATAACCATTAACAAAAGTACGTTAGATAGATTCTAACAATAAAACCAAGCGGCTCCATATAAACACAATACTCATCTAGTAGTAAGAATATTGTGGTTAAGACTTGAAAGCTAACTGTCGTGTGATAAGATGGCCGTTTAATCGTACGAAACGCCGAACATATTGGAATGTACTCACGTCATGCTTGCAAGCGAAACTACAGTAAGAACTTGTTGAAACACTCACCCAATTCGGGGTAATCACACAACACTAGTTTTCTATTATAAATTAAATTCCAATAGTTTTAGAACTATAGTGGAACGTAGGATTGTATTTTGGAAATTAAAGTAATCGCGAAGATAACGTCCGCTTCTGTCTCGGCCGGTTCAAGCTGTCATCCGAAGTCAACCGATCAGTTCAGTGCTCTTGCCAGTCACTCCTGATTGGTCAGAACGCACGACCATAATAACGTTTGCGATTACGCAGTCTTCGAATCTTTAGCGATGTTGACTATTTTAATAATCACGAGTGTACTGAAACTATTATGGTCATTGGAGATATGTAGGTTACATACCCCCCCTTTTAGGTTTAAATTTTTCCTAAGAGAAATTTGAATATCAGCTCCCTAGGTAAGCTTGAAGTCCTTGACATGCCAGGTCCCTAAGTTGCGGCCAGTCATGTCTTGAAGATCATAAACAAGTTTTGACTTTTTAGCCGTTATGCGACATTTTATAAATTTAGGGGCCAACTTTTTTGAAAACTTATTGTCTTTGTCACTCTGGTAAAACGTTCGTTTCCAAACAATATCGCCTACGTTGAAGTCGACATTTTTACGGCGTAAGTTATAATTATTACTATTGCGGGAGTGCGCTTTAATGAGCGAGAGTTGCACCTTGTCAAAGATTTTCTGTAATGCACCTAAATTTTCAGCGTAGCTGTCACGAGGGGTAAATATTATTTGGTTCTCCAGGTCAGCATCAACGTAGTGAGAACCATCACTTGGTAGTTCACGCCCGAAGACGAGAAACGACGGGGTGAAACCAGTTACTTCATTTACAGCGCTGTTTAACGCGAATTGAATTTTAGTTATATTACTGTCCCAGGACCTATGATCGTTCTCAATGAACGTAGACACAGCTGTAATTATAGTCCTATTGTACCGTTCTACGGTATTAATCTGTGGTGTGTACAGAGGAGTGTAGTAGACGTTTGGAATGCTGTAATGACTGAATAAATCACGAATCATATTGCTAGTAAATTGTTTTCCGTTGTCCATGATTATAGTGCTTGGGATCCCATGGGTGAGAAAAACACTGTCCTCCAATATTCTGCATATGATGTCCGATGTCGCTCGTCTGATAGGAAAAAGTAAGCAGTATTTGGAGAAGCAGCAAGTGATCACTAACAGGAATATGTTCTGCTTTCTAGTTGAAGGCAAGGGGCCAACCAAATCAATGCTAATCATTTGGAAGGGGCGCGAACAATCCTTAGGCCTGCCCATTGTTCCAAGGGTTGCATGATTCGGGTACTTGTAGGATAGACACGTTTCGCAATTTGAGACAAAGTTAATAACATCTTTGTGTAGGCTAGGCCAGAAGTATTTTAAGCTAAGACGTGTATGCGTCTTGAATATGCCAAAATGTCCAGAGGTAGGCTCTGAATGATTTTGAGCTATTAGCTCTTGTCTGTACTCAGTTGCGACTACCTCTTTCCATTCGAATTCTCTAGTTAGAGGGTTTAGTGACTTTATATACCGGAACAGCTTTCTATCGACAACGCGATAGTTTAGGAAAGACGTCGGAGAGCTCTGACATCCATTGTAAATGTTTAAGTACCATGGATCACTAGTTTTACGAAAAGGTGTTATTGGTGAGGTGTCGATTGCAGAGACTTGAACTGAACGACTTAGGCTGTCTGCTACGACATTTTCGCAGCCTTTTCTATGTTTAATTTCGAAGTTGTACGCAGATAGACGTACACCCCATCGAGCCAATCTTCCCGTAGGGTTATTTAAGTTTAGAAACCACTTAAGAGAAGAGTGGTCCGTGTAGACGGTGAACTTGAGGCCGTTTTCCAGGTAGCATCGCCAGTGCTCGATAGCGATTAACACGGCTAATGCCTCTCGTTCAGTGGCACTGTAATTGCGTTCTGGGTGAGATAAGGATTTACTCATGTACGCTATGACCTTTTCCTGCCCGTCAACTGTTTGCGTAAGCACTGCACCGATTCCGTAATCACTTGCATCGGTGTGTACTTCGAAGGGTTTAAAGTAATCTGGGCAAGAAAGTATAGGTGCTGAGACAAGACACTTTTTAAGGTCTTTGAATGCCTTATCAGCTTCAGGGGACCAAGCGAAGGGTGGAGCATTTTTTCCTTGGGACGTTAATTTGTTTAAGGGGAAAGACAGACTACTGAAGTTAGAAATAAACCGACGATACCAAGAGGCAGTTCCTATGAAACGTCTAACTTCTTTGCGGTTGGTAGGGGTTGGATAATTTACAATAGATTGAACTTTTTCAGGGTCAGCATGTAAACCATTAGAATCCACGATATACCCCAGGTACTTTAGTTTTGACCTGAAAAATTGACTCTTCTCAAAGTTGATCGTGAGGTTGGCTGACTTTAACTTTTCTAGGACACGCATCAGTAGTGAGATGTGATGTTCGTAGCTTTCAGAAACCATGATGACGTCATCAATAAATGCAAATACCCTGTGTTCGAACTCAGGCCCGTAAAATAGCTTGTCAACCAATCTTTGTTGGGTAGCAGGAGCGTTGCAAAGTCCAAAGGGCATAGATTTAAACTGAAAAGTCCCGCGGCCAGGAATATAGAATGCGGTCTTCTGACGGTCTTCTTCCCGGATTAATGTCTGCCAAAAACTCTTCGACAGATCTACGCTAGATAGGTATTTACAATCTCGAAGGTTATCGAGGATCTCGGTCATATAAGGTAGGCTGTAGGCATCTTTTTTAGTCACAGCGTTCAGTTTTCTGCTATCGAGGCAAAAACGCAGCTCTCCGTTCTTTTTGGGCGTTAGTAGGACTGGATTCGACCACGGACTACTGCAAGGTTCAACAACATCTTCCTTTAGCATTTCATCCAACTGTTCTACTAGAACACGCTGTTTTTCAGGAGACATTCTATAATATCGCTGACGAATGGGGGCAGCATCCCCAGTGTCAATAGAATGCGTAGTTAGTGAAGTGCGTCCTAGGCCACGTTTTTCGTATGAAATGTCATGAAATTGCGAAATTATGTGATCTGCTGTTTTCTTTTGCTTGTCTGTTAGATGACCATAGGAACACAAAAGCTTGGGTTTCTGGTCTACTTTATCAGTTGTAGAAACCTCCGATTCTCGGTAAAAGGCAATACGATCGAGATTTTTAGGAAGTAGTCCGAATATTCGCCAAAAGTCCATACCTAAAATCAAGTTATGCTTAACATTAGGGACAGCATATGCTTGAAGTGTAAATGTCTGGTCTTGAAAGGTTACTGGGAGATGAATTATTCCAATGGAATCAAGTTTTTCTCCTCCTGCAGCAACAAACCGAGTAGAGGTGCCAGTTACTAGTTCAAAGCCTGATTTAAGTAGACCTTCATGGCTTCCGTTACCTAATATGGTTGCAGATGAACCAGTGTCTAAGAGTCCAGTCAAGGGCCTATCATTGACGTTAATTGAAACATATAGCCTAGATCTATTGATATCAGTATCGTTCTCGCGGATTGACGAGACAGCATTGAAGGTGGAAAATTTAGAAACAAAACTCAGCCAATCCTTCCATTCGGCTAAATTATTCTTGTTTAGATTGGTCATATTAGAGGTACTGTCTTGACAATCCTGCCTTATTAGTTTTTTGGCTTACTGACATCACTAGAATTGCAATCCGGACATTCTGAAAAACGAACATCCTTCTTTCCGCACTTAAAACAGATGAGGAAACGTTTCTCCTTGCAAGTCCTAAGTGTATGGTCATCAGTTCTGCATCTAGGGCAAAACATTGCTCTAGGTTGTCCCGAAGAACCAGCAGCTAAAGCTACCACATCAATCGTCTGGCGCGGACTTAATTCATTATCTCCACTCAGACAGTTAGCATTAGGCTGCCATTTAGTATTAGTATTTGTACTAGAATTGTTGTTAGTGGTTTTATGGCTATTAGTGTAGTTGTATTGCCGAAACTTATTAGAAAAAGTACTAGATACGGTTGCAGATGGCTTGTACGCAAAATCCGGGGCTAGTGTAGAACTAGTTGCTCTAGGTGGCTCTTGAAAGTGTGAGAACCGATTTTGAATATTCTCGAAATTTCGACATAGCAATTTCAACTCTTCAATATTCTGAATATTTGGTGAAGTAGCCAGGGAGCTAGCGTAGCAAGGGCGGATATTGTGTAGTAAAATTTCTAGTTTTTCTTCCTCAGAAAGGGATTTCCTAAGGCGAGAAAACATTCCGTGCATTATTGCAAGATATGTAGTGATGTTTTCGTTCGCCCCTTGTGTACGCGACCGGATCTCAGCAGAAAACCTGTAGTCGTAGTCACTGCTGCTGAAATCTTCTTTTAGCAAGGTGCATAATTCTTGCCAAGTTTGTACCCTGTCCTTGTTGTATCGGTACCAATGTAAGGCATCGTCAACAAAAATTTCATAAGCGAGGGATAGAATTTTTTCGTGAGAAATTTTTCGAGATGTAACAAATTCTTCTACTTTTTGAATAAAATTATACACGCATGAATTGCCTGAAAACTTCAATTTAGCTATATCTGCAGTTAAGCTGCGTTCGCAAGTGACGGCTATAGCCATGGCTTCAGTGGCAGCTTCAGTAGTCGCGGAATTGGAAATTCTTGACTCCGATTGTATCGGTGGAGGCCTTAAGGTAGCTAACTCCTTAAACTGAGCGTTGAGGTTAGAAACGCATACCTTGCGCAAGTCTGCGACGTCAGCAATGACACTGATCCTATTTAGCCGATGGTGAATATGGTTTAGTAAGTTTTCAGCTCTAATAAATAAGTTCTTATCAAATTTTGTTTTCAGAGTGGTAAGGTTACCTTGAGACTTTAGCAAGGATTCTTTTACACCCCTTAGATCGTCGGCAGGTTCCAAATATGATTCTTGAATGTCCTCTGATGGTAAGATTTGGGACAATTTAATGATTTGTTTTCGAAGCTCTTGCACAGATTCTCCAGTGCCACCGCGAAGCTCGACTTCGTATTCAAGTTCAGACTTTTGGAGAGAAAGGAATTTTATATCATATGCCATTGTGTTAATTGGGTAAGTGTTCCAATTATACAAGATGAAAATGAAACTACATACGCTGTGACTTAAAAATATTAAACAGAAGTAAGGTGTCAATCAAGTCACCTTAAAGTTAGCTATCAACCAATGAGTGGATATTTAAAAAAATAATAAGTACTTACAACTTTTTAAATGGTGAATGTTTATGGCTAGATTCAACCACAACTCTACTACTAACAACTAGTAGAATACCACTCACTAGTTGACGCAGAGACACAATAAATCTTATATACTAAATATATAGCCAACACCTAAGAAAACTATTAAAAGCAACACAGAAGGGCAACACATTTCGGTCACGAAAGCAACAAGTAGCTGGGCGCCATTGTAACACTTTTTACCGTCTACCTATAGTAATTGTTTGTGAAGTAGGTAGTTAAGGAAACAGCCAAAAGGTTAATTAAAGTTTAAGTATATTAACCGCTAAAATAAGTAGCAGCACGAAATAACCGGGTCGGGGTAAGGTTGCGATTGTGGACCGAAATGTGCAGCGCGACCGTACGAATACACTGGCCTGGGTTTTCCCGCGCACGGAGATCGGGTGCGCTCTGTCGGGTAGTGGCAAATCCTGGCGTCGGGGAAGACGAGAAGACCAACGCGCGGAGGCGGTGGAACAGCAATCGGGTAGGGTAGTACCCCTGGTAGCAGGGTAGGCCCGATGCCAGTACCGGTGTGGCGTTGGTTCCAATCGTGCGGGTGAACCCTGAAATCCGCAATTGTCCGCGTCTTAATAAAAGTCCACATCTAGTTTGACTGCCACACTCAATGTTATTGCGCGGAGCGACACCAAGCAGTGAGGTCTAATGCAGTGAATAGAATCTAAGATGAGGCAGTCAAACTTGTACAGAGTATGTAGATAAATAATATAGCAAGATGAAGGGTACCTACATAATACATGATAGAAAATCGAACAATCTTTCGAAGTAGCACACACGGTTATAATTTTATAGCAAATCAAGGAGCACGACATAATAATAGGTATACAACCGTACATAATATTAGATAATAAAGTTACTATATTTCTAAGAGATACTATTATACTGGTGACAGAAAATTATTGGAAAAATATAGCAACGCTTAAATTAATATAAGAGTAGGTATATTTAAAGTAAACTATTCAGCTACATTTATATAGTGTATTTCTAGTAAAATTAAAAGGAATAATTTTACTGTTAAGTACCATACTGCTGATATCCAGAAAATTATTGATGAAATATAGCATCGCTTAAATTAACATAACAGTATATTTAAAGTAAACTATTCAGCTACATTTATATAGTGTATTTCTAGTAAGAGTAAAAGGAATAATTTTACTATTAAGTATCATACTGCTAATATCCAGAAAATTATTGATGAAATATAGCATCGCTTAAATTAGCATAACAGTGTAGTTTAAAATGTGAGTAAACTATCCAGGTACATTTAAATAGTGTATTTCTAGTAAAAATAAAGTGAGTAATTTTACTATTACCATTCTGCTAGTAGGTACCCAAGAAATTGTAATGAAATATAGCACAGCTTAAATGGCATAACATTCCAAATGAGAAGATTATAAAAACTATCTAGGTACATTCCAATAGGGTCAAGAGAGACGTGTAATGGTGTAGTAAGTAAACAGGGTTTAGTAGGCTATAACCATTAACAAAAGTACGTTAGATAGATTCTAACAATAAAACCAAGCGGCTCCATATAAACACAATACTCATCTAGTAGTAAGAATATTGTGGTTAAGACTTGAAAGCTAACTGTCGTGTGATAAGATGGCCGTTTAATCGTACGAAACGCCGAACATATTGGAATGTACTCACGTCATGCTTGCAAGCGAAACTACAGTAAGAACTTGTTGAAACACTCACCCAATTCGGGGTAATCACACAACACTAGTTTTCTATTATAAATTAAATTCCAATAGTTTTAGAACTATAGTGGAACGTAGGATTGTATTTTGGAAATTAAAGTAATCGCGAAGATAACGTCCGCTTCTGTCTCGGCCGGTTCAAGCTGTCATCCGAAGTCAACCGATCAGTTCAGTGCTCTTGCCAGTCACTCCTGATTGGTCAGAACGCACGACCATAATAACGTTTGCGATTACGCAGTCTTCGAATCTTTAGCGATGTTGACTATTTTAATAATCACGAGTGTACTGAAACTATTATGGTCATTGGAGATATGTAGGTTACAACCGGCACTCCTCTCCCGCGGTCTCTATCACTCAGCCGCGGTGCCGCCCGTATGACACCGCACCCCGTTTCATTCCCGCATTCCCGTGGCGCCCATACACCGCCATAACTTACAGTGACCGCTCCCATGTGGACTTGGAGGGCAAAGCTTATAGGAGCGGACCCGCCAGCTATCTCCTATTATAGGCAGGCCCATTGGTTCCTCTTAGCTTCACCGTGGTGACCCAAGAAAAGGTTACTGCTATACCCCCGCCACGGCAAGGTGGGAACCCCCTGGGGTTCATCCTTCTCGCGAGATAGTTCCATCCGTTCTCAAGTTATAGAGTGACCAGGAGAAATAGGGGCTCATTTATATACACAGCATGTCCCGAAACTCAACGATAACCTAGTACCGGGCGAGATGCCAAGGTATATCAGTTATGAAAAATATAAGAAGAAAATTGCTTTTTTCAAACATGGAGTATCAAAGTTAACTGACTATAATTTTCTAAAACATAACGTCAAAACTTAATTTATTTTACTTAGTTAACATTATTTATTACTTTGATTTGTGGTTGCGATTAATAGCACTGTTATTTTGACATTACATTATTAATAAAAGGCTTGAAAAAAATTTCAACTATTTTAATTTTTATTTTATTATCGCTTGGCTAAGTGCCATGGTTTTTTTTTGTATTTTTTTCATAACTGGTACACATTGGTCTCTCGCCCTATACCAGGTTATCGTTGAGATTCGGGACACCGATATATGTGCGCGACTTCGTCTATCGTTCGAACTATCCGTTGAATAAGTACAAAAAGTACCCTATGGGTTAATCCCAGGTTCAAATCATCTTCACTACAAATTTAGTTTTTGTTTGTTCTCAAATCGATACAGTCGTATTTGCGTAATTGAGTAACAAACATCCAAACATGCAAACTTTCTCATTATTAATATAAGTCTGATTTTTTACTACTATCTGATTTGAGTGTTATAGATGATACAGTAGGAGGTGATAGTTCACTAGACTTAGAATATAAGTTTAGGTATAGGAGCAAGTTGTTAGGTACTTGACGATTCACTAATATATTTTTAATCTATTATCGATTATTTTGTTGTAAACCAACGTGGTTTTCACAATTTTTTACTGAAAATAGGGTATTACTCACGTAAAAGTTTATCTACTCGTTGTTTATACCTATTATTGAAGTGCCACTTTTCATGTGTGAACTATTGTTAATTATTATATTATATGTTAATTATTGTCTTAGTGGTTGCTTTGTTGGTGTATCAATAAATAAAAGCACTCTAGTGCTAAGCGAGATGTAATCGACGAGAGCGTCCCGAACACTCCTTGAAAAAGACTGTGACCACCGAATGTGGTCGAAACTATGGTCGGACCTATCCGATAAGTATTAAGTGAGTAATCCCATATTTCTCAGTAAAAATCTTGAGGGTAGTAGGTGGGACCCGAGAAAGCACCTACTACTTATACTATTTCTATTCACTATTCCTCAAAATGGCACCATCACTGTCTCTGACTGACTGACTCAATAACCCTGAGCTTTCATGGCTTGAAAAAAATTTATCTATAAACATCATCTTTGGGCATTTCTTGAGCCGCGTCCAATAGCAAATACTGCGCAGAACTTAATATTTGGAAGCTACTTTCGCGTTATTTCAAGGACACTAAACAACATTAAAAATTTCATGACAATTTATCTACACATTTTACGTTAAAATATAATTTGCAGTAATAATTATCTAAGAAATATATTTCTGAATAATTATAGAAAATTAAAAATAAACACTGATCTCTGGCATCTCCACACGAACTACTACTTGTTTTGAAATTTAGTGTACACTAATGAATTTACCGTAAAAAAGATTTTCATTACGTAAAAATTATCAAAATATCTATTTTTATACGTTTAATTTAATTCGAATTTCCATTTATTCGAAGAGAATCTTCAGCAGAGCGCCGTGCACAGAGGCCACGCGGCTGTGGGCAGTCAATTCTTGAATGATCAAGAGTCGACTTTTGCCTACCGCGACCAGAATCAGATTCTACAGGTCATCTGTAGGGGGTTCACCTTAAACTTCCAGCAAGAAAGAGTTTGACTTTGACATAGATGTTTATATATCTGTAAAATGCTGTTACAATAAACTCGGCCGAGAAGCCATAGGTATTGGATCCTAGCTAAAAGCAGTTCACTGGCGTCTGTCAAAGACATGCTTTATTTTGAAATGCTACATTTAATTGTAAAAGTCTTGTAGCTTAAAATTATCAATTCATGTAATCCACTTAAAATTAAAACAGTTACACCGACTTACAAAAATACTCTTAAATATTTGACGCGAACGAAATTTTCAAAAACACTCTAAACGAAAGATTTTTCAGCTTTGAATATTCCACTCCGGATTTTAATACTCTTACCAATAAATCCTTTCAGATTTTTGCTTTCAATTATGTACAGAAATTGTAGCTAGGTCGATTTAAAATAGAACCTTTTTCATTATAGTATTTACATTAAGTCCGAACCCTTGGGCTGAGATCCTTCCCTGGGTTTTTGTTTGATTTTCCTGCGACTACAAGTTTATTCTCTAATTGAAATTTTGATCTTACTTTGTATACCTCACTTTTTATTGTTTGATGATTGTGTTCCAAGAATATCTTTCCTCATTGTTAAATATTATAATGTTATATGCCAAATCTTTCTCTCGGCATAATTAACTACTATTAGGTATTAAACTGTTTCTGCCACACGAGTGATGAGTCATAAAAAGTTATAATGGCGAGAAAAGTTAATTATGCACTTGGTATTAAACCTCACGCCTGACTACCAGCTACCCAGAGCTGGGCACCGCATCGCGCTTGCAAAATCCTTAGCTTAGGTACTACGAAAATAATTTCACATGCTATACTGCCCTTCATACTCAAAGACACCTGGCTGTTGGTCCCGAAAATATAAGTGCCGTTAAATAATATAATAACTGAATTACAATATATTTGAACGTTTTGTTCTGGCAATATTATGTTAACCGAAATATTGTATATAAATCAAAAGAAAGTTGGCTGGTAACGTAAAACAAGCTCATTTTAGGATTTGGCTGTGTTACCTTACCACCCAAACCATTTCGAAAATAATCCGATTAGGTCCCACATATAAACACCCACGGGCTTGTAGCTGTGCTTGGTGTGGTTTGTGGAAACATCAGACAATAGACAGAGATAAGAAGATTTGAAAAATTGTTCTAGCTTTTTTAAGCATCAAAACCTTCTTTTGACCACTTTCTCAGTTGATAGGTAGTGAAGATGTCGTATAAAATGGTAAGAATCTGGAATACAGCTGGCCGGCACATACCGTTAGTGCTTGGAGGTAGGCTTACAACTTCAAGATAGCTAGCGAATGAACACTGGATAGTGCTTTAACACGATGAGGAGTATAAGGATATCCACATGACACCGGTGATACCTTCTTCTACCAGAGCTCAACTATCATTTAAATTCCGAACCCACGACCATCTGGTCGTGACTAACAATTACACTTTGACATTTTAAAATATTGTCACTCATTAAGGGATATGGATATAATAATATAATATCCACACAAGGTCTTCTGTTCAGGTGCAAAATTAGGCAGACCATGTTCTATTGTAACATGATGACTGATATACAGACATGTTAATGTCAAACATTTGTGTTCATGGACACAATTGTTTGACCTGTCCGGGGATCGAACCCGGGATCAGCGGATCAGAAGGCAGGAATGCTAGCCACTGCACCAACAGGCCAGTCAAATACTGATGTATACGCAATTGTCAATAGCTACTCGTATAGCAACATTTCAGAAACGATTAAGCCTTCTTATTCTTATTCTTATTCGTTTTAGGGGCGATGAGACCTGCACTGACGTTCCGCTTGTGGTGTTTTATGCATTCCGCCTGCCAGCATTTAATCAAACCAGCCTAACTCCTTTACATAGCGGAGTATGGCCTTGGGTCGCTGGCACAACTGCTCGAGTATTGTTGGAGGTGTTTGATGAATAATAGTCGATGATGCTGATGGTGCTTCGTGCGGTCTGGAGTGGACCTCTAGTAATCTAGTTTCTGCTTCCGTAGCCTTACATTGCAGAAAAACATGCTCCACAGTCTCGTCCTCCTGCCCTCCTGCCTGAAGACAGCCTCTGCGTAGTGGCTTTTTTACTTGGCCTTCAAACATTAAACAAGTCAGGTCCCTTGTAAGGGATACACGAAGCACGTGAGACGCAAGCGTAGGTAATCTTCGGTAAATATTTAAATAAAAAAATCAGCTGAGTCTCAAACTGGTGCATAGGATGGATATTGTCCAATTGAACATGTCGAGGTATGGTGTACGCAAACAGAACACGTGAGGGCAGAAGACGTTACCATACGTATCATGTTGCGTAAATTATATCTATGCCGTGCTTGCTTTGATTCATCGCTTGCATTTTTCTACAATACAAATCGTATTTTGATGTCTTTCTAAATTATGTAACTGTATCAGTGCTGTAGAGATAACAATAAATAAGCTAAACATTAGTAACCATGCTCGGGTTAGCTATTGGCCCGTGTCACACTATAATGTACGTTTGCGTAAATGCTCGCCTAATACAAAAAGGTTACTTAATACTCGTATATTAGGCAGAATATCTGGCCCTATACGGTGTCAGCACCCATCAGCCGTGCGATTCTCTAATGATTCGTCGTTGCGCTCGTTTGCTGATGTCAAATACTTTATGAGATATAGCCCTTGTACATAATGTTGTTTTTCCAACGTTTCTTGTCATCTTGTCATTTATTCCACGGATGTTGTCAAAGATGCAACGATATTTGCTCTTAGAGAATCGCACGGCAGGACGTACTCTATCTCAAACACTATTCATATCAATAACACTGTTTTATTAATAGCATCCACACAGTTTTATTATTAGTTCATAAACATTATTTCATTTCTCACTACGGTTACAAGATTTTGATGAAATACATCTCAATTTCTACTTATATGCTAAAATACTGTTGATCTATGCTGAACACATAGTATACACATTTGGCGACAAGGTTACAATACTGTGCCATTAAAAATAAAGATTTTGTGATAAAGAAAGGCTAAAAGTTGTTATTTTCTAGCTTTAGAACCATAGATAACTATAATAATTACCTATAGTTAGTGTCTTATTTTGTGATAAGCCTCTTAAGATTTACAATTCTTACATCGTTCACTGGGCGAACGTAAATTAACCTTTAAAAGACCACGATCGAGCCTGCTTGTGATGTTAATTAAAAGTTGTTTTATTTTGTGCCTAAAAGCCATTTGCGTATTTTCCCTGTCATGGCCAGAAACGCGTTTCAGTTTGTACATAGCAATTGGAAATTTTACAGTAGTTTAAATACTAAATGTTTTAATAAGTAGCCAGTTTAAATTGTATAATTAGACTAAATATTTGCAATGGATGGATGATGTTACGGAATTTATCCATAAAATATATATAGGTTATAATACAAACTTGTTTAATTAACATGCTTATTGTCAGTTAAATACAACAGACAGTGGAATAACTGCATATATGTATATCCTTTGTTTTTGTTTTTGACGGATATGTACAATTTCTGTGTGGTCGTCAATTATCTACGCGTAGGAATCACAAACATGGTATCTTTAAGCAAGCGTCTTGCAAAGGTAAGATGCAATTTGTAAATATTCATATTATAATAAATAGTCGACAGCTATACCCATAAATTGAAGAAAAAAAAACATAATTTACAAAATCAATACACAATTGGAGAAACAAAATTGCTTATTTTATTCATTTACTAATGTATATAAAAAAATGAAATGTAATAAATACTAAAGATGAATATCATACATGAAATATAGTTAGTCAAGCTGATATCAATAACAAATCGAAGTTCTATAATTTACCACAATTGACGTTGGACATTCTCTGCAATTACTTACTTTTTATTTATTGAATATAATACTTTAAAAAATACTTGCTCCCAGACTGCGATATGCGTTGAACGTATAAAGAAATAAGTTAACAAGATAACTTTCCAGCCTAGATTTTATTATAATATATCCACATTTTTATTGATAACCGAGTATTACTCGAGAATCAAGTTATATTTAATTAAATTTAGCCATATTTAAGCGGATGTTACAATCTCTATATAGTAAGTTCTTATTTAGGGTTGACATAAACAATGTATAACTTTCCTCTAGCTTTCACTAAATTATGGTGGCCCATACCGTCCACTGAACTAACACACCTTCGTTGTTTAATTATTACAGAACAAAACGAGGACAAAACATTACTCACACAAACATTCAAAAAGTCAACCCGAAGTCAGAGAAAATTAGCTGGGACTGATTTAAATAAATTATGAGGCTGTACGCGTCACATGCATTTTTGGTCAGGGCCACGCGTCGATGGTCTACATAAATAAGCGGTGGAAACCCTACTCAGGCTTGGTCCAAACAAATAGAACAATTATCCCGCCTTTGTTGGGGCAAAGTATTTATTATTGACGCAAAAAGGTAACTTGACTACGACATAAAAGCAGCAGTAGGGACACCGCTTGCCCCAAAGGGTTAAAACTCCGTAAACAGTGTATTAAAATCTGGTTTATTGACATTAAAAAGCTGCTTGTATAATAGTGAAATGACAAAAATTTACTTAACGCACTTTAGTTGCAATAAAAAATTACATGAGGTGTATAAAACAGACATAAGTTACATATTACGGTTTTTTGGTAGAAACGACAGTTACAAAACACAAAGGCTCAGTTATTATTAGTACCTATTAATTAATAAATACAAGGCAAAGTAGAGGGCAGTAGACCGGGCGGGAGGTCGCCCATGCGATGGACTGACATAAAATCTGTGGTAGGAGGTCCTTTGCATGAGTACACCAGGATGAATGCGAATAGAAGAAGATGGCATGGCATCGTGAGGCGCATTACATCTGCCTCCACCACAACTACATGACGACCACGACCGCTCTGTCAAGAGTGTAACGACTGAAAAGAATTAACAATTAGTTACAGACCTGCACTATGCAAAAAACCAACGTATGAGTGAAGGAAAACAGTTCAGCGTGCTCAATGTTTCCTTAACAAAACTATTTAAACCAAAGGGTAGGTATATTCATTTACCGAGAGATGAATCTGCAACTCAGAAGGGTCCAAATCCAGAAGACTTGAAATATACTGTAACTGTAACTGAGTTACTGAGAGTGGTCAAGGACGACGAAGACCAGCGAGCTGCCAGTGACCTGAGAGTAAGTTGCGAATACTGGGAAATATAAACATATTAAACAAAACTGAAGCTTAATTCTGCCAACTATTTACGGGGGTTACTACTTTGGTTATTCACTCAATTAAAAAGCAAATTAGCGGATGACATTTTTTAAATAGAAACAACATTCTTGCCATCCTTATCATGACATCATCTTCGTGTAGGACGTCCACTGCTAAACATTGACACTCGATTATATACCTATTCAACACGACCGGTTGAAAGTGGCTTGCATCCAACTTCGTCCTGCGACCATCATCTGGTTGTTTGTCCACTTTGTCGTGTATGTAATTGCCGGTCCATGGTCTCCACTCTAGAACCTTACGACGTCATCCGCCAACAGTTCTGCGCGCTACGTGCCCTGCCCATTGCGACTTCAACTGACTGATTATGTGCAGTCGCCTGCAATAATATGTATTCCACAAAGTTCTCAACTACGATAAATTTCTTTAATTCTTAAAATGTACACAAGAAGTATGTTGAGCAGTAAGATAATATTAATAACATTATTTTAGAGTAATATTGTCGTTTATTTATATGAAATTGAATACTGAGACATTTTTGAAACTTATAGTGTGTATACATCTTATTGCAGGCGACTGTACCTGATGGTTACATATTGTAAAAAAAAACGTGCCTGGTACAAGTTGCTTTACTGTTTTACAAAGTCAATTTTCAGTCTGGGTCCATAAGCAACGTGTGGTGATTGCTAGCCAGAGAGCTATTTTCCGCCAACTCCCTATCAAAACGTCATTCAATCTGGGACGAAACGACACAAGCATGTGGTTTATTTAAAAAAAGATATAGGTGAAATATTTACACAAATCCGAAAATGGGACTGCTATATTTTATTTTTCCTCAGAAATCATGAGTATATAGGATTCGCAGGCTGGGCTGTAAAAATTAGTACAGGCTACTTTTCACTCTTAGGTCGGTGTCTAAATTTATACTGCGAACGTTGGGTGCGCGGTCGGGTGGTTTGTTCGTGTGTTGGCCCTTAATTTAATGAATCTATGATTTTGTACTTGTGGACTTTATCTAAGTCTAGCTTTAGTTTTTAAAATGGTTTATAGCATGTAATCTGCTGATTACTTAGCCGAATTAGGAGCTAAGACAAAAACGGTAACCACGCTACTCTGATCAAAAGCTAAGCACTAACTATTGTATCGCAAAGAAGAGAAAAATTTTGGCGCGCTATCATATAAAAAATGAAAATAAATGTATTTTCGGGGTTTTAAGAGTTTTTGTTAATGTGTTAAATTGTTAGTAGGTATTTGCTTCTTATGATATAATACTTCATCAGTCGAACGACCCAGACACAATAGAAATTTCATTGTTATATTGACAATCGCCTGGTGAGGGGTTATACATATTTTGTGCAAAAATAACATTAGATAGTTAATACTTTACACCTGTGATTTATGCGGTCGAAAATTACGTCATCGGCTGAAGTTGCAGAAGTTTCTGGATTTTAAACAACAGAAACGACTGGTCCATACCCTCTTTTTGTTACATCAGAAATTATTTAAGTCATACCAATGCCTTTCATGTATTTTCGGGTCCGTAAATATTACAAAATTAGAGATATGAAGGCTTGAATTTGTGACTTCGTGCCTAACTGTCAGCGGCGGGCCACGGCGTCAAGACGTTATGCGCTTTATTGTAAAAAAAACATCTATGAAGAGGTACCTTGGAAAAAATATATGGAGTAAGTATGTTTTGACTATAAAACACAAAATCTTTTTCTAAAAAGTCCTTTAGTTACTTCAGAATAACTAAATAAGTAAAAGTTCGTGGATAAATTCACTTCCGGTATATTTTCATCTTGAACACGCACTTGAGCAAACTTACACATACCTAACTTTTTACGACCATTAGTAAGCTTGTTTAAACCCGAGATGTCATCGCTATAGTGCGCAGCAGCGCAAAACTGATTTTTGTCGGTACTCATTACGAAACCCAAAATCGCAATTGCTTGGTTTTTTGTGTTTTATGTTCAATAACCGAGTGACAACCCTACAAAAATAGGTAAGAATTAAACTCTGTTAGAAAGCTTTCATTCTGCCGGGTTTTTTATTCTTGTGCTACCATTGCCCGGTACACAAGCCACTTACCATAAATCTCAGGATTTGTTTGTTCACCAATTAATTCTTGCAGTACATCAAATAAACATGAAATTTAAAATTATTATGTTGCATCTCAACGCAAAAAATTGTCAGTTTATTGACGTCATTATTCATTATTGATATTTGAGGTTAATTGAAATATGCTCTTAGCAATATAATAATAATAAAATACAACAAATCCCAGTTTTCAACATTGTAACCGCATTGGCTGTAGTCATTGAAAATCACAGCAAAATTGCAACTGTGCAGGCCAATGAAAATCTCATTTTCACTCGACTGTAAATGAAATGTAGTTTTGATTCTGTTCTGAAGATTCTTTTATGGTAGTATAAAATACATTTTACTGCGCTCGTTTAGAAAAGATGTCATTACTATAAAAAACGTAAAATGTACGTGAAAATAATGTTGTTACATTATTTAGTACGCCTATTTACGCCGAAATACCATGAGGCCATTATAGTAATCCTTCATATTTTCATTACTATAAGTAAGTCATAAAATTTTTGTGAGTTTGACACATGTAAAATTATGAATATACCAACTGTTCAGTATTCATAATATGCTAATAGTAGAAAAGTGCATACCTACATGTCATATTTGCAATGGCAATAAAAAAAAACGCGCTTCAAAAGCTATTTGACATTTCGATGTTTCAATGAGTTGAACAATTTGTCGGCACACGGTACCGTAAATGCATACAACATGAGACAGGTTTAAATTTCAATTCACAGTATAAGGTGTAATTCTTAATAATTATGGTTTGAAATTTTGCTAGAACATGAGTCTCTATCTAAGGTAATAGGAGCATATTGCAATATTGAGCCAATCAATGTAGTTTTTTATATATATTTATTTCGTCTTGTCTCAATTTACCTGCAACATGCGGTAAACATAAGACACCTTATAAAAGTCATGGTTTCCCATGTAGAATTTCAATGTTTGTTAATTGAGACGTTAAAAAATAACAAAATATTGAATTTGCGCAAATTAAAACAATAATAAATTAGTTATAACTAGAGGTATTAAATAAAACAAAATATTATCTCCAAATCTTACCAGACCTTTTACTAGTTCTTCAAAAATCAAATAAAAATTATATAAAATCAAAAACAAAAAACAAACTTCTTCATAAATCGCAAAAAAAAAATCAACATAAATCTCGATTTTGAGACCGAAGGCAATTTGAGATCTCAATTTGCCCACATGTCTCAAATTAGCCTTTAACACTAAGTAAATTAATAACATTTGCAACTTATAATAAAATTTAAACATTGAGATCAAAATTGGAGTCTAAGCTATTAGGAACGTTTTATTGGGTTAAACTATAGTCGCCCGGTACCCGCGGGGAGGGGGGAGGGGGGGGGGGGGCGCGGAGGGGGGGGAGGGGGAGGGGGTGCAGCCCCCCCCTGCATCCCCCCCCCGCCGGAGGCCTTTAGTTTTTGAGTAATAATTTTTTTAGTACTTAACCTCACTTTCGGCTATATCAGTATTTTTTACCTATTTTTTGTTTCACACCTAATCTATTAAGGCGGTTCGCTTCTGGCACTTCGCCGGCCGCTGCCACGGCACGCTCGCTTCGCTCGCTCGGCTCGTGCGTTGTTTGTCATGTTCTAACCTAACCTAACCTATTTTTTGTTTCACACCTAATCTATCAAGGCGGTTCACTTAACATTGTATTATATAACAACAATAACATATCCAGTCCGTCTCAGAGTTATGTTGATAGATGAGAAAAACTTAATGTTAAAGGGCTAGGAGAGACACAATTAAACAAACATTTTAATACATTACTTGTTTATTTCATAAACATGTTTAATTGCTTTCATTAAATGTACAAAAGAGTCTCTTTTATATTTATACACGTCTCTTCGCCACAAATATTCAACAATTATATCACTAAAGTTTTCTGGGTTGTTATAATTTTGTTTTTTGAAAAACCTCTTCACTGCTCGCCACTGGGATTCTATTCTTTGGGTGTGGATTCCATCTTTACCCACAAATGGGTTCTCTGGGTCTGAATGATTCACTTTTTTGTGTATGTATCCATATTCAGACAGACAATCGTATGCCCGCCAACAATCGGTGTGGATTACTGTTCCAGGTAAAACATGCTTTTGAATTAAAGGTATGAGAGTATCAGCATCTCTTTTATTGTCCGGGCATACTTCCAATCTTAAGTCTTCAGACCCATCTTCTATTAATCCCAGCACCCAGTGGCCTTCAATGTGACGTCCTTTGTTATATTTCCTTTTTCCAAATTTACTTTCGTCTATTTGCACTATTTTCCCACAGCCTCCAATTTTACCGCTGTAAAGATTTTGTTTTTCCAAATAAAATATCACAACTACTTCTCTGCAGTAATTAAACCAATCGGCTATAGTATTTGGGCTTAAACATTGCTTCCTTTCTTTTTTATAAGGGTCTTCGTGAATTGTTTGGTCGTAGGTCCATCCTTGTGAGTATGCATATATAAGATAGTAAACATGCATTATGTCGATAGCAATATTTTCGAAAAATGTGCCAATTCTGCGAGAGATCTTGGCACCGCTGCCCGATTTAGATTTGCATGATCTTTTTGAGCACACAAATGTACCAACACTTGTGCATCCGCATGAGTATGACACTTTCATGGATGTCCTGTGGGTTCGACACCGTTTCTCAGTTGGTATGAGACCTTGGTCTTCACTATATTTGATGCATTGGTCTTTAGTGCCCAATTTTCGCACAACGTCAGTTAAATTCCAATGATCAATCACTTCAGTGACGCAAAGTTTTCGTTTGGTTATAAGCTCGTTGTCGTCGTCGTCATTACTCGAAGAAGGTCCGGCGACAGGTTCAACGGGCAGATCAGGAGCCGAAGAAGGTCCGGCTACAGGCTCGACGGGCAGATCAGGAGCCGAAGAAGGTCCGGCAACAGGTTCGACGGGCAGATCAGGAGCCGAAACCGCGTCCGCTTCGGGTATTGTACTGTAATACTCCATTACAGCCAAGTGCAGTCCAGTTTTCAAGCCAAGTTCAAGTCGTAGAGCAATCCAAACAAATCCGGTAAGCAAGCCAAGTTTCAAGTCGTCGCGCAATCGAAGGAAGTCCAGGGAAAAAGCCAAAGTCGTAATAAAAATCGAAAAACAAGAGAGCACACATTCACGAAACTACGAGAGAAACGGAATGAATGGATGACAGTCCATCTGTCAGTAAGACAAAATAGCGCCTTTTTTTTTTCTTACGTTTAACGATAACGATACGTTTCGTTTAACTCAGTTTGACAACTTAATTTGACAACTTAATATTGTACCATTTTCTCAACATTGCGTTCCATTTCACTTTTTTTTATCAAATTTTAATTTAATCATAATTAATTTAAACTACGTTTCCGGCAAAAAAAATTGCTGGAAGGGCTTCAGGTGGACCCCAATGATACCCCTAAACTCGCACCTTCATCAAAATCAGGTACCGGACGGCTATAGCCAACCCTTTTATTGCGATACATAGGCTATACCTAGGCATACCTACGCTTTGAAGTGCGCACAAAAAAATATTATTTTACACAATTTTATTAGTCTTATAATTAAATATTAATATGCCAGTGTCAACTGCTGCCATAGCAGCTTTCAAAGTGTCCTCACTATAATTTCGGTAGGGTTTCGCCCCGAGAACTCTTCGTCTTCGCGAAGACATAATTACTGAAACAAAAAAAAATTATGTATCATCAATAATTATCATAATTACTTGAAATTGAACCACTAACGATTTGAATAAAATTTGAGACATATGCACCTAATTTGACTCATAAGCACCTAATTTGAGACATGGTCTCAATTTTCCATCATAAAAATAAAATGCGTCCAGTTTGAGGAAATTTTAAATTTATTCTGGCAACATTTAACAAATAGTCTAAAACATGGATTTTTTTTTGTCTATGGGAACATGCTTCACAAGATGGGATTGATTGATCGATTTAAATCACAGTACTTATTAGTCAATTATCAGAGTTCTGAGGCATATGTAGTACAACAATATATTTCACAAACAAATTAATGCCTATTTCTCAAAAAATACTACTTACCTGGTAAAAAATCCTTCACGACAGCAAGTATGGAACCTCACACAACAAATTTGAAACTGAACTGTCAGTGTTGCCAAAATAATAATGATACTACATGTAATAATAATATATGCCATGGAAGTTTAGTCTCAGTTTACCTTCGAGTCTCATGTTGTACGCATTGGTTCTCGAATCTTCATCTTACAAGGTAACCTCCGCGCCGTAAATCCATTAAAATTGCTCTAAGGCTCGCTTGCTTAGTCGTTATCGTTGTCGCAATGAGAGGAGCTCAATCTTTCGTTTCTCAGTATATCTCTCTCTCCGCTCGACGTCGAATCTGTACAACTTCAGTGGCATCCCATTGTCAGCGGGCTACTACATTGCACGATCGTCGCTGTTACGGGTAACGTAAGGACATATAGATGAAAGGGTACCCTAGCAGCTTTCCTCTTACATACCTAGGCAGGCTTATCATCCACATCGGTAAGTCTCTTTTTTTACTACAGTCCACTTTTATTTTCGTACATTAAGTAAATACTTACTTACAATCACTTACTTAAACTACTTAAAGGCACATGGCCCGTATCAGGATCTTTATAGGATGGCATGCTCCAATTTCGTGGCTAGGCGTGGATTAAGCGGGCGACGAGAATAAGATATCACATGTACGATGAGTCTGCTTTTATTGCGTCACACTGAGATTTAATTATTACAGCACATATTGTTTAGAGATCAACTTGAATTAACTTGGGGACAAGGTATTCCACTTAGTAGCGAACGCTGCCACGACCAAACGCAAAGTGAGCTCCTCCGAGTCTCCGAGTGTCCACGCGCTCCCCCCAACGCCTCTGTCGCGCGATGACTAAGTACTCAACGGTAATTGGCTCTCAACGACCGACCAACCGATCAATCAGCGAACAGCGCACGCTACCAGAGTTATACCAGAGATGGCGCTTGACTAAATAATAACATCGGTTAAAACTATTCGCCGACATACTTATTTAAAAATAATACACTTTAAAAATAGTTATTTTACTGTAATAATATTTGTTAAATGTTTTTAAATAATTTTGTATCTACTACGTGCAAAGGTTTTTAGTATGAATTGAAAACACTCTTCTTTTAAGATTTTAGTTTGTTTAATTTATACATAAGGACAAGAAAAACGAGGGAACCTTAACCTAGATGACAAAGCAAAAGATCTTTAGGCAGATACGGAGTCACAACGTTAAGGAAAAAGTGTTGCGCGAAGAAATCGCAATATCATTTAGTCACTAGCGCCAAGGAAGTTTTTCTGTGACACAGATGCATGTGATAAACGAGGTCTGTTATCACGAACTGAGGGACCGCTTCGAGTCACTCGCGTCGCTTAGCGGGGCTTGTTGGGATATTAAGTTAGTGACTCAGCTCTCATGTCTAATATTGGCGTGTTTTTATAAAGCTAATATTTCAATATGTCTCTTTAGAGCTGGAAGTTAATCGATACAATGTTTGTGGTTCAGCTTTATTTGGTCATGTTCTGTTAGGAATGTCTTTATTGTGCTTGCAAAATATCTTGTAGTCTCTATACCAAAGCGGTTTGAACATTTAACAGTCAATTTATTAAAAAATATAATAATTGATATTCTAATAAGGCTATATATACACGTGAGGTTAGATTGATGGCGGTCAGCGGGCAACGGTGGTCAACACGATACAAAATAATACCACAGAATTCGCCCTATTTACGAGACTATATATCTATGAATAAAACGAGGAAGACAGAAGACTCCTGATACCTGCCTGTACGCTCAGTTGACCCGGAGCCTTTTCATGACGAGGTCACATCACGTTGTCGATGTAATTTTTTGAGTGTACTAAATGCGGGATGATTCATTCACTTTAGTTCCAAATGTTACTTTATCTAATTTTATCTGAACATAAAATCATATTCCTAATTATTTTGAGCGACTTGCTTGGTTATTATATTTTAACGATTTATTTCGGGTAATAAGAGTCAGTTGAATCCCATTGCCCACATCGTAATTTTTGTTTACATAATTTGTTTTATTACAGACTAGCTGCTCTCCGCGAATTCACCCGTGATATGATGGATGATGATGATGACGAATCCTATATAGCCTCTGTTACTCAAAATGGGCCGCGCCACAGCAGCCTGGTTGCTGAAAAGAGCCAGCCCACCAAGTACCAAGTACCAAGTTACTCAGGGTGAATGTAGCTTTCCAATGGTGAAAGAATTTTTGAAATCGGTCCAGTACTTTTTGAGCCAATTCGTTACAAACATACTACATACAAATCTTTCCTCTTTATACTCGTAATATAATATATTTAGACTTACAGAGGCCGTAGCACAAACAATTTGCGAAATAGTATTCGTATCGAAAACGTCGACATGTCAAGTTTCGGTGTACAATCTTTAAGTTATCTGTCAGAGTTGCCGTAGATAAATGACAGTTTGTACAGTTTCGAGTGAGTGAGAGTGCCAAAAGATAAGTGTCATCAGCAAATAATACGCACACAAACCCAATCTATAAATTCCAAGACTTAACACATTTCCTTAAGGCGTATTCTAAAACCCTCGGATGCAATTAGTAAACAATTTTCGCACTTGTGTTACGCAGATATTCATTACTACGAAATAGCCTATAACCAAACTGACACCATCTGTTTTGTGGAACCCAAAGATGATAAGGAAGCTCTTTATAAGCCATTCAAGATTTCAGTATCCGAACAGGGCACAAGGTCACTTAAGGCCTATTCAGACCTGGGCGTTATTCGCTACCGCGAGCGATAGAGAAATCCGAAAGGTTATGCGTTAGTTTCGCTGTTCACACCAGAGCGGATATCGCTACCGTGCGAGGTAGATATATCCGTTGGCATGGAAGCATGTCGCTGTAACTTGCTCCCGCGTCGACCGGCGGAACTAGTTTCGCCAAACGAGAGACAATACCGCCTCACTAGGCGGTACAAGTTTCGCTGCAGTTACGGAACTTCATACTATTTACCCATCGAGTTCCGCGTGGTATTTTTCGCTACCCACATCGGTAGCGAATAACGCTCAGGTCTGAATAGGCCTTTATCCTACCAATACGCGAGACGTAGGGTGTAGGTAACAGTAGGTAGTAGTAGTAGTAACTAAAAAACCGCAGTTGTGCAGTAGTATTAACCACGCAGTTGTGGTAAACTTGCGATACACCGGCAGGTTTATAACACCGGCTGCCGCAAAGACGTCACGACATCCAACTAATTTTGATCGCAGTGGCGACTATAACCGGCAAGCTCCAGGACCAGATCATGATGATGGTGAAACAACGTCGGGACTAATAGTGATAAAACAATATATATCTATCTATACTTATAATAAAGGAGTAGAGGCCAAAAAGCCTGTACTTGGCAGGAAAAAAAATGTGGGTCGGAAGACGTAAAACTATCTATTGAAGAAGAATAAGACGTTTTTGAATAAAAATGTCTGTCTGTGTGTCTGTCTGTATGCTTAAAAACTACAGCACACATTTCAATGAAATTTGGTATATAGGTAGAAGAGAGCCCGGAGTTCCCAACCATAAACTTTTTTTCCTCATCCGTTACATAAATCCAAGATGGCAGCTTGATCTCTCTTTGCTACATGGTCTCGTACAAAACTGGCACGCACATGAACTTCTATGGTACGGCTAAAACCCGTAGTAATTAATGTAACACGCCTTTTTTACTTTTTGCAAATATACCTATAAAAATATATATTACATATATATATACAGGCTGGTATTTTGATAGGGCGGCCATGGCCAAAGTCGGAACCACGAGAGTTAGAGAAAAATCGTGAAAGGAGACATGCCCTCGTTTTATAATAAAAACAATAACTACATATTTAGTTTTTCTTTAAATCTTTTACTTTTGACGGAAATCGACCCGAATGATTTTTCCAAAAAAAAGGCTTCCTGTATTATTGAATTAATGGATTCTGTTGCTGATAAAGATCAATCTTTGCAAAGAAACAAATTACTTATAATGAAAAGAAATAGTAAATTTTTACTATTATATTATTTTTACACGGTCTCACTCACGTTTTAGCCATTGTGTGTGAAACTCATTATTTGTCTTATTAGCGGGATATACTGTGGTAATATTTACAAAGCTTACTTACAGCTTACTTAGCTTACTTACTTACAGCTTACAAAGCTCATTGCTTGATATTTTCTCGAGGATAAATCCTGTCATGGTATCAAATGCAGTGAAGTCAGAGACGTATAAATGTATGCATTGGAGTCAATGGAAACCATTTTGAGCAACTTATTAGTTAAGTAAAATTTAGATAAAAATTTGTAAAAAAATACCTACTATTTCCTTTCATATCTAGTAAAGCACTTCTTTGCAAAGATTGATCTTTATCAGCAACATAATCCATTAGTTCAATAATACATGATGTATTATATAGTATAATAAATCATTCGTGTCGATTTCCGTCAAGAGTAAAAGATTTAAAAAAAACTAAGTATGCAGTTATTGTTTTCTTATAAATTGAGGGCATGTCTCCTTTCACGATTTTTCTCTAACTCTCCTGGTTCCGGACTTAACCATGACCGCCCTTCTCAAAAAACCATCCTGTATGGTGTGCAATCATAAGTTCAGAAATTATTGTAAGGAAAATATTTCTGGTGCAAGTCACTCAAATCTTGGTAAAATAAACTGTGAATAAAATATTGCAATACATTTTATTATTATACATAACATCGTCACACCTGTATATCCTCGAAGGGGTAAGCAGCGGTATTTTAAACAACTGCGTTTCGGTTATATTTTTGTTCTCTTGGGGCGAGCCTATTGCCATCTATGGGATACTGTTCCAGACTCCAGACTATTGGTAATTTCATTGTCAGAAAATCGAACCCCGGATCCCGCAATTCGAAAACGGCTTCCACCATTACACCAAGACCAAGCGAGCGAAGCCGCTGGCGGGTCCGCTAGTATATAATTATAAATGGTGTAACTCAAGAACGGCTGCACCTTTTTTTATGACTTTTGTGTTTTAGTCATATCTCGAAGAATCACAACATCGATCACAACGTGGGTGAAACCGCGGGGAGCAGCTAGTATGATACATTTAAGTTGTTTTGTCCTACTTTTATTAGTACCTAAAAAGTGTCTGTAGAGTAAACATAAAATACTCGTAATTATAAAAAAGTAGTAAGTATTCAAATTTCAAATTCAAATTCAAATGATTTATTTGCAGAATGTAGTTAACAATTTATCTACAGACAAATGTGTGATGTTACAGGATATATAGGTTCTTTGACATCTACCATATAACATGGTGTGCAAATGGACATAAAAAAATTAAATTACATTTACAAAAATTTATTTATAATGACACTAACGTTTAACCATTTATTCACACAACTCCATAAAGAATAATTACTTAAATGAGAAAAGTCAATTTAAATAAAATAACAAATTAGCTTCAAATAAAATAACATATAAATGGCATCCATCATTATCAAATTTAGAATCGAACATATTATTGCAGTAACAAGATAAGTCAAATTTTTTATATACCATATTCTAATATTATATTTTTATTTACTTATTTATTCTATCAACAAAATTAATAAAAAAAATAGAGATATCATTAAATGGTACCTCGATTTTCACTACTAATATTTAATATACTAAAATAAAATTCCCCACAAGTTAATCTAATTAAAAAAAGACGTATTTAATAATGTGTAATCTAAAATCACTTTAGAATTGTTTTAGCTCATTGATTGAGTTAAACCTTTTAAACTTAGTTAATATTTAAGAGCTTTTAAATATATTACATTCCATTACAAGTATTACACACGTTGGCGTTGGTTGAAGTTACATTAAAAATACTTTATTTAGATTTGCGAATTAAGAATTTAGTACGACTTTCGATTTATTAAATTCCCAAGATTCAGGTCGAATTTTGTAGAATATTTTTTTCACTTATTATATAGGGTGTTTGGTAGAGGGACCAACGAACCAAATGAGCGTGTTCGGGGGACCACTTGGAGAATACAAGTTGGCCAAAAAAAATCCCCGACCTCCCAATATGTTTAACTTTTTTTTGTGATTTTTCCCTTTTTCTCCGAAATTGTACCTATTTACCACCATAACATTTGTAAAATCTGTTTTAGACCGGATGTTTTTAGTTGAATTGGTCTCTAATACACCTTCAGGCCACGCAAAGCAAAATTGGTACAATATTCGAGAAAACGAGAAAATTCAGAAAAAAAGTTAAAAAACATTGGGGTGTCGGGGATTTCTTTTTGGCCAACTTGTATTCTCCAAGTGGGCCCCCAAACACGCTCATTTGGTTTGTCGGTCCCTCTACCAAACACCCTGTATAACATTTTTATTATTAGAATGTACTCAAACTTTCCTCAAGACAAGAGTCTTCGACCAATGTGTGTTACCAGTGATGACTTATGGCACTGAAACGTGGTCTCTTACTGTGGGCCTCATAGATAAGCTCAAAGTCGCACAACGAGCTATGGAGAGGATTATGCTCGGGGTTTCTCTACGTGATCGAATCAGAAATGAGGAGATCCGTAGAAGAACGAAAGTCTCCGACATAGCTCAGAAGATTAACCAGTTGAAGTGGCAGTGGGCAGGGCACACAGCACGCAGAACAGATGGCCGATGGGGCCGAAAGGTTCTGTAGTGGAGACCACGGACCGGCAAGCGCAGCGTAGGTCGTCCACCGACACGGTGGACAAACGTCCTGATGAAGGTCGCAGGACGACGTTGGATGCAGGCCGCTTCAAACCGGTCTTTTGGAAAATCATGAGGGAGGCATATGTTCAGCAGTGGACGTCCTACGGCTGAGATGATGATGATGACTCAAACTTTTAAATCCCAACTTGCTATAAATACGATTACTGAATGCAGTGGCACAATAATAGGTAACGCTAAAGGGGATGATTTGCCTTTTCTTATAGCAAGGGTTTAAAAAATAATGATCAACCAAATTAAAGACAGCTGTACCTAGATTAGCGAAGCCGAATATTCTTTTAAGGGAACTAACTATGTGCGTTTTTACAATAACATCCCAAAAAGTTTTCAGAGCTTTGAGAAAGAAAATGAAATAATCATATTATGTAGTAAGATACGAGTATTATATAGCAGATAGAGTTTCATCACATAGGTACTTTACTTTTGCCAAATTCAGAACTTAAAAGACAATAATAAAACTAATGGGTTGGCATTAGAATAGCCCAACACGAATTTGGTGATTTTAAGAGTTGGATCTTATAGATAATAATTTTCTCTACGCTTTGGTATCAATTTTAGAGCGAGGAAATGTCTAGTTTTCTAGAAAAACTAATTTCAATTTCAGATTTTTGATTCGACGATTCTCTATAAATGCGTGTAACGAAACGACTTGGTGCAATGAAAATGGTATTAAAATAAATATTTTAATTATTTGAACTATTATTTTATTGCTAATTTAATTTACAATACTTAATTACATAGTTTATAATACTTGACATCGATTTTATTAAATTAGCTTCTGTTGCAAATACTTTTTTTAAAGAATGGAACGTATGACCGCCATTTTATTTTCCATAGACGATCGACTACGCCGCCCGCGCCGCGCATTCCGTTCCTCTTCGAGTTACGTGAATGTGCTCTGTTCGCTCTCCGTGTTTTTCATTGTTTTGGCGTGGTATTTTGTGTTAATTTTTCGACGACTTTTGCCTGCTCTCTGGACTCCGATTTCTTCTTCAACTACGACTTTTGCCTGCTTTCTGGACTCCGATTTCTGTTGAACCACGACTCTTGCCTGCTTTCTGGACTCCGATTTCTGTTGAACCACGACTCTTGCCTGCTTTCTGGACTCCGATTTCTGCTTGAACCACGACTTTTGCCTGCTTACTGGACTCCGATTTCTGCACGATTGATCTGCCTAGCGACATGGCTAATATTCCATCAGCAGATGAACCAACGGCTTCCACAAGCCGTGAAGATGCAGTACCAGTAGCTTCTACCAGTAGAGGTGAGTTAACTATTCATTTATTGTAATCTAAATTATTTCGCTTGATAAACCACAAAATATGTTAATCAAATGCTTGTTTTTCATTTTAGATGATTTTGAAGAAGAACCCGCATTTAAAAGGCGGAAATACGTGGGTGAAGTTTTACAAACGTGGAATATTGTAAAGCTGGCGCGTATGTTAAGTACACATGAACAAGGACTGGTTTTTGCCGAAGAGCAAGGCTTAATCTTGAAAACTAAGAAGTGTAGAATACACAAAAATCCCATGAAACTTGTTTTCAAGAACGACAAAACTATGGGCACATTTGTGTGCAGCAAGGGTTCCTGTCATAATAAAACTAGAGTATCTAGAGCCCAAGGAACATGGTTTGAGAACGTAAAACTAAAATTGGGACACATTTATTATTTAATGTACTGTTTTGCATACAACTACTCGCATGACATGGTAATACACGAAGATATATTTAGAGAAGAACATTGTTTGTCCCGGCCAACCATAAGCGATTGGTATAACTACTGCCGGGAAGTTGTGGTAATTTACCAACTGGAGAAACAAGAAGTCCGGGGCAAAATAGGAGGCCCTGGAAAAATTGTGCAAGTAGACGAAAGCAAATTTGGGAAGAGGAAATTTAATAAAGGTATTTATATAAGGCATTAATCAATTTCATTATTTTATACTTGTATTTTCAATTTAATAACTGTTTTTTAATTTTTTTCAGGGAGACACATTGAGGGACATTGGGTCCTTGGCCTCATAGAAGATGGTTCAGAGGACTTGCGGTTGGAGGTGTGCCCGGACAACATTAGGTCTGCAGAGGTGCTAATTCCCCTAATTCAAAAACATGTAGAGCCGGGCACAACCATCCATACTGACTGCTGGAGGGCTTATGATTGCCTAAGCCAACATGGATATATTCATAAAAAAGTCAACCACAGTGACCCTGACAGTCCATTTATAGCCGAGGATGGGACACATACTCAACGAATTGAGTCTCAATGGCGGGTGGTTAAAAGATTCTTCTACAAGAATAATTACAACCACCCGGGCAATTTTGCAGACTCAATTGTTGAGTATTTATGGAGGAGATCTGTGGAGGCCAGTAAGAAGGATAAGTTTTTCGAACTGATAAAAGCTGTGCAATATGTATACAAAATATAAGTTAAATACTTTCTAAATTTTGTTTTATTTTTGTCCTAGTTTTGCACCTATATGATTTATTTCTAATGTAATTCAAAATAGCTGTGACCATCAGGGCTAGCACTCTTATTCGAGTCAAGGGCACTCTAACTTGAGTTGGTTAGGTTCAAAATAAGAGACAGAGCCGACACAGAGCACCCCGACTCCACCTAGTCTTGTGGCTGACACCCCTAGATTGTATATAAAAAGTGCGGGAGCCAGAAGCTCAAGGGAGGTCCTGGCTCCGCGAAGCGAGCCGGCGACCTCCGTAGCGAAGCGAAGACCGAGTTTGGCGAAGTGACACTCAGGGGCGACCGCTAGAGCTTCTGGCGGGAGCCCACCCAGAGTCAAACATAGAACACACCAAAATAGTCAGTACTCCATGTCCAATCCATTCATATTTGTAAGTAAATATAGTTAAATTCAATATATAAACGTTATAAATTTGAGGTTAAGTTCAAAGAAAATTCAAAGTAGTTTTTCGCAAAAACTAGGCATTTCCTCGCCACGAGAGTAGTGTCGGAGGACATCCCCCTCCCCCCTCCCTCCCCCCTCCCCCTCCCCCCCTTAAATTCGTGTTGGCCTATTCTAATGCAATGCCCTTTTAATTTGCAGATGACAGCCGATTGATGAGTAATTGTCAAAGGTCTATTGCAAATACCCAAACGGTAAAAACATTGGAAAATCACATTACACTCGCGCAAAAAAATATGTCGCATACCTTATCAGTAACCTTTCAAATATAATCAAATCCCCGAGGTTTATTTACTTTGTGATACACCAAGCGAACGTTTCATTTGGTCCACCATTCATTTATCTTTTTCACTTTACAAGGGCATGACTGGCCGTTTTACATTTTAATTCAGCCCCAGGTTTTAATATGGCGCGCAAAACGCGACTCTTATTTCCAGACGAGACGATATTTCAGGGATTTTTTAATATAAACTTGCATCGCGCACGGTCAAGATAAGCTCGGTATTCTGAGTTGAGATTAAAATGTGTGTCGTTGAATTTAATTGTTATACTCGTATTTTAGGTTTACGGTGTGAATAAAAAAAAGTGTTTTTGTCAACGCAATTTATCTTTATAGATTACTAGTTGCGCCGCACGGTCTCACCCGCGGGGTGATGGATGACGATGATGAAATTTTTTTACGACCTATATGTGGACTTACTGAATATACACATTAAGAATCGGTGAACCCATTTCGAAGGAGTTTTGTTACAAACACTGTGACACGAGAATTTTATGTAGGTATTAGATTTTTTAACTATTATGTTGAACTTTTAAATCTACGTTCACACATACTTCTATACAACACACGCAGACTCCGATTTGATCAAGTTTAACTGAACTATAGAACAATGTAGTATTTACTACATATATTATATAGACACACATAATATGATTCTACTAGTGTGTCTATGTAATAAGTGACTAAAGACGTCTCAGCATGACATGAGACAACCGTAGTTCGGAACATCATAGAACTTTTTTATCGTGCTTTGGATGACAATGTAACTTTAATAACCAATGTGTAGTTAAACGAATTTAAGATTGTAATCTTTATCCACTGCCGTCAACTTTAGTATGCTATCAAGTGTAGGATGTGATAGAATAAAGAAGTTGATTTTGAGTGAGTAATTTTTTTATATCATCTAAGATATTTTACTGGTCATATATATAGTACTGTAATTATGTTTGGTTCTTAAGGTCTAGAGCGGTTAATGTAAGCGCATTATATTGCTATTGTTACTGTTATGGTAGTGGTTTAAACTTTTGTAGTAATAACTGCTCGAGCAGTTGGTACTAACTGCTCAACAAGTCACAATTTCAATTCAGGGGCGGGAAGCGCGCGCGACGTGGAATAAAAAGCGCGGGCGGAGGTAGCTGCGCGGGAGCAGTAAACAGCTCTAGCAGTGAGTGCGTATGCCTGGCGACAGCTTGACCGCCAACCACCCGAAGCATTTGCAACTGTTCGTGCGGTTTCCTGTATGTG
This sequence comes from Selenia dentaria, assembly GCA_917880725.1. Taxonomy (NCBI): domain Eukaryota; kingdom Metazoa; phylum Arthropoda; class Insecta; order Lepidoptera; family Geometridae; genus Selenia; species Selenia dentaria. Next base: position 21,780,097 of record OU862890.1, read on the forward strand.
TGTACGTAGTTCACTGTGCAGTCGCAGCTTGAAGCAGTCCATGCTGACTGTTTCAAGCTGCTCGTGATTCTGGGGCCTTAAAACGACCGTTGTATATTGTACTTCCGGTCAGTTATGAAATACGACATACATGTTCATTACGTTGTGCGGTATAAATTGAGCTTTATAAAGATAAAACATTGATTAACTTAATCTATATTCAAATTAATCTGTCCGACTCAGCAAGACTCATTCGAGTTAAGTTTCATTCATAAATCTATTGTTATTTTTTGCGCTGATGCGGACGGGTTAATAAAATACAAAGAAGCGATTTAATTCTATCAGTAAAATGACTGAAGACATTAATACTATTTTCAAATTGGTATTAGTCGGTGTGAAATCTCATTAGTCAGTTATTATACAGATTTAAAAATATTTACTTGGTAATAATGTGTTGTGGTTGTGTATTCGTTTTATAAACTTTTTACTTACTTTAGCGCCGGTTTTGGAAATCAACCTGTTATTTTCGGCTCAAAAAAGGCAAGAAGATCGCGTTAGCGATTCGAAGTTAAGCTCTTGCATTAGCCTTCTTATCTTACCATGGGTTTTCATCGACTCTTCCAGCCTTGTAACCTACTATCTGTCACACTCGGGTCTACCTTGAACTACCTACCTGTTTGCCCATCTAACAATTTCTAGGCCACTATTAAAGTGCTTGAATAGTTTTGTACTGGCACTCTCGAATGAAATTATGTACCAAATTGTTTTCAAATACTGTTGATGTTATTTTTTTCAATTACTTCTCATGTTGGTTTGTGTTTTAATTAACCGTCTTATTCTTTTTCCTACTGATATGAAACATTTCTATTAAATAAATAATACTTTTTTTACTATTTTTATAATGGTTCATCAAAATGACTCCCTCTTGCTTGATGGAGAGCGAAGATGAAATCAAGTAGCGATGACTGATGAACTAATGGTCATCGCTTCTTTCGCCTATTACTAACTAATCGCCACCGGTTCGTCCGGGTTATTACTGCAACCATACCTTTTTCTACCGTGAAGCAATAATGTTTGCAATACTGTATTTTGGGGTTTAAAGGTATGGTTGCAGGAGAAGTTACAGGGATATGAGAATTGGGACTTAACAACTGAATGTCTCACGGTAACAGGCGCAGTGCAGTGAGTGATTTGGGAGGAACTGTATCAATTCTAGGCAGAGCTTACCAATTAACATCATGTGAGTTTCGTGTACCGTTTACCAATAACATAAAAAAACTATTTTTTTGAAACTACGAGTAAAACAGATGAGTTGAGAATAGCCTTTTTTAGAAGTCGAATGAAAAGGTATTTATTTTGTTGGAGTTAACTTAAGTTTCGAGCAACGACTTTACCGATTGTTTTCTAACAAATTCGTTGTCCGATTAATAAATCAAAGAATAAAAATTTCGCGGTGCGCTTGAGCTGCTCACGAGGATTCTATGCTATTTATATTTATTAGATAGATAGATATGTCCGATTAATAAATCAAAGAATAAAAAATTTCGCGGTGCGCTTGAGTTGCTCTAGAGGATTCTATGCTATTTATATTTATTAGATAGATAGATTATATTGCTATGCTAAAAAGCAATGGAATTATTTATTTACACTAAATATGTATGCATAACATATTTAAAGACCATTCATTATAAACCATATTACAATTATGGTTAGTCTTTTCCATACAAAAATGGGGTCAAAAAGTAGCTCTTTTTCCACCAAAAATGTTTCATAATGCATTTCTTTGTTTTAAAAAAGCCTACCCTCGAAATTTCAAGTTTGTACTCCGATAGCTTAACCCGTCCAGTGTCTAGGTACTTCTTTCGGCGTCTTTCCGAACGTCGCATAAAAGCTCAGATAAAAATACTACACTTGAATAGTTTGACCAACTAAAAGCCAGTTTATACCGATTACCTCAGCTCAGTAATACCGCATTGAGGCTGATAAAATTAGTTACAAACCAGAGAAATAAAAATGTGTATACATTGAGTGTACGCGCAACATGACTTAGCACTTTTTTGTACTATATAACACATGGTGTACGCGCGACACGCGACGGGTTAAGATGTGAGATGCTTTAGTCTAATCAGTTAATCTAGCCGTTCCCTTTCTAAAAGGTATGTTACTTACCTCTTTTTTATGACAATTGTAGGTCCGGAGAGTAAAATATTATACTTTCATTGCAAACAAACACACAGTTTCCGAGAGACTGCAATATAAAAAATACACATGAGGGTGAAGTCACTTTTGAAATGTACTAAAAATATATTAAAGAGTCGCAAGACCACGTAGCACTGAAAGTTGGTTATAAAAAGATCATTAGACGCGTTCAGCTATAAGAAGCAGCTTGTGCTATTCAAAGTCGTGCCAGTCTAATGCAAAATTAACCAAGAAACTACCTTCGAGAAAGTTTGACTTTCTCTGAAGTTTGTAAATCCAACTTCGAACAATAGTTTCGCTAGCTTGGAACGTGATGCGAGTAGTTTTTATCGGGTTATTTAAGTACTTACTTAGAAAGAACAAGACTGACAATTAATCCTTCAAGCAGCAGTACTCTTGTCAGACTGCAACGTCGCGCTGTCCGTATTATTGGAGACACTGAAGTCATTCAACACCTAGAACCCCTACAAATGCGTAGAACTATAGCTTCTCTAAGCGTATTTTACCGGTTGTTTCGTGGCGAATGTTTTCAAGAGCTTTTTAATCTTATTCCTTCCTCACCATTCCGATCCCAAACTACTCCTTCCGGCCTAGTATTGCATCCATATAGTGTTCAAAACTTCTTACCACGAACCCAAAAGTTTGGCAGTTCCTACCTCTGTCGTGTAAGTAAAGTAAATGGAATACTCTGCCGGCGTACGTATTTCCTTGCAACTATGACCCTGGGTCTTTCAAGCGGGCGTGAAAAAGCATCTGAAAGGTATTGCTCTTATTTAATAAACATTTCAAACTGACTTCCATTCTATACTTGTTGGTGATAAATTATTATCAAAAAAACTACGATTCAGATTATGATTCTATTTAAATGGGAACCACATAAAATGCACAAGCATTCAAATAAAAAAGAACCATCAAAATCGTTTCACTACGTAAAAAGTTATGAGGTAACACATATAAAAATACGAACTAATTGCGAACCTATTTTGGAAGTCGGTTCATAAAGTGAGTATCAGCCGTAGAGTACAAACATGTGAAATTCCTCTGAAAACCTTCACATTACTCCTATCACTACTAATTTGATCAAATTAAGCTGGCATGTTATTAGGCCTCTATAGTTTATCCGGCAACTATAAAGTTGCCGGCGAAATTACAGGCACACTAGCCTTAACAACTTAATGTCTCAGGATTACAGGCGCAATGAATGAATGAATTTATTTGCAACAAACACAATACAGACAAAGAAAGTATGGTTAAAAATTAAAATCTAGGTGTTTGTCACAACCCAGCCTAAGCTCAGCAATATGCTAGTAATTGCAAGCAACCATCGCGGGTCTTCCGTTAGGTTGGGGAGGTGACCTCACCCATGTGCCGAACCTACGTCAAACAGCGTGTGCACAATATAAATAGATACATAGCTGCAATGTGCGTATGACAATTCTTAAAATAAAATTATAACTAAATATAACGTTAAATTGGAACATTACACGTCTCCCTTTCAAAAGTAGGCAATGCAGTTCGTCATTTGTGACTAGCATTAATATTTGCATTACTGTGTAATTGTTTGAAGGTTATGGGCATACTATTAGGTCTCTATAATTTAACAGCCATTGAAGAACATATCATTTTAGAAGAAAACTTTTAATGTCATTTAAAACACAAGTTTATCTTATCGGTAATTATGCTGCAAATTGCCTCTAAATATAACCATGTTACATTACATATTGTGCTTTTACTGTAGTATTTTTAAACGAGACTTTGTAAAATGTAAAATATTTGGTTCACTTTATTGCTTACTGATTACTTTGTGTGCTTAACTAGTTCAGTTAATACTACCTCAAACAAAACAGTTTTGTAACAATGCTTTTTATACATGAAAACTTTTAATTAGAGTTAAATGGACAATCATAAAGGTTATGACACAAGTCATAAGTTATAGTTATTATTGTGGAGTAGGAGTGATTTAGAAACAGAGAGAGGTTAATGTACACACATCAAGAAAAAGTTGGTGATCACTTAGAAAAATCGATTTTTTTTAGGTCACGGTAGATTAGGTATATTATAATGATTTCTTGGTCTTTTTAGAGTTTGCCATTCACGGTCTTCTCCAGACACGGACACGTCGGTTATCTGGAATTAAAAAGACTCTCAAAAGACAAAGAAATCATATATGTTATGATTTCTGAGATCTACCGTAACAAAAAAGTATTCGATTTTTCAAAGTCGTCGCAAACTTTTTTTGATGTGCGTATATGACAGAAAGAAATTGCCTATTAAACAGCCAAGTACGAATCAGAGTCGCACATAGAGGGTCCGTACTACGAGCCCATACTACGGCGCTAAGTTTTAGGTTTTCAGGTTTTGACTTGTCGGAAAGTTGAGACTCAAATAAATATAACAATAAAGAATAGAATAGAATAAAATAGAATAGAATAGACTTTATTTATGCCAAAACACATACAAAAACATTTCGTAGTAACGCATAAATCCAAACAATAATATAAACACAAAACACAATAAAATAAATGATTTTTGCAGCCTTCTGCCACAAATCGGCTCCAACTCAACATGGTGCTGATCGTAAACAACCAGCGTAGGTCTTCCGTTGAGGCCGGTAGGTGACGTCATGCACGGTTACACATTGTACTTACTATAATATCTACAAGAAACAATTTGCAAAACACACCCAGTACCTTACTTAAAATACTTTTAACTTGAAAAATATTGTGTACATAATACTCACCTACACACATAGATGACGTTCATATATATACATTTGTTTAGTGGAACAATGTCAGAGTTATTTGATGATTATATTACCATGACGATATTGACTGAATTGACTGTCAAGTAGAACCACGGTTTTTAAGTATTTTACCCAAGACCTATTGAGAACACAGTTGATGATCTGTAGTCTAAACCGGCAGACTTTAACTTACCCCTTTTCATCCTCAAAAACAAAAGTGGCTCAGGTTTCCGCTAATAAATCATTCTTGTTTTTCTGCGGCCACGATTCTTACGGTTGTTTTTTCTCTCTTGCCTAAATGTAGGGCGTCTTTAACAATCTGTTTTCTTTTTACCGTTAAATGAATTTTATTATTTCCTCCACGCTTTGTTTGTAATTGAAATGTTTATGATATTTTACCTAGGTTTTATGAAGAGACCGTCGTATTTACGTCGGATCTTTATTACGCCACCTCTCCATTTTTCATTTATATTCGTTAGGCCTTAGTTAGCCTTATTACCTTCCCACTGCTGGGTAATGGGTCACCTTCTTGTTGTACATTAATCAATCAAATTGTCCGTATTCTAGTGACCAGCCATTATAACATAGTTTTTAAACACCCTGAGTACCTATCCCACTATCCCTCTCTCTCTTCTTAGTCGTTCACTCGTCGTCTAAGTCGTTCGCTTGCCGGTCCTTGGTCTCCATTCCAGAACCTTCCGGCCCCATCGGCCATCTGTTCTGCATGCTATGTGCCCTGCCTACTGCCACTTTAACTGGGCTATGTCGGTGACTTTCGTTCTTCTACGGATCTCCTCATTTCTGATTCGATCACGTAGAGAAACCCCGAGCATAGCCCTCTCCATAGCATAGCCCTCTCCATAGCTCGTTGTCCGACTTTGAGCTTATTTATGAGGCCCATTGAATAGCGACGTTACAGAGTGGTCGTGTTTGAAGACGATGCCTTTTCTTTAAATAATGCAGCTCTCGCGATGCGCCTCCACCCATTGCGGTCTTCTGCGTTTCGGGTGCTTTGGACTACGGACGTTTGTGTTGCAGCTTTTATGAGGTCTGTCCAACGCGTAGGTGATCGACCGCGTGACCACTTGCCTTCTACTTGCCCCTGGACTACAAGTCGTTCTATGGAGTTTTCATTTCGAACAATGTGTCCGAAGTATTTGAGGGTTCGTATTTGCACAGTCGACGATAATCTTTCCTTGATTTTTAGTTCCTCCAAGATCGAGATATTGGTCCGAAACGCTGTCCAAGGGATCCGCAGCAGTCGCCGCTAGCACCATATTTCAAGTGCATAGATTTTGCGCCGGTCTCTGAGGTGAACCGTCCATGTTTCTGCGCCATAAAGAAATATCGGAAACACTAAAGTTTTCATTAGGCGGATTTCCGTGGCTTTGGTGATATTTCGGTTGCACCAGACTACCCCACTGATACCAGACTGATCCCACTATCCCACTTCCCACTAATATTATAAATGTGAAAGTTCAGATGAATGAATAGATGGATGAATATATGTTTGTTGCTCTTTCATGCTCAAACGGCTGGATCAATTGTAATGAAACTTGGTGTGGAGGTAGATGAGGCGCTGGATTACTACATATGATACTTTTCATCATCATCCATCACAACGCGGGTGAAACTACGGAGTGCAGCTAGTTGCCTATAAGTCAAACAACAAGATCGATGACAGAATACTTCTATTATAGTACTGAGGCAAGCGCTTAGATGAAATGCTAATACGAGTAGTAGTATCCCATCCTCGCATTTACTGCAAGGGTTACGTAAGAACACAAGGAATTTCTTCGCCGACCAAGAAGCTTTATGCGATTGGGATAATGTGGGAACATGAATACCTATATAGAAAAATTATATCATTTTGATACTCAAAATAATTAATCCTACTAATATTATAAATGTAAAAGTTCGGATGGATGAATGATTTTAATGAATGTTTGTTACTCAATAACGGCAGAACGGCTGAACGGATCTGGTTAAAATTTGGCACAAAGATAAATTATAGTCTGGAATAGCACATAAGCTACTTTTCATCATCTTCATCATCATTAACATCTATCACCACGCGGGTGAACCAGCCTAATATTCTTGGGTACAGCATAGACAAGATAACAAGATCTCCGCCGCCGCCAAGATCTTAATGATGACTTACTTTCTGTCAATAGAGTTCTGTCAAAGTTGTGTTAGTTTCTGAAAGGTTATATAGTGCGTTCGAATAGCCCCAAGATGACGAAAATAACGCTAAAAACACTCACAAAGGCGTTCGATTTGGGAACCTGTGGGTGAAAATGTCGTTCATGGCTCTTTTTGTTCACCGTTCGCAAAGCTAAAAAAGAGTTATTTATGCCGCCGAAAAGTAAAATTTTTGACCCACGTCCGGAGCATAGTTGTTTTTGATCGTTTTTTGACAACTATCTATTTGACAGCATAATCGTGCGATTTTAAGTCTTATGCTCGGTTAAGCGTTCGAGTAGAGTGTGGGAATAGTAACAAAAATAACGAACTTGAGCTTTACAAACGCTTTAACAAAAACGAACAATGGCAACGCCCTCATTGCAATTTTTTTTTTATTTATATTTTTTTTTTTTTACGCAGAGTAATCCTTTACGGATACCACCGGCCCCGGGATTTTTAGGGAGTCTCTGCCAGAAGGGCAGCATACCCACCAAACCTCTGCGGTGTTCCATCACTGCCGCTTTTGGCGGGAACGCGGGACAGATTTCGCACCTCATTGCTAATATAAGCGAACGTACCTCAAGTCAAAAGCACGCAATGATTTTGCCAGCTCGATATTCTAGACGTGCTCTGTCTGCGATAGAGTTTATTTATTTGTTTATTATTATAATTTGCTTACACACTAACAGCTACGCCAAGGCGTGTGACAAGCCAGTATATTATAATTAACCTAATTAATTAACAAAACAAAATTATTCTAGAAATTTAGTACATATATCAACAAACATGAAAAATCGTATATGAAAAAAATCTAAATCTATCTGCTGAGCAACCAGATCATTGATGAGTGAAACGGCGGCCGAGGGAGCGTAACGTGTGGTGTTCGTGCGCGGAGGCGGAGCCGCGAGCCCAAGCAGGCGAGCACGTACACACGCCCGGCGCACGCTGCTCGGTACTATTAATGAGAGAGGCGACAGAGTGGTGGGGTTATCTATAATAATGTATCATTATATTTATATAACTTGAGAAAAAAATTACCAAATTTGGAGTGACGGCTGAAAGTTTCTTTAGGAGCACATCATTGTGGACTTGATCAAATGCTTTTTTTAAATCAAAATATGCCGCATCAACCTGCTTTTTAGAGTCCATTTCTGCAGCGACGTAGTCTACAAAGTTAATAAGATTGGTTGTGGTGGATCGACCAGCTCTGAACCCATGTTGATCATCGCTCAGTTGCGCGCCGACCTGTCTGGTGATGTCACGGTTAAGTATCGATTCGAACACTTTGCCCAGTACCGACAATACAGCTATAGGCCTATAGTTTTCAATTTTAGATCTAGAACCATCCTTGGGTATAGATATTACCCTGGAAATCTTCCACCGAGATGTTGCTGTACTTAATGCCAAATTAAAAATAAACAACAGTGGTAGTTTAAGTGTTTCATAACAATCTTTTATAATATAAGAAGGTATGCCATCTGGCATGGAGTTGACATGTCATCCGTCTTTGTTGTTCAGCCGAATGTAGTCGAGCGATTCTGCCCTCACGGCGAAGGTGAAACATCCGTCTAGCGGTCTTGAGTGAATCGCCCGCAATATTTACATGTTATTTTTAAACACAACATAACAAATAGTTTTACCTATATATCTTCAAAGGGGTAAGCAGCGGTATTCTAACTCTTTGCGTCCCAGAGACGTATATATACGTCAGTTTCTTAATTATCACGGTATAGGAAGGATTAATAGGATTCTTTTCCTCATCATCACCATCTATCACCATGGAGGTGAAACCGCGGGGCGGTAACATCAGTCTAGCGATCTTGAGTGAATCGATACTTTTGCCTATAGGTATATCCTCGGAGGGGTAAGCAGCGGTGTTTTCAATGTGTTCAAATATGTTTTTGGTCATGTGATCACGTAATAGGGGGCGAGCCTATTGCCATCTATGGGGCACTGTTAGTCTCCAGCTTGTTATTGAGAATATCTTTATTGCTCAGATAAACCCAATAACTGTCCAACCCGGCGATCGAACCCATGACCTCGAGGTTCCGAAACGGCACTTCCACCACTACACCAAGACTAAGCGAGCGAAACCGCTGGCGGATCAGCTAGTGTATACATAAACATAGAAATTGTAATAAAAAAACCTTTGTTATTCCTCTGCTTTTAAAGCTTAAACGTCTCTTTTAAGCTCAACTTGATTCTATTAAGGCTCGACCAGCGATTAAGTTACGGCCGGAGAGTGGACGGACAACCTTCAGAGGCTCTCGGGCCCCTCTTCCTATTAGGGACCTCCTCTTGCACCCGTTTGAGGGCCCTCGATTCCTCACAACCCCGGATTTTCGCGCACTAGTAAATTTCAACACAGAGAGCACTCCAGTATTCCTGTGTTCTGCTTGTTATCCAATGATTTTTGTGTTGTTTTATTTTTGAAATGTCATTCAGATAATGGGATATGGACAGTATGAAAATATTGCTTTAGAGAAATAATTTTGGATTTACTGTACAATGGATTGTAATAATTTTGAATTTAGCATTTTATGCGTACGTTACTACACCTATACGGTACGGTAACGTATATATACTTTTAAAATATATGTTAAATTATTACAGATTCTGGTATTTGTTGTCCGAGCGAGCGAAGCGTCTCTGCTTTAACTGGCCAAATTGACTTTCATCTGTACTTATGTTTGTTAGGTTATTCGTTTGTCTTCCTGTACAGCCCTGCGGTCCTCTAAGAGCAAACATCGTGCATATTTGACAGAGAATCGCCTGCAGGTCGCATTTTGCAAACCAACTTAACGAAACTTGGTATTTATCTTCTACTATTTAATAAATAAAATTGTCGTCGGTGATTTTAAGTTGGGCGACTTTTCTTAAAAAGAAGGAAGTTATAAGAACAAGCGAAGATAACTATTATTTTGTCTTCCGTAAATGAGCACTCGGTAATGACACTTAGACTTAGCAGTAATATGACATTTCAAATATGATAGACGCAGTATAATTACCCCATTACGAGCCCACAAGTATAAAGCATTAAAATACAATGTACCATGATGCACGGCATTCGCATTTATCATCCTTACAAACCTCTACTAAACAAGTCCGTGTTGGTTACCACTACAGTGCCAGCTAATCTGCCGTGAAGTATTTATGTATTAAAGTGTGTACACCTTAGGCACTGACATAACAAGTGAAAGTCACTGCATAACAAGTGAAGGTCACTGCATAACAAGTGAAAAGTACTGCATAACAAGTGAAAGGCATTGCATAACAAGTGAAAGGCACTACATAACAAGCGAAATTACGTAATAGTCGAAAGAGCCTAAAAGCCCTAAAAGCCGAAGAGCCGAAGCTCGGTCCGAAGAGACGATGCAGCGCAATACCACGCATAATCTACAGTTCTAAACTCTTTGTAGCACTGCAATCGACAGGGGTAAGCATAGTACCATTAGACGCTCTACTTTTGTTAATGCAAATGTGTTATATAATTAAATTTTTAAATTTCATAATTGTTTTTGTAAAGTATTTCAATAGAAACTCTTTTTGAAGCTTCGACAAATACATTTATGAACTAAGAAAAAGCCACCGAGACTGATGACATTGAAACATCCCCAATAAAGTAAAATATGTACAAGTTGTTATCCCGCTCTCGTTACAATCAATCTTCTCAATACGGTGTCTAATCACCTATTCAATATTGTCAATTATTATTATAACTTTGTGGATTTTGTGGAAGATGATGTAATTGCATCTCTTCTCTTTGGAGGAATAAATTGTTTGTCAAAACAAGAAAAACAAATCATTAGGTAAAGTTTAAATTGTTCTTTATTACATTTTTCAATTCATTTATTTATTTCAACCATCAGTCATATTAGCATGTTAAAAAATCTTAAAAAATTAAATTAAACAAAAATTTAATTCAAACAACATTATATTAACATAAATCATATAAAGTTATCATATTAAAAAAAAAATTGTATGTCCACTTAATGAAAATGATTAGCCTGCCTCTGTGTCATTTGTTTGTTCGTCAGTTCATGAACCATTGATCAATGGTTTATGTACTGAGAATCAAACCTATTCGCAAATACGTTTAGTATGATGTTGGAGCTGGCCCAGAGCTTGCGCTCCAGGGAAGTGCATCGCTTCCGCATCGTCGTGTAGAAACAGTCGACACGGGAGTCCGCGAACATCCCTGATGCGCTACAGTGCCGGGGCAGCCCCATCAGCACCCTAAACGCATTATTGTACTGCACACGAAGGGTGCTGTACTGCTTCTGGGTATACGACACCCACAGGCCGCCCGTGTACATAGTGTGTAGTGACGTACAACATGCTCTGAAAAAAGTGACTTTGACGGCTCCGGAGCATCGAGAAAACCCGCGAGCAATCATATTAGCCCTCACAGACAGTGCCCTGCGTTCCCTCTCAATATCTTTATCGTCCTTCAGGTCGGAGGTCATAATATGTCCTAGATACTTGAAATGATTAACCCTGCTTAAAGCGATACCGTTCAGTCTAATGGGTGGAACAGTATCCAGACAGCTCCGACCTCTGGCCTGAAAGACCATGCTCCTGTTTGTATTGTATAGCAAACCGTGAACGAGCGCGTAACGCTCACAAATACGCAACAACTTGGAGAGGACACACACCGAGGCGCTCAGCAGCACCATGTTGTCAGCGTAACTGACATTGTTGACACATACTCCATCAATATGGCAGCCAACACGGGTGCTGCAAAGCTCCTCCATCAGTGCATACATATAAAGGTTGAAGAGCTTCGGAGAGGTCTTATTTTGACATACAATTTATTCACAAAGCACAAATGATAATTAAACTACCCGTGATTTCCTATTGAAATCTACATCGGTTTTAGCGCTGTGATCGCCATTCCAAATCAACGAAACGACAACATAGACCCATGTGACGTAATGGATAACGTCACAAAGGACTCCATTTTGCGATTGCAACGAGCACGCTATGAAATGAAATCACCGTGAGCAGTCCGTCAAAAATTACAGTATGTTGATGTTTGCGTGATGAGCTAGCCTGCATCTGTCTGTTTGTGCGTGTATTTCAACGTGAGCGTCATCTCAACATATTCCGAATGGCTGACAGATCTCACCTGTCAAAAGCGCGGTTTGAATCGGAATGGAAAATACCTAGTGATAATAACGCCAAAATCAGTGTTGACGCCATTTGGAAATCACCCTACATAAGTAAGGGACAGCCTTTTAGATTAGTGCGATATGATTGTTGATATTATGTACTTCGATAGAGTTTTACAATCTCGCGCACGTTTCTTGCGTGGGCGGACTGACTGTCCTCAAGCGGCAGGGGTGCGTCGGGTCAGTCGGGTGCGCGGTAGCGAGGTGTAGAGGTAGCGGGGCGGCTTTATGCACGCAGAAGACTTTTTAGCGCTGCTAACGACCCTTGAAGGCGGGAATAAAAGTGCGCTGTGTTTCAAATAATATGTTGGATTCCTGTGTTTATTTTTGAATAGTACTAAGCGACCATACAGCGTGGGTACAATAAGAGCTGCGGCCGAAAAGTGCGTCAGAATTAGCCTTTACGGGTGAAGTAGTAAGCGTAACTGCAACTTTTTTTTGTGTAAATGTCACTGCTATTTAGATATAGGTCAGTCGAAATTATATTCTTCATTTCCATGATACTTCCTTGGGTGTATGTACCAGACTCAAAGCTGTTCTTTTGGTACCTACTGTAGTAAAAATATGGAATATCAACTTAAATGCTTTCTTAAAATGTTACAGACGATACATATTTCATTGTGTGTGAGATAATAAAACCTTTATCATACTCTTTGTAAAGTAAACATACTTATCGAACAATAGAGATACATCTAAATGTAATTTTACTAAACGTTTTGTTTAATCTTTGTTCTTTATGTTTACATATATTTTCATTACAAAAGAGTAGACTAAGTAGATAAACATACATAATAATATATTCATACGATAAACAGAAGCCTTATATTCCCCATAATGTATTCTTTCAAATCAGATTACGCTAAGAATTTGCGAACAATGATCGCAGATAAAACCTACCCACGTAAAATGTACGAAAGATTATGTTCTTGAATTTTCCATACAATAGAGCTTTGTGAAATTCCGGAACCACTACGATGTATTATAACTAAAATATGTGACACAGTTGTTTGAGAATCGTCAAAACTGAAAGCGCGAAATGTTGGTTCCTGGGATCTAAAACGGGAAATTCTGACGCAGATTTTGGCAGAAACATAGTATTACTTATTGCGTGAACTAAATTTATTAAATTAATAACCTACAGTGCCACCAACTTATCTGTTCAGGTGGGCAAAATTGGAACTGCAGTATACATCTATCCATACCATACATACCTAAGAACTTTCGCGTTTATATTTTTATATATTAGTAGGCATAGAACATTAGTAGGATTATAATTGCAGAATTTGCAGATTAAAGAGTGGCTTTTTCTTGGTGAAATCATTAGGTTACAAAACCAATTTCTCCGCTAGCGACTTTATCATCTGAACAGATAAGATATTGGGACTGTACCTACCTCACGACATAAAAAGTATATTTTTTAAAATTGTGGTCTATTAAACTGGCGCATTTAAAAAAAACGCCTACCTACCCTTGACTGCGGATCATCCGTTTTGGATGATTACTTTTTGGTTGGTTATATATTTTTTATACTTGATAGACAAGTCTTTGACAACAATTTCACTTGATGATTACTGATGATTCGCTGCGTAATTTTTAGATTTTGTTGTATAATCTCTAAGACCAAGAGGACGATGCCAGCGATGGACGGATCAGGTATCGGAACAGCTGGAGATACCTTTCAGCACAGCTCTACACTAGGCCAGCAACAGAACTCGATGGAGAGAAACAGTAAACAAACTGCAACAGAGGAGTCACGATCTTTAGTAATGAGAGAACGATTAAGGATGATGTATAATCTCTATGCAAATATATTATTTTTAAGGTTAAGTCCTAATTTAAAAAAACTTACAATTATGTAAGTAATTCTAGAAATATGTTTTATTGCTTCCAATGATAAGTCACGACTGTTAAACTTCTGCATTTTAACCGTAATATAAATTAAAAGGATACTGAAAATATCTACATATTAGTACTTAAGATTATGGTTCCAAAATTTAATTGAGCGTGATTTATTAACTTAACATAATATGATCAAACCACATTACTATAAAGCTTGTTATAGATACTCGTAGTACCTACTAGTAGTTCTGCGAACAGTATAGACCTCGCGTGAGCGCACTGTCTTGCCAGCGGTAATTTTTCGCAGTATGAGCTATCTGTAGGTCATCGAAAATCAGAAAAAAAATAACCTATATTTATTTCGACAATACCTTGACCCAGTTTTGCTAAAATGTTATATGTTGTTATTACCAAATGTTTTTGCCGAATATTACCAAAATCGTCCAGTTTTCAATTTCATAACCTATTATCTCAGCAACTATTTGACCAATTAAGCTCATATTTGAAATTCCTCTTAAGAGTCAGGTAATTTATGTATGTACAACATTTTATATAAATCGGTCAGTAAATTGCACCGCAGCAAACATTTTTTATTTTTAGAAAAAGTACCAAAAATAGTCGACTACAAAAAAATTTTTGAATGTATGCAGATTCATACGAAGTTTTGTCAAGATTGGTTGAAAAATGAGATCTGTACAGGAAGACCAACATACAACCAACAAACATACGGACAGATAAAAGTCAACTTGGCTACGGAAAGCAGAGATGTTTCGCTTGCTCGGTCAAGTATATATCTAAACAAATCTAAGTAAATCGTGGGAATCCGGAGAAACACCAATCCATCAACTCAATGTTACTTGTCACACGTCTCTTGATACCTGCAATAAAAAAGTATTAAAACATATATTCATTGAGTTTCGCTGGCAAAATGCTTATGGCAGAGATGCATGAGAGTGCACCACCCTCCCTCATGCATTAAATTCCCGTAGGAAGTATACAGAACAAGCAACACACCAGTAACTCAATCAACCAAAAACTCTTCGGCACGTGTTTCGCCTCCACACAAGGCATTCGCAGATGTTGACTCGCTGTGCGCTAGAACTTTCTAGCGCTCGACGAGTGTCACTTAATTTTTCTTTTAATATCGTTTTCATTTGGATTTCCACAAAGTAACGCCTGAATCAATAAATTAAATGTAGGAGAATGCAGAATATCTACATTCACTGCCGAAACATGCATCGTATAGCTTTCATCGAAGCTTAGAAATAATTGAATCCACATCTTCCAATTCTCGCTCCTACGAATGCAATAAAGTAACGCGAGCTGGTGCTGAGCGCTGGCGAGGTGCCCACTGCATGCAAGAGTGCAACTCTAATCATCTTCATATTATTTCTTAGAGCTATTTTAGAATGGTTGCCAGAGAGGCGTGAATATGCTAAACTTGGGTTAAACTGAATAACAATTTGCTAATGGATAACATTTAGAAATTCTACTATTGGCTGAAAATCTTTTCAGTCTCTGTAATTACGCTTTATTTCGCGTTAAGATTTGGTTTGCAAGTAATAAATAATTTTGGTTAGTTAAAATATACTTATGCTCCATGTGATATCTTAAAATAGTACCTTTTTGTCGATTAAGTTTTAATGTTGTTGAAATATGTAATGCATTTCTCCCCAATATTTTTGACATCACTAATATATTTCTATAAAGATGCCATATCGCTACTTTATTGCTCTTTAAATTCTAGTGTCTGCTGTTCACCTAAATAATTATATAATATGCAATTAAAGCCCTAGTTCACCAACATATGTTTATATTCATTTGTGTAAACCACAAACGTTTGTTTTGGTACAACAATACTTTTAGTAATCATCACGCATAAAATTTCAACCGTTGATTAATAATTACTGTTGTAATAGACATTTTAGCATAAACTAAGTCATTAACCCAGTTTTCCTATTGACTTATCCTCTTTAATTTGAAATTGAGTTATATCCATCACATAGATTATCTATACAAAATAAATCATATAAGTATTCTCTCATTCAATCCTAATTAAGGATGCCTTTATTTAAACAATTGTGAAATTAAACAGAGCGTGTAATGACGTTGTAGTTGGTGATTTAGGGTCCAAACTTAATATTGAATGTATATGTTTTACCATTGTGTGTAATTTAATGGTAATCTAGTTGATATTCTGTAATGCATTTTGCATAAGCTGCCGAATCAACGAGCAGTATAAATTGGCAGTTGTCTCACTATGACGTATTCGAGAAACGTTTTTTGCTGTGTATATCTAAACGTTGATGGTTACCCCTGTCTATAATTTTGATAGCTTAATGATCATATAAACAATAGTTATTAAATGAGTTTAAATAAGGAATTGTAATTGTGATGGAAATAGGTAATTTACTAGTTTCGGGTTCGGTGATTTGCAGTTCAGTTAAATAACATATTTAATTATGGCTCAGGTAGACACTATAATAATATTAAGTACTAGGTTACTAACATTTAGTTAACATGCAATGTAAAAAATAGATTTGGATATGGTTACTTGCCGCTGTTACTTGTTTTAGCTATAATTATCTATATCTGTATATAAGACATTTTTTAATGTGCACAATATTGAATATATATACCGACGCCTTAATTTTTCGTAGTCATTCATTTTTAGTAGCAAGTCATTCTAAGAGAACGTTAGGTAATCTTCATTTCCTGTAAAAAATAGGAAGAAAATACAACTTGCACTTTTTAATATGAAAAACGGGATTCAGTAAGTCAGATCTTTCCGACTATACTTTCAACCACATCCGATTCATTGCGCCGACGCAACAGACATCCTCCCGCCCCCCGCACGACATGATGTCATCGCGCGCGCTACGCGCTGCCTGCAGTGCGAGGCGAGACGTAACCGCGAGCGTTCTGCACTCTACTTGAAAAAGACCACCGGATGTGTTTGAAACTATAGTCGGAAAGATCTGACTTATTACCTGAGTGAATCCCGTTTTTCATATTAAAAAGTGCAAGTTGTATTTTGTCTCTATTTTTTTACAGGTAATGAAGATTAACGTTTTCTTAGAATGATTTGCTACTGTCTACAAAGCACGTTAGTTTTCATAATAAAGTTGCAATTTTATCAAAAGTTTCGTAGAGTCCAGTGGGCCTAGCACGTATAACTGCGTAAGGATAACGTAACGTGTCGTTCACGTGTAACAATACAAACTGACATTTATCTAGGAAAACTGTGACACAGACAACTGTTACTCATAGTTTATGCTCCGAAGCGAGACACGTTGACGTTTGCGACACGAATACTTTTTCGCAAATTGTTTGTGCTACGGATCTCTGTTAAAATTTTCGCAAGGATACTTACTTCGAAACGTTTGTTATAAAAGACAATGTTTTAAAAATAGTAGATTATTAACTAAGGGCTGTATGACATCAATTGCATACGAGGTTTGTGGCGCCTGAGCGAAGCGAAGGCGCTAATTAACCCGAGTATGCAATTGATGCTTACGCCCGAGATAAATACTCTGCTTTACATATCGATTGTGAGGTTAGTAAACAACAAGACAGCAGGTTTCAATGAACATTTATTAAGAAGAAAAAATGTGTATTTAATTAAAATTAATAGTAAAATTATTACAATTTGTAAGAGATATGGTCACGTTCTTTTTAGGAATATTTATAGTTTGAATATGAGTTTGTGATGATAAGACTTGAGTTTGAGTGACTTGAGGTTCTTGCATCGTAAATGGCGGCAGTTGACTGGTAGGGTGAATTTCAACAAGTGTCTTTTATTGCCTAATTTTGGTGGAAAATTGTGATTGTAAATGTTTCAACGTTTTTTTGTAATCATGTGCTGGAGAAATGTATATCATTACTTAAAACGTTTCAGGAATTTGATTATGTAAATAAGATTTTAATATATTCACGACACCTAAATTGTAACGCCACCAAAACTGAATTTTACACCAAAATTTAAAATAATGGCACCAAAACTGACATTTGACACCAAACTTAGAAAAAAAATATGTCGTCGGTACTAAATTGAAAAAATTGGGCGAGAATCTCAGTAATAGGAATAAAAGATAAATATATGCCTGTAAATATTTAATAAAACAGCTTATTATAACTATGCCAAAAGTACTTAAACCTTCTTAATAATTTTTTTTACATTAACTAAAAGTTGAATAAAAAACTTCTCTTAACTTGTATACTTGTACACAGCCTCATGGTTCTATTTAAATAATCATCATGTAAGTAACAACAGCTTATACGTAGAAAGTCTTTAATTACACAGTCTTCATTGGAAAAAGTTTATATTATCACAATTCAGCAAAACCTTACATTGAAAAGAGTTGAGGTTTAGGTTAGATCCCCACAATTAGGTATATACAATTTTTATTAAGATATCTATAATCTATAACATACTATCACAATATATTATACTATTATATTGCAAAATCTTAGACAATATGAATTAGGAACATAACTGCACTTATTTTCTACGCTTATTTTAAGTGTAGGCTTATAATAATCAGTTCTTTGTCTAGGTATGCTAAATTACACCTTAGCCGTTGAGTAAATTCAATACATTTGCCTGCATATTACCCTAACGCTTAAGTAAGTATTGTTGTATAAAAATCACACTAATAATTACAACAAATAATCTAAAAAATATTATAATCATCATCGTCGGATTCATTGAATAAAACAGTTTTTAACATCAATCTTCACCTTTCTTTCTGGATTACTGTCGTCTCTTGAGTTTTCTAATTTAGGTAGTATATCACTATCTAAATTATCAAAAAATGAAGCACTTGGTATCGGGTTTTCACAATCTATGTTATCCAAATTGTAAGAAGTTTCAGCTTCAATACTACGTTTAGTCCTATTGTTTAAGAAAAAAGGATCAACTGCATTGAATCGATCAACCTTTCCAAAGAAACTATTTTTCTTCATCAACGATGACTTTCCTGCAAAAGGCAATACGCTCACTTGTTCCGGGACTTTTGGTACAGTTTCGGCTTCAAATTTACGTCCAGTTATATTACTTAAACAGAAACGTTTGGATGCATAAAATCGATTTTCACTTTTTTGTGGCTGCCCAAATGAGCTATGAGCTCTCGTCACAGATGACTGTCCTTCTAGGGGCAACTTGCTCAATTGTTCCTGAACCATTGTCACAGTTGGTAACTCATAAAAACCCAAATGCTTCCCATGAGAGCATTTAATCGCATCATAAAGACACATCGGTTCAACACAGGACAGTGAACGCATTGCCAAGCCATTTTTAGAATGTTTCGTCCAAACTATTTGATGGACTTTCATTGATCCAGAAAAGGATTTAAGATTATCAGGTAAAAGCCAGTCCTTCTCAATAACCTCATGCTCTTGGACGATTTCAACCTTAACCCCTTCGACAGCAGTTTTCAAATTCTTGACAAGACTATCAATATCTATTATATCGTTGCCAAAAGCAACTAGCCGATCAGCTGATCTCTTGAGCACTCCACCGACGCCATCAGGTGCACCTTTTCCATGCCCGCACTCACAATAGTGCCATATGACACCTGATAATTGAGGATAAAAGATTTTGAGCTGAGAGAATAAGTAGAAAACTTTTTTGTTTCTGTATTGTGCAGAAGGAGAGTCAGAAACAATATGAATATTCCGAACTTTCGGCGCAATTTCTTCAATTTCACTTAAAATTGGTATTAAATGGGCCCAGACTGACGAAGCATCGTGACGCAAAGATGTACTAACAGTGCAGAATGACTGTGTCTTGGGTTTATTTTCTGAGCGGTAATAAATTACTGAAGTATGCAATGTTAATTGAGATCGGCTAGCACCAAAGTGGACGGATTGAACTTCAGAGCCATATTTAGTGTTATAATTTTCGCTGAAGTCAATATGTACTACGCATTCGTTTTCAGTTATTTCTTGTTTAATTTTTTTTATGGATTCATATTGATTCTTTATATTCGCACAATGAACCATAAATGGATTTATTTCTGTCTCAAATTGTTTTATCACTACTAGAGGCTTATCAACTATTTGGACTTTTTCTATAATATTAGTGGTTATTTCTTTGTTATCTTTATAATAGCTTTTGGTGCCTTTCTGCCAAGCGTAATACGAAATACTATCCGAATTATCGAATTCCTTATATTTAATAACTTTGTTTTTACATTTCTTGCATTTACGTTGCAAGCATTCTACTTTGCTCTGCTCACATGTCAAACTTTTCAAAACTTCTGTGATTGAATTTTCACAAATAATGTTATTTTGTTTTAGGGATGAAATCAAAAAAAACATATTGGCATGTGGTTTACATAAGCATGTTTCACGGGTTTCTAAACTGGGTTGTATAATCCAAAACGGTCTTAGTCTTGTAAATGTTGTATAACTAATAGGTGGGTATCCCGATTCAACGTATTTGCGGTGGAGATTTTTAAGAGTGTCTGTCAAATATCTCTTTTGTTTCTTTACCTTGTGTTTTGTAATGCAGTCACGTTTCCCCGGACAAAGTCGACTATTTTCGTAATCTTCCAAAAAACTCATCACCAAATTTCGGATCTTTCTTTCCTTAGGACTGATTTTTGTTACTGTTAGGTTATCGTCAAATTGTATTTTACGTTTTGGGCTAGTTTTCACGTTCTTTTGCAATCTTTCTAATCTTTTTCTATACATATCCTTTTCTTTTTGCAATTTTACAATAGTTCTTCGTAATAACATAATTTCAGAGGTTTTTTTTCTTTGATATCTCCTTAATTTTGAATTTAATTCTTGCCTCAGAACAATTGAGTTTGTTGAAACGTCAGCTTGTGGACTATTTGGTGCAAACATAGAAGTAGACGGCGAGTGTATGCTACTTACGCTAGGACAGTTTCTTGGGGATCTTGGTGAATTAACCGGTGTGCTGTGATCTATGCGAAGGGTACTTGCGTCCTCTGTTGAATAAATGTTAGTAGTGTTTGTTTCTGTTGTACACTCGGTGGAAATGGTCACAAAAGTTTCTTCTGTGAGTTGTTTCTGTGAGCGTAAAATTCTACTAGTGTTCTGGAGAATCTGTTCATTTTGTGTTGGCGCCTAGGATGTACTGGGTAGAGGTTCTTCTGAATAAGGTAACAATGACGGTGAAATGCTTTCACCGTTCGTTTCTTTACATAAAAAGTTTCTTGAAAGCTTGCTTGCTCGGAGTTTTTCTTTTTTTCTTTCATAGTACGCCTTAAAATTACGCCTGTTATTTTTTTGTTGATTTTTGCGTGCACGTGGTGTCATTTCGCTCAATGGAATAATTTTACCATCAGCTTTCTTTTTGTGGTATCTTTCTCTTTCTCTCCGTCGTAATTCTTCTAATTTTACAGGATCATTACGAATATTTTCTTTTCTCTTCCTTTCTGCTAATCTCTTCCGTTTTAAAGATTCATCGCGACTTATTTTTATCTTTGGCGTCCTGCATAACAAAATGAAGGTAACGTAAATCGAACAGTGCAATTTTATCGGACAGGAAACAGGTGTAAGAATGGCGTACATATACAGGCGTATGGAACGTAACAGAAAACTTTTGCTATCGAATTTAAAACTTATTAAAAATTCGGAGTCTCCATACAAACATTTCTTTATCATAAAACCAAATGTTTTAAATAAAATTGTTTTAACAAAATTTCAAAAGTTGTAAAATTAACGTCGTTAGAAAAATAAAATAAAATATTTTAGTGCTTTATCGGCATTTAATGCACTATGAATCCCTTGATTCATACCTCATTAAATTGCACAGCGTAGGTATAAGTTTGGGCCTTAAACTTGCTTTCTTGTATAACTTTAATGTAACTGTATATCTAAAAATACCTATTGACACTGATTATGGACATTGGTTATTAATTAACCACCTTAATTAAACATTGCACATAAAAATTCCAATTTAGGTGTAATTAATCAATTTTGGTGTTACGAAAACACCACCAAAACCACCAAAATTGCCCCACCAAAATTAGAACAGCGTCTTAGAATTGAAATTAATTCTTAACTGTTGATAGTACAATAAATAACATGTCACCTTTATATACACATCCAAACTTTTAGCTTAATATATTAATATTACCATAGAGTTACTATAAGAAAAACATATAAAACACGGCCACCAAAATTGCATATTTCTTGAACAAGAACCAAAAATTAACACACTTACATTTTTGGCGCGAAATCGCGTAGAACTCGCCCGCGTCTATCACCACTGGCAGTAAGAGCCCGACTAAACGATACAAATGAATATAGTGTTCTCTTTTTCGGTTCATTCTATGCAGTCATGTTCAACGTTTTATTTGTGCCACCAAAATTATAAGTTTATCAGGGACAGCACTTCGTAACATCCTGTAAGTTTAGTTATTGATCTAAATATATAAATAAAAGTACTATTCGATAAACAATGTTATGGCAAATAGTAAAAAAATAATAAAAACACAAAAATATCATGCCGTTTCGCCTAGACGATACAAATATCTAAACACTTGGATTGTGGACGCACCACCAAGATTAGAGAAGTCAAGTACTTTTGTTTTTTTTTGTCTAATTTCTTAGGTAGTTTTTTTTAGATGCATGTCTTCATACAATCACCAGTGTCTATTTTCTTAAGAAAATAAAAATCTGTTATCATGTATACAAAAAAGTACAATTTTCAGCTAAGCCGCTTAAAAATTGTGCTTGAGAAAATCACCCGGTACTATATTCTTCATTAAAAAATGGCTCAGATGATGTGCTTTGACGTGGTGATTTCAAGTTTATATTTTCTGTTATTTAAGAAGTAATTTTGCTTTTGTTTGCCATCGAATCTTCGATATAACCTTCGGCCACTTTGCTGGACTTCCAGCCGCCGTGCCTTTTTAACAGAGTGAGGTTGGCTCCCGAATCAGCCAATATAGTCGCTGATGTTCTGCGAAAGCAATGCTCGGTGTATAACTCTACGTTACTCAGTTTTAAATATGTGGCTATTTGCTTTGGCATGCCTGTAAATTTGTTTTTTCCTATTACTTGTCTGTGGCATTTTCCTTTACTGTAATTAAGAAAAAACGATTTGTATCCACGTTTTCAGGCCGAAGAGCTTGATATTTTTCAACATAATTTGCAAATTCTTCATGCACAACAAATGACCGGTCAATTTTAGTTTTCGTGTTAGGCAGTTTTATGAGTAGTAATTTGTTATGTTTTTCTACATTTTCTATTGTCAAGTTTGTCAATTCCACGGTTCTGCAGGCTCCCGATATCCCAAAAATTAGAACAACCTGTAAAAAAGACATAATTTGTATTAAAGGCACCAAATTCGCATAGTATTTTTGTGAAATATTTTGGTAACTTATTAAAAAGGGCAAGTAAATACGTAGGTACCTTTATTGCTAAATAAATTTCATCCGGAGCTTCATTTAAGAATTTCTGTACTTCTTCTGCAGTAAATACCTTCGATTTCTTGCTTTTAAAGCCGTCAGACTGCCTTTTCAAGAAAGCAGTAAGTTTAAAAAAATCTTTCAAATTCACGTCATGTTTTGTCATCATTGTAGATTTTAGCATGGAATAATAGCACCATAAACTGGAAGGTTGTAGCCTCTTAGATAATTAATCAAAATATGATATAAAAACACTTTCAGAAAGAGATTTCACTTTTTTTCTGACCGCCATTTCATAAATTCGTCGTATGCCTTTACATATCTTTCTTTCGAGTTCGGCGGTAATATATTTTCGACAACTGTTTTTGCCCTTTCTTTAATAAAATCGGGCGTTAGATCTATGTCTTCGTCACTAGACATGTTTAAAACTTTTGAAAAAGAACTCAAACAAGAAAATTAATTATTTTCGCGATGCTTTCGCGCCTACTAGTAGACTGCCTTTTTTTTTTCACGCACGCAAGCGCGTCAAATCTTGCTGGCCAGTTTGATTTTTAAATCGATTCCATCTAACATACGACGTGGAAACAAATAGTTCCATATTTAAAATAAAATCTTTATAAAATAAATTGTCTAGATTCCGATTCGAGTAATTAATCGATACCGAGAAAAAAAATATTAACTTTTTAAAAATATTCTTCGTGCAGTATGAGTATGACAGTTCTTTTTTCAAATTCCAAAACCTATGCTGTAATGATAGTCATACACCCCGGCATTCAGGGGTGTAAAGGTGTACTTACAGAGCAAGAGATATGTAAAATAATATAAACTAATTAGATACGTTCCGATATTCAAGCAGTTCTTAAGGCGCGCTAATATCCTGATAATAGTAAAAAGCAGAATCTTAAAAAGTCTAGTGTAACGAAACAGATCTATTATATTGTGTGAAAAAATACTTAGGTTACAAAATGAACTGGAAAATAGTAATAACCAAACAGAATTCATAAATATTCGCTTATTAATACTATTAATACGCGCTCTGTTGAAAAAATCCTAAACACACCACAACAATTAAATTTCACGTTCAAACTCTCAGAATTTTCAGCGAAAACACTTTATTATTTTTAGGTAATAACAGCCAGCCACAGACCATATATTCTATGACCATATATACTCTGTGAGCACAGCCAACATATAGTACAAAATAGTAACCAGCTGTTTTTTAAATTGTGTTGGTATACATCATAAAATAAAAAAAAACGTACAAAATTAATGCATTTTCGCATTACATCCTCCAATATAACAAGCGATTTTTAACCTTACGTAAAGCATTGTCAATTATTTTAAAATTGGGGTGGACTGCGCTTTAATCCAGATTTGTTACCCCTAAACTCATCTGAGGAAATCGTCCTGCTGCACAGCTGCTGTGGCGTAACACAACATACTACTTTTTCCGTGTGCAATAAAAGTATTGCGATTGATTCCTCAGGAACGTCTCGTTGAACTGAGGCAAAAAGTAGCATATGTACTAGTAAATAGTACAAACCATTTTCGCTCCAGATTTCATTCAAATCTGTTTGGCCGTTTTTACGTTATCGATATAAACATCCGAACATTAAAATATACTATCACTGTAAGGCACACGTGTGCGATTTGTAAAAAAAAACTGTCGTCATATAGAAACTTTCTTTATTTCGTACGTAGTGTGTGTAGGCAGGTAATTAGTGGTGGTACGTTCTCACATGTCACGCTCTTGTACCCAATCAATTTTAAACTGTTTCAGACGAATCATGCGTGACAAAAAATTGCGCCAACATGATATTGCAAATTGGCTCGGACGATATTTTATGTCGGCGACTGAAAGGGCAGGTTATTGTTTTTTTTTATTTTAAAAAATAATCATTAAGGCTTGTTTTAGTTGTTGTTATAAAATTGGAATAAATTTTCAGCAAAAACAATCCTAATGACTTCATTCCGATAGTAAGTTACATCTCGCAGAGCTAAAAGATATATTTTGAACTAGGTATACCTATAACTGAAAAATTCATGTATCTACTAATATTTTATTCTATTATGTTTTATTTTTAATTATTATTTAATATAATTTATTATTTAATTTTTCGATGGTTTTTTAATGGTTTTTCTAATACTAAAAAATATCTTAATATAAGTAGTTATTTTCGCAAAATCTCTAATTTTCGATCACTCTGATTGACTGTCTGGAATAGGTAATGCGTGCATACGACTGACACTATTAGGTAAAAACTAACTACTTTTGAAAAGGCTAAAGTAATTTTAATAATTTTTTGAATTTATAAAACAGATTTAAAAAGAAAAGGAATTCTGCTTAAAAAAATTGAACTAATGGTGCTACTTTCATGGATATTTCCAAAATGTTTTCTGAAAAATTGTGGCATTATAAAAAGTACTTAAACGAATGCATGTTATTGGCTTAGGTCGTAAATCAATTATAGTTCATGTCGTTGTAGATTCATGATTCAAAATAACAGGAGTGAAATTTTGACATTAAGGGTAATTTGGTCAACGTTTTTTTCACATCGAATAAATGACCTAAAAAAAATTTTTTTAAAAAATAAAACTTAAGTTATGAATATTATTATGAACGGTAAACTTAGATACTACCTAACGCACCTCAAGAGGACAAACGAAACCCCAATGGGATCACTTTGTCAAGACCCTTTTCCTCAGGTAAACGTGGTAGCATCAAGTTGAAATTATTTTGAAATACTAATGTAAACGTCCCTTTAATGTGTAAAGAAATCCTAAGTCAACGTAAAAAAAAGTAGGCTATTTATAACGGAAATTTTGAGATTCGTTAATAAAACAAAATCTACAAAGTACTTCCCGTTGACCCAGAATCGTGAAATTTGGCAAACAAGGTATTACTGGTTAAGAAAAAAGTTAGCACACACGCGACCTCAGTTCGTAAGACGCTTTTATATATTGCACAGACTCTAGTATAATCATGTCTGTTAATATATGAAATTGGAAAGTGTTGGTAGAGCCTTAAAAGTACTTGCCCAATTTATTGAAACATGTTTTGCCTTTACTTATATTGCCGTCTAATAAATACCAAATGGTTAAGGCTATAGAAACTTCGGCTACTTGTTATCAAAAAAGAAAAACTTCTTAAACAGTTTCATTTGTAACACGAACAGAATCTAGATTTCGTCGATCCGTTACCGAACTTGGACTAAATAAATGGCTTTTACTGACTTTCCTACCCAGATGGTAACAATACCCTTATAAAAGGACTTTCTAACAGTAATTTGTAAAAGCAACGACAGTATAATCGCATCTTACGATTAGAGAAGGCGGGAAGCTTTCTTAGATGGAAAACTCAGATTCAATAAAGCTCAACTAGAAAATGGAATTGTCGAGGCATAAAAATTACGAAATTAGTCGGAAACATTACAGAATATTTTTTTTTTTGTATAGACGTTTTTGATCATTGCGTTATTTTTGTATAAATGTAGATAGATAGATAGATAGATAGATAGATAATTCTTTATTGTTACACCACTTAATATACAAAAATAACATAAAAGTAAAAGAAAGCTTAAAATAAAGTGTTACAATGGGCGGCCTTATCACTAATAGTGATCTCTTCCAGGCAACCTTAGGATGGAGAGGAAATACAGGAATAACAAGACGGGGCGTAATATAAAGATAAAGGTACAATCAAATCAAGACAATAATACAATACTAAATCAAATTAATAATAAATTATAAACAAGAAAAGAAAAATATCTACTAATACATAAAAATACACTAATACATATTGAAATATATATAAACATATAATTAATTCATTGATATACTTACATAATATATATATATATATACACTACAATACAATATACTTCCATACATATATTTATACATTAATTCTTCGATGTATTATAATCAAAACCCAAGTTCACACGGGTTAAACTAATTGGCGAGATAGAAACTTTTTACTTGGCTTTTGAAGGTCGACAAGGATTGTGCACGCCTGATAGTAACTGGTAATAAGTTCCATAAGCGAACAGCTTTCACTGAAAAAGAGTGATCATAAAAAACTGTGCCATGCTGAGGCATACTGAGGGCAAGATTTTCTGATGACCTAAGATTGAGAACGTTGGCATTGTGAAGGAAATTGAAACGTTCCTTAAGATATGTAGGTTACATATCTTAAGGATAATCTTATTTATAAATTTTGAGTAAAAGGCGTAAGTATAAATTTTGAAAAGAAAGGAAATTTTAGCTGCTTACAGGATTTCTATCTATAAAACCGAACACCGAGATCACCTTTCTGAGCTTCTACTGTCATAATATCGTAAGTGCATACAGTTTGCACATAAAATAGTTAAAATATAGATCTCATTTGAAAGATTATAAATTGCGAAGTTATTTATTTTAGGAGTTGCACCCATACATGTCGTCCAGATTGACAACACTCCTGTTCTGCCGTGCGATTCTCTAATGATTCGTAGTTGTGTTCGTAGATGAGCTCACCGATGTCAAATACTTTATGAGATATCGCCCTTGTACACAAGGTTGATTTTCCAACGTTTCCTGTCATCTCGTCATTTGTTTCACAGATATTGTCAAAGATGCAACGATGTTTGCTCTTAGAGAATCACATGCCTGGGGTAACATTGAATACGGCTAACTTTTTTCTATCAAGTATAACGTTTGTTAAATATGATCGCCAAAGTAGCTTGCAATGTGAAACTCCTCTGTTGCCATTTCGAATATTAATAGAACTTAATAACATTTCTTATTGTCTGATTTTTACACATGATACTAAAGTTTGAACACTATCTTATTTGAGATAGAAGACTATCGAACTCAAGCCCGAGGTAGAGATCGATCCTGTGGTCGTCTAATCGACGGCTGACCTTTGTTACCCCTGGCCTTCCGTTGCTTTTAACCTTTTTAAAAATTACGATATAACATTTCTCATTTCTTAAAGTAATCTTCAATCCACTATAATAAGTATGTACTATAATCGATCATGAGACCATGCAAAACTTGAAAACTTAAAGCTTTGTGTGGTCTCCGGTGTATATACTACAACTATTATAGGCAGGCGTAACGCTTAATCAGACCAGCGGTGAGATACTCTAAGAGCAAACATCGTTGCATATTTAACAACATCCCTGAAACAAATGACGAGGTGACAAGAAACGTTGGAAAATCAACCTTATGTACAAGGGCGATATCTTATTAAGTATTTGACATCGGTGAGCTCGTCGACGAACGCAACGACGAATCATTAGAGAATCGCACGGCAGATTAGCTTGCCCGTCTTATAGTTTTCAAGTACTAGTTTAAGTTTAAGTTTTTTTAAATTTAAGTCTGAGATATCTAGAAAGAGAGAGAAGGAAAAGCCTCGTAATAAGATATTATTTTGTTTCTGATTCATAATCGTAAAAAATAAAAAGTTTTAGGAACTAGTTTGTCTAGTAAAGTAGAATTTAATAATAAATTATTATACACATTTTGAATATTTAAGGCACGTATATTTCTGTCGATTACTCTCAAAAAGACATTATGTTAAGTTCAAAGTCAGCGTTTCTTTTTTTGCGCTACATAAGTAAATATGCAAAGAAAAACTTAAAACAAGCTCATTTAGATTTGTGATTTGTTTACTTTTCACGCCATCACACGCTCAAACGTAAAACAATATCTCTGGATTGATAGATTGAATTCCAAAAAAGTCAAACGTTTATGGAGTGAATTCGATTTTATCGTTATAAATTACTACTCGTAACTGCGCCCCGCGGTTTCACCCGCGTGGTGATGTATGATGATGAAAAGTATCCTATGTTTTCCCCGAGATATGACAAATCGAAAAACACAAAAATCATAAACCAGTAACGGCTAGCTGCGCCCAGCGTGGTGATGGATGATAATGAAGATGATGAAAGTATCATAATGTCCTTCCATGAGAGAAGACAAACTGAATAATATAAAAACATACATATACGAGTATATTGGCCCAGCAGTTCTTGAGTTATAAATAGTGTAACGACTTTGTTTTATATAATGGACGTATGAACATATTGACCTCTATTATGTGTAATAGTGGCATTATGTATAGACACGACAGTAAAATAAATATTTATTTAACCACACACGTTGGAGTGTAATTCTCTAATGATTCGTCGATACGCTCGTGATGAGCTCACCGTAGTCAAATACTTTATGAGATATCGCCCTTGTACATAAGGTTGTTTCTCCAACGTTTTTTGTCATCTCGTTATTTGTTTCACGGATGTTGTCAACGATGCAACGATGTTTGGTCTTAGAGAATCACACGGCTGAAAAGAAGGTTGATTTCTGCGAAATCTATTGTATTATTGGCCAAATATGGCGAATGGAGAGTCTACGGGTTAAATAATAGTGTTTGGACTTACGCAAGTATGTGTATGGGGGAGGCATATGTTCAGCAGTGGACGTCCTACGGCTGAGATGATGATGATGAAGTCGTGTGTAGGCGGCGCGGTCACGAGGGAACTTTCCTTATATATATTTTAATCTATGGATGGAACTAACTGTGAAACGTCACAATTAGGATGTACATTACTTATGTAAGTATGGTGCTTAATATGTCATATCCAAATATTTATAATCATTGATTCTTTTTGCATTTTTTCTCTGTAATTGATATAACTATCTAACCTACATGGTTAGTACATTTTGTAATTCTTTTACTTACACTACTTACTGTATTTTACTTGGTCTGTTTGCCTAGATCGATAGTAGTAAAAGAAGTAGAACAAACTTGGGCCACTTTTCTTAAAGAAGTCCGCAGTAAAGGCTTGCGGTAGGGTGGAATAGTGTATTGCAGGTAACATAAGAAATAAAGAATACACAGAGAATATAAATCAATAGCTTTTTATTGAACGTAATAATAACGTAAATAATACCTACTTACTGCTGATACTGTGATTTTATTTTGTAATGTAAAAGTACGCGTAAACTGTTATTTTTATAGAGCATGTTAAATTATTTAACGCCAACGTAAAACATATTAAACATTATTTATAATAGGTACTAGAAATCATTGTTTCGGTACAAGATTGTAATAGCACACTAATATATGTATTATAAAGTTGTTAAATATATGATTATAAAGTTTATATTGATATGAATTTTAAATATATGGCAACATTTTTGATTTTTATCGTTCATTCATCAAGTTTTTTTATCATTCAAGCTTTATTTGTCTTAGCAGCAGGTCGGTCAAACATCGAACAATGCCAATCATTAACTTTTCACTTAATATGTTTATGAAATAATTTTGCTTAGTAGTCGTAAAATCTCCAAAAAGCGTGTTTTGTGGCAAATGACAATATCGCAGAAGTACAGTATTTCAAAGCGTATATGTCTAATGGATCTTAATGGACTAAGCATCATGTTCAACTGTTGTTTCTTTGTTTACTAATTCTAGTTAGCTTGATAGCCCGCCGGGCGCTCGCAGACACCTTTGCGCAATCGCCCTGAAGATAGCATCCATATGCAGATAGATATATGACATGCTCGAAACCCGAATCGACGTATTCGATCCTTAACATAAGTGTTTGCCGGGTAATAATATTAGTTTAATATGTAAGCTCACAATGCAATTACACTATATTGTTTGTTTATATAAATATGTATTAGAAATATGTAGTGATCACGGTGACCGGACGAAAAGTGCAGTCGTCGCGTCCTCATTCTTTGAATACTTGCAAACCGTTGTGTTTGAATGGTGTATAGATTTGTTTTTACTTTTTGTAATAAATTTATTACTTACTTGTTTTTCGGTTAACACGCCATGATTTGTAATAATATCACTTTAATACATATTAGTGCAAATATAATAAAGAATAAACAAACAAATATATGTAAATAGAGTAAAGTATTGTTGGAAATATCACTTGTGATCACCTATCCGAATGATGGTTTATATCAGGGGTCGGCAACCTTATCAAGCCTAAGAGTTAATTCTAAAATAATTTATTCCTGAAGGGCGCATGTATCGTTGACGCAAAAAAAATGTTACACAAGGACAAGACAAGATGTTTATTTATTACATGAGGCATAGGTACATACAGTCACTAATTATTAGTGTGATCCTTGGCCTTGCATTTCTTCCGACAATTTGATGAAATCTGGCTCATAACTGGAAGTACCTGTCCTCATACAATGGTCCAAATTTACATCGGTCATTCTGCTTCTATATTTTGATTTCAAGTGCTTCATTGTCGAAAATATGGATTCGCATGCGTATGTTGATGCACTATACGCGTGTATTTTAAGAGATAATGCTCTTAAAATGGGATATTTATTTTCATCAACAATATTCCAAAAGTTATTGTCCCTCGTGTACGATTTCAGGCTCAAGTCGTTCTTCATAGTTATTATTTCCAGCTCTAATTCATCGAAATTTTCTATGCAAAAATAGTTTTTGATCTTTTCCGAAACATCACCTTCTGCGAATGGGTTAATTATGAACTCCAAGACAGGCTCGAGATTCGTAAATTGTTGGAAACGATAATTGAATTCGTCCAAAAGTGTATCTAAATGTGGGGCAAACGAAGTGGTATCAATATCATTTTCACATACGTTCATGTGATAGAAAATTTTCTTCAAATTTGGGAAGTGTGAAGTTGAATTTCTCAGTAAATGGGATTTCCATAGAGTCAGTTTGGCTTTGAATGTATTCACTGATTCAACCATTTTCGCAACATGACGATTTTTTCCTTGCATTTCCAGGTTCAGTTCATTTAGTTTTATCGTTACATCAGTGAGAAACCCCAAATCTACAAGCCACGAATGATCACTCAACTGTGGATAATCTTCCTTTCTCGTTGCTAAAAATAGTTTGATTTCGTTTATCAAACTGAGGAAGCGTACAAGTACTTTGCCTCTGCTCAGCCATCGAACTTCCGTGTGCAATATTAAGTCTGCGTACTCAGCATCTTCATCTTGCAAAAGCTGCCGAAACAAATGGTGTTGCATTGCCGCAGCCCTAATAGAGTTAATTATTTTTACGACAATCTTCATAACGTGTTCAAAACGAAGAATTTTGGCACACAACGCCTCTTGGTGGATGATGCAGTGGTAATGAGCGAATTGAGGAAACACATCATTTGCCATACACAGCGCAACGAAGCCGTTTTTATTGCCTATCATTGCAGGCGCACCATCAGTAACTATGGCAGCTAACTTGTTTAAAGGTAACTGACTTTCTTCTGCGAAGTTTATGAATGCATCGTAAATATGTTTACCTTGTGTGCGACCCTTCAGCGGCAACAACTTCAAAAATTCTTCTTTTGTGGTAAAATCATTAAATACCATTTTAATAATAACACATAGTTGTGCAGTATCGGAAATGTCGGTGGACTCGTCGAGTTGAAGAGAAAAAAACTTGCACTTATTAATATCACTTTCCAACTCTGATTTCATACCAGTGGCGATAACTTCTATTCTTCGCGACACTGTTCTGGCTGACAATGGTATCGCTTCAATAGCCGTAATAATTTCAGGTTTGTTTTTAAAATTCTGAAAGACAGAATCAGCAGCTGTTAAGAAGGCTTCCTTTATTATTTCCCCATCTACGAAAGGCTTTTTCTTCTTAGCCAACAAATGAGAAACCTTTAAAGATGCAATAGTAGCACTTTTCGAAAGTTGAATTGGCCTGGTGAAAACATTTTGTTGTTTTGTTAGATTTGTCTTCAATTCGCCGACACGTTTCTTCCGGATTTCAGTATTTGGGGGAAAACTACTGTTACACGACGCATGCTGGGTATTGAAGTGTCTTTCGATGTTGCTTTTTTAGGCACTGCTACACTGGCGTTGCATAATAAACAAATACTTTTTCCATTAAACTCAATAAAGAAGTACTGTTCTTCCCACTCTTTATTAAAATAATAAGTCCTTGGTCTTTTACTCATGTTAAAAATACGATATAACAATTCAGGTCTACAAATATGTACGTAGGTAGATAGAAATGACACAAAAATGTAGCTACTTCCGAGTATCGCAGCGCACTGACTGACTGACTCACTCCCGCCCGCGCGTAGCCTTGCCGTAACCACGGCAACGCAGCGACACTAGTTGCACTTCGTCCCTCGCCACCCGCGCATGTTCCGCTCGGCTCTGGAGTACAATCGCGCAGTAGGCCGCCATTTTGGGTCAACTTATTTGTCGCGAATTATATGTAGGCATGTATAGCACCGTCAAAAGCAAAACAAGCGGGGCCGTGTTCGAGCACTCATGTGTTTTGCAGCTAGAGGGCGCACAAAAAAGTTGCCGCGGGCGCACGTGCGCCCGCGGTCACAGCGTTGCCGACCTCTGGTTTATATGATGTGCCTACGTCTGATATATCCACTACAAACTATTATTTATCTAGTACCACACAAATTGTATACAAAGCATTGCAGGCAAGTTGCGACTATGACAATTACAATTATTTCATCATCGTCACATGTTCGTTAAAATGTTTATTAATATAAATAAATAAATAAATAAATAAATATTCCGCAACTATCACACAACGCCATCTAGTCTCAAGCTAAGCAGAGCTTGTGTTATGGGTACTAGACAACTGATGAACATACTTATATATTTCTAAATACATACATATTATAGATAAATTACACCCAGACACAGAACAAATGATCGTGCTCATTACACAAACATTTGTCCTGGGTGGGAATCGAACCCACGACCTCCGGCATAGCAGTCAGAGTCACTAACCACTAGACCAACAGGCCTGTCTAATATACAAATAATTGTAAGTTATCTTCGCTTACTGTCCGTGTCTGCTCAGAGCTGTAAGCGAAGTAAGTATTGGTGTGAAATAAATATATCTCAGCTGGACGTCATAGTCTGTGGCGTCCCCCATATATTTCCAAAAAGACCGATGCGGCCCGCGCCCGACGTCGTCCTTGTCGAACTTCTTCTGTCCACCTTGTCGGTGGATGATCTACGCTGCGTTTGTGGGTACAATTATTTACGCTGACAATTAATCAGGTACATATTCGGAAATTATTTATAGACGTCCCTATGCACGAAGTAAGTCTTATAATACATTGTTGAAAATGAATGTATTTTTAACAATGTATTTGGTTTACCAAACACAGCGACATGGGTCGTAACAAAACACAATCTCCCACAAAAACACGCTTGCATTCATTATGAGAATTATGTCCAACGAAAATAACCTTTTTATTTCATTACATAAAACAAGCAACCGCGACGGCTCAAAACGGACACAATTTACACCGCACACAATATCTTTAGCAGACCTTGTTTGTATACTTTGTGTTAGAGTTAACATGAGCGTGTGCTTTGATGAAACACAAAGACGTGTTATCCTGAACATCACATCTTTGGTTTTTTTGTCATATTCAAATGATTTATTTGCAGAATGTAGTTCACAATTTATCTACAGACAAATGTATGGTGTTACCTCTGTGACATTTTACCATACAAAATGGTTTGCAAATGGACATAAGAAAATTAAATTACAATTAAAAAAACATAATTTAAAATGACCATACCGTTTAACCATTTGATCATACAACCAAGGATCATCATATATATACAACTCTATAATGAATAATTAAATGAGAAAAATCAACTAAAATAACATTTGCATATAAGCTAAAAATAAAATAACATTTCATCCATCATTATCAAATTAAGAATCTAAAATATTATTAATAGCAAGATAAGTCAAAATGTTCACCTACCATATTCGAGTATTGTCACTTAAAAATGTCAGTATATAATAATAAATATGAAATTGATAACATCATTAAGCCCCAATTTTTTTAAATGCATGACTACCTAACCTACCTATATATAATTTATCCTTTAATTCGTCAATATCATAGTATGCTTTATCTTTAACCAACACAACATTTCACCCTGTCTCCTTACTTACTCGTGAGGGGCGTAATTAATAGTACATTATGATACTAGTGTGTAACATTGGCGATTACCGCCGAGGCGGCATTGCTTAAGAGAGCCGAGGACGGTAATCATCAATACACACGTGTATCATACAACGTTTTTCAACACACTTGTAAATAACAATAACAATAAAAACTCATTCTATTTAGTAGATAAAAAGTTTATTTAGAGAAACCATTAGTAAATGTGCAGTTAGTAAAATTAAAATTAACTGTTTTTGATGGCTTAGCGGTTTCATCAGATAGATTATTTATTGAAATACTTTCATGTTCTATTGTAATTTGAGATGGCTCATTATTCGTGTAGGTAGGTGAAATCCAATCATTGGATCTACTTGGTGTTTCGTCAGTAGGAAGCGCCTCAGAATCAAGTTTAATTCTTTTTGTGAGTTTTGCACAAATTTCCATCGGATAGTCTCTTTAGATAAGCTGACAAATTAGAGTATGTTTTTAAGTCCACTCCATTCTTTGTTCGGAGAGTACTTTTTAACATTGAGTATAAACACCACATAGAGCTAGGTTTGTACTTAGAAAATAATTCTTTATAGTATGCCATGAACACATTTTCTGAAAAAAAAAACTGCGTATTCTGCTGTTTTGCCATTTTATGAAATTTTGGTACGCTAATAGATATTTTTCTTTGGAGTTTTCATGTAGTAAACTTTCCTTAACGTTTTAAGGCCTTCACATCTTATATCGGGCGGTGTACAACATAAATCATTTTCTTCGTAACTAGTACTTGTAGATATTTTAATTAATAAATTACTATAATTTCAACAGTGAAAACGAGTTGTGAAAAATGTTTCGCTATGGTTGGAAAAATTAATCAGTTTTCCTTTGCGCGCGCATTGCGATCAGCCAGAGACTAAAGGGATGAGATTTTTTTTTAATTTCCGCGCATAGGGTTTGCGCGTATTCTGCCACGTACAAAATGGGGAATTTAAAGTTTCCTTTTATTACAGAGAAAACAAAAGTTATATTTGAGTGAAAGTTTTATTTATTAAACACGTACGAGTTAAAATTATCTATTTAAATAAGAAGTTGCATGAAATGAGCAAGCAATAGGAACATTAATTTATTTGTTATACATGATCTTTATTTTGAATAAAAACTTTTTTAAGAACAGCACCTCAACTAATAAAATTTATAATAAAAAATCTATAACTCACTAGTGAGTTATAGCAATGAAAAAGTCACAGTTTGAGTATAGGTGTCATTCTGTGCCTAATTGCGTTGACATTAGAGCCACTTTATGAGCAAGTGTGTTAATACTCGTATTTCCTTCGCCGTCAGGATGCGATCAAAATTTTTTTGTTTGGTGGATACCATTATAGTGTCAGATACTCAGCCGGAAAACAATAGTGCATTACGGTATAAGGGCACTATAGCAAGTGAAATTGCTGTATGAAAGAGACTCCAATAAAAATAATATAAACCAATGGCGAGGAGGGTCACGTAATACTTCAGTTTATATATTAAATGACTATGTTTATGTAATTAGCCATCTCACAATATATACCACATTCCTCAGTATTTATTAGATATGCCATACACATAGACTACATTCAAGGTATTTCATGTTTAATCATCGAACAATATCTCATTTATGAAGTCCTGCGTTTTCATAAACTCGCGCGCCACATACCGTTTGTACAATTATTTTTAAATCGCGCTCCCAAGATATACATAATAAGCCTCATTTGGGGCCCTCAGTTAAAGTTAGTTAAGGCTCATATTAATTGTCTTATTTATCTTGTACCATAATAGCATGTATTTTGGATAGATAGGATAGGATAGATTGGTCAATAAATATTAATATTATAAGCAAACGTAGTGCTTTCTATCAGGCACTCGTTTTTCACGTCTCGTCATTTGAAAACAAAAGTACTATAAACCACGTATCGAACATAATTAACTGTCCAAGTATTTTTGACGAAACGCATACTAATACATATTTAAACATACATATTTGTATAAAATGTAAGGTTAAAGTTATAAAATTTTTAAGTGGACCTCGACATAAAAAATAGTACCCGTTATAAAATTCTGTGCCCAATGGACTCGGTTTTTTAACGGTACCGTATCGTTTTATGATTCATCAAACGGAAAGGCTCTTACCGCAACGTTGATGAATAATTTCTTATGCCAAAAGAGTTGTACACTTTGATTACTGAGCGTGAACGTTGCGGGAACCTAAAGTCTGGCAACTGAGCATTATAATTAAGAAATGTACGTATCTACGAATAGTTAATTGGAAAGAGACTCTAGGAAAAGCTAAATTTGTACATGTACCGTTTACTCTTGCTGACACTTTTTGATATTTTTTACTTGTTTTACAATTGAAATCAATCGCGGAGTTGTTCATCATTTAAGAAGTGATAACATGTATAGCTGAAGTTACAAAATAACAATGAAAATTATTAATACTATCGAGAGGCCACTACCTAAAAAAGGCGGAGCGAAAGTTTGTAGAGCCTCTTGCTCTTTCTGTTTTGTAAGTGCTTTTAGAGGACACACGTAACAGATATCAGAGAGAATCAGAGATAAAACTTTGATCTACAGGAGGACACGTGGTTGTAGCATAAGGAATAGTCAGAGAAGAAAACTATGACTTACAGACGCTCGTTTGTACCATAAAGAATAGTCACAAAAGAAAACTTTGACTTTCAGTACGACACCGGTTTCACTGCACTGCACTATCCGGGGAATGTCAGGGAATAAAACGTTTACCTACTCTAGGAATATTAGTTTGTACTTTAAGAATACTCAGAGAAGAAATTCGACCATTGGCCATTAATATGCAGGACGCTAGTTTTTACCATAAAGAATAGTCCAGAAAAAAAACTGACTTTAAGTGCGAAACTGGTTTGCCCTATCCGAATAGTCAGGGAAAAAACGTTTACCTACTCTAGGGATACAAGTTTGTACTTTAATAATATTCAGGGAAGAAAGCATTGACCATTATATGTAGGACATTAGTTTATACCATAAGAATTGTCAGAGGAGAATAATTCTACCTACATTTCTACAGACACTGTTTGTACCATGAGAATAAGTGAAGGGCTACCTATTCATATGATTGTACATGGACAACAGTTTTAGATTTTTGCACCGTATTAATAACTCCCGAAAACCGCCACACGAATAAATCTACATTGTAAAAATATGTGAACACATTTATGTGTTTCAAGCAATAATCCATTGTGTCCACTTTGATATATACGAGTAAAACGCCGTATTTTATTGTTAAAATAAATGAGATCGATAAGTTCTGATTCAGCATGTTGATTTTCCACATAAAGTTGAAACAGCGCTGTTACGGAAATTGGATAATAAATTTATCAGTTCTACTTTGTAATACAAAAATAATTATTTCGAAACATTGTGACTCGAGCACTGGTCTGTTGCAACTTTTATTAGTATAATTTATAATAAATAATTTAATTAGACTTTAATTTGACAATTATTTTAGGTAATCATAACAAGTTGTTGCCAGCTAATTGGCCGTGTCAGTGGAATGATGGAGTGGTTCCCTTTACTTTCGATTTCTTTTCTATGAGTAAGTAATATTTGTGGTTTATGGATATATACAGACATTATTTTAATGTTATAGTATGTTATAGTATGTTATAGTAGTTATGTAGTATGAGTGGTAGATATGAAGTTTTAATAATAGAGTCAAATTATTTTTTCCCATTATCATTTCTGATATTATACTTTTGGCGTTATCTGGCAATGAAACATAAAAGTTTAAAATAAACGTAAATAATATCATGTTGCATAAAAATTAAAACGTTGTATCGAACGTTTTTTGATGTATTCGAAAAAAAACAAATATAATATAAAATATAAGATAAAATATTAAACGAAAATAGCAAACTTAGATTAAACATGGAGTAAAATAAAATTTAACTCTACTACGTCTTTTATTACGCACAGAAGTTATTAAATAATTTAATCTAAGGCGACGAAGGAGCAACAGTAGTGCCAATGTGAATTGAGTAACTGCGTAGGTATGTTAAACAATAGTAAGCAAATATAAGGAACAAGTAAAGCAGTTTCAAGATGTGTTAGCTTGCTGAAAATTACAAACTTTAAACACACGTAACAGCTAAGTTTTGTTATATAAGTATGTAGTATAGAACCGACTTTTTAAGAACATTGTTTGTATTAAAAACATTATATATCACACACTCTCACAGTGAAATTAAATCAATACATACGCTCAAATAAAACAGAAACATGTATGTTGTGAACTTTATCGCTGTTTAGATTACTTTTGTTTATATCGCATTTATATTATTTTGACCCTGTTTCAAATTTGTGAAGTGATATTTTATGCATACATACATACAACATTTGAATATGTAATTAATTTATGTTTTCATTATTACAAGGTCCCAAGAGGCTTATCAATCAAGTCCACAATTCTCACACGTATCTCCAAGCGCGCTCTTGCTTAATATTTGTAGAACATGATCCTATACTTGCAGCGAGAAGAAAAAACTTTACATACCTTTTCTATACCTTTTCCGAGGCCCTGGAAAAATGTTGTCTACCGTTTTTTACAAAAGGCGTAGGAAGACGGGTGAGTATTAGCATAAAGGTTGGCTAAACTTAAAAGGAGCTTAACCAGGGCGCAAAACCAGAACCTAGTATAGTAGACGAAAAATAAACTCACAAAAACTAGAAATGTGAAAAGAAGCCAAACTTGAACGTTTAATTTTGCGAACTTCTAATAAAGGAAATTCAAACATCAAAATGATCATAGTAGATCGTGGGAATGAAGTGATGAAGATTGTATTATTGAATGTGGTTTTTGATTGTGTCTGTCAATGTTGGTAATTCAGTTTTGCGTTTAATTACTGCCGAAGCAAAACGATATAGGATCCAACTATGGCCAACTTACGTTTGAATAGCTCGTGTTTACTTGTAGTAAGGTGACTTTTAGGGTTCCGTACCTCAAAAGGAATCATAGGGTCACTTTCTTCTTCGTTTAACTGTCTGTCTGCCAAGACCCTTTTTCATAAGAACATTTAAAGGTATCAAGTTGAAATGTTTGGCGACCATTTGTGTCTACGGTCTCTTTCATTTGTGAAATTTGGTAA
The DNA here is from genome assembly GCA_917880725.1 of Selenia dentaria. Lineage (NCBI taxonomy): Eukaryota > Metazoa > Arthropoda > Insecta > Lepidoptera > Geometridae > Selenia > Selenia dentaria. The sequence goes on from OU862890.1 coordinate 21,820,678, forward strand.
GTCAACGCATTCAAATAATATGATAGTTTATGTTGAACTTTTGGATAAATTCCAACACGGTGCGCAACGTCAAACTGCTAAAAGATTACTTCTGTGTGTTTGTATGTCTAGCCACAAAAGCAGTACACTTAGAGGCCGTATCATAATTAACCACAGAAGCTTTCCGAACGATCCATCTTTTCGTCCCCAATACCTCAAATCCTGAAAACCAAGGTTTTCAACCAGTGTATGTTGCCAATGATGACTTATGGCACTGAGATTAAAGTCGCTCAACGAGCAATGGATAGGGCTATGTTTGGGGTTTCCCTGCGTGATAAGATCCAAAATGAGGAGATACATAGGAGAACTAAGGTCACCGACATTGCTCTCAAAATTAGCAAGTTGAAGTGACAATGGGCAGGCCACATCGCTCCCAGAACTGATAACCAATGGAGAAGAAAGGTTCTCGAGTGGCGACCATGCACCGGAAGACGATGTATAACCGCGGGGAATCGCTGGATGCAGAAAGCGAGTAGCCGGACCAAGTAGCGTTCTATGGGGGAAGCGTATGTTCAGCAGTTGACGTCTTCCGGGTGATAATGATGAATGAAAATGATGAATAGTAAATTCACTTTTTTGTATAATTAAAGTAAGTACTTATTTACGGTGCAAAATATTGGATAAAGTCATTTTATTCCTTAGGCTTTCAAGTTCATTTAAAAAGCATAGCTTAGAAATAGAGCATGTAACCAAAACATGTAGTTATACTAAAACCACACACTTAAAAACTTGCATATTATTAGGGTATAACTTCTGCATCCCAGGAAGTATTGAACATTTCAAGTTCTTAGTACTCAAGCAGGTTCATCCTTGAAAAACTAAGCTAAAGACGGCAAAAAACGATTTGATTTCTTGTCAGTGTGATCATGAAGCAAACATACGCGACATCAACGACCTTATCTTTGATCGAGTTGACATACAAGGTTGATAAGACACCATAGATCTGTGTATTTGATATACATTTTAATGTCATATCTCTACGCATTCTTGAGAAAAAGGTTCTTGACAGGCATAAAGACAGATTGACTGATGGATACACGGACAACAAAGATAGCCTACAAGGGTTCCTTTTTCTTTCCAAAGTACGGAACCTTAAACAGTAGCAGAAAGTGTGAGCCTACTATTTTTAAATATGCTTAACTTTCAGCAAGTCCTAATTACTCCAGAATGCAGTTTACCGAATGAAATAGCACACGGAACCCTCCATGCATTAGGGTTGACACATCCAAAATATGACATCATCTCAGAATCCAGAGCCAATGCAGTTATGTTCCCGTACAATTGTACGGGAAAGGAACAGAAGTTAGCTTTATTTCAACAAATTTAGGAATAAAGATAATGCAGTATCAATATAATTATCTTTTTTTTATACCTCACTAAAACCTATTGAAGTTTGTTATGGTCACCTACTGAATTAAAAACAGAATAAACGACACAATATATAATAAATAGAATTTACGCAAAAAGAAAACCTATCCTCAAATATTATGAAAATAATTAATGGCGTAAATATACAAACATTCAGTAATAGATGTTGTAGTGAAAACAAATCCACAGTAGGTACTGATTATTACTGACCTACTTAGTCAAATCCTCAGTGCCTCAAGAAAAGAGTATTTGACAAATGTATGTTACAAGTGATGACACTGATGTCATATGGCACTAGAACGTGGTCTCTTAGTATGTGCCTCATAAGCCAGCCCAAAGTCGCACAACGAGCATTGGAGAGGGCTATGCTCGGGGTTTCTCTACGTGATCGAATCGGTGGGCAGGCCACATGGCACACAGGTCAGATGGCCGATGGGGCCGGAAAGTTCTCGAGTGGAGATCACGGACCGGCAAGCGCAGCGTAGGTAACCCACCGACACGGTGGACAGACGACCTGATAAAGGTCGCCGGACGACGTTGTATGTAGGCCGCTTGTAACCAGTCCTTTTGGAAATTTGTGCGCGAGATCTAGGTATGATCAGCAGTGGACGTCCTACGGCTGAGATGATGATGCTAATAGTCAAATCGATCAATGGTTGTCAGTGGAACAATAGGCAGAAAGAAATCCATCTATGGACTGTGATTCTAATAAGAAGTAGATTCAACTTCACTCATAGATTTTGTTTGATTAATTAGTGATCATTCGAAGTCCTAACTTCTAATTATTTTTTGTTTCTTAATATTGGTGTGGTAGGTTGTAATAATTTTTCGAACCTCAATACATAACTATAGGGTTCCAAAATTTCTTCAAGACCTCGTCATGTTGTCTAACTCATTAGAGCTGGTCCCTAGCCAATCATTCTAGCTGCACTGAGCCTGTGTGTTGGATATTATTTATATATACACCCATACTCTTTCCGAGTCCCAGCCGTGGAAACATAATGCGCTGATTATTACGCTTATGTTTGTTTAATTTAATACAGTATTTGTTTCGTTTGTGTCATACGAAATGCGCTGGGTGATTTCACCGGCGACGGTGTTCGGCAGTACGTTAAACTTATGTATGGAAATTATAGTAGGTGATACAAAAATATTGTACGACATAAGAACGGTAATCCTATTAATATTATAAACGTGAAAGTTTGTATGTATGGATGTATGGATGTTTGTTACTCTTTCACGCACAAACGGGGGGGCTAATGTTGATGAAATTTGGTATGGGGGTAGATGAGGCGCTGGATTAACACATAGGATACTTTTCATCATCATCATCATCATCATCCATCACCACGCGGGTGAAACCGCGGGGCGCAGCTAGTAATATATATTCTAACTGTTGTCTCCAAGTTTATCTATGAAAATCTAATGTATGTAAAGAAAAACATTAGCAGTTTTGATATAAGGAGTGATGCTCATTCCATCAACACGCGAAATAAGCACAAGCTATCCGTACATGTAACGCGTCTCCACAGAATAAGTCATTCTTTTATGGGACAATGTATACGATTCTATAATAAAGTTCCCAATGTTATCCGAGATTTGCCTATTAATAAGTTTAAAATTACTATTAAAACTAAACTCTGTCAAAAAGGTTATTACAAAATTTCGGATTACTTGGAGGATAAAACAGCTTGGGACTGATCACTCCAGGATCTATCTACTCGTGTACTAAGATGTCAAAGTGTAGCGTGTCTTGCCATACTGATACCATTATTATGTTCTCTTTTGTAAGGCAACACACTGGAGCTAATATTTGTAGTACCTAAGTAAAAACATTGTAAAATCATCTATATAAAAAGAATGGCCCCGAGTTTCTTGCCGCTTCTTCTCGGTTGGCTCTATGTATTTTGGAACGCGGCGGTAGGCTTTAAAGTACATTATAATGAAAAATTGACGTTCATAAGTGCGTCTTTGATGCCTAAATTGAATAAATGATTTTGACTTTGACTTTGACTTTGACTTTGACTTTGGTATAAGAACCTACCACCAATCATATGTATAAGATGTAAGGCGGTTTAGAGATGTTGCATTTAATGCACAGTGGAGTCCACTGTGAGGTATCTATTAGTACCACATAACATATCGGCAGAATTACACTAGATAACACAGAAAGCTTGATTTTATGGCATTAATGAACCTTTCCTATACCGTGATAATTAAAACAAAATATTTATGAATGAAACGCACGTACACTTACGTCTTTGGTATTCAACGGGTTAAAGAAGATTCCACTTGAAACTTTTTTACTCCATTTTCAAAACAAGTTGCAATACTTTTCACTCAACTCTTCCAGTGGGTGCCGCTGAAGGCGACTATAGGGCTGCACCATGGTGCATTCCCCAGATAGACTCAGCAGAAATCCTACCACTATAACCATGTTATAGTGGTAGGATTTCTGCTGAGTCTGTCTGGGGAAGTACCACACCTCTGCCAGTTACTCAACTGCGAAGCTGTAGTTTGCAAACATTACAGTATTTCGTTGAAGGGCTATGATTCCAGCGAAATTCCAGTTTAAGAGATTTAATATCTTATATCTCAGGGTGACGAGCGCAATGCATTGCAATGCGGGTTTTGAACTCTTGTAGTTTAACATTCTGAATGGCACTGAACTGCTATGGGCAAGCGTGACGCTTAACATCCGGTGAGCAACTTACTCGTCTTGTCACCGATTGAATTTGCCCATCGGACGTTTTGCAATGATACGTATTAGTAATTGGACAATTCACATTGTTTAACGTTTTACTACGTCTTGTCTATATCTACATCTACACTAACATTATAAAGAGGAAAAATTTGTTTGCTGCTCTGAAACTACTGGACCAATTTGAAAAATTCTTTCACCGTTAGAATCCCTTTTTAACTTTTTTTTGCCTCGGGGAAATCCTTTATGGATACCCCTACTACGGGGAGGTAGGTAGTTATGTAGGAGTCCGTATACCCACCAAAACCCTGGGGTGTTCCGTCACTGCCGCTTTTGGCGGGAACGCGGGACACATTTTGCAAACGACCGCTAACCCGCCGCGGTTGTCCGTTTCCGGACCCTTCTCTTCGCGGCACGCCAGAGCACATGGCGCGCCGCAACTGCCTCGGAGACCAAACCCGCCAACAATGGGCGCCAAACTTCCCCGCGTCTCGACGATCGTGGTCTCCCTGCGGTGGGTCGGATACGTAGGCCCACAGCCTGCTACGTTAGCCACAGGAGATAACCAACTCTCCCTCCCCCCCGCGACCCCACCTCCTCAAGCCTGCATCAAAGCGCCCGGGTCCCCCTCCTCGAGCTTGCGCCAAAGCGCCCGGGCCCCACCTCCTCGAGTCTGCGCCATAGCGCCCGGACCCCGCCACTCCTATGTGGACTTGGCAGCCAAAAGCCCATAGGAGCGGCCCCGCCTAAGCCGGCTAGCGCACCCCAACGTCGGCGCAGCCCCTAGGTTCCTCTTAGCTTCACCGTGGTGATCCAAGCCACGGCTACTGAGTATTATAATGAAAAAGAAAAAATTACTTTATATATTTTAGTTTCAATGAATTATTTCAGAAGTAGAAAACTATATATAGCTATGCCTGAGTAACATACGCTATATTTGATTCATCATCATCATCATCCATCACCACGCGGGTCATACCACGGAGTGCAGCTAGTGGTTACTAATCGTAAAGCTTTTTCTATATATGAATGTATAAAACAAATTCAGAACAGATTATGAAATATCTTTTGAATATTACCATTATTTTACTATTTATTCATTCAGTATTATTTATACTTCAAATTAATTGAAATCAAGATGGAAAACTTATTTACCGCGAGTGCATTTTGCAATCGCGCAGAAAGAACAAACATTACCTATTATGACCAGATATCAAGACTTCGTTCTAACGATAGAATTTTATAAAGTAGGTTGGTACAATTGCCTCAAGCAACTAAGCACAACTGGCTAATGTAACTTGAGCTTCCTATATCTGCAGCCTAAAGGAAACATGGATGGAATTAGCAAATGCAGAGGTCTAAACTTCTGGTCTGTTTACGCTCTGATCACATTGCGTTTGCCGGATGATAAGATCGCTTTGTTTGCACTTCTGTCTTTATACTGTACTTCAACGGATTGCTGTATTGCTTTTCCAATAGTTTAGTAATATATTGAGAACTTATTTTTCTATAAATAATATTTGAGATGAAGCTGAGAAGTAAAGTATTTATTGATACTTTACATACTTCTACTTATATACACATACATACTTCTAGAATTCTAAACCTAATTGTTTTGGTCTCAAATACTGATAGGGACTCAAATATCGTAAACCACGGGCCTTCATTAATTATGTGAACTGGAGGACTTGGTATTAGTACTTAAATATAAGCTCAGGATTTATTGCTTTAGGATGCTCAACATCAAATATGACCTAAATCAACAATTATTGCATAATTAAAGACCAAAGGGTATGTTTTACAATTTCTATCTAGATACTTACGTACCATATTGTTACGTATATCTTATGTAGCAGATAAGAAAATAGTAGAACTCTTTGTGAACGAGTTCGTACGGAGAAGTACTGGCCTCATTTCTACTGTGTTCCGATATGATGGGTATGGTTGCTGATAAAATTACAGGCACATGAGGTTTAACATAACATACACTCAGGGTAATAAAGAGCGCAGTACAGTTCGTCACTTGTGACGGAATGCATCTGTTAAAAGCAAAGATTACTAGGAAGGCCTCGTGCTAATATTTCCATAAAATGACGATTCCGTTTTCAAACGTATCCAGAGTTACTTTACGAAGTTTCCGGAACGTTGCCCAGCCGAGTTGGATTCGACGATTGAATTCGACGATCTGTATATTTGCACATTTTTAAAACCGTACTCACATAAATATACGTACTCATATAGTACTATATACTTTTCGAACGAACGAAGAAAATCTAATATTTATTTTCTCTCCGTGTAGTTACGACCACCAACTGACAGTAGGTACACAATTGGGGCCGTCTGTGAAACACACACATCTGTGCACTATAAACTTTTCTCAGATAACGAGGCTATTCAGTGGCAAAAAATTGCGTTAAATTGGAAAATTTCCGAGCAGTCTGAGAAAATTACGTTCGCTTCACGCAGTACAGTGACCGGCGGGAAGAGTAGCACGTTCCAAGAAATGAAAGAAAAATAATAAATTTATTATAAGTACCTATGGCTGTTCAAGAGCGAAAACTACCGTAACTTTCGAGTAGCTTGGTCCAGTACTTTACCTACAAAAGTACTAAAGTTTAATCTTAATGTAATTAAAGATTTTATTAATATTATATCTAAGTATGATGGTTACATAATAAAAAAGGTTTGGTATGAATAATCAAATCGAGTCAGTAAATTTTACATACTTTGATTTTATCTCCGTATAACCGCATCAAGCTGAGTAACACGTGCACGGTCTGTGAAACCGAGACTCCTAGGTGCATTTTACGATGATTTTAGGTTTCCAAACGAAAAGGGTAAAACGAGACCTATTACCAACACTATTAACATTACCAAACAACAAAAGTGTTTTCCCAATTTTTTTTCTCGATCTTAATAACGATATCAAATAGAAACTTGAAATATTTATTATAGATAATGGTACGGAACCCTTCGTTCGCGAGTCTGACTCGTACTTGGCCGGATTTTTATTAATTACAAATTTTCACAATATAAATATTTTTAAATAGTTTTGATAGTGTTTTGTTACAGCGATTGTCATAAGAATGATATAAACTACAAAAACAAGAAATTTAAAATAAAAAAATATTACCCAAAAATGGACTACTAAAACTAACTGTTTAAGGCGGTTTCGTGTTAGATAAAATATCATCGCATTTATGTTTTAGCTCATTTCGATCGCTACGCGGCCAGAGATTGCACGCGTTCATTGTCGCGAACGCTTCGTGCGAATACACACGAGATTACATTCTGAAGATGAATCGAAAGATATTTGAACATGAAGTCAATAGTCAGTGCAAGCAAATGGCTTTTAACGTATACAAATATTATAGAAAAAAGAAACTAGACCTAAATTCTATTGAATATCAACAAGACAAAACCGTAGCAGAAGTTACTGGACTATCGGAAAATATTGTATCTAGAATTGTACAAGTGGAATTACTAAATTATTAAGGCAACGAAATATTCATATCACTGAAAATATTAAAACAGGTTCGCAGAAAAAAAGGGAAATAGACGATAGAATTTTTACAAAAAGGGTGGTTGGAAGAAAAATCACCCAGTTTTATACGATTGATACAATTGATTGAGAATACATTACACTGCGGAAGGGAATATTTAGAACTGTTGTTACATGAACTTGGTTTTAAATTTAAGAAATACGGTTCTAAAAGGAAACTCCTTATTGAAAAGCCACATATAATATCGTGGAAGTGGAAATACCTAAGGATTATTAAACAATTTCGTAGAGAATGAAGACATATATCTTGACGAAACTTATATAAATGCGTGTCATAGCGTTCATTTACGGTCCTATTTTTAATATAATTTCGCAAAAGAACGTCTAGTCTTCCACCCTTGAACAGCATCATTATTGAACGAGACATTATAAAAATATTGTTATTATCATATATGCCTCATGGTATCCGCTATGAATATTTCGGGGACAATACGTATTTAATTTAAATGTGTAACGCGCGACCAGTATTTAAAACTTAGAGCGCTTCCGTTACCGCGTCCCTTAGCCACCCAAACCTTTATTCATTGCGTCTGCCAAAACTACATCTGCTGCACACATGTAGCTCCCGCCCCTTACCGCCCGCGTTCCTTGTCGCTCTAGAGTCAGTCAGCCCACGCAACCGACACGCGAAAGATTGAAGGCGGGCTAGATAACTTTGATTGTTAATTTTATTCCTGTCTAACTCTTGTGTAATGTTATACCTGTTAAATTTGTAATCTGTTGATAATAAAGTGCCTGATATAACATACACCCGTTATAATAATGCTCTCATCTCCACAGCATTTATTCTACTTTCATGCTTTTTCTGCCACACCCAACTTATGGTAGTGAAAGTTGGGTGTGGCAGAAAAAGCATGAAAGTAGAATAAATGCTGTGGAGATGAGAGCATTGAGGAGCATGATTGGAGTGAAACGGAGTGACAGGATAAGGAATAGTGTGATAAGGGAACGATGTAGTGTGAATGAGGGTGTAGTGACAAAAATCGAGAAAGGTATGTTAAGATGGTTTGGACATGTGGAGAGAATGAATGAAATGAGAATGACTAAACAGGTATACATGGGACAAGTAAACGGAAGTGTTGGAAGGGGAAGACCTAGGCGAACGTTCCGAAATCAGATTGAAGACGTTCTGAAAAAAGGCCAGGTCAAAAGTACCCTAAACCGACGCTTATGTATGAAAGGATTGATGAGTATAGATGAAGCGAAAGAGATATGTCAGGATCGTAGTAAGTGGAAATCCGTGGTCTCTGCCTACCCCTACGGGAAAGAGGCGTGATTTTATGTATGTATAAATGTTAATAAAAAATTATCATCCACCTGTAGTAATTAGATCCAAATCAGTTCAAAAATTCTGACATGAAATAGTTACAAACATCATATAAACACAGTATTGTGAACATTACTGCTTCATAGTAGAAATTGGTAGGTATGATATAGTATGGCGATCGTTCCCCAGACAAACTCATTCACAAAGAGTTCTACTGTCAATCTTCTTTTCTTTCGCACAAAGAGAGACCAAAACTCTCGCAGAAAACAAATGTTTTCTACCTTCCTTCAACCTTCCTTGTCCTACCATTGGGATATTGAGACTACAACAAATTCGCGCAGCGTCGGTTTCAACGTGCTCTCTCTTGAATAATTTTCTGAACATATTCGGTTTGTGAACGTACACAATTCATAAACGAGCCTTACTTTTTCGTACAGGTTGTCGTTTGTTTCACAGTTGCACTAGATAAATAGATACTCATAGTATTACTTTTTTAAAGCACTAATGCCTGCTTTAGCGATCTCAAACATTGAAATTTATAGAGAGAAAAATTCCATCCTCGAACGGGATTCGAACCCGCGTCTTCTGACTATCTGTGTCAGACGCCATTGACCAACTAGGCCACCGAGAATCTGGTCCGAGCATCGAATTTTAACTCTCTATTTGACTAACCGTCTTGCGGGGCGACATCTATTGGACAGTTTAACAGTACCATCCAACTGAAAGAAGCATTATTTAGAAATACTTGAAACTTTCGTATTGACATCGCGGCCCTTGTAATTTTTATAGTATTACTTTTCAAAGCACTAACGTCTGCTTAAGCGATCTCAAACATTGAAATTTATAGAGAGAAAAATTCCATCCTCGGACGGGATTCGAACCCGCGTCTTCTGACTATCCGTGTCAGTCAGAAGACGCGGGTTCGAATCCCCTCCGAGGATGGAATTTTTCTCTCTATAAATTTCAAATAGATACTCGTTTATAGTCTACACTACCAAGTTCAATTGTTTTACGTAAATGATACAATTACGTTATATTTACGCAAATTATTCGTGCTAGCAGATTATATTAGAGCTATTGAAGCATCCGGAAAACATCCGGAAAACGTTCTATAATGAGCACTTTGCTCATTGGAAAATGTTTTCCGGAACAGTGTGTACACTTTCCCTACGATCGTTATAGAAACTACTATGTAATGTGGTACATATTTACTGATCTGTCCAATATGTAATAATTCCATCTGTATATAAATAACTCTAAATATTACACATATTAATATGTACACCATCAAACAAACAGTAATTTCGCTTGCTCAGAAGCTGAATGGATAATTAGAGACACGTTCTAAGTAGAGGGGGTTGCACTTGCAGCGAGTTTGTTCATTAGCCGACAGAAAGTCGCAACTTTCGGTAACTTGATTACAGTGGGATTACTCTTACTAAATCCACTGGAAGCCGCAGAGGAAAAGATAACTAAATCTCAAAATGAACCATCAAGATTAATTAATTTAGTGATAGGGTGAAGTTACAAAAATTCCTCTATATAACATTTCTTTATAACTTACTTACGTGCTAGAGGCCCTCTTGATGCAAATCATCATCACCGTGCTACTTACGCGCAAGAGGCTCTCTTGATGAAAATCATTAGCACCGTGCTACATAGGTACGTGCAAGAGGCTCTCTTGATGAAAATCATCACCACCGTGCTACTTACGTGCAAGAGGCTCTCTTGATGAAAATCATCACCACCGTGCTACATAGGTACGTGCAAGAGGCTCTCTTGATGCAAATCATCACCGCCGTCCTACTTACGTGCAAGAGGCTCTCTTGATGCAAATCATCACCGCCGTGCTACATAGGTACGTGCAAGAGGCTCTCTTGATGCTAATAATCACCGCCGTGCTACTTACGTGCAAGAGGCCCTCTTGGTAGCAATCATCACCACCGTGCTACTTACGTGTAAGAGGCCCTCTTGGTACCAATCATCACCGCCGTGCTAACCAATATGCCGCAAAGCACTAGTGGGCTAGCATTATCTTGTGTTTAGTTGTGAATAACACTGTAGCAAGTATGTAAAACTACTAAGCGAATGAGATCCAAAAGATTCTGGAGATAACGGGCGCGGCGCAGGTCGTCTAAAGCTCTTAGCTGGGTAGGTGCCACTGCAGCTATCATGGGCGGTGTGGTACTTACTATCATGAGCAGTATGAGTGCAAGTAAGAACTAATGTTTATTATGAGATTAAGTTACAATACGTATAAGGTGTGCTTTCGATGGTAACCACTCGCATGACGGTTGCGGTATCATATATAGCTTTAATTTCAATATCTTATACTGCAATAGTATCTATCCAGGTGTCTTGCGGAACCAATTACCATGGAAGTCAAGATTCTTTGTCTTATACAACATTCATGACGGTGGTGAAGGTTAAGTAGTGAAAGCTCGAAAAAAAACACACTAAAATGTACCTATTTTTTATTTTTAGATTTTGTTTCATACTTCGTTCTTTTTATACTACAAAAATAAGTTAAAGTCTATGTTTATAACTATTTTTTATGCTTTAATAATTTATAATGTTTACTTCAATAATTGCCGCGGCCGGCGGTATATATTCCACAATATCATATTTTAGGGCGAAGTTTAATTATTATATCCAATGTCTGTATGCGAATTTCAAAAGGTGAGGAAACAAGGTAACTAACAAGAAGGTAGGACTCTTGTGCAAGAGACCAACTTGGTTGGTACCATGGACCACCACAGTGGCAGATATCAATATCTACCGCAAAGTAATAGTGTTAAGGTGACAAGGGCCCAGTATGACAACCAAAACCCGATGTATCATAGTTAAAAAAAAACTTCCGAAGCTACAGAAAAATCTTTTTGTCAATTCCAGTAAATGTATTGTCGTACGTTTAAAGAGACGGGAGCGCTTCTTGAGGAATTCAAGCCCTTGATACTAAAATGTCGCGCGTCGCTTGAATCAAGCGGCTTGAGACCAACTCCTTTCACAATCGCGCAACTTGCTTGCTACTAATTTAAACTCATCTTGTTACGACTTTAAGTTTGTTTTTCCAGAATTTCCCTAAAAGTATCCTTAAATATTGATATTGGGAAATAAAGACGTCAGTTTGTACATTGTACTTCAGAGATATTTTCACAAGATTTGAAATATTTTGCTTCGTTCATATCTTCTTTCTATTCAATAAGTCAAGTCAAGTCTTTTTGTTCTATTCAATATTTGTATTGTGAGTCTGTCAACGTATATTTTCAAGCAATCACTGGCCACCGATTGCGTTGAATATTAGGACATCTACTCGTATGTTTGAGATAAATTTGAGGTTTTACTTTTTTGTACTTGATAGACCAGTTTTGGCTGCTATTGCTTGATGGTTAATGATGACGCGGTCAAAAGTGATATCACACAAGAATGGGTCTTGAGGATCGTAGCGTCCAGACGGGCACCAGAAAGTGCACTACTACTATGGCGTGCATCACAATGTTATCTTTACCAAAAACTAAAGCCTAAGATAGGGACCGATCCAGCTGCCGTCGAACCGGAGAACTACCGACATTGCTTCTGGGCTATCATCGTCGCAATACTCTTGCAATATGCTTTACTATCCAGTATATCGCAGATTGTGGTTGAGAATGACAGGAAGGTAAAACATCTGAGTCAGTGAACTTCATAGGGGGAGTAGAACAAGGCTTTTTATTTCCAAAACATTATTTTCACTCTTTCTAAATGATGTAAGTACCAGACGTTTTGACCGCCGCTGAAATTTTAACATGGCCGCGAACGTCACGTTGGGTTTAGTAGATCAGTTTGAACAAAAATCAACCCATTATGTTGCCACTGCTGGGACTCGAGAATTTTTCTCAGATAAATGAGTTGGGCCATGATCCACCACGTGGGTCCAGTGCGGCTTGGTGCATAGGCTAGTGCACCTATGTTATATATGTATAGGTAGTAGTACCTATTTTAGTTAGTTTATTATTTCTTGCTGTTTATATCGTTGTAAAATATTGTATTTATTGCTGAATATTATAGTGTAACTCATAAGATATTTTTATGTCTATAAAACGAAAGGATTCTTCTGGACCATGGAATGTAAGTTAGAAAATATAAGTAAATTATCTAGTCGGATTTCTTTTCAGTAGATAAAAGGTTAACTAAAATTCTGAGCCCTGTTTCATCTCTCTATTATATCAGAGTGCTACATAGGACCGTTTTGATAACTAGATTTTATAACTAATATAAAGATACCGGCTTCAATCACTTGGTATATCGGTATACATATCGGTTTAAGTCTCTCCAAAGATCTCCAAGCGTGAACACTCCCTGAAGAAGAACGTCTTACACGTTCGAAACGTCGTCGGACTTAAACCGACATAATACGAAGTAAGGACAGTCGGTATCTTTATATTAGTACTAGCTGCGCCCCGCGGTTTCACCCGCGTGGTGATGGATGATGATGATGATGATGATGATGAAAAGTATCCTATGTGTTAATCCAGCGCCTCATCTACCCCCATACCAAATTTCATCAAAATTGGCCTAGCCGTTTGAGCGTGAAAGAGTAACAAACATCCATACATCCATACATACAAACTTTCACGTTTATAATATTAATAGGATAATGTGTGATAGGATAGTTTTCAAACTCTAGATTTTATGAGTTGAATAACAAAGACGAACACTATGTTATAATTTATATCAAGTATAAGCATACTCTCACTGTCCCCTTCCGTATATCGATGGCTCAGTTTGCGAGTGTGCGCGGTAGACGCTAACAGTTCATGGCTTGTGTCCTAGCTAATTCATTGTCATCATTCATTTTGGGTTTTTAAACTTTCCGTTTGTTTTATTTTATAACATGAGTCAGTATAACTGTTTAAACCCACATATATTTCTTTTGTGATATAATAGCCAGTACTGTTATATTGTTGGAATTTATGCGCAAAACGATAGGCGATAGACGCGTGATTCGACTCACCTAGGTATATATAGTGAGAAAATAATTTAATAATAAACACGTATGTTTTTATTCTTGCAATAATACCCTTGCAATGCTCCTCTATTGTTCAAATAAGGCACGTTTGTACGAAGTTATATGAATGAAAGGGGGAACAGTACGGGTGGGGGCAGTCAGGTGATATAAAATAAATAAATTTAAATTAATGTTTGACCAATAATTACTGGCTTTCTGGGATAGTTGTCAGGTATTATCTTTTTTTGTTGATGGCAATAATAGGTAGTAGGCAGCTAACGATATCCTAATGTATGTTAGTAATTAAAAATAGTGATGTAATATAAAAAAAAATATGTGTGTGGTAAAAATGCTAACGCTGAAATGGTTGGATAGATTTTAATTTTGGGCATTCTATAGATAGAAATATTATAAAATTTGTTAACTTATTCTAATAAAATTATTAAATTTCATGCTAATATAATAATGGCAAAAGTTTGTGAATGTATTTGTATGTTTGTTACTTCTTCACGCTTAAACAGCTGCACCAATTTTTAAGATATTTGGCTTGAAGGTAGATGAGGCGCTGGATAAATTTAAGCTTATAATGATTTCTATCATTATTATCATCCATCACAATGCGCGCACGCACGCGGGGGCACAACTAGCTCAGATAATACTGTTCTATATCCCCTCATGTGTCGATGTCATTATAACAATGAAATTTCTATTGTGTCTGGAAGATGATGGATGAACTCTTGATGGATTATAAGATAGTCGACAGAGCTGCAGGGTTTAACTAAGAAATTAAAAATATAAGTGGGATATGAGTGAGTGAGTGTGTGAATACAATACGATACAATAACTCTTTATTGCTTACCACAAGAAAAGAATAAATATACAGTAGGTAAATTATTAACTAATTAACTACTTATGGCCTACTTACGAGTAAAAATCTTAGAACTATAATAATACTCGTACAATTGGTTTTATCGCTAATGCAATCTCTTACAGACAACCATTGAATGGACAGGACAAATATGAAAAGTGTAGATGGTGGTCAACAAGATAAATAGTTAAAACAAAGTTTAAATATTAGAAAAACAGGTTTAAATGAATAGGTAGTTATAAAAAATAATTTTCTAATAATTAAAACATAAAGAAGAATCTTATATATCTAATTAATATCAATAATATAATAAATACATATACTTATACAATAATACTATAAACTACTTTAAAATAAGATTATATGAGATCTTGTAAAATGAGATTTAATATTAATACTCAATAAAATAATAAATGAAAATGTGAAACAGTTTCAGCAAACAGAGGACAAATAATGCTCTTATACCATCTTTTCAAAAATTCCAATCGATTTTGCTTGTCTGATAGGAGGAGGCAGATCATTCTATAGTCGTACAGCGTGCACTGTAAATGAATCGTGAGAGACTTTCGTAGAGTGTGTCCTTAACAGAAGAGAAGATGAGGCACGCAATAATCGAGAAGTGCTGATGGATGAAAATTCAAATCGCTCTTTGAGATAGGAAGGCGTAGAAGAAAATAATAGCATATTGTAAAGGAGGGAAAGTATGTGAATGATTGTGTTGTTTCTTTTTCATAGTGAAATAGGGTTCAATTGAAATTTGGAATGACGATAGCTGAAAACAGGAATTACACATCAGCTTTTGGAATATCTTATTCAACGCGGGTGAAATCGCGAACAGTAGCTAGTAGCGCATGCTTATACACATTTAGAGCTAATTTAACCATGATTTGTTTGTTAGGTAAACGCTCTGTCATTTCGTTAACGGATTGTTAAGGTTACCGAGTGTTTCACCATGCGCTAAAGTCTGTTTAATTTTCTAAATCAGGCGTTAATTTTAATAACTGCTCTAGGGGTCTGTTAAGTCGTTAACCGACGATTAGTTTACAATAAAGCTATCAATTTGGAAACGACGTCGACGTAGGTATAACTATATTTTTTTAAATGAAGGCGTTTTAGAAAATTTTGATGTATTAGATAAACGTCGTCCCAGAACTTATAAAGGACGTCGCAATTATTTTAAAGAATATGATGATGTCGGTTTTCGCACAAGGTTCCGTCTATCGAAATAATATGGTATGGTTGTGTTGGAATTAATTGAAGACAAACTCGCATTCCACAATATCTTTGTGTTTTGTTACAAGGTGGACCAGAATTTATTTTTCTTTTGAACAAAAACTCCGACCGCGCGCTTTCTTCGATATCGCTGATATTATTAGACGCGAAAACGCCACAAATCAAATCAGATTAAACTTTAGATAAGTATCAAACAATTAAATTAAAATACCACAACAAATATGCACACCAACATAACCTCATCAGTTCTCTTCTGTATTGTATTTACTTAGTTATTATACATTTCAAATATCCAGCAAAACAAAAACTACCTGACTGTGTTGGTATTCTACAGAATAAACGGAATTTAAATTTGGTCGCATTGCTTAACATGAGAATTATTACACGACTATTGTAAATAGTACACTAACGTGTAACATTGATATCGCAAAGTATGACATTTCGTTTGGATCGCTTAAAAATGTGAATGAACGTTTTTTTCTATCATTCACTCAACCTACACAAACTTTGGATTTAGTAATGGTCTGTTATTTTTTTCTACTTGGAACGTAAACTATTTTAACATCTCTGTTAGTTTTAACGACGCATTAGTTAATGACTGATTTATAAGAGTTTGGTGAAATTAGCCCTTATCCATTTAAAGGCTAGTGAGTGATCAAGGTAAACCTTTTGTAAAGGTATTAGGTACGCACGCATATGAAGGTAGGTATATAATTACATTAGCTTAATGCCCAGTCCCGCGCGTAAAAGCCAACTGCCGGGTTCTCTTTATGAAAACCGGAAACGTTTTATTTTATTGTTATTAATATTATATCTAAGGTCCAGTTATTTTATCAGTAAGTGGGGAAGGATTATTCTGTTTAATTGGTGATTAGAATTTAATAAGCTTGGCGGTGAGATTTTATTTGAGAAGTTTATATTAAATTAGTTAAGCAGTTGATAGAGCAGGATTAATATAGTTACAATTACAACAACTACTAAGCAATTTAATGCAGTAATTTTTGCATCACTGCGTTTCAGGTTGAAGGGTATAGATGCCCGTAAAATAACAGGCATATGGTGATATGCTCAGTACAGTTTGCCATTACTATTTCTATACAATCTTAAAGCTTATATACACTAGAAGTACTAGTAGGTAACCTATGCTAAAATAAAAGTAATGTTAACGACCTTATCGCTCCTTTACAATTATTTATGTACCCTACATACAATTATTGAAATAAGATGATATATGAATCTTAGTATAAATTGTGTGAAAGCAAGTATAAACGAATTTACTATTAAATACTACGAATTTATCGACTTGTATTAAATTTTTTAATAGATTGGGAAATGTTTTTAGGAAAGAAAATTCGCTTAAAATAATAAGTGCTCCTTCTTAGCTCTGGAAAATACAGTAAAGGCGATGCCGGCAGGACTATTTTGTATCTCAGTTGCAATCAAATGTTGATTTTAATCTTGAGAAATTGCGGCTTTATGTCACATTTGTTAACTCCAGTCATCAACTAACACTTCTGCTTATTGGTGTTGTCAAAACTGACATAGAGCCGCCATTTTTAAAGGTTTCAATTAACATTTGCAACTAAGATACGCAATTAACCTGCTGGTCAGCTACTAAAGGAATAAATAAGATATAAGATCTCAACCTTTATTTTAACATTTTCATTAAGTCTTTCAATATGATTGCCCGTAGTCAAACATTTTCATACGCTGTGGTCGTTCAACAATACTCGTTTAGGTCTTGTAATCTGCAACCAATAAGAATCTACGACCGTATATGATAGCTGTCGAAGCTATAATAAAACCACGATATATACATTTTTAAACATTCAGACTTACAAAAGGTCACATTTCCATACATCACTTTAACCCCCACAAAGGGATCAAAGATATAAACCTCAACTAAAAAAGTGTATAAATCGAGGTGATAAGTGACCCTGGTCCTTTTTTACGTAAAATGTTTTTACCTCTGCCCAATTGAGGTACCTCACGTGAAGGTTGACTCGAAATTGGATTCATCATTGATTCACGGAGGTCAAACGTGGCTAAATTCAGGGTTTGCATGCATGGATGAGGGAGACTACGAAACCCGTGGGTACACCTGTTTTATCGTCCGGCAACAAGCTGTGAATAACATATGACAGTCACGTCCACACATAGCAACAGATGTGAATACCTAGCCTAATGATATTTTCTCTGTGATTTTCAGGTAGGCATAGAAAATTAAGATTTCTATGGGCTTAGCGACTATTTCTAAAGATTGAAGACCATAGAAAAGAGATTACCTATAGCTAAAAGTATTTTTAGAAACTACGCACTACAAGCTTACCTTTTTTGGCGGCCTATACAGTACCTACCACCTTTACAATTATCCAAGATTTTTATGTGGGATAAATCTTAAAATAAGTTCTAAGATGTTGTTAATACTTGATCTTAAGCGCGTCTATTTTATCTTGCTTTTTGTTTAAAGTATAATATAGCTCTATGCTTATACACTTACAAAAATTAATAACCATGTATTAGGATACATGGTTATTTATTTGTGTAGGCTGGAGTTGCCAGCCACTGAGTTCGCGTTTTTCATACTATATATTATACATAATTATATTATAAAGAGGAAAGATTTGTATGAATATTTGTAACAAACTGGCTCAAAAAGTACTGGACCGATTTCAAAAATTCTTTCATAATTGGAATGCTACATTCACCCTGAGTAACATAGGCTATATAAGACTCATCATCATCATCATCATCCATCACCGCGCGGGTGAAACCGCGGAGAGCAGCTAGTAGTTAATACTAGCTGACCCGCCGCCGGCTTCCTTCGCTTGGTCTTGGTGTAATGGTGGAAGCGCCATTTTGGAATCTGGTCCTGGGTTCGAACCCTGGGTTGGACAGTTATTGGGATTATCTGACAAAGAAATTCTCAATAGCAGTCCAGAGTCTGGAACATTGCAATAGGCTCGCCCATTGCAATGTTACATAGGACTAAAAATATATCCGGCGAAAAGCAGATGTTTAAAACACCGCTGCTTACCTCTTCCAGGATATATATGTGTGTGACGATTTCTTATTTTGTGTTTAAAAATGTATTGCATTATTTTTGTTAAAGTTTATTTTTACCAAGTTTTGAGTGAACTGCACCGGAAATGTTATTTCTTATAATAATTTCTGAACTTTAATGCACTCATTATGAATATATTTGGTATATTTGGTAAAATTTAAAAAGGCGTGTTACATTCTTAATTATTTAGATTTTTAGCCGTACCGTTAATGCGCACGCCGACCAGTCAATCGAGACCCCAGTTTATATGAGACCGTGCATCGTAGAGATATCAAGCTGCCATATTGAATCTGTGTGACGTATCAAGATAAAAAGTTTATGGTTGGGATCTCCGGGCTTTTTTATATCTATATACCAAATTGCATTGAAATCTGTGAGGTAGTTTTTAAGTTATTCGTTAGCATACAGACAGACATTTTTATCAAAAACATCGTATTCTTGGGCAGTTGGTATTTTTTTTCTCCTAACCCACATTTATTTTTCTTCCAAGTATTAGGTCGCTACTCCTTCATTATAAGTATATACATAGCCAATCCGCTTTAATGTCATTCCGTAGGGCTATTAACTCAGTTTCTAACAAATGTTGATTGAAATCGAAAAAAATGTCGGCTCTATGTCAGCTTTTGCCAGCTCCAGTCAACATCTTACTAACATTTTTACTTAATGGAGTTGCTAAAACTGACATAGAGCCTAAACGACCTCATAATTAAGAGTAGACTTTCGTCGCCTGTACTACTACGAATAGTCAAGTTTTTCAGGCTCATCCAGGAACGAAGACTCAATGGAAATACTAATATAAAACATTTAGTAAGAGTCTGTTGTGAACTGTATTTATTATAATTGTCTTAATGTACCACATTTTGTACCCAATAGGAAGGAGAGGTAGAGGCAGGTTTCCTATGATGGACGAATTATTAAGACGGCAACTATGGCGTCCATGACTGTGTTCTCGTAATGCGACAAACCGATTAAAATTTAAACAAATAGCAAAATCAGTTATCAGCATCGCCGGGAAGACTTACGGCGTTGAAGACCCACCGTATGGCACCATCTTACAAACCACGGCCAATCTGCCAAGAGTGCCCGATTAAGAAGATTTAGAAGCAGTTTCATATTTACCCTTATATTACCCCAGATTGCGATCAAACTAAATACAACCTAGGTAAACTCACAAAACGTCCTTGCAGTTCTGAAGGTAAAGTTACTACGTGTAAAAAATCAGCAAAACAGTGTTCAGTATTCGACACGTTCGACTTGCTGCTATATCCAGAGAGCTAAAATTTATTTTGCACTCAACTAGGAAATGAGATTATGTTTCAATAACAAACATATCACGGATTGCACGCAGCGTGAATAAAAAGTCACAGAGATTTTGTTTGCCTATTCTGCAGCGTTCGGGTATTGAGAACTACGAATACAGGCGGCGAAATCCGCGTTTCGCCATCTGTAAAGCAAAAAGTAGACTGTGCTTTAGCATTTCTCTTGTCTATAATATAATAAATCTCTTGATTAAATTTATCAGTGACCGCATATTAAGAGGCTAGTACGAAGACGAAGATCGTTTCCTAGAAGACTCGTTTGCGTAAACAACTCTTCTAGGAATAAACTAGCTTCGTAATCCGTAAGTCTATAAAAAAGAAAACTAATTAGTTATGTTTTTGAATAGTCTTTGCGTTAAGATTCTTTCAGTACCATCACTATGATTATATATACATAACATTTGTATAGGTACAAAAGTTTGTCTTACTGAGACGCTAATCACCTGGTAACTAGGCTAGGTGCAACAGATTATAATGAATAGGTATGAAATGAAATTCAGAATGCATATCAATTCATAACATTAAAGAGGTACACAACGTAAAGGTTTTAATAATAGTTTTACAAACTTTACCCTTTTTTAAGTTTGTAAGACCGCAGCTTGTATTATTAGGCCAATTTATTAAATTAAGCACGCAAATAATTTCTCCTAACATATTGCAATATTTCTATACAAAATAAAAACATACGACAGTATCTAATTATCTGGTAGCGTGGCATGACTCAAACTATCGATGGTTACGGCTGCAGATTGAGGGACCTCTCTAGGAGGACTTTACGAACCGAATCAAGTAGTACTTATTATTATTATTATTTATTATTTTAATGAGTTCGTCCGGGAAAGACTGCGACCATACCTATTTGTTCCGTGAAACATTAATGTTCGCATCACAGGTTTAAAGAATTTATATGTGCTGGTGAAGTTAAGAGCGCATGAGACTTAACAACTTAATGTTTCAAGGTTGCGGATTTCGTCACTTGTAACAAATTCATCTGTTCATCAAAATATATCAATGTACATAGACAAAATCAGTAAAACACCTGGTCGCGTAATGATTTGTGATCCTAACCTAAGAATGGGCTGTACACACACTGTAACGAACACTATACGAGCATGAAAAGCGGCCTACGGTCATAAAAAAATATCAATGTACCTTTACATAGACACAATCAGTAAAACACCTGGTCGCGTAATGAGTTGTGTTTCTAACCTAAGAATGGGCTGTACACACACTGTAACGAACACTATACGAGCATGAAAAGCGGCCTACGGTCATAAAAAAATATCAATGTACCTTTACATAGACACAATCAGTAAAACACCTGGTCGCGTAATGAGTTGTGTTACTAACCTAAGAATGGGCTGAACACACACTGTAACGAACACTATACGAGCATGAAAAGCGGCCTACGGTCATAAAAAAATATCAATGTACCTTTACATAGACACAATCAGTAAAACACCTGGTCGCGTAATGAGTTGTGTTTCTAACCTAAGAATGGGCTGTACACACACTGTAACGAACACTATACGAGCATGAAAAGCGGCCTACGGTCATAAAAAAATATCAATGTACCTTTACATAGACACAATCAGTAAAACACCTGGTCGCGTAATGAGTTGTGTTTCTAACCTAAGAATGGGCTGAACACACACTGTAACGAACACTATACGAGCATGAAAAGCGGCCTACGGTCATAAAAAAAATATCAATGTACCTTTACATAGACACAATCAGTAAAACACCTGGTCGCGTAATGAGTTGTGTTTCTAACCTAAGAATGGGCTGTACACACACTGTAACGAACACTATACGAGCATGAAAAGCGGCCTACGGTCATAAAAAAATATCAATGTACCTTTACATAGACACAATCAGTAAAACACCTGGTCGCGTAATGAGTTGTGTTTCTAACCTAAGAATGGGCTGTACACACACTGTAACGAACACTATACGAGCATGAAAAGCGGCCTACGGTCATAAAAAAATATCAATGTACCTTTACATAGACACAATCAGTAAAACACCTGGTCGCGTAATGAGTTGTGTTTCTAACCTAAGAATGGGCTGTACACACACTGTGACGAACACTATACGAGCATGAAAAGCGGCCTACGGTCATAAAAAAATATCAATGTACCTTTACATAGACACAATCAGTAAAACACCTGGTCGCGTAATGAGTTGTGTTTCTAACCTAAGAATGGGCTGTACACACACTGTAACGAACACTATACGAGCATGAAAAGCGGCCTACGGTCATAAAAAAATATCAATGTACCTTTACATAGACACAATCAGTAAAACACCTGGTCGCGTAATGAGTTGTGTTTCTAACCTAAGAATGGGCTGTACACACACTGTAACGAACACTATACGAGCATGAAAAGCGGCCTACGGTCATAAAAAAATATCAATGTACCTATACATAGACAAAATCAGTAAAACACCTGGTCGCGTAATGAGTTGTGTTTCTAACCTAAGAATGGGCTGTACACACACTGTAACGAACACTATACGAGCATGAAAAGCGGCCTACGGTCATCAAAAAATATCAATGTACCTATACATAGACAAAATCAGTAAGACACCTGGTCGCGTAATGAGTTGTGTTTCTAACCTAAAAATGTGCTGTACACACACTGTAACGAACACTATACGAGCATGAAAAGCGGCCTAAGGAAGATATATATCTAACAACTATCATTAATATGTAAGCTCAAATTATGCAAACATCGGCATTCACCAGTGATACGCAGATATGTCATTTTGTTCCGTTTGTCATGATAATCTAGGGGAAGTTGGTACCATTTGAATTTACATATATTGTGTTACTGATTTAGCTGTGAACGCGCATCTTGCATTGTTTTATTACGAAAGAGACGTGGTGCTTTAGACGTTCCATTGCTAAATGTACAAAGTTGAAACGTTTCAGATATTACTTCAAAAACAAATCTCAATTTAAAGTTACTGGAGTGCATGCTACTAAAGTTGTAAGGTTTATTAAAATATGTAATAATTTGCATGTTATAGACATATTTTATTTTATGGTATAAGAATTATATCATATTTTATGGTATAATTTATATGGTAGAATAAATTTATTATCATATTTTATGGTATAAGAAAGTACATCAAACTAATCCAAAGTAAAGTTTTTTTTTTAAACTCTTAATCTAGTACTCGTATAAAAAGAGATATAGAGAGAGAGAGAGTCCCATGGTGGAAGGAAAAGTGGACAGAATGCCAGCAGTATTATAAAATTGGGTTCTATACAACCCATAATCGATAGAAATCTAAATTTGTTGCTACATCATTCATAACTAGTTCTTTCCCTAATATTTGGTCATATATTTTATGATTAAAAAACGGAATATTTGAGGAGTGACATGTTTTTGTAGATCTTTGTGCTTATTCACTATCATTGAGAGAAACAGGCATAAAAAATCCTCCACATCTGTCCATATTTTTTATCCAGCTGGGTAATTTGTAACTCAGTTGCGTTTTATTCATTCGCGTCTTTAAATCAGTTAAGAAAACTTTTAAATCAATGCGATATATGACATTAGAGGGATAAATTCAATTTTCGGAATGATGTCCTGGTGGTTTAGCAGTTATAGCCTGTAACATTGGTAGTCAGAAGACGAGGGCTTACATCCTCAAAGGCTCCAAGGGTTAATCCCCAAGTGAAAAGCTACTCATCAGGGTTTTATCTTCGCTTATCAATTATGTTAGATAAAAACAGTTCATATTTTTAACAGACTTCAAAAAAAGGAGGAGGTTTCTCAATTCGACCGCATATATTTTTATTAGTGTAGAAGTCGGCTCATTTTTTTTTAAGTTGGTTAAAAAGTGTGCAATAACTTGTCGAAGTCGGTACCATGCACACGCAATATTGTTATAATAGGTATTTTTGAACTATCTTGGTACCGATTTCAACAAGTTATTTCACATTTTTTGTGTAGAAGTCGGTTCTATTTTTTGTAAAAATATAAATTATGAAATAGTAACTGGAATTCTAAGAACTGGAACTTAACACTGGATCGCGGTAATAAAGCCTTTACTGTGTAAACTACACTTCGTTTTACCTTACTAACTTTTACTTAATCTGTGGCTGTACCCGGTAATGGAAACTCGGTTTCAGCGCGCGAACAATATCACACTGTGTCGTAAATATGCAAAATGTACGAGTGTATGTACTCGTAGCTATGTATCTAGGACCGAGAAACCGGTACCGAGAGGACCGGTAAAATAGAACGGTATTTAAAATTACGTAAATTTAATGACGGTATTTGCAAAGAGGTATATCATTATATCTCTATACACATTTATATTTGTTGTAGCTTGTTTGCAACGTTGGATAAGCATGAAATTCCTAAGGTCAAAATGTCTTCAGTGTATGGAAATGTTTAACATAATAATGCCCCGCTCAACCGCCCAATACATTTATTATACATTCTTGCGAATAAGGGACTTGGTTTTATTAACTATTACAGCATGTCCTCTATTAAAATTAAGACGCTCTTCCTAGGTTTTTTGTTCTTATAGTTAGTATTACGATATAAATTTATATACTAATGTGCTTGTTTTGAACTTAGCGCTTACGGTAAAAAAAGGACTGTACAAATCTCTATTTACGATACAAATACTATTAACATAGATATTAACACTGAAGTAAGGTGAAGAAAACATAGTAGCAAATCTGCAGGCATCAACTTATTTGCTAACATTTTTGCTCACTGGAGTTGTCAAAACTGACATTGAGATAGAACAGCAATTTTTCAACATTTCAATCAAAATTTGATTCGCATAACTGAGGTACGCAATTGGAAGTAATGGTTTGGTTTTATTTCATACATTCATGCCATCCTGCATTTAAGTTCTTTATGTTTAACGCATATTATTATTTATTTTACGACTACAAACAAATGTGTGTTACCAGCGATGACTTATGGCATTGAAACGTGGTCTCTTACTATGGGCCTCATAGATAAGCTCAAGGTCGCACAACGAGCTATGGAGAGGGCTATGCTCGGGGTTTCTCTACGTAATCGAATCAGAAATGAGCAGATCCGTAGAAGAACGAAAGTCACTGACATAGCCCAGAAGATTAGCCAGTTGAAGTGGCAGTGGGCAGGGCACATAGCACGCAGAACAGATGGCCGATGGGGCCGAAAGGTTCTGGAGTGGAGACCACGGACCGGCAAGCGCAGCGTAGGTCGTTCACCGACACGGTGAACAGACGACCTGATTAAGGTCGCAGGACGACGTTGGATGCCGCTTCCAACCGGTCCTTTTGGAAAATCATGGGGCAGGCCTATGTTCAGCAGTGGACGTCCTACGGCTGAGATGATGATGATGACAAACAAATAGATTTAATATTAATTATTCGTAGGTATATGCATAGGAATTATAAAATATGTATTTAGGTTATTCAGTCCTGTGATGTGGTGCGTATTTTACATGAGTGTGTAATGCCGTTGTAATGAGCTTTATTTCACGCCACTGCCAGCGCAGAGAAACGTCGGGATTTTAAATATTTTAATTAAAATACATACATGATATTTGGTGCATAGTTCATTTTATTTGTTCACGCGAAAAATGTCTGACGTAGTTTGATACGGATATGTACAATCGTGTTGGAACTGTTTAACGTTAGCCTCTGGATTTCTTTTTTTCTTTATACGAGCAAGTGTAGTGTAGTCAGGGAGACACATATGTCGAACATATTAGGTCAAATGACTGGGCAGTCATTTCTCTTGCAACAATGCGCTACTACCAAATCAAAAAATTTGGCGTCAGGGATGAATATCTGGAATCAGTAGTGCTACCCTAGATGGACCCTTCGCAGAAAACTTCTATTCATCAAGATAATTTGGCACTTTGCGATGTGGTGAAATTGGGGTGTATGCAATATTTGGATAGGAATACTTTATACACATAGTGACGTGTGAAACACAACCTTGAAATACCAGCCCACTGAAGCTCTCGAAGTGAACTGAACTATGAAAAAAAACTGTGGATTAATTTTTACGACCACATATGACTTTCATAACAAGCAGTGGAAATTTGAGGATAATTTGATGTGGTGAGATTGGGGAAAGAGTATCTCAATATTTGGATGAGAATACTTTATTGAAGTACTATATACTACTACTATATTGTACTAGTACTATACTACTAGTACTATATTGAAGTAGAATGGGTAATTTTTTTTAAATTCACTTAAAAGTTGATATGAGTGCCAGTACCTTTGTTATTAATTGTAAATTATTTTGTATTAGAAAATTGCTATAAATAAGTAAACTGTATATATATAAAGCTTTAAATCGCAACGTTAAAGGACACGCTAGTCCTTAACAACAGACAGATTTTGTCAGGCTTAATTTTTAACCAACCTGAAAAAAGATGGTTATTAAGTCACCAACCATTATTATTTGTTTTTCATTTTACAAAGTGCTCTTGAAAAGTAAAAACTGTCAACTTAATATTTATCCGCAAAGCTTTTATATCCGCTGCGATTTGAAACAATAACAAAGCCATCAGCAAATTAAAACGAGGAAGTTTTTATTATTGAAGGTGCTTTGTTGTACATAGCTTTTTATAGCGAGTATGTTCTTGCGGCGGCACATTTGACAAGGTAAACAAGCCATGGGTTTCATGGATAGTTGCAGTAAAACATAAAGAATAAATTAATTTAAACACAGACGTAGTGTGACGTGTTATATATTTTGTCCCCAGTTCCCTTATTAGGTATGTCAATATATCATATTAACCTAGGCCATAAAGCATCACGTTGGCCCAGTGTATTGATGGATTGATGTAACTTCTTGTTCTTGTTCTTGTTCATAGTGGGGGCGATAAGTCCTGCACTGACGTCCCGCTTGGGGTGTATAATTGATGTAACACTATATAGGCGTTTTAAAAGTACCCAACAGCCTCCAAAATGACTTTTGAGACTGAAATAGTGGTGCCGTGGTCTTTCAAGCATCAAAGCGAATACTAAAATAAAATCACACTATTATTATTAAGGTGAAAGATCGTGTGCGTTTATATGTTTGTTACTTCTTCACGCGCAAATGGCCGAATCGCTTTTGATTTAATTCTACCGAATTTAATCGAGGTAAGTGAGGCGCTGTGTCAGCACGGATAATATTTTTCATCATGACCCATCACCGCACGGCTGCAACCGCCGGGCGCAGCTAGTAATTCCATAAATATGAATTCGACTTTTATTATTGCTGCGGTCATAAATCAAAAACTATTTATTTTATGTTGATCAAATTAAAAGGAGTTTACAAAGTACATTATATATGTTATATGTTTAACTTTTACGACCAAAGGAGGACCTCCTTTTTGGTTTGGTTAATAATCGATCACTAGTGGTTAAGTAATGACCGCAGCACGTAGTGGATGAGTGACACGAAACCATGCAAGCTTGCAGCTACTTACGAGTATATGAAATACAAGCTGACCTGCCAGCAGCTTCGCTCACTGGTCTTGGTGTAGGGAGCACCGTTTTGCAATCCAGGGGTCCTGGGTTCGATGCCCGAGTCGGGCAATTATTTGGGTTTTCAGACAAAGAAACTGTAAATAGCAGTACGGAGTCTGGAACAGTGTTTCGTAGATGGCAATAGGCTCGCCCTCTATTACAAGGGACCAAAAATATATCCGACGAAACACAGGTGTTTAAAACATCCTTCAAGGATATAGAGGACGATTTGTTATGTTGTGTTAAATAACAACATGTATTGCATTATTTTCGTTTAAGTTTATTTCTACCAAGCTTAGAGTTAATTGCAGCAGACATATTTTTTCCTTATAATCATTTCTGAACCTAACTGTACACCATATATGGGTATATTTGCGAAAACGTAAAACAGACGTGTTACATTCCTAATTGTTATGCTTTTTAGCCATGCCATAGAAGTTCATTCTCGCTGACCAGTCAATCGCGATCCCAGTTTTATGATACATGAGTCGTGAGAACATGTAGCATAGAGATATCAAGCTGCCATCTTTGATTTACGTGAAGGATCAAGTTTTTAGGTGAATGCTCCGGGTTCTAGTGTTTCCATGTAACATTTTCACCAAAATTTGTGCTGTAGTACTTAAGTTATGCGTGAGCATACATACATACAGATAGACTCACATTTTTTTTTTAAAACGTCTTATTCTTGTTAATTTACGTCTTCTAAACCATATATTTTTTATTTTTCTTCCAAGTACAAACTTGTTGGCCTCTATACTCTTCTATTATATGTAGTATAGAGAAGAAAATAATATGTCATGTTGACTGATTAATCAATCAACCGCCGCTGGGACTTAAAACTTGAAATTTTTGCAGTTGGTGCCTTTTAAGTAGTAAGCATCCACAAAGGGACGCTTTTTGGAAATTTCGCCGGGGAATAAGTAAGCGAAACCACTGGCGGTTCAGTTACTATAAACATACATGTACAGATGCTAATCTCGCATTATTTCAAATCAGATTGAACATCTTTTTGACTATCAAAAGCATTATAAAAATGTGGATTTTTTACTAGTTTATATGAACGAAGCAATTATTATTATTTCTTCGTAGGTTTAGATCCCCAAATTACAGAATGAGCACAATGAATAAGTGATTACAAACAGACAAAGGCTATTTTTCGTCATCAGTCTTCAAGAGCTAATAAAAGTGTTTTCCGAGGCCAAAAGATAATGTTTTCCAAGACATCTGAAAATAATTCAACATCACGTCAGAACACCCACGCTAGCGTAGACGAATGAATTGTAACTTATGGTGAGAAAAATACGGCTGTCTTCTCGAGCTAGGATTATTAATCAAAAATATTTGATAAGCGAAAAATATGAAATTCCCGCTTTTGATGAAATATCGCGACGCGACGGCTAAGTGGTAGGTATTTTTTGCCGTAGATATTTTTAATTTACTCTGGAAAAGACATACATTAAATTTTAAAAAATCTGACTCATAGTAACGTGATGCGAAACGGGCGTCATAAAGAGGTGATGGATGGGTTGGGTTGTTCATGTACTTGTAGAAATAACGAGACTTCACAATTGAACACATTTATATCTTTCATACTTGCATATTGTCATACAATGTTGTGATACGCATGACGCCTGTTTTATGTTGTTTATGTTTTAATTTAGTCTGGTTAGACAACGATAAGTGAAAACAGGTTAACAATCGGAAACTAATAGTTTCGATCACGTGTTCGCAGACATTACATGACGTCACAATCGTGTATAATATGTGACTTGTTGGATCCATATATAAATCCAACAAACATCTATTCAAACTTTTCAACTCATCTCACTTTATTATTCTTGATATTTTTATAGTATATAAACTTAACTTCAACCCTGTAGCCTATGTGTGACATCATACAGACTGATGGGTTAAGGCCAAATATAAGGTTTCGGAGTGACTAAGCTTGTTTTTACATCTCCCTTAAGAGGAGATTTCAGTACGCATCGCCACGTTTCATCTGGAAAGTTAGGCAATCCGACAGATTCCCGTGAAATTCATGAAAGTGAAAACTCTCGCCTTAAAAAACCACTATCAAAGTCAAAAAAATATCGAGATTTTACATAACTACTTCATCTCAATTATTAACAGTATATTACTTATTAGAGCATACATTGAAGAAACTTTCATTAATATCTCAGATCATTAAATAATTGCTCATAGAGATGATCGGAGTTGTATTGGAGAGCAAGTTACTTTTTATTTGTATTTGATAGATTTGGTATCACACTAGTTTCCAATAGCGGCTGGTTTTTAGGGACTGCTGCTGGAACACACCATTAAATTCTAACCGAAAGGCACCACAATGCACCGTACCACCATACTGTGGACTTCATCACGATGTTACCTCTACCGATTATCTCAGGCAGTCTGATTCAGGAAATGACCCAGTGTCTATCGAATTGGTGGCTAACCCTTAATACTCCGGGGCTATCATAATTTCTAACAAAACTGTTTTGTTGGGCGTATTCGTAGCAATTCGTAGCAGCTCGTAGGGTTTCGTAGAGTAGTCATTCCATAAGTATGAACAACTTATTTAAGCAAACATTCTAACTGTTATCTCTCAGTTTATCTATGAAAATCTAATGTATGTAAAGAAAAACATTAGGGCATTTATTAATAAACGTTGCGTAAACATAGATTAGGCGTAACATGCTTTGTCTTGCTTTCACGCGTGACATTTACTGCAAGCGAAAAATTGACAGATAGATTATCCGAGATTTGCTTATTAATAAGTTTAAAACTACTATTAAAACTAAACTCTGTCAAAAAGGTTATTACAAAATTTCGGATTACTTGGAGGATAAAACAGCTTGGGACTGATCACTCCAGGATCTATAGGATCTATCTACTCGTGTACTAAGATGTCAAAGTGTTGCGTGTCTTGTCCTACTGATACCATTATTGTGTTCTCTTTTGTAAGGCAACACACTGGAGCTAATATTTGTAGTACCTAAGTAAAAACATTGTAAAAACATCTATATAAAAATAATGGCCCCGAGTTACTTGCCGCTTCTTCTCGGTAGGCTCTATATATTAGTCATGTCTCTCACATTTACCTGATATTATAATATACCTGAATAAATTACTAATTCTAGTATACAATTCAAAAGCAGGCTAATGTATCACGGCCAGTTTTACAGAAGCAGTTTAGCTTATGAACAATAGTTATATTTAACCTGCCTTCAAATTAGGTACTTAAAACATGATTCTTTTACCCTTTAGACTAATTTTCTCATCTTTATACTAAGCTGGATTATAGTAAGGATCAATTCATTTTCTTGTCAAATCTCAAACATTCAAAGAGTAACCGAAAATATTTTTTACTCCCAAATAAAGTTTTAGATCAACCAAAGTAACTATTCTCTGAAAAAACTATAATACTATATTATACCTCTGTCATCCAATTACAGTGCAAAATAATATTGTATGATAAATATAAGTTTTGCCAAACAGAATGATTATTGTATGTAAGTAAAATTATGTATGCTTCTATGCTTCGTAAATATACCTAATATCCTCAAGCCTCAGGCTCATGTTACCTTTGTAGCTATTAACGGTACTAATAGGCCTGAAAATTCACGTATTACAGTTAATATCTACAAAAGGTACACTTCCACGAACGTGATTTCAAGACACCCGTTATATTAAACTTCGGCCTGAAGTTTAATAACGTCTTCCGGGTCAATTTAATTAGACCTCACCCTTTGAATTTCTGCTCTACGATTCTAATTAAAGTAAGTTCCAAATTCAACTGCTCCAATGATTCCGTAAAATATAGAACCAAAATAAAAGTACGCACCTCTCAGATTCAATGAGTAAAGCTCGTAAAGAGATCTGTTTGACTTAGAAATGGATTTTCGCGGTAAGTAAGGAAACTTTTTATCTCATTCTTTTTAATATTCTGAATTAATCCAATAAATTTATTAACGTTGCTATATAAAGGTATGTACATTTGTTTGAAACGAGTAATTATTATAAGCGACAGAGTGCTTTGTTGACGCGCGAAGACTTAGTACAAAGCGAAATTGAAATACAGGGAACACTCGGAAGGTAAATAATTCTGTAATTGTTTGAAAGACCTCATTTCTCCCAAATTAATGTAAACATTCGCGTTGTAAATGAAGCTGTAAAACAATTATTAAACAGAAGTACTCGTGGAGTATTGAGTGAACATTGTTACAATATCAAACAGGTAGGTACTGTTAGCCGTAACAATAAATACTCAGAAACTCTCTGCAATAAGGGTGGGATCCACTGAATATTTTTATCATTTTCATTAGAGCCCGGCACCTCATAACTAACTTTAAGACAGTATCTTTACTTTAAAATGTAAATAATGGCACCGCCAACCAAGCAGCTTATCCATGGCGAAACGAATACATTTCCAATAAAAATGTCATGTTTGCGAGCTACACAAATGGTTATACGCCCAAAACTTTAGCTGAAAATTAAATAATAGGTTGTTATCATGTTTATTAATATACACATAATATATAAATAAACATAACAAATACCAATTTTATAATATATAGAATAATTATATTATGAACATCATATACAATTTCAAATTCGATGGTTTTTGCATTTTTTTTCGATATTCATGAGTAACAGTATAATAGTAACAGTAGTAATAAGTAACACACATTGTTGGAAAATAATCGATGTGAATAAATGCAGCATAAAATTAAACATTTCTTTTTAAGGCACGAAGAACCGCGGGAGGAGACAGGTCACAAAGTAATGTAAAACTGTGGGTTTCAATAAAACTTACGCAGCATAACAAGTCTTAAACAAATTAGAAACAAAAAGTTTGTTCACGCGATGTTTGTCATGAAATAACCTTTGCGGTTGGAAGGTTGACGCATTAGTCTTCAGGGCCGCATCTGACATAAGTTTGACCAATCATACTGCAACGAACTTCTTCCTCTTCTCTCTTCTAAAAGAAAATTAGGTAAGGATCAAGTGATCTTCAATGTCGAATTTGTCAAAGTCTATTTGAGATTAGAAAACAGCCGTGCCGTTCCGTACCTCAGAGCGAGTTAGAAAACAACTAAACAACCGCGCTCTGAGGTACGGAACGCCCCCAGCAAATTGTTAGTTGGAGGTACTGCTTGCTCTAATCAAGTACCAGCATAAAACGTATCAAAACATTACGACTCTTACTCGGGTATTTCAGCTCGGAAGTATGGGGTAGTAGACAAGCCCAGTACGGTTTTGGTAGGCAACCTAGGCTAGTGTCCGCAGCCCGATGCTTAACATGCCTCTGAAACCACTTAGTGGAAACAAATGAAAATGCCATTAGCGGTCTCCCATTCAAGTCGTGATCGCAACTATTTTACGAGTAACAATGTTAAACAAATTAGCTGAGAACTGCGACAAGGCAAACTCCAATGTGAATCTGTATCATTTTTACTAGGATAAATCTTTATTAAAACACGTAATATCAATCATTTATTATTTATATTTATTATACTTATAGTTGTGACAATGTGCACATAATAAAAGCAACTCGTTCGCTTTTCTAGTAAAATAAAATATACAGGAATTTCGCGAACTATGTGTTCGTATCGTTTTCAGCAGGGCTACAACCGACGTAATCAAATGACTCAGAAGTGATTATGTCTTCAATTCGTTTTGATTTAGTATTATATTGATTTGACACAACTGGACAGGTAATCAGCCTTCTTATTACTGATATAAGCTTATCTTTACTATCTATATTACTAATTAATTATGAATTAATATTATAAAGAGGAAAAATGTTTATGTATGTTTGTAACGAATTGGCTCAAAAAGTACTAGATCAATTTTAAAAATTCTTTCAGTATTGGAAAGCTACATTCACCCTGAGTAACATAGGCTCTATAAGATTCATCATAATCATCATCATCTATCACCGCGCGGGTGAAACCGTGGAGAGCAGCTAGTGTTCTATAAAATAACTATAATATTGTTTGACTCGGGATCAAACGCTATTTAAGTACTTTGACGGTTGAGTTCAACTAAAACTCAATGCCAACTAATCTATTCAGTTTTCGTAGTAGTGTCTCCAATCCACCTGTGAAAATTTGGTGACACTTAAAATCGATTGACTATATAATATAATACAATCGCATACCCGTATAAATACGGATCGATCTCGAATGCAATACCATCTCGGTTGTGACGGTTGTAGACTATTTTGTTTTGACATTTCGAAATGTACTCGTATGACATCAACCATTAAGAATGGTTAGCGGTAATGACTGCAACAGTAATTACTCAGTTTTATTACTTTAAGTATATTCTAAAAAATAGTAAGATTTCCTGTAGAGATACTAGGTACTGCATTAAGTACAGATACTGTGTTCGCAATATACCCAAATGACAGAAGAAATAAGTTTTGCGCGCATTGTCGGGTTTTCTGGCCGAGTTTAAAGCTTGCCTTGGGGAGCATTTGTCATAGCTGTTGTGGACCAACTGCGGGCGCGAGACACTTGCTTAATTCTTGTGATCGTTACTTATTAGTGCTTTCTTTGCGGACCCTGATTTAATCTTGGGGGAAACAATCTTCTGAGTAAAGTTTTGTTATCTTTTCTCTTTTAGAATGTGCTTGAGTTTCTCGCTGGGTTGTATTTAATTTGCGTTATGTCAATGATATTCCTTGGAGGTTTCTCTCTTTCTTTAGATTTGGCACAATCGAGTTTTGTGTGAAGCTTATAAAATACGGTTTATAAGATATCGATGGTTTCAATTTAGTATTGCATATAACCTTATTTCGTTATGTTATGTTTGTTATCATATTCGCATGTATTTAGTTTTAGTTAGTTATATCACGAGGGGACCTCGAGGCTTTGATTTTTTTAAGCTTGTTCGCCCTAAGCATTCCTTCCTACAGTGCCCTTCACACTCTACAATAGTAATAATTGCTCAGTATTGCTTCGCTCCAGAATATCTAACACTGCCGTCGTCGTACCAAATCAAGGTGGTCCCTTGGACAAGAATCCTACCATATAATAAATCAGGTCTTCTTTCCTCTTACGATCGCATTCCGACGGAGCGAAAATTTTTTACTTTAATCCCCTCACGTAGTAAACACATATATTATAAAAGATGATTCAGCATAGGTAAAAACGAATACTTTTCACATGATTATTAAAATGATCTTTCAACAAGAATCATGTTATCCATTCATAATGAACAACGCACGAAGGCGCGCCATGGTTCTTTTATATATTTTAATAATAATAAAACCTTTTATTTGGAACCATAAGTAACTGGATTGAATTACAAAAATATGAAAAATAGATGACACCTGCTTGAGTACAGGTCTGTGTCGCAATTTTAATGCCCTGCTCCAAAAATTATATCTAGTAATTAATTTTATCAATTAAAAAAAGAAATGCATATGTTACTACTTTGTTTATAAGAGTTATGTACTTACACATTAAGCATAAGATAATAAGGATATATATTTAAAAATAGATTATAATATGTGACAATGGTATATAGTTTTAAAAACTGTATCATACAGAAGCTAACCTAAACAAAACGTTTACATATATGTAGTTTGAAATCCACCTCAAATAATTCTCTTCTCAATAGTCTATTCAGACTAACATTAGCGTAAGCATCCATTAGTATTCCACAACAACCAGCCTTTCTAACTTTACATAGGCTTAGTTACACCATAATTTGAGCCTACGATCACCGCACTCCTTAATTCTGAAGAGAAACTGCGATATAAATCAAGTTAATAGCCGTCTGACGTCACTGGACAGAGCTTGGCCACACTGAGGTGGTAGTGGACACAGTGTTGAAGTTTCAGAATTTGTGTAGG
Source organism: Selenia dentaria (assembly GCA_917880725.1). Classification (NCBI taxonomy): domain Eukaryota; kingdom Metazoa; phylum Arthropoda; class Insecta; order Lepidoptera; family Geometridae; genus Selenia; species Selenia dentaria. The sequence continues at coordinate 21,856,439 of OU862890.1, forward strand.
TGAATATCTGATAAACCCGCCCTTATGTATCGAGCTATATTGGCTGTGCTCTGTACAAGGCAATATTTCTTTCAGAAATTATCTAGTTACCTTTCTATAAAACTTTCGTGTAATTTTCAAAAGCAGTCGTTTCGAGAACTGTAGAACTTTACAACTTAATAGCTTACACATATAATTTGATGTTTGAAAGTTCTGATACTGACTATAATTTCGTGTGGCTAAGCCGGTAGGATCGTAGGGTAAAGTGTGCCATAAAATAGTGCAACTTGACGTTTTTGCACAGATATTTCAATTCATAATCCAGGCTCTGAATGTCTAATTTATCTAACTGGATTGTCACAGGCAATTATGGTGTTAAATGAAGTTGATGAGCTTTAAGAATTTTTCTTACTTTTTCCTGTGTTAATATTGTTGAGAGCAGTATTAGATTTTGTGTGTTATGTGAAGTTTATAAATGTTGTCAAGCGGCTGAGATATAATTTTATCATCTAGACTTGTTGATATTATGGTATGTCTGGAACAAAAATTCGTAATTAAAAGTAAGGAAAATATAAGGTCGCGTTATTTTCTAAATAAGCAAGGTGCATCATTAGCCGCTTATTTTTGTGTTAGTGAGACGCTGTAACCCCACAGCCGGATGGGCTGGCACGATCGGAGAAGTACCACACTCCCACATAACACCGATGTAACATAGCTTGCTATTGCGTTTCGTCGGTTTGTGGGAGGTTCCGGAGGCCCAATTCCCCGTTCTCCCTCTCCTCCCCCCCCCCCCTCCACCCTCACCCCTTTTATCTCTTCTTTCCTATTATACTTCATCAAAGGTCAACAACGCATTCTCGAGACCTCTGGTATTGCGGATGTCCGTGGGCGACGGTATCACTTACCATCCGGTGAGCCGTTTGCTCTTTTGCCAACCTATCCCATAAAAAAATAAAACCGCGTCCAGATCAAACGAGCAGGGCTCACGAGCCACGCTCGGTCTTTCTGTTCACGAGCAGTGGCACACGAGCAAAATTAGAAAGGTAGCGTGCGGGCCTCGCGAAGTAAGGTGAGCCAGTTTGAGCATTTAGTTTATCTCTATATACGATAAAGAATCAAGTGTTTTTAGCCACTATGGCGCTAATGCTATCTGGTTATAAAATAAAATTAAATAATTATACCAAAATCCTAATCAATACGGTAAAAACTTAATAAACGAATTGACACTCGACCATTCAGTCTCAAATTTTACAATGATTTCTGCGATTTTGCACTGGCTCGCGAGCGTCGTTGCATCCGTCCACACCGAGCGAACAGCCGTGCGATTCTCTTAGAGCAAACATCGTTGCATCTTTGACAACATCCGTGAAACAAATGAATAGATGACGAGAAACGTTGGAAAAACAACTTTATGTACAAAGGCAATATCTCAAAGTATTTGACATCGGTGAGCTCGTCGACGAGCGCTTCGACGAATCATTAGACAGTTTAGACTGAGACGCCTTTATGCATCGGCAAAAACCGAAAACGTTTGGCTCGCGGTGCTCAGCCGAGGCAAGGTGAGCCCGAGCCACGTCAACACCTACCGAGGCATTGGCTTGGGAGCTTGGCTCGTAAGCCCTGCTCGGTTGGTATGGACGCGGCTATTGACTATGTTCTTGGTGATGAATGGTCAATGATTGATGGTCATTGAATTATAAATATAAACCATGCCAGGAGAAGAATAATACGAGTATGTCGTTTTACTCCACTGTGAACTCCTTTTTAAAATATCACAGTAATAGGACATTAACCACGTATAGTATCAACTATTTATCATTTTAGAATATACACAATATAATATACATACCATAAAGTATTTAAGCAAAGTACAGCACTTAATATGCATTATTAAGTGATGTACTTTGCTTATATACTTTACTCGTTATGATGACGATGTATGCTGTTTGCTCTATTAGAAAAACCGCAAGTAGTTCAATTCTTGAGAACCAGTCGCCATTCTTTTCAATATTTTCAATAGTGATACCACATTCAACCTCATCGTCACTATCTATCGAGTGAGATAATGGGTAAACTGACGTTTACCTATCGTATCAACAAAAATATCTTGACGTCAAATTCTCATTATGTAATCCAGATCGTTAGGCATACTTTTGGAGGTAGTGCCACGCTGTAACCCTTTGGATTACAGCCGAATGGGTCAGCACGACCAGGGAAGTACCACACTCCCACATAACACTGACGTGAAGTGATTCCGTGAAAGTGAGGTTCCGGAGGTCCACCCCCTCTTCATTACCTCTTTCCTTCCCCCTCCACATCCCACCTCCACCCTCCCCTTTCTATTCCTTCCTCAAAGGTCGGCAAAGCATCCTTGATAACTCTAGTATTGCGGATATCCGTGGGTGACAGTATCATTTACCATGAGGTGAGCTGCCTGCTTGTTTGCCAACCCAGGTAGCAGACCGATGACGTAAGACGAAAAGAGACGTTGCACAGACGTCCATTTAAAGTAAATTAAGGTCGGTATGTCTTTGGACACAAAGTAGACGTCTTCACTACGTCCTAAAATAGTATAATAATATCATATAGAGACCTTCTATATGAACACGTCTATATGAAGTCAATAAGACGTCATATCATTAGTGCCTACAAAAATTCCAAATCCTAACGTCGTCTTTCAATTGACCAATGGAAGACATCTGGTCAAAGACGTCCTTATTAAGTCGTAAAGACGTCATGTTATCAGGAGTTTCAGTTCAAAATATTTCACTGTCGTGAAATATTTTGTGATACGGAAGTTCTCTCTTTATGTTTAGCTAAGCAGTGCATATAAACTTTAATGGTGTATTATTAATATATTTGACATGAAATCGATATAATTCAAATTGTTTTGTAATCGTAGAAGTATATTTTGTACAATTTAATGTCAAAGTCGAAACCGTAGCTCAAAATTTTTGAACTAGATGGCGTGACTAATTTGCAAGGTAATTCTACATCGCGCAAGCGTTTGTCGCATGTGATTCGTGTGTTCTCGCCTAAGCTCGGTTATTGTTAATAAATTCACCCTATGGTTGCAATATTTATACTAAAACATGAAAGTATAAATATATAGAATGCTTATTGAATGACTGAACAAACAGTAATTTGGTAAATATTCTAATGGCAAATATTTAAGATGTAGGTCTTAAATTTATTATAAGAATAAATACTTAAGCAAAAGATTTTTTTTTTTAAATCATTTTTTATATTGCAGATTTATTAGTTTCTTTCTTCAACACCATCCTGAGGGCACAGTACGTCAGAACGATGTCTTTGTAGATAACAAAGCCACGTTGTTTTGACGTGCACATAAACGTCATATTACCCTCCACAAAGACGTATTTTTCCAGCCCCCAATTATATCTATATAAATATATATCATAGGTCTTCAAGATGTCATCGAAGTCGTCCCCCAGGCGTCTTTTTTCAGACACTGAGGACGTCATAAGGATGTGACATATTGGAGTCATTTTAGGGGTTCTTTAAGGTAAATTTTGGGACGTCAAAAGGTCATATACTGACGTAAATTGGACGCCTTTACAACCAATTTTTGATACCTGGGAACCTATCCCAAAAATACAAGATTAAATCAATGCGGAAAATGAATACCTAATGCTATGGAACTTAGAAACTCATTTTATTCTTAAAAATTAACCCTAATTATTTCACCAAATTGTTTTATACACAAAACATTTGCTAGCAGTATATAAACACCCACTTCCCCAGTAATGTACTAGGTGCCACAGCAGAATAACTATTGGATACTTATGACTAGAAACATTGGTGACTTTATAAGATCATACCTTCTTTTTGGCCTAGAAACGTTTACACACTCATACCTGCGCACTAGGATTCCCTGTACCGCGGGAGGCATGGACACACACAATAACACATCACAATATCTAAGACCGGGGAAGTACCACACTCTCACATAACACCGACGTAAAGTGATATAGCTTGCTATTGCGTTTCAGTCGGTCTGTTGGAGGTTCCGGAAGTCCCCCCTCTCCCTCCACATCCTCCTTCCACCCTCACTTCTTTTATTCCTTCCTCAAAGGTCGGCAACAAAGATCTCCTTCTCAAACAAATATTTGCCCCGACCAGCCCAGGGGTCGAACCTGGGTTTAAGGGCTTTAAAAGCAGGGTACAGCTACCAACTGCCGTGATGGAGCCGATATATAGGTTAAGATTTAATGGTATAATAAGGGTCCAACAATACAGCCTGGAGCAGGCATACAATTTTGGTTTGTTAATAATTGTTTAACCACTGAATTAAAAACATTATTTAACAGAGTCAGTTCCATTTATTAGCGTTAAATTCCATTTATTAACTAAATTCTGTTTTAGTTACGATCATAAATAGCATTTTCATTTATTTTATTCCTCGAACAAGCTCGATATTACAGTGATTATATTGAGCATGCAATTTTCACAATCCATTGAAGTCATGAAAACAGCTTCTATTTATAGTAACCGGGATTAAACTGGTACGGACAAAAGGCTTTATTCTCTATTGAAAATGGCTAACAAGCTTTTATGCAACAATGAATTTTCCACTAACTGGACAAATAATTAGGTAATTTATTGATTTAGGCGTTACTTTGCGGAAATCCATTATCAAAAAACGATATTAAAAATATTTACTGACACTTCCGCTGAAAAAAACAATGATTTTGGCACACACACACCCACAAATAGGCCAAAATCGTTGTTTTTTTACATACAGGAAAGTTGTTTTTTGTTTTTTTCAGCGGAAGTGTAGCTAAATATTTTTTAATATAGTTTTGTTTAAATTTGGTTATTTATTAACAAGTTTTAAGTACCTAGTTTTCAATAGGATGACTTACAACAGATAAATCTATACGATTTATATTTTGCCAATAATTGCACTGTTTCATATCCCACACATAAGTGGTAAAAATACGTTGTATACGTTTATCAAATAAGTTAAATAATGTGAACGCGTACAAACACTATGTGTGCATTTAATTCATTTTCATTTTTCTTAAGTTTTGACAGTAACACGTTGATGTGCCTTTCTTGCCGATCGCTCTTGTAAATACAGAGCAAGAGCATGGGCTCTCGACTATGGAGTCGCCAGACCTCCGTCATTTAATAAAAGCTGAGAGTTTCTCAACGCCCCCCAACACAGGTAAGAACCACGACCTGCTATGATGTTTGGAGCATAGTGGCTTGACAGGTAGCAGTGTGTATATAGCAAACTACATTTTGTTATGTATACAGTTCTAAGTTTTTTTTCAGGATAGTATTGAAAATTATCTCATCTATTGCAAGATACTCAGTATCGTGGCGACCCAAAGGCAGCCATCCTTAAACTTTAATAAAATGTTAATGTACTCGTACTTACGTTAGACTAAAAAGCACTGAGGGATTATAAAGCCTTAGAATATTTAAGCAAGCCATGTATCCTCTAAGATATAGCCATATTCCATGCAGACGATGTCGTGGGCAGATACTAGTTGTTTCATAAATCAAAGTTATTACACTATCTTAGTCACAAACATTACAAATATTAATATTATTTATATCTTAAATTCATATGTTAATTTCAGTACAGTTTCACACATAAGTTTTTGGGCAAGATCAGTTTTTGGTACTCATGGCAAAATTGGCATTTACTGTGATGTGAAATATGACAATAGCATTGGAATCAATTTAAGTCCTTTGACTACAAGAAAAACCAAGTAATAGAGGCCAAATGGTCAAAGTAAACAGCAGTTGGTTATATTCCTCACGCAGTAAATCAAAAAGTCTTTTAAACCTTTACGTACGTTTAAGCAAGTTTTACCATGAATTATGTTACGGCGGTTATGGTGCATACAAGGGGTTGCCACGCTATCCAAATAACTTGCAAAACTTAACTAATGTTGCCAAGTTAAAAATATAGTTCTTTAAATATATTCTTTACCATACCAAAAGTTTAATTGTAAAATATATGCTTTATACATATGTATGTTTGCCTAATTTTGTAGGGTTTTCGTATTTCTGTTATTTCTTCTTCTTACTATATGTATCTGTCCTTCACTTGCTTACTTTACCTTTCTCGCTAGTTGAATTATAGGTAGTGAACATAGTCCTTAGTCCGATTTAGGACCGATGTTACGTCGTGCCAGCTTTAAGGCTGACAGTTGATATGGGATGGATGTTTACATTATTAATGTGATCTGTCTTTATGTATACATTGATCCTATCAAAATGATGTTGGAAGCACGTAATAACTAATAATAACTATATTACATAGTGTAAACAGGTAATTTACTGTGAGTTACGTAATCCAACGACGTGATGTGGCGATATCGTCGTATTGATCAGGTCAATTTTAAAGATTGAAATTATTACATATATGTAATAAGTATTCGAAAGCTATTTGAAATAAAAATCAATTACTATACATTTTTTTAAGTATTTTTTGCTACCAGCTAATCTTTGATCTAGTTAGATATCACCCAAGAAGAATACAGTAAGAATTATTTAAAATGCAGATAGTGCTACCTCTGGACACTATTAAAGGAATATAGCTGCTTTGAACAAAGCTTAACATATAAAATTGTTAATAATTGTTACATTTAAGTTTTAATCAAAATCTAGGGATACATTTGTGATATTCCTCAATTTGTGATCACCGCACAAAGATTTACTGCACTTTGCGATACTACTTTTTTGAAGAGCGTAATATTTTGTAAATAATGTAATTGTGTACAGCTGTTATGAGAATGATGTATAGGAATTTCACTTCTACTTCCTAATTACTTTGATCGGGCACAAGACAGCACACACGGGCACAATGCCTATGGCTTCCTCATATAGAAAGCAATACCGTCCGTTCCTTTTAGACGGGATTAACCAGAAGCTGAAATGATAGTCACCACGCTTGCGAAATTAAATGCCGTGGTCCGTTTTGCGATAATTTTGCTCACAGTGCTATCGACTGTAAAGCCGAAAAAACCAAAGCTGGTCCGAGACAAATATCGCGATTTTGCCAGCTCGTGGCACTGTAAGCGTGTTGTTAATTCGGTCCAGAGTTGTAGCAACAACGAACCATTTGCGCGCGAAAAACAAATTCATAAAAATATCGTGCATAGTGTGAAGGTTAACTATGTGGTGTGTGGATTAAAAAGAAATAATGGAATGGATGGACCGACTTTTACAACTTTTACATCAAAAAGAAGGGACACCAGTAAAGACATTGTAGAAATAAACAAACGCCTGTCACTTTTGACAGAACGCTCACGACGATCATGGTGTAGAGCATGGTTCATGTAATCGTCAATATGGCGGCAGTTAAGACGTCATCGATGACGTAGCGTGGGCAATCGTAATCACTCTCACGGTGAAAGGGACCGACTGTTATCGCGCTAATAGCGATTATGGCTCAATTCGGACCGTACTGAAAGGCACCTCTTTTGAGATCTGCGTCGTCGATCCGATTACACTTCATAATGCAGGACTATATTACTATATTACGTAAATTAGCATACTTTTCTGAAAAAATATCGCCGCTTCAGTCGGAATCTATTAGGCATAGTATGAACGAACATTCGCCTTAGAGATTAAATAATAACGGGTTAGAACGCGAAGTGGTGACATAAAATCTCGCGAGAAAATGGCCGGAGACATCTCCTTAGTTGCGTCTTTAGAGTCTTTGCATAATGAAATACTTGTGGAAATACAATATAAAGCAACGAGCTGCCGAGTTAAGCAGGCAATTCGTATTTTGCTTAGTTTCATTTGGACAGGGGCGATACGAACTTTGTTTTGTGAAATGTGGAAGTAGGACTTGCTTTTGTATGGTATTTGTTCAACTTTCGTACCAACGGATGTTTCATCTAACTTTTCTCATTCTCAGCTGGGCCTAAGAACAATTTGGTCAAGCTTTTTTAAAAGGTTAAATTACAGGAAACTAATGGTGATGACGTTGAAGGTATCTTGACAAAAGTTCAGAAGTTGTTGAGTGTGTTGATTTTTAAATGCATTTTTATTTAGACATTCCATAGAATATACAATAAAAGACGGCAGTTAGAATGGGATGACCTGTTAACTCCGTAAGGAAACGGAGTTGAAGAATATTCTCTCTGTCATTGGTCTTCGTCATTATTGCCGGCTGCCAACTGCCGATTTTCGAAGCACCGTCTACCAACCGCCAATTCCAGCTACCAGGGCCTGCTGTGCCGCTTCCAAGAACAAGCTGCATCCAGGAGTTTCCATATTCGCTAGCTCGTAGTGCAGGGCACTACGGGATAACTTAAGAAGTGACTTGTGACCCTGATACCTTGAATAATTTAGACAATTATACGTATGAACTATGTACTGGTTCTCATTTTATGTCCATCTACTGCCCGGCGGTAGATATGTGACACCTTTACTCGCCAATCATAATAATATATAGAGAATGTTTTACGAGTGAATTAAACAAAAGTTCATGTTACGCTCGTACTTTACATAAATGCTGTGATCTCTACCTGTCCCTCCAGAATACAGGTGTGGCTACTATATATATGTACTCGTAGTTAACTATGTAGACACGTTGCTTAAAAACGTAATTATTGGATGGTGGACTGGGAAACCATTCCTATTAAATCATTCAAATACCAAATTATAATTATTTTTTTATTGCTGTATTTGTTTCCGGAAAGAGAATCGTTGGATGTTCTCGCTTTACATATTCGTTGAATTAACCAATTTGCAAATTACTTTGTTTTTTGCCAGAGATGAGCAATGAATTCCAATTCCATTGCAATCCAAATACATTGAAAGCAGGCATTAAAATGCATCGGCGGGGATTCATTACGTTTTTATGGGACGGTCGTGATCCGGGCTATTGACGTTTCGAGCGTCCATCTCTACCCTATTTGTACTTGGGACGAATAGGAATGGGAAAGTAATTGGTTTCATTTTAAAGGAATCCTTTAAGGGCCCTTTACGTCTTAAACAAATGAAAAATACTCATAAATTGAAATCAGCAAAGTGCTTTAAAACTTGCCAAGTTATTTTACAATTAGTCTTTCGGAAATCATCAAATGACACATTGAGCTAAAAGACGTCCTTAGTTAAACATATTTTGTGCTGAAAGTTATTTGAAGAAGAGGATGAACGTCAGATTACAAGTGAAATAAAACAATAATTTATATCTTTAATAATAACAGACTTCGTTAAGACTTTTGTGCTGACCGGTAGATTTAGTAAATTAATAAGTGGGCCATAATTATAAAAGACTGTATTTTAGTTGGTCTTTCGTTATTTCGCAGCAGAAATAGCAATCAATAGCAAAATAGGCTACCTCATAATATTCGTTAGAAAGTGTAATATTGGAAAAAATTGTAATTAATGTAACTTTAAACCGGAGTTTTCGTACAAAAAATAAAGTGGACATAGACCCATCAATGGATCTTTACAATGTATTTAGTTGACCGAGGTGGTTTTGTAGTTTAAAGGCACCTAACGATGTAATATAAACGCTGTTCTTGAGTGGCAGTCGGCGAACTTAACCTTGCTACCTTTAACTGCATCATTACTGACCCTCGTAACAAACAACGTTTTCCATGAACATTTTGTCGATATATGTACTAATCAAAAAATCTCAAATATCTTCTTAGTTGTAAAGGCGGACAGACAGACAAATAACTCCGTTTGATTGCCATTGTAATCATAAAAAGCAAACGTTTATCACAAATGTAAAATCAGAATCGTTATACAAATAAAATTTTATTCCACCCACACCTGCCATTATTCTGAATACATTCCAATAAAACAGACATTTCCATGAAACCGCAAACGATGTACCGATACGACCAGAAGCGGCTAAATCATAACGTCTGAATTACCTATGACGGCATATATTCGTTTATAAACTAAATGTTCGCGATATAATGGCGGCAATTACTGTTTATTCGTTAGGTTTTATTGGTGAGTAAGTGGTTGAGTGTGGGTTGGTATAGTCGTTCTTAATGAATGTGGAGATATACTCGTATATATCATCGTCTTAAAAGGTATGATATCGTTAAGAGACATATGACATGGTTTTTAATCTTTCCTGTATGTAAAGAATCGAAACTTTATTTCAAATATTGTTTGTAAGCGCAAGCGCAGCGTAGGTCGTCCACCGACACGGTGGACAGACGACATTAGGAAGGTCGCAGGACGACGTTGGATGCAGGCTGCTTCCAACCGGTCCTTTTGGAAAATCATGGAGGAGGCCTTTGTTCAGCAGTGGACGTCCTACGGCTGAGATGATGATGATGATGATTATTTGTAAGGCTCGTAAACGTGCACCATTTTATTATTCAATACTAAGTTCTGGTAGTTTTAGACGTATCTTCGTATTGAAAACTCTGGTTTATGTGAGTATATTATTTTTTATTAACGGAAAAAGAAACACAACAAAAGTTTCTTTGAACTTAAACAGCAACTGGCTCCTCAGCAACAAGACGGTGCAAGTCAGCTTATAATCAGATATGTCAAAGGAGTTTTTAAAATCATTGAATTCTCGTCAAAAAATTAAATATATGCAATCTGCAACGATCTAATGACATACTAATTAACTAGCAAGTATCAATCCATACATACAACCAACTCAGGCCTAAACTTCTTCTGTGCAAATGACTAAAGTTAACGTAAAAAAGAGAAGCTCGACGAATTAAAATGTATACTACAATATATGCCCGTTAAGATACAATTAGTTTTGGTGACTGAAACCTGGATTAAATCTGAAGAACAAACTTTATCTTCACATCTTCAACAATACACACATTACAATTATCGGAGTGACAAAATAGGAGCAGGTAATAGAATATAATAGAATAATAATACAATAGAATATAATATTATTAAATAGAATAGAAATATAATAAAATAGAAAGAATATAATAATAATAGAAAGGACCAAATTACTTGATGTTTACGATTATACAGACCTTGAGGAGTATGTAAATCTACGCCTTGAAAGTAAGTAGACAAAAACAACGAATTTACCACAAAAAAACTGGAGTATGAAAAAACTAAAGAAATAAAATATGGACATAATTTAAATAAGATCCAGAAAACGTAATATTACAAAAAGCAAAACATAGAGTAAGTCAACAGCTATTAAAATAATAATCGAAGGTACATATTGCTACAATAAGATCAGTAAGGGCATGAAAAAGCCAAAAACAATATGGAGCTTAGTTAATACATTTGCTAATAATAATATTAATACACACATCAACATGGTCTAGGGATATTTCAATTAAACCTAAATAACTAAAATTCTATTAACTTTTTGGTAAGACACCTACACATTAAAATAAACCTTGTCTACTAGCCTATCTAATCTGATAATAAACTTTTAGATGAAGTTAAATTACGTGGCTTACGAGCACGTAGGTTGACTTCATGCAGTTGTCTTCTCAAAGTTTGACCGCTTACCAGCAAACCATACTCTCTCTGTAGCCTTTGAACCAATTGCATCGCCGTTACATTTGGTTGAATTCGTGCAGCATTTACTATGAATTGGTCCTGTACACGTGTTGTAATGCGTTGAGGTCCTCTGTGCCGTTCCACCACTTCCCCTGTAACACGATAACGTGACCAAAGCCTGGATATAACGCTCTGACTGGTCCTCATGGCTTCAGAAACCGCAATTTGGGTAGCGCCAGCTTGAATCATGTCCACTGCTCTTAACATTTCGTTCCTGGTCAAGAGAAGAATCTTAGGTGGATCCACGGATTACTAATTTTAAGTTTTCAACAATTTTTATAAAACAATAGTTGTTTTGTATAGGTTTTGATGTTACAAAAATAAAGTTAAGATTGAAATTTTGTCTGAGTTTATCCTCTTCTTCTAAGTTTTTTTTTTAAATTTAACTTTATCTAAAAGTTTATTATCAGATTAGATAGGCTACGAGTAGTAAGGTTTATTTTAATTTGTAGGTGTCTCAACAAAAAGTTAATAGAATTATTTTAGTTATTTAGGTTTAATTGAAATATCCATAGACCATGTTGATGTGTGTACTAGTTGTAACCTCCAAAACTATTGACTGGTTCTGGGCATATTACTGATGCAGTCAAAATATGTAAAAAAAATGATAATTTATTTTTAGTAATAGGAATGGTATTAGCCAATAAAATTCCATAAAAATATAATAATGATCTTATAAACGTTCTGACGCATACAATAACAGACGCAACTCGACCACATTCGACACATTTAGAGCCATGCTCAACAGATCACATTTACAAAATTATAAATAATGTAGACCCCGAACTCAAGCACTGGCATGGATGGGATAAGTATGAAGGTAACCAAATATGTGAACAATTTAATCATCAATCATTTATCGAACTGATTAAATAAATTACTTGCTCATGGTGAATTTTCAGATAGACTTGTAATGAACAAGTACAATTTGAAAAATTAAATGCCGACTTCTATTCTAAATAAAAAAGATATCATATTCATTAACCAGAGACGAAAACGGATCCAAGTAATTATATGTACAATCTCTGTGCTGCCAAAAATGCCAAAAATTTTTAGAGAGAATTATTTATTCACGCTTCGAAAAATATATCATGTCCATAAACTTTTTTTTCGTCGTTTTAGTTTTTTAAAACATCAATACGGCTTTAGACCCAAATCTAGCACACTCTCAGCAACAATCGACCTAACAACTAAGATACAATGCAAAAAAAATTAAAGCAAAATTTTCCTCTGGATATTAATTGACCTAATAAGGGCATTCGATACCATTCAATAATCTTACAAAAACTTGAAAAAAATCGGATTCACTAATACAGCCCTAAACAGTTTTGAATCATACCTACTTAACAAATAGACGACTTATTGTTAAAATACATACACATAAATGGTATTACTGTTACAGCCCTAAAAATGTTCAAGTCATTCTTAACAAACAGACTACACATTGTTAAAATAGGTCAATATCAAAGTGAACTTGAGGAAGTCTTTTGGAGTACCTCTAGGATCGGTAATGGATCCACTATTATCTTTTTTTTATATAAATAAAATTTACCAATTAGGGCTACATGGAGAATTAATTTTATATGCAGATGAAACATGTCTATATTATTAACCCTTTAAGAAGTATTTAACCGGCCTCAAGAAGACATAGACACTCTTTTTAACATAACTTAAAAAAGCTACAAACAAAAATATCCCATCCCATGCACCTTTGACAACGAAAATACCTATATAATGGAATACTTCTAGAGGAAAAAGATAACAAAAAATATTTAGGCTTAATGATAATACGAGTAATGATAGTCATTCAAATAAGCACACAGAGAATAGACCACAACAAATCTAGGTTATCATCAGCAATGGGTTCTTTTCTAATAATCTGTCACAGTCGGTGTCTTCCCCATCAGTTTTTTTTTTCTAATAACTCACTGGTTAACCCGATTTGTTATATTTCATTTAAATCTTCTAAGAATAAATTAGCTAAACTTGAAAAAAAACGAATTAAAACAATAAAGATGCTCTTTCACTAACAATATTTGATGAAAAGAGAACAAATGTACGATAAAACTCAACTTATTGATATTCAAATTCAAATTCAAATTCAATTTTTTTATTGGCGAAAATTCAAAAGACTTAAGAATAAAGATTTTTAGAAACATAAGGCAACATCAATAACCAAAACATGCATCATCAATAATTAAAATATCAATATTCCATATAAAATGTTAAGCCTCAGAACCCTATGCTAAGCTAAGAATCCTGTGTTATAGGGTTCTGTGCTCCCCCTATAAAGCAACTATACATATTTACCACCTGTATCTACGAAGAAATAGACTTATTATTTCTTCGTAGACCTGTATACTTATTCGTAAAATATTAAACAAAACCATCCACCCAGAAAAGCATTTACAAGGGTAACAATTGCACACGCCAAACAAGAAGGCCAACTACTTAGCATTACCAAAAGTGCAGACCAATAATTATGGAAAAAAATATGCGTATGAGGGAGCACAACTATATAATAAGCTCCCGGCAAATGTAAAAAATGTATACACATTTGATGTGTTTAAAATAATCTAAGTTGAACACATAATCAATGATCATTCAGTTTTGAAGTAATCTGCCTACCTACAATGAGTCTTTATTTTTAACCGATTTCAAAAAAGGAGGAGGTTATATGTTCGTCTGTATATATATTTTTAATGTGTATGTTATTCGATTTCTCCCCCATTTGGGGACCAATTCTCAAAATCCTTCTTTTGTTTGGTAGAGTATACTTTGGAGGTGGTCTCATTTAAATTTTATCATATTCGGTTGAGCAGTTTTTGAGTCACACCCCAAAAATTTAAAAGTATTGATTTATCTTGATGATATCATTATTGACAATCAATTCCGTAAGTAGCGAAATTCTAAAAATGGTGAAAAAAATTGGAAAAAATGGAACCGACTTCAACACCAAAAAGTGTGAAATAACTTACACAAGTTATTTCACACTTTTTGGTGTTGAAGTCGGTTCCTTTTTTGGGTATTTTTTTTGTAATCAGCGAACGGAATGATCGACGTTAAAAAACCATACCATTTTTTATAAGTTCTCATGTAAGTGACAATTGTTTTAATGAGTAATAAAGAATGTTTAAACTAAAGAAATATTAAAAATGGTGAAAAAAATTGGAAAAAATGGAACGATTTCAACACCAAAAAGTGTGTAAGTTATTTCACACTTTTTGGTGTTGAAGTCGGTTCAATTTTTAGGTATTTTTTTTTTGTAATCCGCGAACGGAATGAGCGATAAAAAACCTTAGTTACGTTAAAAAACCATAACATTTTTTATAAGTTCTCATGTATGTGACAATTATTTTAATCAGTAATAAAGATTGCTTAAACTGAACAAATTATCCATCAAATTGAACCTATGACACGTGCTATTAAAGAAATAACATTATCAACTAATATTATGTCAAATCATTTGTTATGCATAAAACAACTAAGTGCGCAAAAATGTTTATAAAAAATTCAAGTGTCGCCAAGTAAGATATTGTCTAGTGTTTACGTAGCCCTTGAAACCATCTAGAACTATATTGTGTACTTATTCATATACTAGCTGACCCGCCAGCGGCTTTGCTCGCTTGGTCTTGGTGTGCTAGTGGAAATGCTCGAGATTTTGAGGTCTGGGTTCGATCCCAGGGTTACTTAGTATTTATAACCGGGCCGAGTATTCCCTGAGATTTAAGCCAAACCATACAAAAGCTGTATTAGCTCGTTGGCAAAAAAAATATCAAAATATGTAAATATTTGATAGGTACCGTAGAAATCTAGTAAAATATGGTAATTTTCATTTATAAAAAAGGTTTTACTTTTTCCCCTACTTTTATTTAATTCTTTTGCTAGCTATGTTATAAAAGTTATGCATTTTTAAACTGAACCGTTTGTTGGCGTGTAGTATTTATTATTATTACAAAAACAAAGCATTTTTGATATGGTACTACTCTTCGGATATGTTTGCGAACATGAATAACTATAATTATATAGCATTTTGCCTGAACATATGGTAAAGTTATTTTTAAAATACAACTTTGCTAAAAACATGAAAAAGGTATCTTCATAATTAAACAAAGACAATTGGGATATCAACTTGAGAGCAGACGTTATACAAAAAGCATTTTCGAAGAATGGGCATCAAATCCCTGAACGAAAGGCATTTTATAGGGTCATTCTGTCCCGATTTGCGTTCGGTGTGTGGACTTCGAAATGGGTCGCTTTCAAGCTTTATGTGAGACTGAGATACGGACAAATAACACTGTTTCGTTTTTATTTCGTGCTATATAAACTGTGATTTCAGACAGCGGTAGAGTGCAGATGTGACTGTGAACTTTAGAGCTTCGCAGGTCTTTGACATAACCTTTATTTTTCAGGATTTATCGAAGGAGTAGTATATGTAAAAATATTGATCAATATTTATGCGAGAGTATTTGATACAACTTAGAATTTCTATGGTTTTAAAATTAGACGCATTATTTTTAGGCATTAGCAATTTATTTTAGTGTTGGATTAAAGCATGCATAGCAGCTGGTTAGATATTTTATAACATTCCCACTCTAAAAAACTTATTTTATTCACTGAAAACAGTGAATTTTTATTCACTGTTTTCAATGAATAAAATAAGTTTTAAGGCCTTTTACTCACTGTTTTGGTCGTTGAATTTAGAACACACCAAAATATTCGATCTCCATCTCAATGCTTATACAAACTCCTTGCGCAAAGAATAGTCGAAATACAAACTCCTTCGAGATTTGATTGGTCGATGTTTGCGTCAAGGAGTTTAGCATTAGAATAAAAACTGTATTGTGTTCTTTGCTGCAATTAAAGAAAAAAATATATAATAAATAGTAAATAAATTACTCTTATGTTTAGTAATTGTTCCAATTTTAATGACTGTGCATTTTAATTAATTTAACCTTCCTTTTTTCTTCATTAAATGTCTATTTTCACTTAAATTATTTCTTTTTCTCGTAGTCATGGTATAAGTTATGCAACTCTTGAATAAAACGGATTTATATCGAGGGCCATGAATCACTCAAATCGCTCAGGATTCTAACACTTGAATAACTCGCTACGCTCGTGATTCAATAATCACGAATCACTCCCTGTGGTCGTGATTCATTCGTTAGAATCCTTCACTTACTCGTGCTGCATCTATCGCCCTCGCTTTAAATCCGTCCTTTATTTACTAGTTGCATAATATACTATTTTTGTAGTGCAAGATGCACTCAAAATATGCAATATGATCAAAACTGTTAAATTGTGCTGTTTTTTTAAGCATCTACTTTAGTAGATAAAAAAGTTTTAACTTTTTTCTCTTTTAACTTCCTCTTGATTACCGGCCAATGCTATCACTATCTCACACTTCTATTAATAAACGTGAATGTGTGTGAGTGATTGAGGACAAAATCAAATTTTGTATGGCATTATGAATGTAAGAAACAAGAAAATAACTTTCATTTGTGTAGATAAAATCACACATCAGTACGTTTAAAATAAAATAAACTGATTACTCCAACATCGTTATTAATAATAAGGTTGAGTGTACAAGACGGGAAGGGGAGCAAATTAGCTATCAGGGGCAAATTGAAACCAGCATTGAGGCGAATTGTTACGTTTGCCCTCGGGCTGGAGAATAAGGAGAAATCTGGATAAACATGGTAAGTACAAGATTCTCCTAAGAAAATAACAATATATACGCAGAATTATAGAACATACCATAATATTGAAGTTACCTGTAACTAGTTTATCTACTATACGCTTGTATAATTATGATCATTCTGTGTAAATGCTAGTTCGAAACTTCGCTATCTGCCAAACGTGTAGTTTACATGGTTTTAGATAAGCGTGCTTAATCAGTTATAATCACAACTTGTTAAGGAGTCTCTTTGGTATTATTTACTCCATGTTAAAACAACATTAATGAGCTCACAGACGAGCCTGACTTGGCGATCTCAACCGATCAACAATGTTAAGGCAACGCTTGCTGCAGTCAGGAGTTGAATGGTTGACCGCTAGTGGTATTATTCAACTGAACGCTTCCGTGTTTCATAGGGCACGTTAAGCCGTCGGTCTTGGTGTATGTCTTATAACATAACGGTCGTTAGGCTATGTCGAAGGCGGTCTGGTGACCTGAAAACTTTTGGGTTGGCTATAGCCTATCCATCAAGCCGCACTGAACTCGTCGTAACACTCCAACCATGCCACATTTTTATCTCTAAGAGGAAGGCTCAGGCCTTAGCAGTGGGAACATTATTGGCTGATTATGACCTTATAACATTATTATGCATTAGTAATTTGTATACAATAAAAACATTACTAGGTACTGCAAGAGGTCGGTATAACACCATGGTGATGCCGTTATTAACCTAAATCAAAGGTCCTTGTAATATCAGGTTAGGTACTCGGCGTTACACTAATTATTTCTTCTGTGAAAAAGGCAAAGCTAACAATATACCACAGAAAAAAAAACCAAGCTGCGGCATGATCCTTTAACCGCATTATCAATGAGCACCTATCCCTCCGGAGCATATGAGATAATAAATAACAAAAACTATGTGTAATTTCAATTATGGGGATTATGTTTTAGAACAGAATATACTTCCGGATACAGCGGAGTAGCGCACCATAAAATAGCTAAATTGATAACCTAATAAAAAAATACCGTCTTTAAAGTCTTCATAATCACAAGACAATGCAATCGTTGATCTCTATCGCTTGTTCCGCGCTCTCGCTTGCACGCCCGGCTCAGGCGTAACGCGACAACGTGACATCTAGTCATGCTTTTTAGGACGTGCAGCCGGCGTTCATCGATATTTACATAAGTACTATTATTAAGAGGAAAAATTTGTTTGTTTGTTTGTATTGAATAGGCTCCAAAACTAATGCACCGATTTAAAAATTATTTCACCAATAGAATCCTACATTATCCCTGATAACACAGGATATAGGATATTTTCATAAATTTAGGGATCTGTATGAAAACTTTGATAATGTAACCCAAAGTGTGAAAATAATACACATTTCTTTTTATCGCAACTAGACAGTACTAGTAAAAACCTTTTTACGGAAGACTAGCTGCGCTCCGTAACTCCATCGGGATTGAATTCATTATGATGAGCTTACATAGCTAACCATTACGTATTTTGTAAGTTTTCCGGGAAAGTATATGTTACTAGCTGACCCGCCAGCGGCCTTCATTCATCCTGTAATTAAGAAAGCGAACGAGTGGAATTTCCTTAAATCTTTCCTTAGCGCTTACAAAATAAATACATCAACTACCAACAATTGCCAGCTTGTAGACCCAGCGATTTAAGCAAAAAAAATTAGTCGTCCGTAGTAATACAAGTAATTATATATAAATAGAGAGATAACTCTTTATTGTACATAAAACATGGTTACATTATATATATAATTATTAATACTGTTGTACAATGGACGGTCTTATCGCTTATAAGCGATCTCTTCCAGACAACCTTTGGATGGAGAGGAATTATGATACACGAATTGACGGCGGTGTATTTGAAAACAACGTCAAAAGTAAACTTAAGTAATTTGTATGTACTACACTGTTTTGTCTACCGACTTCCAAAAAAGAGAAGGTACTCAATTCGACTGTATTTTTTTATGTTTGTTACCTCATAACTTTCGATAGGGTGAACCGATTCTCAAATTCTTGTTTCTTGTTTTTGTTTGAAAACTGGTGCTTCCGTGTGGTCCCATTTAAATTTCATCAAATTCGGTCCGGTAGTTTTTGAGTGTACACTCCAATAACTGAATAGAATGGAAGTCGGTATTAAATTTTGAAATGGTACTTGTTTTAGTGATTAGTATACTCGTACTACTGCTGATTATAAACATATTATCTACCTAACTGAATACAATTAAATCCTCATATACGCTCATCACAGTATATACAAATTTGAAACATTTCCATTTGAACATTAAATAGATAGGTTCAAATTTAACATGAGATATGTCACATTTTCATTTAATATGAAATGTAACCTGACTCGTCCCCTTATGACGTCTCCAATAAATTACCTAATTTGCCACCATCTTCCGTCATTCCCCAGTCTCCCCACCACACAGTGACGGAGACTTTTCATCCTAATTACAGAAGCAATTTGTACTGTTGACATAAGTACACATGTTTCCGTAAAGAGTCGTGTGTCATGGGACGTGAACGACACATGTAATTATTTAAAAAAATATGAAACTGGCATCTACCAGTGTAGTATGAAATGTGCTACTCACAAAATTCGCCCTATTTATATAGGTCATCTATGGTGCTACTAATCTACACCTGAAACTATAAAATCACTAAATATAGATTACAAAGACGGATATTCTATTATTGGCCATCCATCAAAGACCTGTTATCCGATGTTGATGAAATTTTAAAATATTGGATAATTAATATATTGGATAGGCAATATTTTTAAATTTTATCCGATCTTATCCGAATTTAACCAATATATATATACTAGCGACCGACTGCCCGCGACTTCTTTCGCGTAGTAGGCTCGGCCTTCGGCCTGGCCATAACCTCCCGCCTTTTCTTATTTTTTTAATATAAGAACCTTTTATAAAGTATAAGAAAACATTTTCAAAAAAATTAATGATATCGGTAAAGCCATTTTCAAGTTATAGCGTGACCAGGAGAAATAGGGGTTAATTTTTATATAAATAGATTAAATCAGTCATCAGGTTACCTTTTAGCTTTTTTTTTAGTTAGCTAGACTTTGTGTAGCTGGGTCCCATATTATTACTCACTATGGGCGAAGCTGTTGAGACCATTTACAATTTAACACTCTATGTAACACAGTTTGTCAATATGTATAACTGAATCTAATTATGAGAATGTATATTTATTGATTAATTTTATAGTTAATTTTCTTATTTATCTCGGTATACAGATTCGAGTACATCCTTTATTTTTTCTTTTCTTTGCTTACATAATTCAATCTGCTTGCGCATCCCTTTGTGTATGTTTATAGTACTTGGTTGTGTGGAAGAGAACACTTTCAGTGATAAGACAGTATGTTGTTCCTTGCTATTTAAGTGTTTTAATGGTTGGTTTTAAAAAGATATATCTTTTTGTTTCTTAAATAGATAATCTCTTAATTGAAAACGTGAAAATAATCATCAAACTATATGTATGAAAAGCTTGATAATACTGGCATTCGACCTAGACTTTGAATCTATTGACCTCGACTAAGTTAGTACTAGAGTTTCGATTAGATTGGTCTAAGAGTACCCGAGCGATTACGGTTGATAACTATTATAGAAGTGTCCCAATTTTGCAGGAGCTAGGTTGAACGGTTAGCAAAAGCTTCTTCAGTTAAAGGTATAAAGTTGAACATGATTAATGTGAGAGTAGATTCCGATATATTATAGTTTTGGTGGGCTTATCAGATTTACCTCTGGTTTCTTCTATGATTCACCTCAAGAAAAACACAGTTTAAAAACATTATTACCTTTGTTATTCAGCTAAACTTGACCAAACCATGAGATCTTTTGGTTTCGTGAGCACACCCTAAAAAATGATTATGAACCTATCACATACGCGCATGTACAAACACACGCACACGTACGTACAAACCGACACACACACTCACACACACACACACACAGAGAGAGAGAGAGAGAGAGAGAGAGAGAGAGAGAGAGACTTAGGAATGTATAATATAATATAAATATAATATAATATAAACATCATCATAATTCATTAGGTTAGTTTATACGATTATAGGGCACTATTTTTAGTTTCCAATAACAGAAATAGGAAAGTGTCGCCAGGTACGCTAATGACGACTATCCAATTAATACAAATAAAAAAACTTAATTAATTCTACTTTACAAATTGTAATTAAAGTGAAAATCAGAAGTGCAAATCAGACTGTAGGTAGCTAACTTCTTCGGGAATCCGCAGGTAAGGAAAATCACGTAAAAACCTAATCGATTTGTTCGGCGCTACTCTACTTGTTTTGCTTTTATCTTTTAGTTCACAACTTTGGCATTTGCATTTAAAATTCGTTTGGTACGGCATTGCAGTAGTTTAGTTTTAAATATAATTGGAAAGTTGGATTTTTCTTTCCTACTCAAACTAGAAACATATAACACACTGTTTTAGACTTTCGCGGTTGTTAACTACATTATAATTAGTACTCACGGGATGT
The DNA here is from genome assembly GCA_917880725.1 of Selenia dentaria. Taxonomy (NCBI): domain Eukaryota; kingdom Metazoa; phylum Arthropoda; class Insecta; order Lepidoptera; family Geometridae; genus Selenia; species Selenia dentaria. Next base: position 21,878,152 of record OU862890.1, read on the forward strand.
ACACCATGATTAGGCGGGTTTTGGGAGTTCCCGATATTTCGGCACAGTAACATGCACCATGTTCACTGGTAGACTGAATATGCGGGTGGATGTGAAAAAAATTCGAAGTTTTAAGAGCAGACAAAACGGTCTACCCTCTTTCTCACTCTTTTACTGCGGATACCACTGGCCCTCGAACTCGATTGTAAGTCTCGACAATACACACTAACTGTATCACTGCGAATGTTGGTCTGATCACAATTTTGGACGATTGTTAATCCTTTTTAGACAATCTACCATTGGATTCCACGCACTGGCAAGTTGGAACCCATCACCACGTTTGAAATTTGGACATTTCGTGATTTCGATGGCTTCCTTCACCAACCTAGGTACATAGTGGCGTTCCGTGGATAAGACTTGTGGTTTGTGAAATTCTATTCAGTGGTTAAAACCCGCCTAATCGTGGTGTACATCCCGTGAGTACTAATTATAATGTAGAAACATTTAAGTTTTAGGTTTTCTATTATTTCTTTACTGTTGTAAATAATGTTTCGACGTTTTGACCAAACCAGAAATATTTAGTTTGGTTAATAAAGCACTCGACCACATAGATAAACGAATATATTTACAATGGAAAACTGCTCAACAATATTACCTACACCTACAAATAAAACAATGCAATAGCAATTCCTTTGCTCCAGAATGATTTCAACTTAAAATAAATGGCTGTTATACAATATACAAAAGAACTTATAAGTATGCGAAAGAGGCATATTACTGCCGATTTAAGAAATTCTAAAAGAAAACCACTCCCGACCGGTTTCCCCAATTACCTTACTCCGCCATAACCCTTTACATTTCCATTAACCGTGAAAACCAAACACTCAAACATGTATCAAAGAAACAAGACAGGAAAGACTAATAAAAAAAATCGAGCGCATTGGCAAACAAATTTGCACGAACCCAAAACTGGTCCTAAACCCATTTATGTGTCTTTGAGCCTTTAACGAAAAAAGTTTCATAATAATTCCGCTCTAAGTAAAAAAGTAAACAAACTGAGTAAAGAAGGCAATCAAAAGTTGCGTAAACAACTTTCCGACGGTTACGTGGAGAGGCGGGTTTGGGAAAATATCTTTATGATGTTATGTTAAATCTTGAGCCTGGAGGTGAACTGGGGATCCCACCTAAATGTGTAACGACATTTGCGCGGAAAATATTTTTTGTTTCAATAAAAAGCCATGTTTACAACGTACACCTGGATTTAGTTGGTTTAACTATTGCGACACTTTGCTATTTAAACCTTTAAGTTTGTGTATGAAATTTCTTTCAGTTAGAGTTTTGTATTTGAATATTGACAATGTTGATTTTACGGTAGTGCCAGGTGGTATGTGATTCATAATTATTATTTAAATGGAATATATATGTGTTTGTATATTACGTTTTTTTAAATGAGAAGAGATACGCAGCCTTTACTATTACAAACTTAACTATTTTAAAGAACTAAGACCAAATGTTTTGCCAACCATTTAGAGATACCAATTATACATCCTCGGACGGAATTCGAACCCGCGTCTTCCCAAAATCCATGTCAGACGCCATGATCCCTAGGCCTCCGCGACAATCCGTTAACCCGTCACGTCTCGCGCGTACACCATGTGTACGTACAAAAAAGTGCTAAGCCATGTCGCGCGTACACCCAATGTATACACATTTTTATACCTCTGGTTTGTAACTAATTTTATAAGATCAAATGCGGTGGAGTGCATAAAGTTGTGGTTTAAACTTGCTTTTAGTTGGTCAAACTATTCAGGAGTAGTATTTTTTATCTGAACTTTTATGCGTAGTTCGGAAAGACACCAAAAGAAGTGCACACTGGACAGGTTAAAGCATCGAATTAAACTCGACAGTTAACCATCGTGTGGGGACGGAGCTATATCTACTGAACAGCTTGACAAGCTTTATCGAACCGAAAGAAGAGATTTTACAAACACACAACTTCCTAAATGTACTCGTAAAATTGATATATAAAAGGAAAAAATAAAAATTATCTAATTAAATAAAAAATATAAAAAATAGTTATCTAATTAAATGTAAAATACAAAATAAAATATAAAATACAATGATGTGAACAGAATAACCCAGAAATAAAGTTTCTGAAATTGCCGTGTACTGAAAGTACCGTGACTCAGAGCCAGTGGTTCGACGACATTAAGCGCAAACTAGAACAGCAAGCTATAGCGGGGTACTTAGATTTATCACTCCGCATCAGGAGTAGTAGAGTCACGTACAGATGTAGTAGTACTTAATGTGTACTGTAGAATAGAAAGACATTCCTTTATCCAGTGAGTGTTTGTGATGGTTGCCGCGCAGCCTGTTTAGATAACGTGCTAAACAATGAACGGAGCGCGGCTTAGATTAATCACGTTTAAAACCCAATCGTACTACATGAAAGAAAACAACTTTTAGAATCCTTTACCGTATATGTTCGGCATGAGTTCGTTGTAATAGTTTGAACCTTGGTCGCGGAGGTATTTCCATTTGAGCCTGGCTTCGTCACCTCGCTTCTTTATATGGAACTCGCTTTTTATATAGAATATAATATTTTTAGGACCAAATCCAGAATCCTCGCTTTTGGTTATTCCACCCAAGACTTTTTCTGTTTATCCTTTTTTTCTTATTTTAAAATTTAACACATCTCCGCTGGCCAATTCTAAGATGAGGTTTAATATGAAAAAAGAGTTATAGTTATATCAATAAATAGATGGGCAGCGAAAGAAAAACATGGTCCATGAATATATAACAAGTATCACGATATATTCATGTACAGAGAGATAATAGCTGGATCGGGCGCCATATACGAGTACAATCTGATTGTGCACCGTAACGCCATACACTGAGAAAAATGTCATATAGATACGTGTAAGGATTTAATTAATTAATAAAAATTGGTGAGATAAAATAATATTATTTTCTTCACAAATTAATCCTTGATAAATTTCTTGAATTCAGTATTCGGTGTTGTGATTTCTTTGGTGGCATTACAGCAATTTAATTCGATACAGTGGCCTTCAACCTTAACACATATGTGCTTTCACACTACCGATTAGAGGAAGAATAACTGGCGCTCATCGATCAATCAAGTCATCGATTAATAATAGGTAATATAATTGGTCGGACATAAATGAAGGCATGAGGAAATAGTTGACGAAGTGGGAAAAATAATATGACATATCCCGAATTACGAGGAAAGTATACTATGAATGGTATACTATAACTGCATATATGAGGAAGTCATCGACTATACCTATCTAGGAAAAATAAAAGGACATCAGGTATGAGAAAAGAAAACAAAAATAGTAGTTAACGTATTTAATTATTCAATGCTCATCCTACTAAGCCATGGTGACATGTAATCTTAAATACCATTATAATCAGCAACAGTGGTATCATCGTACATTTGGTGACATCAGTATTCTCCCAGTGAGTGACTTTAAGTGAATTCACCATACTTTAAGCTGAGTTCTCGTCATTTATGATTGACGTTTTTCTCCGTGCACGACGTTTCCCTTTTTATATTATAATATTTTATGTTAATAATATTGTTGAAGTAAAGTCAATAGGCTGGTTGGCGCAGTTGGTAGCACCCCTGTCTTCTGAGCCGCTGGTCCCGGGTTCGATCCCCGGACAGTTCAAACATTTGTGTGCATGAACATGTCTGTTCGATCTGTGTCTGGGTGTGTATATGTATTTAAGTATGATGTATCAGTCATCAGGTTACCATCATAGTACAGGCTCTGCCTAGTTTGGGACCAGAAAACCTTTGTGTGGATGTTGTCTTATATTATGTCCTATTATTATATAAAGAATAAACAGGTATAGGTAGATATCGAGCTAAAGAATAAATAATTTAAATGAAAATGTGTACATACCTAAATATTGATAGAGAAAAGAGTAAAATTTTAAAATAATATTGTTGAAGTAAAGGAAAAAGTATGTATACCCCGCGGTACAAGTATAAACCTCAAAATTATAAAGCTTTTTTGTTTAATTTACCAAGTCTACGCAGAAATTGTTAATAAGCTAGAAAATTACGCGTATATTTCGTGTTCTCGAGTATAGAATATAAAATTACTTGTATCTTTTGTTACATTCAATCAAAACATTTTATTTATCTACCGAGAGGCGAGGGAAAATAACGAAATTGGAAATATCTCTCTTTGTAATTAAGGTAGCCAGTCCCACCATCTCGTTTTACATTTCCGAGAAGATGTTAGTGAAGAAAATTAAAATTTATTTCCGTCACGATTGCCCATTAAAATAGGAGCGGCTACTCTCTCGCCTTCACGACAGGAAATTTAGCTCATTTATAAATTGTACCTTGATGAGAAGCTATCCAAAATGTCAACAATAATAAAATTAAGGGAATCTTTAACGGTAATGTGCTGAGGTTCACCTGTGATTTTCTTAAAATTGTTAGTGATAAGATGGTAGCACACCTGCCGCCTCATTGTTTAACTTGAATGAGAATGAAATGTCACTTCATTCTCATGTTCCAGCTAATAGGCTTGCAGGGTTTCGCCCAGAATGGGATTCAAATGTCAAAATGAAGCCCATTCCCATTTCCCGTAAAGATAGACAATAAGGCCGCTGGACCTAGACTAGCGACTGGCTTCCTGGCGACTGGTAATTGCTAGAGTCTATGCAAAAAAGCGAATCACCTTGGCGTTACAGGTGAACTTTAGTTAAAAAACTGAATATAAATACAGATTTTAATATGGCATCAAGCTATTATCTGTCCGTCATGCTGTCACGTCTGTTAAGTCAATCGATCGATGTATTTCTTCAACCTCTGGCGAGGCTGGAGGATGTGTTGAGCATCAGCTCCTTACCTCTGCGGTACCTCGGGGAGCCACTACCCCCCGGTATCTCGTTTATCTGCGTAGCGTGTCTATAGTGACAACACTACGCAGATACTGTAACACGAATATCGGCTGCGCTGTGAAACTTCGAATCGATAAAACTATACAACAGTAAATTAGCAGCAATTTTATTCAAGCTATTAATAAATATTCACTCGCATGACACACACGTAACATCAATTTCTATAACACCTCTCTTTTTGCGCAGACTGTACGTACAAAAACCATCTTCAATTCCTGAAAAAAAATATTCTTTAACGAGATTTGTCCCTTATGATTGGCCCTTTCATCGGTATCATAAAAATAGAAGTTGTTAAATTTCTATATGTGATGGGTTCGATTTCCAACGCTGGCAAGGGACTTTAAAAAAATCTTTAATTGTAGTTGTTTTTTACTTCTAAAAACAAAGGAACGTTACCTTTGAGTAAATTTGGCTAACTTAAATATTTAGGGCACATTCTCTTCAGGTGCATTGGTATCAGCGACCCTGGTTACATAATTACACTTATGTATATAGGGTGTTTGGTAGAAGGACCGACAAACCAAATGAGCGTGTTCGGGGGACCACTTGGAGAATACAAGTTGGCCAAAAAAAATCCCCGACCCCCCAATATGTTTCACTTTTTTTTGGAATTTTTCCCTTTTTCTCCAAAATTGTACCTATTTACCACCATAACATTTGTAAAATCTGTTTTAGACCGGATGTTTTTAGTTAAATTTGGTCTCTAATACACCTTCAGGCCTCGCAAAGCAAAATTGGTACGATATTGGAGAAAACGAGAAAATTCCCAAAAAAATGTTAAAAAAATTGGGGTGTCGGGAATTTTTTTTTGGCCAACTTGTATTCTCCAAGAACACGCTCATTTGGTTTGTCGGTCCCTCTACCAAATACCCTGTATAAGTATCATATCAGTAGGGTGTTACCTCTGAATTTCGACAAGTTCAATTTATTATCTCCTGCCGAAGCAATGACTGGTTGAACTATGTTTTCTCAAAGTAAGCGACTGTCGCAGTATTAAACTTTTCAAAATACAGAGGTACACTGATATCATTCATCAGGTTACCATAGTACACGTTCTGTCTACGTTTGAAACCAGAAAACCTTGTGTGGAGGTTAAAAATAATTATGATAGAACATCTTAGAAAAAATATTCTTGTACATCCGTGCGACGACTTGGTGAGGCCACTTTCAGTATTCAGGTGCTACACTGTTAGTTAAGGATAGTTTAAATGCATGAATTTACTTAGTTTTACTCAGGTACCCTTATAAACTATCTCAAAACGGGTGAAGGTATTTACGATAAAAGGGCAGGGAAGTAAGTACCTAGCTCTAGTGTTGGGTTAATATTTCCTTTGTACGTAGACCCAAGCCGAGGTACATTTGTGTGAATAGGATATTCGCAAACAAAAAAATTAAGCAGATAACGGTACGTGCATTTTTTATACCAAAGTGACAAGGCGAGCAAGTCTTGTGCCTGATATTAAACTTTATACGCTTGTCCGTGACTGCAATGCGCTCGCCCCGCCGAGATCTTGGTTTTTGATTCTCTATCACCCAGTAATTTTACTTGGTACCCTCACACCCTATCTGTCACTATATAGGTATACGGTACGGTATTGAATGGCTTCCACGAGTTGGTGTTAATCATGCTGAACCGTATATTAGTTGTTAACAGCTAAGTGACAATAAACAGGTCTATTTAAAATAAAAAATTGACTTTACTTTTAAACTCAGCCGACGTTATCGACCTAGGTTTCGGGCATGTCCGAAGCCCAACCTCAGATACTCTACGCTGCAAGGTCGCGGCGATCACTGATAAAATAAACCTACCGTCAAACTACAAGTTTTCTTTTTTCGTCAAATGTTGTATCTGCCAAAAATATGGATGTATGTGCTAATGTTACGAGTAGATACACTAATCTATTATAATATGGAACTAAATTTCACAGCACGTCGTAGATAAGTTTCCATCTATTTTTAAATAGTTTTAGTTCTGCATATAAAACGATGATTTATCGCTTATGAAATTTTCCACATTGACCCTCTTCTGGTATAAATCACGAATGGATAGGATTACCTACGGCACAATGTACGTAAGAATCAGTACTTCAGATTCAGACTTGATTCAGAACTAACATTGTATTAAATATAATTGCTTTCACTATTCATTAAAGTACCTACTTATAAACTTTAAATGACTAGAGAAAACGATCCATAATTCAATCAGTATAGTTACGAGTATCTATTGCCGTGTTAAATTGTTTGCTATGATTATCCATTTCTTGTAGTCCCTTATGTACTATTTGGACCCAGAACAGGGTTCACGTGATGGTGTCACGCTGACCTAGCATGCGCACTCGTCAATCCATTACATAGAACAGCTTCGAGGGAAAATATCTGGTACTGAAGTGGTACCTACCTAGCAGTCTAGGTAGTCTAGTAGTCTCCACCGTTGCAGAATTATTTTACTACTTTAATACATAGTATGTCTTCTAGTAGGCATCACCTGGGGACCACGTGCGGAGGTTTCCTTATGGATACCCTCCTATCGAAAGTGACTTTGTTCCTACATTGTTGCTTATATCATTGCTGTTTATTGCATGATCTCGGCGACCAGTTAGTCGTAGTATGTAGTTAATAGAATATATGTCATAATGATCGCAGCGCCCACGGTGACGAAAATTATAATGACTATTTAGTTAATGTTACTGAAAGTAATACCTACCATATACAACATGTCCCAAAATTCAACGATAAGCCAACACCGGAGGATAGAGCTGCCCGGACTAATCGGAGAAAAAAAGAAAAAAAAATATATCCCAATTATATATTAAGTTATAATAAAAAAATGAAATTCTTCAGAAATTGAGACCGTTTATGATATTTTTCACTACCATGACACAATTTTTTTAATATTTGTTTCTTTTTTTTATATAGGCAACCTGAATAGCACTGCTATCTACCAGAATTCTTAAAAAATCAGAAAGTACATAATTACCAAACAGTTATCGAACGTTGTAGCAAGTTCGATAACTGTTTGGTAATTATGTACTGTCACTGTATTTTATGTCGCATCCACAGAAGGGCCCAATGTGAAATATGGTGTACTTAGACTAAGTAAGGCCCGAATGATGAATTATTTATCATTTCCATATAAGAAATGACAAAGGAAACATTATTCAGGGGATATATCACTCCAAATTATGTTTTTGATAGTGTTTATGACTCTGACATCTTACCGGAGGCCGAGAGAATGTGTGTTACGTAAGTTATATACACAGTAAATGCCTTCATATTAAGTATTTCGGAGAATATTTGGGTAGATGAAAGAAATCTTTCGGATGAGAACTCAACCGGAAATTGTTGACGGGTACTTTACTTAGGATAAACAGTCCGTCAAAGAAGATTCAACTTCGAGAGGGTCAATCTTCGTATCTAACTCGATTAGATAACTTCTAAGTAGTTTCAAAACGTGTTCTCTTCCAAAATACTATATTGCGTCAAAGCGACAGTCTTCGACGCATTAAAAGGTCTCTCATTATGAACTTTATGAATATGCTCAAGCTGGATGGTGGGAATAATAGAATAATACAACAATGGCTAATGTTCATTTTGTTTAATTTTCCTTGATTTATATTTCTTCTAGTTTTGACGTGTAATAGAGGTGGATTATTAAACGTTAAGTGTACCTAATGGTACACGAGTGTAATAAAAGTGTACCGAACCATGAAACGTTGTATTTGTGTTTTTCTCGTCAATCGCCTAAGAATGTTTTAGTTAATGCATTTACTTCTTTACGTGACTTAAGGCCATTTTCACTAACATTATAGGTAACACCTAAGCCAGCTAGATAACACTTAGTAGTAAAAAAATGTCACCTAACTTTGCTTAGGTGTTACCTAAAATGTTGGTGAAAACGGGCATTAGACAGAGCTTGACAGGAAGGACAGACTTACGTATGTGAAGATGTCTTGACTCTGGCCACTTGAATAAAAAATTCCCTTGACGCAACTACAAGTCAACTTATAAAGGAATAAAGCTCAATTGCGGACTTCACTTTAATCGGACTTGTCTTTTGGTTTTTTGTATACAATTATGTGCGTAAGTCAGCCTCGCACTTATCTGGTTTTTTTATTTGGTTAAAATACCTTTCAAAAAGTATAAGCCAGGTATGATTATTACGTCTGATATTTACTATCCTGTATATATACGAGTAGATTAAATTTCATACCTTAGTTGTCTGCTTACATAGGTATGTACCGACGTTACATTACAAGACACAAACTTGTTCATGGATTGGAGTGGCCATGGCGAGTATCTGTAACCCTGCTATACAGACTCGAAAGAGACCTAGTGCGGGGTGCAAAGCTTCCCAAGGGTACGCTAACTATGTTATTAGTTAAAAATAACATTGTGCATTGCCTTATGTCTACCTACTTACACAAATATTGTTTGTACCAAACATGTCTATAACAATATTAAATAAAATTATTAATATTATTAAATAAAATTATATTATTATTATTTATTATTATGACTGACTGCCTGAGTGTTTCATCAACGTAGAGCCTAAAGTACTTGGGTTATAAACTAGAAATTTTGATAGTTGACGCCTTTATATTATAAGCATCCACTATGGATAAATTTCTGTAGCTTGCTCCAAAGAGCAAAGCCGCTGGGGAGCTATATTTCTGATATCAGTATTATACTGCGATTTCCATATCCATAATCGAATACTTAGGTAATCTAGAATTAATATACTTAGTTATAGTATAACACGCTATGAATATAGCATAAAAACAAAGTAACCGCATACAATACCTAGAAAATAATAAAAAAAATTGAACCATTTAAAACGTTTTGTTGAAAAATATCGCATTTCAGGAAGTAATTAAATAGGAAACCTTCGTTCCAAGCGCGCTATTCCCATGGGTTTTGGCTGTTCAACGATACGCCTCGTTGCCCTCACACTTCATCATATCCTCTTTTTAAATTTAAAAAGTATCTTCTAAGTATACTAACTAGTATTATAAATTTATAAAAACTAATATGACTTTATTTTTAAACCGACTTTACTCACGTAATTAGCCGACGTTATCGACCTAGTTATCATAGGTAGATCATGTGCGATGCCCATCCTCAGGGAGTTTACCCTGTAAGATCGCGGCGACCACTGTGAGCCGCAGCGTACTCAGCCCAGCGCGAGAGCTGCGGTGCGGGCGCGCCAGGTGGTTAGGTGCGCTCGGTACTGGTAGTACACCGCGTCATCTCCCTCGTATCTCTCATCTCAGTCACACAGTTTTCTGTAGACTCCCGGCACATTCAGATTGTCCTTGTCTTTTTGTGAGATTAGCGTTTGTTGCAGTTGAGCTGGAGGACGGCAAAATGTACCGGTATTATTATTCCGTCGTAAAAATATCCGATTCTGTCAGTTACTCCTCTTAGGGCTATGCTACACGGGCGGTTCTTCCGCCGCGGGAATCCGCTTCTGAACCGCACTAGACTCAATTCTTATGGACATTGTATGCTACAAACTACACGGCGCGGTTTCCCGCCGCGGTTTGCAGGCGGGAGAAATTCGACCGCCGCATGCAGCGTCAAACCGCCGCTGTTTACCGCCGTTCTAAACTACACGGGCGGTTATCCGCTATTGCGTCATTGTGCGCGGGACCTTCTCGCTCGCTCGTCGTGTGTGCGCTTGCGTGGATCCATGTTGAAATGAACACAAAACACAGCGGTAAACCGCGTCCTGTGTAGGTTGCTGGTTTGCGGGAGCTTTGTCGAGCGGATTCCTGCGGCGGGAGAACCGCCCGTGTAGCATAGCCCTTAGGAATAGTAGATACACTGGGCATTGTTCCATCATCGTTGGGCGCTTATGTTCCCCATTGTCAAGCACTCGGCCAAGTTCAGCCAAATTCGGAATTTTTGCATCATGAACAAGTAGGTAATACAGTACTAGTAATACAGACTGAATCACTCTTTGATTCGGTTCCAAGTTTAAGTATCACTACAATTTATCAGAATTCGTTCAGCAAACATAACTAGCCGCTAAAAAGCTTATGTCAAGTTTACGAACTTGTGCAGGCTAAGTTCGGATCATGGAACTACTTTAACAAGTATACGCTATGCGTCTAACTAAACACAGCTATTGCGAGATGCGGCCAGCTACAACATTATTGGAGTAGTTTTACATTAGCCGATTTATTATTCGAGAAAATTGCTCTATGGATTTTGACACCATTTTGTTGTTCCACTGCAAATAGCTTAACAAAAATAACGAATAAATAAAAAAATATGGTGTTTGGAATGTTAAAAATAAAATGTTATAAGCTAAAACGTCAAAAGCCAAAATGTGCAAATGCAAGTGAAAGTGTATACGGTAGGTAGTTATAACAATTAACACATTTTCTATTATTTTTAGCCTGTCTGTCTATGTATTCCACCTAATCTCCTTTTTTTCTACTACTTGCTGTTTGCCTCTACCGTCATTTACAGCATCACCGGACGGATGGCGAGCGCAGATGGCACTCAGCCAGATGCGGGCGCAGAAGGCGCACCGCCTAAGGAGAGACGACTTGTTTAAGGGTATCACTAAGGTACGGACCTCGGCTTGGGCCGTCACCTGGAGTTGGAGGAGTCATTGAGAATCGCCCCGGTACCTGAGTGTACCGTTAAACGGGGCCTTATGAATTTTCGCTTTATGACTACGTGGAGAGAATATAACCAAGATATAATTTTTGCCTCGCCGGCGAGCTTGGTGCCTGACAAAAGCTAATCTCCAAAATGACTGGACCTATTATAACGATAGTTCAACTAGCAGATAGCTGAGGTTATAAGGTGTAACTTAAGCTTTTTTTATTTCAGAAAAACTATGGGTCATGCACAAAAAAATACTATGTATTTACTAATTTTTGGAGAGGGTCAAGCTGCGGGCGCAGTAGTATTATAATATTTGATACATTTGTGGACACAGAAAAACATAACGTTGAAAATAACTTTTCGAGTGAATACTTTTTAAGTAGTACTGCAGTAGATCTGCAAGGTATTTTCTCTTACACAAAAAATCTACTAAACTACTACTAAATGCAAAGTTTAGCCAACGACTGAAATCGTGTGATGTGAACCATTTTACACACAGAATATATATTGATTTTCTGTCTGAATTGTTTAAGTGTACGATAGAGTTAATAGAGTTTGACCAAATATAAACTTGACTTAATAACTTAGATTGTTAAGAATTGTAATTAATCAGGTCTATGCACAGTAATAACAATATTGTTAGTGTGACATGTCTTATTAAAACGATAGTTGATAAAAAGATGATGATGCCATTGAGGGTTTCGTGAGGAAAGCGATCCACATGCGTCAACTCATTAACACTATGCTTCCTAGAGACGTAAATATACGTCAGTTTCATTCATAAATCTTTTGTTTTAATTATCACAGTATATGAAGGATTAATGGGTGATGTCTGCGAAGACCGGTCTGTTCTGAATTCTGATGCAAACTCAGAAATGATATATAGCCCATAAGTATGTTAACATAAAAAACCTATGTCCCCTAATAAGTATGTACTGTTGTCTCTTTTTTAATTATATTAAGATATAAAATCCAAATATAGGAAATTATTAAAAAATGGCACGGACCTCCGGAGACTCGAGAGTCTGTGGAGGCTAGTTACAATTTAAAAAAGACAGATGAATATTATATTGAAACACAAAAATCAGAAACTGACCGGCTAAGTGCGAATTGGACTCGCACCGAGAGTTCCGTACAATAAAAAAGCATCTAACATTATTGTTCTAAAGATAAATTAGGTTAAATGACAAACCTAACTTTGCTATTCGATCCCTAGACACTAATATTACACCAACCGCAAATAATGAGTTTATAAAAGTAAATTGGATTTTTGTTACTACATATTTACAATTTTTAGATTAGTTTGCAATTTTTTTTTAAATGTGCTGTAGGACATTTAGTCTTGCCATATTTCATGATTCACCTATGCGTAAAGTACTCTAAAGGGTTTAATTTCCTTGTGAAGTCGCAAAATAAGCGACCTAAATCGTCATATTTGCATTTGATAACATCGACTTACAAGTTTGATTTTATTACAGCATAAATTTACCATAAAAATAAGTATATGATATATATGTCAGCTTGATACCTTTACTCGTTCCTGAGAGGGTATTGACAGACAGACAGCCAGACAGACGGACAACAAACTGATCCTAAAGGTCCCTTTTTACTTTTGAGGCACTGAACCCTAGAAACCACAACAATAATGTAACTGTAGGTAATTTTCTCGTTATGTAAGTCCTTTGTAGATTGTAAAGTATTAACTATGTTTGTTAGCTTGTTTATTTGGTTCTTTGATAACGCTAAGTTTAAAACTTATTTGCACGCAAAGATCGATTACAGAAGTTTGAATTCCGGCCGGCTGAGTAGATAGATTGATATGTACAAATAATATTTAGAATTAAAAAAAACCTTGTTTGCCCTAATAAGAATCTATTTACTACTCTAAATTTTTCTTTCTTTTATTTGAAAGCTCCATTGCTTGTAGTAGTATTGAAATTAACTTGGCAGCTAGCTTTCGTTGTAATTAAAAGTTTAAACACTACTTTTATCATCTCATTTTACCAGTGGCCAGCCGCGTATAAATGTACGAGGTCGACTAATAGATCGGTAAACACAGTACGCAGCCGTAGCGTGTGTTACAGAAAATTGAACTGTAGTGCTTTTTAAATAGGACTATATTTTTCACCGACTTCCAAAAAAGCGGAGGTTCTCTGTTCTGTATGTATTTTTTTGTATATGTTTATGGATATATTCGTCGATTGTGAACCGATTTTGATAATTCTTTTTTTAGTTTGAAGAGTACTTTCCCGAACCGTTAAAATTTCATCGAAATTAGTTTAGCAGTTTATGAGTTATACCCCAATTACTCAAACTGTTACGCCTACCTTGATGATATTGTCATTGGCAGTGAATAGGCAAAGGTCCTGTCTTTTAAGTGACTTTATAAAAAGTATCCCCAAATACTTTTTATAAACAGTAGTCTTTGGGGATGATTAGAAGAGATATATTTTTTGGGTATTGGATGTTGTGATGTGTTGATTTGATTGTATATATGCCTCCAGTGGCACACGGATTCATACTGTGGAGGTCCGTGTGAGGTAACGTTACTATCATATAATTTTCAATTTACTAATATTATTATATTTTTCGAAGAATCAGTATAATTATTGTCTATTAAGATTATTAAATCCATCCTCGTGGACGGATTCGATATGTAAATTATGGATTCTTATGGCGCTTGCTAAAGGACCTTTTATTGTTTTACGATTCTGTAACTTTTGAACTCTATCTACATGAACAAACTGCCAAAAATTGTATTTAGTAAAAAAATGGAAGTCGGTTAATTTTTTGGTAATTTTTTTTTCCATAATTTTTAGTGAGTCTAGCTACTTACTGGATCGATTGTCATTCACTGTTAAGGATGATATCATCAAGATAGGCGTATTTGTTAACACTTTTCAGTTTTTGGAATTTTAGTTAACTCAAAGCCTGCTTAACCGAATTTGATGAAATTTAAATTGGACTACCTCGGAAGTGACATCATGGCAAGGACCAACAGGCAAACGTCACAAAGGTAGACCTTACGCGCGCTGGGAAGACGATATTAAGAAAATAGCTGGATCAAAATTGAAGCAAAATAGCTCAAGATCGTGAGAAATGGCAATCCTTGGAAGAGGCCTTCATCTGAAAGGGGTTCCTAACTAAACAGAAAATTGTAATGTATCATGTATGGCAAAGTTCCTCAATTATTTTCATTAACAAGCTACAACAAGAAGTTATAAATAGGTGAGCATCTTTGCAAATTAATCTTAGTTCATCTTCATTATTGTAACACTCATTCTGTTAGGAAATAAAAGGCTATTTTATTACCTCGGCAGTATACTCTACCAACCAAAGAAAAAATATTGAGAATCGGTCCACAAATGTGAGGGAGCAATCGGTTACCATACACACCAAAAAAATACACACGAATATATAACCTCCTTCTTTTTTGAAGTCGATTAAAAAACGAACGATCCAATATATGAAAACTTCAACCACCACCGCCAATATGACTTGAATTGAATTTACTCTATGTACAACCATTTCCCATCTTAAATAATTGTATATCCTCCACAAGTTACCTTTTAAAATTTAAAATAAAGTGACTGTTTAGGAAGTAGTTATATATTTTCATATATACTCGTCTTTTAAGAAAGTAGGACAAGGCTAGTTTTATCGTTTATTTTGCTTCGAGCCCCAGTCACCTTCTGCGCATCGTAGGCCCGCAGATTTATAGATCGCTCAGGTGTGAACACGTAGTAAGCATTGGAGAGGAAAATCATGGTCGCCGGGTAGCGCTGTAATTTGTTCAGAGTTACAAGATTGTCACTTTCAGTTATCTTTTACTATGATTACTGGTCTTTCAAAGTTGATTTAGTTGTTATTATATAAATATCATTTTTTATGTCACGTTGCGTATTTGTGTAACTGTGTGTTACTACTGGGACTTGAGCCTTCCTCTCTGAGAGAGGGGTTGGGCTATAATCCACCACGCGGGCCAAGTGCGGATTGGTGAATAGGTTAGTGGCCAACCCATGTCGAAGTTTTCAGGCCGAGCGAAGGCCTTCGACATAGCGTAACGATTATTGTACTAAGACAAACAACCGGGACCGACGGCTTAACGTGCCCTCTGAAGCACGGATGCGCTCAGTTGAATAATGCCACTAGCGGTCACCCATCCAAGTCCTGACCGCGGCAAGCGTTGCTTAACTTGTTGATCAGTTAAGATCGCCGAGTCAAGCTCCGCTACGAGCGCTTCGTGTTGTGTATGTGTCGCATTGTGTAACTATATTTAGTACTAATTGTATATCGTTGTTATTTTTTATTTTTTTATTTTATTAGTAATTTTAATATATTTATCCATCCTAAGCTTGTTTGGTTGAGTTGACATTGTGTATTTGTGGAACTATATTTAGTACTAATTGTATATCTTAGTCACATTTTTATACTTTAGTGATTTTAATAGATTTATCCATCATAAGCTTGTTTGGTTGAGATTTCTTAGTGATAAAACCGCATATTTTGATGTTCATATTGTTGTTCATTTGTATATTGTTTGTATCTTTGTTTTGTTTCAATGGTTTTAGTAGTTCTGTTATGCTTGAGTAACCGACTTATGGTTCAGTGGCAGCAATGCAGTATGTATGGGACTGAAGCCAAGTTCGAGTTTATGAAACGCAATTCGAGCGGTGTATGCTTGCGGAACACGAACGCCGTGCTTCGCTCGGTAAATGCAAAAGTTTAGATGGATGAATGTTTGTTACTTCTTCACAGCCGAACAGTTGGATGGATTTGGATGAAATTTAGTAGGTTAGGTTAGGTTAGAATACTGATGTCCGGAGGGAGGCGACCCCTGTGTGCCACCAGTGCGGCTGCGCGGAAGAAACCGCGCAGCACGTGCTGGAAGTTTGCCCAGGGGCTGTCGAGGCGCGGCAGTCCCTGGTTGCAGTCGTGGGGGCGGACCTCTCCTTGTCAACCATCTTAACAAAGATGGTCGACGACGAGAGGTCATGGGAGGCGATGGTCTCTTTCTGCGAGGTCGTGATGTTGCAGAGAGAGGCCGAGGAGCGAGAGAGGGAGATAGATCCCGTCTCTCTCCCGCTCCGGAGAGCGCGGACACGGAGGCGAGCCGATCGGGCTCGCACTCCGTCTCCGCTCAGAGAACCTTTGGTATCGGCTGTGGGGACAGCCGGTGCCCCCAATTAGGGTTAGGTCCTCACATGTGATGGCCCGCGTGTTCCGGGGCATCCCACGAGGTGGTAATGGGGAGGGCTTTTTACACCCTCCCCAGAGGCTGGGCCTGCGTAGGCGGGCAGCGACGTCGGTGGGGGCTGTGGTGAATACGAATGGTCCCACGGTTCCCGCCACCAGTCGATGACGATGGAACACCGCAGAGGTTTGGTGGGTATTCTGCCCTTCTGGCGGAGACTCCCACACGCGCACCAGCTCTACCCCTTGGGCTGGTGGTCAGGATATAAAATCTTCCTCTGCGTAAAAAAAAAAAAAAAAGGTTAGAATACTGATAAGACCTTATTTATTTTTAATATTTTATATCTGTATTTTCCTGATCCTGTTGGTGTGAGGATAGACCTTCCTATATATATATATATATATATATATATATATATATAATATATATATACCACTCTCGTAGCCATATTATTATCTATTTATAACGTAGTTACGTAGGCTTAACTGCTTGCAACACACACGTGTTGCCAAACTCTGCTGCACGACTGCCCGCGCCTTCGTTTGCGTAGTAGGCTCGGCCTTCGATCTCGCCATAACCTCCCATCTTTATTCTTAATTTTATTCTACTGTAAGAACCTTCTACTAAGTATTAGAAAACATTTGAAGAATTAATGAAATTGGTAAAACCGTTCTCAAGTTAAAGCGTGACTAGAAGAAATAGGGGTTCATTTATATATATAATATATATATAGACATTTTTTTTAAATTTGGTCACATTAACAATGTGCCATTTTACCTATACACCGCAACACACACTAAAAGCCTGAGCGGGTCGGGTCGTGCGCAGGAGCGGCGCGGGAGCGACGCCCGTCGCTTGCAACTACAGACAGAGCGCGGGTAAGCGGGTGAGAAGCGGGCATTATTTTTCGTAATACAGGCGTTCCCCGAAAGGTACTCACATTGGCGCGTGCACGGGTCGCCTGTCGGTAGTGTATTTTGTGATAATTTACAAAAAAATACTTTGGTTTTGGTATGGTTCTCAATGAAAAAATAATTGAATGTGTTTGTACACATTCAACAGTAACAACATAGTTGTTACTGTCGTTAGCACACCATCGCCACAAATCCACAGTACCGAAACCGCAGTAGCTCCACCATATCTTGTTCGTTGGCTAGCGAAACAGAAGCAAAACTTCCCGATCTAACTTACAGATTTAATTATGGTTTATATCTTTTCTGGCGTCGTTTATTCGAACTGCTCGAAAGCCGGTTACACGCCGCACTCAGTCCGCCATTTTGTTATTGTGTCGCGTATGTTTCGCACTTTTTTTTTCTATTGCAGTCTGGTAGTCTACGAGTTTTATAGAGCGAAAGGCGTTTTTGGTAAAATGCAGATTAATTTTGAAGAAAATCTTATCCAAGTGTTCTGAAATAAAGCAAATGTATATAAATATAACACAATAACATCACTCACACTGACGAGAAATCGAGAGGGAATTAAATAAAGACATTTACATGTTACGGATATTATACATAAAATAATAAGTAATAAGATTATAATTTATTCGTAAGATACCATGTTAACATTGACTAGTGTAAGGCTCCACTACTCAAATCGCGACGGTAAGTAGTAGTGTTTTGCAGACGAATACGAACAGCGGATTAAATTATTGTTTCGCGACGAACGTGTGATAAAGGCTTTTCATACCACCTGCTCGAAAATGTTCTATTACATCGCAATCTCTACGTAAAGCAAGGCATTACATACGCGGGGCTGTAAAGTTGTATGAAACTTCCTGGGGAGTAAAGTGATTTGGATTTGGAACGTTAATTGTAGGAATACTCTTAGTACGGAGACAGCATACAGAAAAAAAATAAAAAAAGGCGCGAAAAGGTTTCACTATAAGAAGTGCGTTCGAATAGCCCTAAGTTGGCGAAAATAACGCTAAAAATGCTCACAAGGGCGTTCGAATTGGGAATCTATGGATGAAAATGTCGTTAATGACTCTTTTTGTTCAGTGTTTGAAAAGTTAAAATAGAGTTATTTTTGCCACTTGACGAACGCTTTAACAAAAGAGCCACCAATGAGCAACGCTACCAATGAATGTCCTTATTGCTAAACGAACGCACAATTGTTGTGCGCCGGTTGCTATGGGATACGCACGGCCCCTCTCTGCGCATGCGTTAGCATCTATACTAGTTTGTGTTGTAATTCAAGGTCATAGTTGAAGTCGTACATAATACTATATATTGGTTGAAATTCAAATATATTATTATTTCCAACGTGGTGCATGTAACTGTACCGAAATATCGGGAGCTCCAAAAGCAACTAAATCGTGGTCTACATCTCGTGAACGTACTAATTATAACTTAGTTAACAACCGCAAAAGTCTAGAACAGTGTTTTTCATAAAATGTTCCTTCCAAAAATATTACTCTGTCCCTCTATAACGGTACGAATGTGTCCAATATGAATATTAACTATTAATGTATTTTACTTTTAACTATATAACTGCTATTTTACAGCTCTGAGTTTTTATTGTCTCGCAGTAGGTATGAAAAGTAGAGTATGCACCTCGAGGATAAAGCCTGTATTCGTCTTGGGCGGCTTTAACCTCTCGCTTCACTCAGGACTCTACCTAACTCCCTCGCTGCGCTCAGGGATTAACCCAAGCGTCCCCGTTACACTCAGGGTTCAATATTCCGCCCATGACGTAAAACACTGCTTTTGTCCCTTGGTGCATAATCTACTATTAAACAATAGTGATTTGTGCAACAAGAGATCAAAGTCGTTTTTTTCAAACTCAAAACTCAAAAGTCAAAACTTTGCGCTCGTGTAGCATACATAACTTTTCACTTTAGCAGCACTTTAGGAGGTGAAATAATAAACAGGAATAGATTAAAATAACTGTTTATTGTGAATCAAAATAATTAACATTTTAGGTAGAGGTAGCAATTCAATAAAATGGAACATTATAAAGTTAAAAGTAAAATAACTGCAATTCTGTTTAGTTAAAAGTAATTTAATATCAGTTTTATTTGCAGTAAATACTTATTTTCGTTTAAATACAACAATAAGTTAAAAAATAAATAACATTAATAGACATAATTAACTTTTTACAAAATTTCTTAAGTTAGTACGAAATTCCGAACGTGTTTGTCTTTGAGGTCGATTCAAAATCGGTACTTCGAAAGGACTGGTCTTTCTATCTCTTTCTTTCTAATGGCGGGAAAGAGATAGAGTGTGAATGTTTCGAATTGTATGATTAACCCAAGGCTGAATAAGATATTCACGGCTATCTGAAAAAAAAAAGTTACTTTGTCTCACTCAGTGAGCAAAATCGCATTTTGCTCTCTGATTTCAGGCAGCAAAACCTACATGTTTGAGTTAATGAAGTGAAAATACTTTTCAGCATAACTCATCGATATTAATCTAAGTTTATGAAGTTTCGAATTTTAAAACAAGATGCATCAATATGGTATAGATGAAAAATGGTTATGCGTGTTCTTAAATAAAATACGAAAACACGTTGATTTGACATCTTTCTACTCGTACTTTTCTGGAGTAATTTAAAGATAAAGGATATTATTATGTAACATTTCAGTACTATGACATATATTTTATGAACACAAACATTTTTATATTTATAGAGATCATATTTCCTAAGTTGTATACAGTATCCTAATAAGATCGCGCTCGAGTTTCCACATCATTATTTTTCTATGTTTTTACTTTCCAAATATCCTGCACAATTGTGCGCAAAAGAAAAACAACAACCGGAAACAGAAGCCGGGGAATATAACATTATTCATTTCAATTTCGCTCTTGCCTTTACGACATTTTTGTGCCACACTCCCCATGTACCATGAATAATGCTAAAAACGAAAAACTGAATGTTTAAACCTCCATGTGCAAGTGGAACCAATTACGAACTGTGTTTGAATATAAAACTATGACAATTTGCGTAAACAATTTCGCTGAAGCGCTGCCAAAACCTGCAGCCGCGTCGGATATTAACAAAGGTCGCGTAGCGAACGTCGGTTCCCTAAGCGCTAGAATATTTTCCAAATACTAGCTACTCGATATTGGCAGTGCGAAGCGTAGGTTTACTAAAAAGTGGGTCGGAAATGGGTAGGATGGTGGCAATGTCACCCACCGCAATATAAACGGGGTTCGAACTACATCGTCTGTAAACATTCACTTGCAGACCTCAAAGTGCATCTTGTGGCGCTTTTTCATTGCTTTAAAGCGCTCGCTTACAGTGTCATTTTTCAACGCCCCACAGCCAAATGGAACAGCTTAATAGATAATAGGAAAGGAACCGCACGGAGTAAGCCAATTCGTTTTAAAATATGTTAGACATGTAGCCATTTTCGGAAATATTTCACGTCTGCATAACAGTTGCATAACAAAGCTATTCCTATGTCAACGATTTTTTTATATTCAATCACACTGATATCATAAATGTAAAAGTTGGTGAGTGAGTGAGTGAGCGATGGCCATAATGTTCGTTATGTTTGTTTGTTTGCTAGCTAACTAGCAGACCAAACAAATAAAATATGCTATAATTAACTTATTTCATTATTTTTATTACTAAAAATAAAGACGAGTCTGAGGAACGTGTGTTACCAGTGATGACATATGGCACTGAAACGTGGTTTCTAACTATGGGCCTCATAAGCAAGCTCAAAGTCGCTCAACGAGCTATGGAGAGGGCTATGCTCGGAGTTTCTCTGTGATCGAATTAGAAATGAGAAGAAACACCGACATAGTCCAGAAGATAAGCCAGTTGAAGTGGCAGTGGGCAGGCCACCACATAGCACGCAGAACAGATGGCCGTTGAGGCCGGAAGGTTCTGGAGACCACGAACCGGCAAGCACAGCGTAGGTCATCCACCAACAAGGTGGACTGACCTGACAAAGGTAGCAGGACGACGTTTGATGTAGGCCGCTTCCAACCGGTCCTTTTGGAAATATGTGGGGGAGGATTATGTTTAGCAGTAGACATCCTGAGATGATGATGATGATTCCAAAACATGATGAATTGGAATACACACACATTACACTTCTTAGCCCAGGCAATTGTTTTGACATAATTTATCATCTTTGAGCAGAACTACGATGCGCAGGTAGTTTATAAATAAATACCTTTACCTACATTATATTACGTTATTTCGCATATGTAACACATAGCTCCTGATTTGCTTTTACACAAATTGATTACGTATTTAAATAAAGGCTCGTCGCTGTGGGATATGCATAAATACGTACCATAATCGTCAAGCTATGCATATACATGTAGGCATGTATGTGTACATGTTATCACGAGATGTTGTTAAAGCTACATGCATACATTTGATTATGTATGTAAAATCTGCTCGCGACACGAATTACAGCAGGTGTTTGTGGATAATACGTCAGTAGTTGTAATATATTCATTTAATAGGATATTTTTGCGATTAACCTGTATTTTTTGATAAAGCTCGTAGCGACCCGCTTAACCGACCCGCTTTCTTTGCAGCTCATTGTAGTTTAGATAAAGATTTATCTCCTTTGAATAGAGATTGCGCTTATCGATCTATTGTTCGGACTGATTTTGCTGTTTCAGCGTTAAGAAGTAAGAAAAATAAAACACTTTAACTTTCTAAACTAAAGTCTGATCATAACACTATTATGTCCGTAGAGTCATTTGCAATTTCAGAGGCCTTGTCATATGTGACCACTTTGAACTCGAGATAAGTTGTGATTCTAAGTGATAACCGTAGTGTTTTGCAGCATATCGCTCGATGTGCCTCTAGTCCACGAGGTGCTTCGGTAGCGTATGCAATTGTAAAAAAGGTGTTATCTCTTGTAAACAGTGGAGTCGAGCTGAAGTTGCAATGGATTCCTTCACATGTAGGCATAAGAGGTAATGAGGAGGTTGATATGTTAGCAAAACAAGCTGGTACTATAGGTGTAGAAACTTATATTATACCGGAATACACTGAGATACTAATTAAATATAGATACAAAATTTATGAGAAATGGAAACAAACATTTAATGAAAAATCACTAACAAAAGGCATTTGAGAACTATACAATATGAACCTCCTCGTATACCCTGGTTTGCAAGTAGCAAGCTACGAAGATGTTATGTTGTAATGGCTCATAGGTTGCGGTCCGGACATGTCCCACTAAATAAATGTAAACACCTTATGAGAGTGGCAGATTCACCTAATTATGAGATATGCGGAACCATTGAAGACATCCAGCAGCTTCTAGTGGAATGTGTACGGACCCAACCGATGAGATCACGAATGATACATCAATACGGGCTTAATCCAGTTGATGTGGGGGTGCTGCAGAGTGTTTTAGCCGATCCATTAAGTGAAACTACTGTGTGTAATATTGTGGGTTCATTTTTATACATATAGTATAAAAATGAACCCCTATTTATCCTGGTCACGCTATAACATGAGAACGGCTATACCGATTTTATTCATCTTTTTCTAAAATGTTTACTAATACTTCGTAGAAGGTAAAATGGGAGGTTATGGTGAATCTGAAGGCCGAGCCTAATACGCGAACGAAGTCGCGGGCAGCCGCTAGACATTTATACAGCTGAAATTATAGTATGTACAAAAAAAACATTTTTGGAACTTTATCGTGCTTTTTATATATTATATTTTCAAATCTATACAAATAAATTTAAGTGTCGAACAGCTTTTTACTTAATCTATATATTCACTACCACTACTCATCAAAAGTGTTTGCCTATCTGTTTGTTCTAGCTAATCTAACAAACGGTTGGATCTATTTTGACGAGATTTTAATAGCAAGAACTTTCAAAAATATATACCTACTTAGCTGATGTTTTTAGGAGTAACTTAGGCTACTTGTGAAACCGCGCGCACTCCTATAAAAAATTGTATATTATTATATTGATTTTGTCAATAAAGTGTTTACTATTGGTACTGTCATAGGAACCAGCTTTAACCAGAGCGGTTTTATTGTATTATTTTCATGATATTAGTAGATCACTGTGGTGTGGCTTAAGTGCACCCCATAAATGTAAAATTTGTGTGAAGTGTCTTAAATTGCTGCTTGTAGATTGGCCAATTCATTTCGTGGCTCGCGCAAACACCAACGTAATCTAAAGCTGTGCTGATGCTATGCAAAAGCACGATCTTTTCAAAGCTTTTAGCTCTTTAGTTTAACGTTTTGTTTAGTGTACACTTTATATGACTTTGAAGCTTTTTAGTTGTGGGTACAAGTATCAATGTTTCCGCTTTGAATTAAAGGTCGTGCTAGTTTTAGTTCTAATGATATAAATAGACATTGGTATTTAAAAAGCTAGCATGGTCTTGAGTATGTGCAAGTGCTTATGCAGTTGGTTTATTTAGATAATTATATGTTGGCGTGCATGTTTGTGTGTTATGTATGTGATGTATTGCATATGTGACTACATGTGCATACGTGAATATATGCGAAGGCATGCATGCGTATGGGTGCATGCATGTGTGACTGAACTGGAATAACACTTAGGTACTTACTGTCTGTTTTCAAAAAATATATCGAAGCCACTAGCATTTTTAAGTTATCGACCATTACGTACCTACTTACAACATTACTTAAAATTACAATTAAACATCTTTTATTTTTGCCTATTATGCATTTGTGTTGCATCAAATTAATAAAACTCAGAAATAAAGAAAATTTATATAGTACTAGCGACTGGCTACGTCTTCTTTCGCGTAGTAGGCTCGGCCTCTCCATAACCTCCCATCTTTTCTTGGTTTTCTTTCATAAAAACTTTTTCCTGACAATAATTAACACAACAAAAAATAATTCTATAAATGCTAAAGCAATATTTTCTTATTGTTATATGAAAACGCTACATTTTAGATGTTGTATACTCATAAAAGGTAACATTTCAGACTGCATTAACTGATATTATCTTCACATAAACTGATATAAATATATACTGAAAAGATAAGAGATTTGCAGACATTCGACATCCACAAAAACTCTTGATATCAATACCGAATCACAAAAGATTTCATCACAATGGCCTGCTGGATGAACAGAGAGCCTTTCGAAAATATTAAATTTCTTTGATTTTGTATCAAAAGAAAAATCATAAAGGGATCAGTGTAGGCTATCTTCAGTACGAAATAATATTTTTTGCCGTGATATTTGTTACTATGATTTTTGGCGCAATATGTATAAGTTCAAAGTGTAGCAGAGTCAAATCATTGAAATGCTGCTGGGCTCATTACGTCTTTGAAATTATCAACAATCAATCTTTTCTATCATGGTAAATAAGAATGGCAAATATAAGAAAAAATATTTTTTGCATACTGTCGAGGCCGTAGCACAAACATTTTGCGAAAAAGTATTCGTATGGCTTTTAGTCAACGTGTCAAGCTTCGACATACAAACTATGAGTAATCTGTATCACAGTTCCCCTAGATTAACTGAGCTCACAGAGGGAAAATTCAAGTTGACTGTAAAAACATTTTGATAAGCTTATTAAAAGCTTATTATAAAGTCCGACATTATATAGAAGACAAAGATGCTTGGAATACTCCACTTCTGGCAAGCTGTCATTCTGCCACCCATAACATGTAATATTAGTATTACATAAGTAGAAACATTGTAAACATCTATAAAAAAAGAATGGCCCCGAGTTTCTTGCCGCTTATTCTCGGTAGGCTCTATATAATTTGGAACGCGGCGGTAGAGTCTTTAAAGTACATTATAATGAAAAATTGACGTTCATAAGTGCGTCTTTGATGCCTAAATTGAATAAATTATGTAGATTTTGACTTTAACTTTGAGATTAATGACAGTTTGTACTGTTTCACGTGAACGATACGTTACGTTACATGTAGTTTTGTGCTAGGCCCACAGGTAACGATACATGTGTGTACTGGGCTTGTTAGTAAAGTTATATATAACACGCATGCCCTTAAAACTTAGATCGTCATATAATGCTCTATACTGAAGTTTTGCGAGGAAATGCAATGGGCTCATAACAATGATTTTTGAATCACATGCGCCCAACAATTTGACTTAGAACGTAGAAACACGTTCACGCCCTTACACTAGGGTTCTATGTGTAACAAAGGATGCATGGACGCACACGTGCATTTACACACAACCAAATTGCGCTACTACTTGCCACTCTACCTAAATTACATGACACACTATCTGTACCATGATAGTTCAAAAGTACGAACATTGTGCGCATGGTACCGACTTCGACAAGTTATTTGAAATTTTTTGGTGTTGGAGTGTGATCCATTTTTGGTAAACATTTTTTTTTCACAATTTTTAGTGACCTTTGCTACTTACGGGATCGATTGTCATTCACCGTCAATAATGATTTCATCAAGATAGGCGTAGCACTTCTCAGTTGTTGAAGTGTAACTCAAAAACTGCATAACTGAATTTGATGAAATTTAAATAGAATATAGATTTATTCCAGATCATCACAAAACATACACTCACATCGAGTATACATATGGTAAAGATAACAAAGTTATTATACTAAACCTGACACAAAACACTTTTGAACTTTGTAATGTTGTGTGACGTCGGGAATGAGACCCGCTAAGCATATGCAAGGGTTGTAACGTTAGTGCTGGTTTTCAGTCGGAACTCATGATCGACTTCACGAACTACCTTGGATATATATCTACTCTCCCAAAACTAAAAATAATTTTCAGAGTTGGTCCACAAATATGGGAGAAAATGGTATTACACAAAACATATAATCGAACATACAACCTCCTCCCTTTTTGAAGTCGATTAAAAAGTGAATAATATCTTCTTATACATTATTCTAGAGTGGCACTTACACAAAATGGAATGGAATCTTACGCAAGAGGCCAAGAAGAGAGTAGGTAAGTCGGGTGTCATCGTTACTTACAAGATTCATATCCTGCATCTTTTTACTATCGACCAACCGGACTTTTACATACCACAATCAGCCCATACCACACTCGAGCCTTATCTACTATTAGAGAGAGGAGTTGGGCCATAATTCAGTTCAGTGGCCAACCCATGTCGAAGTATGTGTTTTAATTATTTTTTATCTCGATTTCAATCGAGACGGAGGATGGTTCTTACCACATGCTTGGAAGCCTTGCCTTCATGGAGCTCATTCTGATGCAAATGATGTGTCTGGTGCAGACGTAGTGAGCTCTTTTTGCTGGGACGTCTCCTCACACACCAGCAGGCGCTTCACCAGCGACGACGATCAAGAGGGTTCACACCAAGACGCGCCGACCCAACATAATGTATCCCGCCCCCCGCACCAACCTCTAACATCACGAGCGCTACGAGCGGCCGCCCGCAGTGCTAAGCGAGACGTCATCGACGCGGGCGTCCCGATCACTCCTTGAAAAAGGCCACCGAATGTGGTCGAAACTATAGTCGGACCTATCCGATAAATATTACGTGAGTAATCCCGTATTTTATTAATAATGATTGAAAACCACGTTAGTTTTTATAACAAAGTCACCATTTTGATTTACTTAAAAGCATTAGAGAACATCCAAATTTTTCGTTGTTATTGCAAAAGTGAAATTGTATAAAACAAAAATATATACGCGCACAAGTCTGAACTGTAAAGGATCTATTATGCTGCAAAAATTGAAATCCCATGACAACAACCTAATACAAGTGTAAAAAGATACATCTAATGTTGACAGGGTTATGTCATGCATTTACTTTAGTATGTAACATTCATTGCTCGACTATAGAATAAGATTGTATGTTGAAAATCTATTGTCAAGTAATAAGTTCTCGCATTTATAAACAAGTAGTCACTTGTTTATAAATGCGAGAATTAATTATATTATATTTTATTATTAAATATATTATAATTATATATATATATATATATATATATTATAGAGAATAGCATGCAAAAACACAAGTTGTAATGAGAGTGTATCTGCCGACAAACTGTTCTGCAGTTTGGCACAATTTAGAATAAGGTAATAAAAATGTATGCTTATTGAAAAATAAAAACAAAAATAAAAAAATAAAAAAAATAGCATACTTAAAACATAATACTTACTATTTATACTAATAATGGAGTATTTTCAACTAATATAAGTCAATATAGGTAAATAACCTTTTACAATTCTACCATGTTTCGTCTAAAATCAACCCACACAAATTTTGTCGTGTCATTTACGTATTATAAATAAATGTATATAAAAACTCTCAAAGTTTGATTTGTTTCAGTCCAGTTTTCATCGACTTACAGTTATAATGATTAATACTCTTTGTACAAATAACTTTATTGTTTTGACGTTCGGAACTAATTTAATTTTACAACTTCATTTATCAGCGCTATCTAGAATAAGCATTAATATTCGGACGTTTGAATTTGACCGTATACAAACTTTATTTATTTTATCATATTAATATTATAAGGTGTATGTGTTTGTATATTTGTTATTAATCCAAAAAAAAATATGAAACTTATGCTACATCATCGCTTGGAACTTGGAATATTTTCCCTATAAGCGAACTTTTTATCTATGATTAAGCATAACTCAAATAGTTTGCAGCTGGCTGTGAAGAAATTTTTGATTAAATTGGAGATACTATAACTTACCGATGTAACAAAAATAATCATCACTCTGAAATCTCTCAATTGGACCAGTCACAAGTTAGGCGTTTACATACGAGTACATATAAAATAAATGATAAAGATAATAATTATCGCACTTACTTGAGTACCTCCTTCTTTTTATAAGTCGGAAAAAGCAAAGTGAAATCCAACTTTTTATAAAAGAAGTAAAACGCCACAAGTCGTCATTCCCTTAATTTCTGCAATGGCATTGCCAAATGGTCTCAGCTTCGAGCAATCGCCCATAACATAAACTTTTCCCGTTCGGCCGATTTCATGGTGAACGAATTTTCAATTTCTATGACATGGAAACATCGAACGAATGCTCTATCTGACCTCCAAGTTTTTCGTGTCACTGCTTTTTCTTTCAGTGACATTGATTGGAAAGGGTAGAGAACGGGCAGAACTTTGTAAGGCCTAATGAAACGCTTTGATAAGCGAAAATCACGTCATTGAACTATTTGGTATGTGATGAGTTTAAACTAATGTATAAGACTAGCAACATTTTTGTTATGTTTTGTAAAGTATTAATTTCTTAAAACATGTATATAGACATTTCATGACATTGTTCTCATCGTGAGGTTTAAATGAGATAAAGTAGTAATAGTTATTTGTTATACAAGAGTGCAAAGTTGCTTTTTAACCGCGTGCTCAATTTGATGACCGAGCAAGATGGATTCGATGGATCTTAAGAGGATTGCATAGCTAGTACTTTCCGTACTAAAAGAGAAAACTCTTTTCTACCTCTTAACATTGTCCGATTTTAGTGATTTTTTTTCACGGAATCATCACATTGTTTACTATACCAGTACGTTTTATTTTTTCAATATTTCAAGGTAATATAAATTTTCTATTTTAGAATTAATAAAAACTGAAAAAATCATAACGTACGGGCATAGTAAACAATGTGATGATTTCATGAAAAAAAAACACTGAAATCGGACAATGTTAAGAGGTAGAAAAGAGTTTTCTCTTTTAGTACGGAAAGTACTAGCTATGCAATCCTCTTAAAATTTGAATTTTGAGCCTTAACGAGGAAATCAAAAGAGCACGAGGTGAAAAATCTTTGCACTTGAGTGCAACACGTAACTTTTCATCCCACCACAGCGAAAAAATTACTAAATAAAAAAAACATATACAATCACAAGATACTTTTATTTCAGTTTAAGTATTAACTACTACATTATGAAAGGTAAGTATTACAGAATAATCTTCAATTTATAATAAATAATACTTAACACACATAATTAGTTCTTAACATTATAGCAATATGACGAGAAAAGAAAATGGCGAGCCAAAGTTAAATAAAAAGTACGCAAGGAGGTTCCAAGTCTGAGTTTTTAACAAACTAAAAAAGGTTTTATGATAAATTGTGCACCATGGAGGTAGAAGTAAATAGGTTTATTGATGTTTTAAAATTCACAAACTTAGTAAATGCGATGTTTTAAATTTAATTTACTTTATCCTCTAGAGGATAAAACGGCTTTTGCACTCAGATATCGAAGAGCAAAAATACTCTTTCCGAGATGTGGGGATAAAAAAGGTTTTTTATAGGTACTACAAATATAATAACGCGTAAGTCGTACGGCTGATCGTAAGCATCACACCTGCCCATGACAGTTAAAGTGTCACCCAGAGCTTCAACCTGAAGTTTGATACACATACTACTAAAAGACATTGACTTATGGATGATGATGCAGTAATTTCACAGTAGTAGCACAATAATCATGATCAACCCATTACGATTCCAACGTTATCGTGCTGGAACTCGAGCCTTCCTCTCAGAGAGATGAGTTAGGCCATAGTCCACCATGTGGGCCCAGTGCGGCTTGGTGGACAGGCTAGTGGCCAACCCACATCGAAGTTTTCCAGCCGTCCGTAGACCTTCGAGATAGTCTAACATCTATTGATCTAAGACAAACAACCGGGACCGATGGCTTATCGTGCCCTACGAGGCACGGAAGCACACAGTTGAAAAATGCCACTAGTGGTCTCCCATCTAACTCCTGACCACAGCAAGCGTTGCTTAACTTGTTGATAGGTTAAGATCGTCAAGCCAAGCTGCGCTGCGAGCGCTTCGATCAACACAATAATGCATGCACCATAATGCTTTGAGGCAAATATGACTGCGGTGCTTAGTAACCAGGGCGGACTCTATATAGATATTCGCTGACTTTAATAAACATGTACACGCCAGACTCGACCTATTTGCGAATCGATTAGGCAACAATTAGATAACGACTTAACGTAGTAACTGTGACCTAAACACCCCCATTTAGTGTGAGAATAGAACAATATGCTACCAGTGCAATTCGAGAAGCTCTCTGCTTCAGTACGCCGCAGAAGCGTAAGATATGTGCTTGCCAAGAAACCCGGTTAGCTCATTAGTGACGCTAACCCGGGAGTAACTAGCGACAATTAAGCAAGAGTTATTATTGAAACGGTTTATGTAATTGCTGTTGGGATGTTGAATGCCTTTGATAAGATAATACGGGCAGAGGCTCTATCCGTTTACGAATGTTGTGGCTTTTAATATGCAATAAATAATGTTTGTAAGATGTTTGTCTAGTAATGGAATACTTGGTTGAGCTTTGAGTATTTATTTGAATTGTATCATAAAATACCATTAGCTATTATGTATGTGCCTGTGGTTCCACCCACGCGAAACATGCTTATACCACAAGAACATACTCATAGTGTGTTAATCCTAGGTAATATTTGTATATTCCAAAAATGTCAGCGTGAAGAGAAAATAAACACTTCATCATAACGCATAAACTTTCGCATTTATAAGATCACTATGATATGATATCTTTCTCATAAAAAAATTGTTTAAATATCTTTATCGTCTCAGCCGTAGGATGCCCACTGCTGAATGGCCTACATTCACTTCACTTAATATCCACATATATTTCCAAAAGGAGCGGTTTAAACGTCAATTGTATATAATCGAGATTCTCTTTGAAGTTTCAAACAAATTTATCATGTACAAATCGAGTTAGCGGCGTCATCATTTCTAGTTAATATAACGATCGTTCACATTTACGATAAAATCGCTCTAATTTTTACTAAGCGAGCAAGCATAAATCGTGGAAGAAACCTGCATACAAATGGGTTGAATTTAATAATAGCTCTCTAACTGCTGGCCGTAAAATTTGCAGTTGCAAGCCGCGAACCATACGAGCACCGATCAGAATCCTTTGTGTGCTTAATCTATTGATCTAAACCCTGATGTAGGACTTCGTTGCCGGATCGTTTGAAAGTAGTTTTGAAGATTTGGAACACCGGTTAACTGATAACTAGGTATCGAAAAACGTTGTAGCAGCTACCAAGCTAGATTAAAACTTTGTTATTCAATTCTATTTAAATAAGCAAATTTTATTAACAAATCTATATAATGATATAGACGCATTATAAAATGGATTTTCCCATAACAATCAGAAACCTTTGTCTGTTTAATGTATTGCTAAATACCTGTATGGATTTTCCTTTCGAATTAAGTTTAATGATTTTAATACCTTGGTGTTAACAAATAAATATAGGTACCTCCTTTTTCCTGGGAACAAACTAGATTAAAACTGTTTTATTATATTTTACTAATTATAAATCTGATAACATGTAACATGTTATCAGATTTATATAATTCCTTTTACTGATCATAAACCTTTTATCTGCTTAATCTGTTCCTAAGCCCTGATTTCGTTTCACATTGCCGGATCTTTTATTTTGGAAGTACATTCGAAGATTTTAACGACACGGAGTGAACATACCTTTAGATGCGGGTAATCTTTTTGTACCCAACTCACAAGGTACATTAAAATTATGTACATGAAAAAAACTTAGCTATTTTATTTTATTCATTACTTACTAATCTGAATATATAATAACATAGAAGTGTTATAAAATGGAATTTCCTAAGTTAATTGAACATCAGATACTATCTGATATTCAACTAACTTAGAAAATTCCATTCTTACGATTCCATTATCTGATAATTATGGTTTTTCTGTAAGTTCTGTATTTGATAGCAAATTGTGAGGTTTTAAACAAGTTAATAAGTGTTGTATATTGAAAATTATTCTGTCGTTATGTTTGAACTCAAAACGTCTTGGTGGATAGCTTAGAATTTATTTCAACAAAATATTATAATTACATAAAAATGCTACTAAATGACAGACTGTACCACAATAGTTTAGTATTTATTAAACATAATTTATTATACCATGATAGTTTTAAGAATCTAAGTAAATAAAAGAAGCTATGGCTTAAATAACTTCTATACAGATAAATAAATTGAAGTTTCTGTTTATAAAACCAAATTGACAGCTGTTCACTAAATGTATATGCAAGTATATGCAATATTTCATAAACAAAAAAGTTATTAATTTTTTGTCTGTTTGTTCCAGCTAATCTCTTAAACAGCTGGACGACGGTACTTTCACTGGCAGATAATTTACTAGTACCAGGTTTTAGACTTGCGAAGACTAATAAGTCATTCCTAGGAAATTGTGTGCGTTTTTACAATATAATCCCAAAGCACATAACTGAGCTCACAGAGGGCAAATTCAAGTTGACTGTAAAAAACGTTTTAATAAAAAAAGCTTACAAGAAAGTTCAACATTATATAGAAGATAAAGATGCTTGGAATACTCCACTTCTGGCAAGCTGTCTCTTTGCCACCCATAAAATGTAATATTTGTAGTACCTAAGTAGAAACATTGTAAACATCCATATAAAAAGAATGGCCCCGAGTTTCTTGCCGCTTCTTCGCGGTGGGTTCTATATATTTTGGAACGCGGCGGTAGAGTCTTTAAAGTACATTATAATGAAAAGTTGACGTTCATAAGTGCGTCTTTGATGCCTAAATTGAATAAATGATTATGACTTTGACTTTTTGACTTTGACTTTGAGTAGACGGAGTTTTATATAGTTTTTTTTTCTAAAATAAAATTAGACAAAGATACTCCTTATATCCTTATATCGTCTCTTTGCCAGTTAGTTACTTTATCACGCATAAACGGCTGAACGGATTGTAATCAAATTTAGCAAGGTTATAGGTTATTATGCTTTTCATCATCATCATCATCATCGTCATGTATCACTACGCGAGTGAATCTGCAAGGTGCAGATACCCAAATAAAATGACAGCCAGGTTCACCTAATTTGTAGCGACATGCCTACGCTGCCAGAAGCCAAACATTCAAAAAACGGTATGTTTTTCGCATAGTTCAGACGCACAGTTACTGTTACTAAAGGGGAATAAAATACAGTAGGTACCTATATATTACAAAAAAAAATATTTAGTAATATTGCACAATATCCATCTAGCATCTTGAAATAACAATCGCGAATTCTTCAATACTTTGAGCGACCACTACTATATTTATTGTTACCAGAAAGACAGGTAATTTAATAAAATAAAGAACTATCTAGATTTTTTACTGTTGTCGCTACTTTTATTTTTAAACAAATGAAAACTGCGAAAAAGTTATCGTGTTTACAGACGCACGCTTGGTCCTGTCGCGTCTAGTGATTCACCCGCTCAATTACTGAAAAGTTTACTCCTGCACGACCTTAAAAGTGAAGGGTCCTAGTAGAGGCTGATATGTGTGTAATAAACAGGAACATTTGTTCTCTGATCTTGTGTATTTGTGATGTGATTATATGTGTACTCATGCCTTCCGCAACACAAGGTATCTTAGTTCGGGGGTGTGAGTGAGTGCACGTTTATTTAACATTCATTTATTACTCACTAGCAGCTCTCCGCGGTTTCACCCGCGCTGTGATGGATGATGATGATGATGAATCTTATATAGTCTATGTTACTAAGGATGAGTGTAGCTTTCCAATGGTGAAAGAATTTTTGAAATCGGTCCAGTACTTTTTGAGCCAATTCGTTACAAACATACATACAAATCTTTCCTCTTTATAATATTATAGTATAGATTAAATGATGCCATTGATAATTATTCCTTTACATTTCCACATGGGACTCAGGTTTTCCTCTCGAAGAAAGGAGTAGGTATAGGCCAAACGCATTTGGTTGGCGGATAAGCTGCTGGTCAGCCCTAGTGTGGAGCTCTTAGACAATCCTAAAACTACGATAGTACTCCGCCGAATCACGGAAAAAATCAGCTGAAGACACCTCTGAAGCAGTCACTCATCCAAGTAATGACCGCAATAGTAAGGTTTGTTTAACTAAATTGAATACTAACTAACTACTAGGCTAGTTCCGCTTCGAGTGAAATGTACAATTTTACTCGTAGTTATAAAATGGTTCATTATTTGATTTTGTGGTATTTCATAATCTCGTCATCGATAACTGAGTATCGGACGCTAACGAACCTGCGGTCGAAAGCTAGTTTCCAATGTAAAATATAACCTAATTTACAAAATCATAATTTCGACTATTATACATAGCTGTTGGGCATTTTGGCTATTTTAAAGGGTGGAGTTTTGTAATGTCACTTGAAAGGAAATTACTCTTAAAACTGTAGATAGAAAATTTTACTCAAAGAAAACATTCCTTTATTTTTGAAAAGAAAGAAAACTGCTTTCAAAGATTTTCTTATTACACCCGGGAACCGAACCTAATTCTGTAAAAATTACTACCTGTACTTTTATTGCATCGATCGTTAGGGTCAATTATAAGGATACAATCTCTCTAGCAAACTTGATCAATTAAATGAAAGGAAAACCATTTTTCACTATTTTGACCCTTGTTACTTACGGGATCGATTGTCATCCACCGTCGATGATGATATCATCAAGATAAGCGTAACACTTTTCAGTTTTGGATTGTAACTCGAAAACTTCTTGACCTAATTTGATAAAATTTAAATGGGACCTCGAAAGTTATACTCTACTAAACAAACAAATCGCTGTACATACACATAGAAAAACATACAATCGAACATATGACCTCTTCTTTTTTGAAGTTGGTTAAAATATTTATGACGGCAATATATCTTAATTACACTAAAGTATACCTAAATGTTCACATTTTGAATGCATAACTGTTTGTTACCGAATCATGAAAAACGCCTGAATGGATTTGGATAAAATTTTAAGGAAGGACAGAGCAGGTTACTTTAAACTTTTAAAGTTCCAAATAGTTATGGTAAACTGCGCTTGACAGCAGAATAATAACAGCAACATTATCCAAGCATTTTATTTTATTAAAGGTTAGGTATACAAAAAACAACAGAACTATGGAGAGGGCTCGGGCTTTCTCTACGTGATGGAATCAGAAATGTGGAAATCCGTAGATGAACGAAAGTCACCGACTTAGCCCAGAAGATTAACCAGTTAAAGTGGCAGTGGGCAGGACACATAGCACGCAGAAGAGATGGCCGATGGGGCCGAAAGGTTCTAGAGTAAAGACCACGGACCGGCAAGCGCAGCGTAGGTCGTACACCGACAAGGTGGACTGACGACCTGCTAAAGGTAGCAGGACGACGTTGGATGCAAGCCGCTTCCAACCGGTACTTTTGGAAATTTCTGGAGGAGGCCTATGAACAGCAGTGGACGTCCTACGGCTGATGACAAAAAACATTAAAAACAAAAGTAAATATATATAATACTTCTACAGTCGAACGACCCAGACACAATAGAAATTTCAGTGGACAGTCGACTGGTGAGGGGATAAATAGAACGACTTCCTTACAAGCGTTGATTCACGCAGGTTTAGCGCGAAATGCGTGCAGGGATGTCTACATCGCATCTACGAACAAATCTTCGATTGATCTTTTTTGTTGGTAATTGCATTTAAAAACTGCTAACCCCGACGGTAATATTATCCAGTGCCGGCACTTACGTAGTGATCGGCGGTAAGCGTCCTCCGACCCCACTACACTGCCTTTTCCCACTTTTGCCGCCTGTGTATCGCGAAGACGTTCTACTTACTCGGGGCGGCGTGCTCCAAGTACTTTGCTACTAGGTTTATAATGACGCCGCCTATAGAGCTCGAAGATTGGATTCCCGCGTGAACTAGAATATTACGGTTATTATTACATGTTTGCCCAAGTGCCTATTGCCTTGTGTCTATTTTCGGATAATTGATGTTTGTGAGATCTTACGGTCCAGAGAAATATAGTAGTCCTATCCCTAGTAAGCTTTTCATGGATTTACCTACAATGAATTCGTTACAAGGGTGGCATATTCTTATAGAATAGAACCCTATTTAAAATAAATGAAAAGAAAAACCTACACTGAATTTAACTAACAGAATGAGAAATTACGTGTCTTTTTATCGGGCAGGTTGGAAAACGAGTAGCCGTGCGATTTTCTAAGAGCAAACATCGTTGCATCTTTGACTTTGTGAAACAAATGACGAGATGAGAGGGGGAATGGTGGGAAAGGGTAGTCGGGTCTCCGGAACGTCCCATAGACCGACTGACACGCAATAGCAAGTTATATCACTTCACGTCGGTGTTATGTGGGAGTGTGACTTCCCTGGGTGCCAATTCCACTGATTAAATTGCAATCGAACCACAGCTGAACGGTGACTTTTATACGTTTTTTTATTCTGCTATAGATACACAGTCCAGCTGCAGTTGCGTTTCTATTGACGCTAACGATCGATCAAAACTTTATGTTCTGTTAACTCGATAGATCATGAACGCGTTGTTAACTCATATTCGTATATAGTAGTGTCAATTATATACTTATTATAAAGTAGCGTTTACGTTATGTTTATGTGACGCTACAATATAATAATTTGTCTACAGAAAAAGTAGAATGGCTTTTTGCCAAAGTATTGAACGACAACCGAAATCGAACTGCAGTTGCAGCGGTATAGATTGTTGAACGTTGGGAAATAACAGAATTGGCCTCCCGGTCGTGCCGGCCCATTTGGCTGTAACCCCTACAAGGGTTACAACGTCGCACTACTACCAGCGAAAACATACTGTAATAATGAAATTATTGTAAGATGAAACTAACACTAATGATATACTTATGTACTCTCATTATTATATTACTTTGAATCAGATACATACACGAATACGTTACAAAATTTATACGTGTTTGAATACGTTAACAAATTTATGATGACCGTAATTGTTTATGAGTTACATAAAGTTATTTTATTAGAAGTGCTTGTTAAAAACTTGGTTACTTTATTGTTTTTATTTGTGATTATTAAATTAAACGTATAACCATAAACATCTATTTTTCCTTTTTAACCGACTTCAAAAATAGAGGAGGTTTCTCAATTCGTCCGTATATTTTTTTTAATGTTCTTTTTTGTTTGAAGTCAAAGTCAAAGTCAAAATCATTTATTCAATTTAGGCATCAAAGACGCACTTATGAACGTCAATTTTTCATTATAATGTACTTTAAAGCCTACCGCCGCGTTCCAAAATACTTAGAGCCAACCGAGAAGAAGCGGCAAGAAACTCGGGGCCATTCTTTTTACATAGATGTTTTTACAATGTTTTTACTTAGGTACTACAAATATTAGCAACACACTGTGTTGCCTTACAAAAGAAAACATAATAATGGTATCAGTAGGGCAAGACACGCTACACTTTGACATCTTAGTACACGAGTAGATAGATCCTGGAGTGATCAGTCCCAAGCTGTTTTATCCTCCAAGTAATCCGAAATTTTGTAATAACCTTTTTGACAGAGTTTAGTTTTAATAGTAATTTTAAACTTCTATATTATATATAAGTATTGCTATACAGCGGGGCAACTCTGCCAGTGTTCTGGGAACCCTGCCGCACGGTGGTGATCTCGACGGCGTTTTTGTTTTGTAGTAGATACATGTTTGTATATTTTATACATTGTTAAAACATGTATAATAATATCTTATTTTCTATAATTGAAGTGTAATTACTTACGTGTAATAAATTTGAAAAATGTGTTAAATCAAAAACAAGTAAATAAATTTTAAACTTATTAATAGGCAAATCTCGGATAACATTGGGAACTTTATTATAGAATCGTATACATTGTCCCATAAAAGAATGACTTATTCTGTGGAGACGCGTATAGAGACGACGAGTACGCGTTGATAGAGTATAGTTTCATGGTAGTCCCATATAAATTACATCAAATTCGATTAAGCAGTTTTTGAGTTATACTTGATTAACTAAGAAGTGGTTCGCCTACCTTGATGATATCATTATTGTCGGTGTATCCCGTAAGTTGCAAGGTCACTAAGGGCGAACAATTTTTTTTATCAAAAACTAGAACCGACTTCTACTCGTACATTAAAAGTGTAAAATAACTTGTCTAAGTCGGTACCATGCACGCAAAATTGTGATAATATGATACTTTCGAACTATCTCATGGTACCAAATTCAACAAGTTATTTCACACTTTTCAGTGTAGAAATTATAAAGTTTGGTCTCCCTAAGCAGGCGTTAGTGCTTTAAAAATCGCAATATAATAAAAGTTTACTCATTTATTAAGTCGACGATTCGTTTTGGACATGTCCGATGCCCATCCTCAGGTAGTTAAAAGTATATAACGTCGGCTAATAACGTGAGTAAATAAGAAGAATAATTATTAAAAACTTTATTTAATTGTAATAAAACGAATTTACTAAAATATTAGCTAAAAGATGTCGAGATGTGTGGCTGCGATTTCACTAGATTGCTACTACCGGTGTTATGCTCTTTGACATACAAAAACAGCCTTTGAAAAATCCGACTATTTATGGATCGGCTCATAACACGTAACTTAGATGCGTGAAAGTACACAAACCAGCGTCTCCCATAAGGGCCACCATCAATGGTGATAAGTGGGGCAACGTTGGTGTGGATAGCTAAAGAATGTCGAGATGTGTGGCTGCGATTTCACTAGAGTGCTACTATCGGTGTTATGCCCTTTGAGACTTCCACTCTTGGAGCTTTTTGTTACTTGCACTTGTGTCTACACCATTAGACAGGCAAGTTATAATTAATATATTAATAATATAATATATAGTTATATTTTATATAGTATTTTTCCGCGTGACCAGGAGACGTCCACATTTGTGTTTGTGGCACGAGTCGAACTACGCCAGATGACACAGGTACATTGCATCTTTGACAACATCCGTGAAACAACGACGAGATGACAAGGAACGTTGGAAAATCAACCTTGTGTACAATGGTATCTGTTTAATTATTTGACATCGCACGGCAGTTAGCATTTTTCAACCAATCTTGACGAAACATGGTATACGTGTTTATACTATTTGTATATATATTGTCGTTGGTGGTTTCGCGTCGGGGGGGGTTGTTGTTAACCTAAAAGGGGGAAATTTGCTGCGGCGCTATTTACCGACCGATATTGATAAATTTGGTACACACATTAGGTGCCTGACTTTAAAGAGGAATTTCGAATATGAGCATAACTGGTCAAGTTGTTTCCGAGATAATAATATTAATAATAAGACCATGTGCTCGCGTCGTCTACTGTTCGCAGAAGTACTAGTTTATTTTATTGAAGCCAAACTGACATTTTACGTAATAAATGCAAGGGTCATAGATGTAACTTAATATTGTAGAAACTATTATATTCCATCTAGCTCGAAGATGTTACAAATTGATCTAACTTCCATGATTGACTCGAATGCCCCTTAATTGCTGAATTAGAGCCAACTTGTTCTCTAAACCCGCTATATCCAAAGATAGCCTGGTAATTGCTTTACAACTACACATGAAAGGAAACTTCAATTTGAAACAAGGCTATATTAGGTACGATTACATGAACTGTTGAAGGTTCTGGTAGGAACACATTATTAATTTTAAAGGATAATTTTTACGATTAACATTTTTTATAAATGTAACTATAGCTATGCAAGATCATATTTTGTAATATATTTGTTGACTCCGTGAAGAGACGGAGATAATAGTTAATTGTTACGCAAGCTAAGGCTGCACAGTTAATTTTTGGTGCAAGTATTCGTATCGAAACCTGAGCGTAGCGAGGGTTTCAAAGGTACGAAAAGCAAAATAACTTTGCTGTCAAGTGAAACACACAATTATTCACCTCACTACAGCGAGGAAAACGGTAGGTGTAAATATAGAATATTAGATTCATAGTGAAATACTTTGAATGCAGCTTTACTGTACATTCGCTGAAGCGTTTTAAATTTGACTGCCATAGCAAATGGTTGTAAAAACAATGTTGAAAGTATTCCTTTTTACGAATATCATTAGGAAAACCACCGATCTGAGCGCGTTTCTTATTGAAACGCAAATCGATTCCGTTCACAGTCTCACCGAATATGGAAAAGGATAGGGCTCGAATTGAAATTGAAGAATATCGAATCTATAAAAACAATTTTCGTTCTCAGCATGTTGATATAGGGAGCGGGGTGTACTGTTCGACACCATTTCGTCGGGAAATGCGCGAATGTGATACGTGACTTCGCGCTAGACGAGATTAGATCGATCTTGGACTCGGTGAGTTTGACGCGTCCTTTTCATAGATCACGACTATAATGATAATCTTCACAATGTTTTTCATATGCTTCTTTTGATCGAATAGCTTAAATATCACTAGTTAAAAAAATGTTTTACAAACTTTTTTTGGATTATTCTAAAGAGGTGACAATGATACATAGTGTTACATTGCCAGCCAAAAAAAACATCTGACACCTGATACTCCTGCCGATGATATTAGCCCGACTCGTCATCAATTATTGTTGTATCACCATTGTATTTTATTACTATTTATATTACATAATAATCGTGCTGATATAAAATAACATATATAATTATATTTTATACCACCCCAAGTATTTTTTGTTCTTAATAACATGGCCAATACACGTAATACCGTTATATGATACACATTTTTCTCTTAAATATTATCTATGATATTAAAAAGTAAATATTTAGTGACACTTTCGATGGAAAATGCTTATGCAAAATGCATGCAGAAAGTATAAAGAATAAACTACACACCTCCATCTCACTGAACTAAAAACTCTTCGACACGTGTTTTGTCTACACACGAGATACAATTTACTCGTATCTATCCTCAGGAGACGTTGATTCGCCCAGCGCTAGTACAGTTGCAATATTACTTATGATTTTAATACTGTACTTCTTTATTAATTTAATATTCCCTTTGTAGTAATCTCAGATCAAGAGATGTGCTGACTCATCAGCTACATATACGTGTAAATATAAAATTCAATTCCCCATCGCGTCCTATAAACGCCCCTACCACTAAGTTGTGCTGAGTAGGAACTTTGTTGCAGCCTCGGGCAATCGAATGCTGCGTACCGGCGGGAAGTTTCTGCTAGCACCTTTACTTATTGGTAAAAGTTTTTACAAGTTTGTTAAACTATGAATGTAGCTGACATCCTTTAGGAATTTTCTTTCTTGTAAATCATGATCATTTTTCTCTTTGAGAATTTTCTTCTGAATAGCACATGTTAAAACTTAAATGCTTTTAATGCTTTAGCCTCTAATATATTATCTACATTTATAATAAAGGAGAGCCTGAAAATTCTGTACTTGGAATAAAAATATAAAAACTATAAACTTTATATCTTGATATACACATCACGTAAATCCAAGATGGCAGCTTGATCTCTCTACGCTACACGATCTTATATAAAACTGGGGTCTCGATTGACTGGTTGGTGTGCATGAACTTCTATGGTACGGCTAAATACCTACTTTATAACAATAAAATCATAAAATAAAACCAGCACACCGGTGCGTGTATGTAGGGGGGGGCTAGAGGTGTATAAATAATTATAATAAGAATGTAACACGTATTTTTAATTTTGCAGTACTAGAGAACTTTATATTATACATAACGAAATACATGTTATTTTTAAATACAACATAACAAATCGCCACTCCTACATCATCGAAGGGTGTTAGAAAATGTGCAGTGGTCTTAGAAAGTGGCAAGTCTATTGCCATCTACTCTTTCAATGTCTTTGGTCATCTACGAGGCACTGTTTCAGATACCAGACTGTTTTGAGAATTTCTTTATCAGGAAACCCCAATAACGGTCTGATATAATAACACAGGACATCGTAATCCTAAAGCGGCGCTCCCAACACTACACCAAGACCAAGCGAGCGATGCCGCTAGCGGGTCAGCTGGTTAGGTATACATAATTAGGTTACACCCGCAACTCCGTCCCTTGAGCATGTTAACAGAATCATTTTCCCGGTATACAATCCTTTGCACATGTCCAGACTACACGCTATTTTACGTTAAGTTTCATCAAAACTGATTCAGTAGTTTAAAAGTGAAGAATTACAAACAAGCGACAATCCAAACTGCACACTTTCGCATCCAGGACATTAATACTCATAATTAGCCAATTAAGCTCCC
Source organism: Selenia dentaria (assembly GCA_917880725.1). Classification (NCBI taxonomy): domain Eukaryota; kingdom Metazoa; phylum Arthropoda; class Insecta; order Lepidoptera; family Geometridae; genus Selenia; species Selenia dentaria. The sequence goes on from OU862890.1 coordinate 21,920,793, forward strand.
ACTGCTGGGTCTCGATCCTTCCTCTCAGATTGAAGAATTGGGCTATAAGTATTATTTGGGTAGTTTCTGAAAAATATATTTTTAGTGAGAAAAGATGATGTGATATGAGCTATATTTATTAAATTTTTTTGCCAAATACGTTAAACCGTTTCAAAGTTATGAATAAACCAAACAACCACACTCACTCTACACAACATTCGCATTTTATACTTGTTATAAAAACTTGCGACATGTTAGAGATTTTTCTTTGTTTATTTCATAAAATTTCTACAACCGAGTACGTACTATCAAAATCAATCTAATATTTCTATTGAGAATAATAAATCCAACCAGACTTTTTACACACAGAGAGAAATAAACGTTGTGCTTCATAAGCTACTTGTGTGTGTATGCAAGTTTGGTTTATTGATTTGTGTACACTGCCAACTACAAATAGTACAGTTTGGTATTAGTGTGAGACGTCTGCAGTAACAAAAGAATCGTGATTTGTGTTACCCAAGCCCCTGGCGAGGAGGTAGTGTTTAATTTACTGTGCCGCGTTTGATACGCGACCTATTATATATATATTGTATAAAATTATTAAATATAAATATATTATATATATATTGGTAAATAAACTGCATGTACTCGTAATACACAATATGGTCAATCTTTATTGTGTATCTATGTTGAATCTATATAATAATATCTTCCCATAAATAACCTTTTTAAAATTGTAACTAGAAACATTGTCATACTTATATTTTTTTGCAACACAATTACGGACTTTTGTATGCTACGAATCTTGTACCAACGTCTACGGCGTAGCAATAACAATCGTAAATTCCATAAATGCTACGGATAGTTTGCAAATACACCCACAAATGTAGATACAGGAAAAATGGGTGTATACATTTTACTTAATATTATTAACGCGAAAGTTTGTGAGTATGTATGATTAAGCGGGACCTGTTTTGAAGAAATTTGGTATGGAGGTGGCGCTGGATTAGCACATAGGATACTTTTTATTATCATCATCCATCACCACGCGGATGAAAAAGCCTAATATTCTTGGGCACAGCATTGACAAAATAATAAGATATCCGCCTACGTCAAGGTGGTAATGATGACAGTTCTGATGTTGTCAAAGTTTGTGTCAGTTTTTGATAGCTTAGTCAATGGCACGCTTACATTATAATAGCTCGATAAACTAGACGTGCTCGGCGACCGTCAAGGGTGAGGAAATGTAAGACAGTTTTTCCATTGTGATTAACTTTATATTTATATATACATAAACTACAAAAGTACATAGGCATATTCAAAAAGAAATAGCTCCTCGACGTTTAGTTTGACTTACATAAATAATATCGTCAACAAATGATAGATCAATCAGTGGGTAGATCATAGAAAACTAAATACAGAATTTATATTTCTGTGAGGAAGTCATTAGTTTTGAGAATATTTAATTTAATCGGAATGAAGTTTGTCGATTGGTTGTAAGTAGTTGTTGGTTAATAACGTGTGGTTTAATAGATAGCAGTTATTCTCAAAATGCAGGCAAATATTAATATTGAGGCGAGGGCGACTATTATTGCGCTGCATAAAAGCCGAACTCAAAAGTTTTCTACATGGAGTTTATAAAATAAATTAATAATCAAATTAATTCAGTTCAAATATGTGAACGCACGCCAACATCTCAGAAGACGTCCACTAGTCTACTCGCGGAAAGAAATAAAATCAAGAAAGTCTACAGTGCGAATCTGTTGAGTTACGTCAAAGCAACTACGGCAAAGTTACCCTCACTACATGAAAAATGCATTTAGTTACAGCTACAAACTGCGACTGTCTATCGGAAGATACTCAGTCGACCCAGAGTATTGAATTTGTCAAATATTTTCATTTCGATGTGTCAACAAACTTTGTAGTTATGTGTTACAAGTGGAGTAAGATGTTAAGAATCGTGTTTGGACTCTTTTATATATGACCATCAAAATTGTTTAATAAATGAGAAGGAAATACTGAAAAGCGGTTCTGTCTCATTCGCTCTTGTTGAAAAATACACTGACGTGGACATGTTACGGCCGCCATACACCATCCTTCCTTTGCTAATCCAGGCCCACATACGGTCAATTCTAACTGATATAATCGGCAGCGTCATGCCAATTTGACGATAGGAAGGATGGTGTATGGCGGCCATTACAGTTATCCTTGTGAGTCTTGTCGCCATGGCAAGCGTATATGGGTCATAGAAAAACTTTCAATTATTTTTCAACATTTCAGGCTCAAAGTTCAATACCGTTAGAGCAGAAATGTTCGGGTTTTTGATGTTTGTGGTACGTCATTGTGTGTGTCCATACCTCCCGTGACACAAGGAGAAAATGTGTGTGTTTATTTCGACGCCATTATTTTTTAGAACTCGTTAGGATTAGGTGTAATTTACTTCAAAATTGATATTATGTTAACATTTATTGTTGCAATTGGTAAAGCAAATCAGGTAGAGATGCGAGCATCAATGTATGTATGTATACAATGTACACTTCAATAAAGTGTTGGTAATTGCTTTGGTACCTGTTAAAAAACGCTAATATTCTAAGTAACTTAATCACAGCACTAGCTTTATTTGTACTTATCTATGTAGGTATATGTTCAAGACTTCGTGTTGCAATAACCGTGCAACACTTGTTTAAAACTTTTGATGTGGAAAAACACCGTGCAAATAAAATCTACGCTCCATGTAGCATAGCTATAAAAGTAATATTTATGACGTTCGAAACTGTCAAATGAATATATGAGAGAGAAATTTGTTCAGGCAGTGTGCAGTAACCCTGGACACTGGGTCATACTAAAAACAACGTTATGCAATTACTCAATTTGGTACGACTGTTGCAACGCCATCTAGTGCACGGCCTAGTCTAGTCCTACGAAACTTGCCTGAAATCATACTTTGAAAGTGGGACTTACCGGATGATGACGCTTACGAATAAAGGTATTTTGAATATAAATGTGGTTTTGAAAGTTCGAATAACAACCAAATTAGCCTAACCAAACCTTTGCAGGAATACTCACATCCTTTCTCATCTAAACAATATTTTGTACCATCCCTGTGCCCCCGTATATCTAGACAGATTTAAATCACTATATTGCTTCCATAATCTTTCTCTTTGGTCACCGTAAAATCTTCAGTTATTATTACCTTATAACCTGAATACCATATAGTATTTTCTACCGAATTCCAAAAAAGAAGGAGGTCCTCAAGTCGACTGTACGTTTTTTTTTATGTTGGTTACCTCATAACTTTCGACTGGATGAACCGATTATCAAAATTCTTTGCTTGTAAGCTGGTGCTTGCCGTGTAGTCCCATTTAAATTTCATCAAATTCGGACTAGTAGTTTTTGAGATACACTCCAATAACTGAATAGAATGGAAGTCGGTATTAAACTTTTCAAGTTGTACTTGTCATCTATGTAAGTATTTGTTGTCTATGACAAGTCGTTTACAGCCGCGATGTTTGCTCTTAGAGAATCGCACGGCTGTCGTGCGATTCTCTAAGCAAACATTGTTGCATCTTTGACAACATCCGTGAAACAAATGACGAGATGACAAGAAACGTTGGAAAAACAACTTTATGTACAAGAGCGGTATCTCATAAAATATTTAACATCGGTGAGCTCGTCGACGAGTCATTTGAGAATCGCACGGGTAGGCATGCTGCGCGGCTTTGGAATGCAATTTCACGAGGCAAAAACTGTCACTCTGTTTTCCAGAAGGTAATTGTAATTATATTAAAAAAGTATCTCTGATGCCGGCTAGAGGGCAATAGTCTAAAAAGAAAGAAAAGCATTCAATGAATAAGGAATTCAAAGATCTGGAACACACAATAAAAAATCTGTTCATTGTTGATTCTAGAGCAAAGACGTCGATTCCTCGAAAAGAAAATACGTTTAGTATTAAGTTGAATGGCTATTTTGTCTGTTCGGAAGTCCCACCAACTGGCACGGAATAACAGACTGTAGTACTTTTGTTTCAAAGTTCTAAGTAAATAGTCTTGTTTTACAAAGAGATACAGCTCTTTCCTCCTTTTTCTTTTGTTTCAAATATATTTTTAGAGACGCACACTTTTAATATCATAGTCTGTTATACGAGTACGTGACATTTAGTGACCTTTAATATATATCATTCCTTTCAAATACAAATACAATTTATTTATTTATTTGCTATTATTTGAATACAATATTATACAATTGTATAAGGTCTTTAACTAATAATTATGTCAATGTATTCAGCCTGCAGGCAGGCGTGCCAATATTATAATAATTAAAATATAAATTAATGCATTCAAATAAAAAGATATTAAATTAACATTCAACAAATTTCTAATATATTCTATTAAATTCTATACTTCATTATATTATTTAAAATCAACATATTCATTTACACTTTAAAAACAATTGTCCAATAGCCACTTATGTAGGTTTAATTTAAATTTATTACCATTCAGCAATTTTATATGGTCTGGTAATTTATTAAAAATAATTATGCACATGTTGTATACATCTTTCTTATAAATATCTCTATGGCAAGTGGGTTGGTAAAGTAGATTTTTCAATTTAGCTCTCTTTTGTCTAGTGTTAATCTCGTTACGTTTTGTGAAATAATTAGGATGGGTTCTAACGAAAACGCATGTGTCTTTAATATACATACAAGAAAGAAGTAGGAAATTACATTTCTTAAATAACGGCTTGCAACTCTTCAAAAACCAAGCTTTATGTATAACTCGAATACACCTTTTTTGTACTTTGAAGGCTTTGATTGAGTCTACAGAGTTTCCCCACATTATTAAGCTATAACTGACAACTGATGACACATAGTCATGATATGCAGCCAAGGCAGCTTCCGCAGAAACAGTTTCCCTTACCCTTTTGAGTGCAAAAGTTTCACTTCGCTCTTGAAGTATATTGACTTAGTGTCCGCTTTCCTGTATTCCTTTCAAATGTATATTTTAAGAAAGTTTATTTGTGTGTGTATCACTAGTGACAAATTAAAAAAAGTATAAAAAAGTATTTTCGAACGTGTAACAAAATATTTATAAAAGACTTTACAAGATACAAGATACAAAAATGCACAAACTAATTTCTTTAACAGTCGCGCTCCGGGGTATCACCCACGTTTCGATGGACGACGATGATGATGAATGAACTTCAATCTCATGAACATCTATTTCACTCAGGAATATCTACTGGTAAAAATGTTTACAAAAATGGAAAAAAGTAGTTTTTGAGTTTATGCATTACTAACAAACAATCAATCAAATCTTTCCTCTTTATAATATTAGTAAAGATAAATAATAAATATTGAAATCGGATGATCCAGTAAACTATAAGACGTAAAATAAAAAAAAACACATGTCAAGTGGAGAAACTCCTCCTTTGGAGCTCGGACACCAATTTTATTACGATAATCAAAACCTATAAACACGTGCCGGCACACCGGTGGCGAAATCTATACATTGCATAAAGCGGCGCTGGTACATCGGTGTACCGCAGTCAAAACCCATATCAGGACTGAACATAAACGTTAACTGTTCAAATATAATAATACATTTCGTTTTATTAGATGTTTTTTTTATTACTAATAAGCAACTAGAAATCATTTTTACATAGAAATATAACTTACTAGCAAACCCTGCGAACTCCGTTTCGCCACCAGATGGCTTCGTTTTATGTAACATTTCGTTTGGCGCCATCTACTTAAAATATTGGTTTGTAGTACATGCTATGTATCAGAGATGGCGCTGTATGTGAAAAAAGATTTTCCCGCTTTTCTTTTTAAATTTTTCCTGAATGTTCTTTACAATAAACTTCACGGAGCCCGAGACCTTTCCAACGAATGCAAAACCGTGGAAATCGGTTCATGCGTTCTGGAGTTATAGCGTCAGGAAGGAAAACCCGACTTATTTTTATATAGTAGATTTTGTTTATCAGCAGGCTAGTAAAAAAACAATGGGCGTCGATACCATATCTCTTAAACTTTCGCAGGTGTGCATGTTCTAGTGTATTTTTTTCGTGAATAAGTACCATTTCGAGGTAAAAACTTAAGAAAAAGCTTATAATCCTCTTATATTATGGTTTTGTGAGCAATTCCCGTAATTTGATAAAGGCAGCCGCCATATTGTTTTGATAACGAGTGGGACTACGATTTTGAGATCTATTTGGTTTCCGTTAGAGTATATGTTTGTATGACAATTTGTGGATTTATTATAAATAATTTATAAAATAGGTAGTATAGGTTTTCAAAGTCTATTATACCGTTGTGATTGTATCCTTTTACTCCTTTTACACCTGCTTGAGAGATAAAATTGGTCTTTGTAGAATTTATTTCAGTTGTTTTTTTTTGTTGCGGTTCAAGTTTGTATGTATTTTTTTGATTGACTTTACCTCTATAATTTGACTAAAAAGAAACAGATAACATAATAATAGAATAAAGGAAGATGTACTGGGTAACCAATGTAAATTTACGCCGTTTACAGATATAAAATAGAACAAATAGCTGTTTTACTACGATTTTACTCTAGCAAACGTTTGCGGCACGCGAAAATTTTTGAAATAGTGAATTGTCGCGCGCTTTTTCTGTTCGATTTGGCGCCAAAATATTTTTATTTTTAAGCTACTTAAAGGGTTAATGTACCTTTTTTGAGGTAGAGTATAAGTGGTATGATTTTTAAAATATTTCGTACTTTACATACATTTCGATTTTACTACAACGTGCTTAAATCCAGTGTCAGTTTCATATTATGTCATCACTGGCAACAATAATTAATTAATATTTTTGTATTGAAACTCGGCTGGCTAGTATTTTGTTCACGACGTCCTGGATTCACTGGAGTCTCAATTTGACCGTATATATATATATATTTTCCTGGATAACTTCGTCGTTTAGAAACTGATTTATATGATTGTTTTTTTTTTTTGTTTGGTAGAGTATTTTTTCGAGGTGGTCTCACTTAAATTTCATCAAACTCGGTCCAGCAGTTTTTGAGTTACACTCCAATAACTGAACAGTGTTTCACCTATTTTGATATTTTAATGCTATCGTCATCTCTTTTAATGTTTTTGATATCATCATTGAAGGCGAATGACAATTGATCCCGGAAGTAGCAAGATTCACTAAAATTTTTTTAACAAAAAATGGATCCAACTTCAACACCGAAAAGTGTGAAATATCCTAATAAAGTCGGTTCCACATTTTAGTAAAAAAAAAATTTAGAAGAGATATGTCTTCGCATAGCTTTCCACTTACTTCACGAAACTGGTTAAAAAAACTTAGCTTACTACCAACAAGATTAACGGAGTTGTCAATTTAAAAGATATAGAACTGAACTGAGTCTGTTTTGAACGTTGCTCCCCTATTTACTTTTTTGCCATCTCCCACGGGTAGAGATGGGATAGTGCAATTATATGCTGGAATCCTGCGGGTGAGATGTTATAATATCCATATTCATTTATTCATAAATTATTAGTATAAAGCGCTCGTAAGAGAGCTTGGTGATCTTAACCGGTCAACAATGTTAAGCAACGCTTCTTCCGGTCAGAAGTTGGATGGGTGAACGCTGGTGGCAATATTTAGTCAAACGCTTCCGTGCTTCGAAGGGCACGTTAAGGCGTTGGTCCCAGTTGTTCGTTTCAGAAAAACGATTGTTAGGCTATGTTGAAGGCCTTCGGGCGACCTGTAAGCTTCGACATGGCATTTGGCCACTAACCTATCCACCAAGCCAAACTGGGCCCGCGTGATGGATTATGGCCCAACTCCTCTGTCTGAAAGGAAGCTTCAAGTCCCAACAGGGACACAATAGGCTGATTGTGTATGCATGTATGTATACATTTATTCGTTTACAAGCCACGTCCATATTCATAATAAAAATCAAGAAATTTATTTTATTTTATACATAAGATTTTATAAACTGTCCTAAATATATTTCAACTAATATATTTTATCATATATTGATAATCAAATTATAATCATTAAGGTCACTAGTTAAAAAACGATCCAAAAAAACGATGACAGGGCACGCGTGCTAAGGGTACATAGAGAACCAAAGAAAAAAATATTAGTTACCTACTCAATACAACAGTGGCAAGAACATAAATATAAAAGTCTGTGAAAATAAGAATAATAACCAAACTTGTAATAAGTTTGGTTATTATTCTTATTTTCACAAAACAGAGATTAGAAAAACAATGAATATTACAGCAATTATCAGTTAAAACTGATGAAATCTGTATAATTTCTACTCGATAAGCCAGAACACTTTATCACTAATAAAACCTCGTATTCTAATATATGTTGTAAGATTCATCATCATCATCATTCTCATCTCAACCGTAGGATATCCGCAGCTGAACATAGGCCTGCCCCGCAAAGTAGGGTAGCAGACTCCTATAAATTTGCTGCCTAGAAGAAAGTAGCGGTAGTAGTATTTACAATATAATAAATATTTATAATATTGTAAATTGAATCATTTTCCGTTTTTTTTAGAAAAAATATATCACGGGAAATCTGTAAGTCATTGTCGTTTATCCTTATCCCAAGGACATACAACACCATTTCTTTTTTAAATTACAAAATGAAGATCATTTTCATTACCATTGGAATTAAACAATAAGGTCTCGGGTATTCGAACGCAGCAAACATAATGTGAGCCATGGTGTCCGTTCGAAATACACTTATCACATCTAATTACTACAGTTAAATGAATTATAAGTATATAATGCAAATCATTCACGGAAACCACAAATATAAAAATAAAATAATCATATAATATATAGGATACATTTCATTTCGTTTTTCGGAAGCAAGGTTGGTTCTGTCATCCTTCTTTCGAAAGGACCGAACCGACCGAAGGACTTCTTTCGGGAACGTCCCGCATCCAACGTCGAGCTGCTACCCTTATCAGATCGTCAGTCCACCTTGTCGGTGGATGGCCTACGCTGCGTTTGCCGGTCCGTGGCCTCCACTCCAGAACCTTTCAGCCTAACATTAATAAGGTTTAATTAGATTACCAATAAATGGATCACAAAGTTGCAAAATTAATTTTCCGACCGCGTTCCAAGATAAATTGCACTTTGTTTCCCGTTCCTTAATCAAGTTACGATTGTTGCAGCATTTTAAGTCTCGAAGAAATAGATTGTTCAACTGAAATTAAGTTTGAATTGTTTAAACATAATTGGGCCAGAATTTAAACAAAGTTACATGTAGCTATATAAATTGGGAATGGTTAGAATGGAGTTGGCACGTACCTTGGCTTTAATTGAGGATTGTTTTAACGTGTGAAGAGCTCTCTGGTGGTGGTGCCAGGACATTCTTGGCAGGAATAGAGGTCCGTAGCCTGAACCGATATTATGTGTTCTGAATACTACAAATTCATCAACGAAAATCTAATATTACTGGAGAAGGGACGTGAGTTATTACTTCTTTGGCTCTGTGATTACAGTACAATATTAAAAATTATTTTGTGAGTCTTGTCTTATAAATCTAGATATTGATTATTTCTAGTGGATAACTACCTTTTCCTTGTGAACTAACGGTCGGTTTCTATAACCTATCTCTGGACGTTTTACCCTACTAGAGATAGAAATTTGACACTCTATACATAGGTTCATTGTTTTAGAAGCAAGTTTCTGCTGTTTTTATTTAGTAATATATCTTGAACATAATCTAGTGATATGAGGTAACAGTATTGCAAGAACAGATGAAATTTAGTAAAGTGAGCCAATATCATCCGATTCATTGAAGGTTTAATTTCTCTATCGGCCTTTATTTCTAAGAAATATATTTATATACGTGAAACAAGACTATTCCAGAAATCGTAAGTTTACTGCTTCAATTTACTTGCTCTTGAGACTTGCTCAAGTTGAATTATAAATAAAAATATTTATTCAAGTACTTAATATGAATAGATATTTAAATGGCTTAATTTTGTCTAGGAATATTTTAGGAGCTTCTCAGAAATCGTCATAAGATAAACATCTATTAGATACTTTCAAATATTGCTCTTTTCCATGATACTGATCGATAACATACATTATGTTTTATTGTTCCTGTGAAGGAATCGTATATATTTTTTGTGTCAGGTTTAACTGATCATATTTTACGCTCAGAGGAGTGGGAGTGGGACATAAAAATACATCGTAGAGGCTTTTCCTCTTGATTTATGTAAGGCACAGATCAAATAGAAACTGTTTCTTATGGTATATATTGTAGTGCTTCATCTGAATATAGATGAGCTACCGATCCGTAAGTTGTTCGTAAATTGTCTATTGGTACTATATATACTTCATCTCTGAAATGTAAACACCTTTCCAGTTCTTGAACATAAATATGCACGAATATACTCGTTGTCTTCAAATATTTTTTTTTATTTATGGGACAACATGTACACAAGGTCTTCAGGTTCAAACTAGGCAGAGCATATATACATATGAACACCTAGATTGTGTAACAGACATGATGTTCATTCTCACAAATGTTTGACCTGTCCGGAGATCGAACCCAGGACCAGCGACTCAGAATGTAGGGTTGCTATCAATTGTGCCAACAGGTCAATCTGTCTCAAAGAGCCAACAGACATTTAGGAGACTCTGGATTTAATTGATATTTTGTGCATAAATCGTTATGCGCTTAAACAGCTTTTTTTATTTATATTTTTATGAAATAAATACTTATAGATTCGAGATACCTTTCATAATGTGTTAAATCCAAATAAACTCATGTTTTTGGATGAAGTTTATGTGTTTTTAAATCTAACAATAGATTAAAAAAGATTTTATTTTCGATTCTAGAGTTTTTACTCTAAAGATATTTTTCAATATTTATAATAGAAACGGTAAACTTATCTGTATTAATTAAAAATTGGCCGTCAAGTTTGAAGGGGTGGACAGGTTAATTATTCTTAAGAAAATTTAACTCTTGGCTAATTTTACGTTTCGTTTAACCCAGATTGAAGTGTTAATTTACGGCTTAAAATTGGTTGGAATTACTTCCAAACAAACAGGGTGGGAAGTATTTCAACTTCGTCGGCGTTTTACCTACACGGTTACGGCACATTATACAAGTACGTTCTCTGACGTAGTAGTAACAAGCATTGATAAATGTGGTAGAATTGTTTTCTGTTGTAACGCGCTCCGCAATTAAAGCGTGATTGGTCGATGGAACCCGAAATTTTACATAAATTTTAACTAATATAAATAAAAAAGGAATCCATAAAAATGGTCAACAGTTCGACCACGAAACAATTTTGTAGGTAAAGGTTCCTTATAGTACACAAGGATCCTTAACAAGAGTGTTTTGTTCCTCAGCCTGTCCGTCTGTATCTCATATATCTTCATTTTATCTAAATATTCAATTTATCATTTTTGGCAAAATACACTGGTCACTCATTCACCGTAGTCGTGTTATTTTGTAACAATATATATAGTATATATAAATATATATAAAAGAACCCCTTTTTCTCCTGCTCACGCACTCTATCGTACAGTCCATGAAAGACTGTTCTCGCCGCTACTTCGATGCGGCCCCACACCATCCCAACCCACTAGTGGTGCAAACCGCTAACTACTCAACAGCACACACCTCAGATCCATACTTCACCCCGCCACGCCACCGCCCACGACACCTCCTGAATGACCCGGACGACCCCATCACGACAGCTCAGGCGTCAATCAGTCAGCCTCCTGGTAATATTGGTTTCTCAGGTATTTCATTCGGTCTACTCGCCGAGCCACGAGAGGTAATATGTCTGATTTTGGATTTCCAGTCTTCACAGTTAGACTCGAAATAATCCTATATGAGATACAAGGTAATCTGTGTTATATTTGAATGTGTATTAAGGTAAAGGTAACGTATCGATTTTCGATTGTAAGTTTTTAAGTATCATCATTATTAACCTGTGTTTTGTTTTCTTTCAGACAGTGCAAGGGTGCGGCCTTGTCGTTGTATAGCGCTTTTTGCGCCCTTGTTGTCCCTCAGTTGAGTGATGCGTGCACTCACCAATAGTCCGGTGTCGCTTTTAATGCCCGTAGTGGCAAAAAGCTCTATGACCTTCCTAAAAAAAAAACCTGCTCACGCTATAACTTGAGAACGGATAGAACAATCTCGCAATTTTGTTTTGTTGTGTTAATTGTCAAGGAGAGTGTTCTTATGAAAGAAAAACAAAGAAAAGATGAAGGGTTATAGCGAAGTAAAAGGCCAAGCCTACTAACAAAGTCGTGTTAGTTTGTACAACATTTGTAGCTCAAGAACGGCTTGACCAATTTTTGATATTTTTGTGTTTTCGTTTTGTTATATCTCGGGGAAGAACACAGAATACTTTTCATCCATCAGCACGCGGGTGAAACCGCAAGGCGCAGCTAAACTAGTTTTTCAGGTATTGAGTTATTGCCAAAACACAAAATAAATGATGTAATAAGCCAACATGATCCAAGGAACAAAAGATCCGAAATGAAACTTCACTTCGATAACATTTATATACTTTACTGTAATTGCCAAACTTGTATAGAAATATTATTTAAGGCAAGTTTGAGTATGTTTTTAATCCGCCTTATTTAAAACTTGATATATGGGGTGATGAGCTTAAGCTACTAATATAACAAATTTCATAAACTAAAAAATCTCTTAAATTATTCTTTAAACTAGATACTATGTTAAGTCCACGTTTTATATTACGACCTCCGTAAAGTCATATTAATATATTTTAATAGACATAATATTCATATTAAGTTTATTTCCAAACTACCAATCACCAAGCTCAATTCGCTAGATTTAAAATATAATCGACTAGCTGGTGCCCGCTACTTCGACTGCACAGGATTAGTAGCTTATTATCTTCTCCAAGGCCATAGTTATCTTTATACCAAAATGTTATAAAATATTTACATGGTCAAATGAAATTGCTATAATAGTATGATTAAATTATATACTTAGTATATCAATCAGTAAACACTTATAATAAATTACAGTACTTACGTATTTACAAATATAAAATCAGTCACAATGGAAAAAACTGTCATTATATTTCATCACCCTTGACGTTCGCCGATCACGTCCAGTTTATCGAGCTGTCAAAATGATATGGCTATCAGAAACTGACACAAACGTTGACATAACTTTCATCATTACGATCTTGACGTAGGCGGAGATCTTATTATTTTGCCGATGTTGTGCCCAGGAATATTACGCTTTTTCGCCTCCGTAGTGATGCATGATGATGATGAGAAGTATTCGATGTGTTAATCCAGCGCCTCATCTACCTCCATACAAAATACCATCAAAATTGGTCCCGCCGTTTGAGCGTGAAAGAGTAACAAACATCCGTACCGGCTATACATCCGTACATTCATACATCGATAAATCCATGCTCACAAACTTTCGCGTTTATAATATTAGTAGGATTCGGTCTTGTGTTTTGACAGTGGAGGTTATAAAAAACCACACCTACTTTAGAGTTAGTACAACTAACTCCAAAATAGGTGCTGCACACATGCATAAAAACTATAATTTTTCTAACTGTAAATTCAGATATTTTTATCGGGAAACACAGGCCCGCCCATAAAGAATTACTTTTTAGTAGTCCGCATTTCGAAAGTTATAGCACAACGCTTCCTGCGTGAGGGTAGTCTACTATGTGGCAATGATATTATCAAGGTGAAATTAAATCAGGTAAAATTAAGAGTTTCTATCTTCCTAACTTGCATTCGTTCCGTGCGTTTTTTAATTTATTTATTTAGACACACAAAACAGAATAAATCCAATACAATTTTAAATAACATCTGCACAGATTATAAACTAGATCTTATTCCAAAACATGTGTACACATCATAAACAAAGTATGTGGTATAGCAGTAATGCTTAAACAAAAAATAAAAAAAAGGAAAAAATAAAAAGGAAACTGGTAAGTTAAATAAAAACATGAACATTAAGTTAAAAAATAATATTATTTCAGTGTTTGTGAAGAATTGATATATTTTTTTTTTACTTTGCGGTAATTTATTAATTTAATTATTAAATTTATTTCTATGATATTGAAATTATTAAATAGTTAGTTAATATAAAATTCACCTACGTAATAGGATGTAAGGGACGTAAGGGGCGAGCCAACATATTTTGACCCAAGTCAACCTCACCTGCACGCGGTGCATCCTGCTGATCGATGAACGAGGCTCTGACAACCGACCGATGGCGGTATACCCATCCCAACAGGCGTCGCTAAATGCAACAGGCCGGTGACGGGCAGCAGCGTCACCGGTGCGAGAAGCTACGCCCTGCGATCGCCAACCCGCCTGCCCAGCGTGGCGATTACGGGCAAACTCCTGCATGCATGCAGGACAACAAAAAGCCACGGCCCCTAGTTCCCGGCGGCCCTGCTATTCCTGGTCATGGTGGCGACCATGGTAACGGCGGGGCGAGGGGTGCTAAGAATCTCCGGGCTACGGGAGGCCACCACAAACAACTGACCCTGGCGACGTATAACGGACGCACGCTAAGGCTTGACTCGCATCTGGCGCAACTCGAGGTGGAACTTGGGAAAATTAGGTGGCACATACTGGGGTTGAGTGAAGTCCGAAGAGAGGGGGACAACACCTTAACCCTAGAATCGGGCCACCTTATGTACTTCTGAGAGGGAGACCAACAATCCCAAGGTGGCGTTGGGTTTCTGGTAAACAAGTCCCTTTCTGACAACGTTGTGGAAGTGTCCAGTGTGTCGAACAGGGTAGCGTACCTTATTGTAAAGCTCACCGAGAGGTATAGCCTCAAGGTGGTGCAAGTGTACGCACCGACCTCGACACACTCGGACGATGAAGTGGAGGATATGTTCGATGACATATCGAGGGCCCTCCACTTCACTACAAAGACCCAGTACACCGTTGTCATGGGGGACTTTAACGCTAAAGTGGGAGTACAGAATTTTAGCGAATCGGTAGTAGGATGCCCATGGCTTTGGACGCAGAAATCATAGAGGGCAAATGCTCGTCAACTTCCTTAAACGGGAGGGGCTCTTCTTGATGAACTCCTTCTTTAAGAAACAGCCCCAAAGGAAGTGGACGTGGCAAAGCCCCGACACTAGGACTAAAAATGAGATTGACTTCATCATGACGAATAAAAGGCACATATTTAGAGATGTCTCCGTGATCAACAGGTTCAATACCGGTAGCGATCACCGACTTGTCCGAGGCTCTCTGAATATCAACTTCAAGGCGCAACGTGTCCGTCTGATGAAGTCCAGGCTCCGACCAACACTGCTCCAAACCATTGCAGGATCTGAAACATTCCAGTTAAACCTGGAGAACCAATTCGCTTCCGTGGAAACCACCACAGACGTAAACCAGAACCTCGAAAATGTGACTCGGGTCCTCAGGGAAGTAGGTACGAGATTTTGTTACATGCAGCGTAAGGGCAAGAAGTCCAAGCTTTCAGAAAAGACTTTGGGGCTAATGAAGGAACGACGTGAAAACCCACCCATCACTTCGTCAGAAAAGCGGACTCTAAACCGAGAGATCAACAAGAACGTACGACATGACCTCCGGTGCTTCAATACTCTTTCGATCGAAAGAGCGATCGAGCAGAATCGGGGGTCAAAGGTGTTCGTACAATCTCTTGGAAGAAGCCACCTGACGAAGTTGACCACAGCTAGTGGAGAAGCCGTTGCTTCGAAGCCGGCAGTCCTTTCGGAAGTGGAGGACTTTTATGGCCGATTATACGCATCGCATGCATCTCGACCTGATCCCGAAAATGATCCTAGAGCCACGTTAACACGCCATTTCACCGAAGACTTGCCAGAAGTCAGTATTGGCGAAATTGAGATCGCTCTTGGACAGCTTAAAAATGGAAAAGCCCCTGGAGAGGATGGCGTTACAACAGAGCTACTAAAAGCAGGAGGTAAACCCGTACTGAGGGAGCTCCAAAAGCTTTTTAACGCTGTCCTGTTCGAAGGGAGAACTCCAGAGGCGTGGAGTAGGAGTGTGGTCGTCCTGTTCTTCAAAAAGGGAGATAAGACCCTGCTGAAGAACTATCGACCCATATCCCTTCTAAGCCACGTCTATAAGCTGTTTTCAAGAGTGATCACGAACCGTCTTGCGCGTAGACTCGACGAATTCCAACCACCGGAACAGGCTGGGTTTCGGAGCGGATACGGCACCATAGACCACATTCACACAGTGCGGCAGATTATACAGAAGACCGAAGAGTATAATCAGCCCCTGTGTCTAGCATTCGTGGACTATGAGAAGGCTTTTGACTCGGTTGAAATCTGGTCTGTTCTGGAGTCCCTGCAGCGTTGCCAGATAGATTGGCGATACATCCAAGTGATGAGATTTCTTTACGAAACCGCCACCATGTCCGTCCAAGTACAGAATCAGCAAACAAGTCCCATACCGTTGCATCGAGGAGTGAGACAAGGGGACGTTATTTCCCCGAAATTGTTTTCAAATGCAATGGAGGATATGTTCAAGACGCTGAACTGGAAAGGACGTGGCATTAATATCAACGGCGAATACATCTCTCACTTGCGATTTGCTGACGATATCGTCATCGTGGCAGAAACGCTGCAGGACCTGCAACAGATGCTGAATGACCTGGCTGACTCTTCTATACGCATCGGCCTACGGATGAACTTGGACAAAACCAAGGTCATGTTCAACGAACATGTTCTACCGGAACCGATTGCGATACACGGCGCCGTTCTCGAAGTTGTTCAAAAATATGTGTACCTCGGGTTTGGGAAGCTAAGTCGAGTCCTTACTTCGCCGATTCCACAGTGCTTGAAGACGAAAGTCTTCAATCAGTGCGGCCTACCCGTCATGACATACGGAGCCGAAACGTGGACACTGATGGCTCGAATGGTCCACAAGCTCAAGGTCGCTCAGCGGGCTATGGAAAGGGCTATGCTCGGTGTTTCTCTGAGGGATCGCATCAGAAATGAAGTGATCCGTCAGCGAACCAAGGTCATCGACATAGCCCACCGGATCAGCAAGCTGAACTGGCAGTGGGCTGGTCATATTAGCCGTAGAACCGACAACCGTTGGGGTAAACGAGTTCTAGAGTGGAGACCGCGTCTCGGCAAACGTAGTGTAGGACGTCCTGAGGCACGGTGGAGTGACGATCTGCGCAAGACGGCTGGCAAAAACTGGATGCGAGAAGCCCAAGATAGACCTAAGTGGCGTGCAATTGGAGAGGCCTATGTCCAACAGTGGACTGCTACAGGCTGATGATGTCTACGTAATAGTGGTAAGGTAACAAACACAATGTAATATACAGCTTTTTAGGGTTCTGTACCCTAAGCGTAAAACGGAACCTTATTACTAAGACTCCGCTGTCCATCCGCCTGTCACAAGGCTGTATCTCATGAACCTTGATAGTTAGACAGTTGAAATTATTACAAATGATGTATTTCTGTTGCCTCTATAATAACAAATACTAAAACACAAAATAAAATATATGTTTAAGGGGGGCCCCATACAACGACCGTGATTTTTTGTATATTTTCACATAATAATGAGTTATATTACTCACATTAAAAGTAAATAATTAAATTAAATTAAAAATATTACAAAATTTAATATTTTAATATACAACTAACGTGATCTACTATTATATTTATTTCAAGTCAAGAATATTAATTACATTTGGTCGATACACTAGAATCTAGTTACAGGCGCCGCCCGAGTTCTTTAACAAATCTCTTGGCCTCCAGGCCCCACGGCCCAGCCGTCTCCACAGCAAACGGCACGAATTCGTAGGCTGACTCCAAGGCAGCGTACTTAAGGTGCTTTCCTCTGGCTGCCGCTTCTGCACCCGCGCCAGCCTCCCGCTGAGTGGCTTGGAGGTGGCAAGAAGCAAATGTGCTGACGCAGGTAGCATCCCAGATGAGGCTGCGACCTCTTCGCCACGGAATCAGCGTGAGTCCATCTGGCCGTTTGCCATCCAAACGCGACAGGCCGGGGGGCTCGAGCACACAAGGGACATCCGCTAAAACGAGCGCTCTCCTGATCACCTCGTTGATGGCATGATGCCGTGGTCTACGCCCTACACACCGGGTACAACTGAGACTGTGGTAGCCATTCGTGTCTACGATCGCACCGCACACGCAGACGTGGGGTTCGCACACTGAGCAACCGAGTCGGAATCCCGCAGCCACCCTAAGGGAGTCATCGTCTAGCAGCGTGCCCAAATGAGGTGATGGTAGGGCATGTAGCCAGGCACTGGACTCCGGCTTAGAGACAGCGTTGAGACGAGCCAACTCGAAACCTGTGGCTTCATTACGCAGATGGGCGAGGATGTGGGTCCCGGAAATGTCGTCCCAATTCCTCTGATACGTGGGTTTTGTAGGTAGCTCAGCTCCTGGGTACAGCTGGAACCAAACATTGTGAGCCTCCGTAGCGAAAGGTATCTGGATCGTGTCACTGAAACCTGGCAACATTCTCATTAATAGATCCGCGACACCAAACGAGGAGGCGAGGAAAGCAGAGGGGCCAGTCTCTTGCAAACGACGTACCCCAAGACCGCCATACCGTATAGGCAGACTGGCCTGGCGCCACTGTGTTTCGTGGAGACTAACGTTTAACGTTTCCTCTACTATATACTTAAGCATGTTGTCGAACCGTTGGACCTCTTCTGGGTGTTTCCAAGTCGGGGCCGTCCGGATAAGATATGACAGTCTAGGCATCGCGAAACAAGCTCTCAGAAGAGTCAGGGAAACATATGCCGGAAGGTTCTGAAAATGGTCTTTAAGCGAGGCCAAGGACTAACATCCCTCTCAACTACATCTGGACTCCCACCCAAGGTCCCATCATCAAGGTACCAAATGTTTAGAGGACACTCTAAGGAATTAATGGTCTTATGGATAGCCATACTGAAAATCAACGGGCCTAAAGGATCCCCCTGCTGAGCGCCGACTTGAGACAAAAAACATTGACCGTTATCAGACAAGTTACACGGGGTGGAGTAACATTGACATAGAAAAGGGAATATGGACGGTGTCAGCTCTCTGACCTCCGCCAAGAATGAACTTCTCTCGACACTATTGAATGCGTTTCGGATATCCATCTTTATAAGTACATCGTTGCTGCCCTCCCGCATAACAAAAGCCCGAGTCGCGTGAATAGCAGCCTCGCCACCAAGGGGTGTGCCGAATCCTACCTGGTGCGGCTGCAGATGACTTGTCATTTTGTTTCTGACTGCTTGACAACATACCTTTGCCACCAATCGCCGAAAAGTGTTGCCCACTGCAATGGGCCTTATACCCCCGTCTTTTTTTGGAGAGCGCAAAGGGAGCCACCATACAGAAAAGGGCAGATTTCGGGATTCAATTTCTCGGCCAATAGGAAGTTACATAGACGTGTCAGCGATTCGAGTAGCCGTCGCCCATTGTCCCCAGCTGATGGAGAGGAGAGCTCTTTCAAAATTAAAAAAAAAAAAAAAAAAACTAACGTGATTAGTACCAATTTTTTCTCGTTCCTAATTTCGATAAGGTAGAAACCTCAAATGTTTACTATATATAATGGTACGGAACCCTTCTGCCTCTGTCGTGTAAGTAAATTGTGGAATGCTCTGCCAGCGTACGTTTTTCCTTGCAGCTATGACCCTGTGTCTTTCAAGCAAAAAAAGCATCTCTCAGGTTATCATAGGGTTGGCTATTAACGCAGCTTACAGCTGCATTAATGGTCATTGCTTCTTGATTCCATCTCTGCTTTCTATCAGACGAGAGGGAGTCACTTAGATGAACCATTACTAAAACAAAAACAAAAAAGAGACTTATGAAAAACCAAAGTATATTATGCCAAAAAAGACTACGATTTTTGTTCTTGCAACTGTTCGATATGACTATCTTACGTCTCCAAGTATCTGTTAAACACCAGCCATCTGTTAAACAGTACCTCTTGCTCGTGAAGTGAGAAGTACTTACACGTCTATTACGCCGAACAAGCGCCCGTAAAAGCCCGAACACTCAATTATCGGCTAACTAACACATTCAAAGGTGTCGCGCCAATCTGTCAGAAGGGTCGAAATTAGGTATAGCATTTAAATTGAAATACTGGCTCTGCTAACTCGATTTCTGGGGGTCGGACGAAGGCGGGACGGGCTTCACGATTGGGGGTTCTATCTACTCGTATGTGCAGGAAATTCACTCTGTGTTTGCTACTTTTTGGAGCTGACTTATTTCCGTCACAGATGAGGCAACAGTTAATATGGTATAATTTAATAGTAGAATGTATTTTTCTTGCTAAAGGTGTACTTGGGATGAACGGGAGCACAGGGTTGTCATTACGTGTCTTTGTTGATTATCATCAGCCACAACTATGTCTTAATAAAGGACAATTTACTGCACTTAATATAATAGTCGTATTGCTAATTTTGTTATTGTTTATCATATATATACGTGTAGGTAAGTCATCATCATCATCTCAGCCGTAGGACGTCCACTGCTGAACATACGCCTCCCCCATGATTTTCCAAAAGGACCGGTTGGAAGCGGCCTGCATCCAACGTCGTCCTGCGACCTTCCTCAGGTCGTCTGTCCACCGTGTCGGTGGACGACCTACGCTGCGCTTGCCGGTCCGTGGTCTCCACTACAGAACCTTTCGGCCCCATCGGCCATCTGTTCTGCGTGCTATGTGCCCTGCCCACTGCCACTTCAACTGGCTAATCTTCTGGGCTATGTCGGTGACTTTCGTTCTTCTACGGATCTCCTCATTTCTGATTCGATCACGTAGAGAAACCCCGAGCATAGCCCTCTCCATAGCTCGTTGTGCGACTTTGAGCTTGTCTATGAGGCCCATAGTAAGAGACCAGGTTTCAGTGCCATATGTCATCACTGGTAACACACATTGGTCGAAGACTCTTGTCTTGAGGCACTGAGGTATTTTTGACGAGAAGACTTCGCGAAGTTTCCGGAACGCTGCCCAGCCGATTTGGATTCGACGATTGACCTCTTTCTCGAAGTTGGACCTGCCTAGTTTGACTGTCTGTCCCAGGTAGATGTACTCGTCAACAACTTCGAGAACTGAGTTCCCAACTGATATTGGGGTAGGTACAACATGGGCATTAGACATAATTTTCGTCTTATCCATGTTCATCTTAAGGCCTACCCGTTGGGAAACTCGATGGAGGCCTTTGAGCATTGTACTGAGGTCTTCCATGGATTCTGCCATGACTACAATATCGTCGGCAAATCGAAGGTGAGTGATGTATTCGCCGTTAATATTAATGCCAAGTCCTTGCCATTCCAGAAGCTTGAAGGCGTCTTCCAATGTAGCGGTGAACAGTTTCGGAGATATAACGTCTCCCTGTCTCACGCCTCATTGCAATGGAATTGCCTTCGAACTCTGCGCCTGTACTCGGACTGACATGTAGGCGTTTTTGTACAAACACTTCAGCACTTCAATATACCGATAGTCAATACGGCACCGCTGGAGAGACTCAAGCACTGCCCACGTCTCGATCGAATCAAAGGCTTTCTCATAGTCCACAAACGCTAAACAAAGAGGCAAGTTATACTCTTCGGTCTTCTTTATAACTTGCCGTAGCGTGTGGATGTGGTCTATGGTACTATAGCCTTTTCGGAAACCGGCTTGTTCCGGAGGCTGGAATTCATCAAATCTGCGACTGAGACGGTTCGTTATGACCTTCGAAAACAGCTTATAAACATGGCTCAAAAGCGAGATGGGTCTGTAATTTTTAAGTAAAGTGTTGTCACCTTTCTTGAAGAACATCACCACCACGCTTTTGTTCCATGCTTCTGGCGTTGAACCTTCAAGTAAGACGGTATTAAAGAGCTTCTGAAGGACTTTAAGTACCGGTGTTCCACTCGCTTTCAGAAGCTCAGATGTGATATTGTCGTCACCAGGCGCCTTGTTGTTCTTAAGCTGTTTCAAGGCCATTCTAATCTCGTACAGGCTGATGTCCGGGATATCTTCGGTATAATGTCGGGTCAGCTTGGCTCTTGGGTCTTTGGCCGAGCTGCTAACAGGTTTAGCGACCGAGGTGTATAGCTGTCCGTAGAAACTCTCTACCTCTCCTAATACTTCTGCTTTGGTCGACGCTACACTGCCGTCTTCTCTCTTCAGCTTCGTCAACTGGCTTTGCCCAATAGACATGTCTCTTGCAAACACTTTGGAGCCTTTTTTTCCGTTCTATCGTCTCTTTAATACGGTTTGTATTAAAGATCCGGATGTCGTGTCGCAAGGACTTCCATATTCGTCTATTGAGCAGCCTATATGCTTCAGCATCATCCGAAGACTGCAGTTTCAATGAGCGTCGTTCAGCCATGAGGTTGAGGGTATCGTTGGAGAGTTTCTGTGGCCTATCTGTACGGTGGGGTTTAAAGTACTTGGAACCCACTGTATGAACAGTTTCTACTAACCTGTTATTGATCTCGTCCACTGAAGCGATGTTCTCAAGGCAATCGAAGCGATTGGATAGCTCAAGTTGAAAGCTCTCGGGGTCTTGAATACGGGCACGAGTGGGTCGGAGCGTAGACTTCATCAGACGAGACCTCTCCAGTTTGACATTAATATTCACCGTGCCTCTTACCATTCGGTGATCACTACCGGTTTTAACCCTGTTGATCACGGAGACATCAGTGAATATTTGCCTTTTGGTGGTCATAATGAAGTCAATCTCATTTCTCGTGGAACCATCGGGACTCAGCCAGGTCCATTTCCTGTGAGGTGTCTTCTGAAAGAAAGAGTTCATCATAAAGAGTCCCTCTTTCTCCAGGAAGTCGGCCAAACTCTGTCCCCTACGGTTCCGTTGTCCATAGCCAAATTGCCCCACTTTCGACTCATCCTCGCTTCTCTTACCCAACTTCGCGTTGAAGTCCCCCATAACAACTAGAAAGTGCGTTTCAGAGGTATGTATGGCCCGACTAATGTCCTCATACATATCCTCCACCTCATCATCCGGGTGCGACTTCGTCGGTGCGTATACTTGAATGACCTTCAGCGAATATCGTTTGGATACTCTGAGTATTAGGTATACGACCCTATTGGAAACGCTATCGATCTTAACTATGTTGTTAGTAAGGGACTTGTGGACGAGAAAACCGACACCACCTTGGGACTGTTGGTCGCCCTCCCGGTAGTAGAGTAGGTTACCTGATTTCAGAGTTATCGTGTCCTCACCCGCTCTACGGACTTCAGATAACCCCACAATGTCCCAGTGTAACTTACTCATTTCTTCTTCCAGCTCATATATCTTCTCGTCTGTCCTCATTGTGCGTATGTTGTGTGTCACCAGGGCCAGTCGTCGTCGTTGGGGGTGGTAGCCGGGCGTCTGCCGGGGATTCTTAGCACCCCCTGCCCCACCGTTACCGTGGCCGCTACCGTAGCCAGGAATAGCGGGGCTGCCGGGGACTGGGGGCCTGGTTCCTAATGTGTCCGTCATTGGGGGGATTTTGCCAATACTCGCCACGCTTGGCAGGCGGGTTGGCGAGCGCAGTTTTGGGGTTTTAATACTTTGAAGGTGCTGCTGCCCACCTTCCGATTGTTATCCCTTAGCAGATTTTTACGCACCCACGGGTAGAATTGGGGGGGTACTATTCTAAGCCGGTACCCCACGGCAAGGTAAGTATGATACATATATTGACTTCAGATAGTAATGGACATGAGTATGTTTAAATAGTATCATCCCTGTAGCTAAAGAAATAACTAAACGAACCAATGAGAGATGCGATCATAATATCGTTTCAAATGCAATTTAATACTTCGATAAAATCAATGATAAATCCATGAATAAGGAGCAGAAACTGTGTGACAGAAGTATTTTTTTTTCAATTAGAACATTTTTTGCTTGATTTGATACTAAAACATTCATTAAAAAAGCTGCGCTTCTTTATACATTTTCCTTATTATAATACTTCAGACAGAAATACCTTTTCAATGTTATTATTATATGTACGAAGTCAGACGTCAAGTGCCCTTGGAAAATACGACGAAGCCTCTTGACATACACAAACGGTAGAGCGTTCTCTCCAATTTGTTGAGATTGTTGGTACCTTCAATAGAAACCATTCAATACTTTTTGTTGCTATAGTATTAGGACTGAAACTTTGAAATAGTCTTTATACATGGCTCATAAAATAACGATCAAATCCATATCTTGACCACTTTTTCCTGGAAATACTTTTCGTTCTTTAAACCTCTTGGCCCGTTTAACAATAGAATTCCTAAACGTTTGTGTCTACTTGTAAGGATTTAATCAATAGTTATTTGGGCTGAAAACAAGTACTTATTATGTAAGAACGACTACTAACCCGACTGCAAACGAAACAAAAAATACTTGGCGTATGTGAACAAAATCAATTATTATTAATGTGCTGGGTTAAATTTCAAATAAAGTTGGGTGGTACTGCAACTGGCATAGCGAGAGATGAACGAATGGTCTAACAATATTAGTCTTACTTATTTAATATCAAACCATAATTTACTCATGTAATTAGACGGTACACGTTATAGACCTTACAGTGGGGCATGCTTGCGACCGGTGTAAACTTGGCAGCCAAAATGTATCTGCCTATAACCCGACCAAATTAGGGAGTCGTCATAAATCCAAGATTTTTGTTACTAACTATAACACTCATCTGAACCCTGAAATACTTGATAAAAGATTCATGGAACTTTTTTTCCATGGTCTTTTAAAGAGAAAGATAAATCTTTTAAATATTTAATTCAATTATATCCCCTGAAATTAAAAAAAATTGAAAGTTATTAACATTAAACAATTAATACTCTATTAAACAAAAGCAGCAAAATTACGGCTAAGACTCTTCGTCACCATATTTTTATAATTTAATTTATCAGTGCCGCCGGAACAAAAATCCAATTTTGGCTGCTACTATTCACCGTTGCATCCCCTGAAATCTGTAATTGTTTTGTATGCACAACATAAATCAGTTCACGTGCAATGAAATAAAACTAAATCTAGAGCGGCTAAAACTCTTTATGTATACTACATTAATTTTAATCTAATTAAAACCGAAAAAATCTATGATTTTTTCACAGAAAAAGAAAATGTTGCATGATATCCCCTGAAATCTGTAATTGTTTTGTATGCACAACATAAATCAGTTCACGTGCAATGAAATAAAACTAAATCTAGAGCGGCTAAAACTCTTTATGTATACTACATTAATTTAAATCTAATTGAAGCCGAAAAACTCTACGACATTTATTTCACAGAAAAAAAATGCAAGTTATCCCCTGAAATCTGGCATTTTTTCGTATGAACTACATAAAGCAGTTCACGTTTAATAAAATGAAACTAAATCTAGAGCGGCTAAAACTCTTCATGTATACAAAATTAATTTTAATTTAATTTAAGTAGAAAAATTCAATGACATATTTGCACAAAAATAAAATTAATGTTATCCTCTGAAATCTGGTAATTTTTTGTATGGACAACAAAAAGGAGTTTACGTTTAATAAAATAAAACTAAATCTAGAGCGGCTAAAACTCTTCATGTATACGTAATTAATTTTAATCTAATTAAAACCGAAAAAATCTATGACGTTTTTCACAGAAAAAGAAAATGTTGCATGATATCCCCTGAAATCTGTAATTGTTTTGTATGCACAACATAAATCAGTTCACGTGCAATGAAATAAAACTAAATCTAGAGTGGCTAAAACTCTTTATGTATACGTAATTAATTTTAATCTAATTAAAACCGAAAAAATCTACGAAGTTTTTCACAGAAAAAGAAAATATTGCATGATATCCCCTGAAATCTGTAATTGTTTTGTATGCACAACATAAATCAGTTTACGTGCAATGAAATAAAACTAAACCTATAGCGGCTAAAACTCTTTATGTATACTACATTATTTTTAATCTAAATAAAGCCGAAAAACTCTACGACATTTATTTCACGGAAAAAAAATGCAAGTTATCCCCTGAAATCTGGCATTTTTTCGTATGAACTACATAAAGCAGTTCACGTTCAATAAAATAAAACTAAATCTAGAGCGGCTAAAACTCTTCATGTATACAAAATTAATTTTAGTTCAATTTAGGTAGAAAAATTCAATGACATATTTGCACAAAAAAAAAATGAATGTTATCCTCTGAAATCTGGTACTTTTTTGTATGGACAAGAAAAAGTAGTTCACGTTTAATAAAATAAAACTAAATTTGGAGCGGCTAAAACTCTTCATGTATACGTAATTAATTTTAATCTAATTAAAACCGAAAAAATCTACGAAGTTTTTCACAGAAAAAGAAAATATTGCATGATATCCCCTGAAATCTGTAATTGTTTTGTATGCACAACATAAATCAGTTTACGTGCAATGAAATAAAACTAAATCTATAGCGGCTAAAACACTTTATGTATACTACATTAATTTTAATCTAATTGAAGCCGAAAAACTCTACGACATTTATTTCACGGAAAAAAAATGCAAGTTATCCCCTGAAATCTGGCATTTTTTCATATGAACTACATAAAGCAGTTCACGTTTAATAAAATGAAACTAAATCTAGAGCGGCTAATACTCTTCATGTATACTAAATTAATTTTATTCTAATTAAAACCGAAAAAATCTATGACGTTTTTCACAGAAAAAGAAAATGTTGCATGATATCCCCTGAAATCTGTAATTGTTTTGTATGCACAACATAAATCAGTTCACGTGAAATGAAATAAAACTAAATCTAGAGCGGCTAAAACTCTTTATGTATACTACATTAATTTTATTCTAATTGAAGCCGAAATTATTAGCCGCTCTAAATTTAGTTTTATTTTATTAAACGTGAACTACTTTTTCTTGTCCATACAAAAAATTACCAGATTTCAGAGGATAACATTCATTTTTTTTTTGTGCAAATATGTCATTGAATTTTTCTACCTAAATTAAATTTAAATTAATTTTGTATACATGAAGAGTTTTAGCCGCTCTAGATTTAGTTTTATTTTATTGAACGTGAACTGCTTTATGTAGTTCATACGAAAAAATGCCAGATTTCAGGGGATAACTTGCATTTTTTTTCCGTGAAATAAATGACGTAGAGTTTTTCGGCTTCAATTAGATTAAAATTAATGTAGTATACATAAAGAGTTTTAGCCGCTCTAGATTTAGTTTTATTTCATTGCACGTGAATTGATTTATGTTGTGCATACAAAACAATTACAGATTTCAGGGGATATCATGCCACATTTTTTTTTTCTGTGAAAAAGTCATTGATTTTTCGGTTTTAATTAGATTAAAATTAATTTAGTATACATGAAGAGTTTTAGCCGCTCTAGATTTAGTTTCATTTTATTAAACGTGCAAATGCAAGTTATCCCCTGAAATCTGGCATTTTTTCGTATGAACTACATAAAGCAGTTCACGTTCAATAAAATAAAACTAAATCTAGAGCGGCTAAAACTCTTCATGTATACAAAATTAATTTAAATTTAATTTAGGTAGAAAAATTCAATGACATATTTGCACAAAAAAAATATGAAAAAACGTCATAGATTTTTTCGGTTTTTATTAGATTAAAATTAATTACGTATACATGAAGAGTTTTAACCGCTCTAGATTTAGTTTTATTTCATTAAACGTGAACTCCTTTTTGTTGTCCATACAAAAAAATACCAGATTTCAGAGGATAACATTCATTTTATTTTTGTGCAAATATGTCATTGAATTTTTCTACTTAAATTAAATTAAAATTAATTTTGTATACATGAAGAGTTTTAGCCGCTCTAGATTTAGTTTCATTTTATTAACCGTGAACTGCTTTATGTAGTTCATACGAAAAAATGCCAGATTTCAGGGGATAACTTGCATTTTTTTTTCTGTGAAATAAATGTCGTAGAGTTTTTCGGCTTCAATTAGATTTAAATTAATGTAGTATACATAAAGAGTTTTAGCCGCTCTAGATTTAGTTTTATTTCATTGCACGTGAACTGATTTATGTTTTGCATACAAAACAATTACAGATTTCAGGGGATGCAAAGGTGAATAGTAGCAGCCAAAATTTGATTTTTGTTCCGGCGGCACTGATAAATTAAATTATAAAAATATGGTGACGAAGAGTCTTAGCCGTAATTTTGCTGCTTTTGTTTAATAGAGTATTAATTGTTTAATGTTAATAACTTTCAAAATTTTTTAATTTCAGGGGATATAATTGAATTAAATATTTAAAAGATTTAACTTTCTCTTTAAAAGACCATGGAAAAAAGTTCCATGAATCTTTTATCAAGTATTTCAGGGTTCAGATGAGTGTTATAGTTAGTAACAAAAATCTTGGATTTATGACGACTCCCTAATTTGGTCGGGTTATAGGCAGATACATTTTGGCTGCCAAGTTCACACCGGTATGCTTGCGAGAGGTCCCAACTACGAGTATAAAATAGTTTTGCTACATAATAGATATGGTTCATCATTATTAAATAAATGTTTTAAATAGTCTCAATAGATTCTTTCAAATTTTTATTTTATTTAATATATAGTTAATCAATAAACTAGCGACTGCCCGCGACTTCTTTAGCGTAGTAGGCTCGGCCCTTCGGCTTCGGCATAACCTACAATCTTTTCTTGATTTTGTTTTATATATGATCCTTCTACGAAGTATTAGAAAAGATTTAAAAAAAGATGAATGAAATCGGTACATCCGTTCTCAAATTATAGCGTGACCAGGGTTTCATTTTTATATATATAGATGTTTTAGGGGTCACACTTTTTTTGTTTTAATAAAGACCTTCATTTTGATGGCTCATTCGACAGGATTTCTTCGAATTTGATTTCATAGGAAATGCAATGCGGTGCTTTAGATTTTTTATCAGGAAACGGTATCTACAAGCACGAGGCTCACCTGATGTTAAGTGGTTAACGCTGTCTAGAACAGATGCATTTCCTCACAACTGCCGAACTGTACTGCGCCCGTAACCCCGAGACAAAACTGTTAAGTCTCATGAGCCTGTAATTTCGCCGACAAACATACTTTCAAACCAAAACGCAGTATTGCGAACATTACTGCTTCACGGTAGAAAAAGGTATAGTGGCAGTACTTCTCCGGACGAACTCATTCACAAAGAGTTCTACTGCTCTTGCAATTGTAATTATTATAAGCTCTTGTAATTATATTAAACACTGTATTAGAATTTAGGACTGATACATAACTAACCATATAAAATTCAAACAACAATAGTATATTTCATTACAAGTGGGGAAAGGCTGTCATTGCAAAGAGTTCCGACAAATGTCTACCCGAGCCGAGGCGCAGCCGAAGGCGAGGGTTGACAGTCGGAACAAGTTGCAATGACGGTTCCACACGTCTACTGAACGACTATTTTTAAAACAGTTGCGAAAAAATTAAACAATTTAATAAAATAAACTCGCCAAGAAAATTTCTGGAAATGGCGCCAACTGTAGAATATAAGCAGAGATTTTTTTCTTCACCCATTCTTTAGGGAAAGGGAACTATGCCCATACAGCCAAGTCTTCAGTAGATTTTTTTTATTTATATGTAATGAAAATGAAATTTAATGAGATGAAATGAAACCTAACCTAACTCATTCAATCAAATCATTAAATCTGATATTGAAACAAATTAGTAGCTTCTTTTTAGAAATATACGTATTTGCATGAATCATAAAAACTTCTATGATTTTTTCTTAGTAAAAACTTCATGGTCGGTTTTTCTTTTTAATAGACATTATTTTGACGGTTGGGAAAGAGAACGCGCGAGTTCGGGAAAGGTAAAAAAAGCACGAGTATGTAATAGCCCACATCCCGAACCCTATACGTTCCTGCAATACGCACCTTTTTGAGCAACTAGCAACTAGTATTAAAAAATACCATCCAGCCATTTAAACTCTAGGATGATCATAACAATGTTACATACTTTAAATACACGAGTACACCTTAAAACCATAACCCTCATCTGGCAGTAGAAGTTTAAGTGACTTTACGTTCACGCCTCTATTTGGGAGTAATGTTTTCTGCCCTCAGGTGAATATAAAATCTCGTTCGCTGCCAGATTTAACAGCGTAATTTAATGATTAAGGACAGCCATATTGCGGCTATATACATTGACTGCTAGTAAATTCTCATTTGCTGCTTGAAAGTAGGCCGTAGGAACGTTTTGATATACTTTGAGTGACGGGTCGGGCAAGTAATTTGTCTGATGGTAACCGTCACGCCCATAGCACTTGCAGTACGAACAAGATCTTTAAGTTTTAAAGATCTGCGTGACACTGCACTGCATTACACTCTGCGCCCCGATTCGTCCAGTAATTTAACTTTTATTTAGTAACCTTCAACATTAAGACATTGGCGCTTTATATTTAAAGGTACAAGCTAAATAACTAATACCTACTCTGTGCACGATATAGTGAATGGCATGGAAAACTGGAAAATTGCATAACGAGTAAATGGCAATAAATGTAACAAAATGTATAAAGCTTTTGGACATAACTTTACATAAAGCACGAATACGTACTAAAACTACTAAAGAACTAAACTTTGTAAGTTAAGAACAAAAACAAGTACGATTTGAAAAAAATTATACCGACTTCCATTTCATTACTTTGGTAAAAATCAGTTATTGGAAGTGTAACTCAAAAACTACTGGACCGAATTCGATAACATTTAAAAGCACCAGCTTTTAAACAAATAAAGAATTTTGAGAATCGGTCTACCCAATCGAAAGTTATGAGGTAATAAAAATAAAAAAATAATAAAGAAAAACAGTCGAATTGAGTACCTCCTCCTTTTTTTGGAAGTCGGTACTGATTACACCTGAGTCTTCTAGCAATCCTTGTCAGACGCCATGAACGAGCCACCGAGGCACTCATCTGAGCATCGAATTTATCTCTCTAGTTAAAGATAAAGAAATAAAATAATAGGTAGAGACTTTTCTAAGCCAAAAGAAAATTTTACACAATTTTCGCAATATAAGTTAACTTTTTACAAATTGCAGACGCCCTCTTGAAATTTTATTACAGTCGCAGAGAAAATGTGCTCATTGAAGTGATGTTTAGTGAAGTATTATTACATTATTCTTAAGGCTTATTAGCTTAGTAATTCCTTACCAGAGCAGAGTGATTTTGTAATCAATAATCAAATCACTCTCCCTTCGAAGCATGGGGTTCCAAAGTCTATCCCGGGCCGGGGAAATTTTGCGTGATGAGCAGAAATGTTTGTTCTTGAGTCTTGGATGCTTAGGATATGTTATATGATCTCTGCCTCCTACGATACAGATAATTCTAATGCATCGAATTTCAAGATGGTAAAACAATAAATTAATCATGTTATACATTATTTAGGTTTACATTATTAAAAAGTAGATTTTTAAATTCCCGAATATATTTTATAATTATTTTTAGTTTGACCCTTCATATACCGTGATAATAAAAACAGCAGATTAATGAATGAAACGAACGTACTTTTACGTCAATAGTGCTCAAAGGATTAAAGCACGCTGCCTGCTTAGTGAGAACAAACTTTGTAATTTTCGAGAGAAAAATTCACATCCTCGCACGGCATCCGAAAACCCAGACGTCTATAAATATTTTTATCACAAAATTACAAAGTTCACCAAATAAATTTAAAACCTAAAACCTTTTCGAATTAGTTATACTTCTGAAGCCCTCCCTACTTATATAGAATAATCAAATATACACTTCTTCTTCTAAGTCGTTGCCTCGTGGTTGAGGGTCATCACAAGTGGTTCTTCCCACTAACGGCCCGTCCCAATAATCTATCTATCGCCGGTTTACCTTACTAGAGATAGATATTTGACACTATTCGTATGGACGTTATGTCAAATTTCTATCGGTACGAGTAGTAAGGAAAACTGTGGATAGATAGATTATTGGGATCCCCCATAAGATGTTTTAGGCTTTTCCGTTTTGAGAAAGTTGGATGGATGCGCGAATGGTGGAAATATACAATAATGTACACTATACATACATATGAGTGTTTACGCCTCTTCATATTCGTATAATGCTACTTTGATAGGTTACATAAATGGCATTTCTTAAGTTTGATGATCGCTGTGCTATCGCTGTATAAATCTTATCACATGTATATTACAAAGTAAAAAAATCTCGCAAAAGATGCAACGATGTTTTCTCTTAGAGAATCACACGACGGAACTTTTAACTTAAGATTGCATGACACAGCACTGAGCTCGTCACCTGCAGATATTAAAGTTTTGACCTAACATGTTTAATGCACAAGTAAACTAATTTAAAAAAAAGGGTTATCAAAAATCGAAGATAAAATCATTAGCTTTCAGCGCTTTCCTCTTTTAACTCAATCGCACTATAGCTGCTGGTGTTAGTCAAAGTTTTACGTGAGCGGTTTGCTAAGGGTATCACAGCAGCCAGCCACATCCATAGCCCCGACACTTTACCAACAATCACGGTAGACGTCACAAACGTATTAAGAACTTTTAGAATATGGATGGTTTTTGCTGGTGTTAGCGAAGATTCTTCTCTCAGTTGGATAATGCTTCCCAAGCTATTTAATAGATGTCGCTCTGTCCCCATATGACGGTTAAAATGAACTAGAGAGTTAAGTTCGATGCTCGGACGGATTGCCTTGGTGGCCTAGCGGTAATGACGTCAGACATAGATGGTCGGAAGACGCGGGTTCGAGTCCCGTCCGAGGATGTGTAATTTTCTGTTTATAAGTGTAAAGTTAAATATTACATATCACACAGGTTGAATTTGTCTAAAACATCATCAACTAATAATAACTAAAGTAGTATAATAGTAAAAAAGTAAATAACTAACCAAAAATATAACTAAATTATAATTAAAATATAAAAAAGTAATAATAAAAAAAGTTAATAACTAAGCAAAAATATAATTACAGTTAAATTCATTTATTCAGTTTAGTCATCAGGGGCGCTCTTATGAACTGAATGAGTTAGTAATAAATTTACCTACCATACATTTTATTCTTAGTAAAGATTGTCTGCAACTGATTATAAAACAAGCCAAAACTGAAAAGAAATGACAATAAACGTTTTGTTCGCCCAGTTGGCTATAATTACGTAATAGCCTAGTGATTTATAAACATTTATTAATGCTAATTGAACTTTCTTTTTGTGAGCTATGGGTATGCTTTTAAAAAGCAAGAAGATTAGCAAGCAGATAGAAATAGAAAGAGACACGTCTTGTAATTTTCCGCAAAATCTCATCAGAAAAGCTTTTCTACTTCACCCTCACCTTTATACTACACTGTTTAATATTTATGTTGTGGCTCACGTGAGCGGTTTACTAAAAGAATCTGTGCGGCGACCGACCGACCGGTGTAACATGCTTAGACACTTTACATCCGACACTCGTGTGAGACCGGTGTCCCAACAATCGTCCGAGACCGGTGTCGAGACACGGCGTCCATACACAAATACAATCTGGGAAACTGCTCGTAAATACTGTTTCACTAATATAGAGAGAGCATTAGACGAAGTTTTTATAAGCATTTATACTTCACCTATATTTCCCTCTTTTACTCAAAGTAGTAGAGGTGATGTGGGAAAAGACGGGATAGATAACGAGTGCTATAATAATTGTAATGTAATTAACTCTGGTGTCATGGCATTGGACCCGGTTATGTATGTTAGCACAACAATCGTTAAGCTATGTTGGTCTTCGGGCCTCAAAGATAGGCCGAGGCCAATTCCCAAAGATGAACTACGAAGTTTATGTTGACGGATTTGATGACTACTACTGTGAAAGTGAAAAAGCACAAATTTAGTCAATGGTGATAAAATGTAATGACGTCATGATAAATGATTGACGATATATAAAATCTGAACATCATAATTATGTATAATTTGTTGAAGCTTAAATTTGTGTAAGTAAATGTCTTTTACATGTCTGTAACAGTCTTTATAATTATTCTTTTTTATAAATGAAGTGGTACCTACTCATGTCGAAATTTATATAGAAAATGTACAACATATAACAAACGCAAAATATTATATATTTACTCGTACATGCTAAAATGATAACAATTGCTACACAGTATTATGAGTAAATAATTTATTTATATTGTGCGTCAATCAGCAAAACTACCTATAAAATACCTAAATACAAATATAATTAATCATTAAGAGAAGTACAATTCTTACAACAAGAAAAATTTTATACCAACTTCCATTCTGTTCAGTTATCGGTTCACCCAGTCGAAAGTTATGAGGTAACAAACGTAAAAAAAAACATACTGTCGAATTGAGTACCTTCTCCATTTTTTGGAAGTCGGTAGAAAATAATTCAATTCAATTCAAAAAGTCATTACATTTCATCACCCTTGACTGTATTTGTACTTTTTTACTTTCACGGTAGATATTATAGAATTTCGTCAATCGAAATTTCGTAGTACGTTTTTGGGAGTACAGACCCTGGAAACTTTAACACTACTTGTTTATCCACATGCTCACAGCTAGACACTAGCTTATCTACAATAGCCTATTTGATATCCTGTCTATGGATGGATTATCTCACTATTGAATTTGTGCTTTAATTCCACGCAGATAGTGTCACTCCGTAAATCGTCTTGATGGGTACCGCAGTGCTAGTTTTTTTTAAAATTTATTTACCAAATTAAAAGTACATACAAATTTGAAGTAATATAACATAGCATTCATAAACCACATAGGTTTGTACATAATGCTATTGTTTAGTCTGCAAACTACTAAATATATGTTTAATAAATAACAATCTGAACTCTTACACTGACTTATTAGGTATATATCACGTGAGTTATCATTACAGGTTCTAAGATTATATAATTCGCCATGGAAGCTTCATACATGCCTATATAAATGGTAAGAATCTAACTTAATCATACATATTATATTACTTATACATATTAATATATATAGATATTCTGCCACGAAGCAATATAGTGCGCATTACTGTGTTAGGAGGTGAAGGGCACCGTAGCAAGTGAAATTACTGAGCGAATGAAAGTCAAAAACCAATGTTTCAGCCGTGCCATTCTTTAAGAGCAAACATCGTTACATCTTTGACAACATCCATGAAACAAATGACGAGATAACGAGAAACGTTGGAAAAACAACCTTATGTACAAGGACGATATCTCATAAAGTATTTGACATCGGCGAGCTCGTCGACGAACGCAACGACGAATCATTAGAGAATCGCACGGCAGGGCGCGTACGGACGTCACGGCGCGTCTCGTGCCACATAAAATACTGCTCTGGATGGCGCTGCAATTTTCATGGGCAAGCGTAGTTCCATCAGACAGGATTTGCCCGTCTTTTCAGTTCAAATAATTATTACCTTAGTAACAAGAAGTATAATGGTTGTTATTAATTAGGTACTCAATTTGACGACGTCTTGATATAATGCCTATGTACGACCACATAAGTGTTCTCGCGCGTGCTGACAGACAAAATATATTTTTCGAAGACATAAAAGATATTTTGGTTTTGTATTCAGTTGTCGGGTTTCCGCGTTGGCAGTGAGGCAAGCGTTTGTCCGGAGAGTGGGTGTTGTTATTATGAAAATCACGGCACTTGCATATGCTCGGAACTCGAGCGGTCCTCAGTTTGTTAGGTATCGTGTTGTGTTCAAACCAGCTATACAAGTACGGTACTTTGTCGAAAGATAAAGTCGACAATTCGATATCAACAGAATCGGTTTATTTAATTATAAATGTCATATTATGTGATGTCGATAGATAAACTTCGACAATTCAACGTCGACAGAATCGGTTTTATTAGTTATATGATAATATTAATCGTTAAAACCCCGATCCCCGAAATTTTATCTACCGACTTCCAAAAAGGAGGAGGTACTCAATTCGACTGTTTTTTTAAAATGTTTTTTACTATTAATGATAAGGTGAACTGATTCTCAAAATTCTTTGTTTGAAAGCTGGTGCTTCCCGTGTGATCCCATTTAAATTTCATCAAATTCGGTCAAGTAGTTTTTCAGTTACACTCCAATAACTGAGTAGAAAGGAAGCCGGTATAATTTTCAAATTGTACTTGTCGATGTTATATATCCAATTAATGGATCGACAAAGTACCGTACTTGCGCTGCAGGTTAGTTGGCGAATGTCACCGGATTATTTTAAAGAATTCACATGATACTAAAATATCATCATACAAATTTCTTACCTTTTATTATTGTTTTTAAAATTTAGCCAAGCTCAAAATTAGCTATTCTACTACACCACACTACTGTACCAACGAAGTGTTAGAAAATTAGTTTCTATGTTTTTGTATGTTGTCAGTGAAGTTAGGTACTGTTTGCTTGTATCAAAACTTAAAGAGTACAATGGTGAAATACCAGACTATCAATAAAGGGTCTTACTTATAAACGCTGCTTAACTTTAAATGACTTTATGTAGCAGTGTGCACAGCAATATTGTTTTGCGCCGTACTAAGTGACGTTATTTAAATTTAAGCAGCGATTATAAGCCAATTGTGTATAAAATCATTTGGGTACTCTACCACGTCAGTATACTAAGTTCAACACAGATAACAACATTGTTGATACTTATGAGTTGTTCTGTAAACCAACTCGCATTAGGACTCTCAACGAATTCTATCAAGTGCTAAATAAAACTTGGCTTGTTGATTGAACATTTTACATATTTGACGAATTAATTTAATAATTAACTTCAGTGTCTGGCATTTGTTGAATTTATTTTATTTATATAATTAGGTGTTATCAATGACTTCGCTTTATCAGCGACTTCGTTTGCGTAGTAGGCTCGGGCTTGGGGCTCGCCATAACCTCTCGTCTTTTCTTTTTTTTTTAATGTAAGAACGTGTACGATGTATTAGAAAACATTTAAAAACTTGAACTAAATCGGTAAAGCTGTTCTCAAGTTATTGCGTGACCAGGACAAATATACGGGTTATTTTGAGTAATTTAAGTATTGTTACAGTTTTATTGTACAATGTTGTGTGTTTGTTAACATGTGATAATTAATTATTAATATTATGAATATAAAATAATATTATATGAATGTCAATTTATCAGTTGTCAGAGACGCGATGGATAGGCACCGATGGAAGCAGATCATACGAGCTCGGTGTACACCATCCACATCCACCGTCCACGATTCTCAGTCATGAGGAAACGACCACAAAGAGTCAATTGATTTGCATTACTCTTGATGTTCCATCAAAACTGATGTCAAACCTCATACAATTATGTTTTATCTATCTATCCCTTTATGCTAACAGAACCTTCCTATCCGCTACCAAAATAAAACACACGTCGTACGTCCCTAATAGCGAACCAACGCTAGAGTCTCCGAACAATTCCGAACTAGTTTCCCTTCCTAACATACCATTAGTATTCTCCCTGCGTCCCCGCACGTATAGACAATAACTATTCCACTACCCCTTATTCTCTATTAACTCTTTGTAATCTTATAGTATAGAAAATGGCCAATTCTATTCCGACCACATGTGTGTTTCCAATTGTACGGAATTAGTACTTTCGTGAATATCGTAAAGTAATACTGCAAGAGAAGCAAAGATTTATGTGAGACCCGTAACATCATACATTTCACTTGTATTCGATATTATAAGAATATAGGTAATTAATATCCACATTAAACATGTGTTG
Source organism: Selenia dentaria (assembly GCA_917880725.1). NCBI lineage: Eukaryota > Metazoa > Arthropoda > Insecta > Lepidoptera > Geometridae > Selenia > Selenia dentaria. The sequence continues at coordinate 21,958,376 of OU862890.1, forward strand.
TTAGAAAAGCTAGTCAAGCTGCTTTGGCATACCTGTATGCCAAACAAAACTTTCGTAAAGCCGCCTTGACATACAGGTATGCCAACGCCAAATCAAATAAGGATCCAATTAAAATAATAATATGGGACAACATCCACACAAAGGTCTTCACTTGTATTCGATATTATAAGAATATAGGTAATTAATATCCACATTAAACATGTGTTGTTAGAACAGCTAGTCAAGCTGCTTTGGCATACCTGTATGCCAAACAAAACTTTCGTAAAGCCGCCTTGGCATACAGGTATGCCAAGGCCAAATCAAATAAGGATCCAATTAAAATAATAATATGGGACAACATCCACACAAAGGTCTTCAGGTGCCAAACTAGGCAGAGCATGTACTATGGTAACCTGATGACTGATATACATACTTATATACATATACACACCCAGACACAGGCCAAACAGACATGTTCATGCACACAAATGTTTGACCTGTCCGGGGATCGAGCCCGGGACCGGCGGCTCAGAAGGCAGGGGTGCTACCAACTGCGCCAACCGGCCTGTAAAAATGTTATCTATTCAAATATACAATAGATTTTAGCTAATGTTTTGTTTTTTTGATGCTGTAAAGGACCTGGAATTTTTTTTTACATAACAAAATATCATTTGAAATATACCAGATCGGTGATATCAACGAAAAAGCGACAGTCACTTTTTTTTTTGCGGGGTTTTTGCAACTCTGGTTTGCAAATTTGATTATAGTCGGCAGCTCACTAGGTTAAATAGTATAGCACATAATCTTAATACCGGCAATTTTTCGCAGTACTTCATAACATTTTATCTCGGAAACCACTTTACCAATTATCCTCATATTCAAAATTCCTCTTTACAGTCAGGTACCTAATGTTTGAACCAAATTGTATCAAAATTGGTTGGTAAATAGCGACACAGCAAATGCGGCTTGTACAGGAAGACAAACGAACAACCTAACAAATATACGGATAAATGAAAGTCAATGTGGCCAGTTAAAGCTACCCGAGAAGCTACACTCGCTCCGTCAATAATTGTGAACCGTTTCAATCGGTATCGGAAAAGACGATGTTCATTTTACCCCGTTTCGTCGAAATCTGTCCAGGACCTGGAAGCTGGAATTCCTCAAGACGATTTGAGTTCACTCAAAAGTAACTTATGGATGTATTATAATGAGCTAGTAGGTGTTCAAAACAGCTTTACTACTCTATTTGAAATACAAAACAAGCAACGCATCTGGAGTTCTTCTACAGTTTATAGCGGAGTCGAACTTCTTAAACTACCACAGTTGACAATATTTGAGTAAGTACAGACTCACCGCCCGCCCGCCATCAACGGCTAAAAAAAAGTAGTAAATAAGTAAGTTTATTATGATGCCATTACTACACTTATTATAATAAGTGTAGTAACTAATATCGTAATAACACATTTTTCCCATCTCAGTTCTCAGTTTAATCCATCTCCTCACTTTAAAACATAACAAAAGCTAGTAAAAAAATCTGTAAGAATTTGAAACTTGTAACCAAGACTAACTAATATATTAAAAACGGCGAAAAATACTGTAAACAATTGAATTTCGTATAATCCATTAAAGACAATTAAAAATATTAGAAGATGTTCTAAGAAAACTGTCTATTGACAAAAATCTAGAAAATATTTCATACATTTAACTTACGTGAAACTGTAAGTTAAGAACAAGTAAACACATTTTTTATACCTCAACAATGCTCAATGCTTTTTTCCTGCTTTGGATGGAAACGGTCTTCACTATGTTTGTTTGTAATGCTAACTTGTATGTAATGCTAAGCTTAAACTGTTAAAGCAATTTGTAAAAATGGGCCGTTCTGGATTGGCTTTAAAATCCAACGTCTGTTTTTTACGCTTTTGTAGTCGACGGGTTTAGCTGCTGTGAAGTTAGCAGCCTGTTGCATATTGAATATTTTTATTTATAACTATTTGCTCGATTCGCGTAGCTTGGCGAAATACGCCGCTTATAAAAGTAGCCTTCTTCGGGGCCGGAAATGCTGTGCTCTTCTTTTCCGCCACGGGGGTGATAGGTATGTAAGACTCATACCCACGAAAACCGTGAGCAGTTCTCCGCCAATGTGAGGCAAGATGGGGGGCAAGATGGGGTCGCGCTAGCATTCACCGACGAAAACCGTAAGCAGTTCTCCGCCAATGTGAGGCAAGATGGGGTCGCGCTAGCATTCACCGTCTCATCCCAGCGGTAGTCCCGAATTGATCTTAACCAGCAGCTCAGCACCCGTGAGGAGGTCAACTTGCTCAGGAAGGTCACCGCTCAGACGGTCGCTGGTCAGTCGTGCAATCTGGAAAAGAATTCCCGACTCTTCATCAGTAATCCCACTACGGAGGAGGAAAAGAAGCCTATTTATGCAGCTTTATTTCTAAATCAGCTATCTTCCATCAAACTCTGTCCAGCCATTTTGGAGATTACACTGGAATAAACAGACAGCCATACAATGGAAAAAATATTTTTGTTATTACTGCCGTACATACGCTTTCACCTGAATTTTGTAAGAGTATGATATTTGAACATGAAATCTGCAAATACTTTCGCTTTTGAACCTAAAATATTTGTGTTCAAAACTTAATTATTAACGCTAAATTATTAACGAGTTTTTTGTACTTGTCGTCAGTGACATCCCAATTATTATACAGCCTCCTATATTATACCTAATACATAATCAAGCTACTAATTAAACTGGCGCCAAAGCAATAGCCAACTATATCAATTAAATCATAATGATATAAATTATGGTATTGCTAACAATGAGTTGTATTCATTAAACAGGGCACTACTAATGCTAGCTTGTCTAAACAAGTCTTAGCAATGGCCAAAGTTCATGTTTGTACCTTAGTGGAGCCTTGAGTTGAGTCGCCAACCCAGCTGAAATTTTAAGTGTCACAGAGCGGGTGGTTAGTGTACCAGGCACTCAGCGCACAAAAGGCTCACCGCCAGATGAACGCTGGAGACTCTTCGCTGCAAGGAGAGATAGTGGGCTACCTTTACAAAAATAATGTTGCATGATTTTATTGATACATTTTACTGACACTCGTATAGTGTCAGTAAAATAATAGTTCGTTACATTACGAACATTAACATTCAACAGTCATTGTTGGTTTTTTTCCGCCATCTCCATGTTCAAGTAAGCAACCTCCACGAAAGCAAAACGTATTATAATCACACACTGTTTGTTTTTGCCTTAGTGACGTCATGCGATGTATAGGCCGTCATTGAATAATATTTGGGCGCCAATTTTAAAAGTTGAAATATAAACATAGTTTTTTTCTAGTTTTGAGTTCCCTAAAAATTATTAAAAATGCTAGGTGTTTATTTCGGTGTCCTGGTTACATTTAACATACATTAAAAAAGTCAACAACCCTATTTTCAATAGTTTCCGCAGCGTACGCGATATAAGGACTTTTTTGGTACTTTATCCACACCTTGGGTTACATTATCAAAGTTTTCATAATAATATTTTATTATAATGTACGAGTAGATATTACTAGCCGCGCCCCGCGCTTTCATCCACGTCTTGATGGATGATGATGATGACCATGATCATGAAAAGTATCCTATATTCTGCCCCGGAATATAATCTATCTCTATGCCAAATTTAATTACGATGATGTACGATTTATAATTTTAGATTAGATATAATTCTGAATCTGTGCGTTAGCGAAGTCACACGTTCGTCCATAGCTTCCCACTAAGATATATGGCACACCTTTAGGCGATCCCACGGGTAGCCACATGAGTCAAACCACACAATGTATCATGGTAATGATGTGCATAATTAAATTCTATTTAAGTTTATTAATTAAGTTTATATTTGCTTTCGGTGCCAATTACAAGTTGGACAAATTGATTACAGTGATTGTTGATGTTTATATCAGATTCAATCGAGTTAGCGGTTCGTGAAATTGAAATAAGTAGACAAAGATAACAATTTATTGTACTCGTTCAGCAACAAAACAAAATTTCATATATTAGAAACCTAAGGATGAAGTTACTCCACAAATCCCCATTGACAATGCCTATCAATAAGGATTTGTGAACTTTTCTTGCAATAATCCCGATTAATGGCTGAAAGATTTGAATTGCTGGTTCTATTACGATAGGACACTCGTATAGGTTTAATACTGATGAAAACATTGATTCCTTATAATCAACCGTTCTACTTTGCTAAAATTGCAATTTAACTTGGTTATAGGGTTCCGTATTATTCTTTTTACTTTTGCTGTAGTTAATCCAGTACAAACTGTTCAAAGTTTCATATATTCCGCTAACGGAGAGTTTGGCCTAACTAAACATCCTGCTCGAAATCAAAACAGAGAAATTGGTCCAAATCGCGAGCGCCCTTGCTCCTTGATCTTATAACTTATTCAGAGGGGCCATTTCACAGTATAAAATATACTCAGTGCATCATCTTAGTTACTTTTAAGTACTTTTATTATATTCAATGAAGTGGTTATGTTAACATAGTTCACGCATCAAGTTCGTGAAGTTCATTAACACTCAAGTCTTAAAAATGAAAGTCCATGCTGTCACATAGATAATCTTCTAAAAGCTTCTTCTTTCTTTCTTAATTATTTTTTGTATTGTCGTATGCAAACATTTTCAATTTGTTTTCTTGATAATACGACGGTTTATTACATTTGCAAAATATATAGTTCCACACAGCATTGCGCTGCATTTTCAGGTTGTGAGTTTGACAAATGAAATTAAATGTAGTTCTGCAGTCTAATTTCAAAAATCGTTTTCTTTTGATGCGGATTTATACTTTAATAGAGTGTCACTACTTTTTTTAAGCAAGGATAAGCACCACTATGTTTGAGTTCAAAGCCTGTGGTAAGTAAAATAACTGCATAACTAAATGTGAAACTTTATATCGAGATGATATAAACGTAGCGCTTAACATGAGAGGCTTCGACTTATATCTCTATTAATACAATAATATAAAAACCAAAATCTATGTGCCGTCTAGTACCGTAGGTATGAGTTAGGTAAGTTACCTATATCAAGAAAAAAAACTGGATGAGTACTCCGTTTACCTATTTATAAAGTTTGACCTTAATTGAAGCTCATATATGTAACTACTTACATGTAACTTAATATCTGCACATATTTTCCAATTCACACATTTTCATAAAGTCATATTTCAAAACCATTGAAAAATTTTTCAAGCAAACTTTTCGTTTCGTTCGTTTCCAAATAAGAATAAAAAAACTTCTGCCACTATTTCCCGTGTGTGTGTGAAAGCGAATAACCGTTTCGACTTAGCTGTGAGATATTTCCTGAAAACTGGCTTCGCTGGGCCCGCTAAGCGCATTCCCCATTATGTGCCGGACCAGCTTAATTTATACGTTTGCTACGCTTATTTCCGATTCGTTTTCCTGATTAAGTTATGAGATTGCGTTTAGATGAAATGTTCACGTGATCTTGTTTTATACGAGCTTCACTTTTGGCCGCAATAAGTGCCTAATCTTCTTTACAAGCAATGATTTCGCTAAAGATGTTTTAAGGTTTCAGGAAGGCATCAGGCTTTTTTATTTTCGTCATAATGATATACAGTCGAAGAAGACTATTTGCATTGGGTCACAGTTTTAGGTTAGAATCAGAAAATCTTGAAAGTGTCTAAGTAAAGCACTTAGGGTGTCAAGTTTCAAGCCTTGAATATAGAACCATGTATGGTAAGTGACTTTTATTTGCAGAGCTTATTTCACACTTACTTGAACAAATACGAATTTCATATAAAAAGTGGGATTGGAACTCATAATATCATTCAAACATCAGTCCTTAGATCAAACGCATTGTTTCTTCCTTGTATTATTGAACGTGTATTTCCTATATATTTTTATTATGATGAAGCTAACAGTTCTAGTTTCTCTGATGCTTATCGGCATGCTGTGCGCAGCAAAGAGTTCCTGCAACTCTTGTGGCAAGGAATGCGAGAGTGCTTGCGGTACAAGGCGTTTCCGAGCTTGCTGCTTCAACTACCTGAGGAAGAAGCGGGACTCTGAAGCTTTTGAAATCTGGACACCAAATGCTGAACAAACTCGAACGGCTGAAGTAAAGATACCCGCCTTTTTTATCGAGTACAACCCTGAAGATGTAATCTCTAGTGTTCTTGGTGGTAACTTGAAAATTGCCGCCGACAGAGTCGATAATCAAGAGGGGAGCTAAATTGCATACTGAAAATATAGTATCTGATTTAATCAATAGCGCTATATACGTATACCAACTGTCAATTTCTTGTGTAACTTTTAGTGTATTTAGAGCTTTTCGTCTTTTAATTATAAAATGTAGTTGAATTAGTAGACGTCATTTAATTTAATTCAATAAAAAGTTAAGTTAATATTAATGTATTTTTGTCTTTCTCTATTTAGCATTGTTTGTATATTTTATTATGAACCGCTGCATAGCTCCCTATACTTAGGGCGTGCTTTCGGTGAAGGTGACATGGTGATGAAGTCCACAGCAAGGTGGTAGGGCACTTTAGATGCTCGCCTGGCTAGCTACTACACACCGTCAACTGTCCTTGACAGACAGGTGCCATAATAGATTCAGTATGATACGACTTTAGAACGCATCTCACTAACCAGTGACCATCAAGTGAGATAGTGGTCAAACACTAGGCCATTATAATAAAAAAATCCCCCAACATGAATTTCTGTGTCGTACAAGCAATCAGGTGTCTTTACGACAAATAATACTATTTATTAAACGACAAACTCTAAAACAGATGTAAATGATGCAGTGTTCCAAAATTCCATTATGACAGTAAACTAAGATAAGTTTTTAGACTACAATGATTATGTTAACATTAATTATGTTGATATATCAAGCTGGACATCTATCGTGAAAAATGCTAATTATCCAACATTTTTCTTGTATCCAAATATTTCAAACCAGCACGCTGCACCCAGCAATGATACCATCATCATCATCTCAGCCGTAGGACGTCCACTGCTGAACATATGCCTCCCCCACAAATTTCCAAAAGGACCGGTTGGAAGCGGCCTGCATCCAACGTCGTCCTGTTACCTTTATCAGGTTGTCTCAAGTTGTCAGTCCACCTTGTCGGTGAACGACCTACGCTGCGCTTGCCGGTCCGTGGTCTCCACTCTAGAACCTTTCGGCCCCATCGGTCATCTGTTCTGCGTGCTATGTGGCCTGCCCACTGCCACTTCAACTGGCTTATCTTCTGGGCTATGTCGGTGACTTTAGTTCGTCTACGGATCTAATCATTTTTGATTCGAGCACGTAGAGAAACCCCGAGTATAGCCCTTTCCATAGCTCGTTTGAGCTTGCTTATGAGGTCCATAGTAAGAGACCACGTTTCAGTGCTATATGTCATCACTGGTAACAATACACACATTGGTCAAAGACTTTTGTCTTGATTTTGATACCATATAGTTTGTTGTATATTATAGACATCAGTGTGACTATATCAGTTCCCGTACAAGCTTAGTACCGAAGGTAAACCATACCGATTTATGTCTTATCATGTAGATCAAAGTAAATTTACGATGGGTTTCTTTACGACGCTAAAAGAACGCATCGGGCTAAACGTTTTCAATATCGTATTTTAAAACTAACTAAAGCTGCCAACAAACTATCGGACGCGTCCATCAGCTGCGGTTGACGAACGCGGCTGAACAGTATGCACGGCTTCGGACGTGTTACCAGTGGCAGATAGTCAAATATTAATTAAGATAGTACAAAAAGTAAAATTTTCAAGGGAAAAGTAACATTATTTATGTGGAAGACGAATGTAAAGTAATACTCTACAATCTGTCTTCGTTTCTTGGTTCTCGGTGGCTGAAAACGGAATATTATTGACCAAAGAACGTCGGTAAAACGGCAACACTGCCGCTCGGACGCGTCCGAGGCCTGTGCACACTGTCAGTTGCGTCCGCAAACGCTTCTAATGTCCAGCCAGCAGGATCTTAATTGGACGTCTGAACGCTCAAGGACGGACAAGTTCACGTCCGCGGACGCGACTGATAGTGTGCACAGTTTAGTATGTTATGTACTGCCGTGCAATTCTCTAAGCGCAAACCACTGCATCCAACTATGCAACTAGACAACATCCGTGAAACAAATGACAAAATGACAAGAAACGTTGAAAAACAACCTTATGTACAAGGGCAATATCTCATAAAGTATTTGACATCGGTGTGCTCGTCGACGAGTGCAACGCCAAATCATTAGAGAATCGCACGGCTGATACCAATAAAAGACCTTACACACGTTCGAATTTGGTACGACTGGAACACGTACTTGGTCCGCTTCTGTACCAAATCCGAACGTCAGTAGAGTAGTCCAGCGTACATTATTATTATTCATTGAGTCCGCCTCCGTCCGCAGTGGACATGGTCTGCTCCGTACCAAATCCGGACGTGTGGATGGTTGGGCCGGACAAACTACGACTAGTCGTATTTGGAACGCCAAGAAGGACGGCCACGCGTGCGCTCATATACATCATGGAGGAAATCGTTACCGAACGCGATATATTAATTGAAGTTCTTATACATTCGTATACTATATTAAATATTGATATTTAATACATACTACAATTAAATGTTATTCAATTTCATAAAACATTGAATCAATATTATTCTAAAATGACGTAATGTATATTATTTGACTGCTTAAACTAATCCTCCATCAACAAATCCATGTTATAATATGAAGTCATAATTAACAATACAGATAAGGATTAGTTGTTTCATAGTTTTGAATATTATGCACTACGTATTAGAAGAAAAACATACAACACAAACTGTTGGAGAGCTTCAAGACATTAGTTCAGTAACACAACGACAAATGGCGCCACTAGAAAAATTAGATCGCGCAAGCGTTTCATTCGTAGAACAAGTGAGCCTTAAGCGGGAATTTTGAAACTGTAAGTAATAATACTGAAGATAAGTGAATATATCAAGTTGTGTGTAAATAAAGTGGTTTAATTTTGTGCGGTCCCTCCATCCATAGTTTCTACACAAACAGTTAATAACGAAGAAATAAACTCATTCCCACTAAAAACAAAATTATTTAATTCTTAATAATATCAGATCGCCTCGTCAGATACAAGTGCAGATTGCTAATACAATATTTGCTAAATAATGTATTTCAGGCGCATTAGTATAGAATATTAAAACAGTGTTAACCTATTAGCTATTAATAAGCTTAAACTGTAGATGTTACTTTGATATTCTATTAATAAAAATTAAATTAAATTATTACCTGTGCATTATCTGCGTGAAATAACTGTTATTTCAAAGTGTTCTTGCTAGAGAGAGGTATGCTCCGTGGCAAAACCATCTTTTCTTGATGATTACCAAAAAAGTACTGATTTACTTATTTTATTATTATTTTTTTATTTACATTTTGCTACAAATTTATACATGTAATCTACATTTGATTGCAGTATGTATTAAATAAATATAGTTATATTTATGTATTATTATATATAGTTATATCGGTGGTTCTGCCCCGAAGCGTGACATACATTTTTAACCAAGAAATGGAACCGACTTCAACACTAAAATGTTTGAAATAACTTAATAAATTCATTTCACACATTTTAGTGTTGAAGTCGGTTCCATTTTTTGTGAACTTTTTTTCACCCTTATACAGGATGTTTGGTAGAAGGACCGACAAACCAAATGAGCGTGTTTGGGAGCCCACTTGGAGAATACAAGTTGGCCAAAAAAAATCCCCGACACCCCATTTTTTTTTAACTAAATCAGTTAGTTAGCTCTTTTTTGTATTCAATTTTGCTTTGCATGGCCTGAAGGTGTATTAGAGACCAAATTCAACTAAAACATCCGGTCTAAAACAGATTTTACAAATGTTATGGTGGTAAATAGGTACAATTTCGGAGAAAAAGGGAAAAATCACAAAAAAAAATTAAACATATTGGGGGGGTCGGTATTTTTTTTTGCCAACTTGTATTCTCCAAGTGGTCCCCCGAACACGCTCATTTGGTTTGTCGGTCCCTCTACCAAACACCCTATATAGTGGCCGTTGCTAATTACGGGATCGATTGTTAATCACGTCAATGGTGATATGATATTATCAAATTAGGCGAAACACTTTTCAGTTATTGGAGTGTAATTCAAAAACTACTGAATCAAATTTGATGAAATTTATATGGGACCACGCGAGAAATACCAGCTTTCAAACTAATTTTTTTTTAAATTTTTGAAATCAGTTCACCCAGTCAAAAGTTCTGAGATAACAAACTTTAAAAAAACAGTTAAGTTGAGAACCTCCACCTTTTTTGGAAGTCGGTTGAAAACCCGCTAAGTGCGGACTCGCGCACGATGGTTTCCATGAAAACAACAAAATATCATGTCCCTTGTATGGGAGATTTATAGAGAATGGTACGGACTCCTTCGTGCGCGAGTCCGACTCGCACTTGGCCGGTTTTTACTGTGACCAACGACAACCGTGTGCACTTGAAGGTGTACGTGAAGCAACTGTTCGGTTCAGTCCGTAGCGAGACATAGTATATAGACATAGTAAACAGTTCGCCAGACCAAGTACGAGCGTCTGTTATGGCTTTAAGCCGCGGCTGATGGACGCGTCCAATAGTTTGTTGGCAGCTTAAGTTTAAGTAAGGAGTGTTCTTACCGGGGCATTTCATACCTTACTTTCGTTGACAATCAATTGAAACCGAGCGTTCACGTACTTGTGAAAAAAACTTTGTATTGTCCACTCTCATGTTCCAATTCTTTTCTTCTCAAAATATGAAAAAGCACTGCGGTACGACGTTATACAATAGTTTGCGGCCATCTCACCAAATACGCAAAACCAGATAATAGTACTAAAGTTAGCAATTAAACTAAATAGTACGCATCAAACCGTACTGATGTGTAACCGTTCATGACTGCGTGTCTGGCTACTCTAGCCCCAGACACAGATTAAGTAATAGTGCTTCCTCCAGGTTCGACTGAGAAGATACTTATATATATGCTAAATGGTTTCATAAATCATACGTAAATTGAGGTTCCAATACAATCCTTTAAAATATTTGGTGGGGTCCACAAGGGACATTACTAAGAAGAAATTAATTCAATTGCAATAAACACTGATAAAAATGCGTGTTTGTATATAATTCTACATTTATCCGTAACACTCAAATACCACAACACATATTTTCGTCCCATATATTGTTTTGTTTACAGTTTCAATTGCCCGATGCATGAAATATTACTCTATCAATTTGTATCAACAATTTTCTGTATTGTGTTTTGAACCATAACAGTTTGATACTTGTTCATTATTTTCAACGCTTTTATTTAAATTCTGCTAGCGACGCACGTCGGCTCCACGGGTGACAGTCCGGGTTAAAAAATATTATGTTGTTGAGAGCAAATTATTTGCGAAACACAATTTATTGCAACTATAATAATATAAAAATAGACATTACGGAAACAAATCACAATATAATGTATTGTAGTTTTATTTGGGATATTTTAAAAATGCAATAGTGTTAGATGTTTTAGTGGTAACCGTATATACAAATAAAATCAAAGCAATGAATTTAGTTAATGTCCAAATTATAACATCATAGTTAATGCACTATTCCATTTATAATCAACCCCGAGAGAGGAGTTGGGCCATAATCTACCACGCGGACCCAGTGTAGCTTGGTGGATGCTATTCCATTAACCCTTTTCGTCCCAGAGACGTATATATACGTCAGTTTCATTCATAAATCGTTTGTTTTAATTATCACGGTATAGAAAGGATTAATCCTTTGAGTACCACTGACGTAAATGTACGTTCGTTTCATTCATAAATCTTTTGTTTTAATTATCACGGTATATAAAGGGTTAATTCAGCTCAATTGCGATGACGGGCGAAGTGAGAAAAAGCGTTATGTTACTCTGGATGGAAACAACGTGTAAGTATGAGCACGAAAATTTCAAATTACAAACATATACAGTATGAACTGTGAGTTATCTGTGCTTCAGCTTTTCTAGAGAAGTGATAGTTTGAACTGCATATGTCAACGGTTACGTACGTTTTTTTAACGTTAAAATAAGCAACAAAAATATTTGCAAAAGCTGGATCCCTTAAGAGGTTACGTAACTTTCTCCCGCAATCACCAAAATTGCTCTAGCTGAATCTCTCTTACTTCCTATACTAGATTATGCTGACGCACGCTATTTGGACCTGACTGAGGAGCATTTGACTAAACTTGAGCATTTACAAATTTTTTGCTTTTGGTTTGTATTTGGTTTGCGTAAGCATGACCATGTCAGTCAATATCGCAATATACTCGAATATGGGTACCAATTCGACGTCGCCGAGATGCTCATGTGCTTTCTTTGCTCTACTGTATTCACTACTCCTCTTTACCTCAAGGAGCGTTTTCAGTTCCTTCATCTTACTCATACCCTCTCCCTTCGTTCCACAAACACACGGCAATTGAATACACCTGTCGCGTCATCAATGTATTATAAGTAAGACATTTACTAAACATGCTGTCCACCTGTGGAATGCGCTTCCTGCCAATACCAGGCAAGCAAAGACAATTTCGTCTTTCAAAGAAATGATGAAGAAGGGATATTTATTAAATAACTAATGAATATTAATTTATTTTTTCATTATAATAATAATATATGTTTACTATTATAATGAAAAAAATATTTTTTATATAGTTAATACTACTTACGGGATTGATTGCCATTCACCGTTAATGATAATATCGTCAAGATAGGCGTAACAATTTTCAGTTTTCGGAGTGTAACTCAAAAACTGCAAGAATAAATTTGATAAAATTTAAATTGACTAACTCGGAAGTATAGTATTCCAGTTACGAGCGAATGCAAATAAAACCTGACCTTTTCGATTACGAGTCAGAGAGATGAACAGCGAGGGCCAGTGCTGTACAGCAAAGATGTTATTTTTGATTTAAGTAAGGATTGAGTTCCAATAAAACCTACTCCGACTCTAATCTGACAACACTAAAGGGCCATTTAGATGGAGCTACTTTCTTGCCTCGAAGATACGATTATCGAATGGAACATAAAAAGTTGCTTCGTCTAAACATTCACGATTCTCTCCCTTCCTCTTGGGCGATAATTGCCTCGCATAGAATATAATCTGTCTTCGTGTAAACAGAACTACAAAGCGAGAATTGCCTTGAAAGAATTCGCAACCATGAGTGCAGTCTGCGTGATTTAATTATGTCTGCTCTTCTAGGACAAGAGCTAATAAGACTAACATTAGTAGTTCTGCGAACAGTAGACCTTGCGAGCACGTAGTCTTATCAGGGGCAATTTTTCGCAGTACTTCACATCCTATTATCTCGGGAACCACGTGACCAATTATGCTCATATTCTTCAAACCTAATTCGTGTGCCAAATTTTATCAAAATTATTCCGTAAATAGCGCTACAGCAAACTTCCCCGTTTTTAGGAAAGATGCGCCCTCCACTCAAAATCACTGACGTCAAAAAATTATATATAATAGTAGAACTTACATACCAAATTTCGTGAAGATTGTTTGATAACTGCGACCGGTACAGAAAGCCAAACAAACAAAAAAACACAGCCAACAAATATACAGACAGATGACTCAATTTGGACAGTTAAAGCAGAGACGCTTCGTTCGCTTCACTTGCCTGTATGTAAACAGTATGATACGATAATCTTATGGCGATTATTGCTTGGAATAGTTGCGTACGAGTTTTCGCCTAGAAACGTACGAGAAACTCTCGTCGTCTAAATGGCCCTTAAGAACAAAGCGGTCGACTTCCTTTATCATAATCTACAGTACTAAGGAAATTTGCCTGATGAATATACGATTGTCACGTAAGAAGTCCGAATATTGACATCCTATAGAAGGGTGCACGTAGTGGACGTCACGTGGTGCCAGGGTGTCAATCACGTGACATAAAAAGAGGTCACAATTCCACTGCAGTGCCGGATGTTTAGGCTCAAAGCTGTATCGTGTAGCCATGGAATGCTGCTTCTTGCAGTGATGAATTATATCCATAACCTCACAAAAATTTGAAGCTTAAGTTCTGGACTGGGGCTGGGGCGATGCTTACGAACAGGCGAATCGCCTTTACCTGACAAAGTCAGCATAGCGAAACCAATCTTCACAAGCTATATAAATGGCATGAGACTGTAAGATCCAAGCCTAAACCAAATAAAAAGCACTAGGATTGTTTACCTCAAAAGACATCCAGCTTATGGATATTAATAATATAATTTATTTAATTATTCAAATTAAAGCTTTCCCTTAGTCCCTTTTAAACACAATTCAACCAACAAAGTCAAACAAACTATTTACCAAATGGCATTATCCCGGCTTCCTGCAGTACTCATTCGAAAGGAAGTTGTCAACAAGGGATTAGCAGACGGTGGAGTTTAGCAAATTGTGGTCACCCAGAGCTGCGGTATTGTTTTCCTATAAACAGTAAGAGATCTTGAAACAAATAATGTACAATTTGAAGCATTTGAAACCGACTACGATTCATTGAAGATACCTACTCAAAATTGTAAGATCCGATGTTGATGATAGAGGAATAACAAAAATTAACTACTAGTTAGATCTTGATCAAACTTAAATAGGACTGCATGAGAGGCACCAGCTTTCAAAATAAATAATTATCAAAATTGGTTCACTTAGAAAGAAGTACTGAGGTAACACAATCAATAATACAGTCCAGTTGAAAACCACCACCTATTTGGAAGTCGGTGGAAAAATGGGGCCGGTTAAATTTCTGCTTTTGTTATATGTATGTATGTATGTTCGTTTGTGTGTTGTATGTATCCCACTATCATCTATACTAACTATATCTATACTAATATTATAAAGTGGAAAGATTTGTATGTAAGGGTGTTTGTAACGAATTGGCTCAAAAAGTATTTGACCGATTTCAAAAATTCTTTCACCGTTGGAAAGCTACATTCACCCTGATTAACATAGGCTATATAAGATTCATCATCATCATCATCATCATCTATCACCGCGCGGGTAAAACCGCGGAGAGCAGCTAGTAATATTATGAAGAGGAAAGATTTGTATGACAGTATATTTGTAACGAATTGGCTCAAAAAGTACTAGACCGATTCCAAAAATTCTTTCACCATTGGAAAGCTACAGTCACCTTGAGTAACATAGGCTATATAAGATTCATCATCATCATCATCATCCTCCATCACCACGCGGGTAAACCCGCGGAGAGCGTTTCACATTTATAATATTACTAGCTATATTATAAATGTGAAAGTGTAGATGGATGGATGGATGTATGGATGAATGGATCTCTGTTACTTAATCATGGCAGAACGGTTGTATGAATCTGGTTGAAATTTTGCTCAGAGATAGATTATAGTCTGGAATAGCACATAGGCCACATTTCATCATCATCATCTTTTACCAAGCGGGTGAAAAGCCCTAATGTTCTTGGGCACAGCATAGACTAAATAACAAGACCTCCGCCTACGTCAAGATCGTAATGATGACTTATTTTCTGTCAATAGAGTTCTGTCAAAGGTGTGTCCGGTTTTGATAGTGTCAAAAGCACGCAATGATTTTCACAGCTCCATACACTCGACGTGCTCGGCGATAGAGTCGGCGTGTCATCCATCTTTGTTGTTCAGCCGATTGTAGTCGAGTGATTTTGCCATCACCACGGAGGTGAAACATCAGTCTAGCGGTCTTGAGTGAATCGCCCGCAATACTTTTATGTTATTTTTAAACACAACATAGCAAATAGTATCGCCTATATATCTTCGAAGGGGTAAGCAGCGGTATTTTAATAGGATACTTTTCCTCATCATCACCATCCATCACCACTGAGAGGAAACATCGGGGCGGTAACATCAGTCTAGCGTTCTTGAGTAAATTGATACTTTTACCTATATCCTCGAAGGGGTAAGCAGCGGTGTTTTCCTAGATTTTCCTGCATACGTTTCGCTATACCTATGTTTCTGGTCACATGTAATAGGGCGCGAGCCTATTGTCGTCTACGGGGCACTGTTCCAGTTTCCAGACTATTATTGAGAATATCTTTCTTCCTCAGAAAAACCCAATAACTGCCCAACCCGGGCTTGGAACCCATGACCTCGAGGTTCCAAAACGGCACTTCCACCACTACACCAAGACTAAGTGAGCGAAGCCGCTGGCGGGTCAGCTAGTTAATGTATAAATAAAAATTTTCAAATTCATACTTCCGCACTAATAGCTGTGTCGCCATAGGCATACAAAAGGTAAAAATCGAAAATTAAATAATCCTAAGTATTACTAGTACTCTAGTTTTATTAATATGTAAATAGCCTCGTTTGCTCGCTACAAACACTTTGTTTATTTAATTTACTATGTAATTTATAATAATCTAAGTATATTTTCTTGTAAATGATTTGTAATCTTGAGAGAAAAAAGATCTTAAACCATCAAGTGTTCTAGATTATTAAGCGTGCTCTACTGACCAAACGGTGTTGATAAAATGAGGAGCTACTCAATCCATATTCACCAGAAAGTATCAAGAAATACTACATGGGGGCAGAGTTGTATCGAAACTGAAATCATAAAACTCATTCCCTGTGTACTACAGAACTACTACTGACAATATATATTAATACTAAACCATATAATTAGTATAACTTACTTGAGCGTTGGATCTACTATGTTTTTTGTCTGATTTTATTCTTATCGATATGCGTTTATAGCCATCTTACGAACATCACTATGCGGCTCCATAAAACCCCCAAGTGCGAGCGAGATAGACATAGTGAAATTATTTATGGCCGCACGACTCAGTTGTTAACGCGGTGACTAGTGAGGTGACCGCGGTATACTGATGCATGACAGAGGCTGCAAGTGACTGAAATGTTCTGGGATTGCCTGTACTTGTTCACTGCGCTCAGAGTAACCATCGACCAGTAAACATTGCGAATCGCTTACGATTTCTTAGAGAAATCTCTAAACGATCGCACCCGTGGCCACGGCTGCGGAGGGGATAGTTTGCTCCACGAACGCCGGAGTGAGTATTATGCTTGCGTAATACTCGCTCCAGTACTCGCGCAAGGTACACCCAACCAGCCGCCGCCATGGACTGCGGCAAACCTAAAAAAGGCCCTTCTAAGGGCCACCACCCGCCGACAGGGGGCCTAACCACCCCCCCGACGCAAAAAGGCTCTTTTAAGAGCCACGTAACCGTGGCTGACGTACGTCAGAGTAACCCAGGCCCGTCTCACGGCCGCCAAGGTTCTTTTGAGGACCAGGAAGCCGTCAGCTGCCCGAGCAGTTCTGATCGCTCCACCCCGCCTAGGGGAACCGCGACCGAACAATCGCCGCCGTCTGCAGAAGCATTATCTCCGAGGGGACACATCGAGCGTGATATGCTCACTCTCGCGCGGCTTATCGAAGCCGGGGCCCTCTCGCAGGGAATGCTTCGTTGGATGGCGCTATACCTGCGTCTCGCAGAAGCCGAGTTGGAAGGGACTGAGCTTTCAACAGATGATAAGACGGCGCTGGAGTTTGCCGCTCGCACGATCATCACTCTGCCACCGGCAACGAGTAATCACGCGGTAAGGCCTAGACGCCGAAAGCCGTCAAGCCCATTAATAGCATTCGACGACCCGAAACGCGTGCGCGTACGGTCGCGATCACTTTCGGCAAGCCCGCCAAAGAAGACCGTGCAACGGACAAAGAGTCCAGTATCAATGATGGAAGCCACCCATGAACCGCCGTAGCCGCAGCGACCAAAAAAGTCGTTTGCGCAGGCGGCAGTCAGGGTAGCGAAACTAGCTACCGCAACTAGCGGTCTGGTCAGCGAGCAAGCGAGACAGCTAGTCAGCCAAGACAACAGAAAGGGACAGCAAACCAAAGAGCGAGACGCATGCGCAAGAGGAGTGGGGACCCAAGCAGTACCCCGCCCCCCCGCGACACTAAAGAAAACCGCCCAAACGGTACAAATGGGACAACGGACTGTGGTCCCTACTAAGAAAACCGCACAACAGGCTCCGCCCACGGCCACCAAAGGCCAGACAGCCCCGCCCACAGCCACCCAAGATGCTCAGACTGCCCCGCCTACATCCACGACAGACAACCAAGCGCCTCAGACTCAGGCACCGCCCACCAACAACGGGCCCAGATATCCTCCGCTTATAGTCGAGAGGATAGATAATTGGACGAGGCACTTCAAGGCTTTAGCGGAGAAATTGGGCAGACCCCCGAACGGACGCCCTTATGGACAGGGTATCCGATTCACACCCACCGAAGAGTCGGAATATAGGACCGTACAAGCCTACCTTACCCAGCTTGAGAGGGACGAGAATATCAGCTGGTTTTCATATTCATTGCCAGCTGAGCGCAGTCTTAAGGTAGCAATCCGTGGGCTACCAGCGGATACCCCAGTAGAAGAGATTCGGGAAGCCCTAGAGGAGAAGGGATTAACACCCGAATACGTGAAAAAGATAACGGCCAGACAAGGGCGGCCGGGATGTATTTTCCACGCCCAATTAAAGCGAACGCCTGACCTCACCCCGGCTATATATCAGATAACTGAGCTCCTCCTTATGCCGGGAGTTATCATCGAAGCATGGCGTGGAAAGAAGGGACCCGCGCAGTGCCACAGATGCCAGAAGTTCAGGCACAGCTCACACAACTGCCACAGAGAGGAGGCCTGTGTACGTTGTGGAGAGCCACACAGAGCCAGTGAGTGCCCAAGGCCACGAGAAGAGCCCGCCACGTGCGCAAACTGCGGAGGTTCCCACCCGGCCAACTACATATCCTGTCCCGTCTACAAAAAGGAATGGAGGAACAAGAGGGCGGGAACAGTAGCACTGACACTGCCCAATAAAAGAGGCGTCGCTCCGATCACCCCGACGACTGTGGAGGAAACGGCCGCGTCCACGCTCATGGCGCCGGCGAACCTACCACAGCAGGGAACCGGACAAAAGAAGGCCAGAAGAGGCAAAAAGAAGCCCAAGGCAATGCCAGCAGAAGATGCGACCCAGGTAAAAACTGACCAAGCACAGCCAACTACCCGACGAGACTCACTTGGACAAACCATCGAGGTTTTGAAGGGCATTTTGGAGGCTGTCCAAAGCGGCACGGACGCTGAAACAGCAACGCTAAGAGGGCTCATGCAAATACTTAACAATGGACAACAAGGGCATTAGAATATTGCACTGGAATGCCCAGTCGCTCGCGGGGAAGAAAACGCTGCTGACCATCTTCCTCCGCGAGCAAAATATTGATATAATGCTGGTCAGCGAGACTCACCTGAAAGAGGGACAACCATTCAAAATTGCGAATTACCACACATACCGAAAAGACGAGATGTCGGAGAGTGGAAGGGCCTTCCGCGGCCTTGCAGTGCTGGTCCACCGAAGGATTATCCACCAACTCATCCCGTCAGAAGAGTACAAGTCGATACAAGCACTGGGTGTGCTTACCAATATCGACGGTCAAATACGACGCCTGTTCGCAGTGTACAAGCCGCCGCACATACGCCTTATACCTGCCGAAATAAGGAAATTGCTAGATGCACAAGAACCCACCATTATAGCAGGCGACCTGAACTCCAAGCACACCCATTGGAACTCGAGTAAGACTAACAGAGACGGGATAGTTCTTCTCCAGGATTCGGTGGACCATTGCTATGACGTCATCGGGCCGGATGAACCCACGCACTACCACTATACTGACGATGGGGACGTCATAGACATCGTCATTTTCAAAGGCCTCAGAACACCTCCGACGCAAACGGTATACCCAGACCTTCCCTCGGACCACCGCCCGGTACTTCTGACACTTCAAGAGCTCCCAAGCAGGGTTGCCGCCCCCGCGCGGAGGCGGAAGAATTGCTGGGATGCCTTTCAGAAAGAAGCACAAGAACGTACCACCACGAGACCGATCTCAACTCCGGAAGACCTAGAAAAGGCAACAGAAGAGCTAACCACAGCTATCCAATCCTCCCTCGAGGCAGCATCGCACACCACCACGCCGGCAGAGAAAGTGCACCCACTCCCGGCGTGGATTAGGAACTTAATTAGCGACTCGCTGTCCGCGCGTAAAAAGCGAGGTTAACGCGTTGGTGGAGCGCGTAAAAGCCGCCTTACGTGATTACGCCGCACATAGCTGGGACGAGCATATAGATGCCATAACAGAGGATATGCCATCTATCCATCGTTTATGCCGCCAGCTATCGCACACCCCGGAGCCTACCAGACCACTGGTCGGGAAGGACGGCCTTTTGAAATTTGTGGCCACAGACCGAGCAGAGATATTCGCCGAACACTTGGAGGCACAATTTCAACCCAACCCGACCAGTGACGTTACCCATGTTGAAGACGTCAGACGCCACGTAGAGAACTACCTAGCGACACCACCGGACGAGACAGAAGGAGAGGAGGCGTCTATCGTTTTCTCACCGGGCAGGGTGCAGAGACAGATAAGACGCCTTCCTAACAAGAAAGCCCCAGGGCTCGACGGTATATCGAACGAAGTGTTGAAACACCTTCCACCTCGAGCCCTGGCCACGCTGACCCGAATCTATAACGGGATAATGCGCTGTGGCCATTTTCCGAAAAGCTGAAAGACGGGAGTTGTGATAATGCTCCCCAAACCAGGAAAGAACCCCAAGAAGCCCGAAAGCTACCGACCAATCACGCTGCTGAGCACCCTCTCGAAAACTTTCGAGAGGTTATTGCTCCCGCATTTGACTCCACACATTGCACCACGCGAGGAACAATACGGGTTCAGGTCGGAGCATTCCACAACTCTCCAGCTAACACGGATCATAAATGAAATGGCCACATGCCATAATAAAAAAGAATACGTGGTAGCAGTGCTGCTAGACATGGAGAAGGCCTTTGATCGCGTATGGCACGAAGGCCTGCTATACAAGCTATCGAAGAGCCCGACACCGAAAAAGATTTACGCCGTCATCAAGACTTTTCTAACCGACAGACGCATTACTGTCCGAGTTGAGGAGGCACTATCAAGTGAGAAGCCAGTGCTAGCCGGAGTACCACAAGGCAGCTGTCTATCTCCAACACTATACTCATGGTACACAAATGACATCCCGCTGATTGGCCACGCGAAGCTCGCCCTCTATGCAGATGATGCTGCATATTACGCCTCCTCAATTCGGACAGAAAATGCTGTAAAAAGACTACAGCCAACGTTAGACGCCCTGCCAGAATGGCTGTTAAAATGGCGAATGGCAGTGAACGTCGACAAGACCCAAGCCATCGTCATGGGACACTCCAACCTACCAACAAACCTGAAACTTCTGAACAAAGAAATCCCATGGGCCCCGGTGGTGAAATACCTCGGGGTCGAAATAGACAGAAATCTCAAATTTAATCACCATGTGAAGACCATCGTAGGAAAGACGAAAGGAGCCCGTACAAGCCTAAGACCTATACTACGATCTAAGCTACCACTCCAGGTGAAAGTCGCAATCTACAAGACCTACATCCGGCCCCGTCTTATGTATGCCGCCCCGGCGTGGTATGCCCAAATATCCAAAACCCAAAGAGACAAAATACAAACACAAGAAAACCAAGCGCTCCGTGCTATCGTTGACGCGCCGCGCTACGTCCGAAACTCAACGATAGCACGCGACCTCAAAATGGAAAACATCGAAACCTTTGTAAAACGCCTTACTACGAAGCTATTCGCCACAGCGGACGCTTCAAGGCACCAACACCTGAAGGGCATCGCGCCCCTACACACCAGACCACCTGACGCACCCGGAAAGAGGAGAATGAAACCATCATCACGCATGCTCGTCCCACGGGAGGACGAAGAAGAGGAAGAAGATGCGAGGGTGGATCCGCTGGTGGTCGCTGTCGCGGTCGCCGATCGGCTCGCTGGGCTTCCCCTAGGGCCACTAGGGGTCTCACCCGGTGTGCCTGACTCGCCCCGACATCAGTGACCACCGGTTCGTGGAAAAACCCGAGAAACCTTAACACCCAATGACGCGCTCATAGTAATGAGCGAAGACGAGCTAGGGGCAGAGGGCACAGCCCTGACCCCCTTTCCCCGTTCAACAAGACTTGAACGAGAAGAAGACCCGAGCAAATGTTCTGACTTTTTAACGTTAGTACATGTCGCATTTTTCAACCAATTTTAAAATCTATATATTCTTCTATGACTGTGTGGTGGTGTACGCTGGAGATACCTTTCAGCACAGCTCTACATCAGGCCAGCAACAGAACTCGGTGAAGAGAAACAGTAAACAAACTGCAACAGGGGAGTCACGATCCTCAGTAATGAGGGAACAATTACGGAAGAAGAAGGTGGTGTATTTCTAAAAAGGGAGGAAGTTTGCTGCGGCGCTATTTACGAGCTGGTTTTGATAAAATTTGGTACACACATTAGATAACTGACTATAAAAGATTATAATTGGTCAAGTGGTTGCAAGATTAGGTTGTGAAGTTTAAAAACTGAACGATTTTGGTAATATTCGACATTACAATATAACATTTGGTACCAACATATTTTTTTTTTTGAAAAATTGGTCACGATTGCCTCTGATAAGACTGCTCGGGAGGTCTACTGTTCGCAGAACTATTATTATATTTATCTACAAGCTATACTGCAAACCCATGCATGGATAAAGACAAAAGGGTATAAAAAACATTGCATTGTAAAGTTAGAACGTGAATTGCCAGTTGCACGGCACCATCGCGACCTTTTCCGCAATATCTGTTGTTTACGGGAATAGTTTCTGCTCAAACAATGTACGAAAACAATAGAGGTAAAATTGTACAAAGTTTTTAAAAAGTTTTTACTTATATGTCAACGGGAACCCTTCATCAGTAGGAACTAGCCATGATTTATTGATATTTATCAAATTCACTTAAACAAATAGCTATAATATTTGATTATGACAGCTGTCACATATAAAGTATCTTCACGTAATTTGAAAACTAATATACAGAATTATGTTCAAAACTAATATTATACAGAGTTATCTAAAGTAATAAATGCACACCATCTTGAAATTTCTTCGGTTAAATTGTGACCCTTCGAGAATTTATTTTATGAGTCAAATCCTAGAGCATAAACAATATCATTTTCATATACTTAATTAAGGTGTTGTCTGCGATTAAAATTTCATTTCAGATTGAGGTCAATGTTTCCATAATTTTAAAAATAAAGGGGACACATTGTATTTGTCTCGATATAAGATATAATATGTTCTGGCCGGACTCAACATAAATAGCGATGAAACCACTGACTCATGTACCAAACAGGCTACGTTTCTTGTTGACAAAAACGAGTAGAGAATTTATTTACATAGGTTTACCACCATTTGTAAGACTAAGATGCACTAATCTTTCATCTGTTCACAAATTTTAAATTTCATTTCCATGTTGACTGCGGCAAATTATGGACTATAAACCGTCAAATATATTCACCGAAAATAAAATCAGGGGTAGCAGTAAAATTTCCAATTTTCCGTGCTACTTTGTATCTAGATTCATCCTCGGCAGTTCTAAGTAAAACGGTCTGGGTAATCTTTTCTTACGACGTGAGCTCTTTATTACACCTGTCCTCAGTGTTGCCTGCCGTCTTCTCAAAACTCATCTAAAATGGTATAACACGATGGATAAAATCAACTGGAGAGATAAGTTTGATGCTCGGATAGGTGGCCCAATGGCCTAGCAGTCATGACGTCTGGCATGGATTGTCAGAAGGCACTGGTTTGAATACCGTCCGGATACGTATTATTAAATCACAAAACTTGAAAACACTGTATAGGAATCGTGTTAAGGTTATTTTAAGATTTATGATATATATTATTAATCTATCTATTATTAATTTATAGCATATTCATTCTTCATCATCATCACATCACAATCTTTTTTCTGTGATAAGATGAAGAACACGACTGGAAAAATGGGGGGCGTTTAGATCTCTGCCAGCCCTTTCAAAGAAATTAAAAGAAATGCAATATAATCGTATTATGATGTAATAAGAATTATAAAAGTATCACGATTCTAAGCGAATGATTGTGTAAATCTGTGCATTCAATGTAATAATGTTAATGTGAACATTCTAATATATGTCTGGCTTCTAAGAATATTTTTACCATAATAAACTGAGAAAATATAACTCTGCCGAATGGTAACACTGCTACTATATACCTGCCGCTTGATTAGATCCATTCTACCCGATTTTAGTCTTACAAAGACCTTAATTTCCTCACGCATGAAAAATAACGAAGGCATAAGTATGAATCTACCTACTCGTTCTTTGCTAATGTCATTATTAGGTTAATAAACTTTTGAGTAATTGTAGTATGTAACTTATCGTATGCTCTTGAATTTAAATTTAATGCCCTTGCATTATCATAAAATTCAAGAGCGGCAAATGTTGTTATTTTAAGTGGTGGCTGATATTAATAATTTCATTCAAACGTTAGCGAGATTGATATGATTATAACTCGTGATCACAAGAAATTCTCCTTCTTTCAAGTACTTACAAGTTATTCATTGTGATTATAAGACTAGTCTTAGTACTTAGAAGTTATAACTAATCATTAAGAGGATTGCATAGCTAGTACATTCCATACTAAAAGAAAAAAGTCTTTTCTACCTCTTAACATTGTCCGATTTCAGTGAATTTTTTTCATGAAATTATTACATTGTCCGCTTTCAGTAATTTTTTTTTCATATAATCATCACATTGTTTACTATGCCCGTATACGTTTTGATTTTTTCAGTATTTCAAAGTAATATACATTTTCTTGTTTAGAACTTATAATAACTGAAAAAATCTAAACGCCCGTACGTTTTGATTTTTTTCATTTATTATATATCATAGTAAACAATGTGATGATTACATGAAATTTTTTAAACTGATAGCGGACAATGTTAATAGGTAGAAAAGAGTTTTTTCTTTTAGTATGGAGAGTACTAGCTAGGCGAAATAAGTTCCAACTTATTTCGCCTAGCTAATACTCTCCGTTCATGATTCGACTTCGCGAAAACTTAGTTTTTCGACGCTTAAACCTACTAACCGACGTTCGAAAAAATAACGTAGTATAAATTGAATATACGTTCTTATGAAGTATGGAGCCAATACACGATTGAGCAAAGTTGGCTCGATAGAAAAAAATCGGCAACATTCCCTAAATTTTGCAATTTTTCTTACGTGCTTCGTGGGAAAAAGCGTTTTTATTCAATTATGGGCCAATATATTTCAATGAATGTATAATACTCGAATTCCCAATGAAGTTCACTAGTGAACTATGGACTCCTTTATCATTAAAATTTAATCATTTGATTGGACGTCTCCTGCTGAACATTTGCCTCACCCATACATTTCCAATAAAAGTGGTTGGAAGTTGCCTACACTACATCCAACGTTATACCGCGATACTTGATTGACTCGTGGCATGTTTGTATACAAAAAAATCAAAATTTACTTAACAAGACAATTTTTGGAAAAATAATCTAAAACGCTTGTAGCGTTTTAGATTATTTAGCATGATGGTGAAAAGTGAGTTCTATATGTCTGATGAAATCTCAATACATTTCTCAATATGGCAGAAACAAGAACGGAGAAGTCTTCGTAGTGGAGTTTAATTTATACTTCTTAACAAAGCCCCGATTGAATCAGCAGCTAAGGGTATTGGTGACAGCTAATGGAATTTACAACTGAATCTCTTCTGGTTTCGGAAGGCCTTCAGACACGATTGTCGCACTTGTACCATTGTACATTGATAATAATATAATTGGTGGCAAGTCACCACATGCCTTAATTATTAATATGAGACTCAAATTGAAAGGTGCCGTGGTCTACATTATCATCATCACTATCATCATACTAGCAATTTCCCGGTTGCATCCTTAACTTCCGCCATGAAGCCCGGGGTCTGCTTTCTTGCTTTTTTCCCTCCACTTCGCACGGTCTTCGGCATCCCTAATGGTGAGACCATTGGCAACATAGCCTTTATCACTAATAAGTGTAAGTATTAGCAAGAACTAATTTTGATAAATTATTTTTTTCTCGTGACTTCAATATTATACTACCACCCAGTTTGTAATAATGTGTACGATAAATGTGCACTACACTATATCCATCTTAAAGTTCTCATTCTTTCAATCAAATCTAAAATTGATTTGAAATAGCTATTTGAATCCGTTACTATTTCATACAACTTGTTATATTCGTTTTTGCTTTTTATCGATAGGGTAGCAACATAAAGTCGATGTCATTATAACAATGAAATTTTTATTATGTCTGGCCGCGTGACCTTTGATGGAATAGCGATATTATTTTAACTTGTACCTGCTTATTGCACTATCTACACTTTTGATGGTATTGACGACTATTCTAAGGACGGTTAAAGTATTGCGATACTGCCGTGCGATTCTATAAGAGTAAACATTGTTGCATCTTTGATAACACCCGTGAAAGGAAACGTTGGAAAAAAAACCTTATGTACAAGGGCGATATCACAGAATTCGGCCTATTTACTATGAGCGATATCTCATGAAGCATTTGACATCGGTGAGTTCGTCGACTAGCTCGGCGACGAATCATTAGAGAATCGCACGGTAGTTTAGGTGTCTAGAATGCAATGATGTCAACAATAGATTGGTTAGGTGCCAGCTTACAGCCGGGTGTGTCACCGGGCATGTGTGGATGTACCATAGTAGCAAGCAAAACAATATTATAATAAATGTAACAGTAGAAAATATACTTAATGCAATAAAGTTTAAAGCAGCTACAAACTATGACGGCGATGGTATACAATGGCAGCCTGAAAGCGTGATCTCCATACATTTAAAGTGTAAACTCTAATGCCAACAAATCCATGCCATTAGTTTACTACATATAAAAACGATAAAAAATAGGTCAAAATAGATCATGGTAACAATACCTACGAACGATACCTTAGCATTTCAAAGTGCAATACTATTTCTTAATAGTATTACTGCACTTGATGTATCTATGCAATCGATTTTCATATCGATATCCTAACTGATTTTTGAATGTTATATAGCAGGACGATTTGCAAATGCCCGCCTACCTTCAGGTAGAAGTGCTCTTGAGAGCCATCTATACTCCATGTTTATCATCCTCGATTACATCATCACTTACCAACAGGTGATGTAGTGGTTAAAGGCTGTCCTTACATTCGCCCCACTTATTCGTATTACTTACAATGCCAACACATACAATTAATAGGTATTTACTTATATTCATTCATAATCAGCAAATTTTGTTCCCATAGTTTGAACTCGAGCCTTCCTCTCATAGAGTGGAGTTGGGCCATAATCCACGCGGGCCCAGAGCGGCTTGGTGGATAGGTTAGTGGTCAACACATGTCGAAGTTTTCAGGCCTTCGACATAGCCTAACGACTGTTGTCCTAAGACAAAAAGCCGGGACCGGGACTGAAGCACGGAAGCGCTCAGTTAAATAATGCCACTAGCGGACCCATCGAAGTCCTGATCGCAGCAAGTGTTGCTTAACTTGTTGATCGGCTAAGATCGTCAGATCAAGCCCCGCTACGAGCGCTTTACCATTCATTACCGTATCAGTTGTATCACTTTTAATTAGAGAATATCGATGTATTTGGACGCGAGACAGAACTGTCAAATCTAGCAACCCTAAATTCTCTCTCTGTCTGTTTCAAGAATATTCTGTGCATGTCATGTCAACTGTCAAGACATAGGCGGTGAAGAGAAAAGTTTTTACTTTCGAAATGAATTTTGCTTGATCAAAATTGCAGCAATTTGAATTTATACTTTGCCTAATTTACATAAATTAGTAAAAAGTTGAAGTATTTGTTGAACTCAATTTCTGCATTAAGTGACTTATGCAGTGTCAATACTGAATGAAATTAATTAAATTTTAACTTTTACTAGCAACTCCCGCGACTTCGTTCACGTATCGTGAGTCTCGGCCTTTGGCCTTGCCATACCCTCCCATTTTTTGAATTTAAGAACCTTCTACAAATTATTAGAAAACAATTTAAAAAAATATGAATGAAATCGGTAAGTAAAGCCGTTCTAAAGTTATAGCATGACCAGGAGAAATAGGGGTTCATTTATAAATATTTATACTTATATATATACATATAAGGAAAACTACGAATAAATAGACTTATTGTTTATTCGTAGCCGGAACATAAAATAAATTACTTTTAGAACAGGGGGAAAATATAAGGTCCTTACATATGAAATTGGCGTTTTTCGTACTGGCCACTTTAATCACGAATTTCTCCTCTTTGGTAAGGAATTCCAAATTCAAATTTGTACAGCTATAGACTCATGTATTTGTGCTTCGATGATCGTCATTCATTTGTTTTTTTTCTTCTGTTTTTTTCTGTTTGCGTCACTCATTTTACAAAATGGAAAACTTAAAATATCGCATTATTTACGAGTACGAGTTCCGCCGTGGCACTAGTGCTGCGGAAACAACTCGAAGGGTGAATGATGTGTATGGCGGTCGTGTTGCAAAAGAAAACACAGTTCGTTTTTGGTTCCAACGTTTTCGTTCTGGAAATTTCGACCTGCAGAACAAGCCCCGTGGACGGCCTGAGACTCAAGTTAATAATGAAGAGTTGAGGGCTATTGTGGAAGCGGATCCATCGCAAACCACGTCCGAGTTAGCTGCAGGCTTCGATGTTAGTGATAAAACTGTTTTAATTCACTTGAAACAAATTGGGAAGATTAAAAAGCTTGAAAGGTGGGTACCTCACGAATTGACTGAAGCAAATCGGCAAACGCGCGTCGACTGCTGCGTTACATTACTAAACCGGCACAATAATGAAGGTATTTTAAACCGAATCATTACCTGTGATGAAAAATGGGTTCTTTACGATAATCAGAAGCGCTCAGCGCAATGGTTGGATCCCTGCCAGCCAGCCAAATCCTGCCCCATGCGAAAATGAACCCCAAAAAAGTTACTTGTAAGCGTTTGGTGAACTAGTGCCGGTATTGTTCATTACAGTTTTCTCAAATCTGGCCAGACTATTACGGCTGATGTCTATTGTCAGCAATTGCAAACCATGATGGAAAACCTAGCGGCTAAACAACCTAGGTTGGTCAATCGCTCCACGCCACTGCTGCTTCACGACAACGCTAGACCACACACTGCGCAACAGACGGCTACTAAATTAGAAGAGCTTCAATTGGAAAGTCTAAGATATCCTCCGTACTCCCCGGACCTTGCTCCAACAGATTACCATTTTTTTCAAAATTTGGATAACTTCTTGCAAGGGAAAAAATTCAACTCCGATGGGGCAGTCCAAATCGCCTTCAAAGATTTTATTGATTCCCGTCCGACTGGTTTTTTTAGTAAAGGGATCTGTTCACGCGAAAGCGTGACGTCACCTCAAGGCGCGCACCCGCGCCCCCGCGTTCCCCCGCCGCTGTCCTGCAGCTGTCAGGCGACAAGCAAGCAGCAAAAGGAAGCGAAAACAGTCACTTTTTTATATTCGCAACCGGCGGACGTGTAACGCCGCGCTCCGGGTAGCGACCGCATGGCACCGCCATTATGACCACGAGTCACCGCGTCTGACTTCGCCACGAGTGACCTTCAGGGTGTGTTCGGCCCGGCCACACACCAACTACTAAATCAGCCCGTGTGTACACACGCATTCAGCCCGCTGCGTAAAGAGCCACCGTGATTGACTTTCGCCGCGAGTGACTTTCAGTGTGTGCAGGCACGGCCGCACACATCATCAGCTCAAATCAGCCCCGCGTTTACGCAACAGCCCAGTGTACCTACGCGACTGCGCGATAAACTTAGTGCACAAACATTATAACCAAGTGAACAATAGTTCTTCAGCTCCTTCAGCACGCCGTCGACAGCAAGACGCCTTCAACGAGGACTCACGGTCACCAGCCCTCATCAGACCCCAGAGCCTCTCGACACCCCCACGTAAACCAGGTATTTATCCTCTCCACTTCAACAATTATTCCCTACCTATTCTCTGGTTGCAGGAAACTGCTCAACCACATTTACCCCCCCCCCCCCTATCATCGAGCGTATAGTTGGCAGGAAACTGCGAAACTAGGATCAATGAACTACCTATAAGATGGCAAAAGTGCATAGAAAATAATGGTTCATACTTTGATTAATTAAATATATTATATTAAAAAATATTCGACTTTTTGTTCCTCCCATACAAAAC
This sequence comes from Selenia dentaria, assembly GCA_917880725.1. Taxonomy (NCBI): domain Eukaryota; kingdom Metazoa; phylum Arthropoda; class Insecta; order Lepidoptera; family Geometridae; genus Selenia; species Selenia dentaria. Next base: position 21,988,558 of record OU862890.1, read on the forward strand.
GCCAATTTCATATGTAAGGACCTAATATGAAAAATTACTGCTGGTTTCTACTTCTACTACTACTACTTTACTTTATAACTTCACTTTATAACTGTACTACTTTCTACTAGTACTTTATCAACGTTTTAAAAAAACAGTACACAACAATTCTTAAAAGTGACCTAATCTTCGTAGTAAATTGGGCATTCTCCTCTGCAATACTATGTATATTTGTTTTAAATGGTCCAATGAAAAGTTTCGAAACCGCAATGCAGACTATTTCTATTAGCTAAACTGATTATAACTTCGTCTCTCGGACTATTTCTCCTATTTGTATAACGAAACGAAGTTACGCCGCTGCCAGTCATTATAAAGAAATTATTTAATAATAAACCAAATGGAATTATAGTTATATAAAATACATTGTCAGTAAATCAATCTATTTTCTAACACTGCTAATGATAAACTAAGTGATTGTCTTATTGTTTTTTTCTTAGTCTAGACGTAGAGTCTAGACTAGATAAGTAAGAACGTTTCCGATATCGTAGGAAAAAAACACTAATGTACTTTTTTCACTTACTGCAATTTAAGTATTACAATTTAAGTTTCTTGGGTTTATAAGAACTTTTTAGTATATGTACTGCTAAAATAGAGAGCATCCTAGAAAATAACAGATGGAACACAGGACTTCATATGGCCTCTAATTCAAATAGCGCATCAGACTCAATTCAGAGGTTGGTCATTATATCGGCGCGGATACAATAATTTACCAATAATAATTAGTCTATAACAATTAGATTTGTTAAATTGATTATTTGAATTGATTTGTAAAACATAGATACATACTTTTGAAATTGTTTACAGTAAATTATTCCAATTAAAATTAATAATTTAATTTTTCTCAAAACGATTTAAGTTTATTACGATGTACAAATAATTATAAATCGTATGCCATCACTTTGTATTGCAATCTTAATGTTTAAAACGACCACGTGCAAGTACGCCGTATCTGTCACTGTGTTACTAATCAAGACGGCCTTTTGCAAAAATAACTATACCATCTACTTTAAATGCAAAAATAGTTGAATGTGAATTAGACCCACGGACTGAAAGTTCCGTACAACCACACAAAAGATGTGGTTTCTTTATTTTTACCCATCTGCGACGAGGTCTATAATGACATAAAACCCCTTTGACCCGTTCATGTATATCCGTTCCTATGTCCGCTCTTAACTACTCAACGGTTCAATGGTTTTTGATAAATGATAAGTCATTAGATTTATTATTATGGTGTATGTGTCACAGGGTACATAAAATGCTTAAAAATGGCGGATTTTATGAGAGCTCATTACTTCCGTAGTCGGGTTAATAAACTTTTAGTTTGTTTTTTTTTGTTTCGGGATCATTAGCACCAGCTCCTTGGACCAACTCCTCCGTGGACCTACTGTGTATCTAATTCCTTTTATTTTATTATGAAGTAGATCTAGATAGCTTTTTCAATCAGAGGATTCATAACATAGATCACGTATAATTTAAATAGCTTACACTACTTAACACTTTATAGGTATAAAGATAAAGTCTAAAGTTGAACGTGTGTGTCATCTAATTTAACAGGCCCGGAAGTGTGGTGCATTTGACGGTAAAATTGAATTAAACAGTTTTCGCCTCGCGAACGGTTATGAAGAGCGACGTTGACTTTTATTGAGCCAGTTCTCACGGAGAGTATGAGGTATACATGACCTTATCGCATTAAGAAAATTTAATCTTCATTTCGTTTATAACCGGAGAATCTAATTGAGACAAGGTAGATATTATTTAACGCTACTTATTTATAGGGTTTTCTGTAATACGACAAGGTGCAGACATAATTATGTGCAGCAGTTGACGTCCTATGGCTGAGATGATAATGAAAACGAAGTTCTAATTTTGTACAGCTTCATAACAGTTATAGATTAAAATTTTAAGTGAGCAAAAAAAATATACGTATATACGAGTAGTTAAGGTATTCATCTAAACTTCTCGAGTGATAGTATCATTCAAAAGGGCTAATAAAATGATAGTAATGTTTTATACCTAACTTTTTCCAATGTAACGTTTTCAAAATTTGAACTGGTTCTCACTTAGGTACTTTTCTCTCATAGAACACGCCAGGTTTAAAAAAATATGAGCGTCCAGATTTATTGTCACCTCTTACGACATGGCAACTTTAGAAATAATTAATTGAATGAAAATAGAAGGAAAGGAACGAAGAAGTAGGCCGTGGATAAGCTACATGAGCCAAATAAAAGAACCAACGGATCGACATGGAGGAGATTGCATCAGCAACTGCACCAACAAGAGTCTTACTCTTACGTTACAATAATAATAATAATGATTGATTTACCTCAGTAAAATTTTCTTTTTTTCTAAATTTTCTTTTCTTTATTCTTTTCTTCTCTTAAAATGCTAACGGGCGTAATTCAATTATATATGTTCGACTAATTAATACAGTATTATTTAGGTAGTAGTCATTTAAAATTCAAATCTTTGTATTAGATGTATGATGTGTTATTCATAACTTGGTCTTGTAAAAATTTAATATTATAATTATATATTATATAATAATTAGAATAATAATGCACAAAATAATTTGTAATTGTATAAATTATTGAGACGTATATATTTCTCTGTCACCTAGCAGAGTTCATGGCAACGGCACATACATAGAATATGTGAAAACAGTGAATAACTAATAATGACTAGTAGTTCTGCGAACAGTAGACCTCGCGAGCACAATCTAATCCGCGTCAAGTTTTCGCAGACTGAGCTATCTGCAGGCTGGCAAACGAGCAAGCGGCTCACCTGATAGTGATACCGTCGCCCACGGACATCCGCAATACCAGTGTTCTCGAGGATGCGTTGCCGACCTTTGAGGAAGGAAGAGATAGAAGGGGGGAGGGGGAGGGGAAGGGGAAGGAATGGGGGACCCCCGTCCCCCCGGAGGGAGGAATCGGGCCTCCGGAAACTCCCACAGACCGACTGAAACGCAATAGCAAGCTATGTTATTTCACCTCAGTGTTATGTGGGAGTGTGATACTTCCCCGGTCGTGCCGGCCCATTCGGCTGTGGGGTTACAGCGTGGCACTACCACCTTTAAAAGGTCTTCAGAAAAAATAACAAATATTTATGTTAACAAGAACCTGACCAATTTTGCAAAAATAATAGGTATACATATTGGTATCAAATGTTCTTGCCAAACATTACCAAAATCGTCCAGTTCTTAAACTTCACAACCTATTATCTCGGCAGCCACTTTACCAATTATGTTTATATTTGAAATTCCTGTTCCTTGAAACACATAACTTGTTTAAATTTTTATCAATATTGGTCAATGAGTTGCACTGCAGCATTCTTTCCATCTTTAAGGACTCCCAGCTCAAAAATTGCCACAACACAATAATTGAATTGAATAGTAGAACATGCGTACCAAGTTTCGTCAGATTGGTTGAAAAATGCGATCAGTACAGGAGGACAATATACAACCTAACAAACATACGAACAGATGAAAGTCAATTTGACCAGTTAAAGCAGAAACGCTCCACGCTCGGTCTATTAAATAAATATAGCATTTTTTTGGGCGAATTATTGTGATGTAACTAAAATGATGAAATTAAAAGTTAATAATACTGTGAGGAAAGTAAGCGTCTGTGTATAGACTGGTGGTCAGCATTATTATAAAAACGCAAACAGCGTTTTTAAACCACCCGATTCGCTCAACATTGCCTTTCACAGACCATTTTGACACCAATAAAGATTATGCTATCAGCGATCCAACACTGACGTTTTAAACATTATAAAACCTAGTTCTACGGCAGTGGCCTAGTTGTCACGGCAACGCTGAATATCGTAAGGCGCGGGTTCGAATCCCATCCTAACATGTGTCATTTTTTTTTTTAATAGCTAGCTTTTGACTAGACAAGCTCCACTACAAGTGCTTCTAAAATAGAAATATCAAAAATTATTTACTAAATCTACTGAATAGAATAACATGAATCATAAACGGTTTACATGACACCCGATACAATTTGTGACAAAGGCGGGAGGGAGTTAGATCACAAATACTTATTTACACTACACTCGCAGGCAACAATGAAAGTATTTGCGCACATTTTTGCTCAGATCTGAACCCGACGTTGATAGATAGTCTGTAATAAAGCAATAGTCACACCCATGCGATCAGTACGACTACGGAATACACTAGGTCTAGTCTGCTAAGTGGCTAATTAAATAATACGTCTGCATTTGCACGGCACAGTTTGTTGGGACGTGAAGGAACGTAACGTACTCGTATCTAACGGTAGAAACAAGCATAACATTTACAGCACCTTTATATCAGTTATTTATATTATTAACACGGAATAGGGATTAAATGAGAGTCATTCATTGTTACGTATCGCCAATCTCCTCTAACGCATAATTTTTAATGAGAATACAATTAAATACATAAGAATAGAATTATAAATAATACAGAGGATGAGAAATTAATGATGGATCCATAATTAGTAAGTCAGCCCATTCGATTTTAAAATCTCACTTTATTACTTAATTTTTTACTTATTTCTGTTTAATAATTTTAATTTCTGTTTTAATTATGTTCCGCTTTATGTGGACTACTGTCCAAAGTGGAGTAAAAATAGTTCCAAGTTTAAACCTTGATTTAAGGGAATCTCCTATTTGTAATTTGCTTCAATCATAGTTTAAACTCAGGACTATTTATAGTTCAGATTTTATAATAAGACGGCGCATGTTTACATAATAATTTTCTATTGCCCGAAGATCACGTCCTGATCCCACGCTTGTTATGCTTAGGCTGACAGAATACTGTTGAGTTGACTACCTGAGTGGATAGATGTCTATTCAATCAAACGGACAACTATATGCATTATCCGCGATGGTTTTTTTTTTAAATGAACATATCTCACTTTATCGTCAATTATATCAGGAAGAGTAACTGCCTTAAAAAAATTATCCAATAAAAGTCGTGCTAAATCAAAAACATCGCTCACGCCCCTATGACTCAGTTGTCATAGTAGACGTTGCAGCACACGCGTGGACCGATCCCTGCTTTCCTTCTGAATTTAAACCAATCACCGAACATGTCTATTTGTAACCTCGGAAGTAATTGTTCGTATTTGGAATCGTCGTACGTCGTTTTGGTTGAAGGACCACTTTTTGTGTGGAATTTGTTCTGAATTATGCTTCCTGACAATATTTCTTCGTAGTTTATCGTCGATGATTGTAAGGTCGGTTGTTACGCTAGACGTAGGTAGATTTTCTACTGGTTTTCAAGATTTGATATTACAAAATCGACGTCTAGAAGAGTGAGTCAACCCTAAATTAGCTCCAACTTGAAGTTAGAGATATTAAAGTGAGACAACCAAAATAACCTGGACTGCATATATATGAAATGATGCGAACATTTCATAGATATGCAGTCCATGTTTGCATCGATTGCTTAGGTATGTCCAATTCTTAACGGGTTATACCGCGCAAATATTTACAAAAGTTCATGAAAAATGGTGTCTTGAGTTGCGATCAGAGAATGATCAATTGATTATGAAGAAAGCAACAGAGTTTTAAACTTTGGTTGTTATATAAATAAAAAGTTTCATTGCTTTATTCAAAGCCTACAATTATATACTTGATCTATCTACGAACTGTACCCTAAATAAGTAGTCATTGTAGGAAATGAACTTTGTTCGAATAATGCTATTTTCATTGTTTTTTATTTATTTAATACAACATGAAATATCCATTGTTGGCTTATTGTTAATGGGGATTTGTTGAATAACCCAAAGAACAAGTACATAAGCTCATGTTATGCAGAGAGTATTTTTTAAGTTAGCATCAACCTTAATAAATACATTCAATATAGTTGTAACTTACGTCAACCATATTTAGCTTCATAAATTAAGTACTTCATGAGTTAGACGTTTTATTAGTATCTATGTCCTATTCTCTAGAATCTCAATGATCTCGAAACCTCATTGGAAATTCCCCAAAACTTTGCCGCATTAAGGTACTTATCCAACCTGTATCCCGATAGTATCCCGGAGTAAAAGCAAATAAGGTTAATACAGCACGATTCAAATTTCCATCCACGTCGAGGACCATAATTGGATGTGCCAAGCATGTTTACCGCTGGACGCAGAATGAGTTGATTTTCATGATACAGGCATAGCTAAATTACTTGACCGCGGAAGCTAGTCTGTGCCTTAAGTATTGGGTTGCAGTTCTGCGAAAGTTCCGAAATAAAATGCTTTAGTTAGCTAGCCTTAAAGTGATGTTATGGTGTATGTGTATGTGTATGTGTATGTGTGAGGGTGTGTTAGTTCTTGGACCTGTTATATTATCAATGCCAGAGACTGTTCTTCGGCCTGAAACACGATATTATTTTTACAAACATTGACATTGCAATATTCGCAGCAATAACCAGCAGTTTTGAGAGGTTCATTATTGGCCCCTGACAACGGTGCCATATCAGTCAGTACCATTTTATGGAAAAAGGCATGCTGGCTAGTACCATCATACCACCACGCAAAACTAACGACTGAATGAAGCTAAAAGGTTTTAGATTTGAGGCCATGGATAGGCAAGCGCAGTTTGGAACGCTCACTACTAAGAAAACCTAAGAAAAGTTGCAAGAAGATGCTAGAAGCACCCCTTTTATTTTATTTTTATTTGTAATGGGGACGAGATAAGACTAGCAGTGAACATCCTGTACGACTGTTGTGAATGATGACAATATATAAAATACATGCTCTCCCTCCCTAGACAAAGCGCGTGATGTTGTTGTACGTGTATCATTTAAGAGCAGTAATTACTTTTCGATATATGTGCCAACACCTATCGTGAACTTCTAATATGAATCGAAATCATGGAGTACATCAAGATAACAATATCATGTCTATTATTGAACCTTCAGCACTCTACCATCTTCTTCATAGTGCACACATAAGCTTAACCGGTCACACTATAACCGCAGATTAAGTAATAGTTGCATACTATAACTACGCCGTGGTAATAATAGATTCCAGTATTGTTTACTTGTCACTAACTAACTGGACAGTATTATGTAGAACACACTGGCTGTAACACACCACATATATGGTTCTATACTGGGAAAGTATATGTCTGTAGTAGTTTGGCGTGTTTGATTAGGCAGACAAAGCGCCATCCAGCGGCTCTATAGTTTACTAAAATATTTAGTACAATTTGTGTCAATTAAGCCCTTAGATCATGACGCAGGTTAGCCTATCAAGTCTTTTAACTTTACGGTAAACAACTGGTAAGCTAGTAAAGCATTTTAATAATTGTGCGTTATCTTATTTGCATTTGATGGCAGAAATTATAATGATATATTCTGGTACATATATACAGCTATATGTATACAAAAACTTAGTTTATTTTAATAATTGATTTAATAAAATTATTTAAACAATTTTTATTAATTTAATTAATTTTGATTAGCAAAACCCTCTCGTTCTTACCGCTCGGCGAGTTAACTGTTCGATGCTCCTGAGTAGGAAAGAGTTTTAGTTGATTGGAGCTTTACATGTGTTGCCTATTCTGTGTCGTTCAAGAGCAATTAAATATTTGCTTTTAGTATCATATTAGTATATGGATTTATGCAAATGAACATTTGAATCAATAATAAATAATAATAGTAATACAATCTTTATTCAAACAATTGTACAATGTTATTTCATACATTATAATGGGGCTAGAAAACATGAGCAAATTTGTGCAAGAGTATCTGCTGCTGAACTAGGTTCATCACCCGTGTTTCAGCATACAGCGCTCTTTCCCCAGCGTTGGACTACTGCTAGCCATTTTGGTACAATACTAATCTTAAGAATTTAGAATTAATCTTAGGTCCTAATATTACATATATAAAGATGATGATAGTGTTTGTGTGTGTTTATGTGTGTGTAGGCGTGTGTGAGTGAGTGTGTGTATTTGTGTGTTTTACATCCCAAGTAAACTATTTAGGTGACTACTTTAAGAAGTTCTTCAGTATCGTCATAAGATAACGTTTTTATTCATTTAGTCACTACAATTTTGACATCGAATTTAACCAACGGATAAATGTTCAACATTTTATTAAGCTTATTGTATAAATAAGGCCCTAAAAATAAATAAAACCTCTTTGCAAAACGGGTACTAAAATGATGAGGTTGATTGCACACCAAGTATTTTCTTCTTTTTGTTAAATGTGTAAGCTCATAATCCAAAAAACTGTGTTGTTTCAAAATTATATATATATATATATATATATATATAAAGTTGGCGCACGGTAAGCACGTCACAATACTGATACAGTGATGTAGTGGGGAATAAAATAGGTTTCCCAGTAGCAACTTTCAAAACGGATCTTTGGGCTACCTCTAGCATTTTTAAATTTGTTTTGAGATCACCTCCCCACGACGAAATACAGTAAGTTAGCAGTGATTGGCACATGCTCAAATATTATAAAATAATATTGTTATAATATTGCTTAAATATTTGTTTTACCAATTGTAAACTTGTGATATGTCTAAGTTTTTTTAAAATAATCTTTCGAATCCTCCCACTCAAGGCTTCTATATGATTTTTAAAATTAATGTTTTTGTCAACAATAATTCCTAAATATTTGATACTTTTCACGCTTTCCAATTTATCACAGTTGCTTTTTATTAATCAATAAACAGTTCAGAGGCTGGCTCAGCTAGTCGGAGGCTGTGATCTTATCATCCCGGCGCGTTCTGACATTTATGTTATGAAAAATCAGTTAATTATTTATTCCGACCCGCATTATGCTAAACTAATTTTGTATCATTTGCCACGTAACTAATGCTGCCTATGTTCTATGCTAGGTTAGATGAAATAAGCAAGTATTCCAAATTTATTATAAAAATTTAAAACCAGTCTATGAGAAAAGATAGTAAAATGGGACTAAAACCAACACCGAAAAGTCAAAAGTTAAAACTCTGAAGGATATTGCAATTGTTATGCGAAGCCATATGAGTCTTAAATTCAGGTCAAATTGTCACTTTTATAACATAAATTATAATACTTAAAGATGCGTCATATAGTTTTTTGGATAAATTCACTTTCAGCGATCAAATCCCAAGTAGAATTTTAACGCTCGGCTGCCATATTGACGGCAGAATTTGGGCTACCATGACTATTAACTTCAGTTAATTCTGGTCGCTTCTATATAAAATATAATCACACGTTTATATGTTTTACACAACACAAAATTCTCTCAGCAACCGAAAATCGCCGTACAAATTCTACACATCTAATTTTCTCAAAACAAGATTATGACTAAAGCAATTACGTCCATCTGGCCGTCAATTTGGGGCGTCAAGTTTAAAAGTTAACGAGAATCCGTCCGATGTCCCGTATATACATACATACTTATATCATAGGTATATATGGTCGTGTAGCAAAAAGCGGACCTACCTTATTATATTGTTTAGTTGGTTATCTATAGAATCTGCTATTTTTGAATTACCGTAAGCTTTTAATTAATTCATATTTCATTTCGAATGTTACTCTAAAACATAACAATTACGATATCAGTTAGGTAACTCAATGTGATCAAAATTGTTCAGTTTTTTACTACGGATTAACCACCAAGCCGCACTGGGCCCGCGTGGTGAATTGTGGACCAACTCCTCTCTCTGAGAGGAAGCCTCGAGTCACAGCAGTGGGAACATAACGGGCTGATTATGACTGCGGATTATTTGTCCTACTGAGTGAACAATTGAGAACGAAGTAAAAAAACCGGACAAATGCGAGTTGAACTCCTCGCGCACCAAAGGTCCCGTGAATTATGAATTCATCTCACATTATTGGAGTAACTGAAAGACAAACTATGTTAAAGGACAAACCTAATCTTGCCGTTCGATCTGTAAACACGGCTATTGCACCAACCGCAAATGATAAGTTTGTAAATTGTAAATTCGCTTTACAGTTTTCGATTTTTTCCTATATATGTGCTGTAAGACATTGCTTCTTGCCAAATTTCATGATTCAAGGAACGGGAAGTAGGTTTTAATTTAAAATAATAATAATAATATGGGACAACATCCACACAAAGGTCTTCAGGTCCCAAACTAGGCAGAGCCTGTACTATGGTAACCTGATGACTGATATACATACTTAAATATATACACACCCAGACACAGGTCAAACAGACACGTTCATGCACACAAATGTTTGACCTGTCCGGGGATCGAACCCGGGACCAGCGGCTCAGAAGGCAGAGGTGCTACCAACTGCGCCAACCGGCCTGTCATCGTAAGATATTAGCAAATGGTCGTACCTTTTGATCGCGTTGAGTTACAAGTTAGATTTTTTCATAGCTGAAAGAGACCGTAGACCCAAGTAAATTCATAATTCATTCATAGTCAGTCCATTTTGTTCTAACTGCTGGGACTCGAGCCTTCCTCTCAGAGAGAGGAGTTGGGTCATAATCCAGCACGCGGGCCCAGTGCGGATTGGTGGATAGGTTAGTGGCCAACCCATGTCGAAGTTTTTCAGGCCGCCCGAACGCCTTCGACATAGCCTAACGACTGTTGTCCTAAGACAAACAACCGGGACCGACGGCTTAACGTGCCCTCCGAAGCACGGAAGTGCTCAGTTGAATAATGCCACAAGCAATCACCCATTCAAGTCCTGACCGTTGCTTAATGTAGCGGGTATAGCGGTAAGCGGTGATATCGCGGGTCGAAAGCTTGCAAGACTTAGGCGTGCGGATGATGGCCGATCTCACGTTTCGTAAGCACATTATTGAGTTATGCGGATTATTATTATATTTATATATTATTTATATTATTTATATTATTATTATATTTATATTATTATATTTATATTATTATTTATATATTATTTATATTATTATTATTATATTATCACATTATTATCCTTTAGGAATTTAGGTTTCATCCTGAGGAACTGTAAGGAATTAAATAGTACGCGACTAATTAAAATCTTGTATAACGCACTCGTTCGAAGTCGGCTGGAAACGAATGCAATTATTTGGAATCCCCATGAGGATTTATATGTAGGTATGTTGGAGAAATTCCAAAATAAATTCACCCGTTTTCGTTCACCTAAAAGAGAACGGCGTGTACCCATTGTACCCACTGATGTACCCGACCCTGTTTGTGCTCGGCATGGTAGGCTACAACAAGCTTGGAGTGCGGCGTGACGTCGCACTCTGCAGGTATGTGTGGGCGCGTGCTGCGCGGGCAGACGCACCACCCCGAGGTGGTGGCGGAGCTGCGGTTTTGCGCACCCGACAAAGCGACCACCCGTCACCGGCTCATGCCCACTTTCAGCGTGCCGCCCTGCCGGACGAACCTACTCAAGTTTGCCCCCATGGTTCGGGCTCTAAAATTGTTGAATGCAGTAGCACAAGACATAGACATTTTTAATTGCATTCTGGCGAAGTTTACAGAAACGGCGCATAAGATCTGTGTAAACATGTCCTAATTTTACATTTGTACTAATTTTAATTGAAATATAATATGTAACTAATTAACTACGAATCTAATATTGTATTTTTTAAACCTTTATTTCTAATGTACATAATACTTGTAATATTTAGTGTAGCACCGCTTTGGTTAATAAATAAATTAAATAATAAATAAATATTCCACAACTATCACAACGCCATCTAGTCCCAAGCTAAGCAGAGCTTGTGTTATGGGTACTGACCACTGATAAACATACTTATATATTTCTAAATACATAAATATTATAGATAAATTACACTAAAATTATAAACTGTAAAGGTGTATATTACTATTGTAAATAAATAAATAAACTTTGTTGATCGGTTAAGATCGCCAAGTCGAGCTCCACTACGAGCGCTTTAACACTTTGCGTCCCAGAGACGTATATATACGTCAGTTTCATTCTTAGTTATAAGTTAATTAGAAATTTCAATTTGACACCTATACGTGTTTCTGAATAAAAATTGTATTGACATACAGACAACAAACTGATCCTATAAACGTTCATTTTAACTTTTAAGGTACGGAAAGAAGCCTTTAGAAGAGCAAAAATTGGAGCTATTGGATATAGGGTAAGCCGTGGAATAATGTATAGATAAACAAATAATCTTTACCCATTCTTAACCCCCTACTAGCTTTTCCTGTGTCCTGGGAGGCATGAACACACACATAAACACAGCACAATATCTAAGACCTAAGCACATACATTTCGACTCACACAATTTGTTAAATTTCTGTTCAGTTTTTAGTTTTCAGTATTTGTAGTAATAGGACTTTTGCAGAGTCTGTATGGGGAAGTACCTAGTTGCTAGTTATTCAACCGTGAAGCAGTAGTGTGCAAGGATTACTGAGTTTCTATAAAGAGAAATATTTCCAGCGAAATACCAGGGCATGAGATTTGACATCTTATATCTCAGGGTGACGAGCGGAGTACATTGCCATACAAGTTTTTGAACTTTAAAATTTAAAAGATAATTAATATCAAAACACAGCTATTATCAAAAATAGATCATTTGATGAGAACAAACATTAATTACTTATCTATTTTTGTCATTATCTATAAATATATATAAAAGCGAAAGGTCACTCACTCATCACGAAATCTCAGAAACTACAAGTGCTACGAGTTTCAAATTTTGCATGGGGATTCTTTTTAGGACGTAGGTGCTCACTAAGACGGGATTTTATAAAATTCAACCCCTCAGGGGTTTTTTTTGGGGTAGATAGTTTGTATGAAACTTCGTTACTGCGAGTGCTAAAAGTTTATAATTTTGCATGGGGGTTCTTTTTAGGACGTAGGTGCTCACTAAGACGGGATTTTATGAAATTAAACCCCTAAGGGTTTTTTTGGGGTTGATAGTTTGTATGAAACTTCGTTACTGCGAGTTCTAAAAGTTTAAAATTTTGCATGGGGGTTCTTTTTTGGGCCTATGTACTCACTAAGACGGGATTTTGTGAAATTCGACCCCTAATTGAAATCTGACCCATTTAAATCTGCAATTACCGTATCCCGCGAGGCCACGCGAGCGAAGCCGCTGGCGGGTCAGCTAGTATATTATACAAAATAGATTAAAAACCTTAGGTAAAAACGGATCAAGTTACAGATCTTAACAACCCTATAAGCAGTGGAAACAATAATATGTAAAATAAAGCTATTAATTATGAACATAGTGCTATAACTTAATATTTAAAGTATTTTATAACTTTTTAAAAAATACCTTAAAAATCTCATCAAAATGTGTCTGCAGAAGTTGGAATTAGGAGTGGCGTTAATAGATTAGGAGCTGATGCCAATTTTTCCTAAGTAATTTATAGCGGTATACACTGTTATGTTTTGACTGGTCGGTTGGCGCAGTTGGTACCCTGCCTTTAGAGCCGCTGGTGCCGGATTCGATCCTCGAACACGTCAAACATCTGTGTACATGAACATGTCTGTTAGACTTGTGCCTGGGTGTGTGTTAACAGCAATCAGGTTATCATAATACAGGTTCTAACTAGTTTGAGATCTGAAGACCTTCGGTAGGTAAAAAAAATTACAAACATCGTATGGTTTATTGTACATTTAAACAACGAATGGGGCAAGATGTGTTTGTGAATGACAAAAGATAATGTAGATTTATTATGATAGCTATATGATGATTTCTCCACGTATATTTGGGTGCAGGGTGTTCAGTTGGGAGTCTGATCAGTCAGGAAGCCGGAGACTATATTATATGAAAGCGCAAGAGGAGCTTCACATTAACAATAAAACATAAATAAACAACCTCATAAATAATATAAATGCATCACATTATATAGGCAGGTACATATATTTCAATATATTCATGAAGAAACGAGCCACTGCAGGTATATTTATATACCATTAAACTTAAAAGTCAGTTAAAATAATTTACTTAGAAAAATCGGAATATTTTGATAGTTCACAGTATCAAAATATTCCGATTTTTGTAAACCTAGATAAAATTATCCTCAGCCCTTTCCGCCTACGATATCCACTAATATTATAAATGTGAAAATTTGGATATATGTATGGATGGATGGATGGATGGATGAATGTATGGATGTTTGTTACTCATTCACGCTCAAACAGCGGGGCCAAATTTATTGAAACTTGGTATGTAGGTCGACGAGGCGCTGGATTAACTCATAGAATACTTTTCAACATCATCATCATCATCATCATCACCATCATCATATATAATAAGTCTTGCGCTGACAAAGTCGCGGGCACCAGCTAGTAAATCAATATAACTAAGTCCTTGTTGATTTAGCAAATTCGACTTTTTAAGAATCGTTGTAAAGGTTTCAATAAAACAATTATTACGGTGACTCAAAAAATAAACAATAATGTAACCGACTTCAACACTAAAACGTGTGAAATAACGTGTTGAAGTCGGTACCATGATCATTTAAAAGTACCTATTAACACAATACTATGCGCATGGTATCGACTTATTGTTATCATCTTTTAGTGTCGAAGTTGGTTAAATTTTTTGATAAACATATTTTTTTACCCTTTTTAGTAATCCTTGCTGCTTACGGGGTTGATTCTCATTCATCGTCTGATACGATATCATCGAGATAAGCGAAACACTTTTCAGTTATTGGATCAAAAACCGCTTAACCGCATTCAATTATATATAAATGGAATCAACTCGAATGTATACTCTACCAAACAAAAATAATTATCTAAATCGGACCACTCTGTAAAAAGTTATGCGTGATCATGCACAAAAAGAAAAAAAAAACGCGTCGACCTTTTTTGGAAGTCAATTGAAAATGGCATTAGACACATCAGCATGTTCAGAGCGACTAAATTACATAGTCCGGCAACTTTATGTGCGATTGTCCTACGGGGTGACAGACGGTGGCGCGGGGACGAGGTACTAAATATGTCAGCAGGTAGCGGGGAAGGGCAAACTTCTCTCTCTGTGTAGTCGTGTGCTAGAGTGACGTGCTACCTCGTCCCCGCCACCGTCTGTCACCCCATAGGAGGGTCCTGCATGGCGTTGCCGGACTATAATCAGACTATACGGTCAACATTGATACTAGCTCTTCATCTATAACCATATTTCTGAATTAAGTAAAGCTAATTACTGACATAAAACTCCATCGCAAGTTTTAACAACGCTTACGCGGAGCTAAGCATGTTTGAGTCAAGTAAAATTTTAAATTGGTTAATTTCGCATAATGCAAGTTGCGGTGATGGGAAGATAAAATATCGATAAAAATAGCATAGAGTTATCAGTCTTTTAAAATGATGTACTACTAAAATTTTAAACCATCCCTAACGGTTAAAGTTAAAGTTTATTTTACACTAATTGCGCCTTGCGGTTTCACCCGCATGGTAGGTAGATAAAGATAACTCTAGGTAGATATAGATATATTAACTCTTTATAGAAACACCACAGTATAAATACATTACATATAAAGAGTTACGAAACAATTGTATCCTACTAATATTATAAACGCGAAAGTTGGTGAGTAGGGATGTATGGATGTATGGATGTATGGATGTATGGATGTATGGATGTATGGATTTATGGATGTATGGATGTATGGATGTATGGATGTATGGATGTATGGATGTATGGATGTATGGATGTATGGATGTATGGATGTATGGATGTATGGATGTATGGATGTATGGATGTATGGATGTATGGATGTATGGATGTATGGATGTATGGATGTATGGATGTATGGATGTATGGATGTATGGATGTATGGATGTATGGATGTATGGATGTATGGATGTATGGATGTATGGATGTATGGATGTATGGATGTATGGATGTATGGATGTATGGATGTATGGATGTATGGATGTATGGATGTATGGATGTATGGATGTATGGATGTATGGATGTATGGATGTATGGATGTATGGATGTATGGATGTATGGATGTATGGATGTATGGATGTATGGATGTATGGATGTATGGATGTATGGATGTATGGATGTATGGATGTATGGATGTATGGATGTATGGATGTATGGATGTATGGATGTATGGATGTATGGATGTATGGATGTATGGATGTATGGATGTATGGATGTATGGATGTATGGATGTATGGATGTATGGATGTATGGATGTATGGATGTATGGATGTATGGATGTATGGATGTATGGATGTATGGATGTATGGATGTATGGATGTATGGATGTATGGATGTATGGATGTATGGATGTATGGATGTATGGATGTATGGATGTATGGATGTATGGATGTATGGATGTATGGATGTATGGATGTATGGATGTATGGATGTATGGATGTATGGATGTATGGATGTATGGATGTATGGATGTATGGATGTATGGATGTATGGATGTATGGATGTATGGATGTATGGATGTATGGATGTATGGATGTATGGATGTATGGATGTATGGATGTATGGATGTATGGATGTATGGATGTATGGATGTATGGATGTATGGATGTATGGATGTATGGATGTATGGATGTATGGATGTATGGATGTATGGATGTATGGATGTATGGATGTATGGATGTATGGATGTATGGATGTATGGATGTATGGATGTATGGATGTATGGATGTATGGATGTATGGATGTATGGATGTATGGATGTATGGATGTATGGATGTATGGATGTATGGATGTATGGATGTATGGATGTATGGATGTATGGATGTATGGATGTATGGATGTATGGATGTATGGATGTATGGATGTATGGATGTATGGATGTATGGATGTATGGATGTATGGATGTATGGATGTATGGATGTATGGATGTATGGATGTATGGATGTATGGATGTATGGATGTATGGATGTATGGATGTATGGATGTATGGATGTATGGATGTATGGATGTATGGATGTATGGATGTATGGATGTATGGATGTATGGATGTATGGATGTATGGATGTATGGATGTATGGATGTATGGATGTATGGATGTATGGATGTATGGATGTATGGATGTATGGATGTATGGATGTATGGATGTATGGATGTATGGATGTATGGATGTATGGATGTATGGATGTATGGATGTATGGATGTATGGATGTATGGATGTATGGATGTATGGATGTATGGATGTATGGATGTATGGATGTATGGATGTATGGATGTATGGATGTATGGATGTATGGATGTATGGATGTATGGATGTATGGATGTATGGATGTATGGATGTATGGATGTATGGATGTATGGATGTATGACAGTTCTGTCAAAGTTTGTGTGAGTTTTTGATAGCTTAGTCAAAAGCCAAGTCAATTTGACAGCTGGATACACTAGACGTACTCGGCGACCGTCAAGGGTGATTAAATGTAGCACAAATACCGTCAAGGGTTCTAAAATGTAATGACAGTTTTTCCATGGTGATTAATTTTATATTTGTTTGTACGTAAGTCCTGTATTTTATTGTTTATGTTTACTGATGTCTATACAAAGTATTTAAATTTACTCATTTAATACTACACACATCAACATGGTCTAGGGATATTTCAATTAAACCTAGATAACTAAAATACTATAAAATTTTTGTTGAGACACCTACACATTAAAATAAACCTTGTTTAATAGCCTATCTAATCTGATAATAATCTTTTAGATAAAGTTAAATTTAAAAAAAAAACTTAAAAGAAGAGGAAAACCTCAGACAAAATTTCAATCTTAACTTTATTTTTGAAACATCAAAACCTAAACAAAACATTTTTTTTTATAAAAATTGTTGAAAACTTGAAATTAGTAATCCGTGGATCCACCTAACTCTGACACTCCTGACACATCTGCAGTGGTTCTGCATACTCAAAACAAGGGTGTTCATATCCTGTTGTGGAATACTGTCCGAAGTCCTGCTAAGATGCAAGAAAAGCTGGTTTTCATGCACAATATCTTCAGGGAAATTCCTAAGACCTCTTCTCTGAAGCATATCCCAGGCATGCTCAATAGAATTTAAGTCAGGAGATTGTGCAGGCCAGTGTAAAGCTTGGATATCATGCTGTTGCATGTAACCAACTTGTAACGATACGCACCGTATGAAGACGGGCATTGTCGTGCATTAGCTGGAAATTTGGTCCCATTTGCTGTCTGTGGGGCAAGATTACAGGCTCTAGCACCTCATCTCGGTATTTAAAGCAGTCATATTGCCTTGTATCTAAACGAGGTCCGTTCTACCGCCGAGACGAATTCCTGCCCAAACAATATTCGTGCCACCTTGATATGCATGAACTTGTTGTGGGTGCTGCAGTCGATTCCAACGTCTAGGTTCTCTCCAAACGCGTACTTTTCGCGAATCAGGATGAAATCCAAACCTGGATTCATCAGTGAAAAGCACAAGTTACCATTGAGAATGGTTCCAGTTTTCGTGTGAAATAGCCCATTGTTATCTTCTTCCTCGATTGCCTCTCCTTAGCACTGGTACCCGAAGTGGCCTACGACCACGTAGGATGACTTCATGCAGTCGTCTTCTCAATGTTTGACCGCTCACCAGCAAACCATACTCTCTCTGTAGCCTTTGAACCAATTGCATCACCATTACATTTGGTTGACTTCGTGCAGCATTTACTATGAATCAGTCATGTACACGTGTTGTAATGCGTTGAGGTCCTCTGTGCCGTTTCACCACTTCCCCCGTAACACGATAACGTGACCAAAGCTTGGATATAACGCTCTGACTGGTCCTCATCGCTTCACAAACCGCAATTTGGGTAGCGCCAGCTTGAATCATGCCCACTGCTCTTAACTTTTCGTTTCTGGTCAAGAGGAGAGTCTTAGGTAGATCCACGGATTATTAATATTAAGTTTACAACAATTTTTATAAAAAATAGATGCTTTGTTTAGGTTTTGATGTTTCGAAAATAAAGTTAAGGTTGAAATTTTGTCTGAGTTTTTCCTCTTCTTCTAAGTTTTTTTCAAATTTTACTTTATCTAAAAGTTTATTATCATATTAGATAGGCTATTAAGCCAGGTTTATTTTAATGTGTAGGTGTCTTAACAAAAAGTTGATAGAACTTTAGTTATTTAGGTTTAATTGAAATATCCCTAGACCATATTATAGCAATTGCGTTTGACCATGCACATATTTTATGACAATTTGGTATAAAAGTAGATTTGGCGTTGGAGAAGATATTAAGCTACTCGAAATACTAATCCTGCGGAGACGTAGTCGTGGGCACCAGCTAGTACAAACATATTTTACTAAAATTAAATGCTCATAATTAATATTGTCACAATGGGCAGTCTTATCGCTCAGAGCGATCTCTTCCAGATGACCATGTGGTAGTGGATGATGATGATTTATTTATTTATTTTGGTAATTCAGCAGCGAAAAGTATATGACGAAAAGTTTACTAGGTATGTGTTATTCCAGTGCCTCCCAAATATCATCAAAATTAGTCCAGCCGTTTGAGCGTGAAGGAATACAAACATAGATACTCATAAACGTTCGCTTTTATAATATTAGTGTGAAGTGTGATAAGCTACTCAAGGTTTATATGAATGCTAATGGCTTGCACCTTGTTTGGCCTAACCATTCACTGCTTAGTAACATCTTCTACAGTCATAAACCTGAGTGCTAAAAAAACCCTAAATAAAGTATGTGTTATTTGTGTACATCATTTAATAAAAATAAATAAATCTGTATTTTAGGGATGATAGCTATAATACTTAGCACTACAATACCTCCACCCATTCCTGTGAAGAAGTCTGTTTCGACTGGCAGACAGACAACAAAGTGATACTAAGAGGATTCCTCATTCCTCTTGAGGTACGGAACCTGAAAATATCTTGCATCTATACATATTCCACCTTATGTTAAAACGTGGACTAAACCTTCCTCTCCGATTTGGATTTTGGTAAAATGCACAACGCGGGCCCAATGGATAGGCTATTGGCATAACGTCGACATAACTTAACGACTGTTGTCCTAGAACAAATAGATCCCCCCCCCCCCTCGAGGGTTTCCGCCTTGCCGTGGCGGGAGGGCTCAGTAGCCGTGGCTTGGGTCACCACGGTGAAGCTAAGAGGAACCAATGGGCCTGCCAGTGATAGCCGATAGCTGGCGGGCTCGAGGTGGGACCGCTCCTATGGGCTTTGCCCTCCAAGTCCACATGGGAGCGGTCACTGTAGGCTGCGGTGGTGTATGGGCGCCACTGAGGCTGCGGCGGGAGCGGAGTGCCGGTGTACGCTCTCCCTGCCTTTCGCAGCCTTGACGGGGCCGCCACCGTTAGATGGCGGACGCGGTGGGGTCGCAGGGGAAGAGGACTGTCGGTATTGAGAAGCGCCACTGTCCCTATCCTCTGCGGCCGAAGTAGCAGGCGGTGGGGCTACTCACCTGACCCATCGTAGGGGGACTTAGCCCAGACTCGGGGGGAATCTGGCGTACATTTGCGGGTTTGGTCTCCCGAGGCAGTTGCGGCACGCCAAGTGTTCTGGCGTGTTACCGCCAAAAGCGGCAGTGACTGAACACCGCTGAGGTTTGGTGGGTATGCTGCCCTTCTGGCAGAGACTCCCACATAACCACCGTGCTCCCCCCGGGGCCAGTGGTATCCGTAAAGGATTACTCTGCGTAAAAAAAGGACAAATAACCGACGTATTAACGTGCCCTCCGAAGCACTGAAGAGCTCAGTTGTTTAACCCATCGCGTGTCACACGTACACCATGTGTATATACGTTTAAAAAAGTGCCAAGCCATGTCACGATACACAAATTGTTTACACATTTTTAGACCTCGAGTTTGTTACTAATTTTATCAGATTCAATACACTCCACCGGTATAAACTTGCTTTTAGTTGGTTAAACTACTCAAGAATAGTATTTTTTATTTAAACTTTTATGCGTATTTCGGAATTAAACCGAAAAACGCTAGACACGGGACGGGTTAATGTCACTAGCGGTCACCCATTCAACTCCTGACCGCAGCAAGGTATTGCTTAACTTGTTGATCGGTTAAGATCGCCAACTCAAGCTCCGCTGCGAGCGCTTCCATGGGGATAATGTCCAAATAAATCTGTCATAAACATATGTGATAGTAACGAAATTCAGTTAATATAACTAAGTGTATATTCAGGCTATTTATTACACGTACAAAACAAATACACAAAAATATATTATAGCGTTTATATATAACATAAAACTGACATGTACATTAATATTTTTACAGCCAAAAGCTTTTAGCCGTAAATATTACGAACGCGCGGTTTTACACGTATGGAACATGAGGCTAAAGGCAGAAACATACTAATCAATGTTAAGCGCCGAGTATCACTCGACGCGACGACTGTAGTACAACAACAATATGAGCGTAGAAAATAATGTTTTTCTTACTGAATGAAGGGTATTCATGAGAGTATTTAGGATTCTAGCATTCGCTCAGTGAAAGTGAAGGTCGACCGCTAGTTCGGCTGGACATGTTCAAAGCCTGTCTTGGGCATTGGCTGTGAGTGAATATAGCACCGCAAGGAATCCATAGTATAATGATATGACACTTAATATTGCTCCTCCGGCTATGTACCACCATCAAGATCAAAATATCTCGGTTTGTTTGCGATCGGTCAACTTATCAAAAAGTGCATTCAAATGACTTGTAGGAGATTCGCAAATGGTACACTTAGCAAAAGGTCATCTTCGCAAATGGTCCACTTAGCAAACTGTCAACTTCGCAAATCGTCCACTTAGCAAATAGTCCACTTCGCAAATGGCCAACTTCATCAAATTTCAACTTTGTTAAAGATGGTTTTATTTCCGTTTAGTAACAATATATCATACTTACGGGTAAAGTTATATAACTAAAACGTTTGTTATGAAAATTACACTTTATAACTACTATAATTATTATTATACACTTATACCTACTTCCTATATTATTATATACTTTTTTTCTAATTGCATATGAAAGTATATACGGTACTTATAACGAAAACTGAGTTTTTATCTGTCTGTTACATATTTTGTTCTGAATTTGTAAGGAAAGACGAGGCGTAGCTTTTTGTCTCAACTCGTAATTCAAAAGTTTATGAACATTATTCAAACACTGATAAAGTAAAAAAAAAAACACAAGTCATTTCTCCGAATTGAAATATCCTTAATACTAAAGAAAACACTTCCTTAATAAGGAAGAAACTTAGCCATTTATGCAACGCAAAATAGAATTGAAAATTATTGTATATTGTAATAAGAGTTAACATATAAGTTGAGATAATAGGTGAAACGATAGCCTACAAAATTAAAAAAGTCGTCTAGTTCGTCTACTGCTTCGGTGCTCAGGATGACTGAGGTAAATCGACAGGACTCGCTGATGTGCTGCGTAGTAATTAGTTCGTAGACACAGTCTGTATGGCTTTCGTGACGATTAAGGTTGTCTTCACATAGATATCCGAGGCTAGACTTCGGTCATTCTGCCTCTATGTACATAGAATCTTTGTCGTGAATTGCCAGGAAGGGATAAGAAGGGATTAAAATCTTATTATCTTTGTTGGGAATTATGAACTATGGAGAGTCTATAAAGATCGTAGGTAGCGTAACGGACATTCGGAAACTTGAACATCTAATGTAAAACAAAAATCGAATGTAAAAGTTATTTGATTTGTTAAAGGACAAGAAATGTATACCATACCAATTGCATAAATATTAATTTCATAATTTCAATTTATCCCCATATTATTTCACAAACCTAGATATTTTTCTTACTGTAAGCAGCTTTCTATTTGCAAGTAAGTTGGAAATTTACTTTTGAAAACTTAACATCTTTGTCGAAGGATCTCTGCATTTTTTGGAGGAGTAAGTTCAATTAATGTTAAAATAGTACGACAGTTTGTAGTGTTCGTAGTGGTTTATTTGGTCACGACAGATATAGATCTTATTTTATATATTTAATATACTTGCCGGTCCGTTGATTTTACTTTAGCAGTACACGTTTTGATTTATCACAAAGCAAGTCGCAAAATAATTATCAAATATAATAACATATTTAAGACTAATATATTCCTTGAAACTATGAAATATTTAATGCAAGCATTATAAAGTTAAAAAACCTGTATTAATAAGTTAAATCTACCTATTATATAAATAAAAATCCAACAGCAAAGCGGAACAAGCAAAATAAAATGAGCAGAAACTGAACTGCTGTGAAAACAAATTGCCTCACATAGGAAGGTGGAGATTTCGGTCTGTTTAAAAATACAACAGCTAACTGTTGTCAATACAAAGATACCTTCAACGTGAATCGAATCTGTTACTTCGTGCCAACTACTGTTCAGGTTACAATATTTGTCATATACAGAACTTAGGTAATCATACATTCTGTATAATATGACAATAAAATTATGTTGAATCACATCAAATAAGTTGCCTTAAAAAGTTGTCTATGAAAATTTTAAATAAAGAGTACAAATTGTTAATTCACAATTTGTACTCTTTATTATCTAGTACTAGCGACTACCTGCAACTTCGTTCGTGTAGTAGGCTCGGCCTTCAGCCTCACCATAACCATAATTTCCTTCCATGTTCCTTTTTTCTGTTCCATGATGACTAAAAATGTATTTTCTTGATTTGTTTTAATGTGAGAATCTTCTACGAAGTACTAGAAAACATAAAAAAGATGAATGAAAAGGTAAAGCCGTTCTCAAGCTCTCGTTACCAGGAGAAATAGGAGCTCATTTTTATTTATATAGATATAGATTATTGAATTATTCATAAAATATTGTTCCCGTAATAACCGTCACAAAACCCACCAAAGAAAATAAACATATAATATTTTATATTATATAATTATTGTATAAAGTAAACAGTATTGGTTCACAAAACAAAGAAATTACAATATCGTTAGCTAGTTTCATTTAGCTAAAAGTTGACAACGCCAACTTAATTATTTGCAAAGCTTTAAATACACTGTATTTACACGATCTGTAATCTACTCAGTGAGTTCTATACAATGTGACCCCATATATCACTGTATGCCGGGCTTGGATCAATAATCACACAATATGTACAAACAACAAAACGCGTATTGAAATTCCCTTAAAACATGGTTTAAACTCGGGGCTATCTTTATTCCACATTTTATAATAAGGCGGAGAGTCTTTAAATTACTAAGTTAAGGAGTATCTACGAGCTAGAGATCAGTGGCATAAGGAAGGACAGACGGACAGACATCAGAGTGACAGCTGATGACTTTGCTTTACTCTGACGATACGGAAGTAAACGTCACGATACGAAAGTCACAAAGCCACAGTACGTCCGCCCATGTCAGTTGTATTGCCCGTCACACTATCGCTGCATGGCATAATATCTGCCACTCAAGTTCTCCAGTAAACGTTTGAATAAAATAGAATGAAGTACTCTAAAAACCAAAAACGCATGTGCACATAGGAGTGGATAACCTAAGTCAGAAATGCTTCTCCGACATGAAATCACGCTTAAATCAATAAAGCAATTATAGCATAAACAACAACAGACAATTATAACTATAAATAACAACATACACGAAGCTTACATAATAAACGTTCTAATCTTGAAAGTAAACTTCGAATATAATACAGGAGAATCTCGCCATAAAACTTCTGAAGAACGCCAAACAGAAATTTAAAGTTTTCCTGAAAAAAAAATCGCGGGGTGTTCGCTCACCTCATGAACGGCTGAATGAGAGATAACGACCAGAGTTCGGTTATTTACGACTAACGAGCCTATTCACCGGCAGACTGGCTCTAAATGGAGATTTATGAAACAGAAAATGTAGGATAACGTACGTCTTGAACGTAATTTGTGAGCCCGGGCGCCCGTTGCCCTCGGTACTATAGATTCATGTCATAATCGGATGAAACGTGGGCCGTATCAGGAGTAAGTTCGTAAAGCCAGGGGCACACAAACAAATTATTGTACGTATTGTACACTCGCCTGCAATTAGATGTATACATTATATTTGCATGAAGAAAGTTGTACAACCAAATTTTTAAAACTGTTTCGGCGTTAAATTACATAAAAAAATACGCTAAAAGTTAAAGTTTATTATGTGCTGCTTCCTAGTATTAAAAATTATGGAATATATACTTCCAGTGGTGAAAAATTATGAGGTAAACTGTCTATTAAATTTAACATGAATGGTCCCTTCTGAGATGTCCATAAGGACACCTCAGAAGCGGTCATAGATATACACGACATCGGGAATATTGAACCTATATAAATTATAAAATAAGCCATGCCTATTTACGAGTATACAACTTAGACTACTTGCCGTTTACTTTGTGATACTCTTACACAGAAATATATGCAAACCAAAAATAAATCAAGTACGAATCATGAGAAAACGTAGTTTATTAAGTACCTACTGGTAGTTAGTTATTAGTACGAGCAGCGCTTTAAAAACTAATACTATAAAAATTGCAATATTAATACGAGTATGATACATTACTAGATCCGCCTCATTATATTCAAAATTAGTGACTGCCCACGATTTCGTTCGCGTAAGGAGGCTCGGCCTTCGGCCTCTTCATAAACTCCCGTTTTTTTTTATTTTTCTATCATATGAGAAGATTCTCCTGTTCTCCTCCTGAGTCCTGTGTCAGACTGTTCAATCCGTTCTCAAGTTATATCGTGACCAGGAGAAATAAGGGTTCATTTTTATTATATAGACTAGCGACTAGCCACGATTTCATTTGCATAGTATGTTCGGCCTACAGCCTCGCCATATAACCTCCCATTTTTTCTTCTTTTTTTAATGTAAGAACCTTCTACTAAGTTTTAGAAAACATTTAAAGAAAATGTCAAAAGGTTTATTTTTATATATTTATATAGATATAGATTTTATTAATTAGTAAGAAGATAGATAACAGTTAATTAAATAGCTTTCAAAGTTTTAATCAAGTGATCGGAACACATTGAAAACTGTTGAGAACCATGAGCTTGAGCTTTAGGTTAAGGCAACAACGTGACGGCATCCACAGCCTACTTAGTAAGTGGAGACCAGACTTTTTTAAAGTCCGCCATATGTTATTCTAAAAACTATGTATTTTTATCTTTTAAAAATATAATTACTAATAAACATATTTATAGTAAATTAATTAAACATAACCATAGTTACTCTCGTTTAAACCTTTGTGTCCCAGAGACGTAAATATACGTCACTTTCATTCATAAATCTTTTGTTTTATTAATCACGGTATAAGAAGGATTAATACAGACCAATCACTCACTGATAAGGTTAGGTATCTATATCAAATGATATGATCGAACACATTATGATATTCTCGTTATTACTAATAAACTAGGAACATCCTATACCTACCTACCTATTGTGAACATGATGATTTATTTACTTATTATTTTGTATGTTATATCGTGTATATTTAAATTTTCTAACTACTTACCCCAAAAATAATGTATTTTTTATGTGAGCAAAGGAGTGTGTTGAAAACCAGCGCTACGTAGTAGGCATTTATACTTACCTACTCGTAGCTTAATGCTGAACTTACTCCTTTTGTGCACAATCTAACTTTTAGACACTGTATTTAAAAATAAACATTGTGCAAGCTTTGAAAATATTCAATTACGTGTATCTCATGTTCCTACATATTGAAATTTGTGCACAATAAACATTTTTCTTTCTTTCTTTCTTTCTGATAACCGTGTTAAAGTTGAAGGGCACCGTAGCAAATGAAATTACTCTACTAGTTATTATTAGTAGAGAAGTTTCATTTGCTACGGTAGTGGTGAGTATTCTCAAGAACCAATACTTTAGGATTACTAGAATCGTGAGTTCTGACAACACATCTAATATTATAAGCTGACTTTTATGTACACTAATCACCCGTCCTGTTTCTTGAAACGTTATAAAAATATATCGAATAGTTAGGAACATTCCCTAATGAAATGATTGGAGTCTGGCCTTGCAGACCAGTTTTCTGTCCTTTGAGAATATGCAAGCACAGGAAACCCTTCTATTTGTAGTTTCGTATTGACATCTCCAATTGACTTACCACTCGATGGCGTGACCACAGTTTACTGAACACAGAATGAAAACTTTGGATAAGATCGTCGAACGTACTGTTATTTAAACATTGAAAACTAAATAATGAATGTGGAAGACATTGTAGGATAAGACACTTTCACGCATCAGAACATAGGGAGGGATATTCTAGTGAACAGTATTTTTTCTTGGTTTAAGTAAATCAAATTAACATCTAATGTCTAATTTATTTTTCTACTAAGAATATTATTTAAATTCATGTAGTACATCATGTACTAAAACAATGTCCACTACGAATAAAGTTTAATCACGCGTCGTATGTATTATTTCGAAATTTTACTGCATTATGCTTTTTATTTTTCATTGCTGTGCTTTAGATTTGAGATGAATTTACGAGATGATGTTGATGATGATGATTTAGATTAATTTTATATTAACATGTTTAATTGTCAAATAGTTTTTATTGTTCATGAATATGAAATCTATACTAATATCATAAAGAGGAAAGATTTGTATTTTTGTATGTAACGAGTAAACTTAAAAACTACTGGAAAGATTTCAAAAAAGATTGTGCGATTAAAAAGCTACATTATAAGTAGAAGCATAGGCTATAAAATACCTTTAAAAAAGTTGAGGCTCCTTAAGAAAACATCGATTATGTAACTCAGATGTAAAACAATGCTAAAATATCGATATATCGTGTACGTTGCAGAGCAAAGTACTACACTTTTATGGAGGATCGATGTTTACAGAAAAGTTTACGATACCATAATGTCTAACTATTAAAATTCGATGCTCGGACCCGAACCTGGGTGGCCTAGTTGGCCTAGTAGTAGTAGTCAATGGCGTCTGACAAGGAGAGTCAGAAGACGCGGGTTTGAATCCCGTGCAAGAATGTGAATTATTGTCTCTATAAATTTCAATGTTTGAGATCGCTAAAGCAGGCGTTAGTGCTTTGAAAAGTAGATAGATAGATAAACTCTTTATTGCAACACCACATTATAAAATACAACAAACAAATAAAAAATAAAAAATTAAGTGTCACAACGGGCGGTCTTATCGCTCAGAGCGATCTCTTCCAGACAACCAAAACCAAAGTAAGACTATAAAATGTCTAACTATTACAGTTATGTCAAAATAACTACATTTATTTGTAGGCATCATACGCAATATTAACGCCAGTACCAACTAGGCCACATTATTCGTACCTAGGTGTTAATCGTTATATACTCTAATAATGGAGAGGAAACATTTGATAGTTTGTTTGTAATGGATAAACGCAAAAACTACATAACCGGTTCAACAAATTGTTTCACCAGTGTAAAGCTATATTATGCCTGAGTAACATCATCATTATTCATCACCACGCGGGCGAAACCGCGGAGAGCAGCTAATTATTAAGAAAGTGAGGAACAATAACAATTTACAGGAATACCATGAACCAGCGCTGGTCTTCCATTGAAGCCAGTTTTGACGTCAAGGCAGATTTATACGACATCGATTTTGCCAATACTCGCCACGCTTGGCAGGCGGGTTGGCGAGCGCAGTTTTGGGGTTTTAATACTGGGAAGGTGCTGCTGCCCACCTTCCGATTGTTATCCCTTAGCAGATTTCTACGCACCCACGGGTAGAGTTGGGGGGGTACTATTTTAAGGCGGTACCCCACGACATCAGCTTAAAAGTAACAAACAAAAGATCACTACAACTGTTTAGTTAAAAAATACCTAATAACTTGCACACTAATAGAGGCTAGCCCGTTGGCGCAGTCGGTAGCAACCCTACCTTCTGAGCCGCTGGTCCTGCGTTCGATCTCCGGATAGGTCAAACATTTGTATGCATGAAGATGTTTGTTAGACCTATCTCTGGGTGTGTATGTGTGTATATGTTAATGGTTATCATATTACAATAGTACAGGCTCTGCCTTGTATTGGACCTGAAGACGTATAAATGAAAATGAGAGAAGAAATATGAATAGTTTATTTTAATTTTAAAGCCACTAATATTTTGCAGGTTGCATCGCGCACTAATGCGATCTTAAAGATCCATGAATTTACAACCAGGATATTTTTTCATATAAATAGATTGGAGATTTATGCTTTACTAGCTGACCCGCCAGCGGCTTCGTACGCTTGATCTTGGTGTAGTGGTGGAATCGCCGTTTTTAAATCTTGGGGTCCTGGGTACGATCCCCGGGTTGGATTTTCTGATAAGAAATTTTCAATAGCAGTCCGGAGTCTGGAACAGCCCCGTAGCAATAGACACACCCCATATTACATGGGACCAAAAAAACGTCGGTGTTTAAAATACCCCTGCTTACCCCTCCAAGGATTATAGGTGTGATGATTGGTTATCTTTTGTTTAAAAATAACATGCATTGCATTCTTTTCGTTAAGTTTATTTTACCAAATTTTGATGCTAGTAGCACCTGAATTATTTTCCTTAGCTACAATTTTTTTGAGCTTTACTGCACACTTTGTCTTTTTCAAATTTTTGCAAATATACCTAGTATTTCCAAATATTTGAAAAAAAAATGTTACATTCTTAATTGTTACGGTTTTTAGCCGTATCATACAAGTTCATGCACGCTGACCAGATAATCGAGACCGTAGTTTTATAAGTGTATACCGTGTAGTATAGAGAGATCAAGCTGCCATCTTGGATTTATGTGACCAGTCAAGATAAAAAGAAAAAAGTGTAAGTGTAGTTGGAAGCTCCGGACTCTATTTTATCCATATTTGAAATACTATAGAAATCTGTCACGTAGCTTTTAAGTTATGCTTGAGCATACAGACATATTCTTTTTTCAAACATATCATATCCTTGTTCAGTAGTCAATCCTTGTCAGTATCACTTTTTGTCCTCTCCTTTATTATAGGTATAGATAACAGGTTTGCTCTCTTATGTCACAAACTAGTACATATATTATCCTTAACGTGATTTTTAATTATCTCGTAATTAAAATAGTATTCAATACTTTGAATTGGTTATAAAAAGGTTACTTTACGTCTGATAGTTTTGAATAAATTTGACTGACGGAATTTACTACCTGTACAACTACTGCTTATTGGAAAAAATAAATCATTATTTATTTATTGTAATTACATAATAATAAAATTGCTAAATGTAAGACACCCTTATGGGATTGATATACATTATACACGTGTAAGCAAAAACTATAGCGGCCTTAAGTTACACAGTATCCAAATTATCCTGGTTAACTAGAATATATTCTGCTATTATTTCCTATAAATTCATTCCTATAAACTTTGACACTAATGACTGTGGTTAATGTTTCGCCGAACGGAAATCGCAAGTCAAAGAGTTCTACTGCAACTTGGCTACACTATGGCAAGCTTCTCCGCTATAAAGTAAATTTTATTGTACCTCTAATTGAACTATACAGCTTGGGACTAGCAACAATGCACCTGTAATTGTGATTGGTTTGACTACCTAACCAAGGTATACGTTCTTGAACGTGGCTTGCTTTTGCTTATCTACTATAGCTATATTTATTATACATATACTCTTGCATGTTATTTTATTAATGGTGGCATGATATTAATTTACAGTAAGTATATTGCTTATTTGAAGTGTAGCACGTTAGTTGCAAAAATATAGTTACTCGTATTACTTATTCGTCATTATAATATTTTTTACAATCTTCTCGAACGTATGTTTTTGCAAGTCTAAAGACTAATGAGTTATGTAGGTCTGACTAAGTTTGCTAAATATTATAGATAAATCCAGGCTATGGCTTTTTATTCATTAGCATCTATATCACTGTTTATATTAAGGGGAAGGCACTTTTATTTTGTGTTCCTTACTAATATACTGATAAAAGCACTCTTTACTAAACAAATCATAAAGGTTTTTTTTCTGAATAAGCCTGTGCCGTATTGTCAAACGGCTCGATCAGCCTATCCAATTCCCATTATCCATCATTCAAGACATCATCATTGATGAACTTCTTCGTACTTTTTGACTATCAATTTTATATCGATAACGCCATCCATTCGTAGCTTGGAACTCATTATATATTATATAATTTTTATTTTTCATCCTACCACCTACGGTACTAGGGTGCAGCAATACCACTGAGTACCTTATTTTGGAATTTTTGGCATAACAAGTCTATACCAGCGAGAGAACTTGCTTTTAATTCGAATATCAATGTGAATTGTTAACGAAGAAAGTTCCAAGTACCGTTACATCTTCATGTGTATATTTAAAATGTGAAAACGATATACTACATCCAGATCGATGGTGTAGCTATGGGCTTCCCTATACCCCTTGTTAACGCCGATAATACCCATGGCAGATATCGAGAAGGCTATCTCCACCGCTGTGCTAAAACTCTTGAAACGGTTTGTCGAAGTTACTTTTGCCGTTCTCCCTAAAAACTGTTACTGATCTACTAAGTCATTTGAACTTTATAAACAATATTCAATCCAATCCAATTCACTGTGTAGAGCCACAACTCAATAAATCATTCATTTTCTTTCTTGAAACACAAGGCCTACAGAATGCTAGCAATTCTGTTCGTCATACTGTGTATGACGAATATAACCTACCCATGCTGACATATATCTCGACTGTAACTCATAATACCATCTATGCCACTCCGGTACCATAGTATTATTTTATGTTGAGAGCACACGGCACCTGTGACCCAGACCGCCAAAAGGAGGATCTACATCACTTCAAATTTGTTATGTGGAATAATAACAACAAACCTCCACAATTTCGTCATATATGCTATACCAAAAATGTTCAGAGAAGTTTTTGAATTAAGAATACCCTAAGTTTTGATAGGTAAGACCATACCACCTACTCTGGATGCAATTATAAAAACTTATTAATTCCCAAGACCAGCAATACTACTTCTTCTATTCTGGATATCATGAGCCACTTCTGCGTGCGTTGGGAATGTTTCGATTAAAGTATCTCGGTGGTAGATAATGAATCATTTCGTTACTCAAAAGAAGACAATTAAAGACAGTTCACCCCAGACCATGATCATTGGAAAGGGTTCGAAACATCGGTATTAAATTTGTTTTACTTATCGGCGACTCGCTTGGCCTCTTTGGTTTAAAATCACTATCCAAACACCATTCGCCAGTAACTTACCCGGTCAAATCAAAGAAGATCTCATGTAATAGGGAAGGCCTATTGCCATTTTGTCACTAATCGGCTTTTATAACACCCATGAGGGAGGAAACGGAACAGTTCAAATAATAAGCCTGGAGCTACAGCATTCTGATTACACATTATGCCGGAAATCAAATAAGTTATCGTAAATAAACATGGAAATACAAATGGATAACAATTAAAGGGTTCGAATAAAATTGAATAGCTAACATTAAATTTGTTGAAAATTGCTAAATCCTAAGCCGTGAGGGCCCAATTTGCATTTTATTAGCATGAGATCGGAATAAAACCGAATAAAAATGTGTTTATTCTGGAGGGAAGCGAGATGGCCCTCCCATAAAGAGATCGAGTGGCAATACGGGTAAAATAGCAATGTTATGTTCGAATAGCATTTTAGGACCTAAATGGAATTTTCTTGTAAGAAATCATTTCGTTAGTGGCTTAAAGAGAGGTGAAATAGGATTCCATTTCATATGATCAATGTCATATGGAAGTGCTCGTTGTGGAGCGGAAGTGATTGAACAGCTATGCAGCCATGAGATTCTCTAATGATTCATCGTTGCGTTCGTCGACGAGCTCGAAATATTGCTTTTGTACATAAGGATATTTTTCCAAAGTTTCTTGTCATAGTTATCGTTATTTGTTTCACGGATGTTGTCAGAGATGCAACGATGTTGTCTTTTAGAGAATCGCCCTGCAGCTAACTGCCGGTGCCGTAAATCTATCTATCGTCGGTTTACCTTACTAGAGATAGATATTTGATACTATTTGTATGGACGTTATGTCAAATATCTATCGGTAGTAAGGAAAACTATGGATAGATATAATATTGAAAACGGCCGTAACGGCCGGTGGCAATAAATAATATTTTAATAATATAAAAATAATTATTGAAAACGGCGGTAGTGGTTCGTTACTGTTTACTTAGATTAAGTCTTGCTACAGTCACTAATTGAATGGGTGACTAAGAGTGGAATCTTCCGTTGAGTATTTTCATACATTGGACGGTACGTTAAGTCATCGGTCCCAAGTCTTAGGACAATAGTTGTTATGCCTATAACAGTTCCAGTACTAGGGCTGGCCACAAGTCTAGATAGGCAAGGACCACTTGACCTACGTAGTGGATTATGGCTCATACCACAACCCATACTGCTGTATAGGAAAAGAAAGCCCGTATCTCAGCTGTGGAACGTAATGGGCTGTTCAGCCCTGACTCAGTCAAAGTCAAAGTATAGATATTTATTGCAACTTTACACATGTAAAATGGTGTTATACGAGTAAGTTACCTTTTAGGTTGTAATTGAAGTGATTCTTTGTTATTTAGAATTTTATACTAATGTAGTATTTATACTACTACTTTTTGACCCTATATATTTTATTAATATGTAAGTAGTTTCATAAATGTAGATATTATTAAATTTGTACGCAACTACATAATGTATCTTTATAATATATGCAGTTCTTTTGTACGTGTGTTTGTCACCTAACTCCTATTAGAACGCCTGGGCTGATTTGGATGATTGATAAAATATGTGTGTATATTTTATTTTATTTTTTATTTTTTTTTATTTTATTTTCTTCGGGGAGCTTACAGCTATAATTACAATATTACATGGTATTTAACAATAAAAAAGCCATTAAAAAGCCTCCACAAATAACAACTATGTAAAAGAATATAAAATAATAGAAATAATAACGTGATAATAAAACTAGAACAAATTTACACTTAACGACTGTCGGTAACGGTGTAAGTCGGATTTGACATTGAATTTAGTGACGCCAAACTACTCGTAAATAGATCAATGTTGGGGTTCGTGTCAAGTATTTTATTGAAGGCAATAGCTGAACGTATTAGGAAGAAGTTAGTGCGGTAGTTGGTGCGCGCGGGTGGAGTATGAAGTATTCCTTTGAGTACTCGACTTTGGGGTCTAAGCGGTACATTTAGGGTAATTTTAGACACTAATTCAGGACAGTTGACTTTAGACTGAGCTAATTTCATTAGGTAGCGTAAGTCAGAGATGGATCTTCGAGATTTTAGTGGAAGTAAATGAAAGCGGGAACAGCGTTCATCGTAACTTAGATGAGTAATTTTAAATTTAAAACCTAAGTATCTAGTAAACCTTTTCTGAAGACGTTCCAATCTATCTGAATGTACTGCATAACAGGGATTCCAAACTTGGCTAGCATATTCAAGATGGCTACGGACGTAGGCACAGTATAGTATCTTTAAGGTTTTCATTTTATTTAATGATTTGGAGTTACGGATGACGAATCCTAGAGCAGCAGAAGATTTTTTCGCAATGTGATCAATGTGTTGTTCATAAGATAATTTGCTATCGATGACTACGCCCAAATCTCTAACTTGGTCCACACGCGGTAAAGGCTGACCGTCTACCGAATAGTTATACACGATAGTGAACAATTTACGTGTGAAGCTAATAACTGAGCACTTAGAAATGTTCAGTTCAAGATTATTGCATTTAAAATAATTAACCACTCTCAAAAGGTCCTCTTGCAACAAACTGGCGTCCGCTAAGTTTAGAATTGATTTATAAATTTTGATGTCATCGGCAAAAAGGAGATATTTAGAGTGCCTGAAGCACATGCCAATGTCGTTCACAAACGCCAAAAACATGAAAGGACCCAAAAGGGACCCTTGGGGAACACCGGAAGGGATAGCCATCCACGTAGAAGTGAAGCCATTCAGCACTACTGCTTGAGTTCTGTTTGATACGTATGATGAGAACCATCTTAATAGGTCTCCAGAGATTCCCAGAGCAGAGAGCTTTTTTAATAAGATAGAATGATTAATTCGATCGAATGCCTTACTTAAATCCATATATATTGCATCTACTTGTGTACTATTATCCATACTCTCGGTGATAAAATCAGTAAACAACAGAAGGTTAGATACTGTTGATCGGCCTTTCAAAAACCCATGCTGTTGCGGATTTATATTAGAAATTAGGTTGTCGTATAGTTGGTTATATACTATCCGCTCCAGCACTTTGGCTAACAGACAGAGTTTGGAGATTGGTCTATAGTTTTCCACCGAAGCTTTAGAACCTTTTTTATGGATTGGCGAAATGAAAGCAGACTTCCACATAGTGGGAACGACGCCTTCATTCAGCGAACGTTTAAACAAAATACATACTGGTTCTAATAATACATCAGCACATTGTACCAAAAAGATCGCTGGTAGTGAGTCAGGTCCAGCTGATTTACTTAAGTCCAGAGTTTTAAGTTGTTTGTGAACTAATGCCGCATTAATATCTATGAAATTAATGTTGATGTTGCTAGTGTCAATGGGCTCAATGTAAGTGTTGGAAGCGGATGTTGCTAAAAAAGTGGAATAAAAATAATTTGAAAAAAATTCACTAATGTCTTGACCACTATCACTTTTACTACCGTTATAGGACATGTGTGATGGAAAATTATTACTCATACGTTTACTTTTGATATATGACCAGAATAATTTCGGCGAGATTTCAATAGTTGATTCAATTTTATCGATATATGATTTATGGCATATATGTTCCAAATTATCCGCTCTATCACGTAAAAATTGATACGTCAAGCGATCCGAAATATTACCGTAAACTTTCCATTTGCTATGGTATTTAAATTTTTCCTTGAGTACTTTGATGAGGGCTGTGGTATACCAAGGTGGATAGTTGTCGGCTTTACGATAACGTCGTGGAATATAAATATCTCTTACTGCAAAAATAATGGAATAGAATGTGCCAACAGCGTCGTCAACACTGCCTATTGATAAAATATCGCCCCACTGCTGTTTACCTAGGTCGGAACAAATGCGGTCATAATCAGCTTTATTATACTGGTACAGAAGGCGCCTACTGCTTTCCAGCGATTGGAAGTGAGGGACCTCCACTTGAATTGATAATGGCGGGTGATAGCCGTCTACTTTGGTAAGTGGTGAACACGATGAGACCGAAACGAACGTGTTAGAAAGAACCAGGTCAAGCATCTTGTCATCTTTATTTTTATTTTAATGGGTTCCCGGATGTTTCAAAACACTATTGTAATTGTAGGTGGAGCAGCTGTCGGTATGTCACTGATCTTCTGGATGCGATATAGAATATGTATAAATAAATACTTCTAATAACACCTAACCCTAACAAAAATCCTCTATACTAAACATAAAAGTAAGCCTTAATTAAATCGATTATTCCGAAATACGTCCTCGAAAAACTTAACCGAACCTTTTTAAAGTGGTGTCTCGTAGAATGTTTAATGTGCTCTTCAAAAATCCTTGTCGATGGTCTGTGGTAAGGAAGGAATTTCGTCTGAGGAATTTGGGAATATTGAATATAATTTTTTTAGATAGAATAAAATACTTTTATCGTTACATAACAAATTCACTGTCTAAGAATCAAAGTAAAGTAAGAAAGTATTCGCATCGTAAGCGTCAACACTTCACGCTTCGGGGTACACACTTTGAGTTATCTGGGTCACAGTCGCCCTAGATAAATGACAGTTTGTAATGTTTCACGTGTACGACACGTTACGTTACACTTACATAGTTATTCGTGCTAGTTCCACAGGACGAAAAAAAGGGCTGCTTACGTGTTAATACATTTTGTGATTTTTTTTTTGTGAAAATTAGACCTATACAGGTCTAATTACACTTATATACTACGATTTTATTTATTTATCTTGCGTTATAGAAATAATGCAATGCCCTTATTATATGGGTACTTACGCATAACCGTTTTATACTTTCACAAATATCATGTGTATTATAATATAATATAATCTATAATTTTATCTCCCGTTCTATAATGATAGATTTTCTTGCTCAATGCGTCAATAGTCAGTCTTGTCAGTGTTTGGCCTTTTTCAATGTATGAAGTTCTGTGTTAAAATTATGAAACTTAAAGCCAAACCTAAAAAAAAAAGTCAATCACATATACTACGATATCAAAGCACTCAATTGTTTTGTGGTCTTTGAATTAGTATCCAGCGTGTTATTTTTGAGTATCACATTTATTGATGTGACTGATATAAACACATTTCAATTCAAATAGTGAAAGCGTGAAAGCGTGAAAGCCAACAATAATTCTTAATTCCAGAACAGGATCACGAAAAATTGTTTTAGATATTTATCCAAATAGAAAGAAAATATATCAAGATAAATTGGAAAGGTTTCAATAAAATAATATTACCCATAAATAATTCTAAGGCTAAACTACTATACGGTATTCATAGAGAAGTGTTAAAGGATATCGGCCAGCTTCGACCAAATCCGAATAAACCAGCCTCAAGGATTTATAGCAACCAAATGCCCTTGATATTGCAACAGTAAATAATATCTTTCGTTAAAAGGGGATCGTTTTTATTGGCACCCTTTCGTTTTATGCGACGATTATGTCATTTTTATTATAGCTTTGCGCGTTTTATTGACAAACAAACTGTATTAGGCTAATAAAAAAACCAAATTGTTATTATGCCATAAAAGTTTTACATTGATTTGTAATTGAAAATAACATTGTAAATGCCTTTTTTTAGAATGCATAATAGAACGATGCGG
Source organism: Selenia dentaria (assembly GCA_917880725.1). Classification (NCBI taxonomy): domain Eukaryota; kingdom Metazoa; phylum Arthropoda; class Insecta; order Lepidoptera; family Geometridae; genus Selenia; species Selenia dentaria. The sequence goes on from OU862890.1 coordinate 22,026,235, forward strand.
TTAATACAGTGGTGTTTAGTAGTCGATTAATGCATCAAAGGTCGGCCAGACACAATAGAAATTTCATTGTTATAATGAAATCGACCCTTGAAGGGTTAAGGAATCTATATTTAGTCTAAGAATGTGTCTTTTTACCATTACTAGAACGGGTTGTTTGAACATTAAAATTATAAAAAAGTAAATTTATATTTTGAAATTATACTAGGTACCTTATTTTATGAACATACATTATATAAAAGGGTGTATTAGAACAAAAAAAAACAAGTTATAACGAATGAAATTTTCCCCAAAACACTTCACATAATGTGATTTTGAAGGAATATCGTCTGCTAAGCTAATTGGTATATTAACAATTCGATAAAATAAAAGTACCAACAAATGATTTCAATTAATCTGCCTAAAAACGCTACAAAAGTTAAAAACATAAACTATAGCTCAAAAACCATTGACATGAAAATAATTCACACACAGAAATGAGTTTACTCGCTCCAATTTTTTCTCAAAGTATAACAATATTTGATGAGCGTTATTAGGTACCAGTGTTCGTAAACAGAAACAATCATAGATCAATGTCGAAAAATGTGGCGAGTTTGCGGAGTATGTACCTTTCCAAATATTTGTGCGAAGTTTACAATTTGCGGGGGCCTACAACGGCGACACACAATCTATCAACGTCAGAGGGAAATACAGACGTTAGCAGACAACAGCCTAGATGGGCTATAACTTAGCGAGCAAGTAATGAAATTGAATAATGCAATCGGGAACCTTGTAAATGGGTCTAATTGAAATGTCTAGTGAGATAACTTTCACGAAAATATCATAGACTAGCTGAACTCCGCGGTTTCACCTGTGAGGTGATGATGATGAATCAGATATAGCGTATCATGTAACTTTTTACGGCTGAAATATTTTTTAATCAATAGTCGTATATCAAGAGTCCTACATTTTCTCTGATAAACATAAGCTATATAATATATTTATAAAAACGGGTTTCGTGTGAAAACTTTGATGATGTAACCCAAGGTGTGGAAAAATACCAAAAAAAAAACATTTTATCGCGTACGCTGCAGAAACTATTGACCATATAACATTAGTCTATGCTATTGGCAGTAAGCAAAGTGAGTTACTACAGTTTAGTAGAAGACTTCAATATCTACAAAGAAGTCCACATTACCATAATGTCTAACTAATTATTATTATTATTATGTCACAATAAATACTTTTTTTTTTGAAATATGCAATTATAACGACGGTAAAATCCAGGCCACATTATTCGTACCCTGGTATTAATCTTTATCTACTCTGATAATACAGAGGAAAGATATATGATTGTTTGTTTGTTGGTTTGTTTGTAACTACTCAACAGATTCAAACAATTCTTTCACGAGTTTAGAGCTACATTATGCCTGATTAACATACGCCGTATTTGATTCATCCTCATCATCATCCATCACCACGTGGGTGAAACCGCGGAGCGCAGCTAGTACTGTTAATACAGCTGTAAAATGGTTTGCGATGTTTAACACCCCAAAAAAGGTGGTGGTGGGTGTTGTTTTTAAAATATAGTTTAAGTTTCAACAGCATCATGGCAAGACGCAACTGCGAGCGTTCTGCATTCTCCTTAAAAAATCCCTAAACCACCTAAAGTGACTGACGGCTGTTACGTGCTTGTTTCCACTTTTAATTACACGTACGTTAGCTTTACATAAAAAAATTGCAATGTTACTCTCTTGAGAATATTTGTACGTACCACACATGAATCGTCATTTATTTTAAATATTTTTACATAAATAATTTACTGCATTATAAGCAACATTACTAAGACCACATCCCACTAATATTATAAATGTGAAAGTTTGGATGGATGGATGGATGGATAGATAAATGGATGTTTGTTAATCATAAACGGCAGAACGGCTGAACGGATCTGAATGAAATTTGGCACAGAGATATATTTTAGTCTGGAATAGCACATCATCATCATCATCATCCACCACCGAGCGGGTGAAAAAGCGTAACATTCTTAGGCACAGCATACACAAAATAACAAGCTCTCCGCCAACGACAACTTCGTAATGATGACAGTTCTGTCAAAGTTTGTGTCAGCTCTGATATATTAGTCAAAAGCAAGTTATCATTTTGAGAGCTCTATACACTAGACGTGCTCGATGACCGTCAAGGGTGATAAAATGTAATGACAGTGTTTTTTCAATTGTGATTGATTATATATTTGTATGCACCTACGTAGGTACTGTATTTTATTATTAGTGTTTACTGATTGATTTACTAAGTATATAAATTTACTAATACTATTATAGCAATTGCGTTTGACCATGTAAATATTTTATGAATATATGGTATAAAGATAGTTGTGACCTTGGAGAAGATAATAATCCTGCGCAGACGAAGTCACAGGCACCAGGTAGTATAAAATAAATAGACAAACTTTTGAATTTTTATTGACATATACCATTCATTACATACAAAATAGCTCACTGAATAAAATTCAGTGAGCTATTTTATGTCATTTCAGTTGTAAAATCTTACATGAAATTGTCTGTTCATGCCCAGTGGACATGCTACAATTTAATTATAATTATTTTGATTATTAAATTATAGAATATTTTTGATATTAATTTAAAATGTTGTATAATCTAAAAATGAAACTATTTTTATAATCACAAGGCTAATCACGGCATGAACTATATAAGTACCTACCAAATTATTAAGATCTTTGTTAATAACCTGTGTATCACACATGCTTCCATATCACACAAAGGTTACCTGAAAAAAAGGCTAATTAGCATTAATTTCGCCTATGTACTTTTAGTTTTGTGCAATCAAGAATTTTCTATCTTTCTATCTATCTATCACAAGTAAAGTATTTGATTAGACCTGTGATTCAGATTGACAGATGTCAATAGTTCATGGACAAAATAATGTATTATCTATACTAACAAACTTCTACTAAATGCGTATTAAAGCATATACGATATTTACAACAAAAACATATGTTTACATTTTTGGTCTATCTAGTAAATCAGTTTGTTTCAGCTAACACCAAAAACACTAGACTGATTTTGACGAGACTTAACTACATTTATTTTAGTATAAAAAATGTTGCAACAAAACCATTACTCCGCTAGACCATGCGAGTGAAGCCGCGATGGGTCTGCTAGTTTTTAATAAAGCTAAAGCATTATGTCCGATTGCTCATTTGTTTTGACTTTGCAACTATCAAACGACTCGATCCCTTGTGTCAATTAAATTTTAGTTGAATTGAACACAACTGTACAATGTAGCATCAGTACTTGATGGCACATGCGTCCCGAAACGATCAAGCAATGCAATTTCTCCCAGACAAACATTTGGCGCAGCGAGGTTCATTGGTCAATGATATGTATGGATAGTGTTAGCACTTTAGCAATAGCACTGTAGTTTGCAGATAACGTAGAGTGGGTATTAGAGATGCGGTCAGAGACTTAGTGTAGTCGTCAGGCAAACTCTTTATTTTGTTTTCTTCTATGTTCGAACTTACGTATGAAGGGAGTGCGGGAAAAATAAGACAATGGCTATTGATTTGGTTTATTTAATTTTTTTATTTATTTAGATATATTGTTTGAACCTAGCTGACCCGCCAGCGGCTACGCTCGAGTGGCCTCGTGGGATACGGTAATTACAGATTTTTAATTATCCCACGGGAACTCTTTAATTTACCGGGATCAAAAATATGCTATATGTTGATCAGGGATATAAGTTTTAAATTTTTATCTGGATAGGATTTAAATCGGTCCAGTCGTTTCGGAGACAATAACCCGTATAACAATTAGAACTTATTTTTCACTCCTTACATGTCCTGACTCGGTTTTTAGCATAGTTTTCTTTGTACAGAAATTTGACCTCCACAGTTTATAATATGTAGTAGTTTTTACATCCCCCGTTTTACCCCCCTAAGTCATCCCTGTCAATAAATATTGAAATCATCATTTTAACCTGTCCAAATGCAAATTTTCACCACTGTATGTTCGAAAACACAAAACTTTCCATACAAACTTTCACCCCTCCATTTCACCCTCTTAAACCACTACTATCCAAAATAAAATTAGGCCATCATTTTTTATTTTGAATGAACTATCCAAATTTTCACAACTATAAGTTCAAAAACAAAGGAGTTTCATACATACGTTTTACAAAATTTTAAACTCCTAGCACTTGTAGTTTCTGAAATTTCGTGATGAGTGAGCGAGTGAGTGACCTTTAGCTTTTATATATATAGAAGATATAGATTTGTGTTTTTTCGAGTTTTGAGATTTATTAGTGGTGAACCTTTAAGTGTTCGTAATGAAGTAGGAGTGAAGCCAACCGTTGTTTTTGTATTTGTAAGTTCTGATAATGTATCCACCGCTTTACTAGGATGTGACTTGGACAGGGTAGTGAGTTACGGCCCTTTTCAATAATCTATCTTTCGATGGTTTTCCCTACCAGAGGTAGGTCTCCATATATATTCATCGCATCGCATCTACCAACCATTTATATGGACGTTAAGTCAAAATTCTATCCATAGTAAGTAAATAATTATCTTTAAGTAGAACGTCTTCCCTACTAGCGTACTACGTAGCGTTTAGCGCGAGACGCCTGTAGGGATGTCGATGTTGACATCTCTACAGGCATCTACGAGCAAATATTTGGCCAATCATATTGGTTGGTAGCATACCTGCACATCAGAAAACATTGACATTTAAAAACTGCCAACCCCGACCGCTCTGCCGGCACTAGCGTAATGATCGCCGGCAAGCGTCCTTCGCCCCCACCGCACCGCCTCTTCCCACTTTTGTCGCCCATTTTTCGCGAAGACGTTCTACTTACTGGAGCCTGCGCGTCCATAGTAAGGAAAGCTGTGGATAGATAGATTATTGTAACCAGCCATTAATTACAAACTTATGTATGTGACCTCACTCTGATTACTTCAATAAAAAACTTAATGCTTAGAGTTTGAAAACTATAGTAAGTATCACACATTCTAATAATACGACTAAGAAGATACCGGCTGCACTCACTTGGTATTATGTCAGTTTAAATCCGACGACTTTTTGATCGTATAAGACGTTCTTCTTCAGGGAGTGTTCGCGATTGGAGATCGCTTCTTTATCAACTAAGCCGATGCGATCCATTTAGGTTTTATAGTTTTCTTACTCATCATTCTAGAGTAATATAAAGATTTGAATAAAACCATGTAATTTGTCATATATGCAGTTTTAATATTAAATTGTCTTTTCTTACTAAGCGGAAGCGGGAAAAGTAGTCCTTTGGTTTCAACCGAACTTTGTAAGGATAGAAGGACCGGATCTAATTTCCTTATCATCTCTAGTGTATGCTGTCTGTGTATCAAATAAATACATGTACGTACATAACGTTGGCGAGAGATAAGCAAGATTTGAGTTTCGCACTATCCGTAAATTCTCACAAGTGTTATGAGTTTATTGCGATATCTTCGATCTTCTATCGAAACTTCACTCTTTAGGTATTACTGCAAAGACAGAACTAGCCACCAGGAAAATAACTTACCATTCTCTTACTAGTATAAACAATATGCCATTATAGTGTACTCCAGTGCGCAGAGTTTGAAATGTTAGCATACAACGCATATTAGCTATTTGATTTAACAGAACCTTGTTAGCAAACAGAACTAATCATGGCATGTGTTATTATGGGTAATGTTATTACCGGTTCCACCAGTATACTAACCATCATTATATATGCAGATTGACGTTATCTCTACACTGAGAAAAATGTAATTTTGAGATAACTTTATAATATCGTGACGTATATCTAAAATTGGTGCATTGTCTTTTTTTATGGTGATAATAGGTCAAAATGAAACTATAATACAAAAGTTAAAGAATGTAATTGAATTGAATGGGTAAATAAGACAACATATGATTATTGTCACCATAAACATTGGTCACATAAAATAATATTACTTTCTTTATAGATTAATAGCACGTAATAGTAAATAATCCGCTCTCATACGAAGTTGAATGACAGTAACACTATTTAGTAGGATATAAATAATGTGCCAATCCTCATACATTTCCAGGTATGTGCATCGAATTTTTATATTATATTTCATGTTAATTTATATGCAACCCTTCAAATACGATTACAGAGACTGATATAAGAGTATGCATCAAAACTATAGGATGGTCCTACAATATTAGTGTGACAGCACGACAACTCGACGAATCGAGCTGTCACAGATAGGATTCGACTGCAGTCGGTGCAGACGCCTGGTCTCGGAATGTTGTTTCGTCATTTTCTCTCACGTATGACTCAAAACAAAAAAAGAGTAATAACTGATTTTTAGTCAATTTTCGTAACTTTTCATCATACCATACATCGTATTTTATACAACTAGATTTCAACTATTTTGTGTATGGATTACTATTTATGAGAAAAGGTACCTACATAAATAAATTTCTTGAAATGCAGTCTTTATGGTGGCGTGATTTCTATAGTGGCATGATAGCAATTTAACTCGAATCAGTGTGCAACAAGTTCAATTTCAACCTTAACACAGATGTGCTTTCACACTACCGATTCAAGGACACATATCGATCAATCAAGTTATCGATTAATAATAGGAATACTAATACACAAGTGTAATATAATTGGTAGGACATAATTAAAGGTATGATGAAATAATTGATAAATAGTGGGAAAAATTATATAAAATAACCCACTATATGAGGAAAGTATACTATTAATGGTATTCTATAACTGCATATATGAGAAAGTCATCGATTATATCTAGGAAATATAAAAGGACATAGCTTGAACTATGAGAAAAGGCATTTAATTATTCTATGCCCATCCTACTAAAGCCATGGTGACATGTCATCTTAAATACCGTTATAATCAGCAACAGTGGTACCATCGTACATTTGGTGACATCAGTATTCTCCCTACTTTAAGTGAATTCACCATACTTTAATCTGAATTCACGTCATTTATAATTGCCATTTTTCTCAGTGTACATATGTAATCACTTCCAGACTACCTGGCTGATTCGTCAATGCAGAGCCTCAATCGCTGAGAATACTTGAAATTTTGGCAATTGATGCCTTTTCTTATGAAAGAAGAATTCTTGGTTTTCACGTCTAAAGTCGCGTTGACATAGTCATAGTCTGCTCGGACTGTGTGGACTCGTACGAGTAAGCTTCATACGAGTGTACTAGATAGCTGTTGTTACTAGCATAGTTTACTTGGATCATTTTCTTCATTCATGCCATTATCTTTATCAATCAACATCTTTAAGGCGCGGTCGTATCCTGATAATAGTAAAAAGCAGAAACTTTAAACATCTAGTGTAACGAAACAGATAGATAATAAGCTATGAAAAAAATACTTAGATTAGAAAAGAAAAAGGCAAAGAGTAATAACCGAACAGAATTCATCAATATTACTCGCTCTCTGCAGAAAAAAAACCTAAATAGGTCCATAAAATAAACTTTCACGACCAAACTCTCTGAATTTTCAGCGATAACACTATATTATTTTTTAGGTAATACATAGCCAACTTGTAGTACTAAAGTAGTAACCAGCAGTTTTTTCAATTGTAATAGTATATATCGAAATATATAAAGAAAACGTACAAAATTAATGCATTTTCGCATTACATCGTCGAATCTAACAAGCGATTTTCAACCTTACGTAAAGCATCGTAAATAATTTTGACATTGGGGTTGGACCGCGTCTTAAATAAATTCCTAAAATTCGAAAAAAGTTTCAAGAAATCCCTGAAGCGCTCCCGCAACGTATCTACCTTTTCTGCTTCGTACAGTTCTACAAATCTACTTGTGTTACGTTCAGACCATTTTTTTTCGCACGAGACGTTTGGTTGTTGTTATGATACGCCATTTTGTTTTCTTACTCGCATACGACCTAACTCGGAAAAGTAGAACATGATCCGAGTCTACACGGATCAGACGCCGTCGTCCGAGTGCGTTTGGATTATGAATTGCTACAATCCGAGTGGCGTCCGATTAGGTATCCGAGTCCACTCGGTCCGTGCAGATTCTGATGGTGTCAACGTGGCTTAAGGGGAATTAAGTTTCAATAATGTACTGCCCCACACCCATCTACGATAGTTACATGACAAACCATATCTTTAAGCTGAAGTATTGCGAATCATGTATTGCTTTCATTATCTATTTAATTTGAGTTTCATAAACAGTGTCACAAAAGTGTTTATATACTACAGCTTCGAGGCAGATTATCCAAAACTGTGTTGGTACCAACAAGTCTCTTACATCATGTAAATTTGGTTTCCTTGCCTCGTAATATTCCTACCCAGTTTCCGTTTAAATAGCATTTACTCGTGACCGAACCAAGTAAGTCTGTCAGTTTTGATTTCAAAATCAGCCTCAACCATTGAGGAAACCCAAACCCAGCCTCAACTGTTGCTACGGTCATGACAATATAATAGCGTAATGAAGACGTCTATATGATTGGAATTAATTTTTGTGGTGCTTTTCGCGTCCGGCGGGTGCAGGGAGTGGTGACGTTTTTTTGTGCCTACACTTTTCAGAAGTTATGTCGTTACAAAGTAACAAACAGTGAAATACATTCAATGTTCATCAGTTGTCCTTGCCATAGTTTCCTAGTTTAACTGCACGATGCATTTCTTGAAATCGTAGTATGTTTTCTTGTAATTATATTGTGTTATTAGCCTAATAAGGTCAACGGGTTCTATGGGTTGAACTAAATAATTGATAGTACAACACTACGTTAAACTTTAATATACACGCTATTTAATATGTAAATCAAGCAATATAGCAATATCAAAGGAAGCACTAAACGTTGTTAGTCACTTATTACACCGCGCTATTATCGATACCTAGTGCTAATGTTTGGGTGTGTGTATGATTGTCTTTTTTCCACGTGAAAATAACTGTATGAAACAGCACTTAGCGATGAAATAGCTCAGCCTTTTTTAGGTTCCATTCCAATTTTCAAAATGTATCTGCACGATTAACATGTAAGATTTTTGTTCCTAATAAATGCTCAGGTGAGGTAGTAAATTTACACGCGGGTAAAGCTGCGAGCTATGGAGAGGGCTATGCTCGGGTTTTCTCTACGTGATCAAATCAGAAATGAGGAGATCCGTAGAAGAACGAAAGTCACCGACATAGCCCAAAAGATTAGCCAGTTGAAGTGGCAGTGGGCACATAGCACGCAGAGCAGATGCCCGAAGGGGCCGAAAGGTTCTGGAGTGGAGACTACGGACCGTCAAGCGCAGCGTACGTCGTCCACCGACACGGTTGACAGACGACCTGATGAAGGTCGCAAAACGACGTTGGATGCAGGCCGCTTCCAACCGGTCCTTTTGGAAAATCATGGTGGAGGCCTATGTTCAGCAGTGGACGTCATACGGCTGAGATGATGATGTCGATGAAAACTACGAGGCGCCGATGCTAATAATGAAAAAATAAATAAATCAGCATTTTCTCTAAGAGAGTATTTTGTATTTTTTACCCGATGCCTCACGATACCTAAGATAAGATTTTAAAATGAGTTAACGAAAAAAGTTCGTAAACGCCCAACAGAGCGTTCATCGCTCTTAAAAGCGTTTCAAAATTAATTGTAAATATTGAGTTTGCTGTTCTTGAGCCTTGGTTTTTAAAGCTTTATAGCTACTATGAAATACCGATAGAAAAGAGTATTTAAGTAATGCAAGCCAATACAAATAGTCCCTACTACGTATCTAAATTCAGTGTCCCGAAACAAAGTCCCCAGTTTATCATACATTGATACACGTTCGCGTGACTGAGGTCAGGCAGCCGGTTCACTGACGGCCACAATTTGTCTTGTATGTAATAGAGGAAGCTCAGAGACGGGTACAAATGGCAGATTACTGAAGTTTACTACAGATCCCAGTGTAGACAAATTTCAAACCACTCACCCGCCTGGAGTGTAATGAATGCTACTTTGAAAGCTATAGTATGCAGGGATTCGTCGTTGATTCAAATACGTTTTCGAGTATAGACTGAAGTAACAGTTGTATTACTTTGCTGCAGATAAACCACTTTGAAACGTTCTAGCTAAATGTGATTGTGCTTTGAGATATAAGTAATGTGCAGTATTTAGATGTAACTGTGAATTCCGTTTGGTTCAACTGAATCGGGGATTGTGTACGCTGCATTATGCATGATTCCGGATAATTATTGAATTGTGTATTCAGTTAATTTTAATAACACTAGAGTGCACGCGCGGGCTACATAATATATTGTGAGTGATTTGATAGCATTGCACTAATAAATTGATTTAGTTTGATGATTCGAAACCAATTTTATAATCGTTATTATGTTCCTGAATGAAAATAAAAAAATTATCTCTAACATAAAAATATAGTCGATTTTTAAGAAGTTTACGTATATGTTTGAAATTATAATAAAAGAGCTAAATTTTGTTAAATCATTAAGCTTTTATAATAAAAATAAGGTGTTTTGTAATTCTATATTGTTTATTACTGATTTTATGTTTTACGTAGGGAATTATATGTGGGTTACACCTGTAGCCCGCGCGTGCGCATAAAGAGTATTTATGCGCGCGTGCACTCTAGTGTTTCATCATAAGGTGCTAATGTGATTGTATTGTATTAATTAAATTTTGATACTTCTAAAAACTTTAACAATAGGTACAATGTAGCATCCGGAGTCCCAAGAGACAACGGATAACAGCGGTGTGTGATTGTGCCATTAGCTAGAAAATTTAAAACCTTTGACATGTGGCGCAAATTTTTTGATTCTTCGGAGGTGTAATTGTGATGTATAGATATTGATTTACGGAAGGGTTTCCGAAAACTTTAGCTGTTAATACTTTATAAACGTATAAGCATTCAAAAACTCTAACTGCGTGTTTAATTTCAATGACACTTCTGCACTCAGCAATATTGTTTTTGATACATTTAAGTAAATATTTTTTTAGTTCAATATAAAAATTGCGATTAAAGAACAGAGGTTGACTGTAGAAGGGTGAATATTTGAATTTGTATGTATTTTATAATCGTAAATCATAATAAAATAAAAATAAAAATAGAAACAAAAAAAAGATATATTAAGCGGGTTTGGGTTACCCTTATCATTTATGGTAATAAAAAAAAAAGATGTTGACCTATTCTCAAACCTACTGAATTTACACAGATTTTTTTATACAAATCTGAGTTTGGTAACACACACCGCGACACAAGAATTTTACATATTAGATTAATGTATGCACTTCGGTAGACATAACCTGAAAAGGATACTTACCTATAGTTTTAGATTTCAACGCGATAACTGATTACTAATTTGTACCATGCTAATTCCAAACAAAATAGTGGTTTCCCCTCACCTAAAAGAAAAACACAAAGGAATCCTTATTTTGCGGGAATAGTTGGAATTTAACCCACAAGCAAAGTACATATCGTACCCTAGCTCCCGTATCGCATCAGTGCCATGCGCTCTCCCGAGAGAAGTGCGAAGTAAATTAGCCATAACGTGTAAATTGAAACGCAGGTAATCCCGTTCCAACCCGGGAGGGCGATGACACAACGTACACGTAGTAAATGAGTATACACGCACGCTCTTTCGCGCGTGCTATCGAAACAGAATGATTATTACGTATACTGTCAAAGGCAGTGGCATTTTAGCAGTACACTATTTTCAACTCCAAATGCTAAATCAAGGCGTTTTAACTTTAATGGCGGGACAAAAGACCAACAATGGCAATCATTGATTTTCTTAAATATTTCTAGGTTTGTGTTTCTTCAAGTTTTGACATATAATAGTAGTGGACTTTAACCGTTAATTGTTCGTGATAGTGCATGAGTGAACAAAGTAGGCAATGTAGACAAATGTCAAATGGTTATTTCGCGTTTTTATCGTCATTTTCATTTTGCTTTAGAAAGTTTTGGTAAAGCATTCACCGCATTACTAGAATGAACTGAGACGGGACAGTGGCTTCAAAATACTTATTTATGTGACTACTTGACTAATATCTAACTTAATTTAACTATAAGTTGCACCTGAATAACTGAGGAATGGCAATGTACAGAAGTACGAGACCAAAAAATAAAGCAATTTTGTTAAATGTTAGACGTTATTCGATTTCATTCATACATCATTCGTTTTTATAAACTAGTGTTTTTTAAAGTTATGTATGATGATATATCTATACATATAGTAAAAATGTAACTGATCACTGTCAATGTATGAGAAAAAATATTATTGGGCCTTTTATTCACGAAACTAGAATGTAAATAGCAATTATGCAATTAGTGAATATTGCCGTGGCGGTGCCGGCTTAGAATAGCACCCCCCCAACTCTACCCGTGGGTGCCGTAGAAAGCGGCTAAGGGATAACAAACCAGAAGGTGGGCAGCAGCACCTTCCCAGTCAAACACACACAAACTGCGCTCGCCAACCCGCCTGCCAAGCGTGGCGAGTATTGCCAAAAACCCCTTATGGATTGGACAAAAAGAACCAGGCCCCCAGTCCCCGGCAGCCCCGCTATTCCTGGCTACGGTAGCGGCCACGGTAACGGTGGGGCAGGGGGTGCTAAGAATCCCCGGCAGACGCCCGGCTACCACCCCCAACGACGACGACTGGCCCTGGTAACACACAACATACGCACGATGAGGACAGACGAGAAGATATATGAGCTGGAAGAAGAAATGAGTAAGCTACACTGGGACATTGTGGGGTTATCTGAAGTCCGTAGAGCGGGTGAGGACACGATAACCCTAAAATCAGGTAACCTACTCTATCACCGGGAGGGCGACCAACAGTCCCAAGGTGGTGTCGGGTTTCTCGTCCACAAGTCCCTTACTAACAACATAGTTAAGATCGATAGCGTTTCCAATAGGGTCGTATACCTAATACTCAGAGTATCCAAACGATATTCGCTGAAGGTCATTCAGGTATACGCACCGACGAAGTCGCACCCGGATGATGAGGTGGAGGATATGTATGAGGACATTAGTCGGGCCATACATACCTCTGAAACGCACTTTCTAGTTGTTATGGGGGACTTCAACGCGAAGTTGGGTAAGAGAAGCGAGGATGAGTCGAAAATGGGGCAATTTGGCTATGGACAACGGAACCGTAGGGGACAGAGGTTGGCCGACTTCCTGGAGAAAGAGGGACTCTTTATGATGAACTCTTTCTTTCAGAAGCCACCTCACAGGAAATGGACCTGGCTGAGTCCCGATGGTTCCACGAGAAATGAGATTGACTTCATTATGACAACCAAAAGGCAAATATTCACTGATGTCTCCGTGATCAACAGGGTTAAAACCGGTAGTGATCACCGAATGGTAAGAGGCACGGTGAATATTAATGTAAAACTGGAGAGGTCTCGTCTGATGAAGTCTACGCTCCGACCTACTCGTGCCCATATTCAAGACCCCGAGAGCTTTCAACTTGAGCTATCCAATCGCTTCGATTGCCTTGAGAACATCGCTTCAGTGGACGAGATCAATAACAGGTTAGTAGAAACTGTCCATACAGTGGGTTCCAAGTACTTTAAACCCCACCGTACAGATAGGCCACAGAAACTCTCCAACGATACCCTCAACCTCATGGCTGAACGACGCTCATTGAAATTGCAGTCTTCGAATGATGCTGAAGCATATAGGCTGCTCAATAGACGAATATGGAAGTCCTTGCGACACGACATCCGGATCTTTAATACAAACCGTATTAAAGAGACGATAGAGCGGAAAAAAGGCTCCAAAGTGTTTGCAAGAGACATGTCTATTGGGCAAAGCCAGTTGACGAAGCTGAAGAGAGGAGACGGCAGTGTAGCGTCGACCAAAGCGGAAGTGTTAGGAGAGGTCGAGAGTTTCTACGGACAGTTATACACCTCGGTCGCTAAACCTGTTAGCAGCTCGGTCAAAGACCCAAGAGCCAAGCTGACCCGACATTATACCGAAGATATCCCGGACATCAGCCTGTACGAGATTAGAATGGCCTTGAAACAGCTTAAGAACAACAAGGCGCCTGGTGACGACGGTATCACATCTGAGCTTCTGAGAGCGGGTGGAACACCGGTACTTAAAGTCCTTCAGAAGCTCTTTAATACCGTCTTACTCGAAGGCTCAACGCCAGAAGCATGGAACAAAAGCGTGGTGGTGCTGTTCTTTAAGAAAGGTGACAACACTTTACTTAAAAATTACAGACCCATCTCGCTTTTGAGCCATGTTTATAAGCTGTTTTCGAAGGTCATAACGAACCGTCTCAGTCGCAGGTTTGATGAATTCCAGCCTCCGGAACAAGCCGGTTTCCGAAAAGGCTATAGTACCATAGACCACATCCACACGCTACGGCAAGTTATACAGAAGACCGAAGAGTATAACTTGCCTCTTTGTCTAGCGTTTGTGGACTATGAGAAAGCCTTTGATTCGATCGAGACGTGGGCAGTGCTTGAGTCTCTCCAGCGGTGCCGTATTGACTATCGGTATATTGAAGTGCTGAAGTGTTTGTACAAAAACGCCTACATGTCAGTCCGAGTACAGGAGCAGAGTTCGAAGGCAATTGTCAAAATTTTTGTTTATTTATCTGTTTGCATGTGCTTTAGAAACAGCTTATCCGATTTAGTTGTGGTTTTCACTAGTATATTGTGCTAAGCTTCACTTAACCTTTAGTGTTTGTTTCATGTCAATCGATTTAAAAATAAAAAAAGTAATGGAAATTTAAAGAATTAAGTTGAAACTGCATTAGATACGACGAGACGGGCCGAGGAACGAAGCGGCACATCAAGAAAAATATTTTTGCCACTGTTTCTTATATAATAGAACGCACTGTAGCAGTACTATAGTAAAGCGGCGCGGCGCGACACAGTTGACTCCCGGATAATATTTTGACGTTCCGCTCGCGCCGCGCCGGTCCGCTGCAGCGTCGTTCTAGTGCAGTTTCACGTTAACGCTCTCGCCACTACACCAAAACCGAGCGAGCGAAGCCGCTGGTGGGTCAACTATTGAAAAACAAAACTTCAGCTTCCTGGTACTGTTACTGATAGAAACTTACAATTCCACCTCCACTGTTTCCATTTAACCGTTGTACAAATATATCGAGCGAATGCAAATCTAAGAATATCACATTATAATGAACGCAATGCAGTGTCAAGCAACATTTCAGCTTAAAACTCTGAGTGACTGTGACAATTGCGTCATGTCTTGCATCCTCGTCAAATAAGAAACCAACCTAAACATACTCAGAAAATAACTGACACGCTAGTCACAAAGTAAGTCGTTTCCCATGTGAAAGAACGTGCGGGTGAATACCTAGTGAATAAAGATACATATCAGGATACACCATCACAGGTAGGTATATATCCTGCTCAAATTCCCAAATTGAGTGCGAAAGTCGTTCAACTTTCATTGTTGCCATGGGTAAAATATTTTTAAATTTCATTTTTGTGTCAAACGAAGCCATGCTATAGAGGGCTGAGCTATACGCATCTACGTAGCATCTACGTTCTGCTTCGTGACGTTTGTTCGTGACACCTTAAAACCTTGTCGAACATTTTCGAATTCGAAGTTTTAATGGATTCTGGGAAAGAAATAGCAAGTTTACTTACCTATGTAATTGACGATTTTTAATACTGGCTACTGTAGACATCGATATCAATAAATGTTAAGAATGTAACACGTCTCTTTTATTTATACAATTAAAATTTAAGGTGTTCAGTAAAGTTCAGAAATTAATATAAGGAAAAAATATTTCTGGCGTAATTCACTCAAAACTTGGTAAAAATAAAGTTTAACGAAAATAATGCAAAACATGTTATTTTTAAACACAACATATCAAATCGCCACACACATATATCCTGGAAGGGGTAAGCAGCGGTGTTGTAAACACCTGCGTTTTGCCGGATATATTTGTGGTCACATGTAATAGGGGGCGAGCCTACTACGATATCTACGGGAACAGACTCCGGACAGCAGAGTTTCTTTGTCAAGAAATCCCAATAGCTGTCCCACCCCGAGGATTGAGCCCAGGACCCTGAAATTTCAAAACGGCGCTTCCATCACTACACCACGACCAAGCAAGCGAAGCCGCTGGCGGGTCAGCTAGTAATTAATAAAATCGAAGATTCCTATAGCAAAGGCATTAATGATTTTTCTCTGAAATGGCCCAAGTCTATCGACAATAAAGGTCTACTACTTAATAAAAAAATTCATTGAAAATGTTACAAATTAAACATGAGAATTTGAGGGAAATTGTGAGTATGGAATAGGATGTCTATCTGGTCAGCTAGTTTTAAATAAATACCTCTACAAAATATTCCTATTTTACTCGTAATAAGAAAGGTACGACGCGGACTTCCTCAAATAATTTTTGAAATAGGGTTTTTTGATTATAGCATCGATTACAAGATGATTTATTTTACGTTAAAACCAGGTACTATAGCTTAATAGTAATCATTTATAGACATGAGATAGCTGAACATCCGATTATATACATATATGAAAACTTTATTTTTCATACAGTGAAATATTGATTGTTTTGTTCCTTAATCATTTATAGTGAGTGAGCTATATAGAATATAGGTTGAAGTAAAAGTCAGCCGGTGAGTTCCGAGGCTTATACCATAATTATTAACCTATTACATATTACATCCGACTCAGTGAATCCCAATCACAACAAAGGCTTTATATATCTTCATCCGAGATAGGTTGAAACTGCAAACAAGGTATAAAGGTAGGTCATGCGTGGTTCACGGAGCGAGATTCCTCTGTGCGTGACGCTTTTGTGATACTACGAGTATATAACAGAGGTCAGACATGGCAGCCAGGCTGAAGCTTCCCCGCAAAATAAGTGTTTTTACAGCACGGAATTTTGTCGGTTCGTTTTATTTAGGCTATTTTTAAAGTAATCATCGATGTATTATTAAATTAAGGTTGCATTATTACAGTGTCTGACTATTTGCATAATTATGAACCTAAGGAAAGTAATCTTTTGAAGCAGAATATATATTTTTTTAAGGATGATTTTAACCCTTGAGGCGTTAACGATAACTCTAACGTTTGCGACCCAGTGTTCGCAAAAACCCCGCGAAAATCTGCTATTTAAAAAAATGCGCGCGGTCGCGGTTATTTAGTAGCAAGGACCATTATATTATATACTACTATCATTATATTATATAGTATCTTCCTTGGTTGTAGTAAAATATGTATTGAAGATGTTTTGTATCTGTAAACGTCATAAAGTAATACTAAAACAGAACGGACATTATAATATGACCTAAAATAAATCAATCATGGAAATTCATGTTCTAAAGAAAGTGGGTTCATATTTCTAAGAGTGGTATACTTTTTTTATTATTATTATTATAACTAGCCTCCACTGACACCGGGTCTGTGCCATTTTATAATTTTTTTACAAATTTATCAAATCTAAATATAATTAAAAAAGATACAACAATACATACTTAATTAGAGAACATAGGAATACTAAACTAATGAAAAAACTTACTGAACGACTAGCTTGCCTAAGGAGCCCTGTGGCGCCGTCGTGATTGCTCCCGAGTGTTACGACCTGCGCCCGCGTCAAAAGTTTGCGCCGAGTTGGGAATAAATGGCTCTTGTGCCATACCTATAGCGAGTTAAGAAACGCAATTTTTGTCAGAGATAGTTGAATAACCAAGGAATCTGATACATAAACATTCATGTCAAATGTATTAGTAAAATGTTATGTTACACGAGCACAAACTTGACGTAGCCGAAAAAATCTGAGTTGATGTGGAAAAAAATTGTAATTCAAAAATGTTAACATTAATACCTATAGGTTTTTTGCAGTAATTAAATAGTAAAAACACATATCTAACTAATTACATTCAAATATTTAAATTCGTAGAAGAAATAATATCATAAAAAAAACTTGCAATCTGACCACAAAAAATAAGTTTTATCAATAAATAATGCTTACCAAGACAGGATTTTGATTTGATATTTATAAATATTTTGAATGTCTAGAACAGAAATATTATTTTTACCTAGTAACATATGCTTAGGTTATTAATAATTACATAAAAAAATAAGAGCTACTTTGAAATTTCGGCCAATAATGATATTTTTTTCAACTTGGGGGCCTATTTTCTAGACTTAGACATGGTGATTTCTAAAAAAAAATGTCTTTATGAAATATAATTTTTCTTGTTGGTTTTTTTATTTTATTGGAATTCTTATTAGAAATTCTACAAACCAAACTAGGTTTCAAAGAATAATTATAAATCAGAAATATTTTAAAAAAATTACAAATTTTGAATTTTTAGAACAAGCGAATTTAACTGTCACGTGACTTCGTTTTTTTATCGATCCTGACATGATATGGCGTATTTATCATATTCTGAGTGGGTGTAATTACTTGACAACATTATTTCTGTGATATTTTACAATGTAAAAGTATAATCTATTCAAAATAAAGCAAATTATAACCAATCATAACAATGAGAAATTAGCTTACCGAGTGTTGTCGATTCGTGACAAATTTATTTCGTGTACACATATTTACAGTATTATTTACACATTCACGATCATATTCATGTTTAATTTGTATCAAAATCATGAGTTTAACCCGATTAATTCACAAAAAACTATAGCACAAAACATAACCTCGCCGCCAAACACAGATGAAAATATAAACATTGATTATATATTTTTTTTTAAAGTTCACAGATAGAACATGTCCGTGTGTAGTGTTGCCATAGAAAGAAAATATATTACGCTAAAGAATTAAACTCTATGGTTAAACATTGGGATGACTTAAAAAATAAACAAAAGAAAAACGCGCGTGACACTTGCTTGCAACAATTATTGCGCCGACACTTTGGACCTCAAAAATCCTTGCAGTTTTGTGGCGAGGGCAAACTAGTCGTGAAGGGCTATATCGTTTCTGAGTTTGCATCAGCATTCAGAGCAGACCGGTCTCCGCAGACATCACCCATTCACGAGTTTAGAGAGGTATACTCTAAACTCGTTACTACTAAGTTTTCAAAACAGTAAATCTTGAGTCCAAAACAGCTGTGGCTACAATGTTACTGGGCTAAGCAAGTATATTGCTACTATAACATTATTTTGAATTCCCTCTGAAGATTGCCATACGTTCAGCCGACACGTCGTTTACATTTGTACTGAACGCGTTGTTGATATCCGATATCCTTTATGTTAATGTAATTGTAGATTCCTTTACTCAGTCATAAATGTTATACTCGTTAGTACACATGATATTATAAAATGATACGGTTTTTGACCGTACATTTAAGTACCGATAAAGAAAATTAATGCTCGTAAGAGCTCAGTAACTAAATTGAACAAATGGCTTCTTCTTCTCAGTCGTTCCGCTCTTGACAGAGCGGTCGTGGTCGTCATGTAGTTGTGGTGGAGGCAGATGTAATGCGCCTCACGATGTCATGCCATCCCCCTCTATTCGCAGTCATCCTGGTGCACTCATGCAAGGGACCTCCCAACGCAGATTTGATCTGATCAGTCCATCGCATGGGTGACATCCCGCGCGGTCTACTGCCTTCTACTTTGCCCTGAACGACAAGCCGCTCTATAGACTGGCTGCCCCGCCTCGAAACGTGTCCGAAAATGCGAGGATCCGCGATTGCACCAAAGCTGAAAGACGCTGCTTAATGCCAAGTTCTTGAAGTATCGAGACGTTTGTACGAAACTCGGTCCACGACACCCCAAGCATTCTTCTCCAGCACCACATTTCTAGAGCGTCTATTTTCTTTTTTTCGATCTCTCGTAGGGTCCACGTCTCTGCGGCGTACAAAAATATGGGGAAAATAAGAGTTCGCACTAGTCTGATCTTTGTGGCTTTGGTGATATTTCTGTTCCTCCATATTTTCCTCATTTTGTCCATTGCTGTTCTGGTGATCGCCATACGTCGTTTTACCTCGTCGATGCATCCGCCGTTATTCGTGATTAAAGTTCCTAGGTAAACGTAAGATTGGACTACTTGGCAGTTCGCAATTTGAGTCACTTTAGTCACAGACGAAAGCAAGCACCAAGCGAGCAGTTTTATACAGCCAAAAAATAACTAATAGATATTCGTACAGGTTGGCGCAAAAATACGTGATTACTCACGAGTGAACACTACGTTAGTTTTTATTACAAGACCTATTGACATATCTCTCCGTACTCCATATTACCCTTACCATGGTAAGGGTTAATGATATGGTGTCTGCATCTCCATTCTCAGGGGATTGAAAGAAGAAAGAAGAAAAGAAAGAAAAAATATTTATTCTCCATTCGCATGATAACGAAACAACAATATAAATAAAATAAACCGTAATAATCTTTATGTTGAATGTTGAATGGGTCCTAGCTCAGCGTTATGATGATCAGCCAAGACCAAGAGAGAAGAAAATTGGGAAACAATGTATATTAACAATGTATATTTAGTAAATAATAATAGAATTGCATTGCATTGCATTTCATAATACTTCAGAAATATTTTAACACATACATACACACCCACACGTAAACATATATGTATATACCTATATCAACAGATTATAACAGGTAGTCTTAAACATAACCATATTAATAATCAAAAATAAAATTAATAAAAAACAAATAGAAAATAGATAATATAACATCCAGTATCCCACGACAGAAGAATCAGCCCAATAGTTGAAAATTAAAAAGCATAAATAAGATTTGCAACAAAATGATTTCTTTAAAATGAAATAGTAAAAAATGAATATATGAAATAATTATATATAGATTTCAAAACCAAGTGCTAGCGATGAATGAGAAAACATTAAAAGACATGGGAACTAAGAAGCCATTAGCGGTTAATTACATTTATTTTCTTCGCTATACTTTAAATATATGTATTAATATATTATTTTGTCTAGTAAGTTTGATTTCAGACAAAACGATTTTAAGTTTAGTGTTCTATGCTATACCACATAGCACCCGTATATGAGCTTATTGCTTTGGAATCTTCATTATATTATTTTATGGGTGTGTGACATGTCTCGAAACTTCTGCCTTCATGTAAATCGAAAACTAAAATTAATTTGTTTACGAAATTCAATTTTCAGTTCAACTTGTTAAGGCACTCTCGGTCGCGATGTAGTTGGTCGATTTTACTCGCAGCTTCAATAGAAGAGCGCATAAAACTTATAATTACTTAAATTCAGAACTTTATGTTGTTAAATATTAATTTGCTAACACAGCTGGTTTTGACTAAAACTATACGAAAATAAGACTTTTAAGCAACGAAATTTCAGATGTCTTTTTGAATCTAGAAGAAAGGCATAGATAAAAGGTTGTAGTCTTTGAAGTTATTTTAATAAGGTGTAGTCTAGTCTAGTTAGTAAGTTTTAATCAACTATTGAGCCAATACTATTTTCATAGGAGCTTGCTATGTAGCACTATTAATGTATAACGCATATTTTTTTTTTTTAAACTTGGCCTATATGTAGTTTGCATAATTTATGCTTATGTTTAATATTTTTTTTACAGGCAGGAATTATTCATTACTAGCGACTGACCGCTACTTCGTTCGCTTAGTAGGCTCGGACTTTTGCCTCTCTTGCCTCATGTTTTCATGGTTTTTCTTTCATAAGAAACTTCTCTTGACAATAATTAACGCAACAAAAAAGGATTAGCGAGATGTTTCCATCCGTTCTCAAGTTATAACGTGAAAAGGAGAAATAGGGGTTAATTTTTATATATATAGACTAGCGGCTGCCCGCGACTTAGTTCGCATGGTAAGCTCGGCCTTCGGATCTCGCCATAAGCTCCCATCATTTCTTGGTTTTTCTTTCGTAAGAAACTTCTCCTGACAATAATTTACAACAAAAAATAATTAGCGAGATTGTTCCATCCGTTCTCAAGTTATCGCGTGATCACGAGAAATAGGGGTTCGTTTTTATAATAGATGATTATTTGAAAAACTAGGATTCTTTAGGCACAATTAGTTTTGTAATTATTGAATTATTATCCAATATCAACTATTCCAGTAGGGCCGATAAGTTCTGGAATGGAGACCACGGAACGCCAAGCGCAACGTAGGTCGTCAACCGACTTCCAGGTCACTCCCAACCGGTCCCTTTGAAAATGTATCGGGGAGGCCTGTATTCAGCAGTGGACGTCCTACGGCTGAGATAATGATGATAATGAACTAATCAGACATAATGTGTATTTATTTGCGCCAACATAAACCTCCGCGAGGTTTGATGATATTAAACATTGTACTAGCACTGATGAATCCCTTCTTTCTCCTGGTCACGGTATAACTTGAGAACGAATGGAACAATCTTGCTATTTTTTTTTGTGTTAATTATTGTCAGAAGGTTCTTGTGAAAGAAAAATCAAGAAAAGATATGGCGAGGCTGAAGGCCGAACTTAATACGCGAACGATGTCGCGGACAGTTGCTAGTACATAATAAAAACATGACAGTTATGTAGTAGTGCCTGCTGGTATGAACCTTAAACCAAAGAAATGCATTTGCAAATTTGTGTCACTCTCTATATAAAATGCGAAAAAAAATATATATTTCTGTATATAAGACACTAGTATTTAGTAATATATACCCAGTCATACCTATAATGTACGCTCATGTTATGTTATGTTAAAGTAAACACAACAATTTAACGGATTTAATACTGCAGTAACAGCTAAGCACATTATTACATTTCTAACCCACTCGGCTCACCTATCAATTATGTTGTCACTGTTCTCATGAAACCGAATCCGGAAAAGCGGAATACCATCTATTAAAATGGATATAATCGCAAATAATTTTCACGCAGCACTTTATACCGCTATAATTACTACGCTTACTAAATCAACAAATTAATGTTCCAATGACTATGCAATTTCGCCATCAAATGCCAAACTAGAACAGATTGAGTACCAATTTAGCAGATTTTCGATATTTTCGATCGCATCGCGATTATTGATAATGTTTCGGTTCATTTGTTATTGCCATGAGGATGTAGTAATTTTATTGGTAATGGTCTATATCGAGAGAGCAAATAAAACGATAGTCATTGCGTTTCTGCGGTATGGATTTGCGGATTGTAGACGATTCTCGACCGGTAGACTTACTTGAAGAGAGACCTATTTTAGAGTACGCCACTGAACTTTTACAGCAGTACGTATTTCTTCCTTTTTCAAATACGAGATATTATTATTCAACAATCCCTTCATCAAAATGTACTCACATCAATCTTGATGACCAAGCGTAGCATCCGGTAATCGGTCCCGTAGGAGGGGGAGACAGAGGCGGGGGCAAGGAACTCAGGTTGGGCTAAACCGACAAACCTTAGGGCTCCTGCACGTGTTTTCTGATCTTCAACTCGGATGCCGGCGGTGTTGCAACTTCAGCGTAGATGCAAACCGCGTATTATTCTACTCTACACTATACACGCAACATGGCCTACAGCGTGATCGAATTTACACTCAATTAATTTTACATTTCAACAACAAATATGGCTCGCAGCAATTTTACTCAAAAGCAAGAGGTTAACTCATTTCAAGTTACAAGTGATCTGCTGTCATAGAAAACAAAATGAAAGTATCTGTCAGCCCAAGAGTGGCATTATACAATTCAAGCAACAATCCAAAAGAAGTTACGGTAAACATTTAGAATCGTGGCGCCTGAATTCGGGGGGAGGGGGCAGGGAGATTTGGGGGGGGGGGGGGGTTCTTGAGGTGCCCCCCCGCAAACCCCACCCACCGGAGACCATTAGTTTTCGAGTTATGTTTGTTTAAGTATTTTGAGGTTAAGTACTGCATTTCGATCTACTACCCCGCGTCGGCTCTGCAATCCGACAAACTGCTTGAAATCGGGGTGCTATGAGTCGGTTCTGTCACTGACTTCGACCTATTCTAACTAACTATAACTAACCTATAGGTATGTCACAGACAAGTGACTTTGCCAATTCATTAGATAGCTACTGATATACTATTGTGCACAAATTTGGAACAAAAGTAGTTTGATGAAGCCTGGTGGGTCACAGTTCAAACCTAACCTAACCTATAGGTTTGTCACAGACAAGTGACATTGCCAATCGGCACATTTTTTGGCGTTGCACCATGTTGTTTTCTTCAGCGAATTTTAGACACTAGTCAATGGTTCCCAATTCGCGCACAACTTTGGGTAGGCTCCACATTTGTACAACTTCCTCCGTGTACAAATGCCGGTCCGAAACGGGTCCGTCATCTACAAAGTCCGCCCTTGATGAAGGTCCAGGCACAGGAGACGCCATCGCGATGACTAATGAGCACGTCGAGCTGGTACCAGTTATCAAATCTTCCAAAGGCAATCGCAGTGTCCAGTGAGCAAGCAGGTGTCGTACAGTAAAGCAGCAAAATCGGAGTCCAAAATCGTAGCAAAGTCGTTGAGATATCAAAAGAAAGCGCAGAAAAACAGGAGAAAACATTCACGTACACTCGGAAGTAACGGAATGACGCGAGTATTCCGACAGTGACATTACGCTATCTTCGATGTTTGCGTTCCGTTTCAAGAACTTACATACAACGTACATGTCAAAAAAGGCTAAAAGTTACCTAGAAACGTTTCGTTTTACGCATTAATGTCATTTATGTCACCTGTCACTATCAAAATTACGGTGTTTTATTGAAACTTTAAAAAACTATTTAGACTATTTTGGCGTGTCTCCGGCAGCTAAAATGTTGTAAATACGCTTTATACAAACCCCCTCAACCCACCCACAGTTTTTGTTTCACTAAATTCAGGGGTCACGATTCTAAAGCCAACCCGAAGTTACGCGCGACGCCATCTAGTGTCATCGTTCGGGACCAAACACTTATCAAATAAGTATAACAAACGTTTTCCAATTTTAGCTCACTTAAGCCACGAGCTTCGATTGAGATTGAAGACAATCGCATTTGTAGCGTAATAGTGGTATAGCGTAACCAATTAATGTTTTTAACCATTTATATATGTGTCTTTTTTATTAGTAATAAGAAGATATCTAGAAAATGTTTGTATGTGTGTCAACAATAAGTAAGCTCTTGGCGTGAAAATCTTTCGTGGACATGACAATCAATCTCGATTCTCGATGATCTTCCTCGCCAGAACGGCGTCGAAGAGCTTGACAACCCGGTCTAGACGTTGACGATCCTTTTTCTTTTCAATGTATACCTCTCGTGCAAACATAAATTATTTGGAGACCACAAATACTCAGATGTGAGTGTCTGATTAAAGCCGAGCACTAAAAAATAAAATAAAGGGATACTTCTAGCAGGAAAAAAATTAATTGCATTTGCCAAAAAATATAGTTTGTACTGCATCGCTCCAATATATAAAAAGCCACTACTAAGAAGTTCCAGCAGGAAACTCTTTAGAAAAAAACTTTTGCAAAATGAACATTGTAATATTTTATTTAGCAATGGACGGTCTACGGCTGAGATAGTACAGGAAATAGATTTGAGGTAGAAATAACCCTTCAAGGCAAAGAGCGCAGCTAGCACACAGAACTTTTCAGTTTAAAAAGACGCTGAAAATATCAAGTGCAGTCATGCATATGGAATCATTAATACGAGTGTTACACTTATCGTATGAGTGAATTTACGTATCTTTACTTGATCTCATAAAAATATCTTCTTCTGAGTGAAATATCGTAAAATCTAGAACGTATGCTATTACCTAACGCCCTGTGGCTTCACATCCCAAATGAATCGTCCCAGTTTAGTGCTCTATTTTATACAAAGTTGTAGCTAGTATTGGCGTTAGTCACGTATGTCCCGAGGCACGCGCTTAGTTGGGTACAAGTTGTAACACTGTGAACTAAATTTACACCTGGAGATACTATGGTCCGGAAATTTATTAGTATTTCGATCTATACATATATACATACATAAATACTTGACCTGGCTGATTGGTGATTTATGAACGCAAAGCCTAAACCGTTACATAATACTCTAAAATTTGGCAGTATGTTTTTTTTATTTTGTAAGTACTAAAGAAAATTAGTTGGAAATTTTACCCACCCCTAAAGAGGTGAAGCCGCTGGTGGGTTACTTAGCATTATAACTTCGATTTAATCAGTTGTAAACCGTCCACCGTCGCAGATAGGCCTTCCCCGCTGAACTCAAACCCTTTACATGTCGGAATCTGCAGAAACGCGCGATCATGGGTCGCGCGTTTAGCGGAAAAAAAAATTTTGGCGACACTGTGCACTAAAACGATGATATCTCGGGTTTCAATGTGTTTAGAGACATGAAACATATACCGATAGCATCGTATTGAACTTACCTAACTGATAGTGGTAGCAAAATAGGTGTTTGTAATTATGTGTTAGTGTGCATGCAAGATAATACCAGAAGTGAAATTATCTCCGAATTTGGTATATTTTTATTTATTCTGAAGTAACTAAAGGACTTTTTAAAATAAAATTTTCTCTAAAATAAAGTAAAAACATGCAATTACCCCATGTACCTTTTCATAGATGTTTTTCCCACAATACATAAGACGCATAACGTCATGAAACAGTCGCTTGAAAATGTATGTGCATATCTTTATTTCATAGTGTATTGTTTAGAACTAAGTAAAGTAAGTTGTGTATTTAGTAAATAAAACATATGCATACATGTTACGATTAATTTCAATTGTGTGACATATTAAACTAATTTTATATTGTGTTAATTATACACGAACATTTTGAGTGAGCAAGGATTTGATTGAAGAATGTATATTTGTTCCTTCTTTACGTGGCAACAGCTAAACGGATTAGGTTAAGTTGTACTACCCGAGATCCAAGATACATAGGCTTTTTATTGCGGTTCAATGGGTACTTAGTTTAAAGTATTGGAACTCTATGTGAATGAGTTCGTCCAAGTAAGTACTGCCACCATGCCTCATTTTTAAGCAGTAATATTCGCAATACTGTATTCTGGTTTGAAGGGTATGGTTGCCGGCGAGATTACAGGCACATGAGTCTTAACAACTTAATGTATCAAGGTTACGTGCGTAATAGCATTCGTAACTTGTGACGAAATGCATCAGGCAGAGGTTACCACTTCACACCCAGGGCCTCGTGTTTTGTGTCTGAATGCGCGAGCGGGCCCGTGCCCCCTGCCACCAGTCGACGACAGAGGAACACCGCAGAGATTTGGTGGGTAGGTCGCCCTTCTGGCGGAGACTCCCACATGCGCACCAGCTCTCCCCGAAGCTGGTGATCAGGGTATAAAATCTTCCTCTGCGTAAAAAAGGGCATCGTGCTTGTAGCGTCTCCTAATAATATAAATAAATAAAAAATAAACCTACCAAGGGGTGATTATAATTTTATTTCACGCGGTTGAAGTCACGGACAGGTACTAGTTAAAACATATGTCGGAGACACAGATTTAAAATAACGCTCGTTATTTGGTACTTTATCTTCGGACTTAATTGCTGTTGGCAGCAGTGGAGGCTT
Source organism: Selenia dentaria (assembly GCA_917880725.1). Taxonomy (NCBI): domain Eukaryota; kingdom Metazoa; phylum Arthropoda; class Insecta; order Lepidoptera; family Geometridae; genus Selenia; species Selenia dentaria. The sequence continues at coordinate 22,053,683 of OU862890.1, forward strand.
TGTAAGAGGTTCGTGAATTGAACAGTGACTTTGTGTAGTATGCGAAAGTTGAACTGACTATGAAATGGCTTAGTAGCTAGGTTCTGGTGAAATAAACTTTTGTGGTGAAGGCGAATAGAACATACACGCAGTTGTGGTGAGTCCCTACTAAGACAGAACACTTTTGTCGTGGAAACCAAACTGGACTGAAAAGATTACGAAGAACTTAAATCGGGAAATTTTTAACGATTGTTTGTAATTTCATATTGAAATCACGAATAGTCAAGACCAGAAGAGAATATCTATATCTATATGACACGTGTTGTGCAATTTTTCTAAGGCATCTGTGACTGCCAGAGTTCGGGTTAAGTTTATACATAAATACATACTTAGCACACAACCGAAGAGTTAAGGTATTATAAGGAGAAGCAGTCATAACTTTAGACGTTCACTCGTAGCAAGAATGATTGCGAATGACTAAATTTATAGTATGATTTACTTAAAACAGTTTAATTAAGTCGAAACTATAATTTGTCTAGTACAGTAGGAGCATTGACTCTTTTTAAACGTCTGCTAACTAAATAGATGTTACAATATTTTACCATCGCGTCCACAGCCAGTATACGTATATTGGATGTCGCATACTGTGTTGTTTTTCCTCAGAATACTGCTACAGCCCATACCTTGATGAATCCTACTGCTTTGCACGACAAAACTGTTAGCTAAGCTCTACATTTATAATGAGGTATCGCGCCTTAAGAAGTTTTGACTTAAAAAACATTAAAAATATATACAAAACAATAATCTGTTATGGGCTGGCTGGAGCTTAAAAAGTCTATTAGATCGTTAAGCTTCACAGTCCTGTTCGTTCCTCAACTCTCATCATCTCAAAACATAACAGTTAATGTTGAGTCTCATTCTTCTAGTAATGTTACTTAGTGCTCAGTAGTGCTTTCACACGGTAACTTTGAGAAAGAACGGCATCATGTCACTGTAGTGGTACTCACCAAGACGGAGCCTTGCAGAAGAATACTACCTCTGCTTACTGCAACACCTACAAACTCGAAATAGGCATATACAATATACATCATCCTACAAAATAATAATTAATAATTAAATTAAATTAATTGATTATTGGCGCTAAAGTAAATCATAAACGTAAACAATTTCTAAAACCCCAACAAACACACTCACTCAACACATACTTTTATACTCAATCACGTCATAGATGTACTCGTAGATATTCTGTGTAGTATGTATAATAAATTGATTAGTTCATAACTAACGTTAAGTGTATGAATACATCGTATCTGTGTTCTGAAGCAGATTGTCAGAAGATGCGGGTTCTAAGTTCACGTCCATACATGTAACTGTTCCCTCTAAAATGGCAAAATGTAGTCTCCCTAAGCTTTAAAAAATCATAATAATCAAAATTGCGATATACATGTTTTATTTCAACGGCATTGATGAACTCCTAAGATCTTCTATTAAGATCTGGAACCTATCTAGTTCACCAGCTGATGGAACCGTGACAAGGAAAAGTTAACGTTTTTAATACTGTGTAGGTTATTGGTTAAGTTAAACTAATTAAAATAATAATGTAAAGTTATACTTGGATCTGAGAAATGAATATTGTATACTCGCTGATGCATACGCAAATCTTGGGTTTTTGAAGTATATGTGGTCCCCTGATTGTTGATGTGTGAACTTGTAGGGTTTGTAGAATAAAATTAGCTACTCTGGGTTGATATGATATAATGATTGAACGTCTGATACAAATATCTTAATACAAATTATTGAAAAGTAGTATGTACACAACGTCGCAGTCAGCCGCCGCTAGTTACTGGTAAACGGACAGATGTAAGTGAGTGCGCTCCCCGCACCCCGCACGGTGACGACGAGTTACACGTGGCGTGAACAAATATGTCTACCATAAACTCTATACAATATCAAATTTTAAACTTTTATGAAACCACATCACAAATAAATCGAACATCAAAGACATAAATACATCTGTCAAATCGCTAACTCTTTCATTAGTTTGTGAGTTTATTATTAATGCAACAAACAGCCTCTCAATAAATGTATAGAAACTTGTCAGTGATTTCTTCCGTGAGGAATAAACTTACCTTAATCCCTCCGGAACTGTCCGTTTCGTAGGGATAATAAGTATACAATGTGGTAATCCTGGGTATAAACTATCCATTCCAAATTTCATCTAAATCCGTTGAGGTGTTTCAGTGCAAAGAAGCATCAAATATACATACTCACTCACATACTCTGTAACTCATAAACTTTTGCATTTATAGTGTGATAGTGAGAATTACGCATTTTTCACAAAACGAGGCTATCAGTCATATTATTTTTCAACTACATACATGTGTATGTAGTTGAAAAATAATTCCCTCTGCATTCGTCAGGATGCAAGTTTTAAGAATCAAGAAAATCAGACCTAAGTGGCAGTTTTTTTGTGTAAGCATCCACGATGTTTAGTACCTCCGTAGCTTCAGACATCTAGACTCAAAGCAGTAGTATAAACATCAGTATGGGTTTAGAGGACAAGGCAGAGGGATAGATGGAAAGAGGTAGCAAGTGAAATTATTATGCAAATGGGATTCAAAAAATCAAAGTCTCGGGACGACGAGCGTAGTACAAGACCATTAAAACCTTACGCTCAAAGTACTGAAAGACATAGCTAGTGTCACGAACAGGCGTGATCTTAAGCATTAGGTACCGTGTCCGTCTCATTATTATACGGTTTATCGAAATAAACATTGAATTCTCACACATTATTTTTTTTCCCACAACAATTACGCCATCAAGTGAAGATATTCACCATTGATTACTAATTTGACGTTATTTCCTCAATCTCGCATCATCAGTCTTCTTTACGTAAATATGCACATATCTCAATATCAATAATAGCGTATTGTGCGAAAAATCTGTATGGATCTGTTTATTATGCCCTCGCTCCCGTTTCCAATGTAAATATTCATGAGGCTTTATAAATATGGGTGGAACAGTGTGTCTCTGCCAATATAGCTGGGGTCCCGACCACACCGGCCCATCAATTATGTCGTTCGCGATCTAACCCTGTGTCCATCTGCGTGCCATTTGTAACCGTCACGCCTACCTAACCTGCCAGATATAATTATCGAAACCTCATTTCAAAACCACCCGTATCACTCTACGATAAGGTTCATGCTAACCGTGCGTTGAAATGTGTATTCTAACACGCAGGATCGTATTTCGACCATGGTGACAAAACAATCATTAATTAGATTAGACGTTCGGCAAATCATTGGCCGAACGGACCCGAAATGACTGCGCGTTTGTTTTCGTTTCTTTGATGTAGGATAAATGGTATTCTTTTGTTATTTTTTAGGACGATGACTCTGTTTTTGTTCTGGATTTTAGGAAGAACATTGCCTACATTTGTTTGTCATTTTATTAGTTAGTAGTTTAGAGGCTAAATATTTATGAGAGTAGGTATTTTTGTTAAGAGGCCTACTTGTTACTCAAGTTGATTACTAATGGACAATTATTAATTTTGAGTTTCTTCTTGCAGTAGGTTCTATTTAGTTCTAAAGGCAGCGTTGGAGTCGTCTAAGAATAAACCAGCATAATCACCCCATTACAATCCCACTCTGTGGACATGAACTCTCTGTCAGAGGAGTATGGGCCAGAATCCACCACACGGTACTAGCTCGAGCAAACAGTGCAACTTGGCGGATTTTACTTGAGACAGTTGGACGTAGGCTCGCCTTCGTTCGCTCACGTTTGCTCAAACGATCAGCAATCGCTCGGTTTGCACACATACATAAACTCTTACACCATAGCAAACTTTTCTCAAATTCAAATGTGTAATTTATTAAGTTGTAATTCATGTTAGTATTTCGTTCAGGCACTTACAGTTTATCGGTTTAATTACATTATAGGCCTCGTTTACACTGAATACTTGTGGATTTACATAATTGATCCGTAAATGCAATTAATTGGATGTATGCTGAAGTTCACAGCTGAAATCCCTGATTGCTCTGTGACCTGATATCATAATTAAGTAAGTGACATTGCAGTGATTTTGCCACGATCCATGAATATTGTATTAGTGGTACTATTCTCAAAATAAGAATGGTTTAAATGCTATTGAGTTGTTTGTACTGAGTTAGTAAGGAAAACTATAAGAATATAATTGATATGTTCACAATTGCCATCTTTTTCCTCATAAATAAAGTTGTTTCGGAAGAAAACCGCCGTGAGTTTTTTTATTGTTGTTTCAGATTTTCTATTATTTATTTAGTTATTTCAATTTGATGACCATTCTAAGCATTACAGTCTTCACGAGAGAGCAAAAACAAACAGCATATCGTAACTGTGATAAAAGTACAAAAGAAAGTTATTCACATACAAGCTCTTTTTTATATTATAAATAGCTGTTTTTTTTTGTTGACATATTAACATGGTTTATGACAGTTCCAAGGGATGGAGACCTTAGAAGTGATGACTTTAGTTGCCTTCGTAGTATTTATAATAATTATATGTTTTAATGGCTACACCTTATTAAAGACAGTCAGATAGACAGACGGAGAACAAAGAGAACCTATATAATCCTATAAGGGTACCTATTCCCTTTGTTAGGTACGGAACTCTTAAAACATAATACTTAACGTGACAAGGGTATATTTCTCATAGTGATGACCCTTATACAGCGTGATAAAAACTATAAACTACTGGTTTTAGAGTTCCATTTCTTAAAAGCCGTCTGTACGTTTATCTGTCTCTGACCCATTTTGTATCAAGTTGAAATTAATTTAATTTTTATTTTGATCTATGGTTACTTTCGGCTGTGAAAATATCAAAACAAAACGTCAAACACAATCAAAAGGTATTAAGAAATGTTTTACGGCACGTGAAAGGAAAAATTCTGAAAACCGTTAATATGTAGATTAATACCAAAAAAAAGGGAATTTATAATCAGAAACTTATTATTTGCGGTTGGTGCAGTAACCGTGTCTAGGGATCGAACGGCAAAATATGTTTGTCGGAAAAGTATTCGATGTATGAACTATTGAACTTTAATACAGTATCCAACATGTTTGTAAGGATCTGCTGGTGCGAGGGTCCAACTTTTAGCTGTTGTTTTTATATTTTAGGAAGGTAAGGCTTATAATCTCGTTGCCACTGTGCTCTGCACTTTGGGATATTCGTATAATATAAGGTTGATCAATATTGTCGAAAAAATACTCAATTATACGTTACTTACATGGTAACCTTCTTCGTAAATCCGTGTTCCTAGCACGAGTAACTGCGTGAGTGTAACGTAACATGTCTTCACGTAAAACAGTACAAACTGTCACGTATCTAGGGCAAATATGTCACAAATAACGAAGCGTGACGCGTTGACGCTTACGATGCGAATACTTTTCGCATATTTGTTTCTGCTACGGCCTCTGACTACCTTTTACATTTTAATATATAGCAAAATATATCTTCTTTTTCCTTAATCGTTCCCTCATTACTGATGATCGTGACTCCTCTTTTGCAGTTTGTTCACTGTTTCTCTCCATCAAGTTATGTTGCTGGCCTGATGTAGAGTTGTGCTGAAAGGTATCTAGCTGTTCCGATACCTGTGATCCGTCCACCGCTTAGGGCTTCGTCCTCTTGGTCTTTTACCCAAACAACTATAACTATTGTACTACTACTTTGTAAAAATATATCTTAAAACTACATTTATGTCTAGATACTTACATTTTTATAATCGTTTTTCAGAATATTCTAGAAAATATCAAGAAATCTCCTCCAAATACTTACTTACTATTTTTAGTTTATACTAAGTGTATTATTATTTACGGATGAATAATGTGCCTTATTTTATATTTTTACGACAGTAGCTGCTTTTTAGCGCTTAACGCTAACGTTATAGGAGATTTCTTTAGATAGAAAGTACTACCAATACCGACGCTTCAAGAAGAATATATTAAGTAGCTTGAATGGTATCAAAGGTTGACTACGTACAAAGACTAGCAAGAAGAGTAGAAGAAATAATAGAGTACGGATGTAGTGACTCTTCTCCCTAACTTACAAAGTAGTAGAACTTGTTAAATACTAAGTCAAATGTTACGTTACGTACAAATAGCTGCGAGTTGCAATACGAAAATGAAATATTTGCGTGCTCGCTACGTATTCCGTAGTAACGTCGTAGCGCGTCGTAGCGGCTACGAAGCAAGATTAATGTGGTCGAAGGTGTTCAGTTAAACAGTTTGACTATGTTGAGCCTTTGAAATAACGCTGTCTTTTGTACACAATATTTTCATGAATGTAAATCATTTCCCTGCTCCTCGGGGTTCTGCACACAGGTGTACATTTCTGTGAGTGCGAATTAAACGTGTAAGCATAGATTATTTTCATTTTGACAATCTAAATTATATTATGATGTTGATTAAAGTTCCGTTAAAAATGTACGATGCTCAGCTAGCAACGATTTCGAATGTGTACTATAAATTTATTAAATTGAAATGGTTCAGATTCTTAAACATATGTTGTGGGTTTATACGTATGTAAAATTATTGTATACATATGTTATGAGCATTTTTGTATTGTATTATTGCTGTAATGATTCCGTCCGAGCTTTAATAATACAAATTTCCAGCCAAGTTGAGAGAAACATTCCTGATACCAGACTTTTGGCCTGAAGGGATTGTTTTCCCCGACGGTGCAGGGAGCCGAGACTGAACATGATTCTTAACTATACGATATAGTTTTGTAATATTATTCAACCTATAAAATATATATGTTAGTCTGTAATAAGGTATGTGTTGTGGTTAATATGGTATGTATTTTCGATATGGGCCACTGGTATTTATATAATGTGTAACTGTACTATTACCTGAAATAAAGACTATTATTATTCTTATAGCTTTCAGTGTGTTTATGCTTGGTCAAAATAATCTTTATAAGCCCGTTATTTTACTATACATAACTGCAATGTTACTGATAAATACGTAGTGTTCATACGTGGGTAATTGAAACAAATGTCTGTGTTGGGGCGTTACCTCGCCCAGTACTTGCTGCTACAGTTGTGATGGAGATTTTTTCAATGTAAAAAGGGTTCTTGAAAAAATACTTGAATTTTAATTCATAACTTTTACTTGGTGGTGCGACGACAGTCAGTAAGAAAAGAAGTGACCTTTTTTAACGTTTGATATCAATAACACCTAGATAACCTCTCGTGCGGGGTCACATACTTACTAGTGATGTGGACCAGTCAAACCACACAGCACTCAATACAGCTAAGAGACTAAAATAATGGCAAATATTTATACATAATAATTAATTTAAACAGTCTGTGTTACCATATAAATATTAAAAAATAATATTGGTTTGTTAACTAGAATAAAAACTATTTACATTTTTCTTAAGACTATGTTTTATTAGCTTCAAATACATGTGAATAATTTGTTAAGCCGGTTTGAATACTTCTAATTATAATAATAAATATTATTTAGCATACATCATATTCGCTTTAAACATAGAACAGTACTATGATGATGTTTATATGGTTTGACAATTTCATCTCTCTACAGATTCAGTCGAGTTACTAACTGTACACACCAAATATTTAAACCACACTTACTACATTTAAAGATGCGGCCTAAAATGACCAGGCGTTGGATGCATTATTGTACTTATTCACAGACATGAAAATTGCCGACTCACATAACTTTTATCGTTCACAAAAGTTGTACACTTAATGCACAATAATTGTACACTTAAATAAACAAAGTCTAAGTGCATTACGACTACGATTCAAAACGAATACGAAACTCTAAATCACTGATTGTAATGGAGACCAACGAGTAAAGGCCGCTGCATACGTAACGATATAATACCTCGTACAGGACGTAACACAGGAAGCATTTTAACAAACGTATAGTAAACTTATGGAGAACTTAAGGCCCGTATAAACTCTTATATAAGTTCACAGAGCATCTTAACGCTTTGTATTGGCATTTCAAAACCTTTAAAATTCTTTAAACAGTATAATGGTTGAAAATAAATTATAAAATGCTTTTGTAAAGCCTTTAGTTTTAGTGCAGCAAATCACAATGCAGCTGTACAGCGTTCAGCTGATTTTAGTGCATTTGGATCTACAACGGCATTTTAAAGTTGTAAACAAATTAGTTAATAGCATATTATACATGAACCGTTTTAATGCCACGTAAATCCGCTATACAGCTTTCAGCAGTATTTGGTGCCTTAGGGTCTATAATAGCATTTTGATCAAATACACGTGAGTTATTGTATAGCGAACAGCTCTTTATTCAAACACACGTGAGATATTGTAATGCAAAAAGTTGTATATACTAAGCTAATAACAATGTTAAGTTGTGATTTAATTGTGGATCTTATTACTTTGATAAAAAGAAATGCAGCACAAAAAGTTGAAAAAATCGTTTAGAATGAGAGTAAGAACCGGAGTTATCAGACTAAAATATCAAAGGTACATGCAAGAATTACTAATATGATGTTTTTGATTACGATCGAAGTAAATTGTAGTGATATTATAGAAGGTTCCGTAGGTCATAGAAAGCAAGTACCTAAGACTTTATTGCAAATAATAAGAACATTCAAGAAGTCGTGTTTATTCATGCCCGCATGGTGATGAAAATGTACTTAGTTAAGACCTGAGAGTACCGACGAAAGAAAAAATGTCAGCGATATTGATAAATATGTTAAATGTTCTTAATTTCATAAGAAGATTGAAAGGAATAATAATCAAATAACGTTGAGAGACCTCAAAATAATTACTAATGGTTTGATTTCGGAACATTACTTATGGATCCAATGACTATTTAAAAATCTCTAGTCAATATTCAATATATTGCGATATCAAAGTTAATGTAAATTAGTATGTTTGCATCATCATGTATACTTGTATATATTTCATACCACTATTGCAAACGTACTAATAAGAAACATTATTTTAAGTACTTAATTTTTTTATTCATTGCCTTATTAAAATTATATTTATTATACAAACTCATATCGGATTTAATTAGCGAAGATATGTTTAAGATGATATCGTTATATCTGACCATATTCTAGAGGGATGCTTATGTTGGTCATGCTACATCGTTTACTATGAGACCAAACCAAAAAGGGTCCGGGAAGCAATTATGTCTGTTTCAATAACGTCTGTGTCTGAATTATCTTCCATTATTAATAATAAAGTTTCGGTAAGCTGATATGTTAAGACATTGCTCCGTTTAAAAAGCAGGCCATTAATCTCCATTCTTTTCTCTCGGGCTCAGATTCCTCATCAGCAATTAGTTTGTATGTATCTATGCCTTTTTAGGCGGCCACCACTAGTTACCATTTTCTTCCCATAAAAAAGGCATAATCACTAGTAATGTTTTCTCTGTCTCAATGGTCTCTAGGTCTTCTATTGTGTACGGTCTTTTATGGTTGTTACAAAAATTACTAAAAATAAAAAAACAATGTTGTTATAAAGTATCACCCATAAACTAGATCTTCGTGTGTTTTCTGAAGTTTTCACCATTCCGAAGTATCCAGATATGTTTGATGGCAACACCGAGAATGGAGTAAATAACAGCCTTTCAATTAGGTAAGGTGTATAATCCACGTTGCTGCAGCATTGAAATAAGATCTATAGAATTACAATAATATGACCTATTGAACTGAGATTCAAGTACTCGAATAAGCTACTTCTACTTTTACTTAAATTGTTTTGTTCTTGACAGTACCATTATCATTTTAATAAGCCACGCACATGAATATTTATATAGATGATGCGTTCAGAGAGCCATTTTATTAACTCTAGGCAAACGGATACTTGTACAAAATTCTGAAATGGGTTTTATTGTTTTGCTCAAGGATCCCCAAAATTGCGTCCAAGTTATGGCACTATTTCAGTCCACATCAAGTCTACTGGCATACCGGGGAACCCATATAGAACTACTTTATAGACAATAACACTACAATGGTTCATCAAAAGTCTTATCTTTAGCCTTTAGCTTAATAACTGTTCACATGTGATTATTTATACTGCTAGTAGCATTAATAATCCTTTTTACCGGGCTGCCATAGACCAACATCATTTTAAAAAAAAATTACAACCAAAAGATATGTTTGTTTGGACCTATTTTTAAAAGCAATATACTTATATAATAATGATATAACTTAATTTAATACTGCCCAACCAATACTGTTATGTTAATTATGCGAAAGTCGCTCTAAACTGGTAATACACAATTGTTTTGGTTATTTCACACATATTTTTATATAACATTTCATATCAAAACCACACAATATCGAAAGCGCACGAAAATTTTCAATGAAAATATATAAGACATTTACAGTAAACTACATTGCGCAGTAATATTTGAAGGTAAGAGATAATAAAAGAGTCTATAACTTACCCAGTATTTTAAATTTTGTTTCGATACAAACAAATACTGTCACTTGCTCTGTTCTAATAATCTTTGTCAATATGTAATACTATATAGCGAGACTTAATTAATTTGTATTATAACATTAACTGTCGTCGTAATAGAGACGTGTTTGCAATAGGGTTTATTTAAGTTCTAACTGTGAACATTTACCTATATAGCTCCAATCATTCTTTTACTACATTCTAATGCTAGTCTAATGCTTTTGTAATGCAATTAACATTTTCATTGCCAATAACATTGCTAGTATAATGCTTCTGTAGTGCGATCGGCAACTTCATTGACCACAATAATGCTAATATAATGCGCCTCTTATATAATTATACAACTAATTGTGAACCTATGTAGGATCTAAAGCCTTATAATTTGTGCCCAAATAAGCATTACAGTAGCAGTATAAACGTTTGTAATGCTTGTAGAACTGACTCAAAAGGCGAAAAGGATACATAAATGCTATAATTCGGCCGCTATACGACATTGATGTGTTACGTGGGCATGAACGAAACGTAGACATGGCTGTCTTATCTAAAAAGGGAATGTGGTGTAAATGTATACGATCCGTGACAGTGACTCGGATCTGACGTGCTAGCACAGGTGCTAGTGTTAGGAACTAGGAAAAATTGATTTTTCATTTCACTCCTTCTCTCTACGGATTGAACGGAGTGTATATGCATATGTAGCGGAAGCATACCGTGACGATGTTTAGCACGTACCGTGTGTGCCACGTTCTCGTCCCGTTCTTGTCTCCGTGACATATGCTCTTGTGTATGGTGTATAAAACGATATTTCCAAAACATCCCGTCCCGTCCGTATAAAAACCCGTCACGTATGCAGCGGCTTTTACTAAGGCCCCGCGTATCACAGTCCAACTGTATATAACCGAGGTCGTGGTTTATGTTCGCTATGAAAAAAATGCAATAAAGTATCTCGCCAGTAAACTCTTAGTGCTCGTAGACTTAAAATAGCAGAAGTAGGAAATTAAATGAAGAAGATTATTACATTACGTGTGGAAGCTTGTTGTCTTACTTAAGTAGCTTTATTGTGTTATTTAAGACGTTTATTACAGTAGCATTTATTAGTAAGTACTGCATTAACGTATGCAAGGTGTCACTTACTATTGCTTAGTAGATACAGTGACAAAACGATTTTCTGTAGGTTCGGACCTCGCTAAGAGAAATCTCCCTGAAACGGCTAAGCAAGTTTGGATACATTTTGGAATAAGATAGACTAGCTGACCCGCTAGTGGCTTTAAAACATAACTTGTAGATGGTTGATCGACAGTTACAGGAAATCATGGTTCAATACAAGCTAATTCACACTTTTAACTGGGGCAAAAAATTGGTACGATAGTAGATAAAAAGTACTCGCACATTCCACCATTCAGGTATGCAAACCTTATTATTATAGCTACTCAAATTGCTTTTATCAAATCCCCTCAAACAAAGCTTTGAATATTATCGACACTTTGAATACGTAAAACATTAAACTGTAAATAATATTGTACAAAATGCACAATAGGTATTTCAGATTACGTCATCAAAATAAGGACGCTAATAACTGTAATTACTGTACTAGCAATGTTGAATTTTATTTTATAATTACATTAGTCAAAATAAAAAAAAAATTCACACATAGGGTAAAGTTATAACAACTTTTATAAATTTGGAAATCACGTGCTATGTAGTATTTAAATTTAATATGTTATTTAAGCGGCATGTGAATATTTCTATCATGCAAGAGCATGTTGTTTGGCACCTAACTGTAGTTCTACATGCTAAAAATGAAAACAGCTTCACAATTCATTTTTTGCAAAAAAACCAGATGATTTTATTTTACAAAACTCCGGTGGTAACTCAATATATGTCAGCGAAACTAGAATTTCCCACAGCGTAGGTGGGAAATGAAATAAAGCACACAATAGTGTCGGAACAGCGGTTTAGGCGAAGGACACACATGGAACCGAGTTATGGCAAATTTTTACTGGTTTTTGGAGAAACTTTGTAGTTTTATTGAGGTAGATTTTCTTATACTAGTAAGTACCTAGAGAATGCAGTGTTTGAATATCTGGGATAAAGATCTAGGTTGCACTACAACTGTCTGGGGTAGGCATGATGCTTAGCATATGGCACACGGTTCGCCCGTCTTATAATAAACGATATTGCTACAGACTTACAAACTCTACTAAAGTACAGTATACCTGGCGGTGATACCGTCCTAGACAGAAAAGTTCTATCGTCTGGTATAATCATAATCGCAATTTATTCGTAAAACCAATTAACACGGACATTTTAAAAACAATATTTTTCATTGGACCAATCGTCATAATTTATAATTGGTACACATTTTCAGTAAAAATATAATTCAGGATAATACTTTTATAAAGAAATACATAACAAATAAACATGTCAAAGATTATAAATTAAATAATAATAACTAGGAAGTAAAAAAATAGAGCCATGCGATTCTCTAATTATTCGTCGATGCGCTCGTAGAAGAGATCACCGATGTCAAATACTTTATGAGATGTCGCCCTTGTAAATAAGGTTGTTTTTCCAACGTTTCTTGCCATCTCGTCTTTTGTTTCACGGATGTAGTCAAAGATGCAACGATGTTTGCTCTTAGAGAATCGCACTGCAGGAAGTAGCATCGCTACGAGTATGTAGTAGTAGGTATCGTACTCGTATTTTAAGCAATCGCACTGTCAAAAACATATTGTGTATGTATAGGTACATGAAAATAATCATAACATCAATGTCAACTTTAGAAATTCGTCATAGCTGTATAACGAATGCTCAATAAGCCAGTGTTGCAGACGAGACTTGAAACTATACAAACTGGGGGCCTCTATTATAGAGGCAGGCAGTTTATCGAATACCGTTGGACCCATGATATGAGTGAGCTTAGAGGATTTCATAAGCGATTTACATCAGCAAGTTTTCCTGCGTTTTAAGTATTATAGGTGTGTTCACAATTACGAGTCACGTAAGTTCGTTCCTATGTACACAGCCACTTGAACTATAGCTGTAGCTAGCAGTGTCAAGACTCCCAGGCTTTTAAAATAAGGTCGTACAGAAGCATCGCATGGTACTCGCACAATTGCTCTGACGGCGCGTTTTTAAAGACGAAATTCTTTCTCCCACTCCGCACATCGTCCCCAGAGGCCCGACGTATATCACCAGATTGCAACTACCCGGGGATGACGAGTATGAATTGGATGAAGGGTACATTCAGGGTTTCACATCGCACGCCTGAGCTCATATCTTAAATGGTCACGTGACATCAGGGGTCTGAATCAGTTCCTAATTAGGTGTACGCAAATAGTTCCGATTGGACCAATGCAGCCAGACCGATCAGTTAATGTCGGTTTCACTATCCAAAAATATTTCTTATTCACAATTTTAAATGCAATCTATATATTCAAGTGAACTAACCGAATGCAGTGGCATTGCTTAGAGAAATTACAACCAATATTGAAGATCTTACAAATTTTAGGAATTTAAATTAATGTCTGAGCTGGGAATCGAACTGTATATTTTTTTATGATCAGATCAAAACGGTAACTTTTAAGAACCAAAACTTATTAATAATATAGCATTCTAAGTCAAAGAAGATCATTAAGTTAATATACAACTAGATCATATTTTACACTGGTATTCATCTAAAAAATCATACATTATTAACGGAAATATGTATGATATACTGCGCCACAATTTAAGTGTAAATTAACATTCATAAGCATGCGTATACAGGCACCGAAATCGTTTTACATCGGAAACACTATTACAGCGTGTGTGGCTAGGTATTTAATTCTATTTGGTGTATGTGGAAATCATACGTAAGGATTTGCCATGTTTGCATATATTTTTACAAGATGCGGTAAGTGTAAATAAAAATTATTTTATTTACCGTGTTCAGTCTTGACTCGAACACTCCCAGGTGTTACTAAGAAACAATATATCTATCTATACATATATTAAATCTGTAACTGACCCAAATTTTTTTATTTTAATTAGAAGTTAGGTGTACTTTGTTAAAGAAGCCAAAAATATGTTTTTTTTACATTTTTGTCTGACTGCCTCTTGTACCTATATCACTATGAGACAATTATTTTTATATGAGACTTGTCACAGGGATAACTACTATTATTCCATAAACCCAAAAGATACTTTGGTAATAGTGGATGCAAGTTAAAAATTTTAAGTAAAGTAACTACTAGACGGTTTTTAATATCATTTTCCCTGTTCAGTAGCTGAAAAATTTAAAGTCATGTTTCATCTCTCTGTGATATCAGAGTGATACAAAAGACCATACTGAAGACTAGGTTTTATGAAAAAAATAACAACGTTAAACACTCTGTAATGGTAAATAGCAAGGATAATCTTATCTTGATGTCTGTTATCAAAGACAGGTAGCTTTGTCTGCGAGTTTGCACGTCCGGCGCTTACGGTACATGGTTCGAGTCCCGGCCAATTAATAGTCTTTTTAGTTTTTACTATTTAAGACCCATAAGTACATTTATTTTGTGATAAATAATAGCCTGTACTGTCATATCACTGGAACGTTTGCATGTTATAGGCGACAGGCACGCAATTCAAGTCGCCTAGGTATACTTAACGACTAAATTTAATTTTATAATTTATTACAAGAGAGTGTGCAGTAAAGTACAGATTTTTATACAAAAATACTTCTGGTACAAGTCACTCAAAACTTGGTGAAAACAAACTTTCACGTCAAACATGAAATACATGTTATTTATTAATAAAACAGAACAAATTGTCACGTTGTTTTAAATACGTTTCGCCAGAGGTTTTTGGTGCTATGTAATAGAATCTGTGCCTATTTCCATCTACGGGGAACTCTTCCAGACTTTGGACTGCTATAGAGAATTTCTTTGCCAGAAATACCCAATAACTGCCCGACCGGTATCGAACCCAGACATCGTTAATACAAAGCACCACTATACCAAGATCAAGCGAGCAAAGCCACTTGCGGTTCAGGTAGTATTGAGTAAATCTTATCATGTTTTTATTAGTTTACTACATTGTGAAAAGAGAAAAATTTAATTATAGGGGTTAATGTATGAAATTGCCATTTCGTACTGAAAGACGGAAACATTTTTTTTGTAAGATTAAATATATTATGTATATACTCAAAGTACCTTAATTTGATTAAATACTAGGTAGTAAGTTACCCTCGTTATCTATACATTTCTGTCATCTAGCCGGAAGATCATTCAAACCTTTGCGATAGAACTCTATGGGCCTGGACTCTACAAACTGAGTGAAAGCATTTTGTACTGCTCCCTGAAAAGAACATTTTTTTACGTGCAATTGGTAGTCTTTTGGCGAGTAGCGAGATCAGACAATGACGGATGGTTTCTAACTGCAGGTCTTGTAGTGTTAAAACTGAAGAAACTTTTTTCACCATAATTTTTTGTAGTTCTGCACAGTAGACATCTCCTGCCTGACCGAATCTAAGGAAGCGATAGTAAATATACCATGAAGTTACCCACCAAAACGTCCTACTATCACCTTTCTATGAGTAAGCTTAGGGCATTATTGTGGCGTTTGACCTGTGGTCAATCGTTGCGTTGTTTGCTTGAGATTATCGTAAAGAATCCACTTTTCATCAACCGTCACAATTCGGTCCAAAACCACTTCATTCCTGTATCAGTTTAATAACCTAAGGGCAAGCTTCAGCACGCGGTCCTCTCTGCAGATCAGTCAAATCATGAGATAACCATTTTTATTTATTTTACCACTTTGATCCAAATGGATCAATATTGTGGATATTCTAACATCAAACCATGCTGCAAATTTCTTAGTTGTTTGATATGGATCGGCATCCACCATCTCCTTTAATTCATCGATGTTTACATTAGTGGCTGGTCTTCCTTGTGGTTTATTCTTCAAGCCGACGTTTCGATTACGAAAGCGACTAAACCAAAACCGCACGTTCATTAGCCGTATCCGCTCCAAACACAGCATTAGCATTTCGAGCAGTTTCTGCTCCGTTCGTCCCATTGCGGAACTCGTATTCGAAAATTAATATGATTTTCGCTGTCTCCGTCTTCACGTTAAAACTAAATGTAGAAACAATTGAAAGTCAAACAATCATTGCATACTTTTTTAAAATTAAGAATAGTATTATGCATACTATTCTTAATTTGGTTAATGCGATAATTTGCCAATTTCATATTTAGTTAGACTCCTATAATTAATTTCACGATTGTTACAATATAGCCTAAACTATATTTCTGTTAGGCACCTATATTATAGCTGCTATTTGTATCATTTTAAATTGATAAGTATATTAGTTACTGAAACAAACTTTATTTTAACAATCTATTTATATAAAAATGAATCCCAGTTTCTCCTGGTCACGCTATAACTTGAGAACGGATGGAACAAGCTAGCTAATTCTTCTTTTGTTGTGTAAAATATTGTCAGGAGAAGGTTCTAATGAAAAAAAAACAGGAAATGATGTTAGTTTATGGCCAGGCCGAAGGGCGAGGCTACTACGTGAACGAAGTCGCGGGCAGCCGCTAGTCTATATACACAAAGTCGGTATCATTCGACGCGTAACAAGAATATCTTATATATGCAAACGAACACCTATTTCTTTTGGTCACGCTATAACTTGATAACGAATGGAACAATCTCGCAAATTATTTTTTTCATGTGTTAAGTATTGTCAGGAGAAGGTTCTAATGAAAAAAAAAACCAGGAAATTATGTGAGGTTATGGCTAGGCCGAAGACCGAGCCTACTACGCGAAAGAAGTCGCGGGCAGTCGCTAGTAATATCAATAATCTTTATTGAAAAACTTACAATGTACAGTTTTCAAGTACCGACTATGAGTACGTCTGGAAGAGATAGATCCGTCAGTAAGCCCTTGCCGAGCTTAATTAGGCCTGCGGTCCACCAAATCCTTTTCGCAACCTTACGGATGCCGTGTAACCGAAATTTTGATCCCTGAAAATGATATAAGGGTCGCTTGAACCACATCTGAGATGACAAACGAAGGGATAATCAAGATATAGTGATATTAAAATCCATTTATACAGACAGACGTGTTTCCATTAATTATAAATGACCTTCTACAATTAAGAAATAGAAATAACAATTCTATGTTTATTTGCAACAAAACTCAATAATATTAATTACAAGGGGTTTAGTTCGTTTATCCTTCAAGCGCATATGATGTAATTTGTAAAATAGGGAGTCTAATTATTTATTAAACAAAATCCACACACACATATAATATAATAAATATAATAAAGAATAAATAATAATAAAATAAATCATACTATTTTTTTTTTCAGAGGTAGTCAGTAATCATATTTATGTTCCAATAAATGGAACCGACTTCAACACTAAAAAGTGTGAATCAATTTGTTGAAGTTGGTACGATGATAGTACAAAGTACCTGTTCACAACATTGTGCGCATGGTACCGACTTCGACAAGTTATTTCACACTTTTACATATTCAAAAATGATCGAATGTCATTCACCGTTAATTACGATATCATCGAGATAAGCGAAACACTCTTCAGTTATCGGACTGTAACTCAAAAACCGTTTGTCCGAGTTTTGATGAAATTTAAATGGCACCACCATTTAAATTAAGAAGTACACTCTACCAAAACTAAAAAGAATTATGAAAATCGGACTAACCTTGAATGGGTTATGATAATACATAAAAAAATATACGCGTCTACTTGAGAACATCCTCCTTTTTTATGGAAGTCCGTTGAAAATATATGATCCTTAACTTGCACATTGGTGAAATTTTAACTGAAGGTTTGTGATGTTTGTAAATACCTAATTATAAGTTTGCACCAATCTAACACAAGGAAGCCTATATTCATAAATACAATAAACTATTCCAACGTCTTTGATTTTTTTAAATTCACGCCCCGTTAAAATGTATACCTAATATTTAACAAACATGGTTCCGTAGGTGCTAGAAACGGTGCCAGCCGGGGAGATATAATACTCCTGTAGTACTACCCGTGTAGCTGTGTTTTTTTTTGATTCCAGAAGAATCCAATACTGTCAGAATTGTGTCAGACTGTTGGCAGAGCGTTCGTCTTTAGATATAGTCTGATTAATCTATGGCGGTCGTTGCCATCATGTAGTTAAGTAGTCCATACCTTATCCTTAAATTGACATGTACTGGACATAATAGTATTATGTACATACTCGTACTTTATCCTAATTTGACTGAACTAAGTAAGCTTAGAGATCTTATTTGTTTATGACAGTGCATAAGGTACCTAAACGTTCTAATTAATTAACATTCTATAAGCGTTCTTGTGTAAATGTGCAAATCCAGAAGTAGAATTTCCTGTGTCGTGCATGGTGTCTTAGTACTGCAGTGCTAGATACAAAATATTTTGAAGTAAGGTTAAAATGCGTTTTGAGTTTTCAAATAAATATCACGCTAGTCTGAGCTGGTTCTTAAGTAATATTTATAATGCGTTAGTAATGTCGTAAGAGTAACGAAATTGAGCGGTATTTTTATGAATTGGGTATATTTTTGGTCATCGACAAAATTACTTTAATCAGTTATGTAGGATACCAAATCAAGTGGTTCTGCAGACTACTAGGCGCAGTAGAAGGAAGAATAATAATTTGGTCTGCAGACCGGCTAGCTATCAAATACTACGTACGTCCTCGTTATCATAGAGCTTAAACCAAACAATATGCCTAACAAGATCTTCTCTACAATAACTTCCTACAATACAACTACCTAACCTAAACGGATGGAGTAATATACTTAGGAGTACTTACAGCAATCCCGCTGCGTCGAGCGTAGTATCCGTTAGTCGGTTTCGTTAGGAAAAGGAGAGAGTAGGCGTTAGGCAGGAAACAAGGATGGGAAAAACCAACCAATCACATCATCCCGGGGTTCCACCACGTGAGTTCCAGGCTTCATCGGTTGCAGTACACGAGTGTCCAACTCAAGCTGATCCAAAATGGTGTACACGTAATTTAACCAAACACGCAACAGCGAACTACAGTGATTTCCTAGTTTACTTCAATTAATTACATTTTATCTAAAAAAATTCTAAAATACCAAACTGGCTCGTTAGTCATTTTTCCCAAGAAGCCGTAGTATCTCTCTGCCCAAAGTGGGCGCATAACAAGTCAACACAAAAAGCTAAGTGATGTAACGAGCGGTGCCCTCTAGTTTAAGAGTTCGGGACCAAACAAGTTATGTGTAAAGCTCACGCGGTTCTGAAAACGCCTTCACCTAGATAATCAAATATCATGTAAAGCGATTGCATATTTTTATTCGTTAGAAAACGGAACGAGATCGAGTCACAAGTGAACTGCGCCCATCACCCTGAGATCTTTAGATGTTAAGACTCCTCTGCCCGTAATTTCACTGGCATCAGGGTATGCCTTCAAACCGGAGCATAGTAATGCGAACATTTTTTGCAGTAGGTATATAATACGTATAGTTGCAGTTCCCTTGACGAGCTCGTTCACAAAATTTCTACTGCTTCTTGATTTCTTCGTTCCTACATCGTTTGTCTCTAATTTCATCAAAAAACCTCCTTCCTGCAAAACACCGTGCAAGGTAAAATTAAAAAGTAATAAAATACGGCGTTATATAGTAAATGATTGTAAAATTTGTAATTGTGACTCAAAGTCTGTGTAAGAAATTATATATTATGCCAACAGTTAACAACATGAAGATATAATTTGCACACTAAGGTATTATTTTAATTGTCTTTACTTTTAGTAGGTAAGTCAAGTTAGTTCGATAAAAAATAATATATAGCTACAGTTTGTAAATATTGGACTCACAACGACCTGTATTGTCGGATCTATGAATACTGTTAATCTCCAATAGTCATTGTACCTTTTTCAGTAAAAAATTTGGCGCCTACTCTGCCGTGCGATTATCTAAGAGCAAACATCGTTGCATCTTTGACAACGTCCGTGAAAAAAATGACGACATGACAAGAATCGTTAGAAATGCAACCTTGTGTACAAGAGCGATATCTCATAAAGTATTTGACATGGGTGAGCTCGTCGACGAGCACATTGACGAACCATTACAGAATCGCACGGCTGATCGTAGATTTTATAGACTTAATATATTCAGGAGATGACATTATAAATCGTCAAATATTAATCGAGTAGAACTGCGGAAATAAACGGAAAATAAATTTGTTTTCTAATTTGTCGTCCTTTTATACCTAACATAAACGCCATAAATAACCTTAAAAAACTAAACCTACAGAGGATCACTTCGTTGTTTCTCTATTAGTATGCTGAACGTCCTTCTTTTATTTTGTATATATTATTATAAAGAGGAAAGGTTTGTTTACCGATTAGAAAAATTCTTTCCCCATTAGAATCCTACATTATCCCTGATCAACATAGACTACATAATATTTAAAAAAAGTTAGGCATCCGTATGAAAACTACGATAATGGAAATATTTATTGTTTTTACCGTTAAAGGCTCATAGTAAAAAACTAAACCTACAGAGGATCACTTCGTTGTTTCTCTATTAGTATGCTGAACGCCCTTCTTTTATTTTGTATTTTGTATATATTATTATAAAGAGGAAAGGTTTGTTTACCGATTAGAAAAGTCTTTCCCCATTAGAATCCTACATTATCCCTGATCAACATAGACTACATAATATTTAAAAAAATTTAGACATCCGTATGAAAACTACGATAATGTACCCCAAAGTGTGGAAAAAAATACCAAAAAGGTCCTAATATCGCGTATGCCGCGGAAACTATTGACAACTATTGCATCAAAGGTCACACGGCCAGGCACAATAGAAATTTCATTGCTATAATGACATCGACACTTGAGGGGACAAAGTGAGTTACTACAGTTTTATAGTAGACGTCAATATCTACAAAGAAGTTCACATTACCATATATCGTCTAACTATCAGTTATGTCACAATCAATATTTAGTGAATTTTGAAATTTGGTACAAACCAAGCCACATTATTCGTACCTTGGTATTAATCCTTATCTACTCTAATAATTAGGAGGAAATATAGAATATGATTGTTTGTTTGTTTTGTAATAGCTACACGTAAAAACTACTTAACCGATTCACACAATGGTTTTTTTTCTTACATTACGCCTGAGTAACATACGCTATATTTTTCATCATCCATCACCACGTGGGTGAAATCGTGGAGCGCAGCTAGTCGCAAACAAAGTCGCAGCCTTTTACAAACCATTTGTGTACGATAAAAACCTCGTCCTTACTTTAATAATATTTATGTTTCAATAAGTCGTAACCGCTGACGTGACTTGGAAACTAAAATGCAGAAAGGAATTGTATTTTGAGGACTATTTCAATCACTAAATTCTGTAAAGTAATTACAAAAATCTCTTCAAAACTCCTGTGCTGTGTGTGTGGAGATGCTAAGTTATATATATACATATATAAATTATATTATACCACATATAGTATTTAAACTAAGTCATTATAACACATAGGAAATACCGCATAAGACGTACAATGTTGGGTTTATATCATAATTATGTCGTAACAAACAGAAATTAACCGATATTAAACCCACCTGTTCCTTGTGGCTTGTATGAAATATTTCAAGCGGGAAATAACAAGTTCCGAACATACCCGTTTAAACCCACCTGAGTGCAAAATGTTGCCGGGATTTTTTGTGTTGTAGATGAATATGTGCATACATACAACACAACGCACACATACATGATTTCATTCTCCTACCGTATAATAAATAATTTATCTACTGACTTCCAAAAAACGGAGGATGTACTCAATTCGACTGTATTTTTTTCTACCGGCTTCCAAACAAAAGGAGGAGGTACTCAATTCGACTGTATTTTTTTCTACCGGCTTCCAAACAAAAGGAGGAGGTACTCAATTCGAGTGTTTTTTTATGTTTGTTACCTCATAACTTACGATAGGGTAAACCGATTCTTAAAAATATTTTTCTGTTTGAAAGCTGGTGTTCCTGTGTGGTTCCATTTAAATTTCACCAAATTTGGTCCCGTAGTTTTTGAGATACACTTCAATAACTGAATAGAATGGAAGTCGGTATTAAATTTTTCAAATTTTACTTGTTTTACATTTTTTTTACCAATGGACTTAATGGAAACATTGAACAGTTGCAGTGCCACCCGAGGCGTAAAACTAAAGTTTTAACAGAGGTGCACTGCACTCCTCACATTGAGAAATTGTATTTTATGTATTATTCTTCTGTAATTTGCTACAGTGACCGCAATAACTTTTACGCACAACTGCTTTGTCAAATTTTCTGGCACTGCAGTGGTACCAAAACAGCGTAGTGTGAGACCAATTACGATCAGCAATAGTCCATTTTAAAGCGATTGGTAACCGATTTTAACTTAAGCAATAAGCCGAGTATGTAGGACTCGACCGGTTTCGCGACCTTCAGAGCCGCTTCTTCACGGAGAACGTGGGCTCCCGACCGCGTCCGCGCATGATGCACTCAGTGCATGCGCGGACGCGGTTGAGTCCTACATACTCGGCTTATTGCAGAAGTTAAAATCGGTTACTAGTCAAAATCTAGCTTGTAATATATAATGCATTATATATATTCATATATCTGATTGGGTTGTTGTTTACGTTTAGACCAAAAATAAGCAGGGAGCTGATTGCATGCTAAGTACGTATGTCCATTGATAAACAATTATGTCCAATATCTTAATTACTAAATGATTATCAGGATTAAAATTATATTTTGGCAACCTTTGGATCTCATTAATCAAACCTAATCTGACAGTTATCTTATACCTACTCGGGAGGGAGGTCTGCACGGGGGTCTGCAGGGGGGTAAGGTAGTATTGAAAATAATAATAATTTTTAATAATAATTTTTTTTTTATTAGTTCAACAGTAATATGCTTAGACATATTATGTACAAATTTACATAAGTACTTAATTAAATTTGTTACATTTGCAGCACTAGATATTGCGGTAGGATACCCTGTGTTTACAATATCTAGGTCTCCTCCGGGATACATAAACGTTACAGATGCAGTTATTGTGATTAATTAAAATAAATATTCAAATGTAAACTTGACACACTCTTCTATAAAATAATAAATTCATTACAATAAAATTATACATACATTTAAATTATACATGAATTAAATTGTTTATTGACCGACCTATTGTTGGCAAAGGCATTGCATTAGAATAGGCCAACACGAATTTAAGGGGGGGAGGGGGAGGGGGGGAGGGAGGGGGGAGGGGGATGTCCTCCGACACTACTCTCGTGGCGAGGAAATGCCTAGTTTTTGCGAAAAACTACTTTGAATTTTCTTTGAACTTAACCTCAAATTTATAACGTTTATATATTGAATTTAACTATATTTACTTACAAATATGAATGGATTGGACATGGAGTACTGACTATTTTGGTGTGTTCTATGTTTGACTCTGGGTGGGCTCCCGCCAGAAGCTCTAGCGGTCGCCCCTGAGTGTCACTTCGCCAAACTCGGTCTTCGCTTCGCTACGGAGGTCGCCGGCTCGCTTCGCTCGCCACCTCCCCCCGTCGCTCCGCTCAACCTCGTCTGGCTCGCTCCTCTCAGGACCTCCCTTGAGCTTCTGGCTCCCGCACTTTTTATATACAATCTAGGGGTGTCAGCCACAAGACTAGGTGGAGTCGGGGTGCTCTGTGTCGGCTCTGTCTCTTATTTTGAACCTAACCAACTCAAGTTAGAGTGCCCTTGACTCGAATAAGAGTGCTAGCCCTGATGGTCACAGCTATTTTGAATTACATTAGAAATAAATCATATAGGTGCAAAACTAGGACAAAAATAAAACAAAATTTAGAAAGTATTTAACTTATATTTTGTATACATATTGCACAGCTTTTATCAGTTCGAAAAACTTATCCTTCTTACTGGCCTCCACAGATCTCCTCCATAAATACTCAACAATTGAGTCTGCAAAATTGCCCGGGTGGTTGTAATTATTCTTGTAGAAGAATCTTTTAACCACCCGCCATTGAGACTCAATTCGTTGAGTATGTGTCCCATCCTCGGCTATAAATGGACTGTCAGGGTCACTGTGGTTGACTTTTTTATGAATATATCCATGTTGGCTTAGGCAATCATAAGCCCTCCAGCAGTCAGTATGGATGGTTGTGCCCGGCTCTACATGTTTTTGAATTAGGGGAATTAGCACCTCTGCAGACCTAATGTTGTCCGGGCACACCTCCAACCGCAAGTCCTCTGAACCATCTTCTATGAGGCCAAGGACCCAATGTCCCTCAATGTGTCTCCCTGAAAAAAATTAAAAAACAGTTATTAAATTGAAAATACAAGTATAAAATAATGAAATTGATTAATGCCTTATATAAATACCTTTATTAAATTTCCTCTTCCCAAATTTGCTTTCGTCTACTTGCACAATTTTTCCAGGGCCTCCTATTTTGCCCCGGACTTCTTGTTTCTCCAGTTGGTAAATTACCACAACTTCCCGGCAGTAGTTATACCAATCGCTTATGGTTGGCCGGGACAAACAATGTTCTTCTCTAAATATATCTTCGTGTATTACCATGTCATGCGAGTAGTTGTATGCAAAACAGTACATTAAATAATAAATGTGTCCCAATTTTAGTTTTACGTTCTCAAACCATGTTCCTTGGGCTCTAGATACTCTAGTTTTATTATGACAGGAACCCTTGCTGCACACAAATGTGCCCATAGTTTTGTCGTTCTTGAAAACAAGTTTCATGGGATTTTTGTGTATTCTACACTTCTTAGTTTTCAAGATTAAGCCTTGCTCTTCGGCAAAAACCAGTCCTTGTTCATGTGTACTTAACATACGCGCCAGCTTTACAATATTCCACGTTTGTAAAACTTCACCCACGTATTTCCGCCTTTTAAATGCGGGTTCTTCTTCAAAATCATCTAAAATGAAAAACAAGCATTTGATTAACATATTTTGTGGTTTATCAAGCGAAATAATTTAGATTACAATAAATGAATAGTTAACTCACCTCTACTGGTAGAAGCTACTGGTACTGCATCTTCACGGCTTGTGGAAGCCGTTGGTTCATCTGCTGATGGAATATTAGCCATGTCGCTAGGCAGATCAATCGTGCAGAAATCGGAGTCCAGTAAGCAGGCAAAAGTCGTGGTTCAAGCAGAAATCGGAGTCCAGAAAGCAGGCAAGAGTCGTGGTTCAACAGAAATCGGAGTCCAGAAAGCAGGCAAAAGTCGTAGTTGAAGAAGAAATCGGAGTCCAGAGAGCAGGCAAAAGTCGTCGAAAAATTAACACAAAATACCACGCCAAAACAATGAAAAACACGGAGAGCGAACAGAGCACATTCACGTAACTCGAAGAGGAACGGAATGCGCGGCGCGGGCGGCGTAGTCGATCGTCTATGGAAAATAAAATGGCGGTCATACGTTCCATTCTTTAAAAAAAGTATTTGCAACAGAAGCTAATTTAATAAAATCGATGTCAAGTATTATAAACTATGTAATTAAGTATTGTAAATTAAATTAGCAATAAAATAATAGTTCAAATAATTAAAATATTTATTTTAATACCATTTTCATTGCACCAAGTCGTTTCGTTACACGCATTTATAGAGAATCGTCGAATCAAAAATCTGAAATTGAAATTAGTTTTTCTAGAAAACTAGACATTTCCTCGCTCTAAAATTGATACCAAAGCGTAGAGAAAATTATTATCTATAAGATCCAACTCTTAAAATCACCAAATTCGTGTTGGGCTATTCTAATGCCAACCCTTGGCAAATGCTAAAATAAAATTTAAAAATAAAATGCAACAAACGATTTTGAAAACTGATGTATAAAACTGAATGTTGATTTTACTAATAATGACGCAGGAACTTATTTATTTGTCAACTATCTGGTGCCCGTGACTATATCTGTGCAGGATTAGTACTTCGAGTAGCTTATTATCCGCTCACGCGGCCTTGGGACTTTAAAATCCCAACAAAAATATCACCTTAACTGGCCATGGGACTTTAAGATCCCAGCGACAAACAACGGAAATGTGTCAAGTAATCGCTGGCTGCGTGAGTTATCTTCTCCAAGGCCGTATCTATCTTTATAACGAAATTTCATAAAATATGAACACGGTTAAACGCAATTGATAAACTAGTATTACCTATAAGGGTAAATTTAAATACTTAGTATATCAATCAGTAAACACTAATAATAAAATACAGGACTTAAGTATGGAAAAAACTGTCATTACATGTCATTCACCCTTGACAGTATTTATGTTACATTTCATCACCCTTGACGAGCACGTCTAGTGTCAACTGAACTGTCAAAAGCATGTTATAATTTTGACAGTTCGATAACTGTCAAAATGATATCATACTTTTGACGCTATCAGAAACTGACACAATCTTTGACAGAACTGTCATCATTACGATCTTAACGTAGGCGGAGATCTTATTATTTTTTCTTTTAATCCTTTTAAACCTTTTTAACCCGCGTGGTTATGGATGATGATGATGATGATAAAAAGTATCCTATGTGTTAACCCAGCGCCTCATCTGCCTCCATACCAAAATCATCAAAATTGCCCCCGCCGTTTGAGCGTAAAAGAGTAACAAAGATCCACACATCCATACATCCATACTCACAAACATTCCCGTTTTTAATATTATAGCGTTCTGTTGGCAGAAGAAACCAATGATATATTAAAAAAACAAGCTGATCTGGTGATAGAAAATCACAGAATTAAATTGAATTCGCCCTTTTTGGCGAAAGTTTCTAAAACATTACTTATATAATGCATACTTATACATGAAGGGCTCAACTGGCAAATCAGCATGGCCTGCAATGGCATACTGCAGCCAGCATTGGGCGGCAACGTTGGGCCATTTTTTTAGTTTGTATAAAGAACTTTTTTAATCTTAATTTTTTAATGTAAATAAAAGTTTTGCACATTTACTAAATTAGTTGATTGAGGCTTTACAGTGCGGAAATCTTCCCGCATAAAATGCTATAATATAATATAAATATTCACTATACTTATAGAGAAAAGAGAAAAAAGGTCTTAAAGGTTGCCCTTTGACCTTAGAAAAATATTTCAACAAAGTATGTTCCGTTAGTAGCCTTACCTACTTCATGTAAAAATATCAAATAGGCAACAATTTTATCTGTAATATCCAACAAAAGAGGCCTGGGACACATACCATGGGTTGAGAGCTTAGTTTGGGAACCAGGGGCTCCATTATAATCTTATTCTTGTGAACGCTGTGTTTATATTATATTACGCTATAAAATTTACAGAAAAAAGATACTCGATCATAGTTTCTAATCAGCCCATTTTGTTTCCACTGCTGGAACTCGAGCCTTCTTCTCAGAGAGAGGAGTTGCGGCATAACCCGCGGGCCCAGTGCGGCTTGGTGGATAGGTTCGTGGCCAACCCATGACGAATTTTTCAGCCCGCATGATGGCCTTCGACATAGCCTAACGACTATTGTCCTAAGACAAACAACCGAGACCGACGGCTTAACATGCTCTCCGAAGCACTGAAGCGCTCAGTTGAATAATACCACTAGCAGTCACCCATCCAAGTCCTAATCGCAGTATGCGTTACTTAACTTTTAAATCGGTTAAGATCGCCAAGTCAAGCTCCGCTACGAGCGCTACGATCATAGTTGATGCTCTTAAATTGATGGAGGGAACTTAATAGTATAAAAAAAGAATAGCGTTGTAACGGAATTCCCACCGAATATACACTAGGCCGCAAAGAAAAGGGGTTGGTTGTAAAAAATGCGATAAAACATGTCAAACCGTATAACAGCTCTATTAACAGATTATTGGCAATGCAACATACTAAAACGTCGATTTTTTTTTGCATATTTGATACTGTAGCCTATTTATCGAAATCATATGCTATAACGAGCATATTTAAAAGGATAAGGCTGTATGTATTATAAATAAGGTAAATAAGGTTGTATTTAGTCCTATTATTATAAATTTTAGTTTTCATTTTAAAAGGAAACTCAAATATATCGGAATACGTTGCATTTTTCTTCCGACTTCCAGAAAAAGGAGGAGGTACTCAATTTGACTGTTTTTTTATGTTTGTTACCTCATAACTTTCGACTGGGTGAACCGATCCTCAAAGTTCTTTTTTGTTTGAAAGCTAGTTCTTCCCGTGTGGTCCATTTAAATTTCATCAAATTCAGTATACTCGTAGTAGTTTTTGAGATACACTCCAATAACTGAATAGAATGGAAGTCGGTATGAAATTTTTCAAATTGTACGCGGATAAAGGCTTTTTTGCGGTAAAAAATACATGTGACAAGAGGCCGTAGTACAAACAATTTGCGAAAACGTATTCGTATCGTAAACGTGAACGCGTCACGCTTCTGCGTACAAACTATGAGTTTCTGCATCCTAATTGCCCTAGGTAAATCATAGCTCGTATTAGTTTACGTAAATGACACGTTACTTTACACTTATATACGCAATTAGCTAGTGCTAGGCTCAAAGTACGTTACAAAGCGATGTGTATATTGTACACGAAGTATAATTAAGATAATTATTCCGTATTGTACAGAAATATATACTTGAGTTCTTCAAGTCTAATGGTTCTTAACCTTTTTGTGAGGAACCATTTAACGATATTTCTGTCTTGCCGTGGACACTAAATGTTTGCAAGTATATACCTAAAATTGTTCTATATACAGGGTGTTTGGTAGAGGGACCGACAAACCAAATGAGCGTGTTCGGGGTCCCACTTGAAGAATACAAGTTGGGCAAAAAAATCTCCGACCCCCAAATTGTTTTTTTCCTTTTTTTCTAAAAAAGCAACTAGCAAAGTGGGTTTTTTTTTATCACTGTGAAAGTTGAACTATGAGGTAATTTTTTTTTCATATTTTCACTCCATGAGCTCTAAATCAGTTAGCTCTGTTTTGTATCCAATTTTGCTTTGCGTGGCCTGAAGGTGTATTAGAGACCAAATTCAACTAAAAACATCCGATCTAAAACAGATTTTACAAATGTTATGGTGGTAAATAGGCACAATTTCGGAGAAAAAGGAAAAATTCACAAAAAAAGTTAAAAAAAATTGGGGGCTAGGGAATCTTTTTTGGCCAACTTGTATTCTCCAAATGGGCCCCCGAACACGCTCATTTGGTTTCTCGGACACTCTACCAAACACCCTATATAAATAAAAGTTCAAACTTATTTTTAATCCAACAGTATTTTAATACTTGATGAAAATATAATTAATTTAAAATATGTATTAGAGATAAAAAGGTATTCAAATTATATTTTTGTGACTGCATACTCTTTGCTAGCTACTGAATCCTTGTTTCAGTTCACAGTATCAGTATATTTTGAAGATACTTTAATTGTGAAACTGATTGCCATTTGGCTTCAAGTATCTTCAAGATTAGTTCCAGTTTCAAAATGTAGGTACCTTGTCTTTCTAATTAACCGATTCTCCTTTCACGCGCAAGGTTCGAATCATACGAGGTAAAGTAGTCCGACTTACAACGCGGTAGGCTTTTTTATATGCAAGAGAGAATGTTTGTCGGTGCCAGTGCCAGATATTCTGCCATGAAGAAATACTTCGCATTACTGTTTGATGTGATGGACACTGTTGCATATGAAATTTATAGGTGAAAGCAATTTGAAAACCATTGTCTCCGAGTGACGAGCACAGTGCAAAACCACGCAAAACTTTCAGATCTCGTTCTAGTTGGCACTGTTCTGGTTTGCACTGTTCTCGACACCTGCAGTGTTTATCATAAGGCACAGTACATTTAGTCACTTATAGTTTAAATTAAAGATATAAAAATGCCTGTCGTCGAATGAGTTCGCCAACCGAGTAGCGTTATGCAGGCCGATGCAAACGTCGAATGAACTCTCCCTAAAATGACGTTGATACTTGAACTGGCTGTTACGTCTGCACCTCGGCCAAAAATGCAATATTTAAAATAAAAATAAAATTTTGCGTTTTAGAAGTAACTTGAAAATGGCTGAACTATTTGGTTATACATTTTACATGTTCATAATAGACCGACTAAGATTTATCGGAGACTTTTTTTAAATTGTACCATTTAATAAAAATACATTTGAAAAAACTGAAAACGCTTTTTGTCTGTGGAATAAGACAACGTATTTTAGTTAGCTACTTTATAATAATAAATTATATAGTAAGTATTAAAAAAATTATACCATCATCATAATCTCAGCCGTAGGACGTTCACTGCTGAACATATGCCTCCACCATAATTTTCCAAAAAGGCCGGTTGGAAGCGGCCTGCATCCAACGTCGTCCTGCTACCTTTGTCAGATCGTCAGTCCACCTTATTGGTGGACGACCTACGCTGCGCTTGCCGGTCCGTGGTCTCCACTCCAGAACCCTCCGGCCCCGTCGGCCATCTGTTCTGCGAGCTATGTGAACTACCCACTGCCACTTTGATTGCCTTATCTTCTAGGCTATGTCGGTGACTTTCGTTCTTCTACGAATCTCCTCATTGCTATATTATATACCTTTTACTTTTAATAACTTGCAGGCGATTTTCCCATCAAAGTGAGGAGTCACTTTCAGCCAATATTAAAAGAAAAACGAAAACCACACATCGCAATGTCGTATTTTTTACCAGATTAAACAAAAAATATATTAAGAACTTACTTTTGCAATAATTCATTATATCTATCTAGATATACCAACCTATCTAGGTATAAAAACATGCGTCACACATAATTTAACGTCAACAACAAATCAATTAGGTATACAATAGTGATAATCCAGATAATCCTGATGTATTAACTGATTTAGCATAACCTTCGACCATTTCTATTTAATACTATCATACAAAATGGTCACAACAATGAGCTAGCGGCCCAAGAGTTTAGAGAGTGAGAGATAAGAGCCCAACAATGATCATAATACTTTAAACTATTGAATTTGGTGATAAGTACTTGATATTACAGATATGGGTCCGAACCACATCATACATAGTTTTATGTTATTAGTAGGAGTCGGTACAAGCCCGAGGCCCTTTGCCCATAACAGATGCATTTCGTAACAAGCGCTGTTAAGTCATGAGACTTAATAGCTTAATAGACTTACCACTCATGTGCCTGTAATTTTACGGAACCTATACCCATCAAGTTAGAAAACAGTAGTTCAAACATTACTGTGTCGCGGTAAAAAAATAAATATGGTAGCAGTCACAGATCACCGGTAATCTGTGGGAGCAGTACCTACTTCTCCATTACACTCTCACTCATTCACATAAAGTTATCTGCTACATACCAATAGAAACCACCATATAGAAAACCAAGGTTTTCAACCAATTTGTGCTTCCAGTAATGACTTATGGCACTGAGACGTGGTCTCTTACTTTGGGCTTCATTAACAAACTTAAAGCTGCTCAACGAGCAAAAGAAAGGGTTATGCTTGGGATCCAGAATGAGGAGATACGTAGGAGAACAAAGGTCACCGACATAGCTCTCAAAATTAGCAAGTTGAAGTGGCAATGGGCAGGCCACATCTCTCGCAGAACTGACCACGCACCGGAAGACGAAGTGTAGGCTGGCCTCTCGCTAGGTGACTGAAGACGTCGTCAAAATCGCGGGGAAATGCTAGTAGTTGTTTGTTTTACACCAATGGACAAGGCAGTCAAGATCTTTTGGAAGTAAAATAACATCCGCTCTAGATTCAACGTTTCTTAAAAATTTAAGGTCGTCAGCGTACAGAAATGGGGAGGAATTTTTAAAATAGGAGGTAATGTCTTTTATAAATATGTGGATAGTATTTTGTAAAATTCAGATGAAAAACCACCTAAGACTACTTGAAATTTTCGATTATTTAGGTATGACCGTAACCATCTTAGCATAGGGTCTCCTAATCCGTAAGTTGAAAGTTGATTAATTAAAATAGTATTGGAGACCCGATCGAAAGGTTTGCTGAAGTCGGTATAAATGACATCCACCTGCTTATGAGCATCCACTGCCTGAAACAAATTTTCTGTAAAGCAGGTAAGGTTTGTGCATGTTGACCGTCCTTTAATGAAGCCATGTTGGTAGTGTGTAAGTAATTGATTGAAATGAGCTTGTAAAATGGGACAAACTAATGATTAAATTTTTTTAGCAAAAGCAGAAGGAATAGAAATTGGTCTATAATTAGAAACTAGTTTGTCATCTTCACTTTTTGGTATAGGGACAACTTTAGCCCGCTTCCATTCATGAAAGATCCCGCTATGTAAGTGACTTATTGAAAATATAGTGTAATGGACATACTAATTTTGAAGCACATTTTGATATAAGAATGGCGGGATACTGTAAGGCCTTGCCTTTTGCCTGCTTTGCCCTACCTTTGTTACTATCTAAACATTTTAGTTTCTTCAGTATCTGTGTGCGATCTATACACAACTTGGGAGAGGTATATACTAAGTGGACTGTAGAGGTGAGTACTGAGTTTAGGTGAGGAACTGATCTTCGATCCCTGCAAGCTTCAGAGTGCAATATGGAGACTCCACCAACCTTTTATCCACGCCCGCCGAGGGCAGCAGCATCCGTCGCAGACCAGGCACAGCCAGCCAGCACAGTCGGTATCACGGTGATCCACTATTGTCTCCTTAGTTTACAGCACTTCTACACCATTCCTTACTTCACTAGGTAGATGAAAAAGGTTCCAAATGACACAGCACAAAAGGATTGATCCCGGCAGGTTAGAGTGCAACGTGCACTCGGCTCGGGTCGCAATGACAGAGTGAAAACCACCGTTCGACGGTAGTAGATTGTAAGAATTGATGGAGTTTTTCCAACAACCCTCTTTAGCTTACAAAGATCGAACATACCCCCCACCGAATTCATCATGAATGAATTCCCTACATAAATGTGAATGTAGTGATGGAAAGGGATATACAATCCTTAGGTGTATACAATTTGATTAAAATATAATAAAGTTTCGAGACTTATTATTAGCG
Source organism: Selenia dentaria (assembly GCA_917880725.1). Lineage (NCBI taxonomy): Eukaryota > Metazoa > Arthropoda > Insecta > Lepidoptera > Geometridae > Selenia > Selenia dentaria. The sequence goes on from OU862890.1 coordinate 22,087,083, forward strand.
AAGTGTACCTATATCTAAGTGTTTAGTGTATTGATAGTAAATATACTAACTAACATTGAGGTAAAATTAAACAACTTAAATTATTTATATTATAATAAAGAGGTACCTAATAATTATATATGAGCTAATTAATTTGCATATGGTAGTGGGCAAATTTTGTTAACTGGTCTTTTAATGAGACCGTGTTTTGTTCTCAGAGTGACAACACGAACTATTTTGTCAACGCCAGCGTGGGTCAATTCAATCCTACCGAGTGGCCACTGTAAGGGTCGAGTTAAATTAGATTTAAGTAAAACTAAATCACCAACTTTTAAATTGGGTGGCGAAGAAAACCATTTCGCTCTCTGCTGGAGAGTGTGAAGGTAATCATTTGACCAGCGCCTCCAAAATGATTGTGAGACCTTCTGATTTAATTGCCAACGTGACAATCTATTCTGAGGAACTTCTTCAAACTCATATTCCGGTACAGCCACTAGGCTTTGACCTATCAAGAAATGACCTGCGGTTAGCACATCAAACTCGTTAGGATTATCCGACAACGGACATAAAGGCCGCGAGTTTAAAACTGCTTCAACTCTGCAGAATATTGTTGACAACTCCTCAAATGTAAGAGACCTCTCTCCTGTTGAGTGGAGAAGTAACCTTTTGGCCTGTTTTATGCCTGCCTCCCAAAGACCACCCATCGCCGCAGAATTTGGTGCATTTGTCCGCCATCCTACTTGACGTGTTGTCAATCCACTAAGCATATCTTCTTGATTCTTCTTATTATTTATGAAGTTCGAAACTTCCTTGAGGTGCTTAGCTGCTGCGATGAAATTTGTGCCACAGTCAGAATATAAACACGAACAGAGTCCGCGGCGAGCTACAAATCGATCGAAGGCAGCTAAGAAACAATCACATGACAAATCGGTCAGTACTTCACAATGTACTGCCTTTGTTGAAAAACAAATAAATAAGCATAGGTATGCCTTGTATACCTTTGCATTCCGACGTGTACTTCCTTAACGAAGAATGGGCCGCCCAGGTCACAACCAACGTGGTTGAACACCTGTGCAGGCTTGAGTCTAGGTGCGGGTAACGTACCCATTTGAGGTTGTACCACAGTTGGGTTACACTTGAAACATATTTTACATTTCGATAACACAGATCGAATAATACTACGAGCGCCTACTAGCCAATAATTTTTGCACAATATCCCTTGTAACGTACGAGGGCCTACGTGTAGGTACATTTCATGAAAATACTTTATCAATATTTTGCTTGTATGACATTTTGGAAGCAACACCGGGTGCTTCGCATTGTATGGAAGGTCACATTGTGAAATCCGACCCCCCACCCTGAGGAGTTCATGTTCTACGAAGGGTGACAACTTTCGTAGGGACGCTACATATTTACCCTTTTTCAAAGAGGATATTTCTGAATTAAAATGATTCACTTGAAGAACACGAACAATAGTGTTGTGAGCCCGTTTTAGCTCGGAAGTGTCCAGCGGTCCTATGGACCGATCCAAAGATTTATGTTTCAGGTTATTAACGAACCGATGACACCACGAGATTACACGCTGTAATCTGTTAAAAGAAGAAAATCTTTAAAAAGTTTCTTCGAGATCATTACAGAAGACATTTCTGTCTTCACACGAATTAAATGCAAACGTTGCACTATTTGATTTAAGCTCGGGAACCTTAAATTCCCTTTTAACATAAAATGGCTCAATAGGCCAATTATGTCGTTCATCATACAACCACTCGGGACCGTTCATCCACTCCATGGCCACCTCCACGAAGCGAGCAGGTAATGCGCCACGAGAACAGATGTCTGAACTGTTATTTTCGCCTCTTACGAAAAACCAACAGTTTGGTTGAACCACAGCGGTTATCTGGCTAACACGGTTAGCTACAAAAGTTTTCAACATGTAAGGTTGAGTTTGGATCCATGCCAATACATTTTTTGAGTCGCTGAGGGCAACTATAGAAAACTTTAAATTATTTAAGTTTTGTACGACAAAACTAACAAGCCTTGTTAGCAGCACGGCTGCTTCAAGTTCTAGTCTAGGTATTGACAGGAGAGGATTTAGCGGTGCGACCTTTGACTTGCTAGCCAACAACCTGACCTTAACCTTGCCTTCATTATTAACACTTCTTAAGTAAATATTTGTTGCGAAACCACGTGATGACGCATCGCAGAATGCAATTAAGGTAACTTCACAATGGTTAGGTATTAATACGTGACGCTCGAAGCGCAAATCAGATAACAACGGTAAATCGGAAATAAATCGATTCCACTGAGAGCATGGCTCCGGTGGCAATTGATCATCCCAACCAATTCCTAATTTCCAAAGATCTTGCATGATACACTTCGCGACAAAAGTGCAAGGAGATATAAAACCTACTGGATCAAATATACTCGCGAGAAGTTTTAAAACTGATCGTTTGGTTTGTTTGGTATCAGTCAGTCTATAATTGAAGGCAAAACCATCATACGTAGGTAGCCAAGTCTACCCTAAAACCTTTAGAGACGATGTTAATGTATCGTCTTGAAAGTCGATAACCGAAACATGATCTGACTGCATCCTAGTCAGCAGTTCAGGATAGTTACTCGCCCACTTCCTCAATTCGAACCCACCACTTGCAAGAAGCGATGTCAAATCATCTTGCAACTTGCAAGCTTGTTCCTTTGATGTACATGACCAAAAAAGGTCATCAACATAGAAGCCGTCCTTGAGAACCATTGCTGCCTTAGAGCGTGGCTGTGCAGCGTGGGACAACTCATCATCGGCCAGCTGATGCAGCGTGCGAACAGCAATGTGCGGTGCACTACGGAGTCCGTAAGTATTCGTTTTTAATTCATAAACTCGCACGGGTTCCGTCGGAGATTCACGCCACAGAATATGCTGGTACTTCCTATCAGCAGGATCGATTAAAACCGCCCGGTACATTTTCGATACGTCAGCAGTAAAACACACGTCATACAAGCGGAAGTTAATAATAATTTTAAGTAACTCCTGATGTAATTTTCTGCCTGTCAAAAGAGCTTCATTGAGTGGAATTCCATTTCCAATCGGCCTGGCCGAGCCATCGAAGACTACTCGCAAAGGCGTACTCGTAGAAGACGGACGTAACACGCAGTGATGCGGAATAATATAACCAGAGGGTTCCGTACCTTGGTACAACTCTATATGCCCGAGTGACTCGTATTCTCTCATAAATTCAACATAGGCCCTATGTAGATCCGGCGATCGAGCTAGGCGGCGCTCGACCTGATTAAGTCGCTTCAATGCTACATCAAAAGAATCACCGAGAGGTGCGTGGTCAGGGTTCATTAAGATCGGAGAAACGTATCGACCGGTTTCATCCAGATAATGTTTTTCTAAATATATTTTTTCCGCTAATTTATCTAACGGATTTACTGAAACTTCGCACGGCAAAGCTTCCATCTCCCAAAACCGTTTGAGAGTATTATCTAAGGAGGTATTTTCGATAGTGTACGACACTAACGTTGTTGCACACGGTACAACTTCGAGGTTGCTAGGGGAATTTATCCCTAGTCTTCCGGCTATCACGTAACCAAACACACTACTTAAGGCTAGTGGTACATCACTATTTATTATAAACTTCTTCCCGTCGTAAATATACGGAAACAAATACCCGGATACAATAATATCAATCGGAGACTTCGCATAAAAACACGGGTCGGCTAACTGTAACCCTTTATATTCATTAACCACCTTATCAGGAATAGGCACGGTGGGTAACTCAGAGGTAATCTTAGGTAATATCACAGCATCGATATTAAAGGTAGGCGTCGAGCAATGACGCGGCCGTATGGTACACGAAACCATCCCGTAATTTTTTACATATTCGCCACCGAGCCCGTGAACATTAAACGGACATTTATTTGCAGATAGTCCCAGCCTTTGATAGCAATCAATCGACATGAAACATGATTGAGCGCCCGAGTCGATAAGAATCCTACATGCTTGATAGTTGTTAAACGCATCTAAAACGTAAACAACGGCAGTTCCTAAAATCACTGAATAGCTAGATGTATGCGATGACGTCACGTGACAAGTGTTGATAACAGCTGGCGTGTCCATTGTGCACGGCACAGGCGCAGGCGCAGCTGGAATGTCACGCGGTACCGCTTTATTAATACTCGTATCATAGACGGGTACTTCGCGTTCGCGGTGCAATAAAACATGATGAGGTAGTTTACAGATAAGGCATTTAAAGTTACTCTTACATGACTTCGCTATGTGATTCTGTTTTAGGCAGTTGTGGCACAACTTTAAATCATTAGCACGGCTAATGCGTTGGCCGATTGACAATTTACGAAATTGCTCACAACGAAAAATCATATGATTCTCTCCACAATGTAAACACATAACTTTGGAACATGTCGAAGAGATATGCGAATAATTTCGTACATTATTTTGCCTACTGTCGCCTTGTTGACGTTTGTTTGGTTGCACCTTCGAAGCAGAATATGATGCACAATGATCAAGAACTTTTATCTGATTGTGAACAAATAACATGAGTTCATTAAATGTAGGTACAGAATTTTGATTCAGTTTTTGTTCGAAACTTTTCCGTGTTTGTGGGTCTAACGCCCTGAGCGCAATATGACACATTACGTAACTATTTAATTCTTCAATATTAAGCGCTTGAATTGCCTTATATGAATGCTCAAAGTTTTCAATAAACATATTAAGGTGAGTAGAAGACTCCTTCTGCAGCGGTGAAAAGTTCAACATTTTATCTAAATACCTACCTACCAACAGGCGGTTATCTTGATATCTATCAATTAAACTTTGCCAGACTAGATCGTAGTTGTTGGCAGAAATCGGAAGGCTTTTACGATGTTCAATGCGGAACCTTTTGTGCATGATAATAGGTAATGGAATTTATCTATTTTTGGAATATGTTTTTGATTATGAACCAAAGAACAGAATGTCTCATAGAAAGTATTGAAATGTTCAATATTTGAGTCAAAGGTAAACAGCTCGATTTTTGGCAGCCTCGGTCTAGATCTCTCTACAGATTGAGAACACTCTTCGCTCTTAATACTTTCCAGTTTAGGGCTAATTTTGGACGCACATAATTTAACTCGGAAATATAAGTCATCAAAACTTTTCAATTCATGACTTCTGAGTACCGACTTTGGATCCTTTTCAAGTTCCTTTTCGAATATATCAAATATTAACCTTTCAAATGAACTACGTAAATTGCTAATTTCAGATACATGCATTAGAAATAATTGTTCTGTATCTAGGCTTGATAAAACATGGGACATATTATCATAAACAGTCTGCATTTGTTGAAACATACGCTGCTTACGATGAATTAACACGGTTAAGTCGTTAGACATCTCAACTTCTACGTCCTTTGACTTGGACGGCGGCGCCATTTTATGAAGTAACACACGTGGCGATTAACAATATAAAATATGAATATTCTCGCTTATGTACTTAAAAATGATGCAAATTAATCACACTATACTGAGATAAATACTTAAAAGAAGAATGTGTATGTATTGTGTAAATATATATAAGTACTAGCGCAGATTAGCTTAGGTTATCTAATAAGACGTGTACCTACATAACGTGTAATGACTTGGGGTTATTAACAATTATGTGGAGATATTTAGGGGTAATTGGCACGGCCAATATAGATTTAGGTATGTTAAGAACGTCTTAACTTTGTAGTTACGTCGCAGCGATAATTACACAAGAGGTGCCTGACACGGTCAGAGAAAATATAGGTAGATACAGAACGTCTGCACTATCTATGCCTACGAATTACTAATTCGTAGGAGAGGTGACTTATCACTAAAGTGATGATTACAATCCGGCTCGAAGGACCAAAAAAATTGTGCGATCTATACACAACTTGGGAGAGGTATATACTAAGTGGACTGTAGAGGTGAGTACTGAGTTTAGGTGAGGAACTGATCTTCGATCCCTGCAAGCTTCAGAGTGCAATATGGAGACTCCACCAACCTTTTATCCACGCCCGCCGAGGGCAGCAGCATCCGTCGCAGACCAGGCACAGTCGGTATCACGGTGATCCACTATTGTCTCCTTAGTTTACAGCACTTCTACACCATTCCTTACTTCACTAGGTAGATGAAAAAGGTTCCAAATGACACAGCACAAAAGGATTGATCCCGGCAGGTTAGAGTGCAACGTGCACTCGGCTCGGGTCGCAATGACAGAGTGACAACCACCGTTCGACGGTAGTAGATTGTAAGAATTGATGGAGTTTTTCCAACAACCCTCTTTAGCTTACAAAGATCGAACAATCTGTTTTGAGTCGATTTGTAAATTTTGTAAAGTTGGCAAAGGGATTCTGCTTCAGGTCTAATATTATTAGTGTTCCTTTGATAAGCTTTACTCGACATGCAATAGACTGAAAAAAAAATATTTTGCATACATATTACACATTTCCATGCCGTTGGAAGTACTACTTTCACCGTTATATATAGAAGATGGATATAAGTTTATACCTTGTCTTTTTGATTTAATATATGACCAAAATCCTTTAATATTTTTCCCAATCATATCTTCCACATGTTCAATGTATGATTTATGGCAATTAGCTAATAACTTCTCACAAAGATTACTTACAGTTTTTAGTCTTATTCTATCTAAAGGGTTATTAAATTTTTTAAACGGATTCTTGTTTAAACGACTTGATAAGTTCTTTACTAAACCAGATCGGATATCGGCTACTATTAATTTGTTTTCGAAGAGGCACATCACATACAAAGTAATGGCCGAGTTAATAATGTCATTAAATATACCTAACATTTCATTTACGTCCTTGCAATCAGAGAAAAGTTCCAAGACTGATGTTTAAGGTGCTCATTTATTGAATCATAATCCGCTTTTCTGAGATTTGGAATTAAGTTATTGACCTTATTTTGTAAGCTGTCGATGTTTGATTTTGGTTTCAAAGTAATAAGAATAGGAGTATGCAATGGATCAATATTAATTACGGCATCAGTTGAGGCTGCAACGCTACACAGTGAAATTTTGGAGATAACTAGGTCTAAAATTTTACTCCGATTGTTGACTACATTATTACGAGTAAACTGTAAAAGAGTTTACTCGTAATTTTAAAGTTTAGTCATGAAGGTTCATATAATCAATAAGAGTGTGCTCATCTTGCGTAAGTTTTATATTAAACAATGGGGAATTCATAACATTCCAATTTAAACCACCTAAGTTGAAATCTCCAACTATGCACAACGGAAAATTGCTTATATCAGTTATTCTATTACAGTTTCTTATAAAGTGTTCTAGCATTTGCTTTCGTACAGGTGGTGGTAGGTATACTCAACACAACGCAATTTTTGGTAGCCTTTTTTTGTTAGTAACTTTAACGTAACCTATAGATCCTCACAACTGCTATCCCAACTTTTCATTCTAATAGATTTAAGTGTTTCTAAGACAGCTATTAGAACACCTCCGCCATTCTTGTCATTATGAAAACCAGTAGTTCCTCTATCTCGCCTATAAATAGTATATCTGTTGTCTATCTATCTATCTATCTATTTATCATCTGTGTAGGCCACCGTAGTAGCGGAAAATTAGGTGGACTTGCCCGACTCGTCATTTGATACCATAACAAAATAGAGCGCATTGCTACACAAAACTGATAATTACCTCCGGGTAGAGATACAATATGCCGTATTCCTGGTATCTTAAGAACTAAGATATTATCAATATTTATGTTGATGCTTGAGTAACCTTTAGATCCAATTAATTATACTTTATCTTGAATAGTTATCTAATAAAACATTTAAGACGACGTAATTCTACGCGGGGGTGCAATAATCATATTACACATAATGCTATCATAGACTATCGTAATATTAGATTGAGAGGATTAAGCAATCTCTTAAGTCCGGAAATCATATTGAATCGCGACCGAAACAAAAGAGTCCAGGATACCTACCAGCGTCAAATAAATAGCAAACGGTTAGTTTTTATGACAATAAAATTGATAAAGTCATCTTAAAATTAATCGCATTTATATCGTAGCTTGACTATCATGACGTCCAATATACTTACTCTACCGTTTCTAAACTGCTTGACGACCGAACAAATGAATAAATTGGATTCTTAGAGCTATCTAATGTTGAAAAGACTATGCCTGCATACGTTCATCTCGTTTACACATCAGTAGGTATACGTGCGTACGAAAGCTTTACCGTTTTGTATTATGTGACCTTTTATCATACGATTAGATGAGTAAAATCTTTAACGGTTTTTGGTTAGTATTATTGTCCATATTAAGAGTTTAAAATATGATTATTGTGCTAGAATAATAAAGTATAGAGATGTCATGTGGAACAATTTGTTAATTAAAAATATTTAGTAATAAAAAAACGGGTGAGACTTAAAGGTTCGATATCGACAACGTGTAAGTCCCGTGTTAATACCGTTTTTTATTACTCGTAGCGACTCCGACATCTGACCCCCAAACATCGCTGCAGGTTGATAACCGTAGATTCCTTCGGTCGAGGTCCGACTAAGCCTATTACATCAGCACCTCATTTACCTGCAGCACCAGTACCCGTCCGTCACCGGAGCACTTTCGCCCAGGTGGGACCTGCATGTGTGCCGGTTACTGATTCCACTGCGATTCCTGCCAGTACCCCAACCGTAAAAGGATCGAAAAAAGTCGACAAGGAGGGCTTCACCCTTGTGGAGAAGAAGAAGCGTCGACCTAGACCAGTCCGAAACTTCTGCGGCACCGCTCCGGCTGCAGCGACGGCCATCCGTGCTGCAGAGCCTATATCAGCTATATACCTCTCCCGATTAGAGAAGAGCACGTCAGGAGACGAGATCGTGCGGTATATACGCGACAAATGTGACGAAGGAAGAATCCCGATTCAGGCCCTACCTGAGGTTAAGATAACGCGGTTGGAATCAAAACGCGAGACGTACCTACTTCAAGTCATATGTGTTCAGATTGCCAGCCAAGTTGAAAGAAACATTCCTGGCACCAGACTTTTGGCCTGAAGGGATTGTTTTCCGTCGGTATAGGGAGCCGAGACTGAATATGAATCCCTAACTGTACGATATAGTATTGTAATATTATTCAACCCTTTAAAATATATATGTTAGTCTGTAAGGTATGTGTTTTCGATATGGGCCGCTGGTATTTTTACAATGTGTAACTGTACTATTGCCTGAAATAAAGATTATTATTATTATTATTATTACAAAAATATAATAAACGAGAGTTAATAACATTATAGTTAAAGATAATATAAATACTAGGTACGTGCATTAGTAACATTATGTTGTTTTACTTGAAACACTCTTGTTAGGCTACTCAAATATGTCAAACATCTCAAACAGTGCTCTCCGCCAAGCAGAGTTTAGATGCCGGCCACAAGGAGAGCGTTGTTATATATTACAAACAAAGTGGGATAAGCTTTAAAATATTTGAGAAATATTTAATTATTAATTAATTTTATTTAATTATTTATTTACAATAGTAATATACACCTTTACAGTTTTATTAACCAAAGCGGTGCTACACTAAATATTACGAGTATTATGTACATTAGAAATAAAGATTTGGAAAATATAATATATTAAAGCGTATTATAATGAAATAAGAAAGAAGTTAACCTTTATTTCTTTAGACGTCAATTAATCGCTAGATTTAAAAAAAATTAGCTAGTAGTAGCAAATATGCATTGACTTATGATATTATGATGATAAAATGTTAAAAAGGACTAGTATAGTTAACAGCTCATGGTGACAATAATTTTATGACGGACCCGCTTAACCAATTTGTATGTATAAAATCAGTCATATATTATAAAATGTATTCGATTGAGATCCTTTACTATGTGTTTACATTACAACAGCTAAACTAATGTAACTTCAAATTTTACTTTTGTTATAATGTGTTATTATAGGGCAACACTTCGAGCTTGCCGTATAGTAACACATTATAGTGAGTAATAAAAATAAAAAAGTTACCATGAAGAATGTGAATATACTACAAAGTGATAATCCAGACGATCTTCAGAGTGCAGACAATGATTAAGAATTTGAAAATAACTCTGAAGTTCATGGTATTTACTATTTTAGTAACAAACATAAAATTCCAGCAGCCACATTAAAATATTTGTAAATGGAAAGGTAATAGAATTTGAAGTTGTCACTAAAGCTGATGTAAGTACTATTAGTTTGTCTGAGAAAAAAATAATTATTCCTTGATTTGGAAATAATTAAAAAGAAAAAACATTTTTACTAATTTTGACCAGTCAACTTCACCACCTCTAGGAGTAATTGAATACTTTAATATGAGCTATGAAAATGTATGTCAATAATCAAGTATTATTTATTGTGAAAAATGGACTTGCTAAAATTATAGGAAAGGATTGGCTTTCCTTACTACAATACCTAAGTTTGAACAACATGTTTGTGAAAATAAAACCTAGAGTTATTTTAGAGTAATTCCGTAAATACTTATAATACGTATAGTAAATTCATGCGATCAGGAGTATTACATCATATTAATTAATTAATAACCACCATTTGTAAAGATTTGTAGTCCTTTATAACATGATTGTTGCTACAGATTACAGATTCAAAAGAGCAAGCTCGCCGAGTTGCCCTATATGCCCTACACACTATGACACTCTCACCTACTTAAAAAGAAGTGGTTTAGAAGGCCCCGAGGCTGAAAGTACAGAATAGTTTTTATATATAATTTTATTTTTTATAAAATTAATATTTAACTATACATATATAACTTTAACTTTTATTATAAAAGCTTTAGTAATTGGTTCGAATGTCGTTTCTACTGCAAACCATTACCTATTTCTACTACATAGACCCCTGGTACCAGAATATAGATTTTCCATAAAAACCATTTGTGATTGTTTTTTCTATAATGTTTTAACATTCTTTTTCACCAATAATGAATGATTTATAGTTTTTTGTACTATTTATAGTTTGTTTTACAAGTTCATAGTCAAACTTATAACTTACTGGGGTTGGTCTTTATAGTGAGAAACGACAACGTTACTCTTTAGGGTTTCATAATCAAAGAAGTAAGCATAATGTTTTCATAATTATCATCTACCTAGCTACTCTGTAAAACCACATTTGAGAGTTAGATATTTTGAAATAATCATGTAAATAAATCTTCTTTTTAAAGTAACGAGTCTTAGACGCGGCAAAACAATACATTACCTTCCGGCGAATCTTTAGAAATTGGCTTCGGATCTCTAATATTGTAACTTTCTCCTTCTTTTTTATCATAATTTTCGATTTATAGAAATAAGTCGAAAGGGTTTGTGGATGCACACCAAAATCATTGCCTGACCAGTCTTAATAGTTCTGTTAGAAAATCACAATAAGGTTGCCTGTGCGTTAAAGCGGAAATATTATGCAGAGCACTGCGAGTAAGTAGCACGGTTGGTTTATTTGATCCCTAACCTGAGCGTTTTGTCCTGTTAAAATAATAGTTTAATAAACTTTACGCACATAACGTATACTTACATCATTTTGTAATACACAATATATATTTAAATTCTCGTTAGATTTATACATGAAACCATTACAATGGATCAAAGCGGCGGCGTCTGCAAGCTCTAGATCTTGCAGTCGCCGCTGCGCACTTACACTGAACTTGAGCATTCTTGAAACCATGAAAAAATGAAATGACTTATCTGATCCCTAACGTGAGTTTTGCCGGTAGCCAATTTTGTAACAACTGTGCAATACACTTCAATTCGACAAAACGGTGGCTGGTGCGAACATGATCAGTACTTCCGAATCAATTAAATATATTATAGATAATTCTGATGCAGCTTTAAAATCAACTTTCTACTAATACGAAACAAAATATTTTATACCATATCAATAAACATATTATTTGACACACATTTGATATATGTACCTACTTACTGAAGGTACGTAATGTATACTAATTACTTGCGAATAAGTAATCGTCACATTATCTTTTAGTTTCAGAACAAACTATCATCTATTTAGTATAACTGTGGCACAATTAACTCATAGATAGTTTGTACGACGAAATGTGGCGCGTTATATTAAACGTCAACATTGCCGATTGATTTTCTAAAATGATTCGTGCCTACTGAGCGAAAGACTAATTTCTCGTGTTCACAAGCCTGCTAGCATTCTATTATGAAAAATAACGTGGTTTATACACATTTTTATATGTAAAACAGGAATCTCACACGTAAATAAGTAAGATCTTTCTAACTATAGTTTCAACCAACAAAAAGTTTTAGTGCGAAGCACTCTTCTTGAAAAATACCACCGGATGTGCTTGACTAGACCACTATGGTTGACAAGACTGGAATAGACTTGTTCTAATAAAACAATGTATTTGTTATTGAAAAACTTAATTAAAAATATAACATTTGTAAAGTTTCGTAACGGATCTCCATAACTTTTAAAATAAATTTCATATAAATTATATTATCCCTTTATAAGATCCGTGTCAACTTTTGGCATTTAAATAAAATATTGGCAAAGTTCGACTCATGCGCCATTTGGTATGAGAATATTTCATTTTGAGAAGAAATTTGTCTGCCGTCAAGTTTAGTGACATGTTGACATCAAAACGGTTTTAATATAGTAACCGAACTGATCCGATCTCTTTGTTTGACTTTTAATTAAAGATTATTTTGAAATTGTTAAACGACAAATACTTTTTATCTTAATAAAACTAGAATATCTTTATAGAGTAAAAAAACGACGCATGACTAATTTACATATAATAGATAGTATAAGTTTCTTATTTCAAGTGGTACAAAAATATGTTTAAAGGACTCATACTTTCAGAACACAAAGTAACAAGCAGGTAATGCACCCGCGGCTTTACCAGATCGGGACTCAGACAGGACAGTAACTTAATGACAGAGTTTTTTTATTTGTGACTGTGACTTGATTCCGACTAAACTGTTTATATGGCAAATATTAATGTTTTAAATTAATTTGCACATTTTCATGCACGTTTTTATTTATCACGGATTATGACGTCACCAAACATAAATACTGAGGCTTGATGTGGTTTTGAATTGGAATATCTCATTTAATTATAATAGTGGCTATAACAAAGGAAAAAATACACAAAGTGTACCTTTTGAATTTCTCGGTTTAACTATTATACATATACTTCATATATTTCTTTTGTTTCGTGTGCCTTGGAGCTATTAGGACATTTAATACTTCATGCCTATTGAACACACTCTCACTGCCGTATATATAACCAAGTAAAAGTGTTTACTAAAGCAACGATTGTAGTTCTATTAGTATTTGCCTGAAGTAAGAACTATCAAAGGCTAGAATTCTTAGCCGAGTAATAGTTACCATTTCCTTTGCTTAAGCAATGAGAACACGTCAATTTTTCGTTTTTATGCAATAGTGAAGCTGTATAAAAATTACATTCGCACACAAGTCTGAACTGTGAAGGATCTACTAAAAATAAAGATACTGTAAAAATTAAAATACCATGACAACACCCTAGTACAAGTGTAATAAGATACATCCAATTTTGGTAGGGTTATGTCATGCATTTACTTTAGTAAATAACGTTCATTGCACGACTATAGAATAAGATTTTATGTAGAAGTATTCTATCGTCAAAGGCTTACTTCATTGAGAAATTACTTAGCGGCAAGTAATAACTTGTTTTTAAATACGGCTGTTAGACACACGTATATACGTATCCCAAACGACAGTACAACGCACTTATTTATAATGAAGCAGGTATACGGTAGTATACGCCGATTGCGTACACTTATTATGCACGCAATCGGACGTACTTATTTTATCGGCCACTAACGCTATCGAAAAGTCACGATGACAATGATGATTAGTAACCGTTTATTTTGATTTTACCACGATTCAGCTGACTCTGGATAATGTTCTTAGGTTCTTCATATTGTGACTGAAATATTTACAGAACTTAGAAATTTCTGACCTTGACGTGTCAGATAATTAAAAGTCAGATATTATACCCATTACACTAATAAGCAGTCTTTTTTTTTAATAATTGGTAGGCAAGCGTTTGAACATTTTGACCATGACCATCATTGTGTCAATCTAAATCTAAACTAATAATATTATAAAGAGGAAGATTTGTATTTTTGGTATTCTTGTATGTAACTTATGTCTTGTATGTAAATAAACTTAGCAACTACTAAACCGATTGCAAAAATTATTATGCAGTTAGAAAGCTATATTATCACTGAGTAACAAAGGCTATATAATATTTTCAAAAAAGTTATTCAAGTCAAAAAAGGTATCCGTATGAAAACTTTGATAATGTGACCCAAGGTGTGAAAAAATACCAAAAATATCACAATATCTACGTACGTACCTACGACAGAAACTATTGACAATATCTAAATACAAGTACGCAATACCATATGTCAAACTACGAGTATTACAGTTATGTCATAATAACTATTTTTCTAATAACGCCGCCCGGTACAAACTAAGGACACATTTTTTATACCTTTGTGTTCTATCCTAATCTACTCTAATAATAAAGAGGAAAGATTTGATCGTTTGTTTGTAACGGATAAACGAAAAAACTAGGAACTAAACTAAAAGGACACGATAACATTTGTGACTTTTTAGACAACATTTAGAACGACAAAACAAAGGTTTATACCAATTTACAGCTTATTATCTTTCATTCCGAGGTTGACCCCTTTTGTTCACCTAAAATGACTGGGCTAAATTACAGTCAAGGGTGATGAAATGTAATGACAGTTTTTCCATGGTGATTTTTTATATTTACATGTACGTAGGTACTGTATTTTATAATTAGTGTTAAATGATCGATTTACTGGATGACCTCTATATTTAACAAAGTATTTAAATTGACTCATATACGGTATACTATTATAGCAAATATGTTTGAGCATTTAAATATTTTATGACATTACATAACATGTTATTATCTAGATTTTAAATATATATACAAAAGAAAGTCGTGTTAGTTACACCATTTTTAACTCAAGAACGTGTTTACCGATTTCAATGAAATTTGGCAAGGACGTAGATTATATCTCGGGAAAGGACATAGGATACTTTTCATAATAATCATCAACCATCACCACGGAAGTGAAACATCAGTCTAGCGGGCTTGAGTGAATCGCCCGCAATACTCACACGTTATTTTTAAACACAGCATAACTAATAGTTTCGCCTATTTATCCACGAAGGAGTATGGAGCGGTGTTTTAATAGGAAAATTTTTTAATCATCCATTACCACGGATGTAAAACCGCGGGGCGGTTTTATCAGTCTAGCGGTCTTGAATGAATGGATACTTTCGCCTACATATCCTCGAAGAGGTAAACAGTGTTTCGCCAGATATGTTTTTGGTCTCTTATAATAGACGGTGAGCCTTTTGCCATCTACTAGGCACTGTTTCGGTCTCCGGAATTTTATTGAGAATATCTTTCTTTCTCAGAAAAACCCAATAACTGTCCCACGTACGGAACCCTCCTGGTGAAAGTGCACTTTTGGAACTTCGAGGTCCTCCTCGAAGTTCCAAAAGTGCACTTCCATCACTACACCAAGACCAAGCGAGCGAAGCCGCTGGCGGGTCAGCTAGTCTATCTATAATTTTTGACTTAGTACGTGGTGATTGGTGGAAAGTGGTAGAATCCGAATATAGGATGGCATGGTTAGTACGTCAGCTTCCAAAACACACAGGCGCTTTGTAACATTATTTGAGTCTTGAGGGTGGTAGTTAGCAAGTCACTGCCCATTGCCTTTGCGAGACATCGTATTCGAAGGGTAGCTAGTTAAAGGTTTATGCTTAGCAAGTAAAAAGACTGGAAAAATGAGAATATGGGAAATTTCCTTTTGGAATAGTTCGGAATGACGAGCGCAAGTTTGTGGTGGTAAAATTGTGAAGAACAGGAGTTACACTTGCCTCCCGGGAAATACTTTGTCAAAAAAAGTTGCTAGATTTGGCACATGTTTTACTAACTACGCAACAGTATTTGTATGCTATCTGATAATATAAAACATACCTAATCATTTCCAAATCTTTAAATATGGAAGTTGAATCACTGTTACTACGTACCTACCTAATGCCAGAATAATCTATTGTTTAGTAATAGGTACTAAAGACGTCAAGATAATATTCGAATCTGTTCGTGATAGTACTGTAATAAATACACGATCACGGAGGTATTACGCTCATATTCAAGTAACTGAAGCAGTGAAGATAATGAAGGGAGCACTGGGCATTTTACTTGTTAGCGTGGGTAAGTAGCGAACATTAGTCACGTTTATTTTTCATTGTTGCTATTATTTTCGTACGTATTACTTTTATTCGTAAATTATATGTGCCTAGTTTGCAGTCTTCAACTACTTAAAATTTGTAATTCAATGTTTATGTTATGACTTATGTATTAAAATACAGTAAGAAAACAGTATAATGCATCAGCTTTCTCCTTAAGATACTTTAATATTATTGTGGTAAAATATAATTAAAACAAATCCACAATATTGCCTTGCAAAGTCATCATGAATAGTCTATAGACAAATCTTTAGTTGATATCAATACTCATAAATGCCTTTATTAAACTCTGTTAAGTATAATGTTTATTTTGCAAGGTGTGTTAATAATAACACATAGAACAGGAATAAGACACTATATTTCATTCAGTCTTCTTTTCCTCTATGATAGTATTCTTATATTAATGTGGTACGAGTATAATGATGAATCAAATAAATCATAATTTATAACGTATGTTACTGAGAAACAATTTAGCATTTTAATGGTGCAATAATTTAATACGAGTAATCAGTTCAGGTGTTTTTGAGTTTGTTCGTTACAAACATACAAAATTTCAAATATTTCTTCTTTATAGCATTATAGTAGCCTTTTTATTAGTATGTACTCTAATACAGTGTCTCTAGTCCGCTACAGTGTGTGTTTACTTATACACTTATATATTAAGATGCTAAGGCCAACAAAGGTATAACAATAATGAATTAACTTTGTTCTACAGCATATCTCGCCTCGGCGGTACCCGTTAACGAGCCACATGACTACAGTCTTGAGCATGACTACCCTCGTTTCATGAAATTCCCTGACGGTGAAGGAAACCTGCACGATGTAGACCTTGAAGCTGAACCTGACATAGAGCTTGTCGATGAAGTCACCAAGAACCCTGCTAACAACTTGTACTTGCTGTTCACAAGGCAAGTAACAAAAATATAAACAAATTCATATGCGTCAGTTAAGGCGAAATGAGTGTTGATTACGATCAAATTTCATGACTCGACTTCGCGAAAACTAAGTTTTTCGACGCTAAAACCTAATAACCGAAGTTCGAAAAAAACGTAGTGTAAATTGAATATACGTTCTTATGAAGTATGGGAGCCAATACACGATTGAGCAAACTTGGCTCGATAGAAAAATCGGCAACATTCCCCAAATTTTGCAATTTTTCTTACGTGCTTCGTGGGAAAAAGCATTTTTATTAAATTCAATGTATCATATTCAAATTCCCAATGAAATTTACTAGTGAACTATGGCCTCCTTTATCATTAAAATTTAATCATTTGCTTGTACGAAATAAATATAAAAAGTATTAGCACGTATTCAATTGAATTTTCGCTTTACATCGTCCAATCTGGTAAGCAATGCTCAACCTTATGAAAGTATCGTAAATTGTTTTAAAATTAGGATTGGATCGCGCCTTAAGTCCTTGACACGGCACATATTGTCGGGTGGTTTCTCAGTCTGCAGCCCTAATCACCGGTAGCTTGGGTCATTCACCAATGCCGATGACAATCTAGGATTAGGTTTTTATAATGTTTTTCTTTTATATAGAAATATTGTAAAAAATAATTATAAGAAAAGGGAATAATTAATGTGAATAATAATAATGGCGACACTTATGAGGGCCCGTTCAGTGGGTGGCAACTCACCACCTGCTTAAATATTTAGGATGAGACTGAAATTGACAGGTGCCGTAGTCTCGTTCATAGCCCTCTATCATATATTATATCAAAAACCCATTTTGTATATCCAAAATGTGTATATTTTATACTATTTCGTATTAGGATAAAATATCCGTGAAAAAAAATTAACAAAAGGTATACCTTTCGTGTACAATGTGGGGTATAAAAAACCTCAGCTGTGGTTTTTAGAAGATATCTCTTAGAATTTTTGCAGGTGAAATCTGTTTCTTTTAGTAATCTTTAATACGACGTTGCCAGATCGAATAGTAATAGTAGTTTAGTGTAGTGCGTGATATAAGCCGAGCAATATGTATGCTGGGTATTAGAGACCCCACATTGTACGGCTCATGGCTAAAAAGCAAGTGCCTTTTATGTCATAGTACTTTACATTTTTATAGGTTTATTCATTCGTGAAAATGGAGAATTATCAAATTGAAAAACACCACAAAAAAGAAAGTGACGATACTTTTAAACCGGAGGACGATTGCGAATCAGATAACATTAGTTTTCATTTGGAACCACCTAGTGAGGCGGAGGAGGAGGACATTAAGGTGTCCTGTAATACAACATCAGCACGATCACTTGTCAGTAACAAACGGTAGCGTTCTCATGTATACCAGAACGAGAAATCTCACGACAATCACCGATATCACAGCTGCAGCGTCCAAATGTAACATTCCTGTTCAATAACTTTCGATTTGTTGACATTTTATCAATGAACTCACGGGCAGGTCACCTGGATCGTTTGACACCTGTAAGAGAAATATTAGAATACTTCGTGCGAAACTGCATCAGAGCATCTCACTCTAGACGAAGAGTTAGATGCTTTTAGAGGAAGATGTGGTTTTTGCCAGTATATTCCGTGAAAACCTGCAAAGTGTGGAATAAAATACTTATATGCTGTGGTTGATAGCAAGACATTCTACACACAACACCTGCAAATATATTGTGAGAAGCAACAAGAAGCTGGTGCCAACCCTGTCAGCAACAAGCCGTGTTTTTTGAGGCTCATCACGGAACATAATGATGGACATTTTTTTTAGAGTCATGAAGCTGCAGAAAACCAGCTGGAAATTCATAAATTGGCCATAGCAAGGACAATAATTCATTCCAGCAAACTTGAAAGCAGCTAGGTGAACGAAACTACAGCGTTTTTTGTGTTTCAATAAAATCTGATGCTTGTCTCCTATGTACCCAGGCCATGCAAGATGGTTTTCTTACTGTCTTATTTACATCATAATGCAGAGATCAACAAGGAAATAGGATATCAACGTAAACCTGCCATAATTACTTTCTACAATAAAACTAAAAGCGGAGTTGATGTGGTTGACAACTTAGCTAAATTTGATTTGCCGCGATATTCAAAACGATGGCACATTATCTGTTTTCATGATTAAATCACGCGGGGTTCAATGCTATGATTAGCTATGATTGACTATTTAGTCATATGCCGTTATTTAACGGCATATGCGAAGACAAATCACTAGAAGAACCTATTCGGAAACTCGGCTTGTGATTGATAGAAAATCATTTGAAAGAGAGAAAGAGAACTTCAAAAACTCTATACGCAAAAGACTAAGACTGCATTTCGGTGAATCAGATCCTGAATCATGTGCAGCTTCATCTAATACTATGCAAACAAGCTCAATTGGTCTTCGTAAAAAGACAAAAAGACTAAGCATACATGTAATAATGTAACGTTTCTATTTGTCTAGAGCACTCTGACTTCACATGTGGAAATTGCTCAGAAACCATGGACAGTGATTAACCTGGATAATGAATTTAGTTTATGGAATTGTTAGACTGACTTCTATTTTATTGCATAAGTTCCTCAAATTTCATTCTAAAGACTGATTGTAACGTCTAAAATTATTTTTCTTACATTATAATAGAATTAATCATGTGTTTTGAGTCGGTCAAAAAGAGGCTATTTTTGTTATTTTTTTACATTATGAATATAGTTACCGTGGATTAATTCATTTAGTTATTATAATATAAATAAACATAAGCTTATTAATAAACAAATAAAAATATTTTATTCTTTAATATTTTAGCAAATAAACCTACATATGTGTAGGGTATGCTGCACCCCACCTTACACGGCATGTAACATTTTTTCACCTTGTACACGAAAGGTTAACTTTACGTGATAACTGATAAAACCGTCGATTGTAAAAAAATACATCGCAACTATAACTACTTGTTAAGTTTTATTTATTATTATGTTTTGTTTATAGACGTAATCCAAGATCTGGTCAGACTCTGGTCATTAACAACGCTAACTCCATCACTTCTTCCAACTTCAATGCCAACGTTCCAACAGTTGTTATCGTCCACGGATGGCTCAGCAATCAGAACACTGAACCTAATCCCAGCGTGCGTACAGGTAAAGAAAATTGCCTCACTTTGTGGTTTGGGGGAATTTTGTATAAAGTGGATTTGATATACAAATATTTGTCTGGAAAGCTTTGTTAGTAGTTTTTTATTTAGTAGTTTTGCAGGAACACATTAATATGTCCTGCCTTAAAAAAAGCAATAGAATTTGAATCGTACTAATCGTTACTTTTACAGCTTACCTCGACAAAAGCGATGTGAACGTTATTGTTATGGATTGGAGACGTCTGGCCTTATCTGACTACACAACTGCTGCTCTTGGAGTGCCTGCAGTTGGCCGAGGCTTGGGCCAATTCATGAACTTCCTTCACTCTGTCACTGGTGCTCCTTATAACACCATGCATTTAGTCGGCTTCAGTTTGGGTGCTCACGTGGTTGGCAACGCAGGACGTGAAATGGGCGGCAGAGCTGCACGAGTCACTGGTATGCACACATAATTCTCAATGTATACAACTATTTGGGCTTTGATCTAAAGTATCAGCTTCTTTTAATACTATTATATATTAAATTAAAATTGTTGCCTTATCTGCAATAACTAAAGAGTGGCGGTAAATGAAAACAAAAAAAACGATAAATGCATACAATCTGACAAGTTTTAATTTATTTTAGGCCTGGACCCAGCTGGCCCTCTATGGAACTATAACCTCAACCGTCTGAGGCCCACTGATGGTGTCTACGTGGAGGCTATCCACACCGACGGTGGCTACACCGTTGGGGGTCTTGGTATTGGATCTGCCGTCGCCAACGCTGACTTCTTCCCTAATGGTGGTATCTCTCAGCCTGGCTGTTTGACCAACCTTTGCAACCACAACCGCGCCTGGGAGCTCTTTGCTTCCAGTGTCACCAACAACCACTTGGTCGGAAGACAATGCTCCAACTCTCTTCAGATCACTTGGGATACTTGCCGTGGAAGTAGCTTAAACCTGGGCAATGACATCTTAACTAAAACGGGGTAAGTTTTTAAGTATTTTTTAAGTAAGTTACCCCACATGATAACCATGTGGCTTTTGTCACACAATGTTTCGCTTGCCCCCTAACTTTTACAGTTTTATTCTGATAAAATTCACCCATTATTTATTACATAGATTAACAGGTAACATTAAGGTACACTTAAATAAAAGTATAACTGAAGGTTCCTATGGTCATGCTGTTTAATAATGCATCAATGGAAAGACAATAAATAGCCTTAATTTTAAAATTGAAATATTTTATTGTTTCATATCATGATGATGATGATTGTTTCATATCAGCTTTTTAAAAAATCTTTTGAATTGACTTCACAGTACACGTTTTAAATAGTTTGCGATTGGTTAACGCCTATTATCAATTTTCATACTAATAGAACCTGTTCTTCTTTTATAATATTACTACATAAGTCGAACGACCCAGACACAATAGAAATTTCATTGTTATATTGTCAATCGACTGGTAAGGGGATAGAATTGAATTTAATAAGGTACAAAATATTTTACTGTTAGAAGATTACAAAAAAAAAATATTTTTTGCAATCTACTAACTGTTAATCTGTTTCAAATGATCTTGATCATTTGATGGAGGTTGATTGTCGAAACCCAATTGCCATGTACCACCACACTGGATCGGTTTGAACATTTACTGTTATTAACATAAGTTTTTCGAATTGTTGTTGCATCGGACGGAGTTGGATGCCCACATATTAAAATTATATTATGTTCCTTTCAGATCTGGTATGTACCGCTTGAACACTGGTTGGAGATACCCCTACTGAATGGTTCTTCAATAAAATAAAACGACAAGCTGCAATTGTAATATAAATTTGCCTAGACTGAACATTGTGGTTATATAAATTAACAAATAAATACTTTTATTGCAATTGTCTAATTATTATAAATTTAGTTAGGTACCTTTTGAATTTGCCTTTTTTCAAGTTTCGTGATATGTTGAAATTATAGGTTTTATTCCGTAGAATACCTGCTAATACAAATTATTAATATAAATAATTATTATTTAAAAAACATCCTGGGTAATACTAAACATTTACTTGGAAGGGTAATAACAGATTATTATTTAGACTATATTTATAAAAAAATATTCATTGCATATGGTTTTTTTTTCATACAGATACACATCTATTACCTACAAAGGAGTAAACTGAATAGCGTACGTCTAAAAACAGTTATGAATGACAAATCACTAGCGCTTGTCACTCCGAGACATTGAGCTATCAGTCTCTTTTGTCCAGAAACTTCACTTGTACCAGTTTCGGTACAATCTTTCAATTATTGTGTTCATACCTTCAAATAGTAGTATTTGCACACTGATTCCTTTAGAAAAAATATGCCAATACGGATATACCAACAGAGGCGAACTTTTGGCTTAATTAAGGTTTTTCTAAAATGTTTGCCAAATGTGTGATTTTCGGAATATAACCTAATATTTTGTGCTAGGGCTCGGAACAGCGCAAATAATATAGTAGCAAAGATGCAACATGTCCAATGTTTGCTCCAAACAATGTAAATAATATAGTCGTATCTTCGACGTTCTACACTTCTAAAGTTTAAGAATATAAAATTAAAAAGAGGAAAGATTTGTTTGTTGAATTGAATAGGCTCCAACACGCCTGGACCGATTTGAAATATTATTTCTTTATTACGATCCTACATTATCCTGCACTCTTAAGATAAATCAAAATATAATTGAGCCTATGTTGATCAAGGATAACTAAGGATAAGGTTTCTAATGCTGAAAGATTTTTTCAGAACCGTCCACTAGTTTCGGATCCTATTCAAATCAAAACAAAGAAATCTAGGGTAGATTTCTTAAAATATTATAAGTATACTTGTAGTTGTGTTAGCTTTCATCCTTTTCTTATTGGATGGTAAATGATGATGTATTCATATGATTATGGTAACATACTAGAGCAGTGGCTGACCTTAAGGAACGTCGCCGGAACAGGCATAATGAACCATGAGGGCGGTACAGCCAGGCGGCCATGAGAAAGCGCTATATTACCGTTCTATGTGACCTATGTGATTTATGGTACCTACCTTCAAATTCATACTCCAGTTAAAATTTGAACTGGAAACCGCATTCCTAGTAGCCAGCCTCTGCTAAGCCAAAGTCACATCATCATCCACTCTATTTTAGTCCACAATATCTTACCAAATTTAGCTTCAGTCTTCTCGTCCAGTGACTGCCAGCTACACCTCCGTAGCTCTTCGCTCAATGTGGTCTTCGGTCATAAACCTAGGTCTACCTCATTGGCAGTCGGTTCAGCGACAAAAGGACAAACTGCCATTAAAGAAGCTGATTATTTGAGAAGTATTAGCTCATGCCATAATAGTTCGCTGGGCTAACTTGATCTTAAAAACCAGTCTTCGCTCTGTATTTCATAATGACGTATTAACGGATAAGTCGCACTGATTGAAAACTTCTATTTAGGCATTATGGAATGAATGACGAGAAGATTTGGCGAAGTATATTTTATTTATTTGGTTTCATCGTCGTTGTTCTTTCGGATAACAATGCGTCATCAGGCTCTGATCAGCTAAGAATATGTCTTTTGGGACAGAATGCATTATGTTGTACCTACATTTATTGTTCTAACCGTACTATGAAGTAGGTAAGCCTATTTCTAATTGTTCCTGTGTTTGAAGTGAAAAGGCTGGCCAAACGAGACCAAAAATTCAGAAAAATATGGTTCTGAGTGTTTTTAATACTGTCACAGACAGGCGTGACGCTTTCTTATACTGTGAGAAAAGAATAATAACTTACATAAAACGTAGATTAGATAGTTTTAAAATAAAAAGTAATCAGGTACTGGTAATATAGACTACAACATAGGTGCTATCGTCGTATATGAAAAACGCAAGAATATTAGTACGGTATCTGATAAAAATGTATTAACGTTATCAGTTCCTAATCTTTACAAAATCGAAAATGCAAAGATTGTTGAAATGCTGATTCTATTGAATATTAGCGACTGTCCACGACTTCGTTCGCGTAGTAGGCTCAGCTTTCGGCCTCGCTATATCCTCCCATTTTACTTGTTTTTTCTTTCATGACAACCTCTTCCTGACAATAATTAGCACAACAAAAAAATAATTAGTAAGATAGTTCCGTCCGTTCTCAAGCTATAGCGTGACCAGGAGAAATAGGGGTTCATTTTCATCTCTACAGAAGATTGATTAGATATATTGAATAACAACACTTTAGACGTGAAGATTATATAGAATCGTCATGACAGTACGTAATAAATATGAAGATAATTAAAAGGTATATTCACACAGTAGTATATATGAGTTTGAAGTTATAGTTACTATAGTAGTAAAAATCAAGAAAAAGAAACGCTAGTTAAAGTAGTAAGTATTTTTGCTTGTTGCTTATAAAAATAGTTTTTTTTTATATACATTTTGTTTTTTACGAACTAGCACTTTTAAACCTCGTAAAGGTTTGTCGCAATACTAGGTCCTCTTAAATAGCAGGGAGTTAGTATGCATAAGGTATACGTATCATCTAGATAGAAAGAAAATTATTAAACTTTGCCGTTACCTTTTAAATAAGTGATTTCATAGGCTTACAACGTATTACTATACGTAGAACGGTTCCTTGCTACTGCTATGCTCGATAACTATACCACAGTGGGTTTTCCATTCAATTTCCTTTTTAATCATTGCGACCATTCTATACACATTTTAATAGAGATAAACTAAAATACAAGAACAAATAAGTAATTGCAATAGAAAAACGCTAATGGAGTTTATCATAAATATAAATTAGAAACAACTTAAAGTAGGTATCAGTATAATACCAAACCAAGAGAACAGATCTATAATGCCAAAAGCGTCCAGATAAAATAAAAAAGACCACATATTCATACTCTCACACTAGGATGGCCAGTGTCCCGGGAAGCATAGATATACATAAGCGCATCACAAACATTTAAGACCTGAGTACGAAATATTTCCTCTTCACATAATAATTTGCGCAGGTCTGGAATCAAACCTGGAACCCCACGCTTCGAAAGCAGGGAAAGGCTAAGTCTAAAAAATTTATGAATTAAATGTCATTTCCAACCATTTGTAAGCTTAACTATTAATTAACTGCCGTGCGATTCTCTAATGATTCGTCGACGAGCTCACCGATGTCAAATACTTTATGAGATATCGCCCTTGTACATAAGGTTGTTTTCCAACGTTTCTTGTCATCTCTTCATTTGTTTCACGGATGTTGTCAAAGATGCAACGATGTTTGCTCTTAGAGACTCCCACGGCTGGGTATCAAAACCCGCAAAACACAGTACAGCGATTTACGAGGAAAACAAAAAAGACGTTTACATAACTTTTTAATTTTTTTTTTGTTTGAAAGCTGGTGCTTCCCGTGTGGTCCCATTTAAATTTCATCAAATTCGTACTAGTGGTTTTTGATATACACTCCAATAACTGAATAGAATGGAAGTCGGTATTAATTTTTTCAAATTATACATGTTTCACATGAGCTTCAAGTAATTTTAAGAAATATTTAGTTGTTTAGACTGTATTTTGATAATATTTTAATAACCTTACTTTTCAAAGCAATAACAAATACTCTCCCGTGCTACAAAATAAAAATGGGACAGGTATAAACAAATTTAATTACTTTTATAGCCTACTTTGCATCTGCGGTTCCTGTAATTGAGCCGCATGACTACCCTCGTTTCATCAAATTCCCTGACGGTGTAGGAAACCTGCACGATGTAGACCTCGAAGCTGAACCTGACATGGAACTTCTCGACGAAATCACCAGAAATCCGGCTAACAACCAGTACCTCTTGTTTACCAGGTAAGTTAATTTACTTATAAAATAATGTAAGGCTCAGAAGGGTTATATCGGCTTATTGTCTAAAATAGTGGTTCGATTAATTTGACTTATTCAATGTCCTGAATAATCTAGAAAAATACTAATAACAAAGGCACCTCTGTTACATTTGATTGGTTAATTTGGTGAAGATTACCCGCGCCAATTCTAATTCGATCATTCACAGCTGGTGGTGTAGGTGACGGGCACTTTCACTTTCGAAGATCGCTTGGTTAACTATTAAAAACCTAATCTATACTAACATCTGTCCACGAAAGCCATACTAGTTCAAGTGTGATACCATCTCCAACCGCATTATCACTGCGAGACAATGGTCAAACGCTCAAATATAAATTAAACTCTTAGAAGCTGTCACATTATCTCGTGACAATTTTTATAGACGTAATCCTCGAGCCGCACAAACCCTGGTCATCAACAACGCCGCCTCCATCACTAACTTCAATTTCAAAGTAGGTACAACATGGGCATTAGACATAATTTTCGTCTTATCCATGTTCATCTTAAGACCTACCCGTTGGGAAACTCGATGGAGGCCTTCGAGCATTGTACTGAGGTCTTCCATGGATTCTGCCATGACTACAATATCGTCGGTAAATCGAAGGTGAGTAATGTATTCGCCGTCAATATTAATGCCAAGTCCTTGCCATTCCAGAAGCTTGAAGGCATCTTCCAATGTAGCGGTGAACAGTTTCGGAGATATAACGTCTCCCTGTCTCACGCCTCTTTGCAATGGAATTGCCTTCGAACTCTGCTCCTGTACTCGGACTGACATGTAGGCGTTTTTGTACAAACACTTCAGCACTTCAATATACCGATAGTCAATACGGCACCGCTGGAGAGACTCAAGCACTGCCCACGTCTCGATCGAATCAAAGGCTTTCTCATAGTCCACAAACGCTAGACAAAGAGGCAAGTTATACTCTTCGGTCTTCTGTATAACTTGCCGTAGCGTGTGGATGTGGTCTATGGTACTATAGCCTTTTCGGAAACCGGCTTGTTCCGGAGGCTGGAATTCATCAAACCTGCGACTGAGACGGTTCGTTATGACCTTCGAAAACAGCTTATAAACATGGCTCAAAAGCGAGATGGGTCTGTAATTTTTAAGTAAAGTGTTGTCACCTTTCTTGAAGAACAGCACCACCACGCTTTTGTTCCATGCTTCTGGCGTTGAACCTTCGAGTAAGACGGTATTAAAGAGCTTCTGAAGGACTTTAAGTACCGGTGTTCCACCCGCTTTCAGAATCTCAGATGTGATACCGTCGTCACCAGGCGCCTTGTTGTTCTTAAGCTGTTTTAAGGCCATTCTAATCTCGTACAGGCTGATGTCCGGGATATCTTCGGTATAATTATGCTATACATATATACTACAAAATATATACAGAACTATACATACTATACATATATACCATTTAATTATTTTAACAAAGATAGCTAGTAGGTTTGCAGTTAGTTATTTCGCGAAATAAAATGCTTTGACACGTTTTTTGAACATGTCTAGAGAAGGCGCATCTAATTTCGTAGGGTAATGTGTTCCATAGACGAACAGCTTCAACACAAAAGGAAGAACCAAAAAAAGTGGTGCGGTGTATCGGGGTACTTAACATTTAGTTCTCTGATGATCGTAGAGAAAAAGAACTTCCAACATGTAAAAATTCTACATTTGTGATTGAACAATATACTATAAAGTAGGGACAATATATGAGCATCCCGGCAAAAACGTATCCACTTGACATTTGACTTTCTTAACAACGTAGCCACTTGAGCTTAGTGCGGAATTCAGAACCATGGTCATATTTGCGAAGGCCAAATATAAACCGTATGCAGAAATTTTGAAGACGCTCAAGTTTATTCAGCTGGTCTACTCTAAGATCAAGATAGCAGACGTCAGCATAATCAAGAATATGGAGTAGGAGAAACTGTGCTAAC
The DNA here is from genome assembly GCA_917880725.1 of Selenia dentaria. Taxonomy (NCBI): domain Eukaryota; kingdom Metazoa; phylum Arthropoda; class Insecta; order Lepidoptera; family Geometridae; genus Selenia; species Selenia dentaria. The sequence goes on from OU862890.1 coordinate 22,115,238, forward strand.
GCAATCTTATTGGTAGCCGGTAGACAATTGCGTAATCTGCGTTGTGATCTGGCAGATGCAAACATTATCCGGCTAGTTACAGCTAGCTGTGGGTCCCAACGCAGGTTCTTATCGAGTGTGATGCCAAGATTTTTTACAGTGTCACTAAATGGAACAGTGACCCCATCAAACACAACACGCGGTAGCGAACCCTAATCTACATCAGAAAGTTTTCTAGAACTACCAATAATAATAACCTGCGTTTTACTAGGATTTACTTTGAGTCCGTGAAATTTGCTTCATTCAATACGAGATAAATCTCTATTCGTAGCTTCAATTGTTTCAGCTAATAGGCTGAAAGAAGCTTGTCTGTATAATTGAAGGTCATCTGCGTATAGGTGGTAGGAAGAAGTCAGATTATATATGCATAGTCTTAATAATATTATAAATGCGAAAGTAATATAAATGCGAAAGTAATATAAATGCGAAATTTTGTATTTATAGCTGAATGGATGTTTGTTATTCTCTTACGCTCAAACAGCTGGCCCAATTTTGATAAAATATGGCATGGAGGTAGATGGGGCGCTGAATTAACACAAAAAATAATTTTCATCAACATCGTCATCATCCATCACCAACCGCGGGGCGCAACTAGTATTCAATAAAAAATAGACTGCGCCCATTTTTTTATCGTAGAAGAGCGAAGTGCTCGTAGAAATCTTCAAATGATAGAATAATGGACGTACTGTCGACAATTTGACGATCGTATAAGTCGTCGATGTGACTTTCAAACTTGCTAGGGTCCGATACGATTCTTTAAACTTATCGATCTTATCGATTCGACAAATTTAGCGACTATTACGGTACTTGCACTGCTGGATTGTACCGACTCGACACTGATAGAAGATACCCCTTTTAATCTGTAACAACAAATTTTAGACCACGGCAGAGACGAACAACTTCTTTTGTTATCTTATTATCTCATACCACCTTCACCCGTTACCTGATTATTTTGATTGAGAACTGATAGCTATTACTGAATGTGGTCGTTGTTAACTTTTCAATAAAGCCCAATTTAATGGAAACTGTAGTAAGCGGGAACGAGGTAAATGATACAGCCGGTCATGCAGTGTAATGACAACTGGTTTTATTTCAGTACCCACATAATATACATAAGTAAGTGGATCGAGAACTACCTACATACAACATCTTCCTTCTTCTTAAATGAAATTGAAACTATACTATAAGATAAACTATTAAGCCAACCAATACATTTTAATGGTCGGAATAACTGGACTAAGTTTACGAAGTGACGCAAGCTAATTTAATAAACTAAATATTATTGGTATTATAACACTGTGTGTTTTAAGTACATACAAATTTTTGTGGCAGCCTAACCGTCCTGCCACTACGAGTCACTTTTAAAGATGCGGACGCAGCCGCCTCTGTAGGCTCCCTTACTTCCTCCCCTGTATGCAGGGAAGTGCTGAACTGAGACTCATCTACAGGCTCGCCTACCGACGATGGGTGTGAATCAACATTGTTAGGTAAAACATCCTGAGAATCAAAAGAGACGCCCTTAGCTTTTAAAATATGTGACCGATTACGTCTATAAGTGCCACCGTTGTCCACTTCCACCCAGTAGGAGCGATCACAATCGGCCTCCCTGACTACCCGACCTTTGTTCCACACCTTACCCTCTTTTACTCGGACGCGCTCGCCTGGGGAAAGAGTAGGTAAATCCTTCGTGCCTCTATCGTAGTGGCGCTTCATTTTATCTATTACGCCCTGTCGCACGTCACGGACTTGTTTAGGTTCTATGGTTTTAGGCGTCAATAACTGAGGGGCAACCGGAAGCCTGGTGTTAAGCGATCTACCCATCAATAGTTGCGCCGGTGAATGCTCCTCGCCAGTGACAGGAGTATTTCTGAAGTTAAGCAGTGCTAGTTGCCATTCCGTCTTATCCTCCGTGGCTTTCTTTAGTAAACGTTTAATCGTTTGGACGTTCCGCTCGGCTAATCCGTTCGAGCGTGGATACAGCGGGGAACTGGTCACGTGTTTAAATTCCCATTTTTCTGCAAACTTCTTAAATTCCGTCGATACAAACTGTTTCGCATTATCGGTAACTAGTTTTCTCGGAATCCCGAAACGAGAAAACATACTCTTCATCTTCGCAATTACAGTGTCGCTTCTCATATTAGGTAAATAAACTACCTCCACAAACTTCGAGTAATAGTCCACGACAAGTAAATATTGTAGCTTGTGCAGTTCGAATATATCTGCCGCAAGCGTGTCCCAGGGCAGCGGGGGAGCGGCGTGGGGCGCGAGGGGCTCGCGCGGCGGTGCGGCGCGGTGCCGCTGGCACGGCTCGCAGCGATGCACGCACTGCTCGATCTCAGCACCCATGCCGGGCCACCAGACCACCTCTCGAGCGCGTGACTTGCTCTTTTCTATTCCTAAATGCCCTTCATGTATGCGATTTAACATGTCTTTCCTCAAGTCGCTCGGAATCACTACTCGATTGTTGTGAAATAAAATGCCGTTAATTTCGTATAATTCATGCCTAAACGTCCAGTAAGGTCTGGCTATCGACACCACAAGATTTTTATCGTTGGGCCACCCTTCGCGATAATAGTTTATCACTGCCGATAAAACCGTATCCTTTTGCGTTTCTGTTTTGATACGCTCCAACCGTTCATTAGTCGCGTCCAAACTTTCATACATAGCATTGACGTGCACCGTGACGTCCTCCTCACAGCCGTCACCGCGCGCACCACCCTCGACCGCCGCGCGCGACAGCGCGTCCGCGATATGCATATACTTGCCCGGCTTGTAAACAACGTTTAACCCATACGCCTGCAATTTTAACAACATACGCTGTAGCCTCGGTGGCGTTTCATTGAGCGCTTTACGGAAAATCGTCTCGAGCGGTTTATGGTCGCTTTCTACCGTTATTTCACTGTGGCCATAAATATATTGGTGAAATCTTACACAGCCAAAATATATAGCGAGCATTTCTTTCTCGATTTGCGCCCACCGCGTCTCGGTAGGCGTGAGAGTGCGCGCGGCGTACGCGACGGGCCGCCCGCCTTGTAGCAGGCATGCGCCCAGCCCGTGCGCGCTCGCATCCACCGACACCGTGACAGGCTCCCGCGCGGAGTAGTATCGCAGCACGGGCGCTGCACTTATCGCTTTCTTTAGTTGACCGAAAGCTTCATCATGCACGCGTAACCATTCAAACTCGACATCTTTCTTTAATAACGCGCGTAATGGGGCCGCCATCGAAGAATAGTTCGGTATGAATCTAGCTAAATAGTTCGTCATTCCCAAAAAACGCTCCAGCTGTTTTTTGTCAATCGGTTTTGCAATATTATTAATTGCTGTCACGCGGCTAGACGTAGGACTGACGCCTGAACCGTTTAATGTATGGCCAAGAAAATTAACTTCCGGTGCGCGGAACACACATTTTTGCTTGTTAAATTTGACGCCATATAGGACCGCCCTTCTGATTACCTCCCTGAGCCGCGTGTCATGTTCCGCCCTATCCCGACCCCAAACTAGGATGTCGTCAGCGAAAATTTCCACCCCTGGCATGGAAAATATTTTATACATCTCGTTATGAAATATTTCCGGGGCACAATTAATTCCAAATGGCATTCGAAGCCACCGATATCGTCCATATGGAGTTGAGAAAGTACACAGCATTGAACTATCCTCGTCGAGTTTGAGCATCCAAAACCCATTTTTTGCGTCTAATTTCGAAAATACTTTCGCCCCCGACAGGTTACTTGTGATCTCTTCTAGCGTAGGGAGCTGAAAGTGACAACGACGTACCGCTTTGTTTAAGTGATAGGGGTCTAGACAAATTCGTAGCTTATCAGGTCGTTCGACTATAACAATATTGGAAACCCAATCGGTCGGCGAGTCTTCTTTTGCAATTATACCTAATTGTACCATATTATTTAGTTCCTGTTTCAATCGCGGCCTAATTTTCATCGGAACTTTTCTAGATGAATTTACTACCGGACGCACCGTTTTATCCACTTCGATTTTATACATGTTCGGCAAACAACCTATCCCTTCAAAAATAGATTCCTCGATTTTAAGTTCGGCGACATCCGACACCTCCTTCACATTACGTACAATCAGTTTAAGTTCGCGACAAGCTTTGATACCGAGTAAATTATTACAATTCAAATTCAAAACATAGACCTTTTGACGACATTGCCTTTTATTACGACTTAAAATAGGCTCGAAATAACCGACTACTGGTAATTTATTTTTACTGACTTCCCGTAGTGTGCACTTACTTTTCTTCAACATTTTTTCATCAAAACCTGCCTTTCTAAAAGCATGCAAGGATATCACGGAAGCTTCCGCTCCACTATCTAACTTAAACTTAATTTTAACATTATCTACCATAACGTCGTCGAACCATGACTCACAGTCTCCGCTCACTTGGTCTATAGACAGGCTACATAATAACGACTCACGTATTTCAGCGCAGTCCTCCGTGACGTCATCGTCACCCAGCTCACGGACAAATTTAGCACGACACACTCGCGCGAAGTGGCCTACCCGGTCACATTTAAAACACTTCACTTGCCTCGCCGAACACTGACTATTGATACCGTGCTTACGTCCACAATAACCACACGCCGGTTGACTGGCTCCCCGAAAATTCTGTTGTGATTTGTACGGCTGGCGAACGGCGGTGGCAGCGGCGGCGGGCGAGCCTCGGCCCCAGCCCCGCGGGTGCGGCGCGGCGACCGCGCGCAATGCCTCCAGCGCGAGCGGCGGCTCGGCGGCGGCCCGGCCCGACTCAGCGCACGCCTCCGCCTGCCTGCCGGCAGTCTCCACTGCCCGGCACCACGATACCGCTTCTTCTAGATCCAGTTTGGTTTTGGCTAACATGCGCTCCCGCATACTCGAATCTTTGAGCCCTCTGATGATCTGCGTTAGTATGAGACTGCTACGTAACTGTCCGAACTCGCACGATTTACTGCGCAGTTTCAGCGCACTCAAAAATTTATCGAAACTATCCTCGCGTTGATATGTTTCGAAGAATACGTGCCGTTCATAATTAATATTCCGGGTTGGGTCGCAATGACCTTTGAACTTTGATACCAACACGTCATAATTCGTTTTCCCTTCGTCGTCAACATCCAACTCTTCCAGTATCTCGCGGCCGAATTTCCCGATGATATGCATGAATAACGCACATTTCTCCCTTGACACTGCATTCTCCTTGCCGGTCGCAATCAAATAATAATCGAATGCGCACTTCCATTCACGCCAATTTGTAGCCATGTTGCCTTCCTCGCTCATGGCGGCCGGCTGTTGTAATGCCGTGTACGCCGTATCTTTCGACATCACACGAGTTGTCTCCGGCTTTACTGACATATTTTCCACATGAAAACACTATTAACGTATCGTTTTGTCACTAATTCACGCTACTTAGCCACACCTGACACCATGTAGTAAGCGGGAACGAGGTAAATGATACAGCCGGTCTTGCAGTGTAATGACAACTGGTTTTATTTCAGTACCCACATAATATACATAAGTAAGTGGATCGAGAACTACCTACATACAACAGAAACTGTGATTTTTTTCCCTTTATCTGTGATTATAAAAACCTTTGATGTATATTTTGTTATATAAAATTAATACGAAGTATTTATTATGTGTGTTGCGCGCAGTTTACTCATATTTATCAACTTTTAAATTATATAAAATTTCAGGAAAGAACAACTTACTGTGTAGTTATAATATATTATAAATAATAAATCATTTATCGTATAGGCTTAGTAAGTACACCAGATCAAGTAAAATAAAAAAAATCTTTTAAAAATGCTATTCTGTAATATAACTACTCATGATGTTTTGGGAGTTTTTTGTAGCTGTGGTGCCTCGCTCTTGACAAATTTTATGATACGGGTCAACAAGTAGCCTGGGGTTTTATTTACTGGTGAGGTTCAATATCAGTGGCCGTATTTTTTCACTTTCATCGACAGTTATTACTTTTCTATATAATATGAATATTCACTCATTTTAAGGCAGCAAATAAAAAAAATGGTTTAGAAAAAAATATGTTCGTGTATTTTATGCAGCGTACGAGCATAGTAGAGCCTGCCAAATCATTCTAAAAAGTTCAAAAAGATTTCTTGCGGTCATGTATGCATGATCGCTGGCAAGCTAGATCAGTAGTTTATGAAATGGGTTTTAAAAATATACATACACATACATAGTACTTATAGTCTACTACTAAGGTTTTGACTAAATAGTCCCGACCATAACATACATAATAGCATTAGTCTAATTTCAAATTAAAAAGCGTTAAAATATCGCAAAAGGGAAGCTTGGAAGGCCTGCGGTGCCGAATGCGGGGGCATCCGACCTCCAATAGACATAGGCCTTCACGAGGCCTAGATGCCCTATGTGTTCCAGGGCATCGCAAATGGAGTCGCAATGGACAACTTCCCTATAGATAGGTCTGCCGGAAGGCGGACAGTGGCGTTGACGGTGTAATGCAACAAGTGTATTGGACCAAGTCAATAATATTAACAATGTTTTTATTTGTGATTTTTTATATCGGTTACTTTTTAAAATTCAATGAAATTTATGTCCCGCGAAATATGATTAATTTATTAAGTTTTCGTCTAGATGTAATTAGAAGAGACTCTTTCTTCGCAATGGATGTTTTGTAGTGGTCGCCGAATACCTTCAGTTTCTGGGGCCCTACTCTCCCACCTCTTAAAGTAGTCATATTTCAACCTTACCATTAAATTTGGTACCACCACGCCAATATATATATAGCAATATATATATAGCTTAAAATAATAATGAAATACGATAGACGTTTTGATGACATAGTATCAAATATTTCACTCAATTCGCGTACTTTGACGTGTATTTTGACACTAAGTTTCACCCATCCCATTACCCATCTCATAAAATAGTCATAATGGAACCATCATTAAATTTGGTTGACCTTTTTGTGTCGGTGGGAGTACGATAGTAAGTATGATTATTCTAAGCTTACTACAAAACACTCTTGAATTATGATAGTTTCGTAAAAGGTGGGAGTAGGCCCCCTGAACACACAAGAAGGTATTTTTTCCTAAATGTAGAACACGCGCTGCGTCGTTGCCAGACAGGCTGGAAGTAAGTTGACTCAAGACAATTAGCTTGTGTTGACGTCGCCAAGCCGAGCGCGGTAAGGCGTATCTACCTCAGTTTATATATAACATCATTGTCAAACAACTTACTATTTTCATTAACAAGTCTGCTCATTCTAGGTATCGGAGAGTTGGCTCCTAACACTGTTCTACGAAAAGGGGGGGCAAAGGGAGTTAAAAGTTGTCGTGGATATTTAAAGGGGACTCTAAGTTTAAACTTAGCTTAGCATTATTACAATAGTGGCATGTCTTGTTAACGACAGTTTGTACCACAGCGTTACAAACCTATACGTGTAACCGTCATCGCTATATGCAACAAAATACTGTATGATATTTCACTGTGTGCATTAACCTGAAACTATGAATTTTAATGCACGAAGCTTTCAGTTGTATTCAACCTGTAGTTAAATTTGCGACAATGCCCTTCAAAACCTCAGCATGTCCAAAATTCTAGCACACGTACACCAGCGCTTCAAGGCTTCTGCTTTATCTGACACTACGAAAGTACCAACAAAGTCGGTTTTTAGTAAAAAGAGGCCTACTATCTTTTGTCAGGTTGACCCTATCTTATTTCTTTTTTTTTTCCCCATCGTGTATTTAATATAAATCTCACCAGTACATTTATATTTGCCTCTAGTTAGTCTAGTTATATAACTGATTATTAATTTTATCTTATCAATTTTACGGCGATAAAATCCATTTCAGAAACAATACCTAACCTTCATAAATTATATATTTGTGCAAAATATATATATCTAGCTGCGCTCCGCACTTTCATCCTGCTATCACTTCTGCTGGACGGTAAATGGTAGAATCTTCATGCGGAAAACTGAAGGCACGCCTCTTATAGTCATAACCAATGAACTGCAACTTGAAGATCTGAAGCAAAAAAACTAACACATTGTTATAGTGACATCAATCTTCATGAACTCACTATACTAAAAACTTTAGAGATCGGTCAGAATAGATGCTTAATATTTTTTTCAAACCTATTACACAACATAAAACACACCATTAACAGTCACATCCACTATTTTTACACACAATACAAAAAAATAGAACTAAAATATGTGCTTTCTTACAATCACTCACAAGTCTCACAATATATTCAACTAATAACACTGAAAGATATTAAATATGTTGCATGTTCCTTCTCAGTTGCTTCTCATGGTGTCCAATTACAACAAAATTATCTAGATTATGGATAAAGTCTCACAAAATGATTTATGCCAACTCATAGATGGCCTGACGGTATCTGAAACTAAATTGTGCCTACCAGAGTCATGTAGATCGCTCATCAGTACCAATAACCAGGCCATTAATATACTTCATTTAAATATAAGAAGCATCAACATGAATTTTAATGGTCTAGAACTGTTGCTATTAAGGCTTGGATTTCTGTGTGACATAATAGTTCTGACTGAATGCTGGATAGAAAATAACAAACGTTTTCCAGAACTACAGAACTATAACTCATCATATACGAAATCTTGTATTAACCAAAACGGTGGCATAATAGTATATTCTAAAGTTAACTTAGGTCTTAAGGTGGAAGAACCAATTTTTGATTAAAGTAACTGTCTATTATTAAAATTAGGTAAAAACATAGCAATCATAGCATTATATCGATCACCATCATTCAAAAAAATAGATCAATTTTTAAACTCACTAGATATTGCCTTGTCTACTTGCAAAAAATATCACACAGTTGCGGTTATAGGGGATGTTAATGTTGGTATTCAACCTGAAAATATGGACAAACAGGCTGTCGAATATACTGAGCTGTTGGCCAGTCACGGTATCTTAGCTTCTCATGACATGGTTACTAGAGGCAAGCGATGTTTGGATCATATCATGATAAAAAGTAGATATGAATGTAAAACGCTTATTTTGAATACTGTTGTGACTGATCATTATCCTTGCTTATTGAACATCAAAACAAAATCGATGAAGTACCCTCCCCCTAAAGTAATCAAAACCCATGTAGACATAACTAAAATTTCCCAAGAAATTAAAAACATTGACTTCTCAGAAGCCATCAAATGTCTTGATGCCAATGTAGCTGCTGAACTGGTTATGAGTAAAATAATGTCCTTGGTCAAAGCTAATACCCGCTTCTTTAAAGTTCCGCACAATCAGCGAATTATTAAACCCTGGATAACTCCAGGTATTCTTCGCTGCATTCGCAATCGTGATCAAATGCATCTTCGTTTAAAAGAAACTCCTAACAACGAAACCTTAAAACTAACATATTCAAGGTACAGAAACTTTTGTACAAATCTTTTAAAGAAGCTGAAACAAAACTATCACAAAGTAGAGCTAGAGAAAAACAAAAACAACTTAAAGAAAACGTGGCAATCAATTAGAGATATAACATGTACAAGAAAATAACACGTAAGTAATGTAAATTTATTAAAGACAAAAGGTAACCCTATTGATTCAGTCAACTATATTAATCAATATTATGCTAATGTGGGTAAAGCTCTAGCCAGAAAAATAGAAACTGAAACAGAAAACAGATCCTTCTCTTACAACATCACACCAGTTCAATTTAACTCTATAGTTTTGTTAGAAACAGATATTTGTGAAATTGATAATATTATCAAGGGATTGAAAACTGATTGTGCAGTAGGAGTAGATGGTATTTCATCGAAAATAATCAAAGAATCAGCCCCAATACTAATACCTATTATCACACACATATGCAACCTCAGCTTTGCATCAGGTACCTTCCCAAATATTTTTAAAACCTCCATTATAACACCAATTTATAAAAGTGGGAATAGAGATTGCGTCGAAAACTATAGGCCTATCTCTATTTTACCATCCGCCTCAAAAATTTTAGAAAAAGTTATCAATAAACGCTTGAAAATGTACCTAGAAAAATATAAAATACTTTCATCAAATCAGTACGGATTTAGAACAGGACGGTCTACTGAAAATGCAGTTACTGATTTAACAAATCACATAGCGAATCAGTTAGACGATCGCAAAAAAGTGGTGGGTATATTTATAGACCTTGCCAAGGCGTTCGACACTGTCGCTATTCCCAAACTCATAAATAAGTTAGAAAGAATCGGAATACGAGACAAAGCTCTACGCCTAATGGATGATTATTTGAGAGGTCGAACTCAGAGGACAAAGGTTGGTAATGTGATAAGTGATGAAGAGTCAATCACATTTGGAGTCCCACAGGGAAGTGTATTGGGTCCTACTTTGTTTTCCATATATATAAATGATTTATGCAATCTTAACCTAGAACATGGTAGAGTGTTTGCGTACGCTGACGATACGGCTTTAATATTTGTGGGTAAAACCTGGGAGGAAGTCCAAAATCGTGCAGAAAAAGGTTTGGAAACAGTAACTCGGTGGCTACGCAACAATTTACTTTCTCTAAATACCGAAAAAACTAAATTTGTGACATTTACTTATGAACGTAAAACGGTATCCCCTATAGAGATCGCAGTACATTCGAGTTGCCAAGCCCTTAACTGTGACTGCCCAAAGCTAGAGTGTGTTAGCGCCATAAAATATTTGGGAGTCCATATAGATCGTCGACTGAGCTGGAGAACCCACATAGTTAATCTCAGTGGCAGAGTCCGAAAACTAATTTTTATTTTTAAACATCTACGTGAAGTGGCCGACCGAAAATTAATTATAAATGTATATAACGTGCTTTGCAAATCATTACTTTCCTACTGTAATACATCCTGGGGTGGAGCATGTCCTACTTTTATGCGGACTTTAGAACGTGCTCAGAGAGCACTATTAAAAGTAGCAACTTCCAAACCACGTCTGTTTCCAACCGTTGACTTGTACAAAGAGTGTGACGTGTTAACAGTTCGTCAACTATTTATTTTGAACATTCTTATATTCAAACAAAAGCAATCCACTTTAAGAGAAAGATTAATATCCGCTAATAAACGAAGAAAAGATATAGTATTTCATAGTCGTAAATATAATGCAAAAACTACCAAACATCAACAATGTTTTCTTACTACATTTTTGTATAATAAAGTAAGCAAAGTAATACCCAACTTAAGAACGTATACAGTTAGACAAGCAAAGTTCTCTATTACAACTTGGTTAAAGACACTGAGTTATGAGGAAACTGAAAATTTACTTCATGTTCTATCATAATAATATCTTTCAAATATATACTCCCATATTTACTTACATGATACACCCTCTATCTTTATATATTTCACACATACACACACTCTACTCACACACACAGTCTTACACGCACATACGCAAACACACTCACCTCACACCCTCCACGACACAAAAATCACACCCTTATTAACACAGTACTAATCACCTTCAATTTCTATATATCAATATTGTATTCTTTTTGAAGGAAGAAAAAAAAAAAACTATTGCACTGTAATTAATATCCATTGTAATTAATACTGAGACCTCGAAGGAAGCAGACGCCCACGACACAAGATCTTTTTCTTAGTGTGGGCTTTGCAAGTCACTAATTTAGTAAATAATTATTTTATGTCAAATTATATTTATAGACTTACTTAGTTAAGAAACATAATTTACTAAATTGTATTTTGGCAGTGTATTTTCTTGAGAAATAAACAATTATGAATTATGAATTATGAATTATCCAAATATCAAAATATGTGGCCTATATGTTCTTCAGAGATAATGTGAGATTCTAGTGGTGATATATTTTTTCAAATCAGTCCAATAGTTTCTGAGCCTATTTAATTCAAACAACCAAAGAAACCAACAAATCTGTCCTCTATGTAATATTAGCATATGATTGATTATATATTTGTACTTTTATTGATAATGTATAGATAATGTACAATATAAATACGGCATCACAAACGAACAAGGCGTACTCTCACAAAAGGACTTTAAAATGAAGAGTGTTTTGGTGCTACTAGTTTTTGGCGCTGGTGAGATTTTTTCACCTTAATTAAATATAGATAGGATTTAACTCTTTATTTGTTTTACAGTCAGTGATTCATTGCATAGCATATGTGTAGATGGATACCAAAGCTTACACGCAATATTTCACATAGTTCCAAAAATGAATATTCATTACATATTCGCCTTTTTTGGGAATTAAATTTATTAATAATTGTAAAAATACACGTACTCGTATTAGGAACAATATTTGTTTGGAGCTATACGAAAAATACCATAAGGAGTGACTTTCATGCAAAGAAGGCAGAGGTTCTGTAATGGAAGTTATTTCCACGCAAATGGTAGTACTGGTGGTGACAATGGTGATACTATATAATTAAAATCATAATAACTTTAACAGTTACTTATTACGATTTTAAAAAAATACCATCTTTACGGTATAGACGTAATAAATGATCTTAAATCTTAAGATACATTTCACATAACGAACGTTTGGTAGTTTATTTAAAACTGACTTGCAACAGCGTATGTTTTTTATGTATCACCACGCATAACTTTTTACAGAGTAGTCCGTTTGATAGTTCATTTTTGGTTCGGTAGAGTGTACAATCTACCAAACAAAATATAACTAAAAAAGTTATACATTGAATGGGACAACCTCGAAAGTATTTCCGAGGTAGGCCTATCATTTTTTTAAAATATAATTAAATTTGGTCTAGCGGCTTTTCCCACTTTTAGTGTTAAAGTCAGTTCCATTTTTGGAACTTTTTTTAAATTGTTATTTCTTGAATATTTAAGCTATCTTATCAGATGAATTTCACGTCATTTTAAGAATATTTTAGTTGTTAGGATTGAGTTGGTTAGTTTGTTAATTCCTGTATTTAAATATATATATTGGATAACCGTATCTTTTCAAATTTAACACACATACCTTATCACAAATACCCCCGGGCTACAAAATAAAAACAGAAGTGATATAATACAAATTTAATTATTTTCATAGCCTACTTTGTATCTGCGGTTCCCGTCACTGAGCCACATGACTACAGTCTTGAGCATGACTACCCTCGTTTCATCAAATTCCCTGATGGTGAAGGAAACCAGCACGATGTAGATCTCGAAGCCGAACCTGACATGGAACTTCTTGACGAAATCACCAGAAATCCGGCTAACAACCAGTACCTCTTGTTTACCAGGTAAGTTAATTTACTTATAAAATAATGTAGGGTTCAGAAGGAGGAGAGTTTTTCTAGGCTTATTGTCAAAAAAGTAATTCAATTAATTTGAGATATGCAATGTTCTGAATAATCTAGAAAAATACTAATAAAAAAGGCACTTCGATTACTTTTGGTATCCACTGTTGTAGGAGTGCTTCCTAAACTTTGTACATAATAACACTTTTGAAGCGAAGATAACTCAGGGGGGTGAGGATTAGCCATGCCAATGAGGCAGTTGCTAGTTCGAGCGTTCACAGCAAGTGGTGTTAGTGACGGGCACTTTATTAGATCGCCTGGCTAGCTTATAGATTAAAAACCTGTTACAAAGCATCCAATGTATACTTACATTTGTCCCTGAGAGCTATATTAATTCTAGTGTGATACCATCTCCGATCACATTGTCACTGCGAGACAATGGTCAAACCCTTAAATATAATTAATTATATATTAATTATATAAATAAACTCTGAAATTACAACTCTTGGAAGCATCGCTTTTACCTAATCTCGTGACAAGGTTTAGTTTGATATAATGAAGGTTTATTTTTACAGACTTAATCCTCGAGTGTCACAAACACTGGTCATCAATAACCCCGCTTCAATCACTAACTCCAATTTCAACGCCAACAATCCCACCGTTGTAGTTGTTCACGGTTGGCTCAGCAACCAAAACACCGATATAAACCCAACTATCCGTGATGGTAAGACTAAAAAAGTATATATATATATACAAAAATTCTGTAATAATTCACATTTTATAAGCTGCGGTAATTTATTTCAGCGTATCTGGGCAAGAGCAACTGTAATGTAATCGTTATGGACTGGAGACGCCTTGCTCTGTCTGATTACGTCACTGCAGCTCGCGGTGTTCCTGCAGTCGGCCAAGGCTTGGGCCAGTTCATGAACTTCTTACAAAGAACGACTGGTGCCCCATTTACCTCGTTCCACTTGGTTGGCTTCAGTTTAGGCGCTCACCTTGTTGGCAATGCTGGTCGTGAAATGGGCGGCAGAGCTGTTCGTGTTACTGGTACGTGTTTAGATATCATAATAACGTAAGCAAACATCAACTATTTTGTCCACAGTCATTCCAGATTTATAATTTTTCAGAATAATTTGAATTTTTTCATTGTACCAAATTAAGAAAAATACATTTATCTATTATTGATGTTTATCAACAATTATGTTCAGTCATTGTGAGACTTTAAATTCTTCAGTATATCATATGAAAATTTCCATTGTTATCGAGAAAACAAACATATATTTGTAAATTAACTGTTCCGCCTAGTTTTAAGAGTATACGTAATTTATTATTTTGAGTTTTGTTTTATATGGCTTACGATTTATTTCATTAAAGGTCTAGACCCTGCTGGCCCTCTATGGAACTATAACAGCAACCGCTTGAGACCCAGTGATGGTGGTTATGTTGAGGCCATCCATACCGACGGAGGCTACACCGTTGGTGGCCTTGGTATTGGATCTGCCGTCGCCAACGCTGACTTCTTCCCCAACGGTGGTATCTCTCAGCCTGGCTGTTTGACCAACATTTGCAACCACAACCGCGCCTGGGAGTTCTTTGCTGCTACTGTCACCTACAACCACCTGGTTGGACAGCAGTGCTCCAACACTCTCCAAATTACTTGGAATACCTGCCGTGGATCGCGTCTCCATATGGGCAACGATGATTTAAGGAAGACTGGGTATGAAACACTATTGTTATATAATATGAAATATAACTGTATTTATTTAAAACTTCTGAACTCGGCCACATTCAAAATTTTGGTCATGTTATCGATTATCTAATAAAGTTGCAGTATATAATATTAATTTTAGTTCTGGCCATAGAATTCATACAATTAAAATATTTGCGTTCATAGTTAGTTTTATCAATGTTTTATTTTATTGAATCGAAATTAATGGTTTTCATGCTCTGTCATATTTTTATTTACAGGTCTGGATTGTACCGACTCGACACTGAAAGAAGATACCCCTTCTAAGCCGTAGCAACAAATTATAGACCGCGACGAAATTGTACATACTCATACCACTTTCACCCGTTACCTGATTATTTTGATTTTGAACTGATAACTATAACTAAAACTTTCCGTTGTTAAGTTTTCAATAAAACAATATAAAATTAAACCTATGAGTTTTATTAATTTATTTATAATTATAACATACGTTGCTGGATAATTTTTGTATAAAATTAATATGAAGTAGATATTATGTCTTCCTAGCAGTTAACTCATCTTTTAATTACAATAAAATTTTAAGAATGAATAAATTAGGTAAACGGAGTACCTCATTTAGTCAGTCGTAATATACATATATGATTAATAATAGTTGCTAGGTTTACTGATACCAGACCAAGTAAAATTAAAAAAAGTTAAAAATGCTATTGTGTAATATATAACTACTATTGATGATTTTACGAGATTTTCTGTTACTTTTTTTTTATATACCGAACTGGGTAGCACTTGACCACTATCTCACCTGATGCTAAGTGATGATCCGATCGATGATGGAGCGCGCTTACCCAGAAGATACCTATGCACTCGTGTTTTGAAGACCCCCATATCGTACTTAACCGGAAACACCGACTCAGGGAGGGTGTTCCATTCCCTAGCGGTTCGTATGATAAACGAAGAAGTAAATCGCTTCGTCCGGGTAAATGGAATATCCACCATAAAGCGGTGGCGCTTCTGAGTATCTCTGGATGTCCGATTATAGAATGGCGATGGCGGAATCAAATTGTGAAGTTCCATTGCACACTCACCGAAATGTATCCGATAAAAAACCGATAAACAAGCGACTTTGCGGCGATGCTCGAGACTCTGGAGTCTCTTGCGTCCTAGGTAGTCATCGTTAATGAGTCTTGAGTGGTGATGTCTCGCTCTTGCAAAATTTACTGATACTAGTTCAACAAGTACCCTGGGTTTTATTTACTGATTAGCCTTATTTTGTCCGTTGCATCAACAGCTATTACTATTCTATGTAATATGACTATTCGTGGAGTCGAAGGTAACCTAATAAAAAAAAAATTAAAACATATGCTCATGCACTTTATGAAGTGTATGAGCATAGAGAAGCCTGCCATATCATTCTAAACAGTTCAAAAATATTTCTTGTAGTCATTAAATGTATGGGTGATCGCTGGCAATCTTCATTCATAAACAGTTCAAAAAGATTTCTTGTGGTCATTAAATGTATGGGTGATCGCTGGCAATCTTCATTCATAAACAGTTCAAAAAGATTTCATGTGGTCATTAAATGTATGGCTGATCGCTGGCAATCTAGATGAGTAGTTTATAAAATGGAAACCCCCAACTCAGCATAATGCTGGTTTAAACCAGTGCTGGTCTTCCGTTGGAACCAGTCTGTGACGTCACGGTGGATTTATACTACAAAAGCTTAAAAACAAATTAACGCTACAACCGTATACTTAGTTCTGCAATAGCTATATGTATCGACTACCTGTTCAATAAACTAAACTCTAGCATACTTACATTTAACTATGGGTGGTTCCTACTCTGCCAACCACAACAAATGCATGAATTTGGATTTTACCCAAATTCATGCAACATATAGAATAACATCTCCAAAAACAGGATCATTTAATTATATCCCTGGTATTTCTACGCCAGTTTAGCGAGCACTAAGTTACGTGATGGCTTTAATATATAACTAAGTTTCTTCTCTTCTCTATCTGAAGATTCCAATAAGTCTCTATTGGGTGAAAGTGTTAAAGATGATTCACTCTTGAATTATTACATGAGGAAAACTGCAATACAACTTCAAGGCATCCATCCTAACGTTGCTGCTTTCTTCGCCAAAGAGACCCACACTGAGCCTATGTGAATGGTAAATCAGTAACGTCACTTACCTTTATAAATTTTATGACACTGAGTTAGAAGTACCTACCTTGGTTTTGGACTATAAGACATGTTTTGACCTTTTAATAAATTCACTTTAATACCTCCTGAAAACAACGTGTATAATACCAATATACTGATTTTAACATCATGGCTTTATAAAATCACAAAAGGAATTATTAGAGTTCGTTAAAAGTGGAGGAGTTCACAAAGGCTAGCCTACTGCACCAAACAAGGACAAACTCCGCAGAGTGTTTGCCTCCACAAAAGGACATGTACGTCATTGTGACATTATACATCGTTCGCCATCTAGGCAATTATGTAATGTTTCTTATCAGAACACTGATATCAATTTGTCCTTTGCTGCACAATTAATCCTTATGTAATTATCTAATAACTCAATTATTCGAATAACCAAATACTTACATTAGACAACATGTAAATGTAAAAGAGAAGCTTACTACAAGTGCAATTTGAAAAATTTGAAACCGATTTCCGTTCTACTCAGTTATTGGAGTTTAACTCAAAAACTTATGGACCGAATAAATAAAATTTAAATGCGGACACGCGGGGAGCTTTTGCTCTTTTTAAACAAAAAAAGAATTTTGAGAATCGGTTCACCCAGGCGAAAGTTATGTGGTAACCTCCTTTTTGGAAGTCGGTAGAAAAAGAAATAAATAGACATTCATACTGGCATGACGACATTCTTTTCTGAACGGACTTTATTGTTAATTCAAAACGAAGAATGCTTTCCAATTCAAAAATTCAAAATTTGTCCAATTTCCGGCAAAACTTTTCCTACCAGACTACATGGCTAGATGTGGTAAATTTCATTTCCTTCTTCTTTGTGAACAAAGGAAAATATCTGATCTGGCTTATCTCATGAACATTGCAAATGGCACTGTGGATTGCTCTGAGCTGTTGTACCTGTTAGAACTGCGCACTAACACAGTTGTAACAAGTAAGTTAAAATGCTTGCTATCAAACGATTTCTGTTTTGACAGATAACGACACTATAAAATATTGTTTTAAACTCTTTTGTTTAGTTTTTATTTAAGTGATTTCCGCTGTACCTAGCTGTAAGTAAATAAATTATTACGTATATAAGTTATATTATGTATATATCCCAAATGCATATACAAGAAGATGTACTCTCTTAACGTTTATAATAAACATGTGCTCGCTATTGGGCTGTATCGCATGGGCATTTTTAAACAATGGATAATATTTTTTTTGTTTTGTTTGTGAAGTCATTGAGCGCCTTTTTTATTTACTTGGAGATTGTGTTGATTGCTGAACTTTAATTACTGCTTCCTTAAGACTACCTGAAGCCATCACGGCTGTATCATCTTTGAGGAATGTAAAGGTGTTGTAATATAGTACTGAGTGTATAGTATGGTGGTAGTGCTGAATTTGAACCTTCCAGTTACAATGCTGGTCATATGCAAAGAAACTTATTCGTGGTGTCAATTGGCTGGTTTCTAACTGAACATTAAAAACAGACTCGATTGAGTTATAATTTCGAAAATGAACACATTTCGTTTTAGCAATGTTTGCTCGTAAATCGTTACATTCTAACTATTCCAAAATATTATCTGCAGCTAGATTTAAGGAATGTACATGCTTATTTAATGTACATTTATTTTGATCTGTCACTATAACAGACACGTCATCTGCAAAAAGTATACATTTGTGATCAGTGGATAATCGCAGGTCAGAAATAGTAGTGGCATCAAAATACTCTTACATTATTATCCAACTAAGCTTTTATTATGAAAACAAGAAACAAATCCAAAATGTCATAACTTATCCAAGGCTTATCTGGGTGCCAACATCAGCAATACAGGGTCCTGCGAAAAGGAAATAAGAAGGCGAATAGGAATGGCCAAAAACGCCATGGCTCAACTTGCAAAAATATGGAGAGACCGGAACATCTCACGAAACACAAAAAAGAAACTTGTCCAGACGTTGGTGTTCTCCATATTTAGCTATGGCTCTGAGACATGGGTTATTAAAAAAGCTGATAGAGACCGCATCGACGCATTTGAAATGTGGTGTTGGCGAAAAATGTTACAGATCCCTTGGACTGCATTCCGCACCAATGCGTCTATTCTGCGAGAGCTTAGCATAAACATCAGACTATCCACCATCTGTCTACGCAGAATATTGGAATTTTTCGGATACATAGTACGCAAATACGGTCAACACATCGAACAGCTGATGGTGACAGGCAAGGTTGATGGCAAAAGACCAAGAGGCCGCAGTCCAACGAGGTGGTCGGACCAAATTCGATCTGCGCTAAATACCAATCTCCACAAAGCCCTCCACGAAGCAAAGGACCGGAACAGATGGAGGGACTTAGTCCATAAGAAAATTAATCAGCAAGGGAGTCACGACCCTCAGTAATGAGGAATACGACGCGAGGAGGAGGATCCAAGGCTTGTGCTAAACTATACAAAAACCTTAATCCATCAAAGGTCGTTGGTTATCATAGTGCCAGACACGAAAGAATTACATTGTCTTATGACACTGAGTATAACGACTCTTGAAGGGTTATTGTGTGGTTGGATGGGTTGTTCTGAGAAAGAAAGATTTTCTCAATAACAGTCGGGAAACTAGAAGAGTGCCCCGTAGATGACAATACTCGTAGGCTCGCCCCCTGTTACATGATCACATAACCAAACACATATATGGCGAAACGTAGGCGTTGAAAACACCGCTGCTTACCCCTTCGAGGATTATATAGGCAATCAATTCACTCTCAAGACCTCTAAACTGATGTTACCGCACCGCCATTTCACCTCCGTGGTGATGGATGGTGGTGATGAGTAAAAGTATCCTATTAAAATACCGCTGCTTATCCCTTCGAGGATATAAAGGCGAAACTATTTGAGTTGTGTTTAAAAATAACATGTACTTACATGCGGGCGATTCACTCAAGACCGTTAGACTGATGTTTCACGTCCGTGGAATCGCTCGATTACAGTCGGCTGAACAACAAATATGGATGACTTGCCGACTCTATCGTCGAGCACGTCTAGTGTATCGAGCTGTCAAAATCATTGCGTGCTTTTGACACTCTGAAAAAGGAAACCAATGAAACGGCCATAACTACGAAAAAACGTGCATACCTACGCAGCTAAACATGGCGGCTACCACAGCACACTTATCGATTGCATATTCACAGCTTAGGTGCAGTACACTGGATGTTCTGCCCTTAAGCTGTCGTTAACCAGGAAAACAATGGTCTTTCTATTGTGTCTGGTTCAACGACAGCTGAAGGAATCTTCATCAAAATGCAATGAACATAATTTTATGTAAATGTTCTTAAAATATGAACTTAAATTTTCCTTTCCCTCTCTAACCTTATTTTTTTGCTATGGTATCTTTGTGGACGTCTAAAAACAAAAAAAAATACTTGATATTTTAACAAATATGATCAGTTTAATTTTTCTAAGATGTTGGTTCCATATTTAAAACTTTTATATGCATCCCTTGCAAGTGCACTTGTGACTTTAAGCGATCATTGATTAGCAGAGTGTGTGAATTAAATCTAAATATATGAAAGTAAAGAAGCAGTTCCGTGAATTTCCGATATAGAATCAAAAGATTTGAAGCCTACAATATTGGGGTTTGACGCAGAAAATATCGATAAATAAATATGACAAGAACATCACTATTGTCTAAACAAATAAAATTCAAATTATATCAATACCAATGATGTTATATATAAACGGAGGTAGATACGTCTTACTGCGCTCGGCTTGGCGACATAAACACAAGCTAGTTGTCTTGAGTCAACTTAGTTCCATCCTGTCTGGCAACGATACAGCGCGTGTTCAACACTTAGGCTGGTTTTAGTGCTCGCCCGACCGTCCGCGCGTACCATCGGTCTTGACGATAGGTACGCATAATCGATCGTCAGTTCGTACCGTTTAGTGCTCTCCTGATCAAACAAACTGGCCGGACTGGTACAGTCACAAACACGTACACGAAATCGACGCATTTACAAATTGATTAATTGCTGTTTACTATCTTCGTAAACGTATTAGGAACAGAATACGTAGATATCACGTACCCTATTGTCGCCCAAATAGCACTTCAAGGGGAATTATATTTTAATCTAAATTGACTTCGGTAACGTTGCCGCTTCGCCACCTACGCGAACGAGACAAGTAGCGAGCGACAGAGAGAACTAGGCTGTCATTGGCGGTCGACTGGTCGGCCACAGGCGGACGTCGATAATAATATGCTGATATCTTTCTGACAACTGAGATTAATATATCTTCGTGTTCTTTTAATCTTGTCAGTGTAGGTAATGTCGTTGTGCGAATTGTGTACTAGCTAGTAGGTAGGTATAGCATAAAATTTGCCATGTTAAACTTCATATGCAAGGAGTAAAACGTCTCTATGGTTAATCTCATTCCTTTTTTAGCGTCAAAATATGGCGGACAAGGCACACGTCTGACGTCATAACTAAGTATCTATATGTTTTAGTAACATTTCCATAGGTTTCCTTTTTCAGAGTATTGACAACGCTATCAGAATCTGACACATCTTTTACAGAACTCTATTGACAGAAAATAAGTCATCATCACGATCTAGACGTATGTGGAGATCTTGTTATTTTGTCTATGCTTTGCCCATGAATATTATGCTTTTTCACCCACGTGGTGATATATGTTGATAATGATGATGATGATGATGAAAAGTAACCTATGTGCTATTCCAGACTATAATCTATCACTGTGCCAAATTTCAACCAGATCCGTTTAGCCGTTCTGCCGAGATTGAGTAACAAACGTCCAGATAACCATCCATTCATCCATCTACGTAAACATTCACATTTATAATATTAGTGGGAAGTGGGATTATCTTTTAATCAACTTAAAAACGAGTCTAGTAATTTCGATGAAATTCGGAAAGGAGATAGATTACATCCCGTGAAAGATCAAAGGATAATCTTCCTCGTCATCATCCATCACCACGCAAGTGATACCGCGGGGCGCAGTAATTAGAATGTATAGTTTTGCTTATGCTAAAATGGTAGCGTACCTATCTGTTAAAAATTTCAATGAAAATTATGTTGCAACCAATATTCAATGTTGACCTTATGAATAATTTTAACTGTAACATGATTAGTGAAATAATTGTAACCGGTTTTTTTGTAAAAGTCGGTATTTGTATCAAATTGTTACTTTGATACATTGCTAAGGCAAATTTTCAAATAAATATTGTTTAAAACTCAAACTATATCAACAGAAATAGCTATATTTAAGTGTATAACTTCAGATTTAACATGAAAGGTTAGGTAGTCGTATACTATTTTTTTTAGAGTCAGTCTTTGTATCAAACTGCCCCCTGCAAAATTTAGTATTACTTATACTGTACCAACTAAAAATAAACCAAATTATCAATTAATTATAGAAAAAAAAAATTACAGATGAGTTTACAAAAACAGTACTGGGAATGATATGTATTCATACGAATTTTCTCCATTTCGTATATGCTTATTAAAATCACAGTCACTTTAAAATTATTTAATACTTTATTGAAGCTACACTATATATCAAACTTTGACTACATTGACTCTCGATTTAACGCAATTCACAATACCATCCATTAAATATAACAGTTGTAACACCCAAACAATATGTATTTCTTAGTTTCGATGGCTCTACACATGTAAGAGACAAGACAAGAGTCAAGCTGTGAGTAGCCGTCGTCGCAGTGATTGGTTGAACTGATACTTAGGTATGTGTGTGTCGACAAGTTTAGGCTGTTTTCAGTTTGAATTTTATTGCGACTGCGTCTAAGTACCCTGTGCATCAATCTGTTAACCTACTTATACTAACGATAAGGTTCGCGTACTCCTACCCCCGCACCTACACTAATCACAGCGTCACGGGAAACATAGACAAACAAATTAATACATTACAAACTTCCAAGAGCAGAGAAAAACTGGTTCTACTAATTACACACATATTTGATCAGGAAATTTACCAGGGACCTCTCGCTTCGAAGGCACGGTCACTAGCAACTAAGTTATGCGCCTTCAAATATAGTCAACAAGCCCCCTTATTGTGTAACTTGAATGAGAATGAAATGTCACTTCATTCTTTTTGCCCAGGAGTTACGACCAGAATTGAATTCAAATGTCAAAATAAAGCACATTCCCATTCTCCATAAATATAGAGAAAAAGGCCCAAGTTCGTAGATTATACCAGAACACTTGGCGTGCCACAACCGCCTCGGGGGACCAAACCCGCAAATGGACGCCAGACTCCCCCAAGTCGCCCTAAGTCAAGCCCTAAGAAACTCTAAAGTTCTAAATAAAGCATTACCAAACACACTTCCATGTTACACAAAGGTTAGCAAAAAATTAAAACTTTCTGCAAGACATATTATTAACGAATAGCTTACTAAAAATAGATAGTGTCACATAAATAGATAATGATAAAAATTCAAACTTATGTAACTAAGTGCCTTGTTACTATGAATGAAAAGATATGCGGTTTCTATGCGTTTTACCAAACTCATAGCACACATACGCACAAACAAACTGTGCAAGTGAGATACCGATACCAGAAATTGCAAAATCCAAAAGAGGTAGAGAATTCGATGCGATGATTATTCTCACGAATTATCTAAATTAAGATTGATAATGTAGAGATGGATAGATAAAACAAGATAATGGCTTATATATAACCACTGGAATACAATGTATGGAAGGTGTTTCTGCATAAGGACAATAACATGAAAGGTGCTCTGCTGATACTGCTTTTTGGCACTGGTAAGTTGACTTTTTCTTTTTGTATTTAACATCATCATTATACTTTAGATTTGTGTATCGAATAAACTCTTGTTTAGACCTTGTCTTAATCTAGATTATTCTTGATCAACTGACAAACTTGGTCACTACTGATTGGTACTTGGTGGACTGATCAACTAGGCTATTCAAATCTTGCTACTCTAACTATTAGGATAGGTGAACGATGAGTGACCACTAGTGATATTTTCAACCTATTCCGTGCATTGAAGGGCATTTAAATCTGCATGTCTCGGTGGTTGCCTTATGACAACAATCGTTAGGCCATGATGGAGACCGTTATGCATCGCTATGACTGGCTTCCAACCTATTAACCAACTAGCACTGTGGGTGCGCTCTGGATTATAACCTGCTTGTACCTTCTTTACCACTGCCACAGGGTCAGGAAAATATTTGTATGATATCAAGCCACCGGGTTTTAAGTTGCAAAAACAGAGCAATTGCAATTGGATTATTTTTAAGATTTGAAGTTGAAGGCAGCGCGATACATCGCTCTTCTTCAATTCAATTCTCCAGTTACATGTTCTTACACAGAGCTATTCAAACCTCATCAAAGTAAACCACACAGTTGAAAATTTTAAGATAAAACGCACTGAGATAAACTCGTCTCTTCTCGAAAGATAATACTTAGTCTACCTTATTAACTTGCTCACTTGCACCTACCAGCAACCACGTCAAAACAACAGAGAGTTCGCCAAATTATTTATGCGTGCAGGAAAAGCTAAGATTGAGGGTGACACGATCCCTGAAAAATCACGTAGAATATTTTATAATTTTCATTGATAATATTCTTTCTCCTTACCTACCTACAGGTACCTACTAGCAGCATGTATACCTTCTAAGGTATGTTTTCGTGTAATAAGTGTTGAAAACCTACCTATATTTATTTTGTTACTTTCACAGCCTACTTGGCAACTGCTGTTCCTGTAGAGAAGCCACATGACTACAGCCTTCAGCGGGATTATCCTCGTTTCATCCAATTCCCCGATGGTGAGGGCAACATGCACGATGTAGATTTAGAAGCAGAACCTGATATGGAACTTCTCGAAGAAATTAATAGAAATCCAGCAAATAACCAATATCTATTGTATACCAGGTAAGTAAAACAAATGGAAGTGAAATTAGGTATTTAAAGTCTAATTTTTGCTATCTCAAATAACCAAACCAGTGGTTTGGTCAGCTTGCCTTTGCCAGCTACTACAGAGAATCGCGTATCGAGTACCTTTAAGTGAGTAAATATTTAATATCGTCATTAGAAGTTAAACGCCAATAGTTACACCAAATTCAGGATTATTAATTATTTAACTATTAAATATTGTACATTTTTAATGAATATTTAAAATAAACAAGAATAAAAAACAAGAGTGTTAGCCACCCATAGAACTTATGGATGCCATACATGCATGTTCAGCAATATGTACAAAATATTGGATGGGTTGCCTCACTGATATGTGAGGCTGATTTTTTGAGCAAAATATAGGCCATCGTTTTTGTCATTTGTCGACTCTTACCACAATGGCCCAAGGTTTTGATCCCAACAAACAAATAACCTCGATCGAGGTTAGAATATTGGCGCTTGAGTGCCGCAGTTTCAGCCACCTCACACGCCTGCTCTGATATCTCTGGAAATGTTTTTATTTCTGTAAATGGATAATGTCTGCCATTCTGCCATACATTTTGATTGGTACTTCATTTGCTGCAGTGCCCTTCACATTTTTACACAGTGATGCTTGCGTACTAATGCTTTGCGGTATATCCGGATATCTATCTGGCACTGCGATGGTAAATCAAGTTTTCTTGCCTCTTACGATTTGTATCCTAACTATTCTTTATTGTTTTCTTAGGCATATTATTTAAATCCGTTCCCTCAGGGATGACGGCCTGAGTGTATCTGATAAAATTTGGTATGAGGCGTTGGATTAATACATAGAATACTTTCATCATCATCATCATCCATCACCACGCTGGTGTAACCGCGGGGCGCAATTAGTAGCTAAATAAACATGGGGTAATACTCGTACTTCCCCGGGGCTACTTCCACATCACCACGCATCTTACGTGGACATTAATATTACAACTTTGTTTCTTTTCACAGACGTAACGCACGTTTATCACAAACTCTAACCATCAACAACGCAAACTCCGTCACTCGTTCCAACTTTAATGCCAACAATCCCACTGTTGTGATCGTTCACGGCTGGCTCAGCAACCAGTTAACCAACATCAACCCGACTATTCGTGATGGTATGTTTCAAAATAGGATCTTACTCGACCGGACGATCAATGTTGTATTTCACAATTGTTACACTAAATCGTTGCCTTTCAGCGTATCTGGGCAAGAGTGACTGCAATGTAATCGTTGTGGACTGGAGACGTCTTGCTATGTCTGATTACGCCACAGCAGTCCGCGGTGTTCCTGCAGCTGGCCAAGGCTTGGGCCAGTTCATGAACTTCTTGCACACAACAACAGGAGCCCCGTACTCCTCGTTTCACTTGGTTGGCTTCAGTTTGGGAGCTCACTTTGTTGGAAATGCTGGCCGTGCAATGGGTGGCAGAGCCGCTCGTGTGACTGGTAATCAATAGTCATATATTTCTATCATACTTAATATACTGTAATTTAATTCGTTTGTTGGAATATTCACCGTTACAGATGATTAAATCATTGGAGTGATTACTTATAATATACATACCATACTTTTAATTTAAAATAAATCACCAGGAAACTAGTGCATCATCTGCAATGTACATGCAGTAAAAGAGTACTTCACAGTAACATTTGTACCATATATATAAGATACAATTAGCGTTAATCCAGGATCTAAATATTAAGTACCTTTAGTTAATAATATGATAAAAATATTGTTATTTGATATTTTTGTTCGATGTTCTAAACAAGGTCCATAATTAATTTTGTTAAAGGTCTGGACCCTGCTGGTCCCCTATGGAACTACAACACAAACCGCTTGAGACCTAGTGATGCTGTCTATGTAGAGGCCATCCACACTGACGGAGGTTTTGGTGGACTCGGTATTGGCTCTGCTATAGCCAACGCTGACTTCTTCCCCAACGGTGGTAACTCTCAGCCTGGCTGTTATCTCAGCCTATGCAACCACAATCGTGCCTGGGAACTCTTCGCTTCTACTGTCACCCGCAACCACCTGGTTGGACAGCTTTGCACCAGCACCACGCAAATCACCTGGAACACCTGCCGTGGAGCACGTCTCAACATGGGAAATGACATCTTAACTAAAACTGGGTAAGTTTTAAATTGAAGGTGTCTTCGTCAAATACGAAAATGCCGAAAATGGTATGTGTTGTTATTAATGTAACATGCACTTTTTCACCTATATATTACACATATTTATTTATGTTATATATATACTACCGCCAATTGTATTAGGATCGTAGTTTTAAGGTTGTTTTGTACGTAAGTAGGTTAATTTGTTAATTTACACACTTTATTTTTTGTGGTAAGTAATAAAGAGCTATGGCATTGTTTTGTATATTGTCGTTGATAGTATTATAAACTTTTCTTTTGTTTGTCTATAGATCCGGAATGTACCGATTGGACACTGGAAGAAGATACCCTTTCTAAGATGTCCGGAGTTTATCTTCAAAAACGTCTTTTTTGTCTCATTGAATACTGACTACGATCATGTCGCTTATAATCCACATAGAAAAATACTCTTGTGAAAAATAATTAAATGCTGAATTCCTTCAAATATTAAAATTGTTTTCAATGTTTTAATCCTTAGATGTGTTGCCTGATAAAAGTATTGATAATAAATGTGAATAATAGACTACGTGCAATGATAAATAATCTGATTATATTGACTTTGACTGATAACTTTGGGTATCATTTAAAAACAGATTATATTTGATTTTGCAAACAATCCTTCTAATCCACGCTTTCTGACTCATGCACTTTTCACGGTGGATATAGCCTGCCTCCATTATAACAATTAATTAAGCATCCTACTTACTTCGAAAATAGCGAGATGAATGTTGATAGGATAAGACATCACATAGGTCAGTACATTTTTTTGTTAAACAGATATTTCCTTTAGATAAACATTTTCAAGCTGTTTGATATGACCTTAATATTCACATACAACACAATTCACATATAAGATAAAACAATGTTTTAGACTGCGCCTTGGCAGTTGTCTAGGCACCTTACAGTGAGTCTGAAGATAATCCAATGCCACTCATAGTTCTCACTTATGAACCGACTTCAAAAAAGGAGGAGGTTATATGTTCGATTCCCTCATGAGCGAGTCATCTAAAAAACAAAATGCCAAACTAGCTTAATACCTAAAACGCATTATATCTGAATTGTAAATTACCCGACAAACACCGGGTATGATGGCTTATTCTTATATTTGTTATATGTGGACCGATTCTTCAGTCAAGGGTCACAAAAAATGGTAAAATTATTTTTACCACACAATGGAACCGACATCAACACCAAAAAGTGCGAAATAACTTGTAGAAGTCAGTACCATGCGCACAATGTTGTGATAATAAGTACTTTTGAACTATCACGGTACCGACTTCAGCAAGTTATTTTGCATTTTCTAGTGTTGAAGTCGGTTCCATATATTGATAAAAAATAATGTTTACTCAAAGTCACGTATTAAGTAAGTCTTATTGACACATGTCAATCATCAATCAGAGCATATCAATCGTTAATTTGATCAGTAAGATAGTTTACAAGTATTTACGACCACGCTTACGTCCAAGTGGTAAACGCAACTAAAAACTGAAGATTGAAAATAGTCAATTTCTGACATATATTTCCATAAAAAAAATTATATAAAATTGGTTCGCAATCAGTCCACGAGTCTGTAATAACTTGATCAAATAGACAAAATTTGAATTGTATTGAAATTTGTTGTTTGATCACATTTTGCATTATTTCTGAGCGCCCTGAAGATTAATTAATTATTAAGCATAGCACGCCTGATAGCCCAAAACGTAAGTTATGCAACTGTAGAAAAGCATTGATTTATATGCAATGGTTATGATGGTATGGTATGGTGGATGGATGATAATGGTTAGTGAGTTACAAAGCAGCAGTTAGAGAATGAGAGACAGATAGATTTTAAAAGATGTATTTGATAAGATCCTTCCTATGTTGTTCATTTCTGGCATCCCTTGCTAGATTTATCGAAAATGTGTCTTATGTACTCAATTTGTTTGCTTTACAATTTTATCAGAGTAGAGGCAATATTAATATCCTTAATAAATAGTCAACGTACTCGTCTAGGACTCAAACTTAACATTCTGGCTCTGCAGCACAGGTGACGTCACGGGTGTGACGGAAGTAATGTGTCGATGGTGTCGAACCCACTTAAGTTCCTTTATTAACATTAGTGAATGTTAATAACTATAATAAATAACTATCAGAACACCGATAATTGACAATTGACAATGAAGTGAAATGGAATTAGACATTTTTTTTCCCAATACATGCAGCTTTGGAAACAATATTATTAAAGGATTTTTTTAAATTTCATGATTTTAAACATGTTATAAAAAATCTGGACTTTTTGCGTACACATTAATATAAAAATGGTGAAATTCCCCTTCCCTTTTAAAAACTTTCTATACTAAACTATCCTACCATATATTTGCTATTTTATACTGAATTCAATTTTTCAATTTCAAAATATCTCATTTAAACATACACAGTATGCAATTGTACATTTCTAGTGTAGATTTAATCCTGGAATGCCAAACAACTTATAAATTAGGGTACGTTTATCAAGCTACAATGCTTTTATTAAACTTTTAAAAAGTATGTTCACCAAGTATGTATACATGTAAGTGAGAGTGACATACCAAGCTGTCATTACAATTAAAGATTATATACGCTTTAGTAACAGCGTTACATTTACAAATTAGTTTTTTATATATAAAATAAACCTAGGAGGTAGGCAAATATAATATAATAAGAGGTAAAATGCACACGTGAAATTTCATGGCAGTTCGCAGTCAGCAACAGAAGCAACTTGTGACTCTCGCACAATTACGCACAGGTTACGGTCGCGCGCGCCATTACGCTCTTCATATCACTAGATAATTCGGACGGGAATAGCGCGCACGGCAGCAACACTTGGAGGAGCAATGCGTGTGCACAATCCGACTAGACCGATTCATTGCGGTCGAGGAACAAGTGATGAGGTAGCTTATATCGATTTGTTTTTATTATTAGGGATGTTGTAAAGGTAGGTTTTCTGAAAATTTTTAAATAAATATTTTGATAGGGGGTAAGCCTATTTTCATGTGACTTTATGAAGGTTCGTGTATGGAGGAATGTTATAGGCATATTTAACAGCTTTGTTTTGTATAACTTGGAGCTTACCTATGTTTGTAAAGCATGTGCTGCTCTATAATGGGCAGGCATACGTTATACAGGGACGGACTAGGGTACGATACATTTTTAGTTTAGTACTAGAGCTTAAACAGGATCGCCTGTTTAACACAGGGCTTAGTGCATTAAGTGATTTTATCCCCTTAAAACGAAATTTTGAGATATTTTCTGTCCAATTAAGTTTGTTATCAAGAATTACTCCTAGATATTTGACATTTTTACTCCAAGGAATGTTGTATCCGTCTATCTGTAACATGAGTTTGGGAAGAGTTCGCTGTCTAGTGAATAATATGGCTTGTGTTTTCGATGCTTTAATTTTAAGTTTCCTTTTTTGAAAATATGATAGAAGGAGCTCTATAGATAGCTGGAGCCGGTTAATTATTAAATCTATATCATTTGAAGATGTGAGCCTTGTGGCACTCCAGTTGACATTAATTTAGGCGAAGATGCGAAACTTTGTATTTGAACTTGGAAATAACGATCATTTAGATAAGATTTAATTAGTTGTATCTTATTTGCCGTAACGCGTGTCAATCTTATGCAAATAAGTTTTTAAAATAATTTGCCTAGGCAAGGGAGAAGGCTGATAGTAGGAAGTAGGGTCAGATTTATCTTTACCTGGCTTGTGGACGGCAATAATTTTAGCTGTCTTCCAGCTTGAGGGAAAGTACCTAGTTCAAGAGGAAACAAGAATTGAATATTTTTGTTAATAACACGATGCATTTTCGTGGAACATTTTTGATGAGTATATTGGAGATATAATCAGGTCTGGGGGCTTTACGTATTTTAAGATTTTGGATATGTTTTATAATTTCAGCTGGTGTTAGTTGGAGTCACAGAGTGTGTCTCGAGAGGTAGGTTTTTTAAAGCTGGTAACGAGTAGTCAATATTTAGTTTTTCGTCACTAACCCAAGTATGTGTCAGTAGAGTATTGTTAAGGAACGCATTTGCAAGTGCATCACATTGCTCCTGTTGGTTCAAAGACAGACAGGCATTACTAGTTTTCAGTGCAGGAATCGGAGAAGCAGTATTTGATCGCAAGCCTTTAACTACTCGCCACAAGTCAGAACTAGTATTGTCAACATTCTTTAATTTAGAGTTCCATTGGTGATCATTAAATGTTACTCGTACAAATGAAGATTTAATTTGATGCTGTTGTCGGCATTTTTGACATAGCTCCCTACGTAAGAAAATGTCAGTCTCTAAAGAAACGTATCTGCGTTGACGATTTTTCAGCTGAATGAACCTTCTGAGACGTCGAGGCAGGCATGCATTCCAAGGTTTTACTATAGAACTTGGAATACATAAATCTCGTGCTTCGATTACTGTATTTTGGAAATTTTGTAATAGCTATATCAATCTCGCCCGCACTTTTGAAAGCATGCGTTGATAGAGAGATATTTTTATTCAGTAATTTACGGTACTGAAACCAGTCTTCTATAAGGTTCAACATTAAAATTTGTAAATACGGGTAAGTGGTTTGAGGACAAGGCTAGAATTGTGAGTATGTCGTTTAAAGTATTAACATTTTTGGTTAAGTGAAGATCAGGGGTAGATAGCTTGAGTTCTGGACGATAATGAACCAGAGTGGAGTTTTGGGGGCCATGGATAATAAATTCGCTACTGAGCATATATTCGTAATGTTTTTTACCATGAGGGTTTCTAGTCCCAGCAGACCAATATGGGTGCTTAGCGCTTAGATCACCCAAGATTATAACTTGATTACCGAAGGTACCGTCAGGTGACTGATAGACGGAGAAGATGAGAATGTTACTAGAGGATAGTTTTAGAGAGTTACTTATAGCCTCAAGGTGTGAAGTATACGGTACTGAAATAACACTATGTGCTAAATCTGATCTGACAAGTATCGCTACACCCTGACCAGTGCCACTACAGTGCTTGTCCTTACGATGGCAGACAAATCCAGTAAGTGTAAGGTTTAAGCGATTGGTCAGTCGTGTTTCACATATTGCGATAATATCAACGTTAAGTTCACTAACAAGGTTCGAAAGCTCCTGTTGCTTACTGTGAATACCATCAGCATTCTAATAGAGTACACGCAGTTAATTTGTACTTAACATAGTGATCAAGGTGAGTTAAAATTAATACAACTTTTACAACAAAGTTTTGATATTTACAAATTCTTGTTTGATGGATTTGATGGTGCTGAGAATTTCCAGCATTTAAGCGGTAGCTAAATCATGATTGTGCATCTTCTGCTTGTGTGATGCCTGGATAGAAATTGTTTCGGCTGTGTCCAAGCCAGTGTCAGTTGATTTACGGTTTTGATTCGTTACATATTTTCCTTCAGGCTGTAAATCCGTCTTAGAGTGTTCCGGTGGTCTAGATGATAGCGGGCGACGAGTGCCAGCGCTGGTTATTTCAGCCCACATTGTACTTTTTGGTATGTTCGCAGGGGCGGGTACTACTGCTGCCTTGGAATAAGTTATAATATAGGAATGCCTAGGAATAGTTAAGACACCTACATATTAAAATAAACCTTGTTTAATAGCCTATCTAATCTGTGAATAATCTTTTAGATAAAGTTAAATTTAAATCTTTTTGCCGCTTTGATTGCATGCGATTCAAATATTTAACCCATTCAGGACATTGGGAGAAAATTTCAGGATGGTCTTGGTTGCAGTTGCAGCATCGAGCTGGTTTCGATCTATCCTTTTTCTGGCATTCCCATGTTGAATGCCCTTGGGCACAATCCCATCTGGCAGGCCTGTTACAGTTTTTCGATGCATACCCAAAGCCTTGACACCTATAGCACTGTGTACCAGTTTTGTTGCCCGGCTTAAATCGTTGGACATCTACAATGCAGTTGGATATAATTTGTTTGAATTTCGCCATATCAGTGCCGCTCGGCAATCGCACCAGTAAAGGAGGGCACTCTGTGGGGTACATAGTCTTTCATATGGTAAATGTTGCTCCAGCAAAACCAATCAGAGCCAGCTCAGCGACTAAGTTATCTTGCAGGAATTCTGGCAAACCTTTAATAACTGCTTTCGGAAGTGTTCCGTCCTTTCGCGAGAATGTATGAAAAGCAATATTTTCTTTCAGGAGACCTTCTTTGACATTTTGGTGACCTTTAGTCGAGCAACATTGCACTTTGACTCTATTACGACCCTTGTATTGCAGGTGGAAGCCTTTGTCATATTTTTCAATAACTTCCTTAATGTTTTGGTGACTCCAGTCTCCCAGATGCTCAAAACGTATTGGCGGTATTTGGTTGATCAGCTTCTATTTCGTGGCATTTCTAAAAGGCTCATTCACTGCATCATCCACGGTAATACTTCTGAAACGGTTATTTGTTCTGACTTCCTTGTTTATAGGGGCATCTTTGGAACTTGCAAACTTCTTCGGCTGCTGCCACTGGTCAGTTTCATCTCTGGGCCGTTTCCTAAACAGATTAGGGTTAGATAACGATCTGGTCAGGAACCTGTCCATTGTGTCGATAAATATATTTCGATAACACCTTAGCACATCACTATTTGAGTCGCCGGACAACGACGGCTATTTTATACTACTATATAATAAAATTCACTAAACTTATTTTTTTTATTTTGTTCATTCTTAAATCGACATTCGTATAACACATTGAAAAATAATTCTATAAACATGGTTAATCTATTCAATTTTGGGTAGTTTTAGATCAATTTAGTCTAGTATATAGAGCACGAAGTTACATGACCATATCTGCGTAAATATTCCCATAATTCCCATAATATATCCGACAATTGAACAGAAATATCAAATTTAAGGACTATATGTGTCTGTTTATTACGAACTGAATTGCTTCAAACTGCCATAATTTTAAGTTGTATCGTCACAAGCGAATTGCCTCGAATATAAATTTGCCAAAACCTCTTCAGCGTAGACATAAAATAGCTCTGGTGGATAATAAGTCTAGTCTCATATGTCTACTCGCGGCCACGGTAGATGCAAATAGATCGAAACGTCGAGGTTATCGAGTGACGAGCAAGCTGTTCGACTATTGGTGACTTGACCCAAAATAATTGCAGTATCTCCTTTCAAGGTAACGCTATAAAGTCTTTTAAAAAATGTTTTTTTGTAAAATTTATCTTAATTGTATATCGTTATCATCATCTGCAACTGCTGAACATAGGCCTACCCCACAAATTTCCAAAAACACAGGTTGGGAGCGACCTGCATCTAACGTCATCCTGCTAACTTTATCAGGTCGTCAGTCCACCTTGTCGGTGGACGATCG
Organism: Selenia dentaria; assembly: GCA_917880725.1. Classification (NCBI taxonomy): domain Eukaryota; kingdom Metazoa; phylum Arthropoda; class Insecta; order Lepidoptera; family Geometridae; genus Selenia; species Selenia dentaria. The sequence continues at coordinate 22,149,812 of OU862890.1, forward strand.
ACGCTGCGCTTGCCGGGCCGTGATTTCCACTCTAGAACATTTCGGCCCCATCGGACATCTGTTCTGCGTGCTATGTGGCCTGCCCACTGCCACTTCAACTGGCTTATCTTCTGGGTTATGTCGGTGACTTTAGTTCATCTACGGATCTCCTAATTCCTGATTATATCACATAGAAAAACCCGAGCATAGCCCTCTCCATAGCTCGTTGTGCGACTTCGAGCTTGCGTATGAGGCCCATAGAGACTACGTTTCAGTGGCATATGTTACTACTGGTAACAAACACTGGTCAAAGACTCTTGTTTTGAGACTTATATATGAATGCCCCATTAGCCTAGTTAATACCGACCCCACGTTCAAAGTGAAGGATTCCATGTTCGATCCCTGGCCGGTGCAAATAGCGCGATGAGCAGAAATGTTGGTAGTCGGGCCTTGGATGTGTGTGATATGTTAGTGTTTGTGTACATGTCTCCAGCAACACATGGAATCCTAGTGCTAACAGAGTGTGAATGTAGTATTAAAAATATTCAACATAATTAGAGATCATTTTTCTTACCTATTTGTGTAGCATTAATTCTTATATTAGCAGGAAGCAACAATGCTAATCTAAATCTAATCAGATAAATACTAAGTTAACGAGGCATTAAACATTTCATAAATAGTGATATGCATAAAGAATTAAATAATTTTCCATTCAGTGAAGGTGTTGCAAAATGAAAATGAACGGTGCGCTGGTATTATTGTTTATAAGTACCGGTTAGTAAACAATTATTGACATAACTTTATATATTATCTTTATTTTTAGTATTAGATTTGGCAGTATCAGCACATGCTTTAAATGAGCGTGATATGATATGATCTCGCTGAAGATTTGTTTATTTACCTGTTTAGTAAATTACAGTATATATCGCATCAGCGGTACCGGTACAGAAAAATGGGTTAAACCGTCAACCTTATCCAAGATTTATCCAATTTCCTGATGGTGAAGGTGTAATGCATGATGTTGACCTTGAAGAGATGCCTAATGTGGAGCTACTGAGTGAGGTGGAGAGGAACCCAGCTAATAATTTGTACCTTCTATTCACAAGGTAATTTTATTTAAATACACGTCATATTAAGAGAGGTGCCCAGTTACATGAATTGCTACTCTGAATACTAGGTGGCTGACAATGGGTTGTTTGTGTAGAGTTGGGTGGGGGAGTATACTGATGAGACTCTTTCTGAATTATTATTTTACTTCAATCAGAATTTATGTCAATTTTTTGTTTCAGACGTAATCCCCGCTCAGCTCAGATACTGGTTTTTAACGATCCTCAATCAGTTACTTCATCTCACTTCAACCCTAGTGTACCTACTGTTGTGATCGTCCACGGATGGCTCAGCAACCAGAATACTAACATCAACCCTGTCATCAGAGATGGTGAGTGGTTTTATTTACATCTGATTACTCCTATAAGTGTTATCATACAAGTCAGAGCGATTACAGCGGAGCCTAGGTAGTCGTTCATAACTGTCTTACTAGATTACCAAACCATCATCCGGTCACGACCAGGATGGGCGATCGCTAGCGGCTTTTTTAAAGGAAACTTTCCGTGATTAAAAGTAAACGTTAAGCCGCCAGTACCTGTTGTTATTCTAGGATAACAATAGTTGGTTAATGTGTTCCATTTACCGGTCGAATTACTCTACCAATCCGCATTAAACCCGCATTGTGTAATACGTAGAAGCATCAAACTTACAGCAAACAATTACAATCGGCCAAATACATATAGTATAAATACGTGATACGAATATTTTGTAGTTTGGTAGGGTGGTATGGAACCCTCGGAACATGGAACCGACTCTCCTGTTTTTTGATTCAACTATATTTTAATAGTTTAATGTTTGATGCGATCCTTTGTAAATAAAGGCTGTTATTGATAACGTTTATTTGATTGCAGCTTATCTAGGAAAAAGTGACGTAAACGTCATTGTCTTAGATTGGAGAAGACTTGCTCTTTCTGGATACGTGACTGCCGTGAGAGGAGTTCCCAATGTAGGCCGTGGCCTGGGAAGGTTCCTTGCTTTTATCAACTCAGTAACTGGCGCTCCTTTTGATTCTATACACCTAGTTGGCTTCAGTTTGGGTGCCCACCTTGTTGGAAATGCCGGACGAGAACTTGGCGGAAGAGCTGCTCGCGTTACTGGTAAGCATACAATAAGCATAACACTAGCATATATAGTAAATGTGAATCTTATACAAATGGATTATGTCTCTATTCTAGACATGCTAGATTTTATTCATTTATGCAATGAACACAATAAAATATAGGTGCCTTTTTTGGCTGCTGGGTAGAAACTCAAAACTGGCCACAGATAACAAGCTTCTTATAAATAAAACCATTCTTAAGCCAATCTGGACATACGGAATTTAACTCTGGGGATCAGCCAGTGTTCTGTTCTAACTACATCTTAAAACAAATATCTAATGCACCATGGTTTATCAAGACAAAAGAGATCCATGATATCCTCAATATGCGCATGGCGAAAAATTATAAAACCCGACTGCTTAGGCATCAAAATGAGCTTGCAGGGCAGGAATAGTAATTCCTGAAAGCATCCGCTGATTAAAAAAGCGACGGGATATCTTTGACGAGATAAATCAGCAAGAAGACTGATCTTCATCAAAAAAATCAGACTCTAATGGGAGTAGCACCCTACCCACTAATACAGACATCACATCTGCTCATGGTCGATAGACTGATCGCAGGATATATAAAAAATAATAAAAAATTCAGTATTATCAGAAGAACTACTCTTCGACTGGCCGATTGTCGCAGTTGGTGCATACATTACATACAGCCTTCCGTAAACAGGTAAAACAACTTTTTTGTAAATATCACACAGTGCGGCAAGATACACTCGTGACTGAGCAGTGAACAAAGATGTAGTGGTGAGGGTTGAGAAAGGCACCTACAATGTAGCTATGTTACATTATTTCGACATGTACTTAGACAGGATTGTTGAAATAAATTTGATAAAACAAGTATACCACGCAAACAAGAAGAGAACTGCTTTGGAAGGACCTGTTAGTTAAATTATCAACGGGATAATTTGAATACCTCTTATATTTGTGACCATGATTGTTTAAAATTTATAACCCGTTAGTTTTTTACTGTTCTGATCAAGTTGGAAAGGTTTAAGAAAAAGACCAGGTCAAGAGAGTACTGTAAACAAACGATGCATGTATAAAATAAATTAATGTTATGTAATTTAATGAGACTTAATAGTGAAAATATACGAGTATAAAGAATATTAAGCAAAACTGGTATACAAGCGTTAAACCTTAGCGTAAGCATAAAGCCACCACGATGGATAATTGGTTATATTGATTTTTTGGCATATTTCAGGCTTGGATCCCGCAGGTCCGCTATGGAATCTGAATTCCAACCGTATTAATGCCAACGATGGTATCTACGTTGAAGGCATCCACACTGACGGTGGCTACACTGTTGGTGGTCTTGGTATTGGATCTGCTATCGCCAACGCCGACTTCTTCCCCAATGGCGGTATTTCACAGCCTGGCTGCCTCACTAACGTTTGCAATCACAATCGTGCCTGGGAGTTCTTTGCAGCTTCTGTAGAATTCAACCACCTGGTCGCAACTCAGTGTTCTAACTCTCTACAAATATCGATGAACACATGCCGTGGAAATCAGTTCCGAATGGGAAATGATGATCTAAGAAAGTGGGGGTAAGAGGCATTAGTTTTTATAATATTAACTTTAAAGCACTAACGCCTACTTAGCAGTTTTATTGCAAAAACATTGCAATTTTTGCGGGAAAAATTTACAAATGAAAAAAATATTCTTTTGGTTGGATAATACTGTCAAGCTGTTCAATAGATGTCGCTGTGTCCCCATGCGACTGTTAAGATGGTATGGGTAGTTAAAATCGATGCTCGGTCGGCGAGCCTCGGTGGCCTAGTGCCCTCGGTGGTCATGGCGTCTGACACGGATTGTCGGAAGACGTGGGTTCGAATCCCGACCGAGGATGTGATTTTTTTCTTTCTAATATTGCAATGTTTAGCTACTAATTAATTTTAATAGAAGTAAATATTTTTATTTGATTTATAGCAACATTATATTTCTTATTTTTACATTGTTAACATGCATCTCACTTTTAAATCCGACTAAGTAACAAAACAGACTAATTTCCCTTCTGATAAAAGTCGCGCATGACTGTATCGCTTACAATTTCACACTTACTTGTGAGTTCTAACGTCTCACTATTGTTACATGAATGCATTGTAACCAGAGGTTAACCTCTGTCAGCTTTTTGATTGATTGATGAAAATTAGTATATATTTAATTTCAGAACTGGCTTGTACCGAGTGAACACCGACCGAAAGTATCCATTTTAAGCAAAGACTATTTCTAAGTGACTGATATGTTGGCGATGTTTTTCAATATAAATTATATATATTTTTGTTAAGTGCAGGTATTTTTTTCATTTATGCGTCAACAACCGAGTCAAATTCAAAGGTCAAAATCATTTATTCAATTTAGGCTTCAAAGACGCACTTATGAACGTCAATAAGAATTTTCAATAATGTACTTTAAAGACTACCACCACATCCAAAAATATATAGAGCCTACCAAGAAGAAGAGCAAAAAACTCAAGGCCGTTCTTTAATATAGATTTTTCAATGTTTCTATATGAGTCACTAGCTGGTTCCCGTGACGTCGTCTGTGCAGGATTAGTACTTCGAGTACCTTATTATCTTCTCAAAAGCCATATCTATTTTTACACCAAAATGTCATAAAATATTAATATGGTTATATGAGTAAATGTATGTACTTAGTAAATCAATCAGTAAGCACTAATAATAAAATACAGTACATACGTACATAATACAAATAATCACAATGGAAAAAAACTGTCATTACTTTTCTTCCCCCTTCACGGTATTTGTGTTACATTTCATCACCCTTGACGGTCGCCGAGCATGTCTAGTGGATCGAGCTGTCAAAATGATAGTGTGCTCTTGATTAAGCTATCAGAAATTGACACAAATTTAAACAGAACTGTCTTCATTACGATCTTAGGACGCGGTCCAACCCCAATTTTAAAATAATTTACGATGCTTTACGTAAGGTTGAAAATCGCTTGTTAGATTGGACGATGTAATGCGAAAATGCGTTAATTTTGTACGTTTTCTTTATATTTTTCGATATATACTAACACAATTGAAAAAACTGCTGGTTACTACTTTACTACTATATGTTGGCTCTGTATTACCTAAAAAATAATATAGTGTTATCGCTGAAAATTCTGAGAGTTTGGACGTGAAAGTTTATTTTTATGCACCTATTTAGGATTTTTTCTGCAGAGAGCGAGTAATATTTATGAATTCTGTTCGGTTATTACTCTTTGCCTGTTCCTTTTCTAACCTTATTTTTTTTTCATAGATTATTATCGAACTGTTTCGTTACACTCGATGTTTAAAGATTCTGCTTTTTACTATTATCAGGACACGACCGCACCTTAACGTAGGATCGAGATCTTGTTATTTTGTCTCTGCTGTGAAGATTACGCTCTTTCACCCGCATGGTAATGGATGATGATGATGATGACGATGATAATGAAAAGTATCCTGTGTTAATCATCCATACCAAATTTCATCAAAATTGCCCCCGCCGTTTGCGTAAAAGAGTACCAATCATCAACACATCCATACATCCATACTCACAAATTTTCACCTTTATAATATAGTAGGTAGTATATCGTATTCGTATTATTACAAATACATATCACATTAATATTTATATATATTTTAAAACTAGCAAATTATGCATATAACTTAAAATTATATTAATAAAACGTGCCTACTTAACATCACTCTCTAAAAAGTATGAAACAAGACAATACTCTTATTCATTAAATTACGAGTATATAAGATCATAAGTCATAAATAATGAAAATTTAATAGTTACCACATAAAATGTATGTGCTAACTATTTAATATTTATCTTATATTAAATAAACATCGTACATACAATATATTTTGATGTATTTAATACATATTATTCATAGGGATGCTCAAATTATAGCCACGCGTGCTCCATATTAGTGAATCGATCCAGGTAGCCGAATTTGTCACCGACCCAGGCAATATTTCATTATAATTTTTAGAATTCATTTAAATTTGCTGTAGTATAATATGTTATGGTACGCATATGAACTATTTTTGTCATGTTTGTCCTGAACAATAATGAAGCTTATCAGGAATTATACTTATCTGCAATCGCAGTAATCCTTTAAGTATAATAATCCTTTATAACTACTCCTATCATTAATTGCACATTTTTGATACCACTAAATCAGAACTAATCAATCACTATTGATAAGATACCTAATATACTAAGGAATTCGCAGCCCCCTGTCAAGAGATAAAACACACCTGATTTCGTTTTTATTTTACTAACTATCCTTCAACTTTATAATCCGAGATTATGGTGAGAGTGTTTGTGTATATTACCTATAGTGGAACTTGCTTAATTGCACGCACTTGAAACAGTTCCTCAACTATTCGGAGTGTTCTTCAGTGTTTCGGAACGCATTCTAAGCTGTAGGTCTTAGCTGTTGTCTACGATAAAAGTTATTAGGTATATGCCTAATAGCTTCAGGTTATCTGAAAACTGATGTATTATGACTGGCTAGTGTACTACTGTATATGCAGCAAGTCGCCCTGGAAGGCCTATTTGGTAGATAAAGGCCCTGAGAGAATGGCCCGTATCCTAGCTGTGTGAACATGGTGGGCGAACGTCATTTTCAATGAAAAAACAAAAAATATATATTTCCTCTTTTATTTCTTTCTTCTAAATTTCACATTTCTGATTTGTAATTGAAGAGCGTCAGACAATACTCAACTAAAATGAGCAAACTACTCAACATTTTTGGCTTTGTTATTTCGTCCAAAAATACAAATGTTCTATTTCATCACTGAATAATTGATAATACTGAATACATTGATCTAAACATAAATTATTAACGATTGTTCAATTACTTTTTATTAATTCAAAACTCGTTGTTGTTGTGGCAGTAACACTGATTAATTTTTAATTTCAATTAATCTACGAAACAAAGGACTGTACTTATCAAAAAATAATAAACAGTGGCAACCTCATGATATCACTTGCACTTATCATGATAACTCATCAATAATTTTCATAAAATGTATTTTAGTCCAGTGCTTGCTGTCAATATTTAGGTACTAGAAGTAAATAATTGCTGATATGCCAATGAATCGCCGCACGGTGGAAACTTCCTTGGACAACACCAAGGTTAATCCATTCGTAAAAGAAGAAAAATAACCGTCATACATCATCATAGTCATACTCAATAGTTGACTGACATTTATAACTTTATGTACCTACAAAGATTAAGTCCTTTTATAATACGAGTCAATTCTGCTTTCAAACTAATCACTAATACTCAGTCGTATTTGATTAAGCCAAAATACTCGTATTAAAAGATGACCTTTACTGCCCATAATTCACTATTAATTAAAATAATAGCAATACATAAAAGTTTTGAAGCGTCAAAAGCGAACACAATCTGCCAGTTGATTTCAACGTAGTCACTTCAATCACGTCCTTTGAAACGGCGTCATTTCTAAAACGTGAATGAAAAAAGTTTTGCTTTAATCAGCGAGTCTTTTGACGATAGTTTCGAGTTGAGCTTTTGTCTGTCACTGAAGCTTTTATTTGCCAACAACAGTTCATATAAATTTGTGTGTGTTACAAAGTTATATTTTAAACAGAGTTTTGTGTATGGAAAATTGTAAACCATTTTTTTCAACATTTTTTGTTGTTACTTTGGGTCACATCAGAGGTGTTTCTCACTTTTCAACCTTTTTTGAACTCACTAAATTCTGTTTGCCTCTACCAGAGTTTACAGCGTCACCAGACGGGTCAGATCACGCATCTGACAACTAAGACGAGCGTTGAGACGCTTCATCTCAAGGAAAAGAATACTTAACTAATATAGTATAGAATACTAATATAGGCGACTTGCTCAAGAGCTCTAATAAAGTTTTCCTCTCTCGGCTTGGACCACCGCCTGGACAAAGGGGAGTCGAAGAGAATCCACCCTGTACCTATGTGGACCGCTGAAAGTGAACCTTTTTATCATCAATAGCAGCCGGAAGATGTTCACTACTGAACATATTAACATGCCTCCCCCATGAGCGCCACTTGGAACGGCTACTTGCCTCCTGCGTCGTGGTTGAGGCTATAAACAGAATTACCTTGTCCACAGCTATTGCCTCAGCTGGAGAGTTACATCGACCGCGACTAAGGCTAGTACCTCGGACGGAGCCCTATACAATGCGATCAAGATTGCAGTCTTGGTACTACAACCTGTATCATATATCTTGTACTGGTACCATGATTACCATTACCGGGGTTTCTTAGGGAAGCGCTAAGGCTACCGAAGTAAAGGCTGCTATTGGGTCGCTTATCAGGTCATCCAAAATATGCCTTTGACGGTGACGGCGTGGGAAATTATTCGCGTTCCACCGGGCGCGGTCGTATTTATGTAAAAGTGGGGCTAGCATCAGTAATGATTTTAAAGGTAACTTATTACTAACACATATCACACTCACTATTAGTTTTGAATGCATGTGGATTAAACAATTAATTAACCAAGTTGATCAGAATTTTATCTGGTGGCTTAAATACTTTTAATGATAACTCAACAAGTGAAAATTTAATGACTCATTATATAGCAATATTGGTTATCATTTTGACACAGCACTATTATCGTTTTGAACACAACTTATGAGTCATAATAGAGTTTTTATGGAGACAGCATTAATTTGATAGTTAGTTTAATAGACTTACGTTGTAGTTGAAGCTTGGTGATATATCTCGCTGGCATACGTATAGAATGATAAGTAAAAGGTCGTCACAAAGATGTAAAGCTCAGTCAATAGTGATTCGTGTCACAAATGGCACAGCTGGGTCCTTTCAACCTTACCCTTACATAGGTAACTCCACCGCTCAGAATACGAATTGTCACACAATGAGACTGTGAAAAACACTCGCTTCTCACAACTCCTCACTCTACGAACCATCAGCTACATAAGAAATGGAATCTCAGAATATCAAGCAAAAAACTCATCTAAATCAATAACGTTAGAGAATATAAACGCGTGCGGGTTGTAACAATGTTTTCGCGAATTGCTGTTTGGTATTCGGATCGCATTTGTGAAATGATAGGCAATGTTCCTGTTCATAACCGAAGAGACATTCGTATAGTGCTTTAGTTTCGAAAGATCGAGTGCTATGTAGTATTGTAGTTACACAGAGAAATCTTATGTATGAGCTTCACAATAATATAATAAAATTAGGCGGCAATAGTAACTATATAAAAGTCATTTAATCCTATTTAAATACATGTCATTATGGAAAAAAATTAGGCTCGGAAAGTGTGTACATTTAATACATATAAATCAAAATATCATTAAAATAATCAATACAACAATTACGTATTCATGAAAATTGCTTATAGTTTAAATCAACAAACAATCGTTAACTGATTTTAGTATCGTTAGAGTACCTATGTAGGTTTTGTATATATAACAATACTTAATATATGTATATGTTGTGTGCTAGCATCAGGCAGATTGTCATATGAGACTTATTAAGGGAAAAAAATATTATTATTATTTACATTCAAACAATTTCACGGGTTTAACCCGGTCCTTTACAAAAGCATAAGTAACACTTAGAGGCCCGTTTGGTAAAAAAATACAATGTAGTATAAAAAAACAGACATTTTGGATGAAGGGTGGTGGTATATCTATTACAAAAATGGGTAAAATGGCATGGCTATTGATATGTACTTATTAGTGGTACGGGAGATAGTGGGCTGTGGACGAAGCCACTCACCGACGGCTCGCCACAAAGCCGCCCCCGAGGTATTATTATTATTATTATTACATTAAAAAATTACTTCTATATTTTTTTGCTAATAATCATCGAGAGTAGGTATATTTGGTCAACTAAATTATGATTATAAACTTCAACTTAAACAAACAACATACAATGGTAGTAATTCCCTTGTTCAGGACCCTAAACTAAACTAGCGAACTAAAATCTATTTTTAGTCAGTTACGGTAGATCTTATTCTGTTCACGCTTAAGTAAACTAGGTACAAAAAAAAAATACATGTTCGTATAACACTTGCAAGTGACAATTCTTCAATTTGCTCCTTTTATTCAATTGTGGGTATGTTTAGTGCAAATTTAATCGTCATGTAAGTTCGTACTAATCTAAACTGATGTATAACTACCCACAATTTGATCGAATAATCATATTTTAGAGTTGCCATTCTAAGTGTAAGACGAACGTGGATTTTAGTGTTAACAGAATAAGAACTACCATAGCTTAGAGAATTTTAGTTTAGTGTACGCACAAGCGAATCACTACCAATATTCATTGTTAACTTAACCGATAGCCCATATTTTTGTTATACATTAATCAATCCTTCGAAACAAGAGGTCCCAGGTTCAATTAGAAATTAGAAATTATTTATTGCCAAAAAAATATATACATTAAAAACATACCAATATATAGCAATAATAAATAGGTACTTACTAAGTTAATTATTTAGAAGATCATTTTAAGCAAAGGCTGCCAGAACCCATCCTAAGATATAAAGCACTTATTGTTATAAATTACAAATTGTTAATATTTAATTGAAAGGCGATGGTTGTAAAACCATACGTGATAATCTGAAAATGGCCATCCGAGATAGAAATAGCGTGGTTATGGAGGCCCTGCTGAAATGGGATGTGGGTAAGCAGTCTTCTACGTCTTAATGACGTACACAAACGTACGTAACACAAAAAAAAGCCTTAATATCTGTAGTTAATGTAATGGGTAAAGATTGGCATTCCGACAAGTCATGCTCACGAAGAGGTGTTGGCAAGTGGCGGAGTCGTGTGTCGGGTCGCCATCTTCCCTCAAATATGGTTGAAGAAGACGATGGCTGGCACATGCTTCAACTCGTAAACTGGTGCTGCTTACGGAGACCGGTCTGCTCGGAATTCCAATGGATACCTAATTTAGGTTTTGTTTTTGTGTTATTTTATATAATGTTAGGTTTAGTATATGTTCCCTCATTGTATGCAAAGATGTATATTTAATAGTTGATTAATTAGTTAAGTATATGTAAAAAAAATGGCCCGGACCCTGTGAGTAGAAAATGGAGTCTGTGGGTAGAAAAATTAAAGTAATAAAAAAAATGCAATATAGTAGGTACCTAGTTAAGGATAAGTTCTAGACAACAGATTGAAACCTATTATTTTACAATAATACTTTGACAATAATACTTGGGAATGTCTCTCTGTATGTGTGGATGGGTATTCAAGTATCACTTAAATAATAATGCACTTAACTAAATATGAATTAACCTTAACCCACGGTATGTACCACTTTACACCTTAGTGTTTCAGATTATGATATTTTTACAAAAATAAAAACTTAGTTTAAGATATTTGTCTCATAATAAGAGGTAAGTATCTTTCCTGTTTTATACCTATGGCACTGTTCTATACTGTATTACATATAATTACATTATATATAGTAATAATGTAATTATATGTAATACATATATAGAATACTTTGACAATAATACTTGGGAATGTCTCTCTGCATGCGTGGATGGGTATTCAAGTATCACTTAAATAATAATGCACTTAACTAAATATGAATTAACCTTAACCCACGGAATGTACCACTTTACACCTTAGTGTTTCAGATTATGATATTTTTACAAAAATAAAAACATAGTTTAAGATATTTGTCTCATAATAAGAGGTAAGTATCTTTCCTGTTTTGTACCTATAGCACTGTTCTATACTGTATTACATATAATTACATTATATATAGTAATAATGTAATTATATGTAATACATATATAGAATACTTTGACAATAATACTTGGGAATGTCTCTCTGTATGTGTGGATGGGTATTCAAGTATCACTTAAATAATAATGCACTTAACTAAATATGAATTAACCTTAACCCACGGCATGTGCCACTTTACACCTTAGTGTTTCAGATTATGATATTTTTACAAAAATAAAAACATAGTTTAAGATATTTGTCTCATAATAAGAGGTAAGTATCTTTCCTGTTTTGTACCTATAGCACTGTTCTATACTGCATTACATATAATTACATTATATATAGTAATAATGTAATTATATGTAATACATATATAGAATACTTTGACAATAATACTTGGGAATGTCTCTCTGTATGTGTGGATGGGTATTCAAGTATCACTTAAATAATAATGCACTTAACTAAATATGAATTAACCTTAACCCACGGCATGTGCCACTTTACACCTTAGTGTTTCAGATTATGATATTTTTACAAAAATAAAAACATAGTTTATGATATTTGTCTCATAATAAGAGGTAAGTATCTTTCCTGTTTTGTACCTATGGCACTGTTCTATACTGTATTACATATAATTACATTATATATAGTAATAATGTAATTATATGTAATACATATATAGAATACTTTGACAATAATACTTGGGAATGTCTCTCTGTATGTGTGGATGGGTATTCAAGTATCACTTAAATAATAATGCACTTAACTAAATATGAATTAAACTTAACCCACGGTATGTACCACTTTACACCTTAGTGTTTCAGATTATGATATTTTTACAAAAATAAAAACATAGTTTAAGATATTTGTCTCATAATAAGAGGTAAGTATCTTTCCTGTTTTGTACCTATGGCACTGTTCTATACTGTATTACATATAATTACATTATATATAGTAATAATGTAATTATATGCAATACATATAATTACATTATTACTATATACATTTATTTTGTTTTAAACTATCACGTTTGTTCTCTAAAGTTATATGATTATTAACGGGATATTTACCGTGGTAAGGTTGTGGAATGATGTTCACGGGAAGACACTGTCATGTGTGCATGGAACTGCGCCGAAATATCGGGAGCTCATTCCACAACCTTACCACGGTAAATATCCCGTTAATAATAATATAACTTTACAGTTATTTTGTTTTACATCTTCACTACTTGTAGTTGTTTTTATTGATTTTAAGCTTCACAAACGGTATCCATGACAACGTCTTAAATTAATTCTTAAATATAGGTAGATAATGTAAATAACAAGACGAAATCTTATCGTTTTTAAAAAGCCGGAATGCTACAATCCTCGGCTGTGACAAATATTTGTGTGATAAGTTGAAATGTTTGTTGCTTCCGAGCGTAAACTCTTTTCTGCACATATATTTTATACGCGTAACACTACACACACGAATTTGTTCACATCGTTGAGAGTCAAGAAGGGTAGCCATCTCGTCAAGGCGATTACATGGCTCACCGTGTCTAATGTCCCTAAACAATGATTATAGAAGACAAGAAGATGAGCAAGAAGAAAAATAACACAATATTTGTACATTTATAACTTCTATATATACATTATTCTAAACATACAACATGTTTATGACGAACTCAAGGTACAAAAATAGATAAAGCTAAGGTGCCCGCACTAGGCAAAGCCTGTGTCGCGGGGACCTACATACGATGTCATTTTACATGATTGATTGCCTCAGATTAACAAATAAATCGATGGAGTTATATAAAACTTAAATTACTAAATTATAAATTATAAATAAATAAACAAGTAAAATAAGACGCTTTACAGTATATTTTTTATTCTTAAATAAGATATACATACAGATTAATATAGGTAAATTTTAGTGGGTAGAGACCCACAAATAACAGTATTTTCTAGATAGCATGATTTTAAGTATATATACATATACACAATACACAATTTGTACAAATACTGACACATTGTAAAAAGTTCAGCATTTTATAAGAAGTAAGTTGTCAGTCTCATGATAACTCATGGATGTCAAGTATTGGATAAGTATTTTTTTGCTTCTTGTGTGGATTTGTTTAAACTTAATGTGTTCTACGTATTCGTTTGCCCAATCTATATTAATGCGCCTTTATTAAACAACCGTACCCCTGTTTAGCTTCGTAAAGTTTTCGCATCTAATCACAGGCGATAACTTCTGCGACGTGACTTACGAAACCGACTGCTGAACCCGTGGCATACAATAACTAGTATTTAATCTGTGCCACGTTTATCTCGTACGTGATGATTTAACACTTTTCTTTCCTGATTGACCCAATTTACCATCGGAAGTAAGAAAGCCTTTGGAAATTAAAACAACATTAGTTGCTACCGAAGTCAAATAAAAGTTTTATGGATAAACTACACCTAACTTATATTACTTACACTTGTATATGACTAATATTGAAGCTATAAAAATAGGTAATCTAAATTATTAATAGCTTTTTTTTTTCTAATATATCTAAGAGCTTTTCTCACCATGGTATGTCAGCCCCATCGTAACTCTAATACATAAAAAAACTTTAATTAAGAAATGAGCCTAGAGTATTTCTTTAAAATACTTAAATATGGCTTTTGTTTCATCACACAAATGTAAACCTAAAATATTTATATTTAGACTTAAAATTAATTGGTTCATCTTAAATTCCCTTTCTATGCCAATTGATTATACCTAAGGATATATTTAACGGTGCTTCGTCTGTTTAAAAAATCGTAAAACCAGTTGTCATTTTATGCACATTATATACTTCAAAACGAATACGAGCTCAGCGAATTATCGGTAGAATTGTGGGGGGAATGGAGGCTACAAACGCACTCAAGCATCGACGATGCCACGACGGGAGCATCGATAGCCTGCTGAGGCGCACTTTGCATTCACCGCTCTTGCTTCTTATACGATCAGGGGATAATATAGTCGGTACCAAACTGCACAGCGTTCATGAATATTTATGCGACGCTTACCTAACCTAGACCATATGGTTTAGGGAAAAGTATTTTCTAAGATGTTGACAAAGGTTGAGAAAAGTGACTGTAGCAGAAAACGTTTAATCTACATTTGACTGCAACTGAGCTACATAATAGATTAGCAGGTCTACAAGCAACAGAATTGAATTGTTGTCACGTTTAAAATTGATTCGTTTAAGTATCTACAATTATTGTTAGTAGTTGTGTAGGGAACTATAGACGAGTTGACATCGAATTTAGGTTTAACTTAAATGTCAAAACTTCAAATTACTGAAATAACGCTTAGACCCGTAAAGTCAGAATAAATAACTATTTGGTAGAAATCTATATTCTTGCAATCTGTGCACGAACTTATGACACAAAACCAAGGTAAAGAATTTTAAAAGTTATTTTCGCGAGCGTAGCGTCTCTTTACTGCTTTAACTAGCCAAATTGACTTTTATCTGTCCGTATATTTAGTTAGGTTGTATGACGGTCCTCCTGTACATGCTGCATTTTCAACCAATCTTGACGAAACTACGCATGGTCTACTATTTAATATATTTTTTTGTCGTCGGCGATGTTTTAAGTTGAAGGGAGGAATTTTTCTAAAAAAGGGGAAGTTTGCTGCGGCACTATTTACAGGCTGATGTTGATAAATTTGGTACACACATTAAGTACCTGTGTTTAAAGAGGAATTTTGAATATGTGCATAATTAGTCAAGTGGTTACCCCGTTAACCCTATTAAGAGGCATTTCACATTTTAATGCGCGTAATCGTAGATTTTAAGCGCTTAATTTACTATCATAGGAAAGATTCACAAATAGTTGAATAATTGAAATAAATAGAATAATCTGTCCTCTTTTCAGTTAATGTACCACATTTACAAGCATAACTTTAATTATTTTGTAGTGACCAATCTCCCGCACCTGGTTTTACGAATTAAATGGAATATAGCAAACTTCAGAGTTCTATCTCTTGTATAAAATCTCATCAAATTAACTAAACAAAAAAATCTATTCATCAGGAATATAATCTTGTTGACACACAGTGTACTAGAATATCGATAATTGATCATCATTATAGAAAAAAAAATAAAGATCTTTCGCCAATTTCCACGAATTATATCAGCAGTTTAACACAATTTATTGCGTTAAATAAAGTGTAATTCCAAACTGATATTATATCAAAAGAAAGTACATTCTTCAATTAATCTGATCTCAGTTAAAATATGATATTAACTCTGCTTTGTTAGACACGAAAAAATATTTAACATAAGTTTTAATGATTATAAATTCGATCGACAAGAAATTGATTGTTTACTCATTCAAAAGCCACAGTTTTTAAAATGAGTGCAAGTATCAAAATATGTTACTCACAGTCACGCTATTCCGTCGTCACTTCTTTCGCCTATGTAAGCGATGCGCTGGCATTTACCTAAACTTCAGTAGAGTGATTTTGTGAAATGGCTCTTAAGGTAGTACACTGTAAAATACATTTTAGTCCTTACTTTGGTCTTACGTAAGGGCTGGTAATATTGATTTCCATGAAGTTCAAATAACGAAATCTGTGGTTCATTACAAGTATACTCTCTGATATCTTTCATTCAAACGAGCAACATAAATCTACTATAGTACCGATTACTCTAAAATTTCAAACTGGTAACTGCCGTGTGATTCAGTAATGATTCGTCGATGCGCTCGTCGAAGAGCTCACCGATGTCAAATACTTCGCCCTTGTGCATAAGATTGCTTTTCCTACGTTTCTTGTCATATCTTCATTTGTTTCACGGCTGTTGTCAAAACTGCTCTTAGAGAATCTCACTACTGGTTCTCTCTGATATCGACAAAATAAAATATGTTCATATTTTATTTTGTCGACGTAGGAAATTACTTAACGTGATGGACCGATAGATGCGTGATTGATTTAGATTTTCCATATTATGTACAGTATCTCCAATGTATACCAGTGTGAAGAGCACTAGAACTCTTTGTGAACGTTGTTAATGTGTATAATGACAGTGAATGAAAGCAATAATGGTTTAGCAGTAAAGCAGTAATAATTGGTTAGAAGGTATGGTTGCTGGCAAAGTTACAGGCACATGACACTTATATTATTCTTATGAACAACTTATTATCTCAGGGTTACGGGCGCAGGTAGTTCGTACTTGTGAGGAAATGCTTCTGTTCTAGGCATAAGTTACCACCTAACATCAGGTAACTCCTGCTTGTACCGTTTCCTTATAATATAAAAACATGCTCTTTGTAAATACTTACTATTATAATTTAATTCGCGTAGATATACTCTTCAACTATTAAGTACCTATCTTTAATGACATTAGAGATCAAGTGATATATTCCAATTAATAACTAAGTTACGGCGAACTTTTCTCATAATGTTCTGGTTAAAATAATGAACTAGCATAAAATTAAAGTTTCTCATTAACAGCATTGTCTCTGGCCCACCCCAGCAGTTAGCTGTTGGCTTTGACAAAGTTTTACAAAGAACTCCAGTTCTTATTACATTATAAGGACTATATCTTAAATAAACTTTGATGCTAAAATCTACTTAAGCTCATTATTTTGGTAATTCTATTCTGTTTGTTTCATCATTCGCGCTTAAATTGCCGCTGTCAGATTCGTGAAAGTTAGCTATTTAGAAGTAAATAAAGGCCAATGTCTAATTAAATTGCTTCGAGAGAGGGCGTATTTCTCTAAAATTAAAATGAAGGTACGAAACAGAAATATACAAAGCCGAATGAATTGTATATCTTATTCGTATTCTTATTCTTATTCATCACAGTGACCAGTGATGATGCCAACCATTAGTCGTAGGTCCTGCCATTGTAATTGTAGAAGTAACTTAATTTAATTCACTTACGAAACAGCATCGCCTATCCACAGTTAGTTCGTAAGATTTTCACTAGATGTGCTAGTTTCGCAGTTTGTATATTCCTGCATCGCGGTGACGTTTGTCGCGCGTCGCCATAGGTAACTTGTGCGGGAACTTTTAAATATCAACATAAAACATCTTAGGCCGTGCGCACACTGCCTTGCGTTGGGTTTTTTCTACCGTGTGATAGAATAAACGCAGTGAGGGGTCCGCGCACAGCGGTGAAACGACGGCACATTTTTCAGATATTACAGAATGCTCTTTTGATAATTTGTTAAGAATCGTTGGTGCCAAAATTTACTAAAAAGACACGAATTGGAGTATTGTTAAAATGAAATTATAAAAAAAATTAAATTTGTAAAAAACTTTATTAAGGTTACCTAACAAAAGGTAAACATAGCCCCTCAAATCATCAAAGAATTCATCAATATTGACAAATACCACATTTCTAACTATTACAGTTGTGTCACAATGACTGCTTTTTCATGTTAAAATAAGCAATAGTTACGCCCCTACAAACTAGGCTACATTATTCATATCTTGGTATTAACCGTATCTACTCTAATAATAAAGAGGAGGGATATGATTGTTTGTTTGTTTGTGATGGATAAACGTAAAAGCTAATGAACCGATAGAATACATTATTTTGCCAGAAGAAGCTATATTATGCCCGAGTATCGAACTATATTTGATTCATCATCATTATCGTCTTCACCACGCGGGCGAAGCCGCGGAGCGTAGCCAGTAATAAATAAACTAAGAAATGAATATGATGATTCTATGTTTATTTAGGTATATATATTATACCATTGTATATTGTATTATATATTATATGTTACATTATTACATATACCTACATATACATATAATAAAGTAGTAAAGTAGATATATTTAAATATCTTACCTATGTGGCTAAAAATACTTACTTACATTATTTAAAAAGGCCATATTGAAGTACCATACGTAGGCGATAATGACCGTATTTTACTAATTCTATTTTTAAACACATTTATCTATTAAAAATGTCATTAAAGATATATAAATCATATTAACGAGACAATTTTAATAGAAACGAAACGACGAAAACAAAAAATATTAAGTCACGGTAATATTTTCTATCCAGTATTGTGACGACATATCGGTGTCACGACCCAACAGCAACTGATGCCTCCGTGCGTTTTTTTCAACGCAGTGCGCGGTTCTCCATAGATCTCTATACGATACAAAAATTTGTGCGGTAGCCACACCGCAAATTTGTAGCGATGACTTCACCGCATGCGTTTGTTTTAACGCAGTGCACATCTATGACTCTCCATACTTCACAGAATATGCGTTGTAAAAACACAACGCAGTGCGCGCACGGCCTTACAGTTCCAATTCTAGTTTCATTTACTAGACATAGTATACCTTCTCGTAGGATTGAGCAAGAGTTGTACTGTAATCTTAGTATTCGTAGTGTAGTTTGTTCGTAGTATTTTTGTAACATGGATTTCTCATGCTTACAGTCCTTCATCTCATCCTCAGTTCATTTTTCAACCGTCATCATCAGTTTTGTTTTGGTGTTTTCATTCGGTGTAGTGACTCAGGAGAGCACAAGATTCCGCACTTCCATTGCTGAAGGTCTGCAGAGTTCCATTTTCAGTGCTACCCTGCTTTTTGGCTCCTTACTTACCTATTATATCTGCCCTTCTTTTACCAGAACAAAGGCCATGTCCATGATACAATTATCTTGTACTTCTCTGACAGTCCTTGGAGAGCAGCATGACATTCCGTTAGTACTCTTGATCGTGTTACCGGTATACCTGTGCATGGATAATTGCTGCACTCCATCATCATCATCATCAGCCAGTATCAGTCCACTGCTGGACATATGCCTCTCTGCCATGCACGCCACTGAGCCCGATCTACGGCTTTTCTCATCCAGCTGCTACCAGCCACTTTGCGTATGCCGTCGCCTCACCTAGCCGGAGGACGTCCTACACTACGTTTGCCGAGTCGCGGTCTCCACTCAAGAACACGTCTACCCCAACGGTTATCGGTTCTTCGGCTAATATGACCAGCCCACTGCCACTTCAGTTTGCTAATTCTTTGTGCTATGTCGGTTACCTTGATTCTCTGTCGGATCACTTCATTTCTGAAACGATCCTTCAGAGAAACTCCAAGCATAGCCCTCTCCATAGCTCGCTGAGCAACCTTAACGTGATATTGCCCTAGCAGCAATAAGCAGGTCCATGACCTCCGCTTGAAATGCTGCTGTAGTTTTGTTTAGGGCAATTGAATCAGAAATTCCTAGTTCTGATGAATGGATCCCACTATCTGTTCCCGTTTTGTTTTTTGCGCCGTCCGTGTAGACATGATATGACGGACGGTGTTAGACTCTCCAGGGCACCGCTCTCGGTAGTCAGCTTGTACCTCCTGTATTCGAGGTGCGTCGTGTCAATTATTTTTTCCTGTTAATAATAATAGTAATAAATACAGATAACAATAATAACGTTTATTAAGGTATATACGGTATAACTTAAATACTTAACATGATATAGCTTAAATACTTAATATGAGCCCTAACTGACTTTCCCTGAGGGCCCCAAACTAGGCTAAGCCTGTATCTTGGGAGCCCGACTCAAGAACCAATTGTACAAAGGATAAGTTTGTGGCTCGCGAGTTAGTGCATGACAAGACATAATTTTATACATGTGTGCGTAAATTACATGTCATATCGAATGAATTAATTATTAAGTTTATACTTAATACTGTGAAATTATTATGTAGTCAATGTGTTTGACATATCTAATGAATATTGAGAAATGGTTAAATAATGGCTAATTATAGTACAAATTAATATATTGATAGTATTAATAGTTATTTTAACACTAAGTTCCAATATCTAGGCTATGCTGTGCTGCTGTGTAATCTAAAATATTTTATTCTTAAATACTTAATTCAACATAATTAAGGAACTCATGAGTTTGTGTGGGGGTAAGTGTGAGTGTGTGTTTGTGTGGATGTGTTTGTGTATGTGTGTGTGAGTGCATGTGTGGGCTCGTAAGTACGTATGAGTAAAGTTATGCACAGATCTTTTACGGGTATGAAGGGTAGGTTTGTGATGAGGCGGTGATAAGTTTGTGGCTTAGTCAAAACAACATATAAATGCATGATTATTATATAATAACGTGTGTCCTGAAAGACTGTAACTGCTATTAGGAGTTTACGTTTGATATTAATGACGGACCTTGTTTTATTGTCAACTCTTGTTAAAAGCTGTTTCCTTTTGTTTAAGTGTCGGTAGAGTAAAATTAAAGTATTTAAATTTACATTGGAAATATGAACTTTATATAAGTTTATTATATTACAAGTATTTGTACTTAGGATGCGGCTAGTGAAAGGTTAAAAAGTACTTAGATCAGTTTTTTTTTTCTTCTTATACGATTATTTTAATATAACGTACCCATGTATAATAAAATAATGAACCGTCATATACTGTGACGAGAGCTTCCGTTTTGTCATATGTGAGTGATACGAGCCAGTCTTTCACTTTTGCACGAGCCTTCCTGTAAGAGCACTCCTTATGGTCGCATAATCTGCATAGAGCGTTGTAAGTGAATGCATGTATGTATGGTGGTAGCCGACGTGCAAATACTGTTCTCACCCTTGGCAGAGTTACCCTTTTCGGTCGTATTTGGCGCCTTCGAGTTTGCGTGGGCTCTACTATATTGGTGTGAGTTTTTTGTACCGCACGCTGCACAAATAGTTTCCTTACACTTAATACCTGCGATTCCGAATTGTCTATCGTGATATCGACACGCATTACTGATGATAGATTAAAAACATAAGTAAACATAATATAATATTATACAACATGCGTGCGCTTGATTATAACATAACGTTTGTCCATGACAGTTGTAGTGTCATCCAGAGCTTAGAACTGTAGTTTCTAGCCGAACTGTGGTTTTGCGATTGCAAGAGCTACATAGTAAGTATCATTAATTGAATGCAGCCCACTTATGTATGAACAACATTGTCGGTCAGGCAATCGGTCAGCGGTCCGCGCAGGGACAGCGGTCAGCGATGCGGGCAGGGCAAACCACGGAATTTTGTTATTTGATTTCGTTAATTAGTGGTGATCAGTTCTTTTGTAGAGCTTTGATCAAGAATAACGATCACTGAGGAAGAACAAAATATTGTGTAATTATGGTTGCCGTTGCCCTGCCCGCCGCACGCTTGCCCGCGCCCGTTTTCCGCCGCCCACTACCCGCCTGCCCGTATGCGTCCTTGTGTTCCTTCCACGTGCCCGCACGGTCAGAACGCATATCTGAAAATAAATAGAGACTGACAATATTGTCAACGCATAGTGCGGGCTGTGTTCAATTTGTACTTACCGTAGACCGCAGACCGCATCCAGTGTGCCAAAGCCTATAGATAAATGTAAAGCTTACCTACTCGTATCATCGTTACTAAGTATATTAATATACATTTCTGTTACCAAGAATACCACAGTACAAATATGCATTACTTCTTAAATCTATTGTAATTTAAAAGTGTCAGCCGAAGGGATACGGGCTGTTACTCTGGCAAGCGTGTGGGGCGAGTATACCGAACGAGTTTCACGAAGATTGAACGCGGGGCCAACAGTTTAGATTAGAAAAGTTCACGGCAAGCGGACCCCGAGTCTGGACAAATTGCTTTACTAATACAACAGATTTCCGGACTTTGTAGGAATCCGACAAAAACTCGAATCCGCGATAGTTCTCGGGTCAGGGACGGCCACATTGTAATTCTGTAATAACTTTACGGAATCGTAATGGTTTTAGTTCATATAAATGCTAGTAGTATAATATTCTACTATTAGGCATTTACTATATTGATTACATAAATATGTTTTAGCGTTTTTTATTCTGAATTTGTGTCGCTTAACGTTTGGCTTATCTCGACTTTTTTAGAACGAGCTAAATTGTATTTGTCTCTAGCGACAATTAGTCAGGATTTAGATTTTATTTTTTCATTTTATTTTATTTAACGCTAACATATGAATTTTAAATGCCAATTTCAATTCGAACATACTCCTTTTATCCTCCAGAAATACAAGTCACATACGCGATATATATATCGTTGAAAACGTGAACACGTAGCGTTCGTATCATCGTGAGATTCTAGTCTTCATCACGATGGCTACCAATTTACTGAAACTACAGAAACGCTGAAGCTGAAATGAGATTTCTTGTAAATAAAATAAAAGTCACGAAGCTGCTTGGTATGGGTCTCAAACCACCAATGAAAACAGGTGAAAGTATGATTTCGGAAAAACGTCTTCAGCGTCCAGATCTGATATGAAGAATATGAACTTTATTATATTATCGACGATGAATATATCAGGGTTTATTTTCTGGAGGGAAGGTGAAGCATGGAGAAGGCCCTCCGCCGTTTTGGTGCGAATCGTAGGCGTAGTCGAGTCAAATTAGGATAAGGTATGGACATAATTCTGAATGTTGTAGATTCTTCTGGAATCGTCAGAAAACACAGCTAGTATCTCCCTGTTTGCACGGTGTCTAGCACCTACGGAACCATGTTAAATATTAGGTATAAACTTTAACAGTCCGTTAATCAGAAAAATTCAAAGAAGTTGGTATAGTTTATTGTATTTATGAATAAAGGATTCCTTTATACAATGCATTACAGTAAAAAAGTCGTGTGACGTACGGAATGTTTGTTATTGTTTTTTTTTACTCTAGGAAAATTCTGAACAACATTACAAACTTACTAGTAGGTATCTACAAATATCATAAACGTTTAGTTAAATTTGCACCAACGTGCAAGCTACGTATATATGTATATATATATATATATATATATATATATATATATATATATATATATATATATATATATATATATATATATATATATATATATATGTATATATATATATATGTATATATATATATATGTATATATATATCTTTCCTTTCTACCAACTTTCAAAAAAAGGAGGATTTTCTGTTTTTGGAAGTTATATAATACTTTCAGTATAGTATAAAATATAGCGATCACTACTCTTTCTGCATGAAGTTGTGCAATTTCAAAGTTTTTACTCAATGTAACCCTCTTTCGGAGGTTTACTTTCGTTGGGATTGAGTTAAACATGATTCATAAAGCATATTAAACCATCATAAACAAAAACCCACATTCGCGAGTTATTTCCACTCTTTTGCGAATTATCGCCTTATTTGACTAGACTACAGTGCCAAGCAAACAGTTTCGAAAAGGGTAGACCAAGTGAAATTATTGGATTAATGTGACTGAAAACGCGATATTTTGGAGTAAGCAGTACATGCAAAGTCATGGAAAACTTCGCCATAAAGCTTTGAGTGGCACTGCGAAATGATTTGGTGTTATATTAGATATCTATCAGACGACCAAGGTCCAAAGACCATATTAGGGTGACATTTCCTCTTTACTTACGTAATACGAGTAACAGGCCGGTTGGCGCAGTTGGTAGCACACCTGCCTTCTGAGCCGCTGGTCCCCGGACAGGTCAAACATTTGTGTGCATGAACATATCTGTTTGATCCGTGTCTGGGTGTATATATATATATATGACTGTATGAACTCAAGATCGTTATTAGTACCCTTATAGTATTCCACACCAACTCAGAAAGTGTCTCACTACTCTTTCATAACGGGTTACAAAGTTCGTCATTTCTCCCTTATAAATATGCGACAGGAAAAGTTATAGATACCTATATAGAATTTCAATTCTGCCTTCAGTAGCAGGGTTGTATGTTGTATGAAAATCCATTTCTGCCCCGGTAGCGTTCTTTTGTTTTTCTATTTCTGCCAGGGTAGCGTTATTATAGCAACGAACATAAAAAGAAATCAAAGGTCAAATCTTAAAAAGGTTTTATATCCATTAATTAGAAAAAAGAGGTGTGAATTGTTTTATTGTTCTCGATTTTCAATGAAAGGAGGCTAGCGACCTTTTTTGGCACTAGGAAAAAAAAACATTGCGGCCATTTGTTGTGTATTGTTAAATTTTGATTTTTTTTTCTAAATTGATAATTGAACTGTACGCTTTCGATTCTAAATAATTTTCTAATCCATCTGATAGTGAAAGTGACGATTTTATATATCTCGTTTTGTCCCCTCGGTGTACAATGTACTATTTTTCATGCCTTTGAGCTGTGCAATTCTTGGAATGCTACACTAATTTATCCAGTCAGTAACAAAATAAACAAAAGAGGACTAATGGTGAATGACCACACCGACGGAGCACATTTATGCGGGCCGATACAATTTTCGAAGGAAGTTTCCCGATTATTCGATGCTAGCGTGATACACACGCGTTTTTTTCAACTACTTTGTTGAAATCTACTACAAATTGTGTGAGCACGCTGTCCTCTCTTAGTTAGTGGCATGAATAAGACACGAATACGAGTATTTTTATAGTTCATTTTACTCCATCTTTATTGGAGGACTTTCCCAACCATGCAAGCCCCATCTAATTCTAAATGTAGATAACTACTATTCCTAATTTAAAAAAGTATACTTATATGCCGTTTGCCGCATCACACGATTCAACTGAATCTAAGTTATTCCGACTCTTCACGCCAGCCAATATGGGTTTATGCCACAATGCGGAACGGAAGACGCCCTTTATGACCTGATTAAACATATAAGATCTGAAGTTCAAAGGCTTTCGATAACGCGTGGTGGCCCGTCTTAAAACAACAACTGATTGCAAAACGCTGTCCTAAAAACCTTTATGCTCTAGTATCCTCGTACCTGGAGGACCGTAACATCAGAGTCAACTATGCTAGGGCATCTAGTGAAAAGGGAACCACGAAAGGTTGTGTTCAGGGCTCCATTGGCGGACCGACCTTTTGGAACCTAATCCTAGATCCCCTCTTACATCAAATGGCTAGTTTGGGGGTATATACTCAGGCCTTCGCGGACGATGTGGTGTTGGTTTTCTCTGGTCATGTTGCCAGGACCCTTCAGCAGACAGTCGATACCACCTTAGATGCCGTTGTCGAATGGAGTGTCCGAAATAAATTGAGCTTCGCCGCGCATTAAACAAATGCAATGGTTATCACGAAGAAGTTCAAGTACGATATCCCGAAAATCTACATGTCCGGCACTCGGCTGAATCTCGTCAACGAAATTAAACTGTTGGGTCTCATCATAGACTCCAAGCTCACCTTTAACGCGCAGGTGTCCGCAATCTGCAGGAAAGCCACGAACATTTATAAACAACTTGAGTGCGCTGCAAAGGTGACTGGGGTCTAAACACCGACATCATAAAAACCATCTACGTGTCGGTGATAGAGCTGATCGTGCTGTATGCGGCAAGCGCGTGGTCTCCAGCGGCTGAGAAAATTATGATCAGAAACCAGCTGAACTCGCTGCAAAGAGGTTTCACGCAGAAGATATGTAAAGCATATCGCACGGTCACTCTGACATCGGCATTAGTCCTGTCGGGCCAATTACCCCTGGATCTTCCGGTTATCGAGGCTGCTACCCTTTTTAAAATCAAAAAGGGGTACTCCGAGAACTACTTACCACCAGGCAGAGAGGTGGAGAGCAAGGTGGGTTATCGCGACAACCCCCACCCATCTCTACTCATAAGAACTGAGTATGAGTGCATCGACAATATGGATCCCGAAACCCTGAAGGACCACCACGTAGTCAGCCCCCAGATATACACAGACGGCATCAAGATTGAGGGGAAAGTAGGTGCTGCTTTTACGTGGTGGGACCTTTCGCCTCGAGCCCCATAACACCGTTTTCCAGTCGGAAATGTACGCGCTCTATAGAGCCGTTAAGATGACGAGAGATTCGAGGAGGGACTGTGTCAAATTTTGAGCAATTCAAGATCGTCGCTCGATTTGTTGGCGAGTCCTGTTGCCACCCTCTAGCTCAAGAGTTGCGTGCGTGACATCAAGATGCTGGAAAAACCGTGGCTCTTCTGGCTGGGGGCCCATGTAGGTACCTCGGGGAACGAAAGAGCAGACGAGCTTATTAAGAAAGCAGCACTCACTAAGATGACGGCCGCTGACTATGACGAGGTGCCGTTATCGTTCGTGGCAGGGGCGCTACGAATCCTCTTGTACAGGTTAGGTCACGAAGGTTTAATTTCCTACCGTCTTCTTCGCAAGACGAGTACTTAAGGACATGGTACTAACACCTATCCATGTCTAAATATTGACCGGTCACGGAGGATTCGCAGCGTACCTACATTGGTTCCATGTAAAAGACAGTCCCTCTTGCGTCTGCAATGCAGCTTGTGACGAAACGATATGGCACAAACTGTTCGAATGCCCAAGATTCGGCCTGGAAAGGATGGATCTGGAATCTAGAATCCAGATCATGCTAGATCAATCCACTCTCCCGACCATCATGGAGAGCCAGGCCTCTAGAACACCCTTCTTGGCATTTACGAGCAAGGCTGCCAGAATCGCAGCGGCGTGGAATAAGTAAGGTTGTTTTGTACTAACTAGATTAGAGCTGCTGGACGACTCCTTATTGGATTTGATTTGTAAATTTATTTCATTAGAGATAAGATAAATGTAAAAAACAGAAAAAAAGTGAAGGACAAAAAAAAGAGCAATAGAAGAGAAAAAAAAGAAAAACCCAAAATAGCAATAAAAGAGAAAAAAAACAAACCTTTTACTGTTGATTATAAGAATTAGTACTATATAAGTTTAGATATTAAGTATTTGTAAGAAGTTAATAAGGAGTCATCCATATATGAAAATAAAATCACTTGATCTCGTCTAGGACTTTAAATACATTTAAAATGTTAAAATTTAAGTATTCAAAAAATTATTAAATCACGTTTTTATTATATATTACCAAGGGCACGGACCTTATGTCTGTGGACCTAGCAGCTACAAATAAAAAAATCTAAGTTATTTATTAATGGGCCAGAATTTTATTTGATTATCCTAAAACTACTTAACAATCTTCGCTATCTCTGCCATATCTCGGACACAACTCATTATCACGGATGATCAGACCTTTGCGCTCATCATCATCTCTAGCTGATGCACATCTTACACACCAGGGTATGCAAGGAGAGTGACACTGAATTCTTTTACACTGAACACTTTTTCGGTGGTAGTGCCACGCTGTAACCCCACAGCCAAATGGGCTGGACCGACCGGGGAAGTACCACACTACCACATAACACCGACGTGAAGTAGCATAGCTTGCTATTGCGTTTCGTCGGTTTGTGGGAGGTTCCGGAGGCCCAACTCCCCCTCTTCCCCGTTCTCCCTGTCCTTCCCCCTCCCCCACCACCCTATCATATCATATATCACCTCTTCTATCTCTTCTTTCATATATTCCTTCCTCAAAGGTCGGCAACGCATCCTCGAGACTTCTGGTATTGCGGATGTCCGAGTGCGACGGTATTACTTACCATCAGGTGTGCCGCTTGCTCGTTTACCAACCTATCCCATAAAAAAACATTATTTCTTTTTCCATATGGTACTACTGACATAACGGTCTTCTTTCGTCAAAATATTCTTAAAATGTACACCTTTCATTTATAATTAAAGTTTCAAATGATTATGCCACTTAATTATACAGGCAGCCAGCTAATAGATAATTAAATTCTACATTGAGATTGTTTTTATTTGATTAGATTTCGGAACAAGCTGGAGGCACCGTGGTAACTTCTGCCTATAATAGATGCATTAGGTCCCAGCTAACGAACTGCACTGCATCCATCAATGTGAAATATGAAGTTGTTAAGTCGCATGTGGCTGTAATATCACCGGTCATACCCTTTAAACCGGAACACAGTAATGCCATCATTGCTGCGTCGCAGTAGAAATACTCGTAGGTATGGATGCAGTACTTTCCAGACGAACTCGTTTACAAAGTTATACTGCTACTAAACTTGTTCTGCGTAATACGGGTTGATTTCGATTTACCGATCGATAAAGTCTTGACTTCGTCATACTTCTAAAAATTGGGTATATCGATCATTGCAAGTAAGTAACAAAATTAAGCGATCGGTAGACAAATTCGATAAGCTTTTACGATTATAACGATAACCCTAGCATAAAACTGTTAAAATACGATTGGTTCTTTTTATTGCTCATTATCAACTTAAACGTGCATAGAGATTTTTTGGAGGTAGACCTGAAGAAAACAGTCGCAGATCGACCACCATTGAGTGCACTTTTTGCACACGCATCGCCGCGCCGCATCCTTTATATTTAATAACCTAACAATCGGAAGTAAATGTGCTCCGTGTGAGGAACTATCAAAAACGTTGAGGAACTGTTGAAGTGATCATCCAAAATACATATACTTTTGTGTCGGTGGAACTATTCACGTGTGTAAGGTTCGCGACCGCGTCCCTTTCAGGAACATCTACCATCCAACCTTGGCTGGCTGTGACCTGAGAAGAGAAAGATCTCTATGTAAGTACTAGTATAATGAGCTTTAATTGTACTAGCCCCCCTGGTCATTTGTGAGATATCTTCCTGCTTTAGGTACTCTTGAATTACAACCTCAAATTCGCAAAACTTCGAACCAGTGCCTTTTCCCGCGCGGTGGGATATTCTTAATTTTGAGGATATTTTTTCTACTGAGAAAACCCACCAACGATTGAGATCGTTTATTTAATCGATTTTAACTATTGTTTTGTCAGCTTTGAAAATGTCCTCGATATAGCATATTGACAGGCGACGGAAATAGGGATATTGTTTAGTTGCGTTTGATCTTACTAATATTATAAACGCGAAAGTTTGTATTTATGGACTAATCGATGTTTGTTATTCTCTTACGCTCAAACAGCTGGCCCAATTTCGATGAAAGTTGCCGTGGAAGTAGATGGGGCGCTGAATTAATACATATGATAATTTTCATCAACGTCGTCATCATCCATCACCATGCGGGTGTAACCACGGGGTGCAGTTAAAATTCAATAAAAAATAGACTTCGCCTTTTTTTGATCGTGAGCGAAATGCTCGTAGAAATGTTCAAATGATATACTCGTAGAAGGACGCATTGTAGAATGCAAACAATTCGTAATAATCGATATACTGTCGACAATTTGACGATCGTATAAGTGGTCGATATCACTTCCATACTTGCTAGGGGCGAACTAAATTTATCGATCTTTGCGACTCGACAAATTTAACGACTATTACGGTACAGTTGCACTGTAGTATCGTTATCTAACAAATACATCGGGATATCGTGTTCAAGTGTTTGATTTCAACTTTTAACTGAGTTCCAGAACATAAAGTCAATACCATTATAAACTCCATTATAAATTAAAACTCATATCAAAGAGCACGCTTACACAGTTAAATAATTTTCAATGTCACTTTGCAAGCAACGAGCGAAAGTTAAAATAATTTAATTCCCGTGGTGCCCTGTAAAGTGTTTCCGCTGCATGAAATTATACGTTGTAAACTCATTACAAACATGTCAAAAGCAGACAGAAATAGAAATGGGAGTTGTTCAATTAACTTTTTTCATTCTGTATAATGTCGAGAAAAGCTAATCGTGTTTGGATGTCACATCTGTCAATATATATATATACAGACTGACTGGTTGAACACTTTACATAAACAAGGACATGATAATTCATGGTCACATGAAACGTTTAAAAAAATAAAATTAAAAAAATACCGTTAAACTACAGAGGAAACCTTCATTCTATGAATGTGCTATAACTCGAAAATTATGGACACCGTCCGAACGGGGTTAATGACCCAAAGCGCCGCGCCGCGTTCAAAGGAATCAAGCTGCGTCCGAACGGGGTTAATGACCCAAAGGGCCGCGCCGCCCGCGCCGCCAAAGGATGCCGCGAATGCCGCGATCGTCGGCCGCCCGCCCGGCCGCGCCGCGCTTTTATTACTACACGCGCGCCGCGAGTGACCATGTTTATTGTTTTGAGTAGACAATTAAAGTTAAATTAGGTAAATATTAGGCACCTATTTTTTTTCTTAATTAGAACGAGAATCGAGTACTGAGCACTATATATCAATATGTAAAGTGTTCAACCAGTCACCATATATATACATACAGTACAATACATACAGTGTCACTCATTTCCATATTTATGCGTATTAGTTGTATAAGAAAACTGACCATGTGTGTGTGGGACTTGTTATGTGAGATAGTCACACTAATCCTGTTATTATTGTACTGAATTTGTAAAATTGTCATTGCCTCTCATATCAGAAACAAATGATTTAGAGCCTGATTTACTGTATAGTGACGACACAGCTCAGTCAGTTTCCACTGCCCTGTGACGACAGCTAATGAACAGGCACCAACATTCTTGTCGTCTTGGTTTATTAGAGTCACTATTGTGTGCGTAGCACTTTTCTTTACATGGTAGACGTTCTAATTTAGACGTAAGTTCATCTTATTATTATTCTTCATAAATTTCGTTCCCTTTACATCACGACGACGTTGGTATTATTTTCAATGTTTGCCCATAAATTTATTTTGTTATATATATATTATAAAAATATGGTTGGCAAAATATATGTGCTGGATTGAATATGTTTTTACTCTTAAGGGAATTACAGAGAAATGGCAAGAAACTATAGGCGGTGTTTTTTATTAGTGTTGGAAGATTCATCGATGTGTTTCGTTTTAGGGATCCGACGATAACGAAATTGATCCTCACTTGATCTTATTTTGTTTGTGTTAGACTTACAGATGATATAAGCGACTCTTTGTAGACTAAATACTTAGCAACAACCCTGTTAAATTAAAAGTATTCCGCTGCTAAACTTTACGCAGGTTTGTACAATTTTCCCACTAGTAGAAGTGGGATTTTTTTTTTTCGTCTCACATAGGTGGGAGGAAACAAAACTCTACCTGTCCTGGCAAGACTATTCTTAGCAGCCAGTGCGAGCTACGTTACAAAATAATTCTTAGAATTGGAGTCAAGTCAAGTGGTTAAACTGGAAATGTGCTCATTATTGACAGTAATTTCAAAACGAAGCATGTCATATCCATACATAAACATACAATTGAGCTGAAATAATGTTAAACCTTCTTACGCTCCGTTAGCCTACTAGTAGTACCTTCAAAGCTTCAAAGCAAAGGAGTTCCAGGCTTGATTCCTGGCTGGGGGAAAATATTTGTGTGATGAACAGATATGTTTGCACTCGTGGTATGAATATTTGTGATGTGTTAATGTGTGTTTGCCGTGGGGTGCCGGCTTAGAATAGTACCTCTAACTCTACCCGTGGGTGGGGTGCCGTAGAAACTGGCTAAGGGATAACAATCAGAAGGTTGAAGGGCGGCAGCACCTTCCCAGTTGAAAACCCCAAAACTGCGCTCGCCAACCCGCCTGCCAAGCGTGGCGAGTATTGGCCAACCCCCCTCCCCCCTCAATGGGGGAGACCTATGTTCAGCAGTGGACGTCCTACGGCTGAGATGATGATGATGATGATGAATGTGTGTGTGTGTGTGTGTGTGTGTGTGTGTGTGTGTGTGTGTGTGTCCATATCTCCCGCGACACAGGGGATCTTAGTGCGGGGGTATGAGTGTGTTGATGTTCAGTTATTATTATTTTAATTATTCACTACGGCGACATCCCATCGGCCATTGCTGTCCACTAAATAAACCTTTTACATAAAAGTATAATATGAGCTATGAAAGAATTCTAAAACTGCAATATTGCTCAAGCGTCGACTCTCACTGAAAACAAATTTACAAGAAAAATATGAATAATGCTCGCAGAAAGAACGAAAATATTACGGAACTCCTTGAGCGTGACTACAATCACACTCGACTGCTTCTATTTGTCCTTGTCCCTAGATTTGTATGGCTCACTTTTGCAAACATCCGCGTAAAGAGAAGTCGGTGGGAAACACAATTGCTCGCTCAAATTAGAGTTGTGGCTAACGAGCGTTTTTCGACGCTTCCTTTTGCGAACTAAGGACTTGTTTGGGTACTCAAATTTTGTTTAATTGCCGTATGTCTTTTTGACTTATAATGCGGTGAACAGACACAATGGTGGATAATGTTTATATTGATAAACAACGCGGAAGTTCTCGGCAATCTAGTTTTATTATTACAAAATTATAAAGAACGTGACTGTTAATAACAATTTTTATGTTATATGAAAAGACCAACAATTGTTTATACGATATTTACTTCTTTGTTTATAATTTATATTAATTAGTTTAGTATTAATAATTTGAAATTATTAATACTAAAGTAATAGTAATAAAAACGATACATTTTACCTTGTTTAATTATAATTGGAAGCGCTCGCAGTGAATACTTCTGTACTGAATAACTAGGTAATGCAAACTTTGTTACGGTCACTAAAATGATGGGTGACCATTACTAACTGATCGCTTCCATGTTTTAAAGGGCACATAAAGCCAGTTCTGATAGTTGGCCTCGTAAATAATCATACAACATAAGCTATAAGGCCATAAGGATGTTCGGGGAAATTCAGGCGCATGAAAACTCTACTGACGGACTACTACGGACTGCCGTGCGATTCTCTAAGAGCAAACATCGTTGCATCTCTGACAACATCCGTGAAACAAATGACGAGATGACAAGACACATTGGAAACCAACCTTATTTACAAGGGCGGATATCTCATAAAGTATTTGACATCGGAGACCTCGTCGACGAACGCAATGACTCATTAGAGAATCGCATGACTGGCCGCACCCACACCGCACTTAGCCCGCATGTTGAATTATGGGCTATATTCCTCTCCTTAGAAAAAATCCTGTTTTTTACTTCACGTATTCTCCGATTATCTTAAATTTGTGTGTACAAAGGATGTTCATTAATGGAAGTAATAAGTACCTAGAATCATTCTTTCGATTTTAAAATAATCTTACCACCTTTTGTTTGCCACCAAGGCAAACAAAAGCACTAGCAGTTTTGGAGGTTTTGCTTTTCAGTAAGGTTTTTATTTCAAAAACAGCTGTGAATTTTTCCATTAATCTTTAGTACTTTATTATTCTACCCAAATTTACTACTCAATAGTCTTTCCATTATCCAGAACAAAACGTCTAATCAATCGTCCTTGCTTATTTCGCCTTATGTTCGGCAAAGCAATAAAAGTTGTAAACGTAGTTTCTGTCACACGTCGATGATGTACGACACATCTTGTTTGTTATGATATAACAACCCTTAAGTTGTCCGAAATGACGGTAGGTTCCTTTCTAATATGTATGAGTATTATAGACGGAGAGATCGGTTACGGAAGAATCTCTAGAGTCTTCAATTATTGTTAGATTACAATGTGATTTTGATAAAAGTAAAATTTATAACACTCACTAGCTGCGCCTCGTCGTTTTACTTATGTAACCAGAAATGATGATGATGATAATACGAAGACTTAGTAAATAATTAATGTCCTTGTTTAAGGTTCTGAGATAAGCGATACTTACTATTACTTATTTTTCGAGTTTCAATCGCCGTCGTGAAAAAGATGACTAAGAGCAAGGACCATTAATTATCTTCCTTGCTAAGAGATAGACACAGACCGTCTTATTATAAAACACGGAGTATGATACTCCCAAGTTTAAACCATGGTTAAGAGGAATTTTGAATATAAAATTAGCCTAAACCATAGTTTGCAGTACTATCTTTAGTCCACATTTTATTAGAAGGCGGAGAGAGTTTTGCATTTACAATGTCAGAACAGTCTACCCTCTTCCTTTCGCGTTTCTTGCGTGCCGCCAACAGAAGCATACGTTCCTAAGGTTGACATGCCCCTCTGGAACCAACGAGCTCGATGTACGCAGCCATCAGGACGGTTGGTACTGTTCGTGTCTTTAGCAAAAACTTCAATTTGGAAGCCTTGCGTAGTGTCTGTAATGAGACCGCTGTCCACTGCACTTTGTCAACATTCAGTTCAGAAGGTGTGTCTGTGATTAATTTTATTACATACTAAATTAATCTTTAAACCTGTAAAGCTAAACTGTCACGAAACACATCAATACATGACGTCATAATACTTATCAATCAAGCTTAGGTACACCTAATTCAGTATGGCAGCCTCGTCTATTCTACTATAATCTCAATTTAGATAACAGATTGGCACTTGCGGCCTCCGTGTAGCCTAATACAAACGGGTCTTAAGATGATGGAGGGTTCAGTACACACCGCTAAATGCGGCACAGGTGTGCCAGACGACCCCTCTCGTCGCTAATTGTCTCTTGTTTATGTAAACAAATTGGTTGTACGCATAACTTCCGTCATTCGAATTAGTTGTTAAGGCCGAACTTGGATAAGCGTCGGGACGCAACTTAAGGAACCCTAATAGCGCCACATGTTTCTGTTGTAGATGGTTAGATATTGAGGGCGGTAAATTATTATACTATAGCTCTTTGGGGGATGATAGTGGGTACAACAAGCATTTATTTGGTGCTTATTATGACATCAATGATGGTATAAAGTGTCTCAGACCCTTGGGAGAGTACTCTTCAACGAAACCTTTATACTTGGCTTGAGAGTACCATTCGTTTAAGGCGATGACAGGCCAGTTGTGACTCATCACATCAGATCAGGGTCGGACGCCAATCTCACGGCCGCAGGATCGATTCCTTTTTCAGATTGAGCTGTCTTGAAATTTAGGTTCAATGGTTAGGGTGTTACTTTTTGACGGTACCTTACAACTTACTACTTGCTGCTTAACTGACTGGTTACTTAACTCGCTACTGTACTAATTGATATGTAAATCGGGCTTTAGTACCAGTGGCCGTTCTAAATATAGTGTGATATAGCTTCAACTGCATCATCACTAACCATCAAGCGAGATAGTAGTCAAGTACTACATATCTGTAAGTATAAAAAACTAGGTTGCAGGACATCTAGGAGAGTTATATATGTAGATATGCTTACTCTCGCTCGATGTCTTTTATACAATAAATATATAAGAAAAATTAGGTGCTATTGACAAATTCAATGCATACATATTTCTTAACAGTAGAATTATGTATTTTTTTCAGGAGCTCTTATATATCTAACCTAATTGTTAGTTAGGTACTTAAACGGTCCAGTTTACTCGTAAGTACCTGGGATCTGTACTTCACGCGTCCAGTGACATCGATTGCGATGTCAAGTCACGTAGGCGGCTTGGGCCAAGTGGCGGGAAGTTACTGGTGTCACTTGTTACCCTAAAATGCCGGTTAAGCTAAAAAGACAGGTCTACAAATCCATCATTAGGCATGTCCTTCTATACGGCAGTGAAACGTGGCCAGTTCTTTAACGACACAAGCGGGAGCTGCGTGCCACGGAGATGAAGATGCTGCGCTGGATGTGTGGAGTTACTCGGAAAGATCGAGTCAGAAACTTTCCGCATCCGCGGCAGCCTTCATGTCCGAGACATTGGAGACAAATTTCAGGAGAGTCGCCTATACTGGTATGGTCACGTTTCACGGAACCCGGTTGGATACGTAGGAAACAAATGTCTTGCCATACCGCCTCTGCCCGGGCCCGGTAGGCTGGGTAAACCCAGGAAGTGCTGGCTTGACATCGTAAAGGGTGATATGCGTGCCAATGGTCTCATCATTTGGGATGCAGAAGACTGTGCGAAGTGGAGGGAAAAAAGCAGGAAAGCAGACCCCGGGCTTCTTGGCGGAAGTTAAGGATGCAACTGGGAAATTGCTCGGATGAAGAAGAAGAAGAAGAAGAAGAAGATCTGACCTACTTGTTAGTTGTTTCCGTAGAAGTTCAATTTTAAGTTTGTTTTCTTCTTAACTTTTGACGGAAAACCAAAACCATCATAAAAAAATAAAGAGAAAGACAAAACTGGTTAGTCAATCACAAATTGTTAAGATAACTAAAACATTTAAAATGTAGGGGCAATTTTTTTACCATTTCCAATATGACACAACACCTAGTGTGGGTGCAGCGATCAGTTAAAATTATTGCTATTAAATTATACATTGTAATTTTATTTTTTTCAGTCTATCTCGCAACATGACTGAGAAAGTTAGAACTCGTTAGTTAGTCATTATATTAACTTTTCCTCGAGAACAGCGACTGAAAGGTTGGTAACGAAAAAGTTGTATACGTGATCCTTTGGAACTAACTTTGGAGCTCCTGTAGGCGTGAACGTTTTTTTCAGTATTACCAATTTTCGGATGAAACTTTATTTGAGAAATATCACTTGATTTTTAACAGCCACGTATTGATTTAGTTTAAATTTAAAAAAAAACTTTTAATGTAATAGTCGCGCAACTACATAAGTTCTGTCCCGACACTTACTATAGGACTTTCGTGAATAAATCTTAACATAGGAATGGTGACGCTCTACGCTAGCCCATGACAATTGCACTATATAGTGCTCGTG
The DNA here is from genome assembly GCA_917880725.1 of Selenia dentaria. Taxonomy (NCBI): domain Eukaryota; kingdom Metazoa; phylum Arthropoda; class Insecta; order Lepidoptera; family Geometridae; genus Selenia; species Selenia dentaria. Next base: position 22,186,929 of record OU862890.1, read on the forward strand.
AAGTAAATATACTCTTAATGAATATAAACGTATGATCAGTTTTTAATTAACTGCGTCTATCAATCAGTAGAAACGCTTAACGTGATGAATGGTGGATCAACGCATAACGGATAAGTACTATGCATTAAGTAAGGCTATTATGTTTAAATTAAAAGACACTCCACTTCTGCTAAGTAAGTCTTTAAACGCATCGACCTACCTGTCTATATTTGAAAGACACTCCGCTTTTGCTAAGTAAGTCATTAAACGCATCGACCTACCTGTCTATATTTAAAAGACACTCCACTTTTGCTAAGTAAGTCATTAAACGCATCGACCTACCTGTCTCGCATCGACCTACAGATAGTGCAATCCACGAAGACGCGCCCCACCAATTTTGGTTTAGGGGATCGCGGGGTGCGGGGAGTTTGCTCCGAGCGTCAGTCGCGAACCGTCAGCGGTTCGATGCGCACAAGTAGTGCACTTATGTTGTGAAAATCCAGACTCGTCACGGTTGCTCTACTTTATATTTTTTTTAAATGTCGAGAAAACCTCAGCGTGTTGTACTTAAAAGCCAGGTATGTAAATAATTGTTTAGAAGTTTGTAGTTACTAAAACACATAAAAAAGGAAAATTTTGAAAATAGCAAATTTTACTAAAAGAAGACTTGATTTCATCTTTAAAAATAAGTTAAACTATTTAATGTTTTTTTTTAATTTTAGGCTAAAGAAATTATTTCTAAAGTTTATGATTTTATGAAAAAAGAAGCAAGTAAAAATTATGCAGAAAAACTCACTGATGTGCGATGGAGAACCGCTCAGGCTGTTGGAGTATCTGAAAGCACAGTGACTAGAATTCTACGCGAAAGAAAGGAATATACTAATACAATGAACCAAACTACAGTACCAGCCATGGAATCGAATATAACTATGGAGACGGATGCGATAGTTTCTATAGTCCCAAGTGCGGAGCGTACAACAGAGTCGACTCTGGAAGCGGATATTGAGTCTGAAAATGAAGCGAGTACGTCGCATTCGAATTTAATACGCAGAAGTGCTTCTATTTTTACATCACCCATGAAGAAAAGAAGGGTAAGACCAGGAAAAATTAATTTAGGCGAATTTGATATTGGTGTAGTCCGAAGAACTATCCAAAACTATCATATAGAACATCGTCAATTTCCAACATTATCACGACTTAATATTGTTTTGAAAGACCGTATACAATTTGATGGATGTACCCTAAGAACATTGTTACTTAAACTTGGTTATAAATGGAGAAAAACTGATAATAACAAGAAAGTGCTAACCGAAAAACATGATATTCAAATGTTAAGATTGAAATATTTAAAACAGGTAAAGTTTTTTCGTAATGCAGGTAGACCTATAGTATACACAGATGAATCATATATTCATACAAACCACGTGCAAAAAAAATCTTGGGCCGAAAAAGGTTTAAAACATAAAACACCAATAAAACAAATTTAACAAAAGGAGTGCGCATAATTATAGTACATGGCGGAAGTGCAGAGGGTTTCGTACCAAATGCGTTGTTGACATACAGAGCAGATATCAAATCCGGAGACTACCACGACAACATGAACACAGAAAATTACTTAAAGTGGCTAAAGGACAAAATAAAAACTAAATTAATACCAAATCTCCCAAATGGTGCCGTGGTAGTCTTGGATAATGCAGCTTATCACAATACTAGTTCGGAAAAAATACCAACATCCAACTCCAACAAATTAGACATGCAGACTTGGCTGAATGCAAAAAATATCCATTTGGAACCAAGCTACAAAAAACCTGAACTTTATGACCTTATAATAAAAAACAAAGAAAACTTCCGCAAGTACAAAGTTGACGAATTATTGAAAGAACATGGATTCGCAGTACTTCGGCTGCCTCCTTATCATCCAGATTTAAACCCAATCGGGGTACCATTAAACATTTGGGGTATTGTAAAAAACGACGTTGCTAGCCGCAATATCAATCAAAATTACACTTCGATTATGTACATTTTAAATGAAGCATTTGATCGAGTAAATAAAGATGTCTGGTTCAATACTTGTCAGCACGTGGAAAAAATAGAAGACGAATACATGAGACACTGTGATCTTGATTTTAGTTTCATTATAAATGTCGGTGAGACATCAGACTCTGAATCAGATATTTCTGAAACGAGTGATTAACGATTTTCATTTCTCAATAAAGTTCAATAAAACTTTTTCACGTATTTCATTTTTGTCTAGAATTACCCCCTATTGTAAAAATGGTAATAATTAATATTGTTACCATTTATATGGTAATAATTAATGTATAACCCTTTCCTTACAGTCGGGTAAAAAAAAATATTGAAGTAGATCATCTTTCACTTTGACCATGACGCTCTCTCCTGATTAGTCTATTCATTGTAGTGTGCGTGTGCATTCATAGGTAATTAGTGTGTACCGATAACACTCAAATATTGACGAATTGCACACATATACTATAAACGATTAGGAGGAATAGTGGGGCGCGTCTTCGTGGATTGCACTATCTGTACCTGTCTATGTTTGAAAGACACTCCGCTTCTGCTAAGTAAGTCATTAAACGCATCAACCTAACTGTCTTTGTTTAAAAGACACTCCGCTTCTGCTAAGTAAGTCATTAAACGCATCGACCTACCCGTCTATGTTTGAAAGACACTCCGCTTCTATTAAGTTGCGATTGGTTATTTAGGCTACAGATCGAATAATGAACCTCCTTACGACGTAAATGGTGCCTCGGCAAATTATTTTCGCTAATAGGTATAACAGCTCTAGACATTTCTAAATACTTGAAGCGTACGTGCTACTGCCTCATTGAAGCTCGTTAGTGGCTGGCGAGGCGCGGAACGGTCGGACATTGATTGCTTAATCGTACTACTTCGGAAGCACGTAAATTTCCGAAGCGAATCTCTCGATGTGGTACTGTAACGAATGACTTCTTTAAAATGTAAGTGCAACACATTGTAAACAATTTATCTATTACCTTTAAACGAGCAATTCTTGTATGTGTATAATCTGTATCACGGAAACGGTTCTAACGATTTTTATGACATTCAGTAGGTATGCAGGTGTCGAGCGTGATAGTTTGATCTAGTTAGGTTTCATTTTTATGAAAGAAAAACTACTACAATATAATTATGGCAACTTAAACAACAACCAAACTGTCTTTCCGAGACAGCAACACTCAAGCTACTTGACAATAGATGGCGTTGTTAAGCAACAAACCAATGAGTGTTTGGTTTGAGGTAAGACCACAAAATCAATTGTTTTACTTATGAGCGAAGCTCGGACATCAAGATACTTATGATTACTACGTAACCAATAATCATAGGTAATCAATGAGGAATAATATTTTCCAAGTTACTTAAACAAACAGATTCCTATTCGTACCTCATTTCCTGCTTTTGAGTGTAGAAAATGGATCAAACATACCCAATTAAATGAATCCGAAAAAGTCCATACAGATATCCGAACTACCTATGACCCTAATATTGTGACGGTTCATACAAACATTTGATTACGTTACATAGTCGGTATGAACATTTTGTTATGCACGTCGTGTGGTCCCCAGAGTGACGAGGTTACCTACATCAACTAGATTACATGTCACGAAATAATACACGCGCGTTATTTCTTGGCCGCGGAAAAACTTGAGAGAGACATTTTTAGAATAGTTTTACTTCCTTGCAGAAACCTGTGAGTCGGAGTCATTCAGTTTAAAAGTTGTTTAGAAATGTTTTTTTTTTCGCTTCTTGGTCTTTATTTTTTTATTCTAACTGCTACATAACTAAGCATTGCTAGCTGCTGGGTTTACAAAATCTTCGTTTTAATACGTAGTATTTACATTTAAATTTATGTTTAGTATAATGTTAACGAGAAAGAAAGAATGAGAACGACTTTATCGATTTCGATGAAATTAAGCAAGGAGATAAACTATATTCTCGGGACATCGTTTCATCGTCATCATTCTCCATCACCACGCGGGTGAAACTGCGGCAACTAGTTCAAAGTGAATTAAGTAGAGCAGTATACTTCTGATGTAGCTGTGAATAAGTGATAATGTGCATTACATAAGTGCGTATATACATGCACACAATATGTATAGTTCGAGTCAAGTAAGTTGACCCAAAATGATGGTCATCCGCGCAGTTACTGTTATGGATAAATGGTAAAAAACGAATAATATAAAAATATCAAATTACATAAAAATAATATCGGGTTTCCTTTCAAATCATTGTATTTCTCGAACAAAGTGTTGATGGAAGTAATCGTTAGGTATTATTAAATAGAACAATTAAGTATAGGAATACTAATCTTAATCACTATTATTCATGGGCCTTCTACATAATTTTTCAGTGACAATATAGAACTTAGGCAAAGAGTTGCGATTTCATCTTCTGTGTCAGTTGAAGAATACAATTCAGAATCACTGCTATCAGAATCTCCGACTGGGTTGTAAACTCTTCCGTCATATTACCGATGACGTGGTCTGTTTTGACGTAAGCTTCTTCGGTTGTATTGACGCTATAGTATAATTAGTATAAACATTTATGTTATTTTTCTTAAAAAATAATTATTTACGTCAAAAACAATTCCACTCGCCTATCTCCTTAAAGTTGGTTTAGTCTTGTCATTTAAAAAAAAATTACACATTTAACAGATATATAAATGTCGAAAAACTAGAACCTTTTTGCGCGATTGTTTGGGAGCACGTTGCTATGGTTACGCAAGGCCTCTTGCACTGCAACTCATAGCGCACTTCGATTGAGACGCGAAATTGTATTCTGCGCATAGTTCAACCTACGTGCCGCGATCTATACCTACTACGTTATTTCTCAAGAAAGGGTGGCGTCAGAAGGGCAAACCAATAAACATCAAGGACATTTTCAATTAATATACAAATTGTATAATTTGTTACCTACTTTCATTCTAATGGTGAATACTTATAAAAAATTCTTTCCGTGCATGGTTGTCTGAAAGAGAGCAATAAGACCGCCCATTGTGACACTTAATTTTATGTTTTTCATTGTTGAGTAATGTTTTCCTATTATATTATTATATTTTTTGTTTGTTTGTTGTATCATACTTTATAATGTGGTGTTGCAATAAAGAGTTTATCTATCTATATATATATCTCAAAGGAGTTATGTGCCATAATCTACCAAGTGGGCTTAATGCCGATAAGCGGATATCCCGGTGGATATCACTAACTAGTAAATTTTAAATTCAATGATATAGGTGCTAACATTAACCAAGTAGGGAAGACAGGTAACGGCCACACTATTAATTAACCAAACCGCTGTCATAGCATATGTCGCACATATACAAGCGCCACTAACCGTAATGACGTCATAACATAACTAGCTTGGTATTGAATATGTGGGTAAAGCGATACAAATGCTGTTTATTAGTTTAACGCAATATCAGTCATCAATAAGGATATAACATATTTAACACATATGCCTCCCGCACAAATTTCCAAAAGGCCTATAGCAGTGGACGTCCTACGGTTAAGATGATGATGATGATGATGATATTCAACACTGAATAGTTAGGACAATAAAATGACGACACAGGCAAGTCTTGCACTTGATTGTAAGCATTACTGATGCCCATGGCAGTTGCAGTGCCACCCCGAGCTTACAACTGGCTTATGATGTAGCATACTGTGATCGAGACATTGTATTTGCAGTCTCTTTCCCCCAGTAATTTTACTTGCTACAGAGCCCTTCACGCCCTTACACACAATTGCATGCACTATTGGTTCGGGGTAGAATACCTGGCACTGAAGTGGTACTCACCAAGACGGGCTCTTGCACAAAAGCTCTACCACCTATAAACGTAACATAAACTGTAGTATCGGTCTATCATTTGTTCCTCCTTCTTTTAAGCTTATTAACCCCTGAGGCAAAAAGCTTACAAAAAAGTTTATAAGTTTGACGTGTCTTCGTGTCTGTGGCAAAAAGTAACCGATTGTTATGCGGTATTTTTTATACAATGGGACAACATCCATACAAAGTCTTCAATGGTAACCTGATGACTGCTAGAAATACTTAATTATATACATATTCACACCCAGGCAGTCAAACAGAAATGTTCATGTACACAAATGTTTGACCTCTCCGGGGATCCAACCTGGGGCCAACGATTCAGAATGGTATTTTGTTCTACGCGCAACTCGCGAAATAATACACATCTAGAAACGGTAGCTAAGGAATTAAGCCGAGAACTTTCCATTACATTTTCATTATGTCGGACAGATCTGTCATAGGAGAGGTTAAATAACAGGATTGCCCTTTTTGGTGCCCTTTCAGGATATAAAGGGCCTGTATTTAAATTTGGCATGTCTTTGATTTGAGTTTCACGATTGACAAACCTTTACGGTCCACTTGGTTTTTGGGTAAGATAATTTCATTTGGATGAATTTGCATCAATCATTGTAGGTTATTATTACCTACAAGTTTACCCATAGATAAATAACAATTCACATAGCTTCTACTAATGTGACGTTACGATATGAAGTACCTAATGAAATAAATTAAAACATTTGTATTTATAAGCATATATTTATTATTAATTAGACACATCTTATGTTTGTAGTACAATCATACAATTTATTTATTTTCTAGTTTCACGTCTTGCACGGCATTCGCTCTACGGACATTTTTTTCGTAACATTTATTGAATCTATTTGCTAAACGTGTTTAAAACTTCAGCCTTGGCTTGAATCAGTTTACTTATATTATAAAATAAGCATTCTAAAACGAAAACCCGATTTCTCTTGGTAAAAAATAGAAGAAAATATTAAAATTAAATTAAAAAATTAAACAAGACAATATTCTCATCTGAAATGGGTATGAACAAACTACTCAATATATATCATCCTAATTAAACAACTTACACGTATTTAATAGGTTGTTAAAACTGTTATTGTAACTGTTATTTTTCAGAGGGTTTGGTCAAATTTTGATAGTTAAATACAACAGTTTGATAAAATAGTATATCATTTCCTTTTTGTACAGCTAGACAGACACTTTTAAAAAATTGTATCACATATTTTAACATTTTCAGATGCAGGTAAAAAATTGAGCACGCTTAATTTTGTAGAGATCAAATTACAGGATATAGTAATTACATCGGAGTGTGACCAGTAGGGCTATTATGTATCTCAGTTGCTAACAAACATTGATTGAAATCGAAAAAAATGGCGGGCCTATGTCACTTTTGTCAGCTTCAGTCATTAACTTACTAACATTTTTGCTTACTGGAGTTGTCAAAACTGACATAGAGCGGCCATTTTTCAAGATTTCAATCAACATTTGTTAGCAACTGAGATATATAATAGCCCTGCAGGACGCTGGTATAAATCAACTTAACTTATTATCTTTATCTTTAGAAATTTTATTAGATGTTAGACTGCAGCATAACTGCATAAAATGCACTATATACATATCCTATATATATATACTTTGTAAGATTGTTTGAGGAGGTTATTTAATTTACCATAATGACTATTGCACTAAAAAGGGGCACGGAAATTTTATTTCTTAGATAAATAGTACTTAACTCTGGAATTACAAAAAAACTATTCACAAAGCAACACAAGTATTACCTACACAGCTTAATAAAGTTCTTCTATCGACGGCATGAAACTTTCCCGCACATGAGAGTTCTCGATACGAACTTCGCGTTTTTTGAACGCTCCCGTTGTTAGTTTCGGTTTCATAGTAGTCCTGTTTTTGTCCTTCGGTTTTTTGTCTTTCTTATTTATTTTCTTTTTAGCCAAAATCAATTCGCTTTCACCAGATCCACACGAAAAAGATTTTTTAACGCTATAAACTTTGCAAGGCGATTTCACGTCGTTTTGTTCCTCTACTTTCTTATTTATCTCGTTGACCTTCAGCGCATAAATTTTACCGTCTTCGTTTGTATATTTAGTTACAACCATACTTTCAGTTTCGGTATTGTCCTTGTTCATGTCTTTGTCGGTGCTATTACGTTTAGAGCGTATACTTCTTTCATTTCTGTTGGCTTGAAACTGTTCATGTTGCTTATCATTATACAATTCTTCTGGATGTCGATTGCTTAAGATATATTTTGTGCGGCTATTTTGAGCTTTAAGTATTCTCTCCATACAACTGACACAATGTTTGCAGTGCCTATCATCGTGTACTGCTTGCAATATATTAGAGATAATCATGGTATGATCATTAGAACTCGACACCTGGCGATGTCTGTTACGGGCTGATACTGAGTTTTCAATCATAATGGAAGAATTTAATTTCATCTCCGTATTCATTACGCCACTTACTCCTGCAACAAATAATTTATACATTTAGAAAATATTCGTAGTAAAACAATCAATAAGAGATAAACACCGCAGGCAACCCCAATCATAGCGAGTAAAAAGGTCAAATGGTTTTGTTTATTGGGTGTACAAGGCAAACATATCAATGGTTTAAAATATCATTTAGAAAGAAATGTATAAAGAATAATATAAACTGTAGTTCATACGAACTTAACTTATTCAAATGCAATTAAAGATGCTAACAATTACAGCAAACAACTGCAAAGCAAAAGTCAAACACTGAAGAAATATGTAGCTCTAAATCTTTCGCGTCTGCACTCACCTAGCGATTGCGGGAGTGAAGCGACGAAGGCGCATAACAACAGCATGCTCATTAGTTCCATCTGTGTGCTCCGAAGGTGTCTTCGCTTTTAGACAAGCTTCCACAAGCTTCTTACTAAAGTGCGCTAACAAGCTTCGTTACAGCGCGCGTTTAGCGAAACTGCGCGCCGCACTCAGAACTTGACTGTTCGTGTTCCTGTTAAATATTTTCAAGTGTGTCTTAGTATTTGGAATGCAACGTTCAGGCATGTTTTTCGTATTTTATACACGTTTGCTTTATCATTTGCGTTTGTTTATCATAATGACTTCAATTGTCATGATATGGGTAGGTTAGTATATGGTTATGTCTACGGCGCGGTTAGTGTATTTTGCATATTTCCACAGCGTAATGTCATATGGGATATTGCTATGGGGTTCAGCGGCTGATATAGAGACCATATTTATCCTTCAGAAACGTGCTATTGGAGCTATATACGAAATGGGTCCCCATGAATCTTTGAGAGATTTATTTAAAGAATTCAATATATTAACGTACTATATATTATATATAGGAAGGCATTCCTTATGTGTATTTGAAAATATAATATATGTTCGTAAAAATTTACATAAATATAAGTTAAATAGTGATCACCACACTTTTAATACCAGAAATACAAATAGGATAGCTGTACCTAGGTTTAGACTTGCGAAGACTAATAAGTCATTCCTAGGAAATTGTGTGCGTTTTTACAATAAAATCCCAAAACACATAAGGGCAAATTCAAGTTGACTGTAAAATACGTTTTAATAAAAAAAGCTAACTATAAAGTTCGACATTATATAGAAGATAAAGATGCTTGGAATACCTACTCCACTTCTGGCAAGCTGTCACATAAAATGTAATATTTGTAGTACCTAAGTAGAAACATTGTAAACATCCATATAAAAAGAATGGCCCCGAGTTTCTTGCCGCTTCTTCTCGGTGGGTTCTATATATTTTGGAACGCGGCGGTAGAGTCTTTAAAGTACATAATAAGTATATAATGTACATAATGAAAAGTTGACGTTCATAAGTGCGTCTCTGATGCCTAAATTGAATAAATGGTTTTGACTTTGACTTTGACTTCGACTTTGACTTATGAATAAATATTAAGAAAATCCAAACAACTAAACCGCATCTGTTGGAAAATACATAGCCTGGGATGATGCAAGGCTTGATGGATATCACCGTAGTGTCAGATATTATACATTCCGTGAATGCATTGTGACTAACAATGTGGTAAGCCCCTTATGCAAGTTACCGTCATGGAACCACCGCAGTGCCAGATATTCTGCTGCGAAGCAATAGTGCTCATGAATTACTGTGTTAGGGTGTGAAGGACATTTGAAGAAGTGGAATACACAGTACACATGTTTGACCTGTCCGGGCCGGGGTAGAATCCAGGGCCCAGAAGGCATGAATGCTACCGCATCACTCCGCCAGTCAGATCTGGGTGGCACAGTAACTGTCACGGACAGGCGTAGTGTTTACCATCAGCATTAGCCGTCTGGTGACATGATAGTTTAAAAAAACTGTCGTCAAGCAGTAAGATACGAGACACTCACCTTCTGATAAACAGTTTGCACATCAACAACATATAAAATATAGAATAATCAAGTCTAAAAAAACGCGTTTTTATCGACTCTGCGTTTAACTTGCAATATTATTCAAGTGGCAGAAAAACAAAATATCTAATAATAAATTTACATGTACAAATTCTTAAGACACGTACAAAAGGCGGTTTCGCAAGTTTTATTGGACATTTTGCAAGCTTTCACATCGACGTGAATGGTACGTTACTACGTTAACTGAAACGTAAATGGAACCGTTAACTGCAATTGACATGTAGTGCAGTGTATACCTTGCTGAAAGCTACCGAGTGTACCATCTGGCCTTTACATGAGTTCAAATGTTACCTACGACGTTTGCTTACTTGTTCCTAATTTGAACGAACAAAAATTGTATGTTGTAAGAGGGTATATGGTAAATTATGGCCCTACATGCTACTGCTTGGAGGTAAGATTTTTGTCATTACCCTGGTACTACATATTCTTTTACAATTTTAGTCCAATCACCAATAATCTCCCGGTTGGTACCACGTGAATAAATTCGCTGAAAACTACTCACACGTACGTAGATTGGGGCTCTGACCCTAAAATGTATTAAATATAAATGTGTAATGATCATTAACTAATAAACTTAAGACCAAATGTCCACTCTAATTAATCAAAAGAAAAATTAGGAACGATTAATATCTAAACACAAAAGATTGATGACACATTTAGCTGTAAGTATCTAAAAATCTATTACCTATTTTAGGAAATACTCGTATAACCACTCGCCCGTAGCTTCACCAACCGTAATTCAAATTTCCTCGAAAAGTATTAAGCACGCTAAAAGGCCGTACACAATGGAGTTCCACTGATAGGATGTTCCAAGCCTTCTTTAACTAGTACAGTGACACCCACAGTCTTTAATTCCTCAGTCTGTCCGAATCATCGAGGTAATAAATATCATCTAGATATATTGTATGCTACACAGTCAAAACCACTCTGTCAGGTACGTAACGATCGTGTCACTATGCAACTAGTCAAAATCTTACTGAAAATATTATCTGGGTACCTACTATATGATATTTTTATAGGATTGCATTTAAAGTAAAACTTTTAATAGATTTAACATTGAAATTAGCTAGTGGAACCATTTTTTTTAAATATATTCATTAACTAGACAAATCTAATAATTTGTTTTCACATATTCATAATCCTTTTGTAATTAATCTTCAACAGTTAAGAGGACGTAATATAAAGTATGAATGACGTTGTCTGGTCTACATTTGACTTACGAAAAACAGGGATTTAACAAGATTACATATTTCCGCTTCTCCAACTATAATGAATAATTTTCAATAGTGAAGGCAGCAACGAGTTTCTAGCCACCATTGCAAAATCAAACTTTAAACTTATCGTGAGTAATATTTTGTTAGAATAGGAAACATTTATCACTAAGCAGAACTGTTATAAAACATTATGCTTTCGTATCTCTAGGCGATTATTACCTCGATTGTACGTAAGTGCCCAACGTATCTTTATTTAATAATATACGCCTACAACGCTAATAACATCTATGTCAGAGTGTTTGGTTTCAATAGCGCTTTATAATAAAATAAGGGTCCCTATTTGCACGTTTTAAATATAATAATTATGTATTTTAATGCCTTGTCTCAGAAATGTGAGTGATTCAAATACACAACGCCAATCAATATCAAAAACAAGAAGAAATGCCATGTCAGAGATAGGAGAGGTCGTGTTGGTTTATGCAGATAAAGGGTGAGGGATACAATTCATAGAATATGTGCATAAATAGAGCACAGTTTATCTCTCGCACTTACGTATTCTCAGTAGATCGAATAAATAACAGCAGCACTACTTTTGCAACTTCAGAATATAAACTTTATTTTGATGCTCAAGTTGTGAGTCGAAGTAAAATGTATCGCTCGATTCTCCGAAGCAATGACATTCTGAAGCGAAACATTTCGCTTATATCACGGGAAATGTAGCATTACGTAGACATGTGTGCCTATTGTTTGTCTCTCAGTGTTTACTATTCTTGTAGTCTAGTGGAGGAGGCATAGGACACATTTATTACGAAATATTTTTTACTAAATGTTTTATTTTCGTTCGGTGAAGCAAGCAAGCAGCACTGCTAGTAAGGATTGTCTTCTTCTTCCAGTGCCTCTCCAAATAGTGAAGGTTGACAGTCATCTCCGCATATTTCACCCGGTCTTTGGCGAGGTTGAAAAACTCCGCGACACTTGTGATAGATTGTCGATAGGTTAATATTAGACAATCAAAAAAATAATAAGACACAACGCACGGTATAAGTGCCGCGGCTAGATCCATGGATACAGGATAGGAGTTTACCAACGTGACAAGTTTATCATGCCATGCTCGCACTGCAGGTCTGACAATACTAAACTATTTTAAATTTCGTTGTCACAAAACAGCTCACAATCGACCATATCGGGCCATTTACATTAAATAATTAACTAAAAGTATCTATAATTGGAATATCTTCCTGCTTACAATGTGCATTTGTGTGTATTTGTAGATACTTATAGACACTTAAAGTGTGGAAATTAAAAAAAAAAAAGCAAGAATGTTACTTTAAAAATATGTAACTTTAGTTATGCATATTACTAACACTGGCAGTAATTGCTAGTAATCAAATAATACATAATATTTACATTCATAAAAGATCCAAAATACGCAAGTTTTTTTCTATTAAAAAATAATTAACTTGTCACTCATTATTATTTTTATACACAATTAAGAAATAAACAATAAATTCAATAGTTAATTAATAATAACTTCTTTATATGCAAACCGCTTTGTTTATGGCCCTGCCCAGTGTTTAAGTAAGTTTTATTTTAATTCGTAATGAAATGGGGCAGGTGCACCTACTTTAGTTGTTTACTTCTTGGACTACGGCCGTTTGACAATTGAGTGTTTGCATCATCTTGGCTATTGTTCGATTGGTAATGTTTACACACTACTACAGAACCGAGCATAATATCGATACAATAAAACGAGTATGTTACAAGCATTAACGTATTTTTTGTATAATTGACAAAACTGGTAGGTAAGGTAAGTGGATGGTGATAACCAAACTTCTGTACATAATACGAGTTTATACAATTTGTTGTGTGGAAAATTAAAAAACTTGTCTTAAAACTACATCATTAAAATTATTTAAGCATAATACGAAACGTACCCGTACGCATATCATACTAAGTGTTTAGAAACATGGGCTGGGCTACGGACGTTGATGTTTAAAAACAGGTACTACTTATAGATAGACTCCTTATAGAAAGTAGAATCTGTATATGTAGGTTTATATTATAAATATAAGCTGACTGCAAAAATATATTTGAGTAACTAGTATTTTATAATGTCTAGGCTAGTTAAAACGTTACCTAAATATCTGCAATCATAGCCAAGGTCCGAAAATTAAGCTTTCGTCATTGCTGTTTTATTCATTTGTAACAGGATCTGTTTACAATATACATTTCCTCGTTCGTTTCATCCTTGCAACCCTTTCGCGCACCGCAAATTCAATGTTTATATTTGTACAAAAAAATAAGCAAACATTTCACAACGAAATGAAGACGCAGAAGAGTTAAGCAATATTTCATGTGTTTAAGGCGAGCATGTTCATGTAGGTCCAAATAAAATTATCATAAAATATTATGGAAAAGTGTAGCCGAGCAAAAAAGCGGGGGCAAAACTTCTTTTTTGTAAGTTATCTCGTTATTCACGAAGATGTGACTTTTATGACAGAATCGGACTTTAAGGTTATTTGTATGCTTCGTATTCTTTGGGATTTGCTCTTATGTTCCGGTGTAAGTGTAGTGATAGGAATTTTATTTATAATCACAGATTTCTATACGCCATATTGTGTCTTGAGCCTATATTGGAGTTTATGACTGCAAAGCCAAAAGAGGCAAAAATTGCACATTTTCCCTCAAACAGCAGTAAGTAACAATATCGCAAGCATTATGTTGTGACATATAAATAGCGCTGCATCGCTTAAACTGTTACGAGGCTTGGCAGACATTTAAAACAACTATCATCTACTTTTTCTCGTTCGTTGGAAAGATGGTGGCACATGGTAGGTCTTCAACGTCGTCAGTCTTCCCGGCGGTGGTGATTGCAGATTTTGCGATTTCTTCCCATTTTACTCGGTTCGTCGCATTTCGAGAACACTCTGTCATAGATGCCTTAGTTGCCGTCTTGATAAGATCCGTCCAGCGTGAGAAGACCTGCCTCTACCTCTTTTTCCTGCTATCTGACCTTGGACTACTAGTCTTTCCATTGAGCCTTCGTTAATGGAGATGTAACCGAAAAACTTTACTATTCGTAGTAATTGTACAGTCACGAGTCTACTCTTAATTTTTTATAGCTCCTTCAGAATAGTCACATTGGTGCGGAATGCGGCCCATGGAATCTTTAGGAAGCGCCTCTAGCACCACATCTCCAAAATTTTGTTAAATTATTTATTTTTGTATTATTTAAATATTGTTAGAATATTAAGTCCCACTTAAAATTGTTTTATTTCATTTTGAAAGTGTATACCTCTAAAAAACACCCGTTATTAGTATATTTAGAGACCACATAACTTGCAGAGAGTTAAATAATGGTGATACTACACACCTTTTTATGCTCATAACTGACGGGAGTTGCTAGTCCTTCTGTTGATGCTAAGCGTCATGCACGGTTACAATGTGAGCTAATTTTTAGTTATTTTTCAGTGTATTTATACCCCTTGAATCATAAAAATATATTCCCAATCGCCCAGATATACCACTTTGCTCTTCAATCTTTAATATACAACGTATACTTGTACTTACACTCTAACAGTTTCGTTGCAGAACATTTGACGCTTTGGTGGTGCTCACCAAAACCACTACTTACGGAAAACCACTACCTGCTGACTGGCATCACTCAGAAGTCACGTATACGGGTTTGCCGAAGTCACGCAAGCAAACCCCTCATACGGATGGACGAACACAGGAAAGCTAAAACCGCATGATAATAGTGGATGCTTTTATTTATAAGGTATAGTTTGAACTAACTGGAATGGAATACAGTTTAAGGGTACTGCACTTATTTTATTGTATGCAGTTATTTATTATTTTTCCACTGTCTCAATTGTCTTATGTAAGAATTTTTAATCATAAAAATTTTACCAAATATATAATGATTATATTCCAATTTGTACCTACGCCTTTTCAGGTAGTATTGTAACGGAAATTTAGATATTGTTTGTACTCACCAAAATGCTTACATATAAATACATATTAACATTTTTATTTGAATTGTTTCACTTGTTACATTTATTAAATGATATTATGATCGGTCTGACGTATACTTACATATTACAATGTTTGTAATTCATATATTACAATGTTTGTAATTCATATATTACAATGTTTGTAATTCATATATTACAATGTTTGTAATTCATATATTACAATGTTTGTAATTCAAATATTACAATGTTTGTAATTCATATATTACAATGTTTGTAATTCGTAAATTATACTGTTACCTACAGTAGATACAATTTACGAATACTACTCTAGTAGCTGTGCCCCGTGCCTCGACCCGCGTGGTAAATTATTATTCCAAATGAACATTTTCCGGAATACAAATAAGAAATATTTACCTAAGCCTTACCCCAGGTATTTAATCTACGATACTAAATACGATTTATAGTAATGGCGTGGAAAACCAATACGAGCATATCCATTCATCCATGGAAACAGATATGCCTATAGCGCATTTGTCATAATTATTAGTGTTACGAGAATGTATAACTTAATTCACGTACACAATGTTATGTTCTACATGAAAAGGTACATGTATACGAAATATGGGTAGTCACCATTAAATTAAATTAAACCTCCAACTGAGCTCGGCATCATTCCTTGGGGATTACACTCATTCCGCTTATCGGGCCGAGTGATGCCAACCTGGTACCGCAAAAGAAATACTGTACAACACTTCCTGGTAAAAGTTTTCTCCCCGTACACAACCAAGTTGGATATTGTTGCCATCTTACAGTGCTAAAAACGGCTGGGGAATAGAAAAATAATACATATGTTTTTATTAGAGTTCCGTACATCAAGACAATAAAGGTAATCTTATAGAGATCACATTGTTTTCCGTCTGTTTGTTTGTCTTGTCAGCTTCTAATTCGGAAACGGGTGGAAGGTATCAAGTTGAAATTGATATCAAATACACAATTCTATGAGAGTACTCCCTTACAGTACACCTTAGAGTTATAGTGCTTAGGAGCTGTTACGAAATATAGTCTTAAATCAAAAGTGAAAAAAAAATGCCGTATTTTTTATTCCCGCCAGTAAATTTAACCCTAAAAGGATACTTTCCGTTGACACAGAATCAAGGTAATACAGCTCAAGTAATGGAATAAACAACAAAACCGTTACTATAAAGTTAAATTACATAAACATAATTTGTTATACGATAAACTTAGTGTGAACGTGAAACTGTGTGATTATTGTGCAAAGTTTAAAGAAATACAACAAAAAATAACAAACTGGCCAAGTACATGTTGACACAATAACACAAACATTGTATAATGGTATGGCGGTACGGAATCCTCGGTTCTAGTTCTACGTACACTTGAATAGTTTTTTAGACTAAGCACTCTTAAACAGCATACATTTTGTACTACTTATCTGGGTCATATTCTTATTTCATTCAGATCAACGATTTTCATACAATAATAATCGTGGTCGGGTTACACAACAACGACGAATTTTAGTAGGTTGAAATCTGACTAGCCGTATTTCAACTATGAAGCCAGTAGATTATCTGATTCTGTTCCAAATATTAGTTACCGCTTTTGACTCTTTTATTTTATGGCTGCTAGGCAACAGGCTTAACATTGTATAAGTTATGAAATATTTTATTTAGTATACTTCTTATGCTTTAGCGAACATGTTGCAAAAACAAAGATGTCCTGCTAACATATCTGCAGTTTACTAACTTCCTGCAAAGTAACCAATGTATTCATTGCACCCTTTCTTTCGCTTAGCAGGCGTTAATTCTTCGCACATAATTTAATAAAAATGTATTATAAGCTTTGAATCTCCCATTGAAGTTATGAAATTTTTCTTCCAACTACGCTACAATTATATCATAACTAAAGTTATATGATTATTAACGGGATATTTACCGTGGTAAGGTTGTGGAATGAGTCTTCCCGTGAACATGGTCCATGTAACTGCGCCGAAATATCGGGAGCTCATTCCACAACCTTACCACGGTAAATATCCCGTTAATAATCATATAACTTTAGAGAACAACCGTGATAGTTTAAAACAGTGTTCTATCATAACTGCACTACATGTCCAGCATAAAGCGGTACTTTGTTGCTTAACGGCCGTTTTCAATATTCTATCTATCCGTTGTTTTCCTTACTACCGATAGAAATTTGACATAACGGCCATACAAACAGTGTCAAATATCTATCTCTAGTAAGGTAAACTGACGATAGATAGGTTATTAAAAACGGCCGTAAGAGCAGAATCAAAAATTGAAATCCTTTACTGCCACTTAGTGATTTAGTTGTTTGTTAGCGCGAGCACTAGCGAAGTGGCGGTGGTGGTGTTAGAGTGCTCCAAATAAGCACATGGTGCAATAATTACTATTTGCTTGGTGCAACAATCTACTATTTCCCCCATGTACTTCCCAAAAGTGTCCAGAAGACAGTAGTAAAGTTTCGAATCGTCAATGATAAGTATTGTATATTAAACAAGCATCCCGGGGTTACACCCGCTTGGTGATGGATGATGATGATGATGAAAATTATCATGTGTTAATCCAGCGCCTCGTCAACCTCCATACCAAATATCGTCAAAATTGGTCCAGCCATTTAAGCGTGAAGAAGTAACAAACATACACACACACTTACACACTCACAAACATTAGCCTCTTTAACATTTGTGTGATTTTGGCCTTGATTGTAATGCGTAAATATATTTTAGAAAGCTTTGTACTATCTGAAATACTTACGGCGTTACTTATAAACGCAGTTAAACTTTAAATAACTTTATCTACTGACTTCCAAAAAAAGGAGGAGGTACTCAATTCGACTGTATGTTTTTTTTATGTATGTTACCTCATAACTTTAAACTGGGCAAACCGACTATCCAATTTATTTTTGTTTGAAAGCTGGTGCTTCCCGTGTGGTTCCATTTAAATTTCATCAAATTCGGTTCAGTAATTTTTGAGATACACTCCAATAACTGAATAGAATGGAAGTCAGTATAAAATTTTTCAAATTGTACTTGTTTATTAAGAGTTGCGCACAGCATAATTCAAAAATGACTAAAAAAACGTCAATTAAAGTTAAGCATCGTTTATAAGTAAGGCCGTACTTTTATATTTAAATGAGTAAGTACCAAAATAATTCCGCAAACATAACTAATTTGTTTACCTAAATTGCCAACCGCATTTTAAGATCCCACGCCTTTATAAAAAGGTTCCTTATTAAAGATCCAAGTAAAAAATTAATTCCTGGCATGAAATTGGTCACATTTTATCGGGGCGCTCCCGAACGAGCGTGTAATCGCCGGCTGATGCTAATCCGATGGGCCATCGAGAAAATTTAACTGGGGCTCGTTGCCATTCAAACAGATATAATATCGAGCCAGTCTTGAATAGAGGTTCAGACGAATGTTTAGGAATGTCGAAACTTGTACTACTCTGTGTAAAGCGCTCGCAGTGGAGCTTGCCTTATCAATATTACCTGATTAACTAGGTTAAACAAATCTTGCTGCGTAGATGGATGACTGCCTGTGACATTCTCAACTGAATGGATCCATGCTTTGCAGGGCACGTTGAGTTGTTTTAGTACAACAGACGATAGGCCTTATATTATATCAGAGACACTCGAGCGCTTTAAAAATCTAACAATATGGCTGATGGCCACTGGCTTATCCTGGCTATATCAACTCGTTGTTATACCTGAACTCCAAGACCCGTAGTAGATTATGGCTGACTCTGCACTTCTCGAGAAGAATGCCATGTTCCATAAATGGAAGCATAACAGGCTAAATATGTTTTTTTAAACAATTTATTGGATTTGGCTACTTTTTTAATTGAATGTCCGTGATGTTTCGGTTGAAGGTGTTCGTGGTAAAACAGATGACGGCTGGTTCTCAAGGACAGCTGTTGGAGCATACTGTTGATTGCGTCGTGACATCTTTTCAAACTTGAGAGTGGTACCCAGCCCGGCGGGCACCAGAAAATGCCCAACAACCATGCTGTGGATTTCCCCTTCAACGAAAGCTCAAGCCAAATAAAGAAAGAAGCCGCAAACTAGAAAGTCCACCTATGAAAGTGATTTTGTTGGAAACTGCGTATAAATTACAATAATGAACAATGATATACAAAAATGACATCAACAACCTTACTTATAAACGCTGCTTAAATTTAAATAACGTCATTTAGTACGGCGCAGAACAGTTTTCCTGTGCGCAGTACTAACTAACGTCATTTAAAGTTAAACAGCGTAATGCCGTAACTTATCAAATATATTCTTCACCTGATTACCAATCGACATCACTAAGAAGACGTCCCCATAGCACGGTATGACGTCGTGCCCATACATATTGTGGTGGCGAAAGTTTTGCCAAAAACTTTACTTTTGGTTACGCTTCGAAGGCGTCTTTGCAATCGCGATTGATTAGAGTTGTACTCAGTGAAATTTAACTTCCCATTCGTTAGTAATTTTCTAGCTTCCACAGTGCCCGTGGGATGAGAAGGGCGAAACTTACACAACGTTTAATCTATACCTTTGATGTACACACATCCACTACTAAAGTATAAAACTTCTACAATACATCCTACTAATAACTAAATGAGATTTTAACATTTTTTTCCATTACTAAGCATAACTTTTTAATCAACATTGATGTAATTTCAATGGAAATAACCAATCCAATAAAAACTCTCTCAAATCGGTTATCAACGTAACCTATACACAAACAAGTACAATTTGAAAAATTTGGTACCGACATCCATTCTATTCAGTTATTGGAGTGTTACTCATAAACTACTTGACCGAATTTGATGAAATTTAAATGGGACCACACGGAAAGCACTGGCTTTAAAAATAATTATTTTGAGTATGAGTTGACTCAGTCGAAAGTTATGAGGGAACAAACATAAAAAAAAACAGTCGAACATACTTGAGTACCTCCCCCTTTTTGTAAGTCGGTAGAAAAACATACAGCCGGAGATGGAATGGAGGGTCTTCCTTTTTATTTGGAGTATCCTCGTTCTTATTTGGATATTATATAGAACTTACTTCTAAAACTCTTCAAAATGGATAGCACAAGATTGTATGCCACTAAGTGCCGTCACATTTTGCGTCAGAAAACTACATTGTCTAGTCTTTTTGCTAAACGACTCAAAAGTAGAATAACAGTTTTAAAACTGACTTTATTGAATGACAAGCTTTGTTTAAACTATCATCCATTTGTATTAAATGGCATGTCACTAAACTATAATACTTGACGTATTCAGCCTTCTAGAGCTTCGTTCGCATTAGCATACAAGAAATGAAACAGCAATAAAATACATTTGAAAACCCTTCCTCTTAGGTTCTATCTCTTGGTTGTATATCAGCAATTATAATCTAAATATAACCAAAAACAGAAAGATAAAATGATCCCAGTTGTGATGGAAAAAGTTATAATAGATATGCTTAAAACGCTTTACCCGTAAAAATAAGATGTGCACCTTCCTTGGCCACTTTCAAACAACGCGTCAAAGCGTTTTACCTCTCGCATTAGCTACCTACTGTATTGCTGCAACTTGTTTTCATTATATTATTTATTAAAAAAGTCATGTTTTAGTGTATGTATTATTATTATATATGTAATATTTACGTGTATTTATTTGTATAATATTATTTATATATGTTTAATATGTATAATGTATGTTGTAACTTAATTTTAAAAGTCTTCTATATTGTACTTGTTTTATGCACCACCATTACTTGTATACATATTTCTTTCCGAGCATGGTTGTCTGGAAGAGATCACTCTGAGCGATAAGACCGCCCGTTGTGACACTTAATTTTAAGTTTTTCATTTGTTTGTTTCATTTTATAATGTGGTGTTGCAATAAAGAGTTTATCTATCTATCTATCTTTCTATCTAAAAAAAATATTAATTACGCAAATACATTACTATCAACTATATCAAACCGTTTTACCAGCACATGCCGGCAATCAACTTTTCTTAGACGCAATTTACATATATAGTGAACATCGAAAACGAATACTTTCAGAGGTTTAATTTCAAGCATTGCAAGTTGCAACTAAGCCATGATTCTCGTTAACAGCCTGAACGTACACACGTAAAACAGAGACAGTAATAAAGATCTACACACTTAACTACCCGTAACACTAAAAAGACTTCAAACAGTGATGAGTTTTTTTATGAACATATAAGATTTTTAGAGACCAGTCTAGCCTTTTATGGAAACTACCATCTGCTCGTGATAGCTTTAACTAGCATCTGGCTGACCAACCAGAGCTTTAAGCTAAAATTTGACGTAGCACTGACATTTTTCAATTTGATTTGCTGTATTTTTAACTCACTTCCGCTTTAGACTAAACAAGCTAGCGACTTTGGCATACCACCAACTAAGACTGCAAGAAGTTTTCCATCTAGTACGGCTGGGTTCACCGTCTATTAAAATTTGCATTTTACGGCGGACAGTTATTATTTATTAGTTATTTAACCCCTTTCCCCGAAAAAAATGCTATTAAAATATAGTTTAATCAAGTCCGATCATTTTTTTCAACATATTCCTTGATATAAACAACTACTACTACTATACTGGAACAATATTTAAAATCCACTTGGTTATGCAAATTAACAATGTTTGATTGGGGCGACTAATTCATAATTTGTACAAGTACTGCTACTGGGTTTATTTAAAGTACTCCTACAGTTACTACAGCCTAGGCTTTCGAACGTCGATGATCGTGATTTTTATACCTATGCGAACAAAGTTACAGTAAGCGGTCGCCAATTATATCGTCAATACGATATAATTGGTAAACAAGTACAATTTGAACAAGTACAATTAGAAAAAATTTATACTGACAGCCATTCTATTCAGTTATTGGAGTGTATCTCAGAAACTTAAAATAAAAAAAAATAATGGGACCACACGGGAAGCACCAGCTTACAAAAAAATATTTAAGAATCGGTTCACCCAGTCGAAAGTTATGAAGTAACAAACATAAAAAAAATACAGTGCAAAGTACCTCCTCCTTTTTTTTTGGATAACGGTAGAAAAGTAGTACCATAGTTTTCCCCTTCCTAATACAAATCTTCCTTTATAAGTAGACTCGTACCTTTGTACATTTGCCATTCCTCAAGTTGCATAAGTTAATAGTTATAGTTGCATCAAGTGGATTTTTATTCCAGAAGTCAGAGTCAAGTCATAGTTACATACTATTTATTATTTTTTGCATTAAGTAAAACTTGCACATGCGATGGATGCATTACTAAAAGTGTCTAAGGCAATTTACGAAGCAAACACAAAAACAACGTTTCATGAATATGTAAACCTTGCCTCCTTCGTGCAACATTATGACCACTTAACGGTTAATAATCCACCTATATTACACGTCAAAGAAAAGCTTAAACAAATTAATCTAGGAAAATTAAACAAAATCATCAACTATTACTAGGTTTAACCTAACCAGGTTTGCCACCACTTTCTAGGACACTTATAAAATGTAAACAAAGTAAGGATATAAAGTATTCATAAAACTCATGCAGGTAATCGTATCGGCTACATTTTATCCGTACCACATATTATTTTCAAAAGAATACTACGTTTAACATAGATAATTATGCTGAATATCAAACAACCTGATCTCAAGTACTGATAAAAATTGCACATAATGTCCGTGCTCGGTATAAATGGGATCGAAGCGCCACGTCTTCAATATAAGGCGAATAAATGACCTCACATCGTTCGATAAAATGAGAAAAGAATTTATAGTTTGTGAAGAAAATGCATGTTGGCTTCCGCTTACTCGGTGCGATTGCACTTTGTTTGGAAGTTAGATTTATGTCTTTTCTTAAACTCTGTATAGGCAACGGTAAGTATTTCAATCTATCTATCTATCTAAATATATATAAAAATGAAACCCTTTTTCTCCTGGTCACGCCATAATTTGAGAACGGATAGAACAATCTTGCTAATTTTTTTTTGTTTTGTAGATTATTGTCAGATTGGAGAAATTTCTTATGAGAGTAAAGCCAAGAAAAGATTGGGGGAGCATGGATGGAAGGATGCTCATGGCGAGGCCGAAGGCTGAGCTTAGTACGCGAACGTAGTCGCTGGCAGTCGCTAGTATTTATATAAAAATTAATCTCTATTTCCCTTGGTCATCGCATCACGCGTGAACGGATGGAACAATTTAACTTTTTTTTTGTTGCTTTAATTAGTGTAAGGAGGTTGTTATGAAAGAAAAATTAAGAAAAGATTTAAGATTTAAGTCGCAGGCAGTCGCTAGTAACAATATAAATGACAATTAAACGTGTCCCATAGATATAAAGTATATAGGACAAATTCTGTAACGTGTCCATTTATCTCTCTAGACTACTCTTGTACGTATCACTCCGAAAAAATATATTCTAAAAAGAATATTGCGTAGGATAAGTTTGTGGCAACATATATATTGTAAAATAATAAAACGTTTTTAATTGTATGTAATGCAATATTTTAACGATTAATCATAGTATTGCACCGAAAATAAAATGATAGTCGTCATGCTTTAGCATCTACGAATAAATTATTCGTAGTTTAGCATATAAAATTAAATCTGGCAATCTGATTCGTTCGTTAAATTTGACAGGTCATTAATATTATATCGCTTGCAGTAGAGCCCAATCGAATTAGGATTAGACCCGAAAAAAGTTTAAGTAGCAATGTTCCTTCGGAATTCGTTGGGCAAGGTCACTGGCGGTTTAAATTTATTTTTGGGTGGTACTTGATCCGTTGCCACATCCGCCATCTTGATTTTAAGGGCAAATTTTTGTTTATTGAATAACTCGTTTATTTCACAAATTCTTTCGTCAATTTAACACGAAAAATCGTTACACAAAAGTTTTTAAGAATTAAATTTCCAACAATTTGGTTCCAATAATGTTTTAACTAGGATTGCTATTTTCCGGTGTATATCCAAATGAGGGTGAATTTTCGTTTGATTTGTTAATCAAACGAAAATTCACCCTCATTTAATTTCAGTTTCACATATAAAATTGTTATTGGCAAAGTTGTTTACAATAAAATGCCTACAATTCACGCCTTCCCCAACGAATTCCGAATGAAACTTGCTACTTCATTTTTATCCAGGTTTCCTCACATTCGGAGCTAATTTGACTGAGCTTATTACAGTAGTTTCACTAAATAATGTAATGACATCCGTATGCCATCCTTCCTTAGTACTTCCAACTTCAAAACATACCGTACTCAATTTAATACATTGTCCATGACTTCATCAAATGGATCCGGGCAATCTACACAAAAGGCAATTCCTAAAATCGATACGAGCCAATAATGGGTTTGGTGTACGTCACCGTCCAATAACTGACAGCTTAATAAATTTGAACCGAAGACCGCCATGTTCGCCGATTGGGAGCTAATCCGCAGCTCTATGATGCGACCCTGTTCTGCATTCCGGTTGATTGGTGTCGCTCGCAACTGTCAATGTTGTTCGATACATGCATGGGTAGACCAATTGAAGTAGAATCATTTGTAGAGTTTGTTACTTTTTAAAGAGTTTATTGCCTAACATTATATTAGAAGCTTTCATTATTACGCTACCGCAAATACACAATGACCTATATGCAAAGTTAGCTACAGGGTACTTTCGGTGGATTTTGATTTCAACTTTTGTTAGGTACATAATGATGGTTTATATTATAGGGCGTATCCCACTAATTCCATGGCAATACAAAATAGAAAAAGTGAGAATGCGTTTTTTCCATATCAGCGAAAAAGTTAAAAGGCAAATAATCGGCCTACTATTTATATTGCGGCAAAAGAAACGAAAAATTATTACAATAAAGTTGTTATATAATTTAGAATCTATACCAGCACTTGATATATTGATCAACTGTAATACTATATTATATACGAGTATATACGACTAATATGACATACTGTTCAAATATCAAAAAAAAATTTCAAAGTCATATACAGGTACGAAGACGAGCGAAGCGAGGAAGCATTTCCATTGACCAAAACGCGCGAGACGAGCGAGCGAAGCGAGCGATCCGTGCGTGCCAGCGGTCGGCGAATCGAAGAGAATCGACTGTTAGAGTAGTTAGTTTGTTAGTGTTAGTTTATGTGTTAGGAATGGAAAAAGTAAAAGAATCAGTCCCAGTATTTCGAATTGTTCCACTTTTTCCATTGCTAACACATAAACTAACAACAATGGAAATAGTGGGATACACCCATAATATAGGTATTTTTCATATTACAACGTTCCGAATCTTTTTAGTATAAAAAGTTTGTCCGAACACATTATCACAGACCACTAAGGGAGATTGTGACAGATATACCTATAATAGACCTATAACAGATTTTATTTCTTTGACGAACTGTACTGCGCCTGTAATCCTGAGATATTCATTTTTTAAGTGTAGTTTCGTCTGCACCCATACCCTGCAAATCAGAACATATTGTGAACATTACAGCTTCCCCGTTAAAATGGGTATGGTGCTAGTACTTCCCGGGAAGAACTCTTTTACGAAATGTTCTACTACTACAATATTTGCTTAATATTTGATGATAGAATCTTCTACCATCCTGAAAGGGTCGTAATAGTAGATAAGTAGCCAAGGGCTGTAAGGCTTCAATTGCAGCCCGAGGTATTTCTGCGCACGACGCAGCGAGGGCGCCTATAGTTCGACGGTGCAATTGATGCTTACACCCGAGCTAACTACTCTGCTTTACATCTCGATTGTGAGGTAAGTAGAAAAAAGAGCGCTAATTGGTCACATACAAGCCCCATTTGTGTTTTTTTTAATTACTTACCGCCCCAGAGCTTTTCTAGCTACATTGTAAAGGTATACATAATACATCTATACCACATATTACCAGGCATGTTACAGCACTTAGAATCTCATTATTTTCTATTATTCAAATCATTATTGTCAAAAGACTCTATACTGCTATATTCTGTTTAGACTATCTATATCTCATAACATAATAAGAACGAGCCTGTTGCCATCCCAACATGTAGTGTTTTATTGACACATTAACCACAGCATATAAAACAAAAACATTATCTATCCAGCCTCTGCTAATTGACTATCCCGCAGGCCATAAACGTAATTGATAGGCGCTAAGCTCTCATCAATTCAGATTGTTGCTCCCA
Organism: Selenia dentaria; assembly: GCA_917880725.1. Classification (NCBI taxonomy): domain Eukaryota; kingdom Metazoa; phylum Arthropoda; class Insecta; order Lepidoptera; family Geometridae; genus Selenia; species Selenia dentaria. The sequence goes on from OU862890.1 coordinate 22,213,596, forward strand.
TTATTGTTTTCGTCACCTTTGTACGACCCACATGTCGCCCCGACATAGGGTCATCTCTGTATGAAACTCAGTTCCCAGTGTTGCCATAGTGCGTGTGTAATATGTAGTAGTAGGTAATTATAGGCCTTTCGTTATTCTACGGATCTCCTCATTTCTGATTCGATCACGTAAAGAAACCTCGAGCATAGCCCTCTCCATAGCTTGTTGTGCGACTTTGAGCTTATCTATGAGGCCCATAGTAAGAGACCAAGTTAGAGTGCCATGAGTAACACACATTGGTCGAAGACTCTTGTCTTGAGGCACTGAGGTATTTTAGATGAGAAGACTTCGCGAAATTTCCGGAACGGAAGTAGGAGTAGTGTAGTCGTAGTGCACGCTCGTAATGCTTTTTCATTTTCAACGCCTATCCTATAATACTGCGGATATCGTCGAGGTATTTCCTAACCTATTTTAGTCTATCATGTTCATAAACACAACACTTTGTAGTAATACATTTTATCATCTTTTCTATACTCTTTGGTCTTTAATTTATTAATACTCATTAATAAAATAAATAGGACTTCGAGAAGTCCGACTAAACAACTACGTATATCTGGAAGTATATCAGCTAATAAATCGAGGGCATGGCTCCTTCCACGACATGCTAACTCTCATGGTTTCGTACTAAGCCATAACCACCCTTCTCAAAACAAAACATCTGTATATACAGGGTGTTTGGTAGAGGGACCGACAAACCAAATGAGCGTGTTCGGGGGCCCACTTGGAGAATACAAGTTGGCCAAAAAAAATCCCCGACACCCCAATTTTTTTAAACTTTTTTTTGTGAATTTTCTCTTCATCGCCAATATTGTACCTATTTACCACCATAACATTTGTAAAGTATGTTTTAAACCGGATGTTTTCAGTTTTTACAAATTTTACAAATGTTATGGTGGTAAATAGGTACAATTTCGGAGAATAAGGGAAAAATCACAGAAAAAAATTAGTTAACATATTGGGGGTCGGGGATTTTTTTTGGCCAACTTGTATTCTCCAAGTGGTTCCCCGAACACGCTCATTTTGGTTTGTCGGTCCCTCTACCAAACACCCTATATAGGCAATTACATTATTTGTATTACATGCTACATTATGAATAAATAATTACATTGTTTGTTATTCACTGTTCTATGCTGTACAGGACATAACAATAACCGCATAAATTTATTTTTAAATAATATAATATTTGCGAAGAAATGTATTACCAAAAATGAAAGGAATCAGCAAATTTTCACTATTTTTATTTTTACACGGAAGTAAACTCACCTCCTATTGAAACTTTTGGCGAACTATGTGTGAAACTCATTTACGTGAGCATCACCACAGTATCCCGCTAATAACACAAACGAGTTTCACTTAAAGAAATTACTGGTCCCTAGAAGAGCATTTACGTCAGTTCCTGGTGCAATACTGAAAAGAATTTAAAATAAAATACAAAAATTTAATGCGCTCCAAGCATCTTGCTGTCATCTTGTCAGCTCGACACTTAGTTATGTTCGTTTTAATATTTTCAAAGGCATTTTATACAGTTTTTCGTTGTAAGTAAACTGAATACACACATTTTGATTTAAAAAACTATCGCGAGTGTTATATTTTATTACTAGCCGTTTTATTTATTACTAGCGCCGTTTCAACCGCGTAGTGATGGATGATGATGATGATGATGAAAAGTATGTTGTGTGTTATACCGGCGTCTCTTACATGCAATTTCCTTTTCTTATCCAATTTTAAAATATCTACATATTTGTTTCTTAATCTTTCTGACAACAGAGGCCGTAGCACAAACAATTTGCGAAAAAGTATTCGTATCGAAAGCGTCAACATGACACGCTTCGGCGTACACACTATGAAATATCTGTGTGACATTTGCCCTAGATAAATGACAGTTTGTACTGTTTCACGTGAACGACACGTTACTTATTCTTATTCGTTTTGGGGGCGATGAGGCCTGCACTGACGTCCCGCTTGGGGTGTTTTGTGAATTCCCCCCTGCCAGCATTTACTCAAGCCAGCCTAACTCCTTCACATAGCGGAGTATGGCCTTGGGTCGCTGGCACAACTGCTCCAGTGTAGATTGAGATGTTGTTTGAACAAACGTCGATGATGCTGATGATGCATCTTGCGTTCTGGAGTGGACCTCCAGTAGTCCTGTTTTTGCTCTAATATCTTCCGTAGCCCTGCAGTGCAGCAACACATGCTCCACAGTCTCGTCTTTCTGCAGACAGCCTCTACATAGTGGGCTGTCCGTAGCTCCAATCTTAAAACGACACGTTACGTTACACTTATGCAGTAATTCGTGCTAGGCCCACATATCTCTCAGCTTCTTCATTTTTTTTATATTGTTGCAAATCTAAAAGAACATAATTATCGATGCAAAACACCTTAAAGGCCTATTTAAACCTGGGCGTCATTCGCTACCGCGAGTGATAGAGAAATCCGATAGGGTATGCATTAATTTCACACCAAAGTGGATATCTCTACCGCGCGCGGTTAAGATATTCGTTGGCAACAGTTAGCGGGGCGGCGGAACTAGTTTTGCCAAACAAGAGTAAATACCGCCTCACTAGGCGGTACAAGTTTCGCTGCAGTTATGAAGGAAGGAACTTCATACTATTTACCCATCGAGTACCTCGTGGTATTTTTCGCTACCCACAGCGGTAGCGAATAACGCTCAGGTCTGAATAGGCCTTAAATTCAGAAATCGCAATATTTGCAGTATTACTAATAAATTCGAAGCGGGAACCAGTTTGTTTATATGTATTTTATCGGGATGACTGGAATAAGTGTCGACTCAATTATCAAAAGCAAATCTGTTCATTGACGAAAGATGAGTTTCTGGATTTGAAAATTTTTTTTCCTAATAATAAACCTTACCCAAGTAATCAATTTTTCACATTTCACTACCTACTTTATAAACGTTTTTCTTTCCACTTTAACTTTTATTTTAAATAATAACTCAAGGGCGTAAATGAAGGATTGTGTAAAAGTGATCGTCTTAGTTTAGTTGTAGGATGTCCACTGCAGAACATAGGCATCCCCCATACATTTCGAAAAGGACCGATGGGAGCGGCCTGCATCCAACGTCGCCCGCTACTTTTTCAGGTCGTCTGTCTACTTTGTCGGCGGATGACCTACGCTGAGCTTGCCGGTACGTGAACTCCGCTCCAGAACCTTCCGGCCCCATCGGTCGTTCCTTGCCGTTCCATCCGTTCTACTTGCTATGTGCCCTGCCCACTGTCATTTTAACTACCTAGGCAAAGTCTGCATGTGCAACAATTCTTCTTAAATCATAACAAGACTTGACAAATTTAAGTCTATATAGTAGATGAATATACCAGCAACAACCAGTCCTGAAATCTTTAACTATAAAAAGTCTTTCATCATCATCATCTCAGCCGTAGGACGTCCACTGCTGAACACAGGGCTCCCCCATGATTTTCCAAAAGGACCGGTTGGAAGCGGCCTGCATCCAACGTCGTCCGGCAACCTTTATCAGGTCTTCTGTCTGGCCTCCAGTCCAGAACCATTCGGCCCCATCAGCCATCTGTTCTGCGTGCTACGTGCCCTGCCCACTGCTACTTCAACTGGCTAATCTTCTAGGCTATGTCAGTGACTTTAATTTTTCTACGGATCTTCTCATTTCTGATTCGATAACGTAGAGAAACCCCGAGCATAGCCCTCTATAGCTCGTTGTGCGACTTGGAGCTTAGTCATGAGGTCCATAGTAAGAGACCACGTTTCAGTGTCTCTACTCGTTTCTTTCTCGAAGTTGGACCTGCCTAGTTTGACTGTCTGTCCCAGGTAGATGTACTCGTCAGCAACTTCGAGAACTGAGTTCGCAACTGATATTGGGGTAGGTACAACATGGGTATTAGACATAACTTTCGTCTTGTCCATGTTCATCTTAAGGCCTACCCGTTGGGAAACTCGATGGAGGCCTTCGAGCATTATACTTAGGTCTTCCATGGATTCTGCCATGACTACAATATCGTCGAATGATGGCAAATCGAAGGTGAGTGATGTGTTCATTCCGTTAATATTGATGCCAAGTCCTTGCCATTCTAGAAGCTTGAAGGCGTTAAAAGTCTTTGAATCTGTTGAAATAATAGAATAAAATATATGTATTGCCATACTATAGCACAACATTCACATTGTGTTTATGCGATGATACAACAATGAACTTGTAGTGGACTTTTGCAGTCCATCAGGGGAAGTACCACACCTTTGCCAGTTATTCAACCGTGAAGCAGTAGTGTGCAAATATTACTATCCTGTAGGAATGTAGGAACAAAGGCAATGTTTCCAGGGAAATGACATGGCAAGAGATTTAACATCTTATATCTAAGTGACGAGTGCTGTGAATTGCCATGCTCAGCTTTAAGCTCTTGTAGTTTAAAATTATGAATGGCACTGAACTGTTATGGACAAGCGTGATGCTTAACATCAGACGAGCGACTTGTCTCGTCACCGATGGACATTAAAAATGGCTAGTCCGCAAATTTTAGGATGAACAATATTTCACATTACACTGAGTTATTACGCGTAAATAAATGTAAGAAATATTAATAAGAGCCTCGGTGGCCTAGATGGTCATGGCGTCTGACACGGATTGTCGGTAGACGCGGGTTCGAATCCCGTCCGAGGATGTAATTTTTTCTCTCTAAAAATATATGCAATATTGATAAGAGTCTGTCTGTATAAGTGTATTTTAACCTTACACGTTCTCTTTTGAACTCAATAAGTGAACCATGAAATATGAAACAAGTTAATATAAACCCAGTAAGATGGATGCAGACGTCAAACCAGTGAGATTAAGGTTATTCATCTCTGCACTATTGTTGCTCGAAGATGAGAAAAGCATATTCGCGATCGATCAACTTGGTTATCGTGGTTTGGTTGTAATAATGCTTGTACGAAATAGCAAAAAAATAAAAAATTTTGAACGTATTTTTATTTACAGTATTAGATAACATTTTTAACCGACTTCCAAAAAAGGAGGAGGTTATTATGTTCGTGTGTAACTATGTATTTTTATGTGTATGTAAGCCGATTTCTCCCTCATTTGTAGACCGACTCCTAAAATTATTTTTTTGTTGGTACAGTATACTTCGGAGGTGGCCCAATTTAAATTTTATCAAATTCGGTCAAGCAGTTTTTGAGTTACACTCCAATAACTGAAAAGTGTTACGCCTATCATGATGATATGATCATTACAATCGATCCCGTAAGTAGAGGTCACTAAAAATGATGAAAAAAGTTTATATCCAAGCGACTTCAACACCATAAAGTGTGAAAAAATTCACACTTTTTGGTCAGTAATCATTTGTCAATAATCAGTCTTTTTTTTAATTTTTTAATTTTTTTTTTGATTTTTGGACCATTTTCGATCCATTTTTTGGATAGTCTTTCAGTAGTTTGGATAGTTGAAGTCGATTTCATTATTGGGTGAAAATTTTTTTTACAAAAATGTTTGTCCAGCGGCCTTATTCCATATTCGTTATGGCCATTCAAACACCACTGCGCGTTACGATATCATTACGATCGTGAAATCAATACAATTTAACCATCATTCCTTGAAGATATAATGCGCCGCAGTGTTTGAAATGTTGAATTGTAATAGCGAATACATTACAGTTTCAATTATATACTTGATTTTTGATGTTTCATAACAAAATAAGCGGAACCAATTACGCTTGGCAAGTAGGCTGATCAGGAGGTGGGAGACACATTTAATTATAAAGTTAACTTAATATATATACATAACTTCTTTGCACGCCTCATTTGTTAAATATATATGATCCTAACTACAGTACGTAAAGGTAATAAATAAATTATTTACATTTGATATGTTTACATTTCATACGTTCCATGTATATTTCCGGTTCAAAAGCAGCAAATAATTATTATATTGCATTGTCAATAGAGATTAGAATATCCTTGAATCAGCTTTTGATGCCAACGAAAAGACAAAGCGGGTGACGACGGTATAACATTTGAGCTTTTGAAAGCGGGTGGAACACCGGTAATTCAAGTCCTTCAGAAGCTCTTTAATTCCGTCTTACTCAAAGGTTCAACGCCAGAAGCATGGAACAAAAGCGTGGTGGTGCTTTCATTAAGAATTACAGACCCATCTCGCTTTTTTTTGAGCCATGTTTATAAGCCATTTTCGAAGGTCATCACGAACCGTCTCAGTCGCAGGTTTGATGAATTCCAGCCTCCAGAACAAGCTGGTCTACGAAAAGGCTATAGTACCACAGACCACATCCACACGCTACGGCAAGTTATTCAGAAGACCGTAGAGTATAACTACTACTACTTTTTTTTTTTGACCCGGGGAAATCCTTTATGGATACCACCTACCACAGGGAGGTAGGTGGTTATGTGGGAGTCCGTATACCCACCAAAACCCCGGGGTGTTCCATCACTGCCGCCCTCGGCGGGAACGCGGGACAGATTTTCCACACGACGCGAACCCGCCGCGGCTGTCCGTTGCCGGACCCTTCTCTTCGCGGCACGCCAGAACACATGGCGCGCCGCAACTGCCTCGGAGACCAAACCCGCTAACAATGGGAGCCAGACTTCCCCGTGTCTGGACGCCCGTGATCTCCCTGCGGTGGGTCGGATACGTAGCCCCACTGCGCCTGCTACGTTAGCCACGGGGGATAAACCTCCTCGAGTCTGCGCCGAGCGCCCGGACCCCACCTCCTGGAGCCTGCACCAAAGTGCCCAGGCCCCCCTCCTCGAGCCTGCGCCAAAGCGCCCGGGCCCCACCTCCTCGAGCCTGCACCAAAGTGCCCGGGCCCCCCTCCTCGAGCCTACGCCAAAGCGCCTGGGCCCCACCTCCTCGAGTCTGCGCCAAAGCGCCCGGACCCCGCCACTCCTATGTGGACTTGGCGGCCAAAGCCCATAGGAGCGGCCCCGCCTGAGCCGGCCAGCGCACCCCAACTCCGGCGCGGCCCCTGAGTTCCTCTTGGCTTCACCGTGGTGATCCAAGCCACGGCTACTGAGCCCCCCCCGCCACGTCAATGCGGGAACCCTTCGGGGGGGATAACTACTACTACTACTATAACTAGTACTAACATCAACTAGCATTATATTTAATCACCTTCGATCTTGTTTCTACCAGAAACAGCGTGGTTTTCTTCCGACGCGATGTAGGTAATACACAAATGTCGTTTATTTAACTTTATTATTGGCTTCCAATCAGAATATTAAAACTAAAATACAAAAATCACGACAAACTTTGAAAGCTTAACTTTCTATTAATCTCCTGCATTTTTTGCATACTACCTCGCTAACAGTACGTTAAATATAAAATTTCTGGACCTTGGATAAATTCTACTTAAACTTTAAACGATTTTTTAATAGTGGCGCGTACAGCAAAATTGTTCTGCGCCGCACTAAATGACGTTTAACGACAGCATGAAGGCCGCCTATTTCTAACTCTTACAACGTCACGTCCGGCATTGGACAGGATACAGCTGTGATACTTTTTTGGCCCTGTGTTAATTTTAATATTGATGAATGATCTACCATACAGCGTATAACGTGCATTTTGTCTGATATAAGTGAATGACATAAAACTCGCCCATCCCAAGAGAACTGCTGTGGACAGCGATACATTCCTAAAATTTGTGTTTACAAAATCATAAACACAAAAAAAGCAGAGTTCATAACATGCGTGATTTAAGGACTTAATTTGACACGCGTTTGTTTGTTTATTGGTCGTAGTGCCACGCTGTAACCCCATGGGTTACATCCGAATGGGGACCACTACCACTACCACACTCCCACATAACACCGACCTGAAGCTTGCTATAGCTTGCTTTTGCGCTTCATTCGGTCTGTAGGATGTACCGGAGGCCCTTCCCTTTTTTTTTTTTTTGACCCGGGAAAATCCTTTATGGATACCACCCGGCTCCGGGGGGGGCAGAGTGGTTATGTGGGAGTCCTCGCCTGAAGGGCCTTACTACCCCCACGGGGGGGTAGTAAGGAGGTTACCCACTAAAAACCCGGGATGAGCAGTCTGCCGCCTAGTCAGGGCGAAATGGGGTAGCGTTAGCAATCACCATCTCGCCCCGGCGGTTGGCCCGTCACCGGTGACGGGCCCCGGCCAATGGAGGGATGACCTGGCTCATTGGGGCCATCCCCCAGACGTGTGGGATCGTGCAAGCCAGTGGAGAATCCCCCGACTCTCCACCGGTGATCCGCACAGCACTAGGATAGAGCGAGAAGGCGCCCGAATCGCCTTCTCCTTCCCCCAGTTCGTCTACGCCGGAGCGGGTCGGAGAGGACGTCTTCCTCCCTCACCCGCTCCGCGGCCTCTTTCTGCACCATCACCGCCTCGCAGAAAGAGACCACCGCCTGCCACGCTCCGTCGCTGCCGAGCATAGCGTTAACCACGCTCGGCAGCGACAGATCTGCGCCTATGACCGCTGTGAGGGCGCGCCGCATGGGACTCCATGCGGCGCACTCCTCCAGCGTGTGGAGCGCCGTGTCTTCTGGTGCTACCGGAGGCCCTTCCCTCTCTTAACCCTCTCCATCCCCCCTCCACCATCAGTCCTTTCTCAAAATTCGGCGACGCATCCTGGAGTTCTCTAGTCTTGCGGATGTTCGTGGGCGACTGTATCACTTACCATCAGGTGAGCCGCCTACTCGTTATTCATAAAAAAAACCTGTCGTTTCTTAACCAAAACTTTGACACATGCAAACACGTGCGAAAAGTTTTAGGGTGGCTTGGCTGTTACGCGACAAACGCAATAACTCAAAGCGAGGGGCGCTCTTTGTGCTTTATGCAACTCGTGCGTAGTATATTTGCGTTAGTATGCGTAAGTAATATTATTTAGAATCTACACGTAACATCTCACTTTTCTGATAGAAAAAAATATTGTGTATTTAAGGTGCGTTCGTTTAGCTTTTAGAGCATTGGTGGCGTTGTCATTGATTGCTCTTTTGTTAAAGCGTTCGTAAAGCTCAAAAACGTTATTTTTGCGACATAAGACCTAAAATCGCATGATTATGCTCTCAAATACATAGCTGTCAAAAACGGACATGGGTCAAAAATTGCACTTTTGGTGGCAATAACACCTCTTTTTTAGCTTTCCGAACGCTGGACAAAAAGAGATATAAACGACATTTACACCCACAGATTCCCAATTTGAACGCCAACACTCACAAGGGGTCTATTCGAACGTACTATTAACTTTTTTATTATGGATGATACATGTCTTTGGGTGAAATGAACCATATTTTTTGTCAAATATCTTCTTCTTCTTTAAGTGCCTCTCCATTACTGAAGGTTGGCAGTCAGCTTCTATATTTTTTCCTTGTCAATCGCCAATCTGAATATACCAGCGTTTAAATTAACGGATATTACGTCCAACCCATATTTAGTCGCGTAGATTTCCTTCCACATGCCACTAGTACCATACCATCATCTGCAACCTGTAAAACTTTTAAATAAATTATCGACACAAGAATTAAAAAAATACCTCAGTAGGAAATTGCATGTTTACCGATAGTTCTACAATTGATATGCACATTCATCAACTCGTGTAATAATTTGACCTACCAAAATGCAATTGTACGTAGTCTGCTTTATATCTCTATATACAACTGAGACCGTATCGTACATATATTGCACCAGGAAGTCCTACCTACCTATAATCAAGCAGGTACATAAATTAAACAGACTAAAAATTTGCTACTAGTATAGAGCTCGGAATCCGGTCGCGTAATGTACGTTCCTAATCCGGATCTATCCCTGTAATAAGGATAAAAAGTACTCTATGTGTACCCCAAAGGTATAAGATTCCAAATTACATCCAAATCCATTTAGCCGTTTCAATGTGAAGAAGTAACAAACGTTCACGCTCACATATATTCTCACTCCCTCACACACTTTTGCATTTAACCCTAGAAATCTAGAAATCAGCGTAAAAATACGCATGCGCGTAATTTCTACGCAGATATAAATCTAATAAGTATATCGAAAAAATATGCATATATAATGATTGAAATATCGCTCTCTTTTTCTTATTTGCGCGTATTGGGCGCCGAGCGGCTCGGTTATCTCTCACGTCACTCTGACCTTGCGTATGGTGGACCTGGCGCTGAGGTAAGTACCACCAATTTAGAAATATAACGTCGGCGGAGTAAAAAATACGCATGATTAACTTTTACATGACTTTTACGATTTCAACTTTGACAAGAAATCGTGTTGTTTTTGATTTTTAAGTGGTTGTTATCTAGTTTTTGCGTAGTTAATGTATATTTTTATGTTATTCTAGATATTTTGATCCATCAATGTTATGATGGGAAGACGAAGTATAGACGGAGAGCATACACTCACTGCTCTTTTACAGAGTCCTGATGAAAATACCTGACGACTCGGATATCGAAATTGAACACCACGATATTGATGATGACGTACAGAGCGACGTCGAAGAAGCCTTCGTAGATGAGGAAATACGTGAAGCCGGTAAAAAGCAAATGTGCTCTCTAACAACATGTAACAGAAAGACGAATCGATGGTCTAACTCTAAATCATTATTAAAAAAAAAATGTTTTCATCAATGCATATATTATTTATAACCGCAATGTCGAAAAAGGCGAAAAAGCTCATGTAAACAATTCATGAAAAACATTAGCCTAGCCCTGACATCGTTATTCATGGGCAAGCGGCTGGAAACACCTACTCTGAAAAAGAGAAAAAATATTATGTCACAAAACTACGCCAAGTTCACGGGCTTGATCTACTCGTACAAACGTTAGTAGGTATTCTTACGTTGCACAGCTCCCGATAACCATACATAGTATAACTTCTTTGACCATACTCTCCGAGAAATCCTGAAATGTCGCTGCCCCAAAAACATAATTCGCATTTATAAAATCTAATGGTAATAGTAAAGCTATGAAATACCAGCGTTAGACATATTAATTTATGATTTATAGTTGTCTACTGCAGATGGCATGGTTTAGGATGTGATGAATCGTTGTAATTTGGCCGTCTGCAGCCTGCTGACCGACGACTAACCTCTGCAATTAGGTCGGTACATTTGTAACTATCTAGACGGTCAAATTAGTTTCTAAGTAGAAAAATAGTTTTCTTATTCAAGCTACGTCTAGCCACCTTGAGGTTAATGTTTTGTTTTTCATTATTCTTAAATACGAGTAGAGATATTAGATCGTAGAACGGGTAAAATAAAGTTGATTCAGCAGAATACAAGTACTATTTTGTTTAACATCAAGTGGTCAGACGAGCAAGTTGCCTGGGTGATGTAAAGTGCTACACCTGTCCATTGTTGTGTTATCCAGAGATACTACAATGGTGTGTTTCTATGTGGCCTGTACAGTGCCAGGGACGAAACTCTCTTATACATACACAGAATAAAAATCAATGCATAATTTGAAAACCACTATAAACAGAAACTCGCTTCAAACGAAAAGTTTTAACGAAACCGGCTGATTTTAAATCTCGCTAGCTTATAATGCGTTGGTAGTATATAAATGATTAAAAGAATAGCAGAAACTGATCAAGCCTTGCAAAAAACCCAGCCCTTAATTTGTTACTTTCAGCTTGCAATTTTTACTCCCAGTCAAGTTGCATGCAGCTGGTTTGCATAGCTATATATTATGTCTCACATATAAATGAAACTCGATTGAATGAGATCTTGATAGAATTTCTCGTTTGGAGAGTATCTCTGAACTTATGAAAATAAACCTACTAACTTACATTAATTACTATAAAGAAATAGTATCTGCGAGAGTAAAAAAGATGTATAACGATTGTAATATAACGAATATGTTATATCTATATATTTTAATTGTCTCAATCCCAATAAATCACGGCGTCAAAAGAATAGCATGTACAAATAAAAGCAAGATGAAGCTAACAAATATTATCAAGACTACAAATAAGGAAAACGCCTGTCGATGACAAAAAGGGGCCCTGATGCGGAAAAGCTGAGGTCAACGACCTTTTGCACTTGTTTTATTCAGTGAGGGGTTTCTCCAGCAACCCGAGGCGTCACAGATTTTACGATTTTACACTTTTTAATATAGAGAATTCATTAGGAATAAATCAGGGCTTGACTGATAAAATCATCTAGCTCAAGCAAAGGTTATTCTAGGATCTTTCCCAGTTTACTTAGTCATGATCTAATACAATCATAATGTAAAATTTCCGTAACAGTGGCCATCGATGTGATATAAATTTCGAGTGAATTAATCAAATCCGGTTAATACATACTTCACGTTCATAAACTCTACTTTAAAATTTCATATTATTGTACTTTTGTAATTTTCATATGCTTTTGCATCTCTGAAAAAGTCGACTCAAAAAAGTGATGTTAATAAGTTATTTTGTTGTGTTATATAATGTACTTGATAAGATTTAACTTTATTATTATATATTTTATATAAATTCTACACAATAAAATAAAATAAAAGTGTCTGTTGTGTCAAAGCAACAGCGTTTTAATTCAAAGTGAAATGATTTATTGCCAACAAAGGTGCAAGGAAATAAAAAACCTAAAGATATAAACTAAACTAAATATACTTAATTGATTGGCAATAGGGGTACTCTCAGCTTATGCTGCGTAAACCGCAGTTTACGTATATAAGGTTGGTTTTCAGCGTACCACTTTGCTCAAACTGCGATGTTAGTCGAGGATAATTAATATTATAAATATGAACCGGGTTTGATTCTAAATAATAATAAGAAGTTAAAGCCTACGTCTGTGTGCGTCAGTGTGTGAGTTTGTGTGTGTATGGTGGGAGGTGTGATATCCGTATCAGCGGTATACCGTTCGTATCGCAAGCTCTTTAACGAGTCCGGGCACGAGGGCATACGGGATACGGTATCTGGGTGTGTGAGCAAGTGTGATGGTGTGTCAGGATGTGAGAGCGTAATGGTATCGCTGTGTATCAACAGACTCATGAGAGTCTAGGATCATGGCGGTACCTATGTGTTGAGGTGTACTGTAGAGTGTGTAAGGATGAATGTTGTATACTATTTGGTTTAAAAGGTAGCTTCAAATATGTCTTTTGTGTGGTGATATTCCCAATTTTGGATGCTACTACTTGAAGCTACATGTAAATCTGGTGGTCTTGTGCTTATGAGTGGAGAGGGCATGTAAAAACTTTGATCAGGTGCTAAGAGAATGCACTTTCTGGGTTCATGGCTAAGGATATCCATGTATATCCTTAACCCACGATAACTTCAGGAACAGGTATTTGGGAATTTTGTAGTATTTTTTTTGTGTGTTGCAGTAATACTTATTACAGATTATGCAAGAATATCTAATACTTTAGCGATTTTCATGAAATTTGGTATGTAGGGGGATTCGGGGCGATAAATCGATATAGCTAGGTTTCATTTTTAGATAACGTAACTTTGTCCATGTTTTCAGTCAATGGAAACCATAGTTTGTTCGTTGCGTTCAAACTAGATGGCGTAACAGTTGCATTGCAAAATCCTAAATCACGGTGACAAGATTCTCACGGAACATGTGTTGCAATTTTGTATTCGTACCTATCTAAATCGAGCAAAGCTCGTCTATCCAGGTACTAATAACTAATAAAAAGGCTGGAACTATATTGACTTGACTTTCAATGTGATACTACAAGAAATAACTTAGATTTAGAAACCCATTATTCCGAGCTCAAGAAGCTTTAAATATATGCAATAGATAATTGCTGAACAGCCCTGGAAATGGAATCAGGCGAGAATGCGCCGTTTACCGTCACCATGACTACGACTATTTGCCAAGAGTGCCCGAATAAGAAGTAATATTTAGTTATAACTAAGTACACTACTATAATAGTACCCTACAAAACCTAATTATGACTATAATTATAGCAAGAATGTTTAAAACAAACTAAAAATTTTAATAACCCGACTATAGAATTAGTTTGCCCGTACATTAAAGTACCCACTTACAGTTGAGCCATCTATACGAAACTAATGACGTTTCAATAAATTCATCATCATCGGTTGAACTGAACACAGAGAATACACATAACTATTTAATTTGGGTTTCGGCGACGTCGAGTAAAAATGCAATGCTCATATTTATAAATACTTATCACCAAATTCACAGGATATAAAAAGCTACTCTTTCCTTTGGGAAAATCAATTCGTTTCCAATTCTGATATAATATCATAACGCTTATATGCGTAATAAACTGCTCGTCCCAGGAGATATTAGGCGTGAAGGCAACATTCTTCAGCCACTTCCACGCATAATTTGTTACGTAAAGATAGGGTGTCCTTGCATCATGCAATGTGTGGATATTGATGAACAATAATTTATTGACACGTACTACAAACTCTTTAAAATTAATAATAACTACTTATTATATCAACCGTATTATTTTACAATATAACATAATGGGTTCACCCGCGACAGATTTCACGTTACTTTCGTGTCGGAACACACCATTTCCCTCCTTAAAACATTATAGTTCTTATAAAAAAAAAACAAATATCTTAACGCATATGCGTGTCATTAAGTTTTTTTGTCACGATAGTAGTTTATTTATATTTTTATTGACTCAATACTTCATGTATAATTATAAAAGAAACAATAAACTTTGGAGTGATCTTTTAAGGTGTTGATACCGTTTAATAAGATTTGTTTTTTATTTGATTGAAAAGTATGGTGAATGATAGGCACCATAATGAATTCTTGGACAAATATTATCCTTCGTCACTCGCATCGTTAAAAAGAATCTAATAATATCACATTTACCTAAAGATATTAAACCGTTTAGGCTGGATGACAATCCTGATAACCTCACATAACATACGTACTTTAAAAAACTTCTTTCAAGCGGCATTTTTTTTTTCTAGTAAAGGCAAAAGTCATGTTATTAAATACGTATGATAACCTGCAACGTATGATCACTCGATGCAATATTACAGTTAACGTATGACTGTAATATTGCATAGAAGAATTAGGATTTTACACTAATAAACGATTATTTGCGGAGTTAATATTTTACTCTCGCCGACTCCTACCTCTAGAAGTCACCAAGTCACTGAATTCTTGCCCCAATGCAGCAGAAGCTATTCTTAAAGCTAATTTCACGAACGAAGTACCTAGTTTTTCTTTTGAATATACTTCAACTGTCGAAATTATAAAAACATTTAAAAGCTTAAATATAAAGAATACTGAAGACTTATGGGGAACGTCAGTAAAAATTGTTGAGCCAATTATAAGTTTTATGGGTCCTATTTTGGCCCGCTTATTTAATCTTTGTATAGATAGAGGTACGTTTTCTAATTTAATGAAATATAGTAGAATCACATAATTTTTAAGGCTGGAGAGAAAACAGACCACTCAAATTATAGACCAGTATCTATACTACCAATTTTGAAAAAAATCTTTGAAAAAATTATGCTCAAACAACTTTTGGCGCACTTCAACGAGCATTCAATACTGCACGAAAATCAGTTCGGCTTCACGAAAACAAGATCAACTACGGATGTCAGTGTGAAGTTAATGACGTATGTCTTAAAGGCTTGGGAGAGCTTACATGATGCTATTGGTGTTTTTTGTGATCTCTCCAAAGCATTTGATTGTGTGGAACACCGTATACTGATTCGAAAGCTTTTTCATTATGGTATTCGTGGAGCTGCGCTTAATGTCATCGAGTCATATTTATCTAACAGGATGCAAAAAGTTGGCATAAATTGTGTAACATCTTCGGGATCTATAATTAAAATGGGTGTTCCACAAGGGTCCATTTTAGGGCCTTTTTGTTCTTAGTATACATTAACGACTTGCCACTTATGGCCGAAGATCTTTGTGATATTGTTTTATTTGCGGATGACACATCTCTGATTTTCAAAGTAGATAGGAAAGATAACACACTAATTCAAGTAAACAACGTTTCATCTAGTATCTCTAAATGGTTCTCAACTAATAATTTACTCCTGAATCACAAAAAAGACAAAATGTTTGAAGTTTTCTTTGCCTACTGTTCCATATTTGGAGTCCAACGTTACGCTTGATGGGGTTAAACTCGTAACATTAAAATTGACGCAAAATTACAATGGGGTCGTCATATAAATGCCCTGTCTGGGATACTCAGTTCTGCTGCATATGCGGTACGTAAAATAAGCGAGCTAACAGACGCTTCTACGGCGCGGTTAGTGTATTTTGCATATTTCCACAGCGTAATGTCATATAGGATATTGCTATGGGGTTCAGCGGCTGATATAGAGACTATCTTTATCCTACAGAAACGTGCTATTCGAGCTTTTAGAAATGTATTTAAAGAAATCAATATATTAACGTTGCCTTCCTTATATGTATTTGAAAATATAATGTATGTTTGTAAAAATTTACATAAATATAAGTTAAATAGTGATCACCACACTTTTAATACTAGAAACACAAATAGGATAGCTGTACCTAGTTTTAGATTTGCGAAGACTAATAAGTCATTCCTAGGAAATTGTGTGCGTTTTTACAATAAAATCCCAAAACACATAACTGAGCTCACAGAGGGCAAATTCAAGTTGACTGTAAAAAACGTTTTAATAAAAATATGTATAAAATATATACTTATTATAAAGTTCGAAATTATATAGAAGATAAAGATGCTTGGAATACTCCACTTCTGGCAAGCTGTCACTCTGCCACCCATAAAATGTAATATTTGTAGTACCTAAGTAGAAACATTGTAAACATCTGTATAAAAAGAATGGCCCCGAGTTTCTTGCCGCTTCTTCTCGGTGGGCTCTATATATTTTGGAAGGCGGCAGTAGAGTCTTTAAAGTACATTATAATGAAAAGTTGACGTTCATAAGTGCGTCTTTGAAGCCTATATTGAATAAATGACTTTGAATTGACTTTTGACTTTTGACTACAACTGTCATAAACAATCTCTATAATCTAACCATTGATATACATGACACAATGTCTCGAATATGCGTTATTAGTTTCACATCTATTGTGACGTAGTTCATTAAACGATATTAGTAAGTAATCTAAAATAAGGGACCGTATCTTAGTGGAAGATAAGATAAGGCCTTCTGATAAGCCTGGTTCCAAGGGTTTTGTACCTGCTGCACGAAATTATAATGCTTATGTAAGTGTTTTCTCTTAAAACTTGTATATATTTTTGGATAAAGGTATATTTGTAATTTTAAATCTAAAGCAAGATAAAGATATCTTCATAACAAAATTACGTCAGGTGTCACAGATACTCATTAAGAGTGGATACTCCTATAAAAATGCTGTAATACCTGCCCTTATTTTATAAGCGTACAGAGTATTCGGAAATGAACTTTTTTTTGTAGTCTTACTCGTATACTGGCTTTGCTTTTGAAACATTCAAACATTATTCCTTTTTTGCATTGTTTAAACACCTTATTCAATTTTGACAGCATTCGGTTCTTATTTTCCGAAAATAATATGGAGTCCCTACAGGAAGTGGAATTTTATTACCTCAACTTGTTCGGAATTGTAATAGATAAAAATATTGAAATTAGTTGCAGTATCTAAAAAGGGTGTCACATTCAGAACACCTCAGAAGCATGGTGGAAATAAGAAGCTCCAATTAATTCTTATGAAAACGGGTGCAACTTGCTCACACCTCAATAATAACCTTACAAATTGATCAAAGACACCCAGTTTCTTTCCTGCTTTATGTAGAACATTTTACAGTAAAGTAGTACAGATAGGGGCTACAAATTATTTTGTATCGTAGAAAAATATATACGTATATATAAGTTATATTAAAAATAGTGGTCAATAGTGAAGGAAGGTATTTGGAAACGTTCACTGACCCAGTACTGTAGTTTCTTACTGTATATGATTATAATGTTTCTAAACCTAAATGTTAACCTTAAGGTTAACATTCGTAGCACCTGATTCAGTAAACACAACCCTTTTTTATTATTATTCACTTATTTGTACCATTAAGTATTAAACTTTTACAATATTTCTAATACATAAAAAAAACCTAGAGAAAATTTAGATTTGTCACCAACAGCTGGGCAAGGCCCCAACTACCGGTGGACAGGATTGTAGATTCAGAAATCTTCTTACAATCGTCCAGCGAGATCATTTTAAGGTGTTGGACAAAACTCATCGTTATATGGTCGTTTGCAGAAACGAATATCGGGACAATGATCGTCCAGTCAACATAACACGTCATGATCAAGTCAATAAATTAGATTAATCGAATGCTTTTTAAAATAAAAATGTTTAATTATTCTTGAAGTATTAGTTCATTATTATTAATGAACTTTTGGCGTTTTCATTAAAGTTGTTTGATTGCTCCTGAAATCCTGAAGACTAGGATCTATAAACTCATTAAACGTTTTTCACCACCTCATTGATTTGAAATTTTTCCCGGTATAAGTTAACCCAATTCCGAAAATAACGCGCATTATTATTCTTTTTTCATTTGTCAATAGAACGTTCTCATAGATAAATATATCTGTTGATAAAAATTTATAAAAAAATATCACAGCTATATTATAAAACTTATTTGAATTTGTAATTATACGTGGGAAGATATATATCGATCTTCAGGCTAGCGAGTATTAAACATGTACAAGTAAAAATTAAATGCTGTTGGTTATTATGCGTATAACTTGAGAATTGTTTGACCAACAGAAGTGTATCGCGAGTTTTGTCTATTTTTACGAGGTCATGAATGATAGTATATATTGGACATATTCTCCAAACGATTCCCAAATAAGAAGGCTAGACTATTTTTTTAATGGTTGTCATAGTCTGAATGAGCTGTTTAGGGAAATAAAAATTGAAGAGAAAGAAACCAACTACAATTAATTCTTTTTCGATTGGACAGTACAACGTTTGTGGAGTCGACTAGTTAGTAAACAAGTACAATTTGAAAAATTTAATACCGACTTCCATTCTATTCAGTTATTGGAGTGTAACCCAAAAACTACTGGACCGAAATGATTAAATGGGTCCACACGGGAAGCACCGCATTTCAAAAAAATAATAATTTTGAGAATCGGTTCACTCTATCGAAAGTTATGAGGTAACAAACATTAAAAAAAATTATACAGTCGAATTGAGTACCTCCTCCTTTTTGGAAGTTGGTAGATAAAAATAGCTTACATCTCAACATCAATCATCATTATCAGCCGGATGACGTCCACTGCTGAACATATGCCTCCCCCATAGAACGCCACTTGGACCGGCTACTCGCTTCCTGCATCCAGCGATTCCCCGCGGTTTTTATGAGGTCGTCGGTCCACCTAGTGGGGGGCCTGCTTACACTACGCCTTCCGGTGCGTGGTCGCCACTCGAGAACCTTTCTTCCCCATCGGTTATCAGTTCTGCGAGCGATGTGGCCTGCCCATTGCCACTTCAACTTGCTAATTTTGAGAGCTATGTCGGTGACCTTAGTTCTCCTACGGATCTCCTCATTTCGGATCTTATCACGCAGGGAAACCCCAAGCATAGCCCTCTCCATTGCTCGTTGAGCGACTTCAAGCTTGTTAATGAGGCCCACAGTAAGGGACCACGTCTCAGTGCCATAAGTCATCACTGGCAACACACACTGGTTGAAAACCTTGGTTTTCAGGCTCTGAGGTATTGGGGACGAAAAGATGGATCGAAGCTTCCCGAACGCTGCCCATCCGAGCTGGATTCTTAGTGCGACCTCCTTGTCGAAGTTGGACCTACCTAATTGGACAGTCTGTCCCAGATGGACATGATTTTCGTCTTATCCATGTTCATCTTAAGACCAACCTGTTGGGAAACTCTACTGAGGTCGTTGAGCATGGTGTCGATATCCTCGAGCGACTCCGCCATTATAACTATATCATCGGCAAAACGAAGGTTAGTGATGTATTCGCCATTAATGTTGATGCCACATCCTTCCCAGTCCAAAAGTTTGAAAACATCCTCCAATGCGTTAGTGAACAGTTTCGGAGAGATGACGTCTCCCTGTCTCACACCTCTCTGCAATGGAATTTGTTCCGTACTCTGGTCCTGTAATCGGACTGACATAGTGGCCTTGCTGTATAAACACTTCAACGCTTCGATATACCTATAGTCAATTTGGCATCGCTGCAAGGACTGCAGTATGGCCCACTTCTCGATAGAATCAAAGGCTTTCTCGTAATCCACAAACGCTAGACACAGTGGCTGATTATACTCTTCGGTCTTCTGTATAATCTGCCGTAGTGTATGAATATGGTCTACGGTGCTAAAGCCTCTTCGGAAACCGGCTTGTTCAGGAGGCTGGAACTCATCAAACCTGCGTGCGAGACGGTTCGTGATGACTCTCGAAAACAGCTTGTACACGTGGCTCAAGAGCGATATGGGCCTATAATTCTTCAATAAGGTTTTATCACCTTTTTTGAAGAACAGCACCACCACGCTCTTGTGCCACGTTTCCGGCGTTTTGCCTTCGAAGATGACAGAATTGAATAACTTCTGGAGGACTAAAAGTATCGGTCTACCACCCGCTCTCAGAAGTTCAGTCGTAATTCCGTCCTCTCGTGGCGCCTTGTTGTTCTTAAGCTGTTTGAGAGCCATTCTAATCTCGTACAGGCTGATGTCCGGGATGTCTTCGGTATAGTGTCGGACTAATTTTGCTCTGGTGTCCTGAGCTGCTTCAGTAACGGGTTCGCGCGTCGAGGTATATAACTGTCGATAGAAGCTCTCAATCTCTCTCAGAATCTCAGGCTTGGATGAAACGATACTGCCATTTTCGGTCTTCAGTTTTGTCATTTGGCTTTGCCCAATAGACGAATCCTTTGCAAACACTTTAGAGCCCTGGTTCCGCTCAATTGCTGCCGTAATACGCGCAGTATTATAAGCACGCAAGTCGTGTCGCATGGACTTCCAAATTCGTCTATTGAGTTTACCGTAATCCGACACATCAACTGCGGACTGCAGTCTCATTTCGCTCCGTTCTGCCATTAGTTTCAGAGTTTCTTTTGAGAGTTTTTGAGCTTTCCTGCGGCGTTTGGTCTCACAGAATTCGGACCCAACCGCTTGGACAGTTTCCACGAACCCGTTGTTCAACTCATCCACTGTGTCGCATTCAGCTAAGCACTGAAAACGGTTTTGAAGTTCAAGTTGAAACTTTTCGGGGTTTTGGATTTGGGCACGATTTGGACGGAGCGTAGACTTCACCAGACGTGACCTCTCAAGCTTGACATTGATATTCAATGCGCCTCTTACAATGCGGTGATCGCTGCCGGTTTTTACCTTGCTGATCACAGAGACGTCATTGAATATGCGCTTATTGGTCGTCATGATGAAGTCTATCTCGTTCGTAGTGGAACCGTCGGGACTCATCCACGTCCACTTCCTGGATGGCCGCTTCATGTAGAAGGAGTTCAGAATAAAGAGTCCCTCCTTCTCCATGAAGTCAGCCAGCCTCTGTCCCCTCGAGTTCCGCTGCCCGTATCCAAATGGCCCTACTCTCAACTCATCACGTTTCCTTGTGCCTAGCTTTGCGTTGAAGTCTCCCATTACAACAGTGAAGTAGGTTTTAGAAGTATGCATGGCCCTGGATATATCCTCGTACATACTTTCTACTTCATTGTCTGAGTGTGCCGAGGTCGGTGCGTATACCTGTATAACCTTCAGCGAATACCGTTTGGTTATTCTGAGTATAAGGAACGCTACCCTAGCCGACACACTATCGACTTTCACTACGTTGTTAACGAGAGACTTGCGGACGAGGAACCCGACACCACCCTGGGATTGTTGGTCTCCCTCCCGGTGGAAGAACAAGTTGCCGGAATTTAGAATTATCGTGTCCTGTCCCTGTCTTCGGACTTCAGATAATGCCATGACATCCCAGCGTAACTTGAGCGTCTCTTCCTCCAATTCGACCATCTTTTCGTCGGTCCTGAGCGTGCGTGTGTTGTATGTTGCCAGGGCCAGGGGTCGTTTTTGGGATTGGTAGCCGGATCTCTGCCGGAGATTCTTCGCACCCCCTGCTCCACCGTTACAATGGCCGCTACCGTAGCCACGGATAGCAGAGCTGCCGGGAACTGGGGGCCGTGGTTTAATGTTAATTGTCATGGGGGGGGATTTGCCTTAATGCACCACGCTTGGCAGGCGTCTTGGTGATCGCAGTGGATGTTGACGCAGACTGCGGGAAATGCTGCTGCCCATTTCCCGGATATTCCCTTAGCCGCCTCTTACGGCACCCACGGGAAAAGTTAGGGGGGGTACAATTCGTAGCCGGTACCACCACGGCATACTCTCAACATCAATGATTAATGAGAAATATCACCTAATATACATGTTTGTTCAATATGCTCTGTCTTAATTAAAATATCAAATTAACGAATACATTTCTTATCAAGTATGCTTTTTACAACGATAATGTTAATGAAATGTTACAAATGGTAACTAGAGAATACTCTTTATATCATGTATGCACAATGGACATGCACCAGCATGCTGTACCAAGTTGTTAGAATTCCCAATAGCAACATGCATATCGACATCCGCCGACAAAGTAGCATAAAAGACATTTTTACTGCTTCAAGCACAAAGCACACGGGACCCATGATTGCTGTGAAATATTGCGGAAACGTACTAGTTTAAAACTAAATTTAGAAGCGGGACTTTATTCAGATGGCACTTTACCAAACTTGCGGGAGGGGACTTGAATCGAATAAACGTCAAATGCGGTGCGGCGCTAGCATGTGAAATTCTACGGAAACACATTCGGCCGCTATATGTTTCATTACAGCCACCGCAAACCGGACGGGCGCGTCGTATATTCTGGGTGTTAGTTATCCCGGATTTTTAAGGTACCTAACGATTTTTTAGCCACGCTAAGAGCTCTGCAATGCTAGGGTATATTTACAGACGACTGCCCAGAACCGGGATTATGTTTTTAGGTTTGTATATATGTTCGATTTATAACTTTTTGCCTCGTATGTTTTTTTAGATTTCATCGTCACAACCAAAACTACACTTTACGTATTTTGACAATTTCAAGGTGTCACCTGTGGACGTGCGGTGGAGCCGTGGAGCGCCAGATTTCAAAGGCTCAGTTACTAACCGCTCTTTAGTGCTCTAACTGTATTGGACAAATATAAAAATATTGACAACATATTACATACACATAAGTACCTTCAGAAGCTTGCAAGACTGCTCTATTAACCTAGTGTTGATAGTGACCCTGATCTCAAGCGCAGAATGGCCTGGATCTTAACTGGGACCCTTCCCAGGTAAGATCCTTCTGGCCATGTCAACTATTTTGTATGTGAGAGAAAATGTTTGTGCTCGGGCCTTGTAAGGAATGTTTATACGTTGATGCCTTTCGTTCATGCCTCACGGGACACAGGGGACCCTAGGGCGGGGTTAGAAAGAGACTAAACATTATTTTATTATTAATTTTAACATTTTTGAGATCTGTATTAGCCCAATAATTAATTAATAAGTGTTTACCCATCACCGTCACAACATCAAGCCCACAAAAGCCTGAATATTATGCTAATTACATTTCCTGTTTGATGACCAGGATGTCCAACGCATATTACCGAATTTTAATATTATAGGGTTGCCATTCAACTGTTTACATAATTTACTACGTTTTATACTGGATTTCCAATTCAAATTTGTAAAAAAGTATTTGTATAATAACTGACCCGTCGGCGGCTTCATTCGCGTCGCCTCAGGCAAAAAATGTACATGCAACTACTTCAAAATATCTAGTTTTAATATGTTATAACATGTATGTCAAAATAATAGTAAACTAAAAGCTTTTATTTTTATATTGCAAACGACACTTTAGTTTAATTTGTATTTGAAGATTTACACATTTACGGATGCAAGATAGTAATATAAGAACTATATTCATAGTATACATTTTTGAAGGAAAAAATTTGTTTTATTAGGGGATAGCTTGACAAACGAGCAACCGGCTCACCTGATGGTAAGTGGTCACCATCGCACACAAATATCCACAATACCGAGGTCTCGAGGATGCCTTGCCGGCCTTTGAGGAAGGAATACCTAGACTCTTTTCTTGAGGGCTCCCAAGTCGAATCTGTTCGGAAACACCTCAAGTGACAGGTTTCCTGCGTGATTTGAACCTCTGACAACGGAATACCGTTCTCGTTTTGCTAACTACGCCATAGTAGCACCACTTATTACGTCGAAGTATATTAGAACGCTATCTATCGGGAACATTAAGTACCCGTTTGCAGTTGGTAGGAATCTTGCCAACGGAACGAGAGGTTTCAGGTTCTATTCCCGGCCATGGCAAACATTTGTGTAACGAGTAGAAATGTTTCTTCTCAGGCCTCGAATATTTGTGTGCTGTTATTTATTAATATTTCCCTGTAGGGAATTCTAGGTATACAAAGGACCTGACCAAAACTTTATCTCATATGAGATTTTTCCCAAACCTTACAATTTGATTTAGTACGTTTTTTTCATGAAAAGTTTACCTAGTGAGGAGTAGTCAATCGAGACAGTTTTATTTAGTTTTCGATAAACTTTAGAGTCAAAGTCAAAGTCAAAATCATTTATTCAATTTAGGTGTCAAAGACGCACTTATGAACGTCAACTTTTCATTATAATGTACTTTAAAGACTCTACCGCCGCGTTCCAAAATATATAGAGCCCACCGAGAAGAAGCGGCAAGAAACTCGGGGCCATTCTTTTTATATAGATGTTTACAATGTTTCTACTTAGGTACTACAAATATTACATTTTATGGGTGGCAGAGTGACAGCTTGCCAGAAGTGGAGTATTCCAAGCATCTTTATCTTCTATATAATGTCGAACTTTATAGTAAGCTTTTTTATTAAAACGTTTTTTATAGTCAATTTGAATTGCCCTCTGTGAGCTCAGTTACATGTTTTGGGATTTTATTGTAAAACGGATTTTTTTAGTTTAGTTGGACTTATCCATTCAAACGCTGTTCTTTTTTATGCAAATGTATCCTAATTTCTTGTAAAAATAATCTAAAAAGAATGCTTTATTGATGCCCCACTATTTTGACTGTATAATGAAATTTAATAAATATATATGTTAATTTTAGAATCTTTTTCGTAAATCTTAGAACTCATCTAATTATATAGAAATATTTTTTTTATAAGAACGCTCACTTATCTTCGCCAAAGAATAAAGTTTGTATTGTGTCGGTTCACGAGTGGCAGCCCTGTGCCCGCGTGACTCTTATTGGACATATTTTCAGTTATTAAATATCACGGTTTACATCTTCGCCAACATCGCAGTTTTTACAACAAAATCAATAATAATTAGTTTATTAATTAAAATACCTTTTACCAACATTGAAATAATTTTATTGGAGATATTTTGTCAAAGAGATTTCATTTATTTTAAATGGATTTCCTGTAGATAGTATGCAGGGGCTTATAATAAATATCGGACCTTAAAACTGACAGCTCAAGTAGGTCTACAACTTTTGATATTTTCAAACCTCATAATTATGTTTAACCGACTTCAAAAAAGGAGGAGGTAATATGTTTGACTGTGTGTATTTTTTGTGTATTTACACCGATTTTTCCCCCATTTGATAACTGATTCTTTATTATTTTGGTAAAGTATATTTCCGAAGTAGTCTCATTTAAATTTTATCAAATTCGGTCAAGAATTTTTTGAGTTACACTCCAATAACTGAAAAGAGTTACGCCTATCTTGATGATATCATCATTGACGGTGAATGACAAGCGATAATTAGGGGTCACTAAAAAGGGTGCAAAAAACTTACCAAAAAATGGAACCGACTTCAATACCAACAAGTGTGAAATAACTCGTCGAAGTCGGCATACAATATTGTGATAAAATGTACCTACTTTTGAATATCATACATTGGAGTCGGTTCCATTTTTTGGTATTTTTTAATATATATATATAATGTGAAAAAAGTGTACTCTGTATATATATACTTACAGACAAACATACAGACAAACGAACAGACAAACATACAGACAAACAAACAGACAAACATACAGACAAACAAACAGACAAACATACAGACAAACAAACATACAAACATACAGACAAACATACAGACAAACATACAGACAAACATACAGACAAACAAACAGACAAACAAACAGACAAACATACAGCCAAACAAACAGACAAACAAACAGACAAACATACAGACCAACAAACAGACATACATACAGACAAACAAACAGACAAACATACAGACAAACAAACAGACAAACATACAGACAAACAAACAGGTTCTTTTTTGGGGTTGATAGTTTGTATGAAACTTCGTTACTGCGAGTGCTAAAAGTTAATAAAATTTGCATGGGGGTTCTTTTTAGGACGTAGGTGCTCACTAAGACGGGATTTTGTGAAATTCGACCCCTAAGGGTTGTTTTGGGATTGATAATGAAACCTCCAAGACCAAGCGTACGAAGACGCTGGCGGGTCAGCTAGTTACTATTATGTATAAGTCACGTGGATACACGTACTAAAACTTGCTAACACGATTGACGAAAAAAAAACACAAAAAATAATATTTCATGATTTTATACACTTCAATGACACTCGTGCACCATTGTGAAACCCAACGGTTAATAATCCACCACTGATCGAAACCTGAGAATAAATCGCATTCATCATTGTTGGTTTTTTTCCTGCCAACTCCTTGTTCAAGCATCCTCCAAGCAAGCAAAACGTATTAAAATCACAACACTATTTGTTTTGCCCATGTGACGTCATACGGTGCATATGCCACCATTGAATAATGTTTTAGTGCCAACATTTCACTATAGCCAGGAAGTGTTTGGCATTTGACAGAAGCACGTATCTAACTCGCGATTTTATCACACAATTTAGTACTTTGTGACTGCGGCAGAAATGCAGCATGTTAAAGTCTTATGCATCTAGTGCGGATATTATTCACCGGCACATGCTCGAGGTACATCGCCTGTGAACTTTTAAAACGCTTCTAAGATCTATTTGAGTGAACATGATACACACCAGCCCGCTTTGCTTACTGACATAAAAAGCAATTTGCGCAAAGTGCTCGCAATAATTTAGAAGGTATTCTATGTTATTTCTTCAGTATAAGGCTATATGCATAGCATCCCATGCATATGTAACTAATTAACCCGCCAATGGCTTCGTTTTGTTAGTCTATACGAAGCCACAGAAATAAATTAATTTTACAATTAAGATTAAACTCACAATCTGCGTTTTAAACATACAGCAAAAGTTTGTTACCCCATCGGCATGGGCTCTGCGTTAAAGAAGCAGTCAGTCAGTTAGAATGCGTAATTAAATGTATTACTAGCTGCGCCCCGCGGTTTCACCCTTGTGGTGGTGGATGACTGAAATGTATGACCAGGATATAATCTACCTAGTTGCTCAATTTCATAACGATCCGTTCAGCCGTTTAGGCGCGATAATGTAACAAACAGACAGTGTGACAAAATTAAATTTGTATACTAGTAGTTTAGATAGTAGAATGTATATACATAGATTGTGTCTTGTAATATTAAACAGTACAACCGTTTTGTTTTTATAATTAAAGGTACTAGTACATTATTATACCAATATTTGTCATAATCTTACTAATATTATAAAACAAACGTATGTGTGCATTGTTTGCATATTCCATCAAAGGTCATTGGTAATCATGCGACCAGACACAATAGAAATTTCATTGTTATAATATAACGACTTTTGAAGGGTATATTTATATATAAGAGCACTTGGTATTCAATGGCGGTATCACATATTTCATATTTCACGCAGATAACGGGAAAAGCTAATATACTGCAGAAAAAATATTCAACATCGGCAAATCCCTTGTCTGTCAAACGTGGTCTCTTACTATGGGCCTCATAACTAAGCACAAAGTCTTACAACGAGCTATGTAGAGGGCTATGCTCGGGGTTTCTCTACGTGATCGAATCAGAAAAGAGGATCCGTAGAAGAACGAAAGCCACCAACAGCCCAGAAGATTTGCCAGTTGAAGTGGCAGTGGGCAGGGCACATAGCACGCAGAACAGATGGCTGATGGGGCCGAAAGGGTCTGGAGTGGAGACCACGGACCGGCAAGCGCAGCGTAGGTCGTCCACCGACACGGTGGACAGACGAACTGATAAAGGTCGCAGGACGACGTTGGATGCAGGCCGCATCCTTTTGGAAAATCATGGGGGAGACCTATGTTCAGCAGTGGACGTCCTACGCCTGAGATGATGATTATGATGATCGGCAAATCGGAAATCGTCAAAGAAAACATACTTCGATTCCGGGAAATGCTTGGAACAGCTGATTACAAAACGCTTCTGGTTTATGATAGTTTCGTAAAAGGTAGGAGTAGCCCCCCAGGCGCACGACTGGCCCAACTCGTCTCAAGAATGCATAAAAAAGGATCATAACTATATCTCTAATTGTGATATGTGGGCCTTAACCACACACGTCAAAGAAAACATAATTCGATTCCGGGAAATGCTTGGAATCATAGTATGTTTTCACAGAAAAATATTGTAGTATTGGCCAAATATGGCGACTGATGAGTCCACGGGTGGAACGCAAAGACGTGCGCCACAATTTTACACAATTATAGATTGCCAATAATTGAAGAATAATAACCGCAATATTCATTCTACACTACGAAGAAATAATGTCAGGAAGCATAACTTGGAACAAATTTCACACAAAAAGTGGTCCTTCAAACCAAAACGACGTATGATTCCAAATACGAATTACTTCCGAGGTTACAAATAGACTATGTTCGGTGATTGGTTTAAATTTCAGAAGCAAAGCAGGGATTGGTCCACGCGCGTGCTGCAACGTATACTATGACAGCTGAGTCATAGCGGCGTGAACGATGTTATTGATTTAGCACGACTTTTATTGGGTAATTTTTTTTTAAGGCAGTTACTCTTCTTGATATTATTTCTTCGTAGATTCTACAGTCATCATCATTCATCATTATCAGCCGGAAAACGTCCACTGCTGAACATATGCCTCCCCCATAGAACGCCACTTGGACCGGCTACTCGCTTCCTGCATCCAGCGATTCCCCGCGGTTTTTATGAGGTCGTCGGTCCACCTAGCGGGGGGCCGGCCTACACTACGCCTTCCGGTGCGTGGTCGCCACTCGAGATTCTACAGTACTTTACTTGAAATTAACGTAATATTTTCAGCTGTCAAATAAGGCTCTACCATCGAAGTCACATTCTATTAAGATACAAAACCATCCAAGATATCACCAACGTTTTCGTACATGTTATGCGCACTGTAAATCATATCAAATAAGCCATTAGTGTAATTTATAATATGGCAGGGGCGCGTCGTGCATCGTAAAACGTAACATTGTACTTAACCATCAGTGCGGCCTTAATGAAAAAATATACTCGTATTTATGAGATTCCCGTGAAGCTCAAAATGATGGTGGTAGGTTTTTGAAAACTTTTTACCTAGTTCGGATAACTTTATCAACAAAATATCACATTTATTGTTTTTTTAACTGACTTTGAAAATAGAGGAGGTTATAAGATTGAGGTTTTTTTTACTTCGATATTTCCCCCCCTAGGGGACCGATTCTCAAAATTCTTTTATTGTTTGGTAGAGTATACTTCGGAGGTAGTCCCATTTAAATTACATTAAATTACAGACGGTGAATGACAAATAAGTAGCGGGCATCACTAAAAATGGTGAAAACATTTTTTTAACAAAAAATAGAACTGACTTCAAAACCAAAATGTGTGAAATAACTTGTTGAAGTCTAAAATACCATGCGCATAATAAGGACCTACTTTTGAACTATCATGGTACCGACTTCAATAAGTTATTTCACACTTATTGGTATTGAAGTTGGTTCCATTTTTTGGTAAAAAAATTATAGATATTTATTAGTAGACTTTGCCTTTCGAACCGCAGGGTACCAAATTCAATCCCTGGCGGGAATAAATGTGTGTGTGATGAGCAGAAACGTTTGTGCTCGGATATTGGATGTTAATAATGAGTAAAGGGAAAAAACACTTCACATGAAATTATCACACAAATACTAATGCGAGAGTTTGTGAACCAGTTTGTCTCTTCTTCAGGCCGAAACGTCTAAACTGATTTTATAAAAATGCGGTAGCTTATTCCCAAGATTAACACAAAGACTAATAATATTAATAAATAAATACTACGGGTTGGCTATAGCCGTCCGGTACCTGATTTTGATGAAGGTGCGAGTTTAGGGGTATCATTGGGGTCCACCTGAAGCCCTTCCAGCAATTTTTTTTTGCCGGAAACGTAGTTTATATTAATTATGATTAAACTAAAATTTGATAAAAAAAAGTGAAATGGAACGCAATGTTGAGAAAATGGTACAATATTAAGTTGTCAAACTGAGTTAAACAAAACGTATCGTTATCGTTAAACGTAAGAAAAAAAAAAGGCGCCATTTTGTCTTACTGACAGATGGACTGTCATCCATTCATTCCGTTTCTCTCGTAGTTTCGTGAATGTGTGCTCTCTTGTTTTTCGATTTTTATTACGACTTTGGCTTTTTCCCTGGACTTCCTTCGATTGCGCGACGACTTGAAACTTGGCTTGCTTACCGGATTTGTTTGGATTGCTCTACGACTTGAACTTGGCTTGAAAACTGGACTGCACTTGGCTGTAATGGAGTATTACAGTACAATACCCGAAGCGGACGCGGTTTCGGCTCCTGATCTGCCCGTCGAACCTGTTGCCGGACCTTCTTCGGCTCCTGATCTGCCCGTCGAGCCTGTAGCCGGACCTTCTTCGGCTCCTGATCTGCCCGTTGAACCTGTCGCCGGACCTTCTTCGAGTAATGACGACGACGACAACGAGCTTATAACCAAACGAAAACTTTGCGTCACTGAAGTGATTGATCATTGGAATTTAACTGACGTTGTGCGAAAATTGGGCACTAAAGACCAATGCATCAAATATAGTGAAGACCAAGGTCTCATACCAACTGAGAAACGGTGTCGAACCCACAGGACATCCATGAAAGTGTCATACTCATGCGGATGCACAAGTTTTGGTACATTTGTGTGCTCAAAAAGATCATGCAAATCTAAATCGGGCAGCGGTGCCAAGATCTCTCGCAGAATTGGCACATTTTTCGAAAATATTGCTATCGACATAATGCATGTTTACTATCTTATATATGCATACTCACAAGGATGGACCTACGACCAAACAATTCACGAAGACCCTTATAAAAAAGAAAGGAAGCAATGTTTAAGCCCAAATACTATAGCCGATTGGTTTAATTACTGCAGAGAAGTAGTTGTGATATTTTATTTGGAAAAACAAAATCTTTACAGCGGTAAAATTGGAGGCTGTGGGAAAATAGTGCAAATAGACGAAAGTAAATTTGGAAAAAGGAAATATAACAAAGGACGTCACATTGAAGGCCACTGGGTGCTGGGATTAATAGAAGATGGGTCTGAAGACTTAAGATTGGAAGTATGCCCGGACAATAAAAGAGATGCTGATACTCTCATACCTTTAATTCAAAAGCATGTTTTACCTGGAACAACAATCCACACCGATTGTTGGCGGGCATACGATTGTCTGTCTGAATATGGATACATACACAAAAAAGTGAATCATTCAGACCCAGAGAACCCATTTGTGGGTAAAGATGGAATCCACACCCAAAGAATAGAATCCCAGTGGCGAGCAGTGAAGAGGTTTTTCAAAAAACAAAATTATAACAACCCAGAAAACTTTAGTGATATAATTGTTGAATATTTGTGGCGAAGAGACGTGTATAAATATAAAAGAGACTCTTTTGTACATTTAATGAAAGCAATTAAACATGTTTATGAAATAAACAAGTAATGTATTAAAATGTTTGTTTAATTGTGTCTCTCCTAGCCCTTTAACATTAAGTTTTTCTCATCTATCAACATAACTCTGAGACGGACTGGATATGTTATTGTTGTTATATAATACAATGTTAAGTGAACCGCCTTGATAGATTAGGTGTGAAACAAAAAATAGGTTAGGTTAGGTTAGAACATGACAAACAACGCACGAGCCGAGCGAGCGAAGCGAGCGTGCCGCGGTAGCGGCCGGCGAAGTGCCAGAAGCGAACCGCCTTAATAAGTTAGGTGTGAAACAAAAAATAGGTTAGGTTAGGTTAGGTTAGCAGGGGGGGCTTCACCTCCTCCCCCTCCTTCGTCTGTCGAGACTGATACTCCGTTCGAGCATGTGTAGCGACGCCGTTGGCAAAACCATAGCAAAACAGTATGTCCGCATACTCTTCGTTTGTGAACTCTCGAAGCCGAGGTAGATGGTCGTGGGATTCCGCAGTCATGATTAGATCCTTTAGTACAAGCCAAGTCGTCGGGTAAGCAATCAATCAAAAAGTCCAGTTCACTAGCCGAATCACAGAAAAAGAAGTTACACAAGTCCAATAACGTTATCAAGGTCGAAATTTAATCGTAATAAAGGGTTGCCAAAGAGCGTCTGAACAGTACGATGCGCTTGAGCAAACTGGGTTCTCATTGCTCGTTCAACAAACATAAGCGAGAGGGAGACGGCGCATTCAACATGGATACCGTTGTCTGAAACCCTTTCTCGGAATGTCTCTACCTGAGTTTTTGTTATCGCATTATTTCTGCAATTGTGCAATAAAGTGCTAATTTTTTTACCTCGTTGGATAGCTAAAGACTTGTAGATGTTTTTTAAATAAAATGCAGACTTAATTTACTATCGTTTTTGTAGAGAAAATAAAGGTTTTTGTAAAGCATCTTACAAAAATTATCAAATAAAAATTATGAAAAAGCCTCTAGTTTTTGGATGGATCTACATTAGTACGATATTATTGTTTATTATTAAGAGCTGTAACAAGGTTTCTCTAAAACTGCGAACAGAATTGAAATCGGTTGATTACTTTTTTTTTTATTGAATTTTAAAGTAGTAAAACTGGATTTTCCAAAAAAATAAAAAGAAAGAATATCACAGAAATGATTCATTTCCGGATATCACAATGTACAGTCATATTGTTGCAAATGGCATTCCCTACCACCCCTTAAAAGGATCCGGTCTAATTACCAATAACCCTGTATATATATATATATATATATATATATATATATATATATATATATATATATTATATATGTTATAATATATATATATATATATATATATAATAATTAATGACTCGAGGACTTAGGGTAATGGCCGAATGGGCACAGAGCAATACCATGAAGACTAGGCTTTCGTGGGGCGAGTATGACTCACTCAGAAATCCTATGCGCTGCATAGAGACAATAGATTCCCTGTTAATTATTAGCTATTCCACGGGGAAGTACCAAAACTGCCTTGGCCTTGATAAAAACAAAAAAATATCAAAAATTTAGTTTCACAACAAATGCGTCCTTAAAATCGAGTACTACTTTTTTAATCCTGTTAAGCTAAATTTCGATCACTCAATGTCAGTGGTGATGTGGTCGAAGATCTCAACACACTAGAAATAAATTAAATACAGATCTCACTTGCAAGACGTACTAACCTAAATAAATTAATAAAATTCAAATTTTATACCATTAACATAATTAATATGAGTATTTTTTTAATGCGAAATAAAATCTAGGCTAGCTCCCGACACCAGGATTCTCACTGTCGTGAAGACCAATATAATCTAGGTATAATATTCATCTATGAATATTTATAATTATGGGACGATTAAAAGCATTCTATCAGGCGAACGATTCACATCCTAAAATAAGAACTAAAAACAAGTATGCTCATTCTCGATTGATGACATTCAATTTTTCGAAACAGCTGACTGCTCGCAGGTGCATCAGTAACAATAGTGCACTCAATACGTCGCGCCGAACTGTTCACAAACGACGTGTGATATGTCACGGTGCACAGACAGGCGTTTGAACGGAAAAATCTTTCAAAAAACCTTTGTCACAAAGAGTTTTTCCATTTGTCACAACGTCTATTTTCAGAGTTTCGTTTGCGTCTTTATTACCAAGCCTTCTACTACACCTTCCGTCTATCTGTATCTGTCAGTCCTGCCTAAAAAGGGTGTTGATCTTTATTTCAATCATAGATCATTACGGCATAGTCAGATATAATAATGTTTATTGTTCAATTGTGTTTAAAAAGTACTTTCAACAGTTTACAATAATACCTAATAATTAAAGTATTTGTTCAACTAACATAACAGATGAGAGATTTTTAAAGCAACGAATATAGAACGTAACTCAAAGTTTCTATTTATTTTTTACTAGCGACTGCCCGCAACTTCGTTCGCGTAGAGAATCACTGGATACAAATATTGCCAACTGCGACGAAGCTCAAAAAGGGGTCAGATTATATACGCTTTAATGTGCGGGCTAATTATTTCCGTATTCAGGTTATTAAACTTTTAGATTGTTTTCTGGTTACTGTACAACAGCAAATTATTTTTCATATCACTTGCTCGACAATGTACAATTACATATCACGCAATCTCGACGTAAACCAAGGCATTACATCACCAGGGAGGTAATGTTGTATGAAACTCCAAGGGATGAAAGTGATTAGGATTTGAAACGTTTACATTTTTAGGAAACCTTACGATAGTTACGGGCATTGTATAAAGAGAGTACTTCAAGGAGATTCAGCTGCCCTGTGGGGGGGCTGTCGGTCCAGAACATACTGTTAGTTTTATCACGAAAAATGTACGAAAATATATTCGTGCTATGCACAGAGGTAATTCTCCTGGACACGACAGCCTCAGCATATAGCATCTCAAGTATGCTGGGGTGCACCTGCCGCGCGTTTCTATGTTTTACAACTTGGGTCTATGGTATGGCTATTTACCGGATGAAATGACGAGGACAATTGTAGTGACTATAATCAATTGTAAAACTGGAGACTCAGAACAGGTCAATCTGAATGATGCTCAATATGGTTTTAGGGCCGGACTCTCAATGGAAAGTGCTATTATGTCTTAAGCGGGCTGTCAGGTACTATACGGACAGGAAGGTAGTAGTGTATGCCTGCTTCCTTGATATTTCCAAGGCTTTCGATTCTGTGGTATATCAAAAGCTTTGGGATAAGCTACGGGACCCAAGCGTGCCGGAGGAAGTCACTGCTACGTTGAAGCACTTGTACGGCTGTCACAAGATCCAGGTTAGGTGGTCGGGGACGTTGTCTGATGCGTACAGCATGGAGTGTGGGGTAAGGTAGGAAGGCATTTCCTCTCCTCTGCTGTTCAATCTGTATATAAACGGCCTCATCGGCGAGCTTAGCGGCACTCATACGGGATGTATTATTGACGGAGCTATGTAGAAGGCTATGCTCGGGGTTTCTCTACGTGATCGAATCAGAAATGAGGATCCGTAGAAGAACGAAAGCCACCAACAGCCCAGAAGATTAGCCAGTTGAAGTGGCAGTGGGCAGGGCACATAGCACGCAGAACAGATGGCCGATGGGGCCGAAAGGTTCTGGAGTGGAGACCACGGACCAGCAAGCGCAGCGTAGGTCATCCACCGACACGGTGGACAGACGACCTGATAAAGGTCGCAGGACGAATTGGATGCAGGCCGCATCCAACAGGTCCTTTTGGAAATTCATGGGGGAGACATATGTTCAGCAGTGGACGTCCTACGGCTGAGATAATGATGATGATGATGATGATGATCGGCAAATCGGAAATCGGAAGCAATCAAGTTACGAAAACAAAAAAAAAGCAATTAGTTGCAAGCCCAGAAGTCTAAGCCTAAGTCTCAGTTTCTTTCACGGTTTTCTGTTACTATTCTGTGATTCGAATAGCGCCAGTTTTTGTGGTGTCACGAAAAGCTCCTCTTGCAGGTGACTTGTGAATATTTCTTGAGTGACGCTCAAGAATAGAGCAGGTGTTTTGTCTGATATCCCAAACAAACCTGCAGTATTAGAATTACGATGCTTAAGGGAACACGTGAAATACTTGAACATCCTACAGTGCAAGCGGTGTAACAGCTGATTACATAACGCTTCTGATTTATGATAGTTTCGTAAAAGGTAGGAGTAGTCCCCCAGGCGCACGACTGGCCCAACTCGTCTCAAGAATGCATAAAATAGTATCATAACTATATCTTTAATTGTGATGGGTGGGCCTTAACCACACACGTCAAAGAAAACATAATTCGATTCCGGGAAATGCTTGGAATCGTAGTATGTTTTCACAGAAAAATATTGTAGTATTGGCTAAATATGGCGACTGATGAGTCCACGGGTGGAACGCAAAGACGTACGCCACAATTTTTCACAATTATGGATTGTTAATAATTGAAGAATAATAAACGCAATATTCATTCTACACTACGAAGAAATAATGTCAGGAAGCATAACTTGGAACAAATTTCACACAAAAAGTGGTCCTTCAAACCAAAACGACGTATGATTCCAAATACGAATTACTTCCGAGGTTACAAATAGACTATGTTCGGTGATTGGTTTAAATTTCAGAAGCAAAGCAGGGATTGGTCCACGCGCGTGCTGCAACGTATACTATGACAGCTGAGTCATAGCGGCGTGAACGATGTTATTGATTTAGCACGACTTTTATTGGGTAATTTTTTTTAGGCAGTTACTCTTCTTGATATTATTTCTTCGTAGATTCTACAGTCATCATCATTCATCATTATCAGCCGGAAAACGTCCACTGCTGAACATATGCCTCCCCCATAGAACGCCACTTGGACCGGCTACTCGCTTCCTGCATCCAGCGATTCCCCGCGGTTTTTATGAGGTCGTCGGTCCACCTAGCGGGGGGCCGGCCTACACTACGCCTTCCGGTGCGTGGTCGCCACTCGAGATTCTACAGTACTTTACTTGAAATTAACGTAATATTTTCAGCTGTCAAATAAGGCTCTACCATCGAAGTCACATTCTATTAAGATACAAAACCATCCAAGATATCACCAACGTTTTCGTACATGTTATGCGCACTGTAAATCATATCAAATAAGCCATTAGTGTAATTTATAATATGGCAGGGGCGCGTCGTGCATCGTAAAACGTAACATTGTACTTAACCATCAGTGCGGCCTTAATGAAAAAATATACTCGTATTTATGAGATTCCCGTGAAGCTCAAAATGATGGTGGTAGGTTTTTGAAAACTTTTTACCTAGTTCAGATAACTTTATTCAACAAAATATCACATTTATTGTTTTTTTAACTGACTTTGAAAATGAAGGAGGTTATAAGATTGATCTCAAATTTTTTTATTGTTTGGTAAAGTATACTTCGGAGGTAGTCCCATTTAAATTACATTAAATTACAGACGGTGAATGACAAATAAGTAGCGGGCATCACTAAAAATGGTGAAAATATTTTTTTAACAAAAAATAAAACTAACTTCAAAACCAAAATGTGTGAAATGACTTGTTGAAGTCTATAATACCATGCGCATAATAAGGACCTACTTTTGAACTATCACGGTACCGACTTCAATAAGTTATTTCACACTTATTGGTATTGAAGTTGGTTCCATTTTTTGGTAAAAAAAATTATAGATATTTATTAGTAGACTTTGCCTTTCGAACCGCAGGGTACCAAATTCAATCCCTGGCGGGAATAAATTAAGACAGGGAACTCTAGTGTGGGGGTATGGGTCAGTAAAGGAAAAAAAACACTTCACTTGAAATTATCACACAAACACTAATGCGAGAGTTCGTGAGCCAGTTTGTCTCTTCTTCAGGCTGAAACGTCTAAACTGATTTTATAAAATTAATGCGGTAGCTTATTCCCAAGATTAACACAAGACTACTTTTTACCCCATACAACGGGTATTTCCCGATAGATTGTGGTAACCCTATTAGACAAAGATGTAAGCAGCAAATAGTATGACAAAATACTACTAGTACCTATGTAACAAATCGTACTCATTTACCGTGTTAGACTGATGCGTATATGAGTTAACGCGTATCGCGAAAGTAAAACATTATCAAAAGCCTACGAAATCGTTATATCTTTAGAAACTAGTATCTGCCCGCAACTTTAGCACCGTAGAATAAGCTATAACTAATTGCGACCCCTTATGAACTAACTACTACCTGTAACTAACCTACCCGTTGAATTGGAATAAATACTATCATATTTACGTATCCTGGATATTACACATCTTTATCATTGAAAAGTCAGTAATTGATTCTAGTGGCACGGTTGAGATACACTCATACATGTATGTGAGAGTTAGAGCGTGTGTGTGCGTGAAAAAATGCGTATTCTATGTTTTTCTTTCGAATAGCTTTCTAATTTTCTG
This sequence comes from Selenia dentaria, assembly GCA_917880725.1. Taxonomy (NCBI): domain Eukaryota; kingdom Metazoa; phylum Arthropoda; class Insecta; order Lepidoptera; family Geometridae; genus Selenia; species Selenia dentaria. The sequence goes on from OU862890.1 coordinate 22,251,836, forward strand.
ATCTATCGGCAGATTAAAAAGGAAACTAATCTCTTGTAAAACTTAAGAACTATTGAAAGCGTTTTCTTAAGCGCATTTTCAAAAGGTCAGCTCAAGTTTCAAATAGACGTTTTATTCAGACTTGCCGTCACCAGCAGGTTCTAGGGCAAGTCGATGCCAAAACCTTAATAGCGCCAGAAAATTTGCATATTTCCACAAGGATTTAACACTGGTTCTGAGTAAACGAGTAATCTCAAGTGTTTCTATAATTATGCTGTTCCGTAGTATTTTAATGTTACAATTTACATATTTTACCTCTTTTATAATTTTATATGCTGTTCCGTAGTATTCTAATGTTACAATTTAAATATTTTACCTCTTTTATAATTTTATATGCTGTTCCGTAGTATTCTAATGTTACAATTTAAATATTTTACCTCTTTTATAATTTTATATGCTGTTCCGTAGTATTTTAATGTTACAATTTACATATTTTACCTCTTTTATAATTTTATATGCTGTTCCGTAGTATTTTAATGTTACAATTTACATATTTTACCTCTTTTATAATTTTATATGCTGTTCCGTAGTATTATTATGTTACAATTTACATATTTTACCTCTTTTTTAAATTTTATATGCTGTTCCGTAGTATTCTAATGTTACAATTTACATATTTTACCATTTTATATTTTTTCTTAATCTCTCTTTTATAATTTTAATCGGTTACGAGACAGGTAGGTATGGGCAAGGTAGGCGTGATGTTAAACGTGCTGCCTTAGATTATATCGTTTATATTTTTAAGTAGTTCAAACAGTTATAGCATCATGACAGTTCACCCAAGACAATGCTACACTTACCTAAATTTATTGAATTACTACGACGCTAATTATTTAACAACCTTATTTATTATTTCACATTTTATTATTTTCACATATTTTATATGCAGTCTCTGTGAAATCTGGCAGGTAAAATATCCGCACAGAGCAAAATATCCGTCTGTTCGGAAATTACATTTAGTATTTTGACAGCGCGTGTCATGGGGGCAAATTTGAGCAGATTTGTCCTATGAGTCGGCACCCGAAACGTAGCGAATCTGCGTCGCCTACACACTGCCTCCTCTGGCGCGCACCGCTGTAACATCTCCAGCACCTCGGGGTGGTGCAGTTGGCCGCGCAGCACGCGCCACACATACTTACAGAGCGCAACGTCTCGCCGTACAGCACAAACAAACCAGGACAAACAATATAGAAAGGATAGACGTTGTACTCCTTTAAATAAAAGAACGCGTGTATTTATTTTGGATCCTTACAAATTGCTTTAAATATATCTTCATGGGGATATATAATCTACGCGTCGCGCCTACCTGTAACAGTCACAGAATGACGAGAACTGGCTATTAAGTTTAGATCTTTACTCTACCGTATTTATTTTTTTATAATTGATAGGTTAGTGCTTGACCAGTATTTCACTTGATAGTCAGTGATGGGACTATCAAAAAATAGTATCATACGAGACCAAGAATTATTACTGTCTCTCAATGGCTGCTGGAACACACCGTTCTGCGATGCTTCGTGACAATTTTAATTTTTAGAGCAATAGAACTCTTTGTGAACGAGTACGTCACCATACCGTTTTCCACCATAAAGCAGTAATGTTCGCATTCCTGTGCTCCGGTTTGATGGGTATGGTTGCTGTGAAATTACAGGTGCATGAGATTTTTTGAAAACTTAATACCTCAAGATGATGAGCGCAGTGCAGTTCGTCACATAGTCTTGTGACGACCTGCATCTGGTACAGGCAGAGGTTTCCGCTTACCACCAGGTGGGCTTCGTGCTTGGTCCGTAACCTTATGACATAGCTTTCAACCTTGACCATTGTAGCCAGGTAGGGACCAGAATTGGTACTACGATGCTTTGAATTTTATCGTGATTTTATATTTTTAAAGGCAGTAATCAATCTAGGTGACTCTTGAATTGCAGCCGTACTAATTAAATTTCTACAATGCTAACACTAATACTTGAAACCTGATTTGGCTCGTCCCTAAGCAAGAAGACTTCAAAGATATCTTAACTAGATATTAATCTGTGGTCCCTGACATTTCCTCTTAAAGGTTTTTGTTAGTTATCTGACCCAAACATTACCTATATCGCTTTACCGATAAGACGAATTCATACAAATTTGACGCAGCTTTAATATTTATAAGTCATCGCTACATTCGGTACGATCGCGTAGACATACATGGCGAGATTATAAAGCATTTTTTTGAATTACTTTACTTAGAGAGTTCAAGTCTTGCGAAGCAGTAACGGATATAACTAACATAATATAACGGAAAATCTACAACACAATATAAAACGCGACGTGCTCGCATATTCTGACGTTTAATTTCACTATCAGCTGACGAATCGCAGGTGCATCAAGATTGTGCGCTGCGTCGCGTCGAACTGAGCAGCATACGGAACACTGACATTTCATTTCATGTCCCGCGATCATAGTGAAAAAAACGTGTCTTTTGAATGTACTACAATAACATTGGTAGAGCAGGTCTTCTATCAAGTTCCATTGAGCTTGTTGTGATCGATTTTTAAGTTTCATCGACCATCTATTGGGTGGTGCCGATGGAGCTTAAGCAAAAAAGTTTTATACAAAAGGGTCAAGGTTTTCTTTAAAAAATCAGGAAGATGGAATATAATATGAAGATAATTAAATATATGGAAATATTTACAAATCTTTAAAAAAATCAAATTTTAAGTAAAAGTAACGGTATGCATCGCTAGCAATTTTTAGAGAGTATTTAATGAGTTTGAGTGTGACTACAGTCCTACCTTTCTGCCTCCTGTGCAATTCTACCTCCGATCAGAATACAATGTTCCAATTACTTAGTTTTACATCTATATAAAAAAAAATCCGGTAGAAGAACAGTAACTGGGCGACTTGGTTTTTCACACGTTTTGTTTTTGATGGCACCATATTAATATGGGTTTCCGCAAAGTAATGCTGGAATCAATAAATTACAAATACCCTATTTCTTAATATTATTTTAAGGAAAATGTTATGATAAATTATAACATATATATATATATATATATATATATATATATTAAAATATGACTCGTCGAACACTCAGAAATCCTATGCGCTGCATAGAGACAATAGATTCCCTGTTAATTATTAGCTATTCCACGTGAAAGTACCAAAACTGCCTTGGCCTTGATAAAAACAAAAAAATATCAAAAATTTAGTTTCACAACAAATGCGTCCTTAATATCGAGTACTACTTTTTTAATCCTGTTAAGCTAAATTTCGATCACTCAATGTCAGTGGTGATGTGGTCGAAGATAAACACACTACACCTAGATTTTCAACTGGCTCGCCAGTAAAACTTCCGCTACCTACTACGCGAACCACGCGAGGACTAGAAAATGCCCTGCCACGAAACTGTAATTATTCTTCGATGTAGCCTGAGGTAGGATTCGAACCCGGGACAACCAGATCGGCGGCCCACCCTCAATACTCTTAGCTACTTTTGCTTCAATCTACATGATATTATACTACATAGTAACTAATATCTTATAGTAATAATAGTAAAAAATAATTTAAATAGCAAGAAATAAATTAAATACAGATCTCACTTGCAAGACGTACTAACCTAAATAAATTAATAAAATTCAAATTTTATACCATTAACATAATTAATATGAGTATTTGTTTTAATGCGAAATAAAATCTAGGCTCGCTCGACACCAGGATTCTCACTGTCGTGAAGACCAATATAATCTAGGTATAATATTCATCTATGAATATTTATAATTATGGGACGATTAAAAGCTCTCTATCAGGCGAACGATTCACATCCTAAAATAAGAACTAAAAACAAGTATGCTCATTCTCGATTGATGACATTCAATTTTTCGAAACAGCTGACTGCTCGCAGGTGCATCAGTAACAATAGTGCACTCAATACGTCGCGCTGAACTGTTCACAAACGACGTGTGATATGTCACGGTGCACAGACAGGCGTTTGAACGGAAAAATCTTTCAAAAAACCTTTGTCACAAAGAGTTTTTCCATTTGTCACAACGTCTATTTTCAGAGTTTCGTTTGCGTCTTTATTACCAAGCCTACACCTTCCGTCTATCTGTATCTGTCAGTCTGTCCTGCCTAAAAAGGGTGTTGATCTTTGTTTCAATCATAGATCATTACGGGATAGTCAGATATAATAATGTTTATTGTTCAATTGTGTTTAAAAAGTACTTTCAACAGTTTACTATGCCTAATAATTAAAATCTTTGTTCAACTAACATAACAGATGAGAGATTTTTAAAGCAACGAATATAGAACGTAACTCAAAGTTTCTATTTATTTTTTACTAGCGACTGCCCGCAACTTCGTTCGCGTAGAGTATCACTGGATACAAATATTGCCAACTGCGACGAAGCTCAAAAAGGGGACAGATTATATACGCTTTAATGTGCGGGCTAATTATTTCCGTATTCATGTTATTAAACTTTTAGATTGTTTTCTTGTTACTGTACAACAGCAAATTATTTTTCATATCACTTGCTCGACAATGTCCAATTACATATCACGCAATCTCGACGTAAACCAAGGCATTACATCACCAGGGAGGTAATGTTGTATGAAACTCCAAGGGATGAAAGTGATTTGGATTTGAAACGTTTACATTTTTAGGAAACTTTACGATAGTTACGGGCATTGTATAAAGAGAGTACTTCAAGGAGATTCATCTGCCCTGTGGGGGGGCTGTCGGCCCAGAACATACTGTTAGTTTTATCACGAACAATTTACGAAAATATATTCGTGCTATGCACAGAGGTATTTCTCCTGGACACGACAGCCTCAGCATAGAGCATGTCTAGTATGCTGGGGTGCACCTACCGCGCGTGCCCTCTATGTTTTACAACTTGGGTCTATGGTATGGCTATTTACTGGATGAAATTACGAGGACAATTGTAGCGCCTATAATCAATTATGGACTTACTATGGATATACTGGAGACTCAGAACAGGTTAATCTGCACGATGCTCAATTTGGTTTTAGGGCCGGACTCTCAATGGAAAGTGCTATTATGTCTTAAGCGGGCTGTCAGGTACTATACGGACAGGAAGGTAGTAGTGTATGCCTGCTTCCTTGATATTTCCAAGGCTTTCGATTCTGTGGTATATCAAAAGCTTTGGGATAAGCTACGAGACCCAAGCGTGCCGGAGGAAGTCACTGCTACGTTGAAGCACTTGTACGGCTGTCACAAGATCCAGGTTAGGTGGTCGGCGACGTTGTCTGATGCGTACAGCATGGAGTGTGGGGTAAGGTAGGAAGGCATTTCCTCTCCTCTGCTGTTCAATCTGTATATAAACGGTCTCATCGGCGAGCTTAGCGGCACTCATACGGGATGTATTATTGACGGAGTAAGTGTTAATAATATTAGCTATGCGGACGATATGATGCTGCTGGGGCAGTCGGTGGGGTCGATACGAAAATTGATTGGCATATGTGAGGCATATGCAGCGGAACATGGATTGAGGTATAACTCAAGGACTAGTGAAGTGCTCATATTCAAGAGTGGCAATATTGTAGCCGTCCACGTTCCGCCTATTATGCTTAATGGTGCGGCCTTGCAGGTGGTGAGTAGATTTAAGTATTTGGGTCACTTTGTTACTGAGGAAATGAAAGATGACGTTGACATAGAAAGGGAGCTTAGAGGGCATTCCGGGGCAATATGATCATACGCAGGCAGCAGGTTTGCTCGAGGGAAGTGCAGATATCTCTGTTTAAGGCGTACTGTCCTTTTACTCGAGCAACTTATGGATCAAGCATACTCGACGGACTGCCAGTGATCTACGCATCCAGTATAACGACGTCTTCAGGGTGCTGATGCGTCTGCTTCACTACTGAAGCGCAGGTGTTCGCTGAAACACACCGAAAGCGCGTCGTGTCAGTTGACCAACTAACGTTGAGCTAACGGAGCCGTCCGAATATACGACAGAAAGTGGGAGTGAAAAAAGAGATGGCAGTATCATTAACATAGTACTATAGAAAGGGAGGCATAAATCAAAGTAATTGGTATAGTAATTATTGAGAAATATGTCATACTTTTAAAGGGTGTATGCTTCCACCAACTTACACACACTTGATGAGTAACTGTGGAACCAAATGTGGATTTTGTTTATGAAACAAAATTAAGAAAGAAAGAAAATATAATTATTCGTAACATCTCACATTACAATGATAAAAAGATTTAATTTAATGTAATACAAACATGTTCTCGATTGGCGACCACGCACCGGAAGATTGATGGTAGGCCCCCGCTAGGTAGACCGACGACCTCGTCAAAACCGCGGGGAATCGCTGTATGCAAGAAGCTAGTAACCGGTCCAAGTGACGTTCTCACTGAAGAGGGCTTCCGGACGAAACCGAAACAATTGGCGATCGTGATAACGACAACGCGTACTCGTAAGTCTCACGTTAATGCCGTTTTATTATAACAAAAATTAACTTTACACAGAATATATTAAACAATAAATACAATTTATTACATGAGACGTTCCGTGATGTAAGGTATTACTCTCAACTTAGCATATATTAAGGTTTGCCAATAAGCTCTGATTTTCAGTAGGTACAGTAGGTATTCTCAGTGTGATTATATCTGGTAATTGAGTGACATACATGGTTTCACGATAAGAAGATCTGAAATAAAACATATATTATGTACCAGTTACTACGGTATACTGACAGGTTGCCGTATTGACTGTAGTGTAATCCCTAGTTTCGTGTACGTCATAAAGTCTAATTATATTGCTGACGTTTTGAAACATCATATTCGTAAACTGCTAGACTATGTAGTTAGTTAACTTTGCCAGAGAAAAATCAAAGCTTTATTTATGTGATGTTTTTCTCCACTTTTGATAAATCATTTGTTGCATCCAAGGGAAACGTGGGCTGACTACAAACGAAATTTAGCTGAATATAACAATCACCTTTAAAAATTTCTCTGATCTTTGATTGAATATCCAGACATTGCAAATTTAGAGAGAAAAATACACATCCTCAAACGGAATTCAAACCCGCGTCTTACGCAATGTGTGCCAGACGCGATGGCCACCGAGGCATACTGTCTGAGCATCAACTTTTAATTCTCTGTTTGATTTTAACAGTCGACAGGGGACATTTTATCACTAAATTTGCAAAGTTTGGTCTCGCTAAGCAGGCGTAGGTACTGTAAAAATCCTATCATAAAAAAATATCAAATAATAGAACCGACTTCAACACCAAAAAAGGTGTATTATTTTACACTTTTTCTTGTTGAAGCCAGTTCCATTTTTTGGTATATAATCTTTTTCACCTTTTTTAGCGACCCTTGCTACAAGTTTAAAAAAAAAAATTAAAATATTCCACAACTATCACACAACGCCATCTAGTCCCAAGCTAAGCAGAGCTTGTGTTATGGGTACTAGACAACTGATAAACATACTTATATATTTCTAAATACATACATATTATAGATAAATCACACCCAGACACAGAACAAATGATCGTGCTCATTACACAAACATTTGTCCTGGGTGGGAATCGAACCCACGACCTCCGGCATAGCAGTCAGGGTCATTAACCATTAGACCAACAGGCCTGTCAAGTAATTAGTAATTAGTAATTACGGGATAGGTTGTCATTCACCGTCAATGATGATATGATCAAAATAGGTGAAACACATTCAGTTATTGAGATACACCTCAAAAACTGTTGCACCGAATTTGATGAAATTTAAATGGGACCACCTCGGAGGTATACTTTACCAAACAAATAAATAATCTTTGATGATTGGGCCACCAAATGGGGGAAAATTGGGTGAACATACACAAAACAAAGTACATATAGTCGAACATAATAATATATAATCTCCTCCTTTTTTTAAATCGGTTCAAGATGAATAACTATAATCATATCTACACCTACCTAAAATATATGTTGCTGCGAGAAGAAAAATGAAGAGTATGAAATTTGATGACATGACGTTGTATATTAGAATAACTTTAAGTAGTTTGATTCCTTAACGTAGGTACAATGGTCACTCCTTCAGGAATAGGAGAGTACGAGGGCAAATCATCCCCTTGTTAACAATCGCCAAAAACGTTGAGTAGCACGAGTATAGATTAACCTAGTACTTGACACGGGTTGAGTAATGTATTTGATCATTATTTTTTTCTTTTGTAAGTGGACTCGTACTTTTGTATATCTGCCATTCCTCAAGCTATATATGTTAATGTTTTATAGCTGTGCTAAGAGAGGTTTTCATTGCGGTAGTCAAGTCACAGTCACAGAATTATCTACCTCATGAGTCGCGATCCTGCCTAAGTCACGTTCTAGTAGAGCAGTAGATAAATTACGAAAACTTTATTCTTTCTATACTCGTAAAAAATATGACGACAAAAACACAAAACCTTTCATGATTTTGTACACATTGTTCACATTCGTGTCGTTAAAACTCATATAAACACATATGAAAAAATTACAAAATCAATGATAGTCCCATTGTTGGGTTTTCCAACATCAAAGAGCCAAAGAAGACAAAAGATAAATATATGAATAAAAGATCTGATCAGAATGATTTGCCGGGTCGTACTCCAAGCTGTCCATGAAGAATATATGTATAAAACTAAACACTCCTACTAACTTATAATGTCTCATTCAGAAGAAATTTACCAGCTATTTCGGAGTATCTACTAATCTGTCTACAGCCGCGTCGGACCCACAACAACACGCTATTGTTATTTATCGTGAGTGAAAGAAAAATTAATGTAAGGAACGCGCAATTACTCAACAATAAGCCGTGGAGATGAAGGCTACTCTTGTCTGGGACTTATGTAATATTTGTTTTTGTTAAAGAGCCACAGCTCAAACAGAACTAGAATTTCACAGTACATTTTTAATCTTCTATATACTTATAGGAGTAGAGGCCAAAAAGTCTGTACTTGGAAGAAAATTTAAAAAAGTGTGGGTACATGACGTAAAATTGCCTACTGAACAAAGATGTGACGTTTTTGAAAAAATATCTGTCTGTCTGTATGTTCACGAGTAACTTAAAAATTATGACATAGATTTCGATGAAATTTGGTATATGAGTAGAAGAGATCCCGGAGCTCTCAACTATTAAACTTTTTATCTTGATCCATCTCATAAATCCAAGATTGCAGATTAATCTCTATATCTACATGCATGAACTTCTATAGTACGGCTAAAATCCTAAGCTAGACTCCGGGCTACTAACTCCGGACGAATTTACTTGTCAGAAAAACCAAATAACTGTCATATCCGGGTATTGAACCCAGGACCTGAAATTTCTAAAGCGGCGCCTTCCCCACTATATAAAAACCAAGCGAGAGAAGCCGCTGGCATGTCAAATAGTATAGGTACTTATATAGGGAAAGCTAGAATTTAAACTGAATGAAAATAGTCACAATGTGGCTGACTTCTCAAAAATATTGTCGTCGTATGTCTTTTATTCTAGTGTTGACTGTTTGTGGGTCATATCCAAAATAGCCAGAGGTGGCTCGAGTAATTCACGATGGAAACACCAGTGTCTCAAGTGCCAAATCTGACCAGTTTTAGTATCAGACCTGGCACAGTCGTTTGAAATAAATAGTCATATACTCGTAGTTCTATCAACCCAAAACAGAGTAATGTTTTGACACTAATTCTTCGAGTCAGGCTATTTTCTGCACCTGTGGTGGTACCCACCTAGATGAGCTTTTTCACGAGAATGCTACCATTTAGGCGCAAACCCCACATATCGGGCATTGGACGACGACATGGTACGGGTGGTTTCCTATTTCATTCAAATTTCAAACCAAATGCACGGGAAGAAAGCGCAATTTAGAAGCTGCCTATCAGGCGCGGGCGCCGAAATGGCACGTCTGAGCAACGACATACCGTGTGTTCTAAATTTTTTTCCTGTGCATTTTGATTGAAATTTGAATGAAATAGGAAGGCGTTCATGCCATGTCCGCGCCCGACGCCCGATACGTGGGGTTTGCGCCTTATGGTTCGGACCATTTATGGCTACTTTAGCTTAGTTGACAGACACTATGCCTTAAGCGCAGGGTCCCAGATTTGAACCCTGACTGGGGATATATTTATGTAGTGAGCTGACATATTTTTTCTGGGGTCTTGGAAATTGTGCGTTAAGTGTGTCTCATGTCATGCCTCCGCAGAGAATTCTAGTGAGTGTTAGTCTGCATAAGTGTGTAAATGTTCTTACTATTAAGTATATTCCGATTGGCATTAACAGGACAGTACTACCCTTGGGTGCTTCGGCCGCAATTCTCGTATATGGCGATCGGTAAATATTATTTTTATAAAATATACTGACCCTTCGACTTTACACATGTAAAATGCCTACCCCTTAGAATATTTTCCGGACATATCAAAATCATAATCAGCCCGTTTTGTTCCCACTGCTGGGACTCGAGCCTTCCTCTCCGAGAGAGGAGAGGGCCATAATCCACCACGCGGGCCCAGTGCGGATTGGTGGATAGGTTAGTGGCCAACCAATGTCGAAGTTTTCTGGCCGCCCGAAGGCCCTCGACATAGTCTAACGACTGTTGTCCTAAGACAAACTACCAGGACCGACGGCTTAACGTGCCCTCCGAAGCACGGAAGCGCTTACTTGAATAATGCCACTAGCGGTAACCCATCCAAGTCCTGAACGCGGCAAATGTTGCTTAACTTGTTGATCGGTTAAGATCGCTAAGTTGAGCTCCGCTACGAGCGGTTCCGGGCATATACATATAGAAAATAGTAAAATTCGTTCAAATAGTTTCAATACTTTCGACGAGAGAAAGAGTAACAAACACCCTATATGGCTGTTGTTACGTATTTATAACATAAGTATATTTTTTTATTAATTTCTAGTTGCCCATAAACGAATTATTGTAGTAGCGACGATCAAAGAAGTTAATTTTATTCCGAAAAAGCAAAGAGAAATTCAATGAGTTGGTAATGATTGTGTTCGATAGACTTGTAAATTTGGTGCCCAACTGAGCCAATCAGTTTTGTGTTAGGACTGATTGAAGCTTAATAATCGATATTTTCGCCGTGGGGTACCGGCTTAGAATAGTACACCCAACTCTACCCGTGGCAGCGTAGAAATCTGCGAAGGGATAACAATCGGAAGGTGGGCACCTTCCCAGTATTAAAACTCCAAAACTGCGCTCGCCAACCCGCCTGCCAAGCGCGGCGAGTATTGGCAAAATCCCCCCAATGACGGACTTCATAGGGACCAGGCCCCCAGTCCCCGGCAGCTCCGCTATTCCTGACTACGGTAGCAGCCATGGTAACGGTGGGGCAGGGGGTACTAAGAATCCCCGGCAGACGCCCACCCCCAACGACGACGACTGGCCCTGGTGACACACAACATAAGCACGATGAAGACAGGCGAGAAGATATATGAGCTGGAAGAAGAAATGAGTAAGTTACACTGGGACATTGTGGGGTTATCTGAAGTCCGTAGAGCGCGTGAGGACACGATAAACCTAAAATCAGGTAACCTACTCTACTACCGGGAGGGCGGCCAACAGTCCCAAGGTGGTGTCGGTTTTCTCGTCCACAAGTCCCTTACTAACAACATAGTTACGATCGATAGCGTTTCGAATAGGGTCGTATACCTAATACTCAGAGTATCCAAACGATATTCCCTGAAGTTCATTTAGGTATACGCACCGACGAAGTCACACCCGGATGATGAGGTGGAGGATATGTATGAGGTCATTAGTCGGGCTATACATACCTCTGAAACGCACGTTCTAGTTGTTATGGGGGACTTCAACGCGAAGTTGGGTAAGAGAAGCGAGGATGAGTCGAAAGTGGGGCAATTTGGCTATGGACAACGGAACCGCAGGGGACAGAGGTTGGCCGACTTCCTGGAGAAAGAGGGACTCTTTATGATGAACTCTTTCTTTCAGAAGCCACCTCAAAGGAAATGGACCTGGCTGAGTCCCGATGGTTCCACGAGAAATGAGATTGACTTCATTATGACCACCAAAAGGCAAATTTTCACTGATATCTCCGTGATCAACAGGGTTAAAACCGGTAGTGATCACCGAATAGTAAGAGGCACGGTGAATATTAATGTCAAACTGGAGAGGTCTCGTCTGATGAAGTCTACGCTCCGACCCACTCGTGCCCGTATTCAAGACCCCGAGAGCTTTCAACTTGAGCTATCCAATCGCTTCGATTGCCTTGAGAACATCGCTTCAGTGGACGAGATCAATAACAGGTTAGTAGAAACTGTCCATACAGTGGGTTCCAAATACTTTAAACACCACCGTACAGATAGGCTACAGAAGCTTTCCAACGATACCCTCAACCTCATGGATGAACGACGCTCACTGAAACTGCAGTCTTCGGATGATGCTGAAGCATATAGGCTGCTCAATGGACGAATATGGAAGTCCTTGCGACACGACATCCGGATCTCTAATACAAACCGTATATATATATTTCCGCTTTATCGTCTCTTTCGAGACGAGAAAGCGGAAAAAAGGCTCCAAAATGTTTGCAAGAGACATGTCTATTGGGTAAAGCCAGTTGACGAAGCTGAAGAGAGAAGACGGCAGTGTAGCGCAGACCAAAGCAGAAGTATTAGGAGAGGTAGAGAGTTTCTACGGACAACTATATACCTCGGTCGCTAAACCTGTTAGCAGCTCGGTCAAAGACCCAAGAGCCAAGCTGACCCGACATTATACCGAAGAAATCCCGGATTTCAGCCTGTACGAAATTAGAATGGCCTTGAAACAGCTTAGGAACAACAAGGCGCCTGGTGACGACGGTATCACATCTGAGCTTCTGAAAGCGGGTGAAAAACCGGTACTTAAAGTCCTTCAGAAGCTCTTTAATCTTACTCTCTCTCTCTCTTACTATTTAATCATACTCGAAGGTTCAACGCCAGAAGCATGAAACAAAAGCGTGGTGGTGCTGTTCTTCAAAAAAGGTGACAACACTATACCTAAAAATTACAGACCCATCTCGCTTTTGAGCCATGTTTATAAGCTGTTTTCGAAGGTCATAACGAACCATCTCAGTCGCAGGTTTGATGAATTTCAGCCTCCGGAACAAGCCGGTTTCCTAAAAGGCTATAGTACCATAGAACACATCCACACGCTACGGCAAGTTATACAGAAGACCGCAGAGTATAACTTGCCTCTGTGTTTAGTGTTTGTGGACTATGAGAAAGCCTTTGATTCGATCGAGACGTGGGCAGTCCTTGAGTCTCTCCAGCGGTGCCGTATTGACTATCGGTATATTGAAGTGCTAAAGTGTTTGTACAAAAACGCCTACATGTCAGTCCGAGTACAGGAGCAGAGTTCGAAGGCAATTCCATTGCAAAGAGGCGTGAGACAGGGAGACGTTATATCTCCGAAACTGTTCACCGCTACATTGGAAGACGCCTTCAAGCTTCTGGAATGGCAAGGACTTGGCATCAATATTAACGGCAAATACATCACTCACCTTCGATTTGCCGATGATATTGTAGTCATGGCAGAATCCATGGAAGACCTCAGTACAATACTCGAAGGCCTCCATCGTGTTTCCCAACGGGTAGGTCTTAAGATGAACATGGATAAGACGAAAATTATGTCTAATGCCCATGTTGTACCTACCCCAATATCAGTTGGGAACTCAGTTTTCGAAGTTGTCGACGAGTACATCTACCTGGGACAGACAGTCAAACTAGGCAGGTCCAACTTACACCCTCGAGGTGTGTCCGTCGTGGTCCGAGCTGCGCCACAGCTTGGTTGCCGTAGTCGGGCCGGACCTCTCGCTCCCCAGCGTTGTCAGCGCCATGCTGGAGGGTGAGGGGAACTGGGTAGCGGTCGCCTCCTTTTGCGAAGACGTGATGTCCCAAAAGGAGGCGGCAGAGCGCGCAAGAGAGGAAGACCCCCTTGCGGCGCCACTGCGTAGACGAAGAAGGGGCGAAAGAAGGCGATTGCGCCTTCTGCCTCCCGGTGGTGAATAGCGAGAGTTAGGCGCGGGGGCGCCTTCTCTCGCATTGCACCTATTCACCACCTCCGTCGGGCGGGAATGGCCGAGCACTCCTGGTCATTCCCTGGCCCCTCCTGGTGGGAGGGGCGTGCAGGCCCCGCTGTAAAAGCGGGCGGTCGTCGGTGGGGCACTGGACGTAGAGGCTCTGCCAACTTCCCAGTCCTCCTCCACACAGACGAAGCCGGAGTGCCGCTGGGTTAGTTTAGTGGGTATACCGGTTGAACCGGGGAGTCCCACATACCCCCCCTATCCCCAATGGGGGGGATGCGTAATGCATTTTTCCCAGCGTCAAAAAAAAAAAAAAGGCAGGTCCAACTTCCAACCAATGTGAGTTACCAGTGATGACTTATGGCACTGAAACGTGGTCTCTTACTATGGGCCTCATAGATAAGCTCAAAGTCGCACAGCGAGCTATGGAGAGGGCTATGCTCGGGGTTTCTCTACGTGATCGAATCAGAAATGAGGAGATCCGTAGAAGAACGAAAGTCACCGACATAGCTCAGAAGATTAGCCAGTTGAAGTGGCAGTGGGCAGGGCACATAGCACGCAGAACAGATGGCTGATGGGGCCGAAAGGTTCTGGAGTGGAGTCCACGGACCGGCAAGCGCAGCGTAGGTCGTCCACCGACACGGTGGACGACCTACGCTGCAGGACGACGCAGGTTGGATGCAGGCCGCTTCCATCCGGTCCTTTTGGAAAATCATGGGGGAGGCATATGTTCAGCAGTGGACGTCCTACGGCTGAGATGATGATGATGATGATGACTCGATATTTTTAGTAGACAAAACTCTGAGATTAAAGATTCTTAAGAGTATAGTAAGAGTATTACATATATTTACTTACAAATATCAGGGGTTATTAAGGCAATGTACTTGGAGCGCGAGGCACTCAGTTAGTAGAACGTATTCACGATAAATAGACGACAAAAGTGGGAAGAGGCGTTGCGTTTTGGTTTGGCAGTTTTTAAAATGTCATAATATTCTGCCGTGCTAGTCTCTAATGATTCATCGATGCGCTCGTCGATGAGCTCATGGATGTCAAATACTAAATTTTTCATCTCTCAATCAACGTTTCTTGTCATCTCGTCATTTGTTTCACGGATGTTGTCAAAGATGCAACGATGTTTGCTCTTAGAGAATCGCACGGTTGGCGTGTGGTATGCTACCACCAAAAAAGATAGAGCTAAAATTTGTTCGTAGATGCGATGATTAACATCCCTACACGCGTCTCGCGCTAAGCCTGCTTGAATCAAGACGTTCTATTTATTTCAAAAAGTTTACATACTTTGGCTAAAGTATGCTTTTGCCATTTCGACCTGAAAAAATTTAACTTTTTTTGTAGGATAAAATATATTTATTTAATAAAAGTATTTACCCTCGTTATCTTTACATTTATGCCATCTTATCGGAAGATCGTTCAAACCTTTGCGATAGAACTCTGAGGACCTGGTCCTGGACTCCACAAACTATGTGAAGGCATTTTGTACTGCTCCGTGGGAAGAAAATTGTTTCCTCTAATTTTATTTATTTCCAGACAATTTTATGCACATTTGTCTAACGGAGTATGGAGGATGCCTTCATCCTCCATACTCGCTATTTGGACAATTTTATGCACGGAATAAATTTCTTTCCAGGGAGCGGTACAAAATGCTAAAATGTTTTTTAATTACAGGACTTGTAGTGTTAAAACTGATTGACTTGTGAGGTCTTGTGTTGTCATTAATGGCCGGTCCTAATAATCTATCTATCGCCGGTTTACCTTACTAGAGATAGATATTTGACACTATTTGTATGGACGTTATGTCAAATTTCTATCGGTAGTAAGTTAAACTGTGGATAGATAGAATATTGGGATCGGCCCTATGGAATAATGGAGAAGACCGATTGACAAGTTAGGGCTGTTTTATTACTTGTTTTAATACTCCTTGTCTTGCCATCTCTCTGTGAGTATTTCTCATCTTCCTTTTTTGTACATGTATAGTTTTTTGGATGTTTTGGGATTTATTTTTTGGTAGCATAAGTTTCACTTTTTACTGTTATTCAGTTCATCACACACACTGCAAGTGTCAGATCTGGGTAGACCAAATTTAACATTAAAATGATTTGCACTTCCGACATAACCAACGCATGCATTTCCTACGCACTTAAGTCTTCTGGCAAATACATGGTATTTGAGTTATCGAGTAGAGAATAATGCAACTGTCTCCCTTTGAAGCTTATATGTGTTTTTATTAATTCCAATATTTGAGGTGGGACTGCATGCAGCCCTGTGACGTGTTTACCTCTACTATCCTTAGATAACTGACCTGAGGTAATTTTAGCTTGAATTGTACGTAGACTACGTAGGTATTTACGATTCTCTTGAAATTCCATGCAAGCTCATAAAAGCTGTAACACACACTGGAATTTCTTCATGAACATCTGTTTGCACTTTTAAGCCAAGTCATGGCTAAATAAATCATCCTCTTCATCAAGGTTAACTCGTGGTTGCAGATCTCCCCATACGGATACCCCAATTCGAAAACTTTCATACAAAACTATATAAAAGATAAAAACTATATCTGGGATAAAAATAAAGCTACAATATTGCTCAATAATAACAAAGGTAGCACTAAAAAATATTCAATTATAGTCTGTAATTTTCTGATAATGCGTTCAGAGACTGCTAACAGGCAATTTATTAGATTTATATTATAGAAATTCTAACAATATAATAAAATGCTGATTTGACTTCAGATAATAAATTAAAGTATTGGTAGCAATGTCTGCTTATTTACTTTCTTTAACATTACTTTTGTACAGATGCAGCATCGTGTCTGTTTTATTATCTGTATTGATAGAATAACACAGCAGAGAATGATATTAACTTTCATCAAACAATCACAAATGCTATTTCTATTGTAAATTCTAGATTCTCTATAATGGTGATTCTGTTCTTTAAACCTATATATCTATCTAAACATCTATTCAGGCGCCACGAGGGGCACTTCTATCGGTTCTAGATACTCAACAATTTGCATAAAGCAAGCACAGACAACGTTTTGGCGTCAATTCAGCCTGTACCTGATTAACATAACTGCTCAACACTTCACAGACTAATTTTGCGTTTTGCGCTATACTGCGCGAGTTATAAGAGCTGTGCGCGTTGGGGTGTTCTGGGAAAAAAATTATACGGTGCGTTCGTATTTTCTAGATAAAAATATGATACGATTTCTTTTACCTCCTCATACGAGTATATCTCCGTATATTGTAAATGGTCTGAATATACGTTGGTATAAAACTTCAAATTTTTTTTTATGGAATTTTAGAGTAAAAAATTACACATCCTCCGATGCAATTCCGACAATGCGTCAGACACCATGACCACTAGGCCATCATAACCACTGGGCCACCGAGGCGATTCGTCCGAGCATTGAATAACTCTCTAGTTGAGTATAACGTCGTATGGTTTTTCTATGTTTGTGTTGCAGTGTGAACTTTCAAAGTGTTTCCTCCGAAGACCAAGTAAAGCCAGCAGTGTCGTATAACTTGAAAATTGAAAATATGTGGTTGACCGTTTACGAACTGAAGTCAACGTTATCTCTAACTGGAATCTTAGTTTGAAAATGGCTCTCGAGAATATGTACCTTGCATTTGTTGCCTACTTTGGTGATACTATTTTTGTGATACTTTTTTATTTGATTTGAATAACAGCAATTACCTGATTTATTTTAGCTAAGATTGATCCCGATATTATAATGTCATGGAACAGACGCTTCTACGGCGCAGTTAATGTATTTTGCATATTTCCACAGCGTAATGTCATATGGGATATTGCTATGGGGTTCAGCGGCTGATATAGAGACCATATTTGTCCTACAGAAACGTGCTATTCGAGCTATATACGAAATGAATCTTTGAGAGATTTATTTAAAGAAATCAATATATTAACGTTGCCTTCCTTATATGTATTTAAAAATATAATGTATTATCGTAAAAATTTACATAAATATAAGTTAAATAGTGATCACCACACTTTTAATACTAGAAATACAAATAGGATAGCTGTGCCTAGTTATTGACTTGCGAAGACTATAAGTCATTCCTAGGAAATTGTGTGCGTTTTTACAATAAAATCCCAAAACACATAACTGCAAATTTTTTTTCAATAGGCTACACACTCGTAGCTCTGCAAGTCCCGATGCCTTCAAGTCTGCCGAGGTTTCTATCACCATCACGAATCTACCCTTTTCAGGCACATGAACTATATTAGTTATAAGTGATTCATGAGTTAAATGGGTATTTTTTTTATCTTACTATATAGCAATAATAAAACTAGAAGAATAACATCAACATGTGGTTTAGTTAAGTTGTTGATAAGTGGAAATCTGTTTTCTAAGTTTCATATTGGTAAGGCCTATCTACCAAGCCGCACTGGGCCTACGTGATGGATTACGGCTCATACGGACATAGACCTTCTGGCAGTGGTTTCTCTACCGAGCTCTGTAGGTCGATAAATATATCGGCGGACTTTTAATTCGAATTAAGTTCGAACCCGAATCGCGCAAACTGCCTGTTACGTTCAGCGCCGTAAGCACACACAATTTGCAAAAAAGTATTCGTACGGTAAACGTCAACGCGTCACGCTTCGGCGTATAAATTATGAGTTATCTGAGTCCCAGTTGCCCTAGATAAATGACAGTTTGTACTGTTTCGCGTGAACGTCACGTTACGTTACTCTTATCCAGTTATTCGTGCTAGGCCCATAGGACCTCGGAGTACGACGGAAAATGCAAAATTAAGTATGTACTACATCACACTACGAGTATTAATATATGGAATATATCAATATATATGGGAAAGTGTGCGAGTGAGTGTGGGACCGTATGAGTTCGTATTTAAGTTACTTATATCTTCAAATTTATTGAATAAATATAGATTAACTCATTAGCTATTTTTATCCCAATTAAATGGTTAGTTTCCAAGGGATCGAAATAACCATATTTCACGCAGACAAAGTCACGGCAGGATATATTTATCAATAATTAGCTACATATGAATTTCCAAAAAAAATTGTACATCTCTTATCTGTTCCATATTATTTTGATTATTATTAAAATGGTTAAAAATAAGACGGATTTGGAGGAACAAATTCTTTCTCCATAACATAGAAAAAAAACGTGGTTGCATGTCACAAGACACAGATACAGCGAGTTTTTCATTAATATTCGTATTTAACTTACTTGAGGGACTTTAAAACATAACCTTAAGGAGATCTGTAGGAGAACTAAGGTTACCGACATAGCTCTCAAAATAAGTATGTTAAAATGGCAATGGGTAGACCGATAACGGATGGGGAAGAAAGGTTCTTGAGTGGTGACTATGCACCGGCAGACAAAGTGTCTGCCAGCCCCCGCTGGGTGGACCAACGCCCTCGTCAAAACCGCGGGGAATCGCTGGATGCCGGAAGCGAGTAGCCGGTCCAAGTGGCGTTCTATGGGGGAGGCGTATGTTCGGCAGTGGACGTCTTCCGGATAAAGATGATAATGATGATTCTGATGATGAGAACCTTACATACATATCATATACAAATAACGAATGTAATAAAATATCCAGTTAAGATTCATGATGGTCGAAATAATTCATGAAAAGACAATGAGTCACTAGTTTATGTATTATTTCCGCCTCACTAGACGTTAGACACGACAAAATAATCAAAAACTCTGCTACTGTACTCTTCCTGTCTACTCTACAAAATAAATACGTTCTGTTTACATTGAGATCTTCATATTTTTTCGTATTTTTGAGAACAAAAAAAATTGCGTTTCGCATCTTTTTGTTTAATTTACCAAAGCAAAAAGCCCATTCTTATGGCATCAATTCACATCTTCTAAACTCCGCAACGGCTTTACGCGCGGGGTCGTATTGTAGAACAGCCCCTTGTGAGCCAACATTATGAAAATGGCCTTCTTGCCGTAAATAGTTATTGTGGGAGATATTTCCTTCGCGGAAAAATAAGAAAATCGTGTGCTACTCAACATTTTGCCTCTGGAAAGTAATCAAAACCTACCGCATCTATCCATCCCGGTCAATATGTCTTAAGATAATAGTTAGACTATGTCGTAGGCCTATAGGCTGCCCGAAAGCAGCTGCTCACCTAGTCTATTCACCAAGCCAAACTTTAATCGAATTATTAATTACGTCCTATTCATTTCTTAGAATAAGGCCCGAGAAGTGGAACCGTAATGAGCTAGTAATGCATGTTGTTGATGTAGAAACATGTATTCCAAAACGAGAAATACATTAATAGCGAACGTAACCTTAAAACAATACTGTTAAAAGCACAATGGGCCTCAATTTATGCGGCTTTCCATCATCCAATACTCAAAGGCGCATTGTGATGTAACTACCCGCATTTACAAGTTAATTGGAAAACTAAGAGGGATTTAATCCATTAAGATAATTATAATGGACAATGTCTATTTGTATCGAAAACAAACACGGGCTAGATTGCATTGGTTTATTTGATTGAAAGCCAATTTTAGATAAGTACTCTTTTAATATAATTGGATTTGTTTTGGACATGAATTACGTTCATTGGTTTTAGAAAATTAGGTTTGTTTTTGTTACTTTAGCATCAAATGTTTTATGTACACTGATATTACAAAGAGGAAAGATTTGTTTGTTTGAAATCAATAGGTTTCGAAACTACTGAACCGATTAGAAAAATTCTTTCACCATTAGAATCCTACACTATCCCTGATGAACATAGGGTATATATTATTTATACAAAAAAGTTAGGAATCCGCGTGAAAACATCGGCAATGTAACCCAAGGTGTGGAAAAAATACCAAAATGTCCTTAAATAGCGTACGCTGCGGAAACTATTGACAATTATAGAGCAAAGTGACGTACTACAGTTTTAAAAACGTCAATATCTACAAAGAAGTCCACTACACCATATATCTAACTATTACAGTTATGTCATAATAAATACATTTTCAATTTGAAATATGCAATTGCAACGCCGGTACAAACCAGGCCACATTATTCATACCTTGGTATTAATCCTTATCTACTCTAATAATAAAGAGGGAAGATAAATGATTGTTTGTTTATTTGTAATGGATACACGTAAAAACTTTTTACCGATTCAAATACCTAATTATTTCACGAGTATGAAGCTACATCATGCCTGAGTAATATACGTTATATTTGATTCATCATTATCATCATCTACCACCACGCGGGTGAAATCGCGGAGCGCAGCTAGTAATGGGATGTTTTCAATTTTTTATTACGTAACCAAATATGAAATGTGTTTAATAAATGCCTTCTTAGAGCTCATTTGCGACGCGTTGGATTGCGCGTAGAAAGGTAAATCATAAAATATCATCAAAAACATCACAAGATAATATATGGTCATACTAAGACCATTGATAAAAAGAGCACAGGCAATTATGTTGCAATACTGACACATTTCATACATTACACAGTTCTAACAAGGCTTATTCGCACTAAATACTTAAAATAGTAAACAAACCATTAACTATAAAAACGACAGAAAAACAAGTCTGTTGTATGGGAGATTTATGATGTTTGATTTTATGAAAATTGTAACTGTCTATCACGGTTAATGAGATACAGCCTGGTGACAGATGGACAGATAGACAGACAGGCAGACAGACAGACAGACGGACGGACAGCGGAGTCTTAGTAATAAGGTCCCGTTTTACCTATTGGGTACGGAACCCTAAAACTAACAATATTCAGATTTAGATTTATTCTACAGTCAACGGATACAGCCGGGTACACGAGTGCTTTATGAAGAAGTGATCCGGATGTACACGAAACACTTAAGATAGGTACTCGATTGTACCTATCGCATAAGAAACATCGTCAAAATACATTTCTAAAATGTTCTATCACTTTGAACTTGTCTTAACTATACGAAAATGGCGATTAAATATGAAACCCTCTCGAGACACGAAGAATATTGCAGAATATATACCCTCGTGCCAAAATATTGTGCAGATCTATTATATTAACTCAAGTATACCGCGGCTCTTTCTAACAGAAACTCTCGTAAAGACTACACTTATCCGTATTTGCTCTCTCAGCGCTTTCACATTATAATAACTTAGCGGATTTTGCGAGCAACTCCCAGAATTCATAATATCTCTCCAAACTTGGTTTACAGCTGAAATTTAAACATAGTTAAGTCCTCATCTAACTAGGTAGTTGCATTTTGTTGCGCCACGCACATAGGGTTAACCATGCGTCCTTTATTTATGGGATAATGTTACTTGTAATGTTAATTTTATACTGTAAATTATGAGCTATCAATGTCATAATTTTTAAATAGATACTTAGGTATATTTTTTTACAGTACTTTAGTTTGTAGCAGTATAATTCTATGTGAAATTGATCGTCCGGAGAAGTACCTACTACCACTATACCTTGTTCGGGCCGCGAAAGAGTAATGTTCGCAATACTGCTTTCAATCAGTACCTACTCCGATTCATTACTGCATGACACGAACCGTAGCTACCACATATTATGTATACTACTACATATATGTAAATATTATATAACTTTACGAGTTAAGAAGGCCCTTTAAGATATGAGTGCTAACTATGAAGAACCTTTAAATATCCAAATGGTCAATGAGACTGTGTCTAATGAGAGTGTTTTGTGCGTATCCTCTAGGTTATGAAATGCAAGGAAGCCAACTATAAGCTTAAAAAAGTTTTTATATTATAAATAACTAAAAGTATAAAAAGTTATACGAAACATAACACAAACTCCCAAGTATTGGAAAAGATTGTAACCCTACGGGCGGACTCCGGCCGCTTCAGGCAACATTTACATAAAACACCCGGAACGTGTATACCGTTCCGGAATTACCATAACCGCTTAATTATTTTGTTTATCTGACCACTAAAGTGCTTTGACTTCTGCTCGTGAAACGTGGATCGTGGCTGCCACACTTAAGCCCAAAAAGCTAATTTTATCTCGACCATTAAATGCTGCATAATTTAAAAGTTTTTGTATTTTTTAAATGTATTTTGATAGATATGTCCATGTTCTGCGTGCTATGTGCCCTGCCCACTGCCACTTCAACTGGCTAATCTTCTGAGCTATGTCGGTGACTTTCGTTCTTCTACGGATCTCCTCATTTCTGAATCGATCACGTAGAGAAACCCCGAGCATAGCCCTCTCCATAGCTCGTTGACAAAGATGCAGACACTTAAAAATTTATTAAACCATTTGTTGAAGGAAAAGTGCCCAGAATGCTGGCTGCATTTCCACGTCATAACTAAGCAATTTTTTTTGCATTTATGAACCAGCATTCTGGTCGCTTGAAGTTTCAACCAAACGTTTGGCCAAGTCCCTGAAAATATCTGTCTGATCCCTGAAAAAAACGTCTGGACATTATATCCGCATGCTTTTAATCACTATATAGGTATCGTCTGAAACGTGGTCTCTTACTATGGGCCTCATAGAAAAGCTCAAAGTAGCACAACGATCTATGCAAAGGGCTATGCTCGGGGTTTCTCTACGTGATCGAATCAGAGAGAGAGAGAGAGGGCAGGGCACATAGGACGCAGAACAGATGGCCGATGGGGCCGAAAGGTTCTGGAGTGGAGACCACGGACCGGCAAGCGCAGCGTAGGTCGTCCACCGACACGTCGGACAATCTCTAAAGAAACTCCTAAAAGTTAATTAGTTATGTTGTCCATCATCAGCTCAGCAACATGAGATTATGAGTACCAGACGTAGATACTTGAACAGTTTTAGAAAATATGTGACACATATTATGTGTCCCTATAAAATTTGAGGATTGCCCTCGATTCCATTATTAGATCGTGACTTGGTGCCAATGGGACCATCTGGGTAGCATACCATTTTAAATAAACAAGTTTGTTCCCGAAACGTTCAAGTTTAGCTATCGGGAAACATACATAAAGAAAAAAAATCTGACGGTTTGATGACCTCTTTTACTTAGAAACTCGGGATTACTCAAGTAATATTTTACCAGTGCTAAGCGAGACGTCAACGACGCGGGCGTCCGAACACTCCTTGAAAAAAACCACTGAATGTGGTCGAAACTATAGTCGGACCTATCCGATAAATATTACGTGAGTAATCCCGTATTTCTAAGTAAAAATTATAACTTCCTTTTTATTAATTAATTAATTTAAGACGGTTAAAAAGAGATTATTCCTTAGATCCTGGAATATACCATAGAAAAATCTTGTAAATAGTCATACCATCACTTGACTTCACTGGGCACAGTTCTTTCTGGGGCACTCATGGGTACGATCTAGTAAAAAATTACGCACTCGTATGTACACAAAAAGAAAGAAGAAATACACGTGCCGAAACGTTGAAGCTTTGAAACTTTCTCCATGTTTATAACTTAATCCGCAAACATACCTAGTCAAATATTGAACAACTTTTTTAATTGAACTTATACAACTTTGAAAATACTTAATCTAATCTAATCTAATATCTCAATACTGTTAGCATTCTATTTAAAACGATAAAAAACCGTCCAAGCTGGCGTCAGATCTCGTTTTATTAGGGTTTCGTACATATGGCCACTTTTTTAAAACTAGATATTCAGTCGTGTAAGGTTTTTTCTCTTAGTTTTTAGATAGGTACAACTAACTTGACACCTTTCAAATATTAGCTCAATGTTCATACGCAATACTCAATGTTCATTCATTTCGTGAGAATAAATAAAACTATGAAATTGAGTAATGAAAAATGTGTGAATGGCGCCAAAACACAGCAAAATCGCTGCTCATATTTTTTTTATATTGGTTTACCAAAGAGACTCTCTCTCACCTGATGGAAAGCGAAGATGGAATCAAGAAGCAATGACCATTAGTGCAGCCGTAAGCTGTACTAATCGCCACCCCTATAATATACGCTAAAGCGGGCGCTGCAAAGAATTGTTGAAATATCCTTGGTGATATTAACTTCCTGGATCCTGTGTTACAACATATATACCTATACCAATACCTTGGTAAACAAATATTTTATAACATTATATTATTAGAGAAAAAGTACTATAATATGATTCTTTTTTTAAATTTCGATATTGCGATTAAAAATATTATTCCAATACAAACTTGTTTTGAATTTAACAATCTAAATTTCATATGAAAATAATATATTTTTTTAAATTTTTATCAATTACATACATATCGTCACGCCCGTTTCCCGGAGGGGTAGGCAGGGATCACAGATTTCCACTTGCTACGATCCCGGCGTACCTCTACTGCTTCATCCACTAGAATCACATTATTTCTACATAATCGTCAGTTTCGTGTACTCTTGACATCGTCTTTCTTAAGAACATGTCTGATTTGATCGGGATTAAATGTAATAAATAATA
Source organism: Selenia dentaria (assembly GCA_917880725.1). Classification (NCBI taxonomy): domain Eukaryota; kingdom Metazoa; phylum Arthropoda; class Insecta; order Lepidoptera; family Geometridae; genus Selenia; species Selenia dentaria. Next base: position 22,277,258 of record OU862890.1, read on the forward strand.
CAACATTAATCATCGCTTACAGTATTTGAATGCAAACATTTAAAAATTCAGACTGAGTTAAATTTGTGAGATTGACCCGTAACAAAAATGGTCTAAAACTGTCAACTTTGACGGTCCCCATTCTTAACGTTGAAATGCAAAAGAAACATATCTATACATAATATACCTAATACGTATAAGTACCTGCCCTGACTCACTAACTTATCAACGAAGAGCCTACCGCTAGGGTTACAAACTTGAAATGTTGGCAGTTGGTGCCTTTTATGTTATTTATGCAAGTGTTTTTGGAAAATTCACCTGTAAGGGGGCGAAATCAATGTATTTCTGTGGTTACACCAAGCAAGAAAAGCCGCTAGCATGTCAGCTATCACATACGTATTCTACTCAATGACTCCTGGGCGATAACACCACACATACTGGGATAATAAAAAACATTCTGACTATTTCGTGTATGGCATCACCATGGAAAAGTTTGTAAATTCTAAACGAAATTGATTACAGGCCCGAAATTTATATATTGTTTATAAAATTTAATGTTGACCCGAATACCGAAATTCATTTCCTTGAAATTTTAATTCTATAATTCCAGTGACACGGGACCAGATTTGCCTGATGTTTAATTTTAATTAATAAATATTAAAGGCTGATCCCATGCATAAAGTTGTTGATTTATTTCCCAAAGGGGCCGGTTTAGTGGTGGGAAACATAAGTAAGTAGGTACCGGTCCTTAAAACAGATGATTCAATTTTTCCACCTGGCCTTGCATTTCACTGGTAATGGTCTGCAGATATACGTTAGACTCGGGTAAGCTGCTGGTCAGGCAATGGAGAGTCTGGAGGGATCCTGACTCTCAATTCGTTATATCCAACCATGCCAAGGATAGAGTTGGGTATATTAGTGGATAAAAAGGATATATTATTCCAAATTGTCTCAAGTATAAGAATCTTAAAAAAATATTTTGTATTTTCTCTAACATTGAAATGTATTTTGATTCCTGAGGAGACCAAATGACTCCATTGCATTCTAACTAACTTCTGACCAGCGTATTGTATAGGGCCGTGATAGCTTTGATATTTGAAAAGCCACGGGACATCCTCAAAATAAAACCTAGATTTCTACAGGCCTTTTTACAAATGTTAATAATATGTGATCTAAATGTGAGTGCTGAATTAAAAGTAACGCCTAAATCCTTCACCTCCGTGACCCTTACCATCGGAGTCCCACCTACGTTGTAACTGTGTAGTATCTGGTTACGTGCCCGTGAGAAGGTGATCGTCATACATTTAGACACATTGAAGTGTAAGCGGTTCTCCTTAGTCCAGGCCACAACTCGGTCTATGTCTCTTTGTAGTCGTTCACAGTCAGCTTCATTTTTAATATTTAAAGTGAGCTTTAAATCGTCGGCAAATAGTAAGCACTTGGCGTCCTGGACAACATTAGGTAAATCATTTACCATCAAGATAAACCCCAAAGGTCCAAGGTTGCTGCCTTGACTTACACCAGACTTGGTGAAATATGAGTCAGACGTGTGCCCACAATGTTCTACGTACTGCTGGCTGTCCGTCATATAGTTGGCGAAAAACCTGAGAAGATGGGAGGTAAAACCAAAACCAGCTAACTTTTTAAGCAATTTGTCATTATCAACTAAATCAAATGTTTTACTGAAATCTAATGTTTACATATGTTATGTTACGTTACGTTATAAATTGGAATGTAACGTCACTTACTAATGGAGGATCCCAATAATCTATCTATCCACGGTTTTCCTTACTACCGATAGAAGTTTGACATAACGTCCATACAAATAGTGTCAATTATCTAACTCTAGTAAGGTAAACCGGCGATAGATAGATTATTGGGACCGGCCGTAAGTAATAGAATTACTTTTTGGATAATCACCGATCAACAACAGCCGTGCCGTTCTCTAATGATTCGTCGATGCGCTCGTCGGCGAGCTCATCGATGTCAAATACTTTATGAGATATCACCCTTCTACATAAGGTTGTTTTTCCAACGGTTCTTGTCATCTCGTCATTTGTTTCACGGATATTGTCAAAGATGCAACGATGTTTGCTGTTTGCAAATTTGCGTAAGTGTAACGTAATGGTATCGTTACAGTACAAACTATCATTTATCTAGTACAACTGTGGCACAGATAACTAATCATTTTTAGTTTGTCAGGGGCGGCATGGGCCGCGACGGCAATGAAGAGCACTAGGTAGATGAGTTGTCTCACAATCAGACTCGGAGATTACAAACTATGCAGTGAAGGAAATGAAAGATAAATGAAATTAATACAGAGTTACATATTATAATACATTTACATCGTATGAAGTGTACACAAAAAGTTACGACACCATAGAAAACATACAAGCAGCCATAGAGATTCTAACGCAAATTCATAACCTGCTGATACAAAGCTCAATAGTAAAATCGTTACCTAAACAATTTAAAGGTTGTATTGCAAAAAAATCACTATTTCAAACAACTAATAAATTTAATTTAAACAAGCGAAATTCAACGAATTTGATTAATTTTAGATATCATGTTTCATAGCAAGATTTTCTGCTTATGACCTACACAATCGATATCGATAATATAAGACTTTTCCTTCAATACGAGCAGGTTTGATTCCCGAACTGAGTAACAAGCTTTTTTTTATATCTATGAATGCAGCTTTTCCGCCTTTTTAATACTGATGATATTTTCCTAAGAAGAGATCTTTATATGTTTTATAGTTTCAGACTTGCCCATACAAATAGCCAACGCTGTATTATTCAACTTGCAAGAGCGAATAAATGCAAGAATGAAGGACATCTAATTCCGTTAATTAAGAACCCTAAAAGTTACTCTGAATTTAACGTATAAATATGTATATTCAATATTTTAAACCCTACTAATATTATAAAAGCGAAAGTTTGTATGAATGTATGTTTTCTTCTTCATCGCTACGCTCTTGACAGAGCGGTCGTCGTCGTCACTTCAGGTTGTGTAACGCGCCTTATAATGCGTCGCCATTCCTTATTGTGTAGGATGTTTGTTACTTTTTCACGATCAAACGGCGTGGCAATTTTAGTTGAAATTGGTATGGAGGTAGATGAGGCGCTGGATTAACACATAGGATACTTTCATCATCATCATCTATCACCACGCTGGTGAACTGGGCAAACTTAGATAAAATTCGGTATGGAGCCAGATGAGGCGCTGGATCAACACATAGGCACATAGGATAATTTTCATCATCATCTATCACCACGCGAGTGAACTGGGCAAACTTTCAAAGAAATTTGGTATGGAGTTAATGAGGTGCCAGATCAACACATAGGCACAAAGGATACTTTTCATCATCATCATCCATCACCACGCGAGTGAAACCGCGGGGCGCAACTAGTACAAATAATGTGTGAGATGTTGTATAGATTATTGACAACGTTATCTAATCAAATAACTAGTCAACAATCTTTGGTAAATATAGTAGCATTTTCCTTAAGAGTACCCTAAAATGACAATCCTTCTATTTACAAAACAGTTTAGAAACCAATTTGATTGTGTTTAGAAATTTGAAACAGAACTGTAAAAGCTTATTACCTCCGGCTTAATGGAGTTTATCCAAAGGTCAATTCTACAATCAGGACTATAAAAGCATTATAGACAAATGAAAATGCCGAGTTAACTTGATATCGAGTCAAATCGGCGTTTGTATGTACTAGAAGTGTGCACCGATAGACGTGGCGTACGCCACCGTAAATTTATAGCACGCCGCCGCCGCCGACCATTATAGTGGCGTGAAATCGGCGCGAAATATTAAACATTTTTTGAAATATTAGAAAACAATGATAAAGATGAAGTAAATAAGTTACGCGTAACATAAAACAACCGCTGCTTCGCCTCGCTGGCACAACATTCTTGTAATGTCGGAATATATCCATAACCAATTAACAGAAATCCTACAAAGACTCCTGGCCAATTTGAATAAATCTGACTTAAAGATAGAAGATATTGAGTGAAAACTTCTTGGGGATTTAATAAAACTTGTGCTGTTAATATAATGAGTGCGTCCAAATCACTCACCATGAATGTTGCACTTGGTGAATGTTGCATATTCAGGGTGAAATAGAAGAAGCTCTGAATCACGTTGAAAAAAACAAACTTCTTAAAATCGCAAAGTTAGATTACAGATTTCCCATGATTGGGTTAACTATCGCCACTTGATTATCGATTTCAAGGACTATACACAGTTGACAAATATTAAAAAAAAACAATGAAACAAGAGTTTTATTTTTATGTGAATATGCTCGAGAGCCCATCAGAGACTCTGATGTCCATCAGGACGGAAAGAACGATGAACCTGAAACGACTCCTACTACCTCTACTTCTTCGTCGGACTTGCTTCTAGCAATGTCACAGAAGTTTTCCATTCCGGGTGCTACAGCTGATGATCCTGTAGAAGTTCCTTTATAATGAATAAAGTGATGTAATTTCAATATTTCTTTTAATTTCGCCATCCACGCTTATCACACCGATGACGCCGCCGCCGCCGGCTAATTAAACATCGTTATCGTTAAAGGTTGCCTATAAAGTCATTTTACGGACACTAATTTCACGTGATAACATCACAAGACAAGCCGAACGCTTAGGCGTAACGTGACTACTTAACGAGACAATGAGTCATGCCTTTTTGACGGGTGCAGCCAGCGTTCAGCGATTTATAAGACGTTATCACGTTAAAAAAATAAATCAAATTTACTAAAAAACCACTTGCCCAAATAACATTAATTGCGGCAATGTAAGTAACATTTGTTTGAATAGCTAACAACCTTGCAATATTCGGGCTAACGAGTCAACATTTGTTTTGTAGCCGTGCGATGATTAATCAAAAAGATAGGATGTGATGATGTGCATCAAATCATATGGTGTGTAGATTAGTTGCATTTCGGATTACGTTGAACGTACCAAAAAAATAATTTGAACCGTAGGGCTATTATGTATCCCAGTTGCTAGTTGTCGAATGAAATAAAAAAAAACACTTTTGTCAGCTCCAGTCATCAACTTACTAATATTTTTGCTTACTGGAGTTGTCAAAACTGACATAGAGCCGCCATGTTATTAGATTTCAATCAAGTTTTGTTGCAATTGAGATACATAATAGCCCTACCGCTCTAATTTACTGACTATTAGACTCTGTTCTTAAATCTGCGTCGAAAACTAAAAGTAATTGCAGTTTTTAAAATCTGATTATGACAAACAAAAGTAGTACAAGCAAAACTCGCTATCAAATATTTAAAAAATTAACAATCAATGGATTATTGATTTCCTTTATTGAATTTTTATCACAAAACTATAAACACATTTTATATTCTCAGTATAAATTAACTTACCAAATTCGAGGACATAATTATTACTTTCAAGAAATGGGCATAGCATGCACTTGATAACTACGAGACAAATTCAATATTACTGCCAAAGAGATGTCACCTGTCTGATGATGCCACTCGTATTGAAGGAGTCAATTACATTAAGTGCAGTAAATCAAGACGTGTCAGTATCTTCATTTTTAAGTTATCCGAGGCCAAAATTAATTGGTTTTGCTCCGCGTGAGACCACTCGACCGGTATACACAAAGACACGTGATATGGGTCTTTAAATGGCAACACAAAGCTACGCTTTCATGTGTGAATTAGACGAAATAAGTTACCTAATTAACCACCTACAACTTCGCGTTAAGGTTTATTACTATATTTTGTAATTTCTATATTAATTATAATTAACCGCGTATTATTATGTAAGCCCAAAAAAATTATAAGTTCTTTGTTATTCTGTAGAAGTTGAAAAATTAAATTTAATTGACTGGTTTTCACTTATTATTATCAAAGTATACTAGCGACTTTTCGCGGTTTCGGCAACTTTTCTTAAGTACTTAATTAAACATTAGGAAAGTAAGACTTTCCTTATGTTTTAGAAGTGTATTATATATTATGTTACTTTTACATTAAAATATTTTAATATCCCACTTGTATTTTCTATCCGTTAGCTCTCATATATCTCTTGAGATTTCATTTTAAAAACGCACACAACTTAGAGAAAACTTTTTGCGGGTTATATTTTTTCGTAGAATACACGTACACAGTACGTACTTAACTATGCATTACATTTTACCATGAAGAAACGGAGTAATCACTCTGGCGTTGGAAAGCGGATCCTAAAAAGCGAGAAACCCCTACTGGTGAGTAGAGTAGGCCTCCTGTGCAAGAAGCCGTCTCGGTTGTTACCATTGCGGCGCCAAGTGATCTCCCGCGAACATAGTGCACAAGCATTACTATGTTAAAGTGTGTAGGGCATTGTAGCAAGTGAAATTACTGGATGATAGAGCCGTGCTACGCAATACTACTGTTCCGAGCTCTGGGTGCCCCTGCAATTGTCATAGGCAAGCGTAGTGTTTAACATTAGGGTCACGACTTGTCCCCCTTGTCACTTAATAGCATAAGATTTTTTTTTATATTATAGTTAGAGTTTGAAAACTATCGTGAGTATCACACATTACACTAATATAAAGATACCGGATTCACTCACTTGGTATTATGTCGGTTTAAGTCGGCCGACGTTTCGAACGTGTAAGACGTTCTTCTTCAGGGAGTGTTCACGCTTGGAGATCGCGTCATATTAATATATTATGTTATTTATATTAACTAAACCGACTTAAACCGACATAATACCAAGTTAGTGAAGCCGGTATCTTTATATTAGCATATTATAGTTTATGATAACATACCTAGTGTTGGCTAAAGAGCGTCTATCTGTGGGAGCGTATATCGTCTGGGTGTGTGGGGTTATGTTATCGGAAGCTGATTGATGATCCACCAGGAAGATAAAGCAAGGGGCACTAAGCCTGGCTTAGAGGCGAAACACATGCGGCACTAGGGGTTACAATAGTTTCATAAATACTTGAAAGAAAAATTCAATCAATTCACACAATTTGCTATAATAAACACGCAAACACAAAACGTAGTTTTTTCAGAGTTTTCTTCTTTGTCAAGTGTTGCAAGTCAGGCGCGGTCAAAGTAGCGCTTCCTTGCTCATTTCTTTGTAAACATACGTACAAAAAGGATAATGAACATGTTGGGTGATGAATAATGAAGGATGATGTTGGATGTCAATAATTATATCGGTGATTATTAAATAGTATTATGTAGATAAAACATTTGCTAAAGCGCACTAGATGTAGGTATATGTTTACTTTGATGTTATAAAGCTTTTCATCAAGACAACCGTTTAAATTTAATTATTAATAATAATATAAATAACACCGATAAATAAAATAACTTTATTTGAAGGATACTTTCTAGTGGAGGAGTGATTACAAACTTTACATAATAATATCTAGTCCAACAATAGTTGGAAATAAATAAAAAAATAATAAACCGTTTAAATAATGTCATGTTCTCCAATCCCAAGTTGCAAACGCGGCAGAGATCATAGCCTATTACAAGTAGCAAACGCTCTACCTACTAATCCACACACACATTTGTATGCGAGTTTCATCTCACCCGCTCTCTACGTATGAGTGTCGGCTTAGTACTGGCATCTCCAGAATGCTAATTCACGTGTAATTCACCAACATAATGGCACAAACATTTTTTCATAACTATCAAGCACGCTTTAATGATCAGTTTACCTCTCTTTTACGACAATCTTGAAAAGCGCTGAAGCTTTACAACCTCTTAGCGAATGCCGTAAAACCCAACAGATTTACGGTCATACCTTTTTGTTAAACCACTAGATATTACAGTCCACTATAATACGAACTCGTGTAATGTCTATTCAACAAAAAAATCGGACCTTTTAACAATTTGCATTTGAATGGCGCGCGCAGTTCTTGCGCCAGATGAGAGCCGCGGGTACATTTTTTACGGACCCCCGAAACCGTGAGTATCATGAAATGTTTGTGGAAACCTCAATATAAGACTGAATGACTTGATGAACTGGATACCTTCATAATTTTCGTGAGTTCTTCCGCCCATAAAAGTTTGTTGTTATATCAAACCATAAAAGATATGAGATTGACTTTGCTGCATATTTAATAAGTATCTTCATGTTTTTTTTTATAACAACATGTGCGACTGCTTGACAATAAAGTTGTACATCTAAACGTAAGAGTCACTCTTGCTGTAGAAAGTTGAGATATTCCCGGAACAAAAACGTATACAAGTAAAATTAGAAAGATTTGAAACCGACTTCTATTCTATTCAGTTATTGGAGTGTAACTCAAAAGCGACAGGACCGAATACGTAAAATAAATGGGACCACACGAGAAGCACCAGCTTCCAAACAAAGAAAAATATTTGCGAATCGGTTCACCCAGGCATAAGTTATGAGGTAAAAAACATTAAAAAAGACAGTCGCATTGAGTACCTCCTCCTTTTTGGAAGTCGGTAGAAAAGCTTCCATACCGAAGTCCCAGACAAGTTACAGACGAATCGCGTATATTGTCACAACTGGTGATTCTCGGCTCACTAAAGGTAGCCTTTTTCTATTTTATTTTCTGTTGAAATCGGGCTGCGGCTAAACATGTTTTGCAGAAACATTATGGTAATTGCATAGTTTCAAGGCGATGAAATCACAAATTATGATTATATACTCGATTATATTTTCGGTGGTAGTGCCACACTGTAACCCCACAGCCGAATGGGCCGGCACGACCGGGGAATTACCACACTCCCACATAACACCGACGTGAAGTAACATAGCTTGCTATTGCGTTTCGTCGGTTTGTGCGAGGTTCCGGAGGCCCGATTCCCCCATCCCCATTTTCCCTCTTCTTTTCCCTCCACCCTCGCCCCTTTTATTTCTTCCTTGCTATCATCCTTCCTCAAAGGTCGGCAACGCATCCTCGAGACCTCTGGTATTGCGGATGTCCGTGGGCGACGGTATCACTTACCATCAGGCGAGCCGTTTGCTCGTTTGCCAACCTATCCCATAAAAAAAAATACGTATACCTATGAACATTTTAGTAAATTCCAGCTAGAGTTCAGTATGTCCTCATTATTATTTTAGCAGCTTGCAACTCGCTCACAGACGGCTAGCGATAAGTAACAAACGCAGATTAATGGTCTGAACATCTGAAACGGAACTCTGGGATTCGAGATAAATCCTTGTTCAATGGTGGCGTTCAGTCAGAAATCGTTCACTTTGCTACCTTATTTACCTTATCAAGGTACACTACGATTTACTTATCTTGTCCGTTATAAGTTAAGTTTGTTTTACATTTATATCTGCGAATACAATATGATTATTCGCAAATAATTATAGTTTACGAAAAGTTTACGTTGTTAGCATAGCTGCAGAACCCAACCTTACAGGATTAGTCACGCATTTAGTCTGTTCTTTAATTATAATATTTTTCAGCTTTTGTTCACTGTTATTGTTTTTTAATTAATTTGTTTTGCAAGTAATGCAGCAAATAATTTCTACCAGTATTTGATGTAGGAAAATGTTGTTTATTGCTTTTAAAGTAGAGGTATTTATGCTTAAGATTGATAAAGCTCCAGAATTAATAAAAAATACAGTTATATTTTCTGTGCTAGAACAAAGCTTTTCACAAAGGTTGCACTGCAAGAAGCAAGGTATTCTTCACAATCCTAACTTCAAGTTTCAAGAAATACTTTCCCTCAACTCTAAAAACTATATTAAACATTTTGAAGTAAAAATTCGTAGCGTGTAGCTGTTACGTGGAAAATATTCCACAGTTATACTCTCTGCAAAGAGTTGAGCTAGACGAAGTTTAAATTAGTTTTAATAATAGTATTTAAGTTAAATGTGTTTCGTTAGTAGTTTCAAATGCAAAGTTTTAGTTATTTAATGTAAATTTAAATGTTTAATTACAGATTATGATCCAATAACGTTCCCAGTACTATTGCACTTTCATTCCTGCCTTTTAGTGATTATATAGACCATAATTAACCTCACGGATCTAGTGTGGCTAATTGTTGCCTTAGTTTCGTGATTATAGGGCACAACAGACAGGCATTGTCCAACTGTTGTCTTAAGACAGTAAACGGGGTCCAAAACTTAACGTACCCTCTGAAGCACAGACGCGTCTTATCATGAGTTAAAAACACCGCTAGTGGTTATTTATGCATTGACCTCAGCCCATGATCCCAAGAACACTACAATTTAGAACAATACAATTTGAAAAGAATTTTGAAAATTTTTATACCGACTTCCATTCTATTCAGTTATTGGAGTGTAACTCAAAAACTACTTGACCGAATTTGATGAAATTTAAATGAGACTACACGTGAGCAACACCAGACCGGCTTTAAAACAAAATGAATTTTGAGAATCGGTTCACCCAGTCGAAAGTATATAGTATATACAGTCGAATTGAGTACATCCTCCTTTTTTGGAAGTTGGTAGAAAAAACAGTCGAATTGGGTAACTTCTCCTTTTTGGAAGTCGGTAGAAAAGCACTTTGTCTAGTGCGTATGATTGGGGGCTAAACGGGTTAATTTGGTTGAAATGATTAATACGGCTTGAGAATTGATTTAGGTTTCAGATGTATTTTATAATAAATATCGCACTAATTATAATTATAATTATGATTTTTGTCATTCCAATCATGCATTTGTGAGAATTTGTCAAGATAGAGAGCGTTGACCACAACTACATTAAAAAGTTTCATAACATAACACACATGGTAACAAGCACATATGCCATATTATATCCTATGAAAGAGATAAATGACTATAATATGAATTCAACTACCTGTCTAGCTACGTATTTTACTAAGGAAGGAATGGAAACACAGAAGTAACATTAATATCATTATAATAGGAGCATATACTTTACGCAAGAAACACAGTGTTCATGTTAATATTATTAAATAACAGGATACAGATGTCATAGTACTTGGAAAGAATTTTATAGGCACACTATTTAAGGAAACAAAGCAAACATAGACACATTTAAAAGATACCCTCCATAGGCACAACTCATAGACAGGCAGCAGTATTTTTAACAAGAAATACAACACTTAACTTTCGGCAAGCAGGAGGTCTTGATGCAACAGTCACTTGTGAAGAAAAGAAGGCTCGGTAATATGAAATATTGGCTTCTATAGGAAAGTCTGCCGCCAAGAGACCGTGTACCACAACTATGACACCTCGCACAAGCCTAACAACCAATCAGAAACAATATAGTTCCCACCACAACGAAACAGCATATAAGAAATTTAACAGGACGCTACGTCACAGGTTACAAATGAAACAAGAAAGTATTCCGGTGTGGCGGTTCCTAAAAATTACTAATCACATTACGTGTTTTTAAACCTAACCAATATTTACATTATCCGCTTATAAATATAAAGTTAAATCGATACGTTGGTTTGCAATGATCAACATATATTTGTATTTTTAGGTAACTACAACTTAGTTAATCCAAAACTACTTTACGATCTCAAATTTCCATTCCCTGTGACAATAATGTAATCATAGTAAAACTGTTCATCGTTCATTCAAATCAATCAAGATTTCTCAACATTGAAAAAATCTACACATTCATACCATTTTGCTTTCGAAAATTAAATCATCGTGAATCACATTTCATCTTATGTGTTTTATACTCATGTTATAGGGAGTCAGCCTATTGTCATCTTAACATATAGTCTAGTTTCATACCAACTGCATATCTCACTAATATTATAAATGTAAAAGTTTAGATGCATGGATGTTTATTACTCAATCACGGCGGAACGGCTAAACGGATCTGGTTGAAATTTGGCACAGAGATAGATTAAAGTCTGAACATTGCTTACATTGCCTTGCACTAGCAACGAGCCTACTACGCGAATGAAGTCGTGGGCAGTCGCTAGTAATATTATAAAGAGGAAAGATTAGTATTTCAGTATGCAACGAATAAACTTAAAAATTACAGGACCTAATTTCAAAAATGTTTTGCCGATAGTAAGCTACATTATGCCTGAGTAACATACGTTATAGTTGATTCATCATCATCATCATGCATCATCACGCGGATGAAACCGCGGAGCGCAGCTAGTATGGAATAAGTAGAAAAGTCCATGAAGTTGAATGGTTTAATGGAATCGCTAAGCCGAAAATTTTCCTGTTAAATTAAAATAATTAATAAATTTAATCTTAAATTAAAAGGAAAATAATTGCGTCTGAATTGAGTTAATGTACGCGTATCCATTACTCTTAATTAACCTTAATTAGCGGGCTTAAACAGAACAACAGTTTTTTCGAATGCAAAAAATTCAAGGGTCCGGAAGCCAAAAGTCCGACAAGCCTACGCAAAATACACGTCACGCATAGTTGAGATCCGTTTTAATAATTAAAAAACGCTTGAAAAAAATTGTTTCGGGACCGAGAGCGATTCACAGGAGTATACACGTACGTGGCAATATACATAACTCACGAAATTAAATGCATGCGTTGACTTTTACGATGCCGACGGGACCGGAAAGTCATTCCGGTTATCCTGTTCCGCAAACCACTTCATTTGGGCGGGCGGCACTCGAGCGGACTCAACTGTAGGTGTTTTTTCGGTGTGGTGCGTTCGATATACACAGATTAGAGTTGTTTTACACATTAAATACTACATTGTTTTTTGTTTTCCTTATTGATAAACAAAAAAGAACATAGTTATAAAAATGACTGTTATGAATTGTAATTGCTTTTAAAAGTTATTGTAAATTATATACGTGCTACAAACTAACGGTCTGTATAAATTATCAGTTTTAACTTCGCTTGTATCGATAATTTGTACTTCAGTCCAGTTCTCAGCTAATATAAAATACTACATATTATCATTTTGTATTCTAGTATTATTAATTAATAATTTAAAAAAACAAGAATAAAATTCTTAAATACAGCCCAAACATCACATCGCGCTATAATATTACAAATTTAAAAGCTTGTGTAGTGTTTACTCACTCGATACAAGCGATAATTGGGGATAAAACTGGTCATTTCTATCACCAATTATCGCTTATTTATGGTCGTGAAGAAGTTACAAGTCATCTAGGTAGAAACCCCCATGTTTGTTATTTCACGCCATAACGACTGGACGGATAGGGCTAATATTTGGAATTCAGATTCAGCTTATTGTCGGAAATAGCTCATAAGATTTTAATGCCGATCTAATTGGTCGTCCCAGACAGATCGTGACATTAATCTTCTACATGTACGAAGTCACGGACAACAGCTAGTCTTTATATGTCAAAATGAATCCCTATTTTCATTGGTCACGCCATAACTTGACAACGACTTTGCCGAATTCAATACTTAAGTTTTTTTTTTAATTTTGTTAGTCTCTATATGCGTGGGTGATCAACACATGTGAGGAAAAAAAAACATCATCAACATCGTCCATTATCACATTTTTGTGGTAGTGCCACGCTGCAACCCCACAGCCGAATGGCCCGGCACGGCCGGAGAAATAGCACACTCCCAAATAACACCGACTCGAAGTAACATAGCTTGTTATTGCGATTCGTTCGTTTGTGGGAGGTTCCGGAGGATTCCCCTCTTCCCCGTACTCCCTCTCCATCCCCCTCCCCCTCCATCCAATCACCCCTTCTATCTCTTCCTTCCAATCGTCCTTCCTCAAAGGTTGTCAATGCATCCTCGAGACCTCTGGTATAACAGATGTCCGTGGACGATGGTATCGCTTACCATCAGGTTAGCCGCATGCTCGTTTGCCAATCTATCCCACAAAAAAACGCAGGTGAAACAACGGGGCGCAGTTAATATTTATATCAAACTTGAGTTTAATATTTTAAAACAAGTCAACTCCGACCACTAAATATTCCACAAGTCACCTTAATTAGACATATTGACTGGTTTATAATAATAATAATATGGGACAACATCCACACAAAGATCTTCAGGTCCCAAATTAGGCAGAGCCTGTACTATGGTAACCTGATGACTGATTTATACATACTTACTTAAATACATATAACACACCCAGACACAGATCAAACAGATATGTTCATGCACACAAATGTTTGAGCTGTCCGGGGATCGAACCCGGGACCAGCGGCTCAGAAGGCAGGGGTGCTATCAACTGCGCTAATCGGCCTGCCTGGTTTCACGGTTTTTTTTATTTGTAAAAACATTTAAAACTGAACAAAAATAAGTTATATTTAAACAACTCAATTTAAGTAATGCGATCATGGCTCTAACAACTCAATTAAATGGATCGCTGAGCCACGCAAACTCTTTACGTATTTTGTTAATAAAATAGGTCTCATGGGCGAAGTTACTATGAAACAAGCTCTTTATACATCGAAAGTTATCCCTATGTCATACGAGGTCGTTCAATTTAATAATAGCATTATATGGATTTTCACGGTATCGTTGTAATTTTATGTCGTGGAAACGTCAGATATCTGGGGCCCATTGTTACCGAAATAATATTTTCGCCTGCCTATTCTGCTCCCGATCGAAAAATGTACAAGTATTTTTTCGTGTAAGTACATGCAACATTTTTGTTAATCTTTTTAGGGGTTCATCCACTATACTGCTAAATTAATAGGCATGTGAAATAGAATAAACAATGTGTAATTGCATCGCTCGTCTGGGCACTAATTATAGGTGTTCTTACGATTCAGGGTGTAGTAGCCAGTATTATATATCCCATAATGTCATTAACAAAGTACAATGCCCACGATTCATATATTATATGCCTGTCATTCTGTTTTTTATATACGTGATGTATATTGACTGTTAGTGCATTAAATTATCTATTAGTGATTACTTTGTTAGATATATAAATATTTATCAATTTGTCAATCAGGAAAACAAGTTACAATGATAACAATTCTTGAGGCTAAGTATGAGACCTACTCCCAAAAACGAACTACGAAATACGTAGTATCTTATATTTGTGTTTGACGGATTTTACGATTCTTTGGCACAAATATAACCAAGGGTGATGAAATGTATCTACATATTAATGTGATTAGTGTTTTAGTTATAGTGATGATGATATGTGAAATCTAAACAACATAAAGTGTAAAACTAACGTGGTTTCCACTCATTTTTAATTAGAAATACGGGATTACTCGACGGTCCGACTATAGTTTCGACCACATTCAGTGGTCTTTTTCAAGGAGTGTTTGAGGTGCCCGCGTCGATGACGTCTTGCTTAGCAGTGAAAACTATCGAAACTATAGTCGGACCTATCCGATAAATATTTCGTGAGAAATCCCGTACGTCTTGCTTAGCAGGCAGTGCTAAGTTTAATATTACGTGAGTAATCCCATATTTCTAATTAAATATCATAAGGTGTATGTAATTCGTTGAAGTTTATTTTTGTGTTAGTTAGATAGATAGATAGATAGATAACACTTTATTGAGACACCACATTTATGACTTAATATTAGACAATAAAATAAAACACAATGCTTAAAACTAGGTGCAACAATGGGCGGTCTTATCGCTCAGAGCGATCTCTTCCAGACAACCCATTGTTAGTAGATACTATAAATGTACTACGAGAAAAAAAACTATTTTTACTGATTACTGATTTTTATATCAGTTCGCGATATTAAATTTTTTTTAAATGCCGATTTTTAATCTAATTAACAACACGACATCTTATGTTCAAAAGTTTGACAGGTCAAATCTGGACATTTTATCTATATAAACAGAATAATTAAAGTAAAAACAAATTAAGTGCTTAATATATATATAAAATAGACTGAGCGAGACCGACCGAGCGAAGCATCTCTATCTGGCCAAATTGACTTTTATCTGCCCGTATGTTTGTTAGGTTGTTTGTAGGTAAGTCTCGACGAAATGTAAACGTATAAAACGTATGCATGTTCTAATCTATACTATAGTATTTTTATAATATTATAAAGAGGAAAGTTGTGTAGTGTTGTAACGAATTGGCTTAAAAAGTACTCAACCGATTTCAAAAATTCTTTCACCATTAATCAAATCAATCAAAAATGTTTTTATTTCTGTAACCAAAAAATGTTTACATATACAAACAAGGTGGGGACCTTCTTTTAAGTATAAAAATACTTGTGCCAGAGGGCCCCGCTCTTCCATATCCATTTCAGAACATTTGAATCATTGTAAAGCTACATTCACCCTGATTAACATAGGCTATATAAGATTCATCATCATCATCTTCATCCATCACAGCGCGGGTGAAACCGCGGATAGCAGCTAGTATTTAATATAATTATTATGTCGTCGGGTATTTTTGGATGGGGGTATACCATTATTAGTACTTTGCTAAAATGGGGGAAGGTTACTGCGGCGCTATTTACTGACCGATATATGATTGATTGTGATTATAATTTGGTACACACCTGACTTTAAAGAGGAATTTCGAACACGAGCATAAATGGTCAAGTCACAAACTTATGTTTGTGAAATTTAAAAACTGGACGATTTTGGTAATATTTGGCAAGAACATTTGGTACCTACAATAATTACAATTTTAGCAAAATTGGTCAAGGTCTTGTCGAAACATTTTTTACCTAGATGTTGTAATTTTTTCTAACATTTGATGATCTGCCAATAGCTTAGACTGCGGCAAATTGCCGCTGATAAGATTGTGCTCGCGAGGTCTACTGTTCGCAGCACTACTAGTTTAGTTTAGTTTCGTTATGCTACTCGTACCTACTACAAATAAATTACTTTATACCTTTACCTACCTACCACCTAGGTAGGTCACTTATGAAAAACAAAATATGATACTGTAATGATAATTAAATTTTATCTGTTTTCAGCTATTAGTTATTCCTGTTCTTCACAGAAACACAAATTGAATACTTTACCTTTGACCTTTTATAAGTTAAGGCTAAGTCAACGCCAACTACATAAAATGTTGTTTGCTGACTGGCACAAACTCCGCAAACTAAATGTTTATGTTTGAGTCATATGAACACTCTAATATAAGTAGTTTAGATTTCCAACTGAAACTACTACCGACGTCTACGGCTTTTAAACGACTTTAAAAAAGGAGGAAAGTATATATAGGTATGTATTTTTTTGTGTATGTTAGCCGATTTCGCCCCCATTTCTGGACAGATATTTTTTTTTTGTAAGAGTAAGTTGGTCCCATTTTAATCAAATTCGGTTAAGCAGATTTTTAGTTATACTGCAAAAACAGAAAAGTGTTACGTCTATCTTGATGACATCATCATAAGCGGTGAATGACAATCGATGCCGTAAGTAGTAAGGGTCATTAAAAATTATGAAAAAATAAATTACGGAACCGACTTCACTACTAAACGTGTGAAATAACTTGCAGAAGTCCACCGCAGTAGAAGTACCATGCGCACAATATTGTGATAATAGGTACCTACTTTTGAACCATAATGGTACGTACCAACATCAACAAGTTATTTCACACTTTTTGGTGTTGAAGTCGGTTCCATTTATAGGTGAAAAAAATAGAAAATAAAAACATATAAAAGCTCTGAATTTTGGACGCTGTTTCTAAAAGGTATGTAAGGTACTAAATATCACAAAGGTTTTAGTGTGACTGAAAGAAAACTCGTAATGCTCCATACAAAAAGGCCAAATGTCCAAACATAACATCGAAATCTCACCACAATTACTACATCAATAATGTTATCCTTTGCTCCTGTTTCAACAGCTTTCAAAACAACTCCCTTTGGGTTAAGTTTACTTTAAGTTGGTCCAACTACCATTCAACTTTATAAGTTAGTAGTACAGACAAATATATACGTATAACTAAATAAACGTCTTACTAAATAAACGTTTTACTAAATAAGCGTTTTATTATGATGTCATATTATAAGTTACTAGCTGCGCCCCGCTATCTCGCTGTATGAAATCACTACGTTTTTATAGTACTGTAACGACGTGGTCTCTTACAAAAATAAGACTTCCCACGTTGAAGCTTTTACAAACAAATTTTCCAGAGCTGAGTAATCTATACCACACTAAAGGACTTACACAAACACAAACTACGTCTATCCTATCCGGAAACGGAAGTCAAATAACTAGAGTTGTCAGAGCTCGCGCGACGTAATTACGTCTGCCTCGATTTAGAGCACCTCAATAAAGCCTTACATGAGCCAATAGGCACGTGTTGTACAAGACGCAAATAGTGAAGTTGTTCGTGAAACTGCGATGTCATTAAGTGCTTTACTAGGATCCTGATTTCAGTCTTAGTTTGCTTGTAGACGTGACTTATGCTGTAGTACTTCACAGCTTTGTAAGTACGTAGTTCTATATCGATAACTTCATTGACTTACTATTGAACTTCTACATAATAATTTTTGGCAACTATAATATTTATATTATAGTTGCCTAGTTATATATATGGCAATATTTTTGGCGTGATTGTCAACTATTTCATTTCTTGATTTTTTCTGAATTGGCTGATACTATACTAGCGGCAAGAAAACGATTCGCCACCACATTTTAAACAATCAGACATAAGCCAGCGACCGTCCTTAAGACTGTTTCTCTTCTCGGTTGTAGTGAATGAAATATCAGTAGCCCGTCGACACAAACAATCGAAAAAACTTTTGGTCCGTTAATGATTTACATATGGACTGCCGAGTATGGATCACCATAGTTTTGGTTTTTTTCTTGTATCTCGAATATAATAATTTGTAATTAGGAAGCATTCAAATAGGTATATAATAGGATTTAAGACCTACCAAGTTCCGGTTTATCTTATTACGATTAGAATTTTTTACCGAAAAGTATACGTAGTAAATAAAGGTATTTATTAATAAATTAATATAAAGTAATATATTTGGAATAAATATTTAAATTTTATCAACGCAAAAATAGGGGTGTCTGTGTCTGTGGCATCGTAGCTCGTAAACAAATATACCAAATATGACGCGGTTTATTTCGTTTAATATCTGACATACGTCAGTTTTCAGCAATTTATGACGATAGGTATGTTCAGGCGGTTTAAGGTCATCGGCTCTTTTGGTGGCTACGGTAGGGATCTTAAACGCTTATGCGTTTAAGCACACTGGCACAAATTCACAATTGCTTGTGTCAGGGGTAACTTATTTTTTATAATTGTATTACTTGTTACATAGTAAGAACTAGGTGCGCATATGACTGTTGTAGTGCGACCCAGAGCTTATAAGTGAAGTGCTGCGTGACAAATCCCTGCGACATCAACCCGTGATATTGCGGTTACTGAGTAATACTTGCGCACTAACTGCCATATGTATAAACAAGGCAAAGTACTCGTAATTACTTAATTATAAGTAATTACTTAAGCAACGTTAAGCAACTATTATATACAGGGTGTTTGGTAGAGGGACCGACAAACCAAATGAGCGTGTTCGGGGGCCCACTTGGAGAATACAAGTTGGCCAAAAAAAAATCCCCGACACCCCAATTTTTTTTAACTTTTTTTGTGAATTTTCTCGTTTTCTCCAATATTGTACCTATTTACCACTATAACATTTGTAAAGTATGTTTTAGACCGGATGTTTTTAGTTTTTACAAATTTTACAAATGTTATGGTGGTAAATATGTACAATTTCGGAGAAAAAGGGAAAAATCACAAAAAAAAGTTAAACATATTGGAGGGTCGGGGATTTTTTTTGGCCAACTTGTATTCTCCAAGTGGTCCCCCAAACACGCTCATTTGGTTTGTCGGTCCTTCTACCAAACACCCTATATAATATAGTATTAGATTAGTATATGCCTGAAGTTAGAACTATAAAAGGTTGGAATTCTTGCCGAGTAATAGTCGCGATTTCCTTTACTTGAGCAATGAGAACTCGTCCACTTTTCATTCCTATTGCAAAACTGAAGTAACATTATGCACACAAGTCTGTACTGGGAAAGATATATTATGATGTAAAAATTAAAATTACATTACATTAATTACAGACAACAACCTAAATACACGTGTAAAAAGATACGTCTAATTTTGATAGGGTTATGTCGTTTATGACTATAGAATAATATTTTATGTTGAAGTATTCTATCATCAAGTAATTACTTCATTGAGAAATTGCTTAGCAACAAGTGAATACTTGTTTATAAATACGAGTGTTAGTATTGCTCAAGAAAATACCAATATTTATACAGGAATTACGAATCTTGATTAAAACATTCAATATATCACTTTTCATGAAAATATCGTCAGTATCCAATAATCCACGATCACGAGTGGACAGAGCCAATTATTTGACACTTAACCCTTCGCCTACCAGCGACGTACATTTACGTGAGTTTCATTCATAAATCTTTTGTTTTAATTATCACGGTATAGTAAGGGTTAAGAGTAAATATGAATTAGTGATTTCAAGTCCAAATAATCTGACACACAAACACACACACATCCTCTCATAAACGCCCTCACACCCGGGTGTGTGGACGTGATTGCTCGAGTTCGATATGTCCCTAAAATGGGCAGACTTATTTCTAAACACAGTTTATGACAGAAGATATGGCAACAATTTTAATTTGTAACTGACTTAAAAACAGGAGGAGGTTATATCTTCGACTGTATGTATTTTTTGGAGTTTCTTCGCCGATTGCTCTCCCATTTGTTGACCGATTATCAAAATTCTCGTTTGATATAATATACTTCCGAATCGCATTTAATTTTCATCAAATTCGGTCAAGCAGTTTTTGAAATCGTTACACCTATTTTGATGATATCATCATGCCGGTGAATGACAATCGATGCCGTAAGTAGCAAAGGTCACTAATTTTTATTTTTGTCGTTATTATAATTGTTATTTTTACTAAAAATACTCTATAACGAGCCACATGTGTCCAGTTTGAATATTAACTAATAATTTATTTATTTTTTAAAGCTTATGCTATGCTTAATATTACTGCTTTTTTAAAGCTCTGCGTTTTTATTGTCTCGCAGTAGGTATGAAAAGTAGAGTATGCACTTCGAGGATAAAACCAGTCTTTATCCCCTTGGATTTAACCCCTCATTTCACACAGGACTCTACATAACTCCCTAGCTTCGCTCGGGAATTAAATTTTAATCCCCTTGCTGTGCTCAGAAATCAACTTTCTAGTCTAGAGTTAAAAAAAAAACGGAATCGACTTAAACATAAAAAAGTCTGTAATAACTTGTCAAAGTCGGTACTATGCATGCATTGTGATAATAGGTACTTTTGAACTATCATGGTACCGACTTCAACCAGTTATTTCATACTTTTTGGTGTTGAAGTTGGTTCCGTATTGGGAAACATTTTTTAATTCATGTTTTTATAGTTTTGTAAGAAATATTTAAATTTTTTCATGAAATTCCAAGGATATTCTTGGTATTAAATAAATTAGTATTCAGTAAATCCTCACAACAACTACGTAGCCTCGTAGCACAGCCAGAGAAGATTTTTTTTCATAAATCCCCGCTACGCTTCCATAGGATGTCCAATGGGAAATTATTGAAAACATACTAAATGTATATAACGTCTTTTCATGACGTCATTCGATTTGTTTATAGTAACCGTATTGCAGTAGGGCATGTACACAAACTTGCAATCACGTTGCTTATCGAGATTGACTGCCAACGTCAAACCAAGCGAATGGATTTCCCAAGAGCAGTCTCTGGAGAAATAAAACCCGTAACAATGGTGACCTTTAATCGCCTGTTTATATTGTTAAACATGATTGCCTTTATACTGGGATATAAACTGTAGAAAATCAATGAGAAAACATGTGAACAGAAAAATGCAAGTGACAGGAGAATAAATTGCATTTGCTGTCTGATAAACAAAGTAACAGAAACATGCCTCGAAGCTTAGAAAATCTAATTTTAAATTTTTTTATCATGTTAAAGCATTATTTCGTAAAGTAATCGTTTTTACATTATAATTTATCGAGTTATAGACGAGACTAGCTGCACTCCGCGATTTCCCAGATTTCATTGTTTGTTTGTTAGTAATGAAAACACTTAAACTACTAAACCGATTCAAAAAAATATTTCAGCAGTAATACGTAAGCACCACGGAACCCGCGTGGTAATGGATGATGATTATGAATCAGATATAGCGTATGTTACTCAGGCATAATGTAGCTTTCTACTGCTGAAAGAATTTTTTGAATCGTTTTAGTAGTTTTTTTTTTCATTACAATCAAACAATAAAATCTTTCTTTTTTTATTATTAGGATTAAATATTAAGATACGAGTAATGTGGCTTAGTTTGTAACGGCGTTACTATTGCATATTGCTACGTGAAAAAGTAGTTATTGTGACAACTGTAATGTTGCAATTTTTTTTGTTCAATAGATATCGCTCCGCCCCATACGACGTTTAAAATCAGATAGAGAGTTAAAATTCGGTGCCCGGACGTCGAGTCTTGGTGGCCTAGTTGGTCATGGCGTCTGTACGGATTATCGGAAAACGCGGTTTCGAATCCCGTCAGAGGATGTGAATTTTTCTCTCTAAAAAAATTGCAATATTTGGTATCGCTAAGCGGGCGTTAGTGCTTTAAAAAAATATTATAGTATTTTTTTTACTGTAACCGTTATAACTGTAATAGTTAACATAATAAATAAAAAAAATTATGTAAAGCTTTTATTCTCCCACAAAAATCTAACATAGTTGGCTTATGTAATTAACTATTGACGTTTATTTTATACTATAATGTATCGCCTCTCCGATTTAGGCCTCCCCTAAATCTGTTCACTCTACTTCTCTTGCCTTCCTCGTCCAGTTGGGTCCGATTATCTTAGAAAATATGTCCCTCCGTCTTTTTCTCTGCCATCCTTTGTTTCTTTTTTCATCCAGAGTGGATATCTGTAACCTTTTTTGTTCATCTTTCGTTATTTAGTCTGCAGACATGGCCTGCCCATGTTCATTTCAATAGTCTTCTCCTTTGTGTTACATCTGGTGCTTTAGTTCTCTTTCTTATTGTTTTATTACTTACTTTGTCTGAAATTTTAATTCCTAAAATGCTTCTATCCATCTTTCGCTGGCAAATTGAAATTTTCTCTTCGTCTTTTCTCCTAAAGGACCATGCCTGGCAAGCATATGTTAAGCACGCTAAAAGTAGACACTGCAGGCTATTTTGTAGTTATTAAGAGGATTGCATAGCTAGTACTTTCCATGCTAAAAGATAAAACTCTTTTCTACCTCTTAACATTGTCCGATTTCAGTGTTTTTTTTTTTCATGGAATCATGACATTGTTTACTGTGCCCGTACGTTTTGATTTTTTCAGTTTTTTAAAGTAATAAAAAAGGAAACTTATAGTACTTTGAAATACTGAAAAAATCAAAACGTACGGGCATAGTAAACAATGTCATGACTCCATGAAAAAAAAACTGAAATCGGACTATGTTAAGAGGTAGAAAAGAGTTTTCTCTTTTAGCATGGAAAGTACTAGCTATGCAATCCTCTTAATGTCCTCTATATTACCTACATCACTTTGCTCTATTATCAATAATTTATACTAAGTATTTTTCGGCTATACAATTGCAAATGTAAACATGTAAAACCATTTTTTTACATAAATCTAAAATTCAGACATATGATATTGATGACATTTTTGTAGACATTGACGTCTTCTAAATAAAGGTACAACAACACTTTGCTCTTTGTCAACAGTTTTCGTAGCGTATGCGATATAAGGATTTTTCCACACCTTGGGTTACATTATCGATGTTTTCATACGTTTCCCTGAATTTGTGTAAATCTCCTTTGTCCATCAGGGATAACGTAGGATTCTAATAGGGAAAGAACCTTTCAAATCGGTTAAGTAGTTTCGGAGCCTATTCAATACGAACAAAAAAAAAGAAATTTTTCCTCTTTATAATATTAGTGTAGATAGTGTAGATAACTGCAATATTCTTGATACGTTTTAGTGTCAATGACATTAGGAAAAATTATTTCAGCAAACATGCTTTTTGTTCTTTATTTTGTTAAAGATTTCTTTCGCAAAGCAATATTTTTTAGAATATAACACATCACACACAGATTAACACATCACAAACATCCAAGACCTGCGTACAACCATTTCTGCACATCACACAAATATTAACCCGGCCAGAGATCGAACTACGGTTGCTTTTAAGCGATTCCTGCGCAGATACTCCGTGATCCTATTTTTATTTATCTAAATTTCTCCTTTATTTTGTCAAACGTCAACATGTTACCCATCTAGCTGAACCGCCCGTGGCTCTACGGAGTATACAATCACAGAAATAATTTGCATATGAATAATAATAAAAGTGACTTAAGTACCTCGTCATAAAATCAGCATCTACCAGTGAAAAAACCATCAAAATCAATCCCGCCGTTTTGAAGATTTGCCGGCACATAAAGACGACCAAAATAATTTTATTTTATTTTTACTGTTATTAGTGCCGCAAATACTTTCATATAGATAAATAAGTGATCGCCGTGATCTTGCAGCGTAAACTCTTTGAGGATAAAACATACTTGAAACCTAGGTAGATAACGTCGGCTAATTATGTAAGTAATAGTAGTTAGTTAGATTTTGATATTAAATGGATAAATAAAGTTTGTTATTTTTGTTATTTCATTATAATACAAACATACACTTCAATGGCATTTATATGTAGTAAGATATATAATTGTACATACAAGGTATGTACACAGTCTCAATGGTATAGCTTACCGCACTCTCAGAGCTTGTATAGCAGAGTTGAATTGATTGATAACTCTGTAACACATGATCTATTATCATAAGATCGGGTCCTATATCAGTGATATACGGCGTGGATAATCTCACCATTATTGCTGTCGCTAGTATGAAACTAATATGGGTTTCATATTAAAAGCATACGTAAATCTACTATGGCATAATAGTAATTATGCATTTAGTGAATAAAGGACGGATTTAAAGCGAGGGTCACAGATGAATCAGGAATAAGTAAAGGATTCTAACGACTGAATCACGACCTCAGGGAGTGATTCGTGATGATTGAATCACGAGCGGAGCGAGTTATTCCAGTGTAAGAATCCTGATTGATGACCTCGATATAAATCCATTTTATTCAAGAGTTGCATTCTATTTTTTCTACCATGACTAAGAGAAAAAGAAATAATTTAAGCGAAAATAGACATTTAATGAAGAGAAAGGAAGGTTAAATTAATTAAAATGCACATTAAAATTGGAACAATTTAAACATAAGAGTATAATTTCTTATAATATATTTTTTTCTGTAATGGCAGCAAAGAACGCAATACAGTTTTTATTCTATTGCTAAACTCCTTGTCTACGCCGTGGGGTACCGGCTTAGAATAGTACCCCCCCCCCCCCCACTCTACCCGTGGGTGCGTAAAAATCTGCTAAGGGATAACAATCGGAAGGTGTGCAGCAGCACCTTCCTAGTATTAAAACCCCAAAACTGCGCTCGCCAACCCGCCTGCCAAGCGTGGCGAGTATTGGCAAAATCCCCCCAATGACGGACACATTAGGAACCAGGCCCCCAGTCCCCGGCAGCCCCGCTATTCCTGGCTACGGTAGCGGCCACGGTAACCCCACCGTTACCAGGGGGTGCTAAGAATCCCCGGCAGACGCCCGGCTACCACTCCCAACGACGACGACTGGCCCTGGTGACACACAACATACGCACGATGAGGACAGACGAGAAGATATATGAGCTGGAAGAAGAAATGAGTAAGTTACACTGGGACATTGTGGGGTTATCTGAAGTCCGTAGAGCGGGTGAGGACACGATAACCCTAAAATCAGGTAACCTACTCTACTACCGGGAGGGCGACCAACAGTCCCAAGGTGGTGTCGGTTTTTTCGTCCACAAGTCCCTTACTAACAACATAGTTACGATCGATAGCGTTTCCAATAGGGTCGCATACCTAATACTCAGAGTATCCAAACGATATTCGCTGAAGGTCATTCAGGTATACGCACCGACGAAGTCGCACCCGGATGATGAGGTGGAGGATATGTATGAGGACATTAGTCGGGCCATACATACCTCTGAAACGCACTTTCTAGTTATTATGGGGGACTTCAACGCGAAGTTGGGTAAGAGAAGCGAGGATGAGTTGAAAGTGGGGCAATTTGGATATGGACAACGGAACCGTAGGGAACAGAGGTTGGCCGACTTCCTGGAGAAAGAGGGACTCTTTATGATGAACTCTTTCTTTTAGAAGCCACCTCACAGGAAATGAACCTGGCTGATTGACTTCATTATGACCACCAAAAGGCAAATATTCACTGATGTCTCCGTGATCAACAGGGTTGAAACCGGTAGTGATCACCGAATGGTAAGAGGCACGGTGAATATTAATATCAAACTGGAGAGGTCTCGTCTGATGAAGTCTACGCTCCGACCCACTCGTGCCCATATACAAGACCCCGAGAGCTTTCAACTTGAGCTATCCAATCGCTTCGATTGCCTTGAGAACATCGCTTCAGTGGACGAGATCAATAACAGGTTAGTAGAAACTGTCCATACAGTGGGTTCCAAATACTTTAAACCCCACCGTACAGATAGGCCACAGAAACTCTCCAACGATACCCTCAACCTCATGGCTGAACGACGCTCACTGAAAATGCAGTCTTCGGATGATGCTGAAGCATATAGGCTGCTCAATAGACGAATATGGAAGTCCTTGCGACACGACATCCGGATCTTTAATACAAACCGTATTAAAGAGACGATGAGACGATAGAGCGGAAAAAAGGCTCCAAAGTGTTTGCAAGAGACATGTCTATTGGGCAAAGCAAGTTGACGAAGCTGAAGAGAGAAGACGGCAGTGTAGCTTCGACCAAAGCAGAAGTATTAGGAGAGGTAGAGAGTTTCTACGGACAGCTATACACCTCGGTCGCTAAACCTGTTAGCAGCTCGGCCAAAGACCCAAGAGCCAAGCTGACCCGACATTATACCGAAGATATCCCGGACATCAGCCTGTACGAGATTAGAATGGCCTTGAAACAGCTTTTGAACAACAAAGCCGAAAAGGCTATAGTACCATAGACCACATCCACACGCTACGGCAAGTTATACAGAAGACCGAAGAGTACAACTTGCCTCTTTGTTTAGCGTTTGTGGACTATGAGAAAGCCTTTGATTCGATCGAGACGTGGGCAGTGCTTGAGTCTCTCCAGCGGTGCCGTATTGACTATCGGTATATTGAAGTGCTGAAGTGTTTGTACAAAAACGCCTACATGTCAGTCCGAGTACAGGAGCAGAGTTCGAAGGCAATTCCATTGCAAAGAGGCGTGAGGCAGGGAGACGTTATATCTCCGAAATTGTTCACCGCTACATTGGAAGACGCCTTCAAGCTTCTGGAATGGCAAGGACTTGGCATTAATATTAACGGCGAATACATCACTCCCCTTCGATTTGCCGACGATATTGTAGTCATGGCAGAATCCATGGAAGACCTCAGTACAATGCTCGAAGGCCTTCATCGAGTTTCCCAACGGATAGGTCTTAAGATGAACATGGATAAGACGAAAATTATGTCTAATGCCCATGTTGTACCTACCCCAATACCAGTTGGGAACTCAGTTCTCGAAGTTGTTGACGAGTACATCTACCTGGGACAGACAGTCAAACTAGGCAGGTCCAACTTCGAGAAAGAGGTCAATCGTCGAATCCAACTCGGCTGGGCAGCGTTCCGGAAACTTCGCGAAGTCTTCTCGTCAAAAATACCGCAGTGCCTCAAGACAAGAGTCTTCGACCAATGTGTGTTACCAGTAATGACTTATGGCACTGAAACGTGGTCTCTTACTATGGGCCTCATAGATAAGCTCAAAGTCGCACAACAAGCTATGGAGAGGGCTATGCTCGGGGTTTCTCTACGTGATCGAATCAGAAATGAGGAGATCCGTAGAAGAACGAAAGTCACCGACATAGCCCAGAAGATTAGCCAGTTGAAGTGGCAGTAGGCAGGGCACATAGCACGCAGAACAGATGGCCGATGGGGCCGAAAGGTTCTGGAGTGGAGACCACGGACCGGCAAGCGCAGCGTAGGTCGTCCACCGACACGGTGGACAGATAACCTGAGGAAGGTCGCAGGACGACGTTGAATGCAGGCCGCTTCCAACCGGTACTTTTGGAAAATCATGGGGGAGGGCTATGTTCAGCAGTGGACGTCCTACGGCTGAGATGATGATGATGATGAAACTCCTTGTCACAAATATCGACCAATCAAATCTCGAGGAGTTCGGTATTTGCACAAAGAGTTTGTATGTCAAATATTCTTTGCGCAAGGAGTTTGTATCGAGTATTTTTTGCGCAAGGAAGTTGTATAAGCATTGAGATGGAGATCGAATATGTTGATGTGTTCTGAATTCAAACACCAAAATAGTGATTAAAAGGCCTTTTTATTAACTGTTTTCAGTCAATAAAATAAGCTTTTTAGAGGGGGAATGGTATAAAGATATATAAGCAATAGCTTAATAAATGAAGGATAATTCAAAATTGTAGCTTGTTCAAATTCAAACACATTTAAGTATTCAATTTTAAGCACCAAGAACGCTCTTAGTAATACAATTGTTAGAAGTTTGGTGGAAAGGCTGCTGCTAACTGCAACTGTACCGTCGCTGGCTGGCTATTGCCACTTTAATTATTGTTATTTAAGTTTTATATTTGTATTTACCTATTTGACTTTTTGTGTTCTTGATATATTTTTGTGTATTTTTATAAAATAAATATTAACAATATTATTAACCTGCTCTCGGAGGCTATCAAATTGGAAGCAACACTCAATATGCAACATTATACATGGTTTTTATTTTGAGTGGTTGATATATTGGCAAAATTACATGCGCCCTGTTTACGAGTACACTGATAATGTAAGTTATTTTTTTTTATTTTTTTTTTATTTTATTTATTAACAAAATCCACAGATCTTAATCTTAAGTATACTTTAAAAGCTAAGTCTTACATCTAATGACGGATTTAAGTTTTATTATTATTTTATATATTTTATATTTATTATTATTTTATATATATATTTATTTTTAGTTAATATCGATAACTAAAAATGAATAAAATACATTGTAAATATCTCGTTACTTAGCAGTTATTCCCGTAAAAATCATTATGTTGGTATCGTTCAGTTACACGTAATACTAAATACAGAATATCAAATATTACTTTAGTCAAAGTGGTAGGAAATTTGTGTTAAAATCCAACATGTTGTTTAAGACTAATTTTGGCTGGCTATAATTTATTTACAAATCCAAAATTTTTCTTCAAATTAGACCTAATCTTTCATATAAACTTTTTTAATACAGTGATCAAGAAGAGTAGGTTCTGGTCTTGATGCCCCATCATTTTGTCACACTCTTTATTTATCTATCCTTATCTTATTATCATCATCATCATCTCAGTCGTAGAACGTCCACTGCTGAACATATGTCTCCCTCACAAATTTCCAAAAGGACCGATTGGAAGCGGCCTGCATCCAACGTCGTCCTGCTACCTTTATCAGGTCATCAGTCCACCTTCTCGGTGGACGACCTACGCTGCGCTTGCCGGTCCGTGGTCTTCACTCTAGAACCTTTCGGCCCCATCGGGCATCTGTTCTGCGTGCTATGTGGCTTGCCCACTGTCACTTCAACTGGCTTATTTTCTGGGATATGTCGGCGAATTTAGTTCGTCTACGGATCTCCTCATTTCTGATTCGATCACGTATAGAGAAACCCCGAGCAGAGACCTATAGCTCGTTGTGCGACTTTAAGCCTGCTTATGAGGCCCATAGTAAGAGACCACGTTTCAGTGCCATATGTCATCACTGGTAACACACATTGGTCAAAGACTCTTGTCTTGTCTATCTTATTATACTTACCAAATGAATAAATTTAATACAGTATTATGTTTGTTTTATTTAGCTAGTACACCTGCTCAGTATTAGTACTTCCCGTACTAAACAACGAGCAATTTAGTGTTGTTCAGAAAACAAAACTCAAACAAAGCAAATAAATTAAGCTTTGAAGTTTGTTAGTCGACTCAGAAGGGAAACACCTACTTATAAAGTGCAAGCTCGCGTTCTGTGGGCTTAAGCTCGTCGCAATCGGGATGCACTCACTTTGTTTGCTGTAACTTGTGTTAACTTCCATTGAATACTTAGTGAACTTTGTAACGTTATGGTTGGTATACGGAGGGACCCACTTCTCGAGAGGTCTCTATGGATACATAGATGCTCGAGTTTTTGTATGACACAAAAATCCCTTACAATATAACATCAACAAGCATACATAACTGAATGATGATCAATAGTAGCATATGCCCTTCTCCGGGATATAATCTATCCCTTTGCCAAATTTCATCGAGATCTGTTCAGCCGTTTAAGCGTGAAAGCGTAACAAACAAACTCACTTTCACATTTATAATATTAGTCTAGTTTGGATTGCGGGTGATATGAAATCTATTCCATTGCTATTACATTCACATTAAAACCTGCTTATTATATGCAGAATGTGGCTCTTAAGAAACAAGTATACGTAAAAGTGTTATATCTTTTGATGGAAGAGTTTTTCCAAATTCCATCCGGTGGGGATCCGGTGCAATCTCAGGTAATAAGACAAAAGCGACATCGATGGTTAGAAACAAAACAGTTCGTTTAACCTAGGGTAATACTTTTACTCGAGGTTACGTAAGTTTAAGGTAAAAACTGGAATGCGTATTTGTAATTGGGTCGTACCTACTGAGGCTGAGCGTTATCCCCTAGGACTTTGCATCTAATATAAGCCCCAATCAATCGTCTCAATGAACAGTATACAGTGTGCTCTAAATTCAGAGTATGGGCGCATGATGTCGGGCAAGGCTCGAGATAGTAGGGCTACCATCCGATTTTCATGGATTAGTCTTAGTTGGTCTTATCTTGCGCTATATGCAATTTCCAAAATAACTCATAAAGATATTAACAAGGCAGCTTTTCTTATAATTTTACACTACTAGGTTATATTAATTTAATATTATAATATTCGTTTTGGATTTTTTTTATCAGGGGTGGCGTTTTAGATGATAGCCTGTCAGCCATACTTTATCGGTACTGGCTGGAGAACTTGACAGCCTGGTTCACAACTACTATAGTACCTTTACCTAAATTATCTCCGTACCTACATTGGGGCCTAATAATGTACAATACATTAGTAAGCTCCAATGTAAGATGAATACTGTCTTCATCATTCTCTTGCTCTCATCTCACTTATGAGGAAAGAAAAAAATTAAAATGAAATGAAAATGAATATCCAGTAATACAGTACAGGCTATTTCTATAAAAACATTAATATATATGGGTCTAAATAAGTTATGATGACTTATTTAGAAAACAAAAACAAACGAAAAGTTTATAGACCCAAAATGACTATGAACTCACTGAGACTCGAACCATGTTCCGCTAGATTCTGAAGCGCACAGCCTGAGGAACCGGAATTAACCATTAGAGTGTTCGACGTTTTTATTCTAATCATAAAACCGTTTTCAACTCGGTCTTTTCTAGCACTCTGATATCATAGAGAGATGAAACATGGTTTAGAATTTAATATAACCTTTCAGCTACTGAACACAGAAATTTGCATAAAAATCCGTCAAGTAAGTTAGTTTACTTAACATTTTTAACGCACCCTTTCGTTTTATGGGATAAAAAAATATCCTTTAATGTTACAAAATATTAGACATTCTAACTCATCTTAAAAAATGTACACAAAGCTGTAGTCCGTACTGCAGTTTCTTTTCAAAATAATAAACACATTATTTTAAAACAATGGGTAGACCCCCCCAATCTTGTTCTATATACAGAATTTCGCAAATCATTGCTGATACACTAGATGCAATGCCTGCGAGCAAATGATCGTAAACAGTAAGCTGTGTTACAGGTAGCTATTCGATTCTCGATCACGTTTACGTAATTCGAATCGATGATCGGTGAATGTCAATACGTGGAGATTCGCAGAAAACAATAGAAACGCAACTCAAATCTGTACCTAACAATTCAATAAATTTTTATCAACTTTGAAAGTCTCGAAAATCAGGACGACACTTTCAATGATGCTTCCGTGAAAACAAGGCGCGGTTCCTTACATAGCCCGATTCACAAAGTGATTCTAGGGAATTATGCCATTATGCCAATAAACAAAAATGCATCTTCGTTTGACACTAAGCGGGTCGCCATTTTGCACTCATGTTTTTAAATCTTTTTGTTCGCTTGCAAAGAAATATGTTATACTAGCTGCGCCCCGCGGTTTCACCCGCGTGGTGATGGATGATGATGATGATGATGATGAAAAGTATCCTATGTGTTAATCCAGCGCCTCATCTACCCCCATACCAAATTTCATCAACATTAGCCCCCCCGTTTGTGCGTGAAAGAGTAACAAACATCCATACATCCATACATACAAACTTTCACGTTTATAATATTAATAGGATATAGTTTTTTTTTTTTTAATAAAACATATTTACCATAAAGAAAAAGCTTTTTATTTATTACCGTAACGGATTTAACCTCAGAGATAAATGTTAGTAAAAATATTGATATGTGCAAAAAACAGTGTCGATATCAAGATAAAGTAGTTTCCACGTTAAGACGTCCCAGTTGTTATTAGGGCAACAGTCGTTATGTTGAAATCTCTTGGGTGGTCTGGAAATACCTATCGGGCCGGGCTGTCTGATATCATAGGCTGAAATAGCTCTGGGGCTACTAGCCTATTAAAACCTGGATCGGCAGGTTTCAATTAAACTAAAGATACGATATAACGCGATACGACAAACGAACGTCTTTAGAATGAAGAAAATTATCTTAACTATTTATGATTGCAAAATTTACTTACAGGAAAAGAATAAAAATATTGACGTTTGAATTGAATGTAGTGGATTATAGCAGAAACTCATCTCCCTGTGCGTGGCCTGCTGGAAAAGTTAAGGACTGATTATGTACATGCCATTGCGGGCGCTAGCGTTTCGATTCTTTACTCTGGTTTGAGATGCTTTGTAGCGATGATAGCCATTAGCCAATAGGTACGGAGGGTTAGCCATCAACCATATGGCTGCTAGATTAATACCTACTCGAAGCTTTCAGGCTTGAGTTTTGGGTGTTACCTACCACAGATCACAGAAACAAAGGATGTATAAAAAGGGGGCGGGGCCGGTGTCGCAGCAATATACCAAAAAAATCAGAACACATTGCTCGCGGCTGGTCACAATTTTTGTGTTATGTGACTGAAAGCCGGTCGCGATATTGCATGTAAACAGTTTACAATGCTTGCTCTGTACTTACGATTAGTCAAACGTTAAGTTTTAATACCGCAGTAGATAATGAACTTATTGAAGCTAACAGAATACATTGAATCGCGGAATACGGCCGCTGCTTGCGACACCAGGTTTTGTACTCAGCGCTTGGATTGGCATCTCTCTAGAATCTATATTTCTATGGGTACCTTCACCCGAAATTTTTTGATAAAATCCACAGCATCGTGGTGGGGCAGTTTATTTGCCTCAAAATTGAAAAACTATCGCTAAGCAGATAATAGTAGGAGTATGTTCCGGCAGCTGTCCTTGAGCGACAGTCCCTATTCTAGGTCTAATTTGATACCACCTTCGTACACATCATCACAAATCATCAAATGAGACAGTAGGCAAATGCAAGTCAATCCTGTATACAAATAAGATAGTGTGAGAGGTGTCAAAGCAAGCCCTAAATATAAATATTTAATATCTGTAGCAACATGTAAATGTATCATGCAGTAAATATAGGTACAATGTTGTGTAGTATTTACATAGTCAAGTCGAAATACATGCGAATCAGGTATTCTATGCTACAACACTATTCACCGATTTGGTTCTCTGCAGCGCAAGGTTGCTTTCAATAATATATTTCGCAAAACACTAAAAATGTAATCTTGGCCAGCTA
Organism: Selenia dentaria; assembly: GCA_917880725.1. Classification (NCBI taxonomy): domain Eukaryota; kingdom Metazoa; phylum Arthropoda; class Insecta; order Lepidoptera; family Geometridae; genus Selenia; species Selenia dentaria. The sequence continues at coordinate 22,311,072 of OU862890.1, forward strand.
TCTGAAATTCAGGTGAAAAACTAAACCCAACCTCTACCTTGGGTGGGTAATATAAAATAATTTATGTAAGCTCAACACATTTGGAGATTTGGTATCTCAGCCCGTAAAATAGAGTATCGATCTGTATATGGCGTAATCAGTATTCTGGGGGAGGGCATCAGATGAAATCTGAAGATGCAGAGTATTTAGTAATATGAACAATTGAGCAATTGAATAGTGTAGTATTAGTAGTTGACGGTCCCGTTTGCCTAGTTTGTAATGAGTTTATGTGAGCAGAAATTGTGTTTTCGATGTTTGTAATGTATACATGTGCGTATCCATGACTCTGCTTCACAGGGAATCCTAGCACGGGGGTAAGAGTTCAAAAAGTTTAAAAAAACGAGTAAGTAAGATATGGAATTATACTTTTGCAAAATTTTATGTAGACTAGGGGGGAATAGATTTTTGTTATTGTGATATGAAGATCTTTGTTTTATATACACTAATATAGTATTTAGTAGATACACAAAAGCGACAACCAGTTTATACTAATATCATATTCTGATCAAAATTGGACAAAGTAGGCATTCAATGTATGCATTGGTTTAAATTTTATTCAAAATATTGTTATTCCAAATTTCAGCACAGAAAGATTCTAGCAATTACTTACTAGAAAATGGATTACGATGAACCGGATAGGTAGAAAAACGAAGAAAACAATTAAAACAATACATTTTGTTATAAATTTAGTGGTGGCATCTAAATTTATAACAAAATGTATTGTTTTAATTGTTTCAGGTAATAACCAAATTATATGATCTTCCCACCTAGAGTAACCAAAGGGTCAACCTTTATACTGTGTTACCCTATACACGATAATGAAAGTATGTCTTCCCTACATCATACACACTAGAGTGTGATTCATATAATATGACTGAGCATAAAGACAGACTGTGAAGGCACAAGCAAATTAGTCTCTTTTTGAGAAATATAAAGATTGCGAAGTAGTCACTTTGAACACAAGGAAGTTATAACGTTAACTTCATAGTCAAGCCATTCATACCACTTTGCTAGATTCACAGTTCTTGATCAAATGTATGATACCTTTAATTCATCTTAGAAATTGCGTCAGGACGCACTCCCAAGCTCGCGTCTTGGGTGGGCTTTGCTGAGCAAGGTCACCTCCGGGCCTAACGCTGGGGCGAGATGGTGAATGCTAGCGCGATCCCATCTCGTCCTACCTTGGTGGAGAATTGCTCACGGGGGGGAGGCAGTTATTGTCTGAATCTCCTTTACGAACGTACGCAGACCTAGCGCATCTGTGGTTGAAGCAGTAACATAATGCGCACAATGGGGCAAAGAAAAGTTAAGACTGCATATGCATGGCACTAGTCTTGGTTCAACAAACCGCGCGTACAAGCCGCGGCTCCAATAGATTATATATGAATCAATGGCTAATTAAGTGGTCAATAAAAACGAGGTCTCGATGGAGGAGATCGGAGCGTACATATTTTCGAGAATACACCGCGGCTTCTCATCCTACTTGGCCCGGAACGTGTCTTACTTGGCAAGTCATGAGTCTGACATGACTACAATATTGCTTATTCAAGGATTAGGCACGCACGCTTATAGTGTGATACGGATCATGCCATATGCACTATTACGAAATCGCGCTTTTTAATATTAGACCAGAGGAGATAGACATCCTACACACAACTGACAAAGGCATGAGCCTTTCAGCCAGGTGATTCTCTAAGAGCAAACATCGTTGCATCTTTGACAACATTCGTGAAACAAATGAAGAGATGACAACAAACGGTAGAAAAGCAACCGTATGTACAAGGGCGATATCTCACAAAGAATTTGACATCGGTGATCAATCATTACAGAATCGCACGGCTGGTTGCTCCAGATTGGACAGAGATCTTTGGGGATTTAGACAATATGATTATTGGACTCGAAGGGGTTAATGGGATTAATGGGAAGCCATTTATACAGTTTTAGAGAAGTGGATAGTGTGTATGACGATAATAAAAAATAAGTTCTTGTCACTTTGCTATCCTTAACAGAGGTAATTTTGCCCCCACTTGCTCTGCTCTTGATACGTCCATAAAGACCAGGGTTCCTTGGGGATTGCAAGTAAGTTTTAAGGTCGCCAGAACGGAGGTCCGTTCTTCGGAGCCGATAGTTTGCGCTCGATCTAATCAAACATTGCCAGAACTTTCATACGGTTGGATGGCAGTTTAATTATATTTTGAAAAGTAATTTAGAGACGAATTTAATTAAATTAATTATTACTTGCTTTTCGTAAAATGTATAAGCGACTTGTAGGAATGAAAGTTAATAATTAAATTAAATTAAAAAACGATAACATGTATAATAAAGAGTTTTAGTATTTTATTTTTTTTAAATACGGAAAAATCTTAAAGTGTAAAAGTAGTAAAAGTGCTGTAGATGCGGCTAACCAAGCAAGTTTAAAATAAGAACCTTGCTATTCCAGTTTAGATTTTTTTTATTTTCCTAGGATCTTCCTATAAGTGAATATGAAGATAAGGATGAGATGACTATGGACTATAGACTAAATTTAATATATTGGGGACCGATTCGAATCACCCACTGCCTTACGAGTAGTAAGGACATCCACCCTTATGGGAATCCCTATGTGAACACTATGCGGACAGAATTATATGACATATTAAGTGGTTCTACTCATTGAACCACTCTTTTGTAATTTTTACACCACCGCAGTGCCAAGTATTCTACATCAACTCAAAACTGTAGTTGTGTGTGGCGATTAATGTAGAGTCTAAAAATATAGAGATCTAAACTTTAAAGCTACTGCAAGGCAAGTTACTGCGTGACAACTATAAACGACTTGGTCTCAGGTTGAGGCGCAATGCAGTGCTGCGCAGAAAAACACCATTCGTGCGTCTTGGTTAATTGGCTTTTTTCACTTCACCCGTTAACCCAATGACGCTTGTGTTCGACAACACGAAAGCATCCTGTAGGAAACGCCACTATAGCGGTCACCCATGAAGTCATTAAGAACCCCAGCAGGATTTTTGATAGTTGTCTAGTTTAACAAATCTAGGTTAAAAAAAACGACTAGGAGAGTTCCTCAGAGCGCTTCAAGTTCTAGTTTGTACTCAAATCATTCGAATAGATATTAGAAGATTAAACGATAAAGTCAAAGTCAAAGTCAAAATCATTTATTCAATTTAGGCATCAAAGACGCACTTATAAACGGCAATTTTTCATTATAATGTACTTTAAAGACTACCGCCGCGTTCCAAAATATATAGAGCCTACCTTGAAGAAGCGGCTAGAAACTCGGGGCCATTCTTTTTATATAGATGTTCACAATGTTTCTACTTAGGTACTACAAAAATTACATTTTATGGGTAACAGAACAGCTTGCTAGAAGTGGAGTATTCCAAGCATCTTTATCTTCTATATAATGTCGGACTTTATATTAAGCTTTTTTTTATTAAAACGTTTTTATAGTCAACTTGAATTTGCCCTCTGTGAGCTCAGTTATGTGTTATGGGATTTTATCTACGAAGAAATGACTATTATTTCTTCGTAGCTTATTAGTCTTCGCAAGTCAATAACTAGGTACAGCTATCCTATTTGTATTTCTAGTATTAAAAGTGTGGTGATCACTATTTAACTTATATTTATGTATTTTTACGAACATACAGTATATTTCCAAATATGTAGATATAAAGAAGGCAAAGTTAATATATTGATTTCTTTAAATAAATCTCTCAAAGATTCACGGGGACCCATTTCGTATATAGCTCGAATAGCACGTTTCTGTACGATAAAGATGGTCTCTATAGCAGCCGCTGAAGCCCACCCACGCATATACGCGCACTTGATGCTAGGTACACGCATAAACTGCTTGACATTCTAATATGTTACCTATCATATTACTGTTTACCCTGAAGCAATTAACTCTCAATACAGTTAAATTATGAATAGGTGATATTCAAAATTAGATTACATAACCTAGATACGAGTAATATATGCAAACCTCACCAATATCACTCATTAATTAGAAAACACATGTTTATCGTAACGGTATGATACGGTCAGGGAGTTATCACGTTTACTGAAACACAAATACTTGTACAAACACTGTGAGCTGCGGACAGTAAATATTTGGTTAGCGTAATTGCGCTTTAAACTTATTTGTCGTGTTTCCGGAACTTAATCATTCCATTCATTTATTTGATTGACGTTAATTTCGAATCAAAATCTCGCCGGCACTGAATGGGAGCGACGAATTTCTCTTTACGATTTCTGTTTCATTAATTCTCATAAAATTAATAGTCGTTGACGTGAATTTCAGGTTGTTTCGTAATGAATTGCCGTGAACGCGAACCTAATGCCTTTTACCTGAAAAGTATATTATTTCAACTCGATTTTGTTGTGAGCTAATGATTTTCACTGGATTCTCCTAGTCTCCGATAAATAGAACAGTTTTATAAAAAACAAGTCACTTTATAGTAGACATTGCAGGATTGGCGTAAGCTTATGAAAATGGTTTTGCTTTTTGTATATTTTATAGACTATGATATTATTATAGAGTATTTTAATTTAATTCACACAAAATGACGAAAAGATGAGCACAGAAACCCATCACAAAACACCAGAAAATTAAACGGTTAAATAAGTTAATATTATTTTAAATTTGTAATTTGTTTATGAAAATATAAATATTCGTCACTAGGTACCAAAATCATTAATTATTATTGTTAGATTAAATTAATCATTTTTCTCATAGAGAGGAATAAAAAGCAGAGTGTACCACACAGTACCAAATTTTTTTAACTTTGACGTACTTTCTCTCGCTAAGTTCAGGATTCTACTCTACCTAGGTACCTTTTAATGTTATTTTGATGGTTTAACTTACGCCAGCGTTTTGCCCACTTTTCCCCCCACCATGGGGCTTATAGATTAGATAGTTATTATTATTATTATTTTTTTATTTAATTTTTAATTACTTACAATGTAATGTTTAAATAGTTTGTAAAATTTAATATAAATCTTTGAATCGTAAAAGATATACAGTTGCAATGTTTTATGGTTTATCGAAGAACATAAGTAATAAAATGCAATAATATGAATTATTTCAAAAACTTTGACTTTACCGCTGTAGTGAAATTATTTTCACCCTACGTTAAATATGTTCACCATCAAAATGTGTACTGTAATGTAACCTACAAACAGCATCAATATTCTTGCAGCAGGAGCTATTAGCTTTGGATTATTTTACAGCTGAGCAGTTCCTACGTTAGCAGAGAACAAATAGCTATAATTCGATCCGGCACTGCCCCGTTGAGAGTCGTATGTTTCCGCTCTTCTCCAGTACAAATAGCCTGTCTAGTGAACGCAGCTTCTGGTTAGTTTGGATAAGGTCTTTAGTCATTTATGCCTTGCTTAAATTCTGTTTACAATACGGTGCATTTCACATTAATAAAACTAATGCGACTTAAAATTCGCATAAGTTCGGTGAACCGCAGGGCTATTATGTATCTTAGTTGCTAACAAATGTTGATTGAAATCGTAAAAAATGGTGGCTCTATGTCAGTTTTGACATCTCCAGTAAGCAAAAATGTTAGTAAGTTGATGACTGGAGCTGACAAAACCGACAAAGAGCGGCCATTTTTTTCGATATCAATCAACATTTGTTAGCAACTGAGATACATAATAGCCCTGCCGGACATTCAAACTACTACCACAGACCGTTCTGTGGTAGTAGTTTGAAAAAGTTAGGTACATAAGTTATTTCAGTAAAATCACTGAAAATTAGTTATTTGCATAGACATTCCAAATAAATAGATATAATAATATTTATTTTCACAAATGTTTCTTCCTTGAATGCAAAAATGTCACAAATGTTTCAAAACTCAATATAATATTATGCCAATTGGTTAATATGTGACAGGCCCTTAAAATAGACCCTTGTGGAACACCCATTATAATTAAAGACCCGAAAAATGAGACCTAAATCTGTGTTTCCCCACGGATATTACCTAAATATCTTCACAGCACAGGTATTTTCTCAGCAGGTGTGATCCATAGTAGACTGCATGTCAAGTGAGAGAGTGGTAAATACTAACCTACTATATTACAAAAATAACCCTACTTTTTGCACATTTACCTCCTACATTTACCGCGTTATAACATACGGACAAATAAGCATTGAACATACACTTTGGAGTAAGTGACTGACAGCAGACTTAGCTTCTTGGTATCTCACTAGCTTACACTAGCAACTTTGGATCTTTTATCGAGGCCAAAAGAATAATTGAATGCAAAATACCTTAATGTTCTCGCGAAGAAAAGCAATACTTTACACCTGAACAGATGCTCCATCCGTACCAAGCACAAGTCAGGTCTTATATGGATGGCCTTGGCTGATTGGCCCTTGGGCCAACGATCCTTGAATCTATTAAGAAAAGAGTCAAGAAAATCGTTGCAGACGAGCTATTCGGCAAAAGACATCAGAGCCTAGGCCTAGACCATCGTCGTAAGGTCTGTGTTTTTTTTAGTATTTGATTGCACCATCTCCATTTTTTCAATGGAACAACCAGATTTATTACGTCATCATCGAAATTCAGAATATACAGCCGAAACGATTTACTTTTACTTATATCATGCGAACCGCTATAAAATAGAACGCTTTGTCAGAGTCTCTGTTTTGTCTATGAGGTAGATTGAGAGTCATCAAATCAAGAGAGAATAGGTATCTTTTATGCACGCTTATTACATCTTCCCCGCTTCGTCAGTTAATATCGTTATATACAGAGAGTTGTTAGGTGCACTGTTTCTCGAGAATACGTTCATTCGTACACGAACGTGTTTTGATAAATCACAAACATGCCCGAGAACCAACACTCTGCTCATCACACAAATATTTGCTCCGACCAGAGAATTAATTGTTTCTCCAAATTAAGCAAGACTGACATTAGCATAACTTTCAATTAGTACACGAAAGTAAGATCTAAAAGGAGTCTAACAAAATTCTTACCTCTGTTATTTGTCAGCTCTTTTCCTAGCACATTCAGAAGGGAAATTGTCTACTCGGTGAATAATAAAGAGTGTCTGCAATTAATGTCAAGGCGAAGAGCTCAAAGTGTCACTATTTTTTGCATTTTAAGTCTAGCATTGAAAACATCTTTGGAATGACTTTATGACATTAGTAAATAATCTGAGGTTGTGACGTAGACCGAGTGCCTATAAATCAAATGCCTCAGAATTCGCCCTATTTACATAGGTCACATGCATACAATAAAAATTACAACCAACTTAGACATAAAAGTTACAACCGCATATTTATATGTATCAACATAATTATCAACCTAAAACTTATGACAATGGTGCTACAGAGTAGGTGTCATTTGCATAAAAACCGGTTTCTCTGCTTAGGTTATAATTATATAAAATTTATTCATATTCAATACGCAATAGTCAATCATTTATTGCAAACATTATGAGTTGTACATGCAGATCTTAGTAAACATATTTTAGGTAGGCATTACATAATGACCCTGATTGGGTAAAGCAATATTATATTGTATTCTAAGAAGACATTTGCCAAAATCTTTTGAAAATCGAAGTCTTATAGGAAAGTTGGCCGAATCTCCGAAGACCCGGAAATTCCAGAACAATAAGTACCACCATAATGACCGATAAAATTATAAATCCGCACATGTGGTCCCTCTTATCATCGATCAAGTGACGAGACGGACAAGTCGTGAGCGTGATGGTAAGCATTAAACTTGCCCATGACAATTGCAGTGCCACCCAGAGCTTACAACTGCAGTTTGGCGTAGCACTTTACCGTCCTCGTCACCCCGAGACATTGGTTTTTGAGTCTCTTTCGTCCAGTAATTTCACTTGATACAATGAAGGGTCAAATCCTGCCATAATAATGTTTGCGTGGTTTTTGCTAAGCAGCAGGCACTGGTACCGACCAAGATGGCTTCTATAAGAGTGAGGTGGTACAATCTGAAAAAATGTCCGAAAAGAGACTTTTTACAACTTGATGGTACTGTGTGGTGGTTATATATGTGTTTAAACCGGATAAGTTGGCAAATCCAGGTAGATAAATGAGTAGTTGAATGGAACCAAACCACTATGTCTCATAATATGTAGGACGCACGCAGAGCAGCGAAGTGCAAAACTTAACGCTTAAAGTAACATTGCAAATGTTATGGGGTAGCATGGCACCGTGTTTCTATGATCTGTAGCTGTACAAAAATGTGACTGAATAACATAAATAACATTAAAAAATTGCATTTTCCGCGGATAAAATATACTCAATGTGTTAATGAGTATTTATACCTATATTCATACAAACCTATGCAGACGCACACACCTCACACATTCACACACCCTCGCACATACACATTCACACACACCCACGCATAAACACATGCTCTCGCATCTATAATATTAAATGTATATGAGTATTAGGACAGCAATTATAGACAATGTGTGTTTAATTACAAAGCCCACATTCAATCTTGACTAAATCCAATCAACACAACGAAAAGGCGACTGCAGTCCATTTCTTTCGTAAATGAGAAAACCGATTCCTGAGAAATCTCGTTAAGGATTAAAAAGAAACCCCAGTAAAGCTTGTTTATTACCTGCTTTAAGATGTTTTATAACACGGTGGCTTTGCATTAGTACTTAATGCTGAGAGCACATAAAGATTCAGTGCTTAGCTAACATTAATCAGACTTGTTTTACACGCGTTTATTTCAGTCGTCGAATTAAGTTTCTCTGTTACTGATTTTGCTTCTGATTAAGAGCTTTACTTATGATTACTTATATTAAATTAAAATAACATGCATTTTTTTTTTTTATTACTTAGATATTTTAATTTTATTTGTCATTCATCATTCGTTCATTTGCTTTTATAAAGGAAAATATGTAGTATACATTTATATCTTACTAACAAAATTTATAAGAACTCAAGAATAATCAATAACTCAAGAACGGCTTAACCTATTTTTATGATTTTTGTGTTTTTAGATATGTCATATCTAGAGAAAGGAAATAGGGTAAGACATATTTTTATTATCATTATCATCCATCACCACGCGGGGTAAACCGCGATCGCAGAAAAAAAGAAAAAAAACTGCCACTAGAGGGTATTAATACTCGTAGTAGATTATGCACTGAGAGAGTAAAGCAGTGCTTTACGTCACGGGTGGCATATTGTATCCTGAGCGTAACTAGGACTCTAGAGTTATTATACATCAATTTAACACCACATTCGGTGGTCATTTTCAAGGAGTATTCAGGACGCCCACGTCGATGACGTCTCGCTTAGCAGTGAAAACTAGCGAAACTATAGTCGGACTTATCCGATAAATATTTCGTGAGAAATCCCGTATTTCTAATTAAAAAAACATTTTATTATTATTAAATTATTGGTATTTCACAATAATTAGTTAAAAATATTAAAATGTTTGATTTTATCACTCAAAATTATAGGTTGTAAGCTCAATGATCTTGCATTTGGCGCGTGAAAAAAAATAACTGACGCGCTATTTCCCATACTTTTCATATTTTGCTTTTATCGTGCGGTAAAAGCAAGATAAGTTTGCTTTTTCCTCACAAAAATATGTTCTAAAACGGCGTATGAAACTCGTGAGCTATGCTCATTAAACACACGGCGTAATAACGCTCATTTCTATCATAATAATTATACTATTATTAGATATATGCCTTAACTCAATTGATCGAGTTCTATAATGTTGGTACCTATTTGCAGCTGCAACATTTCCACCAACTTCTCGAGATAGTAACTACTGACCACTGATTATGAATTTCAATTTAAAACTTGGCCGCCAATTGAATGTTGAATTCATTCGCTTCGCCGCGGAAGTTTTTGCAAACGTGACCTCGCAGACATGAGCAGTGCTCCCAGATTTAGCTCCGGGCTGAATTATAATTAGTAAAGTCATGTAAGAGCTTTACACGCCAATGTTTAGGACATTAAGTACTCTAGTTTTGTAAATATATCAAGCTGTCTTCGGTTTTATGGCAAGTATTTATCACTTCTTGCGATTGCCATATGAACACTTTCCGATTCATAACAACTGCGCGTAACAGATTCTAGAATAAATCTAAAATATTAATTTCGTTGCACTTTTTCCAAAAATACTTTATCACTTCCGGCTTCGCACGGGTTTAGTTTATAAAAAATAGATGTGATAATGTGAAGTTGTTTTTTTTTTCTACTTACATAAAAACTTAATAGATTTTATTATTGACATACATACAAGTGAAAAATATAAACTTGATGGTGAAGACCGCATCAAAATATTTTGTGTGGTGTTAGGTTACGAGTTGATAAAAATACAGACGCGGGATACAACTTTATTTTATACTAGGCATGTATTTTAGGAGTTTATTTAGGAGTCATCAAGGATAAGGAAGCTGCATCTATTTTATAAGTGTTCTTCTAAAATATTGATAATTGACACCTCCTCCAAAACCGAAAAAAAATCTAGTGGCAGTTAATTTGTTCCGTTATCCATCAATACAAACAAATGTACTATACATTTATAAACCAATTTGGAAATAAATAATGTTTAACTGCATTAGCACCTACTCTCGTAATACCAGTGCAGTAGTGAGCTAATGAGTAATATGCCAATTTTGCCTTTTACGTCGAGGTATTACATCATCATTCAACTATGTGTAATGGCGAAATGGAGAGGAATAAAATATCCATACAGAATATCTTAAAACACAGACCGTCTCTGTTCATTCAAAACAGAAGGCCGAACTCAAAAGAAACCATTTTGTCCCGAAGCTAAAGTAAGTAATAGAGCGGAGTTTCGCATCTGAATTGCAAATAACTCCAATTTTATGTAGAAAATGCAACCGACGACGGAATTTAATTCGCTATAACGCATTCATAAATTATGCGCAATGTTATCTTTACTGTCTTTGTACGCTAAAAACAATGTGTTATTTCACTATCTACCCTTTGCTCACTGATATTGGTTTTGCAAACATGTATACACACCCATGCCCTTTGATTTCCAGGATGTTTTAGAAACTGTCATGGCTGAGCCGTCTTAAACTTTAGTCTGCTTTTACATCCAAGTGGAAAGATGTGACTAATTCTTAAGAAAGAACATCTGAGATGTGAAGCATCGGCAAGGCTAGCAGACAGAAAAAAAATACTGTAACTCTTGGATATATGATGGGCTAATAATAATTGTAAGATCTCAAAGTATTACATTTTTTTTTGTCCCGGGGAAATCCTTTATGGATACCACCTACCACGGGGAGGCAGGTGGTTATGTGGGAATCCGTATACCCACCAAAACCCCGGGGTGTTCCGTCACTGCCGCTTTTGGCGGGAACGCGGGACAGATTTTACACACGATCGCGAACCCGCCGCGGCTGTCCGTTGCCTGACCTTTCTCTTCGCGGCACGCCAGAACACATGGCGCGCCGCAACTGCCTCAGAGACCAAACCCGCCAACAATAGGCGCACGACTTCCCCGTGTCTGGACGCCCGAGGTCTCCCTGGGGTGGGTCGGATACGTAGCCCCACCGCCTGCTACGTCAGCCACGGGGGATTACCCTCCCGCGACCCCACCTCCTCGAGTCTGTGCCGAGCGCCCGGACCCCACCTCCTCGAGCCTGCACCAAAGTGCCCGGGCCCCCCTCCTCGAGCCTGCGCCAAAGCGCCCGGGCCCCACCTCCTCGAGTCTGCGCCAAAGCGCCCGGACCCCGCCACTCCTATGTGGACTTGGCGGCCAAAGCTCATAGGAGCGGCCCTGCCTGAGCCGGCCAGCGCACCCCAACGCCGGCGCGGCCCCTGGGTTCCTCTTGGCTTCACCGTGGTGATCCAAGTCAAGGCTACTGAGCCCCCCCCCCCCCGCCACGTCAATGCGGGAACCCTCCGGGGGGGAAAGTAAGTATTACATGGCTTAATGTAATCTACTCTATAGGTATATAGCGATATATAGAGCGATAGTGAAACATCGTATTTGCTCTCTATCTTTTAATCTTATAAAAGTGATGTGTTTTGAACTCTGGTTCCAATATATGTTTTGTGACTTACGTCTAACGCTGGTATGTTCTTATGTTTGGTTTGTTTGATTAGTTACTTCGGAAGGAGGTATTCCTGAAATCCTCAGAAGTCTACCTGTCTGTTTTATTCTTAACATCTTGTCTCAAAACAAATATGGTTCAGAGTGACCTCATATTACATTTATGAATTGAAGACATACTGCATTTTTAGCTATCAACATAAAAATATTTTTCTATTAGATATTGAACTCAGTTTATTAGTACCTACTACTCTCAAAGTCATAAAACACTTTTCAACATCTTGGGATTTAATAGAAGCTAGATTTTGCACTACTTTAGACTTTATTCTCCAAGTTATATAATCATTATGTCCACATTTATACTGAATATTACTCTCACAAAAGTCTCATCTCATCTCGCGAAGATATTGTAATATAGTCCAATTTTAATATTACAGTAATTCTTATCGTGCATGTCAAGGAATAAGTCTAGACAGAACAAATAGCTCATTTGCAAAATTATATCGCTAAGTAAGGAAAATATATATCTGTATCTATATCACATAATTAAAATATACCCAACGGATCGCTGTCTGTAGGTACATGGAAGATATATGAGAAAAAATATTATTGGGACTTTTAAAAAAGAAAATAGAATGAAAAAAACTGATTGTCAGAATTTTTGTCTGTTTTGGTATCTGTTTGTCAGTGCGTTTCTACACGCTAATTTCAGAAATTGCTTATCCGATTAAGATGTGGTTTTCACTAGTATATTTTAGTGTTTGTTTTACGTCAATCTCTTTCTCTGTCTCTCATTTGAGAATCTCTTTGGTAAGACGCTATGTTGTAACTTTGTGTAGGTTTCAATTGAGAATCCTCAAACTTAAAGAGTTATTTTGAAGTTAGGCCAAACAATACAAATGGTTAAACGTAAACGAACTTATCCATCTTTGGTTTAGCAAGCTGTATAATTTAGGCCAGCTCGCTCGCCCGTACTTAAAGTGTTAAGCGGTGTTGTGATCGCCGTCATTAATAACTTACAACACTTAAGCCGGTTTACTTATTCAAGGGTAAGATTCTGTTACGTAGTGGCAACACAAGATAATATCCGAAACTTAAGGTGCCACTTGCTTAGTATCATAAGTTACGAGCTGTTTTCCATTTGGTCTTAGAACTCCGAGAGGTACAATATTTTCACTGGAACTTAATTTCCTCTGAATCTAGCTCATTTTTCATAAACCATTCCAGGTAAGAGAAATCCATCATCTTTAAATTGTATACAATTTAAAGGAGATGGATCTCAACTTGAAACAACTCGAAATGTTTAATAAATAGTCTTATTTTATTTTTCTTATAAAGCTCGACTCGATACAAAAAATGTACGTGCCTTTGATAGCTCCAAGCAAACTTAGGCTCTTTTAAGTGCAAATTAAATACAGTTTGTCTGAGAGGCTTTTATACCATCGATGTGAGATAAAAATAAACGTTGCCTGAACCTCATCACAAAAAGTTCCCAGCGTCTTACGAAGAGATTCTCAAATATAATCCTTGTCAGCGTAGTCCAACAAAAACGGCTGTGTTTGTCACTAGCCGTAAATGTGTGTCGAATAGAGATGTGAACATATAAAGGTAGTTTTTCTAGGCCTAGAAATATCTAAAATAAATTCCTGTTTGCGAACTCCGTGTAGCATAAAGCACGTAGTGTTTATATTTTCTTTGCATAAAGCGTTACTCCAACCTTATTCCATCAAAGGTCGTTGGTCATCATAGGGCCAGACACAATAGAAATGTCATTGTTAAAATATAACGACTCTTGAAGGGATAAATAATGTCGAAGACTTCAACTTTAGAGTTGAGTTTGACAACGAAAAAGGCTATATCTGAATAAATAATATTTACCCAGTGTAAGGAAGTTCCTAAACATTAACTTACGCTCTACCATTGATAGTTCACTCACTTGAAATGTCGTTATATTTGACACTTGTTTATCATTCTCTTTGACGAGTGTCAGTTTTCATGAAGGAGTTTGTTCAGTAACTTTGCAACTACTTGTTTTATAATCCGTGAAAACAATTCGGGTGAATCTGAGTAATAACTTTAGTTATAGCTTGAAGATCATTTACTTACAAAATGGTCAAAAGTCACAGTCTCGCCGCTGGTTTCTAGTGCGACGCACGCGTCACGATGGCGACGATGCGATCTCCTCCCGGTACGCGTATTGTTAACGATGTGACATCACAATGTTCGCAGTGCAAAGTGATAATTAACGAGACCTTAGCATTTATATGCAACAAGGTTGATACCCTTCCAGAGACTGGCATCATACAAATATGCCTTAGTGCCTACACGTTCGAAGAAATTGAAAATGCTAGAACGATCGCTTATAAATTACTCGCCCCTACGAAAAAGCTCATGAGGAGAAAGGAAGGCTCCGAACAGAAGAGTGTGCAGGAAATTATTAAGGTCATTAAGGAATTTGAACCCGACTGCCTGCCGACGTTCGTGGCAAAAAACCTTAATAAACTACCCGCGGTCTCTTTTGACTATATCGATATTACCACATTCTTGAAAGAAATGACTTTACTTAAGAACGACGTCGCCTGTATGAAATCAAAATCGCCTATGATCAGCGACAATGCTACATCCAATTCGGATATAAATGAAATAAAGAAAGAAATAGATGATATCAAAAGTTTGCTAAAAGAACTACGAGAGACTCGAACAACCAGCTGCCAAGATCCAGAAAATCTGTTTCCCAGGCCTTGTCATTACGATAAGGATACAGGAAATAAGCCGAACATATCACAAAGCCCGTTTAATTCTGTAGTGGGTATGATCGAGCCTCGCATCGAAACGGCCGGCATGATTTCGGAGGTAAATGCGGTGAGAGGGTGCGGACGGCGGGGAGGGAAGCTTGCGCGCTCCCCACTATCGAGTACGAGCGCACTGTCACCCGCGCCTCTTGCCGCTGTCGCCCCACCGCCACGCACTCCTGCCCGCACCCCCGTCGCCTCGCGTCAACAGCTGACAGCGGACACTGACGCAAACTACTCAAACAAGCCTACATACAGAGACATCGCGAGCGCGACGACTAATACTAAGGATGACGATGGGTTTACATTAATCACTCGGAAGAAATTAGTACCTTATAGGTACAGAAATACGAGAGGAACATTGCAAAACACTACCAAACTGCAAGCCGCCGAGTCGTACGCATATATTTACCTGTCTCGTACACAGAAGAGTATTAAAGAACAGGATATTATGGAGTATATTCGAGACATGAAAGAACAATGTTTAGCAGTAGAAAAATTAAATCAGACAAGGGAGACGAACTTTAATTCTTTTAAAATACAAATATTGACCACAAAATTGAGCACATTTTTGAAAAACGACTTTTGGCCTGAAGGCTTAGTATTTCGACGATACAGACAGCAGCGTTCTCTTGGGAACAACACCGCTAAATTAAATAATTAAATATGGATATACAACATCATAAAAATCTAAAACTTGTTTCGTTTAATTGTCACTCGATTAAAAACTGTATTCCAGACGTGCGTAATATTTGCAAAAATGCCGATGTGGTTTGTTTACAAGAGCACTGGCTGATGCCGCATGATTTAGGAATTATCGATACATTAGATATGGAGTTTAGCTGCTGTACCAAGTCCTCAATGCATCCGGATCAGAAAGTCATAAGGGGAAGACCATATGGAGGAACTGCTATCCTGGTTCGATCTAACTTATTTACTAAAATAGATAACCTGCAGTGTGATAGTGATCGCGTCATAGCCGTGCGCTTGGAACAAGACAATCGTAGCCTGCTAGTGTTTTGTGTCTATATGCCCGTGAACGACGATGATAACCTTCCAGAGTTCACGCACTGTCTCTCGCTTATCAGTGCTGTGATCGAAAACTCTGATACGGAATGTGTTCTGGTCCTGGGCGAATTCAACGCGCATCCAGGTACTCTTTTTGGAAGGGAGTTGGTGAATTACTGTAGTGAGCAATCGTTACGTTGTGTAGACCTAGATAGGCTCGATTCAGATACATTTACATATGTGAGTGAGGCAAACGGAGCTTGTCGCTGGCTCGACCACTGCCTCATCACTGAGGCGGCGGTCGAGTTAGTGACGGACCTACGAGTCAATCGCGAAGTTACTGCGTCGGACCACTTTCCACTAGTCATAGATTGTAATTGTAGTTTTATAAGGCCAAAATTGACATGTGATAGCAAAGTTAGTAAACGTAGTATTAATAAACATGTATGGGGTAGCAGAGAAAGGGAACAACAGTTAGTTTATACTGAATTTTGCGACAAAAAACTTTTTGAATTAATGGACAAATATGATAAATTGCTAATTGATATAGAATGTATAAATGGGGATATTTTATGTAAAAATGAATTGCATTATAAATATATTGACGAATTTTATTCTGTTATTGTCGGAACATTACAGTCAGCAGCAGTCCACAGTTCTGAATTAAAAATAAACAGGAAGTGGAGTAAAATAGTGGGATGGAATTATCACGTCAGGTGCGCTCACGCCAAAGCCAGAGAAATGTTCTCCTTGTGGGTTCTGTATTGTAGGCCCCGCTCGGGATATCACTATGAGAATATGTCTAATTCGCGTAGGGACTATAAGGCTGCGATAAAGTATGTATTACGAAACCAAGATAAAATTAAAATGGAAGTACTCGCTCGCCATCATGCTGACGGCAACTTTACAAAGTTTTGGAAAGAAACAAAAAAATTAAATAGCAGTAACAGTATACCGTTAAGTGTTGAAGGAGAAAATGATAAGAAAAATATAGCAAATTTATTCCGTAATCATTTCGAGGTTAATGTTCAAGCCAGTACAACCGAGCCAAGGGTAAGTCGGGGCTCGGAGACACATCACGTGACAATAAAACCCGAACAAATCGAGGCAATTTTAAGAAATATGAAACGTGGTAAGTCTCCTGGCCACGACGGCCTTAGTATAGAACATTTACTGTTTGCAGGTCAGCACATTTGTCACGTATTGGCGCGGTTCTTTGGTCTCTGCGTGAGACATTGCTATCTCCCAGAGGAACTTATACGAACTCTAGTAGTTCCTATTACTAAAAATAAGACTGGTGATATCTCGAGCGTGGCAAACTATAGACCTATTTCGCTAGCGACGATCGTGGCCAAGGTGCTTGAACGAGTCATTTACTCTCACATCAGCTCAATAAGTATTGATGACGGACAGTTCGGCTTTCGCCCACAAGTTTCCACTGACATGGCAATATTCTCATTGAAAGAAATTGTCAAGTACTATACAAAACATGACACTACAGTATACGCGTGCTTTCTCGATTTAAGTCGCGCATTTGACACAATAAATCATGAGCTGCTGTGGGAGAAAGTGCATGATGCGGGAGTCCCACCGGAAGTTGTTGGTCTTCTGACGTACTGGTACGGCAACCAGACCAACAGCGTCCGATGGGACTCCGTGACGTCGGATAGCTACCGACTGTCCTGTGGTGTAAGGCAGGGGGGGGTCACTTCACCCGACCTATTTAACCTCTACATAAACGATTTGATCGTGGAGCTGAGTAGCACCCCGGTCGGACTCAGGTTAGACGGTAGATACGTCAACAACTTGAGCTATGCTGATGATATGGTGCTGCTCAGCCCCTCGATTAAAGGCTTGCGGAAATTGATAACCATCTGTGAAACATATGCTCGTAATCATGATCTCACTTACAATACGAAAAAGACAGAAATGGTAATATTTAGGTCGGGAAAGGGACCGTTTAACGTACCAGAAGTATATCTTAACGGACAGCCTGTTAAAACAGTAGACAGTTTCAAGTACCTTGGCCACATCGTGACCTCTAAATTAAAAGATGACAGTGACATCGAGCGCCAAAGACGCAGTCTGTGTGTTGTAGGGAACATGATAGCTAGAAAGTTTTTTAAGGCAGCGCCTGATGTAAAAATTACGTTGTTTAGGTCTTATTGTCAGACTTTCTATACGTGTCAACTCTGGACAGTATATACTAAAAAATCTCATGACACCATTCGAGTGGCATACAATAACATCTTCAGGCACCTTATGGGTCTGAGGTGGTATTGTAGCGCCTCCGAAATGTTCACTGAAGCTCGAGTAGCATCATTTCATGCTATACAGCGACAGAAAATAGCATCGTTCATGTCCAGAGTTGACACGTGTAGGAACTCCATTATTAAAAGCCTAGGCGACAGGCTGCTGCTGACGGAGTCGTATAGACGGTGGATAAAAATCGCCACCTAAATATACTTTATTTTATTTTAATTTTAAATTTTAAATTTATTAATTTATTAATTATTATTATTCTTAATACTGTGTGTTTTTTGTAAATGTGATATGGACCTAGTGTCCGAAATAAAGATTTTTATTATTATTATTATTTTTATTCAACTAATTTCACGGGTTTCACCCGGTCCTTTACAAAGGCATAAGTGGGGCTGTAGCCAACACTTAGAGGCCTGTTTGATATAAAAATACAATGTAGTATAAAAACAGAAACATTTTGGATGGAAGGTTACAGGTTATCTATTACAAAAATGGGTAAAATGGCATGGTTATTGAAATGTACTTATTAGTGATACGGGAGATAGTGGGCTATGGTCGAGACTACGGCACCTGCCAATTTCAGTCTCATCTTAAAATATTTAGGCAGGTGGTGACTTGCCACTCACTAAACGGGCCCCCCATAAAAGCCACCATCAATGGTGACAAAAGGGGCAACGTTGGTGTGAATGGCTAAAGGGTGTCGAGAGGTGTGCTGCGGTTTCACTAGAGCGCTACTACCGGCGTTATGCCCTTTAACACTTCCACCCTTGGAGCTTTTTGTTACTTGCTCTTGCGTCTCCACCCCCAGACAGCCAATAAAGGCAAGCCGGGGGTCAGGGGTCTCATTTAGCCCCAGGGAGAATCAGGGTCCACGGTGTCGCCACTCACCGACGGCTCGCCACAAAGCCGCCCCTGCGGTATTATTATTATACAACCAATTTCACGGGTTTCACCCGGTCCTTTACAAAGGCATAAGTGGGGCTGTAGCCAACACTTAGAGGCCTGTTTGATATAAAAATACAATGTAGTATAAAAACAGAAACATTTTGGATGGAAGGTTACAGGTTATCTATTACAAAAATGGGTAAAATGGCATGGTTATTGAAATGTACTTATTAGTGATACGGGAGATAGTGGGCTATGGTCGAGACTACGGCACCTGCCAATTTCAGTCTCATCTTAAAATATTTAGGCAGGTGGTGACTTGCCACTCACTAAACGGGCCCCCCATAAAAGCCACCATCAATGGTGACAAAAGGGGCAACGTTGGTGTGAATGGCTAAAGGGTGTCGAGAGGTGTGCTGCGGTTTCACTAGAGCGCTACTACCGGCGTTATGCCCTTTAACACTTCCACCCTTGGAGCTTTTTGTTACTTGCTCTTGCGTCTCCACCCCCAGACAGCCAATAAAGGCAAGCCGGGGGTCAGGGGTCTCATTTAGCCCCAGGGAGAATCAGGGTCCACGGTGTCGCCACTCACCGACGGCTCGCCACAAAGCCGCCCCTGCGGTATTATTATTAATTATATTGTTATATGTATATTTTTAGGTATCTGATGTTATGCAACACTGATTATGGTTTAAAACAATATCAGCAGCCTAGTCCACGTACGACGGTTAAAGTAGATTATCAAGTAGAGGTAAATTCGATGGGATGGGTGCCTAAAGACCCAGTGGTCATGGCGTTTGACACGGGCTGTCGGAAGACGCGGGTTCGAATGGCTTCCGAAAATGTGTAATTTTTCTCTTTAAATGGCAAACCATAAGAACATAAATGATGTAGTCTTCAATAAAAACATGAGTAAACACTTAAACACGTTCTTCGAAAGAATTCGTTACGTTATATAGTTAAATGGGATATCGATATTATCTCTCCGATTTTGTTGAACTACCATCCCTAGCGAAATACATCAAGAAGGTCACTACTGTAGGCCCGAAAAATCTCAAGTTTCGCGTGTACGTAGGTACGAGTACTATGTATTTTTGGCAACGCAGCCCCGCCTCTGTGACCAATATGAATGTGATACAATTTGTCAGGTTTACGTGGTTATTTGTAGAAGCGCAGGTGCGGGGCCTGGCAGCCGCTGGCAACCCCGTTTCATGGAATAATAATGACGGATTCGACTTAGAGAAGACTTAGCGAGTCGCCTGAGGCGTCTGCTGCTTACCCTTCAGCCTTCCTCATTTGCGCGGCTTAAGTTACTTTACCGGATGTCGTCAGTACGCGACGATTGTTCACGTATTTGGAGAGTTTTTGCTTTATTTAGTAGTAAAGATATTTGTAGGTAATCCTTAAAGCGTTTTATACTGAATGGCAAAAATGTTGTAGTTATATATTCTTTGACTACATCGCACATACGGTTTGTTAAGTCACAGGTAAGACTGTCTATCTGCTGGGACCAGCTTTGGGTAAGGACGTGAAACAAGCATTATCTACGAACATCCTTCCTACTAATATTATAAACGCGAAAGTTTGTGAGTACCTATGGTGTATGGATATATGGATATGTGGATGTTTGTCACTATTTCACACTCAAACGGCGGGGCCAATTTTGATGAAATTTGATATGGAGGTAGATGAGGCGCTGATTTAACACATAGGATACTTTTCATCATCATCATCATCCTCCTTCATCACCACGCGGGTGAAAATCGTAATATTCTTGGGCACAGCATAGACAAAATAACAAGATCTCAGCCTACGTTAAGATCATAATAATGACAGTTATGCCACAGATTACTGAATATTACTACTAAAGTTTGTGTCAGTTTCTGACAGCTAAGTCAAAAGCACGCTATCATTTTGACAGCTCAATACACTAGATGTGCTCGGTGGCCGTAAATATAACACAAATACCGTCAAGGGTGATGAAATATAATGACAGTATTTTTCATGGTGATTAATTTTATATATGTATGTACGTAGGTACTATATTATATTATTAGTGTTTACTGATCGATTTACTAAGTACCAAAATTTACTCTTATAACCATATTTTATGACATTTTAGTATAAAGATAGATATTGCCTCAGTTTATATATAACATCGTTGGCTTTGGAGAAGATAATAAGCTACTCGAAGTACTAATCCTGCGCAGACGACGTCGCGAGCACCAGCTATAAGTAGTAGTTATAATACGGACTCAATGAGTATGTGTAAAAAATACGAATTTTTGAAAGTCGTAGAACAAAAGATGTTTGTTTTGATGTACGGAATATGCTCTTAAAAGGATGCTAATTTATTACCAGTACCCCTGTATAAGAAAATAATAACATTAATACATATATAAATATATTTTTTTATTTGATCCTACGAAGAAATAATAGTCTATTTCTTCGTAGATTTGATCATTAAATATGTTTATGGATGTTGCGCATCTGATTGAAATAGGTCCACAGGAGGCTTGGACAGTAAATGAACCATTGTAAAAAGAACTTGAATGTAGAGGAATCGCAACACCAAGATTTTCTGATGACCTTAGTGAGTATGAAGAACAGTTAAGGAAGTTAAAACGTTTTTTGAGAAAGCGCGGATATGAAGGATTAAACAAAATATTGTATAGAAGGCAAAGAACGTGGGTAAGGTAGAGAAGAGAGAAAGAAAACTATTGAATTATTTTATAAACAACACAACCATACTGTTTTCTTTGACTTCCGCGTTTTATCAATAACCGAGGAATCACTTTGACAGGATTGAATCGCGTAAGTATATCTTAATTTACCTGTGCCCCGTGGCTCCACCAGCACGGAAAATGACTGCCCTACAGGATAATATACGAGTATCATACCATCATAAAAATAGCGTAGGTACGTGCATATTCCTTAACATACCACCTCTATTAACATTGTTAGTCATATTGATAGTTTTGGCGTAACAGAGCCACATTGATTTATATTTGTCAGTGTAACCGAGTACCTAACTAACTAAAATCCATTATTTCAATTCTGTAGTTTGTGTTCTTTTCTTTTTGCCACTCTCATCTGATAGTTACCGATAATATCATATTATTATATAAACAAGCATACTTTTCTACCGACTTCCAAAACGGAGGTACTTAAATCGACAGTACGAGTATTTTTTTATGTTTCTTAGCTCATAACTTTCGACTGGGTGAACTGGTTTTCAAAATTCTTTTTCTGTTTGAAATCTTGTGATTTTCGTGTGGTCCCATGTACATTTTATCAACTGAGGTCAAGTAGTTTTTGAGTTACGCTCAAATAACTGATTTTTACTAAAGTATGGAAGTCGGCATTAAATTTTTCAAACTGCACTTGTGTATTTATGACATATTAGTGTAAATTTGTCACACAAATCGATCTCAGTAGATAAAACGGTATATGTTCAGTAGACTAGATAATAGTTGTTTATTACACCGTTGTCAGACTAATCATAAAATTCCATCTTTTAATGATAATTAGTGTCTTTAAAATAATTACAATTAACGGCTTCACTATGTGTAGAATAGGTACTTAGATACGGTTATATGGTTACGTTAACGTGTAATGTTTAAAGTATCATAGTGATGTATCATATATGTATAATATGATGCATATTTGAAAATTTTAAAAAAAAACTAATAAGAAACATAACTTTATTTTGTACATAAGATAAATAATTTTATTGTGAACCCATTTATTTATACTATATTTTTTATTATATTTTTTATTATTTGTCTCGAAATCCGCCATTATTATACAACACATATAGTGTGCCTATTACAATTTAAAAGAAACAGACTGCAGACAGACAGCGTAGTCTTGGTGTAAATGGTGCCCCTTAATTTCGTTAGCAACCCTAAAACGTTCGATAAGTTCGTATCCATTCAATCAAAGTTAAAGTCGAAGAAAAAATCATTTATTCAATTTAGGCCTCAAAGAAGCACTTATGAACGCCAATTTTTCGTTATAATGTTCTTTAAAGGCTCTACCGCCGCGTTCCAAAATATATAGAGCCTACCGAGAAGAAGCGCCAAGAAACTCGGGGCCATTCTTTTTATATAGATGTTTACAATGTTTCTACTTAGGTACTATAAATATTACATTTTATGGGTGGCAGAGTGACAGCTTGCCAGAAGTGGAGTATTCCAAGCATCTTTGTCTTCTATATAATGTCGGACTGTATCGCCAATTTCTTAAATGATATAACAAATGAGAAGTAGCTAAATGATACGCAATTATAAAATCTGGTGAGCCCACCCGAACCAGCATTGAAATGATTTAGTCAGCATACAAAGATTTTGTCTGCAATAATAAAAATCAGGCAGCAATCTTTGTTCCGCAGATAATTTTGATAATGGTCAAAAATTTAATCATTGATAGGCAGCATAACAATACCATGAGTTTGCTTAGTAAACATTCGGTCCGCAAAATAACTACTTGGTCAGCAAGATTTTATGATTGATCAGCTGAGAAAACATGTCTATATGTTCCAAATGTAATTATACTAGTCTAGGGCAAAGTCATATATAGGTACGACGACGAGCGTAGCGAGGAGGAGTGTTAGGTTACTTGTGACTACAACGCGCGAGCCGAGCGAGCGAAGCGAGCGTGCCGCGGCAGCGGCCGACGACTGAGTGCTTACCCAAATATTATAAAACAGGAACAGCTTATGGCTGCTTATATAATTAATATGCAGTACAAAAATAATTACAGCCATCCAGAATGACATAAATTGCTGATTGATTTTGAAATGTTTGCTGGCCATGAGTTGCTGACAAATTAGCTATTTCTGCTGACAGATAATATTTTTCTTCTTTCAAAAATACTAATACTATGCTAACCATTTAAATAACACCCATAACAAATGTTCGCTTATATTTGGCTACAGTGTGTTGCCTTACAAAAGATAACATAATAATGGTATCAGTAGGACAAGACACGCTACACATTGACATCTTAATACACGAGTAGGTTGATCCTGGAATGATCAGTCACAAGCTGTTTTATCCTCCAACTAATCCGAAATTTTGTAATAACCTTTTTGACAGAGTCTTAGTTTTAATAGTAATTTTACACTTATGAACAGGCAAATCTCGGATAACACTGGGAACTTTAGTATAGAATCGTTTACATTGTCCCATAAAAGAATGACTTATTCTTTTACGACGCGTTACATGTACGGATAGCTTGTGCTTATTTCGCGTGTTGACGGAATGAGCATCAATCGACGAACCCATCTTGCATCCATTACGTCATGAACATTTCTAAGTATATTGCAACATAAATCCTTCGGGCATCCGTCCAGGGGCGGAAGTCTCTCCATGTTAGCACGAGTTAGCTATCGTAACGACATCGCCACAGTCTAGGATTTTATGTTAACGCAGCCAATCACGAAGATGGCTGCACCTGAGGTAAATTTCCAATCTATATGGAGATCTGCCGGCCTAGTACTTAAAACGTCTGGTGCATACTAATCTGCATTTCTCAACGCACTTTAAAACGCTCGATAAATTCGTATTCGTTCAATCGAAGAACCCATCGTGCATCCATCACGCCATGAACATGGCTAAGTATATTGCAATAAGAATCCTCCAGGGATGCCCAGTCCAATCCAGTAATATTTCTGCTACGTACAAATCTGCATTCCCCAACGCACTCCACGTATCTATCTGAGATTTAATAAAAATTCTCTAACATTGATGTTGAATCTCAGCTGCTTTAAGTTTCTACTGTTTTATTATAGATATGTGAATGTGACTTTATTTTATTGCAGTTTCGCTGTATGAGGAATATTGTAGTGCAATGCCGTGCAGAAATGTTTCCATGACGGGTAATTCAAGCATCTACGTATTTGGTATGCGATGATTAGATAGACATCCTTTATTGTCTTTTATCCGTAATACATAATCTGGGCTTAACTGAGGTAAGTATGGCTAAAAATAGTACATTGTACACCGAGGGGAGTAAACGTTCTCCCGAGTGATACATAGTGCTTTACACCTACGAGGAAAATAAAATAGTTACCTTCATTAGTAAATAATTGATGTCTGGAGCATTTTAAAAAACTAAGACGTCTTTTTTCTGCTGGCTTCGTCATTATAAAATCGTAACTTTTACTATCAGATGACATTTTGGAAACTATTTAGAACTATTAAGCGCACTGTTAAATTATCAATTTAACAAAAAACTAAAATGTACAAAACCTCGATAAAAAATGGCCGCCAAGTCTTTTTTCGTAGTGCATAAAAAGGTTGCTAGCCTCCTTTCATTGAAAATCGAGTACCAACTACAATAAAATAATTCCTACATTTTTTTCTAATTATGGATATAAAACCTCTATTGCCCTCCGTGCTTCAAGGCTCTCCTCACCTCTTCTAACTATGCGGCCAAAAATAAATATCAAATACAAACATTAATAAACATACAAACGAATACCGAAGATCTGAGTGTACTCGACTACGTGTAAGCTATTTGGCAGAGTGCTGCCAATTTACAAAATCGATTAAAATGTAAATCTGCGGTGCAACGTGACCTCACGACCGATAGTTTTTAAAGCCCCGCTGAAAATACTATAAAATAAAGTCCATTTCTATTGGCGAATAGATTTTGTCAGGAAACGGGCAGGTTGTTTTAAATTCAGTGGGCGAGCTAGGCCGGGTTGGGATTGCGCCGCCGTGGTGACACCCGTGCTTATTGTATTCTCACTGAGCGCTTTGCCAACGGCGCTGCTTCAACAAGATTTATATAGAAGTCTTCCAATGAAAATAAGAAGCAACCTCGCTTTCCAGCCAGCGCTTTGGCAGCATTGTCTAACGTGCAGGATCGTTTGATTTATTAGGTTTGATTCGATTTATTTTTGTTAGTTACTTTTAATAGCTTTTTGTTTGTTAGTTTTATTTTTTTAACCCGTCGGCAGCTTTGCCTTCGCGGCCTCTCGGTATACGGTGCCTCAGAACTACGTTGATAAAAATAAAAGTAAGTTAAACTAAACTAAGTTATTTCTTAAAGCATTAGCTATCTGCCTCAGTGAAAGTCTAGCTGTTTCGGGGATTAGCCGGAACAAACGGACAGTAAAAACAAGTACAATTTAAAAAAAATAATACCGTACCGTACTTCCATTCTATTCAGTTATTGGAGTGTAACTCGATAACACCTGGACCGATTTTAATGAAATTTAGATGAAACTACACGGGAAGCACCAGCTTTCAAACATAAAAAGAATTTTGAGCATCGGTTCACCCAGCCAAAAGTAATGAGGTAACGAACATAAAAATACAGTCGAATTGAGTACCTCCTCCTTTTTGAAAGTCGGTAGAAAAAATGTTCACCTACCTACTTACCTAAGTAGAACTCTAAGGCTTAAAAAAAATTACAAAGTAAATATCATCACCATCATCATCTGAGCCGTAGGACGTTCACTGCTGAACATAATTTTTCCAGAAGGACCGGTTGGAAGCGGCCTGCATCCAACGTCGTCCTGCGACCTTTATCAGGTCGTCTGTCCATCGTGTCGGTGGACGACCTACGCTGCGCTTGCCGGTCCGTTGTCTCCATTCCAGAACCTTTCGGCCCCATCGGCCATCTGTTCTGCGTGCTATGTGCCCTGCCCTCTCTCTCTCTCTCTCTGATTCGATCACGTAGAGTACTCCCGAGTATAGCCCTCTCCATAGCTCGTTGTGTGACTTTGAACTTATCTGTGAGGCCCATAATAAGAGACCACGTTTCAGTGCCATAAGTCATCACTGGTAACACACATTGGTTGAAGACTCTTTTCTTGAGGCACTGAGGTATTTTAGTTAAAGTAAATAGATTAGTAGTTATTATATTGCGTTAAAACATTGCAGCTACATACATACTCCGTTGAATAAGAAAAACATTTTATTATCTAGACATTCTATTTTTTTGTTGCTGCTACTGAACTTATGAATGCAGTTGTACATGTTTATCTTAAATGTACAGTACTTGGGTGACCGAGTTTTGCTCAATTTAGATACGAATACAATATAGTAACACATGTTCCATGAGAATGCGAATTTTACGCCATCTAGTTTAAACGGATCGAACAAAGTTTGGTTAGTCGTCCGTTAGAATCTTGTCACCGCGATTAAGGATTTGCAATGCGACTGTTACGCCATCTAGTTTAAACGCAACGGACAAACTTTGGTTAGTCGTCCGTTAGAATCTTGTCACCGCGATTAAGGATTTTGCAATGCGACTGTTACGCCATCTAGTTTGAACGCATCGAACTAACTGTTGTTTTTTATTACCTGAAAACGCGGATAAAAAGTCGTTTTCTATGCATCCAAAGTCATCCTGCGACCTTCATCAGGTCGTCTGTCCACCGTGTCGGTGTACGACCTACGCTGCGCTTACCGGTCCGTGGTCTCCACTCCAGAACCTTTCGGCCCCATCGGCCATCTGCTCTGCGTGCTATGTGCCCTGCCCACTGCCACTTCAACTTCCACTTCTGAGATATGTCGGTGACCTTCGTTCTTCTACGGATCTCCTCATTTCTGATTCGATCACGTAGAGAAACCCCGAGCATAGCCCTCTCCATAGCTCGTTGTGCGACTTTGAGCTTATCTATGAGGCCCATAGTAAGAGACCACGGGCATATTACGTAAACACTAAACATATGGAACATAAAGAATGAGCCACTCTAGGTAAGTGTGATGCAGTCTGAACTTTTGGTTAAACATAACAATGACGATTTTCCTCTAATAAAAACTTATTTAGGTACCTATATAGATAAATGTTTATTGGTTAAGGAAAATCTGATGGTACGCCAGAAGTAGCCAGAACATAAAAAAGTGAATTAGTTTAATGTATGAAGAAGAATAATTTCAGCGCGCTTGACTTTTGACATCGTATTCTATTACTTAACTTTTTTATCACGGATGTGTTTCAACAACAAGAATAATGCTATTTTTATGTACTCGTATTTTGGCAGAATTAAATAATGACGTCTGGCCGGTAAGTACTACCACCATGCCTTTTTCTACCGTGAAGCAGTAATGTTTGCAATACTGCGTTTTGGGTTTGAAAGTATGGTTGCCGGTGAAATTACAGGCAAATGAGACTAAACAACTAAATGTCTCAGGGTTACAGGCGCAGTGTAGTTCGTCACTTGGGACGGAATGCATCTGTTCTAGGCAAAGGTTACTATTAAACAGCTACTCGTGCTTGTACCGTTTTCTAATAACATTAAAAAAACTGTAGTGTAACGTTTTTAAAGGCACGATAACAATATCCAAAGGCTAAAACAATCTCATTACCATTAACTACATTATTCGAACTGTACGTTCAACTCTGTAGCAATATTAAGAACGAGTACGATCTCTTTGTCTTGCATTTAGCGCTTATTGCAAAGCCAATACTGAAGGAGTTCACTCCATAGTAAAGTTAACAACTAGTTTCGATTCAGAAATTACTGTAAATTAGCAAAGATATTCGCGAAGTTTCGAACTATCTGCACAGAAGTACTGGGGAGCAGAGTCTGTCTTAATTAACGGGGTGGTGCGGATATTAATTCCTGGCAATTTAGTTGAAGATACCGTCTGCCGACCTTTGTAGCAGGAAGAGCTGGAATGTCCCTGGGACTCTAATGAAATTTGGTTGAAGAAATTGGTGCTAAAACTATAAGTGGCGGATAGTACGGTTTGACGTACGGCACGTTCTAATACCAATCTACTTTACTTTCCAAATTGCTGCAGTTTACCGTTAACATGGCATCCTCTACACTAAATTGCATTATGTATTTTTTATATAACTAGTTTATTCAACTTCGTGTGTAAAAAGGTTATCGCAATCCCTCGCAAAACAACAGTCGGATTAAAAGTAGCCTATGTGTTAATCCGGGGTGCAAACCCCCACCACTCCAAATGTAATCCATATCCGTTCTTGGGTTAAGTAAAAAAAACATCCAAACACAACAATCCAAATACAGAAATGTAGTTTTACATCCCACTGCGCTCGACACCCCGCGACATTGTTTAATTTCTTTAGTTAGCCCAATAATTTGACTCGCTTGCCCTACACGTCTCTATACCGTAATGCAATGGTACCAACGAAGACGGCTTCTTGCACAAGACGACTACCACCTAGTAAATCTCATTTAACAGGGGCGAACCTAATTCCATTATATATCTTAGTCAACTTTTACGAATTCGTTGTAAGATTATATGTGATACCGCCTTGTTATAGCCATATTCCCAAGCCAGGTACTATCTAGTGTAGAATCAGGCATGCCCATTTAAACATTCAATAAGTATACATACAACTTTGTTTTATTTAGTGAACAAAGTTTCAGTTATGTGCAAATACAACACAGAAATAAATCAATACAACTAACATACCGATGAAACTTCCAAATAAACAGTTTTATGAGCCATCAATCCCTTTAAATTGGGTTCTCGTTTTTGCAGTCGACTGTTTCGTTATTTTAAGCCTTTGTTGGCAAGTCATCCAAATGCATCGATTGTGT
Source organism: Selenia dentaria (assembly GCA_917880725.1). Classification (NCBI taxonomy): domain Eukaryota; kingdom Metazoa; phylum Arthropoda; class Insecta; order Lepidoptera; family Geometridae; genus Selenia; species Selenia dentaria. Next base: position 22,340,630 of record OU862890.1, read on the forward strand.
CTGTTCATGATTTTTATTCAGTTTTTAGAGTTCCGTAACTCTAGATGTAAACAGAGCCCTATCAGGATTACTTGGTAAACTATATGTCTTCCTACTAGTCTGACAGTTTTAACCGACTTCAAAAAAGGAGGAGGTGTGTATATATTTTTTGTGCATGTTAGCCGATTTCTCCTCTATTTGTGGACCGATTCTCAAACCTCTTGAATGACATCGAATGAATCGGTGAATGACAGTCAATCCCAGAAGTAGCAAGGGTCACAAAAAATGGTGAAAAAGATTTTTACCAAAAATGGAACCGACTTCAACACAAAAAGTGTGAAATAACTTATCGAAGTGGGTACCATGCGCACAATATTGTGATAATTTACCTTCTTTTGAACTATCATGGTACATCGTCACGCTTCGGCGTACAAACTGTGAGTTAACTGTGCCAAAGTTGCTCTAGATGAATGACAGTTAGTGCTATTTCACGTGAACGTGATGTTGCATTACACTTACGCAGTTATTCGTGCTAGGCCCACTGTTCTGCGTGCTTCGTGCCCTGCTCCTGCCACTTAAACTACGTAGGTTATCTTCTGGGCTATTTCGGTAACTGTATTTCGTCTATGGATCTCCTAATTTGTGATAAAATACGCTGTACACCTGATGAAACGTAGATATTTTAAAACACATCTGCCGAACAACTGCCATAATATTTTTTTTAGATATGCCTTGGAGAAAAAGAAACATTATAATATTTTTTTAATGTCTACTACGGCCTATTCAATTAACTTCTGCACTATTTTAATGATTGACGTCCTAAAGCATCTCATTACGCATGTAAAAATGCAATAATAATAACAATAAGAAAAGAAAAAAAAATAGTAGCCTAAAAATCGGTAATTTACAATAAAAAAACTAAAAGTCGAATATCTCGAAAAGTTTTAATTACTAACAATGTAATGTTTAAATGAAATTACTTTTACGTATAATATATTCACAATAATATGTGTACATAACTGCAAAAACACAGCTTCATCCATAGAAACTTTAATTATGTTTCATCAAATCAATATACTTTAATTGGATCAGATTTATAATATTGAAATTAATAAAAATACATGTAATGTTGTGAGACTATGACATCAAATTACATTTTCAGGTAAAATAAATATTATAAGAGGGCAAGAACATTAAACTGAATTTGGTTTCCAAGTTACAACCGGGATCTCTGATAAGTTAATATTTATTAACAAAAATCCTGTCATTAGACATTTCAATAGTAGTCAATTGCGCAGTAGTGGCCTAGTAATAACTATATAACGTATTGTAAACTCAACATTATTATTGTAAGATTCTAGTAATTGCTAATAAAGGTATTGCAATAATGATAATAAATCTTGTACTTTGCAAATTACAAGAATATTTTGTTAAGTAAACATTATTACTGTAATGGTAAGCACAATATTCATTAAATAGTACAGTTTGTTGGTTAGAAATACATTTTTTGAAACTATGATACGTTCTGGTAGTCTTGTAACTCAAAATTTTTCTCCGTGTAGAGTAGGGTATTTCATAGTGAAATAAGTCAGAAATTATGGGTACTCCACGCCCTTTCCAGACAGACACCTTTTCTTAACAGATCTAGCACGACTTTTCCTGTAACCCTGTATATGTATGCTTGAAGGTAGCTCGTTGAAATTAATATATAACACTAGATGTACAGTCTTTTGGAGCTGTAAACAAATCAAGTTTCAAAGTCAACATAGCCACAAGATACTGGCATTTGTGCCGCATATTTTGACAGGCGCTAGTTTACTAGCTGTGGTGCTATTAGACTCATCCTACCCATAGGTTGTGTTTAGTATAACCTATGGGTAGGATGAGTCTAACAGCACCTATAAGCAAAAATCCGAAACGCCTTATTTATAGTTATATCACACAAAAAATACTTTTGCTTCTCTTCGTTCTGTTGTAAAAAGATTATGAATATGGTATGGGTACGAGACGTTCCGTGCGCAAGTCTTTTTTCCACTTTGGCAGTTCTTACCTTTGATATGTCATTGATAGTCCACCATACCATTCTTGAACGACTCGCAAACGAATTGAACCACCAGCTTCAATTCGTTTGCGATTCGTTATTGGAAATTATATTTTAAGGACATATATCTTGTTTTTCTAATGTTCTCAAATAAAGCCAAGCAGTGATTAGTAACTGCGGCCGAAGTCAACGTTATATGAATTTGTATTATTTCGTTCCTGGTTTGTTATCTCATCTCACTAATCTCACTAATATTATAAATGTGAAAGTTTAGATGGATGGATGGATGCATGCATGAATGTTTGTTACTCAATGACGGCAGAACAACTAAACGGATCTGGTTGAAATTTGGCACAGAGATAGATTATAGTCCGAAGTAGCACGTATGCTACTTTTCATCATCATCATCATCACCAGCCATCACCATGGAGGTGATACCGCGGGCCGGTAACGTCTTGAGTGAATCGATACTTTTGCCTATTGGGTATATCCTCGAATGGTTAAGCAGTAATTTTCATCGCCTACGTTTCGCCATATATGTTTTTGGTAATGTGATCATGTTATAGGGGGCGAGCCTATTGCCATCTACGGGGTACTGTTCCAATCTCCGGACTGTTATTGAGAATATCTTTCTTTCTCAGAAAAACCCAATAACTGTCCAACCCGAGGATCGAACCCATGACCTTAAGGTTCCAAAACGGCACTTCCACCACTACACCAATACCAAGCGAGCGAAGCCGCTGGCGGGTCAGCTAGTACTAATATTTGAATGTAAGGTAAGTATTAATTATTAATTTCGGTGAAATTTAAAAAGTTTTTAATGTGAGTAAAAGATAACGTTTAAGATGTATTACCATTATAATGTAATTACCATATAATGTTAATACCATATTATGAGTTCAATGGATTTTTCTCACCACAAAACATGCTCAACGCGCCTAAAGAAGTTGTCACTTCAAAAATCTTGTGATTTCCTTTACTTTTATTACAGGTTGATAAAAAACATACTAATGAACACATTCATTCCCAAAGCTCACTTAATCGTTCATTTCATTCTTGAATTACCTTTTCCCTCACTCAAATCCATAGAGCATAGAAAAGTTTACCTCAAAATATTTTTTTGTCTTTCGTTGTAATATCCGTATTTCAATGAAAATAAGTGTAATTAATATATATATTTTGTTGATATTCGTGCGTAAATAGTAGCGTTAATATTTCTACTATATGTAGGGACTATCGTATGTGTCTAAATTGTGATTTTTCTATGGAGATTCGACAATTTTGTGGATGGCAGTGGTTTGTTTACCTTTTTTGTTAAGTAAGGATGAACAGACTATGTATTTAGTTGTTCCATTCTCTTCAAATATAAGACCAGTTATTAGTAACAGCTTAACGTTGTATGAGTTAGTATACTTTTGCTTACCTATATTCTTGACGGTGGTTCAATTAGTTCACAGTTAGTTATTGGTAATCTTACTTCAGTGTTCTTAAATATTAGTAACGGTTGTCTAAATAACGTTATAATTAATCCCACCTAAGTAAACAGAAATTAGCTCATTATACAAGCTCATTACATACCATTTTTCAAATCCAACAATAGAGAGTGCCGGCCCGGGTGGCTAATTACGGGTAATGCTCCGCGTGCCGTTGTCAAATTGTATAATGATCTAATTAAAAGAATATTAGCGCTGTTTGTGCTGGTCGGACGCCAGTTCTAGAAGTTCTTAAGCGGGATGCTTTTTGTATTGTTTGCTGTATAATATTTTACAGTGTTTTAAAAAGGTAATATATCTTCTGGAAATTCAGTATCTATATTAATATTTTTTTATTAATTAATTCATGAAATATTGTTTTCTTTACTTAATTTATTAAACTTTTATCTAACCTTGTGAAACACGCCACGCTTTTGCTCTAGTTTACGTCTCGTTTTAGCAGGATATTCAAAATGAAACATATTTTTGAATCGGATATTGTCCGTTAGCTTATTGTATTAAGGATCATCATATATAGTATCACCCTTGCTTGTATGAAGTCGTTACTTTGAACTATTATTTCTAAGACTCGTACTCCTTGAAAATTTTGAAGGGCTCGTAAGAGAGCTAGCCTAGTCGATTCTAACCGCAAACACTACGTACTCTATACTTTGAATGGATTACCGAGTCACTTACGTAGTTTAGAACAAAACGCCATCGGGCCTGTTATAGTTATAGGGCAACAATCGCTAGGTGGTATCGGGACGACTGAAAACTCTGTCATGAGGACTGGCCTTTATTCTGTTCACCAAGTAGCACTAGGGCCTATACGCATGTTACATACATACATTCATAAACGGCATATGAATAAAAGGTAATTGGAACTCATTGCAATTATATTTACTATGTTATATTTTTACGCCATTGTTCGCAATAGCGATTCTAAATCACTAGAGATACAATCCGGTGCAGTTTTTGTTTGCAAATGTCATGTTGCGTTGTTTGTTGTTATGTTCTTGCTCGATTAACTTTGAACATACAATTTATAGACATGAGCTCGATATGGAAAGAGTTATTGCACATCTTTTTATCAGAAAATTTTAATTTGTAATGGTACTGCATTTTGTTATGATAGTTGTAAAAATATGAATGAGAACATTTGAGAGTTATTCTGATTCGGAAAAAACGTTATGCAAAACAAAACAAATGGTATGAATTCAACATGGCATTCCAGAATAACAAATTGAAACTAATCCGTCGCGAGTCAGGCAGTTTGGAAAATTGTTAGTGGCATGTGACGCCACATCAACGGCCGTCAACGATCGCAACTCGCAATCAAACAGATTTATTTCTGAGCTTTGTCCGCCATTTCCCGTATCTCAGATAAACCGACCCGCAATTGTGTTTGGGCCCGAAATTATGTGTTGGGAATTGCTCGAAACTCAAGTTGTTGTACCATTGTGCTTAGTTTGAAGTGGACATTAGGTTTGGATTTACGATTTACGGAAAGGTTCAAGATTCAGCCTTAAACAAGGACCTCCTTTGAGATTAATTTGTTCAGCAACCCTGCTCCTATAAAAGATCGTTTCTTTTTCGTACTGAATTTCTTGAACGTTCATAAGTCGACAGTACTATCAACATCACGCTTGAACGGGCGAGCTCACCTCTTTAGTATGGCTAAACTATTCAGAAACCCTTTTTCAATATTCGAGCCAGAATTCGAAGTGGCTTTATAACCTAAAAATCCTTTGCGTAAAATGCCAGCTTTCCGTTTAGGGGTTTTGAATAGAAGCTTATTTGAGAGCGAACTGTGTTCACTCCCACGTGAGCTAATCAGGGATGCTAGCGTTTATATATACTTGTTTACAACTGATAGTTTCCGTCTCGAAGTTTTCTAAAAGTTTAACGGGACGTAAGAGCTCCCCGGTTCGTTTGCTGGCATCAAGAGCAGAGAGCCGACCGGGCAAACGGACGCCCGCATATTCGAAAGCTTTAACATTCGATTCATGCGGAACTCTATCGAAGAGAACCCGATTGAACCAAAGTGCACACTGAATTTCTTCGTGGACACTTCGCGAAAAGTTAGGCTCAAAGTTCCCCTACGATATCTGCCGAGTTACACCTGCAATTTCTGAATCTTTTCGCTATCTACTTTCTTCGAGCGATCATAAATCTGTTTCACTTCGGAAATCATGTTTGAACAACTCCCTTATTTTAATGCTAACCTATTACAAACTGCATGAACTGACTTTAATAATGGTGGTATTCCTTGTTTTATTCGGTAGGTATTGGAGATGCTTCGGCTCGCCTAATCGCCGCTCGTAAAAAGTTCTTTAAGTATTCGCTTAACTGCTGTAGTTTTAACGTGAAAGATACGATCGCCGCAATGATTAAACTGCGGCCCGTATCTTTTGTTTGGTTCTCATTTAGCGTCGTTAAGAGTTTAAAACGCGTGATTATCAAATGCCGTTTAAATAGAGTTGAGGGCTCTAGTTAAGTTTGAACACTCTGTGGAAACATATAATATTTCCCGGTTCATTGCGATGCAGCGCAGCATGTTGCAGCTAAAAGCGCGCAATTACCGCACACCTGACACTCCATACTTAAACCGCTAACCTCTATTAAAGTTGTAAACCCTAAAATCCGCACAGCTTAATTTCTTTCCACGTTCGGGCTCCGTCGGAAAGTCGTTTGGCCAAAGTAATTGCTTATGAGTGGAAGCGGATAAACGAAACGAGTTTCACTCTGCGGGGCCTCGTAAAATGGACTCAGGGGCTTGCATTTAATTAATACGACTAATACAAGTACGTGGGAGCACATCTACTGAAATGGAATCATTCCTTTTGACCGCTGAACTGACTCTTTCCGGCGAAAAATTACCCAAATTAAAGTCCGAGTCAGCGTTCCGACGAACGGACGAAAAGGTAAGAGGAAATGCATGTCGTGAATGCAATTCACTCCGTTACGAATGGTTTTAGACTTTTAGTTAGTAGGTTGGTACATTCTCCACGTAGAAAAGCTGCTTTTAATTTAGGTAAAAGTTAGACGAAAGCGTTTAAGGCAGATGATACCCACAGAAGTGTTTCCTTTAATTAGACAAAGTACTTGAGTTACTAACGACTCTGAGACAAGCGACGGGAAAAGTTAGGGTCAATAGTCTTTAATTTAAAGTCAGAACAAAAGGGACACCAATAATAGGACAGACAAGAGTGCGATTACAAAATGACTTCCCTCGCCAACTTTGGATTTTATAGAGCAGTTTGGAGCTATGCAAATGCATGCACAGTTTCAGTATCAAACGTTATTGGAATATAATCTTATTTCATGGTTTTAATGTTTTTTGTCCACTATTGAAGCAAAGCAGAGAATTGTAGACTGAGACATTGAGTCAAAGTAGAACATTGTATAGGTTTCACTACTTACTTACCGTTGTCTACGCTTATAATTTAAATAAAAATGTTTTGAGTTTATTTGATTTATCGAAGATGATATCTATAACTGTGATCTGATTTAAAGATATTTCAATAGCATGTGGTCTCGTCGTTCCTGCATCAGCTTACATGCGGTTTCTATACATATCTGTCGACGCTTTGCCCTACTAGAGATAGATATATTATGACACACCTTGTGTGGAACTTATGACAATTTTCTATCTCAGCACTGCAAGCATGGATTGTCGATAGGATAAAATTTGACAGTAAATATCGATATACCACCTTGTAGCATAGATCTATGCTTGAGACAAGGTACGACAGATAAATGTCAGTTTATTGAATTGACTAGTTTATTGTGGATAGATCCATGCTCGCACTGCTGCTAGAGTAATCTATCGATATATATAGAAACCGGCCGGAAATGAGTTCCGGAATTACTCGTAGATAATGTGCAATAAATTATAAAACTGCGAAGAAAATAAGAAAAACGTGCACGCATCCAAGAAGTGTAGTAAGATGCTAGGTTAGTACTTAAAACTAATAACGAAATCGTCTTCTGGATGAGTTTCCACACTAGAGGACAAATAAGTATAAACCTATATAGTGCTAGTATAAAATACACAGAGTTTAAGGAAACGTTATCACTCACTTCGTTGACTTTCTTTTTATATACCTAAAACTACATTTTGAAAGGGGTATCATAAATCTAAATACGAGTAAACTCAAAGGCTTTTGTTAATACAAATGTAGCTCTGTACATTTCTCCGTTTTTTCCTTGGGTCATTGTCGGTATGCAAATTGTGAATTCATTAAACGATTGTCCGTTCTGAGTTTTTCTTTATGTTTTCCTTTGTTTTTCCATGCTTGTTAAGAGTCTCTTGTCCGCTGTGTTTAGGTAAATTCTTCTGAATTATTCTATGTTTGATAATGAATTCTGTTCAAGACTATGTTAGGTCATGCTGAATTCTTAAGATACGATTAGACCTGAGTATAACTAATAGCCAAAATTATACTTACTTTTCATGGTGAAATATAATTTAAAGCTCGTCCTAAAAGACCTCGCACGACTTGCGGAGCGAGCACACACAGTTCTACTTCTCAAATTCATTTCAAATTAGAGCTGTGAATATTGTTTATCGTGGTAGAAATGCCAAAGATTGCATAATGAGCCCGAAATTACACGATAGAGACTCATTGCTTTGAAGGGGCATATTTTGCAAACGGTACAACTGATAGAAAGTGATGTGTTAAAAATTAACTCGCCAATACCTTTGAAACCATAACAATAGATAACTACGATGTCCTTATTCTATTTAATTTTTAGGTGCTATAAAAAATGTATTATTCCAAGTACCAGAGGAAGGCAGACGGAAATAACGTTCTTCTAAAAAATATTTTACCACGGAACCCTAAAAATGGCTCACTTCTTATTAACATTTTGACGTTCATCCGACACAATCTTCTGATATTAGTTTTGCCGTTTTTTAAAATCATTAACGTGACTTCTTTAAATAACTTTAGGCGGTGTCGATATGAATACGTCACTTTATACAAAAAATAAAACATTTTATAAAATAAATAATAAGACAGACAAGACTTCTTCTCAATCAAGCGATATTCTTTTAATCATTTCGCTAACGAATACTTTTTTAGGTAATAATTAAATTTTTGTTTTCTTTTCTTCTCAACTTTTTAATGCTATATCTAAAACTACATTTAAGTGAATTTATAATTTTAACACAATGTGGTAATTTCGATAGTACGATTTTATTCTTTATTGTAAGTGAACAGTGTAACTGTACGTTAAACATAAATAACCTTGCTTATTGTTATATTGGTGAAAACTACTAGCCTTAAACGTATTTAAACTCATTAAGTTATATGAAAACTGTTTGTTTTCCTAACAAAATAAAATAAAATAAATAAATAACAATTTATTATTTAGAGACGCAGAGTGATTACACCATGTTATATAAGATGTAATATATCATTAGATGACGGATGCTTGCATTTGTTGGAGGCGCACAGGTGGCTTCCGATGCCATATATTACAGGGTGAGACACTTATAACGTTTACGTGTGACTAGCTTAGGTCTTGACTACCATAATTTATGTGTTTGTTTAAATTGTTTTGTTCTAGTATTCTCTTCATATGAAATAAGACCAATGAATATTATGCTGGTGTAAAATGAATAGAGTTTCCGTTGCAACGCTCCCAACAGATTCTATTAAAGCTACTATTCACAAAGAAATATTGCATTTGCGCGAAGAAATATAAACAACATTTACACAAGAAAGTGTCGTCCGTTATTTTCTTTGTTGTTCCATTACATTCACGTATTAATAGAATGCAGAACAAAACGTGCAAAACTGGAACTGTGAAGATATATTCGGTATTGTTAGTGTAAAAGAAAACTCGACGGCAAACGCGGACAAGTGTAGCAGGATGAATACTGAATAAGGTGACTGGGATACTACCGACACTTGCAAATAATGATTTCGAATTAGGAAATTCCATCCCCTACCATCAATATTATACTTTCCAATAACAAATGCTAACATCGGAACGACTGACATCTCGCTGACACCGTATTTATTATTTCCACTAACTTGAAACGTTATTCCCACGATGAAAAACCCAATATGAGTTTTGAAAATATTCACTATACTTTACACTTGAGTACTTTTGAGTATTGAGTATTGAGTACACTCTTCACATACACCTCACCACACCTTTGCTATATATTGAACAGTGAAGCAGTAGTGTGCAAACATTACTGTGTTTCTTTCAAGGGGAAAGTTTCCAGTGAAATTACAGGACAAGAGATTTAATATCTTATATCTCAGAGTGACTAGCGCAGTCCATTGCCATGCAGGGTTCTCCACTCTTATACTTTAAAAATTAACTAGAAATTATAAGTCATTTTAATAGAAAAAAATATACACAAAAAAATTAGGTAATGGCACTGAACTGTCTTGGAGAAGCGTGACGATTAACATCAGGCGACTCTTCTCACCACTGACAGACAAAAAGATAAAAACTAAGGAGAATGTTTTTTTTCTAGGCAAGGCAGGCCGTAAAACGGCTAATCTGAATAAAACAATTTTTTCACTGATGTCTGGACTAACAATGGCACAAATAAAATTATTGCTGTGTGGATGTATGTTGGTTTCTCTTTCAGTCCAAAAACACTATATACAATATACATTTGAACTTTTTAACAAGGGTTTTATGAAAACATTAAATAACGCACACGCTACCTTGAATCTACCTTAGTCCCGGAAAACATTCTGTAACACAGTCATTTCCCGCGCGTGCAGAATTGAGAAAGAGCAAATCGTTTGGTAATAATCACATTAATATGATAAATGTGATAGTTTGTATGTACAGAGTTTGTATAAAATTTGAAGCAGAAATGGTTTGGAGGGGTTAACACACAGGCCGATACAACGAGTAGTTCCCGAGGAGTCGCGATAACCTTATTCTCGACCTTATCCAAGAACGAAGTTACGCGCATAAACTAGTAGTTTGTATTTGTAAGTGTTGGTCCTATATAGCAAACCAAATGTCGGAAGTGTTAGAACCTATTCAATACGTCACGTCACTCCACGAAATTGCATTCTCCCTAATTTGTATTCAAGGACTTCTCTGAGCATATTTGTTCATAAGGCTACGGGGAGGCCGTGCCGTGATAAGCGTGGCCCAAGTACCCTCACAGACGGCTCAAATGGCATCTGACAGTAGACCCAAAGAAAATGTTTGTAAAAATGGAGGGAAATGGGTACGGTCAGCGAAAATGAGAGAAAAATAGCGATAGAATAAGCGATTATTTTATCAAATCTATAATGCGTTAAAATCCTTTTTTAACACTTTTAACTATTAATCAAATTAGTGTATGTAGAAGTATATAATATTATAACAAGGAAAGATTTGTTTGTTTGTTTGAACTGAATAGGTTCCGACACTACTGGACCGATTTGAATATTCCATTCACCATCAGAAACCTACATTATCCATGATGAACATAGGCTACCTGTTATTTACTATTTTGATTCATCGTCATCATCATTCATCACCACGTGGGTGAAACCGCGGATCGTAGCTAGTTTATAATATTTACTCTTATTCAAATCCTCAGCTATACTTACTTTTGCTGCGGTCCGTAACTAGTACCCACCTCCTACCCTACTCTTTATATTGAAAAGCCAGGGAGAGTAAAAGTGGGACTAGCATGTTCTTTTTTTCATAATGTATTTTTTTAATTTAAAAGGGATAGAACATTCAAAAAAGTATGGATTATCTTTAAACTCGGTACGTATATGTAATATTTATAGTTGTTGTCTTGTTACCCCATTGATTAAAGAGAAGAAAATCTCTGTATCGAAACTTACCCTCTTCTTGACCGAGCGAGCGAAACGTCTCTACTTTAACTGGCCAAATCCTCTTTTATCTATCCGTATGTTTATTAGGTTGTGTGTACACATTTTTCAACCAATATTGACGAAACTTGGTATGCATGTCTACAATTTAATAGTTTTTATTTGTCGTTGGCGATTTTGAGTGGAGGGTGTACTTTCCTAATTTTTAAATTTTATAAACATCGGTCGGTAAATAGCGCCACAGCAAACATCCCCTTTATTTCCTTCTTACCAAAGCGATTTTGATTGGGACTCAAAAAATCGCAAATAGTAGAAAATAGATAAAAAGCCCCGCCGGCCGAATAAAGCCCCGCTATTGCTGGCTACGGTAACGGCCACGGTAACAGTGGGGCAGGGGGTAATAAGAATCCCCGGCAGATGCCCGGCTACCACCCTCAACAACGCCGACTGGCCCTGATAACACACATCATACCCACGATGAGGACAGACGAGAAGATTGACGCGCTGGAAGAAGAAATGAGTAGGTTACACTGGGACATCGTGGGGTTATCAGAAGTTCGAAGAGCGGGTGAGGACACGATAACCCTAAAATCATGTCTACAACCGGGAGAGTGACCAACAGTCCCAAGGTGGTGTCAGGTTTCTCGTCCGCAAGGCCTTACTAACAAGATTGTTACGATCGATAGCGTTTCCAATAGGGTCGTATACCTAATACTCAGAGTATCCAAAAGATATTCGCTGAAGGTCATCCAGGTATACGCTCCGACGAAGTCGCACTCAGATGATGAGGTGGAGGATATGTATGAGGACATTAGTCGGGCCATACATACCTCTGAAACGCACTTTCTAGTTGTTATTGGGTTATTTGTTGTTAATCTAGTTGTTAGGGGGACTTCAACGCGAAGTTAGGTAAGAGAAGCGAGGATAAATTGAAATTGAGGCAATTTGGTTATGAACAATGGAATCGTAGGGGACAGACGTTGGCTGACTTCCTGGAGAAAGAGGGACTCTTTATGATGAACTCTTTCTTTCAGAAGCCACCTCACAGGAAATGGACCTGGCTGAGTCCCGATCGTTTCACGAGAAATGAGATTGACTTCATTATGACCACCAAGAGACAAATATTCACTAATATCTCCGTGATCCACAGGGTGAAAACCGGTAGCGATCACCGAATGGTAAGAGGCACATTGAATATTAATGTCAAACTTAAGAGGTCTCGTCTGTTGAAGTCTACGCTCCGACAGCTTACGAACAACAAGGCGCCGGGTGAAGACGGTATCACATCTGAGCTTCTGAAAGCGGATGGAACACCAGTATTCAAAGTCCTTCAGAAAGTCTTACCTTAATACCGTCTTACTCCAAAGATCAACGTTAGAAGCATGGAACAAGGGTTTGGTGGTGTCATTCTTCAAAAAAGGTGACGACCCCCTTGTTGAAGAGTTATAGACCTATCTCGCTTTTGAGCCATGTTTAGGTATAAGCTGTTTTCAAAGGTCCTCGCGAACCGTCTCAGTCGCAGGTTCGATGAAGCCTCCGGAACAAGCCGGTTTCCGAAAAGGCTATAGTACCATAGTACCACATCCACACGCTACGGCAAATTTTAGAGTGGCGACGACGGACCGGTAAGCGCAGCGTAGGTGTTCCACAGACAAGATGGACTGACGACCTGATAAAGGTAGCAGGACAACGTTGGATGCAGGCCGGCCCTTTTAGAAATTTGTGGGGGAGGCATATGTTCAGCAGTGGACATCCTACGGCTGAGATAATGATGATGATGAAATAAAATATAGGATACTGCTACAACTGCTATTATTCTATATGTACACTCATCATAATCAGCCCATTTTGTTCCCACTGCTGGGGCCCGAGCCTTCCTCTCAGAGAGAGGAGTTGGGCCATAATCCACCACGCGGGCTCAGTGCGCCTTGGTGGATAGGTTAGTAGCCAACCCATGTCGAAGTTATCAGGCAGCCCGAAGGCCTTCGGCATATACAATGCATGTATAATAATATGCTGTTTGAATTTTTTATTATTATTATTATTATATCTTACAAAAAGATGGGATCATAGAAACACAACCTCATGATTTGGCTCCATAAGAAAATTAGCCTAATTAAGCTAGCCTAATCAAAAGTTATAGGGAAACCTGTGTAACAACCCCCCCCCCCCCCCCCCCCTAAGTTTTTAATTTTTAATTCTAATAATTCGTTTTGTTTTGGCCAATGATCGTCTAGTCTAGGAGGACCCTAACACTGTGTACCGCTGCTGTAACCTTGCTCTTTTCGGAAAGAATTGAAACAGATAAAACTATTCAGAACTATAGATGCCTAGAGAAACCAAAAGCAACGCCTAGGTATTCTGATATTACGATGGATAACCTACTACTACATTACTGAACTGCTAGCTGATAACGAAAAAATTGCGATGAACATACTAGATTGCAAATACTTAGTTCTTACAGACTGACTGACTGAGCTGATCCTAGATTTCTAGCTTATGTACTTGATTTGACTTCTAGTCGTGGAAGATATTAATCATCAATATAAGTTTCTGAATTTAAGGTCTATGTTATTTGACCATAGAACATAGAAATAGTAGGTTATTTGCAAGTTTTCTATGTAATTATTAGCTTGCAAAACTACCTGTTATATCTGATAAATCAGTTTGATTAGTGAAATAATATATAAACAACTCCATTAAATAATATCAGATATTTGCATGATATTCGTTATTATTAATAACAGTTATAAACCTGTTAATTATATAACTAACTTTCTTTATAGATTTATGTTTGTTGCTATGAACATTTAGCTGTTGATAAGATTGATATAATCTCTTACAGACTAAATGTCTCTATAATATATACTATTTGTTTCGTTTATGAAAACTGCTAGGAAATAAATAACAAAAGTAAAGTAAAACCTCGCTTCATATGCGCTTTAGAAATCTTTTGTGATCAGTAGCTACTACGCTGATTATCCAATTCCTTTAGATAAATATTATCAGCCACTATTCCCTGAATAGTTCAATTGTTCAAGTTTAATCATTTACTTGTTTACTGAAGCAATATATGGGAAATAATATCAGTGACTTAGAGAAATCTCTAGACCCTTGTTTGTGGTTTACAAGAATTCTCAAGGTGCTGCATTGCTTGACCAAGTTTGATAAGATTTACCACATACATAAATCTCCTTTTTATACGAGATTGCTATACTTAGATTACTAGTGTTTTACATGACATGCCATCTATTGAACCATTGTAGGAAAAGCAATTATTTTAAATACTTAAGTATTAGCAGAATCTTTGTTGTATTGGTTAGCTCAATACTAGCAGCCATATATTTATTATGATGATTATTATAATAGTTAGCTTTACTTTGCCGAGTAAATTATTGATAGATATCTCTACAATTTAAAGATAAAATATATTTTATTAATTTTCATATTGTAAGTAATTAGTTTGATTTTTTTTTAGATTTGCCGTAGAATTCTAGATTTATTATGATTTAGGAAGTAGGATTCTTGGCATGTTCAAGGCTTACAACTCGAATGCTGGATTAAGAGCTGCTCTTTACTGTGACACAAATGTTCTCCATCATGCCAAGAACCTCTTCTATTTACCCCAAAATTAGTAAGGCCTTACTAAGTCCGTTTGGTAGTTTTCCAAATGTAGAGTTTGCATCTATAAGCGATTATAATCTTATTTATCTCTTCTTAATATTATTATTTATCATTACGAATTATCATTTGATTCTAAATATTACATTTGATACTTTCAGCAAATAATTCAATTGCTATAATTTATTACCGCATTCTCATGCTAGAATCAGAGTAGACAGTCTAACCCAAACTCAAATACACGGACGCGTAACAAAAATGTGTTCCTCACATTAATAAAATATTGTCTAGAATAACTGCCGAATGGTAGGCATTAAAACGTCGATGTATCACTAGCCTTAATCGCAGCGAAAATTGGTCGATGTCATTTCAGGAAACATTCCGAGCAATAATCTTCGATATATTTCGATCATTTCACAGATACGTTCCTGACTCAATATATAGAACTCGCGCGTAGTATTCCATATTCGATCACGATCAAGCCGATGCAGGAAGCACCATTATATTTGAATAGCAAAATTCATACCTTCTTTTTGGCATCTACAGCACTAACTCATTTTCATCATCACGTCGGGGTCACCAATGAGGACACCGGAGGGAACACCGATGCGTACCTAGATACTGGCAGCGAACTCCAGCTGTGATCCTTGCCGCTGTTACTAGCACTGGAGAAAGTGTTTCTCTCTCGTAATTTAAATGATACACATGTGGTAGAGAGTAAAATATTCCTTGCACATTTGTTCTCACCTTACATCATCTACATAAAAACCCTGTCCGAATCGCTGTCATAAAAACATCATCTAATTTTAAATTTGAAAGTGTCAAACAGAAAAGTAAAAGTTAAAGGAACTCTTTATGTATAACTTGGAGTATGTATTACCTACAAGGAGATCGTAGCGAGTCGTCGCCACACCTTTGTATGGTTAGAAATATCAATGCTGCTTATTTTCATGGTAGTTTTATTAATTTTACTTATAACTTTTATGTATTTAAAGGATTACTCAACATTTCCTTTTCCTTGAAGTAACTTATCAGTTCTGTTTGAACAATCGATTTAAATGGTTAATACATAGAATATCTTGATAGCTTAAATATTCTATGCTGCTTATCATTTTCAATAAGTATAATCTTCCTATAAGAAATACCCGACTAAACATCTTAATCTCAATATCACACATTAACGGTTTCTTCTACTTTTGATTTTCTAAATTTCATCAATATTTGTTCATACCAAGATACTTTTTATGCCTCTATATTTGTGAATCGTGACGGAATCCTCATCCAGAGCCTGTTCCGTTACAGCCAACCCCCAAAATTTACGCAGGTTCTCATAATTTACCGAAGGAAATTTTCCCATCCTCCATATATTCAACTTCACAAATATAGTTCCACCAAAACTGAACGTGTGCTTATTCTAATTTGTTAAAATTCGTTTTCAAACAAGGTTGTGAGTACGTGAACTCACTAGTGGAGTGTATTTAAAAGACCGAGTTAAAAATAAATTTACTGTAAGGGTTGATATATCCGATCTTAATGTCTCCTCCATGAGTAAAAATGACTTCTCACAAGGACAATCTGAAATAACGAAAGGGAACTAGTATTGTGCCAAATTGTGCACCTAGTCAATTCGAATAATTCAGCATACGTGCTACCACCCAAACCAATTTTTCGTTTGGGATCGAGTATGTGGAGTAGAACCTACGCCACCCTTTATTACTCCAGATCTCGTTAATAGCTAACAAGCAATAATTCTCCATGGCTGATACATCCCTCTTCAAATCAAACCAAACAAGCAACCGCCTAATAACTCGGTGAATGTAAGTGTAATGGCTAAACATTGGCTACCTGTAAAGTACGAACTCTTTATGGAATAATTCAGTTGTAAATACTGATGTGGTGTCTTCTGACCTAAACCTATCTCCAATTTGTACTCCATAAATCATTCGTTGAATAGTGTGTGTCTGTCTGAAAACAAAACTTAACAAATCGACTCCAGTCGGTATTGTCGATTCATAGAGGCCCTCAATAAAATTCAATACTAACTCTGTCACACGCATCTCTCCCTGGCGCCATTAGTTCTTCCATCTCTTCCCATCACTTTATCATAACTTAAATCTCTCTTCTCTTACATTGCCCTGCATACTGCCTAAATAAACCTTCAACCCTTTTGTCTGGTGTCTACGAATACTCACGATTAATAGTTTTTATCAATTGAAATTTCAGACTTTTATTTCTATAAAATGCCCCTTTACATTATCATATTTTTTTTAAAAACCCTATGTCAAAAATAAAATAGGAAAAGCTGTAACAAACCCCGCCCTGATGAGGTCTACGCCCGCTCTTTATTAAATGATTGTAACATCTTTGTTTAATTATAATAAAGTTTTATTAAATATTGCTGTACCTTGGTATTTTTATTTTATTTTTTTGATTTTCCTAACGCTTTCCATGTCTCTACTTCATTTGAAGAGAATCCTTAAAATTGTGATTCCTAATATTATCATTATTTTTTTTTACCTTGTATTTGTTATTCTGTCTAAACTTAATTCATTCAATTTCACAGTTGCAAAATGCACGACTTTTTATTACATAATCATTTTGCAATAATAATGTTAAATATTGTTTAATTATAAATCAATACCTGAAACCGATTTTTATTAAACTCTAAACTATCTGATTACTATTATATCTTATATTATTATATATCAACAATAACGATCCCGCTTTTACAAATCCTTTCTATAACTTATTTAACCAACGCATTCACCTAAAACAACATTGTGTCTTTCTATCAATAATCTTCATTGGTGCACAGAACATCTTCAAAATCAGCTCAGTAGATCAGTCTGAATAAAATAACAACTCGACATAACTAAGTCTAACCAAATCATTCGCTTTTACATGTACTGTCTACCGCAATCCTCCAAACATGTTTTTATGTCATTTCCATTGTGGTCTACATAACTATGTACCTTCTTACATAATTTTTTTTTAGTTATATATGTACCAAAATATTTACTCAAAGGTAACTGCTCAAAAACGTGACTCTAGAAATAGCTGCACAGTATTTTCCTTCTGCTATAACTTTTGATTTTCGGTTTTGAAACTAGGTTATTAATAATGTATCCCTATGATAGGTACCTTCCTAAATTTCTGACATTATTCCTTTCCATGAACAATTGCATCACCCCTTTCCTGTTCGATACAAATTAAACCCGACTAATTATGAAGGTAATCTATCAATTATAGATACTTCGTTCCAACAAGATATACCTACAATAACCCTATAACTTCTTCTTCTACATGCTACTCATAACTATAAAACGAAACTCGTTACGACTGTTTATTTAGTTAACAGGGAAACGCCCAATAAACATAAACAATATTCTATTTACCTTTCCTTTTGCTTTTATTAACGCCACCCATCGCTTGTTGTCAATATTATACGCAAACGTCAAACACACGAATGTCTCTCTCTTTTTTATTCCATTTCCTGATCTCTACTACCGATAACTATTTGGTGTTTTCTTTAATGTAATCCATAAATTACAATTTATTACGCTAATCAATAATAACACTCTAATACTAACAGCTCCATAGTCACTACAATATAATAAACAGTCCAACACACCCCTGTGCTCAGCTTTCCCCATTTTCCCCTTTCTTCGGACTATAGTTATCTATCAACCAAACTAACGACACGCCGTGAATTAGAATACTCAAACAATAGATGAGGACTAATAATAGGTTTAGGTAATAAAAGGTTTTAATAGGTTTAGGTCTCAGAAGAACTAGTAAACTAGTGGTATCCCGTAACTTGAACTTGCGATGTAGGTATACTGAGTAATAATGTAATTTTCTACCTAATATTTTTTTCCCTGAAAATTATCGATTAGAAAGATATAGATGTAATACCTATCTATTAAATTTTCGCAAGCCTTTACTAGGATTAATTTATTTATTAATTAGATTATTACAAGGATATAAAAGGGTAATTTGTTTATATTTCTATAACCCCAAATCCCAACAAATGAAAAAAACAAGATATTTCGAATATTTCTATGCTCGACGTTTGCTGAAATATGACTAGATTGATAACGGTCTATAACTAAAAGTTATAGTGATAGTTAAGTACCTAATAAATTGAGGACTCTAAACGGAATTTATATTTAATTTAATTTCAAATGTACGAGTACAAGCAAAAGAACATAGTTGTGTTTATTTCCATTTATCTTTGTAATTTCCAACCCCCATCTTCTACAACCTTCGTAATCCATTTGCATCAAACCTTGGTTACTTGCAAGTAATCAATTAGTGAATCGCAGATTAAATTTTATTTTTCAATTCTTTTGTGATATTCCGAAGATCTCTTCTATTTCTATTTCTCTATCCACATATTTGCTATTACGAGATCATGTGTACGCTGTGCTGTCACTGCGTGGTTACTCAAATTATTCAAATCTCCATGTCATTTCCCTAGCTACATCTTTCATGAATTTCAAAGCAAAAATCAACAAGACTGTTTTTCCGGTCCTCGAATAACCCTGCACTAATGTATGCGTCACGGCTATTAATGTACAGAAATCCTTAAACTTTGTCATGTGTGATAATGTGTTTGATTTTGAATAAAATTTATATTCATCACGTCATTATCATAACTACACTATATCTGCCAATGTCTTTGTAACGCATTACTGAAAGATATCTCTCAAAGTATCCCATTACGATTATTGTACGAAATTTTAAGTCTTAACGAAGACGCTCCGTGCCAATTTACGACCACTTTGCGGTCGCATTACAACAACTAAACTTTTAAGTAATTTTTTTTATTACGACCTCTACCCGAATTTCCCTACTATATAGCGACCCTAAATGTCTGTGATTGTCTTTTATAACTTCCTTTTTTTTGGTCCCTAAATAAAATATAAACCTCAAATATCTACAAAGTATTGTTATTACGTTTGCGCTTTTATAGATATCTTGATCACAGAATCTCAAAGAGCTATGGTCATTTATTGACCACAGGTAAGTTCTTATTCCATCTTATACCTAATCATACCGTTTATTATATCTATAATAATACGAGTATATAACTTTAGCATTTAAATTATAGGTATAGTTATTAAAACTTAAACATGAATTCTATTTGTTACGAACTCTTTGGATATACACGTATGTGCTTATGACAGATAGTTAAATATGTCGCTGTCAAAATAAAGGAATAAAGTTCACGTCAAAAATATGATTATCGCAAATTCTATACACGTTCGTTGTACTCTAATTGTAATTATACTGTAACTCTATTTATCGTAGCATTTATTTACGTTTATCTTTGCAGTGTCCATGACGAAATCACTTCAATTTGCGAACAAATGTAGGCACCGCATGCACGTTCTTATTCAGTAATCTGTGACGATACATTTGCCTAACAACTCCGATTGATATTCAACAACTAGTTATACCTATATATTATTATATACATAGGTGTACATATTCCTACGAAACTACACTCCAGCTATCTGGCAAGGTATGTATGTAGGTATAGTGTTATTTAGACTTGTTCATCTCTGCTTTGCTCCAACCAAACATCCTTTTTCCCTGTTCATATCTACATACTTCCTACAGATTATACCTACATAGAAATTACCAGTGTATTATGTACATACTTATCGTATTTTGTTACAACTGAACCTTTCATATTACATTATCTAGCTATGTCGTCAAACTCTTTGCAGGCAAACAATTAATCCAAGCAACATGACTCAATATTGATTTCCTAGTTGCATACCCATCATATACCATAAACACCTCCCTTTTATATAGATTCCAATAAACATCTATAAAATACCTAGGCATTAATCTCCGGAACTCTTCTTTACGTGATACTATAGTAAAACATAGTGTTTATATTCTCTTTACACTTTGACAGCAAGCTCTCAGTACCA
Source organism: Selenia dentaria (assembly GCA_917880725.1). Classification (NCBI taxonomy): domain Eukaryota; kingdom Metazoa; phylum Arthropoda; class Insecta; order Lepidoptera; family Geometridae; genus Selenia; species Selenia dentaria. The sequence goes on from OU862890.1 coordinate 22,361,502, forward strand.
CAATCAAAAAGTTTCTTTGCTTTTACAAAGAACTCTTTTGTGTTTACCTTTCTGTAAAATTCTGTAGCCTAGGTAACCTAAATGTTGATTGTCATGTCATTTTGATTGATTTTATTATTGCTAACACATTTCTTTTTCTACCTTTGTTTATTTATTCCATAGCAATTTTAAGATAGGTACCTATTTGCTGTGAACAAACCTACCGTTGATTTTCTCATATCTCGACGCGCCCTGATATACAACCTTCAGTTAGTTTTAGATTATTGATGAAATAACTGATTCTATATTTTACTCGTTATATGTTTATGTATATTTTATAGTTTTCCATGAATTCTAGATCCCTGCCTGCCGACTGTGGTATTGCTATAAACCACAGTGAAACCTGACAAGCTCTACAGTTCACATAACCCACTCATCATTGATTGGTAGGTACGCAAGTTTCGATATTTATTTAGTTAGTATCCTAAAAAATATTTTCTAGGTACTAATATTACAAACACGACGTTGGTACGTAAGAATGAATGTTTGCTTCACCATCCCTCTTAAACAGCTGCGCCAATTTTGATGAAAATTGTTACGAAAGTAGATGTAGCTTTGAATTTACATATTATAAAATACTCTTCCTCATCATTATCATCATTATCCTAACAAGGTACCTAGGTACTAGTATTATAAACGCAAATGCTGGTATGTCTGAATGAATGTTTATTACATCAGTCCTGGCTGGACTAATTTTGATGAGATTTGGTATAAAAATAGATGATACTAGATTTACGCATAGATAACTTTTATCATCACCACCATCATCAGCTATCTCCATGCGGGTACATCCGCGTCCGCAACTAGTAATATATAAAATGAACGTTTGTATATTTGTCTGTTGTTCTGTAATACTTGATAATCACTTGATTAACTCTTACTTGATAAAATGAGTTCCACGATTCCTACGATTTTCATGGCATAGAACCGGGTTTTTTATATTTAATGTTAAATGGCATAAACTCTTACATAGTTTCTACTATTATTCACAAACCGAAATTCACGATGTATACTGAGTTTAGATTAAAATTTAAGGTTGTGTATATACTTTGCGCGTACTACTTACATGTCATTTATGTTACATAAGAACATATATACATACATAACTATTAACATTCAAACAATTATTATTGTGCCCTAAACAAAAGTTTCCTTATTCACTTTGATTTACATAATGTTTGTTTTTTTTCCCCATTATTTTAAGTTTAGATAGATAACCCGGCTTTGCTCACTATTCCCTAATTTTCCCTATTATATTTGCAGATCTCGTCAAGGCGCACTACTCGACCAGCCGCTTCGCCCCAAAGCTTCTGATATCCGGCGCTCCTCTTCAGCCTGCCTACATTGTCAAACTTTACCAGCTTCATTCCGAAGACTCATCACTACCTAGCTATAATATTAGTTTTTTATACTTAAATTCGGCGCTTACTATGTTTGTCTATTAAATCTGCATATCGTTGATTTATTTAACCTTTACGAATAACTATACAACCATCTGACTTGTCTATAAGAATTTTCACAACGCTAAGCATCTGAATGGGAAATTCAACCCCCCAATGTTACGACTAAACATATTTCAACAAAACTTCTAACAAGACTTATCATCGCTCAATTAAAGTTGCGCAACTTTGCATTTTATTGTAATCCTATTTATTTCCTTCGCAAATGCAATAGAAGTAATTACGTATGTAGATTTTTGCTATCATTTAATTACCATAAATTTCATCGGACAAAAAGGTAAGCCATTAACGATCACACGTTTTAATTTTCTTAATACTTCCGAACATAACAAACATTGATTATATACAGACATGTCCACGATCTGCGCTGTATTTTGCTGGTTACTAATGTAATCCTTGTGATGCAAATGCAGCGACGGCACTTCAACATGTTAGAAACTCTCTTCCTTTCCTAACACTATACAAGAACTCTTTCAGTACTCTATAACGCAATTCTTGGCTCCCAAGTGAGTTTCATAAGTCGTTCGATACTAAAAGTGTTCTTAAAACCTTCGGGTCACTTTGAGTAGAGTTCGATACTGACTATTTACCGTGTGCTTCCAGGAGAGTATCCTAGTCGTAAACACAACACGCAATCTGCCTTTCGAATGATAAGTGTACTTCTGGATTCTAGAGATCGACTATGGGGTACACGTAAATGACAAAGGTAGTTGCAGACTTTACATACATGAAACTTGCATACAACTTATCTTTCCCTGAATATCATTTAAGCGCTTCGTAGTAATCAGTATTTTAGTAATATTCCTAAAAAAGCATATCCGGCTTATTTATTTCTAAGTTTATTGTAGAAATCTACTACTGTAGCCTAGAACAACAACATCATCACCTCATAATAGTATCCGTTGACTACCTATTTAGCCCTTTAAAAATCACCTATTGCAATAGCATCTCTGTTTCAATAAAATCCTATCCATTTCACGCCAACAAATTGTGCGGTTGACCGCAACTAATTCCTAGTAAAACTTCCGTAGTAACGTTATTCCAATCCTGGTCACGGCACCAAATTGTAACAACCCCCCCCCCCCCCCTAAGTTTTTAATTTTTTATTCTAATAATTCGTTTTGTTTTGGCCAATGATCGTCTAGTCTAGGAGGACCCTAACACTGTGTACCGCTGCTGTAACCTTGCTCTTTTCGGAAAGAATTGAAACAGAGAAAACTATTCAGAACTATAGATGCCTAGAGAAACCAAAAGCAACGCCTAGGTATTCTGATATTACGATGGATAACCTACTACTACATTACTGAACTGCTAGCTGATAACGAAAAATTGCGATGAACATACTAGATTGCAAATACTTAGTTCTTACAGACTGACTGACTGAGCTGATCCTAGATTTCTAGCTTATGTACTTGATTTGACTTCTAGTCGTGGAAGATATTAATCATCAATATAAGTTTCTGAATTTAAGGTCTATGTTATTTGACCATAGAACATAGAAATAGTAGGTTATTTGCAAGTTTTCTATGTAATTATTAGCTTGCAAAACTACCTGTTATATCTGATAAATCAGTTTGATTAGTGAAATAATATATAAACAACTCCATTAAATAATATCAGATATTTGCATGATATTCGTTATTATTAATAACAGTTATAAACCTGTTAATTATATAACTAACTTTCTTTATAGATTTATGTTTGTTGCTATGAACATTTAGCTGTTGATAAGATTGATATAATCTCTTACAGACTAAATGTCTCTATAATATATACTATTTGTTTCGTTTATGAAAACTGCTAGGAAATAAATAACAAAAGTAAAGTAAAACCTCGCTTCATATGCGCTTTAGAAATCTTTTGTGATCAGTAGCTACTACGCTGATTATCCAATTCCTTTAGATAAATATTATCAGCCACTATTCCCTGAATAGTTCAATTGTTCAAGTTTAATCATTTACTTGTTTACTGAAGCAATATATGGGAAATAATATCAGTGACTTAGAGAAATCTCTAGACCCTTGTTTGTGGTTTACAAGAATTCTCAAGGTGCTGCATTGCTTGACCAAGTTTGATAAGATTTACCACATACATAAATCTCCTTTTTATACGAGATTGCTATACTTAGATTACTAGTGTTTTACATGACATGCCATCTATTGAACCATTGTAGGAAAAGCAATTATTTTAAATACTTAAGTATTAGCAGAATCTTTGTTGTATTGGTTAGCTCAATACTAGCAGCCATATATTTATTATGATGATTATTATAATAGTTAGCTTTACTTTGCCGAGTAAATTATTGATAGATATCTCTACAATTTAAAGATAAAATATATTTTATTAATTTTCATATTGTAAGTAATTAGTTTGATTTTTTTTTAGATTTGCCGTAGAATTCTAGATTTATTATGATTTAGGAAGTAGGATTCTTGGCATGTTCAAGGCTTACAACTCGAATGCTGGATTAAGAGCTGCTCTTTACTGTGACACAAATGTTCTCCATCATGCCAAGAACCTCTTCTATTTACCCCAAAATTAGTAAGGCCTTACTAAGTCCGTTTGGTAGTTTTCCAAATGTAGAGTTTGCATCTATAAGCGATTATAATCTTATTTATCTCTTCTTAATATTATTATTTATCATTACGAATTATCATTTGATTCTAAATATTACATTTGATACTTTCAGCAAATAATTCAATTGCTATAATTTATTACCGCATTCTCATGCTAGAATCAGAGTAGACAGTCTAACCCAAACTCAAATACACGGACGCGTAACAAAAATGTGTTCCTCACATTAATAAAATATTGTCTAGAATAACTGCCGAATGGTAGGCATTAAAACGTCGATGTATCACTAGCCTTAATCGCAGCGAAAATTGGTCGATGTCATTTCAGGAAACATTCCGAGCAATAATCTTCGATATATTTCGATCATTTCACAGATACGTTCCTGACTCAATATATAGAACTCGCGCGTAGTATTCCATATTCGATCACGATCAAGCCGATGCAGGAAGCACCATTATATTTGAATAGCAAAATTCATACCTTCTTTTTGGCATCTACAGCACTAACTCATTTTCATCATCACGTCGGGGTCACCAATGAGGACACCGGAGGGAACACCGATGCGTACCTAGATACTGGCAGCGAACTCCAGCTGTGATCCTTGCCGCTGTTACTAGCACTGGAGAAAGTGTTTCTCTCTCGTAATTTAAATGATACACATGTGGTAGAGAGTAAAATATTCCTTGCACATTTGTTCTCACCTTACATCATCTACATAAAAACCCTGTCCGAATCGCTGTCATAAAAACATCATCTAATTTTAAATTTGAAAGTGTCAAACAGAAAAGTAAAAGTTAAAGGAACTCTTTATGTATAACTTGGAGTATGTATTACCTACAAGGAGATCGTAGCGAGTCGTCGCCACACCTTTGTATGGTTAGAAATATCAATGCTGCTTATTTTCATGGTAGTTTTATTAATTTTACTTATAACTTTTATGTATTTAAAGGATTACTCAACATTTCCTTTTCCTTGAAGTAACTTATCAGTTCTGTTTGAACAATCGATTTAAATGGTTAATACATAGAATATCTTGATAGCTTAAATATTCTATGCTGCTTATCATTTTCAATAAGTATAATCTTCCTATAAGAAATACCCGACTAAACATCTTAATCTCAATATCACACATTAACGGTTTCTTCTACTTTTGATTTTCTAAATTTCATCAATATTTGTTCATACCAAGATACTTTTTATGCCTCTATATTTGTGAATCGTGACGGAATCCTCATCCAGAGCCTGTTCCGTTACACCTGTCAAAAACAGTTTTTTACTGTAGTGTCAGGCGTGGCACTTTCGTGTATTATCTTACTCGTAATTAGATATATTGTAACAGATAACTACATTTTATTACCTTTGAAAATGTACCTAATAGGTGAGTAATTCTATTTATAGTGTAATAGGCTAAGTATAAGCAACACAAGTAGAACATTTTTGTGTTTTTCTGTCAGAATTGGCATCTTGTGTTAAGTAAGAAAAATGTAAAATCATATAATTTTATCATATCTCTGTAAAATCATGTAATTTTATTCATTTCATTACAGGAATTGAAACCACCAAAGAGTTAGCCTTATTGTATTTTTATAATTTATTTTGTCATTACACGATATACGATACTGCCAGAGAGTTTCTGTGTCGAATACCGCATAATCCTGTATTACAGTAATGAAAGTATACTGGCTATAAATTATACGAATTGGGCACAACAAAAATACCATTTTACATCTCTCATATATTCGGTAAGTAGTCGGTCCTTATTACCCCCAAATGGGGCTTGTAGGTGACCAATTAGCGCTCTAGGGTAATAATGTAGCTAGAAAAGCCCTAGGGCGGTAAGTTATTAAAAAAAACACAAATAGGGCTTGTAGGTGACCAATTAGCGCTCTAGGGTAATAATGTAGCTAGAAAAGCCCCAAGGCTGTAAGTAATTTAAAAAAAAACACTTCACTCTTTCAAAAAGTTCGCGTACATCTAACCATCATACTGGCAATAGACATCATGCATTCAGCCCAATGACAAAAGAAGTCGCTTCGCTATTCAGCCTTGTCTTCGTATGAGTATAATAGTCATCAATTTAATTTTTGTAATGCCGGTTTTTTCTACTTATCTCACAATCGAGATGTAAAGCAGAGTACTTAGCTCGGGTGTAAGCATCAATTGCACCCTCGAACTATAATATTCGAAATATCTCGGGCTGCAATTGATGCCTTACAGCCCTTGGCTACTAATCTACTATTAAAGTATAGTTAGGCGCATCTTTACGAAATAGTATCCCATCAAAGTATTCTTTATTCGTTTCTATGCCATTTTGTGGCTGCAGAGCGCAGAATACCTACTCGTACCTAGTGCATTTATACAGATGAAGTTGTCAGAGGAAGTTACGTTGGCTGAAGGCGTTTTACTTACTCTCTCTCTGTTATTGCATAAAATGTGCTCTCGAATAGTTAACATGTATTTAAGCTATTTCAATGTAGTTTGTATTTGTGAAGTGTACTTTGTTATATTGTAGTTTCTTTATTAGACTAGCTGCGCCCCGAGTTCACCTGCGTGGTGATGGGTGATAATGATGATGATGATGATGATGATGATGAAATAAAAGTAGTCTAAGTTACTCCTTATAATATCAGCTATCTGCAAATAAAGTCAAAAGTCCCTTTAAATTCGGTCCAGCCCTTTCAGAGATTAGCAGGAACAAACAGACTGACGAGACACAAAAACTTTAAAAACTCTTTGTTTTATAAAAGTACCATCATACGCATTAAGAGAAAAACTGTTAATTTAAAATTAGACGCATAAATTTTATTTATCTGTGTAGAGAGTAGATAGAATAGTCATTTTATTAGTTCATTAGTAGTCATTTATTAATAGTCACAGAGTCTGTTCAAAGAAATTGAAGTCGCTCGTGCGCTAATTTACTGTTTTCTATAATAGTAAATAAAAAAATAAAATCATGCGCTGCAGTCTTTGGGGACTTGAGTGAAAACTTCGAAATATTTTTAAGACACACAATCAACAACAATAGGAAGTTATGGAAACCATGATCGCGCCTAAAGTGGGTTTCACATCATAACTACACTATCTATAACAAAGCGTTCTCTGACGGTGACCATGATGCGAGCTCCTTGATTTTTCTTCACCCAAAAAGCGTGACGTTCGATGACGATGACGCGACTTCCATGATTTTGGTTCACCCAAAAAGTGCTCAACGTGCCTTAAGAAGTTTTCACTTCAAAAAGCTGAATAAAATTACTGTTAGTTTACGGTTTTATCGAGTCGAAAATCAATACTTGACAGTTGCGTGAGGGACAGATTAGCTGGATTTGGCTGTCATATAAAAACCTAACGGCCGTACATATAAAAGTTGCAATAAGACCAAAATATATATGGTTGCTTAACTCTAAATGATGTTATGTAGCAGTGCGCACAGTAAAGCCCATCACACACGATGAAGGTACTATAAAATATATATTATCTTAGAGCAGATTCGGACATATCGCTCGGCATTTAATCATCAACGAGCAACCACACACGGTGAATATACTATAATATTTTACCTTAGAGTAGCTTAAGATGCTACCGATATTCGAACGGCATGTTAAGATTCGCTAAGACTACTGCAGATAATAAAGACATCTTAAGATAGTGTGCCATACTGATCTTAAGATCAAATACAGGTTGTTGACAAACGGACTTCTGGTCTTTAGTTACTGAACAAATTTATATCTTCACAACAAAAACTAATGAAGCTATATAGTTAACCTTTAATTGTATTCGTTATCTTAGGTAGGTACCTATTTTGTTTCGATCCAGTAGACATATTTGTAAATCAAAATGAAACGAACGACTGACTTACACGAATCAACTTGGTCAAATAAAGGGAATCATCGAAAAAGTGGGACTTTCTATCTACTAACCGAACTAGCGGTATGACGAATTTAGATTTTTAGAACTTTTAAAAATGCTGTATGAGCTCAATCTCATAGCTTTTTCTAGATTGTAGTACCTAATTGTACAATCAAACTAGGTAATTACTAAATCGATGTTAGTATTCTTGATGTAATTAGCCTATGTTACATTATTAGACTAGCTGCAGCCGCGACTTCGTTCGCGTGGCCCTATAATTAATGCTTTGAGTATGAACCCCCTCAAAATTGGTCCAGACTTTTCAGAGATTACCCGGATTATAGAGACAGACAGACAAACATTTAAAAAACTGCTAGGTAACTAGGTAAATAACCACATGAATGTACGAAGAAGCAGTTTTTTTCTGAAAGATTTTTGTAGAGTATTAATTCACCACGGTGTTTCCTGTGTTTTATGTGATCTTCTATCCAGATTCTTCGTTTTATACTTTTAGCTAATGTGACGGTTATATCAAATTCACAGTTCCAATCGTCATCTGAGGAACTGTCCAACAGGTCTAGCATCAAAATACACTTCATTGCAAAATCAAAAATATGAACATGTATATAAAAATATGTATATTACAGTGTGAACGATCGAGACGTGCGGCTCCCGAGACGGTTTCCGATAGAATGTACGCTTGAGATATATTATAGTATCTGCGCCGTGTGTGGTGGGTTAATTTAACATAACTTATACATTCGACGCTATAATATATATTATCTCAGTCGTGTGTGATGGGCTTTAAAGTCGCGGGCAAGTCGCTAGTAGATTATAAAAATAAACATTTAATTTTTGCCTTTAAAGTTATATAATATATTGGGAACGTTTTGGGCGTGACTGATGTTTTAATGTTACGACATGACTGACAGCTTTAATGACCCCAGGGCTATTATGTATCTCAGTTGCTAACAAATGTTGATAGAAATCGGAAAAAATTGCGGTTCTATGTCACTTTTGTCAGCTCCAGTCATCGCCTTACTAGCATATTTGCTTACTGGAGTAGTCAAAACTTACGTAGAGCCGCCATTTTTCAAGATTTCTATCAACATTTGTTAGCAACTGAGATACATAAATACAGCCACTAAAGTTGCGCTTGCACAGTCTCTTCTGTTACCGATTCTTGATTACGCAGACGCCTGCTATTTAGACCTTACGGAGGACCAGCTTAACAAACTTGAGCGTCTTCAAAACTTTTCAATAAGGTTCATATTTGGCTTGCGCAAATACGACCACGTTTCTGAATTTCGCAATAAGCTCAAGTGGCTTCCTATACGACATCGCCGGAATGCTCACATCCTATCTCTTCTCTACAATATTTTATTCAACCTTTCTTCACCCCAGTACCTTAAAGAGCGTTTCGAATATCTTAATGCCTCTAATTCTCTTTGCTTACGGTCATCAGAGAATCTTATGCTTAAATTCCCTCGTTTTATGACCGATCGTTTTCGGTCGAAGCCGTCAGACTCTGGAATGCATTGCCACTTGATACCAAGCGAGCTCCGTCCTTAAATGTTTTTAAAGACAAAGTTAAGGATCATTACCTGTCGTGCTAGTATAAGCTCCATACGTGTAAACATCGTATTTATATGTTTATATATATAAGTATATATGTATGTATTTTTGTATGTATATATTGTGTAAGAACATATTTATTATCTATATTGTATATAATATTGTAGATATTTATAAATATAGTTACTATGAACTATATTGTACACCGCCATCCCTTGTCAAAACTTGCTCCTCTCCATCCAAAGGTTGTCTGGAAGAGATCGCTTTGAGCGATAAGGCCGCCTATTGTTCACTAATATAAGCTAAATATTTTTAAATTTTTGTTTTAGTTTAAGGTGTTCAATAAAGAGTTTATCTATCTATCTATCTATCTACATAATAGCCCTGCAGAATGATAGTAACCAAAATCGTAACACGGATACAACGATCTTACGTATATGAGATAGTTGCACGGATACTATAAATTCCAATAAGCAAAATCATAAACTGTCCATTTCTATAACTATCCCAGCTTATCGGCCGCACGTACTTTATGATTTGTGCCCTAACCCTGTAACGATACTGATATCATCATGAACATTGGCCATTTCGGCAATAACTTCGATGGAGGCCGTTTATTGCATTAATTGCCCTGTTAAACCCCTTTCTTGTCCGGCACCTGAACGGTGTTGAGGTGTTGAGATATGGTTTAATAGACGACAGGATCGTTTATGGTAAAGCATAAAAGTGTCAGTGCCAATTTTCTGCTCGGTTACCGCGGGAGATGTTTACGGTTTTAATGCCAGGTGGCTTAATGGTTGCTAGAGTAATGGTATAGTGGTAAATAGTGAACATTAGACTTAGTTTATACAATAATCACGATAAACCATTAGATTGTTTTGTGATTTGCAAACTAGTACACGTAGATGTCCTCATCGTATTGATACTACTCGTACCTACTGAATAATCACCGAGTGTGCGTAGAAAGTGACCAGTGACATATATCTACGTCGAGGTTAAACTCATGAAATCCGATTTATTGCATACAAGCTGTGCCCCGCGGTTACATCCGCGTGGTGATAATGATGATGAAAAGTATCCTATGTGTTAATCCAGGCGCCTTATCTACATCCCTATCAAATTTCATCAAAATTGATCACTTTAGAGTTGCATATGATAAAAAAAGTTTTATAAATAGAGAAGTTTCGGGTATTATGGCACACTATAAGCCTTTTCTGTAATAAAACACGAAATGTTTGAGATCAATCAGTCTTTTTTATTTATATCAGTTGTAGAACTTATTAGTAATCAAAAACTATGAACTTAACGCTATTTAACATTAAAGCATAAATTAAAAATGTTTTTTTTCACACCTTCCACATTCGTCGAAAACTAAACATGGTTGGATAATATGGCCTAGGGCCGTCTTGGCCGATAATGCTGGGAGCCATATTACTCTCTAGATATATAAAACATAATAATACACTGTTAGCTATTTTGCGGAACAGAATTCACAGATGAAATTGACAGTTTTCACTCTAAGCGGTCTTTATGAGCAAATATGCGTATGAAACTCTCACCACATTGCAGATTAAGGGTTTGTTTACAAAAGAGAGCACTAACAATTTTAAAATATTTACAATTCGCATAACTGAAATGATTCAAATATACCAAAAAAAATCACCGATCACTCGCACTCGCCGAGCGTCATGGCTTGGCTGAGGAGGCAAGGGGCAGGGTCTCGCCATTATGGTATAAATGTTTAGCACTAGCTTTGTATTGGTTTCGGAGAAATAGTGTAGGCCATATTGGCCGACTAGGCCATAATACCAGAAACTATCTACGTACAATTTGTTATAGTCAAAAAATTGTTGAAATATTTCAAAATAGCGTTTTCCAACAACTAGCCCCTAGCTACTTAGTTAAGAAGTTTAAGCAATCGTGGTCACAAAGTAGACTCTACATTGATAAAATAATGACTCCAAACTTGACTGACTCTTGCAATATATACGTTACTATTTGCTCTAGTGATCCAAAACCGGCGTAATGCGAACCACGGACAACAGAAATGTAATATATCATCCAGATAAGCGAGCCCAAAAATATATCTAGAATATTTCTAAAACAAATACGAAAACTAAAATATGGCCTCATATACATACAAATACAAACCCGTTACATGGAAAATGAAATAAAAAAGCTATAAAGTTGGTAATAATAGTCATATTTCAACGTTACGGCCCCCGCGGGCCCGGGCAGATTGAGGCAGCGTGGACAAATCCCCGAACTTGAGAACCAGGCTTTACCTAAACATGTTATTCAATATTCTGGAATGTTAGAGGACTTAAAGGTATTGTCGGATGTCGCAGTTGAGTGGAAAAAAAAGGCATGAATAAGTTGACATAGCGCATTTAGTCCAGAAAGTTGGGGAGTGAGTGAGGTTGTCGCTGTTTTCGTTTTTCTTGGTTATTATTATGTGGTCTTATCTTGCTTTCGGAAAATACGACTCTACACTTCCATTTTGTATGAGATCGGAGGAAGTCTGCTTACTTGTTATTTAATTTTAAAATATAATAAAAATAAGTTAAGAATGTATTAATTACTTATTTATAACACCTACATACTCGTAATATTAAATAAGTAAGACTTTATGCCATGCTTTCTAGTTCATCCAATGGTATTACAGAGGTGGATGAATCTGCCCCTAATAATTATGTTTTAATCACTGGCAACATACAATAAGAATTGACAATAGATATCAAAAACTTATGAGAAAGATAAAATAATGTCATATATACAGGTATGATTTAAATATTATAATCATAACGTGGGGCGGTTTTTGTTTTAAAATATTACTAGAATTACTATTACATTATACATAGATTACAATTTCTATTACAATAAATAATACTTTATACATAATGCCTTTAGGCAGTTTGAAGAAAATGGTAGGGAGAGCCCTATTAGAGAGAGTCATATATAAGAGAGAGTTATGTTAGAGAGAGTCCTACTAGACAGAGTCATATTAGACAAAGTGCTATTAGAGAGAGTCATATATAAGAGAGAGTTATGTTAGAGAGAGTCTTACTAGACAGAGTCATATTAGACAGAGTCATATTAGACAAAGTCCTATTGGAGAGAGTCATATATAAGACAGAGTTATGTTAGAGAGAGTCCTACCAGACAGAGTCATATTAGGCAAAGTGCTATTAGAGAGAGTCATATATAAGAGAAAGTTATGTTAGAGAGAGTCCTACTAGACAGAGTCATATTAGACAAAGTGCTATTAGAGAGAGTCATATATAAGAGAGAGTTATGTTAGAGAGAGTCCTACTAGACAGAGTCATATTAGACAAAGTGCTATTAGAAAGAGTCATATATAAGAGAGAGTTATGTTAGAGAGAGTCCTACTAGACAGAGTCATATTAGACAAAGTGCTATTAGAAAGAGACATATATAAGAGAGAGTTATGTTAGAGAGAGTCCTACTAGACAGAGTCATATTAGACAGAGTCATATTAGACAAAGTCCTATTGGAGAGAGTCATATATAAGAGAGAGTTATGTTAAAGAGAGTCCTATAGATAGGATTATAGATAGGGAAACAATAACAATATCTTTTGAAACCACTATATTTAGCGCTATATTATCATCGTGACCAATAGTGGTGACGGTGATAATATAACTTCCACTTAGAATTGGGCGGTATCGTAGAAAACCTTCTGATTGGTCCAATCATGTTATAAATCTGTGCAAAGCAACTCTAGTGCAGTTATATTAGACGTAGGTACCATAATACCGCGTACCGTGGTTCTGACGGACGACAGACATAGTTTTTCTGAGCCTCAAACGGTCAAATATATTAGAGTACTAGCGACTGCCCGCGACTTCGTTCCCAAAGTATCATAACAACCATCTCCTGACAATAACTAACACAACAAAAATAAAATTTGCGAGATTGTTTTTATCCGTTCTCAAGTTATAGCGTGACCAGGAGAAATAGGAGGTCATTTATATATATAGAAGATTTAGCAAGTACTATTTTTATTCTTTAGTATAATAATATGAATTACATAGCCATGTTCAATTTTCTGTTCAATGACCTAGACGAAATAAGCATATAGCCAGTCAGAAATAAGCGTATAGCCTAAAATTCCAAGCGAAATGAGAAAGTCTGAAAATGTTGACTTTAGGAATAATTTTTATTTATTTATTTATTATACATCACAAAGAAATACACATCAGTTTGAATGATACCGTCTTAAAATCTATGTAAGATTTGTCTAGACAGTAGTGTTCTCGAATACATAAATATAGCAAGTAAATACCTATAGTCATTACACAAAACAAAACGAGTAACATTGCGTCGCGCGCCCACTTCACAGCTTGAGTAATGCGTATAACAACTTATAATAACATTCTACTCGTCTTAGAACTTAAAGAATTATCTTCACGTATTGTTATCCTGCTCACAAAGTATTAGATTCCGCTCTGTTGCCGAGCGTACCATCCCCTCCCATGTTCACCAGCGTTCAGCAGTGTCACTCGTGTTCGTCGTGCATTCGCAACAGATACAGGATGCTCCTGCTTTTTACAATCGTACGAGTTTTTGTTTGACATTAGAAATAATATTTTTTTTAATTGATTCATAGAATTATCCAGATTCCAGTTAGGAACCGAATCAGAATAATGTTTATTGTTCAGATGTGTACGATAAGTTCTTAAATTAAAAAAAAACATCAACAGTACTCTTTTCGAACTAACAATTAGAACAAGTCAAATCTACATTCATGCTCGCAGATAAATATTAAGATGTTTTTAGGCAATGAATTTCTAGTTGGTAAATAACCATAAATTTAGTAGATACAACTAACAATAAGTAAGTAAACTATGTAATAATGAGTTCTTAACTCTGATTTAAAAATATTCATTTAAATTAAATACATATAAGGGAGACTAGTAAGTAGGTAGTTAATTAAGTAATATCTAAGAAGATATATAACAATCACAGGTTTAACGTTATATATAAATATCAAATAATAGAAAATTAAATATTATTTACAAAGTATTATAATTAAAAATTAAAACTAATCTATGCCCTATGGTGGGGGAAAAGTGGCCAAAAATTTCATTTAAATTTTAGGAATAGGCAACGCCTCCAGTTCATTTTTACCCTGAGAGCCGAACGGAAATTTAATATTATTGGCTAATTGATGTTAACTCTAATTGCAGTAGACAATACTTACGTGATATAAAGCATTTTAGGCGTTAGATATACATGTTTTGTTATAAATACATTATAGTAAAAAGTTAACATATTTCCGTTGTAGGTATAAGAGACGTAATATATCATCGGAGCGAAGATTTTGAATATTGAATAATAGTAGTAATTATTATTTTAACAAAATAATAGGGGAATAATTTTGAAGACGGTTAATTTGTTTGTAATGTACGGCTATTATTGTTCTTAACATGTTTTACATCTGGGATGGCCCTGTACTGAGCTCATTACCTCAAGACATTGGTTTTTAAATCACTAGCGTTCAGTAATTTTACTTGCTTCATCACGGTAATATTATCTATAAATATTACCGTGCCTGTACTGAGCTCATTACCTCAAGACATTGGTTTTTAAATCACTTGCGTTCAGTAATTTTACTTGCTTCATCACGGTAATATTATCTATAAATATTACCGTGCCTGTACTGAGCTCATTACCTCAAGACATTGGTTTTTAAATCACTTGCGTTCAGTAATTTTACTTGCTTCAGTCACTGATATATTATCTATAACTATTACCGTGCCTGTACTGAGCTCATTACCTCAAGACATTGGTTTTTAAATCACTTGCGTTCAGTAATTTTACTTGCTTCATCACGGTAATATTATCTATAAATATTACCGTGCCTGTACTGAGCTCATTACCTCAAGACATTGGTTTTTAAATCACTTGCGTTCAGTAATTTTACTTGCTTCAGTCACTGATATATTATCTATAACTATTACCGTGCCTGTACTGTGCTCACTACCTCAAGACATTGGTTTTTAAATCACTTGCGTTCAGTAATTTTACTTGCTTCAGTCACTGATATATTATCTATAACTATTACCGTGCCTGTACTGTGCTCACTACCTCAAGACATTGGTTTTTAAATCACTTGCGTTCAGTAATTTTACTTGCTTCAGTCACTGATATATTATCTATAACTATTACCGTGCCTGTACTGTGCTCACTACCTCAAGACATTGGTTTTTAAATCACTTGCGTTCAGTAATTTTACTTGCTTCAGTCACTGATATATTATCTATAACTATTACCGTGCCTGTACTGTGCTCACTACCTCAAGACATTGGTTTTTAAATCACTTGCGTTCAGTAATTTTACTTGCTTCAGTCACTGATATATTATCTATAACTATTACCGTGCCTGTACTGTGCTCACTACCTCAAGACATTGGTTTTTAAATCACTTGCGTTCAGTAATTTTACTTGCTTCAGTCACTGATATATTATCTATAACTATTACCGTGCCTGTACTGTGCTCACTACCTCAAGACATTGGTTTTTAAATCACTTGCGTTCAGTAATTTCCACCCCAACACAATGCTTGCGCACTATTGCTTGTCGGTAGAATATCTAGCATTGCGGTAGTATAAACTAAGACGACCTCTAGCAGAAGAGGCTTACCACTAACACGAGTTTCCTCACCTCTTACCATTTCGAACCTGGTGGTGGAGATAGTATTCTTTAACTCCTTCTCCCAAAGGTACACAATACACTATCACGAAAAAAAATAATCTTTGCATTAAGTATTAGGTATGGCTTAAGTTGGTGTAAATGCCTACTGACACGAACATCTGAAGCAGGTTTCTAAGCGAACAATAAGAGAGCTTTTAAGGTGATCCGAAGTTTGTCTGAAGACCTTTGTGTAAGACGGTCAAGGTGACATTATTCATGGCGAGTCCTCCTGTCGCCAACTGACCTAATCTTGAATGGGCCATAATTTGATAGAAACTTTTACCGTTCGTAACCAGTTCTTGCGGTTATTATTTTTAAAACTTCTGTTTAAAGATGGATCTAGTACTAGTGACATGGTTTGTTGTTTTATTTAGGAAATTTAGAATATTGAGTAAAAAGTACATATTCCAGTTTTAATCAGTTAAATGGTTGTTATCAATAGGTATCCATCAAAAATATTCTTTATAAGTATATATACAGGGTATCCCAAAACTAAACTATATCCTGGTACCTGGCGAGAGGCCAAGTTATACCAGTTCTGAGAAAAAAAAATAAGAAAATAAATCCATGTCACTTAGTTTAGGGATAATAGACTTTTGTCGAAAATCTACACCATCTTATTGTGGAGTATCTATGTGATTACAAATTTGACTTTTTATTTTGTTGTCTAAAGTAACGGTAGGTTTTACTATTAATCACAATCACAGATCAACCTAATAAACATTGATAATTTAAAAAAAAGTTTTATCGTGTCATGTGTTACTAAACTATTGTCAACTTTTACGCTTCATGTTGGAGATAAAGTACCACACCAACCTTGGCAAGTTATCTATTTCAAAAGATGGGACATTATTCTAGATTACAACACTTGCCACTTTTCTTACCATGAAAGTGCTATTTCTCATCATTTTGCTTTTTGCAAACTAAGTGACATGTATTTTTTCTTCTTTTTCCAGAAGTGGTATAACTTGGTCTCTCGCCTGGTACCCGCGAGGCAATTATGTATTTCAGTTGCTAACAAATTTTGAATTAAATCAAAAAAAATGGCCGCTCTATGTCACTTTTGTCAGCTCCAGTCATCAACTTCCTAACATGTGTGCTTACTGTAGTTTTCAATACTGACATAGAACCGCCATTTTCTTAGATTTCAATCAAAATTTGTTAGCAACTGAAATACATAATAGCCCTGCAGGTTATCTTTGAAATTTGGGACACCCTGGTGTACATTAGGTACAGCTACAGCGTAATAGTTATTTATTAATAATGTGCATTATCTTGTATTCTCCGTTGAGGTGCTGGGCATTATAATAGCCACGTTGTAGAGCGCGCTATTATGAACGATATTTCAATGAAACTTCCATCGATATTTGCCACGGCCCACTCAGAGCTGCTCGGTTGGTGAAAACATTTGTCTTAACCTACACTTCGAAGCATAGAATCACTTAGTTAACAATTACCCTTGCAATCACTCATCAAAGTAGTAACCGCAGCCCGTTTTGGTTAATTAGTTGATTAAACAGAACTATGTTTATGAACAGTTTAGAACGACTATTGGCAAACTCTGTTACAAATATGATTACTTAAAATTTCATCTCGTCTATATACATTTATAAAGAGGAGAATAGGAGAAATACCTATTTCTCCTCGTCACGCTGTATTACGAGAACGGCTGTACCCTTTCATACATCTTTTTTTTTATATTTTCTAATACTTCGTAGAAGGTTTTTACATTAAAAAAAGATGGGGGGGTTATGGCGAGGCCCAAGGCCGATCCTACTACGCGAACGAAGTCGCGGGCAGTCGCTAGTGTAACAATTATAAAATGTTATTTCCCTTGGTCATCGCATCAAGCATGAATGGATGCCACAATTTTGCTATTTCTTTTTTGTTGTGTTTTATTGTCAGGAGAAGGTTCTTATGAAAGAAAAATCAAGAAAACGGGAGGTTATGGCGTAGCTAAAGACCGATCCTACTAGGGAACGAAGTCGCGGGCAGTCGCTAGTAAATAAATAAATTACTATAATGTCAAGTATAGAACACACAGTCTTCAGGTGCCAAACTAAGCAGAGCCTGTACTATGGTAACACGATTACTGATATAGGTACTTATATACGCATACACACCCAGGCACATGTTAAACAGATGTTCATGCACACAAATGTTTGACCTGTCCGGGGATCGTCCGGAAATCGGAAGGCCAGCGGCTCAAAAGGCAGAGTTGCTACCAGCTGTGCCAAGTTCTAACAGAGAGATAGTTATATACTGTCTAATATCATTAGGGAAAAATACAACAGAAGTGAGCGAAATATCAAAATTGTTTACAGGCATTAGGTACTTACTAGTTAAACTCCAGTAGTTAAATATATCTAGTGGACCTTAACTGCATCTGCGGGTGATGTGAAGAAGTTTGAAAAAGATCTACGCCAATCAAACTCGTATAAAATCAAACATCGAATCAAAAATCGTGCGTTCGTTTAGCAATAAGAGCATTCATTGGTGGCGTTGCTATTGTTGGCTCTTTTGTTAAAGCGTTCGTCAAGCTCAGGTTTGGTGGCAAAATAACTCGTTTTTAGCTTTTCAAACACTGAACAAAAAGAGCCATAAAGACATTTTCATCCATAGATTCCCAATTCGAACGCCCTTGTGAGCATTTTTAGCGTTATTTTCGCCAACTTAGGGCTATTCGAACGCACTACTTATAGTTAAACCTTTTCGCGCCTTTTTATCTTTTTTTTCTGTATGCTGTCTCCGTACTAAGAGTATTCCTACAATTAACGTTCCAAATCCAAATCACTTTACTACCCAGGGAGTTTCATACAACTTTACAGCCCCGCGTATGTAATGCCTTGCTTTACGTAGAGATTGCGTGACATGTAATAGAACATTTTAGAGCAGGTGGTATGAAAACCTAATTACATCTTAACATTGGCTTAAGCAATTGGGGTACATCTAGCTCTACGAAATGTTTCCTATAGAGTAGCATATATAATAATAAAGCAAACTAGCTGCGCGCCGCGGTTTCACCCGCGTAATGATGGATGCTGATGATGATTAATCAAAATATATAGCCTATGTTTATCAGGGATAATGTAGGATTCTATTGGTGATGATTTTTTTTTAAATTGCTCCAGTTGTTTCAGAGCCTGTTCAATTCAAATAAACAAACAAGAATAATATATAAAAAACTAAAAAACAGTGTGTTGTTTGGATCGCGCACTCTGCGACTAGTTAAAACTGTTTTGGCCCTTGGCACATACTGACCTAATCATTATGGCCTTAAGGCCTTAGGGCTTCAAAGTGTGGAGTTATAGACTACGATTTGATAAAGATTAATCAATCAAAGTCTTTGGCGGAGACCAGAGGAGAAAAACATACAGGTACATCACTTTATAATTGTATAGTTAGTAATTTATACGCATACACTCTGTTATTTAACCACGAACCTGAAAGCGGGGTTAGCAAGTATCAAGGTTACAAAACCGTTTATCAAAGTAAAAGCATTTCCCAACTTCTGAACAAGCACTTGCAGATTTGCAGATAAAATATGTAGGTCGTCTCAAGTAGGTAGTTAAAGTTGCTAGGTACAAATTCCACCATAAAACACTTCGAGATAACTTTGTTCGGACAGCATTCGTTTTATACGGCTCTTACCAAAGATTTATTCGGCGAATGTACGGAACAAAAGAATATTACAATTCCCAGCTGATATATGGTACACCTGCGGTGACTGACGCAAATGCTGGATATAATTTAGTGCGAATGTAATTTCGGAACTGCGAGGTATCATTAAAATCAGGCGCCATTGAAGTGGCAGAGCGGTAGAAGAGGGGAACGTTAATGTTTTAGATGGTACGAGTGATGCTGTATTAGTTCAGTACTCACTCTTTGCTAAGCTCTATTTGCCTGATTATGAACCTGGAGGCTGAATTTCGTATAATTATGATTATAGATAGATAGTTATATAGAAAATTCTTTATTGCACAAATCTAAAAGTACATAGGACTAACTAAAAGTATAAAGAACTTAATGCTAATTAGCATTTTCTTCCAGCTTACCCTTGTGTGATATGGAAGTTTGTTTGATAGTGATTAAAGTTGAGAGTTTCTATAGAACAGATACTTTAGGTAGAATAGTAGTAGTAGAATATAAATAAATAATAAACTATTAATATACTATAACTTTACATATACATATATACAGAAATATAAATAGTATACATTTATTTAAACTTAAAAATAGTTCAATTAGATTTATTATTTTGCAAGGAAAGGTAATGTTGATAAACTTTGGATTTGAAGGTTTCCAAGGAAGATGCTTTGCGAATAGAGTAAGTGTAAAAAGTAGAATAATGTTGTGGAAACCCAAGTAGTGATTTTATTTTTTTACTATTATAGGTACGTAACAAATTACTTTTCTAATATCAACGGAAGTAGGTACGAAACAAATGACTTTTCTAATATCAACGGAAGTAGGTTTGAAACAAATGACTTTTCTAATATCAACGGAAGTAGGTACGAAACAAATGACTTTTCTAATATCAAAGGAAGTAGGTATGAAACAAATGACTTTTCTAATATCAACGGAAGTAGGTACGAAACAAATGACTTTTCTATTATTAACAACGGAAGTAGGTACGAAACAAATGACTTTTCTAATATTAACAACGGAAGTAGGTACGAAACAAATGACTTTTCTAATATCAACGGAAGTAGGTACGAAACAAATGACTTTTCTAATATCAACGGAAGTAGGTACGAAACAAATGACTTTTCTAATATTAACAACGGAAGTAGGTACGAAACATTTTAAACAAGCCTTTTGCATCTTAACGGAAACAATTGATTCGCACTTTGCAATACAAACTTGGAGTGGCCGGCTGGCGCAGTTGCTGGCAGCCTTGCCTTCTGAGGTGCTGATCCTGGGTTCGATTCAAGGACAGGTCAAACATGTGTGTGCATAAACATGTCTGTTTGACCTGTGTCTCGGTGTGTACATCAGTCATCAGGTTACCATACCAGCATCCACACCAGTAGGTCTACCACGAGTTTACAACATTGACACCAATCAATGCTCGATATCGAACGACGCAAAAAAAATTATGAAAAAAGAACAGTGCCACCTCGCAGTCAATTGTAGAACTTAAATTGACAGCGAGTACGCCAATCACAAGCTTAATAGGAAGGCGAGATCGAGTATCGACTATAGATGACATTTATGTTGCCAACTCGTGGTAGAGCTAAAGGTCTTCAGGTCCGTAGTGTGTTAGTACACACTATGGACCTGAAGACCTTGTTTGGATGCTGTTGGACACTTTAAACGTTAACGATACAATAATACGATTCCCCAACAAATTCCTGCCAGACCCTCTGAAGTGCATACTCTACACACTAGCAAATTTTAGTGACCATAAAATCTCACTAAATGTCATCCAATAACAGAATGGAATCTTGCATATTCTACTGTTTACATGCATGATTACATAATAATTATAGGTACCTGATGTTATCAGTTCGCTAAGCAGTTGCGATTTGATTAATCTCTGAGACGACGGAGCTTATGCACATATGTGCGTTCCCATTCATATTCTGACATGTAGGTCAATCAGATATCTGATTGATTTATACTACATCACATTATTTGTCGATAGTACCAAATACCAACACATTACAATATAGAGTACGAGTAGTGTATATACGTACATAATGTATTTTAGACCTATAACTTTTCTTTGATTTCGTTGAATATAATCTTAGGTAAAAAAAATATGGCTTGTTGAAGTCAGTACCATGCGCACAATACTGTTATATACGAGTATACTTTTGAACTATCATGGTCAGTTTGAAAATTAGGCTCCGAACCATTCCGATACTTTAAGAACGATGTTCAATTCGAGTGCAAAAGTGTGGCGGCACAAAGGGCAGAACATCTCGGTTCGCTGAGGACAGTCCGGGAAGCCTGATCTACAATTAACAAGCTGCTGGCCTTCCTGGGCTACATTAGGTGGCTGGACTGGCCTGACCAGCCCCAGCCGACATCACGCAAAACAACGCGGCCTGCTTGAGGATTGCGGAAAGAGCTCGCCTACCAAGTACCAAGTATCTAAGAACCAAATTCAACCTATTGTAATAAGACGACGGACAAAAATGCGCTGAGGACAGTTTGTCGTTTGCTGTGTTGTGTGAGACTTCGTGCCAACATAAATGTGATAAGATAAAGTATAAAGAAACAAAGATATAACTGATTTTCAATCTGTGTTACTGGTGTAAACTACAATAAAGTATCATTGGTTTTATAAGGCGTATTGTACAAAAACAATTTTAAAAACTGACATTATACAGTAACTATAAGCTGTCTGGATTTGTTCCTAACTCCTTTCAGTTTCCTTTCGGGAACTTTGTCAAAAGAACTGGTAACTATGAAAGAAGTTAAGTACACAGTTGATAGATCGATATCTCGGAGAAGGCGGCATCTTCGACGTGGCGTAAATGCCTTTTATTACTGGTCGCCAGATACCTACAAAACTTTAGCGGAAAGAACGACGACGGCCAAAGTTGTGCCTTCAAAGAAATTCCAGTCCGTATCTGTAGATAAAAGTATAAAAGCAACGTCACGTCTTGGTTGTTTACAACTTCTTCGTTTTGGTTTTTGTACACTATTAAAATATATTTCTTCTCGAAAAGCTACTAAAAATACTCTATAAGAATCTAATCTCCCATAGACTATTAAGGTTAGACGACCAGCAAGAATCTAAGTACTCCATAATATACGTACAATTTCACATTTAGTATTGACCCACCGATTTTGGTTTGGTTTAAATGTCAGTTTTTAGCTAATCAAGATTTCACATCATTATCTACAGGCTTTTATTTTCAACCGACTTCCAAAAGGAGGTTCTCAAGTCGACACTTATTTTTTGATGTGTACATTAGTTTTTACAGAATAGTTCGATATTGAAAATTCTTTTTTTTTGGTAGGTTATAATTCCGTGGTCGTCTCATTTAAATTTCATCAAATTCGGTCAAACGGTTTTTGAGGTACAATCGAATAACAGAAAAGTGTTTCGCCTATCTCGATCGTAATTGACGGTGAAAGACAATCCATACCGTAAGTAGCAAGGGTCAAAAAATCTTAAGACAGGGGCATCACACACATGAGAATGGTTGGATCAAGTAATAGCCTATTTACTTTAATTTTATTGACTTATTTATTTAAATTTCATCAAACCTACGATAAAAATAAATACACTATTATTCACTCCAGCCGTTTTAAAGTGATGCACTTACCAACGAGTAATATTTCTTTATATAGATTTAGATGGTCTATTATAGATCTTTAGTTGTCCCGCTTTTAACTCATTCACTCAGAATTGGGTCAAATTATGAAAAATTAGCCTAAATTAATTATATAACATATTTCTTCTTGATGCTTAGAATACACAAACTTATGTATAAATCTTCCAATAAAAATATATGTAAAAATGATACGGACCATAGTCTGTAGTGGTAAATCAATATATAAAATTGACTCGGGATTTAATAACATAATAATAACACTGATATAAACTGTTCAAATTTGTAAGACAATAGAGAAGCAATCTGACATGACATGGTACAATCAAAAAATAAATAACTTCTTCGGCAACATTGGGGTTAGATAAACATCCTTTTGATGTATTGTGATTTATTGAGACATAACCTAAAATATCAAATTATTTATAAAGTAAGTAACTTTCGGGTGTTTTACCTCGTTTAACCGCACATCTTCTGAAGAAGGAAGCGAGATTATATTAATTAGAAACTGTATCTAAGTATAAGTATACTTAGATACAGTTTAAAGAACATCGTGACTTATTCGGATGTACGATGGGACGCATTTGTGACCATACAATAAAAGAATTAATCAAATATTTTAATATGATATTAAAAGGATATATTTAGGCGCATATCACACTGCAACGGACACCGCTCACTTGTGCGGTGATGCGGTTTTTAACTTCGACTGAAAATCTTGATTTGTATACTAATACCGCAGGAACACCGCATCTCAGTGCAGGCCACCAAAAAGGTGTGGAGTCAGTCATAGTTTAAAAAAACCGCATCACCGCACACCGAAGCGGTGTCCGGTGCAGTGAGATATCCGCTTTAGTGGCACTTCCGCTGTCTGTTTGTCCCGCGGAAGTGTCAATGTGTTATGGCAGAATTGCAGTGTGCACTGCCCTCCGTCCCACATAAAATGCATAAGCGAAATCTCGTTCTAGCGCACGGCAAGCTTTGCAGAGGAAAGATATGTTCCTAAGGTCGTAACGTATTAGAAACATAGCTTTCCTCTGAATGGAATCGAAAAGGTGACAATTAATTATTTTTGAGTGAGGCGATACTGTCTGCTAAAAAAAATCAAATTTAACATTTTTTTATATGATTTAAGTTTTATTACATAACTATAATATTTTTCACATTCAAAACACTAACACCTGCTTAACAAGTTCATTTATTTTAAAATTTGCATCCTGTTATTTTTTTAATTAATTAATAAGCTTATGATAGGGCTGTCCTAGCGTAAAATTATAAACATGTTGTTTAAAATTGAGAAAACACCCGATTAAAAGTATTAATACATTAATTAATCATTCTAGTATACATGTACTCTTACTACATGAATACATTATTCCGACTTAGAATAATACTTAATATCGCTTATGGACGATCATAACTCACCGTACCTAGCATTGTGTTAACGCCTGCGACGTTTTTAGAGCAAGACAAATATTCTCTTTGAAGTGTGTACGTCGCACTACGATATCTTCAAGGGACTGATAGTAATTGTAGATTAAAATTGTATTGATTCCACAACCATTTCTTGAAGGTATCGTACACAGCGAGTTACGTGTTTGAATGGTCATAGCAAATAAGGTCCCAGTACAATTTTACATAACTCAACTAATTTTAAATAATGATCTTTGAAGATACCGTAGCGCGCTGGGTATGTGCTCATAGCGAATAGGGCCATTCATGCACGGTAACGCGGCTGCTAAGATATCTTCAAGATACGGTGGTACAGCTGTATTATTATAATAGTATTGACTTCTCGATCATTCCTTGATGATATCGTAACTCTGCGCGTAAGTTTTTGGAATGGCCATAGCGAATAAGGCCTCTGTACTGATATTGCACCAGTCTCCACCACAACAGATTGATTACCTACCACTGTGTTGATGCCTTTACTTGCCCTTGTACGAATCAATATTTCTACCTACCCATAACTTAGTTACCTCTAACTTCCCGGAATTAAAAGCAAAACAAACAGGAATACTCTCAGTGAAAGTTTTGCGGTTGTGCACCGCTGTAGTTTCCCGTTAACACTACTACTTCCGTCAGTTCACGTTAATTGGTTATGGCTTGAAGTAACTTTACAGTTTTTGTTTTGTTAATTTTTAATCGCCTGGGGCCTTATTCGCTATGACTATTCACACACGTAACGCGGTGCGCTACGATATTTTTAGGGAATGACCGTAAAGTCCATACAATTTTGCCATCATCCATGAAGATATACGCCGTAAGGCGTAACACGCCGTGTTACTTGTTTGATGGTCATAGCGAATAACCCCTGGCCGTTGGTGGTGTGTCTTTGTGGTAAATTAATATAAGGTTCTTAGGATCGTCTCACTGGTACAAGCCTTAATTACAATGGAAATTGAGAAAATTAGACCTTGTTAATATCAGTTCTAATATAATCTGTTTTTAAACTGACATGGTCACTAACGCAAGAATTAACTTCATAAAACGGGACATTTACCATGTTGTGTGTATGTAAACACAGCACACATAGCGAATTATAGCGCGCGTTTTGAGAAGACGTTGTTTGGAAACTTACCTTCTATAGGTAATTATTCTAAGAGTTACTGCTTTAAAAATCATATTATAAAAGAATTAGCTTCTTCTCGGTAGGCTCTATATATTTTGGAACGCGGCGGTATTCTTTAAAGTATATTATAATGAAAAATTGAATAACGTTCATAAGTGCGTCTTTGATGCCTAAATTGAATAAATGATTTTGACTTTGACTTTAAAAACAAATTAAACTACATTTATACGATTTTCCGATTTTTTACATTACATGACATGTGCTGTGAGATATTACTTCTTGCCAAATTTAATTATTCTAGTTCAACCGGAAGGTTTTGATTTCCTTGTAAAATAACAAATTATGCGACATAATATATAGTACGGTCATTTCATTTGATTGCGTTGACTTGCATGTTTGAAATTTTCACAGCTGAAAGAGACCGTATTTGATATAAATTTCAAGTTGATACTTCTACGAGTTCCTGAGAAAAAGGGCCCTTACAGACTATACAAAGTGATCCAATAAGGGTTCCTCTTTCCTTTTGATGTAACTGCCTACCTACGGATGCCTCGAATATATAAATACGAAAAAAGCTTTCCTGTGTAATTTACATAAAACACAATTAATATAAGTTTACCTTATTTATTTAAACATATAATTAAATAAAGCTTCATTCTCACCACGTCTCGCTCTCGACATCTGTAATTGCTCTAAGCATTCAGCATGATCTTTGCTTTGTTCGAATACCCTCCATTTATTATTGTTTCCTTTCTTCTAACAGAAACATCTCCCCTAGTAACAAAGAAACAGGTACAGTAGATGTTATGACAGTAAGTCTCAATTGGTACTTGTTTGATTTTTGACTTTATTATTACGCTCCTTAGTAAATTAGGAGATGGAGAAGTCGTTCGTTAAATGATTAGCGTTGCGTTAGTGACAATGCCTTCTAGAACTTGAATCAGCTTTCAAGTTCTACGCGTCTGTGCACTGACCACCCGATACATGGCTGCGTAGTCCATCCTACCCAGAAATTATACTGGCTATTGATTTTATCACGGAGCTCTCATACTATGAATTGTCGGCAAATATCTGGCACTTCGGTGCTACTGTCTTTGTAGGTAAAAGACGGAAACTTACAGAAGGATCCTTACACCAAGGATGTCTTGTAATTACCTCCATAGTAATTCTGTGACGGGCACTACGCAACCGAATTAATGACTACGTTTAGAGAGTTTAGAGATTCAGTAAGAGTAGCCTATTATGGACAAAATAAAAATACACTAAGCCTGATTGAAAATTCGCTACACAAATGCAATCAACCAAACAATCTGTGACCTAAACCACAACAAACCAATGCCTACATATATCACACAAGTAAATTAGAAGTTACGTGTGGACTCAATGGAATGGAACCGTCTAGGTATCGCCTAACAAATGGCGTAATATCGTAACTTTAAAGAGAGATTTCCCTAACAAGAATACAAGCTGAAATTTAAGTAACTGGACTAAATATTAGCTAGTAAAATATAAAAAAAATAGTAGCCCCCACATTTGTGCATAAAATCCATCATCCAAATAAGTCAAATTCAAAGTCAAAATCATTTATTCTATTTAGGCATCAACGACGCACCTATGAACGTCAATTATTCATTATAATGTATCTACTCTAAGGACTATACCGCCGCATTCCAAAGTATATAGAGCCTACCGACAACAAGCGGCAAGAAACTCGGGGCCATTCTTTTCATATAGATTTTTACAATGTTTCTACTTAGGTACTAGATACTATTATTACTTTTTATGTGTGGCACATGAATACTTGCCAGAAGTGGAGTATTCCAAGCATCTTTGTCTTCTATATAATGTCGGACTTTACAATAGGTATGCGTTTTTTATTAAAAGTGAATAATGTACAATCAACTTAAATTTTCCCTCATTGAGCTCTGATATGTAGGTAACAAGATCCATGATTTTTTTAATGCATTACCTGTATATGTCACCCAGTGGCACTGTGGCACAGTATATTTCTACTGTGACTGTGGTGACACTCGTGCCGTCCTCAGGAGTATACCTAATGAAAGCCACCCAAGAAATAAAGTAAAAGCATTAGGTTACCTACTCTATGTTTAAACTGTGACACATCAAAATCATTTTGGAACTCCATTTGTACGAGTATTCTAATATTCGCAGAGTAGGTAGGTAACTATATAGGTACGATATCTCGATTTATTACTTGCTTATTGTTATTATTCTTGCAATAATACTCCTATCTACCTATACTACGTAGTACTATTATTTCTTCTGCAGAATATGGTTCACTATCAAGACAAAGTGATTAGTAGAAGATATTGTGATAGTCTTAGGAAACAGGCAGATGAAAGGGAAATGCCATTATTATCTGTTCAAGGCACCTATAGAGGTTACCACTCAACGTCAGGTGGACCTCGTGGTTATACCGTAAAAAAAGCTTTCTGTGGTGGTGCCCGTTGCGCCGTAGAGGGTTTGTAGTTTGTACAAAATGAGCAGAAATATAGGTAAAAAAATTGATGTAAGAAATGTAACTTCTAAAATACCACCAGCGATCACCCATCTAAGACATATCATGACATCAGCAAGTGATGGTAACTAGGCTTGCCCTGACAGTTGCTGTACCTACCTACCACACACAACTTATACCATTAGCTTTTCATGGCACTGCATTGCACTCGTCACCTCAAGACTTTTGGGTTTGAGTCTTTTTCGCCCAGTAATTTTAGTGCCCATCATACCCTAAATTGATGCTATTGAAATGCTTGCGCAATACAATAGCATGTAGGTATATTTTACCTTTGTATACCTACGTGCTCCTTAACCTTGTCGACAAGCGTTGTGGGCACGGTGGGCATGCCCACAACCTTATACCTACGTCAGACGTTACACTGTCGACCTATTCAGGACGACAGGCTGATGATATAGGTATTATTTATATCCAGTATGCCTAATAAAATATAAAAAAAACTTGATGTCGATGAAATTATCAACGTTTTCTCGAAAATGAGACGTAAGCTATTTGTAATTCAAGTAATCACCTTTCTAAAATTATATGTAAAATATATAATAGCGTTTATAATTTAATTTGATATCATTTCATATCCTTTGTAGCTGTTTTGAGAGAAATTACAGTGAAGAGCGCAGTCCTGCGGAGTTTTGAGGTGTTGTATGTAGTTTAAGTTTCTGAATGGCACTGCACTGTTATGGGCAGGCGTCACGCTTAACATCAGGCGAGATACTTGTCACTATATCGATCATGAGCGAGTTCATACTCCGACTCACGCTTGGCCGATTTTCGGGTGACTGACACCACAACCTTTTTTGTGGGCTGGATCCGCGCCTGCTTGTCGATCACTTCAGAACAACAAGTCTAGCTCTGCTGTGTTCTACGTAGCATCATATTACTTTACTTTTCAGTGTGCATTTATTGCTTTAACACCCTAAAATGAATAGAACTATTTATTTTTAAGCATATTTGTGATCTAACTTCTCAGAACTCTTGAGATGCTAAAAGATTGTATGTGAAGTGAGCCTCTACTTTTAAAAAAAATCTTTTTTTAATGTTTTTTACCAGAACTATTGTTGAAAAGTCGGCAGTCGATAGAACTCTGTATTTTCAACCATATTTGTGGTCTAATAATTGAAAATTGTTGAGATGCTCGGTGACGGCATGCGAAGTTAACATCTCATTTTATAAATTCGATTTTTCATGTCAAAAATAGGTGAACTATTCAAAATAACTATCAGGAACTATAGAACTATTGGGGATGCTACTAGAACTCCGAAAATATTTTGAGATTCTGGAAATTGTTATGCTAGGTTCACAGATAGCAGGTGCGAAAGATTCTTGGACAAACATCAAAATTTCTAAAAACTTAGCGGAACGTCAAAGAATAGACGAAATGATCTTCACACGAGCTGGGAAAGGACCTCTCCAGAAAACTTACAAGTTTGATCCCACTAAGTTATCAAATATTCAAGCTAAACCGAAATAAGTCTATCAATCATTAGTAATTGGATTAGTTGGTTTTGTAGATTATATTACCTATTATATGTAAAATAAAATATGTTGACTTGTACCATTTTATTTTTTGTTGTGTATGCCTATAAGATTCGGTTTACTAAAGATGGATGTAGAAGAGAAGAAGACTTAAAATTTTATTGTTTTAACTATCATGGTAGAGGAAGTATTAAGCCTTTTTTGTGTATGGTACTATCAGATAACATTACATTACTGTTTATGTCTTCAGATAAGTTGTATTGCATAAAACTTAATTATGTTATTAATTAGTCTCATAACCTACTACTTTAGAGATACTTGTTTACATGTCAAGCCAGAACCTACCAGATACAATATAAATTCTATTGTTATGAGGCCAGTGGACCTGTGAGGGGGAATAAACAGATATGAAATTAGGACTCTAGGCCTAGGTTAGCAAACACTTCCCGACAAATATTAAGTTTTGTAATGCATTTTTTTTAGTTAACATGCTTAATATGAATAATGAAATATCAATTTGAGCCTTCAGGACAAATTTATTATGACAGATTTGAGGCTTTATTTGACAAAATCCAGTCTAAACAATAGATAATTAAGATTTTTTAAATTATGCTAGCTGTGTCCAGCATTAATTGCAGTACTTATCTGTTTTAATAGTTCCTCTCATACTAGAAGGAACCTCTACTACAGTGGTTCTCAAACATTTTTGGTGACGGAACCCTTTTGGGAAGAAAAATACTTGATGGAACCCTGCACAATATTTTTTAAAACAACAATAGTAATAGACAAAAGTTTTTAAAAGTTATTTATTAATAAGCATAATAAAAGTACAATGTAACAGTTACTAATTATTACTTACTTTACCACATGGCAAGTACAATAATAGAAGATATTAAAAAAGAAAAAATCTAACTAATGGGAGGTATGAAACTGTTTTTTTATTTTTCATCAATTGGTTGATATCAGGTTTGATAGAAGACAGTTGAAGTCTCATATCAGGTTCGGCGTCCAGTCCATTGCGATATTTTGTTTTCCTGGCTGCATAGGTTGAGAATCCTGTTTCGCACAAATATGTTGTTGGGAACGGGAGAAGAATATTCAGAGCCATTTTGCCAAGCATTGGATATTCATCACGGATTCTGCACCAAAAATCGTTGAGAGGCGTCGTTTTGAACAGTGACTCCATACTTGTGTCTGATGATATTTCTAAAAGAGATTCATATATCTCGTTTGACATACTTTCGGGCTTTTCCAAGTTGGGTAAAAAAGGAATCCATGAATTTAGTTTCATTTTTGTATTCTGTTCTTCGGGAAAATACTTTTCAAAAGATGCGCGCATCGAACTGAGATATTGGACCAATTCTTACAACACATCATCTTGAAACATTTCTGAGTCGTTATCGCTAAGAAACTCACTGAGTGACGTAAAGCTTTCTATTTCTTTCTTACCAACGCAAATAATCCAAAAATCTAATTTTCTTTTGAAGGCAGTTATTTTGTTATAGGCCTGAAACACTGTTGTCTGTTTACCTTGCAATGATAAATTCAATTCGTTCAGTTTTTCAAAGATATCCGCCATAAAAGACAATCGGAACAACCAAGTTTTATCATACAAACGGTCCTTCAAATTAAAAGAAGTAGGTATCTGCTGAAAGAAACATTTGTAACATAGAACATGTATAACATGGAACAACTTATTAGTATCTCACTTGTTATGAAATCCATCTGTTATAGGCAGGAGTTACTGCTACCAAGTGACTTGTTCTGTATCCCAATCAAATAAAAAAAATAACATTGTTGTCAACCAGTGTTTCATTTAAAGTTTAATATTTGGCTCCTGAAACACAGTAACTCTAGTTCGGGAGCCTATGGATTCATTAAATTTGTGTTAAAAATTATATGTCAATAAAAGTATTTTGTATTTGTATTTATAAAGTTTACATCAAGTCAGTGCTAGAAAGCGGAATTTACAAGGAGACAGGTGAAACCCCAATCCCAAAAGTCTTAAAAGCAGACGCTACGGTAAATACTGCGAATTACAAAAACTTTTTGAAATCATTCTTGTCGTTCTCATAACCACTACCTCCGTCGAAAGATCGTTTAGTATGATGAACAGAATACTAAATAAGGCAAGAAACAGAATGCTACCTGAAACTTCTATGCATTGTATGATGATTATTAGCATCGAGGGACCAGAGACTCCAAAAGAAGAATTTCTAGAAAAAGTTGTTGATTTGT
The DNA here is from genome assembly GCA_917880725.1 of Selenia dentaria. Lineage (NCBI taxonomy): Eukaryota > Metazoa > Arthropoda > Insecta > Lepidoptera > Geometridae > Selenia > Selenia dentaria. Next base: position 22,393,822 of record OU862890.1, read on the forward strand.
ACGCAAGAAAAAAGCCACAAAGAATAAGATTTTTGCAAAAACATTATTCTTCGTGGCTTTTTACAATGTTACTTTGACAATTTTGGTTCAGTTTATAGCATCTTTTATTTATTAAAATATTAATAATTGGAATTGATTAATATTACTTTGTTTCTTTTATTTACTCCCCCGATCTCTTAACCCCCTGGAGATTTCAACAATATTTTTAAAATCTCCATAGGCTAGCTATATAATATTATCAAAAAGTTAGGGATCCGTATGAATATCGATAATGTAATCCAAGGTGTCAAAAAATACCTATAAAGCAAAGTGATGTACTACAGTTTTATAGAAAACATTAATGAAATGAAATGAAATAACTTTATTCCGGACTGTGACATCCATAACAATACCTACATAACAATAATGAGTACAACAAATTATTTTATAAATAAAACTAGACTAAGTGATGGGAGTGTGGTATGCTCTCCACGTTTTGTGTAGCGGGCTGGTGTCCCACTCTCTGACAGCGGTGACCAGGCAGTTGTGTGAGCGGTAAAGGGCAGTGCGCGCGACCGCCGATCGGCTCCGGAGCAGCGCCGGCCAGCAGGGCGCGCGCCCCGCGGCGAACATCACGCTCGCGCTGCACCACCTGGGCAGCCGGATCATCGCGCGCCACGCGTCGTTTTACTGCACCTTCGTCTCTCTCATGGCCGCCTGCGTGTGGTTAGTCCACAGCTCCACCGTGTAGACGCTGGTGCAGTAGCTCAAAAATAACTGGACCTTCACGGAGCTGATGCAGCTAGCGAAACGTCTAGCCAGCATATTAGCGCGCACCGCAATGGCACGCCTCTGCCTTTCGATATCCGCTTGATCAGATAAGTTGGAAGTGATTATATGCCCGAGATATATATATCAATATCTCCAATAAATTCTCTAATACCATGTCTTTCTTTAACAGTTATGTTGCAAGCAATAACTACTTTTCCGTGTTAAAATATGCAATTTTAACGCCGGTACAAACTATAGGACACATTATTGGTACCTTGGTGTTAAATAAATCCATAGCTACTCTAATAAAAAAGAGAAAAGATTTGACATTTGTTTGTAACAGATAAACGCAAAAACTATGTACCATAACCGGTTCAAAAATTCTTTCGAAAAAATAAGTATAGTAGAGAGCTATATTATGCCTGAGTAACATACGCTATACTACCGCGGAGCGCAGCTAGTTTGAAATAGAACTTAAAATAAAGGATTAGGATGCAGAGAAGGATGGACTGAATGATCTAGTAGATGTTCCTTCTAGTATGATAGGAACTATTAAAACAGATAAGTACTGCAATTATTGCTGGACACAGCTAGCATAATTTAAAAAATCTTAATTCACTATTGTTTAGACTGGATTTTGTCAAATAAAGCCTCAAATCTGTCATAATAAATTTGTCCTGAAGCCTCAAATTGACATTTCATTATTCATATTAAATGTTAACTAGAAAAATGCATTTTAAACTTAATATTTGTCGGGAAGTGTTTGCTAACCTAGGCCTAGAGTCCTAATTTCATATCTGTTTATTCCCCCTCACAGGTCCACTGGCCTCATAACAATAGAGTTTATATTGTATCTGGTAGGTTCTGGCTTGACATGTAAACAAGTATCCCTAAAGTATTAGGTTATGAGACTAATTAATAACATAATTAAGTTTTATGCAATACAACTTATCTGAAGACATAAACAGTATTGTAATGTTATCTGATAGTACCATACACAAAAAAGGCTTAATACTTCCTCTACCATGATAGTTAAAACAATAACATTTTAAGTCTTCTTCTCTGGATCCACATCCATCTTTAGTAAACCTAATCTTATAGGCATACACAACAAAAAATAAAATGGTACAAGTCAACATATTTTATTTTACATATAATAGGTAATATAATCTACAAAACCAACTAATCCAATTACTAATGATTGATAGACTTATTTCGGTTTAGCTTGAATATTTGATAACTTAGTGGGATCAAACTTGTAAGTTTTCTGGAGAGGTCCTTTCCCAGCTCGTGTGAAGATCATTTCGTCTATTCTTTGACGTTCCGCTAAGTTTTTAGAAATTTTGATGTTTGTCCAAGAATCTTTAGCACCTGCTACAAATCCTTTTTTCTTCATTGGTAAAGCATCTGGTGCATGTTTTACTAAAGCAGGAATCTTGAAATGTTCTCTAACAGCAGGTATTTTCAAAATACTGACTTGCACAAGTGAAATGAAATTGCTTGAGGTCCAGTACACTAAAATAGCTCCGGGGAAGTTAATAGTAAAGGGGATCATGACTAGAGGAATGGCTCGGAGCACATATCTCATAACTTGCATGTTTGAGGCATCAAGGCGACCACCATCTACACCAACCTCAATTGTTGCCCACATAGTAGCACTTGTCACTAAAGGGAGTATGAAGAATTGATCAGGTACTGTTAAATCCAAGAACCACCAAAGTCCACCAGTTGATAGACTCTCCACTGGACAATTTGCCATTCCTCTCAAACCCATAAAGAATGAAATAAACAATGGTGCTTGTGCTAGAGGTACAAGCATATTCTTCAAGGGGTTCAGTCCCTTTTCTTTCATAAACAGCATCATTTCTTGAGCATACCGAGCAGCTTCAAGCTGGTTGCCTGTCTGTCGAGCTTGAGTCATTTTCATTTGCAGCAATTGTACTTCTGGCAAATTGTTATTCATAGTTGCTGTGTTTCTTTGTGAAATAATAACGAGAGGGAACAATGCTAATCGGACGACTATTGTACCGATAAGGATGGTCCCCCACCATGGTACATCAAGGGTTACATGTAAGTATTCCAACGCATTTTGAACCAGACCTACGGGGCTCCAGCCACCAAGACCGAGACTTGCAAACGTCGGCTCTCCATTAGCGGCGAGCGATTGAACTGCCCCTGTTAAATCTACGACTGTCGACGGATCTGGCACTGGAGGAGGCTCTGGTATAACATCTATCAAAGTACTTGTCTTCCCCGCATCATTGCCACCAGTGGACGCGAACCTCACTGTATCTACTGAAGAAAAGGCGTAGAAAACCCGAGCTTTTCTAACCTCAAAGTTTTCGCTGCACAACTTTATTATAGCACTCCGGCGCCCGTGCCGACTAAGCAGTTTAAACATTTTAAATGCGTAATTCTTTGGAAATGCTTTTGTTTATAATTACAAGTAGGTAACTCTAAATAATCTAATTCTCTTAGTTTTTCTTCTTCTCTTTTAACTTTTGCATACTTATGACAGTGACAATGACATTGTTTACTCTTTGACAGTAAGGATTCTTTTTTTTTGCCAGTAAGGATTCATTTTCCTAAAATGTATTATGTGGACTCCGTATGGTTGTACATTTGTCATTCCTCAATGTTCACCGTAAAGGTAAAAATTATTAGTAGCTAAATTACTATATTTAATTATCGTGTTTCTACTCCTATAATTTATGTATATACACAAATGCTGTGTAACTTCATTATACGTTGTCGGTGAGCAAATATACTCAATCCCGCTCAGGCTATGTGTCAATTCGATCCCCCCCGATGGTTTCCGCTTTGCCGTGGTGGGGGGGCTCAGTCGCCGTGGCTTGGGTCACCACGGTGAAGCTAAGAGGAACCAATGGGCCTGCCAGTGATAGCCGAGAGCTGTCGGGCTCGAGGTGGGATCGCTCCTATGGGCACGCCCAGTGTTCTGGCGTGCTTCAAGAGAGAAGGGTCCGGCAACGGACAGCCGCGGCGGGTTCACGGTCGTGTGCGAAATCTGTCCCTCGTTCCCGCCAAAAGCGGCAGTGACGGAATACCGCAGAGATTTGGTGGGTATGCTGCCCTTCTGGCAGAGACTCCCACATAACCACCATGCTCCGGCCGGGCCGGTGGTATCCATAAAGGATTGCTATGCGAAAAAAAAAAGTGTCAATTCCATGTTTCATGAAGAATGTTGTTTCAAGATGATGTTTCAAGTAAGTACTATTATAGCTACAGAAGGTAAAGTTGCAAGCACAACTTCAAGCGGTGAACGACTGGAGAGATCGCAGCCGCCACACGATACGGGTATGGGTTTAACATACATAGAGGAATTAGATGGAAACTCAATTTACAATACACTGAAATTCACGAGTTGTATCTTATTCATGGCGACCTGTGGGAGTACACTCATACGCAAGTGGTGAATTTTGATAAGGCATAAAGATAGCCCAAAGAGCAAGAGCCAGGATATGTTTGATATAATCAAATTGCCTGGTTCACGTGAGATATGCAAAAATGGCAAAGGAGTCACGGTAAGTTTTAAGGTCAGGTTTTGAAGATAAAGGTCTAAACAACCGCTGCAGACTTTTGTCAAAGCTACAAGGCTTAGCGAAATATGTTCAACCAATGAGACTATAGTAGATCCAACCGTTTATCCTCTTTTTGACAGCACCAATAGAACGTAACATGACGATGTTACGCAAAAGTTAACTTATAAATGCGAGGTTTTAAAAATATGACAACTGCTTAAATTTGCTCCTTGATCCCGTATAATAATCATCTTTCACAAAATGAGTCCATAAGTGCAGTAGTTTTTTTATAAATTCCATAAAATAACAAACGTTTTTAAAAAATTACGTTCTATGGCTATCAACATAGTGATGTTACGAAGTTACGATTGAGATATCGATATTGTTTATGAACTATTTTTACACGGGTGTTTTCCGTTCTCGGCACATAATATCGGATTTATTTTTATGTAAAACCGTTATATTGATGCGCCTCAGGAAAACATACAGCATTATTTGAAGACGTGTTTATCTCCTGGTGTATATCCAAAAAAGAACAAGGTTATGATGACTATGATGATTACAAGTACAAGTCATACTTGACGAAGCTGTTACCGGTTAAATCTGGGATGGCCAGCGAGCAACACGGAAGGGAGTAGGCATACACAGCGTTTCCCCTCTGTCAAAGTACAAGTCCGCATGGACCATGGAGTTTGATAATATACTGTGGGGTGAGGGCGGGGCTAGATTTGTGAATGGTGCTTTATTTTTTATGTGTTAGTGATTTGGTTGTGTGAGTATGATCGGCAATGGATCGGTACAGGTATGTTTTGTATGTAATAGTGCGGCTTTGCGCTAGTGTGCAACTTCCCCTCCCGCAAGAAATGACAGAAAGATTTGAACAATATTTTTTAGCTAAGGCTACTCCCTTCCGTGTTGCTCGCTGGGGATGGCAGACATTAAAGTCTGCCGTTTGGTACCAGAAAATAGTAAAGTTTGAGCAACCCCAATTCCAATTTAAGCAAACGAAATCTAATCTTTTATTTTTATTTATTTATTAATCAAAATCAGATTCATCGTTGCTGTCACTCGAGCTATTGCCGACATTTATAATTAATTGTTGACTCATATAATCTATCGCCACGTGTTTATCCCAATCTGCCATTATAGTTTCTTGTGTTTTTTGAATTACATTTTGCCAGCTTTCCGCAGTTACTTTCACACATGCATTTTTTAATAAATTTACCATTTTGTTTGCCGTGAATGGGGGTTTTGTGTTATTTCTAGCAGCGTGTCCTTTAACTTGAGCCCATATTAATTCAATGGCATTGTATTGACAATGATAGGGTGGAAGTCTAAGAACCCAATGACCATGTTCTGCAGCTATTTCGTCGATCACATATCGTTTTGGGAAGTGTTTTTTTGTTCGTAATATATTTAGTAATTGTACTTTTAGTAAGGAGTTATCAACATTTTCACCATGTCGTTGAAGCCAGTCAATGATTACTTGTTTTTTGTCGGCCTGGGTCGGCATTTTATCAATTTGGCGTGAGTGATAGGATGCGTTATCCATAATAATAACTGACGGTTCTTCCAATGATTGTACCATTTCCTTAAACCAACTTTCGTAAACCTCAGAATTCATTTCTTCGTGGTACTCAACTGTTTTTTTGGATTTAAAGGCCAACAAAGCATCTGGCATGAATCCTTTCACAGACCCTGCATGGCAAATGATTAGACGTTCTCCTTTTCCCATCGGTACTGAGGTAGTGGAAGCAGCGGTGTCATCAGTCCAGCTCTTAGACACTGTGTGGTTCGCATTCAGCCAAGTTTCGTCAGTGAAAACAACATTTGACCAATCTGTAATTTTTTTGGCTTCGCTCAAAAATTCGCAACGAGCAAAAGCTACGTCGCGACGCTCCATCAATATTTTGCGTTTGTCCGATTTTTTATAAGTAAATCCAATTTCATTCAAGACCTTTACCAATGACGATTTTTGACCTCGGAACAAATCACATTCACGCAAAGAAGCAACAAGTTTTTTAAGTGTTGGAACTTCTTTACGTAAGTAATAGTTATATATATGACGTATAGCGTCTGCGTCAAAGTTGTCAACCGAAGTCACACGACGTGGTTGGCGTTTTTTCTTCGGCGTACGAAGCTTATTCTCCTGCATGCCGCTTGTTCCGTAGGCTTCGGTAGTAATTTTTGTAATCGTAGATGCACTAATACCTAACGCGGCCGCAACGCGCTCTCTCACTTGCGACAATGGTAAAAGCGGGCCGCCATTTTGATACTCTGCTTCAAAGTAATTACGAAGCTTGATCACCATTTCTCTCGTCTGTCCTTTCAGCACTGATCCTTTCGGCATTTTATAGTTCCAATATAAAACTCAGCAAATAATTACTAGCACGGGCGTCTTGTTGCGAGTGACAGTGACAAATACAAAACGGCGGTGGACCATTGAGTTTTACTACATAGACAAAAAAATTGGCAGTCATAGGAATTGCCGATAGAAGTGAAAACTTATAACTCAGAATTTGATAGCTTACCTTGGAAACTACACGGGTGTAACCGGACGGCGTGGCCTCGCCATCTGGGCATGGCCATCTAGAAATGCGTCAGCATTTCCCATTGGCTGATGCGTTTCTAGATGGCCATGCCATGACGGCCTGTCCACGCCCTTTCAACATTCCCCATTGGCTGACGTATTTCTAGATGGCCAATAGCCATGGTCATGGCGCCATTCCTAGGACTATTCTCTTTCCGCACAGACTCGATAGAAAAATGAATCGAAATCGTGTCCACTATAATCACTTGGTCACAACACTTTAACTGACAAATTAGATCTGTCAAAAAGAGGATAAACGGTTGGATCTACTATAGCAATGGAAAACTCATATATGGAGTTGACTATAGACAATGTAAAGACCATGGCGTTACAAATTCAGGATTCATACAGTGCAGTGCAGACCCAAGTAGAAACACCAAAGACTGCACTATTAACGGATAAACAATACAAAGCAAGAAATCTCTACAGAAAAAGGCACTCGTTATTGAATATTTTAATTTAATATAGTTATGATAAAATTAAAGTTAAGAAATGATAATTTATTGTAACATATACGTAAATACACTTTCTATTAAAAACCCTTGTAATAAGGTATTACTTGATACCTATAAGCCCAGATTTTCTTCAAAAATCTTTTATCATCATTGTAAACACTTGTTCCATGCGTTAAAAACATTACTGATATCTCTTTCACATAATCATGACTAAGATGTACGTATTTACAGTTATTTAATGCTGTATAAACGAAAATGTTTAATATGAAATTGTAATCATGCATGTTTTGAATCGTCGTCCCACAAAACATAAGTGCTTTCAATTATGTAAGGTAAACAATATGTATTAATCTTAATAAATGATAATCTTTGTAATTTTAGAACGTGTTCTTCAATAAATGGATTCAATTATCATAGATTTTTTTTTAATTTCATAAACCCTGGGTTACATAACATTATTTTAATAGATTAGATAGGAACGCTTCTTGCCACCTCGATATCAAACAGCAGTTTATAACAACACACATATTTATCGATATCGATACCGGCGCGCGTCTTCCACGTCACTAATGCGTTCACGTCACTAATGTCAAACATGGAAGACGAGCGTGCGACTAAAAGTATCTACACACGATGCAATTTCGAATGCAACATGCCGTAGCAATCTGCTGTGAAGCAGCAAATTGTATCATCCGTCCTAGCATCCAACTGATTGTTACAGCAAATTGCAAGCCGCGGTGTAACGTGAGTAGTGCGGTTGCATGCAATCTGGGCTCAGTCGCGATCGTGCCGCCGCCCGTGATTAATGATATATGTAAATGAATACAAAAATGTATACTACAGAAAAAACTATATTGATGAGAATTTCAGAAATCTTGTAATGACTTGCCATACTTGTGGGATAAAAAAATTGTTATGGCGTATTTGTATTTTTCTAAGTAGTTGATGTTTTTTCTTTGTGAAAATAATTGAGAAGTCATTGTTCCTTCCTCTTCAAAGTTATCTAGACTAGAAATAATTATTTTACTTATTAAATAACATCATAATAGGCATTATTTACTGTAGTATTGTTGTGCATCTAAAATGTTTATTGTCTCTCAGTCTCAGTAAGTATAGTTGACTCAGCGAAGGCAATTGCAAGACGAACTTTTTGATATTTGGACAGCATTTGAGCCATTTTCATACACGTGTGCACGCTGTGTCGATCCAACGCGGAATGAAATTGTAATCGCTGCTGCAATGTGTGTAGAGTACGTACAACCGCGACTACAGCAGATTACATTCGAAATTGCATCGTATGTAGACACTTTATGATCCTTCAAAGTGAATGGCACTTACAAAATTAAACTTCTCGCTTATGTCCCGTTCTTTGCTTTTGTTATTAACTTAATGTACGTACTCTACACACATTGCAGTAGCAGTCTGTCTGATTAATCTATGATTATAAACTATTTTCCGTATAGACAATTTTCTTTAAGAATCTATGTTTGTGACAAAAACAAAAACCACGTGAAATCGAAACATTTTTGTTTTAGTTTTCAGGCGTAAAAGTGTACGTATATACCTAATTGATATAGGTTGTAAAATATGTCTCATGTATCTTTTCCGTTCAAGAAAACTACTAAAGCAGTTTTCAAGAAACCTGCTACTGCTCTCACTGCAGATGATATATATTGGAAGAAATTAGGGGTAAAGTCTATTATTTCTGTATAATAATGTATGAAGATGATGATGAAGACTAAAAATATTTTAATAAATCTCTGAAAATCATCTAATATCAAATATTCATTACAGCCACCGACTTTGGTGAAAGAATTTGGAGCAATTGATTACCTACACTTCAGTCCTGTTGAGCCATATTATTTCGCCGCAACATGCTCTGTCAGAGTTCAGGTAAGCACCTAAGTAAATACACATATTATATTCTATTGATACATGCCAGGGCCTTACATTTTACTATTAGCTCTACTCTAAATATCAGTGTTTTAGAAGTCCTAATATAGGTTATGTTTACATGCTAAAAAACAATATTTTAAGTTGATGTAAAGTCACCCATGTGGTCATCAAAAAGCATGTCATTGAATTTGGAGATTCATCCTTGCCACCTTGCATGAATGCAGGACTCACACGTCGGTTGCGATGGCTCTCAAACTTACACTTTACAGGCTATAAATACAAAGTGTATGTTTGTAATGAATACAGCTGAAGTATAATAACAGCCAAACAAGTAAGGAAGGGATGTGTTATGTTACAACAAAATGATACTGAAACCTGACAACCTAGGGTCCTGGGCAGTGCCCTTCATAGGTGTGTTGGTTTAGCTTATTAGAGCATTGGTGGCGTTGTCATTGGTGGCTCTTTTGTTAAAGCGTTCGTAAACAAACAAACAACCATGTTCTGGACGTGGGTTAAAAATTACACTTTTTGGTGGCAAAATTCCTCTTTTTTTAGCTTCTGGAATGCTGAACAAAAAGAGACATTAACAACTTTTTCACCCACAGACTTCCAATTCAAATGCCCCTTGTGAGCATTTTTAGCGTTATTTTCGCTAAAAACGCTCATGAAGAACCTATTCAAACGCACTACATGTGTGCTTTCTGTGACTCAAAAAATGTTGATTTGTATTACACTGAGGTCAATTTTCTATTGAATATGCTTGAAATAGCTATATACAAGATCATCTTATGATTACAAGTACTGAGGTAAAACTTTAGAACATGGTTGTCTGAATTTCTAGAAGGGGGAATTTAAAACCCCTGATACAGTCCCCCACCAGATTCAGAAATAAAATAATTTGAAGTTTCCTGTAGAATAATTCCAAAAATATGAGTTTGGTCTTCTGTGATGTTTGTGGTGCTATGAGAACTTCTTTTTTATGGATGTTACTGCTGATTTGCATACAAATTCCAAAACACATGTTAAAATAAATCAGGAAGAATTGGAGTTCATAAGAATAGTCAAAACATTAAAATTTAAATCAAATTAATCAGAGAGCACATTCACAACAAATATAGAAACAGAATGACGCAGCACATAGATGTTAAAAGATAGTTGACAATTCATTCTGTGGACATTATCACACTGTGTGATAATGTGCACAGAATGTGTGGTTGTCATGATTTGTTATGTGTGATTCACACATAATGAGATTATTATCGAGGATATGTTTTTCAATTCAAACATACAATGTTTTGCATGGACATATTATTATACTTTTAATATAATTGTTTCATAATACTTCATCAGTCGAACGACCCAGACACAATAGAAATTTCATTGTTATATTGACAATCAACTGGTGAGGGGTTATTATCTATTAAATATTTTTTTGTGTTATGCATGCATTAAAAAAACCATATATTTCTGCAGAAAAGGATGGGCTTTTTGTTATTGTTTTATAAAGTTCTTAACTAGACACAGTCTTAGAGTAATATAATAGCTACATTGTATATTGACTATTACAGGCTAACATTGCTTATTAGAGTATTTTTCTAATATTAATTGCTATGTAATTTTAATATAATTTTATCAGCATCGGGTATTATTTCAATAATTGTCTACATGAAATTAATAATAAATTACCTATATTTATAATTATGTGCCTTCTGTGCCAGCCCCATTTTTAGTTTAAAAAAGGATGGGTAAATTCTCTCAGCACCATGTCTGTCACACATAATATGTTGCGGCACAGCAGTTATGGCTGTATTATATCAACTGAGAGGGGAAACCAACCCCTTCAAAATTAATTTCCTATTATGAACCCTACATTTGTGCATCAAAATTCCAAACCCAAATTGTGATTCTCATTTTATGTTGCAGATTTACGATCCTATAACAAAAACAGTGACGAAAAACATATCCAAGTTTCAACAGGCAGCATATGGTGGCACTTTTCGATCAGATGGGCGGCTTTTGGTGGCAGGAAGTGAAGATGCAGCTGTTAAACTATTTGATGTCTCTTCCAAGAGTCTACTTAGAGTATTCACAGGGCATACTGGACCTGTAAGTTTGAACTGTGATTTATCTTGCACTGCCATTCAATAATTGTTATTATAACAACAAAGTATTCTTTGCAGACAATCAATGGCAGCTCATATAGGAAAAGAAGCTCTTGATGTTAAACTACTTAAATAATTTTTACTCAGTGAGAGGATGGAGTTACCAAATTAAAGATTATACCATTCCTTGGGTGGGTGAAAATCGTATGGAACATCGAAACCCAAATTGTTAGTTGGTAGGTTTTTTGTGCAAGAGGTTATCTTGGTTGGTGCCACTACTTTGACAGATTCACCCAAGAAGCAATAGAATGCAAGCGTTATTATGTTAGGATGAGTGAAATAAACTTGGTGAAGTGACAGGTACAGTGCATTGCGAAGAAAACGATTAATAAGTTCTGGGTAGTGCTGCAACTGTCATAGGCAAGAGTGGTGCTTCATAATCATTATAATCAGCCCATTTTTGTTCCTACTGCTGGGACTCGAGCTATCCTTTCAGAGAGAGGAGTTGGGCAATAATCCACCACGCGGGCACAGTGTGGATTGGTAGATACTAGATAGGTTAGTGGGTAACCCATGTCGATGTTTTCAGGCCGCCCGAAGGGCTTCGACAAAGCGTAATGACTGTTGTCCTAAGGCAAACAACCGGGACCGACGGCTTAACATGCCCTTTGAAGCACGGAAGCGCTCAGTTGAATAATGCCACTAGCAGTCACCCATCCAAGTACTGACCGCAGCAAGTGTTGCTTAACTTGTTGATTGTCAGCTATATGCTGTCTCCAATTGAAAATTAGTAAACAACATACAGTTTTAATAGTATTTTATTTTATTCTAGTATTCTACTTAGTATATCTAGCTATATGCTGTCTCCAATTGAAAATTAGTAAACAACATACAGTTTTAATAGTATTTCATTCTATTCTAGTATTACTTACTTAGAACTTCTAGCTATATGCTGTCTCCAATTGAAAATTAGTAAACAACATACAGTTTTAATAGTATTTTATTCTATTCTAGTATTCTACTTAGTATATCTAGCTATATGCTGTCTCCAATTGAAAATTAGTAAAAAACATACAGTTTTAATAGTATTTTATTCTATTCTGGTATTCTACTTAGTATATCTAGCTATATGCTGTCTCCAATTGAAAATTAGTAAACAACATACAGTTTTAATAGTATTTTATTCTATTCTAGTATTCTACTTAGTATATCTAGCTATATGCTGTCTCCAATTGAAAATTAGTAAACAACATACAGTTTTAATAGTATTTTATTCTATTCTAGTATTCTACTTAGTAATAATAATAATAAATAATAAATCTTTATTCATTACCTTAGAGCTAAGATGGACATCATGTTCCTAATTCTAATCCAATCTAGTTATATATTACACTATGCCTGAACTAGGTAAACCTGTGTCTCAGGCGAAAAATGCTTACACATGTTTTGAAATAATAAACAAATTAACACAATAATGAGTGAACAGATTACAACTTATAATATAAATAAATGTAATACTAATTTAAATAAATTATGGCTACGTGGTATTTTTAAATATATCTACATGAGTCATATATCTAGGCCACTAAACACACAGCTTATAACTATTACATAGGTACAATTAATAACTCCTCGGTTTCCTCGTAAGTCATGTTGGCTAGGGCACTCAAGATGGTTTTCTTACAATTTATGAGATTCATTTCGTATATATATAAATTGCGATTAAGTTTATTGTATAGATATGGCCCTAAGAACATAAAAAACCTAGTTGCGAAAGCATGCTTATTAGTTGCTGTGTTGGTACAGACAATGTCTTTGCGTCTTTTGTTAGTAACTTCAGTACTATAGGAAAGTGCTCTGTGTTGTTTTAAGACTGTGTATAGTATAAATAGCTGTCGAACTGTTAAAACTTTACAGGACTTATATAATAGGTTGGTTGGGTAGAGAAAGGGACGGAACGTGGACACCTTTAGGATCGCTCTTTGCGCTCTTTCTGCGGCTAGTATAAATGTTTTACAGGCTCCGCCCCAAGATGTTATACAATAAGTGATGATTGACTGACATAAAGCAAGATATATTTGCTTAACTAAATTCGTGTCAGCAATATAGCGCAGCTTCTTGAACACATATATTAATTTTCGTAGTCTATTACTCATAACTTCAATATGTTGATTAAACGATAATGTTTCGTCTATTATTACGCCAAGATATTTAATGTGGTTAGTAAATGAGATGTTAGGGCATTGACATACATTATCGCATTTAAGGTAATTGCAAGCGTGTGCATATATAAGTGGGTTAGTAAAAATGGCTGATCGCTGTTTTCGCATCGTGAATTTTAGGTATTTTGTTTTCTCAGTATTCAGCGTTAAAAGGTGACCTCGAAGCCAGCTGTTTACAATATTGAAGCCGTGTTGTGCCAGTTCATACAGCTGTGAATCATTACCTGCTGAGAAAAGTAGAGCAGTGTCGTCAGCATAGGATATTATCTTGCCGTTGGCAAGTTGTAGGTTGCATAAGTCATTAATGTAGATCAAAAACAGTGTAGGTCCCAGAATGCTCCCTTGTGGAATTCCAAAAGAAGCATTATTTAAGTCAGAACTGACCACACTGTCTATTCTTACGTATTGACACCGATCACTTAGATAGCTGGTAAGAAGTTTAAGCTGGTTATCACGCACACCAATGTTTTCTAATTTTTTAAGTAAGATAGGGGTAGGTACGGTGTCGAATGCTTTTGCAAGGTCAAGGAATATCCCTATTGTTTTGTTCCCTTTATCAAGTTCATGTGTGACGAAATCAGTAAGTTCGTGTACAGCGTCCGCAGTAGATAGTTTTGGCCTGAAGCCAAACTGGTTCTTTGATAGAAGGGCTTTGTTTTCTAAATAATTAACTAATCTGTTGTTAATAATCTTTTCAAAAATTTTAGAAATGGAAGAAAGTAGAGATATAGGCCTATAGTTAGTTATATTTTCCTTGCTTCCTGACTTATGAATTGGGACAACAACAGCTTTTTTTAAACATGTAGGAAAAACACCCTCTTGCAAACATTTTTGGAAAGCAAGAGTTAACGGTCGTGCAAGGATGTGCTTGTACTTCTTAAGTATTTTGGTAGGAATATTGTCCCAGCCAGTAGCACAGTCGTCCTTTAACCCCATTATAATTCTTTCCACTTCCGTACAGTCAATATCCAAAAAAACAAAAGATTGTAGCTGAGGCTGAGTGATTTCTATTGTAGGCGCAAACAATTGGTTTTGAATCTGCTCTGCTAGAGTTTTCCCAATGTTAGTAAAAAAATCGTTACAACTATTAGGTCCTTACATATGAAATTGGCGTTTTGTATGGGAGGAACAAAAAGTCGAATATTTTTTAATATAATATATTTAATTAATCAAAGTATGAACCATTATTTTCTATGCACTTTTGCCATCTTATAGGTAGTTCATTGATCCCTTTACTAAAAAAACCAGTCGGACGGGAATCAATAAAATCTTTGAAGGCGATTTGGACTGCCCCATCGGAGTTGAATTTTTTCCCTTGCAAGAAGTTATCCAAATTTCGAAAAAAATGGTAATCTGTTGGAGCAAGGTCCGGGGAGTACGGAGGATATCTTAGACTTTCCAATTGAAGCTCTTCTAATTTAGTAGCCGTCTGTTGCGCAGTGTGTGGTCTAGCGTTGTCGTGAAGCAGCAGTGGCGTGGAGCGATTGACCAACCTAGGTTGTTTAGCCGCTAGCTTTTCCATCATGGTTTGCAATTGCTGACAATAGACATCAGCCGTAATAGTCTGGCCAGATTTGAGAAAACTGTAATGAACAATACCGGCACTAGTCCACCAAACGCTTACAAGTAACTTTTTTGGGGTTAATTTTCGCATGGGGCAGGATTTGGCTGGCTGGCCAGGATCCAACCATTGCGCTGAGTGCTTCCGATTATCGTAAAGAACCCATTTTTCATCACAGGTAATGATTCGGTTTAAAATACCTTCATTATTGTGCCGGTTTAGTAATGTAACGCAGCAGTCGACGCGCGTTTGCCGATTTGCTTCAGTCAATTCGTGAGGTACCCACCTTTCAAGCTTTTTAATCTTCCCAATTTGCTTCAAGTGAATTAAAACAGTTTTATCACTAACATCGAAGCCTGCAGCTAACTCGGACGTGGTTTGCGATGGATCCGCTTCCACAATAGCCCTCAACTCTTCATTATCAACTTGAGTCTCAGGCCGTCCACGGGGCTTGTTCTGCAGGTCGAAATTTCCAGAACGAAAACGTTGGAACCAAAAATGACCTGTGTTTTCTTTAGCAACACGACCGCCATACACATCATTCACCCTTCGAGTTGTTTCCGCAGCACTAGTGCCACGGCGGAACTCGTACTCGTAAATAATGCGATATTTTAAGTTTTCCATTTTGTAAAATGAGTGACGCAAACAGAAAAAAACAGAAGAAAAAAAACAAATGAATGACGATCATCGAAGCACAAATACATGAGTCTATAGCTGTACAAATTTGAATTTGGAATTCCTTACCAAAGAGGAGAAATTCGTGATTAAAGTGGCCAGTACGAAAAACGCCAATTTCATATGTAAGGACCTTATATTAGCAGCTACTTCTGGTGAGGCATGTGATTTTAACAAACTCGAGGACGATTCACGTTGTTTTGCTGTGTATGTAACATTTTTTATGATTTTCCATATTTTTTTGGTGTTTTGGCCAGCACCTTCTAATAAGTTTTTGTCGTACTTTATCTTAATATTTTTGAGAAGGCTGTTACAGAAGTTACGATATCTCTTGTATGTTAGTTGTAAAATAGGGTTATTTGGACAAGATTTAGCCTTCATGTGAAGCTTATCGCGATTTCTCATGCAGCGAATGAGTCCCGGAGTGATCCACGGCTTAATATTTAAGTTTTTTCTGCTTATTTTCACTTTTACAGTGTGTTTTCGTATAATTTGCTGAATTTCGCTTATTAGGTGTGACATACAAGATTCCGCGCTTGCTGAGTCATAAGTAGAAATGAGGTCAATGTTACATAAATCGTTTTCCAAGTTGTTGTGATTTAGTTTGAAGGTGCATGTTTCATTTTTTAGTTTAGGCTCCTCACGGCTAAGTATAAGTAAAACGGCTTTGTGGTCAGTCACAGATGAATTTGTTACAAGGGTGATTGCAGGCAAGCTAGACTTAAGCATTACGTGGTCCAAGCATGAGCCACTTTGAAAAGTTGGTAGTGTGTGTGCTGGGAGTAAGCTATTGAATGAGCATCGATTTAAGTACTCCTGTGCTGGCCCATCACAACACCCAGGGAGGATGTTAATATTTATGTCACCTACAAGTGCAATATTTTTAAATGATAGTCTTTGAAGGTGAGAGTGCATTGACTCAAGAAAAGTGTCTACACTAAGATGAGGTCTATATACGGCTAAAATAGCAATAGTAGTTTCCACTTTCACTAATAGGCAGCTGCAATCCCGAACGATTAACTCTTCGACAGATATATTTAGATAATTTCTAGCATAAACTACTACTCCATCGTTTTGATTATGACATGTCTTAGTATAATAAGCTGTGTAACCTTCCATACAAGGCAGGTTGCAATTGTGGGAAGAAAGCCAGCATTCTGTAAGGATTATTACGTCACAATCAAAATTAAGCCGTTGTAAGAAAGTGCTGAAATTATTAATATTTTTGTGAATACTGCGAATATTTTGTGTTAATATAGTTAATGCGTTAGGATAAGCAGATTATGTGTTGTATACAATTTTCAACATCGCAGGACGTAGACTCGGAAACTGAGAAAGTATCAAGATCGTTAACTATTCTATGAGACATAGTTGTTTAATATTAAGGCTAGACTTATAGTGAACGCGGCGCTCTTAGGCGCCTTCATAATCTGTCGAGTTAATGTACCTTTGTTCGGCTATTTTCTTGGCGGGGCAATCTGGGTCACCTGTCTTGTGATCACTTGGCTTTTTGTAGCGCAGACAAGTTGCACATTTCGATGCTTGTTCTTTCTTAGTGCACTCAGATGATTGATGACCTAGATCGCCGCAGTGTCCGCAGGTGTATACATCCGCTCTGCAAGTCTTTGCTGCATGTCCATATTGTTGGCACTTAAAACATCTGGTCACAAAAGTAAAGTCTCTCACGGGACAGGAACACCAATTCACAAAGACTCTATCTTGAGTGATGAGGGCTTTACGAATAGTAGGAGAAACCTCTATTATGTAGTTGCACGACTCAGCACCCTTTCTTCCTGATTTGTGGCTCAGTTTGATGGCAGCAAGAAACTGATCTCGGGACATGTCTATTAATTTGTCGCACAGATTTTGTTCGTACATACATTTGTAGACCTCTCGCTCCTGCATGCTTGATGGTACTCCAATTACCACTATTCTTGGTCTGCGTCTTTTTGGTTCGTCGATAGTAAGCGCTGATGAGGACAGGTGAACTGATTTTTTTAGTTTCTCAATGTCATCTTTGGTGTCTGTACTAATGATGACACCTCCATTTATGGTCTTCCGAAGTCCCCTTACATGTAACTTCATTTCTTCAGGGCTGATAATTTTCTGTACTAAGCTTTTAGTCTCCTCACTGGATTTAAGTTTATCCTTGGGATAAATCGCGACAGAGCTAAGTTGTGTAGGGCGGATGTAATTATTTGTGCTCTTTTTAACCATGTCGGCAAACGATGCTTTACTTGATGGTAATGAAGACTCTTCAATACTTTGTCGCAGGTCATGCAGGCGCTCGGATAGATTTTGCCTATCTTTGAGGGCTTGTATATGTGCATGCGCTTGAATGGTCTTTTGCTTCAAAGCTTGGTATTCAACGGCCATTTGGGATGTACCATGGCCTACCTTTCTGCACAAGTTATTGATTTTAAGTTTTTGGTACCTGAGTTGAGTTTGCCATCGGAGGCAATAGAGCATACTTCATTCAGGCATTGTTCAATGGTGTCCATCCAGTTCTGAATCTCCACCGTTTTCACGGCCTCAATGGGCACATCAATCCTGGGCGGGGGCGGCATCGGGGGCTGCTCGGCTCGGGGGGTGGGCGGTGGACTGCGTACTATTTTACTACTTCGCCCAAAAGGGCTATCCATGATGTTGTTTTGATGTAGATATAAGATCAAAACATTTCGACGACACAGTTTACAATTACACTGTTGGCATAACTTTTGCTGACTCTGAACTAGGTCAGATTGTGAATTTATTTATTAATTTGTGCAATTATTATACCGATACGTCCGTTCTCACCGAGAGTCGAGAGATCGATGTATAGTATATCTAGCTATATGCTGTCTCCAATTGAAAATTAGTAAACAACATACAGTTTTAATAGTATTTTATTCTATTCTAGTATTCTACTTAGTATATCTAGCTATATGCTGTCTCCAATTGAAAATTAGTAAACAACATACAGTTTTAATAGTATTTTATTCTATTCTAGTATTCTACTTAGTATATCTAGCTATATGCTGTCTCCAATTGAAAATTAGTAAACAACATTCTGTTTTAATAGTATTTCATTCTATTCTAGTATTCTACTTAGTATATCTAGCTATATGCTGTCTCCAATTGAAAATTAGTAAAAAACATACAGTTTTAATAGTATTTTATTCTATTCTAGTATTCTACTTAGTATATCTAGCTATATGCTGTCTCCAATTGAAAATTAGTAAACAACATACAGTTTTAATAGTATTTTATTCTATTCTAGTATTCTACTTAGTATATCTAGCTATATGCTGTCTCCAATTGAAAATTAGTAAACAACATACAGTTTTAATAGTATTTTATTCTATTCTAGTATTCTACTTAGTATATCTAGCTATATGTTGTCTCCAATTGAAAATTAGTAAACAACATACAGTTTTAATAGTATTTTATTCTATTCTAGTATTCTACTTAGTATATCTAGCTATATGCTGTCTCCAATTGAAAATTAGTAAACAACATACAGTTTAGTATTTTATTCTATTCTAGTATTCTACTTAGTATATCTAGCTATATGCTGTCTCCAATTGAAAATTAGTAAACAACATACAGTTTTAATAGTATTTTATTCTATTCTAGTATTCTACTTAGTATATCTAGCTATATGCTGTCTCCAATTGAAAATTAGTAAACAACATACAGTTTTAATAGTATTTTATTCTATTCTAGTATTCTACTTAGTATATCTAGCTATATGCTGTCTCCAATTGAAAATTAGTAAAAAACATACAGTTTTAATAGTATTTTATTCTATTCTAGTATTCTACTTAGTATATCTAGCTATATGCTGTCTCCAATTGAAAATTAGTAAACAACATACAGTTTTAATAGTATTTTATTCTATTCTAGTATTCTACTTAGTATATCTAGCTATATGCTGTCTCTAATTGAAAATTAGTAAACAACATACAGTTTTAATAGTATTTTATTCTATTCTAGTATTCTACTTAGTATATCTAGCTATATGCTGTCTCCAATTGAAAATTAGTAAACAACATACAGTTTTAATAGTATTTTATTCTATTCTAGTATTCTACTTAGTATATCTAGCTATATGCTGTCTCCAATTGAAAATTAGTAAACAACATACAGTTTTAATAGTATTTTATTCTATTCTAGTATTCTACTTAGTATATCTAGCTATATGCTGTCTCCAATTGAAAATTAGTAAAAAACATACAGTTTTAATAGTATTTTATTCTATTCTAGTATTCTACTTAGTATATCTAGCTATATGCTGTCTCCAATTGAAAATTAGTAAAAAACATACAGTTTTAATAGTATTTTATTCTATTCTAGTATTCTACTTAGTATATCTAGCTATATGCTGTCTCCAATTGAAAATTAGTAAACAACATACAGTTTTAATAGTATTTTATTCTATTCTAGTATTCTACTTAGTATATCTAGCTATATGCTGTCTCCAATTGAAAATTAGTAAACAACATACAGTTTTAATAGTATTTCATTCTATTCTAGTATTACTTACTTAGTACTTCTAGCTATATGCTGTCTCCAATTGAAAATTAGTAAACAACATACAGTTTTAATAGTATTTTATTCTATTCTAGTATTCTACTTAGTATATCTAGCTATATGCTGTCTCCAATTGAAAATTAATAAACAACATACAGTTTTAATAGTATTTTATTCTATTCTAGTATTCTACTTAGTATATCTAGCTATATGCTGTCTCCAATTGAAAATTAGTAAACAACATACAGTTTTAATAGTATTTTATTCTATTCTAGTATTCTACTTAGTATATCTAGCTATATGCTGTCTCCAATTGAAAATTAGTAAAAAACATACAGTTTTAATAGTATTTTATTCTATTCTAGTATTCTACTTAGTATATCTAGCTATATGCTGTCTCCAATTGAAAATTAGTAAAAAACATACAGTTTTAATAGTATTTTATTCTATTCTAGTATTCTACTTAGTATATCTAGCTATATGCTGTCTCCAATTGAAAATTAGTAAACAACATACAGTTTTAATAGTATTTTATTCTATTCTAGTATTCTACTTAGTATATCTAGCTATATGCTGTCTCCAATTGAAAATTAGTAAACAACATACAGTTTTAATAGTACATATTTTATTCTATTCTAGTATTCTACTTAGTATATCTAGCTATATGCTGTCTCCAATTGAAAATTAGTAAAAAACATACAGTTTAAATAGTACTTCATTCTCGATATTTCAATACTTTTCAGTGATTCATCTCTCAAACAAATTCTTGAGTTGTCAATTACTGGATTATTAAAAAAATATGTTTGTTATTTCCAGGTCCATAGGACTTACTTCACTCAAGATAAAACCAATGTCATCAGCTGTTCTGATGACAAATCTGTATCACTATGGGACATTGCAGTTGAAAAACAAATTGTTAGTTACAATGAGCATTGTGACTATGTAAGGGCAGGAGCACCCAGTCCTATCTGCCGTGACCTCTTTATGACAGGAAGCTATGATCATACAGTTAAACTGTTTGACTCCAGGGCAAAAGAAGCAATAGTGACAGTACACCATGGAAGTCCTGTAGAATCAACCCTGTTCCTACCATCTGGAGGTATATTTATAAGTGCTGGAGGCACACAAATAAAAGTATGGGACATATTCAATGCAGGAAAATTAATATCAGCTATTTCTCAACATCATAAAACTGTGACAAGTCTCTGTCTCGCAAGCAACAACAGTCGTCTGTTATCAGGATCTTTAGATAGGCACATCAAAATCTATGATATAGGTACATTCAATGAAGTCCACAGTATGGACTTTCCAAATGCCGTCCTCAGCATGGCTATTTCTGAAAATGATGATGTGTTAGCCGTAGGCATGATTGATGGTATTATATCGATAAGAAAAAGAAAAGTAGGTGTACAAAATACAAGTGACAACAAAAGACATTTTAAATTTGCACCCGATAAACGTAAAAATCGGTCTCATAAGGTTGTAAATAATGTTGGCCCTCCTGTGGACACAGTGGTAAAGCAACTGAAAAAGACTCAAAAGAGTGCAGATTTTGAAAAACATCTAAGGAAAATGGAGTTCTCACAAGCATTGTCCACAGTGCTGAAACCCAATAATTTAATTAAAGAGCCTGATGTTACATCGGGTCTGTTACAAGAGCTGTTGCGAAGAAATGTCCTCCATATAGCATATGACGATTTGAATGAAAAAAAAATTGAAACATTACTTAAATATTTCAAAAAGTATCTGGGTGAGACAAGATTTACTACAATCATTATTGATGCCGCCAATGTATTTGTTGATGTATTCGAAAATCGAATGCACAATTTTAGCATTGATGTAATGAGGCTGTACAGGATGTTTCTGAAGAAATTGAAAGAAGAAATAGAAGTGTGTAAGAAAGTGTGTGAGCTAGAAGGAGCCATATGTCTGATACTTGCTGGTGCTCAAATGAATGTAGAGAAGGACATCGAGATTATTGACAATTTAATACCATCATCAAATGCTCAGAAACAAATTGTAATAGATGTGTAAAATAAATACATTATTTATTTGATTATACCCAAGGGTTTATATATTTTTTATAAATTTGGTTGTAAGTTTTACATACAGAAAGTTACATGATGTAAGATAATTTCATCAATAAGGCATTAGTATTATTGTTCAATAAACCATCAGAATCTATAAATAAGTTAAAATGCTCAGGAATCTTGCAATAAATATTTTATTGCAACTATTAATTGATTGATATGGGTATTGCCATAGCAATCCAAACTGGAAATAATTAAACAAGCTTAGATCAGATTCTTGATTTAAACTTTAAAGCAATGGAAAATGCAGCCCCACTATTGAGTGCATCTTATCTAGGGATTATTAGCCAGCAACGAGGGATCGCAATACCGAGGGATCGCTGATTATTTGAATGCGAGAATGCGTCAGCCGCGCGGAACCGAATAGCCGTATTTTTGGAAAACGCGAAAACGTCCATTATGCGTCTAATCAAAAATAATAATATCTAAGGGTAGCTTTGTTTGTCTATACTATACATCTATATAAATAAATAAAATTGAAGTGTCTACCTGTCAGTCTCTTCCAAATTAACAGCATATGAAAGTATAAACGGTAACGGTAAAAAACATTATTTCCACACAAACAATCCGGGTAATATCTGATACGGCTGGAGCGATTTAACGGTATTACTATTATATACTCCTTATAACATCACTGGCTGCCAGTGATGTTATAAGGAGTAACTTGGGCTACATTTATTTTCGAAATAAAATATAAACTATCTATCTGTTTGTCACGTTATGGCGAGGTTATAGATAATGTCCCGGGAAAGCATTATGATACTTTTCATCATCCATCACCACGCTGGTGAAGACGCGGGGCGCAGATAGTACAGAAATAATATATGAAGTACAGAATTCGCCCTATTTACATAGGTCCAGAAGTATAGTTTTCATCTACATATCGCACCCTTAGAATATAAATGGCACTATACGAAAATGTTCATTTTACAGTATGGCCGTTTAAAGTTTATTAATGTATTGTATGGGTGAAATGGAACTAAAACAATGTAAATAAAGCTTCTTGGTCGGCTTAAAATAACAGTTTAACTAATGCTGTTTCAGAATACAGTGGCACACAATATTTTTTTTTATTATTTATCCATGGAGAAGCCTTTAAAAAAAAGTTTTGCATAGTGTCGGTTATAGTTTCATAGTTATTCAAATTTTTTTGCTTAATGACCTCTAACTTGTTATTTTACCTACATTGTAATGATAAAAAAGATACAAATAAAACAATAAAATAATTACTGAATCCTATTTATTTGGCACACGCTCACAGTTAAAAGTCAAAACTACCACAAACACTCATAATAACAAATCTGTCCTAATCTAGAAAAAGGTATTATCAAAATAACAAAAACTTAGACTTCGTGTTTGAAAACAATTCGTAATTTTATCATAAACAACATTATTATTAAAATCTTGTTCTTACTACTACTTACTAATTAATACCATCATAATTTAAATACTAACGTTCAAAGTCTTTCAAAGTAGGAACTGTAAAAGTTACGCACAAATCAGCGTATTAAAGGCATAATAATCACAAGATTCAACAACAAAAAATTTACTCGCAATACCAAACTTAGAAATATTGTTTTTCACAAAAAACCGTTAGTAATTATAAAAAAAATTGTTCAAAATCAAACGTTCAAAAAATAAAAAAAACGTATCAAAAACTTCTTCTTACAAATTAAATCAACTGCATTTTTAAAGAGTGAACACTACCCATCTAGTTCAAAACTCTGTCAAAGTAAGAATTGTAAAAGTTGGGTATCAAACCAGCATCTAGAAGGCTTTTCACGTCATTCTTCTTTCTTTCTGATAAATCTAACGTTATACAGCTGTTGCAATTCTTGAGTCTCCTGGTTTCTTCCAATGACTCTTTTAGATCCCAGGTTAAGTTCTTTGAAATCATCAAAGTAGGATGTTTTGTAAAATATATTTACCTTTTCATCTTCAACTTTCACCACTTTGATGACTTTTATATCAGATAACTTTACAACTTCACCTTCAATACTTTTGTTTAGCCTAGGAACTGGCAGTTGTTTGATGTCAAAGAAATTGTCATACGACATTTCGTTTACTGTGAATGGAGTGCCATGTTTTTTTGCGCTTCTGATGGCGGATACGTACTGGGAAGGCACATAAATGGGCCCAGACTTAAGCATTCTTTTTATTTGTTTTTCAATCATTGAATGTGCTGCATCTCCTTCATTTTGTGTATGTCCACGGATTAAAAATTTGTGTGTTATAGATGTTACTTTCAAGTTAAGTACTGCGTAGATGTACATACCGATGATGAACTGATTTTTCTGCTGGCCGCAGCAGTTATCTGAATAGAAAACTACGTCTAAGTCTTCGTCAGCTAAAGAAAATTTCTTTTGCAAGTATTTCAAGACACAGCTGGCTATTTCATTTGCTCCACGGTTACCTTGCGTCTCGTCCCAGAAAAAACATTCAGTATTATCTCTTGCAAGCTCAGAGATGGTAAAATTCAAGCAATTTATCTTTGACTTGTAGAAAAAAGTTGATACTTCTCCATTTGGTATCGTCATTACTGCTTGTAGGTCGTAGCATGCGACGATAAAGTTGCTTGAAACCTTCATTTTATCATTAGCTTTTTCTTCGCGACTTTTCTCCTTCTCTGCTAGATGTCGATCGTAGTCTTCCTTCAGAACTTCTTTTTGAGGACCTTCGGCCAGTTTGTATATTGTGCATTGTTCGCATTGGTCCTTTTTGGGGACAAAGAAGCCAATGTTAAAGTCGTTATTGAAAACTTTCGGTATGTATGTAGTTGTACAAATGGCAATCCTTGTTTTATGCAATCCTCTTTGTAGTCTGAATAAATATCAGTCAATGTTTTTCCACCATCTATAAATTCTCTGGTAGTTTGCTTTCGCAAATAGTGGCTTTCGATGCGAGGAATGCTGTTAATGTGTTTTTTCACTTCTTCTATCATTTCAGCGGGCACCTTTTTTTCTCCTTCTAGAACACCTGTTGACGCATTTTTCTTTTCTACTACAGTTCTAATGCACCTGTCTGTAATATCCAGTGAATTTTTGAAGAAAGTTTTGCAAACCCTTTCTTTGGTGCCGTTTACATCGAAATGGAAAGCCATTTTTGGCTTTCGATTGGAATCAATCTTTTTGTATTGATATCTGGGCTTAAATTCTATTATGTTACGAGCTATATATTCTCTTTGTCGCATCAATGAAGCCATGCCCCAAAAATCATCGAAAAGAAGTTTTCGTGACTTTTCAGATATTCTTTCTGAGCATTTCAGCCGACATGCACTTCCACATGGTTGCTTAATCGTTTTAGCTGGATAAACGGTTTTCTTTTTTGAGTTGGAAACATATTTTTTACCGGCATTTCTTAAAATCTTCACAATATTTGTAGAAACGTTCTTAAATTTCTTCTTTCGTTTTTTTGTGATGACCTCAACTGGCTGAGCTCGAGCTCCTATTACAACATCGTTTGGACAGAAACCGTCAATATTCCTTGTATCAGAAACGACAGGCTGAGTTTGGGCTTCTATTACAGCATCGTTTGGGCAGAAACTGTTAATATTCCCTGTGTAAGAAGCAACTGGCTGAACTTGAGCTTCTTGAGAAACATCATTTATTTCTCCTGTTTCATCTGCGTCAGAATGCATGATTTTGGCGTTATTGGCACGGCTGGAAGAGGCAACATGATCGCCATCATTTGGAGCAAGACCAACTTGATGATTCGAATCAGCAGGAAGAGGAACACTTCTTTGATGATTATTAGAAACTTCAACAATCTGAGTGAAGGAAATGTCAATGTTTGAAGTGCTTTGCATTTGGTCATTCATGTTATCATTTGTGTTCTCTGTTTCGTCATACGGATTAGTAGGGTCGATATAATTACGCGAGTCTTTAGCGCTTTGAATTTGTTGGGTGTTTGGACACTCTTGTGCAGAGAAAGCTGAACTGCATGATGTGCTTGAGGTAGAAGATGATGACGAGCTGGAAGATGAAGACGATGACGACGAGCTTGAGTTCGATCTCCGGCATTTTTTCTTTGAAGGAAAGTATGTGCTATCGTCGTCTGAGGCGGGAGAAAAGTCACCGTCGTCATCGTTCGTTTGGTTGTGACAAGTGCTAGTTGAGGGTGAATTTCTCATGATGTTCAATTCAGACGCACTCATTGTTGAGAGGGGTTCCACAATATCAGATTTTCTATAGGAAGCTTTTGTATTTTGGGATTCATCATCGTCTTCGTTGTTCTGAGTTGATAATTGAATGATCCTTTTACATCTACTTCTCTTTGGATCCATAATAGTTTAATGCCCTAAACAAAATCATTCAATCAATTAGAAGGTCAGAAAAACTAATGCGTCCACCCTGCGTCCGCGGTGGCAATCTATTTGTGTTCAAAAACGTGTCTAAACACAGGACGCGTTTGATTTGTACACGTCGCAACAAATAAAACTGCGGTAACTGATCACTACCGTGGACGCAAGAACGCATCACGCGCACGTGATATTGACATTGATTGCCAAACTAGTTTTATTACAACAATGGCAGACTGATAGTTAGAAGAAATTGTAATTTGATGAATTTCTATACAAAACAGGAATTTAAATGATTAAAATAACTGTCACTAAACTCAATTTGCCATTTACGCAATTACGCAATGCGAATATATAAAAGCAAATTTATCGAATAAATGGCACTTTACAGAAAATGCCCTTTCTTGAGTTTGTATTCAAACAAAATCCTAATTGAAGTTAAAAAATAACTGACACTAAACAAAACTGCCACTTATGCAATAACACACTGCGAATATTTGAAAGCAAATTTATCGATTAAATGGCGCTATACACAAAATGACCGTTATTTAATTCGTTTAAAAACAAAATCCTAATTCAAATGATTAAATAACTGGCATTACACTCAAACTGCCGCTTATGCACTTACTCACTGTAAATATTCGAAAGCAAATTTATTGAATAAGTGGCACTAAACACAAAGTGCCATTTTTTTACTCACCTCGACAAGAGTTCCGTCCGGTGACTTGTCGCGAACTGGCGTAGTGCCGGTTTATTACTTACCGACCGCACAATTTGTTACAAATTCATAAGTGACACTAGCGACATCTAGCGAAAATTAAGCGCATTAGAACTACTGGGGTCTTTGCATTAGGCGCGTTTCGTCTCACGCATTTTGACAGTATATTTAACTAAAAAATAGCGTTTTTTGTATAGTGCCACTTATGTTTTAAGGGTGCGATATATATAATTTACTCTATGTTCAGAACGGCATTGATCCGTCGGCCGTACAGTACATATTTTTATTTTTTTTAGTGTTTTATTTTTATTTTTTTGTAATTTTATTTAATTTCATGCACACATATTTCACAGTAGCGGAGTATCTAGTCAGAACAAAGTCACAATAGGTGCAACGACGAGCGAAGCGAGGAGAAGCGTTGGGTTGAATGGTGACCACACAACCAGAATTAGGCTAACTTACACCTCAATTAGGATATATAACTTTCTCAAAATTATAAATTTAAAAACCTTGAAAAGGGGGGAGGGAGGGAGTCCCCCCTCGAGGGACGTTATAGGCTAACCTACACCTCGATAAGGATATATAACTTCCTCAGAATTCATAATTTAAAAATCTCGAAAAGGGGGGGACACGCAGTTTTTTCTTTGAAGGGGGGGTAGTACCCCTCTCAACTCGACAGCCGTTAATGGAAAGTCGTACCAAACAAATACCTTAATTTTAACGAATCGATAAGAATACCTATATGTGCTTGATTGAATTACATCCAATGCAAGATTAATGATCAGCGTCTGAATCCAGCGTAATAACATAGTCCAAAAATTCAGCTGGAGGTCGGATAGTGTTTGTTTTATGGTGAGCCCAAGCCAACAAAGGGTTCGCGTTCCAACAAGACAGTTGCAGTAGCATCCAATGAGTTTATTTCTGCCTTGTATACTATTATCCAGCAAGATGTAAACGAAATACTGCGTGATATAACAAATAATGTGGGTGATTTGATGTCGCGATTGTATAGAGAAAATAATTGCGATTGTATAGCTCTTGGAAGCCAATGATTGAGAGCCGAATTGGGTAAGATCATAATCAGTTTCTAAATCTTCATACACTTCATTGATATAATTATTTATAGTAGGTAGTAGTTTTCTAGTAGTATGTAATGTACCTAATCTCATCCAATAAATAGTAATAATAATAATCAACTTGTAAACGATTATTTGGATGCAATGAGACGCTTAGAATCACATAACTCTATTTTTAATGATTTTCGTTATACTCATATCTTTACATCTAGATATCTCGGTAACGTGACACTTTAGGGTACCATGTTACATGATATTTTTTTGTTCGTATATGTGTCTTCTACCCATACATACAACTTTAATCATGCGCCGCGATTTAAAAATAATAACTACGGCGGCGACGGGTAGATATGCCAGATAGGATCAAAGCCTTGGCACAGATGATGTATTTCTGTTGCCACTATTACAACAAATACTAAAAACCGGTCAAATGCAAGTCAGACTCGGGCACGAAGGATTCCCTACCATTATTTATAAAAATTGCAAAAATATCATGTCTGTTGTATGGGAGATTTATAGATAATGGAACCTTTCATGCGCGAGTCCCACTTGGCCAGTTTTAGATAATGGTACGAAACCCTTCGTGCGTGAGTCCGACTCGCACTTGGCCGGCTTTTAATAAAACTTTATAAATAGATACAGTTAAGTAGTTCTTTGTAGGTAGGTACATACATAGATAAATTAAAATAGGCGTTTTAAGTATAAAGTATGTGCATCTTAGCTTTTAGACTATATTTTCTTATAAAAAATATTGTTTAAACATGTTTTACAGAAATATTTTACCAATTACCCAAGTTTTAGGGTAAAACAGTTTTTACTGGCTTATTATGTTTGCGTCTGTGTGCGTGACGAGGCATGTAAATACAGCACACATAGCGAATTTGTAGCGCGCGTTTTGAGAAGAGGTTGGAAACCTTCCTTCTATAGGTAATAATTCTATGCTTTCATGATATTTTTAAACACAACATAACAAATAGTTTCGTCTACATACCCTCCTTTGCGCAAACTGAGATCCGGTTGTTTTTTCCTTTTTTTTCGAACGGACTAATGCTGTTTGTGTTTGCCTCTACTGGCATTTACCGCGTCACCGGAAGGGGGGAGAGCGCTGATGGCACTCAGCCAGATGCGGGCGCAGAGGACGCACCGCCTAAGGCGAGCGTTGAAGACGCTTCGCCGCAAGAAGAGTAGTAAGCGACTTGCTCAAGGGCACCACTAAGGTACAGACCTCGGCTTGGGCCGTCGCCAGGGAAGAGGGGAGTCGGAGAGAATCGCCCCGGTACATGAGCATACCGTTGAAAGTGGGCCCTATGAATTTTCATTCTATGACTATTTGGAGAGAATGTAACCAAGATATAATTTTCGCCGGCGAGCTCGGTGTCTGATTTACGATGCGCGCGTCCTCCTTATACACGGTAGCGATCCGTGGCGGCCGTGCTATTATTAATTGCGGTTGGTACAGTTATCGGGCCTAGAGGTCGAACCGCATTTTTTTTAATTGTACCTATATAATTTTCCGAGATTTAAAGTACCTACCCAGTGTGGTGCCCAGGATGTTGAAGAATAATTATACCACGTTTCATCGTAATCAAACCGGTAGTTTTTGCGCATGATGATGCCTGAACAAACAGACAGCCAACATTTTTTTAATCACTTTTTTGGGTTCGGTGTCGGTCTAGTAACACCCCCTGCCATTTATTTTTGTGATATGTTCAATGTACTGAATTTTCACTTCTACAGATTTATTATAAGTATAGATGAACCCTTATATTTTCTGGTCACGCTATAACTTGAGAACGGCTTTACCGATTTCATACATCCTTTGTTAAAATGTTTTCTAATACTGCACACAAGGTTCTTACATTTAAAAAGTAAGAAAATACGGGAGGTTATGGCGAGGCCGAAGGCCGAGCCTACTACGCAAACAATGTTGCTTGCATAGTCTTCTATCTATATAATTATAAAAATGAACCGCTATTTTTCCTGGTCATGCTATAACTTGAGATCGGCTGGAACAATCTCGCTAATTCTTTTTTGTTGTGTTAATTTTTGTCAGGAGACGGTTCTTATGAAAGAAAAACCATGAAAATATGGGATGGTATGGCGAGGCCGAAAGCCGAGCCTACTACGCGAACGAAGTCGCATAAAGTCGTTAATTTAACAATACAAACGAAAGCCGATCGAAATCCATCAATATCGTCTCCGAATCCGAGCCTGAACTCGTTTTTGCGCGAATTCGCTGTGCTGGACAAGTTTAGTAAAAAAAAGTTCAAAAGTTTATTCTTCTTCTTCTTATGTGGCTTTTTAACGTGGAAAGACGTTACTCTGCCAGTGTCATGTTTTGGCGGATATTTTGCCCTTGTACTCGCCCAACCCTGAAGGAGTGACCATTGTACGGTACGGAATCAAATGAAAGTAATATGAATATCAAAAGTATTAAAAACTGGTTTCGCTTTTACAAACTTATATTATTGGTTTTAATAAAATAACATATAAATAAATGGTGTGAAAACAAGCGATAAAAGAGAGTTAATATCAGTAGGTCTACCGATATCAGAATTAAGTTTATCATACAAAGAAGAACTTAACTTAGGACATGAAAAGAAAATGTGATTTAAAGTACCGTCATCTAGGCCACACTCACAAAGCGAATGATCCCTGACCCTGATTTTAGCAAGAAACACGGGAGAACAAACGTGACCTAGGCGCAAAAGAATTACGGTGGAAGTGACCCATTTCTCAGCATTTTAAACTTAAAAAACCAAGGTTTTGAAGGTATGGTAGGCTGAATTAAGCCAATACGCCTACCTTTGATCATTCTTGTTCGATTCCAAATATTCGACCAGTTATCATTTAACTGCACTTTTGCAGAGTTACGTAAATCGCGAGAAAAACAGTTGCAGTATGATTCCAGCCCCAAATCAGTAGCCTGCTTAGCAAAATTATCTGCAATTTCATTACCTTTAATGCCGCTATGGCCTGGTATCCAAGCTAAAACTACTTCGATATCAGCTAAAGAATTTCTCTAATTTTCAAATTAGTGTGTAACATATCCTTCGCACGAAATGGAAATTTATAAATGTCCTGTAAACAACAATCCGAAAATATGATGCATTTATTTAATTTATAAAATTCGACATATTTAACAGCTTCTAAAATTGCCACTGATTCACCTGAATAAACAGATAAACTAGACGAACATTTAAAGTTAAGTATAATACGATACCTAGGTATCCAAACAGCTGCTCCGACATAACCATTACTCGTTAACCTAGACGCGTCCGTAAAAACCGAAAGCCAACCTGCCCAAGAACGATCTAAAATATCGAAACTTTTTATCCGCACCAGGAGAGTTCTTATCAACGCCAAAATTTAAAATAATATTAGGTCTGAAAACTAAACACTCATAGGGAACTGTAAAAATGGGTTGTATGGTAAATTGATAAATAGTGTGAGACAAATTAAATAATTTGTTGCGTGAATTCAAAATACATGGAGGATCCTTGTGACGCCAGTAACGAGAGGATGAAACTAAATTACTAAGACAAATTAACTTCTGTAAAATTGGATGATTAGAAAATTGAGCAGCATGAAAAAAAAACGATCAGAAAGATACTGACGACGAAGATAAAGAGGGGGCTCTACGCATTCAACTTGAAGAGCATTGATAGGAGAAGATTTCATGGCCCCAGATATAATCCGAAGACATTTGTACTGCAATAAATCAAATAATCTCAAAGAAAGTTTACTGCAAAGTTCTAACAGAAAAGTAGCGTAATCAAAATGACTTCTTATAATTGCATTGTATAGTATTTTTTGACAAAAAGGATGAGCACCCCACCAAACCCCTGAGAATGCTCGGAGAATATTAAAATTTTTTTCACATTTATTTTTTATATACTCTATGTGAGGAGAACCAGTTAGTCTTGAGTCTTATATAAGACCGAGAAATTTCGCTTGATTCTTAACCAAAAGGCAATGATCATTAACGAAAATTTGAACATTAGGAATAGACCGCTTTCTAGAGAATACTACAACATTACTTTTCTCTGAAGCTAAAGAAAGCCCATGATCTACTAGCCAGATATTTAGATAATGGAGAGCAGAGTTTAGTCGAGAAACTGACTCCGAAAAGTTTTAGAAGAATAATAAAGAGCTATGTCATCAGCATACTCAAGGATTTCACAAAATGAGCCAACACTGTGATGAAGGTCATATGTATATAAACTATAAAGTAGTGGACTCAGCACTGATCCTTGAGGAAGGCCTTTCCATAACATTTTTGGGGATAACAAAGAATTTTGATATCTTACCGATATTAGTCTACCTAACAAGAGATTAAAAATGACATAAGTCATCCGTTGAGGAAGATTTAACTGAAGCATTTTTTGTTTTAGGATAGGAAGTTGCACATTGTCATAAGCACCCGTAATATCTAAAAAGGCGCCAATCAAATGATCATCCTTAGAAAAAGCAATGCGAATATCAGTGGTAAAAACACCTAAGCTATGAATAGTGCCAAATCCTTTTCTAAAGCCAAATTGAGACTTCGATAAAATTTGACGATGTTCTAACAACCACTCTAACCTGTTTTTTAAAAGATTTTCAAAGATTTTTACCATAACAGATGATAGAGCAATAGGTCTATACGAAGACGGGTTTGAAGGATTTTTGCCAGGTTTCAAAATTGGGATGATTAATTGATGTTTCCAAACATCAGGAAAGTTACAATTTGCATATATGTGCAAATTGTAACTTTGATCAACGAATGATATTCAACAAATATTTTTTGGTATTCAAAGATGACCGACAAATGAATGAATATGGAATTCCATCCAAGCCTGGAGAAGAGTCTTTAACAGCTGAAAGTCTAATCTAAGGCAGCTGAAAGTTCATCAAATGAAAACAAGTCATCCATAGGAACACTAGAGATCCCAGAACTTGAAAAACAAGTAAAATATTCTTTAGGAGGAACGAAAGGAGGAGCTAACTGGTCAGAAAAAGCTTCTAGCCATGATATGTCATTAGATGACAAATCACGACAGTCGTTTTTGGAATTTCGAAACGATTTGATTTTTTTCCATATAAGGAAGGAAGGAGAGCGAGGAGAAAGACTTTCGCAATATGACCTTGCCAAAACCTTTTTAAATAGAATAAAGTTTTCATAAGTAATATTTTCAGAAAAGTATGTTTCTGCCTCATTTCGCTCTTTGGTAACACTAGTACATTCAGAATCCCACCAAGGAGGTAGAGGGATATTAGAGGCTTCTTTATGGGAATAGTAGAGTCTGCAGATGCAATAATGGCATTTACTAATTCTGTATATAAATTTAAGTAATTAAACTCATTAATAGGAGGTAAAGAAGATACCTTAGAATCAAGAGTGGAAGAAAATGTATCCCAATCAGCACTATTAAGTCTATATTTTAAAAGAGGAGGTAAACTAAAAGGAGCTGGACATTGTGAGGAAGAGGAGATTAAAATAGGGAAATAATCGCTTCCATGAGAGTGAGGAAGGACAGACCAAAACAATTTGGAGGATAGAGAAGCAGAAGGTAAAGATAAATCTACAGCACTAGGATTTTGAAGGGGGGAAACCTGTCGAGTGGGAGAACCATCATTTAAAATGCATAAATTGAAATCGTCAATGAGATCAAGTAAGTAAGGTGAAAATGAGTCAGGAGCACGAGAACCCCACATTGGATGATGACAATTGAAATCACCAAGAACGATGAGCGGAGGAGGAAGAGAGGAAAAAATTAGTGAGAGTTCAGAAATTATAGAAGCATTAAGATGAGGAATATAAATTGATAAAATAGATGTATCAAAAGATCTCACAGCAACAGCATTAAATCTACTACTGTGAGGAGGAAGTGAGAGTAAAGAGTAGGGCATAGTTTTTTTAACCAATATGGCGCTACTTCCCCACCCATCGTCACGATCATCCCGAAAACAGGCGTAGCCAGGTAACCTAAAATTAGAACCTGGCTTCAGCCATGTCTCCGAGATAGCCGCAACAACGGGTTTATATTTATTAATCAAGTAAATAAGCTCACATTTCTTTGATATGGCGCTCCTCACATTCCATTGTAGAATCTGATCCATGTTGAGAATTTACGACCTAAGAGATTTTTTGTAAAATCTGCAGAATATTGTTCGGTACCGTGGTATTTCATCAAATTTTGAAATCATATTTAACAAAGTACCAGATATTAATTCCAAAAGGTTTTCATTTTGAGAAGATCTTTCAGAATTTAACACGTTCATCGCCATGGTGGGTCAAAATGACCGGCACTTGATCTACCCATTGGGGCCATGGGGGGTCAAAATGACCGGCACGCCAGACCCTACTTTGCGAAGCCCGTTCGCGCCGCAGAATGCAAAAGCTGTGTATTCAATCATACAATATGACCGGCGCGGCCCCAATGAACACCTGTAACCACTTGGTTTTTTGATGGCATACCTATTTTTAGGACTTAGAGAAAAAAGTTAAAGAATTAGTAATATGGTCCCGTTTTATTTATTTTATTTTATTTTATTTATATTATTTTATATTATTTTATTTTATTTAATTTTATTTTATTTTACGTGTCTACGAGCATAACGCACGTTGTCTCATCGATCGAACGCTCGATACGCTGACCGGCATTGTGACCGGCACGGCCTGAATGTAATAATTATTCCGTTTAGGCCACGCCGGGTCGTTATGACCGGCACTTAAAAAAAACCTAAAATAAAGCCAAAAAAACCAAATGTCACTGTAAAACTTGTATAAATGAACAAATAGAACTGAAAATAATCATAAAAACCAATGACATTTTTTTATGATTTTGTAAAATATTAGTCGGCGATGAACGTGTTAATGCACAACCATTAGTCATAGTTGATGAAGGAGATGCAATAATTGCATTATGAGCTATTAGGACAGCTTCGAGGCCCAGACACAGTTTTTTTATAGGAGACAGGAGCAGATTGCGTTTGGGCCTTTTCAATAATAGGAGACGGAGGACTTGGCGTAAATTTGACTATATCCGCGTACAGACGACGATTGATGGATGGAACCCGCGCGGATGCCTCCATATATGATATGCTTTCCTCCGAAACAATGTTTTTAATTATCTTTTGTCTATTATGCTCAGGGCACACCTTGTCTGTAGCAAAATGATTGCCTGAACAGAATAGGCAAGAAGAATCAATTACCTGACAGGTAGAGCCCGAATGAGGTTGTGCACATTTAAAACAACGCGGTTTAGATCGACAAAAAATTTGAGTATGACCAAATCTACAGCAGGACAAGCATTGAATTGAAGGCAATTGATATTTATCCACATTAATGGCAGCATTAAAACAGAAAATTTTCTTTGGTAGAAATGTACTTTTGAACGTAACTGCAACCGTTTGAGTCGGAATCCATACTGGCTTGTTTTCAATAAATGTTTTTCTATTTAATCTCCTTGCCTTTAAAACCGGCCCACAGCAAGAAGGGCATTCAAGTGCATTAACCAACTCCTCCATGGACCAATCCACTGGAATGCCCTTAATAATACCCGTGCGCGTTACGTTATAAGTCGGAATTTGAGCATGAAAATCATAAGCAGACAGAAATTCACATTCTAAAAACTTGTTAGCCTCATCCCACGTTTTGAATTGAAGCGCAACTTTATTTCGACCTATCAATTTTATTCCATCCGAACAAATGCCTGTAACTTTATTTTTGAAAAGAAGTTGAGCTACCTTTAAGACTCTTAAAGTATAACCAGAAGCAGGGTCAGCGATATTCTTTGTTAAGTGGACCACATAGGGGCCCAAATCCGTCTGATCATAATGAAGATCTTTTACGTCAAACTGGGGGACAATATAGAAATGTTGCGTCGAAGTTGAAGGGCTGATATTTTTTTTATTAGGAATTAAGTCATCCTGATAATTGATATTATTATATAATTAAAAGTTTATTGTCTAAGGTTTTTGTACTTCATGCCTGCTTTTTACTAATCTGTGAATAAGCCGTTATGATCTATGGTCGAACATTAGTCGGAAAGGGAGACAACTCCCGGCCAGAGAATTACCGTCACTAAAATTGGCGGCCAGGGTTTGACGTCCATGGTTATTGATGATTGGGATGGGAATTCCTTCCTTAACCCGTTTTACGAGATAAAGAGTTATTAGTGTAATTTTATGCCGTTTACAGATACAAAATAGTTTCAATACTACAATTAAATAAACGCGAGAACGCGTATTTTTGTTTTTTTTATTAAATGGCGGTTTTTCGCGGGGTTTTGGAGGAGAAAGCTAACAAGACTAAGCTAATAGATGCTCTCTACAATACAGCCTTAGATTAAAATGGCGGTGGGCTGGCCAGATATGATAATAAGAAATGGACGATTGAAGCAACGAAGTGCAGTAGACCAAACGGTAAAAGAGTAAAAGGGCAACCTAAGAAAATATGGACTGATGACAGCTATAGCGGGAAGGAAAATTGGAACAAGCTGGAGGTGGCCTACATCCAAAGAGGGATCCCTTCCAATCCCTTTCCAAGAAGAGAAAGAAAATTAAATTAACTGCCGTAGTTATCAAGAAATAAAAGTAATTACTTAAGTAAAAGTAATTACTTAAACAACGATTTTAATTATATAGGCTAGTATTTGTAAAAAATGCTTGAATTCTGAGTAATAGTCACCAGTTAAATTACCTAAGAAATGATAACACGTACATTTTTCATTTACATTGCAGTAGAAGAAGAATATTGTAAAAAAAAATATTCGCACACTAGTCGGAACTGTGAAGGGTCTGTTACACTGTAAAATTGAAATACCTTTAACAACTACCTAATACAAGTGCAAAAATATATATCCAATTTGGATAGGGTTATGTCATTACTTACTTAAAGAATAACTTTAATAAGTAACGTTGTTTACTCGACTATAGAATATGATTTAATATTGAAGTATTATATCGTCAAGTAATTACTTTATTGAGAAATTACTTAGCAACAAGTAATTACTTATTAATAAATACGAGTGTGAGTCATGCATGTAATTAGTTAAGGGATTGGAAATAAATTGGCTTTAATGTTAATATTTTTATCATACATTGTAGGGTGCCAGATCAAATTAGTCTGTAGGCTCTCGCAGTGGAAGCATAAGAATAAAATTAGAATCTGCAGACGGCTGGCTATCAAGATTAACCGACATTGATCCTCTGTACAAGGAGCTTCCAAACGAACAGTATGCCTACCAAGGTATGCTCTTGCAATAGCTTCCTACAGTATATAAAATAAACAGTAAGCATCTGTTAGTCGGTTCAGTTAGGGAAGGGAGAGTAAATAAGCGGTGGGCAGGAGACAGGATGGGAAAACCAACCAAAAACGCCTCATCTAGGTCCAGCCACATGTGAGTACACAGGCTTCGATGGCTTGCAGTCCAGAGTGTTCCAACACAGGCTGATTTCAATGGGGTGTCCAAGTGATTTACCCTAATCTAATACTTAACACGCAATAGTGAACTACAGTGATTACCGAATTTAACTTCAATTAATTACATTTCTAATCAAAAACCAATCGCCATTACTCGACGAGGTTCCAAAGGCAAGAAACACAATAATTTCAATCTCAACTCAGATCAGAGAGCATCTGTGCATAGCGAGAGCATTACAAAAGTCAATACAAAAATCAAGTGACGTTACAAGTGGTGAAGGGCACCACTTGTAATGTCACTTGATTTTTGACTTCATCCAGCTGTACGACGTCCACTGCTCCCCCAAATATGCCTCCCCCATATTTTCTAAAAGGACCGGTTGCAGTAAAGCGGCCTGCATCCAACGTCGTACTGTGACCTTTATCAGGTCGTCTGTCCACCGTGTTGGTGGACGTCCTATGCTGCGCTTGCCGGGCCGTGGTCTCCACTCCAGAACCTTCCAGCTCCATTTGCCATCTGCGTGCTATGTGCCCTGCCCACTGCCACTTTAACTGGCTAAATTTGGTCCCAAACAACCATAATAACACACTCGCCTTAGCGTAATGATTTGATCAACCGCCCGTGCAGAGAACAATAATTAATCTAAGACACTCACGCACTTATATGCGATTCGCAAAAGAGTAACAGTCGCATTTTATATTTCCGACCCTGATAAGCTTCCAATGGAAAATTTCTTTGTATTTGATGGCTAGTTCACGCGCACGTAGGCACGAATTTGTGAAATACCTATTCTAATATCTAAGAGTACAACAGTTTGTATATTTCTATTGTTGAAATTTAAGGCTGAAAAAAGTAGATTATAAGATACAAACATATATAATCAAATAAAGTTAGTTGTGTGATAAAATAGAAATGTGGGGAAATCTGAAAAAAACCGGTACAATTACGTGCGTGAAAGAGAATATTAGCGAAAAGACAATATTTTTTTTGATTCGGTTTTCAATTTACCATAACTCAGACTAAGATTTGACTTATTTATTTTTTAGAATAGATGATAAATACGAAGATAAATGCTGATTGGTCTTGCTTGGACTTACAATTTAAAAATTGTTGTCTCTAAAGTTGGTTTACGGACGATTATTCCACGTGATAACGTAGATAAGACAAGCCGAACGCTTAGGTCGATCGTGCCTCTCTATCGCTTGTTCCTCGCTCTCGCTTGCAGGCTCGGCTCAAGCGGATCGTGACAATGAGTATTTCTTCGTGCGTGCAGCCGGCCTTTAACGATTTATAAGACGTTGTCACGTCAAACAACACCTTTTATTACCATTTAGCTATGGTATTGCTTATTGAAATTTGATCTTCTGGTCGATAATGTTGTATTGGACATAGGTTAACAAAAACATCTGTCATAGTTTTGGGCCATCGGAAGAGAAGCTGGTGCGCTTTTTACCTTTTCCAAAAAGTATACGAAAACAGAAGACACGGACATGGAAGCAATAATCGAAATTATAGAATACTAGCTGAGCTCCGCAGTTTCATCCACGTGGTGATGGATGATGATGATGATGAAAAGTACCATATATCGTTTCCCTGGATATAAGCTATCTTCTTGCAGAATTTCATCGAGATCCGTTCAGCAGTTTAAGCATGAAAGCGTAACAAACAAACTTATTTTTCCATGTATAATATTACTAGCTGCGTTCCGCGGTTTCGCCCGCGTGGTGATGGATGATGATGATGAAAAGTATCCTTTGTGGTTATCCAGCGCCTCATATACCTCCATACTAAGGTTCATTAAAATTGGCACATCCGTTTAAGCGTGAAAGAGCAACAAACATCCATCCATCTTACTATGCATTGGCATTGTCATACTTAGTATGTATTGGCAAGCACAAACTTTGATAGTTTCATATCTCTTTTTTATATTTCTGTTTTGTTATAATTTTAGTTAAGTGGAATCAAAAATGGGAGAAGGCGCTGGTCTTCGAATCACAGTGTAACTTTACAGAGAGGACCAGAGGCTTCAAATTTTAATTGTCTAATCTTTTATGTCAATAAATGAATTTTTATGTTTTTTTTTTAATCTATTTGAATTTTCACATTAATTATAATATTAGTAGGATTATTAGGATACTTGATCACGAGGAATAAAAATTATTATTGATGAATGGTACCTATTTAATGTTCATATAACATTATCATTATTCATTAATCTCAAAATAAAAAAAAATAGTCTTAGTTGCGTTTTTACGAAAAAATATGTAAAGAAACAAGATTTGGGCGATTGGAGCTACTTCAGATTCCAAAATGGGCGATTTGGGCCACCTCAGATCGCAAATTGGGCGACAAAAGTCTGCAGGCAACTGCCAGGCCAGCCATACGATATAATAGCCATACAAGTTTTCATAAATTTTACAATCAAATCTTGCTGTTGAATATCGTTCTCAGGGTGGAAAGTCCATTTAAATAATGCTCAACCCGTGAAACACCTCCCGGACGTTTGATATAGTACATGTACGTGGGTTATCAGCCGATGTTTCCGTGGTCGACAATTATCACGGCGATAATTCTTTGGCCGGTGTTTATTGAATAAACACACTTGTCCGTCCGTCGTATAAAATGACGTTTAGTAAAAATTGCAATAAAAATGATGGTTTTAATGTGTCTGCGTAAAGATTAATGTTGTGACGATGCAATAAATACGAAAAGCAAAATGAATAAAATAATTATGAAACGATCTGGTATGTGCTCAAGTTACTGAGACAATTTAAAGTAAGTTCACTTTGAAGGTTTCGTGTTATTTATTTTCGTATCCAATCTTGCGTTAATTTCTTCCTATTACCTATGTATCTAGTTATTTCTATAATAATTCGTGATTGGGTACTCGTATAAATGTGTCAAGTAAATTCATCAGGTTAGAATTTTCAGTATCCATATACTTGGAATTCAGTTACAAACTGCTCGTTTTCCGTAGATAAGTCTTACATAGTGCGGTAAGATGGACGAGAAAAGAGTAGCGGATTATTTTGTGGTAGCGGGACTGCCGGAGGTGCCTGAACTCCTTGATGACTCTGATTCTGGCCACCTGAAAGGATATAGTACTAAGGCCCCAATCACTGATATAGGTAAGTCTTTAGTTATACCTTAGCGTAAATTACATGTCTGTCAAGCTTTATCTAATAACCGGCTTACTCACGAAAGAGTAGGCCTGCCTTTTCCAATGTCTCTTTTGATTCTTGCTGAAATATACCTTGCTGCACTTGATAGTACAGTTCCATGAATGCTTCTCTATCAGGAATTTTATAAACGGAATCATGATGAGACAGGACTGCCCTTATTCAAGTGACTATTCTAAAAAGTTGTTGGTTAAATTAAATATGCAGAGTAGATGATATTGAAAAAATATATATCTCGAGACAATTATTTTTCTTATAGCCATATATATTGTTCTTGAGAAATGTAATGTGACTATAATATATGTTTTATCTACAATACAATAATTAAGTTTGTATTAACTGCACATGTTGCAGATCCTGGAAAAGTAGGTTGATTTCTATGAAAGCTATTGTATTATTGGCCAAATATGGCGAATCACGAGTCAATAAGTTAATAATTTTCGTATTTAAAAATTTAAAAGTAGTATGTACAATAATGCAAGTAACCCATACTACTATTATTTTACACTGTTTGTATTCATATTATCCGAATAGTAATAGCAATGATATCTGGATAATATTATTAACGGATATCTGGATAAATTGGACATCTGGATAGCATGCGCTAATATTTGTTTTATTTATTACCTATGTTTACTCTGAGGGGTCAAAGTCAAGTAATTTATTCTCATCCATCAGGAAAGAAATTAGAAAGTTGAAGAATCTCAACATTAAAAGCAAAAGGCCTCTGGTTTAACATATAATCACGGTTTGAACATCTACCAGCAGTGTTAGATGTTCAGTTTCGGAAGTGTAATGTGCAAGCACTGTCATGTTTAGTTTAGAAAGGTTCTACAGCGAGTGGCGTTGTGGGATGAATAAGACTCAAAATGTCCTGACTGACTGACTGACAACGCACAGCCTAAACCAATGATCGCAGAGACGTGAAATTTGGAGGGTGTATTGTCCTTGATGCACTTCGAAACACCCATTAGGGTTTTTCGAAATTCTACCCCTAAGGGGGTCAAAAGGGGGTGAAAACGTTTGTATGAAACTTCTTTGTTTTTGAACTTATAGTTGTGATAATTTGTATTTGGATAGGTCATTCAAAATAATAATGTTGGACAATTTTTTTTTTGATAGTTGTGGTTTAAGAGGGTGAAATGGAGGGGTGAAAGTTTATTTGGAAAGTTTTTTGTTTTAGAAACATACAGTGGTGAAAATTAGCATTTGGACATTTTAAAGTGATGATTTCAATATTTATTGACAGGGATGACTTAAGGGGGTGAAATGGGGGATAATATTTTTTCATAAGTTCTTTGTTTTGGAGCTACAGTGATGAAAATTGATAACTGGATAGGTAATTTAAAATAAATAGTGATGATTTCAATATTTTTGCCAGGGATGACTTAAGGGGGAAAAACGAGGGATGTAAAAACTACTACATATTATAAACTGTAGAGGTAAAATTTCTGTACAATGAAAAATGTGCTAAAAACCGAGTCAGGGGATGTAAGGAGTGAAAAATAAGTTCACATTGTTTGTTTCTCTGTATATTTGTCTGTCTATTAGCACGGGCTAATCTTCGAAGCAACTGGACCGATTTAAATGAAATTTTGTATGGTGGTAGCTTATATCCCTGATCAACATATAGGAAACTTTTGATCCCGGTAAATTAAAGAGTTCCCGTGGGATAATTAAAAATCTGTAATTACCGTATCCCGCGCGGCCACGCGAGCGAAGCCGCTGGCGGATCAGCTAGTAGTATTATAAACAACCTAAATACTCTTTAGAAGCATTATGTATTTTTGTCGACTGTTAATTAACAAGTACCAAACTATGCTTGGTGTCGTTCCAAATATAGAGTGTGTAAATAAGTAAGTGAGGAAGTAATTAATTATTGAAGTCCAGTCCTCAATGGATGCTCTAGGTCACTCATGTCTATAGTTTAATGATATTTTGATCATACTTATCCATCTGTAGTACTCAGCTATTTGCATAATTTATCCAAGGATGGCAGATAAGGACCATGAGTATATGTGCGCACACAAGTGTAGATATTAAATACTCTAGCATAGTAAAAACACAAAATATGTATTTTGATTTGCTTATATTATTAGTTTTTTAATATTATTTTGATCCTGTGTTTTTTTGTTTAAGGTGTAGCAATTAGTTTTAGAAGAAAAATTAGAATTTAGAATATAATAATACATTTTCAGGGTTTTGTAGCGCTACAAGTAACTCTTACATGTTCATTCTGTCAGTCTGCCATGTGTCCATCCTAATCCTTTACATTGTAATAGCTTACTGATTTCTACAGGTTAAAAACATAAATGCATGTAATTTTGCACGAAAGTATTTTGGATGTACAAATCTTGATTTAATGAGTAATAATTTTCAATGAAATAATAATCATGCTAATATTTCCACCTACTCTATGCATTTTATAATAAACTTAAAATATATTATATTACATTTTAAGTTTATGCATTTTATAAATGCATTTATTTATTACACTGACGTAACATTTAATATTACAATCTGTGTATTTTATATTATATAGTAGTAGTTATATATTGTACAGATGTTTTCCACATCTTAACACAAAAAAATTGAAACCTCTTTCAATTCCGTAAAAAATCCATTTGTAACCATTTTATTCCATTTT
The DNA here is from genome assembly GCA_917880725.1 of Selenia dentaria. Lineage (NCBI taxonomy): Eukaryota > Metazoa > Arthropoda > Insecta > Lepidoptera > Geometridae > Selenia > Selenia dentaria. The sequence goes on from OU862890.1 coordinate 22,437,541, forward strand.
TTTTCATCAAAATGTGAAAGAAACATAATTAAAAGATGCATAAACGAATTTGAATAGACATGGTCCTTAAACATTGATTGTATTTTAGTTGTAGGTTGTTTATCTGATCTTGACAGCCTTTTTTTAAGCATGTGCAATATGAAAGTTATTTCGAAGTAATCTTCCTTCGATATTTTACATTCGCTCTTATTAAGCTGCTTGTTTGCCGAACCAATTCTTCTAGGTTTTTATTATTTGCATGCTAGAGTGGATAATATAGGCATATTCCATTGTTATTCAACTAGTTGTCAGACGGTGAAAATGTAACCTTGACCCACAAACCATTAAGTACATATCTGTGAACTTTTGCAATGTCAAGTTGTGCAATGTTAACCTCTTATTATCATAATTATTTTTAATCGTTTTCCATTTATCTACTTATTGCTTTGGTTGTAGGGCTGTATGGATATGGATTTTCAGTAGACCGACATGTGGATGTATGTATATGTATTAAGTCTATATAATTTTAGTATGTGTTTAGGTAAGTAGTATAGTATAAATTATAAGATACTAGTGGTTCTTTCATAAACATAGACCTTGAGAGCCCTTACAACCATGTAATAATCAATACTTTCCCCTTTCCCTGGTTTAGCAAAGCCATTTCAGAGCTTTGAAACCAACTATCGAATATTTTAAAGACCATCAAGTAGAAAAGAACCATCCTCACCACTCTTCACGTAACAGCAATTTCTACATACATAGATAACATCACTCCTGTTTCCCTAAGGGGTAGGAAGAGACCATAGATTTGCACTTGCTATAATATTGGGATACCTCTTGGTTGAATCTCTCGCATCCCATTATTCCTACACAATCATCGTTTCCGGGTACTCTTGACCTGGTCTTTATTCAGCACATGTCCGATTTGATCAGAATACGATCTCTGAGGTCTACCTCTTGCATTCGCTCAATCCACATTCGTCTTGTACACTTGTTTTGTCAGTCTTCTCTCATTTATCCTTTCTACATACCCAAACCATCTAGCATGCCTTTTTCAGCTCTAGTCATATATAACTCGTCTCTCTTATAACGCCATCCTAACTCTATCTCTCAAAGTCACAACACACGTACTTCTCAAAGCTCTTATCTCAACTGCATTATAACGGTCATAAAAGCATGTCCTATTCACTTGATTGCCAGCCTTCATTGTCCTTTCAATATAATTGTCTTGCTTCCCATATCTACTAAACGAAGCCCCCAGATATAAATATCCTGTTCTCTCAAATGCTCTATAAGCGTTACTATCTTCTCTAACTCACTCATCGAGGACGCAAGCATAACTAGATTATCGGCGTAGTTACTCATCTAATGCCTGCTGCATTAGATGAGTAACTCGTTCATTCATAATCCACGTTCACTACCTTTTAAAACTAGCAAACAACTGTCCATAAATAGGTAAAACCCCGTTGACGCTACACATCCCTGTCTAACGCCCTTTTCGGTGTTAAACCAGTCAGTGTATGAACCGTTTATCCTCACGCAGGGTCTGGTCTCTGGAGTTCTCATAAAGCGATTTCAGAGCCTGAATTGCGGCAGCTTACTCCATACACCGACAGCACCGACCATAATTCATACCTCATCACTTTGTCGTAAACCTTTTCTTAATTTGGATTTGGCCATATCCACGCGCTGTTGACGAATTCACCTGTGTGTATGTACTTACAATATATTATATACCAGCGACTGCCCGCGACTTCGATCTCGTAGTAGGCTCGGTCTTCGGCCTTGCCATAACATAATATTTTTTTGGTTTTTCTTTCATAAGAATCTTCTCCCGACAATAATTAACACAACAAAAAAAGAAATTAGCGAGTTTGTTCCATCCGTTCTCAAGTTATAGCGTGACCAGGAGAAATTCATTTTTGGGGTTCATTTTTATATACACTCGAGAGCAATGAATCCGGGTCACTTAAAGAATGTTAAAAATCTCGGAAACTAAAAATGATAAGTTAATGCAATAAATTGTATTTAATAGACAATGTAATACTCCTTAAATGAAAGTAAAAAAAATATGAGTCACCATACATTTTATTAACACAAAATTACATAAAGAAAAAAACTGCTGATCTCTCTTTAAAACAAAAATAGGAAACATGAAATTTTTGAACTTTATTACGATTTTCTTGAATTTTAATACTTCGTATTGCCTCCTCGTGCTTCCATTACTGCGTTTACGCGGTTTGGCATGCTGTACACCAAGTTCCTTATACGATTTTGGGGAATATTCTCCCATTCCTCTGTGAGAGCAATTTTGAGCTCACGAAGCGTGATTGGGGGAGGGTTTCGTTGTTTTACGCATCTGCCTAGCTCGTCCCAAGCATGCTCGATCGGGTTGATATCCGGGCTGCGCGCTGGCCACTCCATACGAGTAATGTTCATCTCTTGAAGGTAGCCATTCACAATCCTACCTGTATGAGGTCGGGCATTGTCATGCATAAATATAGCATCCTCACCTAAATTGACCATAAATGGACCAACGTGATCATTGAGGATTTCTTCCACATATCTTTCGCTAGTTAAAGAGCCGTTTTCTATGATCACCAGCTCTGTGCGACTTTCAGAAGAAATTCCGGCCCACACAAGTACAGACCCACCACCGTAGGCTACTTTTTCTTCGATGCATGCTTGCTTGAATCTTTCCCCTGGTCTTCGATACACTCTGTGTCTGCCATCGTGCTTGTAGAGCATAAATTTTGATTCGTCGGAGAACATAACATTTGACCAATCTTCAATACTCCAATTTACGTGGCTCTAGGCATATCTTAGTCTTGAAATACGATGCCCACGCTCCAGTTTAGGGCCGTTTGCAGGTCTAAGGGGTTTTAAGTTAGATTCAGCAAGCCGACGTCTTACTGTCCATGCATTTGGGTTACTTCCTCCGAGGCGTCGAAACTGATTTGTGAGTTCAGTGCCTGTGAGAAAGCGATTTCGAAGCATGGTGTTCACCAAGTATCGGTCTTCTCGTGCTGTGGTACACCTGGTTCTGCCCGTTCCTGGTCTGCGTAGGTTAGAACCAGTTTCTTCGTAACGTCGGAGAACTCTTTGTACTGTTGACAGCGACACACCGACAGTCCTGGCTGTATCGCGCTGACTCCGGCCGGTTTCCAGCATTGTAAGTATTCTGGTGCATTCTTCAGGCGTAAGCGACATAATTTCAGCTTGAATAATGAATATAGAGCACTATCAACATGGTTTATGTACCCACATAAATGACAGATTACAAACAAAAGCAAAACCAAATGCTGTAATTTCGTAGTTCCATCTTCGAAAGTGGCCCTTTTTCAAATTTGATTTTTTTATGATATAACTTTACAATAACTAAGAAGTTTTAATACCTTCATTTAAGGAGTATTACATTGTCTATTAAATACAATTTATTGCATTAACCTAGCATTTTTAGTTTCCGAGATTTTTAGGATTCTTTAAGTGACCCGGATTCATTGCTCTCGAGTGTATATAGATACTCGTACTTAGATATTTATAGTGTGGCTTATCTATAAATACAACATACACAATATATCGTAATATATATCGTCAGAATACAAACGCCATTCAAACATATATTATATACTCGTAATATACATTTTATCAATTAAATAAATGTAAATATAGTTTGTATCCCTGAACAGGTACACAAATTTTCTTATGATCATAAGGTCATAATACGTAATTAAAGTACTCGTAAATTACATTCTTGGAATTTGAGTAATAAGCTAATGACTTACTATAAAATGCGGTTTGGAATCACATTACAAGACACTGATATCAGATGAGCACTTTAATGCTTTATGTATGAAAGATTATGTTAAGTGACTCATAAATACTCGTAAGAATCAAATCATACACGATTTATCGATCGCTACGATTCAAAGCAAGTACATAAACTGCAGCAGGTACCCCGCCCAGTTTTATAGTTAGATATTGATAAAGTATCAAATTTAGATAATAAAGCTACATTTACGTAGATATGTTCGGAGCATAGGGTACATACACAAATACGGGTTCGCCTAATCACATAATAGATAAGGCTACTATTGTAAATTAAAAAGTTTTTAACTTACCATATAAGTATGAGAAATTGACTTTAATACCGTAATATCGTAGTGAATGACTTAATATATTTAAGGCGCGCTCGTACCCTGATTAAAGAAAAAGCAGAATTTTTAAACACCTAGTGTAACGAAACAGATCGATAGTATATTATGAAAAAAATACAAAGGTTAGAAAAGGAATAGGAAAAGAGTAATAACCGAATAGAATTCATAAATATAACTCTCTTTCAGCAGAAAAAAATCCTGAATAGGTCCACAAAAATAAACTTTCACGTCCAAACTCACAGAATTTTCAGCGATAACACTATATTTTTTTAGGTAATACTTAGCCAACGTATAGTACTAAAGTAATAACCAGCAGTTTTTTCAATTGTGTTAGTATATATCGAAAAATATAAATAAAACGTACAAAATGAACGCATTTTCGCGTTACATCGTCCAATCTAACAAGCGATTTTCAGCCTTACGTGAAGCATCGTAAATTATTTTAAAATTGGGGTTGGACCGCGTCTTAAGTGTACAATTATTATAAATTGATTTATGTTGTTGTACGTTTGCAAGCTTGTAATGAATAAACTCAACAACTACTGGACCGATTTCAAAAGTTCTATTTACATTATCCCTGAGTAAGATGGGGCTATAATATATTTAGATTCATCATCATCATCATCCATCTCCGCGGGTGAATGCGCGGAGCGCTCCTAGTCTTCTTACTTAGCAATAAAATCATTTTGGCTATTAAGGCGAGATGAGTTCCAAATTTCATGATTCGACTTCGCGAAAACTTAGTTTTTCGACGCTTAAACCTAATAACTGCAGTTCGAAAAAAACGTAGTGTAAATTGAATATACTATAATTATGAAGTATGGGAGCCAATACACGATTGAGAAAACTTGGCTCGATAGAAAAAAATCAGCAACATTCGGTAAATTTTGCAATTTTTCTTACGTGCTTCGTGGTAAAAAGCATTTTTATTCAATTATGGGCAAATATATTTCAATTAATGTATCATATTCGAATTCCCAATGAAGTTTACTAGTAAACTATGGACTCCTTTATCATTACAATTTAATCATTTGATTGTACGAAATGAATATAAAAAGTATTAGCATGTGTTCGATTGAATTTTTGCATTAAATCGTGCATTCTGGTAAGCAATTCTCAACCTTATGTAAAGCACCGTAAATTGTTATAAAATTAGGATTGGACCGCGCCTTAACTGATACGCCTTTCATCATCATCATCATCTCAGCCGTAGGACGTCCACTGCTGAACATACGCCTCCCCCATGATTTTCCAAAAGGAACGGTTGGAAGCGGCCTGCATCCAACGTCGTCCTGCGACCTACATCAGGTCGTCTGTCCACCGTGTCGGTGGACGACCTACGCTGCGCTTGCCGGTCCGTGGTCTCCACTCCAGAACCTTTCGGCCCCATCGGCCATCTGTTCTGCGTGCTATATATACGCCTATAGATACGCCTTTGGTAACATTTTATTATGTATTGTGTATAATCATCGTCTCAGGCGTAATACGACCACTGCTGATCATATGCCCCCCCGTATATTTCTAAAAGGACCGGTAGGAAACGGTCTTCATCCAGCGTCGTCCTGCGACATTTGTCAGGTTGTCGGTCTACCATGTCGGTGGACGACCTATAGTAGGCTGCGCTTGCCGGTTTATGGCCTTCGCTCCAGCACCTTTCAGTCCTATCGCCCATCCATTATGCGTGATATATGCTCTATGCTCTGCCTACTGCTGGCTGGCTTATCTATTAAATGTCGGTGACTTTCGTTCATCTACATCTATGTATAATGTTGAGTCATAATTCATGAAACATCCTCTAAATCCGTCAACATTTTTGTGTTATAATTAGTTTGCTGTCTTATGTATGTCAGTTCTTTTATCCTATCCTATCCTATATATAAACGCGAATGTTTGTGAGTATGGATGTATGGATGCTGGACGCTCAAACGGCGGGGCCGATTTTGATGAAAATTGGTATGGAGGAAGATGCGGCACTGGATTAAGACACAGGATACATTTCATCATTATTTTCATCACCTATCACCACGCGGGCGAAAAAGCGTAATTTTCTTGGGCATAGCATAGACAAAATAACATGCTCTCGGCCTATGTTTAGATCCTAATGATGACAGTTCTGTCAACGTTTGTGTCAGTTTCTGATATCTTAGGTTACGTTCCGGGAAGCACCGTCAACGCTCACAACTGTCGCGCCCCGGTTTAGCGTTCCGGTTGGAATCAATGCTTGCAATGTTCAACCCAAGTGGAACAGTTACGCGGTCGCGAAAAGCGCGCCAACTTTACTGTCTAAAATCAATAAAATCTTATACATTTGATGTTTGACAGTGACAGCTCGCAAACGACCACGAAAACGCACCTACGATCTGCAAGCGTTGTGAGCGTTTTCGGTGACGTCATCGATGACGTATCGAGCTCGCTCACGATGATCGCGGGCTTCTAATGGAATGGGTGTGCGAACGCCGCGAGTGATTTCGGCGCTTCCCGGAACGTAGCCTTAGTCAAAAGCACGCTATCATTGTGACAGCTCGAACGTGCTAACGTGTAAACGTGCTCGGCGACCGTCAAGGGTGATGAAATGTAACACAAATACCGTCAAGGGTGATGAAATGTAATGACAGTTTTTTCATGGTGATTTATTTTATATTTGTTTAAACTACCTACGTACACACAAATATACAATATGTATTTGTATTTGTTATTTGTAACTTGTGCTGTATTTTATGATTAGTGTTTACTGATTGATTTACTAAGTACTGAATAATACTGAAATTTACTCATATAACCATGTAAATATTTTATTAGATTTTTGTACTTATAAAGATAGATATGGCTTTGGTAAAGATTCGACTCGAAGTACTAATCTTGCGCAGTCGACGTCGCGGGCACCAGCTAGTATAGTAATACAGTAGAACCTCTATAAGTCGAACATCAAGGGAGACGCCAAAAAATTCGAGTTATAGAGTTTTCAACTTATGGAGGATTTCGACTTAGGCGGATTTTGATTCGACATAAAGAGTTTGAGGTTTTTTCTTATAAATTTTGAGTTAGAGAGGTAAAATAAATAAAAATTCAACTTGCAGAGGTGACAAACATATTTTTATTTATTATAAATCAACATTATTTCAAATCATTTTAAAGTAAAAAATATGGCATTAAAAAAAGTCAGTAATTTTTTTTTGCTTTAGATAATTTGGTTGTTCTCTATCTATAGCATTGTATAGACATAGACTCAAAGTTTTTAGTTTACGTTTCACAGCACTCATGTTAACTGTTGTACTAAGTCGAAAACAAATGACTTGCTTAGCTAAATTTCAAGCAAGAAAACACGTGTTTACGTGAGTCATAAATTTATTATCGTATACTCCTAAAATGTTTTCTAAGAAACAATAGTGTACTCACATTGTCGGCAAGTTCTTAAAGTCGGTAACTTATTTTTGTTCGAACAATAGAGGTAATAAATTCCAAATGATCAAGTTGTAAAGGTTGTAAAATAAAACGTTGCTATGTTCGAGATACAGAGGTCAAATTTAATTTTTCGAGTTATAGAGTGAAAATATGTACCAAAATGGCTTGGAGGGACTCTGTGATTATTACGACTAACAGAGGGTCAAGATTTCAAGTAATGGAGGTTTTGGTGTTTGAAGGGAAGGGAACAAAACATTTTTTCGAGATTTGGAGGTTTTTGACTTATCGAGGTTCGACTTAACGAGGTTCTACTGTATATGAATAACGCAAATGTGGGCTTTATTTCTATGTCATTTCATTCGATATTTACGTCGGCTCGCATAAAGATGCTCGGCAATTCGCCTTAATCCGATACACGTATTCCAGTTTAAGTGAAAGCCTACAAGTTCGTTTGACAAGTCTAGGGTCTCTCGTTCTGATTAATCGGCTGATGAACAGAACTGGTTTAATCTACGCATTTCGAGCAACCTTCCGTTCACATCAGTAGAGATAGTATACAAGTTTGTATTGTACGGATTCGGAATAAAACAGATTAACATAATGCTCGTAGTAATGATAACCTTGTGACTGGCCTGGGGGCCTACTCTCCCAACTTTTACGAAACAATCATAAATCAGGAGCGTTTTTAACAAGCTTACAATAATCATACTTACTATCGTACTCCCACCGACACAAAACGGTCGAACATATTACTTCAATACTATTTATGGCGTGGTCCTTTTTTACCCAAAATCGGTCCTAATGGTGATCAGAATCAATACCTATAATGCCCAACCCGAATAGAACACTAACACAGTTGCAAAGTACACGAATGAGTGCACTATTTGATAATACGTCATCAAAATGTATATCGTAATCCATTATTATTTTAAGCTTGCTATATTGACGTAGTGGTACCAAATTTTAAAGTAAGGTTCAAATATGACTACTCTAAGAGGTGGGGGTAAGGTCCCTGGAAATTAACTACTTTAAGTAATATTTATAGCTCTGGAAGTAGATGGTACCGTCTGCACTCCGCCACGCCGCCGCTACGTTCCACTACTTTCACGGGGTTCCCGAGTTTATTATGCACTAAATAATTAATTATTTAGAGGAAAAGTAGTATGAGCAGTAAAAATAATTTATGCAAAAAAATTTTTAACAAAAATGTAACCGACTTTAACACTAAAAAGTGTGACTTTGACACGTTATTTCACACTTTTTAGTGTTGGAGTCGATTCTATTTTCTGGTAACAAAATTTGTTCGCCATTTTTTTGTGACCGATGTACGGGATCGATTGTCATTCATCGTCAATAAGTATATCATTAAAGATAGGCGAAACACTTTTAGTTATTGGAGTGTAACTCAAAAACCGCTTGAACGAATTTAATGAAATTTAAATGGCACTAACTCTGAAGCATACTCTATCAAAATCAGACTACTCTGTAATAAGTTATGCGTTGTCATAAATAAAAAAAATGAGAATCGACTTGAGAACCTCCTCCTTTTAGAAGTTGGTTGAAAAGTATAAATTAGCGAATCAAACTATACATCAATAATACATGTCTTCTCTGCTACTTACTTCATCGACGGTCAATGACGATAAATGCATACAATCATTAGTTGTTGACAACTTTATGAATCACATGTGAAAACTTAATCTAAACTCGCCACACATAAACACACACACACACACACGCATGCACACACTCACACACACACAAACACACACACACACACGCATAAAAATTATTGTATTTTAGAAATAATATGAACCATAATATAAATATACAATTATTAAGTACCTACCTGTAACCATAACATGTAATAGTATGGATATGGAAGAGCGGGGTCTTCTGACACAGGTGTTTTTATACCTACTAGAAGGTCCCAACCAATCTTAAGTTAAGTTAAACTTTGGCTACAGTAATAAAACATTTTTCATTTTCATTTTTCATTTATGCTTAGCGTACAATTACCTACGTTATATATAAAACTAGGTTTACTATAGTCCGTTTAGCATATTAACTTTATAAACAGTGTCGCTACGCATGGCATGAATATAAACATTAGATCTAAAGTTATGCAAGATGTTGAATGGATGTGTTGTACACCTGCACTGATAATATTTATAATCTATATCGCTTAACTATTAGCTAATTAAGTTCGGATGTAACTGCGTTAGAATATATGCTTAATCCTTCATATAACGGGATAATTAAAACAAAAGGTTTATGAATGAAACGGACGTAAATGTACGTTTCTGGTACGCAAAGGGTTAATACAGAATTTCATTAATAGGTTATATTTCTATATTAATAGGTTTAGCTATATTCGAGCTATATACGAAATGGGTCTCCGTGAATCTTTGAGAGATTTATTTAAAGAAATAAATAAATTAACTTTGCCTTCCTTAGATGTATTTAAAAATATAACGTATGTTCGTAAAAATTTACATAAATATAAGTTAAATAGTGATCACCACACTTTTAATGCTAAGAATACAAATAGGATAGCTGTACCTAGTTTTAGACTTGCGAAGACTAATAAGTAATTCCTAGGAAATTGTGTGCGTTTTTACGATAAAATCCCAAAACACATAACTGAGCTAACAGAGGGTAAATTCAAGTTGACTGTAAAAAACTTTTAATAAAAAAAGCTTATTAAGTTCGATATAATATAGAAGATAAAGATGCTTGTAATACTCTACTTCTGGCAAGCTGTCACTCTGCCACCCATAAAATGTAATAATTGTAGTACCTAAGTAGAAACATTACATCTATATAAAAAGAATGGCCCCGAGTTTCTTGCCGCTTCTTCTCGGTAAGGTCTATATATTTTGGAACGCGGCGGTAGAGTATTTAAAGTACATTATAATGAAAAATTGACGTTCATGAGTACGTCTTTGATGCCTAAATTGAATAAATGATTTTGACTTTGAGGTAAGTACTTAGGTTCAGTATACTGACTCACTTCCGGTGATTATCACCAATTTTAGCTTTACAAACGTCCGATAACTACTGCGTTGCTACTGAATCATTTGCATTTGGTATCTATATTCGTTCGTCGTGTGTTGTCTGAACCGGTTAGCTTCATAACTCTATGTAATTAGTTTTGGTTTAGTTATACCATTGTTGGATTTTCTTTGATATTAGCATCAATTCCATGATGAAAGAAATCAGAACGGTACATATTAGGTACCTACTTACATACGCATCGGGAAGCTTTAATGGTGAAGAAACAATTAGAATAAGTACCTAGTATCTAAGAATTTTTATCTAAAAATGGAACCGACTTCAACACTAAAATGTGTGAAATAATTTTTACAGTATTACTTTACTCCTCGGACGGGATCTGGCACGAATAGTCAGAAGACGCGGGTTCGTAACCCGTCCGAGGATGTGAATTTTTCTCTATAAATTTCAGTGTGAAACAACTTGTTAAAGTAGACAGGTACCATGATAGTTCAAAAGTGGCTATAATCACCATATTATTGTTCTATTTTTGATAAATAAAAAAATTTCACCCTTTTTAGTTACCCCTGCTTCTTACGGGATCGATTATCATTCACCGTCAGTACGGATGTCGTCAATATAGGCGAAACACTTTTCAGATATTGGAGTGCACCCAACTCAAAAACCGCTTGACCGAGTTTGATGACATCTCTATCAAATAAAAAAAAAAATTTGATCGTTTCACAAATAGGGGAGAAATCGGTGACATACATAAAAAATAAATACAGTCGAACATAGAACCTCAATTTTTGAAGACGGTTAATAATTAAATACGATTGCTGCAGTCATCTTCCTCAGCAGAACCACGGTAATATTATATTACAGAACAGTAACAGTTATAGGTAGATAAACTAAAAAAAAAACATTGAAAGTACATATTTTTATTACTTAGGTTTTATGTTAAAAAGATTAAGAAATTATTGTACATTGTCCTACTATCCTATCAAATCTCTAATTGTTATGTGGGAAAGTCATTGTGTATGTATAGGTGTGTATGTATGTTTGTGACCGTTTAGCGCTGGGCGGTTTTGTTAGTTGTAATATACATTATCACTCATGTAATATATACCTTAAATTAATGTTCGTAAAAAGTGTATTTAAGTTTAATTTAAGTAAAAATTTTACTATTAAATCCGAACTGTTCTCTATATCCACGTAATACTGGTAGAATTGTGGCAAACCCAGCACAAGTCACTCACAAAAGAAGTTGGAAGTTGAAATCCGAACTGTCGTGACGTACGCTAAAACGAGTTTGCCTAATCACAGGTTAAATTGAGCCTATAATAAAATGTCGTGTATCATAGAATAAAAGAAAACTTATTTACTTTTAAATTGTTTAAAAGTAGTAATTAGGCTTAACTACTACAATACTTCCGTGATCATTTAATACTATTTGATACAGTAGTGCCTATTAAATAATCACGGTAGGATATAGAGTCGTAGTCGGTACCCGGCTTACTCACAACGCCTATATGAAAACATCAGCGATCAGTGGATATTGGCTCACTCATTTAAATTATTTCCCCAAACTGGTATTACAGTATTGTTGTGAATAACGTAGCATGTTTTAAGACGACACAGCGCCATCTATTAGAGCTTTATTGAACTATATTAGTCATACTGTCATTTTATACAAGTGTATACTTATTATCTAATTACTGCACGTTATAAGTCTGTAAATATTATCCCTACAGCAACTATGCTCTTTAATATGTGCCCAGAAGTAATTTTTCACCTGGTTTAATTTCAGTGTTTTTTTTAAAATCCACCAATCAGCTTTACGTCATGCGCGAACGATTAGACGTCCAGACCGGACGACAGACAGACGCATACAAGAAGTTTGAATTTGTAGTAGCGTAGGATACTAATAACCAAAAATATGTTTTTCTAATTATCTACCTTGCATAAACAATTCTCACTCTTGGGTCTTGGTCATCAGTTCGGTGGTAGGGTTTGCTTTACAATCCGATGGAATTCGTGAGGGTAAACATTTATTTTTATCAAACGGACTAATTATGTTTGCCTCTACCGGCATTTACATTTACACTCAGCCAGATGCGGGCGTAGAAGGCGCACCGCCTACGCAGAAGGTGCACCGTCTTACTTGACTTGATTATATATAAAGATTACATTGAAATATACAATGATAAAATATATTTTCTGCCATAATTTTTACAGTCAATCTATAGAAGCTTATTTAAACCAGTATACCAGTATAGTCACAAAATCAATCACAAGATATATTGTTAAATAACTACTCGTACAATTGAAATTGTAGCGATAGGTCCAAACAGATGGCTCTGTTATGAACTTATAATAACATACAGAAGCCCTTGCAATCACCCTAATTGCCGAACAAAAAGGCCACTACGGCTGACCTCTACCATGATTCACACCGTATTGATGGTTCATTGAAATCATTGAATCTGTAGGGACAAGAGGTCATTGCCATCTCTACATATGTCAATGGAGGCACATTGTTTGCCTGACGTAACAGAGCTCGCATTCTTTTGTATTATGAATGGTTAATTAGTCCAACTGATAATGGTATGTGTGATAACTATACGGTCGGTATCGTAATAATAAGTCGAAAAAGAATAGCAGAAGAAATACGTTACAGTATTGAAAGTATAAACATGCAATGCAGGAATACTGCGTTTTTTATTATTTTACCAAAATATTGTGGCACAGTGTTTTATAGTTATGATTAGGGTTCAGTAGGAGACTATGGGACCCTAACTGACGAGACCCACGGTGTTATAAAACGGAATGTGAAAATTTTTCTTTTTTTTTTACATGTTTTCACTCATATTAATATGACAAGTTTGTATGTTTGTGAGTGAGTGTATTTTTATGTAGACTGTTAGGTTACTAGTACCTATGTCTAGGTCATCTTCCTCGTCATAGTCATAAAATAATATGACCTACCAATCAAAAAAGTATCATCAAAACCCATACATAATTGGTGGAGTAATCGCTCAAATATACAAAAAAATACCCTACTTCTCCCCTTTTTTTTTAAATTTACTCATATCTATACCTGGTGGAGTACAGCCGTGCGATTCTCTAATAATTCGTCGATGCGCTCGTCGACGAGCTCACCGATGTCAAATACTTTATGAGATATTGCCCTTGTACACAACGTTGTTTTTCCAACGTTTCTTGTCATCTCGTCATTTATTTCACGGATGTTGTCACAGATGCAACAATTTTTGCTCTTACAGAATCGCACGGCAGATATCAATATATTATTAGAGATTCACTACTAAGCGTACCTACTTCTGAAATATAGACATGTGCACCAAAATTATATTAATATTTTTCCGTAACGTTCAATACAATCATGATCCTTACATAACATTACTGTTAAAATGACAAAAACAAATTGGAAATTAAATAATTTACACACAGATTAAATAATTATCAGCACTAAGTAAGTACAACTTATTTTCTACATTCTGACCTTCAAATCAAGGTGGAGGTATAAATAATACAATGACACCGGGTTTTGTACAAGAAGGTCGCAACACAATCTTATAATTTGTGCCCGCTAATGGCAAAAACGACTCTAAAGCTGTATAAGGAAGCCTGGTCCCTATTGAATTGCGTTTAAATAACTTTTTTCCTATAAACAGATATCGTTTTTTTCTTGTAACAGTATTCATGGATTTTAATCTAAATCTGAAATTATTTATAATCTGATTATAAAGCGAAGCGCTCGTAGCGGAGCTCGACTTGGCGATCTTAACAGATCAACTAGTTAAGCAACACTTACTGCGGTCAGGGCTTGGATGGTTGACCGCTAGTGGCATTATTCAACTGAGCGCTTCCGTGCTTCGGAGGGCACGTTAAGCCGTCAGTCCCGGTTGTTTGTCTTAGGACAACAGTCGTTAGGCTATGTCAGAGGCCATCAGACGGCATGTAAACTTCGACATGGGTTGGCCACTAACCTATCTACCAATCGGCACAGGGCCCGCGTGGTGGATTATGGCCCAACTCCTCTCTCTGAGAGGAAGGCTCGAGTCCCAGCAGTGGGAACAAAATGGGCTGATTATGATTATGATATGAATATAAAGTAATTGTTGTTCTACATTTCTATCAAGAGGTAATCAGTAGTCTTGTTATGTAGACTTTTGTACTTGCGTGAATTTTTCTATGTGCCACTTAGGTACTCTAAGCTCGTATTCTACGCTCGTATTCTACAAGGAACGCTTATACTATACTCGATTTGAATATATGTTGGTCTGCCGGTGTATGTTTTGCCAGAAACTAATAGGGTATTTCAAGATTTTCAAGCGAGGCGTGATAAAGCCTCCTTCTGATAGGGATATCGATTAAAGTAGCTTACAGCTGCATCAATGGTCATCGCTTCTTAATTCCGTCTACGTTTTCCATCAGGCGAGATGAAGTCTTGATGAAAGTATAAAAACAAAGTGAAACTACTGTTAAATATTCATTTAAACCAAGATAAATTAACGTCGCATTTTTGTCCACAGGCATAGTATTTCCAGGTCTTGGCGAGACTGTGCCCAACGACTTCGATCTAGTGGAATTGACACCAACCGGTCTCCCGGCAGACTTGAACCATGGCTCCATGCGATCGCCGGAGTGCTTCCTGTGCATACGGCGCGGCAAAGATCGACCACCGCTTGTTGATATCGGTAAAGCATTTTTACATTTGGAGTACTTAGATCCAATATAACCATTGCGTTTTACAAGATCGAAGACCATATTCTCGATGATTGGGTAACCATCTCAAAAGACTGTTTCTATTCCATATACCAGGTACATTCCAGGTATATACTAATATACCAATAATTGCTTCGTTGTAAGAATGAAATTATTAGGTCTTTTATTACTATTAGTGTCTTGCGATTGAATCAGATATTCAAACTTCCTTTGCATATTCGATAGGAAATTGGACCTCGATGATGTCACTAATGTATAGTTTGAAATACCGGCTGACATATTTTTCTGATACTATTAGTTTAGTGATATCTTTAACAACACTTATTTTGTCGTCTGTGGCATGCGTGGGGTGCAAGAAATGAAAGAAGTAGGAGTCAATTGACCCGCATTCTTGAGCTCGGTACGAAGGTATTGGATGTCATCAACTAGGTACATAGATAAGGATCTGTGAAAAACAATGACGAAATAGGAGGAGGTTTCATTACTCGTAAGCTATGTGAGCTCAAATGAGAAAAACCCGTAGATATATTTTGAAATAATGCCGAAGTGTATTTACTTTTTTTTTAATTATGTTTCATAATAAGTTACTACACAGCTTCCACTTAAATTTATAGCAGTCTATATCGTCTTAATTGTATATTTTTATTTTTAAAGACGGGGTTTCGTACTCTCGCACGTAACCAAATTAAAGGAATATATGGCCTCGATACATAACGCATAAGCGGCAATAAGAAACCGGTAAGATGTTTGGAAAACTATCAAGCACTTATAATATGCATACCAATTTATTAACTTGCGCGTCTTCAACACGTGCTTATTAGACATAGTAAAACAAAACATAATATATTACGGATAAGCAACCTTTGTAAAAAATGTTACATAAATTGACGCGCCTGTAATCAGTAAATCCATCAAAATATTGTGAGCTCTCTCCGTATTACGTCACTGCGTCACTACTATCACGAGATAAAAACCACGACTGATATAGTTTGTAACAGTTTCGATAACGCTTGCAATATAATTTTAGAGTAGTAAGGGCAATCGGTAGAAAATGTTTTAGTCATATCGGTTAGAATATGGTTTTGGAACAGTAAACACGCAGCCAGTGGAATCTCTTCGGAAATTCTTAAAAGTTATAAAAACGTAATGGTTGAGTAATTATAATAGGAACGTAAATTCAAGAATCATAATCAACACGAGATCCATCAAGCCGCACTGGGTGTGCGTGGTTGATTATAGGCCAGCTCTGCTCTCTGAAAGTAAGGCTCGAATCCTAGCAGTGGGATTTTAATGGGCTGATTACGTAATCAACACGAGCTAAGACTTGTTTTCAAAGTGGTTCAAATGCAATAATTAAACATCAGGTGCACGCTTTGTCACTAAATTGCATAATATAAATACTATATAAATGCGTAAGTGTTATGGGCACTTCATTTTCTCCTCTTTATTCGAAACGACCTGTAGACGTGCTTATTTTGCATAAATATACAGTTATAGCACCACCGGTGACGGGATACTGTTCATCCCAAAGAACAAAGCACCCGAGAGAAAGCTACAGTTAAAACAAATAATCACAATCTCAAACTTACCTTACTGTTAATATAACTGTTAAGTACAAATAATTGAATTTAAGGGCGTGCGCTCTTTTTGTCAGCGCGTTCTAGTAGCAATGTTTTTATTCGACTTTTTGTACACGATGAACTTTTTGCGGCTTCCAAATTGTATACTGACGTGCTTCTTAGTGAGTCAAGCGATATAGCCGGAATAATCCCGTTAGGAAGTAGTTTTCGAGACGGAATATTGAACAATGTGTGCCGCTAATAGCTTCTCGATTCAAGGCAATGTTTTAAGCCAAATGGACCCATTACATTATGTACTGTGTGTACTAGTTTTACTATAGATTAGATACTAGTTCTGTCGTGTCCTTTACTATCCACTTTAAATCTTATTTTTGAGAGCAGAAGATTCATCTGCCATGCAAACTAGATGACTGTAATGGACCCTTATTATATCCGCGGCATAATGAGCACCTGAGCCGTAGTTTACGAACATTGAGTAATAAATAATATCTCATCAGTAATTCTATGCCTTTTGCAACACATAGATGTTATGGCCTCAATTCGCTGTATAAGCATAATCGGTCCATTACGTTCGCGCTATTGGGGCGCGGGCTTTCCTCTTAGATACAGTAGCAGGCCGTGGTCGCTCACGTAGATCTAATGTGGCTTGGTGGACGGGCTTGTGGCCTAGTGTCAAAGTTTTCAGATGAACAGAATGCCTCTGACTTGGCCTATATCGATTATTTTGCAAGACTCGGAAAGACTGATGCTTAACTCACCATCTGAAGCACGGTAGCGTCCATTTGAAAAAGCGACAAAGATTCACTATTTTATTTGTGACTGAAGTATGCCTCATTAAAACTAGTAGGTAAACCAGGACTAGGCAAACTCCTCCTTCAAAGAAACGATTCCAAATTCGGCTTTTTTTTTGTAACGTGTGCCAGTTTTTTGCTTAAATACATGAGCTAAACTCTGGAATTACCAGTTCCATTTGAATAATATTTTTGTATCCTGATAGCTACTCGTAGATTCATGAGGAATAGTGTATTTATAATTTTATAGAATTTAAATTATTAACTATCTAGCATTAGCATATTTCCTATATATATCCCAGAATATACAGCTATATCTCGGAATACGAGGGTGTTCACGCAGCAAATGATTTATAAAAACAAAGTGGTATCTATAATATATTATATTACTCATTTTATGTCCTACAGGCATCATGTACGACGGCAAAGAGCGCCTCATGGCCGACGCCGAAATGGTCCTCCAGTCCGTTGGCGGGCGACTTGCTAACGTCAACAATTCCACCGCCAAAACCTATATCACGTACAGACGTGCACACCCCAGCGCGCCATGTAACGCATTGGTTGTTGTCGATGTGTGCGTGATTGTAGCGAGTAAAGGAGAAGTACCGCCCCACGCTTTCTGTATGATCGCCAAGAATTTGAACAAAGGTTAGTAGTATTGATACATAGCTGGCGCTTTTATAAACTAGAATTGTATACAAAGTAAAGCAATGTCTTTGTCAAAGTATGCGTAATTGTAACGAGTACAGGAGAAATACCGCCGCCCTTTTTCAAAATATCGCCAAGAATTTGAACAATAATGGTTTGTAGTATTGATCCATAGATGTCGCTTTTAATAACCAAAATGTACCAAGTAAAACTCTTGAGTTTGTCGATGTGGGTGTAATGGTAACGAGTAAAGAAGAGTAATACATACACCATATACCATAACACGTGTTATGGTGCCGAGAATTTGAACAATGGTGTGTAGTATTGATCCATACATGTCGCTTTTATCAACCAAAACGTTGTACCAAGTTAAACTCTTGAGTTTGTCGATATGTGCGTAATGGTAACGACTAACGAGTAAAGAGGAGTTACCGCCGCACGTGTTTCGCCATGTATTTGAACAAAGGTTATGAGTATTAATCCATAGATGGCGTTTATATGAACTAGATTATTGTACCAAGTATATCACACTAGTCTTTGTCAATGTATGCGTAATTGTTACGAATAAAGGAGAGGTACAGCCGCACACCCTCTAAAACTTGGCTAAGAATTTGAACTATTGTTTGTAGTATTCATCCATAGATGTCGCTTTAACCAAGCAAATCATCTTCAGTTTGTCGATGTGTGCGTAATGTTAACGAGTAGTGTCACCGTTGCACGCGTTATGATCGCTGATCGCGATACGTTCGAAATAATTATTGTAACAAATATTAATAGTACTGCCCCATAGATGGCGCTTTTATAAACTAGATGATATTGTTACCATGTTTACTTGGTTTACCAGTGTTTTAGCACTGGTTTTTTGTCGATGTGTACGTAATTGTAACGAGTAAAGATCCGGGTACTGATCGCTAAGAATTTGAACACTGGTTCGTAGAATAGACTCATAAATGGCGCTCTTGTCTTGGCCACAGCGTTTGGGGCCTATTGTGCTTGCCCTACTTACCTTAGCTACTACTCTAGTACACGCCGAGTACAACATTATTACCGTGTTTATTTATCATTGCAGGTCTAATGGGTAGCGATGTATTTCTATGCTACAAAAAGTCAATGAACCGTCCACCGCTTATATCTTACAAACCGGAAGTTTTATTCAGGTAATTTTATCTATTTTATAATAAGTAATATTATGTTATATCTTATTTTGTTATGATTAAGGTGCATAATCGCATGAGATCAATTTAATTCTTACTGACAGATACCTATCATTGTTATTACTCATATTAAATTAAATATTTTGTATAGAAAACTCAGGCAATTAAAATGTATTTCCCAGCGAAATGGTTAATGTACTAGGAGTAGCTGTTTTTGGAGAACGAGTCGTTTAAGTGAAGGGTCCAAACCAAATCAATCAAGTTACGCAAAGAGTCTTTGAGGAAATTAAGGCAGTTTTAGATATGCTGCCTCTTACTTCTCTTATTATACCGTTAGGGTGTGACAAGATGTATGAAAATTAAACAATGATTTTTAACTATCAGGCGCATGACAGACAGGGCAATTTCGTATCTCAGTTTCAATCAAATGTAGAGTGAAATCTTGAAAAATGCCGCCTTTAGTCACTTTTGACAGTTCTAGAAGGCAGAAATGTTAGTAAGTTAAAGGCGTTCATCAAAGTGACTCCCTGTCGCCTGATGGAAAGCGGAGATGAAATCAAGAAGCGATGACATTAATGCAGCCGTAAGTTGCGTTAATCGCCATCCCTATGATGACCGGAGAGATGCTTTTTCATTACCCGTTTGTAACACGTAGGTTCATAGCTGGAAGGAAAAACGTACGCACGTATTTAGACGACAGAAGTAGGAACTGAATTTTAATCAACATTTGTTTGCAACTGAGATACGTAATAGTCCTGAGGAAATTCTCTTCATTTCATAATACATAAAAACCTCGTAGTGCATTAAGACGCAATGCCTTTTCCAGTACAAAGACTATACAAATAAATAACATCGAAACGTCTGCTTAACTTAGTAAAATCTTCCCTCAAAAGTCTTCATAGGCGGTGACACAATCAGTACTTCGAAGCTTGTAACTTTTCGAGTTCTGTGGGCCGAGCACGTAAATCTGTTTAAGTGTAACGTAATCGCATCGTTGACGTATTCAGTACAGTCAATAAGTTACCTGTGTCAATATTGTACTAAATAAATGACAATTTGTACTAAATACGTTAACGATGCGATAACGTTACACTTAAACAGATTTTCGTGCCACAGGTCTCAGCTTCAGTATTGTCAAGTCGTCGGTTGCGCGTCCGGCGTTACTCGACGAGGTTGCTATAAAATAATGTACTTTTATACCATTCCTACTCTAAAAAGCTTATTTTATTCACACAGTGAATAAAAAGGCCTTTTAATCACTGTTTTTGTGTTTGAACTTCGAACACACCAATATATTTCTCCATCTCAGTGACTATAGATCTTCCTTAAGCAAATAATAGTCGACATACATACTCTTTGTGCAAGTAACTCCTCGAGATTTGATTGGTCGATATTTGAGACAAGGAGTTTAGCATTAGAATAAAAACTGTATTGTGTTCTTTGGTGCGATTATAGAAAAAAAATATAATAATAATAAATAAATTACTCTTATGTTTAGTAATTATTCTAATTTTAATGTGCATTTTAATTAATTTAACCTTCCTTTTTTCTTCATTAAATGTCTATTTTCGCCTTAATTGTTACTTTTTCTCGTAGTCAAGGTATAAAGTATAGTATGCAACTCTTGAATAAAATGGATTTATATCGAGGGCCATCAATCACTCGCATCGCTCAAGATTCTAACACTTGAATAACTCGCTACACTCGTGATTCAATCATCACGAATCACTCCCTGCGGTCGTGATTCAGTCGTTAGAATCCTTCACTTACTCGTGATTCATCTATGGCCCTCGCATTAAATCCGTCCTTTATTCACTAGTTGCATAATATACTATAGTACAACATTTATACACCGACAGTAAAAAAATAACTCTTTAAAATTTCCTCTGTCTGTTATAATGTCAAAATAACAACTTTTTACTAAATAAATGCATATTTAAGTACCGTACTCATAAAAAAATATTATTTTATTTTCCGGCTATCCTAGCTAACATTCAAAACGGCTGGATCAATTTTGACGGCACTGGTCAACTAGTCAATGTAATAAAATTAATATATCGCATAGTTATATAGACAGACGTGATATAGGTCAGAAATTACAAACAAACCAAACGAAAGCTCTTTAGGAAACGAACGTTAATTGACCATACTTTCACATACTGATTCACGGTAGTTAGCGCTTTAGCATTGACTACAATGGGGCTGCCGATGCATGAACTCATAGGACCTTTGTTACAAAATGCACTACCTAAATCTGTACCGGATGTAATGCATCTGAAATGTTGAATGAGGTTTACGTACAATGCGTTATAAGTAGTAGCGTTATAATTATGTAGTCGTTACTATATCCAGAGACCGTAGCACAAACAATATCTGAAAAGGTATTCGTATCGCAAACGTCAACGTGTCACGTTTAGGCCTACAAACTATGAGTTATCTGTGTCACAGTAGCCATAGATAAATGACAGTTTGTATTGTTTCATGTGAACGACATTCGTGCTAGGCCCTCTGTGGGCCGAACTTGAAAATCTGTTTGTGTAACGTAATCGCAACGTTAACGTATTTTAGTACAAACAGTAATTTATCTAGTACAATAGTGGCACAGATAACTCACAGTTTGTACTGAATACGTAAAAGATACGATAACGTTCCACGTAAGCAAGTTTTTGTGCTCGGCCCACTGGTGTGTTTTTAAATGGATCTGTATAAGTAAATTTAAAACTAGCTGCCTTAAGCGGTTTGATGGATGATGATGATGAACGTTTCCTATGTTGTTCCCCGGGATAAAATCTATCTCCTTGCCAAATTTCATTACGATCCGTTCAGCCGTTTAGTCGTGAAAAGGTAGCAAACAAAGAGAGTTACTTTCGCATTTATAATACTAGATGCGCCTCGCAGTTTTACACGCGTGGGGATGGATGATAATTTTGATGAAAAGTATCATATTATTATCTATTCCAGCGCTTCATCTATACCAACATTCACACTACATACCAAATTTCATCCGTTTAGCCCTTCTGGCGTGATTGAGTAACTAACCTTTATATTATATATTTAAAAAAAATAATCTGATACGGTTGGGAATATCAGTTAATAATTTCTAAAACTTTAAATATATTTAAAATGTTTAAAATTTAATTATTAAAAACATTATTAAAATCTTGTATTACCAAGGGCACGGACCTTATGTCTGTGGACCTAGCAGCTACTAATTAAAATAAAATCTAAAACAGGAATCATTGTGTTATTATTAGCGACAAAAAAAAACGTTGTTTAACACATTTGCGATGAAAAAGGAAACTTATACCACACGGCGACCAATACGATTTAAACAATATATGAAAATTATGCGAAAAATTGCGCAAGCTTTTTTTCACACGCCAAACGCAAGACGGGTGAACATTACTACTTCAAAATTATAATTTTGAGACATAAAATACAAATATTTTATTACAAATTATTGTGAATTATGAATAATTTGATAACAATATATGATTGTTTGACTTAATTATTTAATTAAGGATGTACATTTTTAATTATTCCAATAATGTTTAATGGATTATCAACGGCGAAAACCTGTTTGTTATAAAAATTATAAGAGTAACTGTATTACCTGGTTAAATTAAAAATGCTATGTTTCATCATCATCATCATCATCATCATCATCATGATGATGATGATGATGATGATGAAACATAGCATCATCATCATCATCATCAGCCTGTAGCAGTCCACTGCTGGACATAGGCCTCTCCAATTGCACGCCACTTAGGTCTATCTTGGGCTTCTCGAAAAATGCTATGTTTATTCCACTATAACTTCCAATAAGGTACTAATGTAACTCTGTAGGGTTAATTCTACTTTGCACTAGGTTATAGTTTTACTATGCATGTGTATGTCATAGGTCGGTTTATGGCCGTAAGAGCAATGTAATAAGGCTCATTTTACGAGCGTGTGTTGAAAAAGGTTATAACGATCCTTCAAGAACTACCCGGTGAATGAGAACAAAGAGCCAAAGTGTTTACTATTTTACTATTATGTAATACTGCGTAGGTCGGTTTGTTTTGCCGGGTTTATAGCTACTAACACTTCTGACTTGCCTGTGACGTTATATGTATATGATGCTATGTTTTATATATATGATCTAAAACAAATATGTATCTATTTCAGGTATCCAACAGTGGATCGGCGTAGTTTAGCGTTTCCGTCATCAGTGCCGCTATTCTGCCTTCCAATGGGCGCAACTCTAGAACTTTGGCCCAATGGTGCGGCTATGCCGAAACCTGTCTTCTCTACTTTTGTTCTCACTGTTGCTGACGCTACTGATAAGGTAATTTTTCATCTATAAAACTAAAACAAGTTTATTATTATTTTTAATTTAAACATATATTGTTATAGTTTTTGTATGTACAATCTAGAAAGATTGTTCTATCCATATCATCCTAATAATCCCGTACAACTCTAAAACCTGTGTTTACTACTTTTAATCTTACTTATTGCATAATTGTTATTCATAATTTAAAACATGATTGATTTTTAATTAGAAATACGGGATTACTCACGTAATATTCATCGGACCTATACTATAAATATTACGTGAGTAATCCCGTATTTCTAATTAAATATGAGTGAATACCACATTAGTTTTTATAACATGATTGATTTTGCACGAAAAGCGCCCGACAATGACAGTCAATCGTTTTAATTATTTTTTATTTATCGTTCTTCCTGTTTTTACGAATGATAATGGAGGGATTGTTAACTATAAGGTATTTGAATGAAAAAATGTGATCAAAATATTTTTTTTGTGTTTTGCTCGTCTATCGCCTAGAAAGTTTTTGCTGATTGCATGCGAAATCGGTAAAGAAGGTTCTCATGGTCTATGCTCAATACAAAAACGCTTAGTACGCGCGTAGGAGTTACATTTATGAAATTCGTATATATGTTCATGCTTA
The DNA here is from genome assembly GCA_917880725.1 of Selenia dentaria. Lineage (NCBI taxonomy): Eukaryota > Metazoa > Arthropoda > Insecta > Lepidoptera > Geometridae > Selenia > Selenia dentaria. The sequence continues at coordinate 22,461,950 of OU862890.1, forward strand.
TTGATAAATTGATTCATAACTTATATTTTCAGTCGCACTAGATATGTAAGGTATTAAACATACATTATAGTGCGCGCGGAACTAGTTAGCCGCGCCTTAGGTGGTGATAGGGGCGAGGGGGCAGGTTGCCTGTAAGCTGACAGCAAGCGCCCCCGCCTCTCTATCCCACCGCTCACATACCTAAGGCGCGGCCAACTAGTTCCTTATCTGGTTGTTAGTTTTGTTGATGAGCCCCTTCTTTTCCTGTACCCTTCAAGTGTTAAGTAGACTGTTTAGCGATCGTTCCAAGATTTTTTTAAATTAGTAAGTATACTATAAGTAAACTATCAGATTCGTCTGTCATTTAATCTTTCATACATCACAGGTTTACGGATCAGCGGTTACGTTCTACGAGAAATATCCACACACACAACTATCAGAATACCAAATGGACCAATTGGGATGGCGGGCGGGTACCACGCACACCACCCATTCGCTTCACGCGAACAAATGCGTCTGTCTACTGTCACGGTGGCCGTTTAGTGATACTTTTGAACGGTGGCTTCTGTATTTACTTGTGAGTATTTTTGATGATATAAGTGATATGACACTGCATCTATTGCAGTGTCACACCTTTAAGCGCAGGCCACACCGCCAGCTAGCTAGTGGGCTGGCGGGCTGGCGAGCGAAAAGAAACTAAGCGAAGCTTTGGCCAGCTAAACTATGTGGGTTCACATCGAAAGCTACGGTCGGACGGGTGAGCGAGGGATGCGTTCCGTGATCCGTTCTTCAGTTATATAACATCAACATTCTTAACATTTTGATTTAAATCATCATCGAGACGAGTGAATGATTCTTCGAAGTACGGAGCTAATCTACGCTAACGAAGTGTACGAGCAACATCGCTGGCTGGATATTTCACTCGCATCGTTTGTATCACTGATGTAGCTTATCCCTGTAGTTCGGGGTGTGAACTGAAGTGTGGGGTGAAGGTGTGAAGTGCTCGCTCGCTCGCTCGCTAGCTGGCTGTGATTTGCGCTTTAAATAGGCACTACACTGTGTTCCATACCCTAAGAGTTATATTACGATACTCGTTACAGTAGTTAGTACTTACTTACAGTAGTTCCATTTGCCCAGAAATACCAAATGCTTGCAGTGGAGCTAACTTTGTTGGTAAAAGTTTAATATTGACGGCTCCGTTCATTCAGTTGTTAGTGATCATACCTTGGAAACGTGGAGTCCTGGTTCGATCCCTCGCTGGGGCTAATGTTCGTATGATGAGCAGAAATGTTTGTTGCTGTGTTATTGTGTGTGTGTCCATGCCTACCGTGACATAAGCAATACTAATGCGTCCGCAGTAAAATGCCTTAAGATTTTTTTTTATTTTGCCACGTTTCAATTCTTGGTCATTTAAGAATGTCAATAAAAATGTAATATTGTAAGTTTTTGTAACTCCAAAATTGATGTCATGATTCAGTCAGTTTCTTATTTCTCCATACCGAAAGGCCCTATTATATGTTGATAACTTGCACGTTTAGGGTAACTGTTAGTACAAGAGTCTTCGACTATTGTGTGTTACCAGTCATGACATATGGCACTGAAACGTGGTCTCTTACTATGGGCCTCATAGATAAGCTCAAAGTAGCACAGCGAGCTATGCAGAGGGCTATGCTCGGGGTTTCTCTACGTGATCGAATCAGAAACAGGAGATCCGTAGAAGAACGAAAGTCACCGATATAGCCAGAACAATATATACAGAAGATTAGCCAGTTAAAGTGGCAGTGGGCAAGGCACATAGCACGCAGAACAGATGGCCGATGGGGCCGGAAGGTTCTGGGATGGATACCATGGACCGGCAAGCGCAGCGTAGGTAGCGTAGTACGATGTTGGATGCAGGCCGCTTCCAACCGGTCCTTTTGGAAAATTATGGGAGAGGACTATGTTCACCAGTGGACGTCCTACGGCTGAGATGATGATGATGATAGTGCAAGTAGTGGTAGTACTTTTGCAGAGTCCGACTGGGGAAGTACCACATCTTTGCCAGTTATTCATGCGTGAAGCAGTAGTATCTAGCATTACTGTGTTACATGGCCATGTTTCCAGCGAAATTACAGGGCAAGAGATTTAATATCTTATATTTAATATCTCAGGGAACGAGCGCACAGCGCATTGCAATACAGGGTTTTTAACTCTTTTAGTTTAGTATTCTGAATGACACTGAACTGTTATAGGCAAGCGTGACGCTTAACATGAGACGAGCGACTCACTTATTGAAATAAAAAGTGTATATTTAATGAATAGATAAATGTAACAAGCTGAAATGGTAAGGTAAGCAACTTGTCTGTCTCATAGCTTGTAAAGATTTCCTTGTATATGTTGCTTTACTAATTACAGGAAATGTCATGGAGTAAACAACCGTTGACGGTGCCCATTGAACGGTACATCACACATCTGTTAGAAGAAGTACCATTTCCTGAGCCTAGTATATTATTGCAGGTAACTCATACTTAGTTTTAGCTCAACATATATCAGTTTTAAAAGGGCCTATCAACCATTAAGATTATAATAATAAAAAACCGATTTGTCCATTTAATTATTTATAGCATACATGTACATTCATATTTGCAAAGTTCTTATGCTAGGATAAGTAAGTACATGTACCCTGCGAGGGCGTTTGCCAGTGAGTGTGATACGTATACATTTTATAGTCAGTTATTTCTTACATTGTTGCAATTCAAATATAATATACATTTTTGTCAACCATACATGATAGTCAGCATAAATTAAAATTAACTTTATCAATACTAACTAACATTATATTATAAATTATATATTATTTAAATATGTATCATTATTATTAATGCATAATTACTTCTAATATATCATCGAACGAAGGGATATACAATTATAAAATAATTCCTCGCACATGGGCAGAGAGTAACATCATGTACGATGAATATTGTTTACTTGTACATTGATAGGAATGTGATGTAAGACCGTTTTCACTTTGTGATCCTGGACTTTTTGAGCATCATTGCATCATATATTTTTTAAGGAACTAAATGCCAAAATCTTACTTAGTGTACATACGCATAAATTCGTTGTGTCTCCGTTCTGGGCCAAATTAAAACGGTCGTACTGTAGTATATTAACTAAAAGAAACGCGTTTAAAATAGTAATTAATTACAGCTATCGGCTGACAATCCGCACGCGCGAGTGATAGTAACTCGCGGGGACGACCAACCGCTGGTTCGAAGTGGTGCGAGTTTTCGACAACTACTGCTCAACCTTGGCCCTGATAACTGTCTACTGCTCCTAGCCTTGGCGATCACTGAACAGAAGATCCTTATACATTCTCTTAGGTGAGTATTTTATCAACACTTGTCCAGCTTTTACAGGCTGACTTTTAGAGACACTCATCCTGAACTACTCGTTCCGGCCTAGCATTGCATTCATATACTGTTCAAAACTCCTATTAAAAACTATTATTAAATATTTTTATTCCTTCAAAATTGGTGGAACTTCAGAGAGGAAATTTGAAGAGGTGGAAAATGTGACTGACTCACCCGTGATTCTTCGATAGCCTTTAGGTATGGCGCTGGTCCGAGTGATTCGGTCTTCCTTCGCCTGAGGGTCCACTATTCCTAGATGAGTTTCCGTTGGATGGGCACTGATATGCCGCTGAACGCGGTCGCGATCTCGAGCCCGTATCATGCAGCTGCACTGATGGCGAGTTAGGCGGCGACGCGCGGTTTACTTCCTTGTTAGACAAGATGTTGATGCGAGCAAAGTTCGCGGCGATACAATGGCACGACCGATAGATTGGCGCGGCTATGTAGATCGGCTAACTTTGGCTGCTGCTGTGCAAAATGGCGGATAATGCACACGGAACAAATATGACTTGTATCGTTGAAGTCTCGAAAGGTTCTCGTCAGTCACTTGACGTTTGGAAAGGTAGGGAGGTGTTTAGGAGTTACCAAAGTACCCACATTTTATGATTTTTGGCGTTATGGGTATGGTCAATATTAACCATACCGCCTCCCAAAGAGCTTCTCGGCTCTTTCAAGTATGAGATAAAGTTTTAGCTGAATCTAAGTGCTATGGTAATGAATTCGAATTGGAAATAAAGTTAAAAATTAAGATAAGTTAAGTGACAAAATTAAAGAAAAAAATAGGTTAAATTATGATAATCATTAAGTTGAGGTTATTGTTCGGCACATGGCAGCAGAGGACACAGCTTCACCGCTGGTCTAAGCAAAGTGCCAGATGATGTCTTAAGTTCGACGACCCTCACCGTACCATCTGTGCCTGGGCAGATTCGAGCGACGCGACCCTTTCGCCAGTGGAGTGGTGGCAAGTTTGGTTCCTTGATGAGAACTAGATCACCTAGCTGCAAATTTTGAGATTTGAGGAACCACTTCGGGCGCTGCTGAAGGGTGTGCAGATACTCAGTCTGCCAACGCTTCCAGAAATGTTGAGTGATTTGGCGAAGTAGTTGCCATCGCTTCAATGGGCTTATGACTTCGTCACACGAGTCCAGCTCAGGGAGAGCTAGGAGAGGTTGTCCTATGAGGAAGTGGCCGGGCGTCAAGCTCTCGAGGTCGTTGGGATCATTGCTAATGGGACACAACGGCCGAGAGTTCAACGCGGCCTCAACCTTAGAAAATATGGTTGCGAGTTCTTCGAAGACAAAAGAACGGTCGCCGATTAAACGGGATAAGATGAGTTTCGCTGACCTGACCGCCGTCTCCCACAAGCCGCCCATGTGTGGGCTTGCTGGTGCCTGTAGGTGCCATATAACTTGATGACTAGTTAAAGACTTCTGAATGTCTGACTGAGAGTCCCTAAGAAAATTGGTGATTTCCTTCAAATAGTTACGTGCGCCTACGAAATTTGTGCCGCAATCACTGTAGATATCGCTAGGGAGTCCTCTTCGTGATACAAAGCGGTCAAAGCATGCTAGAAAAGCGTCAGTAGATAATTCAGACACTATCTCTAAATGACAACACTTCGTGGAGAAACACACAAAAATGCACAAATAGGCCTTGACGATTTTGGCGTTGCGCACACGAGAAGTCTTCAACATGAAAGGCCCAGCGAAGTCAGTACCAACCCTTTGAAATGGTCGACAACGCGTCACACGGTTGGCCGGTAGATCAGCCATGAAAGGTTCAATAGATTTTGGTCGTAGACGGTAACATCTATGGCATTGAAAAATACGATTGCGTATGACTCTACGCGCAGACAGGATCCAAAACTTGCGTTGAAGTAAACTTAAAAGTGTATTCATACCAGGATGCAAGAACATCCGGTGGTAGTGATCGACTAAAAGATTAGTGACATGATGAGATTTAGGTAGCAAGATCGGGTATTTACTGTCGTAAGTTAGGCTAGATTTGAGAAGCCTACCGCCGACTCTCACTAGACCTTCAGAATCGAGAAAGAGATTCAAGCGCATCAGACTGCCCTTGGGAGCCTTGCTGTTTTGCAATGACTTCAAGGCTTCGGAAAAGCACGTACACTGGACTAATTTAACAATGGTGCAAACACTATCATTGAGTTCAATAAGTGATAGAGGTCCAGTACGCCTTTCGTTTGGATGGCGTGCATTGTGAATAAACCGTTTGCACCAAGCTACGGTAGACCGTAACTTGGGAAACGAACTGAATTTGGTCAGGAGATTTTCTGAAGATCTAGTACTCTCAGGATTTTTTCCTTCCGAAACTGGGAACGTTTCCGCCAGTTGGACGGTGTGAGAGCAAGAGCTGGAAGTCGCAGGTTTGAGTCCCGGTAAATCTGCATCGTCGATAATGTTAAAATCACCAGGCCATGACGAAGGATTGTCTTCGAGCCATGCTGGTGACCACCACAAGGAGTGGTTGACCAATTCTGATGGTGTTAAGCCACGACTGGCAGGGTCGCATGGGTTTAATGATGAAGGAACGTGCCGCCAAGTAGCATTTGGAACCAGTGATTGTACTTGAGACACCCGATTTCCCTCGTAAGTTTGTAATTTATGAGGTGAAGTTTTTAGCCATGACAGCACGATTGTGGAATCAAACCACGCAATCGTACTGTCCAACGAAAGTTTTCCGTTGAGCAGATTAGTGACGTGTTCCAACAAGCGAGCTAACAGTAAAGCTCCGTTTAACTCGAGCTTGGGAATAGTCAATTTTTGCTTGAGCGGCGCAACGCGTGATTTAGCCAGCAACAGCTGAACTAAAACGCGACCGCAAGCGCTTTGAACACGCAGGTAGATGCATGCTGCAAACCCGCGCTCAGAAGCGTCACTGAAACCGAGCAAAATAATGGACACCGGTTGATCAGTGATCACATATCGTGGTATTGAAATTTTGTTCAAATTGTGAAAGTCTGACATAAAGTCAATCCACATTTTATGTATGTCCGAAGGGAGAGGATCATCCCATCCTGAATCGATAGACCAGAGTCGTTGCATAAAAAGTTTGGCAAAAAAAGTGACCGGAGATAAAAATCCGCAGGGATCATAAAGCCTTGCAATGTTGGACAAAACACCGCGCTTTGTAAGAACGTTGCTCATTTCGGAGACGTGATAGACGAAGTAGTCATTATCAGCATTTCACTCGATGCCCAGGATTTTAAAAATATTTTCGCCACGCTCTTCTATAAACCGGTAAGGAGATTCACGATGATCGACAGGGAAACCCTCTAAAAATTCTTGGGAATTGCTGGACCATTTGCGCAAATGAAAACCTCCTTGAGCGAGAATATCAGCTGTAGTCTGAGCCAGTTTCTGGGCAGAGTCGATGTCGCGAGCCCCGCTTACAACGTCATCAACGAACGTGTCCTCTAATAAAGTTTTAGAAGCGGCGGGATGCTTGTCCGCATTGAGGTAAGCTAGCTCGTGCAGAACACGAATAGCCTGGAACGCCGAACTTGAAACACCATAGGTAACTGTGGTTAATTCGAAATGCTTCAGCGGAGCGTCAGGAGATTCGCGCCACAATATGGTTTGATATTTGCAGTCCTCATCACGCATACGCACCTGCCTATACATCTGCTTAATGTCGCAGGTGAAAACTATACCATGCAATCTGAAACGCAAAATTATGTCCTCAATATTTTGTTGAAGTTTTGGACCCGACATGAGTACTTGGTTCAGTGATACACCAGATGTGCTAGATGTCAAGGCATCGAAAACGACGCGAAGCTTGGTGCTGGTACTGTGTTCTTTCAGTACCCCATGATGGGGTATATAATAGCGTTCACTCGAAATCGGACATGGCACTTCACGCATGTGACCGGCTTCAATGTAGTCCCTCATGAAGGCTACATAAAGTTCACGCAGTTGAGGCTCCTTGAGAAGCTTGCGTTCCAAATTATGAAAGCGCTTTAAAGCAACAAGATGAGTATCACCTAAGGGCTTATGATTGACCTTGAAAGGTAATGAAACTGCAAAGCGACCACCACTGTCACGGGTATAAGTTTCTGAGAAATGTTTTTCAGCTTGAATATCTTCTGGATCTTGAATGGGTGATTTAGGGGGTTCTTCAACCTCCCAAAACCTGGAGAGAGTACGATCGAGATCCATAGTGCAGGCCATTGATGCAGCAAGGTGTGCATACACAGATGCTGCGGGTGCTCTACCCATAATGATCCATCCAAATATGGATGAGTAGGCAGTGGGCATGTTGTCACCTAAACTGAACTTCCTCCCATCAAAAATCTGATCGTAAAATTCAATACCTAAAAGCAGGTCAATTGGTCCAGGAATGGTGAAGTTATTATCAGCTAAAATTAAATTACTGCAAAGAGCTAAGACACTAGGATCAGCAGGAACGGAGGGCATATGACCCGTTATTCGCTTCAAAATAATAAAATCAGTTGATAAAATGTATGAATCATCCCATACTGGCTTGACACTGCAATGAACCATGCCTCGAGTTTCTCGAACAGACGCGGCACCTAGTCCACACAAACCACCTGACCTAGTGCGAGGTAGTTTTAAACGTTGAGCCATGTTCTCACTCAAAATGCATACTTGAGATCCAGAGTCAATTAAGGCACGAGCGGAATGAAACTGACCATCAACATCCTGCACGCGAACATACGCAGTGCCTAAAATCATGGTGGACGATGTATCAACACCATGTAATGTTTGAGGCTGGACTGTGGAGCTATGAGTCGACACAGCAGGCTCAAAAGACTTTGGTGCAGATGTTGAGTGTGATTGTTGATTTTCAACTAGTTGATTACCCATTGAATGTTTATTTTCCATTGCATTGTTTGAAATGTGAAGTTTGGTATGGTGCCGTCCACGACATACCTGACATACACTGGATGATGTACATTTTGAAACATGATGGTTGCGCAGGCAATTAAAACATAATTTATGTTGAACCACAAATCCTTTCCTTTGAGAAGGAATCATGTTGAGAAATTTAGAACAGCGATATATGGCATGATTCTCCTTGCAGCATGGACATGTGGCAACTAAACTTGATTTTTGATACGATTTGCCACTATCTAATATACTCAAAGTATTGCCTGCATTGGTCCTAGAAGTAGAACCAGAAACATTATCCAATATCCTGAGTTGCTTTTCTAAAAAGTTTATCAATTGTTTAAAAGATGGAATCATCATAGTATCAATTGATGACTCAAATTTGGTGCGTAACTCACTTGGCAATTTTTTTAGAATAATATGGAGTAGTAGAAAACTCCATGAATCAACATCAAATTTTAAGGCTTTTAGAGCGTTAGTATTTTCCTTCAATGTATTTAGAAACTTTGTCAAGCTTTTGGAATTTAGCTGCTGTAAGTTGGCCAATGATAGTATGTCACTGACATGACGATCTGCTATAATTCGCTTATTTTCATAGCGTTCAGTCAATAACCTGTAAGCTACGTCATAGTTTTCACTAGATATGGGCAAATGTTTGACTAAAGATAGAGGTTCTTTGTCTAGAACGCTTAGAAGAAAATGAAATTTTTGCACTGAGTCAAGACTTTCCCTGTCATGTATCAAACTATTGAAGATATTGATGAAGTTTGGCCATTCAACATGGACTCCAGTAAATCGTGCTAGTGAAATTTTCGGAAGGTGAAAGTCTAAACTTGGTTTAGATATCTGCTTTTGATTCACATCTAAGACATGCCCATGCAAAGATTTCAAGGAATATACCATATCTGAATATTGTGTAAACTTGCCTTCTATGTCTTTCCGTTGAACATCGTCATCCAAATTGGCCATAATAACAGTGAATGCTGTCTCTAACTTCTGCCAATGCCTATCCAAGTCACGAAACCTTGCGATAAATGTCGCTTTTTCTGAATGACTGATAACTTTAGGCTAAGATGCAAGACGTGTTGATAACGCGTATAACTCTTGTATAAAACGACCACAAAAGTCAAACTCTACACTGGATAATTTCGCGGCAGTCATTTTGAAACGTAATTTACTCAATTTTACTTGTAAGCACTCGAAAACCGTAATAACATTGAAATTAACCTTGAAATGCAAAAGTAAACAAACTTGATTGCACAGATTAGAAAGTATCCTTGCTTGATTGACGTTTGATAAAATTGGCCGGTGTTGCTATAGAATAAAAATAAAATAAGGTTCGCTACACACTCTGAAAAGTATACCGATTCGAATAAATCACCATAGACAACATGAATTAAGTAATCTTTGTATGCAGAGGTATGATCTTATTTGCTAATTTGCATCTTAGCGCCAAATGAATTTGCTTGTATTGGAAATGAAATGACAAATAATTGCATAATAGAATTAAGTATGGCGGAGATATGAAAATACAAAATATGAATTGTTAGATTGAAACTTAGCTTGAACGAAAAATTATATACGGATGAGAATTATACTTATCCGCGAATGCTTAGGTAGGTACTTATTTGGGTAGAAGGACCAAGGAAATGGTGGAACTTCAGAGAGGAAATTTGAAGAGGTGGAAAATGTGACTGACTCACCCGTGATTCTTCGATAGCCTGTAGGTATGGCGCTGGTCCGAGTGATTCGGTCTTCCTTCGCCTGAGGGTCCACTATTCCTAGATGAGTTTCCGTTGGATGGGCACTGATATGCCGCTGAACGCGGTCGCGATCTCGAGCCCGTATCATGCAGCTGCACTGATGGCGAGTTAGGCGGCGACGCGCGGTTTACTTCCTTGTTAGACAAGATGTTGATGCGAGCAAAGTTCGCGGCGATACAATGGCACGACCGATAGATTGGCGCGGCTATGTAGATCGGCTAACTTTGGCTGCTGCTGTGCAAAATGGCGGATAATGCACACGGAACAAATATGACTTGTATCGTTGAAGTCTCGAAAGGTTCTCATCAGTCACTTGACGTTTGGAAAGGTAGGGAGGTGTTTAGGAGTTACCAAAGTACCCACATTTTATGATTTTTGGCGTTATGGGTGCGTTCAATATTAACCAAAAATTATGGAATGCTCTGCCGGCTTACGTATTTCCTTGCAGCTACGATCCTGGGTCTTTCAAGCGGGGTGTGAAAAAGCATCACTCAGGGAGGTGGTGGCGATAAGTGCAGCTTACGGCTGCATTAACGGTCATCGGTTCTTGATTACATCTCCGCTTTCCATCAGACGAGAGAGAGCCACTTTAATGAACAATTATAAAAAAAAAACAGATATTTTTATTACAATTACTAGACTGCCTTACATGAGCATATAGACTAACCCCGGATTCCTATATCCAGAAACGGATCGTTTTACTTACAACTCGTTCTGTTTGACAGTTATCTTATACAACAAGTGTCAATAAGTTACGAGTCGTAAACAAAGCCATCCGTTTCTGGATATAGGAATAGGAACCTAGCATTAGCCAAGCATCGCTTTAGCTGACCACAGTAATAATATATGCGAAAACTGTTATTTTTACCTCTGTTTGTTTTGTTTGACTAAACGGCTAAACAGATTGTAATGAAATTTGGCAATTAGATATATCCCGGGAAAGGACATACGATACTTTCATCTAAATCATCATCATGCATCACCACGCGGGTGAATTAGCGGAGTGCAGCTAGATAATGATACATTTATTTAATAAGAATAATATACATTGCAGATAGTAATATTTAATTTGAATAAATTTAAGTTATTCAGAATTATATTATTAGAATTATAGTAGTATTTTTTATGCGGATATATTATCGGATTTTCGGATGTGTGGTCCTATGCGTGAATAAAATCAACAAGAAATACGCTGCCGTGAGTAAGTGATACAAAACTGAATCCAAATGATGCCTGCTCTGAAATCCTACATAGAAAATTACTTATAAAACTCGATTTGTAGCTGTATCCAACGAATAACCATTTTATAGCTTAGAGTTTAAGTCTAAGCCTTAAACGCATTCCTTCTTTAGATTTAACGTGGACACACCATGGTTTAAACTCCGGACTATATTTCCTAATTCGACTATAGTCCCGATAAGGCAGATTTTGTCTGATTTAAGGACTTACGACTGTCGTGAAGATGTTAATGGTGATGACGTGAGGTAGGTCTCTTGAAGCATTTGTGACAAGTGATTCTAATCTACTCAAGGCTTCGTAATACTGACTTTCCGGAGGAGTTTATGTACATAAGACATATGCTTTATTATTTCCTAATATATTTTCAGGCCAGACACTTTAACTGCAGTATCGGAAGCAGTCTCTAGTTTACTGTTTCCTTTCAAGTGGCAATGCCCGTATATTCCACTATGTCCACTAGGTAAGTGCACACCAATATCATTTTAATCTGTAGGGAAATTACGTATCTCAGTTACAATTAAATGTTGATTGTTTTTTTTAATAATGGCGCCTAGCTGTCAGTTTCGACAACTCCAGTAAGCAGAATTGTTAGTAAGTTGCTGACTGAAATTGACAAAAGGGACATAAGGCTATTTTTTTTAGATTTCCATCAACTTTTGATTGCAATTGAGATATTATTAAGATGGTATGTGTGGTTAAAACATGTAAGCCGACTGGGGCTGAATATTGATTATGCAGTCGGTGAACGAAATTATTTATAGAAACGACTTTGTGTAACTATTCTTAAGGTTTGGAATTAATAAAAAATAATCTTATTTGTCTCAAAGTAGTGAAATACGCTGATAATCTCATCATTCGCACGAAATATTATCAATCTAGCCTATAAAGTTTTGCTTTATACGTTAAAAACTAAACTAAACACATAACTATGATTTTGATTTGCCAACTTTGTTTTAACAAGTGACATCTCGGACTATGCGTTTACTCTGTCTGATTAAAATTCGACTATAGCACACTGATCCATATTGTTTGAATGTTATATGAGTGCCGTTGAAATAATATCTCAGAGCATTGGGCGCGAAATGCATCTGCTGTATGTAGAGATTACTACTTAACACCCGATGGGCTTCGTGCTTGTTCCGTAATCGAAAAACATTTTTTATTAAACATGTATGCATAAGACGAATTTTAATAAAAAAAAAGGGAAACATGTTTTTTGTGAATGTTTCGGCAGTTCAAACTCACAGCTTTTCAGCATTCAGCTTGTTGTAAGTATGTTCATTATGTTAACGAGTTTTTTTTGTTACAGGTTTAGCAGAAGTTTTGCACGCGCCCTTACCATATTTAATAGGAGTCGATTCTAGGTTTTTCGATTTGTACGAACCGCCGCCCGACGTGACTTGTGTCGATTTGGACACGAATAACATAACCGTAAGTACTTTTTTTTTCTTTTTCGTTGTGTCTCTAACTTAGCTGAGTTGCAAACATTTTAATTAATATAGTCACGAAGTAATTTGAAGCGTATCTTTGTATAAAATATTTATTATAAAACACTTGAATTGTTCTTAAGGAACTGGCGGAAATCATATAAATATTATGTTTGTATTGTACGCTACGTAGATTGTTGCATGTACACATCACTTCCCATAAAAAGAGATTGAGTGGATCACAACGATAATTGGTTAGATCCATTGTCGCAGTTTTATGTAACTCAATTTAGTAGATGTTGAATAATTGTTGTCAGTCAATAGTATTATTATGTAATAGGCCTCTGGCGAGATGTCGAAATTTTACTGAGTGTTAATTTTTACAGATATGTGAAACACAACGGCACATATCCTTGAAACTGTTGCCAAAACGACAAGCAAGATCGCTTCGACAGACTTTAGAATTACTTCACGGAAACATAAGGCCATGTACGTATTTACTACGTTCGTCAACGATCATTTTGCTCATTATCTATCTACCCCAGCTATGTTGTGGTCGATAGAATATGTTCTTATTTACCCTATTCTGTTAAAATATTTGGATTGATGGTACGATGGGTGGCTTTTTGCCTGAAACGAACATTCTTACCACCAACCATGTCTTTAATGTAAATTAACCCTTTGCGTCCCAGAGACGTATATATATATATATATGTCAGTTTCATTCAATATTTTATTTTAATGATCACGGTATAGGAAGGATTAAGAGCAATGCTTAAACGTAATCAAAATGACGAATCAGTATAAGTTGTATACCTTCTTAAAATAGATAAATTGATAACATTTTAACGTTACACAAAAACATGAAGTACATGAGAAACTTCAATTTAGGAAATACATAAAAGATAGTGTCACGATGCGTAGCCTTATCACTGAAAGCAATTTCATCCAGGCAATCATCATTCTCAATGATGTGACAAATCACAACGGCAAATCAATTTTGTGCATTTATTCAATAGTTTGTTATTTTTATTTTAGCATCGCCAGTACATCACACAAGTGAAAGCAAATTCAATGGGGAACCAACCACAAGTTTAGATAGAGACTTTCAAAAGAGGAAAAAGGAGGTAAGTCAAAATTTGCTTTGGACTACAATATTTATTATATAATACGTATCCATATATATATATATATATATATATATATATATATATTCGCATTTTAAATTCGAGATTAACTTCCTGAGAAGACGGGAGTAAAGGAATATCCTCCGCTACCGATAATTCGACATACTACATGGTAGGCCTCTAATGCAAAGTCCGTTTTGGTTTGACGCCACTGATATGTCAGATATTCTGCCGCGAAGCTGTAGAGTTAGGGTTTGAATGGCGCTGTAGCAACTAGGCTTTTCGTGCAATAGTCCCGTCTTGGTTGGTACTACCGCCGTGTTAGGTATTCTATCTTGTAGTATTGTGCTAGCAATACTAAGGTTTGAAAGGCAATGCATCAAGTGAAATTCTCTTCGAATGAGACTCAATAACATACGTCTCGGGGGACGAGTGACTCAGTGAAATGATTGTTGTTTTAATCCGAGTATTATATATAGATAAACTCATTATTGCAACACAACTATACAAAATATAACAAATAGATACGATAATTGCGTCGAAAAACGTTACACAACAATGAAAAGCTTAAAATTAAGTGTCACTATGAGCTGTCTTATCGCTCAAAGCGATCTCTTCCAGACATCCTTGCACGGAAAGAAATAAGTTCACAATTATCGGTGGTGTAAAAAACAAGTTTTCTGAAAAATGGTATGTAATGTTGCCATAACATCTCTAAAAACTATCCAAAAAGTGGACTCTACCGGAGACTTATTCACAACTGTCCAGTAAGAAGCGAAATTTTAAATATGGAATCACCTACCGTCCAGTAAATACGTATGTAATTTACTTACTGGACAGTAGGTCATCCTCTTTAGATCTGCTTAGAAAAATAACATAGTACTAGACACAGATTAGAGTTTAGCCATTATAACATGGTTAATAGGAGGGAGGTTCCAAATTAAAATAAATCCAAATATCTATCTCTCTTTTTGGTATGACATTTTATGAGATAGATATATTTTTGGAGCCTTAAGCAGTCTGTGACACTTAACGCGACGCAGAAAAAGTATGAAGGATGCGTTTTGTAGTTAGTAATGTTGTAGAAGTATAGTGTGGGATTTTATGTTTGTATTTAGTAATTTCAGTTTATAAATCGTGTTGGATTAAAACTTTCCATTCTAAAATTAACATGGAGATTCAAAAACAATAATTTACATTTATTTACTAAAACATTAATGTAATGTAAAAATAGAACAATGTTCAAAACTAAACGCAAGATTTTATGTTTGTATTTAGTAATTACAGTTTATAAATCATGTTGGATTAAAACTTTCCATTCTAAAATTAACATGGAGATTCAAAAACAATAATTTACATTTATTTACTAAAACATTAATGTAATGTAAAAATAGAACAATGTTCAAAACTAAACGCAAGATTTTATGTTTGTATTTAGTAATTTCAGTTTATAAATCGTGTTGGATTAAAACTTTCCATTCTAAAATTAACATGGAGATTCAAAAACAATAATTTACATTTATTTACTAAAACATTAATGTAATGTAAAAATAGAACAATGTTCAAAACTAAACGCAAGATTTTATGTTTGTATTTAGTAATTACAGTTTATAAATCATGTTGGATTAAAACTTTCCATTCTAAAATTAACATGGAGATTCAAAAACAATAATTTATATTTATTTACTAAATCATTCATGTAATGTGAAAATAGAACAATGTTCAAAACTAAACGCAAACTTTTTAATAAAAAATAAACGACTGGCGGGATTTCACATTCAATTGCGACAATTGTGTTTAAAATCCAAGGAGCGATATATGAAAACTTATGAAAAATTTATGAAGTGGAAGGCAGAAAAATAAGCCAACAGTTGGTCTGAGAACACAATTTTTGAGAAAAGCATTATTTAAGCATCAACCAGTAAGTAAGCCATCCTGGCCTCGTATATAACCTCACATGCGGTTCGATCCGGTCAACTCATACTTGGCCAGGAAGGCTTACTTACTGGATTCTGCAGTAATGTACTATTAATTAAAGACTTAGACTTTTAAAGTATAGTAGTACTGCAAATGAACGGACGGGCCTGGTGCTTACCATCAGTAGTCCTAGCACGAATAACTGGGTAAGCGTAACGTAACGTGTCGTTCACGTCAAACAGTACTAACTGTCATGTATCTAGGGCACACGTGACACAGATAACTCATAGTTTGTACATACGTTGACGCTTACGATACGAATACTGTTTCGCAAATTGTTTGTACTACTGCCTCAGGTGAATAATGGTTCTGGTTGCTTTAAAGAATTAAAAAAAAAGTTATAATAAACTATTATACAAAAATCTTTCTTTTCCAGTATAGCTTAGAGTTGAAAATTCAAGAGGCGTTTCTCAGATTCATGGCAGTTACACTACAAGGCTACAAGAATTATCTGATACCTATAACAAAAGCGCCCACAGTAGGCACTACGGACCCAAACGCATTGTTTCATATGGAAGCTTTTCTACGGTCTAGAGAAAAGGTAATATAATTCAACATTTTCCTAACTTAATATTATAAATGCGAAAGTGAGTTTGTTTGTTACGCTTTCACTATTAAACGGCTGAACGGATCGTAATGAAATGTGTCAAGGTGATAGATTACATCCCGAGGAAGGACATAGAACACTTCATCATCATATTTTCATTCATTACCACGCGGGTAAAACTGTGGAGTGCAGTAGTTAATATTATGAATGTGAAAGTTTAGATGTATTGATGTTTGGGAATTTATGTAACGGGTTTTAACGTCTGCTGAACCTATGTCAAGTTCTGTATTTTTTCTATAAAATTGAAAAGTCGTAACATTCAGTTATAAGAATTATTCATAATTCTAAAGACAATGCCCACGGACAGAAGTATTTACATAAATAGTAATAGCGTCGCAAGCTACCGATCGTTTATTAATAACTTGCTTGCAAATGCTACTCTCTGCAACCGAGATAACGAACAATATCGTTTATTTGTACAATGAGGAACTACAACAGATAAAAGAATGACCTAAGTGCGTTCACATACCGTCAAGTGTTGTTTCTAGTAAGGTTAACCGTCGTTAGATAAGCTATGTGTGTTTCTTGGCTTATCAGGTTACTTCTTTATAAAGCACTCACGCATAGGCACAGTGAAAATAATATTAAAATGTCCAACACTTATCCGAAACTTAATTAATAAGTCAAGTCAAGTTGTTTTAAGGCGCATGCCAGAGCAAATAACCTTTAAAATCTGGTTCTGGGTGGTAGCGACACGACTGCTGACAGCCACGTGTCCTGTGCACACGGCCCTCTGCCGGAAATTCTCATGGATTTTTGGATAATTGGTTAAACATATAAAAGTAGGTGTTATGAAAAAAAAATACGTAGAATAAATACATATTTTAACAGTTTATCTATTAGTGTACACCAAATTTCAAAACAAGTTGCAATTCGTGTGGGTATGCAAGGAATCAGTGTTTTTGGAACAAAATAACGCACAATAATTTTTTTTAAATGTACACAGTAGTGTACACTAAATTTTAAAAGAAGTAATTCGTGTAGGTATGCAAGAAATCGATGTTTATTATCCCAGTTACTGTGACTTTTAAAGATAGATTTCTTAGATAATTATTACTATAAATAATATTTTAAACGTAAAATATGTTGAGAAAATGTTGGCAATTATCATGATAATTTTATTTTGTTTAATATCTTTGAAATAACGCGAAGATAGCTTCCTAACATCTGGTTCTGCACAGTATTTGCTAACGGACGCGTCTTAATAAAGTGTCTTATTATTACAGACGCATCATCGCTTCTTCAGCCTAATGATGCGCACGCAAATGTTCACTCGCTTCATCGAAGAGCGTTCGTTCGTTTGTGACGTCGATCAGGGCTTGTCATTCTTCGACGATTGCATAGAACGAGTGGCGAATGGCGACGAACAGTTGTTAGGGATCAATACGGGAAACGCTTCCGAGAGAACTGTGTTTGTACTGCCGCCGGATCCACCCGACCCTGGTAAGAATATTTTAAGAAAAGAAGCTTGAAATAACCCAATAGTTTTATACGCCTTAAAAGTGATTATTAAAAGAATTTACCCATGTTTTACCGCAGAAACGCAATAATATCATTTTGATAAGATATAATTGACTATGTGAACGTAATCAGAATGTATAATAATAGAAGTAAGTAACGTAGTCATGAAGCTTGATTTGATTTTTGTGTTTCTTAAAACTGAAGCCAGAAGGGCTATTACAGCTTAGATCAGTTGCAATGAAATGGTGATCAAAATCTAAAAAAAATGGCGGCCTTATGACACTTTTGTCAGCTCCAGTCAGCAATTTACTAACATTCCTGCTTACTGAGGTTGTCAAAACTGATAGACCCGCCATTTTTTTATACATCAATCAACATTTGATTGCAACGGAGATACGTAACCCAGCTGGTCACACAACACTATGCCTTATAGTAGACACACTCATACAAAATAATATGCAACTGTTTTTTACGCCTTAAATACTGACACTGAGACAGTCACAGTTATATTTTAACCACAGATTCACAGATCAGTGAGCTGGGATATTAAGTCGTGCGTTATTGCTTATTATAGGGTGCCTTCCGAATGGCGTCCAAATCACTTTTAGCGCTGTGATGGCCATTCCAAATCAACGAAATCGCGACATCGTAACCCATGTGACCAGTGTGCAATTTCAATGACCACACTACGAACTGAAATGACCGTGAGCATTCCGTCAAAAATGACAGTTCTCTGATGTGTGCGTGATGCGATACCTAGCATCTGTCTGTGTGTGCGTGTATTTTATGCGGTGAGCAACTTGAGCGTGATTTCAACCCATTCCGAATGGCTGGCAGATCTCACCTGTCAAAAGCTTGATATTGAATTGGAATGGAAATTAGTGATAATATCGCCAAAATCAGTGTTGACGCGACTCGGAAAGCAAGGATAGTCTGTACAAAGATACGGTAAACTTACGGCGAATTAACAATCAGATTTTTATATGGCATCCCAATCCAGCTATTACCTGTCTGTCGCGCAACTGTTAAGTGTGAACATCTAATAAAGCTATAAAACAGTAAATTAGCGGCAATTTTATTCAGCTTTTTTATATCCCATCATTAAAATTAATATGTACACGCGCCTCAATTTATAGACGCTTCTCTTTACGCAGTACTCTAATTGATTGACTGGCCGATATGCACAGTTTGTCCCGGGTTCCATTCTCGGACAGGTCAAACAATTGTGTGCATGAACTTGTCTGTTTGATCTATGTCTCGGCGTGTTTATGTATATAAGTAGGTATATCAGTCATCAGGTTATCACAGTACAGGCTATGCCATGTTTGGGCCCTGAAGGAAGACCTTGTGTGAAATAAAATTTGCATTCAATGTTCATTTAATATTAATTCCATGGTCACCATTTATAGGAAATCTTTTGTCAGTGCACGGTCCGCAAAACAAAACAATTACTGCAGTCTCGAGATTACTGATTATATTCTACTAGTTTTTTTTACAATTAACCCGTCCAGTGTCTACATTATTCGGTGTCTTTCCCGAACTACGGATAAATGTTCATATAAAAAATACTACACTTGAATAGTTTGACCAACTAAAGACAAGTTTATAACGGGAGAGTGCATTTAATCTGATAAAATAAGTTACAACTCAGAAGCTATAAGAATGTGTATACATTAGCGGCCTTATTAATAAACTTGTAATAAGCCCGGAGTAGTTAAAACATCTATCTGTAAATTTTTCGCTTGCAGTAAATGTCACGCGTGAAAGCAAGACAAAGCATGTTACGCCTAATCTATGTTTACGCAACGTTTATTAATAAAGGCCAAGGTGTACGCGCAACATGGCATACCACTTTTTTTACGTACACATGGTGTACGCGCGACACGCGACCGTTTAATAGGCTAGAGTTTGAATACTATCTCAATTAATGGACAGTTATAGTTCGGTCGAAGGTGATACCACATTCGACCTAGAATAGCGACTGGCTCATAAGGACAGCTTCCGGATCATACTGTTAGGTGCTTAGCGACAGAATTTGAAACTTGAGGGTGGTAGCTAGTGGTGGCGGACACCAGGGGGCCAAGTCTCTTAGCTATTGAACCGCGTTATCGCAACTGAATTGCATGAAAATTTTAATTTTGCGACGGCTTTTGTAGTCTACTGGCTATTTAGGTTCGATCGCGGGCTAGCGGCTTGCTATCGATACATTTTGACATAATTGGTATGCTGTAAACTATTGAGTTGCGATTGCGCTGCTACATTCGCATATATCGGTAGTTCGTGATTTTTGAGGCAAAGGCAACGTAGATTATTTCGTGCGTATTTAGTGTTTTTGTCATTAAAGTTTTAAAAACTCAGTTTGTGTCATATTTTGAACGTATTTAGACGGCAAAAAAGCATTTATTTATTGTGTTTTTGCTAGAAATCCATTCTATTGTTGTTTGGAATGATGCTTGATGGCTAGAAGATTTAAATCCTATTTCAGCGGCAACATTCGCAAGTCGTAGCACAGCCATATAACAGCGATGGGATTGCTATACATATGCGATTGAGAGCTAGATCTAACATACTACCGAATTTGACATCAAGGTTCTGCAAGAGCAAACTTTTAGGTATTTGAGGGAGTGAAGCACTGGCCGTGACATGAACAAGTGTGCTGTGTGTTTGTAAACACGATAACTTGTTCGCAGTTTTAATTAGTTTAAAACTAAAAGAAGCCACAATGGAAAATAAATATAGATAGTTCTTTAATTTAATTAATTACCTTTTTTTCTGATAATAACAAAAAAATATAGTAGTGTTCGCTCAAAATATTGAGAATAGCGATACGAACTATTTTTATCTGTTGTTTTATTTGCGTTACTTCAAGATGCCAGATAGATATAGTACACTATTATTATATAAGTCTTTTTTGTAAATTCCAAACTATGCAGTGTATTTTTCAAGTTTGTATTAGTAACTAGTATGTCTAAACATTGCGACGAAAAACATAGCGTTATACGGATCTTTGTCTTTGGGCAGTTCAATCGCAGAAGCATCGCAGCAGTGTGGCAATTGCTCAATACCTAAGAGACTTGGGGCGCGGAAGTACCCTTCCACCATGCTGTGGATTTCAACGCAATGTTACCTTCACTCAAAGCCCAAGTTTGAGATAGAGATCTATCCAGTGGCTGTTTCACCGCCATCCGCCCCTTTGTTACCCCTTGGCAATCATCGTTTCTAGGTTATACCTTCATCTCCGTCCTACTGTAAGCTGTCTCTGCTTCGTATTTGACCCGCAAGTGTAATATTTCCAGAGCTAACATACAAATACGATACGTTCGATCTGGACGCGGAGCTTATAGCGGAGTGCGGTTGTGGAGGGTTGCGCGGCGCTCGGCGTTGCGTTCCCGCCGCCGTGCTCGCGTCCGCCGAATCCCTCGCAGACGCAGAGCCAATGGCACGACGCACCAAGCAGGAGATCGCAAACGCACAGCGGTAAGTCATAACGCAAAATATACAAGACCGATTGCGTAGTGATGAGGCGCGATTTTTGACGTGAATACGTGAACGTCTTTAAATTTGCTACCATACGGGGGCAATCCAACAAAAATCTAATGATGACAAAATCGGAGGATACAGTTTGGCGTTGTAGTTATTTTTATTTCTGGTGGCGTCATCATTATAGAATCCTTGTTTTCACCATCAAAAATTATTTAGAATAATTAAAAACGTGCATACTGTTAAATTATCAATTTAGTAACAAACAAAATTTATCAAGACAAAACAAATTGCCGCCCTTGTTTTGTTCGTAGTGCAGAAAAAGGTTGGCCTTTCATTAAAAAAACGAGTATGTACAAAAAAAATTAGCACCTCGTTCTAATTATTTCATATAAATCCATTTTGAGATTTGACGTTTGTATTATTTAGGTTCGCTGTGAAAAAAGCAAAATAGTGTTAGCCGACAGGAATGAATTATTATCATACAACTTTTCACACCACACATTTATACGGGAAATATGACGAACATTGTAACCCATTTATGAACTATAAATGATACACTTTCTGAGTGGATGTTTGAAATATATTTTATGCTATAATATACAAAAATGTTACAAACCTGAATGTATAAATGTAATTACATATTAAGTAACGTTTACTTACAAAATTGGCTAACAGAAATTGTTGTTACTCATAACTTCTATTATGAAACCGCCCATGCTAACAATATTTCTGTAATATAACAATATGACAGTTTATGTATAACAGTGATTATCTTACTATAATTATAAAGAATTATTTCTTCCAATTGTGAGAACATATGTTTTTATTCCAGATTAGCTCGCAAATCGAGTCTATCACCCGAAGCTTGGGCGAAATGTTTGCTCGGCGCGTGTTATTCCCTCTACTTCCTGTCGCTGCCTTGTCGACTATCTCTGAGCCGTGGGAAAGAACACGCAACTCTTAGAGCGGCATATGAGTTGTTGGAACGAGCGACTAAACTACGCGTCCCTTGTGATGAGGTACATTACTTTTAGCATTGATTTATGAAATACTAGCTGCTCTCCGCGGTTTCACCCGCGCGGTGATGGATGGTGATGATGAATCGTATATAGCCTATGTTACTCAGGGTGAATGTAGCTTTCCAATGGTGAAAGAATTTTTGAAATCGGTCCAGGAATTTTTGAGCCAATTCGTTACAAAGATACATACAAATCTTTGTCTTTATAATACGAGTATTAGTATGATATTGTTGGTTTAAAGGTAAAATTCAGTAATGTGAATTTTAGCAAAATTAATTCCTATGTAATTAATCTTGTCAGTTATTTTTACTGGAATATCAGTCCTATTTAATATTCTGACATTTTGCTATTTGGTCGATTTAGTAATAAGCGTTCTGATTTAGTAATAAAAGTTGTTTTTCTATGAAACCAACCAATGGTGCTATTAAGTTAAGTTAGATACAGGACTTTTATTGACTCGTAATACTTATGAGGGAAGCTTTTTTGCAATTTCTGGTTGCAGTAACTCTTGAGTTTTATTAAACTCAAAAGTTACTGCAACCAGAAATTGCAAAACAAAAACATTTTAAATAAACAAGTCAAAAAGAAACAAAAACATTTAAAATAAACAAAATCCACGATAGCAAATGTTGATTTTTTCCCCCGCCATCCCATTACGTTGATGTTATTACAGGTGTGCTACAGAGTGATGATGCAACTTTGCGGCATCCATTCGGTGCCCGTTTTAGCTGTCCAGTTGCTGTTCCTGATGAAACGCGCCGGCCTTCAGCCCAACGCGCTTACCTACGGATACTACAACAGATGTGTTCTCGAAGCGGCCTGGCCTCAGGATATGCCAAGGTAAATTCATACGTTCTAATTAATTTTAATTTTGCTTTATACTGGGTTAATGGTTAAGTCGACCTATTCCCGTTAAGGGCGTGTTGTTTACATCGTTTTTTCTGACCGATTTGACTATGAAACACCCTATTCTTAATCTAACCATTACCGAAATATTTAAATAAAATTGTTTTTTATTAAAAGTACTCCTGAATGGAACAGTTTTCGAGACATTTGAATTTAATTGTTTTTCTACCGACTTCCAAAAAGGAGGAGGTACTCAATTCGACTGTTTTTTTTATGTTTGTTACCTCATAACTTTCGATAGGGTGAACCGATTCTCAAAATTCTTTTTTTGTTTGAAAGCTGGTGCTAGTGCCCGTGTGGTCCCATTATAAATTCCATCAAATTCAGTCCAGTAGTTTTTGAGTTACACTCCAATGTCTGAATAGAATGGAAGTCGGTATAAAATTTTTCGAATTGTACTTGTTTATAAATATCTCGATATTTGTATATAAATTTACCCGATTCTCGGCTATTAGCTTAGATGATTTGAAATGTGTAAGTCTCATTATTACTATTATTTGATTTTACATGTAAAATAAGATTGAAAAAGCTTTATGACCAATGTTTTACGTAAAGCGAATAAATAAGTCGTTGTAGACGATTAAAACTTATAAAAACTAATATATAATAAAACAATTAAATACAAATATCTCGAAAACGGGTACATTTAGGATAGGGTGTTTCATAGTCAAATCAGTCAGAATCGATGTAAACTACACGCCCTTAAGGGGTCGACTTAAACAATAACCCTGTTTAAGGACTCGTACATTTGTACATTTTCCATTTCTGAGGTTTTACAGTTAATACATAATGATGCATAAAGTGTGATTTTTATTCAAGTAGTCAGAGTCAAGTTACATTAATAAGTATTTCGTGAATTCATTTCAAATGTACTTAAATTTTCTAATAAATACATTTTACAAACACGATGTTAGTACATGTAATGTATGTAACATGTAATATATAACTATATGTTTGGGGACAATTGGTAAGCTTTGTAAGATTTTGGCAACCGCTAGGAAATTGCAAATAGAAATGCTAGACAGACCTACTATAGTACATTGTTCACCGAGAGGAGAAAGTGACCGATTACCGTCGAGGGTGTCGTTTGAAGGGTTCGCGTAGGAGGGTTCGCCCTCGCCTACGGCTCGGGCTTTAAAACACCCGAGATCGGGAATCGCACTTTCTCTCGAGTGATACATAGTGCTTTATACTACCTACTACTACCTACTAAAAAACTAAATCTTTACTAATTGAAATTTATATTGAAATTGTTGCAGTTAGTGAAGCTTAATGTAACACTTTTTCCATTAATGTTTGTTTGAGATGTTTGCGATAATGTAGGAGGAATAACTGGCTGTGCTGTTGGCACTGCGCTCGTAGAAGGCTGTGGTGCCAAAGGGGCAACTGGCTGCTGAGGAGCATCTGGCATCGCCGCGCTCGTTGATGGTTGAGGAGATGAGTCTTGATGCACATTAATCGATCCCGATATTTGGTTATTTATTCGTGTTTTGTTTTCTACGGAATTCTCTATGTAGCTTTCTGCAACAGCGGACGATTTCCAACCACCGTGACGTTTTATTGTGGTTAAATCAGCACCAGTATTGGCAAGAATAGTCGCTGAAGTTCTGCGAAAGCAGTGGCCAGTGTATTCTAGTGGATTGAGTAAATTAAGGTACAAAGCTATTTCTCTTGGCACAGTACTTATTTTGTTTTTCCCAATTACTTGTTTCGTACATTTTTTGTTTTTATATTGTAGTAAAAACCGATGGTTTTGGGGTCACTGGGGCGAATTTCGTTATATTTCTTCACTATCTTATAAAATAAGCCCGATATAACAAATGACCGCTGAATTTTGGTTTTTGTGTTAGGAATATTGACGATTATTCCATTTTCGAGGATTTCGATATCGTCTGTTGTCATATCCACAAGTTCTTGCGAACGACAGGCCCCATTTACTCCTAAAATCAAAATAACCTGTAAACAAAAATATCAAACATGAAAACCTAGTAGATTTCTACTCATAAATAGGTACGTAATAAATTTTAAACCAGTGCATTTTGTTCATAAACTTACCTTCATCAACAAATATTTGTCATCTGGAGCATTCTGCAAAAAGGAATAAACATCCTTTGTAGTAAGCACTTTTGATTTCTTACTACGGAATCCCTCCGACTTTCTTTTCAGAAATACTGTAAGTTTTTTGTATTCTTGAATATTTATGTCGTTTCTTGTCAATATAGTACTTTTCAACATTGAGTACATAGACCATAACGTACTTGGTTTGTATTTTTGCGCTTTTGCACTGAAATAAGCTAGCAAAACAGTTTCAGAAAAAGATGCCGCATTTTTTTCACTTTTCCATTGCAAAAAATCGTCATAAGTTTTATTATATTTTTTAATTGATTTCTGTGGTAAAAGGTTATCAATCAGTATTTTTGCTGTTTCCTTCAACTGCGGCGGAGTTAAAAAATCTTCATCATCACTATCACTACTTATCATTTTGATAGTTTTATTTTACTTTTCTACGAAAACTGAATCCTCAAACAACACACAAATTGAAAATGGCGCCAATGGCGTCTGCAATTTTCACATGTTCTTTTTTCAAATTTTTTGACACCATCCAACACACAGCTAGTGGCCAGTGTCATTTTGCGAACTTGGAGATAAAAGCTCACTGTAAAAACTTTTTGGCTTTTGATATTTAGGTTACCAGCGCATAGTCTTACCCAAAATTAAAAAAGAAAAACCACATAAGAAATGGATTTTCATACACTTTTCTCTCCCGCTCAGATGCGTTTTCTCGCCGCATATTTGTTCGATATGCAATGACGTACTTTCTACCGTAAATTTGATAAAGTATCAAGGTACTTTCCGAGCAGGTGTAGTATAAAAATCATTTATTTGAGCTGCATGACATGTACACATGGTTTTCGATTTAAGTTTTGTATCTACACTGTATTGAGAAACTCAGCAATCTTTTTAATATATCTTATGTTATTTTACCTTACTTATTTTAGTGTGATATGGAATATAGCGCTATATTAACTATATATGACTAAACGTCTTTGTACGTTGTTAAAAATATAAAGTATTTAGAAAGGTTGTTGAGTTTTTTAATACTCAATACAGCTTAGAGTACAGACAAAACTTGGATTGAAGACGATGAGTACATGTCGTGCAGCTCAAATAAATGATTTTAATAGGGTCGTGTAGCTTTCTTATTTCAGATCATCATCATAATTTTCTACAAAAGACATGTTTGTATATCGAAAGAAAGAAAAATATATTTGTTGATGAAAAACAATATGAATAAAATTTTGCCTAAAATATACATAAAATTAATGAATAATTTTCTACACTACACAATCTATTGTTTCACTACAACCAACCCCAACTCAGCATAAAGCTGATTGCGTTGAAACAACCAGCGCTGGTCTTCCGTTGGGGCTGGCTGGTATCGTCACCCTGAAGACCCCTTCAAAGATGTCTCTTATAAAAATAAATAAGGGAATATGGACGTAGTAGTAGGTAACTAGCCTATTTCTGTTTCAGTGGTGCCCAACTTCTATGGAACAAACTTCGCATAGCTGTGGTAGGCGCGGCTTTATTCCGAAAAGCTGGGGCGCAACGAGCGAACCGTGCGGCGGGAGCTAACTTGTCTTCTGTGCCTTCTGGAAGTAAGTATTGAAATAATAATGACAGCATAGGCTTCATAGGAAGTGTTTATATACCACAGAATTATTACAGGATTCTCCGTCCCGCTGAATTCGCAAATTAGTTTTTTTCCTCTATCAAAAAGGCATGGACTACGTAATGTGTCCATGATAGTGTAGCTTAATAGAGTATATCTTTGTTACCAGAAAATGGAACCGCTTTCAACACTAAAAAGTGTGAAATAAATTGTTGAAGTTGGTACCGTTACTAACTATCAAAAGTACATATTATCACAATATTGCGCGCATGGTACCGACTTCGACCAGCTATTTTATACTTTTTAGTATTGAAGTCGGTTCCATTTTTAAGTAAAAAAAATTTTTTTCGCCCATTTTCGTGAACCTTGCTTTGCTACTTACGGGATCGATTGTCATTCTTCATTTTTCGTCAATATAGGCGAAACACTTTTCAGATAAAGTAACTCAAGAACCGCTTGACCGAACTTGATGAAATTTAAATAGGACCACCTCGGAAGTACTCTTTCAAATAAAAAAAGAGTTTGAGAATCGGTCTACAAATAGGGGAGAAATACCGGTCTCTCCCCCGAAACATACATAAAAAAATACAAACAGTTGAACATAAACCTCCTCATTTTTTGTGGGCGGTTAAAAATGCATGCAATGATTTTTCTGGTTATCACATTTCTACTACTCCAATGTAAATATTTTTTATAAGTTATTTATTTTATCAAAAGATGAAGTCAATTAGCTCTAATATTGTGACTTCTCCTTGTTTTATGTTGTTTCACCTTTTTTGTATTTTTGAATTTGGTACTACAATAACATAGGTATATTATACTACACATTTGTTTGTAAAAGCCCGTGAATTTTAATCAATGTTTATAAATTTACCCTTTAGTATAAGACTAGACACAACGCACCGCAACCGCTCCGAATTGTGTGTGTGTATTAGTCTTTCGTACTAATTCGAACAATATAGAAAAACCGTCTCCGGCATGCCTCGTCTTCGGTGTCTGTGTGTTTTCACCTTTATTCACAAACGTTCTTAGAACGTATGTTAACTTTAATCGCGTAACATATTTATTGTGACCCCCTTTTTCCTGACACGTTCTACTTATAACGGGTAAACATTGAATAAATATGAATGTGTTGTAATAATGTGATGTTATTTGACAGGTAGCGGTACTTTGCCCCGAGTGCGATCCGCGGCGGCCGTTGCAGAAGGCGGCGAGCTAGCCAGCCTGGCCGGCATGGCCGCCTGCGAACCCGCAAATAGTCGGACAAGCCTCGACTCCGGTAACTATCATTCCAGTTACAGCTTTTAACTAAGCTAGAATAAAAATAAAAAAGGTAAGTGATTAGATTAGCTTAGAAATTAGCGCTGTGGGTTAGAGTGAGTGAGGATGCGTTAGAGAAAGAGAAGCCAGATAGAGTGGCGCCGTAACGCGTTACGTAACGAATCGGTTCACCCTCCCATAAGAAGTTATTACTTCAAAACACTTCACTTAAATTCGTCAAATAGTTGCTGAGATAGAATTATAGAATTGCTGATATCATTACGAGAGGATATTAGCAATTTACTCACAGTTAGGTATTCATTTCTTGTGTAATAAGCATACACCTGGTTTCGAATAGCATCTGCGTCAAATGTGTCAATACAAGCTTGCTTTTCTTCCTCTTTTTAGGCGTACGTAATACCTTTTCTTCAGTACCGGAAGGCCAATATTTTTTCCTTGATGATGGTTTGTATAGTTTTTTTGTCGATTAATTCGTTACAACACTAGTAGGTATAAAAAATACGTAACTCTTTACGTTTCGTAATACATAAATATAAAGTGTATGCTACTATATAGTAATATATATATTCGTAATAGAATAGGTAATCGTTCTAAGTTACGTTCTATGGTCTTTCTCAAATGTCAAAACCGGCCTATTATATTTTGATAAGTATAAGTACAAGATCGAATAGGCTGCCTTTACTGCACAAAACCACAACGAGAGTGAGTTTTACTCTGAACTCTTACTGAGAACCTCGACTTGAGCTGCGATTTGACAGTAAATGCCATATATTGTTTACGCAGATCTGTATGGCTATTACGTGTCTCAGTTGCTAACAAATGTTGATTGAAATAGAATAAACTGGCAGCTCTATATCACTTCTGTCAGCTCCAGCCATCAACTTACTAACATTTTTGCTTACTGGAGTCGTCAAAACTGACATAGAGCCGCCCTTTTTCAAGATTTCAATCAACATTTGTTAGCAACTGTGATACATAATAGCCCTACTGCTGTACTCAAGCGTAGATTCGCAATTGACCTCCAGTTTCTGAAACGATTGTCAATCAGCTAACAGACGGAATACTGACCGCTGATTGGTCACATATCACGTCATACAATACCATTGACAATCAGCGTTTAGTATTTGGTTGGTCAACTAATCAAGGCTTTGGCAAACGTTCTAGAAACTGGGGGTGAGTGTATTTCTGGAATACCGGCCTCAACGGAGCTATATTTTTGTATCATAATAAAATAATCTTGTTTCTCGCTAGTGAGTAAAAAGTTGTATGTGTAACACGAGAGAAATTCATTTGTTCCTTTTTGCCTTTGAGTATCTCACAACTCTCAAGTTACTAACTTAAACACAAGGTCCCAAACGGACAGAGGTTTCAAACTCGGTATTCGTAACAAAAATGATCATTGATATGCAAATAACTAAACAGTGAACTATATTTAGGATAGAGAAACGGTGAATTTATGTTAGAGTTTATATATGGACTAGCTGCGCTCCGCGGTTTCACCCGCCTGGTGATGGATGATGATGATGTTGAATCAAAATATATGTTCATCAAGGATAATGTAGGATTCTAATGGTGAAAGTATTTTTCAAATCGGTCCAGTAGTTTCGGAGCGTATTCAATTCAAACAAACGAATGTTTCCTCTTTATAATATTAGTATAGATATAGATTACTAGCTGCGCCCCGCGGTTTCACCCGCGTGGCGATGGATGATGATGATGAAAAGTACTTGGCGACCTATTCTACGACCTACTGAATATACACACAAAATTTCATAGATAGACAAGTATGGTTAATTCCTAGATTTAGCCAAGAATGTACATTAAAGATATATAATCTACTTTTGAAAATTTTTGACTAGCGTTATATGATGCTGGATGCAGTAATATTTATATTAAACTATAACAATTTTGTGTAAATAGTGAGGCAAGTGGGTAACTGAACTTAAATGCTTGAAGCTCTCGGTAACACTAAAGTTACGAGATGTGGCTCTTAAAATAAGTTATTCACAAGAGATCAATGTTCATTTATGTTTCGAGTACTGAGTTTGAAACCTCTGTCGATTGAATCGTCTGAGATCCTGTGTTTTTTAGTTAGTATCTATGAGCGTAGTGAGAGAATCAAAAGCACAAAGAACAAATTAATTTTCTCTCGTGTGACACATTATTGATCAGACTCGTAACTTGATAGCTTAATGAAGGTTGTTGTATTTTTTTAGTTTGCGGGCGTGAACAAGAAGCCCGTTCGAACGCATTCGAAGCTTTATGCAGACGCGGGAACATAGTACGTGCTCATCCGCAAAGGGCACAGGCGCATGGGTTATCCACCGCTGCTGGAATTCTCATATCGGGTAAGGAAGAAATCTTACTTTTCCTGCGTTACCATTTTAAATATTGTGTTCATTCCTTTGACTTGTGGTTCCTGGAATTCCTTTCTTTATCGAGCCGTGCGGCCCACTGAATAATTCCTAGGAACGGCGATCAGAATGAAATTGTTTATCATTATGTACATTTAATTTCATAGAATTTATTATTTACTGTATACTGGATGGAGTCATTGCGAAGCCTCATACGGCGATAAATTTAAATTTTGTATTTTAGCACCTGGGTAATTATAGTTTACATGATTATAATATATGCGATATCGCAGAATTCTCTACCATAGTTTTAACTTAATATATTAGTTATTGCACTTGTTTACGTATTTTTTTCAGTAACCTTATTAAATATTAGATACTAGTGCTTAGAAACAAGCGCGTGACTTCGTCCGCATGATATGATATGGCTATTAGGATCCCTCGGAAACTACCTGTTGAATCGGGATACAAAATACCCTATGTGTTTATTCTGGGTACAAACCATCTCCTTCCAAAATTTTATCTATTTCTGCCCAGCCTTTTTTTGAGTAACAAACGTCCAAACATCATTTATAATTTTGAAATTTAAAGAGAGAAAAATTCACATCCTCGGACGGGATTCGAACTCGCGTCTTCTGACTATCCATATAATGCCCATTATAAAGGGTTGCGACGTCAATACGAAAGCTTTCGGTTGTATAGTGCTGTCAAAGCTGTTCAATAAATGTCGCTCCGTCCCCGTAAGACGGTTAAATCAGATACAGAGTTAAAATTCGATGCTCGGACCTCGAGCCTCGGTGGCCTACATGGCCATGGCGTCTGACACGGATAGTAAGAAGACGCTGGTTCGAATCCCGTCCGATGATGTGAATTTTTCTCTCTATAAATTTCAAAGTTTGAGATCGCTAAGCAGGCGTTAATGCTTTAAAAAAAGTAATATTATAAAAATCATTTATAATATTACTGTGATTAGTTATTGAAAAATGTTTGTGCATGGATAGTAACACTTTTAGAAGTTTATATGAAGAATGTAGCAATAAATCATAACCATGTGTAATAGTTACCTGGACTAGCTTTAAAACAGAATAAAGACTTAATTTTTGAAGTACCTACTCTAAGTGAAATGAGCAGATTTAGAGGAGCCTTGTATATTCTGGTGTTTATTATAAAAGTATGAAACTTTTAGGTGTACCATCAAATCCAGATCTTAGCACGAGTCCAAGACCGAGGAGTAATTCTTTGGGAAGCGAGGAGCCGAGTAACGAAGTGCCCAGTGCTCCTCTCACGATACCTGAAAAAAGACAGGTAACATATGTATCTTAGCTTTTGTCATTGTTGTAGGATTTTATTTTGATGTGTTCTTTATTCTTATTATCTTATTCGTTTTGGGGGCGATGAGGCCTGCACTGACGTCCCGCTTGGGGTGTTTTGTGCATTCTCCCCTGCCAGCATTTACTCAAGCCAGCCTAACTCTTTCACATAGCGCAGTATGGCCTTGAGTCGCTTGCACAACTGCTCCAGTGTTTGATGTGTTTGTCCATGCAAGTCACGAACGTCGCGAAACTGATCCCGTCTTATTATAAAATGTGGATTAGATAGTACCAAGTTTAAACCATGATTTAAGGTTATTTTATATATGATATTAGTTAAACCATGCTTTAAGTTCAGAATATATATTGAGTCCACGTTTTATAACAAAACGGATAGTCATACCTTTGCTTAACATCAGTTAAAATCGGTCAACAAAATTGTATAAGGTTTCTTATTAGCCTCTTATAAGTTTTAAGGGAATTTCATATATGAAATTAGTTAAACCATGGTTTAAGTTTAGGACTATCTTGAGTGCACGTTTAATAATAAGACGGATCGAGTTTTAACTACTCTGCTTAACAATTTAGTTAAAATCGGTCTTATTCGCCTCTTATGATTCTCATATGCGCAGAGCATATGATATTCTTGCAAACTTATATAGATTTGGGTTCAAGTTACTCTTAACAGGGTGTTATATGAGTACCTAAGTATATAATACTAAGAGCATATTTTGTATATATTTCAGACGATTCACGTAAGTCCAGACAGTCCGTCCGATCTACGAATACTGACAAGATCGGAAAGCTTCGCGGGCGACGCACAGATTCTACAAAACCTCCAGAGGCTGTCGTTTACAATCACAAGTAAGAGATGTATACCTTTTTACAGGTAACAGGCAACATTAAATAACTTGATCGTACCTGGAAGCTTCAAGCTATCAAGCTCAAAGTCGCACAACGAGCTATGGAGATGGCTATGCGTGGAGAGACGACCTGATAAAGGTCGCAGGACGACGTTGGATGCAGGCCGCTTCAGCTATGTTAGATTTAAGTTACTTTTTAAAACTACTAATTAAATTATTATATGTCCAATTGATGGACCAAGCTGTTGGGACAATAATAATGTATACGATCAATAATGTGACACAGTTAAACAATAAAAATAAATCTGAATCTGAATCTATGTTCAGCAGTGGACGTCCTACGGCTGAGACGATGATGAACTGGAAGCTTTATATTATAGCTTATATTTATATCGGGAGGGCATTTCCGTCTTCATAGTACCAGTTTTCGTACGTTTATCCGCCTTGTCTTCCGGTAAGTAGGTGGCTGTAGGCCACCTGGCGGCTTATCGCCATTTTAACGTTTCTTATAAACATGAGCGCCATTTGCAATTATTGGCTCAATATCCAAATTAAAGTGAAAGCTTCCAGATAAGTAAATATTTTAATATGCGTTTTATTTTAGGGAAAATGCTGCTCTTTATTATGTCTAAGCGTGTCACAAATAGAGATGAGTGTGAAAACGATACTTTTTATTTTATTATATTAGAGAACTAGCTGCGCTCCGCGGTTTCACCCGCGTGGAGGTGGATGAGGATAAATCAAAATATATAGCCATGTTCTTCAGGGATAAAGTAGGATTGAAATATTTTTTAATCGGTCCAATAGTTTCGGAGCCTATTCCATTCAAACAAGCTAAAGTTTACAATATTAGTATAGATTTTAGTCGTCCAACGACTGTGTGAGTCCCATAGTTCCCACTTTCAATCCACTTATCAACATTAGCCTTGTTTAGTGATTCTGTATACGGATCGATGTATCAACCTATCTGTATTGAATGTCACATCGGTTCAAAGTGGATAGATCCCTCATACATGCACTTCGGACGTGGCTTAGTGGAGATAAAGTTTAATTCGTGTTAGGGTAAACATTGTCACATGGACCTATCACTAACATATTATATTTATTTTTATCAGATACATCCAATGTAAAGTCGCGATGTTCGAGAACGCTCAGTTTCCCGGAAGAGCCTGAAAAGGAAGCAGCCGCTATGGACACGTTAGATGCTGAGAAGGCGTCATCTCCCCTCAAGTGAGTTCTACATAAATATTTCTTACGCTTACGGTAATCTTACATTATTATTACCGGATTAAATCGCGTATAATTTTATTTTATCCTGACGTTTCGAACATGTGTTCGAACGTGTTTTCTTCAGTGAAAATGGTCACATACATTATGGTCTTTATAAAATTTCTAATAATGCTCACTTTTTGTTCTTGATCGTAAATTACCTTCAGGCTGATGCTCATGCTTTTGTCGTGTGTTACCGGCACGCAACATTACATATAATGAACTGTATGTAGTCTAATGTGTTCTACATAGTCTTTGGAATAATAGTTCTTTTTTTCAACAGATGTAGTGTTGTGAGACGTTAGAAAGAAATATATTTTCTTTCACATTAACTCGACTATCAAACATCTAATAATTTCCATACATTTACAGATTATCACCTAGAACACCAGTACTAAGCGACGACCCATTAGGAGCGTTATGCCAACCGCCACCATCCGCTCCAACCCCCCCACCACCAGAAGAACCACCTCCTCCGAAGCACGAGCTCAGCGTCAGCCCCAAGCTGTTCCACAGGAGAAGCAACTCCTTCCAAGACGAGCCGACTGAGACACAAGGGTATACAGCTTCCTGGGATGTTATGTACATTGTAGTCCTTCCTTCCCCAGCATGGCGACCACATAAACTCAGTTACAATTACACACTGGTCAATCATAATAATTGCTATTATGTAACATATTTGACCTTATTTCAAACGATTTATTATATACCTATATATAATAAATCCCGGTCCAGAAGGTTGACGCAAACCCCTTGGGGCACATTTCTAAGCTACAACCCGGTCAGAATATCTGTGCACCTCGCTGGAATGCGGCGCCTCTCTGCTCACCGCTTCTCCTGTCACCTCTCCGCGCACTCCCCGGTGCGACAGTACGGTTAGCATCTTCGTTGCCGATACACGTCCCGATAATTTTGATATTTTCGCTTTGTTGTTGTTTTGTTTTTTAATATTTATTGTTAAGTTTAGACTGTTTACTGTTAGGTTTGGACTGGTTTGGTTGTTATTAAAATTGTTGTAGCTGTTAAACTGAAGTCATGGGAAAAACAATACACAGCGAATCAAGAAATTTAATCTTGAAAGTGCTCAAGTTTTTTGAATCGGAGAAAGCAAATAAACAGTACACCATACCTGTAGACCAAGTGGTGAAACGAACCTGTGCTGCAACTGTGATATCAAAGAGGACTCTAATGAAAATTAAAAATGAAGCCAAAGTACAACCACCTACTTCGCCGGGCGCTAGTCCGACTCCAAGTACTAGTAATAATTTAGAAACCCACCCAGAACCAAAATTATCGAGTTCAGAAAGTGAGAGTGAGGAAGATAGAATGTCAGGCATAGAGTCAATAATTTATAGTGACTGAGTTTAATTATAAATGTTTTTGTAATCAAAATTATTGTTTTTTAATAACTAACCCTTCATCAATAATAAATTGATTTGAAAAGGTTAGTACTTTTTTTACCTCCACATTTCTCGAAAAACCTTTTTTTCACACCGTACCCAGACCGCCGATATGACGTCACGAGGTCAGGTGCACAGATATTGTGACCGGGTTGTAAGTTAGTAGCATAGCCTATGTCTTAGGATTACTAGTTAGCATTAAAATAGTAGGATTTTGGCAATTTTCCCAAAATTAGGTATTTCCTTATTCATAAAATTCAAACCATAATTTGTAACAAACTTGTTTCTGTCTTGGCTTAATGTGTAATTAATCGTCAACATCAATACAACTAATTATACCCATACCTACTACTGACTAACAGGACACGTTGAAGAATTTAACATTTGTTACAAAATTAGAAAAACTCCTATGTTAAAGCGTTAAAAAAGACTGACACATTCAAACACTTTTAAAAACAACTCACGCCCTTTCGTTAGCGTACCTACTTCTTTATTACGTAATGTCAAGTTAATAAACGATTTTGTTCGATATCTCGACTGCAGAGAGTTGCATTTGCAAGCAAGTTATTAACTAGCGGTGGGTAGCTTGGGGCGATATTGTTATTTATGTAGATACTTACGGCCGTGGTCTACTGACATCAGCAGATTAATAACGTCGCTATTTTATAAACCCCATATGAACAGCATCTCAAATAATACCGCTCTCATATTACCACTATATCACAGACTACTAAGGAATAATACATGCAACCTCTTTGATTGCGACACATTCAACAATCCATGACCGTACTATGATATATTGGTCATTCACCTCGAGAAGTTTGGATCTTCAATTCTATTTTACTAGATTTTACTACGCTTTTCTATATGCTTAGTAGATTGTGACTAAGTGAGAACCCAATTTGCACAGAAAAATCAGCATCATATGATTACGAAGACAACTCTCGAGACCTGCGATGGGTTTTTTAAACAATCTGAACAGCCGTGCGATTCTCTAAGAACAAACATACCATCTTTGACAACATCCGTGAAACAAATGACGAGATGACAAGAAACGTTGGAAAAACAACCTTATGTACAAGGGTGAAATCTAATAAAGTATTTGACATCGGTGAGCTCGTCGACGAACGCAACGACGAATCATTAGAAATTTGCACGGCTGATTGTTTTTTTTTAATAGCTCGACATATTTTTTATTCTCCAATGAGAGCGTACCCAAAGCCGAGATCAGCTTATTAACAAAGTGTTTCCACATTTCCAAAAACAATGCCCGCGTTGCGTTTTATTTCCATCCATTTTTACCTAGTGGTAATGAATCCGATATATTCCGAATATCATTCCCTTGCATCTTCACATTGCGTCCCGCTAACTCGTATCGCTAGTACTACGTAACGTTGGAGCAAGATAACCTCGATAGTTTCCTGCTTTCAGGAAACTGCACAGAAGTGAGACGGCGCCTGCTACGGTCTCTAACAGCCTCATGAACTTCGGGAATACCTTCAGCAAAATCAGCTTTGGGTGAGTCTAGTGTTATTGTAAAAACTCGTGATTTTGACACATTTATATAACATCCATCATGGTTTTATTCACTTACGGCCGGTATTAATAACATATCTGTCATATGTTTACAAAACAGTGGGCCTAGCTCGAATAACTGCGTAAGTGTATTGTGACGTAATGTGTCGTCCACGAAAAACAGTACAAACTGTCATATATCTAGGGCAACTGTGACACAGATAACTCATAGTTGATACGCCTAAGCGTGACGCGTTGACGTTTACGATACGAATACATTTTCGCAAATTATTTGTGCTACGGCCACTAGAGATAGATATTTGGCATTATTTGAATCGACGTTAAGTCAAATTTATATCCGTAGTTAGAGCCGATATACACGGACTGCTCGAGCAGTTAGCCAGTGATCAACATAAACGGACCGCTCTTGCAGCCTGGCGACTGCTTGACCGCCAACCGCCCGACGCATTTGCATCTGCTCGAGCGGTTTCGTGTATGTGTGTATGTAGTTCACTGTGCAGTTGCAGCTTGAAGGATTTCATGCTGACTGCTTTAGGCTGTTCGTATATGAAACTGTGGATAGATAGGTCATTAACACCGGCTGACGTTATCGAACATTATTTCCTGTTTTTTCTAGATTTGTTCTGGATATGTTCGATGCCCGAAAATCGGGTATTTAATCTAAGGTCATTTTGGATATTATATAAATAGAGGTGTTAATGAAATGATGTGGTTGTTATCCTAGTTGGTTTGACGTCTTGTTGTGATACTATCAACTAAACTGTTTGATTGATTGGAATTAAATTAAGTGCTATTTCCACAAAGTCCTAATAAATAATGAAACAAAATAAATAA
Organism: Selenia dentaria; assembly: GCA_917880725.1. Taxonomy (NCBI): domain Eukaryota; kingdom Metazoa; phylum Arthropoda; class Insecta; order Lepidoptera; family Geometridae; genus Selenia; species Selenia dentaria. The sequence goes on from OU862890.1 coordinate 22,499,721, forward strand.
TTTTTAATATGAAAAACGGGACTCGCTGAGTGAGGCAGTGCGAGGGGGCACCGCGAGCGTTCTACACTCCTTGAAAAAGACCACTGGGTGTGGTTGAAACTATAGTTGGAAAGATGTGACTTATTTACGTGAGTGAATCCCGTTTTTCATGTTATAAATGTGTACAAACCACGTTAGTTTTCATAATAAAAATAAATCATAGTTGTTGCTTTTGTTAGAAAATGGTAGACGGAAATACGTTTTAACCCTTAACTGTGGAGTTGAAGTTAGTCCACTGAACCAACTAATTTGAAACTGTAATATAAATAAAAATATCATTTATATATTATATTTCTTATTAAACTTTAAACTTAAAAATAATAAAATGTAGTATTTGCCAAACCGCAGAAAAATTATATGGATGCCCTCTGATTGGTGTACTTAATCGTTATTTTCGTAATATAATAGCGTACGATCGAAAAATAAGTTATTAATAATTGTGAAATTAGGAGGAGCGAGTAAAACGCGTTTGTCTAATTATCGCTGGTGGTATGGGTTACCGTAAAAAAGGTAGCTAAGAGTGGGGAGCTGCGGCACATACAGCGTACTTGTATTGCACGCCCTTTTAAAGATTAATCATGGGTCCACTAGACGCACCACTACAGTTCAGGGTTAAACATGTTTGATATCGATTTTATAAACTTCCGTTAAATAGTTAAATGTCGTCATAATGGAAAATTTGTTATAATTTTAAATTTGAATCATATTTACTTACATTTAGGTATGCTATTTAACTAACAGAATTTTAGAATATTGTCTTTTAGTGTGTATTGAGTGTTGTGCAACTCACCTTAGGGGCGATTCATTCATTCACAAGTCAGCTCATGACATGACAAACTCACAGTTATGGGCTATGATCCTATGTACCTAATATTCTATTATAAAATATAACTCTAAAAATGGATAAAAACACGATTAATGCTGTATACAGGTTGTATCAAAAAAGTGTAGTAACACTGGAATGTGTACGAATTTACCTAGTCTGGATTCACACGGAAAAGTATCAAAACATTAATTGCTTCAATTTTTTTCATACAAAGTTAATAAAATATAATTCAAATTTTTGGACAGTTCTAGTTTAGTAGTAGCGTTTGGAGGGTCAATGCGCTCTACAATCATCATACCTCACCTTCGTCCCCTTATCCTGTATCCGCCCTCTCCCCGCACCTATCTAGCTAAGGACTCGCTTAGGCTCCTTTTGTCCTTATACGTTCTGGAGGTCATTGCCGTCCTTGGCCTAGTTTATCAGAGATAAACCTGCTTGAGTATCACATAAAGTTTAGTTACTCATAACTATAGTAGTTTCCCTACTTCCTGCGACGCAGCAGTTAGGTCCCAACTGTATGCAAGCTATTGTGTCTGTAGTTTTAGTATTACTACACCTTTTTCTTATACGCTATATTATAATCATGCATACATAATCCGCTTTGGTGGCTTCGAGTTACAACCTCGAAAAAAACTCAATTCATTTTGTATTCCACCATGACGTCAAACACTTATATTGTTAATAAATGTTATGCCTTAGTTTTATGTCTATGAAAAGTGTTTTACGTTGCTGTTTTTGTATTTATTTTGTCACCAAAACTACATTAGCCTCGAAGCATGTTGATATTAATGAAAACATTTGGTTTTTCATCTGCATTTATTATTTATTTTAAACATTTTTTTCAGCAGTATGTTATGGAAATATTTTAAAATATTATAAGGGTGATTTTATTTATATGCTTACTAGCTGCGTTCCGCGGAATTCTATTATGTATCTCAGTTGCAATCAAATGTTAGCGAAATATAAAAAATGCGGCCCTATGTCACTTTTGTATACTCCAGTCATCTTCTTACTAACATTTTTGCTTACTGTAGTTGTCAAAACTGACATAAAGCCGCCATTTTTAAAGATTTCAATCAACACTTCATTGTATCTGAGATACATAATAGCCCTGCGGTCAGCCGTTGCGACCTGTAGAGAGGTTAAGCATCCTTATACACAAACTTTCGCATTGAGAATATTAGTATGATGTTGGGATTAGTTTTTTGTATTATGATTTGATCTAAATTGTGCCGTTTCGGGCACAATCTTTATCCTTCATCAAATTTCTGATTATTGGCGGAACTTTTATTTTTAAGTACATTATTTAAAGAGCATTATTATTATTGCCATACTTTCTTCATAACATCATACGCTTTGTCATAAAATGATGTAGAAATTTAATATAGATATAATCGCAATAATACTAAAAGTAGCTAAAGTTACTATTCAAAGCTAACAAGTACTTCACAGTCTATACAGATATTTCTGCTATTTTTGACATAGAGGATGACTATTTGTTATCGCGGAAAAAGTTTTGTGTTAGAGTTGCCATTTTTTGAAGGCGCAGATAGTGAAAAAGTATGCATATAAATTGATTATAAATTGCTTTGATGTGCTAATTTAAACTCCAACCATTTATATTGACTTTGAGATGTTTCCATATCACTTTTAATATTTTTTTAATTGCCATCATGTTTTATTAACTGCACTATACGAATACGCTAGCCTGTTTGTTTCTTTAGACGTTATTCACCAGCCAGAATGTCGTTGAGAAAGGATATGAAAATTGGCAAGGCGATCGAGACTTACTTCAGGTGAGCATGCCTTTGTAAACATATCTATTATGAATAAAATAGATTTGTGAACAATGTACTCCCAAAAAAAAATTATAATATGTACAAAAGAGTTTTTATTTAAGTATCTTTTATAAAAATATGTTTGATTGTATCAGTATCGATGTAGACTGATCGCCATCATCCTTTTCTGGTAGTTGGAAAGAGATTTTAAAATTGGCTGGTTGTCGATTTTATAGGTCTGTCATTACAAAAATATACTCCATGTCATTACAAACATTCGCCTTATTTATCAAGGGTGACATTCAAGGCTATTATGTATCTCGGTTACTATCTAATGTTGATTGAAATCTTGAAAAATGGCGACTTTAAGTCAGTTTTTACAACTCCAGTATGCAAAGTAAGTTGATGACTGCAGCTCACAAAAAGTGACGTAAAACAGCAATTTTTTAGATCTGCTTATCTTGAGATAACAGTTGACACGAGTTTCATCTAGTGTCCAATGTCTGCCTCTAAATATCTCTGTAGATCAAGAAATACATATACATACTCGGCACACTTGTAAACAATATTATAAGTACTAAATTATAATTAAATTAGTACTTAAACCATCAAGGGAAGAGAAATAGCCGCTCCAAGACAGGGAATCCTAGTGGGACGGCTATTGCACAATATGTTAATACAATATTCTCCAATATTGTAATATTGAAATTCAATGTTATTTATTATTGTAATATTGTTATGTGTAACCATTTTTATGCATGAATAAATGATTATTATTATAGTTATAGAAACTGGCTGTGAGAGACAAGACAATTTTGTTGATATTATATTTTGAAAAGTACTTTTTTCTCTTACAAACATTGGGTAATTCGATTCTTTTAAAGGGCATTGAATACATCCGAGGCACAAGTCAATATATAGACAACATTACGTGAGTCTAACAGAAACTATGCTTATAAAGAACTATTGTGATGACAATCACAGTATCACTTAAAGGGTCTAGGGTGATTTCGCAAATGCAAAAATGGGAACATTCGGGCTTTAAATGATCTCTTTCTGACTCACCGTTTGAAAAGGGGTGACGGATACTGTACGCATGTATACAAGTGCAGCATACAATTGTATGATTCAATATTGGCCAAAATGTTGTTTACTTATGTCCTTTCAGCTGTCGATATCATCTGTAGTGTACCATTCCCAAAATCTTAAACCTGGCAGTTATTTTTGTTATGCAATGTTTATATTTTAGCTTCCATTTTAATTGTTTTGCATTTTCGTTTAGCATGTTCATTGTACAGTGACATATTGCATGACTAGTCAGTAATATCAATTTACAGGTGAATAATAAAGTGGTATTCTATAAAATTAACGATTTCTACACTGTCGTGATCCAAAAATGAAAAAAAAGATGGCAATACCCAAACTTCACTTTCTTCTATGCTTTAAATAATTCTGTGTTTTATACATATTTACATAAGTTTGAGTGTAATCGGTATCTCACTTGATGGTTGGCGATGATGTGGATTATGGTCGAATATGGTAGCATTAGAATGGCGAAATTCTTTCAAGTATAGCTACTTGAACACACAATAATTAGCCAGGCGAGTGCTAAAAAGAGCCATACCACCATTTAAATACATACAGATATTATTACATGGCATTAATTTGACATATTTACAGCATAAATTTACGCCGGGATATCTAATTTGAATGGGAAGAGTTGCGTTAATAACCACAATTCTCCAGTTTTGTTTTTAATGTGAAATAGGAGATAAGGCTTTTGGCAATATAAAGTATACCTAACAACTGTTTTCAATAACCTATCTATCGTCGGTTTACCCTACTAGAGATAGATTTTTTACACTATTTGTATGGACGTTATGTCAAATACCATCCGTAGTAAGGAAAACGCGGATAGATTGATTATTGAAAACGACCGTTAGCCGGTTTCAAGACATTGATATGGGAGTATATGAATAAGCCAAATTCTTAAGCAGATAACTATACGATCCTTTATTATTAAACGCTATTCATTTCTGCAGCCCTACAAGTATAGCTGGCAAAAAGTCCACGGAGCTATTCACTACTCTCAAATCTGTCGGTACAAGCATGGCGAAGAAATACGACGAACTCAAAGAAGTCATATCAGCCAATTCTACGCCGGTGAAGGGAGCTATTGGTAACGCGACAAGTGCTTTGAGCAATCTTATGGGGGAAGAAGACTCGACAGATGGCTCCTCTGAGGTGAATCCCGATGGTAAGTTGCCTATAGCTACTCATTTGTATTGTATTATAACATCTCTAAAACAATTATATATCTCAGCATCTAAAGTATGTATTAAACTTTGCATTTATATAAACTCTAGTGCTAGTACTAGTACTAAACTTCTTCCTATTGTCAGTCTCTGACGATATGAAAGGTTTTTGAAGAGTTTTACTTTACCAAAATACTCTTACATAATCCATCAAGAGTCAAACGTCTAGACACAATAGAAATTTCATTGTTATAATGACATCGACACAGGGTATACGAGGGTCAAACTGAAAGTTCTTAGAACTGGCCACTTATAAACAATATAATAAAAAAATAATTCTATAATTTGAAAATAGAACTCTTTGCCAATATTACTGAGTATATACTTCATTCATTTGTCATTTGTTTTACGATTTGGCGGCAAATTGAAAATTGTCTGTGTCACGTCAACATGAATTTAACACGAGAAAATTTTCGTGCAATGATTTTTTATGACTTTCGATGTCATTTAAGTCAACAAGAAAGTTATGATAGACTACGATTGGCCTTTCACGATGAAGCCCCATCTCGTGCGACTGTTTACAACTGGTTTAATGAGTTTAAACGTGGTCGCACTAATCTCACTGATGATTTACGTGAGGGACGGCCTTCTACGGCGACGACTGAAGATAACATCTATGTTGTGCGGCGTATGATAGAGACTGACAAAAGAGTGACCTATCAGCAGATTCGGACAAGCTTAGGCATCGGTATGAGTCAAGTGCACAAAATCCTACACGAACATTTAGCGGTCAGGAAGCTTTGCGCCCGGTGGATACCTCATAATTTGACTGAGGCTCAAAAACTCCATCGTGTGGATTGGTGCCGTAAAATGATTGAAAGATTTAACGGAGGTGACTCAAATGCTGTGTTCGACATACTAACAGGTGACGAAATCTGGATTTACTGTTATGATCCTGAAACCAAAAGACAATCTGCTCAGTGGGTGTTTCCTTTCGAGGAGTTGCCAACTAAAGTGAAGAGAGATCGAAGTGCGGGGAAAAAAATGGTGGCCTCGTTCTTTGGAAGGATAGGTCATTTCGCAACAATTGTGTTAGAGGATCAAAAAACAGTTTCTGCAGAATGGTACACTACCAATTGTTTGCCACTTGTCTTGGAAAAAGTTCGAGAGAAACGACCTCGCAGTAGGATCCTCCTTCACCACGACAACGCCTCATCGCACACCGCCAAGCGAACGATCGACTATTTGGCGACATCAAACGTTGAATTACTGGGTCACCCGCCGTATAGCCCCGACCTCGCGCCTTGTGATTTTTATTTATTTTCAAAAATTAAAGAAAAACTTAAAGGAAAGCGGTTTATGGATGCTGAAGAAGCGGTGGCTGCGTATCGCGATGCCATTGAAGAGACCCCTAAGGACGAGTGGGCAAAGTGCTTTTCCCAGTGGTTCCATCGCATGCAGCGGTGTATTGACGTGAATGGACAATATTTTGAAAAGATATAATAAAACTAATAACTGGCTAATGTAATCAGTTTTTGATTTTCTGAGAACTTTCAGTTTGACCCTCGTATTACTCACATAGACAGGTAAGGTAATATTAATATTCAACCGGCAATCAAAACAGACTTATGGGGGATCCCAATAATCTATCTATCCATAGTTTTCCTTACTACAGATAGAAATTTGACATAACGTCCATACAAAAGTGTCAAATAGCTATCTCTAGTAAGGAAAACAGACGATAGATAGATTATTGTATTGGGACAGGCCGTAAGTTGTTGCTATGCAAGTAACGCACTTGTAGTTATTAATATGTGAATAAACACAACACTTTTTGTAGAATGTCCTGTAAATTTCGGTACGTAAATGATAACGATTAGGGATAAAACTCGCGACCGTTTACTATATTTTGAAACTTCTCACACCAATCTCAGTAATTTTAATCTCTACATGTTTTTTTAGTTTGTCTACAAAACAATACCGTGTTGGTTCCAGAATGGGTCGGAGGTATGAACTTTAGGCGCGCGTCGAGCGATGCAGAACTCGCGTGTTCCATGGAACGTGGATCTCTTGCTACGCTCGTTTCACATCTGCCGGATAATCTCTACCCACCGCTAACGGTAAGTGTCCAGATTTACTTTGAGGTAACCTAAGTAGACGTTAAGTAACACAATTCTTAAATGGAAAGCATTAAGCTTTTAATTCGTTTACGATTATGCGATTACGTTACACTTAAACAGATTTACGTGCTCGCCCCACTGGTCTGCTGTGCAAAATGTTAATATGCTCGCCCGTAAAGGTTGATTTTTCAGTTTTGTAACAATAACAATCAAAATAAATGATTCGCGAGAATCTTGGGTGCACAATGATTATGTTGTTTTACGCGTACAATTCTCAGTCAAAATTCTGTCTATAGTAGTCTATTAATTTATAGCATATTTAATCAAAATATTGATTAAGTTAGAAACTCAATGATGGAGCATGTAATTTTTTCATAGTATTAAAATATGCTGTTAGCCTACCATAGCCTAGCCCTAATGGTAGCCCATTTCAAAATTTTACTGCAAATAATTTCTACTACACCAACTTAGGCTGTAAGATTAGATAAGCTAAAATTATCGGTATTAAAAATGCTGTATCTACATATAACAGATTTAGAGATAAGTCTTTCATGAGAGCCATTGGTTCCTGAAACACAATAACACTAGTTCGGAAGGCTATGAATTCATTAAACTTTATATTATTATGTCAATAAAAGTATTTTGACCGATCAATATTTTCAAAATATTGAACCTTTTTGTATTATTGAAAAAGTTTTGCGTCGTTGTCTAATTCGTATCGACTCAACCTTGTACTCTACGAAGAAATAATAGTCAGGAAGCATAATTCAGAACAAATTCCACACAAAAAGTGGCCCTTCAAATCAAAACAACGTATGATTCCAAATACAAATTACTTCCGAGGTTACAAATAGACATGTTCGGTGATTGGTTCAAATTCAGATGGAAAGCAGGGATTGGTCCACGCGCGTGCTGCAACGTCTACAATGACAGCAGAGTCATAGCGGCGTGGACGATGTTATGCAACAAGTAGACTGGACCAACTCAATAATAAATCAATCGTAAATCTCGTATGTCTCGCGAAATATGATTAATTTATTATTATTTTTGTCTAGAAAACATTAGAAGAGATTCTTCGCAATGTAGTAAAGAAAGATTATGAAACATTTTAGGCTTATACATTCTACCAAAAAAAATAAGTCTTTATTTGCCAGCTGGATGTTTTTCAGTGGTCACAGAATACCTTCATATCAATTTAGAAAATTCAATCAACTTATAGAATTACTTTAGAAAAGCACTGTGTTGATATTATTGACAAATTAATTAGCAACTCAGCTAAACCACTTTCAAATTTGCAGAGGGTGAATTTTCATTAGCTTGAAAAATTAAACGTGCTTTAATTTGACCAAACAATGAACTGTTTTTTTAATGCTATATATAGTTACCTATATTACATACCAACTGTAGGCAATCGTTTATTGTTCATTGTCTGTAGTATCTCTTTAGAGCGTAAACGCTTTGGAAGCGCCAATTCGCGTTTTTGCTGAGTATTTGAAGGGTCACATAATAATGATTGATATAGTATATTATATCATGTCAATTATTCTTACCTGTTGTAATAGAACATTATTTGATTAACAAGTTCAAGTTCCATAGACTACATTTAGAAATTGTTTATTAGTTTGTTATTGCCGAGCGGTTTCTACACACACATGTTTTTAAAATCAATCATAAAACCGGTCCCGCCAGTCACGAATCGTCAGACGCGGCTGAGGCCTCTTAGAGAGAGGTCAGAGGACGTATCGCTCTGACGCCAGCACTTACACAACTAAATATTAGTGCGCTCAAAACTTCCTGATACTTATTGAGGTAACATTTCTAAGTGGGATTCTAACAAATAATTTTATATGACATACAGTGCATCAACAATATAAATTTTATTGTTATAGTGACATCGACCGTTGAGGGGCTAGTATTTTGCTATTAAATAATTAATTTCTTATGCTTATACTTGGTATCCAGGAATCCATGCTGGAGCCGGAAACTGGTAGCAGGAACTATGTGATGGTTAATAGTAGACACACCGTGTTTGGGATCGTATGAATCGTCTTTGCGATACCTTTTTTCTAGCTGGTGACCAGGACCTGATGCTAGATCCAGAAACTGGTAGCAGGAACTATTTGATGGTTGTTTTATTTGCTATTCTTATTTCTTTTTGGACCTACCAAAAATATACATACGCACACGTATGTATGTACCTGCATGAGTTAAATCTAACTTTTTTCTAGTCTATGCTCTTGTAGACAACATGTACTTGATTAATAATAATCATATTATGTTAATTAATGTCGATATTAAAAATAAAATGTGTCCTGCGTGATATTTAATTTCACTTTTTGACCTACGTATATTTGTGACATAAAAACTAAAGTAGATAAAAAAAGATCCTAATATTAATGCGCGCTATTTCGGTCAAGCGGTAAGGCCACTGCCGCAGGGCGCGCTAGTAACTCACTAATGTAAAATACCTAAACTCGCGCAGCGCTGCGCAGAATAAAGGCTCTTAAAGATGTTGATGTTTCTTCGGGACAAAACATGAGCATAAAAAGATAAATATGATATTTTTATGTAACATAATTTTAAAAAACAGTAGGTACTTACTGTACTAACTGGTAGGTAGGTACTGCAGTTTTGTGTAACATGGTCTATATTTTTTTTTTTCTATTATTTTATTGATTTCAGTCAAAATTAACGTAGTATAATTATGCTGGTTTTCACAGGCAGTCATACTCTTGTTTTTCTAGCTTAAGTGCAGCTAGGCACTTATTTTGCCGCATTGAATCGGCAAGCAAGCGAGAATAAAACATAACAAGCAAAACCATTGCACATTACATACATTTCAATATTTAGTCCTGAAGAAAAAAATACAGCCTAAATTAAATAAAAATTGACTGACTTTATTTTGCATAGTATTGACCATCTCGCTTTGTTAACGTATTTGAACATCTTTGAATAATTATAATTTTGCTATTAGTTACTAGTAAAAGTGATCCCTGGACATTTAAATCGTGTATTGTTTCTGCACCACTTCACAACGAATGCTGGCATGATGATCTAGAACTGAAGTTCACAATGATAAAAATGAAATTGTATGCGAAGATTTGAAGTGTGCTCGCTTGCAAGTAAAATGTCCGACTGATGACGTACTGAACACGACTTTTAAGCCCCGCCTACTCGAACACGACTTTTGTTGGGTCATTTTTTTAACGCAGATACAGTTCCTGACTATTATTTCTTCGTAGCTTGTACTAGACTGATTTGAAAATTACCTCAGAATGTTTAATCATAAACGTTTCCATATACGGCCCGTTTCTAAAAATCACAGATATACTTGTGTTTTTTTAAGGGTGAAAAGCTTGAAAAACTAGTTAATAATGTCAAACATTGTTTATCATCAGGACAACGGGCGACAGACAAACCCATCAGTGACTGTCCACATGTCTTCATGTTCGCAATGCCACCAGTGCCTGTGTCTGTTGTACGACGAGGACATTATGGCGGGATGGGCGGCAGACGACTCCAATCTCAACACGCGATGCACCGCCTGCGGCAGGCATACCGTGCCTCTCTTATCTGTGCAGGTACATTATTTCAAGGAACACTGCATCTGCATACGAGAAACCGTACTTTCCACTTGCACTTGAGGTTCGATGGATACTTGAAACCACTGGGATAAAGAATGATGTATATTGAAGAATGTATATTTTGCATATTTCCACAGCGTAATGTCATATGGGTTATTACTATGGGGTTCTTTATCCTACAAAAACGTGCTATTCGAGCTATATACGAAATGGGTCCCCGCGAATCTTTGAGAGTTTTATTTAAAGAAATCAACATATTAACTTTGCCTTCCTTATATGTGTTTGAAAATATAATGTATGTTCGTAAGAAAATTCATTAATATACTTTAAATAGTGATCACCACTCTTTTAATACTAGAAATACAAATAGGATAGCTGTACCTAGTTTTAGACTTGCGAAGACTAATAAGTCATTCCTAGGTAACTGTGTGCGTTTTTACAATAAAATCCCAAAACACATAATAGAGCTCACAGAGGGCAAATTCAAGTTGACTGTAAAAAAACGCTTTAATAAAGAAAACTTATTATAAAGTCCGACCTTATATAGAAGACAAAGATGCTTGGAATACTCCACTTCTGGCAAGCTGTCACTCTGCCATCCATAAAATGTAATATTTGTAGTACCTAAGTAGAAACATTGTAAACATCTATATAAAAAGAATGACCCCGAGTTTCTTGCCGCTTCTTTTCGGTAGGCTCTATATATTTTGGAACGCGGCGGTAGAGTCTTTAAAGTACATTATAATGAAAAATTGACGTTCATAAGTGCGTCTTTGATGCCTTAATTGAATAAATGATTTTGACTTTGATGTTGTCGAAGAGAACACATTCACCAAAGCATATAATAAGAATTGTAGACTACATCAATTATTATAGTTATAAACGTAAATCACTGCAAATTTTCATCGTGACATTGACAATATTATTACATTGTTGAAGCCTAATTTATCATATAATACTAATGATTATGTAGAGTCAAAGAATTCCCATATCTCTATTTTAGCGGGGACTTGTTTTTTATTTTAGCTGGGTAATTATTTGATTTCGACTTCAATTTGAAGAATATATATTTACATAATATAGTTATTTTTTAACACAAATTGAAACTTGTGATAATCGGAGTAACGTTGTTTGATTCAGTTCCAGATAGCTTTAACCATTAACCAGACATATGTATGCAATCGGCTGCATCATTGTTAAAATATATACTTACTTATTATTAAGTTCGCATTTAATTTCTCATTTCAGATAATGCGTACCGGCCAAACGAAAGCAGAAACGTTAAGTGTGCCTTACTTAAACCCCCTTGTTTTAAGGAAGGAATTTGAATCTATTTTAGGTTCGTACCTAACATTATATTATTATACGGATAAAATTATTTATCTACACTAATAATAAAGAGGAAAGATATGATTTTTTCTTTGTATGTAATGGATAAACTCAAACTACTTAATCGATTAAATACTCTTTCATTAGTATAAAGCATTATTTTATTCATTTTATAGGCTACATACATTTGATTAATCATCATCTATGAACTCGCGGGTGAAACCGCGGAGTTTCAAATAAATAAATTTCGTGATTTTTGGTTATTATCAAGATTTAAACACTGGTAAATATTCTTGCGGCCTTACTAATAAACTTCGCTATACCCGGAATAGTTATTCGTATCCATCTGTAAATTTTTGGCTTACAGTAATAGTCACGCGCGAGAGCAAGACAAAGAAAGTTACGCCTAGTGTAAAGTTTACGCAACGTTTATTAGTAAAGGTGCTAAAGTTTAGATCGCATAATAAAATAAATACATTCTAGTCAATTGAAAAATTTAATTCAAGTCTGAGTACATACAACTTAACCATATATATATTTTTCAGGTAGGGAAGGCGATGTATGCCTAGCTGAACCAGAATTCGTGGAATCGCATCCAATCGTTTACTGGAACTTAGTGTGGTTTTTAGAGCGAGCAAATATTGAGAACCATCTTCCGGATTTGCTGTGTGTTGACTTCCTAGCGAGGTATAGGAGCTTGGAAGCGATACCTGATGGGGATAAATCTGGTGAGTTGTTCTTTCAACTATTTAGTACACTAGTGTCGTTTCTCTTGTGCCATTTTGGGTGAAGAATACATGTCTCTATAATTTTGGATCAATTTCTAGTTGAGCGCACTCAAACCCCACGTCCAACAAATTATCAGTAAAGTGTTCGTTATTTGCACGTGTAATTTTAAATACTCGCATTCTAAAGTAAAAACTGTACCTATGGTACTTTTCCCTGCTTTCCGATTGAAGTCAAAATTTATTTTGGGGATATTATCACTGTTCTTCATTACGATTCAATTATCGCGCTTTTGACAGGGCGAAATGTCAGCCATTCGGAATATTTCGGAATGGGTTAAAATCACGCTCGCGTTGCTCAGGGCACGGCTGACAGCGCAGTGGTTCGTTATACGCTTCTTACAACATATTTAACGAGACTGTATGGAAATAATATAATAAAAAAATTTTAACAGTCCGTAAAAACTTGTTTTGTCGGAACGAAGAGGAGTGAACACATACTCACATCAACGAACTGTAATTTTTGACAGAACTGCTCACGATGATTTCAGTTCGTAGCGTGGTCGAAGAAATAGCAAAATGGCGTTCTCGGTGACGTCACATGGATCTACGTTGTCGCGCTTTTGTTGATTTGGAATGACGATCACATTTGACCTCAACCGGAAAGCAGGGTTAAAATACATCCGGAAATTCCTTTCTTTATCTTAATATTCATATTTATATACATATTTGCTCTAAACGAGAGCACACTCAAAGCAGTTTCTGCACTCTACAAAACGAACGCGATTTGTAAATCAAACTCGAGTCGACGCTCGCAGCGATGGTGGGTTGTGGGCACGCGGATTGCCCACGGCTGGTAGTGGGCATTCTGTAGCTCTACCATGACTTGGCAACATAAATAGCATCTATAGTCGACACTCGATATCGCCTACCTATTAAGCTTGTGATTGGCGTACTCGCTACGGATTTTAGTTTTACAATTGACCGCAATTTAGCACTGTTCTATTTTCCATACATTTTCGCGGCCGTCGATACCGAACATCGATTGGTTTCAATGTTGTAAACTCATGATAGACCTTTGTTTTTTAACGTGTGGGGAATGCACTTACATATCCCCGCCAAACCCGAGGGGATTCGACGGGGTATATCGGACTCGTTCTTTACGTACCAACTGCACCCGTAGTAGCAAACAGACCATGCCGACTAAACAACCACACGGTGTTTCTCCGGGCGCCTTAATATCGGGACTACAGGTATGCTTTTGCACTTGTCTGCGGCGGCGTTGACCCTCTCATGAGGACCTCATCCCAGGAAGCACCGCGCGCGCCAAAACTCAAGATGAAATGAAATGAAATGATTTGAAATGAAATGATTTATTAATTGTTTACAAACTTAAAATAACTTTACACTTTTACATAATATGCATAGCTAAGAGACAGTTCTACTAAGTTACAGACTACTGTGAAGTTATAAGTAAATCCTAGGAAGATCGTTAGTACCCAAACTAGGATAACCTGTGGTATGGCGTACCAACGCCCTCCTCCCGAAACAAAGGTATAATTATTGTAATATATATGATACTTAGCGCATATATGGTTGCAAAGTCTGATTATAAGTTTATTAATATGTTATTAGTTATTCATATGTTTAAAGTTTAATTATATAAATACAATTTTGGTAATTTTGAATTTAAGAATTTAAACAACGATTAAAAATAAACGAGGCATTTTTGTGATCCTAATAAGCATTATTTATAAGTGTTTGTGTGTGTGTGTGTGTGTGTGTGTGTGTGTGTGTGTGTGTGTGTGTGTGTGTGTGTGTGTATGTGTGTGTGTGTGAGTGTATGTGTGTGCGTGTGTACGGTATAGGTACAGAAACGATATAGAGTAAGTAAAAGGTTAGTTACGTAGGAACTTTTAGAAGATCTTCTGTTCGGTCATAATCGTTCGTAAGAAGCCATTGTTCAATTATTCGTTTACACCAAAAATTTGATTTTGGGTAAATATTACAAATCTTGTTAATTTTATCGTACAAATAAGGACCAAGGAAAGTTATTTGTCTCTTGGAGAAAGCAGTCTTACAATGTAAACGATTAGTTACGCAAGGAGTGGTTCGTCTACCCGCTAAAAGTGATGGGTCAAAGTCTAGATTTGAGTGTTGTAAGAGGATAATACGAAGAACATAAAGTTGGCGCACGGTTAGTAGTTTACAGTGTTGAAATAGTGCTGTAGTTGAATATCTAAAATGTAATTTGTACATTACTTTTAAAATAGACCTTTGAGCTCTTTCCACATTTAAAAGACAAGATATACCTACCCTGACTAGTAATATATTAATTCTGTGACAGGAGAATGATTAAACAATGTCCTCGTCGTGGGCGCACTAAGTTACGTTAAGAGGGGGCGTTGTAGAAGGGCGGGAAAAACCCAACTATGATATAGTTTTATTTTTCTAGTTTTCTCCTTTCTTCTAGATTAGACATGTAATAATGGTGGATTATAAACCATTAAGTGTGTTACGTAACGGTGCACTAGTGCGGGAAAGTGTACAGAATCATGCTACGTTGTTTTTGTTTTTTCCTCGTAATTCGCCGTAGAACATTTTAGTAATGCATCCACCGCTTTACTAGAACATGACTTAGATAGAACAGTGATTTAATGACAGAGTTATTTATATGACTGTGAATCGATTCTGATTACTTCAATAAAAATGTTACTTAAGAGGATTGCATAGCTAGTACTTGTCCACGCTAAAAGAAAAAACTCTTTTCTAGCGCTTAACATTGTCCGATTTCAGTGATTTTTTCATGCAATCACTTACTAGCTATGCAATCCCTTTAATAAATAAATACTTAAATGACTTGCGAAATGCAAAATGTTCAAACTTACGAGTCCAAACAATTATAGCCGGGGTAAAATGTTTGACGTGATAAAGTGCCGCGTCACCATACATTCGTTTGACTTAAGCTGCTAACAAGCGTTCGAGTTGGCGGAAGAGCACCCATCACATACTAAACGATATGTGCCTAATTGTAAACGTACTTGGATTGTTTGCAGGTTGTCTCGTAGTGTGCGGATGGGAATGGGCCCACGGCGAGGCGAGTGAAGCGGGCATAGCTTTACACCGGGCTTGGCGAAACCGTCGGCAGCGACACCAGCGCTCGCGAGCGCTTCAAGCGCTGCTGCTTACCGAGCATGGAGACTCTCCCCCTCACACGTAACTATCTAATCAAAAAAATGAGGTGTGGCTGTGTGAGGTGTGACACGGCCGTGTGTTGTATTTGAATATGTTTCTCAGAGTTAAACGTTACACTAACTGCAATCTCGATACGCAGCATAATAACCTCAAAATGGTGTCGCTTACCTCCACCCCGCGCGATGCGTCACTGTTCTCGTTTATCGTAATGAATTCTTTGATCCTTTATCTATCCAGTGCTATAATTTAATTTTGGATGTATATGATACATGCGAAACTACAACGTTAAACTGTATCCCCGATTCTGTTATCATTAGGTTTTGTGGATTGCCCCCGTTATATCACAACAACGATCCATTGATATACTCACACACACATATCACGATAACGAGAAAATATCGTTTTTTCATTGTAAACTCAGATTTCACTAAAATTACAAAAATCTCTTACAACTGTTTGGCACACTTGCGAAATGAGCCCAGCAAAAAAATATGAGGACTACAAGCAGGACAAAAAATTCATCTACAGCTCAGTCACTCCTTGGGAATAGTGTATATACTCTTTTCGCTCACTCGTAGTATTATTAATACCGGTAACAAATCTTTTGATACTTACTATGAGGATGCCCACTACTGAACATATGCCTCCCCCACAAATTTCCAAAGAGACCGATTCGAAGCAGCCTGCAGCCAACGTCTTCCTGCTACATTCATCAGGTTGTCTGTCCACTTTGCCGTCCGTGGTCTCCACTCCAGAACCTTCCGGCCCCATTGGGCATCGGTTCTGCGTGCTATGTGCCCTGCCCACTGCCACTTCAACTGGCTTATCATCTCGGCTATGTCGGTGACTGTCGCTCGTCTATGGATCTCATCATTTCTGAAACGGTCACGTAGAGAAACTCCAAGGACATCCCTCTCCATAGCTCGGTCATAGCCCCAGCGGTTTAGGCTCTGCGTAGATTAACCAGTCAGTCGGTCAGAACAAGTAATTATATTATGTACAAATGTTGAGTAATTATTTTATACTAGGAGTTCTCCGAACAGAAGACCTCGAGAACAGTCTTATCAACGGCAAGTTTTCGCAGTCGAGCTACCTGCAGGACATCAAAATTCAGAAAAAATAAACAAATATTTTTTACTACAAGACCTTGACTAATTTTGCTTAAATTTAATATGTTCCTGGTATCGAAATGTTTTTGGCGAATATTACCAACATTGTCCAGTTTTTATAAATTAATTAATTTCCAATTTTTTTTTATCTTTACAACCTATTATCTCGGCAACTACTTGAACAATTATGCTCATATTCGAAATTCTTCTTTAAAGTCAGGTAATGTAATGTATGTATAAAATTGTATTGAAATCGGTCGGTAAATAACGCCGCAGTAAAACTTTCCCGTTTTTTAGGAAAATTATCACTATCAATACACAAACCAGTCAAAAATCTCCTAAACAAAAAATATTTTCAATAGTACATACCATACAAAGTTTCATCAAGATTGGTAGAAAAATGCGAAATATGTACAGAAGGACCAACATACAACCTAACAAACATACATAATAAAGTCAATTTGGCCAGTTAAAGCAGAGACGCTTTGCTCGCTCGGTATATATTTTACTGTAGGTATTTCCGTCACCATTAACCTCTCAACAAATCAAACCGACGATAACAATGATTTTTCTAAGTTGATGGATTATTCTTCCATACATCATACGTTTTGTTTGTGTCTTTCAGCGTCGCTTTGGCGGTCCTCAACGGCTTGCTGAGCAACGACTTGACAGACGCGCTCAGAAAGCTAGCCGCGTGGCGGGAAAACACTTCAAGCAATAACAGATATTATTCCTATTATAGGTACGTATCTAATAATATGCCTTTAATTTTATATTACTTGACATAACAAACAAACCATTCGCCTGATAGTAAGCGCTGCGCCGCGCTTCTCCTTGGAAAGTACTATAGTGCCGTCCAGAGAGTTAAGGTGTAAAATTCCGCCTATACACACTAATTTCACGCGCCTCTTTATTTGAAATCCCCAAAACATGTTTGAAGGTCTCAGCTAAGCATTAGCCACTACTATTGCTTGCTTCCTTTGAGGAAAGATATTGGCTACTGCGGCGATAAACTAAAACTGACCTGCTCAAGCAGCTTATCCTGGCATATCGTAATTATACTCACTATTTTATTTTTAACATCATAGGCACACAATTCGCCCTATTGACATAGGTCCAGAAGGATAGTTTCATACAAATGACATTTAAAAGTGAAGTCATAAATATTTTTAGGGGTTGCCAGATCAGACAATATTACAAAACCATTCTTATGGTTCTTGCTATAGGAAATCTTTTACCCGAATTATCGGATAACTAAAATATAAACGGATTGAGTAATAGGAAAACACGTTTTGGTTTTCTCAACTAAATTATCGAATTTAATGTTAATACATTTGAGTGTTGTGTGTCGTTAGTAAACATTAACATTGCATAGCTGTAGCTTCTGCATTAATGCGAAATCTTGTAGGTGTGTTGGTATGCCTGCGTGTTTGTTATTCCTTTACGCTGGAGGGATTTGCTCATTTTGAACAAACTTATTCGTTTTTTTTTCACCATTATTATAATTTCCACTCATAAAATAATCGCCGGGTATATAGTATTGTATTCATAATACTCAGTATCCACAGTGAGTGAAACTTGTCGACTGATATTGAATTTGACAAGTGAAAACCAAGTCAAAACCAAGTACATTTGTTTGCTTCATTAATTTTGACGTATTAGGAATCTGAAAACTATAATATCTGTGTTCTTAGGGTTTAACACTATTATTTTTATTTCCAGAGACATTCTCTTCCTTGCAATGGCAGCACTAGGCGAGCAGAACATCGATTTCATAGCATTACAACGCGAATACACGCGAGCACTAGATCAGTTAGAAGGCGGGACGAGACCGCAAGATTTACCGCCATCGCCAACCGCCGTCTGTTGCAGGCATTATTTCAGACGGCTGCGATTGATCCTCGACTAAATTGTTCCTAAAGCTACAAACTGTGCAGTTTGTTTCTTGAAATTGTTCTCGTAAACTGATATCTGGAAAGTGTTTGATAATTGTGATACAAAAAATAAACAGTAAAGAGGATATTTTGTTCGACAGATGGACAGCGTTTTCGAGGTATTTCAGAGGACAGAGTTTGATACACGACTAACTGAAATGACAATACTATGTGGTTTTAAATTTATAGCTGTTCTTGTAAACTTTAGATGTCTGGAAGGTGTTGAAAAATTGTGATACGAGCAATAGACAAGATGGTTTTTCTATCCACACTTTATTGAGGATAGTGAAGTTTGAAGGTGTAAATAGAATGGTAGAGTTCTGCGGGTACTACATATCTGGGCTTGTTTCTTGACAACCAAGAGACTCAGTGTTTGGTACTCTCAAAAATTCAGCCTTAAGAGTTTTGGAAGGCGAAAAATCTAGTTTTCTCGCATATATAACTACGAGGCGGTTGATTGGACTGCTTTAGATTACTAACTAGAACTACAGACTTTCAATAATAACATTGTCGATTCGATTCGAAAGCGGTAATGGCTCAGGAGCAGTGAGGTCATTTTTTATGTTATAATGAACCAGTACAAGGTCGTGGCCCAGCCTATGTTAAGTGGATATGCATTTCCTCGTAAGTGACGAACTGCACTGCGCCCATAGCCCTGAGACCATTAAGTTTTTAAGTGTCGTGTGCCTGTAATTTCGCCGGCAACCATACCTTCAAACAAAAGCAATTGCGAACAATACTGCTTCACGGTAGAAAAGGTTTGGTGGCAGTACTAACTCAGACCAACTCATTCACAAAGAGTTTTACTATTTCTAAAGCTCGCCTGGGCTACCTACCGTCCTCAAGGCCTAAAAGGTTAGTAAAGGTACGTTCTGAATGCCTCCATTCTAGTCTGTCAACATCAATTTTCGACCGCATTGTCACTGGTCATCAAGTGAGATAAGGTCAAATACCAATCTAAAGTTTCTACCATATATATAGTATATAGTAGACATACACAAACGAGTTGTAGCCAGTCTAGTAAAAATTTCACCTCAAAATGTAGAGAACTTATTGATATACTAAACAACGAACAATGCTTTTACTAGATTGTCTCGTACTGCTATCGATACAATAATCTAATATTTGATCCGACGACCTACTTTCCTCTGCGTACTTTTTGCCCGAGATCATATTACAACGCCATAAAGTTCAATTTACTTCTGAAGTACGCGGGAAATGTGCGGTATTTCGGATAAAGATTTTAACCTGTTAACGTAATTTTTCCAGTAACTAATTTGTAATATTTTTAAAAAGTTTATGGAAATGTATGTAAACGTGTACATTAATATAAAATATTCCATGAAGCTAATGTAAAAGAGTAATCTGCAATTGTCGGAATAGCTAAAAAAGTGACATTAGGGGTTTATGTCACTAGGTGGCTTTACCTCAATCAATAATAGACTTCGATTTCAAATATTGCAAGTAAACATTTATACAGTGAATATTTATAGTATCTGTTATATAAACGACGACGCTACCGTCCACACATTACGGTCGATTTCACTTCACACGCGTCACTACTGGAACTTAGCGAACTTCACTCGCCCGTCCAACTAAACATTTTATATTCTTGCTGAAAATGTACTACATAATAAATATATAACCGGTGTATTTAAGAGTAGTAATTAAGATAGAACATGTACGATTGGAATTTTTGGCCTAAGGAGAGACATGGTTTGCCCCAAGTATAGGAGTTTATTATAATGTAACTGACAAGCAATTTAGTTCGAACATTCACATTTCGGCATATCCATTATTAATTTAGGGATGTGGGTGCTAATCATTAGATTTTTTCGGGATGTTACTAAATGGTATGTACATATGAAATTTTGTATAGAGTAGGTATAAGGTGTTGGATTGCGCTTGTGATCCGAACGGTTAGATTCGTAAACGAATATTGTATGAACGGGGTTGTATTATATCACCACTTAGTCACATTATTTACGTATATCCACTATTTATTTGTAAAGGCATCTTTATACACATGCAATTGATACTTAGCTTTAATTTTCAAAATTATGGCAATGATTTAGAGCAATTATTAGTATGTATACGTAACGCTTGCACTTATTTTAGAGATTCATTCGCACTCTTTCAAAACATTGATTTGAGTAAATAATGTGACTGCCAAAATTGAAAAGTATTCAAGCATGTTATATATGATAAAATCACTATGATAACGTAATAACGAAGTGTAACACCAATATTTAAAATGTAACTAGATTATTTCACAATTCTTGATATTTTATATATAGAGCTTTAGATATTATCATCGGTGATCATGATATACCTAAAATATTGTTATATTTAACTTTTTTTTCATTTCGCGTCATGTTACAATAAAGCTACTTCGTTCATAATTAACAGATACGACAGTCTCGGAACTAACGACAGAGTTCTCATATCGCTGGCTCTGATTGGATTCGTTTTAAATGGAAGTATTTTGGCCACATATTTACTACTTACTATATACAGCATGTAACAAAAACATGTAGTAATACTAAAACCACACGCAGAAGCTTGCATACAATTAGAACCTAACAACTGCATCCCAAGTGACGTTTCATCATCAGCCAGTATCAGTCCACTGCTAGACATAGGCCTCTCCTAATGCACGCCACTGAGCCTGACGAGACTCACTGAATGTGACGTTTACAAAGTCGACATTTCGAGTAACTTAAGTTTTTTTACAACTCAAGCCGGTTCATCCCTGAAAAACTAGGCCAAAGGCGACAATGCCCTCCAAAACGTTAACTAGGTAATCAAGGTGCCTAACATAAGCGGGGCCTTAGCTGAGGTGCAGTGCGGGGAAAGTGCAGGGTAGGGGACGGAAGTGAATGAATAGGTGGCATGGGGATTGCAGAGCGCATTGACCTCAACAATCTCCAAGAATAGGCATGTCTATTAAAGGCTGTCCAAAAAAAAATTTTTAACTTTGTATTCTAATTTTGATACTTTGCCATGTGAATCCTGACTATGTACATATGCACTCCTTTTAGTACATATTACACATTTTTGTTACTCGCTGTAAATGGCCTCTTGTTCATATAAAGATATTGGCCACTGGTATGTTCATATGATCTTCATTTTTGTTACTACATAGCAATAACTAACCTCGACTAAATGTGAGTTTAGGTCAATAAAAAAAAGTGTCAGTTATTTTGCTCTGCAACATGTTTTGTTAGGAATCAAATCGGAAGCAGCTATCTGGTCCTTTGCTTGTAATTCTTAAGAAAGATATATTGAAATGTAATATTAGCATAAACAAAATAATACTCAATTTACTAACCATACATACAAAGAGTAGGTACTTGTGAGGTTTTATGCGATCAAAAATTTAAGAGGTAAAGGCGAGTGGTTACAATATATAAGAATTTTATCTAAGTGCAATAAGAGGGATCAACATATACTTTCACTTTTAACGTATTTGTTGCATCTGGCATTGAGAAAATTAGTAAGTTATTTATTACATGAATTTTGCTTGCAATCAAATATTTTAGCCTGTAGTTTTTTTGTGTTATTTGATAGTGATCTGTCAAGAATCGTAAGCCATATTTTAGTTCCATACGTATTGTACAATGATCGTAACCTGTTGTTATATTTTAATTTACCATGCAGGTATTGCTGTTTAAATACTGTTTCATGAATTATATGCAATTTTAAATATAAACCATCTTAAATTTTATTTTTTATCAACTCCAAATAACATATTTTCAGTTATGTATGTTTTATTGACGAAATATAGAAATATGCATTAATTTTTATAAAAAGAAAATAAAGGCTTTTATTATTGATTTTTATTTTATTTACACTACCTTTATACATAATAAATTTAACCTAATTATTTGACATTCCTAAAACTCTGTACAAAAATCTTCCATCATGATCATAGTAACAGTCATTTACTTTGTATGTGGCACCTATTTTGTAAGCTTTCTTTGGTATACGTATTCTTTCTGGATAACTCATTATATCCTTCCCATTGTCTTCGTCATCTTTGAATGCAACTAATTTTTGTTCTTTACTATCTTCGTCCAATAGATCAATTTCGGAATTATTTTCTGTAGAAGGAAAGGAAGATGAAGTTTTGGAATCAATAGTATTCAACATGAGCTTATCAGGAATATCAACTTTTTGCCCCTTTTCTAATCTCTTCTTTATTTTCACTGTTAGTTCATCTAATGTGACACGTTTTGAGTCTTTTTTCACTTGTTTGTCTTTGGCATCTGTTCCTTCAAAATTGAGTTGTTCATTTGTGTCATTGCTAGTTTCACTTGATTGATCCCGAGTGGCACATCTTTGTACTATCTTTGCGAATTCCCCGAGTTCCTCATCTTTTGTCAATTCAATTTTAGCTATAGACTTCTTGCTCAGTGGTGGTATGGTCCGATTTGAAAATTTAAGGAAGTGTTGACGTAAATCATCTGGTATAGCCAAAGAGCCTTCTTTCAATTCGCGCCAGTTTCTCATGACTGTTGCGTCATGGCGTTCGATTCGCTGCTCTGTTGCAGGTTTCCATTTGAATTTTAATAATTTCTGTAAAATAATACGTGTTTTTGTGTATCATGCTTATGTTAGTAGATAAATAAAAAATATTTATAACTTTTACTACATTTTGGGCACAGATTTGCTGCTGAATCTGAGAATTTGAGTAATTTTAATCCACTCTATTTCATCGCCTGAGTTGGGTAGAAAGAGACTACTTTCAAGTATGAGGTCCCAGGTTTGATTTGTGTGAATAGCTGTGAGATACTGTATGAGAGAGCTCATTCCACATTTTGCTCGTATAAGGCAAATAAGACGCAACATGCAAGCAGGAACAATATTAGAAATAGCCTATGCTCTATATATATTTATATACCCTATATTTCAACTTTACTTTTGTTTGAGAGTGGTGCATCTGTATATAATGCTTTTTATTCTATGCTTGTTTAGCTTTCATGAAAACCGTGTAGCATTGAAAAGTGTGTTCTGGCAGCAGTCACCACAATAACCGAACCAAAATAATCCTGAAGCATGTGGGGACTACAAATTTAACTCCTTGGATATTCCTTAGCTAAGGCGCACTGGGAAAGTGCAAAATATATATCTTACCTTAATGACAGGCACAGTAACAGGGAAGCTCTCAGCCAGCCTCTCCAGTGTCCACTCATCTGGTTGTTCCTCAGCCAAATGACGGATCTGCTCTTTTTCACTCCAGGTTAGCAGATTTGGCATGTTCTCTTTGAAGTACTTCTCCTTGACAATGCGATGTTGTAGCTGATATTTCCCCATGAGTGTCTCATTTAGGTGTTCATTGTATGCCTCACCTACCTGCAATGTATTGCTTATGGAATCAGTTGGTTTTGCAAATTGTACCTAAGAAACTTGTATTTAAATTATAATAATTTTAGAGCTAATTAGAATAAAATATAAAAGTATAACAAAGAGTGAGTTTGCCATGCATAGGAAGACCCAAATAATTAATTAAACATTTTTAAACATTTTTTTGGGCCCTTTTAAAGTCTGCACTACTAAGGTATCGAATTATCTTTTTTAAAGGTCACTATTCTGCCAGTATGGAGTGAAAGTACATAAACAAATTAAGGAAATTGACCAGTAATATGTGAATAGTTGGTATCTTCAGGATGATTCAATGCTGCTTCTATGGACATTCATGTGAGATGAGAATGAAAAACATACACAGGGCAGAACAAATTTTTGCAACAAATTTGCAAATACACAAAGCTTAATTATGACATTATAGTATTAATTATTAATGTGGGAAAACAGATAGTAGGTAATTAAGGTTAGCAGGATGAAGAATATATACAGGATGGATGTGCAATATGTAAAGAATATATTGTGCGAGCAAGTGAAGCATAGAGCTGGAATAAATTATGATCTGCAGTGCCCCATTAAAGTTCATATTCAGGGATGGTAATAGATTCTTATATTGGCTAAGGTGCAGGCAGCATAACTACAGAGGCTGAGGGCATTTATTCTTAAGCCTAATGCTGTTTTGGAATCCAGACAACTAAGTTACATCACGGTCTTGTCACAGGTTGAAGGCATATGTATAAATAAAGCCAATTTTCAAAAGTTGTAAAAATTGGATTAGCTCACTGAAGAACAAGGAAATTAATTTGATATTTGACTAAGTACAGGGTAATCAGATGAGATTATTTTAAGAAACTACATAATTAGGGTTGCCATGTGTCCAGGTCTCCCCTGATTTGTCTTAATTTAGAGGGTATATAATAATAATTATAGGGTTTCATTTTTAGTCCGGTTTAAAAATGTAAAGTCTATGTAAAAAAAACTGATTAATAACACAATTTGTAATAAACTGTCATAAGATTTTGTTTAGTTAGGTACATTTATAATGATAACAAAAGAAACTTGAATTTTAGAGTCTGAAACTAAATAAAAAGATGATTCATGACATTTTTATTACACTATGTTTAAAAACCTATTGACATGTCCGGGTTCTGGGCCCTAAAATCCAGGGTATTACCATGTCTTGTCCTGGTTGCCAAATTTTAGAGATGGCAACCTTATACATAATGCAGGGGAGCAGGGTTGCCAACCGTACGGTAATTACCGTATTTGTACGGTAATTTCATGCCTTGTACGGTAGTTTATTACCGTACGTCAAACATATGGTAATTTTAAGATCCAGTTCTAAAATCGACAAAATGTACAGTAATTTTGCAGATAATACACACACCTTCACAGATAAAAAAGAGTTCCTTTTATGGATAGAAATCCGTTCCGATTGACACACATTCCAAATATGATCACCAACAACTTTTTGCTTGTCAAAGACCTTGCACTTACTAACTTACTACTTAGTAAGTATAAGGTCTTTGTAGCCTGTTGATTTTCATCAAAAAACCCAACAACACGACACTGCGTGGTATGCAATGTTTTCGCAAACACAAACTTCATAGGTACCTCTGTTCAACTCTTAGTGCGCTCGAATAGATCACTTCTCAGCGTTTTTAGCGAAAATAACGCTAAAAAAACTCACAAGGGGCGTCCGAATTGGGCGTCTGTGGGTGAAAATGTCGTTCATGTATCTTTTTGTTCAGCATTCGGAAAGCTAAAAAAGAGGATATTTTGCCACTAAAAAGTGCAATTTTTGACCCACGTCCGGAGCATGGTTGGTTGTGATTGTTTTCTGACAGCTATGTATTTGACAGCATAATCATGCGATTTTAGGTCTTATGCTCAGTTGAGCGTTCGAATAGGGTGTGGGCAAAAGTGGCAAAAATAATGTTTTTGAGCTTAAGAACTCTTTAACAAAAGAGCCATCATTGACAAAGCCACCATAGCCCTAATGAGCTAAACGAACGCACCTTTAATTGTTCGAGTTCATCCATAAATAAATACCCTTTACACGCTGATGATGATGAATGATCAGGCTGTGCCGTGTTCGGAAAGCAAAAAGTGTTGCATTGATTTTACATCGAAAAGCATACATGCAAAAATGTATAATAAGACTTTGTACCAAAATCAACCAACAGCTGAAAATACTGACACGGATTCTTACATATCCGACAATGAACTCTTATTCTCATTAACAAAATTGTTTTATTTGCACATCCTCGACGCTCACCCATACTTATAGATAAAACTCGATTTTAACTATTCATATTTTAAACTGATCAAGTAGGTATTCTTTTGTTCATAACTAACGTGAACACCTAAAAATCACTCGCAGCAGGTTTAAAAGCCCAAAATAAAACCGCACATATTTAAGAATTAAGAATGTCAGTAATGCCTGTTGAGTTTTATAAAACGGGCGTACGGTAATTGTACGATAATTTTTGGGGAACATGTACAGTAATTATGGCAACTCAGATTGGCAACACTGCAGGGGAGGTTGTTCATAACAAAATATCTGATTTCCTTAGATTTAGATCAGATTCTTTGTGTATGGCTTCTGCAACTTGTTTGAGTGTCGCAACTTTGCCAGTATCTGTTACATGATAGTTTCATAAACTGCAGGAGAAATTAAAGCAAACTTTTAGAATATGGTCGGTGATTAGAAGAGAGAATCAAACAAACTTTGGGAGCAGACGTCACCTGTGTTGTGCCATTCTAGACCTACCATCAGACATACGACATGCTTGTCTCCTCAGTTGATAGTATTAAAAATATTTACCTTATAAAAATCACTCTCAGACTGTTCTACAAACTCTTCGGCTTCATTAGCAGTAATACGAAGTCCACCTTTCTCAAATGCGCGAATTCTATTGTCTAAACCCGGGTTAGGGTTAGGTCGTTTCGGGACATATTTTTTGCCCGTTGAAGGAAAATCACCTTGTTTACCTCGTATATTTCTAACAATATTTTTATCGCAAGTGCGGTATGCACTTCGCAGTGCTGCAGCAAACATGTTATATTTGTATCAATTAATCAATAAATTTCAACAAAACAGCTCATCAACAAAAGAAAATATGTCAAATCCATAGATTAGAGCACAGAATACTCAGACTACATACATAGCGGTTCAGACGGGTATCTTGCAGGGGAAAATGATGTATGACGTTTGTTTTTTTTGTGACATTGTGGGGTGTATGACATGTGGTTACTTTTTTATTCAGCCAAAGACCTATGTGCTCTGCGCTAGGCAGAGAGTTGAAATACATAGAGTAGTTATATAGGAACAACACTGCTCCTAAAAACTAACTAGAATTTACTTGTTTACATACCTATGCACATGTATATGCAGTGTGTAATGACAAGGAAAAAATATTCAAATATTATGCATCATATCTGTTGTTAGAAAGAGATAATTAAGCAATTTGTGTTACGGTGTTATTAGCTACTAGTTGATTGGCCAGAGCCCGCTGGTGTGATGTTGCTGTGAAAGAGGAGAGTAGGGCAAAACAGACACTCTGATAGGTCGTCTTAAAAATTGTTAGTGGGAGTGGTGTCTGTGAACCTAGCATAACAATTAGAATCTCAAAATTTTTCGGACTCCTCGTAGTTCAATAGTTCCTGATAGTTATTTGAATAGTTCACCTATTATTGACATGAACAATGAATTTAAAAAAATGAGATGTTAACTTCGCATGCCGTCACCCAGCATTTTAACATTTTTAATTATAAGACCGCAAATATGTTTGAAAATACAGAGTTTTATCGACTGCCGACGTTCCAACAATAGTTCTGGTAAAAAACATTAAAAAATCATTTTTTTAAAAATAAGTTGCTAACTTCACACACCATCTGTTAGCATCTCAGTAATTCTGAGAAGTTAGTTTACAAATATGCTTAAAAATGACTAGTTCTATTCATTTATTTAGAGCGTTAAAGCAATAATTGCACACTAAAAAGTAAAGTCATATATTTTAAATAAAATCGTTAAGTCTTGAGATGCTGCACTATTGCTTGCAGTTCTATGTAGCATCTCAGGCGTTCTCGACTCCATGAGAACTAATACGACTGAAAACGCAAAGTTCTGCAGCCACAAGGTCATACAGCCATAGTTCTAGTCATAAACTTGGAAAATAATGTAAATAAAATCATTAAGTCTTGAGATGCTGCTCTAAAGCTGGCAGTTCTACGTAGCATCTCAGGCGTTTTCGACTCTAGGAGCACTAATACGATTGAAACTGCAAAGTTCTGCAGCCACAAGGTCATACAGCCATAATTCAAAATAACTATCAGGAACTATAGAACTATTGGGGATGCTACTAGAACTCCGAAAACATTTTGAGATTCTGGAAATTGTTATGCTAAGTTCACAGACACGTGGGAGTGAAGTAATTTTTCCATAGTTACCGTACACAGTGTATGGTTGTGTATGTGGTACGAAAGATATTTAATGTGCGAATTATGATCAAAAAATTCCAGTTGGACAGAACACATCAAATTTTCGATATATTTTTTAGAAATTAAAACACATTGGTTTTATCGTAATAAAATATTTAATTCCAATTTTAAATTCTTTCGAACAAACTCAATTTATTTCTTTTTTGTCTCTTTTAATTGGGTATGCACTTTGGATTATTTTTGTGAGTATAATGTATACGAACTTTTAAAAAAGTTTCTAAATCAAATCTGTATTAACTGTATTACACGAATACATAGGTTTAAATATATACTTAGTATGAATAAAATAATTTTTTACTTATAAGAAAATAATATATTTTTTTAAAGGTAGCAATCACTATGCATTTTTATACAAAGTAAATCGACCCTAGTTTCCCCTTACACAGTCATGTAATGGTCGCCACGAGACGTTCCGATCACCATTGCGCTGCGATCTCTTTCACTCTCCCACACTAAGCGATCCACACATCTCGCTCATCCATTTCATGGAGGCAACAGTCGCCCAAGATAAAACAAAATGACGATATTTTCTATTTCAATCAAAATAGCCAGCGTGAAATGAAACATTTTTCTTATCTCTCACAATGCCTGTATAATTAGTGCAGTCTCTAAAGACACAGGAAGGCATTTTGTCGACAACTTTTCCTATAAAAGACACGATTAGCGGTGACGTATTTACCGGACGCTTGGAAGTGCAAGACTGGTAGCAACTACGGCAATTACCTTGCATTCGTCTAGTAAAAATGGGGAGTTCACAACTCATCTACAGGTAAAAAAATCTTAGGCGCTAGGCTTGTTCTATTCCAAACTTATTTTATTCAACTTATATTAGTGAAATAAAACATAATTTTAAGACATTTATTTTTAAATTAGCAAAATGGAGAAGAATAAAACCAAAAGTAAAATGATGTACAAGAAAAATCCTACTAACAGAATGCTAATTTGCATTTGCAGGCAAAAATTATTTCATTGACACAAGAAAATAGGCAGCCTAATGCATAATTTAAAATTTCCCGTGGCGTTATCCACGTATGGGTTTCATTTTCTTCACCCAATGTAAGCTTGGTTATTTGGTAGCATTTACATTCATTTTGCTTATATATATATTACCACAGTAAATGGTCGCGCATGAAGTCGATCCCGTCTTGTTCCAGGAGGCTATATCTTAAATTAGGCACCTACTTTCATGATCTGGGGATGTATTTGATTCATGACGTGCTTCACCTATTTCATCAGTAAGAGGTTGAGTAAGCGAACTAAATACAAATCCCGTAACCATTACTTAATGATTTAAAAGTATTCACAAAGGTGTGACATCTGAACTAACATAATATCTAAAATTGTGTGCCTTAACCTGACCAAAGCAATTTTCAATTGGATATTAATTTAAATAATGAGGACGCATTATTTTAATCTCTTTGCTGCTGAAAAATTGCCACAGCCTTCGAAAACTTTTTAGGGTAGATGCCTAATTGCTTATACAGTAATTTCTTGATTCTGTTAATTCCCAAACTTAAAGTTACCAAACATTGAATAGCAAAACGAACTCTCCAATAGTTGTGATGTATTGACGAGGCTGCCACGGCCATCCGCAGCCCTTTTTGTTTCCTTCTAGAAGTAAACAAACTGGCGCCACTGCCACTGTCGTAAACAAATCATCCAAGATGACACCATCTCCGCATTATTCTTTAAGGTGCTGCATATAGGTCTTCCATCAGCATAGTTTGCTAAAACAAAAATAAATATCTTTAATTATTCACATTTTTTATTTTTTTTTATTTTTTTATTTATTGACATAAAAACGAATTACACATTTACATTTATGTCATACATAATACCATGTATTAACGTAAGTCACAAAAAACAATGCAAATTTAATGCTCACAAAATTCAAAAGTGTCGAACAGGGCGCCTGCCATGGTTTTCTAAATACTCGCACACAATGTTCGAGCTGAAAAGTAATTATGAATAATATAATATCTAATTTATGGAATTAATCTATAGTAGTATAAAATAGTAAGTTTTATTTTAAATTATTTGTATCAGTTAAAAATAGAATATGTTCAGGCATAACACAAGAGACTCCAGTCTCTTGTGTTATGCCTAACGGAATAGAACGTGAACAACGAATTCTATGATTTTTATATATTTGGAGTATCTACAGATAAAACAGTAGTTTCGGAGCCTTTTCAATTCAAACAAACAAACAAACGAACAAATTTACTGCTTTATAATACTATTGTACATTACATACACAACTAACAACAAATTAACATATACAAAAGAATACACATACAAAGTTAACTTGGTGGATGTACTCGTATTCTATTGCCATATCTACTAACTAATATTATTAATGCGAAAATGAGTTTGTTTCTTACCCCTAAACTGATCTCGATGAAATGTGACAAGGAGATAGATTATGTCCCGGGAAGGACATCGGATACCTTTCATAATCATCATCATCCATCACCAAGCGGGTGAAACCGCAGGGCACAGCTAGTAACTATATATTGTTACAATAACATTGAACATAATTTACTTTCCTTAATAAAATACATTTTGTGACATACCTGATATATTTTGTAACATAAGATGCAGCGATGTGGGTGGTGGTTGTTGTTCAAAATGGTGGGAGGTGCTTGTGACATCTGAAATTTAAAACATTTATTTGGAACCAATGTTTTTGTGTTATGTAATTATATCATGAAATTGAACTGGTAATATGCATGCTCAATTATGGTAGCTCACCCAAATATTTAAAAAAAACATAAGGAAACACTAAGCTAATATGATCATACTAGTTTGTAATAGATCAGAATTTTTGTACTAGTTTTGTTTAGTGTTTGTGTACACTAAAATAACTTCCATTAATGTGAATTTGCAGCTCCAATGGGTATTATGAGACTAAAAGTCTCAAATTCCCCATTAACGGAGAAATCTAATGGGGATTTTGACACTAACCCAATGACCATAACCTAATGATATGATAACCATGTTAATTCCGAATAAATGCTATTATTAATATAATTATGTATATACGTAGTAAATTATTTTTACTGATTTGATCTTGTGCCTTTACAACTTTCTAGCAGTAACATGTGAGCGTTAGTACTCAACAATACTGGGTATGTTCTTTGGCTCCACACTATTGTCTTTACTTTCGGTTGGAGTGTACCCTTGGTGGCGCTGAGAGAAAAAAAAATTTGGTGTCTATGACCTCGCAGGAGAGGTCATTGACCTTGCCCAGAGTCACTGACCTTGATTTCAAGGTAAAATTTTTCTACCATATTTTTTTTATTCATCTGCGGGAGAGGTCAATGACCTTGCCCAAAGTCACTGACCTTGATTTCAAGGACAAAAAAATACTTATTTATCTAAGCCTTGCCCAAGGTCACTAGTGCATATTATTGTCTGTCTAGAAAAGACAGAACTGTTGTACCTTTCTATTAGTTATTAATCTGTGCCATAATATATATCGAATAAACTTTTATTCGTAGGTTATTTTAGAATTATACAGACTTTTTTCTCTATCGTGTGTTGATAAACTACTAACCTGGTGAAGATGTAGATGCATCTGCTGATCGTTCTTTAAGAATAGGATCACAGTGTCTCTTCTTAGAGTAACAAAGTTTATCGCTTGGGCCAAAAATGTGTTATCTGAAAGTTAAAATGATTGTTTGTATATCGATATACATACACTGAAAAAGAGCACATACATAACATTGGCAAAGTGGTTAAAACAACAATTATGCTTATATTATTATGTATGTACCTACACTGTTACTTGTAATATAACCTTCAGGTGATAATAGCGTCGGGAAGTCACGAACATCTACTTAAAATGCTTGTGACGAGCAATTAGTATTATATTCTCTTTGGACGAGCAATTTCAGCCACGAATAAACAAACTTTTAATTGGATTGGAATCTTTCCGAAGTATGCTTTTCTTACACTTCAAACATATATGCAATTTAACTTCCCGTCGTTTTAGATTGCAACCTGGCATGCAGCACTTCGATTATTTTATCTTAATCGCGTTATCACGGAGAAAACACTGCCATTAGTGTAGTTTAAAATAGTCAAGTACGGAAATAAATCAACGCAAACACCAAAAATTTAAACTAACCTTAAAACATAGTCACAGTCAAAGATAGTGTAATACTACGACCACAGATTACGAGTAAGCAGACTGAGATCTTCTTCTTCTTCCGTCTACGCAGACGGCAGAGGAGACTGCAGAAGGGCGAGGGAGAAAGAAACGTCATACATCTTTTTCCCCTGTGTCTTTTTTCTTTCTTAGCAAGATTACAGCCTGGTACTTTATAGGTGAGTTCGTTTAGCTTATGAGGGCATTGGTGGCGTTGTCATTGATGGATCTTTTGTTAAAGCGTTCGTAAAGCTCAAAAACGTTATTTTTGCCACTGTTGCCACTTTTGCCCATACCCTATTCGAACGCTCAACTAAGCTTAAGACCTAAAATCGCATGATCATGCTGTCAAATACATAGCTGTCAAATAACGATCACAAAAACCATGCTCCGGATCATAGATATATCTATATATCTCCAGATGCGTCAAAATTCATGAAGCAAAAAAATGTAAGCCTAGCAGGGATAATTGGTTTACACTTGTCAAATTCAAAATCAGTCGACAAATGTCACTCGCTGTGGATACTGAGAAAATTATGAAAAATCGAAAATACCATTTTGTGCGATTAGATTGCGTAAAAATTTGAGTATATGTAAAATAAAGAAGACCACGGTTGCCCTTCACGCAAAAGCAGTCTCCAACACCTCTTTTTAAGTGTTTTACAAGATATTTTTCTAATAGTATGCAAAAACTCAATTAGTGTTATCAGTGTACTCGTTTAGTTTCCCGAATGGGTGTCATTT
This sequence comes from Selenia dentaria, assembly GCA_917880725.1. Lineage (NCBI taxonomy): Eukaryota > Metazoa > Arthropoda > Insecta > Lepidoptera > Geometridae > Selenia > Selenia dentaria. The sequence continues at coordinate 22,533,376 of OU862890.1, forward strand.
AGGTTTCCAAAAGATCCAGTTAAAGATACACTTTGGTACATATCAATATTTTTATTTTAACTTATAAAATACTTTTGCTATGCTATTAGTTTAGAAAAAACAAACAAGTTTTTTAATAACACGTTATAATGTAGGTTGGTAACTCTTATAGACAATTTATTGTACATTAATAATATCCTAGATTGCCGTCTTTTTTTGAAGTTTGGCTTATCTATTATTTGGTACTAGTTTTTTATTTTCACCTTGTCACAGTAAACAGGTATTTTGGCGAATTAGATGGATAGATAGATAGATTAACTCTTTATTGATAACACCGCAATACATACAATAATATAATAATAAATATATGTTACAAATTATGAAATAACAATAAATTAATGATACAATCAAAAATATTTCACAATGAAATACTTAAAATTAAAAGTATCACAATGGGCGGTCTTATCACTCAGAGCGATCTCTTCCAGATAACCATACACGGAAAGAAATAGGCATACATTATAATTAGTACTCACGGGATGTACACCACGATTAGGCAGGTTTTGGAGTTCCCGATATTTCGGCGCACAAAAGATCGTTTTGTCTGCTCTTAATAACTTCGAACTTTTTTCACATCCACCTGCATATTCAGTCTACCCGTGAACATGGTGCAAGTAACTGCGCCGAAATATCGGGAACTCCAAAACCTGCGTAACCGTGGTGTACATCCCGTTAGTACTAATTATATTATAATTAACAACTGCGAAAGTCTAAAATAGAGAAATAGGCATACACTTATAGAGGCGGTGGTGTATTAAACAAAAGTACAAAACACTACATATAGCAAAACTCATGAATATAGCTAGAAAAAATACTTATAATATATACAAACTATACTTATATAATTATACCATATATAAAGGAAATATATACATAACTATACTTACATACTATACATATACCATTTAATGTTTATATCAAAGATAGTAAGTAGGTTTGCAGTTAGTCATTTCGTGAAGTAAAATGCTTTGACACGATGTTTGAAGATGTCTAGAGAAGGCGCGCATATAATTTCGTAGGGTAAAGTGTTTCATAGGCGAACAGCTTCAACACAAAAGGAGGAGACAAAAAAAGTGGTGTGGTGTATCGGGGTACTTAACATTAAGTTCTCTGATGATCTTAGAGAAAAAGAGCTTCCAATATGTAAAAATTCAACATTTTCCTGAAAATAGCGTGTGAATGATGGATTGAACAATATACTATAAAGTAAGGACAATATATATGAGTATTCCGGCGACAACGATGGGAAGCCACTTGAGTGTAGCGCGGAATTCAGAGACATGATCATATTTGCGAAGGCCAAATATAATTGCAGAAAAATGCAGAAACTTGTAAAACTTATTGTATAGTCTGTTGCATATCATTAAGGCTATTTCGATCTTTTCTGATCAAATAGCCTTATAACACTCAGCCAAAATAATTTTTTTTATTTTATATTTCGACTCCAAATTGGATTTTATTAGACTTTTGACTGGGTTACGAGACCAATACAGGGATTAAAGTTTGTTTATCGATGATTTAAAACCAACATTTATCAATGACTTAACAGTTTATCAATAAGTTGACTTGATCGTGTCAATCAAATACAAAACAGGACTAAGATTGAACCTTGTGGTACTCCGCATGAAACTTTATATGGAGGTAGATGAGTCGCTGGATATATATACTCGTGTATATATATATATATATAAGTGCATAGGATATTTTTCATCATCATCATCACCATGCATCAATATGCGGGTGTAACCGCGTGGCGCAGCTAGTACCTAGTTAATAAAATGGTTTTAATAGAATATTTTATACCCCGCGATTGTGTAATGAGTGGTGATTATAATGATGATGAAAAAAAGAAGTATAAGTGTTTATCTGTGGTATCTGTATGCACCACTGCGAACCCCCATATCTTCAAAGTATCGGCAAATATTGTTCAAAATGTGCAAATCCCTCCAGCATGAAGGAATAACAAATACACAGACATACCAACACATATACAAGATTTCGCATTAATGCAATGATACAGAAGCCACAGCTAGGTATGCAATGTTAATGTTTACTAACGCCACACAACACTCAAATGTATTGACATTAAATTCGATAGTTTTGTTGAGAACACCAATAAATCCGTTCATATTTTAATTACCCGATGATTCATGTAAAAAATTTCTTATGGCATGATAGGACCATAACTATTGTTTTAAAATATTGTCAGATCTGGCAGGATGGCCAACCTCAAGAAAATATTTATTGCTTCACCAAAGAGAATATAACGCTACGCTCAAGGAATATTTAACTCTCTACCGAGAGGCTACGCTAAAGTGAAGCATCCACTTTTAAATGTCATTTGTATGAAAACTATCCTTCTGCGGATGGGGGTCCAAAATTGCACTATTTAGGCGGCAAAAATTTTTCTTTTTTTCCGAACGCTGAACAAAAAGAGGCATTAACGACATTTTCACCCACAGATTCCCAATTCGAACGCCCCTTGTGAGCGTTTTCAGTGTTATTTTCGCTACAAACGCTCAGAAATGATCTATTCGAACGCACTTGTATTGTATATATAGGTGCGTTCGTTTAGCTTATGAGGGCATTGGTGGCGTTGTCATTGATGGCTCTTTTGTTAGTGTTCGTAAAGCTCAAAAACGTTATTTTTGCCACTTTTGCCCACACCCTATTCGAACGCTCAACTGACCATAAGATAAGACCTAAAATCGCATGATTATACTGTCAAATACATAGCTGTCAAATAAAGATCACAAACAACCATGCTCCGGACGTGGGTCAAAAAATGCAATGGTGGTAAAAATACCTCTTGTTTAGCTTTCGAACGCTGAACAAAAAGACATTTACACCCACAGATTCCCAATTCGAACGCCCATTGTAAGCGTTTTTAGCGTTATTTTCGCTAAAAACGCTCAGAAGTGACCTATTCGAACGCACTATATGTACCACAACAACCTTAATAATGCACAGCCAAATAAAGTACAGCTAACAATGCACGGCCAAAAATTAATGTACATGGATTTGAAATACATGGTCGGCTTTTCCTGGCCGCGTTTTATTGCCTGTACAGAATCGGTTCATGTTGATAATGCATAGCCAATATTGTTCAGCTAATAATTCCTGTACATTCATGCGTTTTATTGATCGGACATTATTTGGTCACGAATTATTGGCTGTACATTATAGGGACTCAAATCAAAAGCAGACAAAAGGTGCGTTCGATTATAGCCCGACAATCTCGTGCGCGACCGTCCCGCAGGGTGACAGACGGTGGCGGGGACGAGGTACCTTAGATGTCAGCGGGTAGCGGGTGGTGTAGCGGGGAAGGGAAACGCGTGCATCTGCTAGTCAAATACGGCAGTCTCGGCCTGCGCGGCCTGGCGGTCGAAATATAGTCTGATTAATCTATGGTCAAAGCGGCAACACGTGCTTGATATTCCGTACTACTTAGAGTTCGACGCACACGAGATTAAGATCTCGGGATGAGTAAGACTATCTCAAGATTGCTGTGTTGGTCCTCTAGAATCCTGCAAGCCTCTTTTTAAGGAATTAAAGGTGCTTCCACTGCCTTGTATGTATCTATTTGAAATTTGTATGTTTGTAAAAAAACACCCTGAATTTTTCATTAACTTGTGCGATAACCGTAGCTACTGCACAAGATTTCCGAACAGATTAGTGTTTCCGCAGTGTAATAATGAGCTTTACCGCAGAAATTGTTATATTATGGCGTTAAGAGTGTTTAATAAAATCCCAGAATCATTAAAATCCCTTCCACTCGCAAAATTCAAAGTCAAACTTTTCAGATGGTTAATTGATTGTAGCTTTTATCAAATTAATCATTTCTTTTCACATAATGACCATAAATATAGCCCATCCTAATATCAAACATATATTATAATTTTAGTTTATCATTAAAATAGTAATATAGAGTATAGTACCTACAGTGTCATGTATTATAAACATATTAGTTGGTTTTTCCTAGTTAACTTAGGATTTTAATGTATATTACCTTAAATTTAATATAATTTTAGATCAGGATTTAATTTTTCGCATGCCAAATAGGCAAAAGTTGTGTTGTACTAAACATTATAGCTTTAAGATCTTTCATTGTAACCACAATTTAAAGCGAAATAAATGACTTGAACTTGAACTTGAACTTGAAGACAACTTAAGGAAGTTGTACATAAAGTATACCAATTTTTTTAAATGCGAAAGAATTACCGAACATCGGCCGAATACGCAAACGACATTAATTTAGAAAAAACTGTTGCTTGAGCCACAGGTTAGTCTGAACCCGCGTTAAAATTTTTTAAAAGAAGTTAGAATCATGGAAGCACAAGGCAGCACAGCGACATTCAAATCACAACGGAAAACCTGTTTTCCTAAAAAAATAATCAAAATCGACAATTTTACGGAAAGTGTCTTATGAAGAAAAATTACACAATGGTATACTGTCAAAAATGTATCCCGTCGTTGAAAACGTTGAATGCGGAATTGAAACAAGACAATATACTTCATTGCTCACGTGAATACTTTAGACGGACAATATCTACGCTGGCATGTTAAATATTTGAAAGCAAGCCTAGCATTCAAATATTTAACATGCCAGTCAAAGAGGAAACTATTAATTTTATTGAACGTCACGACATAATGCGCCTGCGGTGGTATTACATCAGATACATTAAAAATACCGTCCGAGAGGGTAAGTCAATAATTTTCCTAGATGAAACCTACGTGAATAAAAATCACGCGAACCACGAAGCACAATAAAAAATTATAAACAATAAAAGTAGTTCTATATTTTTATATACTCCTATATTACGCACAAGTAAGCACAACTTATCGCAAGATTTATCCTGGCACACTTCTCTTCGTGTGTAGCCGTGTGCTCAGACTACCCGTGTGCTACAATGACGCGCTACCTTGTCCCAGTGACGTAGCTATAGCTATCAAATGGTCCGCAGGTAAAAACCTAAAATCATACTCATTACATGAAATGGGTACAATGCTAGTTCAACTGCATACAAACAATAGTTACTTACCTATAAGTACATTAAAATACAATTTTAAGAAATGTTAGTGTAGCGTATGTGTAATGTAGCGGGCATAAAACTTTTCATAGCTATACTAGCGAATGCCCGCGACTTCGTTCGCGTAGGTTTGGCCTTCGGCCTCGCCATAATCTCCCATCTTTTCTTAATATTTTTTTAATGTAAGAACCATCTGCGAATAATTAGAAAACAACAGTGAAATCGGATAAGCCGTTCTCAAGTTATAGCGTGACCAGGAGAAGTAGGGGTTCATTTATATATATATATAGATGCAGCAGCAACTTTCATCTAAAGTATCAGTGCCTCCTTCATTGAGTGATATGGCCAATTTGAAAGAGCGCGGACTAAGCGATAGAGAGGATGATCGGCCTAAGTGTTCAGCTTGTCTTATGACGTTATCATTGCACGTAGATATCATATAAATCAAAGATTACGAAAGATACGTTTTGTACGAATTAAAACCACGTTTGTAAACTTGATGTATATACTTGTATAGATAGATTATGTTTCGACGATGCGCCGGAGTGCGACATAAAATTGGTCATTCTATGAGAGCAACAAGGATAGCGCGCAACGATGTCGGAACAAAGATTAGTATTTCTATAGATGCGACAGGACAAAGTGATTTGGAAGTAATCCTCCAAATTATAAGTATTCATTAATATGCACACTTATAATATTTTATAAATGTATTTAAAATTATCTATTTAAGTAAAAATAAAACAAAACTTTCAGTTATAATCATTATTTATATGTATACATCATGTGTAAACTTATTAATAAATGAAGAATAATAAGGATAGAAACATAACACTAAAACACATATTTAGAGCTACAATCAGTTATTTACATGTTTATAGATCATTTTACTTTTAATTTACAATAAGGACAAAACATATTGTGTGATAATATTAGACCCAGTCATATCAACTCAGCCGTAGTAAAATATTATTGAAATCAAAGTGAGTGCCGAGTTTTGTGGTTAAGTTTGCAATAAAAGAACAAAATTACTACCTTAAAAGTACTTTACACACCTTATTCCAGCCAGGGATAGTTTAACACATACGGTTCACTGACTTTATATTTAATACATAGTACATTTAAATTAAAAAGAAAGTATCAATTCATTTGTTTCAAAAGAATATCCTCTATCTTACAGAATATTAATTTAGTAAAGTAGGTACTAAATCACAGATGCAATGTCACATCTACTCTATTCATCTATGACACGGAACACATCACGTCTGATAACCGCGCTCTCCATCCTTGTCCTGCGCACTACCGCATACGTTTCACTTTCCTTTTCTATGATTTCAAGCACTTCTTTTCAAGCAATTAATAAAAATAAAAAATTATATAAGAAAATGACAATTTATGAGGACTTACAGGTGATACGTAATTCCTTTTGTTTTGTTTACTGTCCTATAGTTATTACTACAGCTCTAGTACGCGCAACATGGCATTTTTAAAGCATTAATTGCGTCTCAATGTAACGCGCGCACGTCGGACAGTCTCTCGCCGAATGAGTGCGGTCAGATACAAGACTGTCCCGGGCACAGACCATATATCCACTTGACTGCTCATACGGCTTCCCCTCAGCTGCCAAGACTATGACAATAAAATGCGTCCAGTTTGAGGAAATTTTAAATTTATTCTGGCAACATTTAACAAATAGTCTAAAACATGGAGTTTTTTTTGTCCATGGGAACATGCTTCACAAGATGGGATTGATTAATCGATTTAAATCACAGTACTTATTAGTCAATTATCAGAGTTCTGAGGTAGGTATATGTAGTACAACAATATATTTCACAAACAAATTAATGTCTATTTCTCAAAAAATACTACTTACCTGGTAAAAAATCCTTCACGACAGCAAGTATGGAACCTCACACAACAAATTTGAAACTGAACTGTCAGTGTTGCCAAAATAATAATGATACTACATGTAATAATATATGCCATGGAAGTTTAGTCTCAGTTTACCTTCGAGTCTCATGTTGTACGCATTTACGTATAATAGAATTTATTGGCCTATGTATGTATTTGTACCCATGTATGTACCATCACCACCGTAATGCCAGATACTCAGGCATGACGCAGTAGTATGCAGTTGAACTAGCATGTACCCATTTCATATAATGAGTATAGTTTGATCGTTTAGATTTTTAGTTTTTACCTCCCCCCCATGTGATAGCTATAGCTACGTCACTGTTTGACCCATATTATAAGTATAGATTATTCAATAAGTACCTATGTTATTTAGTTTCAAGTTCATTTAAACCGAATTTTGTATGAATCGAACCAGAATTAAACAAAAAAACCATACCGACTTAGAACTCCCCTGAAACTAGGGATAGTTTTGGAAAAAAAAAATTAGGCATTATTTGTTCGAAAGTTTATTTGTGTTTGAGGGAATCGTCCAAACAAAGAAATAAAATTTTCCATAGGTACCTAACCTACTAACTTTACCACCTTGTTTAACTGGCCGTTGGTGATTTTTAGATAAGCCTAAATGTTCCAACACCTAAACTATCTATATTCGAATTTTCACCAAAATCAGTTTAGTAGTTACAGCGATATGTTATAACAATCATTCACACACACACACATACTTTCGCATTTATAATATTATATTAGGATATAAATATGAAACATTTTTAGCATATTATATAGGACAACGTAGAGATAGAGGTCAGTGGCATCAGGCCACTGCCATAATCGGAACCCCTGCACCGGTTTGGCGTAGTGATACACAGCCTTACGACTTGAATTACGAAGCTTAAATCTTCATGTGAACATGTTTTTCAGCGCAATCAAAACATACATTTGATGATAGGAAATATGCGTCAAATGAGCAGAACACTCATAATGTCGTCGATATTTAGTAGATTGCTGCATTCTTGTAGCCAGTTTTTAAATTTGTATATTCATGTACTTCTTCGCGCAAGACTTCGCGAAGTCTTCTCGTCAAAAATACCTCAGTGCCTCAAGACAAGAGTCTTCGACCAATGTGTGTTACCAGTGATGACTTATGGCACTGAAACGTGGTCTCTTACTATGGGCCTCATAGATAAGCTCAAAGTCGCACAACGAGCTATGGAGAGGGCTATGCTCGGGGTTTCTCTACGTGATCGAATCAGAAATGAGGAGATCCGTAGAAGAACGAAAGTCACCGACATAGCCCAGAAGATTAGCCAGTTGAAGTGGCAGTGGGCAGGGCACATAGCACGCAGAACAGATGGCCGATGGGGCCGAAAGGTTCTGGAGTGGAGACCACGGACCGGCAAGCGCAGCGTAGGTCGTCCACCGACACGGTGGACAGACGACCTGAGGAAGGTCGCAGGACGACGTTGGATGCAGGCCGCTTCCAACCGGTCCTTTTGGAAAATCATGGGGGAGACCTATGTTCAGCAGTGGACGTCCTACGGCTGAGATGATGATGATGATGATGATATTCATGTGATATACATAGGCAAGATAGAAATTAAATACCATATTTTGTTCTGTAGTACAAACAATTTGCGAAAAAGTATTAGTAACATCGGCGTCAACGCGTCACGCTTCGGCGTGAAAACTATGTTACTGTTGGCCTAGATCAATTACAGTTTCTACTGTCTCACGTAAATGACACGTAACGTGTCTTACGCAGTTACTCGTGCTAGGCTTACTATACATGTGTGAAATTTCTGTTCATGGTAGACAGAACAGTCGATACCGATATGGCAAATATAAAAAAGTCCGGATTTATGAGAGAGAGCGGCTGGGCGTAAAACAGTACTTCTTTAGTATTTACTCTTAAATATTATATGAAAGGTAGCGGGTATACTACCTCAAAGGTGCGATAGCGATAGGAAGACAATGATAACTATATAACATTGACTAAGTAATTTATACTTTTCAGTAATATAAAATTAAAAACTCATGGACCGCATTCGGGTAAGCAACAAAGCCAAAAGCCAAAAATTCGCTCAAATTGTCTTGTTTCGTTCGTGGCCGAAATAAAGAAAACACATATAGATAAGTCAAAAAAAACTTTCACGACTCTACCTTTATAAAAAAATCATCATCATCTCAGCCGTAGTACGTCCACTGCTGAACATAGGCCTCCCCCATGATTTTCCAAAAGGACCGGTTGGAAGCGGCCTGCATCCAACGTCGTCCTGCGACCTTCCTCAGGTCGTCTGTCCACCGTGTCGGTGGACGACCTACGCTGCGCTTGCCGGTCCGTGGTCTCCACTCCAGAACCTTTCGGCCCCATCGGCCATCTGTTCTGCGTGCTATGTGCCCTGCCCACTGCCACTTCAACTGGCTAATCTTCTGGGCTATGTCGGTGACTTTCGTTCTTCTACGGATCTCCTCATTTCTGATTCGATCACGTAGAGAAACCCCGAGCATAGCCCTCTCCATAGCTCGTTGTGCGACTTTGAGCTTTTCTATGAGGCCCATAGTAAGAGACCACGTTTCAGTGCCATAAGTCATCACTGGTAACACACATTGGTCGAAGACTCTTGTCTTGAGGCATTGAGGTATTTTTGACGAGAAGATTTCGCGAAGTTTCCGGAACGCTGCCCAGCCGAGTTGGATTCGACGATTGACCTCTTTCTCGAAGTTGGACCTGCCTAGTTTGACTGTCTGTCCCAGGTAGATGTACTCGTCAACAACTTCAAGAACTGAGTTCCCAACTGATATTGGGGTAGGTACAACATGGGCATTAGACATAATTTTCGTCTTGTCCATGTTCATCTTAAGACCTACCCGTTGGGAAACTCGATGGAGGCCTTCGAGCATTGTACTGAGGTCTTCCATGGATTCTGCCATGACTACAATATCGTCGGCAAATCGAAGGTGAGTGATGTATTCGCCGTTAATATTGATGCCAAGTCCTTGCCATTCCAGAAGCTTGAAGGCGTCTTCCAATGTAGCGGTGAACAGTTTCGGAGATATAACGTCTCCCTGTCTCACGCCTCTTTGCAATGGAATTGCCTTCGAACTCTGCTCCTGTACTCGGACTGACATGTAGGCGTTTTTGTACAAACACTTCAGCACTTCAATATACCGATAGTCAATACGGCACCGCTGGAGAGACTCAAGCACTGCCCACGTCTCGATCGAATCAAAGGCTTTCTCATAGTCCACAAACGCTAGACAAAGAGGCAAGTTATACTCTTCGGTCTTCTGTATAACTTGCCGTAGCGTGTGGATGTGGTCTATGGTACTATAGCCTTTTCGGAAACCGGCTTGTTCCGGAGGCTGGAATTCATCAAACCTGCGACTGAGACGGTTCGTTATGACCTTCGAAAACAGCTTATAAACATGGCTCAAAAGCGAGATGGGTTTGTAATTTTTAAGTAAAGTGTTGTCACCTTTCTTAAAGAACAGCACCACCACGCCTTTGTTCCATGCTTCTGGCGTTGAACCTTCGAGTAAGACGGTATTAAAGAGCTTCTGAAGGACTTTAAGTACCGGTGTTCCACCCGCTCTCAGAAGCTCAGATGTGATACCGTCGTCACCAGGCGCCTTGTTGTTCTTAAGCTGTTTCAAGGCCATTCTAATCTCGTACAGGCTGATGTCCGGGATATCTTCGGTATAATGTCGGGTCAGCTTGGCTCTTGGGTCTTTGACCGAGCTGCTAACAGGTTTAGCGACCGAGGTGTATAACTGTCCGTAGAAACTCTCGACCTCTCCTAACACTTCCGCTTTGGTCGACGCTACACTGCCGTCTCCTCTCTTCAGCTTCGTCAACTGGCTTTGCCCAATAGACATGTCTCTTGCAAACACTTTGGAGCCTTTTTTCCGCTCTATCGTCTCTTTAATACGGTTTGTATTAAAGATCCGGATGTCGTGTCGCAAGGACTTCCATATTCGTCTATTGAGCAGCCTATATGCTTCAGCATCATTCGAAGACTGCAATTTCAATGAGCGTCGTATAAAAAAATATGTAAGTACAATTTGTATTTATATTGTTTCAGATAATGTTGGTATGAAGACACAATTAGATAAGATCTTCAGTAAGTACCTATGTACCTGTTCGCACTGATATAGAACTGCGTGCTCTTTCATTTCCCTTTTGCTCATGTCTAAACACAAATGCCCTTGCCAAAACAACTTTAAAATAGATTTCATCCGAGTGATCATTGTCAATAATCAATAAATTGTCTTATGAAGCTCTAGATGGCGTTGGGACTGTGACATACATGTACCTATCTTACCATAGGGCAAAAGAATAGCACAGGTCATTACTCATTACCTATTATAGCAGATACTATGAACACACCTCTGTTATCAATTATCTCCTACGCTGCTAAACTGTTTCAATTTATCACAATATAGATAATTCCAGTGAGTGACTTCGCCACGCTGAAAGGTTCAATGAGTACTTAGAATGAGTGACTTTATAGGTACTCTGGATAATATAATATTAATATACATACATATATAGGCTATTTTTTATTTTGATTTCACGGATAGTTTCTGAAGGATCGCCATAAACTTATTCCACCCGAAGTGGCAGGTAGGGTTACCATATTATTATCTCAGGATAAGTCATGAGATTTCAGGATTTTTAGACTCTTCTCGGGATTGGGGCCGGATATTGCAAAGGATTATTAGAAATTTCAATATAATACAGTACATTTTAAAGATTTCTTGAATTAAAGAAAAAGTGCCACTATGAGTGCGATGTGCGATGCGTGAGCGGGAGAGACTCCCCGAGATCTGCAGTGTATAAAAACGATAACAATACGACTTTTTTAATTGAGAGAACATTCTCAAACTGCAGCAAAATTTCAAGATTTTTCAATGGATATCAGTCCTTTGCCCGCTTGCTTTTGATTTTTTCATGTAGTAACCATTATTTATTTATTTATTTATAGCCTTAATGCTGATGATATAATATTTAAGAAATTTACACAATTGGCTTAATTTATAAAATAATGACATATTATAATTAAACATTTGTTGATATCGACTCGGCCTCCTCTTCCCCATCAGCTTGCCTTCCGGCATAGGCCTCCCAGGACTTCCATTCCTTTCTGTTTTGTGTTAATTGTTTCCAATTTATGCCAGCCACCTTTTTTATGTCGTCATCCCATCTTATCTGTTGCCTTCCTTTGTTTCTTTTTCCCTCTCTTGGGTACCACTCCGATACATTCCGGTTCCATTTTTCCTGGTTATCTCTCTACATGTGTCCTGCCTATCGCCACTTTTGTAGTTTTATTAATTCTGTTATACTTTTTGACTTTGTTCTTCGTTTTATTTTTTCTAATCTTATTTTGTCTTTAACTTTTATATTGAGAATACTTCTTTCCATGTTATTTTGACATACTTGAAGTTTTCTGTAATTTTGTTTCGATAAGGACCATGTCGGGCAGCCATATGACAGAATGTAGTAACCATAGTTGCAGGATAATAGTCTATACGATAGCAGTTGTAGTTGTTGCCGTAGTTATAGTTTACCTACGGTATAATTATAACAATTACGTAAGTAGGTACATCTCTGTCTTGAATAAGAAGCAAGGTATAAGCGAGACTGTACCCATGTAGTTCCACATGTAGTAGGTACCTTTGCATCTATAGTGAGGTGACTGTATCATATATTCACGATCCCACCTCTGCATTCTATACGGTCGGTCAGTCTTACGCGACTAACGGACGCAACTCAACACACACATAAAATAAAAAGTGCATTTGGAAAATAATATATTTTTGTGTTTTCGTACGTTCTGAGAATTACGGTGAGTTATAATATAAGACTAAAATAATATTGATGACTGGGTATATAGTTAATTTAAATAGGCAGGTATTTTTGTGAGTATTAAAATTAAGTAATGTAACTACCTAATTAGTCTTTACACATTATGTAGATTTAATTTTCTATTGACTTACAAAAATGAGGAGGTACTTAATTCGACTGTCTATTTTTTATGTTTGTTACCTCATATCTTTCGATTGCGTGAACCGATTCTCTAAATTTTTTGTTTGATAGCTGGTGCTTCCCGTGTGGTCCTATTTAAATATCATCAAATTAGGTCGAGTACTTTTTGAGATACACTCCAATAACTGAATAGAATGGAAGTCAGTAATAAATTTTTCAAATTGTTGTTAAATTTACACAATTATCTGGTTGTATCTTAGGTTGTATTTTCAGTCCTATATTATAAGTACCATCAGACGTAATATTAAAATGCAAAAGATTGCATATTTGAAATTTTAATAAATGGATATTTATTATTTTTTCACGCTAAAACTACGTAACCGATTTGACTGATTTTTTTACATAGGTAGGTGGATAGAATAACCATGTGGTTGGTATATCTTTTCGGGGCCGCGGATGTAGCCAGTATTTAATTAAATTGATTTTTATGTAAAAAGTAATGTTTCGTCAGTACTTAGGTACATTCAAAACGTAGCGTTAAATGTAGTGAAACCAATCGGATTCTTCACGATCATTACCCGTTTAGTTCGGTTTGTAATCGTACTATTGTAAAGAGGAAAGATTTGTATGTTTGTATATTTGTAACGAACAAACTCAAAAAGTACAGGACTGATTACTAAAACTTCTTCTTATCCCTGAGTAACATAATATGCTGTAAATTTTGATTAATAATTATCATGATTTCTCGTGAAACCGCGGAACGCACTAGTGTTTGTAGAGACGCAATTGTTTCTTTCGTAAAGTTGTAAATGATTCACCTACACAATACAAATAAATAACAAGTGCAATTTGAAAAATTTAATACCGACTTCCATTATATTACTTTGGTAAAAATTAGTTATTTGAGTGTAACTCAAAAACTATTGTACCGAATTTAATGAAATTTTAATGAGATCACACGGAAAGCACCAACTTTCAAACAAAAAAGTCGAAAGTTATGAGGTAACAAAAATACGAGTAAAAAAATAGTCGTATTGAGTACTTCTTCCTTTTTGGAAGTCGGTAGAAAATATTGTGTTACTTTCAATAGCAATTAATTCAAAACATTATTATAATTTAATATTATAATAAGCATATCCAAGTTGATATAGGTAGTACGTACTCGTACCTACTTACTCCTTTCTATGTATATACTTTTACTCATAAAAAATTAAATGGAAAGGAGCGTGTATAAATCATTAGCCGTACGTATATCCGTCATTATGTACGTTTTATTATTAATGAATGGTAGGTAGATATGTATGTTGTGTGTATGTATGTATGTAACTATGTTTCTGCAAGAAAGCACTTACGTATTTTCTTGCAGAAAACACATAAGTAGAAAACACTTCTTACCGTGTTAGTGTGATAATTGCGTATGTATCACACTTCGCACTAATATCATACTGACGAAAGTTTGTCAGTGTGCTTGTATGTTGGTTACTTCTTCACGCTCAAACGGCTGGACCAATTTTGATGAAATTTGATATGGTAGATGATCGCTCGATTGACACATAAAATACTTCCATCATCACAATCATCATCCATCTCCACGCGGGTAACACTGCGGGCGCAGCTAGTTTACTTTGTTTTTGAAATATTATATATATAGGTATTATAGATCGCTTCGTAATATTCCCGTAGTAGTAGTATTTTTATGTTATATTACTTACAATCAGCTGACCATAATATTAATACTTTTGATTAAACTGTGTAAGGTATAACTCAACATAAAATCACCTATTTTTATCCTAATAACCTTTATCTAGTATGATGCAGTTAAGTGAACGATTTTCTATACAGCATTAGATAATAAATACATAATTTTAGATTATTTTCATTTATTAATAATATATACTTACTTATTAATCGAAATTCAAAAAAATTAAACTTCAATCATCTGTGTTTATAATCTTATGCAATTGAACAACAAAACAAAATAAAAACGCGCCGTAGTTATTCCGGTCAGGTTTTTCACTTGACCCAAATGCAATCCTCACTTTACCATCAGTACAGTAGGTCTCCATTACAATACCGTTATGATGGTCAGTAGTGATGAGAGCGAAGTAATAAAAAGTATCGATGATTTCTTGTCGACATAATACAATGAATATTATTGTTGTAATATCTTTAATTCAATTTTTATTAAAAATATAGTTTAGATTGTAAAGCACGTAACCTAATAAACAAAGGCGATTTTGTAGATTTCGTTTTCAATGTTATTCGTTTTAGTTATTCTGAAGAAAATGGGTTAATGTTTAGGGTGCATGTGATTCTAAGATCTTCCTATGAAACATCAGTCAATCGTAAACAACTTGATATATAGTTTATGATGGAATATTAAAAACGGTTTTTACATAAACTTTAGTTAGGTACTTAAGTAGACTTAAGTAAACTAGACTTACGTTACCTGACTGTAACTAACCGATTATTGATCAAATACCTATGGACCGGGTACTTAATAAAGATGAGATTGTAAATATAATATCTATCGGTAAGTATGTATTGTGTCTCTGTGGTTGTGTGTGAGAGAGAGATAGATAGAGTATATGTCTACTCCGAGCTGAAATGTCAGACAGATTTTAGGTTATTTGCTAATTGGAAAAAGTCGCATTCGTGTGTGTAGCCATTTCACACGCGGATAACAAGAAACTCTTATGTTTACACGTTTTTTTTATGTTATGAGAAACAGTACAAGCACGAGGGCCACCTGATGTTAAGTGGTAACCTCTGACTAGAACAGTTGCATTTCCTCACAAGTGACCAACTGTACTGCGCCCGTAACACTGAGACATTAAGTTGTTTAGTCTCATGTCCCTGTAATTTCGCCGGCAACCATACCTTCAAACCAAAGCAATTGCGAACATTACTGCTTCACGGTAGAAAACGGTATGGTGGTAGTACGAACTGGGACATACTCAGTTACTGTGTAGTAGAACTCTTTGTGAACCACCATACCGTTTTCTACCGTGAAGCAGTATGTTATGTATATGTATACAATACCTACGTTTTTACATACACATATCAATAATTCTTCTATGATAAAACCAGGAACATGTCTGTCCATATATGGCAGTAAATCTCTGCCAAACCCATGGATTTAAGGGTATGTTAATATGTAAGTATTATATTAATGCCTTGAAAAATGTTACGTTACAAATACCTTGACCTCGCCGTAACTCACGCGATTGGTCTCGTCTCGCGATTTCTCGTGTGTTATAGCCAGACTGCGAAATTGATACATACATGTTATTATATTGGTGCATAATAAACCAGTTTGTAATGTCGGCAACACTGACGAAGGAACATCAATCTGCCACTTTCACTATTTTGTGCATAGCTAAATAAAAAAAGAACCAAATAAATCTTAATTGACATGAGAGGTAAAAATCTATGTTTATGAGAATATCGACCTTATGCCACGTAATATCTTATAGTAGACTAATGCCAAAAAAAAATTAAAGTAAAATTCCAATGTGTGTTTTTTCCTAGCGGAGACCAAATAAATTACGTTTCCAGTTGATTTCGAATTATGATACATTGAAATTAAAAACATTACTCCAAACTCAGATTATAAAACAAAAGGCAGATGGAGCGTACCGAACACGCGAGCGTCGCCACCAAAGCGAATACAAATTCAAAAGCAAATACAAACCCGCGCTAGTGCTATACGCGGCTTGTCCGAAGCAACACGTTACGACTGGTTCGTAATTTTAATGTAAAAAATGCCGTCTTGTGTTATTAAACACTGTAAAAGTTGTTCCCAAAAAGAAAAAAAAGAAGATGGAATATCCTTTCACAGATAACTATTAATTATTTGGCTTATATAATTTTTAATCAACGTAATAACTTTACATGTGACTCGGAACACAAAACTTCAACAGTCATTCGCTTGTGTTGCCAGTATTTATTTAAATTAGTTAGCCGTTTTATTGATAAAACTACATTTAGAAGGTCTAGGGGTTAGTGATGTAACGAAATTTTGTTTTTTAATATCGCAAATGCGAATATTTTTTTTATAAGTCTCACTCGCGCGTTTTTATTCCCAAAAAACCTCGTCTTCTTAGAAAATACTTATTATGTCAGATTTTTAATAAAGTTGAAAATGCGAATATTTGTCTCGTTCGCACCATTTTTAGGGTTCAGCACCTCAAAGGTAAAAAGGGAACCTTTATAAGATCACTCTCATGTCAGTCTGTCTGTCCGTGTGTCACCACCGATTTTCTCAGAAACGGGTGGACCTAGCAAGTTGAAATTTATACCAGATATTGAAGTCTATAGTCTATAGTGTATAAAAATCAAGGTCAGTCTTTTTTGTGAAATCGTGTAAGTACCAAACTTTACCTTAATTTTTATTTTTTTTATTTTTCGGTATTTTCCCTTTACTTGTGCTGTAGACCTTGCTTTTAGCCTAAATTGACAAGTCTGGGTCAACCGAAAGTACCCTATAGGTTTTGGGTCTAAAACCCATAATATGGTAGTTCCCGTTGATCTAGAATCACTAAAGTTGACAAAAAGCTAAGTAAGACCTAGCTATTTGTCAAATTTAGAACAAATAAAGGAAAAAATATCCCTCCTCTAATCTCCAAAGTCTGTGAAGAGCAAAATTCAAAATTCAAAATTCAAAAATTATTTATTCAGTTTAGGCATCATAGACACTCTTATGAACGTCAAAATTTTTAAATGATTCTACCGCTGTCATCGGAAAAGAACCACCGCCGAGAAGAAGCAGCAAGAAACTCGTGGGCCATTATTTTTTCAAGTCTTTGTACATTGAGGTTACACATGAGTAGTATTAAAATAACAAATTTATTCAATAGTTGGCTATTAGGCAGAAGTGGAAAGCTTCCAGGCATCTTTGTCTTCTAAGTAGTGACTCAATTTATAATAGGCTTTTTTCATTAGTATATTTTTGACACGTAACTTGTATTTCCCTTCAGTGAGCTCAGTAATGTCTTTCGGGATTTTATTATAGAAACGTACACAATTGCCTAAGAAGGACTTATTTTTAGTTTTCGTGAGTCTAAATTTAGATACAGCTATCCTATCCTTATTTCTAGTATTAATATTATGCATATCACTATTTATTCTAAACTTCTTTATATTTTTACGAACGTACATTATATTTTCCAGGATATACAAAGATGGAAGAGTTAATATGTTAATTTCTTTGAACATTTGTCTTAAGGATTCGCGGGGACCCATTTCGTAGATGGCTCGAACTGCCCGCTTTTGCAATATAATAACTGTCTCTATGTCCGCCGCTGACCCCCACAGCAGGATACCATATGAAATTATGCTGTGGAAGTAAGCAAAGTAGACCAGTCGAGCAGTAGCTATATCTGTCAATTGCCTAATTTTATGAACCGCATATGCAGCTGAGCTCAGTCTTCCAGATAGTGCATCAATATGAGGACCCCATTGTAATTTAGAGTCTATGCTAATACCTAGAAAGACTATTGCCTTGTCAATTTTCAATTTATTTCCGTCCAGTAATACGTTTGGCTCTATATGTCTTACATTAGGCATGGAAAATTTTAAACATTTCGTTTTCTTTGCGTTGAGAAGCAGGTTGTTTGCGGCGAACCAATTTGAAACAATTTGAGCAAAATCTGAAATAATTTGCTACCTAAAAATTTTGTTTGGAACCCGAGATGGGCGAGTCCGATGGAATGTTCTGTATGTTAATCTAGATTAAAAACTACACGTGTGCCAAATTTTATCCAAATCAGTATAGTCATTTTTGCGTGAAAGAGAAATAAACATCCATACATACGTACTTCCATTCTCACAAACTGTCGGATATATGTGTAATAATTAGAAAAGTTGGATACTATTAAAATATTAAACAAAAACAATTAAACAATGAATTGTGATATATTTACCGAACCTTCTTTATTTATTGTAATTTATTTAGTTATTAATAACCATTATTTTATCCATATATTACTTTAGTACTGTATGTTACAAAAGAACGTTTAACTTTCCAATATTATAACAACTTGTTACAAAAATGAGGGAGTTCATTTTTCATTATCTGGTAACTGTACACGCACACAGATGCACGTGTACGTACAGTGCAGTGGCTCGTTGTCACGCACACATAACTATAAAGGTGGCGACACTCGCGAGTTCGGCGCGCACCATCTGCCTTTTGTTTTATAATCTGAGACTCCAAAGTTCATCGTGCACCCATACGAATAATACGACTATACAGGATGTCAGGTACAACCCACAGCTATTTGTGGGGGGTGTAATAAAATAAATTTATCCGCAGTAGTCTAGAGAAAAAAATAATTATTAAAAAATACGAACCCTAATACATTATACGTCTACGACTATTATAAATACCTATTAGATTTCTCTGATAGTACTTAGAGAATGTGTAGCCTTGCTAACGCATTACAAAATATGTCTAGCTGCAAGAGATTATATTTATTTTAACTACTTGAAAATCAGAATTCGAGTTTTCTAGTCTTTACATGTCCAGAGAGACTGATTGATTCATCAATGCATAGCCAAATACGCTATAAACATGATATTTTGCCAGTTGATGCTTTTATGTTTAAAAAATCTATATATATAATTATAAATTACCCCCTATTTCTTCTGGTCACACTATAACTTGAGAGTGGCTTTACCGATTTGATTCATCTCTTTTTAAATATTTTCTAATACTTCGTAGGTTCTAATATTGAAAAAAAGTTAAGAAAAGATGGGGTGTTATGGCAAGGCCGAAGGCCGAGCCTACTACGGGAACGAAATTTTGTAAAGTACTTGTAAAAAAATGTTGTAATGTAGTTAAGTGGAACAATAAGGAACTATAATTGAATATGTGATAAATGAAACTCATTTCTGCGGCTGCGTATCCCTAAGACCAAGCGAGCAAAGCCGCTAGCTAACTATAGCTAACCCGCTAACGGGTTTGTAGGTATGAAGTCATACATAAAGTAGTAATTCGTTGTTATACTAACAAGTAAAATTTGAAAAATTTAATACCGATTTCCATTCTATTCAGCTATTGGAGTGTAACTCAAAAACTACTAAACCGAATTTGATGAAATTTAAATGGGACTACACTGGAAGCACCAGCTTTCAAACAAAGAATTTGGATATATCGATTTATCCAGTCCAAAGTTATGAGGTAACAAACATAAAAAAATACAGTCGAATTGAGTACCTCCTCCTTTTTGGAAGTCGGTAGAAAAGTTATCGTAGAGCAAAAGTTTTCTCATCAATAAACCAACATTGTTTTGCAGTTGATCTTGTTTTGTTGTTACTGTGTTTTTGTTTGTTCTCAATGGTTTCAATGCTACGAAGAAATAATAAGTCTTTCTTCGTACATAGTTTCAATGCTGTATTCAACTTTTGTTGTGTTGTGACGTCATGTATTTACGTAACATTTTACGTCTGTCATAAATGACTAGTTATTTGGAAAAGACTATTAAACAAACGGTTGTGATAATTAGTAGGTAGTGCTTGAGCCACCAAAGCCCACCTTACTCAAGAGGTTAACCACCAGGCATATTCAGTACAAATATTATTCAGAGTCTGATAACAATGTTTGCCTACCTTAAGTTTATTGGTTTTGCCTTGTATAAGACGGAAAACGTTTGTTTATCTACACAATTCGTTTATTTAGACTTTGTAGAGTACTTCACTCTGAAGTACTTATAGTGCTGGGATTTCCTATGTTATACCACAGCGTAAATAGGTAATATCTACGTGTAATAAATAGGTATACTAACGAATTTACTGCTACATACTCATATCTAAATCACATGTACCAACAAAACTATATACCAGCAGGGCTATTAGGTATCTCTGTTGCTACAAATGTTGATTGAAATCTTGAAAAATGGCGGCCCTATGTCAGTTTTGACAACTCCAGTAAGCAAAAATGTTAGTAAGTTGATGACTGGAGCTGACAAAAGTGACATAGAGCCGCCATTTTTTTCGATTTTAATCAACATTTGTTAGTAACTGAGATACATAATAGCTCAGCTGTTCACATTTCGCCAGCTATTTGTCGCTCAAAACTTTTCAATATCAACAGCAGGGCTATTATGTAACTCGGCTACCATCAAATTTTGATTTAAATCTATAAAATGGCGGCTTTGGCGGCGGATGGTGCTGACTTGAGCTGGCAAAGGGGACATCCCTTTGCCAGCTCAAGTCAGCACCATCAACACTTTTTGCTTACTGGAGTTGTCGAAACTGTCATCGAGCCGCCATTTTCTAGATTTCATTTATCACGTGATTGTAACTGAGACAAGTAATTGCCCTGCAGATCAATAGATTTCAAAAACATATCAATACATCCATCCAAATGAACTGTTCTTACAAGTACATTTTAAAAAAGAATAACTACGAATTTATTAGTTGTTTAAAGCTTAACTATTAAGTTGTAAAGAAGTAGTTAACATAGTAATTATACTACCTAATTTCCATTTTCGTCCTGAAGCCGAAGTTCTCTATAAAGTGATTGTAAAGCCCAGCGTACACCGTTCGTTCTCTTAAATTTGAGGACAAGATCTTTACGTCATCGCGTGTGTTCAAAGTTCACGCTTGTGATTATGATATTTTGTATAATTGAACTGATTGGGATGTTATACGCACATAGCATGTACCTATCTACGTATGTATATTGTATACATTAACACAAATCTGAAAGTAATCAAATAAGGTAAGAGACAAATTTGTACGTTTTCTATTTAAAAATATGTTCTATTGAGCTCCACAGAACTACGCGGATGTCCCTAAACTGAACGATAACCTGGTACCGGGCGAGAGGGCAAAGTATACCAGTTATGAAAAAAATAGGAAAAAAAACTATGTCACTAAGCCAAGCGATATTAGATTTTTTTCGAAAAGTTAGAATTTTTTAACAGTGTTTTTTTTAAATAACGTAATCTCAAATTACAGTGCTATTAATCGCAACCTCAAAAGTAACACACATTGTTAAATAAGTAAAATAAATTAAGTTGTGACGAGTTATGGTTGACAAAATTATTGTCGGTTGTCGGTTAACATTGACATTCAATGTTGAAAAAAAATTAGTTTTTTTTCCATATTTTTATGCCTTGGCCTCTCGCCCGGTACCAGTTTATCGTTGAGTTTCGGGACACCCTGTATAATACTGTAATCTACTATTATCTCAATTTTTTATTTTCCTAGGACAATTGAATAATGTACATTATGTAAATTAACAAGAATGGCACTACTTAATAGAATAAAAAACTTACGTATATTTTTCTCGAACGTAAAAAATGCAGGTTCTAAAGCATTCGCATCATGTTCGAGGCCTCACGCAGACCAAATGAAATACGTAACAATAATTATTATTCAGACGAACTTGGCCCGTGTGTGTGCGCAATAAGTAAAGGGCATGTCGGCTGTACAGTCAAATTAGTGAGAAGGCTTCACAACTGGCACAACAGCTATATTTATGTGTTTTGGTAGAGTATGTTGAGTAGAGTACGCTGAGTAGAGTATTTGCCTTCTTACGTAGTATTGTATTCTCTTTGATTTACCTAATATGCTTTGGAAGAAGGCTGTTTTGGAAAAACAACCAATGTAACAATTTTTTTCGATGTTATTTTTATTCGCTCTATGGATACTTTGAATGATGTATAGTCTGCATATTACAATAAGAAACATTATGTAAGTAAAGAAAAAATTAAAGTAAAAATATAATTTCATTAAAAAATATGTTTTGTATTTGTATAATGCATAAAGTATTTTTTTTTTTGACAATTTGTAAAATTGTGTTTATTTACAAGGTATTATAAAACTAATCTATAAGCCCCATGGTGGGGGGAAAAGTGCCCAAAACGCTGGCGGCATTGCCACGCTGGATGGCAATGCTAAGTTTTTTCCCAGAGTAGGCGCCAGCATTTCGGTCACCTGTCGCCTCAACCAAACGTTTCGCCAAATCCCTAAACACGTTGAGAGCGGACGGCCCCCATGGGCCTAAAGTTTTCAAAATAATA
The DNA here is from genome assembly GCA_917880725.1 of Selenia dentaria. NCBI lineage: Eukaryota > Metazoa > Arthropoda > Insecta > Lepidoptera > Geometridae > Selenia > Selenia dentaria. Next base: position 22,556,373 of record OU862890.1, read on the forward strand.
AATAGTAAATAATGCATAAAGTATTTATTTTAATGTATTTTTGTGTATGTGTATGAAATTAATAATACAAGTTATAATTATTCCATTTTTCAAAGTTCTGTCAAGTTTTGTCAACGTAATAATGGTTTATATTCCAAAATATCCTTCAACTGTAAAGCGTTTTGAGTTGGATTATAACTTTTGGACTTTCTGGCCAAACTTCGCGGGTAACATCGTACAACTGAAATCACTGTTAAATTAAAATTAACGGGCACATTTGCTAGTATAATTATTAAGCGAATGGGACTAAAAAAACTATGTGCCAAGGATTACCGCATGCCATCACGCTAAATACCAAAACTGAACCTCTCGTGTGTGCTTAAAGTGCCAGTAATAAATAAAAGTTATTGCATTACACGAATGACTTTAATCTGTACCTAGATAAAGTTCTGTGTAGAAGCGGTCTGTATCCAACGTCGTCCTGCGACCTTTATCAGTATATTTACTTTATGCATATATTTAGTTTATATATATATATATATGTATATTATATACTGGATACTGCTGGTGACTTTATCCGAGTGGAGTAAGGTTATCGCGACCACTCGGGAACTACCCGTTAAATCGGGATAAAAGTATCATATATGTTAATCGCGGGTAGGTACACACCATCTCCACTACAAATTTCATCAATATCCTTCAACCGTTTTTGCGTGATTGAGTAACAAACATCCAAACTTTCACATTAATAATATAAGTAGGATATAGCTATTATTATCATTAAATGTGAAAGAATTGGATGTGCGAGAGTAAAAGTAAATGTCAGATACTCATTGACTATTTGATATACTACTTACAGAGGACGTATTTATGACACCTTATAGCGCTTATATGCCATATCTATATTATTTTTAAGTTTTAAATAACTAATGTCAGATGTATTCATTTAATATTAGATTTCTATTGCTATTGAAGTTTTATACTTATTGAATTTCTGCTCACGTTTAGTTATTGCAACACATCGATCAGGCTTTTTAATAGCATAGCGCATACATAATAAGTAGGCAGGTTACACCTCTACCGAATTATCTTGCATCATTTTATAGCTGACCCCAACAGACTTCACTTTGGCTCAACAGTGTGTAAGTGAGTTTGAATCCCAACTCTTACCCGTATACTCCCTTCTGTCACCCAGTGGCAGAAAGGCAGCGTTAAATAATTTTCTCCTACAAATATAGGCTTCGTTAAAATAACCCCTAAAACTGAGTTACAATTTTGAATTGAAGAATTAGAAGTTTGAATCAGAAAATCACAAAGCGCAGGTGACATACCGCATACAGCATTTATTCGTTTAACTTGTACTATGCAAAGTTTTCAGCTTCAAATAGAATGTTTGCATAGTGGTACGATCGCGGCACGTAAGTGGAACCAAAAAGGTGCTCTTCCACGCGGGTACAGTTATGGATAAATGTGATAGACAAATACTTACTTTGCGGTGGTTAAAAATGAAACACAAGTTAAACTAAATATCAAATAGCCTAAAAATAATCTCTGATTTCCTTTCAAATCATTGTATTTCTCGAACAAAGTGTTGTGGTAAGTAATCGTTAGGTATTATTAAATAGAACAATTATAGGAATACTAATTTTAATCACTATTATTCAAGGGCGTAACACCTTCTGCATAATTTTTAAGTAAATTTGTAGAACTTGGTCAAAGCGTTGCGATTTCAACTTCTGTGTCAGTTGACAAATCCAAATCAGAATCACTGCTATCAGAATCTCCGACTGGGTTATAAACTCTTCCGTTATATTATCGATGACGTGGTCTCTTTTGACGTAAGGCTCTTCGATTATATTCACGCTATAGTATAACTAGTATAATCATTTGTGTTGTTTTATCTTAAAATATAATTATATACGTTGAAAACAATTCCACTCTCCTGTCTCCTTACAGTTGGTTATGGTCTTGTCATTTTCATGAAAATAAATGTAACAATCACACATGTGACAAATATATAAGTCAAACAACTGAAGCGCACTTTGTAGCGAGCTACCCTTCTGGCTAGCTACTGTAGCTACTAAGTTTACTTAGCTACTACGAGGTACCAACCAGAGCCCTTTCACGTCGTGGAAATAATTTATTTGCTAGTACATTTTGTCGTACTAATGCTGGTAAACGATCTCCATTGTACCGTATGTCTAAAAATCATAATGAAAATTTTAATTGCATTGATATATTTAATGAGACTGTAGGTAGTTTTAAGAAGTCAGTGTTTACGCAACTGAGGAAAAAAGAAAAAAAAATGTTTGATACCTTGCGAAATATCGCATCTTTGTAATTAATTGTAATTTCTTTTTTAAAATACTTAAGGTGATATGATGTTAGTTTGTAAACAGCTGTAGTCTTGATTCTCAGCACTCGTATATGAATTTGTGGTTAACGTCGTTGGTGCTGCAATATATATGTGTATTTGTTTTGTTAGTATTTTAATTATATGTATTGCATGTATTGTTTGTTGATCCATTAAAACAAATTTAAAAAAAAGAGATGTACCTCTCAAGAATGAAAATCTGTCACTGAAAACCTAGCTGTCTCTTTCAGCAGCTTCCCTTGAGCTACCACTTTCGACCACCTCATCATTGTTTCTCCAGTGATACAATGATTAAACGCTAGAAAGCTATTTTCAGAATACGTCTAGGGATTCACGCTCTTTGTGCTTAGCAACATGATACTTTTATGTCTCGAATTATTACAATGAAAACTAGAGTTAGGGTATATACCCTAACTCTATATATATACCACATATTCTTTTCAAGAGCAATACGTTCAATAAAATTCGGCATTTGCACATTGGAACACATTTTTACTGGGAGTTGGGCTAACCTGGATGGCCTGGCAATTTTTGGCACTCATCTTTTCTTCATACTGAAACATCTCTAGTCTAATTTCTCAACTTTAACCACAACTCTAAAGTTTTTCCAAAATTGTATATTCTAATCTCTATATCTATATAAAATCTTAAATAACCTTCTAGCTACCTTTACGACATAGCATCTTATGGGTATTTATGTTTTTTAAATGTTTTGTTTGCGGCTCCACGGATACAGGTGAATCGCCATTTAATGATCATGAAGGTGCCTTCATGTATTGATAACTTATTTTTTTTCAATGCGTCAATATTCACACAAGGTCTTCAGGACTCAAACTAGGCAGAGTATGTACCTAGGTAACCTGATTACTGATACGATATCATATTTGTCACAGGTCAAAAAACAGTCCGTGTACACAAATGTTTGCCCTGTCCGGGGATCGAACCCGTGACCAGCGGCTCACCAGGCAGGGTTGTACAAACTGCGCCAACCAGTCATTGAAGGCTCGACCTTAGATTTCATAAATTATTTTGTCTAATCAGTGTCCATTAGAGGCCGTAGTAACAATTTGTGTTAAAGTATTCTTACCGCAAAAAAACATTGGAAAAACACGCTACGCTTCCTTAAACAAACTATAACTTATCTGTACCACCATTGTTCTAGATAAATTGTAGTTAGAACTGAAATCAATTGTTTAGATCGACGATACGATTATGTAACACTTTTCCAAATTATCGTGCTTAGCCCATTAAGCAACTTTGATTGAAGTCACGTTTGTTAATCGCTCTAAAATGTTTTAAGATACTTAGGACTGTGAGTCTCTTGACTGTGACCGTGACTTGATTGTGACTATCCATATCCATACTATCCATACTTAATATTATAAAAATCTTTGTAATTGTTTCTCTCTGTTTATTTTTTACCTCATCACGTCTAAATGGTTGAACTGATAGTAATTAAATTTGGCAAGAAGATAGACTATATACCGCTGAAGGACATAGGATTATAGGACTTTTCAACATCATTATCAACATCCATCACCACGCGGTTGAGACCGTGGGGCGCAGCTAGTCTTAATATAAATATCATTATCATCATCATCTCAGCCGTAGGACGTCCACTGCTGAACATATGCCTTCCCCATAATTTTCCAAAAGGACCGGTTGGAAGCGGCCAGCATCCAACGTCGTCCTGCGACCTTTATCAGGTCGTCTGTCCACCGTGTCGGTGGACGACCAACGCTGTGGTGGCCGGTTCGTGGTGTCCACTCCAGAACCTTCCGGCCCCATCGGCCATCTGTTTTGCGTGCTTTGTGCCCTGTCTACTGCCACTTTAACTGGCTAATCTCCTGGGCTATGTCGGTGACTTTCGTTCTTTTACGGATCTCCTCATTTCTGATTCGATCACGTAGATAAACCCCGAGCATAGCCCTCTCCATAGCTCGTTGTGCGACTTTGAGCTAATATAAATATGTTTTGATCCAATTAATCACATTTACAATTCACGCTCACATCCGCTGTACGCTGTACGCACCTGTCGTACGAACTCGGGACATCGCTCTCCTATTCTTTGTATGGTTGAACCCTATATGTCATTTCGTTTGAGTCAGTTGACATATTTGCATGCTCTTTAAATAAGTGTAAATCGTCTTTAATTTTATTATGTTCTGAAGGATGTTCTTCAAACGCAGACCTATGTTCTCATTATCTTTGTCATTTTCTACTCGCACCTAGGCAAGTATATCCAAGTAATGATTAATTGTACATCGTTTCCTTATCGTTCTATGTATAATTTTACAGCACTTCATTATACCTTTAGCTCTTTATACATAACTAATCTGTATATATTATCTATTTGTTTAATATTTATACACTATGTTCTCTAGCTGCATCTTCTTAATTAAGAGGATTGCATAGCTAGTACTTGTCCATAGTAAAAGAAATAACTCTTTTCTACCTCTTAACAGTGTCCGATTTCAGTGTTTTTTTTCATGTCATCATCACATTGTTTGCTATGCCCGTACGTTTAGATTTTTTCAGTATTTCAACTTACTTTAAATTTACTTTTTTAGAGCATAAAAAAACTTAAAAATTCAAAACGTAAGAGAAATAGGACAATATTAAGAGGTAGAAAAGAGTTATTTCTTTTAGTATGTACCTACTGTCCATAATAGACAAGTACTTGCTATGCAATCCTATTAAGTCTGACATTATGTGAATAACGCCGTTTTGGCTGCATTATTACTCACTGTAATTAACATGTACTATTATCTTATAGTCTATAATGTTAAATGTAGCTGTTAGTTACTCTGAAATAAAGAAAATAAAATAATGAAAATGTACAAAGCTTAGGAATCAAAACGACCAAAAAAAATGGTAACATAAAAATGAACACGCGTTGATGTCTTTTCTATGAATGTTCAAACGGTCGCTTCTCAAATAGGTCAGTACTGTTTTTCTATGTCGACGAACTTTGTTACTTTTAACAGTGCTTTCTTAATTCATTTATAACTGCACGGTTTTAATATTAGTAAATGGTACCGCTAACTGTACATGCGTTATTATTATTTTGGTTGTTTAGTTTTGAACCATTAAACAAATGCAATTTGTATTGTGGGTATATTCCACAATGGAGAGCGTTGACAAATTGTCTTCCTTTCATGGTAAAGGGCTCATGCAATGCAGACAATACGTGGCATTATGTAGTTCAATTTGAAGACAATGTGCGCGATGACGTCATACGGATATCGAGAAAAGACCTGGTTGCATGGTAACATCGTTGTAGTGTTTATTTTAATAAGTACCTGCTCGTACCTACTAAGTTACATAGGTCATGTATACATGGTGCATTTTAAAATTATTTTGTAAGACTTATAATTAAACTATAAGGCATAGGAAACGTGTTAGAAGTCATAAGTACGATTACTAACGAAATAATTTCGTTAATACTAATATAATATAATTGCTGCTCTCCGCGGTTTCACCCGCGCGGTGATGGTTAATGATGATGATGATGATCAATCTTATATAACCTATGTTGCTAAGGGTGAATGTAGCTTTCTAATGGTGAAGGAATTTTGGAAATCGGTCAAGTACTTTTTGAGCCAATTCGTTACAAACATACATAAAAATCTTTCCTCTTTATAATATTAGTATAGATAGGGGTTCAAATACATTGGTATTGATTCACTTGATCAAAAAGACTACACTAAACTACCGAACTAAAAATTTACTATGGTGGTCCTTATTCTGTTAATAATAAAATCCAAAATTATTTAACACTTAGAATGACACTTCTAAAAATATGATTATTCTATTCAATTTTGGGTTATTTTAGATTAGTTTAGCAAGCACCAAGTTACATGACGACTAAACTGTCTAAAATATGCCCATAATTAAAGAGAAATATCTAATTTTAGTGCTGTCATTCGGAAGTGTTATACTAATTTAGATTTTAGCCTAAACAAAATAAGTACTGCCATAATTTAGAGATTTTTAGTTTAGAGAATGCTTGCAGAATCGACACCATTGACTACCAAATTTAGTGAAATACCACCAAATCCAAATCACTACAGCCACATTTGCGTATTTTTGCCACTTGAACAAAGAGTTGTTTGTAGGATATGTCAGTGCAAAGACATGTAATAGGTGTGATGAGTTAGTCTATTTAAAGTTAAAATTAAGAACATATTATTGACTAAATTTTATTATAGTATACTAGAGTGATTTTTTAGATGACAAGCAATTTAAAGTACAATAATTTTAGTTACAAGTTATTTGACAAGCATGCATATTTAATTTTAATTTACATCTGACTTCAATTATTATTTTTATATTATTTGTAAGTGACCGCCATCTCACTACATTTATTTGTACGCTTATGCAGGCAAAACATGTTGAAATCTATTTAAATTTAAGACCTACATGCACATCTCTGTATGAGTACACACGTGTTTCGAGAAATCAATAAATCATTATCTCTTTATCTTTTATCTTTATGATGAGCGAAGCAAGAAGTATCGTTAGATTACTGGTGACGACAACAAAACGCCAGCCAGATATTTAAATTGGTGTTCTAATTTTGGCGATCATTTACTATTTTTAGTAATCATTTAGTAGGTTTTTAAACTGACATGGTCACTAATGCAAGAATTAACGTTTAAACGGGATATTTACCATGTATTGTATTTATTGTGAGCTATCGATATTTAGACTCGGTAGACCGTTTCGCCTGCTCATAACAACACCTACCCGCAGATACTTCAGTTTACTCGTGAACATGGCGTATGCAACTGTATCGAAATATCGAAAGCTCACTATAAATACAATACATGGTAAATATCCCGTTTCTAACGTTAATTCTTGCATCATTTAGTAGGTATTTATTTGAAGTTGTGTTTGCTATATTTGGTGATAAGTTAAACATAAGCCTTAATTAGGACTTAAAGTCAATTATATTCACCATGCGATTGTGCGATGCTCAGCCACAATAACCTCGGTATGGACTACACACGTGTTATGAATATTCATCGTATGGCGACAGAATTGTAAATTTAAACCAGACACGCATACAAGTACCTACCTATAGATATATGCGTAATACTTAGCTATGTATTTGTAATACGGAAGTCTCGGTCTAAGAGCACCGATAGGTTTGATTGTTTGATGATAAGAAAGATCAAGATCTAAAATCAAAGCAAATTGAAATTTATCTAGATATAACGAGCCTTTATGCCTTAGAACCTTGTGCCTAAGATGAAAGCAATTTGAAATTTACCTAGATATATCGAACCCTTATGCCTTAGAACCTTATGCCTAAGATTAAAGTAATTTGAAATTTACCTAGATATATCGAACCCTTATGCCTTAGAACCTTGTGCCTAAGATGAAAGCAATTCGAAATTTACCTAGATATATCGAACCCTTATGCCTTAGAACCTTGTGCCTAAGATGAAAACAATTCGAAATTTACCTAGATATAACAAACCCTTATGCCTTAGAACCTTATGCCTAAGATGAAAGTAATTTGAAATTTACCTAGATATATCGAACCCTTATGCCTTAGAACCTTGTGCCTAAGATGAAAGCAATTCTAAATTTACCTAGATATAACGAACCCTTATGCCTTACACCTTATGCCTAAGATGAAAGTAGTTTGAAATTTACTTAGATATATCGAACCTTTATGCCTTAGACTTTGTGCCTAAGATGAAAGCAATTCGAAATTTACCTAGATATAACGAACCCTTATGCCTTAGAACCTTGTGCCTAAGATGAAAGCAATTTGAAATTTACCTAGATATAACGAACCCTTATGCCTTAGACTTTGTGCCTAAGATGAAAGCAATTCGAAATTTACCTAGATATAACCAACCCTTATGCCTTAGAACCTTATGCCTAAGATGAAAGCAATTTGAAATTTACCTAGGTATAACGAACCCTTATGCCTTAGAACCTTAAGCCTAAGATGAAAGCAATTCTAAATTTACCTAGATATAACGAACCCTTATGCCTTAGACCTTTTGCCTAAGATGAAAGCAATTCGAAATTTACCTAGATATAACGAACCCTTATGCCTTAGACCTTTTGCCTAAGATGAAAGCAATTCGAAATTTACCTAGATATAACCAACCCTTATGCCTTAGAACCTTATGCCTAAGATGAAAGCAATTCGAAATTTACCTAGATATAACGAACCCTTATGCCTTAGAACCTTATGCCTAAGATGAAAGCAATTCGAAATTTACCTAGATATAACGAACCCTTATGCCTTAGACCTTTTGCCTAAGATGAAAGCAATTCGAAATTTACCTAGATATAACGAACCCTTATGCCTTAGACCTTATGCCTAAGATGAAAGCAATCCGAAATTTACCTAGATATAAAGAACCCTTATGCCTTAGATTAGAACCTTATGCCTAAGTAAGATCAAAGCAATGCTTTGACAGATACTCCGGGAAAAGTATTTTTAGGAGGCAATAGTAGTTAAGATTTGGTGATAGTTTACAAAATTTGGTGGTCAATAGTGTCGATTCTGTAAGCATTCTCTAAACTAAAATGCTCTTAATTATGGCAATTCTTATTTTGTTTAGGCTAAAAATCAAATTAGTATAACACTTCCAAATAACAGCACTTAAATTTGATACATACTTTTCTTCAATTGTGGGTTTATTTTACACAGATTACACGTCGCGTAACTTGGTGTTCGCTAAACTTACGTAAAAACACCCAAAATTATATCGGTGATTCTATTTAAAATAAATTTTATTCCAAGTGTTGATTTAGATTTTAGTGTTAACAGAATAAAATAAATATCTAATAAATAAAATCTTATTAGATACACGGCCACTGTGGGGAGCGGAAAACCCCCTCGGTGGCCTTCTTCAATCAATTCATGACCCCAAGATCTCCATAGGAACGCACTAGGACCATCGAGACATATTGCCCTTTGGCTCGACTCTGAGAGCATTTCGTAAATAATACAAATTTATTTCACTAATTTAGTTTAGTTTTTTGAACAAGTGTATCGCTTCCAATGTATATGTTCCCTTAATTTTATATGAAATACGAAATTCTTTTCTCTATAATCGATTTCATGACTAACGCAACGCTCCTATGGCGAACTAATTATTCGGTCTAAGATCAAAGCGATTCCTGGTCCCTAGGTGTTATAAAGTTATAAATTATTATAAAGTCTTGGAGTTATAGTATACAATTTTGCTGCGGAACTCTAAAACGGGTTCAATATGAATTATAAACAATACAAGTATTCTATGAGTTATTCTGTGACAATAGTACCGATAGAACTTAGCGTGAACGCAATAATTGGTGACACTGGAAATAACGTGTTATCACAGATTAAATAAGTTGGTGTTATGCGTCAGTACCTACTTGTAAAGTAATTTAACAAAAAAATGTCTAAAAAACCTATTGTTAGATGTAAGTAAGTAAGTAATTAATAATTTATATTACTTAATTGTTCTGCTGTAATTAACTTTTCACACAACTTCGTCTTGGTCTCATTTTTATTATTATTTTTATAGACAAATGTTATAAAAACAATTCATTATCATTACACGTGTTTCTACCTAGTTTCGGGGACAAAGTCAATAAAATAATGTCGATAATAAGCATCGCCAAATAAGCGCCGCAACTGTAGTACCTATAACTAATTATACCATTTACATTTCTTTATTTTCTCGATGACAGTGAACTGTGTGTGAGTGAACAGTGACTCCTGTGAAAACACATAGAAGCGTTCATTTACCTTATGAGGGCATTGGTGGCGTTGTCATTGATGCCTCTTTTGTTTAAGCGTTCGTAAAGCTCAAAAACGTTATTTTTGCCACTTTTGCCCACACCTTATTCGAACGCTCAACTGAGCATAAGACGTAAAATCGCATGATTATGCTGTCAAATATAGTTGTCAAAAAACGATCACAAACAACCATGCTCCGGACGTGGGTCAAAAATTATATTTTTTGGTCGCAAAAATTCCTCTTTTTTAGCTTTCCGAACCCTGAACAAAAAGAGACATGAACGACATTTTCACCCGCAGATTCCCAATTCGAACGCCCCTTGTGAGCGTGTTTAGCGTTATTTTCGCTAAAAACGCTTACAAAGACCTATTCGAACGCACTAATAGTATGACCTTTTAAAATGTTCTTTTTTTCTATAAAGGTGTAATCGTACATTTGTACATTTGCCATTCCTTAAGTTAAATATCTTTATTCATGTAGTCGTCGCACTCACATATCATCATCATCATCTCAGCCGTAGGACGTCCACTGCTGAACATAGGTCTCCCCCATGATTTTCCAAAAGGACCGGTTGGAAGCGGCCTGCATCTAACGTCGTCCTGCTACCTTCATCAGGTCGTCTGTCCACCGTGTCGGTGTACGACCTACGCTGCGCTTGCCGGTCCGTGGTCTCTACTCCAAAACCTTTCGGCCCCATCGGCCATCTGTTCTGCGTGCTATGTTCCCTGCCCACTGCCACTTCAACTAGCTAATCTTCTGGGCTACGTCAGTGACTTTCGTTCTTCTACGGATCTCTTAATTTCTTATTCGATCACGTAGAGAAACCCCGAGCATATCCCTCTCCATAGCTCGTTGTGCGACTTTGTCACATATATGAGCCTGTTATTAAGTCATTGTCCTGTCAAGTCCAGTATAGCGGTGCATGCACGAGGAAAACACAAAAACAACGTTTCATGACTTTGTACACTTTGTGTATACTTGCCAGTACGAAATCTTAATGGTTAATAATCCTCGCACACAAATATAGGAATATTAAACAAAATCAGCGATAGCGGTTTTTTTCGGCCATCTAAGAAACATTAATCCTACCAAATAACCTCAACTACTATCGTTATCAGCCTACACTAGCACATTGCTAGATGTAGGTGTAGTTTTTTGATACCATGAATAGTCTAGACGAGCAAGTCGTGCGCGTGATGGTAAGCACCCATGCTTGTCCATGGCGATAGGTGTTTTTAGATAGTAGGCGATAGTAGTTTACCTATCTCCTAGCTCTGGTACTTCTCCTCATTGAAACAGATTAAGATTTCAGTTTTTTTAATAGAGATAAATACTTAAAATTTCTATTATTGACCTGTTCAATACCAACCCTATTTGGAAATTCATCAAAATATGATTATTGTCACTCGAAAATGTACATACGAGGGTCAAACTGAAAGTTCTTAGAACTGGCCACTTATAAACAATATAATAAAAAAATAATTCTATAATTTGAAAATAGAACTCTTTGCCAATATTACTGAGTATATACTTCATTCATTTGTCATTTGTTTTACGATTTGGCGGCAAATTGAAAATTGTCTGTGTCACGTCAACATGAATTTAACACGAGAAAATTTTCGTGCAATGATTTTTTATGACTTTCGATGTCATTTAAGTCAACAAGAAAGTTATGATAGACTACGATTGGCCTTTCACGATGAAGCCCCATCTCGTGCGACTGTTTACAACTGGTTTAATGAGTTTAAACGTGGTCGCACTAATCTCACTGATGATTTACGTGAGGGACGGCCTTCTACGGCGACGACTGTAAATAACATCTGTGTTGTGCGGCGTATGATAGAGACTGACAAAAGAGTGACCTATCAGCAGATTCGGACAAGCTTAGGCATCGGTATGAGTCAAGTGCACAAAATCCTACACGAACATTTAGCGGTCAGGAAGCTTTGCGCCCGGTGGATACCTCATAATTTGACTGAGGCTCAAAAACTCCATCGTGTGGATTGGTGCCGTAAAATGATTGAAAGATTTAACGGAGGTGACTCAAATGCTGTGTTCGACATACTAACAGGTGACGAAAGCTGGATTTACTGTTATGATCCTGAAACCAAAAGACAATCTGCTCAGTGGGTGTTTCCTTTCGAGGAGTTGCCAACTAAAGTGAAGAGAGATCGAAGTGCGGGGAAAAAAATGGTGGCCTCGTTCTTTGGAAGGATAGGTCATTTCGCAACAATTGTGTTAGAGGATCAAAAAACAGTTTCTGCAGAATGGTACACTACCAATTGTTTGCCACTTGTCTTGGAAAAAGTTCGAGAGAAACGACCTCGCAGTAGGATCCTCCTTCACCACGACAACGCCTCATCGCACACCGCCAAGCGAACGATCGACTATTTGGCGACATCAAACGTTGAATTACTGGGTCACCCGCCGTATAGCCCCGACCTCGCGCCTTGTGATTTTTATTTATTTTCAAAAATTAAAGAAAAACTTAAAGGAAAGCGGTTTATGAATGCTGAAGAAGCGGTGGCTGCGTATCGCGATGCCATTGAAGAGACCCCTAAAGACGAGTGGGCAAAGTGCTTTTCCCAGTGGTTCCATCGCATGCAGCGGTGTATTGACGTGAATGGACAATATTTTGAAAAGATATAATAAAACTAATAACTGGCTAATGTAATCAGTTTTTGATTTTCTAAGAACTTTCAGTTTGACCCTCGTATACGCCTGTAGAACTCGTTAAACCAACCACCTTTTGTCAGTTCCGTTTTGGGTCTTATAGAATATGAGGCGAGTTACTGCGATCTACCAGGCACAGTTCCAAACTCCGGTCTGGTACAACTGCGTTAAAGTACTGGGGGCCGTTTCCCTAATTAAATTGCAATCGATATCGATATAAATCGATAGATCATGAACGTGACGCTAACTTATACTCGTATTTAGTATAGTTTTATCTGTATTGAAAAGTAGTATCTAACGCCCGGTTTCAATAATCTATCTACGCATAGTTTTCCTTACTACGGATAGAAATTTGACATAACGCCCATACAAATAGTGTCAACTATCTATCTCAAGCAAGGTAAACCGACGACAGATAGGCTATTGAAACCAGCCGTAAGATGGTGACGTGCGTTCCAATTTATCTCTAGATAAAGTAGATGGGCTTTTTCGGTAATTATCGAATGATAACCGGAGACAAACTGCAGTTGCAGCGCGACAGTTTGTTTAATATTGTGAAATAGTAAAATTGGCCTCTTTTAATGCCATAACGCTTCTTCATCATGTACATAGAACAGCAGCATTAATACATTATTAACAAATTGTTGCAGTAATAATGCCAGACCAAGACAGCGACTACAATAGTGACCTGGTGACCATAAAGGATTGGCTCTGCAAGCAACCTCACTTACCTCATGAAGTCGGTGAGTGTACTTATATTATAAGAAGCAAGATTATCATTTTGATGATTTGTTTCAGTTCAGTTTTTTAAGAATACATTTGTTTAAGATATTAGCAGACTGTACAAGCAACAGATGTTCAGTGGTGCCTAAAACAAAATAAGGCACGCTCGTATCCTGATAATAGTAAAAAGCATAATCTTTAAACATCTAGTGTTACGAAACAGATCGATAATATTCTATGAAAAAAATACTTAGGTTAGAAAAAGAACAGGAAAAGAATAGAATAAATAACCGAATAGAATTCATAAATATCACTAGCTTTCTGCAGGAAAAAATCCTAAATGTTTCCACTTATCCTTCACCAAACTCTCAGAATTCTCAGCGATAATACTATATTTTTTAGATAATACATAGCCAACGTATAGTACTTACTAAAATAGTAACCAGCAGTTTTTTCAATTGTGTTAGTATAGGTACATCGAGAAATATAAAGAAAACGTACAAAATTAATGCATTCTCGTCCAATCTAACAAGCAATTTTCAACCTTACGTAAAGCGTCGTAAATTATTTTAAAATTGGGATTGGATCGCACCTTAAGTTCTAAGATGCGGAATAGGGATCACGTCAAGGACTTTTGGTCCCTTACTTTTAATGTTGGTAGAGTACGAATGACATCTGCCTGCCCTCCACCATAAATAATTAGTGCAATGCTTTAGGTATTTGACTATTTAATAAAATCCAACGGCCACACACCGAAACATAAACTTCAAAAAGGCGAAGGAGTTTTTGCCAAATTACGGTTTGACCTTTGTTTGATGTTTTTACTTTATAAGTGCACATGTACGTTTCTAATAAAAAAAGTTACGTTACTAAAACTTTTTAAGTCAGGTATTATTACTATTAGAATTCCTTGCTTGTGTCTGCGATGGATACAACTTCTGATTTATTACATAGTATGTACATCTTCCACCGCATCATCATAGATATCAAATCTAAGAATAAATAAAATAACGTATTTTACACAACACTCTACTGAGGTGAACGTGCTTTGCACAAAATATTCGCATAACTTGCCTCACATTCGGGTCGATCGGCCGACTTTTAAACTGATACTATAATTAACATTAAGAAATACGAATCTCTTGTGCAAAATCTTTCGACCTCGATTGATACAGTCTGCAGCGAACCAAGTAGGAACTTTCGTAACTTCCACTTGTTAGTTAGCTAAAGGATAACTCTGAGAGACAGAAACCTTACTTGCCTTGAAGCCTAGACATCCACTTACAAACCAGACTGACTACTATATGTGGCTAAACGCTATAAGCCAGGCAAAAAGGGCGAATAAGTAACTGGTAAAGCACTTAAACACTGTTTTATTTCAAAAACATTTCCATTCGTCCAGTAGGTGAAGTTAGCATTGTACCTACGTACTTTAAATTACCTTTTAATTATTCTTTGGAGCTTCAGTAACAGAATACTAGCTTGATCATAAAAAAACTTATGAAAATAGTTTTGTTTTGAAACAATGATAGCAACTGAATCGACTAAAAACTCTATTTATCGAGACTACACACTAAATTTTACGAGAATCGTTTGAGAAATGCGACCTGTAGAGAAGATAATTTTTGCCGAAGCTATTGCATTTACATTGCCTTCGCTTGTGCTTCGCAGATTTTTTTAAGCGCGATGCACTTGAAATATTGCATACCTACCAGTAATGTTAAAACATGGAGAACCGACAAAATATGATACTAACTCTATTATCTACTCATATTTTTAGAAATAAATTGATTGGGTTTGTTTTGTTTTGATAACTTTAATATGCAATCAATTAAGAATGCTCTTGGATTCAATGACGATTGAAATATAGAAGTACATAGTACTGACAATTCGTTATCGTCATATCATGATAAGTAATATTATTGTTATATTAGTCTCAGATACAATATGATTTAGGTTTCCGACTTTATTAATAGAACAAATATAGAGGAACACAGAGAAACAAAAATATTTTTTCATCATCCTTGCTCATAAGGTGGCTCTAATTTCACCGCAATTCGGCACATAATGTCACCTGCAATCAAACTCTGACTTTTCATTGCTATTTTTTATATTCACAAGTAAGTCATAGAGTTTGTTGAGTTGCTTTGCTCCTAAAAAGGTTTCAATACAAAAAAGATCGTGTTCAATAGTACAAATAAATTAAAGTACCTATTGCTTGCTCATTTCATGCAGCTTCGTATTTAAATAGATAATTTCAACTTGTGCGTGTTAAATTAATTATATTGATATTAAATGTGATTTTGTTAATATTTGGCTATTACAGTACAAAGCAAATATTTGCAATGCAAATACAAAAAAATAATACATGAATTAAATTATAGTATCACATCTCGACATTGTAGATGTAATCTTAATATTGTAAAGTAAACAATTTAAAAAAAAAGTCCGACGAGAAACGCACCCGTATATTCTAACTAGCCGTGTTAGACGCCCTGACCCCTGAGCCACTGAGGCATTAGCCGGGGGATTAATCTCTCCAATTCTTTTTTTAACTGTCGTATGAGGACCAAGCGTCATCTATTGATTTGCTTGAAATGTTATATTCGACAGATAGAAGAGTTTTTCCAATCGCTTAACTTGCGTATTGGTGACGCAACCCTTTTCAATTTGTACTAGGTATATGATTTTTAAAGCATACATGTTCATTTACTTTAATTATATTCTTTAGTTCTAGTTCCACTGTGTTATACTGCCTTATCAAAAGATATTCATTTTTTAAAACAACCTTGATTGTAGTGTCAGCCTTTTAATTTTGTAAATAGTTTATTGAGCTTCTACTACCTGACCTACGTGACTCGACTACTTGGGATTAAGGTACAAGTACTTAAGCACTTAAGCACCTATTTTATACTCTTAGTCACGATGTCACATTCAAATCGAGAGACGGGACAAAATAACAATGGGATTGTTATGAAACCTCTGATGGAAAATTATACTTGAATAAAAATTATAGCTACTTATATTGTTGTAATCGAGAAACAACCGTTACGGATATAAGTTGTCAATTGTGTAATCTATATATACCTACAAGTAGGTATATAAACTAACTCCCATTTCTACTGGTCACGCTATAACTTGAGAATGGATGGAACAATCTCGCGAACTCTTTTTTTGTTGTGTTAGTTATTGTCAGGGGAAGGTTCTTATGAAAAAACCATGAAAAGGTAGGATGGTGAGTTTATGGCGAGGCCGAATGCCGAGCCTACTACGCGAACGAAGTCGCGGACAGTCGCTAGTTTATTATAAAAATGAAAGATTTGTTTGAATTTAATAGGCTCCGAAATTACTGGACCGATTTGAAAAATTATTTCACTATGAGAATCCTTCATTATCCCTGATGAGCATAAGCTATATATTTTGAATTATCATCATCATCATCATCATCATCATCCATCACCACGCGGGTGAAACCACGGAACGCAGCTAGTTATAGAATTTTTTATTTTATATAAGTGATTTCATTTAAACATTACAT
This sequence comes from Selenia dentaria, assembly GCA_917880725.1. Classification (NCBI taxonomy): domain Eukaryota; kingdom Metazoa; phylum Arthropoda; class Insecta; order Lepidoptera; family Geometridae; genus Selenia; species Selenia dentaria. The sequence goes on from OU862890.1 coordinate 22,573,417, forward strand.
TGTTAGTAATTAAAAATTAAATAAAAAAAAAAAAAAAAAAACTATTTAATCTATAAGCCCCATGGTGGCTGGATGGCAATGCTAAGTTTTTGCCCAAAATAGGCGCCAGCATTTCGGTCACCCAACGCCTCAACCAAACGTTTCGCCAGATCCCTAAACAAGTTGAGAGCGGACGGCCCCCATGGGCCTAAAGTTTCGACCCCAAACGGCACAAACATGTACATTCTGTCTAAATACACATATTTATGACGTTTGAGGTCTTCCGCTTTAGACGCGGCAGCGCCAGCCCGAACAATCGTCCCAGGGAGATGAGACGGCGCCAGTGTGTCTACACATGTAGCATCCCAAACCAGGGGCTGTCCCATCTTCCACGGGACGATAGACATCCTATCTGGTCTCTTGCCGTCATCCCGCATCAATCCGTTTGGTTCCGAAACTGACGGGACTCCAGCACTGACAAATGCCCGACGGATATCATTCAAGCTGGCGTGCCGCGGTATGCGCCCCGCGCTCTTTACGCATGAGAGTGCGTGGTGGCCGAACCGATCCACCATTTCACCGCAGACACAACGGTGAGGGACCTGGCAAGGGGCACCTACTCGTAGGGATACGGCTATTCGGAAAGTATTGTTGTCCAAAAGATTTCCAACATTTTTAGACGGCAAAGCATGTAGTCAAAGCCCCGACTCCCATCGAGTAACAGCTAACAGGCGAGCACGCTCTGCGGAAGAACTAGTTGAATTGATCAGGTTTTCAAGTTCTAACTCACAGAGCGGCCCGTCCCACTGCCTCTGAGAAGCAGGAGCTTTGGGCAGGGACTGACTTGGACAAGCTATTTTCCAGTTTCCTAAAGCCTCAGTCATATAACTTATTTGAATAGAAGGCGATAAAATTGCCTTTACTAACTTTTGAGTACTGAAAATTGATGAAAGGAAAGCGGGTAATGCTACACTAGAAATTTTGCGAAAAATTTTGCTAGTTATAGATATATCTTGCTCAACACAAGCAGAATTGAAATATATTTTATATTATTTTAATATTTTGCTAACAGAATAAATAGAAATCTTCCAAAAGACCACAACAACTGAAAACTTTTCGAAACCCCGGGATAATAAATATATAATTTGAAATATTTCCTAATAGTCTAACAAAGCTTCGCTCTTGTCCGAAAACCATTGTAATTTTACTTCTCTAACTTAAATTTCTTAATCTAGACTAAAAGTACTATGTTCTACTTGGCCTTAGTAGGATGGTATGCGTAGATAATCTGTACCTACTCGGAACTTTAAGAGGCCAAGGCGTAGGCCCGTAGGAGGGTACCCTACGACACATCAGCAAATCCTCTGGGTGATGCCAAATAAATAACAAATTAGGTGATATGACTCTGTTGTAAGTGCTCATATTCTGCCATAAATCAAAGCTACCATTACGGTGATATCTAAACTAATATTATAAAGAGGAAAGATGTGTTTGTTTGTATTGAATAGTTTCCAAAACATGTTTAATAAAGGGCATTGCTACATATACAATTACTGAGCGAATGGAAAACAGCTATCTCTCGGGGTGACGTGCACAGTGATGTATCATGCTAAACTTCAACTGTAGCACTGCAGCTGTCACGTGCAATCGTGGTACTAATGTTATCTGGAAGAGATCGCTTATAGCGATAAGACCGCCCATTTGTGCCTATTATTTAACTTGTTATATTATTTTGTGATTCTTTCGTGCCAATAAAAAGTTATTGTATTCTATCTACGAGTACTTTCCATCACATGTAAGACTTGCTGGGCTCATCTTTTGATAGTGCAGAAAACGTTCAGCCTCTTTCGTAGTGTTTATGATGATATTCTTACGCGTATATTAAAAGCTACTTTTTCGCAATGTGGAAAGTAAAAGTGGCTACCTTCGAAACACGAAGTCAATGACCGTCTGCCACCAAATATCGAAAGCGAGGTATTATTGAGCAATATAATAATTAACAGTACATAAACATAATGTTTTTTATATGGTTATGAATGATGATTAAATCATTTACATACAATTAATAAATATTGAAAGGAGGTATTATTTCTCTGTGGATGATTTGTTTTTGATATTTATCTCTTGTGAGAAAATTTATGAAATCTTTTATTTGTTTATCTACTAGCCACATGCGCGTTTGTATGTAAACGACTATCTAACAGTTTTAATTTATTTATTGTAGCTACAGCGGAAGTTATTGTGTTGAAACTGATTTAACATTGTTTCTGATATAAGACAAAAAGTTGAATGTTTACGTCGGGTTTTAATTTCAGCCAAGGTCATTAATAATTAATGCTATAATTTATAACTTACTTATATAGTATTTACGAAATAAACAAAAGCCAATTTAATTTTAAACTACCAATTTAATTTTAAATTCTGAATGATAAAAATACACATAATAAAACTAATAATACAGCATCATGTTACGGTGATTAGTGCAAAAATAGGTTTTATCTCTTTCTATGGAAAATATGAAAATAATCATCGGACTCTGATAGGAGTTGATTATTCTGATCAATTACGAGTTAATTACTGAAATCAAATTGATGAAATAACAAAAATCCCGTAGGTATCAAAGTTTACCTTATGAGAACATTTGTCATGCCTTTTCAATAATACATGCTATTCACAATATTGATAGGTATATAGTGGTGTATTTGTGAAGTATGTTTGTTGTTAAAAAAGCATGAATCGTACGTTATAATACCGAGTCGGACGACCACTCAGATTTCGTGAATCTTGTGTGTCAGTGCGCTGGGCTGCTACCACTAACTAAACTTTGCTCCAACTGCAATCGAACCATAGCTGAACAATGGATATAATACATTTTCATATTCTGCTATTGAAAACCAGTCCAGCTGCAGTTACGTTCCTGTAGCTTTACCATGAGTTGGCAACATTAATAGATAGATAGATAATTCTTTATTGTTACACCACTTAATATACAAAAATAACATAAAAGTAAAAGAAAGCTTAAAATAAAGTGTTACAATGGGCGGCCTTATCACTAATAGTGATCTCTTCCAGGCAACCTTAGGATGGAGAGGAAATACAGGAATAACAAGACGGGGCGTAATATAAAGATAAAGGTACAATCAAATCAAGACAATAATACATTACTAAATCAAATTAATAATAAATTATAAACAAGAAAAGAAAAATATCTACTAATACATAAAAAAAATACACTAATACATATTGAAATATATATAAACATATAATTAATTCATTGATATACTTACATAATATATATATATATACACTTAATGTCATCTATAGTCGATTAAGTCGATACTCAAACACGCCTACCTATCAAGCTTGTGATTGGCGTACTTGCTGTCAATTTTATTTCTACAATTGTGACGACCGCAAGGTGGCACTGTTCTTTTTTTCATACATCTTTTGCGGCAGTCGATAGCGAACATCGATTGGTGTTAATGCTGTAAACTCTTGGTAGACCTACTGGGGGCCGATACACTGATTAAATTGTAATCGAACCGAAGCTGAACGGCGACTTCTTAATGTTTTCGCATTCAATTTAAGTTTTTAAACTGATTAAGTAGAAATAATAATAACGAGATAACAATATAAGTTTTCTAATTCTGCTATTGAACAACATTCAACAGCAGTCACGTGACCACTGACATCGATCAAAACTTTACATGTATTCTGATTTCTGCAAACTCGATAGATCATGAAAGCGACGCTTACTCATAGTCGTATAAATATTAGCGTGTATTTATAATAAGTATAGAGTAGTGTTTAATATGAGGTTACGTTTCAATTTGTCTATAGCGATAGTCGATAGCTTTTTGAGCGATTATAGAACAGTAATCGGAGTCTGAGTGCAGTTGCAGCGGGATAGATTATTGTTGAGCGTTGTGAAATGTAGAATTGCCCTGCTGTTGATGCCAGCGATCGATCATAGATATAAAATTTATAATAAATATAAATTTAAATTGCGTTTAAATGACGTTACGTTCCGATTTGTCTATAGAATAGTGGAATGGCTTTTTGGGCAATTATTGAACGACAACCGGAGTCAAACTGTATTTGCAGCAGCATAGTAGGAACGTTGTGAAATAGTAGAATTGTCCTCCTGGTCTGGTCCGACAAACTCAGAGGAACGTCTCTACATTCTCTGAGTTTGTCGGATTGGACAAACTCAGAGGACGGCTGTGCATTCGAACCTCACTTTATGACTCTCACTCAATCTCAAGCTTAAACTAGAGACTTATACCACCCGCAACATAAAATCTGTCGCCAAGAACCTAAAGGTGTGTTCTGACAGCCGTATCTTAAAGCTATCAGTTGTAATTCAATAATCAATTTGTAAGTAAACTTTAGTTATACATTATTGTTGTATGACCATCCACTGCATCATCACTCATTATCAAGTGGGGTAGTGGTCACAGTGCGAGGCGGGATGCAACGACGAGCGCACTGCACTCAAGATCCTGAAGAAGGCTTCCGGACGAAGCCGAAACAATTGTCGATCGTGATATCGACAACGTTTCATACACTAGCCTAATAAATATAAGAAATTCATTTTATTTTTCTATTCGTATTTTATTTTTAGGGTTCCGCACCAAAGAGTAAAATGGGACCCTATTACTAAGACTCCGCTGTCCGTCCGTCTGTCTGTCCGTCTATCATCAGGCTATCTCAAGAACCGTGATAAAAAGTTGAAATTTTATCTGATGTGTTTCTGTTGCCGCTATAACAACACATAATAAAAAAAGGATAAAAATATATTTAAAAGTCTCCCATACAACAAACGTCATATTTGTTTCGTTGTTATAGAAGTTCGAGTAGCACTTGGCCGGTTTTTAACTAATATCTGAAAGTAGTTTGCCTCGGATTACCAAATTGAGAAATAATATGTAAATGTTTTAAATTTATAGGGATTGATTATTTTATCTTCATGGTCATTACTTACTATAACACACAGTAGGCATATTTAGTAGCTTATTAGCTAATAATAGATAGGTGAACATTTCGTTAAGCGATTTACATTATTATTTTATTTTTAAGAGAACATATCATGTAATTATAATAAAAATATGAGTAAAGTGAGCCTTATTACATCGCTTTTAGAGCCATAAACCGAACTATAGTTCGGTTCACATGTGTCTAATAATATTATAACCTAGTGCATATTAGAATTATCCCTACAAAGTTAAATGCAAGTTACAAGCTAGTTAATAGAGCATTTTTAATTTAACCGGGTAGGTATTATAGTTATTTTTTTAGTAACAATAAACAATAAAGATTTTTTGCCGCTGATTTTTTTTTACATTATGGGAATCAATAAATGTGTACGGCCTTAAATAAGTCAAACAAACATTTTATTATTATCAAATTGTTATTAATTCACAATAATTTGCATTAAAAAATTTGCATTTTATCACTCAAAATTATTATAATTCTAGGCTGTACTTATGTTCAATGACGTTGCATACACGCATGAAAAAAAAAACTTGTCATGTCCCATAGTTTTCATATTTTGTTTGTATCGTATTTGTCGCTGCGTGGTTATAATATAAGTTTAATTACAATAATATAAGTTTGCTTTTGCCTCGCAAATGTGTTGAAGAACTTCATATGGAACTCGTCTGCTCTGCTCACTTGTATCATAATACCTACTATATTATAGATAACTACTATTATAAGTGAAACCTTCAGCACTAAAACTTTACTATTTTATAAACACATAAATTAATGTAAACTAATTTCAATCTACGTACGCGAAGATAGCACCATATAAACAAAATGGTTATTATCTCCACTCACTGAATAATTACTGATTACGAGTACTACCTACGACTTACTCTTACAGTTTATTAAATACTGCGTAATTTAGATATATAACCTACGAAGTAATAATGTCAGTAAACTTATCTCAGAACAAATTCCACACAAAAAGTGGTCCTTCAAACCAAAACGATGTATGATTCCAAATACGAATTACTTCCGAGGTTACAAATAGACATGTTCGGTGATTGGTTCAAATTTTAGAACGAAAACAGGGATTGGTCCACGCGCGTGCTGCAACGTCTACTGTAGCGTTATATTCTCTTTGTCTACTGTGACAGCTGAGTCACAACGGCGTGAACGATGTTATTGATTTAGCACGACTTTTATTACGTAATTTTTTTAAGGCAGTTACTCTTCCTGATATTATTTCTTCGTAGCATATAACTGATAAGGAAGTTGTTACTAATTTAGTTACTTCATGGAGGTATTTAGTGTCGAAGAGGTGAAGGCCAAGATTTCTATCGTCAAATGACTAATTTTTCTCATTATTTTAGTTCAAGAACAAAACGCATATTATTTTTTCGTCTGCGTTTATTTGTACTGTAGATAATTTAGAAAGTCCTAAGCAAAATCAATCTTAACATAAGATTTAAAAAAAAATCGCGTTATAAAAAACTAACGCAACTTTTCGCGCTAGGTTACCTATTGAGAAAATGTAATAAAAAAGTTTCTCCTGTAGCGTGTATTTTCCTTGAACACGCTAATATTATAAATGTCAAATTATGTATTAAAAATGAATGTTTATTGTGTCAAAACTATACTGAACGTATCGAAGCGACGATAGTGAAGGGATAATGGAGTCAGTCGCGAATCTGGCGCATAGACTAAAATATATACTAGGAAATAGACTGGTATCTTCTACCTTTTTTGTGGTATATATACATTTAAAGCTTTTCCATACCAAGGATAGATGGCGCTGGCGATGACTATATATATATATATAGTCATAAAAGAAATACTGAGCCCACGTATGTAACGTATGCAACGCATTATTACATCTAGACTCTGGAATTTGAATGAAAACAGTTTGATCAGAAACATACTAATCATATGCAACGTTGTTTTACTGTTATAATACAAAATTAAGAGTCTAGATGTTATAATGCGTTACGTACGTTGCATACGTGGGCTCAGTTTACTATCGCTACTATAGAATTATACACTAGGCTGTGTTTTGACATGGTAACAATAAATTTGGTACATTTGCTGGCATACATTAACCAGTCAAATCGATATTCCAGGAAATGGACTGCCCATGGAACAACCGATTACCTGGAATTATTGGTCAAGATATTATTGTACCTACTTTACATTGACATGTACACGAAAAATTGCTTTAAGCGTGAAAAGAGAGTTCTGTCAAAACACAGTTAATAAAAGATATTTTCTATTTTACTGCATTATAATAACGACCATTAAAGAAAAGGACAATAAATTGGACAACGATTATTTATTACAAATTTATTGATTATACATTTAAAACGCTTAAGGCCATAAAACAAATTGTAGTTCCTTCTAGAATAAAAATTAAAGCTTTTGAAACAACTATGAAATCAGAATATAACATTAACATCAAGATTTTCAGACACATTTGTAATATCATATAATAAGAACATATTCAACGGCGTTTACAGTATATCTCTACACATGAGCCCATGTAATAACATGATTCCATCTCTCTCATACTATGTGGGGAGCACCGTTGCGATACCTGGTATTCTGCCTCTATTTAGCATGCAAACACAGTGAGTATTTAGATTTATAGGATATCGTAGCAGACAAAATCACTAAAAATCACTGCGGTGACTAAAAAAAAGTTAGGTGACAAATGTAGTGTAATATCGTGCAGAGCTTTAGAGATTTGAGACAAACAGCAATTGTTATGGGTCTGTCACTTAATATCAGGCAATGGAATGATAGTATTCATATACTTTTGTTCATACATATATATATATGTATCTATCATACATTAGAACATTATTGAGCATCAATGCTTTACTGCATAGATATAACAATATTATCTTACAAACTTGTTTACGTAATGTTACAAAAATTGGAATGTAACACAGTTAGGCTTTTAGCTTTATGATTGATGTAGGTAGGTACTTCAATTTCATTTCATGTTTAGTAATCTCATTTCTACCTGAAAAAAAAGGTAACTGTTTATGAAGGGCAGTATAAAATATCCATTAAATTTACAATTAGCAGAACATTACCTACAATAATTATATATAATGTTATGTTATGGAACCCTTCGTGCACGAGTCCGACTCGCACTTGAGATTATAATCTTTGCTTGAGCATTGTTTATATACTATTCTCAGTTAAACTAGTTTCAAACCGATACACAATCAACGATTTGTTTTTTTTCTACGGAACAATCTGTTTTCGCTTAAATTTGATTACATTGACAATATTGGTGCCGTTCTACACAGAATTTGATAACGAACCAGTTGACTCAACAGCAGCTTCGCTCGCTTGGTCTTGGTGTAGTGATTGAAGCACCTTTTTGGAATTTCAGGGTCCTGGATTGTCCATTTATACTAAAACTGGATAATTACGTATTTATCGTTCTCTAGATTTTTATTGTTTTAGTGCACATGACTAGTAGGTAACGAGAAAAGTTACCAATGTGTTACGTTATAATACTACACTTAAATAACGTGTTACATTTGACTCTCATCGCTGATGACTGATGCTAGTTTCATCTCTCATCCATGCCGCCTTAATGCGGCACATCGTGCGTGATTTAAGAACATTTTATAGAATACCTGGCTTAGTTAGGTTAGGATTGGATGGACGACGGGCTTTGTTTTTTCATAACCCACATTCATAATCATTATAATAATAATAGAATAAAGGGATCTATAATAATATAAGAGATTGTCACTCACTATTAATCAAATAACTATGATGGTTATATCGTAACAAAATGTTTGATTGGCCGCTTGGCGCAGTTGGTAGTGACCCTGCCTCCTGAGCCGCTGGTCCCAGGTTCAATCCCTAAACAGATCAAATATTTATGTTCATGTACATTGTACTGTTTGAGATGCGTCTGGGTACGTCTATAAAAAAGTATAAAAGCATTAGCACTAAACATGAAGCTTGAATTTCAATGTCATAACATTATATAAGACATATATACTGGTCAGAGATGGACCCGGGGGCCCCGCGCTTCGATGGCAGGGTATCTACCAACTGAGCTAACGGAGCTGACATAAGACCTCATGTCTCAGAGTGATGAGTGCAGTGCAGTATCACATATAATGATGACATTGCGGTGGGCCTAACACGAATAACTGCGTTAGTGTAACACATTCACGTGAAACATTTATCTTCTTATCATCACAACTGTCATTTATCTAGGGCAACTGTGACACAGATAACTCATAGATTGTACGCCGATGCGTAACGTATTGACGCTTACGATACGAATACTTTTTCGCAAATTGTTTGTATTTATTGATATATGAAAACACCGGTCGAGTGCGAGTTGGAGTCACGCAGTGATGGGGATAATCCTTACATTAAGAAAACGTTAAAGATTATTACTGTAACTCTGTGGAAGGCCTAACATAACTTTCCTGGTCCATCTTAGAATTAGTTATTGCATCAACAGCAAATAATAACTTTGTAATGGTCAATTCGCTTTTTGTTATCAGCAGTCCTATATTAAATTGTGTTGATTTGCAATGAGTTTGAGTTTGGCTTTACATTGTCGTCCATCAAGTTGGGGGTTGACAATTTTTTATACAAAAATAATACATTATTATAAGCACACATGCAAAGTTTTAACATATTGCGGAGTCACATATTTTTGGAGAAAAATATTGAAAGTCAATTATTTTGGAACATTTATGTCACCCATCATCATCATCCCTACCAGAGAATTATATATATTCTACATATTGTAAGTAGTAAAGAAAAGGGGGAAGGGGGGATTCTCCTTTTACTTATTTCCCCGATAGCTTGCATAGTTTCATGTATTTGATAGAGTTTTAATTTTTCACTGCTTCGACAAGAATTGTATCCCAACACTGCTGCGTTATATTTCCTTATCAAGGTGTAGGTTACCCTAATTATTGTGTTGCGTTGTTTAACCCTTGTGCAACCCTTTAACCTAACGCTCCTCCTCGCTTCGCACGTCGTCACACTTATCGTGACTTTGATCTGACTAGATACTCTGCTACGTTCTGTACGAGTAACTTTTGTCGAATATATTATGTTCTGTCGAAGCAATGAACAAAATGAAGGCTTAACGTTTCTATCCACGCACTTTGACACTGCATTTGTCAAAGTCTACAAGAAATCAAAGATAATTACGTTTCATTTCATGAATTCGTAAATGTTTACGGCTTAGCTTTCCGTAGACTTCTGTCGAGTTGGGAGTTATATTTTTTTTTAACAGAATGGATACATTAATAGAAGCACACACAAAGTTTCAACGCGTAGTTTATGAGAAAAAAAATATTGATGATCAATTATTTTTACAATATATGTATATGTCAATTCCTACCACACATTATATATAATTCTTGTCATGGAACGTTTCGTTTTACCTATTGTTAAGTTGTCATACGTTCGGTAACATTTTATTTTATATAAGTAAATTTATGGAATGAATTATATTTTGTACTCATTTCAATAGTTATCAAGCACACGTATATTTGACAGTTTGTATATATTAAATTACAGCATTATCAGTACGAGATTCAAAATTAAAATGTGTAGTGTTTACAGTATTTCCCCGGTTTGTGGAACGAAACTAAAAACTGACGCCGTTTTGTATTGCCATACCACACTATTGTCAGTCATAGTTTGTGTCGTGATGTTCTGTAGGGATAGTAATAAAGGAAACTTCACAGACTGGCACATCGAATATTCTTGGAGGAGATAAATAAAAATAGTGCATAAAGATGTTTTCAAATAATAAAACAATACTATTGTATTGATTTGATTTATTCTTTGAAAACATCAATTTAATAAATTTTATACACATATTTGTGTATAAAATAAAATGGGTTAGGTTCAACTTACTCGTATATCACAGAACCCAATTGATTGACCCCGACTCTACCTGGTACTAGTATGTCGTACCCCTAGAGTGTTGAGTGGTGCGTTGGGAGAGCAACTTGCGCCCGCTGTAATCATCTTCTCCGCAGCTTCAGCTTGTGGGACCAGCCACAGCTGCTCCGGCTTATCCGATGCCTGTGGTTTGTAATGCAAGGGCGTAGTGGCTGCTCTTCCCGAACCGCCGGAGACGTTGCAATCTAATAATAAATACAGAAATCATTCTGAATCAGTCCCCTATATTTTTATGATGAAGAGAGTCGCCCTCCTTGGCCTTCAAAGGTCCCGTGTTTATTACACTTATATGGTTTTTTTATCATTAAAATGAGGAAAATTTCTTCAGAATTCAAAATGAAATAATCTGAAAAGGAGAGGGTCCGCAACTTTTCCTTAAAAGGGGGGGGGGGGGGGGGGGTATTGTACACTTACCCCTTCCACTCCCCATCACCCTTCCCCACTCAATTCTACGGACGTCGATGGAAAGTTGTACCAATTTTTCTTAAGAATTCACGTATTTTCGAGAAATTATTTCACATATTTCAACGCATCTCCGGCAGCGAATATTGCTGCAAGGCCCTTGGTACGAACCCCCTTGACTACCCCAAATTTCCAGTTTACTCAAATTTGAAGGACTTAATATAAGAGATCAAACCCAATTTTGATGAAATCTTTTTATTTAAATCTTATAAGTTAATTAAGTACGAGTACCTAAGTAATAGCGTGATTTACACAAATTAGATGTGTGTACACACACGCATGCAGTTTTCGCCCACATAGAATTTATATATAGGTAGCTATAAATAATATGCTGGTACATGTCAAGGAATACATATAAAATACGTTAACTTTTTACCATCTTTATGTCCTTGCATTCTGGTACACGATTTGCTATGAGGACAATCACTGAATCTGGTCTCCAGCAAAACAAGTTCTTTGCAACAGTTACCACATGGAGCCAACCTCGGTTCTTAAAAGGAATAATATACTCCGAGCAGCCGTACCGTACAATACAACTATAACAATTATTAACACATGGATTAATTGGACGTATATAAAATTTGTGATTTTATTTATTTTAGATAATTCAAATATAAATGTCAAAAATTTTCTGAAATCTCTCTGGTAAAATAAGGTTGTCCTCAGACAGCCGGAATGCCTCTCTGGATTCATAATTTTAATTCACATTAATAATTCAGAAAGTCCAGAATATCATACAAACAAAATCAGTATACTCCACACACATTCTGATTTTTTCAGATTACCTATTATATTTTCAGATCGATCTGTAAGAATGATACTGAGATTTCGGGTCGTAATATTTAAGATTATGAATTTATAACGCGCGTATTCTCTTCGCGTATTAAACATTTTAATAGAGTGGCACACAAATACTGAAATCTGATTATGAATAGGGTAAAACCGGGCTATCCCGCAGTAGTAATGTAAAACGCTGCTGAATAACTATTTGACTGACTTTTAAATGAATATGACACTGTATGAAGGTATTGATTCAAACAAAAATAAAACCGTACATATTGATTAAAATTATCCCACCTACTTTAGTGTTTATGCTTTTTTTGTAAGTCTTTCTTCAGTGGAAATGGCTCTTCTTATGTGTGTGTCTTTTTTTGGATTTTGTTCCGCAGCAAACATAGTAATCTAACTAATATTATAAATGTGAAAGTTTAGATGGATGGATGCATGCAGGGATGTTTGTTACTCAATCACAGTAGAACGGCTGAGCGGATCTGGCTGAAATTTGGCACAGTGATAGATTATAGTCTGGAGTAGCACATAGGCTACTTTTCATCATCATAATCATCATTATCATCATCTATCACCAGGCATTGTGCACAGCATAGATAAAATAACAAGATCGTAATTTTATTTACGACTTATTTTCTGTCAATAGAGTTCTGTCAAAGAGTTTCTGATAGCTTAGTCAAAACCACGCTTTTTGAAAGCTCGAAACGCTGGACGAGCTCGGCGATAGAGGTGGCATGTCATCCATCCTTGTTGATTAGCCGACTGTAGTCAAGTCTAGAGTCTCTGTCTAGAGTGAATCACCCGCAATACTTACATGTTATTTTTAAACACAACATAACAAATAGTTTCACCTATAAATATCCTCCAAGGGATATGCAGCGGCGCGGTAATATCAGTCTAGCGGTCTTGAGTGAATTGATACTTTTGCCCTTGGGTATATCCTCGAAGGGTTAATCAGCGGTATTTTCATCGCCTACGTTTCGCCATTATATGTTTTGGTCACGTGACCATGTAACAGGGGGCGAGCCTATTGCCATCTACGGGGCACTGTTCTAGTCACCGGACTGTTATTGAGAATATCTTTCTTTCTCAGAAAAACACAATAACTGTCCAACCCGGGGATCGAACCTTTGACCTCGAGGTTCCGAAACGGCATTTCTACCACTACACCAAGACCAAGCGAGCGAAGCCGCTGGCGGGTCAGCTAGTTCATCGTATGATGCCACTGCACTGACGAAGAATCTGTCAGGGTACTGTTGTAATTTTCTCGCCGTAATGTGTTACTGACTCTCCTTTACTCTGTTCACATATAAGAATGAATCCAGTATTTGCCTTTGCATTTCTTTTTTTTATTAAGTACCTAGAGCCAAAAGTAATGCGATTAGTGTTCATTCCTCTTCCATAAAGACGGGTGCATGTGCCGGGAACCACGAGCACGAGACTACTGATCAATCTGATTTTTTTAAGATATGTGAGGCAAGACGCCGGAATTAAGATTATGAATTCTAGATTATGTATCCAGAGAGCTATTCCGGCTGTCTGAGACCAGCTTAAATAGTAAAACGAAGTGTTTTTATTCTCTTTGGTAAATAGAATTTTTCTTTACAATTGCGTTGCACTCGTACGTTTCTCTATTTGCCATTCCTCAAGTTCATCGGTGTTACCCTATGTGGAAACACATTTTTTATAATTGTTTTTCCTGTGGCTACATTGACGAGCAAATAGTTTTCCGCACCAAATGTAGATAGCAGTAGTTTCCATACAAAAAGTCTGAGCAAGTCCAAATATTCTAAGAGAGCCCGGCATGATCTGGCGGTCACTGGGACACATGGTCACACCTAGGGCTTGAGATTTCCGTGCAGCATCGTGATACAATCATGCATAGAGTTATATGTAGAGTACTTTTGGGTCCCCGCTCAGGTGCGGTACGGTGATGAGGGTAGCTACCCTTAAAATATAAAAGACCTGTCATTAAACACTTATAATGGTATTCCGGTAGCTGTTCTAGAAAGCCAGTGAGTCTTAGTAACAGCTCGGTTATTTTAAAAGGATTACTCAAATATTTTTAAAGTTATTGCATTTTTATAACCGAACCGCTTTCTTTGCATTCGTTATTGAACAGAGTCTTTAAAGTACATTATAATGAATAATTGACGTTCATCAGTGCGTCTTTGATGCCTATATTGAATAAATGATTTTGTTTATATTTGCGGCACAGTGCAATACCACCTTGGACCGCATTTCTGACCATCAGTAGTAGCGAAATAATTACTCTGCAAAAAAACTCGAAGTTTGCGAACCTGATATATCAACATCCATGTCATAAAGACATCTACTTATAAGAAGAATGTTTGTAACGTGTGTATCTATCAAGTTACCAAAGGATACTCAAGTATTAGAAGGCTTCAATTTTAAGAAATTATGTGACTGGCTCCTGGCTCCAGTTTTTTAAATCTCAACTAATGTGTAAACTGGAATAAAAGTTCCAGCTAACCTTTGTGTAATGTATGGACTTCCATATTAATCATATGTAGGTAACCTTTCCATATGTAACCTATGTAAAACTTTTTTTTCAAACTAGTGAGTCTTTTAGACTAGTGTTTGACGATGTAGGTATTAACCATATGTAACCATTCTATATGACATGTAACCTATTTTAAACTTTTTTTTTCAAACTAATGAGTCTTTTAGACTAGTGTTTGATGATTTAGGTACTATCTCACTTCATAAGTTTAACAATAATTTATTTGCAAGATTCAAGTTAATTGTTCGGTAGTGCTTTATTTAAAACTTGAAAATTCGTATTCTATACAGATATGTAGGGAAGAACGTCTAAACATATAAAATATTAGGTACTAACTACGGATCCTACTAATATTATAAACGTGAAAGTTTGTATGTATATGAGTGTGTGTTACCAGTCCACCAGTTACCAGAGGTATCAGTCGCTTGAGCGTGTATACTCTTACACGCTCAAGCGACTGATTTTGATGAAATTTGGTATGGAGGTATAGATGGATTAACAAATAAAATACTTTTCTTCATGATCATCATCATCATCCATCACCTCGCGGGTGATAACGCGGGGCGCAACTACACTAAGTAGTACCTATACTTACATAGGTACTTACTTAAAGTGCAGATAGCACGTTATGCTAACGTCACTCTTTAAACATTATGTAACATATTGTTCACAGATGATCTCCTTTTACGGCGGTTCATGTCCAGCTGCCACTTCAGCCTGGAGCGCACCAAGCGTACCATTGACCTGTTCTTCACCATCAGATCAACTGCTCCCGAGCTCTTTACCAAGCGAGACCCCTGGGCGCCGGAGATCAGACGTGTCTTTGAGATAACGTAAGTATATTTTAACAACATAATAAATATGTATATTTAGCTAACTGTCAGTTAGTTAACAAGTACTGAATTATGATAATAATGAAATTTTAATGGGGACATTTAAATTTCATCAAATTCGGTCTAGTAGTTTTTGGGTTACACTCCAATAACTGAATAAAATGGAAGTCTGTACAAAATTTTTCAAATTGTACTTGTTAACCACACGGGAAGCACCAGCTTTCAAACAAAAATAGTTTTTTTGAGAATCGGTTCACCCTATCGAAAGTTACGAGGTAAAAAACATTTAAAAAAAATTGACGAACTGAGTACCTCCTCCTTTTTGGAAGTCGGTAGAAAACACTTTAATTCTATGCTAGGTAATTCCGTCAGGTTCCGCTAGGTTCTCAGCCGTAGTACATTAACATTGGATTATATATTATATTGGAGTATTATTTGATTTGCGGGATTGGATCTCAATAACATAAAGTCAAAATCATTTATTTAATTTAGGCATCAAAGACGCACTTATGAACGTCAATTATTAATTTTAATGGAAGTCAAGCCGAATAATTACTACATTCTGACTACATAGCAAAATAAAGTTTTCCGTTAAAAGCTATCTTAACTTTAAATTAGTAACTTTAACCAAGTATTTAGTCCTGCCATGCGATTCTGTAATGATTTGTCAACGAGCTCGTCGACGAGCTCACCGATGTCAAATGCTTTGTGAGATATCGTCCTTGTATATAAGGTTGCTTTTTCTTGTTATCTCTTCATTTGTTTCACGAATGTTGTCAAAGATGCAACGATGTTTGCTCTCAGAGAATCGCACGCCTGACATTTGCATGGCTGCGAGCGGGCGGGTCAGCTACTTCACAATAATGTAATTTGAATGCATCTAAATTGTGTATCTTTTAATTCAAGGTTAAAAGCCTTAAAGAAATTTGGTATTTCTTGATACACCTTGTCGAACTTGACCTCCTTCTAAACTTGATCTTAGTACATGCACGGATATATTAATAAAAAACCTGTTTATTACCATAAATAAACATCTATTTGTTTTGCATTGATTAATGCGTGATTAATTAGCATAATATGTATTTAAAATAAACAGACCTGTCTCGTAGACCAAAGTAAAAAACCTCATGCTAAATGGAAAATATAAAAGTACCGAACCTCTGGAAACATCATCAAGGTTATATATAGCAAGCTTTTAACTTCAATAGTCGTATTATTTATATAAATGACTAGCTGCTCTCCGCGGTTTCAGCCGCGCGGTGATGGATGATGATGATGATCATGAATCTTATATAGCCTCTGTTACTCAGGGTGAATTAAGCTTTACAATAGCGAAAAAATTTTTGAAATCGGTCTAGTACTTTTTGAGCCAATTCGTTACAATCGTTCCTCTTTATAATATTAGTATAGATTTAGAAAGGCTTGTGAAAGAATTTGTGAGTAGATTTAGATTTGATTTACACTACTTAATTGACGTTGATCGACGATTTTAGCTTAAAATGTTATACGATGTCATTTTGGTACTGAATCGCAACAATAATGACGTGCTTACTTTGAATTATGTCATTTCATACTAAATTTTCAGCCGTGCGATTCTCTAATGATTCGTCGATGTGCACGTTGACGAGCTCACCGATGTCAAATACTTTATGAGATATCGCGCTTGTACATAAAGCTGCTTTTAAAAAAAAATTTGTTATCTCTTTATTTGTTTCACGGATGTTGTTAAAGATGCAACGATGTTTGCTTTTAGAGAATCGCACGGCAGTTTTATGCCATCGATTGTCGTCGAATGTGTTCTACATCTCTTAGTAGGCGTTACTACCTAATCTCCATTAAATAGCGCCTAGTGTTGATGGTTTTCTTTAAATTTATTTCGGTGTTAAAATCTGTTTCTAGACGATTTGAATAATTTCAAGCAATGTGCGATTGAAATAATAATATTAATTAGTAAATAGAAATTAAATAATAATAAATAGTTTTGGCCACTTTTCTCCCCACCATGGGGCTTATAGATTAGTTTTTATCTTTATTTAAATATACCTTGTAAAAATATAACTTAAGATATATCTAATAAAGCCCTCTAAAGTTTGTGCTGAATACGTAAACGATACGATAACGTTACGCTAAGAAGATTTTCGTGCTCGGCCCACTGATTATTAACTTAGTGATTTAAGGTTTTTTATATTTGGTCAAAAAACTGGTAAAACATATTAACGGAAATAAAACTACTGAAGATTATGATAATACTGGAAAGACTGATTACTTTTATAATTTCAAAATTTCGTGATATTGCTTGAATAAAAAAATATCTTTAGTAAATTATAGCAGGCGAAATTAAACCTCGGTAGTATAATCCTGCCAAACTCATTGTGTTACAATTTAATGTAACAATGTTTGTGTTTCTTAAAATAATGTTTAATTTTGTGTCTATTGTATTAAATAATAATCATCTTTTGATACGGACATTGTTTTCTTCTATATCTTTTGAAAATAGCCTTCAAATAGGTAGGCGTAATTCGACAGACCTACCTCAGTTTCTCAGGGTTGCTTGTTTAAAAAATATACTACCTATGTCATAGTAATTCTGTTACAATGATTAAATTATTATAGAGCACCTTAGCAAAACCATCCTGTTTATACATGATCAGGGATTCTAATTTTGATTACAAAAATATCAAATTATGAATTACACATCAATTATTTCAATTTGTAAAATTAACAATATATTTACTTGTCTTGTTACACAGTTCTTTACTTTGCTTCCTAAACTTTGACAATAGGTATCTAAAAACCTATTCTGTTTTTTTCCCAGCGACATGCTGCCCCTTCCAAACAGGACGCCCGAAAACTACAAAGTGTTCATATACCGCCTTAACAACCCCGACTTGGATTTGTTTAACTTTGTCGACGCTGTGAAGACGTTCTTCATGCTGGCTGACACGAGACTCACTGAAGACGATAACATACCCGCCGGAGAGATTCCTGTATTCGACTCAGCGAATGTCAGCTTGAAGTTCATAGGCAAGATAAATCTGTCGGTGCTGAGGAAATACATGATGTACACACAGGTTTGTTTCAGTTTGATGCATCCTACAGACTGCGCCAGTTTTCAATCAAAAACTTTAATGAAAAATATGTAACTACCTAACGATAACATTTATGATTTCCTAATTTGATTTTATCTCTTTGGCATGTATTCAACCAATTTAGTAATATTTGAATTGCACACTTTTATCACTTATCTGCACTAGAGGTAATCAGTTCTCGTTCTCTAACTAGCTAAAATTATACCTCATGCGACTACAATATAATGGACATTGTGCATGCCTTGGTATATTAATGGACCATGGAATTGGATTTGCAAAATAATACTTGACCTCAAAATACATATAGGTTTTCAAATAGCTATATAAAAGAAAATAACAGTTTAAAAGAGATTAAACTATAATACCTACGTATGAGACTTAGTTCAGCCATATATATGATACATTTAAGTGGTGCAATCCTACCAAATTTGAAGAGACCACTTCAAAATGTTGTAATACTTATTGGCATATATATACTCATACATCACGGGGATTGCACTAAGCCATTAACACTTTAGGTACATGCTATAATAAAACAAAATGGTTGAATATCTCCGTTAATAGCATTCACTAAATCACCTTTATCTCACTTTCGTTTCGTCACACATTAATATGCGTTATCTTAATTACAGCCGTCAAAGGGTTACGGTTATGAAACTTGACGCTATGATGATAAAATATGACCGCAGTTCGTTAACAAGGATAGTATAAATTAACATTCCAAAATTTTCCTCGGTCCGGGTAAGTTCTTCTCTTTATACGAGTAGGCATGTGTAAGCAGTGTGACGGAGATAAACCGTAAATGAGTGTAACATACCTGTTAAAGTTTGCCCATATACAACTTCTTCAGCTTTATAATCTAGTACGTGTAGAGCACTCTTGCATACCTATACTGCATGCATGATGCATGATAACATCAATGACGGTACGAAAGATTATCTGATACCGAGTATATATATCAATGTTTCCAAGCCTGAACCGAAACACAGCCAATAATTTGTTGAAACTTCAAAGACAGGACCTGCTCCTACTAGTAGGCCTTATCACAGGTCACTGCAACCTCAACTATCATCTGGTGCAACGGACAGTCCACTGTGCAGAGTATGTTTGCAGGAGCGTGAGTCACGTGCTGTTGCAGTGCACGGCCACAGAAAGTATACGGAACACAACCGGACTACTAGAGGATCAATATAATTCTGGAACATCATCGGCATGCACACCACGAATATCACTGGAGCAGTTGTGCCAGCGACCCAGGGCCATACTCCGTTACATCAAAGAGGCTCGGGTAGATGCTGGCGGGGGAAATGCACAATAAACCCCAAGCGGGACGTCAGTGCAGGACTAAGCGACCCCAATCAGAAGAAGAATAAGAGTATATATGAAACGACAGACAATTTTCCGCAGAGCTCAGGCTCTGGATCTAGCCCGAATGTCGGAAAAGTTCACCTCAGCAGCTTCCATATGTAGACAAAAGTTACTTAGTAAAATTGAACCGATCACATTAAAAAGAGATCGAGTATCTTAACAAAATTCCAGGGTACCTCTTTCTACCTGGAAGGATGTCAGTCTAGTCGGAAGTGATCGGCAGAACTATTATTTATCTCAGTTGCAATCAAATATTAATTAAAATCTGAAAAAATAGCGACTTTATGTCAGTTTTGTCAGCTACAGTCAGTAACTTACTAACATGTTTGCTTACTGGAGTTGTCAAAGCTGACACCGCCTTTTCAAGATTTCAGTCAAAATTTCATTGTTACTAAGATACGTAATTGTCATCCTGCTCATAAGGTTCACGTCCCGGTATTTTCTCGAAGTCCTTTATCTCCTACATTATAATAACTGATATGCCATATATGATTTATATGTAAGATTTTAGCCAAATCGCAGCTGTTGTTTAGGCTTG
Organism: Selenia dentaria; assembly: GCA_917880725.1. Lineage (NCBI taxonomy): Eukaryota > Metazoa > Arthropoda > Insecta > Lepidoptera > Geometridae > Selenia > Selenia dentaria. The sequence goes on from OU862890.1 coordinate 22,593,946, forward strand.
CAAGATTAAGGCTTCCATCCATCTAAAAAATATGTTTTGGCTTATGTGAGTATGATACAAGTTGTCTATCTTATCTACTAAAGCTTAACTTTTATTGTGCTCCCAATTTGGCATCAAGGTTAATGTTTCGAATACGCAGAGTTTTGTAACGATTATGAGTTTGTATCTCTGAATTATTAGCCAACATCCATTTGAACCTAATAAGGTAAAAGCCTACCTACACGATAACAGTTTTTACATTAAAACAAAAAATGCACAAACATACCTACCTCACCGCATGATTCTAGCTTCCAAACTTGTTTTCGGCAGCACCAACATTTTCCAGGTTAGCAAATAGTTAACGTTGTGTGCGTCAGGTTATTTGTATCTTTATTGCAAAAAACCTGAGTTAATTGTTGAGTGAACATGTAAATTAATTTTTTTATTAGCTTTTGCGGTTTTGATTGTTCACGTTTGCGTCATTAAAACATGAAGTTGGTCCACTAAACTTGTCTTGAAAAATAAATAAGTAAAACGGTTATCACTACTGACGTCAGAATGAACCTGTGAAGTGACAGTAACATAAATTTATGTACCCTACCAACCTACGAGTGGATTCACATATAATATACGAGTACATGTACAGACTTCTAGTACTGTGCTTACCTACATATACGAGTGATTTTTACAGTAAAATTTCCTTAATAATTTGTGTAAAATCCTTAAAAATGCTTGTTTATTCTCTTTTATATTAGAAAAAGTCCTATTTACATTATGCGATGCTACCTAAATACTATAAGTGAAGTTTGTTTAGGTTTTCAACGTCAATCATTAATTTAATTTTAATAGTACTCTTCATATTGAGATCTGGATAATATATTATTAAAATGGTAAGATTTTTTTTATGAAGACATACGAAAATAACTTGAAATAAAGACAAACAGACGAAGGATACCCTAATAATTACGCGTTAACTCGTATCACCTCAAACAAACGTTATTCGCCTCAAACAAACGTTTGGCCAGATCTCTATACCAGTTGAGAGCGGACGTGTACAATATTCTGTCTAAATATATTTATGTCTGTATGCATATTTATGACGTTTGAGGTCATCCGCTTTAGTCGCGGCTACGCCAGCCCGATCAATCGTCACAGGAAGATGAGACGGTGCCAATTTGTCCACACATGTAGCATCCCAAACCAGGGGCTGTCCCATCTTCCACGGGACGATATTCATCCCATCTGGTCTCTTGCCGTCGTCCCGCATCAGTCCGTTAGGTTATAAAACTGACGGGACACCAGCACTGACATCCGCCATTTCACCGCAGACACAACGGTGAGAGCCCTGGCAAGGGGCACCTACCTGCAGGGATACGGCTATTCGGAAAGTATCGTTGTCTAAAAGATTCCCAACATATTTAGACGGCCAAACCCCCGACTCCCATTGAGTAACATCTAGCAGGCGAGCGTGCTCTGAGGAAGAACTAGATTAATCAGGTTTTGAAGTTCTAACTCACAGAGCAGCCCGTCCCACTGCCTATGAGAAGCGGGAGCTTTGGGCAGGAACAGTCTAGGATAAGTTATTTTACAGTTTTCTAAAGTTTTCTAAACTAATTTGAACATTTAGAATAAAAGGCGATAAAAATGCGTTTACTAACTCTCGAGTAGGGTTAGGTACCTATTGTAAACTGATAAAAGAAAAGTTTACAATGCTGCACTAGAAATTTTGCGTATAAAATATAGATAATGAAATAACATTTATTTGTTTTTATTTATACTCGTACTTTTAGTATTCTGCAAGTACTTTTATCTGTATATATGTCATTAGAAACGTTTATGACAATAACGAAAATGTACAATAAAAAAAAAGTAAAAAAATCAATCATCATCGTCATAGTCGGCATCTTCATTGCTGAAGGTCGTGTCTAGTCTGAATGGTTGACCGCTCGATGTACTATGCTTTTCCACGTGGTTCTGTCTTCGGCGGTCTTAATAGCTTTCGTTATTGGCAGGCCGGTAAGCTTTTTTACTGCATCTGACCATCGGGTAGATGAGCGACCGCGTGGTCTTTTCCCGTCAAAAAAATCAAGGATATCAGAAAATCTATATTTATAGAGAGGCCAGTTAACAGTTATTTTGTGGTTTACGTTTTAGTTTTCTCAGTGCTCACTTGTGTGTTTTTTAATTCTAGGAGGCAATGCCAATTCGACTGAAGCAGGTGCATGTGATTAACGCGCCTTCGTACATCAGCAAGATCCACGCGATATGCAAACCCTTCCTCAAAACTGAAGTTGCTAAATTGGTAAGAACAAACCTAATTCGTAAGGATAAATCAATGTATTCTTCTCCGTAGGTAACAGCGGTATAAAAGTACTGGGCCTACTTTTATAAAAATATCAGAAATGCTCTGATGTGAAAATTTATCTATAAGTAGTTGTGCATAAGTTTATGTGTAGATCGTACTAGTTTATAAAACAAGTACAATTTGAAAAAATTTATACCGCCTTCCAATATGTTCAGTTATTGGAGTGTATCTCAAGAACCGAATTTGATGAAATTTAAATGGGACCACATCGGTGAGAATCGGTTCACCTAGTCGAAAGTTATGATGTAACATAAAAAAAAATATAGTCGAATTGAGTACCTCCTCCTTTTTTGAAAGTCGGTAGAAAAATAGAATCTACTGTTTTGTCATTGCATTAATAGACTGTTTTTATAGGAATTGAAAGAATTTGAATAGCAAAATGTCAACAGACAACGTGCGGATGAAGTAAAAATAATCAATCCGTAGTATTTTGTTGACTTTCTTAGGACGGATCCCAATAATCTATCTAACCACAGTTTTGCTTACTACCGATAGAAATTTGACATAACGTCCATACAAATAGTGTCAAATATCTATCTCTAGTAAGGTAAACCGACGATAGATAGATTATTGGGACCGGCCATTAAACTGAGATCGAAGCCACAGAATACGTAATTCAAAGCTCATCAGCATTAACAATTACAAAAATGCAAAATGGTCCTTCTACCTTCTGTTAAAAGTTATTCTGTGTTTCGATATCCACATGTTGCCGGATGTTACTTTACCTGTAGCTCGCCTATTTTAATGGAAAGTATATTTAACAAAAGTCCGTACAATGGACATCCCCCATTATTAGTAGTTCAAGCTCTATACAAAATTGTAAAAGTAATGCTGAAGCGAAATGCCAAAACCAGATTGGGTTTATTCTCTTAAAATAACTAGTAGGTACCTATCTACAATCTAGCGCCATGAAAATTTGTAATTATCATAAAAATCTAAACTTAGTTTAATTGGAACATTTGACGCCTGATCACTAGCTCAGGTTATTTAAACTGTGTTTCAGGCGCTAAATTGGTAATTGATATTTTGTTTCAGTTACCGTTAGTTGCTTACAGAAATACATTATTAAGTATTGAGTTAAATAGAGTCCTGAGTGAAGCGAGAGGTTCAAAGCGCCCAAGACGAAGACAGGCTTTATCCTCGAGGTGCATACTGTACTTTTCATACCTACTGCGAGACGATAAATGTATACAGATGTATGTTTAAGTATGTATGTATTAATTCATGGAGCTTCGTTTTCATTAATTGTTTGTTAGTCTTTTCCATCACTAAAACCCCAATCTCTCAAGGACACCTCTTAATTGCGATTTCAGATTAAATTCCACGAGCCGAATTCCACGACTCTATACAAGGACATTCCGCTTGAAATCCTTCCCAACGATTACGGCGGCAAGGCCGGCACCGTGGAGTCCATCAAGAGGGAGTGGATCAAGAAGATGGAGGCTAAGAGGTAAGGTTACTTTGCTATTACGGCTTACAAGATATCATATTCAATTACTATTATGAACAACGGGCATTATTCGGTATGACCAGCCAAACATGTAACGCGCTGCCTTACGTTATCTTCAAGGAATGATCGTGAAGTCCATACAATTTTTCTATCATTCCTTAAAAATATCCAAGCGCGTTGGGTTACGTACTCTTATGGTAATAGCGATTATAGCCGTGGTCTATCAAAAAAATAAATAAAAAACAGTGGTAATAATCCATTTCACAAGCGAACAAGCATAGGTATATAAAATACTAGTTGCACTCCGCGGTTTCTTCCGCGTGGTGATGGATGTTCATGATGCTGAATCAAAATATATAGCCTATGTTTATCAGAGATAATACAAGATTCTAAAGGTGAAATGTTTTCATATTAGTCCAATAGTTTCGGAGCCTATTCAATTCAAACAAAAAACAATTTTTTGCTCTTTATAATATTATAAAGTATTTATATAGATTGTGAAATCAGTATAGGTAAACAACCTGTATATCTAAATGCATTCTATATCCCTTCAAGAGTCGTTATATTATAACAATGCAATTTCTATTGTGTCTGGCCCTATGATGACCAACGACCTATGAAGGGTTATCTGAGTAATTGATGAAATGATTTTGTGTGTTATATTATAAACAGTTAATTTATTAATTTACTCCTCTCCATGCATCTTCCTGCCCGCTAGACGACTGCAGAACGACTGTTCTGAGACCGATCATTGCAACACTGAATTGGAAGTATCCTTTCTCGATATTTAGTATGGAGTTTTTTTCAAAACCTACGTTTACCTATATTGGCTATCTTTAAAACAACGTTCACAATCTCTCCCGTTCCCGTATTAGAACTCCGAGTCGTGAGAGGCATGAACACGTAGATACTCGTACTTACATCATTAACAGCCAAGAACCCAGGAACAAAAAACTCACATACTTATATATTATAATAAAATTGTAGAAGTCGAATTTCTGTACACTGAAAAAATGCTAAAAACCGAGTCAGGGGGACATCAGGGAATAGTTTTTTTTCTAATTTCTTGTTACTTTGTTTGTCTGTCTGTTTGTACGGGCTAATCTTCGAAAATACCAGACCAGTTTAAATGAAATTTTGTATATTGGTAGCTAATATTCCTGTTCAACATATAGGATACTTTTGATCCCGGTAAATTTAAGAGTTCCCGTGGGATAGTTAAAAATCTATAATTAACCGTATGCCACGAGGCCATGCGAGCGAAGCCGCTGGCGGGTCAGCTAGTATAATGTATTATACAAACTTCGCCTCTTTGGTTCACCCGCATGGTGATGGATAATGATGATGACGATGAAAAGTCCTATGTTCTTTTCCGGGATATAATCAATCTCCTTGCTAAATGTCATCACGATCAGTCGTTTAGGCGTGAAAGTGTACTACGTACTAAGTGTGTGAAACTAACTAATTACTTGTGTTAGTTAGGATTAGGATCTTTACCCCGGCTAGGGCACGTTCCTGGGCGCACTCGAACTTTGAGTATAAGTTCCCTACAAACTAAGTAAACAGGGCCGTCAATGAATGTACCTTTTCTTGTACTTCCAGAGACTGGTTCTTGACAAATGACAAGCGGTGGGCGATAGACGAGTCGCAGCGGCCGAATGGCACTCGGGATGAGCGTGCCGACAAAGTGCGGGACCTCCCTGGATCCTTTAGAACTTTGGCACTTGACTAGTTTCATTATTAATAAGTTTTTATACATCATCACCCGGTTTTGTTCTATTTTGGTTAGTGTATATTAAGATATTTAGATTATTATGATAAGTGTAATTCGAAGTACCTATACTATACCTATCTATTATTATATTATTATACTATATCTATTATATATATATACCTATCTATATTGTTATTTTCAAAATCGTATTATCTACCATCGATGTATATGATGTCGCCTTCGCGGCGCTTTTAGATTTTTGTATTGAGATTGTACTGATTTTGACACATTTAAACTATGAGTTTAGTTTTCCATGTAAACAAAATGTATTAAACTATTACAACCGACAAAACACTCGCGCTAGGGATTGAATACTTTTGCCCCTAACGTGAGTTTTAGCATTAATAAATAATAGTTTAACATTCTCTGATTGGAAAATAAAATTCATAATTAACAATTTTATGGAAAAATAAATTCATGATAAGGGTTTTCTCAATTTGGCTTTTTATTGTAACGCCATTATGAATCAAATCACGTGATCATTAATCCTTCATATACCGTGATAATTAAAACAAAAGATTTATGACTGAAACGAACGTACATTTACGTCAATGATACTCAAAGGATTAATATACTTAACTATATGTTACTACAAGTATAATTCTTGATATTCACTGTTATAAGACGATGTTCCAGAAGTACGCTCAGTATGTAATCTAGTTTTGAGTACAGAGGCCGTAGCACAAACAATTGGCGAAAAAGTATTCGTATCGTAAGCGTCAACGCGCCACGCTTCGGTACAAACTATGAGTTATCTGTGTCACACTGTGGCCTAGATAAGTGACAGTTTGTACTGTTTCACGTGAACGAAACCTTACACTTCCGCTGTTATTCGTGCTAGGCCCATTTCTATGAGTAAATTTTGTACTGTCAAATCTACACTCAAGTTAATAGTACGACCGAGCGCCTCTCTGAAATACTAGTTACCTAGGGCATAAGTAGGTCTACCATGAGTTTACGAAATTGATACCAATCGATGCTCGATATCGACTGCCGCGAAATAATGTATGAAGAAAGAACAGTGCCACCTTGCGGTCAATTGTAGAACTTAAATTGACAGCGAGTATGCCAATCACAAGCTTAATAGGCAGGCGAGATCGAGTATCGACTGATGACATTTATGTTGCCAACTCATGGTAGAGCTATTGTTTACTCTTAGTTGTTCACACAATATGTTCACAAACCCCTTACAATAGAGCGAAGAATTCCTCTCTCATAGCGCATTCTGATAACCTGACATTTTGTAAGGCAATTGTTATACTGACATTTTTTTTGAAAAAAATATGATTAGTTGGTATTTGTAGCCGAATAGCTTAGTTTTCAGCTATCTGTATATGATAAGAGTGGAATAACCTCACTCTTTAGATGGAGGAGTTTGAAATGTTGTGTTTAATAAATAAAATTAATATTTGCTTATGAAATATTAAAAAACATGTTATTAATTATTCTTACCTACTTATACTACTTTTTAATATGATATACGGGAATTATGACTTATTTACGTGAGTGATTCCCGTTTTTCATATTAAAAATGAGTAGTAATTAAACACGTTACTTTTAATTATAAAACTTACACTACTCAACAATGTTTAAAAATTGTCTCGTGTTTGTTTTGTTATTTTGTCAATGTCAATAATCTAAGACTTGTTTATAAAAAGTAGGTCAATAGGATACACAGGTAGGTAGTCAATAGAGTACAGAGAAAAACAGAAAACATGGTATCTATACATTACCGTGACTCTTAATTGTAATCAAACATAATATATCATTATGTACCTAATCGATGATCAGTATGTAATATTAAATGTTTTTTAATGCTTTTGTTCACATATAACAATGGGTCCATGGCATTGTTTGCATTTATATTTTAGCTTTTAATTTTTTTTTATAATTATAAAGGAATACACATATTATATGTTCAGAACCTACATGAAATATTCAGAAATTGTATTGACATGAGACATACTTTTAGACAAGTAAGTACTTATTGTTATTTACTATTATTATAAAAATGTCAAGGCACAATGATGATGTTAATTAAGAAATCTATGACTAAGTTACCAATAAATAACTTTATAACTTTCTAATTCGTCTCTCATTATGGCTGGCATTCAGAACGGATCTCTCGTTCAAACTCATATGTTCCGTTCGATAATGTCGAAACATAACGCATTTGTATTACCTATAAGGAGTGTGTTTGGGCGCCAGATTTGTTTCTGAATTTCAGTTTGTTTTTATATATGTTGTACCTACACATAAACCTTTTATGCGCTCACGCGACTTTGTTTTAATAAGAAATTTATTTAAACAAAGCGAAACAATTGTTTCGTTGGAATCGTTGGAATCATTGATGTTAATTAAATATAAACTGAGGTAGATACGCCTTACTGCGCTCGGCTTAGCGACATTAACACAAGCTAGTTGTCTCGAGTCAACTTAGTTCCAGCCGGTCTGGCAACGACGCAGCGCGTATTCGACATTTAGAAAAAAATGCCTTATGTGTTCAGAACTACAGAACATATACTGGAACGAGTGTAAAAAACAAGAATGATGTATCTTTTCATTTATAAGTATTGTTATTCTATTTTACCTATCAAAAATTTTATTTTAAATTATATTAACTCCTGTTCGCGTTGCTGCTTCGCCACCCACGCGAACGAGGCAAGTAGCGAGCGACACAGAAAACGAGACTGTCATTGGCTGTCGAATGGTTGGCCACAGGCGAAAGTTGTTAATAATATGTTGATCTCTTTCTAACAACTAGGATTCAAATATCTTCGTGTTCTTTTAAACTTGTTAGTGTAGTTGACGTCGTTGTGCTAGTTGTGTACTATAGCTATAGGTAGGTATAGCATACAATTTGTCATGTTAAAATTTCATATTCAAGGAGTAAACGCCTCTATAGTTAATCTCATTGGTTGGAATAGCGTTATCGCGATCCCTCCAAACGAACTACCTCTACTCCAATGTCATCCAAATCGTTTCAGCTGTTTTGCGCGATTGAATGACAAAATCCAAACACACAACTTTTCCATCTAGTATACACATTTTTATAAATAATATTCGAGGTGTACTTTGTTATCGATGTAAAATCCTAAAATATATTTTTAGCAATTTTTATTTCTCTGTCTGTCTGTTGTACGCGCATCACTCTAAAACAACGAAACAAATGTTGATGAAACTTGACACATTGATAACTAAACCACTATTATGGTTCAACATAATATATATATTATCTCTTACATAAAACGAAATGGTTCTTTTGGAATAAGCATTAAAAGCTAAAATTCTGTAGTAAACTATTTGACGGATTTTTATGCAATTTTCTTTGTTTGATTGCTGAAAAGTGAAGTTAAATTATAACCTATGTTTCATCTCTCTATGACATGATAGTGCTAAAAAAGACTGTGTTTGAAGACTATGTTTTTGTTAACCTAACCTTGTTGTTCCTAATGGTTTAAAGTAACGCTATGCTTATATCACTGGCGACAACAAAGTTCCGGTGGCACAGGTTGCGAGTGTGCGCGTCAGACGCTCAAGATCCATGGTTCGTATCCCAGCCAATTTAGTGTTTTTGGTACTTTTCGTTTGCTTTTGTTTTCTAATATGAGTCTGTATGAGTAAAACTACCAACTTAACTACAAAAAGTTTTCGCAGTGGAATTTTTATCCGAATAAGTATTAAAAATTACTCGCATTATTTGAGTAAAGCACTATAACAAGTCTTGGTCCGCAATAAGTAACTGCTATATAATCACGCTGTGATGGCCTCCAGTTAAGCTTAAAGTCAAAGTCAAAGCCAAAATCATTTATTCATTTTAGGCATCAAAGACGCATTTATGAACGTCAATTTTTCATTATACTCGTAATGCACTTTAAAGACTCTACAATGCGATTAAAATAAGAATAGGACGGGCTCTCGGCTAACTTCACTCATATAAGTACGGTCAGCAGAACAAACTTAAAAATAGATTAATTTTAAATGAATGACTAAAAATCATTCATTTTATAAAATTTATATATTTATAAGGTTGGCAGCACAGACGCAGTGTTGCAAAAGTTTCCGATTTATTGGGAGATCAACTGATTTTGGTCATTGTCTCCCGATATCCCGATTTAGCAATTCAGTATCCTGATTTTTGAATTATCATCTAATGTAAAATAATATTCATAAATAAACATGGAAAATAATATTCTTCATACGGCAAAACTAAAAGATCTTGAATAAATGAATATATTATTAACATAAAATACTCTTGTTTTATTCCGAATATTCCGATTTTTAGATGGCAAATTTAACGAATTTAATTTTTCAATTTTGCAACACTGGTGAGAAGCCATCTTGATTTGATGACACATGTCTTATTTATCCGTCAGTGTACTACGCGACACGTTTCCAAGTGCATTTTTATGTTCTTACGCCCTTTTTGTTGATAATTTGTTTTTGTTGATTGTTTAATTTGTTCTACGATGAGCAAAAGAGGTAGTGTTTTACATCGGCGAGCTCGAGAGATTATCAGCAATGTTGATAAGTACTTCGAGGAAGAGAAAAAACGTGCCATTATGTTGTTGGACCAGTTAAAACAAGCAAGAATTGTACCAGGGCCAGATGGCAATATTCATATATCGCGTGATGTATTTGAAAGTTTCATTAAGCATTTGGAAACTGCTTCGAAGGTAACCGAGCGAGTGACTTTAGCCACTGGTATTAATAAAAATACAGTGAGTCGCATTCGCCGTGAACAGAGAATAGCAACAGAAGCAAGCACAAGCAAAATAACGACACCTAAGAAGAAACCACGTCAAAAGAAAATTGTGTGTGACAGTTTTGAAATATGTGCGCTGGGCAACATAATAAATTCTATATATACGGTGAGAAAAGAAATTCCTACACTAAAGAAAATTTATGCATCTGCAAAACAAGATCTTAATTTTCCTGGCAGCTTGTCTACTTTGAGAAAAATTATGATTGAGTCGCTAGGCTACAAATTTAAAAATTGCCAGCGTAAGAGATCGGTATTGATTCAAAGGCCAAACATTAAAGCCTGGCGCGCGAAGTACCTGCGTCGTATTCGAGCAAATGATGCATTGAAATCAAACAAAAAACCAGTAAGTAGTGTTTCTCGATGAAACTTGGATCCACGCACATTATACTGTGAAAAAGTGCTGGCAATCTGCAAGCGCGGAAGGTGTATAGAAAAATGACAGTGTTGGACGTCGTTGGATAATAACACATGCCGGTACCGAAGATGGCTTTATCGACGGGGCATTGCTAATGTTTAAAGCGAAACAGAAAAGTGGCGACTACCACGATGAAATGAATGGTAAAAATTTTATAAAATGGGTGAATGAAAAACTAATCCCGAACCTTCCCGAGACCTCACTTGTGGTAATGGATAACGCTCCTTATCATAGTATGGAGGAAACGAAAGCCCCGAACATGAGTGCTAGAAAAGTGCAGATGCAGGAATGGCTTACACAAAACGATATTCAGTATGAGCAAACATTCACAAAGGCTTAACTTTATGAATTAATAAAAAAAACAGGCCACCGAAAGATTACACAATAGATAACATATTTAGATCGCATGGCCATGAAGTGTTAAGACTGCCACCCTATAATTGCGATTTAAATCCGATAGAATACATCTGGCATTTGGTAAAACGTAGAGTGACAGACAAAAATGTTGAGCAATTAGAAAGCGCAATCGAACGTCTGACACTTGAGTCGATCGCATCAATCACGAAAGATGACTGGAAGAAAGAAATAAACCATGTAAAAAGGATTGAGAAAGACTACTTCGAAAGGGAATTACTTGAAGACGATGACAATGGCCCATTCAGTTTCATTATAAACATAGGTGACAGTAGTAGCAGCAGCAGTGATGATGACGACGATTACGAGGAGTCTGATTCAGTTGGGCATCAGGACATGAGTGGAATTGAAGAGCTGAGCGATTAAAATTAAAATACGTACATTCACTAAATAAAGACAGTTCAATGTGTTTCTGTGTTTACTTTAGTTTACCTACCTATGATTCGTTTTTAGACTAATTTTTTCTCTACCTATCAGATAAAAAAGTACGAGCTATTACAATATAAAACAAGCCAATATTTTTTAACATTGCTTTTTTTGCACACTATACCAAGTTCCCATAGTGACGTCACAACATGGCGCTAGGCCGGTCCTGTTCTTATTTTAATCGCATTGTACCGCTGCGTTCCAATTATATAGAGCCTACCGAGAAAAAGCAGCAAAAAACTCGGGTCATTCTTTTTATTTAGATGTTTACAATGTTTCTACTTAGGTACTACAAATATTACATTTTATGGGTGGCAGAGTAACAGCTTGCCAGAGGGGAGTATTCCAAGCATCTTTTTACAGTCAATTTGAATTGGCCCTCTGTGAGCTCAGTTATGTGTTTTGGGACTTTATTGTAAAAACGTACACAATCTCCTAGGAATGACTTATTAGTCTTTGCAAGTCAAACTAGGTACAGCTATCCTATTTGTATTTCTAGTATTAAAAGTGTGGTAATCACTATTTAACTTATATTGAGGTAATTTTTTTACGAACATCCATTATATTTTCAAATACATATAAGGAAGGCAAAGTTAATATATTGATTTCTTTAAATAAATCTCTTAAATATTCACGGGGAACAATTTCGTATATAGCTCGAATAGCACGTTTCTGTAGGATAAAGAAGCAAGGAAAGTAGCTAAGAAATCTAGTTGGGGAGGCTGATGTTATAGGCGAGTTCAAGTCTCACAGACTTCGTTGGCTTGGACATCTTGATATATTGGGAGAGGATCGAGCGCTTACTTGGCAATACCCCAGTCGCCCAGTCGGCCGGCCCAAATACAGATGGAGCGACGAAGTAGCGAAGGATCTTAAGCAACTCAAGGACGATAACTGGAGCTCGCTCGCACACGATCGAGTAAAGTGGCATCATATAGTATCGGAGGCCAAGACACTTTTGGGTCGCTGCGCTAGCGTAAATAAGTAAGTACCTGAACAAAATTTTCATAGATTTTCAAACATTGTTCTTTCGTTTTTGGCGGTAACAAGTTTTTCAGTTAAGGCTCTTGCCGCCTCTTCAGGTGGCGTTAAAGTAAGTTCATCACACTCATTATTTTGAATAGAACTCATTTTTCCATATTACAATTACTTTTGAACATCGAACAATAATGATTTATCTCGCGTTAAAGTGTTGCATTTGTTAGTTTATCAATAAACAGCTTTCTATTTGCTAGCCAGTCCGAAATATGAATAGAGCCATTGATAAGTTACCTCCTTGGTTGCGATGTATCGGAATTTCATTTTTAAATTCTTCTTCTTAGTCGTTCACTCTTGACAGAGTGGTCGTGGTTGAAGACGATGCCTTTTCTTTAGATAATGCAGCCCTCGCGATGCGCCTCCATCCATTGCGGTCTTCTGCGTTTCGGGTACTTTGGACTACGGACGTTTGTGTTGCAGCTTTTATGAGGTCTGTCCAATGCGTAGGTGATCGACCGCGTGACCGCTTGCCTGCTACTTGACCCTGGACTACGAGTCGTTCCATGGAGTTTTTATTTCGAATAATGTGTCCGAAGTATTTGAGGATTCGTATTTGCACAGTCGACGATAATCTTTCCTTGATTTTTAGTTCCTCCAAGATCGATATATTGGTCCGAAACGCTGTCCAAGGGATCCGCAGCAGTCGCCGCCAGCACCACATTTCAAGTGCATCGATTTTGCGCCGGTCTCTGAGGTGAACCGCCACGTTTCTGCGCCATAAAGAAATATCGGAAACACTAAAGTTTTCATTATCTTCTTCGAATCTCGTCCTCACAGCCCCCAGTGTTCGTGATCGTGGATCCGAGGTACACGTAGGATTGAACAATCTCACAGTTGCCAATCACAGAGATGTCAGGTTTATTCAGTTCAGCTCGGTCCACGATCATCATCTTGGTTTTGTCTCTGTTGATCGCATGTCCGAAGGAGAGGCTTGTTGTCTCTAAACGTGCCAACAGGTGTTCCATATCTTCTTTTGTTTGAGCGAGAAGAGTAGTGTCATCGGCGTATCTCAAGTTGGATATTTTCCGACCTCCCACTGAAGTGCCCTTGTCCCACCGTTCTAAAACAATTATCATAATATACTCCGTATATATGTTAAACAGGAGTGGAGATAGTATGCACCCCTGCCGAACACCTGCATGTGTGTGAAAGCTTTTCGAGTCAACGTCGTCTATTCGAACAGTCGCAGTTCCGTCCTCGTAGAGTCGGCGTATGAGCCAAACCAGGTGGCATTTTTAAATTACACGACGGGTAATTAGGATTTTACTATGCTAAACCATTTATTTACTAACTAAACCACGACAGATTTTCATATAACTTTTACCAGCCGTTGCTTGCATTTATTTGGCCAGTATAGCTATTTCAATTTATCTCGAGAGAGAAGGTTGTCAAAATAATGCTCAAATTTCTAAGCATGTTAGAGAAAATGAAAACCTTCTTCGACGAAATTACTGTACTGGCCAAATACATACGAGCAGCGGCTGTGGCAATCCCCCGTGGCTGACGTAGCAGGCGGTGGGGCTTCGTATCCGACCCACCGCAGGGAGACCACGGGCGTCCAGACACGGGGAAGTCTGGCGCCCATTGTTGGCGGGTTTGGTCTCTGAGGCAGTTGTGGCGCGCCATGTGTTCTGGCGTGCCGCGAAGAGAAGGGTCCGGCAACGGACAGCCGCGGCAGGTTCGCGGTCGTGTGCAAAATCTGTCCCGCGTTCCCGCCAAAAGCGGCAGTGACGGAACACCCCGGGGTTTTGGTGGGTATACCGACCACATAACCACCTAACTCCCCGTGGTAGGTGGTATCCATAAAGGATTTCCCCGGGACAAAAAAAGGCCTGCCCAGGCCTACTATTCAAGAACGGCAGAAAAACCGTTCACGTGTTTTTTTTTGTATGGACTCTCGTTAACATGTCGCTCTAAATCCGCTCAGTTTATCACCGTATCGTTTACGTATACAGTACAAACTATGAGTTATCTGTGCCGCAGTTGTGCTAGATAAATGATAGATTGTACTGTTTACGTTGACAATACGAATGTTACGTAATTGTACTAAACTTGCAAATTTTCGTACTAGACCATATTAGACTCGTTGACCTGCGTTATAGGTACTAAAATTATTTTCTGAAATAAAATATTGTGTTGTTTCCTCGCATTTATCCTAAGTTACAGCATAGGTAAACTAAAAGATAAACAATAATTTAAGATAGGTGTATTACTTATTTACGAAATGTATTAAAAATACCTACACACGCATTAATAAGAATAAGTTTTTAATTTTTTGATTCATTTTGATGTGATAAATATATCATTAATATACAAACAAAAATTATTTTACAATTATTAATATAACAAGGGTACATTTCAATTATTAGCTACTTAAAATGATATTAAATGCAAAAGGAAACCGACTTAAGTTAATCAATAGAAAGAGATCTGAATGAGCCATTCAAATTTGTGTCTTCCCCGTTCGTTTTGCATTTTTTAGTGAGATCAGCTTTCCAAAGGTTGTCGTCCATGAACATTTTTCTGAAATAAAATAAGTTTATTATTATATAGACGAAAGCTTGTGGGTGAGTATGTATGTATTTTAACCGACTTCCAAAAGGAGGAAGTTCTCAATTCGACTGTTTTTTTAAATATTTGTTACCTCAGTACTTTCGACTGGGTGAACCGACTTTGATGATTCTTTTTTATTCGAAAGCTGATACTTCCCGTGTGGACCCGTTTAAATTTCATCCAAGTCGGTCAATCGGTTTTTGATTTATACTCCAATAACTGGAAAGTATTTCTCCTATCTTGATGATATCCTTATTGACGGTGAATGACAATCATGCCGTAAGTAGCAAGGGTCACTAAAAAGGGTGAAAAAGTCATTCCAGCGTGAAGAAGGAAACCATTTTACCAAAACATGGAACCGATTTCAACACTAAAAAGTGTGAAAATACTTATTTTGGTAAACATTTATTCTTTCTTCACGCTGAAATGGCCCAAAGGATTTAATTGAAATTTGGAATGAATGATATATATACCCTATATATATACCCTAGCCTGACACACAAGAAGTTCCCCGGTAAATTGTAACTAGCTGTAGAACAAGCAAGTGAAGCCGCTGGGCGCAGCTTATACCCGGTTATTGGTAATCAATTAGCATCATGTTATAGGCATATTCTGTAAATCCAAACAAACAACTTTTGTTCTAGAACTTTTCGCAAAACTAAACAAAATTCCCAAAAAAAATTTTAAGTTTTTGTTATGATTATACCGCTCAAATTGATTTTTTAAGTTTTGTATGGAAGAAAACGAATTTTTGAAAGTCGTAGAACAAAAGATGTTTGTTTTGATGTATAGAATATGCTCTTAAAAGGATCCTAATTGATTATCAGTACCCCTGTATACAGAAACAATAATCAGGCGGTGGGACTTTTTGGCAAGGCTTGTTTTGCAGGTTCGCAGACATTCTGGCTGTAAAGAGTACTCAAGTGGGTTGAGTATTACTTCTAACACAGTTTATCCATACTAATTCCATTATGATCCCACTGATGGGCCTCAGTCAGACAGAGTGAGAGGAGTGTAATTATATGATCATAATGCATCATGCTGGTGCAGTTCCCTTGTGTTCAGCCCTTCGATATGGGCCGACAACTGTTGTCCTAAACCAACAATTGGAAATCTGCAATTTATATCTAACAGGCCCTGCCCTAGAAAATTAATACATGCCCGAATTACATAAATATTGAATAATTAATAATGAAATAAAAATAAAAGAATTTTATCCAAAATGTGACTAATATAGGTCAGGAAACATAATTCAGAACAAATTCCACACAAAAAGTGGCCCTTCAAATCAAAACGATGAATGAGTCCAAATACGAATTACTTCCGAAGTTACAACAAATAGACATGTTCGGTGATTAGTTTAAATTCAGACGGAAAGCAGGGATTGGTTCACGCGCGTGCTGCAACGTCTCGTCTTCTATGACAGCTGAGTCATAGCGGCGTGAACGATGTTATTGATTTAGCACGACTTTTATTGGGTAATTTTTAAGGCAGTTACTCTTCCCGATATTATTTATTCGTAGGACTAATATAATCGATGCGTCTCGAGGTTAGTTCGGACTGGTCCATTATAGGTTTATGATGAGGCGTCATAAGGACGCCAAACAGGCGAAATTACCACAAACAATAACACAAACCAGTACCTAATATAATTGTATTAACTATATTATATTAAAACGATTATATTACGTACAGTTTTATTATGTACTACTGTATAAAAATAATTATATTATAGTGACTTCTCGGGACAGTGTTCGGCAAGTGAACAGCTTCTGATGCCTCGTTTAGAAGCAAAAACCGAACTGGTTTTATTTTAATCTAGTACTAGCGGCTGCCTGCGATTTCGTTCGCGTAGTAGACTCGGCCTGTGGCCTCGCCATATGCTCCCGTCTTTTGTTTTTCTTTCATAAGAACCTTCTCCTGACAATAATGAACATAAAAAAATTGCGAGATCCGTTCGCAAGTTATAGCGTGACCAGAAGAAATAGGGGTTATTTTTTTTATATAATATACTAGACTGTAACATAGATGACAAGACTAGACATAAACAAACAATATCTCTTTCGCGTTTATAATATGTATTAGTTAAGATATGGACAAATATAGTCATTTGTTTTAAGTTATTAAAATATGTTTATTCCGATAACATACTCGGAACCTTAGTTAAGCGCATGGACAAACATTTAATACTGAAGTAGGTACCTATATACATCAAGCATACTGCTGGCCTTCAGAAGAGGCCTGCAGATAGGTATGAAGGTTTATATATTATAGGTACCATAATCGAACGGACACGGGTCTTAAGCAAAACATAATATTAATAAATAATTATCAGTAAACTACTCTCATAATAGAGTAATATAAATCTTTACGTTTAAGTTTCTTTCTAAGTGTCATTCTTTGTAATGAACACACACGAAAATATATATTTTGTAAAAAAATACTCAATTACGCAAAACGGCATAACAGATTGGGATGAAATTTGGTAGGTAGATAGGTAATTGTAGAAATACTTTAAATTCAAGCGGCCAATGAAAAGATAAAGAAGTTTACATGATTTTTGCTTATTGACAAAGTGTGATATATTTTAGGCAAAACACGTTTAAGTCATATGGCGATTAAGGTGGATTGCGAAATTGGTAGTATACGTTTTAGGTACAGTGAGAAATAGGCAGTTTAACGTTTTCGACAAGTAACGACTTAGGCCAAACACTACTTAAGAATGAAGTTTAGGCAAAACACGACTAGTTACTTTAGTTTAGACTAATTACGTTTCAGGCATACAGAGAACAAAGGACTGATATCCATATACAAAGAAACTTTCACATTTAGGAACGAATAAAAATAAAATACATGGACTCTGTCTACAAGCTTTCCTGGAACTCAATGACTTTTCCATTCAAAATTGGCTTTGTACAAACACGTGCGGTCCCTTCGCGGCGGTGTACAACTAGTCTGAGGTGTATAATGACGTTTAGGAACAAAAAGTTGAATTCTCACAAAGTTGAAATTACTAATATAATTAAAATATAATTTCCCAAAATGTTGACTTATTTTCGTTTTGAAACATATTGAATTCTCATAATGTGGCCGCGTCAACGCAATATTTCTCGCGTTAAATCTTTTTGATGACCTTACTTGTCATTTTGAATGCATTGCACCCAATCTCTGTGCTGTTGCTTAAAGCTGGGTGCGTCGCCGCCGTACTCTTCAGGCAGACACTTCCTGTCTATCACGGAGTAAAGCCCTTCGTGGCTAGTGTGGAATGAAATCTGAAAGACCAATGCATACATCCAGAATGTACTAAAATATATTGTTATATATGTGTTAGATAGTTACAAAGACGATTTTAGATTTAATACGATATGTTTATGCAACGAGACAGATTTCTAATAGATGATACCGAGTGGTTTCGCTCTTTTAGAGATGTAATTCCCAAAATCCCTCCTTCGTGGATGCTTTCGACATAAAAAGCCGTAAAAGCCAAGTAACCCCAGCGCTTTAGCAAGGTAATATTATCTATATTACGGTGACTTTAGGCTCTGTTTTCAATCAGTCAATTAGGACTGTATATATTACTGTATAGTATTATTATACTGACTTTCAGTATAGTAATACTGAAAGGTGTGCATATGTACCTAGTCAGGATTCACATGGCATATTATATATCAAAATGAAAATCGCTTATATTTACGAGTATTTCTTAAAAAGTTCAAAAATGTTATCCGATTTTTTTTAGATAGCCCTATTAGACATTACTATTTTTAGAGTACGTTTGGGGTCAATGCGCTCTGCAGTCCCCACGCTACATATTCATTACTACTCATTACATGCGCACCCTCCTCACGCGGCACCCCAGCTTAGGCCCCCTGTTTACCTAGTCTACGTTCTGGAGGTTGTTGTCTACTTTGGCCTAGTTTATTAGGATGATGCTGCTTGAGTATTAGAAAATCTTTGGTTTACTGATATCTCGGAATTCTTACCTGCTAAGTACTTCGTGGGATTTATTTATTTTCACCTACGACTTTTACATTGTTTCTTATAATTAACTAAACAAAACATAATCTATGAAAGAGTTATAGTGGGTACATATTGCTAAATGCACAACCAATTAAAGGTAAACACATGCTTAATTAAATTTACAAAAAGGAGAGACATTTGACATATCTGTTGTTTAATAAAATAAAATTACTTATAAGATATTTAGTTTGGAATTTTCTTGAGCAAATGCTCGTGAATATAATTTAATAGATGGATGCAGTAGTTAGGTCTCAAATGTATTCAAGCGCCCGATTGTATGGTTATATTATTACTACATCTTTATGTAATACTACCTGCTCTCCGCGGTTGAAATCGGTCCAGTACTTTTTGAGCCAATTCGTTACAAACATACCTACTTATATACTATGTATACAAATATTTCCTCTTTATAATATTAGTATAGTAATATAGTATATATAGTAAATATAGTAATATAGTATACGAGTATATGAAAAATTGTATAATAGTATAGAAGTATAGATAATAGAAACCAGTGTCTAATGGAACTCACCAAATCAATAATTTCCTGTGGTAACACACCTTTTACCAGTGCGAATAGCTTTTCGTAATACGAAGGGCAATTGATTAGGTGAACTTGCTTCAGTCGCACCGGCATAGCTTCCTGAAAATTGTTACCATAGGAATCAAATAATCAATCAATCAATCATTATTATATTATATTATTAAGTACACAGATATAGTGTCTATTGAGCAAAATGTACTAAGTACTATATTTAACTCAATGCTAGTAACTACGTTTTAAGGCCACTCGACACCTCAGAGATGGCCTACTTTTGTTCTAAGTCAGATCCCAAGCTTGGTTGCTCATTGCTTGGTTTCAAAATGAAATGTTACATTGCAAGACAAGACAAGGTTCACTACGAGCATGCGTATTTTAGAATTGATATAAAATCGATGCAAGTCATGTATTAAATAGTATTGACAAAATATAAATCGTCTTTTTATTTGCCAATTTCAAAAGGTCATCTACAATTAGGTATTAGTCGTACTAACCTAGCAATTTTTTTTTTGGTATTTGATTATAATAAACTCGTCGTATATATTGTTCTAATTTTTTTCATTTTATTCCTTATACTCTACATACACATATATACATATACCTATACTACGAGCACACACCCAAATATTGAACCAGTATATACAAAAAGAAATATTGTAGTGTTGTGACAACCCTATAGAAATGCCGAATGCCTACACAAAAGCAGCATTTCGCGTGACATCAAACGAGTTGGCCCACTGTACGACTTTTATGCTGTGCTAATACGCCTCACTACAGAAGATCATATCATCATATAGGCATCCCGACGGACGGTGTAAGGAAAATTCTTTAACTCTATTCTCTCACGGAGAATCTGACCGTTGTCAACAGTTTCGTAAACATAGTCAAATGTGTTTTAAAGATATCTTGTAAATAAACAAGTACATTTATACACATATTATAGGAGATTTCAATTAAATAACTATACGTGCTAATTTTATTAGAAGCAAAAGGTATTGAGACACGGCACAAAATGCTATTTCTTAATTTTATGTAAGACGTAAAGTTATTGAATGTAATAATGGAAGGGAACCGGGATACCAGCAGGGCAATTACGTAGGTATCTCTGTTTCAATCAAACATTGATTGATATCTTGAAACATGGCGGCTGTATGTCAAGTTTGACAGCTTTAGTAAGCAAACATGTTAGTAAGGTGCTGACTGAAGCCGACAAAAGTGCCATAAAGCCCCCATTTTTTCAGATTTCAATCAACTGTTGATTGAAACGGAGATACATAATAGCCCTGCAGGTCATAGAGAAATATACTAAACTTGAATGTCTGAGGTATAATAGGTTTGATGAGATGTTTTTACCATCGATCATCTATTTAACATATTTCTTGTGTACCTAGGCTGATCAACACTATCAACACCCCATCCTCGAAGTTGCAAGTCCTGTTCCACATTCGACCTCTCTCAAAGAGGAACGCCTGTGTCTTTGCATTGACAACTTTTTATGCGGGCTGATAAACAAAGTCAAAAACATTTATTCAATTTAGGCAATGTATAAAAGACGCACTTGTGAACGTCAATTATTCATTATAATGTACAACGTTAAAGACTCTACCGCCGCGTTCAAAATATTATAGAGTCTACAGAGAAGAAGCGGCAAGAAACTCGGGGCCATTATTTATATATAGATTTTCATAATGTTTCTACTTAGGTACTACTATTATTACATTTTATGGGTGGCAGATGACAGCTTGCCAGAAGTGGAGTATTCCAAGCGTCTTAGTCTTCTATATAATGTCGGACTTTATAATATGTTTTTTAAATGTTTTATACAGTCTACTTGAATTTTCACTCTATGAGCTCATGCAGTTATGTGTTTTGGGATTTTACTGTAAAAACGCACACAATTTCCTCGGAACGACTTAATAGTCTTCTCAAGTCCAAAACTAGGTACAGCATCCTATTTGTATTTCTAGTATTAAAAAGGGGGTGATCACTTTTTAACTTATATTTATGTATATTTTTTTACGAACATACATTATATTTGCAAATACATATAAGGAAAGACAAAGTTAATATATTGATTTCTTAAAATAAATCTGACAAAGATTCGTGGGGTCCATTTCGTATATAGCTGGAATAGCACGCTTTTGTAGGATACAGATGGTCTCTATATCAACCGCTGAGCCATATAGCAATATCCCATATGACATTACGCTGTGGAAATATGCAAAATATACTAACCGCGCCGTAGAAGCGTCTGTTAGTTCTCTTATTTTACGTACCGCATATGCAGCAGAACTGAGCCTCCCAGACAGTGCATTTATATGAGGACCCATTGTAATTTGCGTCCTTTTTAATGCCTAGGAAGACTGTTGGCTTGTCCATTACGAGTTTAACTCCATCAAGCGAAAAATTGGACTCCAAATATGGAACAGTCAGTAGGCAAATAAAACTTCAAACATTTTGTATTTTTCTACCGACTTCCAAAAAGGAAGAGGTACTCTATTTGACTGTTTTTTTTATGTTTGTTACCTCATAACTTTTGATTGGGTGAACCTATTCTCAAAATTATTTTTGTATGAATGCTGGTGCTTCACGTGTGGTCCTATTTAAATTTCATCAAATTCGGTCCAGTACTTTTTGAGTTACACTCCAATAACTGAATAGAATGGAAGTCGGTATTAATTTTTTCAAATTCTACTTGTTGAATTCAGAAGTGAATTATTAGTTGAGAACCATTTAGAGATACTAGATAGAGCGTTGTTTACTTGAATTATAGTGTGATATCTTTCCTATCTACTTTGAAAATCAGAGATGTGTCCTATGACGATCCGCAAATAAAACAATATCACAAAGATCCTTGGCCATAAGTGGCAAGCCGTTAATGTATACTAAGAACAAAAAAAAACAAGTTACTTATATACAAGACTAGCTGTGCCCCGCGGTTTCACCCGCGTATAATTCAAGAAATCACTGATTGGTTTACCACATCACACTTTAAGTGAACAAAGTCTAAAGAAGTAGTTGTCTCGTTCAATGCTTGTCTCTTTCGATTTTCATCGGGCTTCCGAGACGAGAGTGTCGAGTCTCTTAACCCTTGCGTCCCAGAGACGTAAATATACATCAGATTCATTCATAAATCTTTTGTTTTATGACAGTATAGGAAGGATTAAACTGTTTCTCTAAATAACATGCTGTAAAGTGCTCAAAGTTTATCTTTATATAATTATTGTCTCGATGATGACGTAACTTTCGTACCTCGTAAAGATTGATAGTTACCTTACTTATGACATGCCTAATAATAACTCTCATAAATCACTTTTTATTTCCAATACCTATTTAATTATCACTAAATACCTTTACGTGGCTTATGTAGGTATAATAGGTATAGGTATCGTAGACTTTTTTTAGATTAAAGATTTACATATTTTTTTACATATTTTTGTGTAGGACATTGATAAAGCAGCTCGGGCGAATTTTTCTTAAACTTGCAAAGATCAAGTCCAGCAGAGAGGTGTAGCTAATGCATGAGGTCCACCCTGTTATATATCCGATTTTTATGAGATTATGACAAAACATTTTGTTATATCATTATTCTCTTTTATTAACCTTATCAAGGTCTACAACGGTGTTTTTTATTTAGAACGGACTAATGCTGTTTGCCTCTACCGGCATTTACAGCGTCACCGGACGGGTGGCGAGCGCAGATGGCACTAAGCCAGATGCGGGCGCAGAGGGCGCACCGCCTAAGGCCAGCGTTGAAGACGCTTCGCCGCAAGGAGAGGAGTAGGCGACTTGCTCAAGAGCACCACTAAGGTACGGACCTCGGCTTGGGCCGTCGCCAGGAGAGGGGGGAGTCGGAGAGAATCTCCCCGGTACATGAGTGTACCGTTGAAAGTGGGCCCTATGAATTTTAACTCTATGACTATTTGGAGATAATCTAACCAAGACATAATTTTTGCCTCGAGCTCGCCGGCGAGCTCGGTGTCTGATTGTACTACAACGGTGATTTAATTTTTTTATTTAATGGTTTTTGGAGTTCAAACTTATAAATTTTAGAGAGAACAAGTTAGTGCTATAAAAGTCATAAAATAAAAATTATGAAAGGCTGCGACATCAATAAGACATTCATATTTGATCATCATATTTGATAAAATTTTCTTCTTTCGGCTGGCTGGATAAATGTTTGTCAAGCTGTTCAATAGATGTCGCCCCCACGACGATTCAATGCTCGGAAGGCATGTCTCGGTGGCCTAGTGTTCCACGGCGTCTGACACGGGTTGTTGCGGAGGATTTGTAATTGGTATTTACTCTCTAAAATTGCTTGTGTGATTTCTCACTTACTCTCACTCACTCACTTATACACTACAGATATTCTCACTTACCAATAAAAAAAGCAACAGCTTCTGGAAGTAAAATATATTAACTTTTGGGATGAGTCTGAGTGTGATGTACTTTATATCCATAATGACGATGTGCCCTTCCGGCATGAGGTCGTGGACCTTGAGCCAGTAGTCTCCCTGGATGGAGAACGTCTTCAATACGTCGTAATAGTCGAACTTATCCAACGTAGGAACTTCAAGGTGGTGCAGTAGAATCTCGTTCTCTCCAGCCGTAAAGGTGGCGACGTATCTAAAAAAAGTTAGAAATTAGTGAGAGAAGTTGTCGGAAGCCAGTTACCGTGACAATATACTGGAAACAGCTGAACTATGACTATCGTTAATATTGTGTATAGTATTACTTAAAGTACTAACGCCTGCTTTAGCAATCTCAAACATTCATTGACATTCACAAAACAAAAAAATCATTGAATTGTGAATTGACATTTATAGAGAGAAAAATTCACATCCTTGGACGGAATTCGAACCCGCGTCTTCTGACTCTCCGTGTCAGACGCCATTGACCAACTAGGCCACCGACGTTCGATTCCGAGCTTCGAGTTATAACTCTCTATCTGACTTTGATATTGTTTATGTTTTCCTAAACTCGTGTTTTTTTTTCGAGTTTTGTCGTGTAATATTGATGGATTATTCGTTGTGTTCGTAACGGTGCACGAATGTAGGCAAAGTTTTCTAAATCATTAAACCATTTGGTGTTTTCTTCATCATTCGCCTTAGAAAGTTTTAGAAATGCATCCTCCGCTTCCGCTCCGGAAGCGCTCGTAGCGGAGCTTGACTTGGCGATCTTAACCGATCAACAAGTTAAGCAACGCTTGCTGGGGTCAGGACTTGGATGGGTGACCGCTAGTGGCATTATTCAACTGAGCGCTTCCGTGCTTCGGAGGGCAGGTTAATCCGTCGGTCGTTGTTTGTCTTAGGACAACAGTAATTAGGCTAGGTATGTCGAAGGACTTCGAGCGGTCTGAAAACTTCGACATGGGTTTGCTACTAACCTATCCACCAAGCCGCACTGGGTCTGCTTGGTGGATTATGGCCCAACTCCTCTTTCTGAGAGGAAGGCTCGAGTCCCAACAGTGGGAACAAAAAGGGCTGATTATGATGATTATGATCCTCCGCTTTACTATAATGGGACTTGGACAGGACAGTGAGTTGACATAACTCACTTATGTAACTGTGACTTGACTCTGGCTACTTGTATAGAGTCTTACTTCATGCAACTGTAAATATTTACCTGCAAATTTAGAGGAATGGTAAATGTACATTAAATAAGAGTCCACTTAAAAAGCAAAATATAAAGGTATGACAGTAATTAATGCACTGGGCCCGCGTGGTGGGTTATGATCCATCCTCTCTCAGAGAGGCTCGAGTCCCAGCAGTGGGTACAAAATGAGCTGATTATGAATGGAACCAACTAGCCCAGCGTTTGTATGTTTGTTCAACTCAACATAAGTACATTGTGTTTGTTAACTTGAGAACAGTTGAATCGCAATTAAACATGGCAATAGGGTACCCAGTCTAAGTTGCAAAGTTTATGTATGAGCTTGTTCAAGCTGTTTAATTAGGTCGTGTTTGATAACAAAAGCAATGGATTTTGTTACACATTTTATGTAAATTTCAATACTATTTCTGGACCCTTCGAAGCCTGAATTGAAAGATTAAAGCCTCATCATTTAAAAACAAAACACGATATATATAAAAAGAATTTGCATGCCTCTAAGAATATGCATTTCTTTATCACAGATTATTTATAGGTCTGCATTAAAATTAATGTTCCTAGTCGTAAGTCAAAATATCGTAAAATCGGTAGATACATCTCGATATCTTAGTTCGGATAGGTCCATACCATGTTATTAATTACGCACACACATAAGTACTACACATAAAACGCAAAGGCTTACGCGAATAAAGCGCTTTTGACTTGGGCTTTAATAAGCGTGGCTTATGAGAATCACTATAATCAAATTGATCTTCGAGTTATAACCACACCACAAAATATTATTTTTTCAGAAATTCCTTATATACTTTAATTTCTATAATTAATCTTACTGAATCTTCCATTTAATTATGATATTTATAAAAAGTAAATCCGAAATTGGATGTAAGGTACTATTTTTAACCGACCGGCAAGGTGGAAGGAAAAAGATCAAGGGGTCGATCCCCCATGCGGTGGTAAGACCAAATTTGTACCGTTCTCAACACCACCGTATGTGAAGCCATTCACGCTGCCGAGGATAGATCAACGTGGCGTGATGTGGTCTACCAAAAAATACTCCGTACAGGCCACGACCCTCAGCATTGAGGATAAACGACGCAAGGATCATCATTGACGGTGTATTCCGTAAGTAACAGGGTGACGAAAGAGTGAAATTTTTTTATAAAAAAATTGAACTTCTACAATAAAAAATGTGAAATAACTTGTC
Source organism: Selenia dentaria (assembly GCA_917880725.1). Classification (NCBI taxonomy): domain Eukaryota; kingdom Metazoa; phylum Arthropoda; class Insecta; order Lepidoptera; family Geometridae; genus Selenia; species Selenia dentaria. The sequence goes on from OU862890.1 coordinate 22,620,500, forward strand.
GAAGTCGGTACCACGCACGCAAAACTGTGATAATAGGTACTTTCGAACTATCATGATACCGACTTCAAAAAGTTATTTCACAATTTACGGTTCTATATTTTGATAAAAAACAATTTAAGATCTGTGTATTTTACAATGTATTATTTGTAAAAATCACTTACGGCCAGTTGCAATAACCTATCTATCCACAGTAGTCCTTACGTAGAGGAATTTGACACCGACTATAGATATAGGTTATAGAAACCGGTCGTTATATATAGGTAGGTATAAGTTAAAATACGTCACCTACTTGAATAGAGTCCACAAAGCTTTATTTACAAATTCCGATTCAATTGTTTTTCCCATGGCAATGCTAGTTGTCTCATTATATAAACGAGTAAATATCTACACCTGCGGTAATATGGTTTTTATTTCAGATTATGTTGTACTTATTCTTCTTTACGTATATCAGTAAAAATAATGATGTGCTAGACATGGTTACGGAAACCATTTTATGTGATAAGTGCCCAATTAAACGCCATTAATATAGACTATAAAACAGTCGTTTACACTAAGGTGCGATAATGAACCGATACGACTTATGAAGAATACGACGAAGGGGAACCTTCAAGAAAAGAGCGTATTCGACCTATTGGTCAGCAACGCTGCCTCGAGAACTCTGGTATTGCGGATGTCCATGCGCCATAAGAAGCGCCCATACGTCAATACACTGACATCCCTTACCATCATACTAATATTATAAATGCGCAAGTTTGCGAGTGTGTTTGTGACTAGGTACATATGCACAACTTTTAGTATTACTATACTTTTCGTTACGCGCTGTATACTCGTATTTGCCGTTAGTGGGTATGGGTTCGATCTTCCGCTTCGATGATTATGTGAACAGAATATAGTTAGCCGATGCAGACATAAAATAGGCTACTTCTTACTTATTCCGTAAAAATGCCCCTCAGGGATGCCCTCAGGGATGTTCAGAGATATAAGGATGATAGTCCCTATTTGGCCCCTGTTTTGCTTGCAATTATTAATAATAACTATACTTATAATATAATGAGAGAAGATTTGTATTTTTGTATTTATGTAAGTATGAGTGGTACAAATAAACTCATTAGCTACAATTTAAAAAAATATTTTACCACTACAATGCTACTTTATGCCTGAGTAATATAGGCTATTTATCTTGATTAATCATCATCACCACACAGGTGAAACCGTGGAGCGCAGCTAGTATTCTATACACAAGCAATAAAGCCGGATACTTGCCAGATACCTACATAATCACGCAAACATATAGGACATAAGGCATATCTTTATTTGTTCATATAAATATATATATAGCACACACCTATGTATATTATCTTATATATATAATAATGAACCCCAATTTCTCCTGGTCACGCTATAACTTGAGAACGAATGGAACAATCTCGCTAATTCTTTCTTTGTTGTGTTAGTTATTGTGAGTAAAAGGTTCTTATAAAAGAAAAACCAAGAAAAGATGGGAGGTTATGGCAAGGCCGAAGGCCGAGCTCACTACGTGAACCAAGTCACGGGCAGTCGCTAGTAATTAATAATAAACAATTCCTTTGGCATCACATAAAAATAAAGTGCTTGACGCAGGTGTTTAAGTATCCGCGTCATTATTTATAATATTTGGTGAACAATAAGATCGTTAATGGTTCGATTTCAATGCGGTTTCGCTGTAGTGACCATTGTTTAAAAATATTATAATAAACATTAGAAATACTTTTTATAGATCGCGTGATCATTTATTACACAGGAACAATTAAATGACCAGTTAGCACACCTAAAACCATAACTTAAAAAAATAACCTGATTTTCAAATAAAATATTTTTGTATTTGGATATGTGAATATTCATGATCATCTCATTAAAACTTATGCACGGGCATTGCATAAATTATATACGGGCGGGAAAAAACCAACAATGGCTATCGTGTTTATAATAAAAAAAAACCTAATTAAGCAATTTTTCTAGGTTTTACTTATAGCGGTGGGATATCGAGCCGTGTTAGTAGATTATTAACTCAAAATTCTATAAAATCATAATACGTTGGTTTTGTGTTTTACTCGTCAGTCGCCTTCGATCTTAAACAATTAACAATTAATGTAATTTATGTCATTATTATTTATTTTCTATTCTTTGTAATTTTTATGGTAGTCATTTTTAAAGTAGTCATTTTTATATTTCGATATTTTAGCAAGTTGTCGTCTTTATTCTATGGCATTTTTGCATGTATACATTTATATAATTCGACATTTGACATTATTATACCTTGACAATTATCATTTTAGACCTAAGTCGCCTAACCCATATATACTTAATAATGCATCCACTGCTCTCCTAGAACGTGACTTATTTATGTGAACGTTACTTGACTAAGTGAGCAACTATAAACATTTACTTAATAATATATGTTATACTCGACTAATCACTTTAATTAGTTTTAAGTTTTAGTGTTAAATCTCATTTTTTTAAGTGAACCTTGTTCTTTATGAGAAATAAATTCTTTAAACCCAATTAGATGGCAATCGTACAAACGTAACATTCTACTTATAATGGAAATAAGGTTACGCAATAGAAAATGCATCATGTTGAAGAGTGGCAAATGTATAAATATATACGAGTCCACTTATAAAGGAGGAAAAAACTTACGCAATCGAAAAAGCATCTTGCAGTTTGGCCGTGTGCGGATCCCTCGACGTGTACAGTTCCGGCATGTTGTATCGCCCACAGCAGAACCTCTCTATGCATTTCTTAGTCTTCTCAAGACTCCCGTAGCAGCTATGTAGGAACTTCTTGATTAAAAAATCCTCTGGAAGAATTAAATGTTCTTTTAGACACAAGTTTTTTATATCTCCCATGATTATTCGTACGAGTAGGTCTCATTTTTTATTTATCGCTTAAACGCACTTGAGACTTTTTCTGTAGGTTTATTTATTTGTACTTGCATAATTAAATGTTACAGGCAATTCTTTTATAAGGTGATTGAGTCAATTATATGTACCTTTAAGGTCGTTGCAATGCAAGGTCATTTACATTGATTATTAATTTTATTTATGCATACAGGTACATACTTTCTAGTCCAAATGAATAGAAGGTACTTAATTATTAAATATATGTAGGTATGTCCAGATTGGTTGGATATCCTATACGTTAGCAAACATTGTATAAACTCGACTAACCAAACCGGGTCAAAGCGCCTTCAGCAAAATATCGACGCCGAAAAATCCAAGAAAATGCAGGAAGCTAGACCAGGAGAAGAAACTGCCCAAGTCAACGCAAAAAGGCGATCATGGATCAGCGCAGCGATAAGATCACAAAAACGGCTAAACGACAAGAAGCCGCCGTTGGAGACTTCACCAGACCCCAAAGTAAACCCGCTCAACACCAGCCGCAACAAACCAGAGCTGCCAAAGGACAAGTTAGCCCGCCGAATTTCATACCAGTGACAATGTCCATGGACTACGCGATTAACACATTCCTCGAATACCTAGCAATATTGAAGGCAACAAGAGAAGTCAACCTGAACACTTGCAAAATCATCCTACAAGCATACCGTTGCGCAAACGAGGAATTACTAAACGGAAAATTTTCGGAGGCGGAAGGGGCCATATAATATGCCAATGAAGCAGCCCAGGTCATAAAGGGTAAAATGTCGGATGGATATGGCCGCTCACAGCTCTTCGGGTGGGGTCGTGGCTCTGTACGAAGCAGGGACGCGGCGGACTGGCAAGCTAAAATTCGAAACGACATCAAACGATCCCCTCGTCGTCACAGCCCGGTGCACAAAGATAATGTGGAGGAGAAAATCTTTGTGAAATGGCGGAAACCATTCGAGGGATCCAGGATCAAGTAGCGTTATCCGAACTTTAGACTATGCCGAACGTCAAATGGATTATCGGAGTACCGGGATGTGGCAAAACATGGATAGTGGACAACTTCGATGTTGACAAGGACATCGTAATCACCACGACAACTGAAGCAGCTAAAGACCTGTGAGACAAGGTAGCGCACCGCATAGGTGACGTAGCAAAATCCAAAGTGCGTACCATTGCCTCCGTATTAGCCAATGGGTTCTTTGAACGCAGGGTGAAACGTTTAGTAATAGACGAAGCTTACATGAACCACTTTAGGCAATAATAATGGCTCCAAGGATGCTGGAGGCGGAAGAAATTGTCATCATCGGAGACGTCAACCAACTGCCATATATCGACAGGAAAAACCACTTCGAGATAAGGTACAGTAGTCCTGAAATCTTGGCGTCCATCAGCCAAGAGCTGTTCTGCACGCGCCGTAATACAATGGATGTAGCATACGTACTCAGCGAAGTGTATCCGGGTATTTACTCGTCTAGATCCCGAGTTCATTCCCTGAAGCTGGAACGGTACACAACAGGTGTAAAAATCCTCATCGGACCTGCCGAAAAACCCTATATCTAGCGCTGACACAGGAGGAAAAATCCTTCTTAGTCGGCAAAGAATACTGATCAGGGGAAAGGTCATGCACCCTAACCGTACACGAAGCATTGGGTTTGATCATCATCCAGACGAAGGAGCGAGTCACAAATCTCCGAGACAGCGTCTCTCATGCAGTGGTGGCAGTGTCACGACACTCACACGACAGCTCGGGCGCGATTGGCGATTTTGTCAGGCGGGCGATGAAAACATCCGAATATCGAATCATACAGTATAATCTCAAAATAGCTATAAAAGACCGTTTTGCTTTTTGAAACAGACGATCGTCGAGTCCATTTATCGAGTATATATATTATTACTATTGTCGAGTGTATTTTTTATTCTCATGGCAAAAACAAATTTCGTCCTTCTCAATAAATTAGAACTCCTATGAATGTTGTTATGGTCAAATACCTACTGAACAGGCAATTGAAATCTATAGGTGTTTAACTTATTTTCTAAATATTTCTTACACAACAAATTTGAAAATTTTAATACCTAACCTTGTACATAGACCAGTTTAGTCACAGTATATAAATATCTCAAATTGCTGTAGACATGCAATTTTTTCTATGCGGGTTATGTTGCAAAGCGTGAGTACTTACCAAGGTCATTAGGTAAATAAGTTTCTTTCGCAAGCCATTCTTTGATTGCAAGGACATCATGCTCCATATCTTGAGTCATCTGAAAATGGATATCAATATTACAATTGACTTTTCATTCAGCATATTGTTATAATATATATATATATATATATATATATATATATATATATATATATATATATATATATATATATATATATATATATATATATATATATATATATATATATACCCACAGTGTGTAACAAAACGATGTAGTAATACTAAAACGTAGAAGTTTGCAGGATCTAACTCCTGCGTCCCAGGAAGTACTTAGTAAAAGTTCCGAGTTATTAGTACCTAACTCAAGGTTTTTCTAATACTCAAGCAGGTTTATCCCTGAAAGACGGCAATGACCTCCAGATCCTAAATCCTGCCTAAGCAGGGCCTGGATAGAGTGCGGCGCGGTGGGAGAACCTATGCAGGGTAGGAGGACGGAGGTGAGTGAATAGGTGGCGCGGGATTAAAAAAATGCATTATAATTGTTCAACTTTGTATGAAATAAATATAGTTGATGTAAATTTAGTAACTTTGCCATGTGCATCCTGACTAGGTAATATACACACCTTTTCGCATTACTAGACCTTTTTGTCACAAGCTGTATAATCAAGCTTCTAGACTCCAGAAAAGTCAAAACAATTTTCGAGTGCGATGTCGATTACTTTTTTACTTAGCTGCTCTCCGCGGTTTCACCCGCGCGGTGATGGATGATGATGAAGATGATGAATCTTATATAGCCTATGTTACTCAAGGTGAATGTAGCTTTGGTGAAAGAATTTTCGTAATCGGTCCAGTACTTTTTGAGCCAATTCGTTACAAACATACTTACATACAAATCTTTCCTCTTTATAATATTAGTATAGATTACTAGCTTGTAGGGTAACTTTTCTACATGTGAATTTTTGTAACAATTTAGAGCTACGTTTATGGCAACTGCCCGCTACTACGTGTGATATTTTACAAAAGTTCAAATCAACTTCAGCAAATTTCTGAGTTTGGCCGTGTTACTTATTAATATAGTCATCGCGAATCAAAACTTTATTTGTAACTTTTTTAATTGGGCATTGCAATATCCAAACGGAAGGTAATTTCGGACAAAGTCTACACGGCATGCAGACTGTTTCTCTTTTTTGGTCTCAATAATGAAATATCTAATTACCAATTTTCACAATTTAAAGTGCAATAACACTGAATTGACCGTACAAAGTTTCATCGTTAATGTCACCCTAGAACACCATTTTTAATTTAAATGTACCTACCTACTATCTAAATAGTAATTTTCACACCTATAAGTTCAAAACAGAGTTTTTAGAGAAAAGATTTTTCCGTACAAAATTTCATCCCGCAGTTCAACCCTCTAAGTCATCTCTATCAAAAATATTAATGAATACCATTTTTTATTTTAAACGAACTATCCAAATACAAATTTTCACACCTATAAGTTTAAGAACAAAGGACTTTCATACAAACTTTTTCACCCATTTTTAACCCCTTAGGGGTTGAATTTCGAAAAACCCCTTTCTTAGTACACCTCTACCCACCAAGACAAAAGGACAATGGCAGTCTTTGTTTGCATTTACTTTTGCTAGATGTGTGTTCCCTCTAGTTCAGAATAGATAGTAATATTGTTATTGGATTATTAATCATGAATGTTTGTGACGGTGCACAACAGTGATCATAGAAAACGTACGAGTAACTCGTATATCTTCCAACAAGAAAGGACGCGTTGATTAGAATTTGGCGGGAAAGGTCCAACAATGTGACTGGTTCGTTTACTTTTCCTAGATGCTTCCTCTAGTTTTAGAAGAGTAATACGCCGGATTATTAACCATGATTGTTTGTGACGGTGCACAACAGTGATCATAGAAAACGTACGAGTAACTCGTATATCTTCCAACAAGAAAGGACGCGTTGATTAGAATTTGGCGGGAAAGGTCCAACAATGTGACTGGTTCGTTTACTTTTCCTAGATGCTTCCTCTAGTTTTAGAAGAGTAATACGCCGGATTATTAACCATGATTGTTTGTGACGGTGCATGAAAAATGGAAAAATATAATGGCGTGTACCTTTCATATAAAGGTGAGCTTATCCACTTCCAACCTTGACAACAGATGTACCTAATTATTAAAAATACCTACCTACCTTGTATAAGTAATTTATTGCGAGTTTTTTTTTTATTTTCAGCGCATAATAATTATATTTCATGTACCTGAACATGATATAAGGAAAATACAAAACTCGTGATCTTCAGGTCGAATGAAACACCGTGCTGTGAGTTTTTTTTCTTGCATTCATGTACCTAAATAGAAATATTTTCCGTCGTAATAAGTAATCTTGAATGTAGTCATAATGGTTTTGTTTCCTAAATATTAATCATATTCATTTTATTTCATAGTTTTGTCATTCGTCATCATCATCATCTCAGCCGTAAGACGCCCACTGCTGAACATAGGCCTCCCCCATAATTTTCCAAAAGGACCGGTTGGAAGTGGCCGGCATCCAACGTCGTCCTGCGACCTTTACCACCGTGTCGGTGGCCGTCCTACGCTGCGCTTGCCGGTCCGTGGTCTCCATTCCAGAACCTTCCGGCCCCATCGGCCATCTGTTCTGCGTGCTATGTGCCCTGCCCACTGCCACTTTAACTGGCTAATCTTCTGGGCTATGTCGGTGACTTTCGTTATTCTACGGATCTTCTCATTTCTGATTCGATCACGTAGAGAAACCCCGAGCATAGCCCTCTCCATTGCTCGCTGTGCGACTTTGAGCTTATCTATGAGGCCCATAGTAAGAGACCACGTTTCAGTGCCATAAGTCATCGCTGGTAACACACATTGGTCGAAGACTCTTGTCTTGAGGCACTGAGGTATTTTAGACGAGAAGACTTCGCGAAATTTCCGGAACGCTGCCCAGCCGAGTTGGATTAGACGATTGACCTCTTTCTCGAAGTTGGACCTGCCTAGTTTGACTGTCTCGAGTTGTTCGAATACCCTCCATTTATTATTGTTTCCTTTCTTCTAACAGAAACATCTCCCCTAGGAAACAGGTACAGTAGATGTTATGACAGTAAGTCTCAATTGGTCACCAATTATTGTAATAATACAACATGGGCATTAGACATAATTTTCGTCTTATCCATGTTCATCTTAAGGCCTACCCGTTGGGAAACTCGATGGAGGCCTTCGAGCATTGTACTGAGGTCTTCCATGACTACGATATCGTCGGCAAATCGAAGGTGAGTGATGTACTCGCCGTTGATATTGATGCCAAGTCCTTGCCATTTCAAGAGCTTGAAGGCGTATTCCAATGCAGCGGTGAACAGTTTCGAAGATATAACGTCTCCCTGGCCTCACGCTTCTTTGCAATGGAATAGCCTTCGAACTCTGCTCCTGTACTCGGACTGACATGTTAGCGTTTTGTCATTACCATCATAGGATTTCATCCCATCCCGACTACATCATTAATCTCTTAACCCCTAAGGGTATAAAAGCATTCAGTTTTCAATAAATTTTGATATGTTTTTTAGTTGTGTATGAAAGATTATGGAAAAAAAATTACTAATTTGGAAATCCGGGTTTTCTTTATGTACTATACGTAGTGCACTCAGTGTATATGTGTAGTTTTTATGTACTTGAGTAGTACTTTCGGCGTGAAATAATACAAAATCATCTAATTAGCAACAAAGAATTATAAATCAAATTCTCAAATGTCATACAATAACTCGAGTAACTTATTATTTGGGCAATCTACACTATGGTATATTATATGTTCGACATTGTTACCTATTGTAGAAATAAAACATATATTATTTAATCAACTTTTATTTGAGACCAATATTTGTATATAGAATTGTAGTTTCATGCCAAAATTACAATCTTATTGATCTTGAAACTGTAAAAAATACTTAAAAAAGTCCTTATATCGCGTACGTAGCAGAAACTATTGGCCATTATAGGTAATATTAGTCTATGCTATTGACAATAAAACAGAATGACGTACAGTTTTATAGAAGACGTCAATACTTACAAAGAAGTCCACATTACGATATGTCTATATAACTATGACAGTTATGTCGCAATAAATACTTTTTTAATTTTGAAATATGCACCACATTATGAGTACGTAACTACTCTAATAATAAAGAGGAAAGATTTAAGAGTGTTTGTATGTTTGCAATTAATACACGTAAAACTACTTAACCGATTCAAAATTCAAACAATTCTTTCACGAGTATAATGATACATTATGCATGAGTAACATACGCTATATAAGTATTTGATTCATTCTCATCATCATTCATCACCACGCGGGTGAATTCGCGCAGTTAATAATACTAGAGGTAGGTTTGTTAGTTTGTTTGAATTGAATAGACTGCGAAACTTCTGGACTGATGTGAAAAATTCTTTCACCAACAGAATCTTACATTATCCCTGTTAAACATAGGCATATATTGCTTCATTACCATCATCATCATAATCCATCACCACGCGGGTGAAATCGCTGAGCACAGCTAGAATCTTGTAATTAAAAAATATATTATATTAAATCTACTGTTACCTGTTATCATTGAAATTTAAATGACAAGAATTACAGTTTAGTCTTAATAGTTTTCATAGATAAGGTTGTAGGTATCATTATATATAGTATATCATTAAAATTATCAAAAACATAATTGAATTCAAGTAAAATAAATAAGGGGGCGTTGCGATCACGTAGCGAAGGAAATAGTTTGCCTCTATTACAGTTAAATTCGTCAAATATCTATCTATCTATATGTAAAATTAACCCCTTTTTCTCCTGGTCACGCTATAACTTGAGAACGGATGGAACAATCTCGCAAATTCTTTTTTATTGTGTTATTTATTGTCAGGAGAAGGTTCTTATGAGAAAAAAAACAAGAAAAGACTGGAAGTTATGGCGAGGCTGAAGGCCAAGCCTACTACGCGAATAAAGTCGCGAGTAGTTGCTAGTATATAATATAATGGAACCGATATCCACGAGAGCACACCACAATTTTAAGCCATTTTAAACTCATTCTTAATTATACATAAACGTGTACTAAAGTAGGCTTCGCTTTTACATTTTCTAGAACTTCCAAATAGGTGGAGGTTCTCAATTCGTCTGTATTTAAGTATATGTATATTATTTTATGCGTAGGTACCTTATATTTCATAATTTTTACATAGTGAACCGATTTTGATGATTCATTTTTATTCGAAAGCTGGTGCTTTTTATGTGGTCCCATTTAAGGCGCGCTCGTATCCTGATAATAGTAATAATCAGAATCTTTAAACATCTAGTGTAACGGAACAGATCAATAATATTGTATGAAAAAAATACTTAGATTAGAAAAGGAACAGGCAAAGAGTAATAACCGAACAGAATTCCTAAATATTACTTGCACTCTGCAGAAAAAAATCCTGGATAGGTCCATAAAAATAAACTTTAACGTCCAAACTTTCAGAATTTTCAGCGATAACACTATATTTTTTTTTAGGTAATACACAGCCAACATATAGTAGGTACTAAATTAGTAACCAGCAGTTTTTTCAATTGTGTTAGTATATATCGAAATATATTAAGAAAACGTACAAAATTAATGCATTTTCGCATTATATCGCATTCGCGTCCAATATAATAAGAAGCGATTTTGAACCTTACGTAAAGCATCGTAAATTATTTTAAAATTAGGGTTGGACCGCGTCTTAAGTTTGAACAATTTCATCAGTAGTTTTTTTTATAATAATTACCAACATAACATCGGTTATGATAAGAATAGAAGTCAGTTTTTTATTTTTGTTAAACAAAAGTCGTAATGTTTTATTTATTAATACATAGGTACTTAAATCATAAATAATTCTTTATAATATAATTAGCTATTCATATAGCTCAAGAATATATAAACATATTTATAAAACACCGGGATTCCCGCCGTAAAACTTCTAATAATAATAATAAAATTAAGGTAGTTAAACTTACGTTGCCGCAAAGTCGTGAAACCAGTCACTTCCGAATTCGACTAAACAGTATGATGTTACTCAAACACCTCTGCGCGTTGTGACATCGGCCGATCGACTAGCCTCAGCGGCATGGTTGGTGATTTTGACATCTACCACAAGGTCAAGTACCAACAGCAAAACAATGACGCAAAAATATGCATTACCAATAATATTTTTAATACTAATGTCATCATGCCACTTCACTCATGAATATTTTACTTTCAGTCTCAAATGAATGATTTTGTTTTTATTTTAATTAGAGGCGTATAAAATTGGAAATAAAATATAAATATAAAATCGCATTAACCTCAAAAAAATCGAACACATCAACGTAACTTCATAATGTAACATTTAGTCAATTATGCCCAATAATCACATGATTCTAGAATTATGTTTATAACTAAGTATTTTCCATTACTCAGATATGTACCTACCAGTTTGTTTTGTGTTAAGTGAAAATTTGTTAAGTGAAAATAGGTTTACCTATGTTCTTCCTTTGATATACTACGATGATACTGGTAAGATGACTCCATATTATAGAAAGTCAAAAATTAAAACAAAAAAGGATAAATAGCTAAAGAAAATGTTATAAATATTGTTTTTAACTGTGATATGTTTTGTGATTGAATACAGTAATTTATAAATGCTTTTCATCAAACTATTTGTCCAAATTACGCAAATATTATAAAAGTGAAAGTTTGTATGTTTGGATGTTTGTTACTCCATCACGCAAAAACGGCTGACTTTATGTGGATGAGATTCGGAGTGGAGATGGATTGTACCCGGGATTTACTCATAGGGTACTTTCAATCCCGATTCAAGGGGAAACTCCCGAGGGATTGCAATAACCTTATTCCACTCGGAAGAAATCACACGCAGTAGCTCGTCATAAAGACAGTGCTTCACATACATAGAAAGTAGTAACCTTATGGTTAGCGCCATTACAAAAGTCATCCAAATCTGTTCAGCCATTTTTGCGAAGATCATCATCATCATCAGCCCACATTCGTCCACTGCTGGACATAGGTCTCTCCTAAAGTACGCCACAGAGCTCGGTCTTCAGCTCTCTACATCCAGTTACTGCCAGCCGCCTTCAGCAGGTCGTCTCACCACCTACACTCCGTTTGCCTAAACGTGGTCTCCACCCAAGAACGTTTTTGCGATATTGAGTAACAAATATCCTAACACCCCGACATACAAACATGCATATTTATTTATGGAATTATGAATGGTGAAAACAGGGAGACGTTATATCTCCGAAACTGTTCACCACTGCATTAGAAGACGCCTACAAGCTTCTGAAATGGCAAGGACTAGGCATCAACATCAACCTTCGATTTACCGACGATATTGTAGGCATGGCAGAATCCATGGAAGACCTCAGTACAATGCTCGAAGGCCTCCATCGAGTTTCGCAACGGGTAGGACTTAAGATGAACATGGACAAGACGAAAACTATGTCTAATGCCCATGTCAAAAATACCTCAGTGCCTCAAGACAAGAGTCTTTGACCAATGTGTGTTACCAGTGATGACACTGAAACGTGGTTTCTAACTATGGGCCTCATAAGCAAGCTCAAAGTCGCACAACGAGCTATGCTCGGGGTTTCTCTACGTGACCGAATCCTACGAAGAAATAATAGTCAGGAAGCATAATTCAGAACAAATTCCACACAAAAAGTGGCCCTTCAAATCAAAACAACGTATGATTCCAAATACAAATTACTTCCGAGGTTACAAATAGACATGTTCGGTGATTGGTTTAAATTCAGAAGGAAAGCAGGGATTGGTTTACGCGCGTGCTGCAACGTCTACAATGACAGCAGAGTCATAGCGGCGTGGACGATGTTATGCAACAAGTGGACTGGACCAACTCAATAATAAATCAATCGTAAATCTCGTATGTCTCGCGACATATGTTTAATTTATAAAGTTTTTGTCTAGAAGACATTAGAAGAGATTCTTCGCAATGTAGTAAAGAAAGATTATGAAACATTTTAGGCTTATACATTTTACCAAAAAATAAAAGTCGTTATTTGCCAGCTGGATGTTTTTCAGTGGCCACAGAATACCTTCATTATCAATTTAGAAAATTCAATCAATTTATAGAATTACTTTAGAAAAGCACTGTGTTGATATTACTGACAAATTAATTAGCAACTCAGCTAAACCACTTTAAAATTAGCAGAGGATGAATTTTCATTAGCTTGAAAAAATACACGTGCTTTAATTTGAACAAACAATGAACTGTTTTTTTAATGCTGTATAGTTACCTATATTACATAACAACTGTAGGCAATCGTTTATTGTTCATTGTCTGTAGTATCTCTTTAGAGCGTAAACGCTTTGGAAGCGCCAATTCGCGTTTTTGCTGAGTATTTGAAGGGTCACATAATAATGATTGATATAGTATATTATGTCAATTATTCTTACCTGATATAATTGAACATTATTTGATTAACAAGTTCAAGTTAGTTTGTTATTGCCAAGCGGTTTCTACACACACACGTTTTTAAAGTCAATCATAAAACTGGTCGCGCCAGTCACGAATCGTCAGACGCGGCTGAGGCCTCTTAGAAAGAGGTCAGAGGACGTATCGCTCTGACGCCCGCGCTTACACAACTAAATATTAGTGCGCTCAAAACTTCCTGATACTTATTGAGGTAACATTTCTAAGTGGGATTCTAACAAATAATTTTATATGACATCTAGTGCATCAACAATAGAAATTTCATTGTTATAATGACATCGACCCTTGAGGGGCTAGTATTTTGCTATTAACCAAATTTCTTTTGCCATACCATATATCTTATACTTGGTATCCAGGAATCCATGCTGGAGTCGGAAACTGGTAGCAGGAACTATGTGATGTTTAATAGTAGTCACACCGTGTTTGGGATCGTATGAATCGTCTTCGCGATACCTTTTTTCTAGCTGGTGACCAGGACCTGATGAAACTGGTAGCAGGAACTATTTGATGGTTGTTTTATTTGCTATTCTCATCTCTTTTTGGTAGGTACATGAGTTACATCTTACTTTTTTCTAGTCTATGCTCTTGTAGATAACATGTACTTGATTAATAATTATCATTTTATGTTAATTAATGTCGATATTAAAAATAAAATGTGTCCTGCGTGATATTTTATTTCACCTTTTTGACCTACGTCTATTTGTGACATAAAAACCAAAGTAAATGAAAAAAAAGATCCAAATGTTAATGCGCGCTATTTTGCTCAAGCGGTAAGGCCACTGCCGCAGGGCGCGCTAGCAAGTAACTCGCTAATGTAAAATACCTAAACTCGCGCAGCGCTGCGCAGAATAAAGGCTCTTAAAGATGTTGGTGTTTTTTCGGGACAAATCATCAGCATAAAAAGATAAATATGATATTTTATATAACACAATTTAACAACTGGTAGGTAGGTACTGCAGTTTTGTGTAACATGGACCATATTTTTTTTATTATCTATAATTTTATTGTTTTCAGTCAAAATTAACGTAGTATAACTATACTGGTTTTCATAGGCAGCCATTCTCTTGTTTTTCTAGCTTAAGTGCAGCTAGGCACTTATTTTGCCGCATTGAATCGGCAAGCAAGCGAGAATAAAACATAACAAGCAAAACCATTGCACATTAAATACATTTCAATATTTAGTCCTTAAGAAAAAAATACATCCTAAATTAAATAAAAATTGACTGACTTAATTTTGCATAGTATTGACCATCTCGATTTGTTAACGTATTTGAACATCTTTGAATAATTATAATTTTGCTATTATTTACTAGTAAAAGTGATCCCTTGACATTTTAATCGTGTATTGCTCCTGCACCACTTCACAACGAATGCTGGCATGATGATCCACAACTGAAGTTCACAATGATAAAAATGAAAATGTACGCGAAGATTTGAAGTGTGCTCGCTTGCAAGTAAAATGTCCGACTGATGACGTACTGAACACGACTTTTAAGCCCCGCCTACTTGAACACGACTTTTGTTGGGTCATTTTTTTAACACAGTTACAGTTCCTGACTATATTTCTTCGTAGACCGAATCAGAAAAATGTAGGATGCAGGCCGCTTCCAACCGGTCCTTTTGGAAATTTGTGGGGGAGGCGTATGTTCAGCAGTGGACGTCCTACGGCTGAGATGATGATGATGAATGATATTTCCGTATAAGTCTCTCTGGCTTCTTTTGTAGTAACATTCTACATATTGGGTCATTTACCTACATCCTCTAGAGTTCCACATTTTTTGTTTTCTTACAATTTGGCGAGTCAACTTTTTTACTCTAAACCAAACTGGTATTGATGGATATTTTTTTATCATTATCTGCTCTTATATTATAAACCATTGACCTATCCTTGTACCTATTTACAAACCAAGCGATTCGAAGAGGCTCAAAATGAAAAGTTTCGTACCCAAGGAATTTATTTACTGCACAACCTTCTTAAAAAATAAGTAGTCTTAAATATGTTACAACATAATAATTTCCATAATATAACTGGTAGATCTATAATTAGGTAAGTATAAAAATATAATAAATTATAGTTTATTTCACTATCCTCTATGCATTTTTGTTACTGTATCATAGATCTCCAAAGATTTATGGTGTAAAGTGGTAGGTAATTTTAACAAACTAAAAAGTTATTACTCGTACTTAATATTTTAAATAATAAAATTGATAAAATGAACTTTAAGTCAATTTAAAAGGATTGCTCAAATACATTATAAGTAATTGCATTTTTTATAACTGACTTTGGGTTTACCTGATATCGAGAATAACTAAAAACAAAAAATTCCACCAGACTGAGCAGAAATACATGTGTACTTTTTGTATTCACTCAACTAACAAAAAGTTATTTTAGATTATTATTTATATTTATTTTAGTATATAAGTTTTCTATTGAGTTAACATGAACTTGACTGGCACGCAGTGTAGAGATCGGATGTTTCAATCATCAACTTGGTAGATATTTGAAAAATTTGATACCGACTTCGATTCTTTTTAGTTGGAGTGTAACTCAAAATCTACTGGACCGAAATTGATAAAATTTAAATGAGACCACACGGGAAGTACTAGCTTTCAAACAAAATGGAGAATTTTGAGAATCGGTTCACCCAGTCGAAAGTGATGAGGTATAAAAAAAATTGAGTACCTTCTCCTTATTTGGAAGTCGGTAGAAAATGTCAAAGTTAGGTTTCGCTAAGCAGACATCAGTGTCCGTGTGATTCTCTGATGATTCCTCGTTGCGATCGGCAATGAGCTCACCGATGTCAAATACTTTGTAATAATGAAACATCGTCCTTGTACACAAGGTTGTTTTTACAACGTTTCTTGTCATCCCGTCATTTGTGTCAAAATCATTTATAGTGAAATAAAACTTTTGTCCTATACTAAAACATTAATCTACAAAGAACAGAAGCGCTTAGTTGAAAAATGTCACTACTGCATAGCGCAGAATAAATTATAGTATAGCGTACACCTAACGTGACACGGATTAACAAGGGACTACATTAAGGCTGGTACGCTAGAAAGAGGCTCATTTGTAAATCTACGCTTCAGTACAAAGTTGAGTAAATTTTGTATAAGATTTACTTTCAAATCGCAGCTCAAGTCGAGACCCTCAGCTTTTTTTTTTTTTTTTTTTTTTGTCCCGGGGAAATCCTTTATGGATACCACCCACCACGGGGAGGGAGGTGGTTATGTGGGAGTCCGTATACCCACCAAAACCCCGGGGTGTTCCGTCACTGCCGCCCTCGGCGGGAACGCGGGACAGATTTTTCACACGACCGCGAACCCGCCGTGGCTGTCCGTTGCCGGACCCTTCTCTTCGCGGCACGCCAGAACACATGGCGCGCCGCAACTGCCTCGGAGACCAAACTCGCCAACAATGGGCGCCAGACTTCCCCGTGTCTGGTCGCCCGTGGTCTCCCTGCGGTGGGTCGGATACGTAGCCCCACCGCCTGCTACGTCAGCCACAAGGGATAGCCCCCCCGCGACCCCACCTCCTCGAGTCTGCGCCGAGCGCCCGGACCCCACCTCCTCGAGCCTGCACCAAAGTGCCCGGGCCCCACCTCCTCGAGCCTGCGCCAAAGCGCCCGGGCCCCACCTCCTCGAGCCTGCGCCAAAGCGCCCGGGCCCCACCTCCTCGAGTCTGCGCCAAAGCGCCCGGACCCCGCCACTCCTATGTGGACTTGGCGGCCAAAGCCCATAGGAGCGGCCCGCCTGAGCCGGCCAGCGCACCCCAACGCCGGCGCGGCCCCTGGGTTCCTCTTGGCTTCACCGTGGTGTACCTAGCCACGGTTACTGAGCCCCCCCGCCACGTCAATGCGAGAACCCTTCGGGGGGGGAGACCCTCAGCTAGCCTTAGCTTACTCATCTTATACCAACTGCACACTTGCGAACGACTATTAATAAAACATAAATTATAATATTTATTTTATTTTTCTAAGCTTACGGCTTTACGTCAGGTAGCATATACGTAGAAAACTAAATAACTAGAAGTGTCCACAAACGAAAATCATTGTACAAGTTTCCACAAATGAACACCTTAAAGATTAAAAATTCTCATAAGATTCACTTCCGATACAACCTCGGCCTTTTGTGACTTCATAAATAACCTAACCTTGACACAGATACGGACATTTATAAAAATATTCGAAATAAAAGAGAAAGACACGCATAAGAATTTAAAATGTACTTTATTTTCATTACTATCAGCCGTGCTATTAGGTATCTCAGTTGCTAACAAATGTTGATTGAAATCTTGAAAAATGGCGGCTCTATGTCAGTTTTGACAACTCCAGTACCTAAGCAAAAGCGTTAGTACTCGTAAGTTGATAACTGGAACTGAAAACTCACAAAAGTGACATAGAATCGCCATTTTTCAAGATTTCAATCAACATTTGTTAGCTACTGAGATACATAAATGCTCTACAGGTGACGAGATGACCAAGCCGTATGCCTGATTGCAAGCATTAAGCGTCACAGCCCATGACACAGCTTACAGTGCCAAAGCTTAGAGCCAGACTTTTCCGTAACACTGGTCCAGTGCTCATCACTCCAAGATTTTGGTTTGTGAGTCCCATTACTAACGTCCTCAGTAACTGCACAGTGTTTTATACCCTCACTTCACAAAGTGTCTCAAAAACCTTACTTATTTATTACAGTGCCCTTCATACTCTAACCAAAGTACTTTAAGACCTCGCGGCCCCTAGTAAGTAGAACATCATCGCTTGTGCATATCTTCGCGATAAAATATCGGCACTGCGATGGTAGAGTCCGACAAACGAAAGTGGAGACTAAAATAACGCGCAAATTTTAATAAATACAGACTAGATTTCTAGCATTGTAATAAGTGAAATTAATTAAATAGTTTAGTATTTGGGCATTACTTGACAGTGAAATAAGTTTCTGTTGTCCGAAGTTCACCAAGTTTTCCAACCAACCAATTCAAGTCCACTAGTTACGATGTTATTCTATCAAAGTTTTTAAAATTTGCGTGATTGCAGTCTCGGCAGTGTACGACTCTACCAACCATGACGAACGATTTCAAAAGAAGCAAGAAGTTATGATTGCTTCCTCTTATTATTCAAATCTCGACGGTGGACGGGAAACCTTTAACTCCGTCTCTTCACGGCGTAAAATTGGTGATTGATTATGTACGTCGTAATCATTTTACTTTAAAATAACATTGTAAAAACAGATGAACTCCTCACCAATAGGACTGCATATTGGCAACTGTTTCAGGTAAAAAGTTTTTGTTTATTCTCGTTTAGAAGTCTATTTGTAACAATGGATTGTAAATCGTTAAGTGTCCGGAAAAGTGTATACAAATAGGAAATTCAAATAAAGTTGCAAATTTTTACTGGTCTACGTCGCTCCAGAAAAGCGAAAGTAAGGTAAGCAGGCACTGGTTTTTTTTGCGTATAAAGAAAGAAAGAAAAGTTTTTTATTGCCACAAAAGATACAATAATAACAAATAATATACCTAATATTTGAAACAATAGGGCAATAAGGGGTATGCTCAGCGCATGGCTGCGTAGACACTTGATTGTCTATTGAAGAGGATTGCATAGTACGAGGGCGGTACTGAACTGCGGCGGAATTTCGGGAATCAAGGAAGTGACAACATTATTTAAAAATGTATTTATTGCTTTTCGAAGTATTCTCCGCGAAATTTGACACATTTTTCCAATCATTGAAGCAACCATTCCATTCGGAAGTTGGGGTCTCCAAAATGGCCGTTTTGTAGGCGTCCACAGCTTCTTCACGTGATGAAAATCTCTGTCCACGCAATTTATTCTTTATTTTAGGGAAGGTATAGAAATCATTAGGGCTTAGGTCGGGGCTGTACGGCGGATGGTCTAATAATTCTATGTTTTCTTGCTCTAAAAACTCTTTTGTTCTGAGCGCGGTGTGAGAACTCGCATTGTCGTGATGGAGGATGATGCAGCGGTTGCAGTTCTCTTTACGGAGTTCAGAAACGACCTGTAGCAAACAAATGCTAGCATACCATTCTGCATTAGCCGTTCTTTGTCCCTCGAGAGGAATAGTCGTAACATGGCCGGTTTTGGAGACAAACGTGGCCACCATTTTTTTGCAACACTCCGTGAACGAACAATTTTTGTTGGCTTTAACTCATTTTCGAACACCCAAACTCGTGACTGGTTTTTTGTTTCGGGTTCGTACGCGTATATCCAGGATTCGTCACCTGATACGATGTTGTATACAGCATTTGAGGATCCTGCGTGGAATCTTTCGAGAGTTCTGATGCACCAAGTAACGCGAGCCGCTTTTTGCTCTACATAGAGCGAATGCGGTATCCATCGGGAAAACAATTTTTTTACACCTAGTTGTTCATGCAAGATTATTTGTATTTGACTCATGCCAATGTCTAAAGTTGCCTGAATTTCGCGGTATGTCACATGTCGATCTTCCTCAATCAGCTTACGCACAGCATCAACGTTTTCTTGGGTGACTGCAAATTTTGGACGACCTTGACGGGGATCATCACTGAGCTTGACACGTCCACGTTGAAATTCAGCAAACCAGCGATAAATTGTGGTTTTGGATGGGGTTTCATCACCGAATGCAGAAATCATCCGGTCAACACACTGTTTTTGTGTTAAACCACTTCGAAAGTCATAATAAATCATCGCTCTTGAATTTTCTCGAGTCAATTCCATTTTCTCAACTACCAAACAAGTTTGACAAAACCTTGTGACAAGACCGAGAATCTTTTTTTAAATAAATAAATGGTATTCGATTTTTAAAACCAAGGATTTTTCAATTAAAAAGATTTTAATATGACAGAAACAGTGGAAATATTCCATTCCCGATACTATTTTCCATAGTAAAAGAAAAAACTCTTTTCTACCTCTTAACATTGTTCGATTTCAGTGATATTTTTTTATGTAATCATCACATTGTCTAATATGCCCGTACGTTTTGATTTTTTCAGTACATATTTCAAAGTACTATATATTTTCTTTTTTGAAAAACTGAAAAAATCAAAACGTACGGGAAAAAAATATGATCATTACATGAAAAAAATATCACTGAAATCGGACAACGTTAAAAGGTAGAAAAGAGTTTTTTTCTTTTAGTATGGAAAGTACTAGCTATGACAAGGCTGATTTTCAGCATACTTCTTTTCACGAAGTAAGATGTTGTTCGAGTGCTATTAGAGTTGCGGGTTACATATACGATATTTAATCATAAAAGCTGTTCCTATAGTACATACATATAGAATATTTTGTATTACAGGTAAATAGAAATTATATTCTTACAGGCTTTCAACAACAAGCTGCAGTTATAGTAGATTGGATGGAGATAGCATGGAGCATGTTGTAGTGCCACACTTGCATTACTTTATATTACACAGACAGACATATACAGAGACTGTGCGAATTAAAAATAAAACTGTCAAGGTGAATGTCTGCTACGCCCTTTAAATTAAATTGAGGCCATTTCTTCATGGTGAGTTAATGAGTTGGCTCTATGGATATTGCAAACTTTACGAACGCCATGATGAATGGTCCACTCTTTGAGCAAAATAAAGTTAGTTTGGTCTATGATTATAAGTTCATAAATTCAAATGTATATTTAAAGTTATAATCATAATTCTAGTAATACTAGCGACTGCCCGCGGTTATGTCCGCGTTGAATCAGGTTATTCGGATCCCTCGTGTGTTAATGTGCTATCCGTATATATTAAAATTGGTTCAACACGAAGAAGTAACAAACTCAAACACTCACTCACATTTTAACTTGAAAATATTATTATTGAATTTTTTTTTTTAAGCTAATGTTAATTACATACGAACTGGTTCTTTAAGTGCCTGTATCATAGAATAACTACTAGTAGACCTGTATTTATGGCATTAGCTTATTGTAACAGTTTTTTAGTTAATTATTTTATGATTCTCCCTATGGTTAAATCCTATAACCTGATTCAAACAAGTATAATTTTTAGTTTTTACCATTGTGCCTTGAATATTCAAGGTTATGTTACTTTGGTATAATTAGCAGAATATACTTAAGCATCCCCCAAACAGAGGCGGCGGAGGTACGGTCATGGTGGCTATCTGTAGGCGCGGACTCGTTTGGTACGGTGTACCAGTGGTGTACCGCGGAGGCGATGCAGTCTGCTTCTATTTAAACATTTTATACATTTAATTAAAGTAACGACCGTAATCGTGTCTGTTTCTGGGCGTGTATAGGTATGTATATAAGTATGTAAATCAGTCCTCAGGTTACCATAGTAAAGACTCTGCCTAGTTTGGGACCTGAAGACCTTGCGTGCATGTTGTCTCACTCAATTTATAAGATAATAAAAAAAAGTATAAATATTTAAGAAAAGAGCGACCAAGTTTGCCTATTATACTTGCTGCATTGCCTCGCATTGCAATTAGGTACCTATACTTGTCGATTCCTGATAGCTAAGAGACTTGATTTGAATAGAAAATCTACAGAGACTTGTTGGACTACATTTATATACTAGCTGACCCGCCAGCGGCTTCGCTCGCGTGGCCTCGCGGGATACGGTAATTACAGATTTCAATAGGTCAGATTTCAATTATGGGTCGAAATTCACAAAATCCCGTCTTAGTGAGTACATAGGTCCAAAAAAGAACCACCATGCAAAATTTTAAACTCCTAGCACTTGTAGTTTCTGAGATTTCGTGGTGAGTGAGTGACCTTTCGCTTTTATATATATAGACTAGCTATGTAAACTATGCATCTAATCTAAACTAATGTTTAATTTAACTATGTATAATATTAGATTATGCACTGAGGGAGTAAAGGAGTGTCTTACGTTACTGAGTGTAACGGGGACTCTCGAGTTAATCCCTGTGTGCAGCGAGGGGATTAAAAAGTTTAACTCCCGAGCGAAGCGAGGGACATGTAGAGTTCTGAGTGAAGCTAGGGGTTAGAGCCGCCCTAGACTAAGACAGGCTTTATTCTCGAGGTGCTTGTTTCTATTGTTCATACTTACTGCGAGACAATAAAAACTCTGAGCTATATAAAAAAACAGTTTTTCAGTTAAAAGTAAAATAAATTAATAGTTATTAATTAAACATACGGGATTACTCACGTAATATTTATCGGATAGGTCCGACTATAGTTTATAGTTTATAACAAATTAATAGTTGATATTTAATTTGGATACGTGGAGCGACAGTGTAATATTTTGGAAGGAACATTTTATGGAAAATACTGTTTTAGATTTTCGCGGTTGTTTACTAAGTTATAATTTGTACTCACGGGATGTAGCCCACGATTCTGTTGTTTTCGGAGCTCCCGATATTTAGGCACAGTCACATGTACCACGTTCAAAATTTTAACATTTTATGGAAGTTGTTAAAATAATACCAAACACCGTGTATTATTCCAAATCCATTACAGATCACGGCACGTAACTAGAACTATCATATGACCTTCAATGCGCAGAGGCGGGCCGTGCGTAACCCATAGCAACGCGTTACGCCACGAGGCGCACAACAATCACACTTGCTATAGTACAATCGGGCTTTTTCTTATTTTTTTTTCAAATCAAATCAAATCACTTATTTGCTAGGACACATGAAAGGTAGGGATCTTATATTAATACAGTACACAATGTATTATGTACAAATATTCTATAAATGCAATTTAAATATTCAAAATGATCAAACTCAAAACTCCCGAAATTCCTTTACACTATAAAAACAATTTGTAAGAAGCCAGTCTTGTAATTTACTTTTAAACATATTTCCATCCAAATACATTAAGTCATCGGTATATAATTATAAGAAATCACCTGCCCCTAAGAATATATACAAAATAAATATTTTGTATAAATTCGTAGGGGCGGGTGATAGATACAGTAAATTTACAAACATTTCTTTTTTTTATGAGTACAAATTTGTCCACGTTTTTAAATAAATCAAGCTGTTGTTTGACTAAAACACTATCATCTCTAATATTCATACACAGTACATACCTTACATGTTTAACTATTTAAATTAATTGTATCAAGCAACATCTGATTCGGAGCCACACAAACAAAATTGTAACAGTTACAGTGTCACCCAGAGTTTTATGAAATTTCACTCGACAAGCTCGGTCCATCGGGACTTTCATCATCTTTGGTACAATTGCTATTTTTGTCGTCTTGTTTGTTTTTATAATAATCTTAAGTACTTATTACAATCACAAAGTATACTGGACAACAAAATAAGTATAGACTTAAAATCAACTTATGTTATGTGTATGTTTCTTATGATGGCAGCCTAATTGTGTTTTTTTTTCTATGAGGACGTATATAAGAACGCATAATACCGCAACAGCACCTGCTACCGAAGGCCGCGTCTGTTTGGGGGAAACTTAATACACTTCTACAAACATTTTTTAGATGAGAAAACGAGTTTGTTTGTCGGTCGATATAAATAAGATTTTACAATTATTGAAATGGGCTAGAGTAGTTCCTCAAGTGTTCAATAAGGTAAAAATATTAATAATTTCATTAATTAAATCCTACCTAACGAATCGCCTAGTCACAGCTCCCTTTTTAAACCCAAACCAGAAACTGGCTGCTGAAACACAGTTTTTTCGAAGTTCGGCAGCCTATGGATTCACAAAAAAATTGTACAACCAGTTATATCAATAAATATTTTTTTTTTACCATAATGATCCCTGCTGGAATACCGGCGTATTCTTGGGCCTTACTTGTTTCTCATTTATCCATTCGCATTGCTATCCTACGAATCTATCCTTATTTCTAGTGTTATACGTGAGGTGGTCACTGAACTAAATGAGAAATTATTTGGTAAGGTAATTGTAAATGTAAATATATGTAGATTTTAAATTGAACGTTGCACACCTCTTTTGCATAGGGGTAAGTTGTAAGGAACATCTGTAATTATACCTACTTGTATTACCTTTACCTACCGAAAACTGGCAATAAATGATTTTGAATTTGAATTTGAACTTAATATATTTTACACGAACATACATAAAATACCTATATATGTAAATAATATTTTCAAATAACAGGTATAGATACAAGGACAGCAAAGTTAGTACTCATGTTCATTTCTTTAGGTATATCTCTTTAATGTGTAGGTAATGAGGATCTACCGCCATTCAGGCGGCTTTTGGTTTGATCCATTCCTACTTGAGCTTGAACTCCTGTTTCGAAGTCAGTTCAAGATAAAATCAGGCTAAAATGTAAACACTGATAAATATTGAATCCGCTAACTAAATATATTCCGTGGCTCCGCTAGTATCTTAGTAACTAATAAAAAAACATTTTTCTTTGATAAGAAGTTGGAGAAACATAACTGTGTCATTGAGTATACAAAAATCGGTTAAGTTATACTTTATGCGAGAAAGGACAAACAAACAAAGTATGAATTATCGTTGTTGAAATTGTAAGCACTCACAGTAGGAATATAATGAGATTTATTATTTTTTATACAAAATTTCAACCCGCTTTCGATGACGTTGTGACTTTTGATCTTCGCAAAATTTCAAAGTCGGAGCACGCACCCTTACGTCCCTATTTAGGTATTCGAATCAACAAAGTAATTAGTTTAAAAGTTTGTGAGCGTAACAGACTTCAAATAGTATAAATAATAAGAAATTACATGCAATGCATTCATCATGACATGTAATTAGACAACTAGGTAATTGCCCGTGTCGCCACCTGCTTTTTATAGATTTCTCGCAGTTGCCACGTTCGATTTTTTTGAAGAATCCGATGTTTTTATCAGAGAGCTTACTTCCACCTTTTACTAAACTATCATAAAATAGGAGCGTTTCGTAATACGCTTAGAATGATCAACCAATACACAATAGAGAGGAGCAATATTATTTTAATACTATATAACATTTGATCAGTTGTACTTTGTGTCAAAAGTCACGTTGGAGTACGGAAATTGAGTGAACTAATTGTTAAGACGGCACCAAAATGCCAAGTATTTTAGTAGTTGTAAGTATATTTAGTACTTTTAAGCTTGATATCAGATAATCAGATAATTAATGCACAGATGCAACTAATAACGAATGAGAATAATAAGCATAAGCATTGGTAATCATAATTGCTCGCTTTGTAGACTTGTTTTGTCAGTCTTCTCCTCCTTTCTACATGCTCAAACCATCTAAGCATACCTTTCTCAACTCTAGTCATTACATCTTCATTCACTCTACATCGGTCTCTTATAACGCTGTTTCTAACTCGTTCTCTCAAACTCGCACCACACATACTTCGCAAAGCTCTCATCTCAACTGTATATATTCTACTTTGATGCTTTTGATCCAACTTTCGCTACCATACATCAGTATCGGCAATAACAATCCTCTATGTACGGCCAGTCGTGCTTCACGAGACACATTCCGGCCGGTCATAAAATTGTCAAGTGCTCCATTCACTTGATTAGCAGCCTTGACTCTCCTTTTGATATCCATTGTCATGCTCCATTGTCATGCTTCCTATCTCTACTAAACAAAGTCCTGAGTTATACCAACTCTTACACTTGTTCCACTTTTTCTCCATCATAATACTGCATGGTCTCATACTTTCATCCCTTTAAAAACCACTACTTTCGTGTTACTCACTTATTAACTAGGAACTTATTAACGTTCATTCCTTTTCTCTCAAATGCTCCATTCATAAGCGTTACCATCTTCTGTAACTCGACGACGACGCTAGTATAACTTAATCTTCGGCGTAGAGCAGATATTGGACGAGTAACTCGTTCATTATTAATCCACATTCACTACCTTTCAAATCTTGCAAACAACTGTTCATGAATAGGTTAAACAACCACGGTGATGCTACACATCCCTGTCTAACACCCTTTTCGATCTTAAACCAGGCAGTGTATGACCCATTTATCCTTACGCTGCGCTGGCTCAGTTGACCAAGCACGAAAATCTGTTGAATTGTAACGTAATCACATCGTTAACGTATTTAGTACAAACTGTCGCTTAACTAGTACAATAGTGGCACAGGTAACTCATAGTTTGCACTGAATACGTAAACGATACGATAACGTTACACTTAAGCAGATTTTCGTGCTCGGCCCACTGGAGTCCTCGTAGAGAGATTTCAGAGCCCGAATTAGGCGGCTGCTTATTTCACACATCGACAGCACCATAGTTCACACCTCATCACTTTGTCATAGGCCTTTTCCAAATCCACGAAAGCACAATATACCTTTTGACCTTAAGCCAACATTTTTTCGTTTCTGCACCGCATGGAAAAAAACCCACATCGCATATCCTTTCGGAATCCCGCTTATACACCCCGATTTTTCTTATCGGTTTCTTTAACAACTCTTTTAATCAACACTTTTGCATACAACTTTCCGACGAAGCTGAATTATTGACAAAATGAATGGATATTTTCTGTAATGAATTCCAACCGTGTTTTATGACGTAAAAGTAACAAATGAGATATTATATAAATAGGTCTAATAGTATGTAAAGCGGATGAATCTGTTGGAATGTAATCCTAGTCTCCTTTAATTTGTCCACGTTAGTTTTAATAAACAATTGACATATCGTATTATTTTTCATTTAAACTTTTTCGACTAAATAAATCGATATTTTTAGAATTAATTCCAACAAAGCAGGGGTGAATAGGAATTACCACTACACCCACCGGTGGGTGAAGCAGTGGGTGCACGGGTAGCGACCCAATTCTGATCATTCTTTTTTTAGTAGAATATACATCCGAGGTGGTTCCATTTCAATTTCATCAAATTCGGATAAAAACTGAAAAATGTTTCGCTTATTTCGATGATATCGTTATTGACGGTGAATGACACTCGATCATGTATGTTATGCTATAGGCAGTGTACTTTGTAATACGAGACAACCAGTAGCGTATGCGAGTCGGAGTCTAAATAAAGCAGAGCTAAATTTTGTTTCTAACAAAATTTAGCTCTGCTTAGCTGCTTATTGTTATTGTGAGGGTAAAAATATTATATATAAAGCCTGTCTTAAAATAACAAACAAAGGATTCGTTATCAGTACATTCGTGAGACGATTTATTGAAAGAAATGGCAATAATAATATTGCTGCCATTTCTTTAATCTTTAATATATTTAAGAATACGGAAATGGAAATAGAAGAGGTAGCAATTATAAAGGCGCGTAAAAATAAAATCTTTATAGAATGGCTAGCCAAATGTATAGCGAATACAAAACATCTTCATTTACTTAGAATATGTATTGTAAAAGATGTCCAAACAACCTATACAGAAGAAGAGAAAATATATATTGAATGACTTCCATTTATTGCCAAGAAGTGGTAATGTAGGCATACGACGAATGATCAATAACATCAATTGAATGACTTCCATTTATTACCAAGTAGTTAGTTATGTAGGCATACGACGAATAATCAATAACATCAATTGAATCACTTCCATTTATTGCCAAGTAGTGGTCATGTAGGCATACGACGAATGATCAATAACATCAATTGAATGACTTCCATTTATTGCCAAGTAGTGGTCATGTAGGCATACGACGAATGATCAATAACATCAATTGAATGACTTCCATTTATTGCCAAGTAGTGGTCATGTAGGCATACGACGAATGATCAATAACATCAATTGAATGACTTCCATTTATTGCCAAGTAGTGGTCATGTAGGCATACGACGAATGATCAATAACATCAATTGAATGACTTCCATTTATTGCCAAGTAGTGGTCATGTAGGCATACGACGAATGATCAATAACATCAATTGAATGACTTCCATTTATTGCCAAGTAGTGGTCATGTAGGCATACGACGAATGATCAATAACATCAATTGAATGACTTCCATTTATTGCCAAGTAGTGGTCATGTAGGCATACGACGAATGATCAATAACATCAATTGAATGACTTCCATTTATTGCCAAGTAGTGGTCATGTAGGCATACGACGAATGATCAATAACATCAATTGAATGACTTCCATTTATTGCCAAGTAGTGGTCATGTAGGCATACGACGAATGATCAATAACATCAATTGAATGACTTCCATTTATTGCCAAGTAGTGGTCATGTAGGCATACGACGAATGATCAATAACATCAATTGAATGACTTCCATTTATTGCCAAGTAGTGGTCATGTAGGCATACGACAAATGATCAATAACATCAATTGAATGACTTCCATTTATTGCCAAGTAGTGGTCATGTAGGCATACGACGAATGATCAATAACATCAATTGAATGACTTCCATTTATTGCCGAGTAGTGGTCATGTAGGCATACGACGAATGATCAATAACATCAATTGAATGACTTCCATTTATTGCCAAGTAGTGGTCATGTAGGCATACGACGAATGATCAATAACATCAATTGAATGACTTCCATTTATTGCCAAGTAGTGGTCATGTAGGCATACGACGAATGATCAATAACATCAATTGAATGACTTCCATTTATTGCCAAGTAGTGGTCATGTAGGCATACGACGAATGATCAATAACATCAATTGAATGACTTCCATTTATTGCCGAGTAGTGGTCATGTAGGCATACGACGAATGATCAATAACATCAATTGAATGACTTCCATTTATTGCCGAGTAGTGGTCATGTAGGCATACGACGAATGATCAATAACATCAATTGAATGACTTCCATTTATTGCCGAGTAGTGGTCATGTAGGCATACGACGAATGATCAATAACATCAATTGAATGACTTCCATTTATTGCCGAGTAGTGGTCATGTAGGCATACGACGAATGATCAATAACATCAATTGAATGACTTCCATTTATTGCCAAGTAGTATTCATGTAGGCATACGACGAATGATCAATAACATCAAAAAATACTACTATTGGCCATAGTTAGAAAGAGACGTTACAAATTAGTACATTAAGGCTACTACATTACGATTTCACAAAACGGCCCAGACTACCATATGCGACTCACAAAGATCTTCACGTCGTAATACTTGGAATATCACTTTTGTAAGAACACATTTTGCGCAACGGTCATTTGCTTACTAAGGTCCCTACCTGTACCAAACAATAGATAGAACCATTGGCATCGTGAAAGACTCTCAGCATCGGTGCAATCGTAGCATTGACAGATTCCTAATGTCAAAGGGGTATGAAGATACTGAAAACCTTATAAAAGGACCGACATAACACTAAGGGCCTGGTCAATCTTGCTCGGCTGGTAAAACTGAACAAAAATATCCGCATAATAACTGCAAGGAACCCAATACCAGCCAAATCGAGATGTACCAGGCCCAACAGAAATTGTTCCAAACACAATTGGCTGAATATATAAATAACGATATTTTACTTAATAAACGAACAAAAATAAACACATAGAATGAGGTTATTATTGGCTGTTGACATTTGATTACTACCTGGCATACGTATCTCAATATCTACACATGAATCACAGACTCGCCCAAAGAAACACAAACACACAAACACACACACTCCTAAAATCACTCACACACTGCTACATAAGCACATTCATTGCTTTTCGACATTTTAATAATACCTAGGTACTATGTTAACATATACAACTGTAAAGTATGAACGCTGTTTTACTATATCATGTAAGCGAAAGAGACTAGATCCCACGACACAGGTTATCCTAGTGGGGGACCTAGGGTTGTATTTATATCGATACCCATAACATCTAATTTATGACTACTGGTGCCTATTTTATAAGTACAATTGTTAGTTGTTTTGTTAAATAAATAAATAAAACCATTAACAATAACGGCAGCATCATCTTCTTTTGATAACATATTTTTAGTATACATAGTAGGACCCGTAGATAGAGATGATAACGGATTCTTATAACTTATAAATTTACAGTGTGAGTTGAGTAAGTATGTTGAAGCCTTTCCTCCTTCCTCCTTCCTCCTTCCTCCTTCCTCCTTCCTCCTTCCTCCTTCCTCCTTCCTCCTTCCTCCTTCCTCCTTCCTCCTTCCTCCTTCCTCCTTCCTCCTTCCTCCTTCCTCCTTCCTCCTTCCTCCTTCCTCCTTCCTCCTTCCTCCTTCCTCCTTCCTCCTTCCTCCTTCCTCCTTCCTCCTTCCTCCTTCCTCCTTCCTCCTTCCTCCTTCCTCCTTCCTGCTTCCTCCTTCCTCCTTCCTCTTTCCTCCTTCCTTGTCCCTCCTCCCTCCTCCCTCCTCCCTCCTCCCTCCTCCCTCCTCCCTCCTCCCTCCTCCCTCCTCCCTCCTCCCTCCTCCCTCCTTCCTCCTCCCTCCTTCCTCCTTCGTCCTTCCTCCTTCCTCCTTCCTCCTTCCTCCTTCCTCCTTCCTCCTTCCTCCTTCCTCCTTCCTCCTTCCTCCTTCCTCCTTCCTCCTTCCTCCTTCCTCCTTCCTCCTTCCTCTTTCCTCCTTCCTCCTTCCTCCTTCCTCCTTCCTCCTTCCTCCTTCCTCCTTCCTCCTTCCTCCTTCCTCCTTCCTCCTTCCTTCCTTCCTTCCTTCCTTCCTCCTCCTTTAAGGACTAAATCAACCACAGAAGTAGGAAAGACATTTGTGGAACAGTTTGTGTTACGTTATGGAATTCCAAATGAAATAGCCAGCGATAGAGGAACAGAATTTACATCCAGGGTGATGTCAGAGATGTGCAACGTTTAAAAAATTTAACAAATTGTATCTACTGCATATCCACCAGACCATAGGATTGCTTTGGTGATCCTTAGAAAATTCACATGAAGTATTAGGCGCTTACTTACGAATACAGTCAGACAATCATTAATCGTCTTGGAGCTCATGGTTACCCTATTGGTGTTTTTCATACAATACTACTGTACTGGCGGTACTGTATGGTGGAGGCGTATGTTCAGCAGTGGGACGTCCTACAGATGAGATGATGATGATGATGACTACAGTACATTCACAAACTAAACATACGCCATACCTATATCTCTACTATCATACTTATTTCTTGTGAACATTGCCAAATAATTTAAAAACTAACTGTATAACGTAGAACCATTGTATAATGTTATATGATTATTAACGGGATATTTACCGTGGTAAGGTTGTGGAATGAGCTCCCGATGTTTCGGCGCAGTTACATGCACCATGTTCACGGGAAGACACGGGAAGACGAAATATCGGGAGCTCATTCCACAACCTTACCACGGTAAATATCCCGTTAATAATCATATAACTTTAGAGAACAACCGTGATATTTTAAAACACCATTGTATAATTTTGATAGTTATGAGTTAGTATTCAAATACCGCATGCACAAAGCTCAACAAGATGCAAAATGTGATTTAATTTTCATCATCATCAGCCAGATTTAATTTTAAGCAATCAATAAAGAAAACTGCAATACGATAATGAAATTAAGCCAGCTATTTATAATCCAGGTAACTACTTATTATTAAAAATAAAACCGGATCTAAGTTGGAAACATACACCAGTCCATTATATTGTAATATAAGATACCTATGCCACCCAATGTGAAAATAATATTGAATGGGAGAAATTAAGTAGTACATAAAAATATTACTATGTTATTTAGAGATAAAAAAATAAATTTAGGTTTAAGAAACTGAAAAAAAAAATGTATTAATATTTTTTTTTTTAATTTAGGGGGATGGTCTATTGTGTAAGTTAAGTCAGCTATTTTGTATTAGGTTATTTTTGTATTCAGAATAATTGCTTCGTTCGACGTACCATGATAGTTAGGCTTCGACAAGTTATTTCACACTTTTTATTATTGTATAAAAATATCACCCATTTTAGTAGTCTTTGCTACTTAACTTACGTGATCGATTGTCATTCACCTTCAATTACGATATCATCGAAATAGGCGAAGTATTTTTCAGTTTTTGGCCGAATTTGATGAAATTTAAATGGAACCACCTCGGAAGTATACTCTACCAACTTAGTATACCAAACACAAAATAATAATTATCAAAATCAGACTACTCTGTAAAAAGCTATCATACTTAAGACGCGGTCCGACCCCAATTTTTAAATAATTTACGATGCTTTACGTAAGGTTGAAAATCGCTTGTTAGATTGGACGATGTAATGCGAAAATGCGTTAATTTTGTACGTTTTCCTTATATTTTTCGATATACACTAACAGAATCGATAAAACTGCTGGTTATAGCTTTAGTACTATACGTTGGCTATGTATTACCTAAAAAAAAATAGTGTTATCGCTAAAAATTCTGAGAGTTTTGACTTGAAAGTTTATTTTTGTGGACCTATTCAGGATTTTTTTCTGCAGAAAGAGAGTTTATTTATGAATTCTATTCAGTTATAACTCTTTTCCTATTCCTTTTCTATCTTAATATTTTTTCATAATATATTACCGACCGGTTTCGTTACACTAGGTGTTTAAAAATTCTGCTATTTACTATTATCAGGATACGAGCGCGAATTAAGTATATCGGCGCAACTACAACAGTTCGTCGAGAATAATTAAGTTTAATCATTTGATTGCCCTAAAAATAGTTTATAAATCATCAGTTGATTATTTTTGAGTTGATTACGATGTAAAATTAATGTTATGATTGTAATTTCAATACTTTACCAACAAACTTGTAAACTCGTGCACGTGCGCCGAGTCCTATAAATACGGCCGCACTGTAGGCGCTCGTCTACCGTCCGGTGACGCTGTAAATGCCGGTAGAGGCAAACAGCATTAGTCCGTTCTAAAAAAAAAAAAAAAAAAAAAAAGGCGCTCGTCTCACACTCTAGCACGGGACGGACGTGCGCTCAAGTGCTCCCCGAGAATATTCCGATCGGCCTAAAAGTGCTTGCGCTTTTAGTGCCGGTTACCTGTATCGTTTCGATTGAAGAGGATTCAGTGTTGGACTTCGCTAATAGTGGATTTTCTGTGTGCAGATTCGACGTCAAGCCACCGCTTCGTGTACCGTTCGGCGCACGGAGGCGTTCGGCTCGGCTCGGCTCGCGTCGCGGAAGAAGCGCGCTCTTGTAAGAGCGCTTCGACACATCAATCACCTATTGTTCATTGTCTAATCAAAACCGCTCTTCTCAGAGCGAACTCTAGTTTCGATTTTTAATTTTTCAAATTTCAATTTTCAAAGTCGAGTCAAACAAATCCACGCTTCACGTGGTCTTCTGGACGATCCTTGCGGTGTTAACGCCACCCAGTTGGGCGCGGACCCGGTGCGTCAAGCCTTTCCCTCCTGAGCGTGGGAGGGAACGGCTAAAACCGGACGGGCCTGCCTTCACCGGCCTTGGGGTCTCCCCTCGCCGACGGCAGGTATCTCCTTCCCACCCTACCCTATCCTACTCTCCTATTCTCTGGGCAAGTGTTTGGTTGGAAGCCGGGTTTTACTCGGTCTTCTCTCCTCGCCCCCGGAGCAGCTAGGGCCTCGCGTTTAGGCACACATCCCTCTGCACAATAAGACTGGCAGAGGGCACACAGTAGGGACACCTAGGCACTCACTCTCCCGCCTGTACCCGGCGGGAGTGGCATTCACCCCTCACTCGCATCTCGAGTATTCCCCTCGAGATGTCTTTACTCTCTCCCTCCCCCGCTATGAGCCTCCCGCAAGGCGCTTCGCCTCAGGCGTTCGTCTCGTGGGTCTCGAACTGTTACCCGGAAATGCTTTCCGAATATCTCCAGTCCAATCGGGACATTGTTGGGAGGCCCCGCTTCACGGACTCTCAAATTCCCTCCTCCGGCTCCCTCCCTCCGAGGGCGCCCTTCGGTTCTTCGGCGTTCAAGCCGTTAGATAGCCCTCTCTCCCCCGACCCTGCGCCCTATGCGCCCCGCGCTCCCCGCGCACTTCTACCACCCCGCGATCGTTCCCCAGTCCTTCGGACTGAGTACGAACGCGCCTACGACTCGGCATCCAACTCGGAGAATGAGATGGATGTAGAGTTCTCCCGCTCCCGCGCTAACTCTGTTGGCAACATCTCCAACGACGGGTTCACTACCGTCGGAAAGAGAAAGCGCGTCCCCAAAGCCGCCTCAGAGGCTCCCTCCCCGCCACCCAAAGCGGCCTGCACCGCCCCGGGAGCGAAGCCATCAGGCTCTCTCGCTCCCACCTCCCGCGACCCTCTCGCTCACTCCGATGCTCCCGCAAGCATCGCCGCGTCTCAACGCGACGTCTCCTCTCAAGGAGCGTCAGTTAGACGCGAGAAACCGCCGCCGCCTCTGTTCCTTCAGGACAAGGCGAAGTGGGACATGGTCTCACGACTTTTGACGGATCGTAAGATCCAATATACCAGCGCCCGCTCAACCCAACTGGGTATTAAAGTCCAGGTGCCTACCCCAAGCGACCATAGGGCGCTTACTCGACTTCTCAAAAACGAGAGCATAAGTTTTCACACTTATGCTCTCGAGGAAGAGAAGGTATTACGAGTAGTCATACGCGGCGTACCTAAAGAGGTACAGACCGATAATGTCCTCGCCGACTTGAAGGCGCAAGGCTACCCCGTCCGCGAATGCCACCGCATGTACAGTGGCAAGGACCGCAAACCCTATGACCTACTTTTGGTCATCCTCAGTCGCACGCCCGAGGGCAAAGCGATTTTTAATATTAAAACGGTTGTGAACCTCTCGGGGATCACCGTTCAACCCCCATTCCGAAACCGAGCGCCTGGCCAGTGTCATAACTGCCAATTGTACGGGCATGCCGCCCGATTCTGTTTCGCCCGCCCGAGGTGCGTCAAGTGCCTAGGGGATCACGGGACAGCCCAGTGTTCTCGCACAAGGGACTCGGCAGACCCACCTAGTTGTGTCCTCTGCGGCACACAGGGACATACCGCCAACTACCGCGGTTGCCCTAAGGCACCCCGCGTATCAAGTGGGCCGGCCAGGAGGCCTATTCCCCCTCCTCGCCCGGTCACTACCCGCTCACAAGGGAACGGCCCTAAGCCTAACCTTACCCCCGCACCGCAGGCAACACCTGTTGTACCCGCGCCCGCGCCCGCGCGCAACGCTTGGTCCAAGCCCTTGAGCATGGTACAAGCAAGCGCCCCCCTCACCCCCGCCCGCCCGCAGGCCTCTGTCAGCGCGCCGGCTCCTAAGCCCAAACCGCCGCTCGCTAGGCCTCCAATGGCTGGGCTCATGGACGCCCCAGGTCAATCTGACCTGGCAGCCGACATAGCCCTTGTCATGGACTACGCGATGGTCATAGACGTGGACGAAGTACGTGCATTCGCGCACAAACTTCGTACTGCCACAAACGACCAAGACCGCTTGCGAGCCACGCTCACACACGCGGGTCTAATCAGCGCAGTGAGGCGCTACGCCCTCCCCAGCGTTTCTTAGGTATCATCCAATATGGATAGTACACCGAAACGAATTAAACCCCACTCAGTCACCGTAGCGACTTTCAACGCTGACGGCCTCTCTAGTCAAAAGGACGAAGTTCACGAATTTTGTAAGACCCATCAGGTCGATATTCTATGCGTGCAGGAGACCTTTCTGAAACCAGGTACAGCGAACCCTAGGTTTGCAAATTACCGTTTGGTTCGTAATGATAGAGTGGCCACCCCAAAAGGTGGCACTCTCATCTATTACAAAAGAGCTCTGCACTGTATCCCAATTGTTACTCCACCACTTAGAATACTAGAAGCCTCTGTTTGCTTTCTAGCGATGTCAGGTCATCAACCAGTCATCATAGCCTCATGTTACCTCCCCTCTGGTAAAGAACTATTACAGACAGACTTGGAAGCCCTCTTCTCTCTAGGAAGCTCCGTCCTTCTGATCGGTGACTTCAACAGTAAACATGTCATATGGAACTGTACTAGTAACAATAGTAATGGTAAAATCCTTGAAGGCTTGGTCAGCCACTTAAACTTTGATATTCTCTCCCCTCTGGAGCCCACAAGATATCCCTATGTTGACAACCAACGACCAGACATACTTGACATAGCACTTCTCAAGAACGTCACCCTCCGGTTGCGCTCTATAGAAGTGTTACACGAACTGACTTCAGACCACCGCCCTGTATTGTTGAAATTAGGCCCCGACCCGACGGACATAACCCCTATCACTAGAACGGTAGTGAACTGGAAGCAACTGGGGGAATCCCTCCAAGCTATCAGTTCACCCGCTCTCGATAGAATCCCCGATGACATACAGACAGTAGAAGACGTGTCAATTGCGATCGAGGCTCTCAGTGACCACCTCCGCACCGCAGTAGGTGAATCCTCAAAGCAGGTCCAAGTGGCGGATGGTCGCCGCTTTGAACTGCCCGAGGGTGCGAGGAGGTTACTGACAGCTAAGAACGCCGCCACTAGGGCGTATGACTCGA
This sequence comes from Selenia dentaria, assembly GCA_917880725.1. Taxonomy (NCBI): domain Eukaryota; kingdom Metazoa; phylum Arthropoda; class Insecta; order Lepidoptera; family Geometridae; genus Selenia; species Selenia dentaria. The sequence goes on from OU862890.1 coordinate 22,657,355, forward strand.
TGCCAACCCCAGAGAACAAAGCCACCATGCGCTATTTACAGCGTGCTGTAAGGAAACGCATGAGTGAGCTGCGTGATCAAAGGTGGGACGACAAACTGTCAGAGATTGAGCCAACTCACCAGGCATACTGGCAGTTGGCTCGAACTCTGAAATCTGACGGACAACAGACAATGCCTCCACTCATTAGGCCACCTCCCCTCTCCATAGCGTTCCTTGACGAAGACAAAGCCGAGTGTTTAGCTGATAGCCTTGAGGCTCAGTGTACTCTAAATGTAGATCACGTCGACCAGAAACACCTCGATTCGGTGGAATCTGAAGTCGAACGTAAAAGCTCTATGTCCATCTCTGACCTCCCACTCCTCCCACCGGTAAAATCATCCGAGGTAGTGTCTCTGATCAAGAGCCTCAAGACCCGTAAATCCCCTGGGGCTGATGGTATCAGCAACAAGGTGATTAAACACTTCTCAGTCCCACTAGTCCATCTCTTAGTTAGCATCTTCAATGCGGCTATGAGCAACTGCTCCTTCCCAGACACTTGGAAGCATGCCATTGTCATTGGTATTCACAAACCAGGCAAACCGGCAGCCGAGCCCTCCAGCTACCGTCCCATAAGTCTCCTCAGCTCTCTGGGGAAGATTTACGAGCGGCTCATTGTGAACCGACTCTGGTCCCACGTTAGGTCCAATAACCTCCTTCCCGATGAGCAATTTGGTTTTAGAGCCAAACACTCTTGCGTCCAACAAGTGCACCGCGTAACGGAGCACATCCTAGGCGGTTTCAATAAGAAACCAAAGCCCCAAGGGACCATAGCTGTCTTCCTCGACGTAGCGAAAGCGTTCGACAAAGTCTGGCACAACGGCTTGATATTCAAGCTGTACCAACTGGGTGTGCCAGACCGTCTTGTACTCATCTTACAAGACTTTCTCAGGGATCGAACGTTTAGCTATCGCACCGAGGGAACGCTCTCCTCCCCGCATCCCATTCACGCAGGTGTCCCTCAGGGCTCTGTACTCTCACCCATTCTCTTCTCGCTGTACACCAGCGACATCCCACGATCTGAACCTAATGTTCAGATCGCTCAGTTTGCGGATGATACTGCAATCTACTCTACTGGCTGGTTCAAGGTCAGGCAGAGATGCGCCATCCAAAGAGCCATCACCGTAATCGGTGCATGGTTTCGTAAATGGCGGATTGCAGTAAATCCTAGCAAAAGTGCAGCAGTGTACTTCACTGAGACCCGGCGGAATCTCATGCCGTCACCCATAGTCCTATTCGGCGAACCCATCCCATGGGCTAAATCTGCCAAATACCTGGGCGTCACTCTTGATCGCCAACTCACTTTCGCGAAACACATTCAGATTGTTCGCAATAGGGCGGCCTTCATTATGGGTCGTCTTAATCCCCTCATAGGCAAAAACAGTAAAATGTCTCTTAGAAATAAGACGACTCTTTACAAACTTTGCATCCGCCCAATCATGACTTACGCATCTGTAGCGTTCGCCCATGCTCAGAAACACGACCTCCACAAACTTCAAGTGATTCAAAATCGCTTTATGCGCAGGGCAGTGGGCGCTCCGTGGTACTTGCGGAACGCCGAACTGCACTGCGATTTCACCCTCCCCTCTATTACGCAGTATATGAAAGACTGCTCCCGCCGCCACTTCGACAAAGCTCCCCACCACTCGAATCCCCTCGTGGTCGAAGCGGCGAACTACTCCACTGACATAACCGATCCCCACTTCCTTCCCCCCCGTCGCCGTCCAAGGCATATTTTGGGTGACCCGGACGACCCCATCGCAGCCGTTACTTCGGCAGCTTTAGCGTCGTCCCAAGGGAACCCCGGTAATGGTTGTAGACCCGACCAGGGCTGTGATCCCGATCGCATTGTAGGCTCCGGCCGAGATCTTCTTCGCAGCCCCAGTCGCAGTCGAGGTAATTCACACACACACGATTGTAGTCCCAGCCACGGTGCGGGTGGGAGTATACACCGCGGCCCCGGTCGCGATGTATCCTCCGGCCCAGCAAATGGCTGCGGACGAGGTAACACTGGTTTTCTATGTAGTCCCAGCCACCATGGCTGTGGGCGAGGTATTACACATTCTTATTGTAGCCCCACCCAAAGTACAGTCATGAGTGCACAACGCGACGATCCTGGTCGCGGTGTGGACCCATGTCGCGGAAATGGGAGGAGGCGAGGTACACAAGGTTATGATTTAGTGGTAAACACAGTCAAACACCGAGCTCGCCGGCGAGCTCGAGGCAAAAGTTATGTCTTGGTTAGATTCTCTCCAAATAGTCGTAGAGTTAAAATTCATAGGGCCCACTTTCAACGGTACACTTATGTACCGGGGCGATTCTCTCCTACTCCCCTCTCTCCTGGCGACGGCCCAAGCCGAGGTCCGTACCCTTGAGTAAGTCGCCTACTCCTCTCCTTGCGGCGAAGCGTCTTCAACGCTCGCCTTAGGCGGTGCGCCCTCTGCGCCCGCATCTGGCTGAGTGCCATCTGCGCTCGCCAACCGTCCGGTGACGCTGTAAATGCCGGTAGAGGCAAACAGCATTAGTCCGTTCTAAAAAAAAAAAAAAAAAAAAAAAGGCGCTCGTCTCAGTCGCTCTCGAGTCGCCGTACAGTACGGACCTCTTTGTGACGTTGTTACGCTGCTCGTTGAATATACGAAGCTTATAAAAGTACTTGTGAAGTTTTACTTCGAGGACCCAAAAATGAGTGATCATCATGAAAACAACAATTGTGACGTCAGCAATGCTGACGTCACACTTTTTAAAAACACTCCGGAGGTGCTTTCTCCGTCATCAGAAGTGGGATCAGAACAAGCTCTGGTCCCAACCACATCCTCATCGACTTCGGTTCAACCTGTCACGACTGGAACAGCGCAGGGCAGTACCAGGCTGATAGGCCCTGCCTCATTGAACACTTCAGGAGTACCAGCAAACAACTTTAATACCATGCAGCCCATCACAACGGGAATTACCACAGACATGACCACACCAATCGCTGCGGGAGATGATCTCGATACACTGCAAAACAACGCTGCAATCGCCCCTGATTCAGTGTCATCCACATCTCAAGCTGGCCAGTCAGTCCGGATAACTCACAACGACGAACACGCATCAACGGATTAAAACCGGCGAGTATAAAATTCATTATGTTTCACGATATTTTCAACTAGAATCTACAAGAATAAAATGTCTGGAGAGTGATACCTCTGAGCTAAACCATGTGTTACCCTTGAGCTAACCACGGATCCTTGATGCATCCACAAGTGAACCCTGAGATACCGTGGGGACGCCTTGTGGAACTATGGGTAGACACGTATACACCACAGATTCTAAATTAATAAGGCAGTGCACTTAAGATGTCTTAGTGTACTGTTGTAATCTACAAAAATGTCTGGAGAGTGATACCTCTGAGCTAACCATGTGTTACCCTTGAGCTAACCACGGATCCTTGATGCATCCACAAGTGAACCATGAGATACCGTGGGGACGCCTTGTGGAACTATGGGTAGACACGTATACACCACAGATTCTAAATTAATAAGGCAGTGCACTTAAGATGTCTTAGTGTACTGTAGTAATCTACAAAAATGTCTGGAGAGTGATACCTCTGAGCTAACCATGTGTTACCCTTGAGCTAGCCACGGATCCTTGATGCATCCACAAGTGAACCATGAGATACCGTGGGGACGCCTTGTGGAACTATGGGTAGACACGTATACACCACAGATTCTAAATTAATAAGGCAGTGCACTTGAGATGTCTTAGTGTACTGTAGTAATCTACAAAAATGTCTGGAGAGTGATACCTCTGAGCTAACCATGTGTTACCCTTGAGCTAGCCACGGATCCTTGATGCATCCACAAGTGAACCCTGAGATACCGTGGGGACGCCTTGTGGAACTATGGGTAGACACGTATACACCACAGATTCTAAATCAATAAGGCAGTGCACGATGTCTTTGTGTACTGTTTACTAATCAAAAGACTCCTAAGGTTACATAACAGTTGTGTTAATGTAACAAACAAGATAAAGCAACGTAAGTTGTTTACAGACTCACTACTCAGAGAATATCTCATTTCTTTCAGGTCTACGAGAATCCAAATAATCTACGAGAATCCATAACAATCTACGAGAACCAACGAGGCTGGTGCAGAGCGCGCACCGCCTGTCAGTATGGCCGTATCGGCGCAACTACAACAGTTCGTCGAGAATAATTAAGTTTAATCATTTGATTGCCCTAAAAATAGTTTATAAATCATCAGTTGATTATTTTTGAGTTGATTACGATGTAAAATTAATGTTATGATTGTAATTTCAATACTTTACCAACAAACTTGTAAACTCGTGCACGTGCGCCGAGTCCTATAAATACGGCCGCACTGTAGGCGCTCGTCCCTGGCTGAGTGCCATCTGCGCTCGCCAACCGTCCGGTGACGCTGTAAATGCCGGTAGAGGCAAACAGCATTAGTCCGTTCTAAAAAAAAAAAAAAAAAAAAGTCTCAGTCGCTCTCGAGTCGCCGTACAGTACGGACCTCTTTGTGACGTTGTTACGCTGCTCGTTGAATATACGAAGCTTATAAAAGTACTTGTGAAGTTTTACTTCGAGGACCCAAAAATGAGTGATCATCATGAAAACAACAATTGTGACGTCAGCAATGCTGACGTCACACTTTTTAAAAACACTCCGGAGGTGCTTTCTCCGTCAAGTATGATACACAAGTATCATACATAAAAAAATATACACGTCAGACAACATACAAATATACGAGAACATGCCCCTTTTTTGCAATCAACAAGTTTAGATAAGTTAGTACGAAAGAAGTGCTGTATCTATAATCTATTTAAAGTGCCTTTTAACTATTTGGAGTTTTTTGTAGTTAGGCACTCTCACAAATACTGTTCCATACCGGGACAGCGTAAGTAGTTTCACTCTTGCGGTGATGCATGATGATGATGAAAAGTATCTTATGTGTTAACCCAGTGCCTCATCTACTTACCTCATCATCATCATCTCAGCCGTAGAACGTCCACTGCTAAACATAAGCCTCCCCCATAATTTTCCAAAAGGACCGGTTGGAGGCGGCCTGTATCCAACGTCGTCCTGCGACCTTTAAAACGTCGTCTGTCCACCGAGTCGGTGGACGACCTACGCTGCGCTTGCCGGTCCGTGGTCTCCACTCCAGAACCTTCCGACCCCATTGGCAAACTGTTCTACGTGCTATGTGCCCTGCCCACTGCCACTTTAACTGGCTAATCTTCTAGGCTGTGTCGGTGACTTTCGTTCTTCTGCGGATCATAGCCCTCTCCATAGCTCGTTGTGTGACTTTGAGCTTACTTATGAGGCCCATAGTAAGAGACCACGTTTCAGTGCCATAAATCATAACTGGTAACACACTTTGGTCGAAGACTCTTGTCTTGAGGCACTAAGGTATTTTTGACGAGAAGACTTCGCGAAGTTTCCGGAACGCTGCCCGGCTTAGTTGGATTTGACGAATGACATCTTTCTCGAAGTTGGACCTGCTTAGTTTGACTGTCTGTCCCAGGTAGATGTCTTCGTTAACAACTTCAAGAACTGAATTCCCAACTGATATTGGGGTAGGCACAACATGGGCATTAGACATATTTTTTGTCTTGTCCATGTTCATGCTCTATGCTATTCGAGCTATATACGAAATGGGTCCCCGTGAATCTTTGAGAGATGTATTTAAAGAAATCAATATATTAACTATGCCTTGCTTACATGTATTTGAAAATATAATGTATGTTCGTAAAAATTTACATAAATGTAAGTTAAAAAGTGATCACCTCACTTTTAATACTAGAAATACAAATAGGATAGCTGTACCTAGTTTTAGACTTGCGAAAACTAATAAGTCATTCCTAGGAAATTGTGTGCGTTTTTACAATAAAATCCCAAAACACATAACTGAGCTTACAGAGGGCAAATTCAAGATGACTGTAAAAAAACGTTTTAATAAAAAAAGCTTAATATAAAGTTCGAAATTATATAGAAGATAAAGATGCTTGGAATACTCCACTTCTGGCAAGCTGTCACTCTGCCACCCATAAAATGTGATATTTGTAGTACCTAAGTAGACACATTGTTAACATCTATATAAAAAGAATGGCCCCGAGTATCTTGCCGCTTCTTCTCGGTAGGCTCTATATATTTTGGAACGAGCCGGTAGAGTCTTTAAAGTACATTATAATGAAAAATTGACGTTCACAAGTGCGTCTTTGATGCCTAAATTGATGATTTTGACTTTGACTTTGACTTCATCTTAAGGCCTACCCGTTGGGAAACTCGATGGGAAACTTCGAGTTCCAGCATTGTACTGAGGCCTGTCATGGATTCTGCCATGACTACAATATCGTCGGCAAATCGAAAGTGCAATGAGTGATGTATTCGCCGTTGATGTTGATGCCAAGTCCTTGCCATTCCAGGAGCTTGAAGGCTTCTTCCAATGCAGCGGTGAACAGTTTCGGAGATATAACGCCTCCCTTCCCCCAGAATTGGCCTTTGCAATGGAATTGCCTTCGAACTCTGCTCCTGTACTGACATGTTGGCGTTTTTTTACAAACACTTCAAGCACTGCCCACGTCTCGATCGAATCAAACGCCTTCCCATAGTCCACAAACGCTAAAAAAAGAGACAAGTTATACGCTTCGGTCTTCTGTATAATTCGTCGTAGCGTGTGGATGTGTTCTATGGTACTATAGCCTTTTCGGAAACCGTTGAACCGAACTGAAATTCATCGAACCTGCGACTGAGACGGTTCGTGATAACCTATGAAAACAGCTTATAATTATAGCTCAAAAGCGAGATGGGTCTGTAATTCTTAAGTAAGGTGCTGTTACCTTTCTTAAAGAATAGAACCACCACGCTTTTGTTCCATGCGTTTGCATTAATCCTTCTGGCGTAATAGAATCGTATACATTGTCCCATAAAAGAATGCATTATTCTGTGGAGACGCGTCACATGTACGGTTAGCTTGTGCTTATACCGCGTATTGATGGAATGAGCAACATTTCTTTTTTCAAAACTGTTTATCATTTTATTCACATACATTAGATTTTCATAGATAAACTCAGAGACAGCAGTTAGAATGTTTATATCTTTAAACTTCTGTCTAAGGGAAACTCTGGGAGCTAAACTGTAGATAGCTCGTATTGCCCTTTTTTGCAGTATGAAAATAGAATCAAGATCTGCAAAACATCCCCAGAGCAGTTTGCCATAAGTAATGACGCTATGGAAATAACTACAATAGCTAAAATAATTCTAGTTGTGTGTACATCAGATAACCCTTCAAGGGTCGATGTCATTATAACAATGAAATTACTATTGTGTCTGGCCGTGGGACCTTTGATGCATTAATAGTCTAAAATTTTAACAGCATAAGCCGCTGAACTGAGTCTACTAGTTTATTTTTTATGTGGGGACCCCATCGCAATTTTGCATCTATAGTAATTCCTAAAAAGACCGTTGACTCCACAAGGTCCAACCCTATTCCATTCAATTATATATTGGTTTCTACTTGTCTCACATTTCGTGTCGAAAACTTTATACAATTACTTTTCTTCTCATCGAGGGGAAGATTATTTGTATTGATTTACAATTTTAGCGAGTGAATTGTTAACATCGTCATATTTGAATTTTAAGTAACAATGAAGTGCAAACAATACAATCTCGTGATTCTTCTCTACATAATAAAGTAAGTCCTTAATATAGATTAAAAACAAGAACGGCCCTAGCCCTAGTATTGCACCTTGTGGAACGAGGATTAGAGAGCCAGGCGTATTTTCGTTTAAATATGAAGTCAAAAGGTTGAGAGCCAAGTTCCTAATACCGTTTGTTGTAATTTCCTGACAAGTATATCATGTCGGACGCAGTCAAATGCCTTAGATAAGTCACAAAAAACACCTAAGGCATCTTGAGAGTTCTCCCAGGCACCAAACACATTTTTTATAAGTTCTACACCTGCGTCTATAGTAGATCGATTCCTTGTAAACCCGAATTATAAAAAATATAAAGAAAGGACTTTCAGGAACTGAACGTTTCTTGATAAACATAAAAGCTCTTCATTGCAATGTCAGAGACAATTTCATGTTAGTGACACATAAAGTAGGTACCTACATATCCTTGGACGGGAATCGAATACGCGTCTTCCGACAAGCTGTGTTGCAATTTGCGTTCCCTAAGCAGGCGTTAGGACTTTAAAATCACATGATTAAAAGTAAAAAATATGTCTTAGGCGTATTTAACTGTTAAGTTTCAAATCGGTTATGTATTTCAAGTGAGCACAACAACCACAGACTATATACCCTACCCCTTATCCCTTTACCAGGTTTTTGCAGGTTCCCTATGGCACAGAATAACTGAGAATAGAGGAGAGTGGACAGAGCTGGAGGAGGCCTTCGTGTCGCAAAGACACGCCAACACCCAATTACTAAATACAATTACTTAGTTAGATTGTTAAAATTATTAAGTATTTTACCTTAAATTGAAAATTATGTAACTCTTATTTAGTTGGCAATAAAGGCTTACTGGTAGTAATTCGCTTGTTCCGAACACCAAACTAAACTAGCGAACTAAAATCTATTTTTAGTAAATATGTGGTAGTTCTTATTGTGTTCATGCTTAAGTCCAAATTCGTATAATGCATGCAAGTGACAATTCTTAAATTTGGCCTTTCTGTTTAATTGTGGGTATGTTTAGTGCAAATTTAATCGTCATGCAAGTTCGTGCTCTCTAAACTAATCTAAACTGATGTAAAACTACCCACATTTGAATAGAATAATCATATGTTTAGAATTATCATTCTAAGTGTTACTCGAATGTAGATTTTAGTGTTAACATAATAAGAACTACCATAGTTTAGAGAATTTTAGTTTAGTGTACGCACAAGCGAATCAGTACCACTATTATTATTATAAAAAAAAAAAACACGGATTTCATCCGGTCCTTTACAAAGGCATAAGTGGGGCTGTAGCCAACACTTAGAGGCCTGTTTGGTATAAAAAATACAAAGTAGTATAAAAAAACCAGAAACTTTTGGATGGATGGTGACATGATAAATCTATTATATAAATGGGTAAAATGACAAGGCTATTGAAATGATTTTATTAGTGATAAAAAGATAGTGGGCTATGGAAGAGACTACGGCACCTGCCAAATTCAGTCTCATTTTAAAATTTTTGGGCAGATGGTGACTTGCCACCCACTAAACGGGCCCCCCATAAAGGCCACCATGAATGGTGACAGAAAGTGCAACGTTGGTGTGGCTGGCTAAAGGGTGTCGAGAGGTGTGCTGCGGCTTCACTGAAGCGCTACTACCGGCGTTATGCCCTTTAACACTTCCACTTTATTATTATTATTATTATCCCTTTACCCTTTATCATTTGTGACTAGAATACAAACGTGATAATAATTTGGAAATCAAGGGGTCACTTAAAATTGGCTGTGTCATCTGCGATGCTGCTAGTTGTGAATAAGGCTGCTTAGGGATATCGTTTTCAACTAACGAAAAGGAATTAGTCTTCCTTAGTCGCATATATCACACTGCACTGGACACTGCTACGGTGTTCGGTTTTTAACTTTGACTGTAAAACCTTGATTTGTACTTATATAAAATCGCAGGGTGTAAGTGAACCACACCAACACCGCGTCTCAGCGCGGAGCGGAGTTAGTCAAAGTTAATAACCGCATTACCGCACACCGGAGCGGTGTCCGGTGCAGCGTGATATGCGCCTTAGGAAACTGTGTGCGTTTTTACAATAAAATCGCTAGGCTATTTACAGGCACAGGGAAAGAAAATTCAATTTGGCTGTAAAAAATGTAATGACTAGGTAAAGCTTATTAATTGCTTAGCTTGTAGCAAGACACAGTTTCGAGTGTCTTGCTTGTTCTCGGTACATACTCTATTTATTCTGAAACGAGGCAGTAGAGAATTTACTTATAAAGTATTTTTATTAATCGTTTGATTTGACGTTCATAAGTACGTCTTTTATGACTAAATTTATAATTGAGCTACCACCACTTCAAAATGTATGTATCTTAAAATACTCGTCATAGGATTATTTTTAATTAACCTTGGACTTTATCTGTAGCTTAGTGTGAATTAACCTAACACTAGGATGTTTTATGTACTGGTTAGATATAAATCATATTTCTTATAGTCTCGTTCTTTTAATTCGCTTCTCGTTAGCAAAAAACTAAAAAGGTTATCCTATTTTTAGTTACATACATTCGTATAATCTTTTGATACTACCAAAAGATTTTACGAATCGAAATATGACTTAAGTTTATACCTAAGGTATACACTTAAGTCATATTGAAATGAAACAGGAACTTACCTTACTTTAAGTCTTTAGTTTCAGCTAGTTGTTATAAACGAAGGAGAGGACAGTCATGGCGCCTGATGGTAAGTATCACGCCTTTCTGCGCGGCATAGGAAAACATACATGTTTGTAGGTACCCTATATAGGTAGACACACAGTAGTCTTCCAATCTTGACCACAAATATAAAAAAGAACTACTTACGTAGTGAAACATAACGTCATGTCCAGTACTAAGCCTACGTAGTACTGTCATTTAGCCTGTGCTACAGCTCACACCGGATAAGCCGTGACGTCGTTTGTGCGTCGCCAGCGTACCGTATGTTTTAATTAATTATTTTATACAGTTTTTACGGCACAATCGTGCTGTCAAATATTATGCATAATATATAACTCGAACGCTAAGCCGTGCATAAAATAAATTTAAATATGCATGGCTTAGCGTTCGAGTAGAGTGTGGGAATAGCGGCAATAATAACGATTTTGAGCTTTACGAACGCTTTAACAAAAAAAGCCAACAGTTGCAACGTCACCAATGCCCTCATTGCTAAACGAGTCAAAAGCACGCAATGATTTTGCTAGCTCGATACACTAGACGTGCTTGGCGATAGAGTTGGCATGTCATCCGTCTTTGTTGTTCAGCCGACTGTAGTCGAGCGATTCCGGCATCACGATTAGGTGAAACTTCAATCTAGCGGTCTTGAGTGAATCGCCCGCAATACTTACATGTTATTTTTAAACACAACATAACAAATGGTTTCGCCTATATATCCTCGAAGGGGTAAGCAGCGGTGTTCCAACGCCTACATTTAAGTTAAGTTTGTTTTTTTGTTTGTGCCTTAAGTTTGTGTCGCTCGTATTTTGACAGAGACTCGATACACTAGACTCAAGGGGGATGAAATGTAACACAAATACCGTCAAGGGTGATGAAATGTAATGACAGTTTTTTTAATGGTGATTAATTTTATATTTGTATGTACTCGTAATTCCTGCCTTTTATTATTAGTGTTTACTGATTGATACACTTAGTATTTATTTTTTCTCTTGGATTTCTATTATAACAATGGCGTTTGACCATGTACATATTTTATGATATTTTGGTATTTTTAAGATGGATGTCTGGTCAGGGTGAGGCCTTGGAGAAGATAATAAGCTACTCGAAGAACTAACCCTGCGCAGACGTAGTCGTAGTAAATATATTTTTGGTTATTTAATCTCACTTTACTACATTGCGGAAAAAGAGTCTCTTCTAATTACTTCTCGACGAAAACTTAACATTTTGCGGGATATAAAGTTCACTGAATTTTAAAAAGTAACCGATATAAAAAAAAACAAATAAAAAACATTGTGTATATTATTGACTTGGTCCAATCCACTTGTTGCATTACATCGTCCACGCAGCTACGACTCAGTTGTCATAGTAGACGTTGCAGCACGCGCGTGAGCCAATCCCTGCTTTCCTTCTGAATTTAAACCAATCACCGAACATGTCTATTTGTAACCTCGGAAGTAATTCGTATTTGGAATCATACGTCGCTTTGGTTTGAAAGGCCAATTTTTGTGTAGAATTTGTTCTGAATTATGCTTCCTGACTTATTATTATTCGTAGCCTAGCTTTGATTTTAGTTCCTGAGAAAATCGATTAGAACCCTCCTGGCGCGAGTTAATCGCACTTGACCAGTTTGTATTATTTTAAATAAAACAAAACGTGCAAAACAACGAGTGTATTTATTTTAAAAAATCCTAAAATCAGATCAATATTAACAACATATGCACCGACAATTTAACTACTCGCAAAAATTTCAACGAACGGAATGTTTATTTTTTCCTAAGGTTTAAGTAGTTATTTACAAAAATATATTCGTCTACCCGCCATACACTATGCAGTATTGGTACTATAATAAATAATTTCAAAAAGTCTATCTTAGACTTACACTAAGTTACATGGTTGAAAGACCAAATTGACACTGACGATAAAATACTTACTTAAAAATACATGTAATTATTTTAATAGCGTCGAAGATAATGAAGAAACAGTTGATCCCAAACCACCCCGTTCAATATTATACACTAATTAACAAACACCTTATATTTTTTTTAAACTTTCGCGATTAGAACACATATTTATATTATATTAATAACGGGGCTTAATCGCGTTAGTAATAGTCGAGGTAAATAAAAACTATTACTAACGCGATTAAACCCCGTTAATATAATATAAATAGACCTTATATTTATGAATGTGTTATCTAATTTGGGGTATTAAAATAAAAGTAAGTTTTATGTACTGTTATCTAACAGTAAAACACGGATGTTTTACCTTTCAAGGACACATTTACGTTAACTTTTAATAATAGCTACTCTAGAAATGTAGACCTATTTACTGCTAGATTAAACTTTTTCAGAGATAATGCATGTGCAACCTATTTTCATTAGGTATAGTTTTTATAAGTATTATCAAGTAAAAGTATTGTAAGTAAGAATTATTCACTTTAAAGAGTTCCTGTACATATTTATTCTGAATTATTAGATAAATTTTTGTATTTAACTTACATGATGTGGCTTTCATATTTAAAACTACTACCACATCAACCTTTATGTATTTTTTGTTACTTCATATCTCGTTTAGGATTTCCATGAGTTTCCATGTATTAACTTCTAACTTAGTTTTTACTTTACTTATATATTTAAGTACTGTGTTTGTATTCATCTTAATTTAAAAAAAAGTTAAGTTTGAATACACAATGTAAAAATTAACTGAGTGGACTACGGCTGGAAAGGCTATAGGTGAAAACTAATTAGGCTTGTTTTTACTGTAATCTATATTCTATTCTATTACATAAATTATAGCTGTTTGTTTTCCATAAAATGAATAAAAAAATAAAGAAAAACACTTAAATATGAAGTCATGAGTTTGTAAACTGATTGTACATTTGCTTAAATTAATTAATTTAGACCCATGACGTGAATCCTTTAACCCTTCATATACCGTGATAGTTAAAAGATTTACGAATGAAACGCACGTAAATTTACGTCAATGGTAGGTACTCAAATGGTTAAAATGTGCGCAGAAGTTGTATTGTAGGACGTCACTTGCATTGGAACAACTGTTTCTTCATTGTCTTCGACGCTATTAAAATAATTACATGTATTTTTCATAATGAAAATATTATGCGCGAGGGCAGCTAAAATAGTATTTACTGTGATGTTATACAGGTGGCAACAGTTTTTTTTTAAACTACGGTTTGTAAAGAGGATTTCTATAGTTTTTTTCCAAATAGGTACTTGTAGTCACTTACGACACTTCCAAAATGTTTGTTTTCAACGCTTCATTTGTTTTTTTTGTTCTCAATGGTTTCAATGCTAAATTATAAATATTCAACTTTTGGTGGACGTCACATGATGTATAATTACGTAATACAGTTCCAAATCCTGTCGTAAGTGACTTGCTATTTGAAAAAAGACTGTAGTGTGGATGTAGTTAAGTTAGTTTTACAATAACAATTATTTTGTGCGTTAAAAATATTGACACTTTGTTGAAAAAAACCCTAACTGTCAGAGTATATATATATGTTTGTACAGGCTCCTGTACAAACATAGAATATATGATTGCATATTGAATTGAACAATAACAAACAAATAAGAAATACCAACGTTTAGTATAATATTATTATGCAATCGAAACAAAAAGCACTTATTAATTCTAATAACACACATAAACAAACATACTATTCAGTTAATATAAAAGACAAGTGTGATGTACTCAGCTAATGACAAGAATAATAAATATATATACAACACATACCTACTCATGTTATGATCGAGTTGAATTGAATGGGGCCATATAACTATTGTCATACATAACATGATATCGGCCTTATAAACGCTGCATAAAAAAAACGTCATTTAGTACGGCACAGAACAATTATGTAGTGCGCAGTACTAGGTGAAATTTAATGAAATTTAAGCAACGTTTATAAGTACACTAGTTGAGCCGCTAGCGGCTTCGCTCGCTTGGTATTTGTGTAGTGGTGAGAGATTAACTTTAAATTTCGATAACTTTTTTTTATTTTTGTACCGATTGGCATAAAACAAAAGCTTACCACAATATTTTAGTGAAAACCACATCTAAATCGGATAAGCCATTTCTGAGATAAGCGTGCGCAAACGCACAGACAAACATATACACAGACAGACCTAACAATCATTATTTTTTCATTCTATATTCGTTTATAAAAGTCCCAATAATATCTTTCCTCATATATCTTCCATGTACAAACAGCGATCCGTTATATTTTTATTATATGTATAGATATATAAGGCCGTATATGTACGAAGTAGCCAATGTCACTTTCTTGGTGACATATAGGGTACGTTCCGGTAAGCGCAGTCAACGCTAACAACTGTCGCGCCCCGGTTTAGCGTTCCGCTATTAATCAATGCTTGCAATGTTCAACACGAGCTAAACGTTTACACGGTAGCTAAATGCGCGCAAAATTTTCTGTAAAAAAATCGATAGATCCTATACTTATTTGATGCTTTGACAGTGACAGCTCGCAATGACCGCGAAACCCACCTTCGATCCGAGAGCGTTGTGGTCGCGACGTGGGCGTTTTCGGCGACGTCATCGATGACGTAAGAACTCGCTCGCGATGAACGTGGGCTTATTAGGGAATGGGTGTGCGAACGCCGCGAGTGATTTCGGCGCTTACCGGAACGTAGTCATAGTTAACAAAACTTATTATTATTATTACGAAAATCTAATAAATTGCGATTATGGTCACGCGTTATCGATAGCACGATCAACAGCAAAATTGATTCCATTTCACCCGGAAGCCTTCAAGATAGCGAAACGTAACGTTCACATTCATACACTCGCACTAGAAATCCCTGTGTCGCTTAGGACATGGACACACACATTATACATCACAACATACAAGAGCCAACAATAAAAAAAATCTGCTGATCACACAAATATTCACTCAGGGATCGATCGCACTACCAACTGAGCCAACAGTCGTCATCGTTACGTCGAGATGTTGGGTTCGGTGCTCGCAGATGGGATGTTGTGTACTATAATCAAGTACCTGTGGGCCGAGCACGAATAACTGCGTAAGTGTAACGTAACTTGTTGTTCATATCAAACAGTACAAACTACCATTTATCTAGGGCAAGTGTGACACAGACAACGCATAGTTTGTACACCGAAGCGTGACGCGTTGACGCTTTCGACACGGTAATATTATCGTGCTTTCGATACGCATTCGTTTTCGCAAATTGTTTGTGCCACGGCCTCTGAATAAGGCTGTTATTATTGATCACGGAATCGACGCGAAAGTTCACATTAATCCCGATATATTATAACTTAACTAAAGTACCTAGTTAAGTGATAATATATTTTCACAAACAAGTGCAATATGAAAAAATTAATACCGACTTCTATTCTATTACTTTGGTAAAAATCAGTTATTGGAGTGTAACTCAAAAACTACTAGACCGAATTTTATGAAAGTTAAATGGGACTACACGAGAAGCACCAGGTTTCAAACAAAAAAAGAATTTTGAGAATTGGTTCACCCTATCGTAAGTTATGAGGTAACAAACATAAAATTTTAAAATAAAAACAGTCGAATTGAGTACTCCTCCTTTTTTTGGAAGTCGATAGAAAATTAAACTGACTTTCATTCTATTACACCCGATGTTAATGTTAATTACTCGTATAATAAAAAAAATACTACTGTCAGATCTTGATAAATGGGACCAAGTGAGAAGCTCCAGCTTTCAAATAAAAAATAATCGTCAAAATCGGTTCACTAAGTAAAAAGTTATGAATATACATTATGCAATGAATCCCGTTATAAGTTGTTTCTAAATTTGAATAATTTATTCAATAAATTTAGAATAATTTATTCAGATTTGGACGTCAGCTGAGATTATGCAAGTTTATTATTATTATTGTTATATAATTCAGTAGTTGTGGAACAAACCAATGGCCCCCGAAAGGAACTATTTTTTCTTTGGAATTGATTTTCATGGTCTTCTTTAGATTTTAGAAGCAATGTTTATTAAAGAGATTTGTTCCTTACGATTGAACCTTTCGAACGGTACCACAAAAACGCATGTTTATTACGAATTTTTAGCAAATTCTTAAAACAACGAACGTTAAACCAATATTTGAATGCACTTGTTTTTATTTCTAAAGCAATGTTTGAGAAAAACTTTCTAACTTCAATATTTAGGCTAGGTACTTTCTCTGCGGGGGGCTTTGGTTTGGTCCATCCTGTATATATGTAGTTTCTTTTACAAGGTTACATCTAAATTTTATTTAGGCGTTTACAGTTGCCTCGACTAAAGTGCGAATATATTAGTGTAGGCAAGTTTTAGGCTATATTGAGATACCTATAGATACACATTTAATTTTTTTTATACTTTTATAAAAATTATAAATAGTTAAAATCGATAAATAAACAATAACCCGAACAAACAAAAAAAAGCTTTCAGCATAATGAGGTATACAATTATTTACCAACTAACATAACATAATAATTGCAGAAATAAATATATTATATTTTGATGTTAATGCAACGTAATGGTTGGGAACTTCCTGCTGCCCACCTGGCTAGCTGTCACCCTCACCGCCCTTTAGTAAATCCTGCCCCGATATAAAACAAAATATTTTTTCACAACAGAGTTCGTGAGAAAAAAACAAAATTATCGAAATAATCAGCGACTGGAACGCTCTTTTAGGTAGACAGCTATGCTTTGGGAGTGTAGGTGTACTATATTATATAATATAGGCTATAATACTATATAATATAGGGCCCTTTTCAGGGCCACAATACTATCTACTATGTTTCTATCTGATTTTATTCTTATCGATATGCGCCTATATCTTACGCACATCACTATCCGGTTCCATAAGACTTACAAGTGCGAGCGAGATAGACATTGTGAAATGATTTATGGCCGCACGACTCAGTTGGTAACGTGGTGACTATAGTCATAACTTAGCAATGAAAAAAAAAGAACAGATAAAAGAAAAAACTAAATAATGAACAAAACTTACCTTACTACATATCCATAATAATTTTTGAATAAGTTAGTTCTTCTTATTAATGAAATGTACAAGGGGATGAGACATCGACGTGTCCATTTCTAGCCGTATATTTTTAATATAAAGTAATTTTTATGTATGAGCAATTATTATAATTTAAAAGGTGAATGTTTGGGTGTGAATGAGAGAATGAGAATATATGTTTAACTGCTTCCTCGCGTTGAATCTAATAAATCGATAAGGCTGAAGTTTTCAAAATATAAGGACCCGTCCCTTATTAAAAAAAGAGCAGAAAAATGTGAAGTTCGTTGTTTCTACTAACATAAAAACTCACTTAGTTTATATTATACCTTCCGTGAAAAAATGTCAACCTGATGCTTTTTAATGATCGTGATGCTCGTAGCGGATATATATACCGACAAACAAATATATTACAGACAACAAAGCAGACAAATGTTGGCTTGGAATTATATACTTATACTTTTATACCGGACAATGGTTTCCGTGGAACAGTCATTTACGTATCGGACGGAGCCGTGGCATGGAGCTGGTAAAATATTAAAAACTTATTAACACAGACATTTGTTTACTTAATACTACACGTACTTTTTTAATGCTGAATATTTTCTTTGACACCTGTATAATGGTTTACCTCCTGTATATTGGTTAATGTCCTGTATGAAATGGCTACTTCTAATTATAATTTAAAATTATATAAATCTAAAAAAACATGCTATTCTAGTCTATGGCAAGAGTGCGGAAGGAACCGATCTCTGTAGTCACGTCTTTTTTGTTGTTCTTCCCCTTTTTGTCACTTCTCCAAAGGTTGTCATCCATCAATATTTCCCTGAAATATAAACATTCATCATTTGAGACATTATATGATTACACTGATAAAGCAACAGCAAATGCTAATCTAAACCGCCCCAAGGTCTCAGAAAGGATTCAAACCTGCATCCTCTGGGTTTGTCATGATCTACCGAGAACCTTACCTTAACCCCTAACCCTACTAACTTCTAAACTATCTAAAATATGAATGATATTAAAACCCAACATTATTTTACTACATATACGAGTACGTAGGAAGCGTTCGTAGCGGAGATTATCTTGGCGATCTTCAACGAACAAAAAGTTAAGCAACACTGAAGCGGTCAGGACTTGGATGGGTTGGACTTGTTAAATACACACACACTCAAAATAAACTAAAAGCTCTTTCTTTTTATAATGCCCACAATTAGTGTCATACTTGAGTTATCATTAGGATAACGAGTAGTAATTCTGTAATTATTTTATTTTCTATTCCTAAATATTTTTTATTATAATAGATTATACCATTCTTGTAATGTTCTATAATGGATATGGAAGAGCGGTGCCTTCTGGCACAAGATTTTTACACTTAAAAGAAGGTCCCTTGTTTGTATTTGTAAAGATTTTTTGGTCACAGAAATAAAAACATTTTGATTTGATTTGATGGGTTACCGCTAGTGGAAACATTTTGTTTTTTTGCTTTGATTTGATGGGTGCCCATAAAAGGTGGCATTATTCAATTGATCGCTCCCGTACTTCGGAGGGCACGTTAAGCCGTCCGTCCTAGTAGTTTGTCTTATAGGACAACAGTCGTTAGGCTATGTCGAAGGCCTTCGGGCGGCCTGAAAATTTCAACATGGGTGGACCACTAGCCTATAAACCGCTCTAGTCCCAGCAGTGGGAACATAATGGGTTGATTATGACGTACGTATTATTATATAGTGTGTTTTAATTATATTACACACTCACACCTTAACACGTATTATTTTTATATAATAAAAAAGTATACCTACACACTTTGTTCCTTATTCATTAACGTCGTCAACATAATAATAATTGTACCTTGTCTGTTATACTGTTATGTATGTTGTTTCCAAAAACTTATAGAATTGTTTTAATTTTAATTTTTATTTGCTGTTCATTTGAACCGCCTTACACTTATTTATTTCAACATGTGGACGATGTTGCGGACTATATTATTAATAATTTTATTTCGTACCTAGATGTAAATAATATGTATAATGTAGTTGTTTATTGTTCCTATATCAATAAAATAAAATAAAATTAGTTAAAGATTACGTCAACATATGTAATTAGATCTAACACTATAATCCAGGTGGAGGGCATTGGTATGCCATAACACAGGTCTCCTAGTTTGGGTACCAATGTTCTTCCGATCAGGAATGTATTCTTTAGATAAGCCCTACCTGATTGTAAATGTTCATAATGATATATGTGGAAACTCAATAAAAAAATATTATTATTATTATTTATTATATACTAATATTATAAAGAGGAAAGATTTGTATGTATGTTTTTAACGAATTGGCTCAAAAAGTACTAGACCGATTTCAAAAATTCTTTCACGATTGGATAGCTATATTCACCCTGAGTAACATAGGCTATATAAGATTCATCATCATCATCCATCACCTCGCGGGCGTAACCGCGGAGAGCAGCTAGTAAATAATAAATGCGAAAGTCAGTTTGTGTATTTGTTACACCTTCACGCCTAAACGGCTGAACCGATCATTATGAAATCTGGCAAGGAGATAGGTTACATCCCGGTGACGAACATGGAATACCTTTCATCATCACCACTAACATCATCATCATGATCCATGCGGGTGAAACAGCGGGTGCAGCTAGTCACACTAATATTCTAAAGGCAAAAGTTTATGTGTGTTTTTTATGTTTGTTACTTCTTCACGCTCAAACGGCTGGACAAATTCTGAAGAAATTTGATATGGAGGCAGATGACTCGTTGGATTAACACATAGGATACTTTTCATTATCATCATCCATGACCACACGTGTGTAACCACGAGGCGAAGTTAGTTACTGTATAAAAAACGTTCTTCTTAATGGTTAAAATGAATGGTGTGTGAATAATGAGTCACCTTTTAGACATTAACAAGGCGACGGCGGTGGCCATGTGGTCGGCGAGCTTGCCGTGACTGCCGCCGAACTCCTCAGGAAGTTCTTCCTTGCTCAGGTAGTCGAACAGCGTCGTAGACTTTGGCGTGTGGAAGTGGATCTACATATTTCAAATAACAATTATTCATATGATTCATGAATCACGATTCACTAATCAACTATTTATCAGTGTTTCATCAAGTAATCGAAACTGCAATAAAAACTGACCAAGTGCGAGTCAGAATCGCCCACAAAGGGTTCTGTACCAATATCTAAATCTAATAAATTAATCAAATTTAAATCTCCCGTACAATAGACATGATTTTTTTTGTAGATATTACTTACATCCCATCGTCGCCCAAAGCGCTGAAGCTGAATTTAAGGGGAATTTTCTACTTTTTAATCATAATTGCGCAAAGATGAAGATTTTTTCAATCGTCCCAGCCATCCCAGGCAAATGAGCCGCAGCATAGTTGTGGACATAACTTATTACAGTGATTCACTTTTCATACGAGCGGTACTGAGGCCGTTTTATCGTCCATGAATACTATCATAAAAGCCTAACCAACAATACAGGTACTTACAATATTAGTCTGTTTGAGAAAAGGCTTCATAAGTGCGAAGATCTTATCAATCGCTGAAGGCGTGTTCACTATATGAATCTCCTTTAGACGGATCGGCATTGCATCCTGAAAAGTAAGAGATTTTTATTTAATTTAAATACTATAAAGTTAACTATTTAGTACAAAACAAAGTCCAAAAAAAGTGGGTAGAACCGAAGTATCAGGTATTCTGTACTAACCACTACTATCTACTTCTTACTGGCAGCAGCGTTTACAGACATTTTAAATGTCGTTATGCTGCCGATGGAACTGCAACTGCTATTGACATGCGTTTACCAAAATCACAACTTCCAATCTCGTCAACGATAAAGTGATAAAAGGACGTTGTTGAATATTAAAAGTATTCATCAATCCGGTGGTGTGCCGAAGTGACAGTTGGTCAAGACAATTTGTCGAGGTTATTCAAAATTACTGATATTTAGGATGTTTGTGTGCGATTAGACCCGCTAGTGTCAAACATTTTTTTTATCAAAAATGGAAACGATTTCAACACTAAAAAGTGTAAAATAACGTGTTGAAGTTGGTACCATGATAGTTCAAAAGTAGGTAAAGGTAATCTATTATTACAATATTGTGCGCATGGTACCGTTTTCAACAAGTAATTTCACACTTTTTAGTGTTGAAGTCGTTTCCATTATTTGGTAATAATTTTTTTTTTTGCCTATTTCGAGACCCTTGCTACTTACGGCATCGATTGTCATTCACCGTCAATAAGGATATCATCAATAGATAGGCGAAACACTTTCCAGTTATTGGAGTGTAACTCAAAAACCACTTGAGCGAATTTCATTAAATTTACATGGAATCTTTCAAATAAAAAAAAATTAAGAATCGGTTCACAAATGGGCAGAAATCGATGGCCTCCTCATTTTTAGAAGTTTTAGTTGGTTAAAAATGGACCAATACGCTATTAGTAAGAGGGCTACGACTAAAACCTTACCTCTTGATATTTAGACATGGTCTTAGCAGCAGAAAGGTTGAACTTTGTGAGAAACTTCAGAGATATGTCCTTTACATCCAAAATGGCGACATCCTCTTCTTCCATAAAGTCATTATCCAAGAGCCAGGAGTCTGTGGTCATGAAGAACAGCTTAGCATCTAAGACGTAATCGTATTGGTCTAGGCCGGGGTCGTTCAACTGCCATATCCATAAGTTTCTGTTGCCGGAGATTTGGTACTGCGCCAAGTTCCTGAAAAATATTTATGTATAGTAAGTTAGTGTGAATCTTCGATGAATATATTGTTTACTGATTAAAGGTCTTTCTTATTGGTTGACTGTGAAAAATAGTAGTAGTTTTTAAGTTATAATTAGTACTATATAATTAATTGTTAAATATAATTCTTTCTTTTAATAATGAATTAACTAGTTTGAGAAAACCTCTTACTTTATTTTCTTAGTATAGTCTCTTATGTTATTATATTAGATATAGATGCGCTCCGCTGTTTTACCCGCGTGGTTTTGGATTATGATGATGATAAGTCAAAATATATAGCACATGTTCATCAGGGATAATGAACGATTCTAATGGTTAAAAATTTTTTCAACATAGTATAGAAAAAAAACAAAATAGGTACCAAGATCTCATCAAGTCCATATATATATATTATACTTTTCTATAGACGGACCTATCCGATAAATATTACGTGAGTAGTCCCGTATTTCTAATTAAAAACCTCATCAAGTCATGTAGATTATTATACACTAGGTGACCGCCTCGTAGCAACATTGGTTAAAATAGTTTTAC
The DNA here is from genome assembly GCA_917880725.1 of Selenia dentaria. Taxonomy (NCBI): domain Eukaryota; kingdom Metazoa; phylum Arthropoda; class Insecta; order Lepidoptera; family Geometridae; genus Selenia; species Selenia dentaria. Next base: position 22,680,070 of record OU862890.1, read on the forward strand.
AACATGGTCACTTTTGAAGCATTAAAAGTTTATTTCTAGAATAAATGGCAAGACACGCCAAAGTTTAACTAAAAATAAAAAATAAAAATTACTATTCAGTAGAAAATGTTTGTGACTGTTTCAGTATTGCCACCGATCTGTTGATGCAATTGTTATACTGTTTGGTATGTTAAGCAGCAATATAAATGATTAAATTATATTAAATAAATAATTACTTATTCGTAGACCGTAGCACATTTTTCGAAATATAACAAAAATAATTTGCTAAAAGCTGTTAAAAGAAAAAAAGGGTTAACAGAACTTCGCCCTGTTTACATGAGACTCTATATCTATGGTTTTAGTAACTTCTTTCTACATTTCTATGAAATAAACCTTAAACCCCTCACCAGTCGATTGTCAATATAACAATGAAATTTCTATTGTGTCTGGGTCGTTCGACTGATGAAGTATTAATTTATTTTTAATATAAAACGAGTAGACATGCCTCAATATTTTAAAAGAAGCATTTTTATAACTAGCCCGATTTCCTTGCGACCCAGGATTTGAATTGATAATCAAACAATGAATACGGCTCCATTTTAATTAGTATTTTGATTTCTAGAGCTTCCCCATAGCAAATGTAGTAAAATACAATACGTTTTCAAATTGGTACCACTTCCTACAGTGATTGAAGGTTTATATGCATGAAGAAATGTATAAGCAATATTTATATTTATTTTATTACTTTATGGATTAAGTACACTTCATACTACGGCGTAATGTAAAATTTGCAGTAGTGCAACGAAACCTCCCTGTTTACCATATTAAAATCTAACGAATCCGCCAGCGGTGAAATTTCCAAATATCCTTCAGATTTTACAACATAAAAGGAAATCTTTCAACTTTGTAGCCGGTTTAGGCTCGGCGTCTAGTCAGTCAGCTCTGTAGAAGAAAAAACTTAGTGAAAGAGGCGAAGCAAAGCTAATTTTCTCTGCTTTGATAGAACCTACGAACATATAATAATATTAGTTCGTAGGATGGACCTATACACATGTTGATGTGTATAGGTCTATCAGATCAGAAAAAGCAATAAGAGGTTCTGAAAATAGAGTACTTTTCATTATCATCATAATTTATCATCCACTAGATAAATTAATTTGAGAGAGCGCACTATGTACAGAACAGTGCCATTATTTACTATAGTTACGTTGTGTCTCCGGGTGGCGAGCACAGCGCAATGACCTTGCCGCTTACCATCAAGCGCAATACTCGCTGGCCTCGTCACTTGATAGCAGAAAAACAACGTTACAATTGACCTGGCATTGATTTAACGAAACAAGACCTACTTACTTATTGAATGTTAAAAACTTGTTTCACATCATTGTAGGTATAACACATAATCAGCCCGTTATGCTCTCTCTGCTGGGATTCGTGCCTTCCTCTCAGAGAGAGCAGTTGGGCCATATAATTTAAAACGCGGGCCAACTGCACTTTGGTGGATATAGGCTAGTGGCCAACCCATGTCGAAGTTTTCAGGCCGCCCGAAGGCCTTTGTAATACCTAACGACTGTTGTTCTAAGACAAAGTACAATTGTAGTTATATGTATATACATATCGAATACCTACTAATAGTGCAGGTTAAGTACATAATCAAGTGCTACTACATCGTTTCCAATAATAATTATCGAGCACTTCATAATTGCTTGCGTAAATAACTTGTTACACATGAACATGATAAACAAGTGATTTCTTAGGCTTTCACGATTCTTATACAGTGAAATTAAACAACTTTAAATGGATTAAATCTTATAATTTTATATTATTTTATCCCAACGTTTCGAACACACGAACACACTTCTTGTTATTTCGAATAATTAGGTGTATGGATGTATAGATGAAAAATTATTTAAATGTTATACTAAGGTAACATATTAGGTTATGTTCAGGTCTGAGCAGCGGCATAATGCGCGAGCCGAGCGAGCGTAGCGAGCGTACCGCGGCAGCTACTATAGTGCCTATGCACTACTATATAGTTTCTAATATGTAACCATAATCAATATAAATAAAAATCAATTGCCTCAATTGCGAAGGTTTAGCGAGTACGATATGACGAGGTAGCGAGAGAACTATGCGTATCTATAGCGCCGGAGCTGTCATAGAAATAGTTAGGTTTTTAACTATGAAAAACTAACTATATATTTATATATACTTCTGTCTAAGGACGTCGGTCCAATATCAGTTAAATCAAAAATGACTAGAAAAATATTTGTAGTTGTTTTTGTAATAATTGTGGTCATTTAAAAATCGAAATTTTTTTCAACTCGCACGTGGTCGGTTTTTTTTGTTAGTAGGTACAAGTAGTAAGTAGGTAGGTACAATTACTTAGACATATAGTATTAAATCCACGGGTATCAATACAAAAGCAATTGTTTACTAAACGAGCTCAAACACCCTTACACTCTGACAGACATTAAGGGACGGTATGCTCTGACAATGAATAACAAAAGCGTGAGAAGTTATTTTTGTTCTCAGTTGATGAATATCACTCTTGATATACCTTAATCGCCTACACAGAGGTAAAACTGCCTAAGAGGTTTTACCTACCTACCTGCCTGACCCTGTATAATTAAGTAAATAGATTAGATCAAGATGGGGTTTTTGAATAATCCAAACAAATAGGCACTGGACCGAAACCAAGCTCAGGAAAACTCTAAAGTGTTTATAGACCGGCAACGTCGTGCGCGATTATCCTAATGGGGGACGGACGAGGTACTAAAGGCCTAAAGACCATCGGCCATCTGCGTGCTATTTGCTGGTACTATTATATACTACATACTAGTATATATATATACTAGTATATATAGTATTATATACGCTACTATACTACTCACTGCCACTTAAACTGGATTACCTTCTGAGATATGCTAGTGACTTTAGTTCGTCTACGGCCCGGTTCTCCTCATTTCTGATTCAAATACGAGAAACCCCGAGCATAGCCCTCTCCATAGCTCGATGTGCGACTTTGAGCTTGCTTATGAAGCCTATAGCAGGCGTTAGCAGTACTGCCAACCCTAACAGTAGATTTGCTGTTTTCAACAAGACATCCCTGTTTCTGTTTTAGTAAAAATTTCTACTGTTTTGATTATGAAGGTTGCCATCCGTCCGGGTTTCCCCGGATTTGTCCTGGTTAAAAAGCAATCGGGAAGCGTCCGGGCGGGATTCATTTGTAGTCCGGGTTTAAAAATTTACAAAATTTTAAAAGTCTAGGGCCTAAAATAAAAAAATCTAACAGATTATTAACATAATTTGTAACAAACTGTGATAACATTCTATTTTGTTAGGTATATTTAAAATTATGATTATATTTAATTTTAAGGTCTGAAAAGCAATAAAAACGTGATTTATGATATTTTTATCTGATATAAATATACAAAAACCATTTGAAAAATCTATAAACGCATGTACGATTACTACAAAAAAATGGGTCAGAAAATGTTAAAGATAGGGAAACTGATTTTATGATTGAATTTATTGTATGAGTCGAAGAAGAAGAAGATTTGAATAATAAATCATTATAATTAATAGTATTTCCTCTTTATTAACCTTATACGTATTGTGTTAAAGATAATTTGTGGTAAATCAAACAGTAGGTAATTGCCTTTAGTTCATAATACTATAAAAAACTCAAGACAGTAGTTTAATGTTTTGAAATGACCATTTTACTGTTTCCTGCTATTTTTTTTAGTTTGATTTGCTGCTTTTTGGTTTGCCAAGGTTGGCAACACTGGGTGTTAGTGCTTTAAAAATCATATAACTAAAAAATGGTTATCATTACATAATGATGGAGAAAAGTATCCATTGAAATTTGTGATGTGTGATGATATGGGAATTATTGGGAATGAGTCCCAACTCAACGTAGGCTATATAAATAAACGTTGCGTAAACTTTATACTAGGCGTAACTTTCTTTGTCTTGCTCACACGCGTGACTATTACGGTAAGCAAAAAATGGACAGATAGATACGAATAACTATTCCGCGTATAGCGAAGTTTATTAGTAAGGCCGATAGGCTAATAACTAATAGCCGGAACTCACGACCGACATCACGTACGTTTATATATAAAATACTTAGCCAGTGGGCCTAGCACGAAAATTTACATAAGTATTTTTTTATTGCCAATCGTAAGCAGACAGCGGGCGGCACACCTAATGGAAAGTGGTCACCGTAGCCTATAGACGTTTGCAACACCAACGGCGTTACCAACGCGCTGTCGAACTCTAAGAAATTTAATGACGAAAAACAACCCCATATCGTAGCGCAGAGGGAAAACCTCGGCGGGAAGCTTCATCCAGATTTTAGTTGTACGAGGAATATTTTTTATTTTCTTTTATTTTAAAATTACTATTAAAACTAAACTCTGTCAAAAGGTTATTACAAAATTTCGGATTACTTGGAGGATAAAACAGCTTGGGACTGATCACTCCAGGATCTACCTACTCGTGTATTAAGATGTCAAAGTGTAGCGTGTCTTGCCTCTCTGATACCATTATTATGTTCTCTTTTGTAAGGCAACACACTGGAGCTAAAAATAAGCGAACATTTGTTATATCATTTAAGAAATTGACGATACAAAAAATGTAAAAAGACAAGCCCGCTGAGTTTCTTTCCGGATCTTCTCAGTCCTGGTCGCGTTCCGAACCGGTTGTAGATTTAAGAAAAAAAAATGTAAAATGACAATTCGTAAGTGCCCCCGTAGGCCTATACAGAATAAATGTTTTGAGTTTTGAGTTTCATGGTTTTATTCTAAAAAAAAAAAGTTCTTCAGAACCTTTGCGTAGTTGAGCTGGGTAGCTCAAGGTAATAAGGGTTACCATCCCGCCGATGGAGAGCGGTGCGGTGGTGAACAAACGCTGAAGTGTAACGCAATCGTACCATCGACGTATGCTGTACAAACTATTTTTTTGTAATGTCAATTGGTAACTAGACGAGTAAGTCGCACGTCTGATGTTAAGCGTCACGCTTGCCCATAGCAGTTTAGTTCCATTTAGAATTCTAAATGACAAGAGTTCAAAACTCTGCATAGCAATGCACTGCACTCATCACCCTGAGATGCCCATGATAAATCTCTTGCCCTGTAATTTCGCTGGATATATTGTCCTTCAACGAAACACAGTAATGTTTGCACACTACTGCTTCACGGTTAGATAACTGGCAGTCTTGTACAACTATAGCACATACTTAACTCATAGTTTCTACTACATACAATGCCAATACATACATGCCAATATTAGGTTTACGTTCCAATTATGTGCTTGATCCACAGGTATTGTACCTGTACATAACGGTACATAATATATAAATTATCATGTTGTAATGTACGACGGAAATAACTAGTTTATATAAGCTAGAAATTATATAGAACTCAGGTATCACACGGGTATCACTGATCACAGACTGAAACTATGTTTAAAACCGTTAATTTCATGTGATATGCAATAAAGATATTTGATTTGAAAAAAAAATCAATTACTACTATCATAACAAAATAAAATTAGGTAGGTTTAAGTACAACGCGGTCACATTAACTCGACGCATCGCTGGAATACCCCGCCCGCTTCCCCCCGCATACCCTTTTCTCGCCCGGTACGTGTCAGTACAGTCAGCAACTTTGTTACCGATACACGCGTCGATAATTCGTACGAAAACTGGTCATCAATTTAGGAGGAGAGGAGACATCAGATAGCAGCAGTGAAAGTGAGAGTGAGAGCGAGAGTGAAGGCGAAGTCAGTTTTAATGACAACTTTCAATCCATTGTTTATAGCGATGATGACTAACGGCCGGTCCCAATAATCTATCTATCGCCGGTTTACCTTACTAGAGATAGATATTTGACACTATTTGTATGGACGTTATGTCAAATTGCTATCGGTAGGAAGGTAAACCGTGGATAGATAGATTATTGGGACGTGCCTTAAAAGATAATCGACTAATCGACTACATTCCTGTCGAAAAATGCCAAATAAATAAATATTAATTGGGTAGCCATACGAGTACAACAAATGTGTGTTTTTCCTATTTATATGCTCAATATTAATAACGGTAACAGGTAGACACCTTAAATTTTCACAGAATATGTAGTTGTATATTACCTTTCAAAATAAATAAATATTTTTTATTCATATAACAAACTTAATTTTTAATCACTTGTCCGGTTTTATGCACAACGTACTTGAGCGCCAAAATGACGTCACCTGGTCAAGCGTCTAGTTAATGTGACCGCGTTGTATGTATGGTTTAGTTCGATGTTTTGATCCTGATTAGTGTTTCTCCGCGTACGAAGCAACAGCACAAGATAAAATATTGATAGCGTATGAACTAATATGCATAGAAATACATGAATTGTCTCCTATAAGTATATAAGTCGACAAAGTTACAGAAAATTAAATAAAATATTGGATTGGTGAATGATTCGTCTATTAATTAATAGTTTAAGATAATGGTGCCGTTTCTCTGCATTTATTGTGGTGGTGATGGTTATGGTAGTGTGATGCATAGAGAACATTTTGTATATAGTGTGATGCACAGACAATTATATGTACTACGGTAATGCTATTGGTACGGTATTACAATATTACGGTAATGTATTAGAAAGATACAATTATGTCAATTAGTGTTCATGGACATTCAATTGTTTTTGTTGTTGATTTCACTACCAAGTCAAAATACGTGAAGGTGTCATCACCAAAGAGAGTATAAACACTGGTCTACACCGCCATTTTTTTGACACGTCGCCATAGACCATAGAATGTCATGAAGTTTGACAAGTCGCGACTACATCGGTTAAGGCATATCTATGTAAATAAGGCGAATTCTGTGGGTTAAGGGTAAACAATTTCACCGGCTATCGGAGAAAGTTGCATATGTAATTGCTCATTATGTATATAATTATATTGTACGTCAGTTTGTGGCTCTAGTCACAATCCATATAACCTGACTGTACACGCGCTCAGAATGCTCTCTCAGCACCTATAAGGTTAATCTTTACTTCAACAGTCGATTGAAATTGATTTCTCAACACTATTGACGTTCAATTCCGATCCACCCGCGTCGTCTTGCACCTTGTTTGGGCTGTTCGTGTGCGCTCGAATATTGGATCTAGCCTCTTCATCAAAAATAACTAAAAAGGTTTCACCTTTTCCTAAATTTTAATGTAATAAACTTTAATGTAGTTTTATTTTAAAATAATTGCTCAAATATTTTTAAAGTTTATATCTTTCTGTCTTTATTTGCGGTCCAGTTTAACATAATCCAAAAACAGAGGGTGAGAAGATTTTTTGCACGGTAATCATTCACGTGTTCTGTTACAAAGTAATTATCCGTTTGATAACGAAAGAACACAATAAACAAAATTGCATGCGCATGAGCATTTATACGTTGACCTTGTCAATGACTATTATCTAGTATCAAATTTAATATCTGCTCTAAGAGTATAGATGTGAAAGGTGTTGCCGTCTCAACAACACTGTTTTTTGTTGGCCTTTTCAACGAACAACGATGCGTTCGTGATTTGTAAACAGGAACTATAAAGTATGCACGTAATTTATAAATATGAACATAACGATGGTTGTTACTCAAAACATCTACCTACTATTATTCCGATTGCAGTTTTTAGGTCGACTACTTCGATCGAGCTATTCGATATTGAGAATAAGTAAAGTCTTAAGAAAGTATTAATCTCTCGGTAAAGCTTGCTTGATCGTGTTAATATAGCGTGGTCCGAATCACGTCATAGGTAAGCACATTTAGCGCGCTCAAAAGTGTCCCAAAATTGTGTGAGCGGGCAACTCAGACAAAATAAAAAAGTCAAGACAGAATGTTGTGAACAGAGAAGTGAGGCCGGGTGAAACTACGCCTCGGTGTGTCCATACATATTTACATACAAAACCTACAACGAAACTACGCCTTGGCGCGTCAGTCGGACTATCGCGGCGCGTAGAAGCAACACGTTAAATTTTAATTAACATTTAATTTAAATGTATTAGTTATTGATATTTTTTTAATAACTTTAATATAATTTGAATTACCATGACAGTTCCGAGTCACACACATGTAGTTTAGAAAACTGGCCTCACTTCTCTGTTCACAACATTCTGTCTTGACTTTTTTATTTTGTCTGAGGCGGGCAAATGATAAACGATAAATGTGAAGTCGTACCTGACGTTATTTCCGGACATTTTTTTATGTATAATGATTCATCAAAGTGATTCCCTCTGACCTGATGGAAAGCGAAGATAGAATCAAGAAGCAATGACCATTAGTGCAGCCGTAAACTGAACTAATCGTCACCCCTATGATGACCTTAAAGATGCTTTTTCTTACTTAAAGTGCTATTGCTCTTGCATGAAATCGTCGTGAGCGTCTTGCGTTAATATCAAATTTGACATTTGTCTATGTCATAGAGGTCAGATTTGCTTGCTTTGTTTACCTACCGGTCCGTGACGAAATCTCGCTTTTTAATAATGGACCAGAGAAGATAGACATCGTACGGATCAGCACCGTAAGAGATATACGCGAATTACGGCCCACGGCATTAGTAACCGCTAGACGCTTCGCAAGCAGTGTTGCTAAGTTAGCCATTTTTGGCTATATCTGGCAACATGTAGGGTTGGTTTAGTCAAAAATATAAAGTATTATTGGTCAAATGTTTTAGCCACATTGTTAGCAACTTTTTACTATTGACAAGTCTAATTAAAATTACAATCATATAATAATTATGTAACTATCTATGGAATACATCAATTTAAGCAGACATATGCTTTTTACAATACCCATGGAAGTGTTGGAAAAATATTGTTTCCTTGTTCCTATAAGAACCAGAATCATCGACCTCAAATGAGTAGGTATTATGTAGAATTAATCTTAGATTTTTTTGATTCATTGACTTGGCAAACTGTTCGCAAGGCAGTTTCAAGCGTCGGTCCCGGTTATTTTTTTAATACACCTAATCCTCTTTGCTAACCGGAGTTAGGTCGCCTTGATAGATTATCATTATATCCCGTTCTCTGAAAGGAAGACCAGCCCCAGCAGTGGCTATTCTAACTTATGTAGCAGTACGAAATCCTAGGCTAATTAACAAAATAAATTTTTAGATGTCTCGTATTTATTTAGCTTTATAAAAGAGTTCAACGAGCTTTGTGCAAGGACCGATTCTAGAATTTAAAAACTGGCTATAATGTTATCAATATCCGTATACAAAAATATAAGACATATTTGTAATACCTACATATCCATAACCTAAGTGAACATCAAAACATACATATTTAAACAAACTTTGAAATTATAATTTAAAAGTACATAAACGATCATGTCGATGATAGATTATACCTGTACATATTAGAATAATATAAATCAGAGTTATTTAAGTTCTTTTAGGTACATTATAAAAGAACTTAAATAACTCTGATGTAGGTACATTTTTGGTGGGCCTAGCACGAAAAAAAAAATGTTTTTGATATTGAACGGTTGTTTTTTTGTGTGTGTCTTAAAAAAATCTACCAGGAAGAGCCACACAACAGTACTTATTATGTCGCTTTCGCGTTGTTACAAATTAATTTGAAATGATGCAAGAACAAGATACTCTTTGAATTTGAGAAAATTACAACACTACAAATCCAGTGCCCACCGGGAGGTAATGCAGACGTGGCGTGCGCTCGCCCTGAAAATGAGCATCTGATATGATCGAAACCCGGGTCGACGTATTCGATTCCTAATTCCGTTTTATTACGCTGATAGTAAGTACTATTGTAATAGTGTATTCCACATTATGGAACCAGTAAGGGGTTACAGGGAAACTTTCAACTTACACTATTTTTAAGGTTTTCTGCATAGGTGCGGACATCGGATCTCTGTTTGTGAGAAGTTCTGGTGCCGATGTCCTGATGTTGAAGAACAGCTCGACAGCCGCCTTGGCCTTGTCCATATCGTAGTAACAGCTGTGTAGGAACCGCAGGCATAGTTTGTCATCTGGAAGTATGTAGATAGTACATATAGGTTTATTATTATTAATTTAATTAGTTATTGTTCTGGCGCGAAGCGAAAGTGCGCAAGCATTACCTACTTCCTGTGGAGGGCACTGTAGTGAACTTAGTTAGCGAATAACACTCAAAAACGAATGAACGCAGTACAGTGCCGCATGAACTACAGTTCTAAGTGTGTACTGCAACAGTCGTGTGCAAGCACGGTGTTTACCACTATTTGGTAAAATTGTAGACCAGACACAAAAACTTATGACCGTGTCGTCGAAAGTCAAAAAATCATTTATTCAATTTTGGCATCAGAGGCGCACTCATGAACGTCAATTATTAATTATTATATACTATAAAGACTCTACCGCCGCTTTTCAAAATATATAGAGCCTACCACTAAACTCTGGCTCACTTTACACATGGCATGAAATAAATAAAGTAGTCTGGGAAAGTTACTTACTAGGTACTTTTTATATGTTATCACCAAACAGAAGCCTCTTGTGCAAATGACCATCTAGGCCTTGGGGATTCAGAAAAGAAACTACTGTCGTATAGTAGTAACTTACACATATTATAATTATTAGGTAGAATGGCTTTACGTATGACTTTAATTACGCATATCTGACCAAAACTTACTCGTCCCTCGGCTCCGTTTCTGTCATATACGAGTACTTATATTATTATTTAATAGTCTATTGTTTAGAGGAAACACGCGGCCGGTCATCCACACAGCCACATTCCGAATCAGTGGTCGACCATCACAACTCCTTATCTATCGTCGCGTTCATAACTTGTGAGAATGTTTGACTTTGTTGCAATTTGTCAGTAAGTAATGTATTTATCAAAGACTTTTATAAAAAATGTGACAACTTTAATAAAAAAATCTAAATGTAAGTATTAACAGCACGGTGGCAATACAAGATACTACAATGTGTAAAAAAATCATTTTGATAGTAGATATCACTTTTTTTTTTTATCTAGTGAAAAATGGTCATTTTAAAATACTTAAAAAGGTTTTACTTGTTCTTCTTAACTTTATGATATAAAATCTAATTGACCGAGCGAGTGAAGCGTCTCTGCTTTAACTTGCCAAAATGACTTTCATCTGTCCGTAATGTTTGTTAGGTTGTATATTGATTGTTGACCTTCTTGTACAGGTCGCATTTTTCAACCAATCTTGACAATCTTGAAACTTGGTACCAAGTACTTGGTACTTGGTACTTTGTATGCATGTTCTACTATTTCATATATATTTTATAGTCGGTGAGTTTTGAGTGGATAGGTACATTTCCTAAAAAGGAGGGAAGTTTGCTGCGACACTATTTACAGACTGCTTCTGATAACATTTAGTAAAGACATTAAGTATATGACTTTAAAGAAGAATTTCGAGTATGAACATAATTGGTCAAGTGTTTGCCGAGATAATAAGTTGTGAAGTTTATAAAATGTACGAATTTGGCAATATTTGGCATTCTCCAAGTGCAGATTGGAGCTGATAAGACTGTGCTCGCGAGGTGTACTGTTCGCAGAACTACTAGTCTTTATAATATAGAAAACACTACACCTCCCGCTTCGAACTGCTGCATCTTCTGGGTTGGTAGCCCAGATGCTGTAGCCATCTATATTATCGATATCCAAATCCGAGCCATAAGAATAGATAACCCAATTAACTATAAAAAATTACTATGATAACCTATTCTTATGAATGAGTTATTAAGTATAAGTGTCAAAATTCTCTGTCTAAATACTTTTCTTGTAACAGGGAACGAATCGTCAATCACCAACACAGTTAGATAAAGCCATAGCAGACCATCAGAATGGCGTTTCAAACTATTGACTTGCGAACTATTGATGCAGCAGCCCTGCTATTTCAAATCAAAGACTTTTAATAAATCGAGCTTATATTCGTGGTTTTCATAATTATTATTTTTTCGCTTAGTGTTCGCTCTGCAGGACAGGTGTTAGTGCTTAGAAACTATTCTATTAAAATCTATTTTGTTAGTTTGATTAATTTCATTACGTCCATAGAGAACTGTGTAAAATACAAGACTAGAAGTCTTTGCCCAGCACTGCGCTGCGATTATCACGATGCCTACGTTGTTTTTTGAATCTCTTTAAGCCCAGCAATTTCACATACTACAAAGCCCTTCACACTAATAGTAATACAGTAATGAATGCGCACTATTGCTTCGCGGCAGAATATCTGGCCCTACGGTGGAGATACCAACCGGTTATAGCAACAGGAGATAATAAAATAACCGGTGATGGCAACCGGAGATAGTAACCGGAGATAGTAACCGATGATACCAACCGGTGTTAGTAACCGGTGATAGTAACCGGTGATGACTTCTAAATGAAATACCAAACAATATTACCGAATTTGAGATAACCTCCAGTTATAAAAATTTACGTTTGCGGTATTGTTTTATTACAGACACAACTGAGCAAATATAGGTTCACAGTTAATTATACAATTTGAAACATTATATTGTAAAATATATTATTATTAAGTATGTAGTTAGTAATTATATAAATTTTAATTTTGTCTTTGTTATTGTGTAGGGTAATACTTACATATTCACTTTGCTGGAGATATTTTATTACTTTCAATACAAGTCTAGCTATATATATATACTTACCTTTATTATAATTTATATTAATGTTTTTTTAAATATCCGCTCATTTATTTTACGTGTTCTGTGATCCCGATGTAAGATTTATAAACAATGTAAGGAACTCTATCAGCACTATATGTCCTGCATTTCTCCGGTAGGTTAGGTAATTTTATTATATGATTTTTTTCTTTTTAAGTTGAATTGAATGGTTTTCGCATTTACCATTACAACGGTAGTTTCGGGTAGCACTGCACTGTGCTTGACGCGCCAATACATTGGTGTTTGATCCTTTATCGCTCAGTAATTGAGCGTAGCTACAGTGCCCTATACACACCAAAACACAGTTTTGCTTGCACTATATTACTTCGTGACACATATTCGATAACTATATTCGTAATTCCAGGTTACAGAACTACCTACATATATATACCTATAATCTACATATATATATGGACTTTTTGAGGGAGAGAGGTCGGGTCGGGATCCGCGTTCGGGGCATCTCGCTAGCGATCGAGCGAGGTAATGCCGCTAGTTTTATGGGTACTAACTTTTGGCAGCGGGGTCTAGCGGTGGACTGCTTATTTAGTATATGCACTCTATGACATCGTATATAGAAATGAAAATTATGGACTACATCATAGATAAAAATATATCTAAGCACACTTAGATTTTTATAGTACATACCTATTACTTTTTAAAGCACTAACGCCTGCTTTAGCGATCTCAAACATTGAAACTTATAGAGAGAAAAATTCACATCCTCCGTCCCCGTAAGACGGTTAGTCAGATAGAGAGTTAACATTATATGCTCGGACCCGAACCTAGTTGGTCAATGGCGTCTGACACGGAGATTCAGAAGACGCGAGTTCGAATCCCGTCCGAGGATATTAATTTTTCTCTCTATAAGTTTCAACACTTTTTTTCAGATTTAATAAGTGAATACAATTTCTCACCAAAGTTTTTCGGAAAATTCATTTGCTGGTCTATCCACTGTTTCAACTCAACCACCTGCTTCTTTACGTCTTCTGGAGATTTGTGGTCCACCATCTTGGAAAGTTCACTGGAAAAGATGATACAAAATAATTAAATAAATAAAAAGTAGTTCACGCCAGTCAGGGGTTAAATGAAGCACCATGTGTTGCCCACAAACGAAAACACACTACGAGCCTAGCCAAAAAATGTGCTATGACGATATTGTATCGTTGAACTATGTTCAGTAAACTATGAGCTATCTGTGCCACAGTTGTACTAGATAAATGATAGTTTGTACTATATAGATTACGTTACACAGCAAATTTTCGTGCTAGGCCGAGTAACCGCGTAGTTCGAATACTTTGCATAAAGTCATAACGGAAACCAGGGGGCCTACCCCCACCTTTTACGAAACTATCATAAATCAGGAGCGTTTTGTAATAAACTTAGAATAATCATACTTACTATCGTACTCCCACCGACACAAAAGGGTCAACCAAATTTAATAGTAAGGTTGCAATATGACCACCTTATGAGATGGGTGTACGGATCTTCAAAAATTTGACTTTGGAACAATGAAACTTAGTGACAAAAGTCACGAAAAAGTATGCGAATTGCGTGAAATATTTGATACTACGTCATCACAACGTCAACCGTAATGCATTATTATTTTACGCTTGCTATATTGACGTGGTGGTACCAAATTTAATGGTAAGGTTGAAACATGACTGCTTTAAGAGGTGGGAGTAAGGCCCCTGGTATCCTTACATCGTACCTATGTCAATGTGCACAATAATTAAAAACGCTTCGTAACTCGTCGTAATACCTAGTATATGAGGTCTCCGTGCACACAGTGTTATCTTACCGTGAGTAAAGCCGTACCTAAGTATTCCGTATTTTTAAAACTATAGAATTTACTATGATAATATGATAGTTTCTACTTAATTCCTTTGCCTTTTTTTCAAAGGGGAAATGCTGTGCACTTCCCTTCCGCCACGGGGGTGACGGAAGGGGGGCGTGTGGGGCTCAGACCCACTAAAACCCCCCCGTGAGCAGTCCTCCGCCAAATCGGGACGAGACAGGGTCTCGCTGGCAGTCACCATCTCACCCCAGCGGTAAGCCCGGATTGATCTTAACCGGGCCTCAGCGCCTGTGAAGGGATGACCTTGCTCACCAAGGTAGTACTTGCTCACCCTAGACGTGTAGGGCCGTGCAAACCGGCGAAGAGTCCCCCGACTATTCGCCAGTAACCCCACTACGGAAGAGGGAGGAGACGTGCAAACCGTCTCCTCCGTTCCCCCGGAGCGGGAATTCATTTGCCTTAGCCTAGACAAGCCTAACCTCTATAAGTATTAGGTTTGATAACCCACAAACCCTAGATAGGGAGAACAGCTATGTGCCGAAGGCTATAGTCATTAAAAACACCCAAATTTCAATAGAGATGGTGGTTGGAAAGTACCATCTGCTTGCAGTAATAAAAAAATAAGACCAGCTTAATTACGTAGTTTTATTCAGTGACTAGCTGACCCGCCAGCGGCTTCGCTCGCATGTCCTCGCGGGATACGGTTAATTACAGTTTTTAACTATCCCACACGTGAACTCCTTAATTTACCGTGATCAAGTATCATGTATGTTGACCAGGGATATAAGCTACCACCATACAAAATTTCAATTAAATTGGTCCAGTAATTTCGGAGATTAGCCTGTACAAACAGACAGACAAACAGAGAAACAACAAATTAAAAAAAAATTGTTTGATTCCACTCCTTACATCCCCCTGACTCGGATTTTAGCATTTGGTTTCATTGTACAGAAATTCGACCTCTACAGTTTTAGTACATGTAGTGATAAGACCTCAGGAGGCCATAGCACAAACAATTTGCGAAAAAGTATTCGTAACGTAAACGTCAACGCGTCCCGTTTCTGCGTACAAACTATGAGTAATATTTGTCACAGTTGCCCTAGATAAACTACAGTGTGTACTGTTTCACGTGAACGATATAACTGAATAAGTGTAACGTAGCGTAGGTACGTTACACTTACGCAGTGATTCGTGCTAGACCCACGCGACAACGTGAGTGTGAGTGACTACTGCGTGCATCGAAAATATTTTGCAAAGAAAAGGATAAGCGGTGTTACCTACTTAAAAATAATTTCCATAGCATATAAGAGGCAACTTTCATTTTTTCTCTATATCTATATATATATTATAGGTACTCTTTGATCTAGTCTACCCGTGTGCACTGAAAAGAGTTCAAACGTCGAGATAAAAATAAAAAAAATACGCGATTTAACTCGTTTATAGTTATACTAGCTGCTCTCCGCGTTTTCACCCGCGCGGTGATGGATGATGATGATGAATCTTATACAGCCTATGTTACTCAGGGTGAATGTAGCTTACCAATGGAGAAAGAATTTTTGAAATCGGTCTTGTACTTTTTGAGCCAATTCGTTACAAACATACTTACATACAAATCTTTCCTCTTTATAATATTAGTATAGAAGTATGGATAATTTTAAATGTATAAGCTGCCTACGATCTGTTCATAAGGGATTCTTGGTTTTTTCAGTCACAATGTCCATCGGAAACAAGATAACCTTGGAAGTTAGTTGTGGTGGGCAAGTCGAAGGGGAAGAGGGGTAAGACCTCGCAGCCGGTCACCTAGCCGAAGGTAAAAAAACAAGTACCAAGGTGACCGCTTTCAGTGGACTCTTGCTAATGCCCTGAGAGAGGCCGAAACCAACGAAATGGAACCTGCAATAATAACCTTTTGAGGAAAGAACCTTCAGTAATCAAGACTAAGTATAATCAAGAAGTAGGTACCTACTTTATATTATTCGACAATATATTCAGAGGGCTTCCTGCCTCCTTTTCTACCGACTTCCAAAAAGGAGGAGGTATTCAATTCGACTGTATGTTTTTTTTAATGTTTGTTACCTCATAACATAAGTAATAATATAATAATATATGGGACAACATCCACACAAAGGCCTTCAGGTCCCAAACTAGGCAGAGCCTGTACTAGGTACCATGATGAATGATATACATACTTAAATACATATACACACTCAGACACAGATCAAACAGACATGTTCATGCACACAAATGTTTAACCTGGCCGGGGATCGAACCCGGGACCAGCGGCTCAGAAGGCAGGGGTGCTACCAACTGCGCCAACCGGCCTGTCAAAAGTAAAATAATGAACTTCAACACACACTTACATACATAATGAAGTGTCTACGACTCGAACTCGTTTCGTTAATTAAAATTGGATTAAACTAGGTGCCCACATCAAAGTTAAAGAAAAGTAATATACATATAAAATATTTAGTAAAATATATAGTACATCAAAGAATGTGTAGGTAGATAAAATACGTTAAAAATGTGCCTAAAATGATTAGGTAGATAATGAGCAAAGCAAATGGAGTTTTATTGTGAAACAAAAACTTAACAATTAATTCGTCAAAGCGACGAATGTATCAAGCTGTGGAACAAATTAAGATAATTAAAATGTCATTGACCTTATGAATCACAACCTTCGTGTCTGACAGGTTAATTGTTAGTCAGCCAGAGGTGAACATCTGATTATGTTGGGTACAATAGCAAAAATGTTCATATATACATAGAGAAATGGATTGCTCGGAGTCGGACAGAGGACAGACTCAACATTTCTATGCGTTAATAATTTGAAGCCCATACGCATAGTGACAACCACAGATGATCATACGAGTATATCTGAGATTTAAAGAGGGTGTCCCACGTCCTTTTCCGGACGAAAGGCTTTGAATGTGCCAAGTAACCTCAAACAAAACGATACGTCGCGTGCACCCTATGTAGCAGGAAGGAAGCGTTGCTGTTATAAATACCAATTGTGCCGTGAGATTAGATATACAAGTACCTACAGCATTACGTGACAATGGTCAAATGCTAGCTAGGCTAGGCTAGGTGTGCAGTGCGGTAAATGTAACAAATGCATGGTCCATGTGCATCATTAACAATAAATGAGCAACTTAGGCCCCAGATACACGAGCAGCTTTAAGCAGTCAGCATGGACAGCTTCAAGCTTTCAAGCTGTGACTGCACAGTGTACTACAGTCTTCTACGTACACACATACACGAAACCGCTCGACCAGTTGCAAATGCTTTGGGCGGTTGGCGGTCAATCAGTCGCCAGGCAAACACTGACTGCTCGAGCTGTCGACTGCTCTCACGCCGTTACCTCTGCCCGGGCTCTTCATTCCAGAGCAGTTAATATCAACTGTTCCAGCAGTTATCAATGGCAGCTTCAAGCTGTTGACTGCAAGAGCGATCCGTGTATGTTAATCACTGACTAACTGCTCAAGCAGTGCGTGTATTTCCGCGCTTAGTGCTCTCTCTACAACTGACGCCATGTTAAGCCGTCGGTCCTGATTGTTTGTCATAGGACAACAGTCGTTAGGTTATGTCTAAGGCCTTCGGGCGGCCTGAAAACTTCGACATGGGTTGGCCACTATTATATCCACCAATCCGCACGGGCCTGCGTGGTGGACTCCTCTCTCTGAGAGGAAGGCTCGAGTCCCAGCAGTGGGAACAAAATGGGCTGATTATGATTTCATGATTCATGATGAACTACAATCTACCCTATCTTTATACTCGCCAAAAACTGACGTACTATACATACAATAGGAAAATTGTATCTGCTTTTTTATGAAACGTGGATGGTCCCGAGTTTAAAAGTTTTATCATTGTCAACGTTTTATAACAAGGTATATGTTTTTTTTGTATCGGAATTCTCGTCTCAAAACTAGGTAAGTGCTTACTATTAGTCTATAGGAACAAGTTGGACAAAGTTATACAAACTTGTATATTATCAAGGTCTACTCCACGACGACTGTAGCGCTGCCACCGGCCGGGCCACTCTAACCTATTCGTTATTCTGTGGTTTTGTCAACTTGGGTGACCGTGAAATAGAAAATAAAATGAATTGCAAATTTTCACCTTTAATTATCTCCGTAAGAAAAGTGTCAGTATGCTGTCCACTACTTTACTGACGTAATGAATTATGAGCCAATAGTTGATTCCCTTGGCTGTTATTGAAAACTAAAACCGTGCGAAGACAAAACGAAACAAAATATCACACCAATAGCTAATACTGCGGATGGAAAGTTAATAAAGTGTTTTGCAATTTTAGACAGAGAAAAAAACATCCTCGTAAGGGACTCGAACCCTCGTCTTCCGAGAATCCGCGCGTTTCAGACGCCATGGCCACCGAAGAACGCCGTCCAAGCATCGAATTCTTGATCTGATTTTAACCGTCGCATGGGGACGTTATAATATGTTTGGATTATCCTTTTAATTTGATTAGTTTGTTATTAAATTAAAATCTAATTTGTCCATTTTTTTTATTTTGTTTTATTGCTTGAGTTTTTAATTTTCAATTTAGAACAAAGAAGAAGTGAAGACTGTAACGCGTTGAAAATTTTATTTTTGTGTATGTTTGTAATGAAAAATCTCAAAACTACCGTGCCGATTTTAAAAATTCTTTCACCATTGGAAAGCTACATTCACCCTGAGTAACATAGGCTATATAAGATTCATCGTCATCATCATCAATCATCACTGCGCTGGTGAAACCGCGGAGAGCAGCTAGTGTAATAATATTACCTTAGCATCTACGAAAAAATAATTCTTCATAGTGTGGCATAGTTATAATGTACCTTCGTTGTGAAACTATAGGGTTATACTACCTACTATAAATGATTTGATTTGATAATGAATATGGCGGGAAAAATGCTCAACAATGGCTATTGTTGTTTTTGTTTAATTTCCTTACATTTATGGTTCTTCGGTAAAGTGAAAAAAATCATGAAACGATGTTTTGTATTTTCTACCGATTTTCAAAAAAAAGGAGGAGGTACTCAATTCGACTGTTTTTTTATGTTTATTACCTCATAACTTTTGACTGGGTGAACCGATTCTCAAATTTTTGTTTGAAAGCTGGTGCTTCCCGTGTGGTCCCATTTAAATTTCATCAAATTCGGTCCATTAGTTTTTGAGATACACTCCAATAACTGAATATAATGGAAGACTTAGACAGGGCAGTGACTTAATGACTGACTTATTTATGGGACTATGAAGTGACTCTGACTTAATGGAAATCTAACAAGATGCAACTATAAATATTTACTTAAATAACTTGGAATGGCAAATGTACAGAAGCACGAGACCATAAGGAAAAAGAAAAAGATTTGATAATGTCAAGAGTATTGTCGTACTATTACGAGTAAGACCGACGGACAACAATTGGTAATTTCCTGTTCTGCACACACTCTCGGTTATTCTGGTGCATGCACTGTAGTAGCGGACCTACACCACAGTCTATACACTACTAACAACTAGTATTTGTTGTAGAGATGACAGAAAATGAGTCAACAGAATTGACTAATTTGGGTTTCCTGCAGACGTATCTACCTACTAGTTTTATGAGCTGAAGGTACCTATTTAACAATGACTTCGAAGTCACGTTAAACTATTTTTTAATTGAAGGATGTGACATGACAAGACTATTTGCTTGTTGCTCTATTGTGACACAGCTACAATTTAGCTTTTATGTATAGGTACTCTATGGTTAGGTTTTAAATTTAAACTGCTGAATTACTGTGTACTTAATGCTACAGAATTTTCGCGGAAATTTCGCGAAGACTTCTCGTCTAAAATACCTCAGTGCCTCAAGACAAATACCATCTGATTAATGGACAACTAGAGTTTTATATCGTATAAAACAAAAACTATATTTAAATAGTTTTTAGTTGTTTTTCAGAAGTAATGATTTACTGATAACATCTTCAGAAGTATTTTTATTGATGAGTCTTCGACCAATTTGTGTTACCAGTTACTTATGGCACTGAAACGTGGTCTCTTACTATGGGCATCATATATAAGCTCAAAGTCGCACAACGAGCAATGGAGAGGGCTATGCTCGGGGTTTCTCTACGTGATCGAATCAGAAATGAAGAGATCCGTAGAAGAACGAAAGTCACCGACATAGCCCAGAAGATTAGCCAGTTAAAGTGGTAGTGGGCAGAGCACATAGCACGCAGAACAGATGGCCGATGGGGCCGGAAGATTCTGGAATGTAGACCACGGACCGGCAAGCGCAGCGTAGGTCGTCGACCGACACAGTGGACAGACGACCTGATAAAGATCGCAGGATGGCGTTGGTGCAGGCCGCTTCCAACCGGTCCTTTTGGAAAATCATGGGGGACACCTATGTTCAGCAGTGGACGTCCTACAATTATAATTAATAATATAATTAATTAAAATTAGCATTTGGACAGTTTAAAATGATGATTTCAATATTTATTAACAGGGATGACTTAGGGGGTAAAACGGGGGATATTTTATTTTTCAATAATTCTTTGTTTTCGGAGCTACAGTGATGAAAATTGATAACTGTGGTAGTGATGCTTTCAATATTTTTGTCAGGGATGACTTAAGGGGGTAAAACGAGGGATGTAAAAACTACTACATATTATAAACTGTAGAGGTCAAATTTCTGTACAATGAAAACTATGCTAAAAACCGAGTCAGGGGATGTAAGGAGTGAAAAATAAGTTCAAATTGTTTGTTTCTCTGTATGTTTGTCTGTCTGTTTGTACAGGCTAATCTCCGAAACGACTGGACCGATTTAAATGAAATTTCGTATGGTGGTAGCTTATATCCCTGATCAACATATAGCATATTTTTGATCCCGGTAAATTAAAGAGTTCCCGTGGAATAATTAAAAATCTGTAATTACCGTATCCCGCGAGGCCACGCGAGCGAAGCCGCTGGCGCGTCAGCTAGTATTAATATATAAATTCTTTCGTTTCGTTTCGTTTTCTTATTATGTAATACTAGCGACTGTCCGCGACTTCGTTCGCGTAATAGGCTCGGCCTTCAGCCTCGCCATAACCTCCCGCCGTCTTTTTTTTTAATGTTCTAATAAGCATACGTTAAAAACGTTTGAACGGGGAGGTTGAACAAAGTAGCCGTTTAAATTCTGCTCGCAACGAATAAATAGTAAAATATTGTTCAAAGTTGTGATTTACATAATTTGAGTGACTATTTTTGATATGTACTGTGCAAGTTATCGAATAGTGTAATTGAATAGTTTCATTGAGCTTTACGCTAAAAGTTAAAAGCAAAATAACATTCGAATCTGACGGTGATTTTATACAACTGGAGTGCACTGTGTCGATTGTGTTGCTTGTTGGAAAGCACCTATATCTGTGTCCGCACTGTGTTACCCCGAACGCGTTTGCCTGTAGTACTATTGGTGTATTCTGTGGCGCTACCTGTTTGACGCCACAGATTTAGTAGCAGTTATTACCGTCGTTAGTTCGTATTGGATTGCGTGAGTTAAACAAGTAATTATACTGAGCTGCAATTGCTACGACGATGGCAACTAAAGTACTTTCCTGTGCTGGCTGCCATGGCCCCATAAACTCCAGACGTTTTTTGACATGTAGTGTTTGCGCACTAACATACGATCTTGAATGCGCAAATGTTTCCGAAACGCGATTTTTTGGTACTTTAACCGGCGATAAGAGAAAATCATGGAAGTGTCCTGGGTGCGTAAATATGCAGCCAAAAACAAGTAACGTCAACACTCCAGTGGGTGCAGCGCACAGCTCAGAGATGCGAGAAAAAATTAAACCACGACAAACAAGCCCGTCGAACAGCCCTAATATAAGCGATTATATGATTACTGATGCTCCACTTCTGGGATTACTTGATAGCACTAGCAAGGATAACTCTTATATCCTTGGATCTCACCTTGATCAGACGACCTCAGGCGGTCGTTATGTGAACAGTATGGTCCGTAGAAAACCATTGAGTGATAATACCACCTTGAGTGCTGTAAACTCGTGTGCGGAAGATACTGTCTTACTTAACAACATACGAACAGTTGTGCGTGAAGAGCTCCAAAGCATGATAATCGATCGCATTTCCGATTTGATTAGCAATTTAGTAGAAGAGAAAGTTGCCATTGCTGTTCAGGTAGCTGTTGCAGACATGCCGAGTCGGGTATCTGCGTTGGAAAAAACAGTGGAAAGTCTCGTAAATGATAAGTTACGGAAGGTGCCAGAAAATGTCGTAGGGATACAATCTGAGGAAATTTATGCGAGGAGCATATATGCTGACAAAAATAAAAATTCAAAGAACCCTTGGAATAGCCGCAATAAATCAGGGTCTCAACCGGTTTCCATTTCTCAAGTTCCGAGCCAAGCACTACCAATCTCTGCTGTTCCTGGAACATCTAAATCTATCCCTAGTATACCACCCGAATGATGAAGTGAATGGGCCGAGCTAAAGAAGAAGCGACGTTTGCCTTCGGGAGTATTACGCGGTACAGCGGCCCGAGGAACCACGCTGCTTGAAGCCAGCGAGCGATGGAGATACATACATCTTTCCTTTGTCAAATTGGGTACTACTGAGGACCAAGTATCCAGTCATTTGACATCAATTTGTGGTTCAAATATTTGTACTGTAGAAGCACTTAACGCCCGTGGGCATTATGCGTCATTTAAACTTGGCGTTCCATCCAAACTAGCCGATAAAATTATGTCATCGGAAAATTGGCCGGAAGATGTGTGTGTTAAGCCCTGGAGGCAGAACTTTCGTGCAAATGAAAAAAACCTGCAGCGGTCATAAGAGTGTTGAAATATATTATCAAAACGTGAGAGGGTTGAGTGGTAAAACTGTTTTATTTCGAAACAATGTTTTAAGCTCGTGTACATCTGACATAATTGCTCTGACTGAGACGTTTCTCAATTCTTCCGTTTTTGATGCAGAACTGTTTCCAGCAAACTATGTAGTGGTGCGCAAAGATCGAGATAGAGATGTAGAGTGGGGGGGTGTCCTTCTAGCTGTCAGAGACTCTTATTCAGTTCATACGATTACAGATGTGGATGGTCTCAGTGACGACAAAGAGGTACTGTTTGCTATAATAAACTCGAGATATGTCAACTTACTTGTATGTGTGGTATATATACCACCCAGATATGCTGATAAGCAGTATTACGATGTGTTGGATTGCATTGAAAATGCTATAAGTAAATATTCTTCACATGATGTTCTTACTGTCGGTGATTTTAATTTAAATTCTTATAATTTAAATGTTAGGAGCCGGTATGATTGTTTTATTGAATTTTGTAATTTTAAACAACATAGTGATGTGATCAATAAGTATGGCGGTATGTTGGATCTAGTATTATCCAATGTCGCTGATAGAAAAATAAGTGTCACTGGCTGTATTGAGCCACTCGTGCCAATTGATGCGTATGACCCGCCGCTTGCAGTGGTGATATCCATGACTTGCATATCGTGCAACAACCCCTATCCTGTTTCCCCACCACCTTCAACATCTAGACGGTTGGCCCCAAACTGGAACTTTAAGAAAGCTAATTTCCACGGTTTATATATAGCAATAACTGATATTGATTGGACTGACGTATTAAATAAATCTGATGTTAGTTCAGCGGTAGATCTTTTCTATTCTAAATTGAATCAAACTATTAGTGAATATGTACCTACTGAAAAAACAAGGGTTCGGTACAGAAATACACCTATCCGACCTGGTACACTTCTGAAATCATTCAAAATATAAAATTTAAATATTTTAATTTTAAACGATTTAAATCTAATGGAAATGAATATAATCGAGAGATGTTTAGTTATTATAGATCTAAAGTGAAGAAATTAATTAAAGCAGCCCATGAAAGATATATAGATTCTATAGAGCAAAATATACTACCAAACCCCATCTGCTTTCTGGACTTACGTTAGGGACAGGCGCAAGAATGTAAAGCAGCAACGCGAATACATATATAACGATATGCCTGTTGTTGGGCAAGAAGCAGCTGATGCCTTTGCTGATTATTTTAATTCTATTTTCCTGACTTCTGTACCTCAGTTGGAGGTTCAGGCAGCTGAGCAGACAGCGCACGAATTCCCGAATGTCTCGTGTGTAGCAATGGACCATGTCACTATTGACGACTTACGCGGTGCAGTCAGAAAACTTAAAGCTTTTTCAGCGGTCGGTCCCGATAGTGTACCTGGATATCTGGTAAAAGATTGTCTCCACCCCCTGCAGTCACCTCTGCTGCATATTTATAACCTGTCTTTGAGATGTGGTGTGTACCCTAATAAATGGAAAGTATCTAAAGTTACCCCTGTGCCGAAGACTGGTTCATCACTAAATATAAAGTGTCAGAGACCTATTGCTGTCCTGTCTATTTTTGGGAAAATATTTGAGACTATAATAAATCGTTCTATTACAGCCCAAATAAATCATAAATTAGATGACTCGCAGCATGGTTTTCGCCGAGGACGATCTACTACAACCAACCATATCGTATTTGTAGACTATGTAACTACACAAATGGGCAATGCTTTACAAGTTGACACGGCGTATTTTGATTTGAGGAATGCGTTTGACCTTGTGGACAACGATATTCTGTTGTCTAAATTGTCTTGCTTTGGTTTTACTCCAAGACTTAAATTTTATAGCCGATTATTTGAGGGATCGAAAGCAATATGTGCAACTTGGCAGATACTTTTCAGATGAGTTTTACACCAGATCGGGCGTAAGCCAAGGATCTACTTTGTCCGATCGTCGAAAACGATCTTCCCAAAGTACTAACAACTGCCTAATGTTTAATGTTTGCAGATGACATAAAACTTTATCATTGCATCGGATCTAACTCAGATTCCATAGACCTTCAACGTGACATAGACACTGTTGCTAAGTGGGCAAAAACCAACAATTTAAATTTTAATGCCTCTAAATGCAAAGTGATTACGTATTCCAGATCTCTTCGGCCTGTTAGTTATTCGTATGGCATGGAAGGTATTCTTCTTGAGAGGGTTTATAATATTCGGGATCTGGGTATCAATATGGACACAAAACTTCACTTTAGTGACCATATTGTAGATATATGTAAAAGAGCTAGCAGAACTCTTGGGTTTGTAGCTCGAACTTCCAGTCAGTTTCGCGATATAAGCATCCCTATTATGCTATATAATGCATACGTTCGCAGTACACTTGAATTTGGAGCCATTGTATGGGATCCAGAAGTAAAAAGTATACTCTCACGGTAGAATGAATACAGCGTAAATTTGCTAGATTCCTCTACAAGGGCACTTACGGATATTACCCTTTCCTTTACCCATCCTTATTTGTTTCGGGCATGGTTGGTCTCGATACTTTAGAGCTAAGACGAAAGCTGTTACTAATTGTGCATTACTGTCTCTTAATGAGAAACCAGGTAGACAACCCCTCTGTTTTGTCTAAATTAAGTTACTTCGTGCCGCAGAAGTACATCCGTGTGGGACATAGACGCCGGCATCGGCTGTTAGCTCTCCCTCCCGAGATACGCACGTGAGATGCGCACAACGCCCCAACGGCAAGAGCGATCACTTTAATCAACCGTTTTCTAAACGAGGTTCAAGATGCCGACATACATACTGATTCTATCAATAGAATATATATGTATCTTTTGTTTTATTAAAGTTTTTTAACAATGTGAATGTTTTGGCCTTAGCTGTAAGTTCACCATTGTAATTATATATAAATAAAATAAATAAATAAGAGAACATTAAAAAAAATATTTTTACAACAAACATTAAAAAAAAATGAATGAAATCTGTAAAGCCGTTCTCAAGTTATAGCGTGACCAGGAGAATAGGGGTTCATTTTTATACATCAATTATTCTCCGTGGCTTCTTGCCGTAACTTGTCGGTAGTGACTTAACTTTGGAACGTGACAGTAGAGTATTAGTAACGTTACATTACAGGCCAAGGCTTCCAGTGAGGGAGTACTTAATTTACTCAAATTTTCGGGGTAGCCACTGGTACAGTGCTAAGTGTAACAAGCCTCGTGCCAGTTCACGTGAATACTTTATTTCAATTTTTCTCACAGGCTTCTTAGCATAATTTAAAACATAGATAATCCTAAATGAACAAACACTGTTATTTCGGTAGACCAGCTGTACAATACACACTTACATGTAAAGAATTGGTCGTATAATACAAAGAACCGTTTCAACTAACACATTACATAATTTAAATAAACGAAACTGTTTTCCGTACTTTCAAACAAAATGTAAACACAACTGCACCCGATTGTATTTCGCGAAAACTATGACCAACTGTCGCACAATAAACAGAGTATAGGTGTAGCCACAGATTACATAATAGTTACTGCGTTAATCTCGAATACCTACACACATTATATGATAACACTGTATCGTAGTCACGTTCGTAGATTTCACAAAATAGTTATTATCAAGCATTAAATTTTATACGCACACATTTGGATGCTAAATATATCAAGGACAGATCGAGTAAGAAATGTCTTGCAAAGAATGAATAAAGGCTTAGAACAATCAAAAGGAGAAAGTTACAACATCTTGAACAAAAAATATAATAAAAAAAAACTTTAAAAAATTCTATCAGCTTATGCTAGTGATCACAAACTATTATGTGTGTATAATGCGGAATGACAGGTATATACGAAGACGCACCTTCTGGTTTTGTAATCTTCGAGACTGGTATGGTGACTGTACGAGATCCAGATCCCTATTATTGCATCATTCATTATGCCTCTACAAATTGCCTTATTGATCGACGAACTCCGATAGGAGATGGCACTATAAAAAGAAGTAGAACATACTCTTTACACTCTCAGACCCATAAATAGACATAGTCATGCCAGACTGACAGAGTGATTGACCGAGAGCTACTTTCGCACTTATAATAAAGCGTGATATGTTTCAAAAGATATACACACAGGTACAGTTAAATTTACAGTGAAAATACCTAGATACATATCAGACACTCTCCGCAGTTCAACCCGCGCGGTGATGATGATGATGATGAATCTTATATAGCCTATGTTACTCAGGGTGAATGTAGCATTCCAATGGTGAAAGAATTTTTGAAATCGGCTTAGTACTTTTTGGGCCAATTCGTTACAAACATTAGTATAGATAAGTATTCGCACGTGACTTCGTTCGCGTGGAATAATGTTATTCCTCTGGAATGAGATAAACAGTAGCCCATATAATCCTGGATCTAACCACCTCCAAGATAATTCTTCTTAATACAATTATTTGTTTTTACGAGATTGAGTAGTAAACATCCATACATCCAAACTTTAACATTTATAATAATAACCCCTCACCAGTCGATTGTTAATATAACAATGAAATTTCTATTGTGTCTGGGTCGATCGACTGATGAAGTATTATAAAACTTTGCGATTTTACACATCGGGATTCATCTTCCTACAATCCATGTCAGATGCCATGATCTTTAGAGGCATACCATTCGAGCATTGAATTTTAATTCTGTTTTTAGGGTTCCATGCCTAAAGGGTGAAACGGGACCCTATTACTGCGACTGCGAAGTCTTAGTAATAGGGTCCCGTGTCCATCCGTCTGTCTGTCTGTCCGTCTTTCACCAGCTTGTATCTCATGAACCGTGATAGTTAGACAGTTGAAATTTTCACAGATGATGTATTTCTGTTGCCGCAATTAACAACAAATAGTAAAAAACAGCATAAAATAAATACTTAAGGGGCCATACAACAAATTTGATTTATTGCTCGTTTATCGACTCGCACTTGGCCGTTTTTTTTATTTATTTTAACCGTCGTATGGGGACGGAGCGACATCTATTGCTAACAGCTAGACATGACAGCACAACCTGACAGCATTTATGTATTATCTAACCGAAAGAAGTGGTCATGGTGAATTAAGTAACAAACATACATCCAAACTTTCCTTCTATATAGATATTTCTACTTCTACGAATATAATAAATGCGAATGTTTGGATGGATGGAGGTTTGCTACTCAATCACGGCAGAACAGCTGAACGGGTTATGATGAAATTTGGTATAATATATATATACAGTAAATGCGGCTTACTTTAGCTACTTTTTTGATATATTTTAGTGATTTGTCAGTACTAACTATGGTGGTGAATTTCTTACAGTTTTAATAGGTTTTATCGATAGAGAAAGATATAAGCTAAGAAATAGTAGTAATATTTTTCCTAAAAAATACACCTGAATATTTTTACTTATTTTTTACTTTTGACCCAAAGATGTAATAGTAATCGGGTTACTTTGACCAGGATATAGTTTCGATCCAAAAACTATAATTGAAAACCGTATTGAGCCAATCTTAGACTTGTTGAATAATAGATAGTAATAATGCCAATGATTAGATGTGAAAAGAAGTTTAATTTTCAGAAAAAATCAAATCACTGAACATTTTTTCGATATTAACCTAAACCATCTTTTTCGATATTTACAAAAATGTGTAAAAATTATAACTTAATAAAGAAACTATATATATTAATCAACAGTTTTCTTCTATATATCAATAGTTGAGATATTAGAACAAGTTGTTTCACACAAGTCAAACTACAACATTAACTGTCTTTGTTAAGCGGGAAGTTTAAACTTTTTTCTGTTTTGAGCCAAAGTTACCCCGTAGAGCTAAAGAAACCCGCAAATACGGTATATATATATATTTGATACTTTTTCATCATCGTCATCCATCATCACGCGGGTGAAACCGCGGGGCGCAGCAAGTTAAATATTAGTAGTGTTACTAAAGTTATAGAGCTATTTCCCGGTGCTTTTTATGAAACAAGTTAACCTTCAAACCAGTTACGTTTTTATTTCGACCACAGCACAACACGACATGAGTGTTCCGGTGTTAGGGTGCAAACATAAAGATACAGGTTTTTCGGTCCCGATATGTCGGTACGGGTCGGTACTCATAGGTACCGATTAAACTACATAATAGAAACCGGTAAATCTGTTCTTAGTGACCATAATGTCTTCGAGTTCTTCGGACGATGACTATTCGAAAGTGTTCATTATAAATGTAAGAAAAGGACCTGTGAGATACCTCCACTTTATTCTTATTTTATTTTCTGTAACAAAACACACCATTTAGGTTTGTATAAAAATCAAGAGTCAAAGCTAGCAGTATATACTCGGGCCCATCACACAAACTGTTGTGCTGAGTGGGAATCGAACCCACGATACGGTAAACAAAGTGATCGAGACACCTTTAGAGGTTCAGACTTGTATTGGTTTTTTAATGAGAGACAAATTGATATTCCAGAACCCGACTATTTACCAGGTACTCAAGTATCTGCTCCTTATGTATTTTTAGCTGACGAGGCCTATCCATTACAAACATATTTATTAAAACCCTTTGGACGCCGTGAATTAACAGAGGAGCAACATAATATCAATGAGCGATTATCTCGAGCAAAAAAAACAGTGGAATGTGCATTTGACAGAATATATTCAAAATGGCGTTTACTATCTTGTAAGAAGTATATTGAAAAAGATATTGAATTAGCTGACAAAATCGTGATAACCATGTATGTTTTGTATAATATTATTATTGACAAAGAGGGTTTTGATAGGCACTTAACTTCTGTTCAACTAGTAAGACAAGAATGGCACAATCAAAATCCGGGTCCACCTTCGAATTAAGCAACAAACGTCAGAAACATTTTTGTAAAGTATTTCACGCATAACCGATTGTTGTACACTAATGAATTAAATATAATGGAATAAAAAAATGTATTCTAGTTGCTTACCATCATGTTTCATTTCTAAGCTAATTTCCTTCCAATATTTATCATTTCTGTTGCTGTGTAATTTATGTCTTTTGTTCCACATAGGTGGTTTAGCAAATATCAATGTTATTAAAAATTTCGCAATGCACATCCATTTTCACGACGACAGAAGATGACACACTACACCGGCAAATGCTTAAACTCGTACGGATCAGTACAGGTAGTCGGTACCGACAAGTTTAAACCTGTTCCTTTATAACTGACCGCATATGATAACATGGGAATATTATACCTGCACCGATCAGTACCGACCCGTACAGACTCGCATGCACCGGAAACCTGTTTCTTTATGTAAGCACCCTTATACGCGGCGGGTTAGTACTCTTCTTTATTCTGTGGCAGTGGTATTCTACATCACAAAACTAGTTAGGCAGCAGCGAATCTACCTATAAAATGATTAAATGATTGTTAATGTTGTAAATTTCGACATTTTGCAAGTCGTATCATATTGCATCATCACTTTTCGATGAAAAACCTAAAGAAAAATAAACCTTAATATCAGTTCGTAATCGGTATAGATAATATTGGTACACACAACATGCATTAGTCTGTGGGTGTTTGCGCGGATGTATAGCGTGTTATATCCGGGGCACAAGTTTGTTTTGTGATCGGGACTTGAATTTATATTATATACTAGCTGCTCTCCGCGGTTTCACCCGCGCCGTGATGGATGATGATCAAGATGAATCTTATATAGCTTATGTTACTCAGGGTGAATGTAGCTTACCAATGGTGAAAGAATTTATGAAATCGGTCTAGTACTTTTTGAGCCAATTCGTTACAAACATACATAAAAATAGTAATTTTTAAACTTTCGCGATTTGAACACATGTTTTAAATGTTTATCGGGACTTATCACCAGTCATATGACTGGTCAGCTCGTGAACACGGCCATTGTAACATGGTCGAAACGTCGAGCGAAAGGTATATATTTTTACCTATATTAAATAATACGTGATAAGTCCCGATAAACATTTAAAACATACATACAAATCTTTCCTCTTTATAATATTAGTCTAAATATCTTTTAAGATTTACGTTAATATTGTCACAGAACGATGTTTGAACGCGTTTGGTATAGCGACACATTATGCTACCATAGTAAATAAGCGCGCCGAGAACACGTCGCGTTTTATTTATATATAGATTATAGATTATATATAGAGATAGATTATTTATAGATTATAGAGTCTTTTTAATACGGGCACGACCATCGGCTTAAAACCATATTTACGATATTGTATAATAAAAGCACATACAGACCTTAATTTAGATCTACGTTATTATAATGTAAAACAAGACTACGGTCGTTCCAACAAGGTCGTGACTTCCCTGGCTTATCAGTAGACTCTCAAAAGCGCGAGTCTAAAAATAAAAAGATGACCCGAATACGTCACTAATATCGACTATATCTGATGAATAAATTAATTTAATTGTTACTATAATCAGTCTATGACCATAAAAGATCACCCGAACGTACACTACAAAGTGTGCTTGTAATTTTGTAACGCCAGTTATAGATGAGATTTCTCTGTTCGTACATTATTGGCTTCAGGTTATTTTGGTCGTCTATAATATGTACTCTTCTAGTGATCATCTGGTAATATCTTTTATTTATCTGACTGTTTTTGAGTGGTCTGACTTGGACATTGACAATGGGCCCATTTCATTGAGCCTATACAAGTCCAAACTCCAGTTTAAGATGAACCGTACATTCAAAGGGGTTAGTTACATTTCGGGTTTTCACGTTATTTGGACTTAATATTGAGGGGTTGTGATGTCTGTGATTTTTGAACTATAAACCAATGACCTTCAAGTATTTAAGGGACAATCTTTAAAGTGCCAACTTCTAACAAAAAAGAATGAATAAAACAAGAATATTCGTTACAGAATTACATCTAAGTATGCATTTGACCTTCATCCCCTCTCCCAAGGAAACCGTGCTTAATTTCGGGATAAAATGTATCCTACATCGTAATATTAACTCAAATCATATCAAGTTCAACTTTTTTTTTTTTTTTCAGAAGTTTCAGCATAAAGCGCGACCAATATACAAACAGACAGACAAAAATGAAAAAGAAACAGTTTTAGTATCAGCGCCGATTATAGAGAGCCATACCAAAAAATTCAACTTACAGAATTCGACCTGTTACAGTTTTAATTTGTGTATAGATAGATATAATATGTATGAAATGTACTAAATAATCATGTCTATCTATAGCTATTTAGGAAAATAATACAAAAAAGCATACATTATTATAGCTACCGACTAGAACGTGAGAAACCACGAATAACTTAATTTATAATTGGTAACATAAATTTCATTAATGTAATTTATCGGCCTTTTCAAAAAACATTTAAATAATGCCATTTAAAACTCAGCGTAGGTCGTCCACCAACACGGTGGACAGAAGACCTGATAAAGGTCGCAGGACGAGGTTGAATGCAGGGCGCTTCCAACCGGTCCTTTTGGAAAATTATGGGGGAGGCATAAGTTCAGCAGTGGACGTCCTACGGCTAAGATGATGATGTTTGATTTAAAACCTGTTGGTCTAGCTTTTGACGAGTCAATATTCTATAATCTATATGTATCTATGTATAATAATATATATTTGAGGATTCCTCGTGTAGAGACGAAACGAAACACGCGTCGAATCATTTTTGGTTGATTGGAATAGTTTTGTGTGTTGCTTATTCTGTATACTTCCTATTTGCATTTTATGTAAGGGAGGGTGGTGCACACTGCATCTCTGCCATAAGCAGTTTTCCAGCGGAAGGGTCACTAAATAAATCTTTTAATATCTTTTTAATCCGCATTTCCGAAATGTAACACCAGAATCAATAAATTATGTAATTTTATAAGCAAGGCCGAACATGATTCTAATCACACTTGAAATAACAAAAATTAAAACATGTGAAAGTGTCAGTGTTTGGATCGATAGATGGATGCTCTAATCGCGCCCGGCTCTCTAATCTCAATGGGCGCTCCTCAAGGTTCAATACTAGGACCGTTCTTGTTTTTAATCTATATTAATGACTTACCTTATGTAGGGAACAATCAAGAGATTGTATTGTTTGCAGATGACACTTCACTGTTACTTGTACTCAGTAAAAAGGCAGTTATTAAAATATGACGATGTTAACAATGCACTAGCTAAAGTTTTGAATTGGTTCAATACAAATAATCTTCTCCTCAATGAGAAGAAAATTAATTGTATAAAGTTCTCAACGCCAAATGTGAGACAAGTAGAAACTAATATACAATTGAATGGTACAGAGTTGGACTTTGTGCAGTCAACGGTCTGTTTAGGAATTACTATAGACGCTAAATTGCAATAAAAAAATTGTAGTAGACTCAGTTCAGCGACTTATGCTGTTAAAAAAATTAGACTATTAACTGATCTAGAAACAGCTAGAATAGTTTATTTTAGTTATTTCCATAGCGTTATGGCTTGTGGCATAGGTACTGCTCTGGGGATGTTCTGCAGATCTTAATTATATTTTCATACTGCAACAAAAGGGCAATACGAGCTATCTACAGTTTAGCTCCCAGAGTTTCCCTTAGACAGAAGTTTAAAGATATAAACATACTACCAGTTGTCTCACACTTTATCTATGAGAATCTAATGTAGGTATGTCAAGAAATACATGAGCAGTTTTGATAAAAGGAGTGATGCTCGTTCCATCGAAACGCGGAATAAGCACAAGCTATCCGTACATGTAATGCGTCTCCACAGAATAAGTCATTTGGGGCAATGTATACGATTCTTTAATAATCTTCCCAATATTATCTGAGATTTGCCTATTAATAAGTTTAAAATTACTATTAAAACTAAACTTTGTCAAAAAATTATTACATAATTTCGGATTACTTGGAAGATAAAACAGCTTGGGACTCGAAAGTGTAGCGTGTCTTGCCCTACTTATACCATTAATATGGTCTCTTTTATAAGGCAACACACTGGAGCTTAAAACAAATTAACATTTGTTAAATACATTAAGTAAGTAATAAAAAAAATATGTAAAAAGACAAGTCCGCTGAGTTTCTTGCCGGATCTTCTCAGTCGTGGTCGCGTTCCGATCCGGTTGTAGATTCAAGGAATAATAAATGTAAAATGACACTTTGTAAGTGGCCCCGTAGGCCTATAGGTGATTTGATTTTGACTTTTGATTTTCTTGCTGCTCTTTTAGGCTAAAACTACTGAGGCTAGCTAAATATCATAGATGTCTTTTTGCCGCATATCCGTTTTTAAAAGGATGGAATTTTTGGCATGGGAATGTTAATTTAAACAATAGATCTATTTTCAAGGTAACAAGTTACCTCATCAGACGGCGGCCGGCGCCCACGAATCTATTCTTATACTTAAAAATCATTATTTTGTTTCTTAAGTACTAATTTCCATAAAATACATAGGTAGATACTTACTTTATTATATTATTACTTACGTTTTTTTTTTAATTTATTGCGAACATGTATTCCTATGTAAATTGTTATGTTTTGATGTGACCAAACCACTAAACACATGGGGACAGAATAAATAATAGTAGGTATGATACAGGTTCGCGATTATCGGACAAGTGTACTTAGCGCACTCGTACATACTTACCTATTTATTATCGGATTTAATATCTGATAAGTACAACATTTAATATGTTTTAAAGAGCTATGTGCTATTCATATTATATATATATATTATTCCTATATATTTTCTAGTATTTTCTGTACATCATTTAAGGTGCTGTCAATGCATGAGGTCGATGAAAATGAGGGTTTTTAAGCAGTTTAGCTCATAAGCAGCGATTTACTTAACATTAGAAAAAATTATATAACATTTCCAAGGCTTTTAAGTACACAGTGGTAGCGATTCACTTGTTCAAAAAACTAAACTAAACTAGCGAACTAAAATTTAATTTTTAGTTTAGTTATTCTCACACGTTATTCAGTTGTTCAGCCGAACTAAACTAAAACATGCTTTGACAGAACTGAATACCAACTAAATTTTATTGATAGTGATGTTCCTCTTTCAACAAAGAAAGAACTAAAAATGTAACGGTTTTAGTTACCTGTTGTACAGATTTTGCTAAGAGCTGTAGACGGAGTTGCCGAAAGGTTACTTTTTTTGTAACTTATGACCTTCTCACGTAACACGTAAATAACTTTTGTGCTCAGGTAATTTTCGTAACTTTTATTGAATTTACTTGACGGACTTAAAAACTTATTTTGACATACTAGAGAGAGTACATTAAAAAAATTTAAACATACCACTTAATTTCACCTTTAAAACAGTTTGGTCTTTATTCACAGTTGTATTTGTAAGGAATCACAAATTTTTAATACTCTGACGGATACTGTTTTTATTGAATAGTGAAAATTATTTCTTTGTGAATTTTAATGCGTTTTTATGAGATGAGAAGCGCTTGCTTGATTTCAAGTGAAATAAATTGAAAGAATTCTAGCTCTGAACTGACAGCGCCTTTATGTTAAGCAGCGTTTATATAAGTAAGGCCTTCAGTGGCTATTAAACCAGCTAGAATAACTAGTAGGAGACTGTAGGTAGGTATTTCGAATATATACGTATAATATACAAAGAAGTACTTAATTCCTTTACGCTCATACCTAATACATTGGCGTCTTCGCATTGGCTGAAAACGATTTAGCGAGGAAACGAGAGTGGAAAATGGGGATTACTTAGGTATGTACTTAGTAGGTAATTACCTACTCACAGAAAAGCTAAGTCTTTCCTCAGGGTTCTCTAATCTTATTATTTATATTTTGTTGAGTACGTACCCCTATTTCTTCTCTGTTTCTTCACACTAGGGCCATATTTTTTTAATCGGCATTGTCCCTATGTTTACTCTTTTTCACCGATTTCCAAAAAGGACGAGGTACTCACCTCGTCCTCATACATGAGGTTACCTCATAACTTGCGATAAGGTGAACCATTCTCAAAATGCTTTTTTTTTGTTTGGAAGCTGAAACTTCCCGTGTGGTCCGATTTAAATTTCATCAAATTCGGTCCAGTAGTTTTTGAGTTACACTACAATAACTGAATAGAATGGAAGTCGGTATTAATTTTTTCAAATTTTACTTCTATAATCAGCTAATCTCATAGGAAGACTTTAACAAGTAAGTTAAGCAAGAAGTACTTACAATATATAAGTTCATTGAAATTGTCGCGTTGCTTCCCAAAAAAAATGATGGTAGATAGGTAGGTAAGTATAAGCTTTATCAAAATCAAACACTGCTCACAATCAGTGGATTAACGTTATTTACTTTGTTTATCAAACTATAGATTGATCTTTAGGACGTATGTACTAAAGAAGTTCCTACGTATAAGTAGGTATATAACTCAGTCATGCATTTTTTTGTTTCTAATATAGCAAATGATAGTCAGTACCTAATCAACCCATTATGTTCCCAATGCTGGGACTCGAGCCTTCCCCTCACAGAGAGGAGTTGGGCCATAATCTAATACGCGAGCCGGTGCGGCTTGGTGGACAGCCCAAGTCGAAGTTTTCAGACCACCCGAAGGCTTTTGACCACAGATCACAGGAACAAGTGAGATATGAAATGGGGGCGGGGCCGGTATCGCAGCAATATGCCCAAAACAAAAACAGCGCTCGGATTGGCATCTCTCTAGATCTCTATATGCTTTCAACATAGCCTAACGACTGTTGTCCTATGACAAACAACCGGTCCGGTACCGACGGCTTAACGTGCCCTCCGAAGCACGGAAGCGCTCAGTTGAATAATGCCACTAGCGGTCACCCATCCAACTCCTGACCGTAGCAAGCGTTGTTTAACTTGTTGACCGGTTAAGATCGCCAAGTCCTTAGTACCTGTTATACTTAAAAAATCTATACTAATATCATAAAGAGGAAAGATTTGTCTGTTTGTTTGAAATGAATAGTCCCCGAAACTATCGTAGACCGATTTGAAAAATTCTTTCAACATTAGAATCCTAAATTATACCTGACGAAAAAAGGGACAAACAAAAAACATCACCACGCGGGCGAATCCGTGGAGCGCAGCTAGTATTATTATAAAGTATGTGTGAACTGCAACTTCAATTTTATTTAACGATTTAAATAGAACAAGAAAAAATAACCCGCAAACTAAAGTGCATTTAATCGGGGACCCAGTGACACTCGCGCTATAAGGCCGGGCATCAAGACGAATCTAATGACTAATCCTGATTCTGTGCTTCGCCGCAGTCCGGTTAAACTGGAAATGTCAATTCAAAGTCTTGATTTTTCTCTGCGGCAGGCTACGAAGAAATAATGTCTAATTTCAGGAAGCATAGTTCATAACAAATTCCACACAAAAGGTGGCCCTTCAAACAAAAACGAGGCGGACGTATGATTCCAAATACGAATTAATTCCGAGGTTATAAATAGACATGTTCGGTGATTGTATTAAATTCAGAAGTTAAGCAAGACTTTAGTTGGGTAATTTTTTAACGCATCTTTTTCCTGATTTACTATTTCTTCGAAGGCGGTTGTACAGGTGTGGATACAGGTGCAGAGTGATACTAATATTATCTATAAAATGATCCCCTATTTCTTCTGGTCACGCTATAACTTCAGAATTGATGGAACAATCTCGCTAATTCTTAATTATGAAAGAAAATCTAAGAAAAAATGGGAGATTATGGCGAGGCCGAATGCCGACCCTACTACGCTAACGAAGTCGCAGGCTGTCGCTAGTAATTTTAATAAATACTAACATTAACAAATTAATGCGACTTCTCCTGTTATTTATGAAATCCATACAATATTAATTACTTCTTATCTACTCTCGAGCCGATATGATAATGACATCATCTAAATAAATAAATTTTTACCCGACTGGCACGAAGCCCAAAATGAGATTTATGTGTTATATGTAATATATATATTATACTAGCGAGTTAGCGACTGCCCGCGACTTCGTTCGCGCAGTGCGCTCGGCCTTCGGCTTCGCCATAACCTCCCATCTTTTCTTGGGTTTTCTTTGATAAGAACCTTCTCCTGACCATAATTAACACAACAAAAAAATAATTAACGAGATTGTTCCATCCGTTTTCAAGTTATAGCGTGACCATGAGAAATAGGGGTTCATTTTTATATATCATTTTTATGTATATATATATATATATATATATATATACATATATATATATATATATATATATATATATATATATATATATACATATATATATATATATATATATATATATATATACACTAGCGACTGCCCGCGACTTCGTTCGCGTGGTGGGCGCATTGCAGTCATAGTTAACAGCTTGAAGCTGCCATTGATAACTGTTGGAGCAGTTGGTATTAACTGCTCAACAAGTTACAATTTCAATTTAGGGGCGGGAAGCGCACGTGACGTGGAATGTAGAACGCTGGAATGTAGACAGCTCGAGCAGTCTGTATATGCCTGGCGACTACTTGGCCGCCAACCGCCCGAAGCATTTGCAACTACTCGAGGGATTTCGTGTATGTGTGTACGTAGAAGACTGTAGTGTAGTTCACTGTGCAGTCGCAGCTTGAAGCAGTCCTTAAGCTGCCCGTATATCTGGGGCCTAAGTACCCCTTTACGCGCTACTGCATCTCTTACGTCAATCCAAAATTAGGTTTAGAGTGATTAGTTATTAATTTAACACCATATTATATTAAAATGGTTTACGCGTCATTAATCAAACCCATGCACTTCAAACACGGTTCTAATTGATTTGATAATCATATTAGATTAAATTTAGATGAATTCGGAGGAGATTCAATTTGCTGTCATTTAATTTCCCTGAATAATTTATTAAGTACTGTGTAAATGGATTTTCTTGCGTTAAAGTTATGGTTATGATATTTCGCATGGGATATGAAAACTGGTCGGTAGGCTTGGGAAATCTCATACAATTAACATACAATACAGAATCACAAACGTATCTATAGGTATTTGAATTGGGATTTAAAAGTAAGTATGTTATTAAGCAAAATGTTGTTTTAACGCTGCGTGAATTAATATCAACTATTAATTTAATAGCGACTCATGGTGACATGAGGTGCGTTCGTTTAGCTTTTAGGTCATCG
Organism: Selenia dentaria; assembly: GCA_917880725.1. NCBI lineage: Eukaryota > Metazoa > Arthropoda > Insecta > Lepidoptera > Geometridae > Selenia > Selenia dentaria. The sequence continues at coordinate 22,719,433 of OU862890.1, forward strand.
GTGGCGTTGTCATTGATGGCTCTTTTTTTAAAGCGTTCGTAAAGCTCAAAAACGTTATTTTTGCCACTTTTGCCCACACCCTTTTCGAACGCTCAACTGAGCATAAGACCTAAAATTGCATGGTTATGCTGTCAAATACATAGCTGTCAAAAAACGAACACAAACAACCATGCTCAGGACGTGGGTCAAAAATTTCATCCCCCTTTTCATCCCCTTAAGTCATCCCTGTCAAAAATATTAAGTGACACCATGCTTTATTATAATTTAACTATCCAGATACAAATTATCACACATATACGTTCATTAACTAAGAAATGTGTAAAAACGTTTGTATTAAACAAACGTTTTTACACATTTCTTAGTACACCTCTAACTACCAAGACAAAAGCACCCTCCAAATTTCAAGTCTCTACGAGCATAGCGGTTTAGGTTTGTGCGTTGTCTGCCAGTCAGCCAGAACTTGATTCTTAGTTAAATTCATAATATGGAAATAATTCCATACATTGCATTTAAATTCTACACTATTGCGTATACACGTCAGCACACGTCTCTACACCTCTACATTTCTTAAGGTATGGACGGAGTCTGAGTGCAATGTTTGAAAACAGTTTTTTGTATATACAACACTAGCTTCTGCTCGCGACTTCATTCGCGTTCTCTCCTTCCAGGCCCTCAGCCTCGTCATAACCTGCCATGTTTCTGTTTTTTTTTTTCATAAGAACCTTCTCCTGACAATAACTAACACAACAAAAAAAGAGTTAGCGAGGTTGTTCCACCCGTTCACAAGTCATAGAGTGACCAGGAGAAATAGGGGTTATTTTTATATATATAGACTAGCGACTGCCCGCGACTTCGTTCGCGTAGTTAGCTCAGCATTCAGCCTCGCCATAACCTCCCATCTTTACAGGATTTTTTTTCATAAGAACCTTCTCCTGAAGAAGAAATAATATTTTAACCGTACCTACAGATTATGTATCTACGTGATGGATAAACAATATGTTAGTATGTTAGTATTGTATAAATTCTCTTTCATATTTTACAGCTGTATAAATATATATTATTTGCTCTGGTATGTAGGTATATATTTCTAATATTGTACCTACCTTTGTTCTAATCCATCAAAATCCATCCAAAGAATGACTGGGAAATTATTGCAACGAATTGGGAAATTTGAAACAGAACCAGCTAATACGTAAGTAAATAAGATTAACACATAGACTACTTTTAGTTGTGGAAAAATGTTTCTACGACATAATTATTTAATGCGCGGGTGGCGCCGCGAGATGCAGCTACTATACCGCACAATTTATCACACAAAACATCATGGATATGAATGGAATAGTCTAATTTATCTAGCAACAATTGCACTATTCACGTCGTCATGTCGTCGACAAAACTAGGTAGATATATAATATAATCGTGATGTACGCTATGGTTTAATGAAACAGAAAACACAGAATAAATGTGAACATAGCAAAGACAATAGTTTAAGAATGAATCAGATAAATCATGACATGTAACTCATTTCGAAACTATAATCAAAACAAAACTTACAGAAATATCAACTGCCAAAATGATGTTTCATCAACTCTATATTTGCACTATTTATGTACGTAATCGTGTACTTATAGATTATAGACACATCACGTTTGATAAAAGCACGTTAAAAAAAACAAAAACCGGCTTGGTGTGACGCGTGATATACACTTCACGGTCATTGAGACACTGAGCGAGCAGCGAGAGCTAAGCTGAGGCCAGCTGACTGCTGTGCTGAGCATTCATTCATAGAGGCCATTCTAATTTCCAATATCACTCGAGTTATTTTTCATATGCCATGCCAATATTGAGCTAAGGGTTGAGTTGGTATAAATAAGAAACTGTCATAACGGATGACGATATTATGGGTTTATTTTAATGGGAAAATGGATTTATGTTTGAAGTGTTTCATTGCCATGCAAAAAGATGCAATTTCTAAGCCTAAGTATTAAAAGTATTTTATTGGTATGCACAATGAATTTCATTTTATTGTAATATTAGTCAATTTTTTAATCAAATTGTAGTTTAAATGAAATGTTAGAGAAATTTTATTTCACAATTAATCTATATAAAAATTGACCCCTATTTCTCCTGGTCACGCACTTGAGAGGCTTTACCGATTTCTATCGACCTTTTTTTAAATGTGTTCTAATACTTCGTAGAAGGTTCTTACATAAAAAAAAATATGAAAAAATATGAGTCTCCTACGTGAACAAAGTCGCGGGCAGTCACTAGTATACATATAAAAATGAACCCCTATTTCTCTATCTATCAGAACGGCTTTACCAATTTCATTCATTTTTTCTAAACGTTTTATAATACTTACTTCGTATATGGTTCTTACACTTAGGTTCTTACATAAAACAAGTACAATTTGAAAAATTTATTTCTGACTTCCATTCTATTCAGTTATTGGAGTGTAACTCAAAAACTACTGGACCGAATTTAAAGGGGACCACAAGAGAAGCGCCAGCTTTCAAAAAAATAATTTTGTGAATCGGTTTTACTCAGTCGAAAGTTATGAGGTAACAAACATTTGAAAAAATGCAGTCGAATTGAGTACCTCCTCCTATTTTTGGAAGTCGGTAGAAAATAAGAAAAGATGGGAGGTTATGGCGAGGCCGCAGGCCGAGACTACTACGCGAACGAAGTCGCGGGCAGTCGCTAGTATTAATATATATTAGAATCTAAGTTCTGATGACAGACTGACTGACAGACAACGCACAGCCTAAACCACTGGTCGTAGACTTATATTTGGAGGGTGCTTTTGTTTTTGGTGGATAGAGGTGTACTAAGAAAGGGATTTTCGAAATTTTTACCCTAAGACTTTTTATAAATGTCATTTGTTTTTGAAGTTATAGTTGTGAAAATTTATATTTAGATAAATAGTTCGTATAAAATAAAAAATGGTGCTTCTTAATATCAGAGACATCTCTGTCAATAAGGGATGACTTAAGTTGTGAAAAAGGGTAAGCTTTATATGGAGATTCTCTACATTTGGACTGATAGGTGTAAGAAATTGTATTTAAATAGTTCGTATAAAATTAAAAATGGATTTCCTTACCTAAAGTTTATGGATAGAAATGGTTTAGGGGTGAAATGGGGATGAAACTTTGTCCCTATAGAACATTTTTTGGATATGGAATTGTGAATATTTGTATTTAGATAGGTAGTTCATTAAAATAAAAAAAATATCTACTTTAATATTTTTTTGCAGGGATGACTTAGAGGGGTGAAATAGAGGATGAAACTTTGTACGGAAAATTATTTGTTATTGAACTTATAGTTGTGATAACTTATATTTAGATATTTCATGTTATTGCAAAAAAAATAACTGATGCCAAAGGAGAAACATCTTCGTGCAAGGAGAAACATCCGCGTATACAATTGATCCGAAATTACCTTCCATTTGGATTTAAGATGACATATCCCAATTAAGGTTTGTTTCACGATGATTATTAAATAAGCCATAGGGATACACTCTAAAAAAATGAAATACCTATGCTGGAGTTGATTAGTGGCAGGACTGTTTCTCCCACGGCCAGTTGTACGTGGCATGCTAACGTAAGTATGAGCTCTCCAACTAGCCTGCCGCCTTATTGTTTAACTTGAATGAGAATGAAATGTCACTTCATTCTCATTCCCATTAATGGTTCCAGCCAATAGGCTTGCAGGGTTACGCCCAGAATGGGATTCAAATATCAAAACGAATCCCAATCCCATTCACCGTAAAGATAGACAATAAGGCCGCTGGTCTCCGAATTCGTGAACAACATTGTATAAAGAAATACTGTAAAATATACGGTATCTACGTGAACTTTTGTCAAATATCAGACGTAGTGGCGGCTAATAGCCATGAATATAGCTCTATATTGTAACAATTATTCATATCTTTAAAAAATATACTACGCAGCGCAGACGAATTCGCGGACAAAAGCAAGTTATTATAAAGGAAGAAAATATACTCGTATCAGTTTCTAATTATAATAATAAATAAATAATAAATCATGTATTAGACAAAAATGGCATTTACAAGAATAGGGTTATAATTGAGCACCTGGTTCCCAAACTAGGCTCTTGACCCGTGGTATAGGACCCAGGCCTCTTTCGTCGGATATTACACAAATTATTGCCTATTTAATATTTTTACAGGAAATAAGTAGTTATTGCTTATTTATTACTATTAACATTTTTGTTACAACGATATAATGATTAATCATTTTATGAACACACATGTACCACAATGCAAAATAACAAAGTTAATTATAAATTATAATCGTATACATTAATGATAAGTTAAATAGGTACAATATTGGAGAAAACGAGAAAATTCACTAAAAAAGTTAATAAAATTGGGGTGTCGGGGATTTTTTTTTGGCCAACTTGTATTCTCCAAGTGGGCCTCCGAACACGCTCATTTGGTTTGTCGGTCCCTCTACCAAACACCCTATATTTGTCAATAACACTTATGAAAATGTTTTTAATAAACCATTTGTATGTTACAAATGTGTGTGAGTAAGTGAGAGGCTGAGTATAGGGGAAGAGTAGGCTGACTTCTGGTCAAATGAGGCTGACTATTGTTAAGAAGTACCTATGTTGTTTCATGTAGATTTTTTAAAATGTTTATAAATATTTGTTATTTTTTGTTGATTTAGGAATATTTAAATTTTTTTTGAATGTTTAATAAATTACTTACCTTCCAAATGAAAACATGTAACTTTATGAGTACAAATATACATTTAAAGTACAGGTACACGAACTTTTACTTTGTGCTATAATGCTGACTAGTGGGTGTTTTACTGTTCTTACTCACATGTAACTACCTACCTACATACATACAACAACATAAATTACAGATATTAAGACGCGGTCCAACCCCAATTTTAAAATAATTTACGATGCTTTACGTAAGGTTGAAAATCGCTTGTTAGATTGGACGAATTAACGCGAAAATGCGTTAATTTTGTACGTTTTCTTTATATTTTTCGATATATACTAACACAATTGAAAAAACTGCTGGTTATTACTTTAGTACCTACTATACGTTGGCTATGTATAACCTATAAAAAAATATAGTGTTATCGCTGAAAATTCTGAGAGTTTGGACGTGAAAGTTTATTTTTGTGGACCTATTCAGGATTATTTCTGCTGAAAGAGAGTTATATTTATGAATTCTATTCGGTTATAACTCTTTTCTTATTCCTTTTCTAATCTGTGTATTTTTTTCATAATATCCTATCGATCTGTTTCGTTACACTAGGTGTTTAAAAATTCTGCTTTTTCTTTAATCAGGGTACGAGCGCGCCTTAAGTATCGTATTATATAGTAAAATCTCAGAAGAATTACCTACCTAGGTAGATTTAGGATTTAAAAGTAGATTTTAGGATCGTATAATTAAATTTATGTAAACCATAAATACATTTTCCGGAGTAGGTATTGTTATCTTTTAACATTGCTGTTTTGATAGACTTAGATGTTTAAGTGCCTACATTTTGTGATATACCTACTAACCTTTTCAGGTTTTTTATACTTATTGACTACATTGTTTACCTACGTAATCGAATTTATTACTAAGCAATACATGTCATCACCTAACATTATACAGTAAAAATTCCGATCAATTGTTTTTTAAAGTGCCTGTTAAACTTTTAAATCTTGCTTGTGCGTTATTGTTATTAATTTATTAGGCACTTTCAGGACTCTGTATAAGCGGGCAAATTCGACTTCCAATGAAAACCTGCGTGAGGCATGATGGTACCCCCGTTAGTCGTTGCTATAGCCCGTGGCAATACACACATCCTAGAAACGTAGCGGGATTAGACCACATCCGACCGTGAGCACAAAAAGCAATTACGCTAGTAGATTTTAAATTACGAACGAAATACACGCCAAAGTAATAGTAGATTGTATCATAAGGGAGCAAAATAATATTTTTACGGCGAGGGCGCTTTTTTGAATCCAGAGCGAAGTGAGGGATTCTAGAGTAGAACCCCGAGCGTAGCGAGGGATTCTTTAGTAGAATCCTGAACGTAGCGAGGGATTCAAAGTACGTCGCCGAGCCAAAAATATATTTTGCGCCCGAGTGATACACTCTACTTTTCATCACCCACTATGAGAAAATAAAAGCGCCTCATATGTTGTTGTAATATTATTATTTAATAAAACATAGAGTAACAACTAAATTGAAATTAAATAGTATCCTTTATTAAAACAACTAAAAACTTATATTTACATTTGAGACATTTTCGCAATTATGAAAATGTATTGTTACAGTTTTATTAAGAATAGAGATTGTTGTAGATTTTATATTCTGCGTGTTTGAAATGTCCGAATCTGGATCATTTTGAGGAAAATGTGACGGTGAATCTCGTTGTTTGGATGTAGATAGGCGCGGCGACAGTGGTATGGATGGATTAACTGAAGGTTGCAATTTAATGTTTTCCACGATGCGTTCAGATGTTTTCGCCTTGTTCTCAATGGAATCTTCTATATACCCTTCTGCTACAGCACTCGATTTCCATCCTCCATGTCGCTTGAGAACAGTTAAGTCCGCTCCAGTATCTGCCAAAAGGGTAGCAGAAGTACGACGAAAACAATGTCCTGTATACAGTTTGATATCTGGTAACTTCAAATAAGTAGCAATTTCTTGTGGCATGTTAGAAATTTTATTTTTTCCCATCACTTGTTTGAAGCACTTGCCATTTTGATAACGGATGAAAAACCGATTGGTCTTCATACCAGCAGGACGCAGGTCCAGGTATTTCTGTACAATAGTTTTGTATTCTCCTCGTATTACGAAGGATCGGTCAATTTTGGTTTTTGTATCGGTCAGCTTTACTAACAGTAAATCATCCGAGTGATTTTCGACATCATCGACAGTTATTTTTAAAAGTTCATTGCCACGACAAGCTCCATGTAATCCGAAAATTAAAGCCACCTGTAACAAAACCGAATGTGAATAAGACAAGTATCTATCAAAGTACAGGTTACAATAAAATGTGCATTTTTATACACTATGATTATATTTTACTAATCCACCGTAAACATAGTTACCTACTTACTTTTACGGCAAGAAAGACTTTGTCGGGTGCCTCATTAAGGAAAGTCTCCAGGTTTTTGACTGAGAACACTTTGGATTTTTTAGGTTTAAATCCATCAGACATCCTCTTCAGGTACGCTATTAATTACGAATATGTGTCCAGTTTTACATCGTTATTAGAACTGACTGTTGATTTTAGCATTGAGTATGTACTCCAAAGAGTGGAAGGTTGTTTAGTTTTGGCTAAGTACTGGAAGTAGGCCAAAAACACAGATTCTGAAAAATTCTTGGCGCTTCTTGCATTTCTCCATTCAATAAAATTACCATAGGCTTTCATATATTTCTCCCGGGATTTTGCAGGTAATAGATTATCCATCACATTTCTTGCGTCAGTTCTAATGCTTTCAGGAGTTAATTCTATACTTTCACTGTCACTTGAAGAACTCATTTTTCAAAACAAAACAAAACAATGAATTTCTAACAATCCTTGAAAATTTACGAAAACGCGGGCTGTAGTTCGCGCTTTTTTAATTTGTTTTTTTTTTTCATTCATCCGGCGGCGTGACTATGGGCCGTCGTACCAGCCAGTCTTTATTCAAACAATATTTGCGTTCGATTTCTTTGGTGCTGAACACTAAGATGTTCCAAATTCAAAAAGTGCGCGGCAAAGATAATTGCGGCGCACTTATAAAGAGGATTAAAAACTCATTACTGCCCGCTAAAACTTTCTTATAGAAAACACCACCTTTGGGTGCACATAAAGGCGAACCAAGTCGTCCTTTTCGAATAGATGGGATGAAAAAACTATTCCCGACTATAATCTCTTTACAGCATTACTTTTAGGGAACATGCTATTAAAAGTGAAATTCTGTGTGTGGGTATACACACATCACACTATTAAGGCGCGGTCGTATCCTGATAATAGTAAAAGCAGAATCTTTAAACATCTAGTGTAACGAAACAGATAGATAATAATCTATGAAAAAAATACTTAGGTTAGAAAAGAAAAAGGCCAAGAGTAATAACCGAACAGAATTCATAAATATTACTCGCTCTCTGCAGAAAAAAATCTTAAATAGGTCCATAAAAATAAACGTTCACGTCCAAACTCTCAGAATTTTCAGCGATAACACTATATTATTTTTTAGGTAATACATAGCCAACATATAGTAATAAAGTAGTAACCAGCAGTTTTTTCAATTGTAATAGTATATATCGAAAAATATAAAGAAAACGTACAAAATTACCGCATTTTCGCATTACATCATCCAATCTAACAAGCGATTTTCAACCTTACGTAAAGCATCGTAAATTATTTTAAAATTGGGGTCGGACCGCGTCTTAAGCCGGGTCCGCAGCGCCAATTTTCTAACAAAACATGTTATAAAAATAAGTTCGCAAAACATGTTAGCAAAACCGCCCGTCCGCTGCGCCTATTTATTGTTATTGTTTTTGTTTCATTTCTAAAATGAGTTCCGACGAAGAAGACGTGGAAGCTGTTATCATGTTATAGCAATAGTAGATTTAGCTCTCTAAATAAGAAACAGAAATAGATTCCTGGTCCGACTCTACCTGCAACCTCGTTCATTCAATATATATGATGAGAACAAGAACTGATTATGTTCTTTATTCCACTCCATCACAAACCAAAGAGAATTGTCACATACAATTATTTACAATCGTCGAACGGTAATGACGTCTTGCTCTACTGAGCGCTAACACAAAATGCGTCATTTCCCCTCCCCGCTGGCGAACACGGGGGATGTTATCCATTCGTCTCGGCAAACACGTTATTGTGTTTTTGCTAACAAAACTGTTAGGCCACGTTATTTGGTTAGTAAGCAACGTTATACTGTTTGCAAACACGAAAACACGGCGCAGCGGACCCGGCTTTACGCTGTTTTTTTAAGGTTTGGTTTTTAAACTGGTTATATTTTTTTACAGACTGTCAATTTGACAGTTGACAGTTGATTTGTAGTCAGTACGTTTTGCTATTCATCATGCTATATGAGCAGGTGGAAACATTGACCCATTTTGTTTAAAACGATGCCGGTCATAATTTAACCATAACTGGGGAGCGCTAAAGAAACATGATTGCTAACTTCTTCTTCTACCTCAGTTGAATGGCATTGATGAGCCAGAGCTTAAGTTTCAATAAGATGGGGCAACATGCTATACAGCGGGCGGCAGCATCAGTACAAAGCGGGTAACATTTGGTGAACGCATTATTTCGCGTAATGGACATGTGAACTAGCCTCCACAGTCGTGTGATCACACACGTTTAAGTAGATAACTTTTTTGGGGGTTTGTGGAGTCCCTAGTACCTATATGCTGATAAACCAGAGATGTTGGACCATTTGAAAGTCTAAGTTCACCGTGTTATCTATCTATATATATAAAAGCGAAAGGTCACTCACTCACTCACTCATCACGAAATATCAGAACCTACAAGTGCTAGGAGTTTAAAATTTTGCATGCGGGTTCTTTTTAGGACGTAGGTGCTCACTAAGACGGGATTTTATGAAATTCAACCCCTAAGGGGGTCAAAATGGATTGGACAAAAAGAACCAGGCCCCCAGTCCCCGGCAGCCCCGCTATTCCTGGCTACGGTAGCAGCCACGGTAACGGTGGGGCAGGGGGTGCTGAGAATCCCCGGCAGACGCCCGGCTACCACCCCCAACGACGACGACTGGCCCTGGGGCCTTACTATGAGCTCTTAAAGCAGGACTTCTAGAAAACTGCCCGGCTTATTCGTACCATGACAACGTTAAAGCAGGCCTGCTATTCAAGAACCGCTGAAAAACCGTTCACCTGTTTTTTTGTATGGACTCTCGTTTACATGACGATCTATATCCACTCAGTTTATCAACTTACAAACATCTAGGCGTCTGCAATGTTGGTTAAAGTGAATTGTTAAAATGCCAGAGACAATTTTATCCATTCACTTTTGAGAAAACAATATTCAAACAGTTCACCTAAACGAGCATCATGGTATGATTTCATTCAAAACTGTTTATGCCAGGTTTAAGCACTGCACGGAACTTGCATGGTTTTTATGAAGCTGATAGTAAGGCCCCTGGTAACACACAACATACGCACGATGAAGACAGACGAGAAGATATATGAGCTGGAAGAAGAAATGAGTAAGCTACACTGGGACATTGTGGGGTTATCTGAAGTCCGTAGAGCGGATGAGGACACGATAACCCTAAAATCAGGTAACCTACTCTATCACCGGGAGGGCGACCAACAGTCCCAAGGTGGTGTCGGGTTTCTCGTCCACAAGTCCCTTACTAACAACATAGTTAAGATCGATAGCGTTTCCAATAGGGTCGTATACCTAATACTCAGAGTATCCAAACGATATTCGCTGAAGGTCATTCAGGTATACGCACCGACGAAGTCGCACCCGGGTGATGAGGTGGAGGATATGTATGAGGACATTAGTCGGGCCATACATACCTCTGAAACGCACTTTCTAGTTGTTATGGGGGACTTCAACGCGAAGTTGGGTAAGAGAAGCGAGGATGAGTCGAAAGTGGGGCAATTTGGCTATGGACAACGGAACCGTAGGGGACAGAGGTTGGCCAACTTCATGGAGAAAGAGGGACTCTTTATGATGAACTCTTTCTTTCAGAAGCCACCTCACAGGAAATGGACCTGGCTGAGTCCCGATGGTTCCACGAGAAATGAGATTGACTTCATTATGACCACCAAAAGGCAAATATTCACTGATGTCTCCGTGATCAACAGGGTTAAAACCGGTAGTGATCACCGAATGGTAAGAGGCACGGTGAATATTAATGTCAAACTGGAGAGGTCTCGTTTGATGAAGTCTACGCTCCGACCCACTCGTGCCCGTATTCAAGACCCCGAGAGCTTTCAACTTGAGCTATCCAATCGCTTCGATTGCCTTGAGAACATCGCTTCAGTGGACGAGATCAATAACGGGTTAGTAGAAACTGTCCATACAGTGGGTTCCAAGTACTTTAAACCCCACCGTACAGATAGGCCACAGAAACTCTCCAACGATACCCTCAACCTCATGGCTGAACGACGCTCACTGAAAATGCAGTCTTCGCATGATGCTGAAGCATATAGGCTGCTCAATAGACGAATATGGAAGTCCTTGCGACACGACATCCGGAGCGGAAAAAAGGCTCCAAAGTGTTTGCAAGAGACATGTCTATTGGGCAAAGCCAGTTGACGAAGCTGAAGAGAGGAGACGGCAGTGTAGCGTCGACCAAAGCGGAAGTGTTAGGAGAGGTCGAGAGTTTCTACGGACAGTTATACACCTCGGTCGCTAAACCTGTTAGCAGCTCGGTCAAAGACCCAAGAGCCAAGCTGACCCGACATTATACCGAAGATATCCCGGACATCAGCCTGTACGAGATTAGAATGGCCTTGAAACAGCTTAAGAACAACAAGGCGCTTGGTGACGACGGTATCACATCTGAGCTTCTGAGAGCGGGTGGAACACAGGTACTTAAAGTCCTTCAGAAGCTCTTTAATACCGTCTTACTCGAAGGTTCAACACCAGAAGCATGAAACAAAAGCGTGGTGGTGCTGTTCTTCAAGAAAGGTGACAACACTTTACTTAAAAATTACAGACCCATCTCGCTTTTGAGCCATGTTTATAAGCTGTTTTCGAAGGTCATAACGAACCGTCTCAGTCGCAGGTTTGATGAATTCCAGTCTCCGGAACAAGCCGGTTTCCGAAAAGGCTATAGTACCATAGACCACATCCACACGCTACGGCAAGTTATACAGAAGACCGAAGAGTATAACTTGCCTCTTTGTCTAGCGTTTGTGGACTATGAGAAAGCCTTTGATTCGATCGAGACGTGGGCAGTGCTTGAGTCTCTCCAGCGGTGCCGTATTGACTATCGGTATATTGAAGTGCTGAAGTGTTTGTACAAAAACGCCTACATGTCAGTCCGAGTACAGGAGCAGAGTTCGAAGGCAATTCCATTGCAAAGAGGCGTGAGACAGGGAGACGTTATATCTCCGAAACTGTTCACCGCAACATTGGAAGACGCCTTCAAGCTTCTGGAATGGCAAGGACTTGGCATCAATATTAACGGCGAATACATCACTCACCTTCGATTTGCCGACGATATTGTAGTCATGGCAGAATCCATGGAAGACCTCAGTACAATGCTCGAAGGCCTCCATCGAGTTTCCCAACGGGTAGGTCTTAAGATGAACATGGACAAGATGAAAATTATGTCTAATGCCCATGTTGTACCTACCCCAATATCAGTTGGGAACTCAGTTCTCGAAGTTGTTGACGAGTACATCTACCTGGGACAGACAGTCAAACTAGGCAGGTCCAACTTCGAGAAAGAGGTCAATCGTCGAATCCAACTCGGCTGGGCAGCGTTCCGGAAACTTCGCGAAGTCTTCTCGTCAAAAATACCTCAGTGCCTCAAGACAAGAGTCTTCGACCAATGTGTGTTACCAGTGATGACTTATGGCACTGAAACGTGGTCTCTTACTATGGGCCTCATAGAAAAGCTCAAAGTCGCACAACGAGCTATGGAGAGGGCTATGCTCGGGGTTTCTCTACGTGATCGAATCAGAAATGAGGAGATCCGTAGAAGAACGAAAGAAAAAGAAAAAAACATAGCCAAGAAGATTAGCCAGTTGAAGTGGCAGTGGGCAGGGCACATAGCACGCAGAACAGATGGCCGATGGGGCCGAAAGGTTCTGGAGTGGAGACCACGGACCGGGAAGCGCAGCGTAGGTCGTCCACCGACGCGGTGGACAGACGACCTGAGGAAGGTCGCAGGACGACGTTGGATGCAGGCCGCTTCCAACCGGTCCTTTTGGAAAATCAAGGGGGAGGCATATGTTCAGCAGTGGACGTCCTACGGCTGAGATGATGATGATGATGAAGGGGGTCAAAAGGGGTGAAAACGTTTGTATGAAACTCCTTTGTTTTTGAACTTATAGTTGTGAAAATTTGAAAAAAAATAAAAAAAAAAAAATTTTTTTGGATAGTGGTGGTTAAGGATTGTGAAATGGACCCCTCCATTTTGAAAGTTTGTATGGAAAGTTTTGTGTTTTCGAACATACAGTGGTGAAAATTAGCATTTGGACAGCTTAAAATGATGATTTCAATATTTATTGTCACGGATGACTTAAGGGGGTGAAACGGGGTATAATTTTTTTTCAAAAGTTCTTTGTTTTTGGAGTTACAGTGATGAAAATTGATAACTGGATTAGGTAATTTAAAATAAATAATGATGCTTTCTAAATTTTTGTCAGGGATGACTTAAGGGGGTAAAACGAGAGATGTAAAAACTACTACATATTATAAAATGTAGAGGTCAAATTTCTGTACAATAAAAACTATGCTTAATCTGTCCGAATCAGCAAGACTCATTCGAGTTAAGTTTCATTCATAAATCTATTGTTATTTTTTGCGCTGATGCGGACGGGTTAAAACCGAGTCAGGGGATGTAAGGAGTGAAACATAAGTTCAAATTGTTTGTTGTTCTGTATCTGTCTGTTTGTACGGGCTAATCTCCGAAACGACTGGACCGATTTAAATGAAATTTCGTATGGTGGTAGCTTATATCCCTGATCAACATAAAGGATATTTTTGATCCCGGTAAATTAAAGAGTCCCCGTGGGATAATTAAAAATCTGTAATTACCGTTTCCCTCGAGGCCACGCGAGCGTAGCCGCTGGCGGGTCAGCTAGTTACTGATATAGGTACGACGATAAAGTTTTCGAAAATTAGACTTCGCGATTGCGCTTCATTCAACCTAGCCGAGGCGCTCATATATGCCCGAATTATTATTTAAACAATAATTAATGCCATAAAATTACCTTTAAAATAAAACCAAAAACATACACATGACCACTATATTAATTTGTTTTATTTAATTTTGAAAGTGTATACCTCTTCAAAAACATCCTTTACAAACGTTGGTTATTTCTTCAAGCAAAAAGGCTTAATCGTCAGCGTCACCCATGAAGATCTATCACCCCAATAACAAAGAGTAGAGTACCCCACAATACCTTTAGCACAGTAGAAATATCTTTATACTGTGCCCTTAGTAGGTAGAATCTGATAGGAAAATACCCACAAACGACATATGGGTATAAAATACCCGATCGACGACTGTTCTCGACTTAGAACATCAAGAACTGGAACAGCCACCCGTAGGTGGTGCCCTCTGCAGAGTTACGTGAACGATCGGCTAATGTCTGTATCTAGAAACCAAGGTGCGTTCGCTTTGCTTTTAGGGCATTGGTGGCATTGTCATTGATGGTTCTTTTGTTAAAGCGTTCGTAAAGTTCAGAAACGTTATTTTGGCCACTTTTGCCCACGCCCTATTCGAACGATCAACTGAGCATAAGACCTAAATCGCATCATGCTGTCAAATACATACCTGTCAAAAAACGATCACAAACAACCATGCTCCGGACGTGGGTCAAAAATTGCACTTTTTGGTGGCAAGAATACCTCTTTGTTAGCTTTCCGAACGCTGAACAAAAAGAGACATGCATGAACGACATTTTCACCCACAGATTTCCAATTCGAACACCCCATGTGAGCGTTTTTAGCGAAAATAACGCCACGGGGTCTATTCGAAGTTTGAACGCACTACTAGTTTGCTGCGATCGTTCGACGCCCGTCCGGTGACGCTGTAAATGCCGGCAGAGGCAAACAGCAATTATTCCGTTCGAAAAAAACGATCGTTCGCCATTTTACCCATAGATTAATCAGACTATATCTAAAGATTTACCCGCATAGCTGTCGCAATACGGAGCTCACTAAACTAAATATATCCTTGGTAATGCCGTGATTTCATGGAAAAGGCAATCGTTTCTTATAGTTAGATATATACATAGTAATGAATAACACGAATAAGCTATTATTTTCAGCTTAAAATACATTTTGTAAAAGTAAAAAAAAATTATACGTTATTTACTGGTAACAGTAATTAATTGTTTATTAATTGGGAATATCGCGCTCAGTAGAGCAAGACGTCATTACCGTTTGAAGATTGTAAATAATTGTGTGTCACAATTCTCTTTGGTTTGTGATGGAGTAGAATAAATAAAATAATCAGTTCTTGTTCTCTATCTCTGGCCGAAAGCAAAGACTTAAAGTTGATAGTTATTACAGTGACTATTCCGACATTTCCTTTGGGGTACCTCAAGGGAGCGTCCTCGAACCTACATTCGCTGACGACACAGCCATAATATTTGGTGTAGATTGCAGAAGAGATGTTTATAAAGTTTTGGCGTACAATTAATCTGTGATTGGCTTAATACAAACTTACTTACCCTAAATGCTTCAAAAACTAAGTTTCTAGAGTTTAAAATAATTAATAGTAAAGCCCTAACTTCAGAACTTACTTTACCACTCAAGATTCACACTTGCGGTGACTGTACCTTAATTGATTGCCAATGTCCTGAAATAGTAAAAGTCGACCATATTAAGTACTTAGGCATTGTAATTGATGACCATCTCTCATGGCAAAAACATATTGACTTGGTCTGTACTCGGATTAGAAAATTTAAATACATCTTTCTAAATCTAAGAAAAGTCGCCGACCCTAATACCATCAGACTAGTCACATCCCTATGCCAATCCGTTCTCAGTTATTGTGTTGTTAGTTGGGGAGCAGCTTGTAGTAGTTATTTGATAAGAGCAGAGAGAGCGCAACGATCTATAATTAAAATTGCGTACAATAAACCGCTTCGATACCCTACTACTTAATTGTACTCAGAATATAAATTCTTAACAGTTCGTCAGCTATATTTAGTCTCTATTGCACTTAGGTTTCATAGGAATGCTCCCAGTAAACTAGTTGAATCAACGAGATCACAAAGAAACATCAAGTGGGAAGTTCCTGCAGTTCGCACGGTTTTTGCAACAAGACATTATTCTTTCGCAGCACCGGATACATACTCAAAAATGAATAAAATTTTAGACATCTTCAATTGCACTAGATATATATGCAAAACAAAACTTACTACCTGGTTGCTGACGTTGGATTACACACAAACTGAAAATTGGCTAAATATTGTTAAATAAAACAATAACCTACTTGTTTCTAAAAACCCCAACAAAAAATGTGTATAGTTCTTTCAGCCACATTACTACTCATCTATGCCAATAACTTTTTTACATTATAATGACACGTGGCAAACTACGCCTCAAGCCAAAGTCAAGTCAAAATCATTTATTCAATTTAGGCATCAAAGACGCACTTATGAACGTCAATTTTTCATTATAATGTACTTTAAAGCCTACCGCCGCGTTCCAAAATACATAGAGCCAACCGAGAAGAAGCGGCAAGAAACTCGGGGCCATTCTTTTTATATAGATGTTTTTACAATGTTTTTACTTAGGTACTACAAATATTAGCTCCAGTGTGTTGCCTTACAAAAGAGAACATAATAATGGTATCAGTAGGGCAAGACACGCTACACTTTGACATCTTAGTACACGAGTAGATAGATCCTGGAGTGATCAGTCCCAAGCTGTTTTATCCTCCAAGTACGCCGAAATTTTGTAATAACCTTTTTGACAGAGTTTAGTTTTAATAGTAATTTTAAACTTATTAATAGGCAAATCTCGGTTAACATTGGGAACTTTATTATAGAATCGTATACATTGTCCCATAAAAGAATGACTTATTCTGTGGAGACGCGTTACATGTACGGATAGCTTGTGCTTATTTCGCGTGTTGATGGAATGAGCATCACTCCTTTTATCAAAACTGTTAATGTTTTTCTTTACATACATTAGATTTTCATAGATAAACTGAGAGACAACCGTTAGAATGTTTATGTCTTTAAATTTCTGTCTAAGGGAAACTCTGGGAGCCAAACTGTAGATCGCTCGTATAGCCCTTTTTTGCAGTATAAGCCTAAGTTCGTAATGACTCTTATCGTTTAATATTTGAACTTACTTATATTAATATATATGAACACTTAATTAGTAAACTTTTAAGTAACACACAACACATTCCTACAAAAATTACCATAATTAGAATATCTACAAGCAACACTAACTTGCATCACCACCATACTTGTTTTCTAATTTCATTTATAGACACATTCTGGTAAACTATCATTCCAAAATTCATATTATTAAGTACCTAAATCCTAAACAAGGCAACTTCTCTTACTGTTAGTATGCAACTATTTTGCACGAATGAAACGAGAACTCCTCTGTCACACCGTTGTGAATGGTTATTACGGTCATAATTTAACTACTAGCTGTGACCCGTGGACTCACACGCGTGATTAAAAAATACATATAAAAGTTATTAGTACTTTTTTATGTCTACCAAAATGGTGTAATAATATTTGTATTTTTATATAAATACGTCTGATTGTGTTTTTATTTATTTATTATTTGTAGGTAAAGATAAAATCTACTAGTAGTTGTTAATATGTGACGAACAAACAGACATACAATTACTTTAGTATTTATAATATTAGTGTGGATTAGTGAATTGATCTCAGTTTTAATAATTCATTATAATGTGTAAAATGAAAAGGTCAATGGGAGAAACTAGTCCTTATAGCACAGGGAATCCTAGTATAAGGACTAGAGAATGTTCTTTGGACAGTTTGTTAAATAAAATCAACCTACTAGTATCTATCCATATCTATCAACACAGGCCTAGAACCTAGTGTGGATACTATTAGGTATATACGGTTAATTATAATATATTAATTAGAGTTAAGCATGTGTACTAACTGTATATTGTTGGACAATAAAAAACAATTTCAATTTCAATTTCAACAATTTCAATTTCATATCATATATATTGAACGAACGAGGTTTGCAGTACCAAAACCTAAATTATTAAATATTTTACCCGTATAGCCCTTTCTCGCAGTAGCAAATCTCTTTCTGTCCTTATCCTACCCCACCACTCATATTTAGAAAAAATCTTCATTAAAATGCAATAGTAACGAGCATAAAATATAATATTGAAAACAGTAGATACAATCCTTTCATTCATTTAATGTCACTCATTTTATCGGTCTTTTACACCTCATCACAACCGTTTGTATTAGTGTACGACTAAAAATTTGCTTAACGCCTTGCCCACACCTAGGGTTGCCAGATCATAATTTGATAAAGGAGGGCAAATGGGTCTAAAAAGGAGGATTTTCTATAAAAAAGGAGGACTTTCACAATTAAACGATTTTTTTGTATTATTTTACTTTATTTTAATTATATTTAGCTGAGCTGCCAATTTTTACAAGAAGTTCTTGGTTTTTCAACAAATAATTATGAAAATCTTCACATGTCATGTTTTTGAAGTTGTATTGAGTAAGAATTACAGATTTAACTGACTGCACACTAAGTCTGTTCCTCTCTTTGCTCCACTGAGTATTAATCAGTGAAAAAACTCTTTCCACGTTTGCGTTATGTGCACTTATACAGAAATAAAATTCGCAGATCTTGAGCAGTTCTGAGATACATTCAATGTTTTTGGCACTTTTGAAGTAAATTGTCCACTGCTCATGCAACTTCAAATCATAATATGTCTCATCATTATCTGATTTTGATTTAAGAAATGAAATCAAGTTACAAAATTGATCATGTAGCTTAACATCGTCAATCTCAACACCTCTGATGCTCAAGAATTCAATGCATGAAACTAAATCATCATATTTTAGGTTTTCGTTCTCTTTCAGCAATGTCATCCACTCAAAACATTTGAAATCTTCTAAGGGCTTTATCCATTCCATCAAGTAATCTTCACAAGCCTTGTAAACACTGAAAAATTCGTTGGAAATGGACTCGGCCTCGTCATTATTGCGAAGCAGCTGACTTACGCTTAGTGGCAAAAAATTGTTGTTTCTTCGATTTCAAAGCATATGAAGCACGGTTTGAAGTATCTTTGAAATTTCCAGAACGGAATTATGTTCCTCTTCGATTTTTGCCAAATTTGCTTGGTAAATAGACATAAGAGAATGTGTAAACCATAAATATGCTTCCGAAGTTGTGTTTTCGAAAAAGGATTTTATTAGGTATGGTGTTGTTCTTTGGCTTAAGAAATACTCTTTCAATGCTGGATAGAGCTTCAAAATTCTTTCAACGCATGAAAACAGGCTAAGCCACCTTGTTTTACTATGCCTTAGCAAAGGCTGGTAATTGATTTCGACGTAGTCGCAAAACTCTTTTAGTGATTCTGTTCTCACTGTGTACACAGAAAATAATTAAATATTTTTAATATTATTGACTCAATGTCCAGTTTCATCAAATCGACACCATTGCGAAGGCTGTTATGCATAATATGTGCAGGGCAGCCGACTCCTATAAGGTTTTCTTTCTCCAAACTTTCTTTTAGGCGCGTAAATACGTTATGACCTGGGTTTCTGTTCACACCCCCAAAACTAACATTCGCATTATCGCCAATAAATGCCACACACTTTGGGGTTGATTGGTACGTATTGAGTGTTTCGTATATAAGATTCGCAATGGAAAGCGAAGTTTCGTTCGGTAAAATTTGTAAATCAAGAATTTTCGTTTCGATTCCATTTCCAGTCCAGTTGAAATATTGAATCAATATAGGAAACAGTTTTTCTGCACCGTGGTTGCTGGCGTCTGTGGCAACAGAAAGACATGAAATATTCCTCAAAGTTTCGATGATCGTCGTAATCGTATGTGGAGCAATAACATCATTTACTATAGCTTCCGTCTTAGTTTTTCCGCATTTAAGATTTTTCGCCGTTTCGGAATCAGCAAACATTTTTCTAGTCAAGCTCGCCGTACATGCGATAGAATTGTACGACTGATGATGCTTTACCGTATGGAAGGCTAGTGTTCCTTGGCACTTTAGCAGCATGGGTATTTTTGAGGGTCATTGAAGTAGAAGGTTGAAAATAATTGGTTACCTTAGAAGAAGAACCTGCTGCTCGTATCATCTTCTTATGCTTTTCCGTAGCTATGTGCCTTTCTAAAGCAATAGTGCCCTTGTTGCCTACATCCACATGGCAGTCGCAAATAGAACATTTCACGTCAAAGTCGTCTCGCCCGCTAGTAAAACACGGATATTTGGCTCTTAATACTTCCGTAAATTTACACTTCCGCTTACTCATAATGAGTACGTAAAATATACTCAAATATTAAGTAAATCAAATCACTAGGATTCTCGTCGTGCGGTCGTGCGAGCGCAATAGTAAACTAATTGAATAATGAATTACAATAACAAACGCCGCGTCGAGTGCCGACGACAGACGGGTGCGGGCGGGTTCTGTGGAGTGGAGGGGGCGGTGGCGCACGCATGCGCGCGGTGAGTAGAGTAGTTGCAGCGGCATCTACCGGCTGGCACGCACGCTCGTTTGACTTTTGACCACGCTTCAGCATGCAAGCCGCATGTCACGAAATGTTCAATTACATGCTGCAAAAAGGAGGACTTACAGTAGGTGTGGGAGGACGGGAGGACAAAACATGAAAAAGGAGGACATGTCCTCCTTTTGGATACCATCTGGCAAGCCTACCCACACCGAGGTTCGACGTCAATGCCCAACATCGCCTTAAACAACGCGCTAATTATTCCGATAATTATCGAGATAAATTGAGTGGCTATACTGGTACCGTGAACGTCAACGTCCATTTCATTGCCGATAAAATTGGCAATATTTCAAGATTGACTTCGACGCTGCTACACTGTATTTAATTTAATGAGTGTCACAAGACCGTAAAATAATAGTTTTACAGTCTTTATCAACCAAATGCTCGCGGTATTTGTGACAAACATTGTCTGCCACAAATGCTATTGTTGGCAAGCAGCATTTTTCGATACGCAAATACAGACAACGTTGTGTTTCTCATGCATACACATTTAAAAATTTTGAACATTTAGGTGTTCTCATTCTTCTAGTCTAGATATTATCATTTTACTCGTATTAGCCATATCAAATTTTAATGTAGTCTGAGGCCATAGCCGTAGACTGACCATAGAGAAAATAGTCTTGTATGGTCAGTCTACGGCTTTACTTTTTTTGTACAACAGCTGTGCTTTGCCTTGCACCAAAAGATTATTATTTTATAGGTAATCTACACATTCTTGCTTTGCACAAACTACTAAGGAGATACTACGTACATTAACATCCGATTGAATCCGTAGGATGTAGGTAGTACTTAGAACATCAAGAACTCTTTAGGTGCGTTCGTTTAGCTTATTTATTTATTTATTTATTTATTTCGGTAATTCAACAGCGTTTACAATTAATATGTACACTTAATATAAAAACTTAAAATATGGCCAAAACAGGAGGGTATTGGTGGCGTTGTCATTGATGGCTCTTTTGTTAGAGCGTTCGTAAAGCTCAAAAACGTTATTTTTGCCAGTTTTGCCCACACCCTATTCGAACGCTCAACTGAGCATAAGACCTAAAATCGCATGATTATGCTGTCAAATACATAGCTGTCAAATAACGATCACAAACAACGATGCTCCAGACGTGGGTCAAAAATTCCACTTTTTTAGCTTTTTTTAGCTGAACAAAAAGAGGCATGAACGACATTTTCACCCACAGATTCCCAATTCGAACGCCCCTTGTTAGCGAAACTTACGCTAAAAACGCTCAAAAGTGATCTATTCGAACGCACTACATATGAGATAGCTACTCATAGTATTAAAGGTGCGTTCGTTTAGCAATGGGGGCATTGGTGGCGTTGCCATTCTTGGCGCTTTTGTTAAAACGTTCGTTAAAATAAAACCTTATGTTTTCCTCCCTTACCCACACCCTACTCGAACGCTAAACCGAATGATTATGCTGTTAAATAGATAGTTGTCAAAAACGATCACAAACCACTATGCTTGCTCTAGGTAATCCTACAATTGGATCCGATTGTGTGTGATCCAATTTACTGAGAGATACATAGATCAGTTATAGTAGGGATGCCACACTAATAACGTCTAAGAATAATCTAAAAAGTCAATGCTCAGAAGCTAATGTTCAAAAAGTATTTTATCTGGTCAAACCGAGTAAAACTGTCACAGTACAGTTGTTAAAAAAATCATCTGTATCTGCATGAGAAACAATACGACCTTCGATGATAATCTGGCAAATTAAATCGACGAGCAAATGGCGGGTGTGGTGAAAGTTGAAAACTTCACTTCATACTGAATTATTTCCTGTATGGCAATACTGGTTGGTGCAAGTTTGCGCATGCGCCGAATGGCGAATGTGAATAATCTTTGAGTAAAATATTTTGTAACTTAGAAATTTTAACGTTATTTGGTAATTTATTTAAGCAAACGTGTATAAAATTTTACTCCCAAGATCAAAAGACATCTTAGTACATATACTCTACAATATTGAAGTGAAAAGTGTAACATTGGTGGCCATTACAAAACTAAACTTTTTTATCAGGACAAATGTCCATTTGATGTTTCGGCGACGTTGTGACTAATCTTACGAAAAGCTTACCGAAAAATCGTGAATCGTGCTGTTATTTCTTCGATTTCCACTTCCCAGGTGCGGTGAATTACTTGTCCAGAAAGCTCTCTGCAATTTCAAAACGATATATGCCGACCGACAAATATTGGGGTTGACTTTTGGTTGGGAACTGTCAATTGTTACATTTTTCCGATACATACCTATATTTCTCTAAGTAATAAAGAGTAATTAGTTCACAAATTGAGAGCAGCTATCATTACCTAAAGATCGATCGCCAATGCGTGGCAATTTAAGTAATATAATTAGTCAAGTTGTGACACCCACATTGCTTGTTGTTACTCTTCAATGAGCATAACATTGGCACGGCGACCTCTATTCATTGTCGCTTCGTTTTCCCAGTAAAATCGCGTGGAACACCAATTACCTGTAGTTCAGTTATCTCAATAAGAGTCCAGTGTCGCCGAAACATATAAGATAGTTCTAAATTGTGTTTCAGTGTAACAAAAATGATTTTGAGATAAATTGTGCGATTGTGCAGTGTAAATAGTGTCAGAGGGAGAAGTAGAAGAAAAAAGTATTTAAAAAAGTGTGGGTTTGGATTTTGGTGTTGGGATGAATAGTTGGCAGCAGTTGTTGTGGTGACATGGGCTGTGTCGCGGCCCGTCCTGACGCGCGGCTCAGCGGGCTGGAGTGATTGGACGTGCTGGGCTTAGTGCCTGCACAATACATTGCGTAGTATGAACAAGCGAGACAGCAACAAGGACAAGGAACGTCAGAGTGACGATAAAAGAACATCAACGTAAGGATACTGTATTTACTTATAAACCTATATCATTCTCAACAAATTTCCAGTGTCCTAGACAAAAAATATCTGCAGCATCCTACTTGCAATATCCCTGCTAGACTGTATTAAATGGTGTTGCCACTAAAATTGAAGGCTAATTAGTGAGGTACAGCCTAGACTGACACGGTTGTATCAGTGCATTTTGTAGGTCTTAATGTCAATAAAGTAACCTTGAGCCAATAGGATTAAGTTGCTATATTTTGCCCTCCCCTCATAAGTAATCGATCTTATAGTTAAAATTGTGTCTCAGCTAACTCCATGTAGCTACTATGCAGATTGAGAATACCTTTTTATGTAACCAGAGTAATTGCTGCGGTAGAAAAGAAAGGGAAGCATAGTGGAAATTATCTTTGTTGTGTACAATATAAATAAGATATGAGAGTGGAATGGGTAGCATTAGGATATTTTTAACATTTGCAGCAACTACCCCTAGCATCTGTTTTCATAATTTATACATTCCTCAATGTACATAAGATTCAAAATACAATGTACAACAAAAATGTATTGACTTGTGCTGTAAATGTGAGCAGATCATCCTACAAAAGAGATTTCTTGATGTTAGATCTCACTCTGCTGTAGCAATCGTTGAGTAATTAGTAGCTGAGATTGTGGTAGCAATGAAATATGGCAACAATGAGCTTTTTCCTTATTTTCAATTTACCTTCATGGATTGTTTTACTTCATAGCATTTCCTGTATGAACAGAATCAAACAGAATTAAATTTTAGTGTTAATTCAATATAGTACTTACCATAAAAACCAGTATGTAGTATAATAAATCAAAGATACATATACTTAGATAGACAAATGAGATGTGTAAAATGTAATACTATCAATCAACTAAATTAATTGAAAAAAAGGAAAATAAGTATATATGTTATTACTAGCAATAAAATAATACTAGCACTGGCTGTGACTTCATTTGAGTTGTAGGCTCGGCCTTCAGCGGCCTCACCATAAGCTCCCCCATCTTTTCTTGGTTTTTATAAGAACCTTACAATACCTGACAATAATTAACACAACAAAAAAGAATCTGTGAAATAATTCCTCCCCTCCATACGTGATGAGATGACCAAGGGAAATAGAGATTCATTTTTATATATACAGATGTCTATACATGTACCAAATCTGATTGGGTTTATCAAACATATGCACTTTGATAATAGTAATCGTAGTTTGTATGGTATGGGCACTGCAAATAAGCCAAAACAGTTATGTGTAAACTAAAATCTAAGTGAAAATAATATAGAATGCCCAGTAATTTAAAATAGAGAAGTAATAGGTACTTACTCTTTACTCATTCCTGCTTCTAAACTACCATTCATTTCAAATGATATTGGTAAACATACATCAATGCCAAGATGGCTTTTTGTTTGACCAATATAAGTAAGAAAATAATAATTTATGTGTTCATTTAGCTTATGAGGGCATTGGTGGTGTTGTCATTGATGGCTCTTTTGTAAAGGTCAAAAACATTATTTTTGCCACTTATGCCCACACCCTATTCGAATGCTCAACTGAGCATAAGACCTAAAATCGCATGATTATGCTGTCAAATACATAGCTGTCAAAAAACAATCACAAACAACCATGCTCTGGATGTGGGTCAAAAATACCTCTTTTTTAACTTTCAGAACACTGAACAAAAAGAAATGAACAACATTTTCACCCACAGATTCTCAATTCGAATGCCCCTTGTGAGCGTTTTAGTGTTAATTTAGCAAAAAACTCTCACGAAGGGCCTATTCGAATACACTACGAAGGAAAAGCCTGGAGAGGTTATTATACAATACTTATCACCTATTTACCTAGTTCTGTCTATCTGCTAGTAGACTAGTTCAAATAGTTTGCCTTTGTTGCTTCTGAAAGGCCTAGCAGCCCAGATTTAATCTTTTGATGTAGATGTAGACATACATATTCAAAGGGTTGAAAACTCTTGGGTTGAGACTCTGAAAGAAATGCTCGAACAACTAGCAACAGAGAGTGAGAAAGCAGGACTCACAATGAACACCACAAAAACAAAAATTCTAACAAACAGACATAAACACACAATAAATATAAATAACCAAGAAATAGAGTATGTAGATGAATATGTTTATCTAGGCCAAATCATTGCACCAAACGCACAGATGGATAAAGAACTCCAAAGACGAGTAAACAACACCTGGGCTCGCTACAGGTCACTAAAAGAAATACTGAAAAATAAGGATTTCCCAATGTCAGCGAAGCGAAAGGTATACAACACATGTATTTTACCAGTACTTACTTACGGGTG
This sequence comes from Selenia dentaria, assembly GCA_917880725.1. Taxonomy (NCBI): domain Eukaryota; kingdom Metazoa; phylum Arthropoda; class Insecta; order Lepidoptera; family Geometridae; genus Selenia; species Selenia dentaria. The sequence goes on from OU862890.1 coordinate 22,745,028, forward strand.
CCAAACATGGAGCCTGACGAAGGCGCACAGGCAAAAACTAAGAGTATGCCAACAGGGGATGGAAAGAAGCATGTTGCACATCAAACTGAAAGACAAGTGGAGACTTACGAAAATTAGGAAGGCCACAGGGGTGACAGATGTTTCACAGAAAGTAAAGAGGCTTAAATGGCGATGGATTGGCCATATTATCAGGTCTTCCAAAGACAAATGGACCAAGGACATAATATTTTGGTACCCCAGAGAAGGAAAAAGGACAAAGGGACGTCCACAGAAACGGTGGGAAGACGATCTACCAATAGGATGGCGGAGGAGTGCTAGACTTAGGGAGAGATGGAAAGTTCTAGAGGAGGCCTATGTCCAGGGTGGACAACCTGATCAATAATCTTATCTGTATATGTTGTTGGTGTTATTTTTTAGTAACATTGTATAATATATTTTTAGGTATAAGTAATATTTTTAAGAACTGAAACCACATGTGATCAGTGAATAAAGGCTATTTTTATTTATTTATTATATCACCTATTTACCTAGTTCTGTCTATCTGCTAGTAGACTAGTTCAAATATTTTGCCTTTGTTGCTTCTGAAAGGCCTACCAGCCCAGATTTAATCTTTTCATGTAGATGTAGACATACATATTCAAAGGGTTGAAAACAGTGATCAAAAACAGTAATAGACAGTTTTAATACGAGGGTCATTTGAAAAGTCCTTAGCCTAACATGGTTAAAGTCATTGGTTTTTTATAACTTTTTATTACATTTTGTAGTTACATTATTTAGCAACAAGTATGCACAGTTTAGTTTATTCATAGTAACTCATTGTTCGTTTACACATGATACCGTAAGACAAGTCAGAGCTATTTTTGGAAATGGATAAAATTGAACATGGTGCAGTGATAAAATACCTGAATTTGAAAGGTTTAACTCCAAAAGGTATACATGAAGACATGTCTGCTACTTTGGGTGAGTCCGCTCCTTTGTATGCGACTGTTAAAAACTGGGTGGCAGAGTTTAAATGTGGTCGTGAGAACATTCAAGATGAGCCCCGTAGTGGCCAGCCTTAGACTGCTTTAACTGATCAAAACAAAAAAAAATTTGATTTAATTTTATCTGATCGAAGATTGACTGTCGAGGAGATAGCTAAGACTGTAGGCATCTCATCTGAGCGAACACATCATATAATTACTACTGAACTTGGATTCTCTATGGTGGCTGCTCGGTGCGTATCGCGACTGTTTAAGAGTTGTGTGAAGCTGACCCAATAGAATTTGTTGAAAGATTTATAACCATGGATGAAACCTGGGTTCACCACAATACACCCGAGACAAAAGAACAGTGGAAACAATGGAAAAGATCAGGATCGCCCACCCCAAAGAAGGCAAAGGTGGTTTTATTGGCAGGCAAAGTCATGGCATCCGTTTTTTGGGGTGCAAAGGGTATAATTCTCGTGGATTATTTAAAAAAGGGTGAAACAATAAACTCCGATTACTATTGCAACCTGTTGCGTCGTTTGAGAGAAGAAATCAAAGAAAAACGTCCAGGTTTATTGAGAAGAAATGTCTTGTTTCATCAGGACAACGCGCGCGTTCACACCTCAGTGCAATCCATGGCAGAAATCCATCAATGTGGCTTCGAATTGTTACCTCATCCCCCATATTAACCGTATTTAGCACCGTCCGACTTTTATCTGATCCCAACTCTGAAAAAATTTTTAGTTGGTAAAATTTTTTTTACAAATGAGAGGTCATAGCCGCCGTGGACGCTTATTTTGAGGAGTTAGACGAAGATTTTTTAAAACGGGTATCGAAGCCTTACCGGGCCGATGGAAAAAGTGTTTTGAGCTCGGAGGAGAGTATGTTGAAAAATAAAAATAAACTCACTAAAAATGTATTATTGTGTATGAGGATTATGATGACGAGATGAAGGATTTTTGTACATATGAACAAGGCTTTGTTAAATTTACGTACATCAGAACTGATTTTCATATTTCGTATGTTCTTGTTAGCGGTTTGAAAAGATTGTATAGGTACATGTGGAACATGTGAGAAAAGTAATTTGTGTCTTGAGCTTTTGGCATTGGATGGTTAGAATAAGAATTTGCATAGTTAGAATCCTTCAAATACTGCGTTTGACTTTCTCTCAAAACATGTAACAAAAATAAACTTTACTCTTTTGATGCATACTTGTGCATCCAAAAAGTGTAGATCACAGTTTATGTACTAGTTATTTATCATCTCATTTTATGGGGCATTCTTAATCATAAAGAATATTTTGCACCTTAAGGCTCAACTCACACCAAAAGAGCGTCGAAGCGAAGCGGAGCGCAGTTTCAGTACATGAATTTTAACTTTATTTTCATTACTATAATACTTATTATCGCATGAGAAACTCGAACGAGTTGCGCGGATGCCCGCGGCGCCGCGGGAATTTCGGCGCATTCCATAAACGGAGCCTTCTCTACTGAGCGGGTCGCTGCGCTTCCCTGCACTTTGCCGCTCTTTCGGTGTGAGTTGAGCCTTAGAGGATTGCATAGCTAGTACTTTCCGTACTAAAAGAGAAAACTCTTTTCTACCTGTTAACATTGTCCGATTTCAGTGATTTTTTTTTTCATGATATCATCACATAGTTTTGATTAGATATTTCAGTGTTTCAAAGTACTATACATTTCCTTTTTAGGAACTTAAAAAAACTAAAAAAAAAAACGTACGGGCATAGTAAACAATGTGAACAATGTGATGATTCCATAAAAAAAATCGGATGTTTAGAGGTAGAAAAGAGTTTTCTCTTTCAGTATGGAAAGTACTAGCTATGCAATCCTCTTAACACTAGACTTGAGAAGTCATAGTATGGAAGCAAAAACTTACATGGGCATGTATTCACTCCAATCTATATTACTAGTTGTGACTGAATGGCTGTGTGGCATTATTAGTCATGAAATATAAAATAACTTAGAAAAAATATATCATATTTATTGAACATGGTTAAATGTAACCTATGCTGTGTTAATCCAATGGCCCTAGCATGAATAACTGCCTAACGCCCGTTTTCTGGATGGCTTTTCAAATCTATGATCAACTAACAAAACTGTTAAGTTGACAACACTGTCAAATCAAATTGGGTTGCTGAAATGGTGATTAGGATAAAATTAACTAATCGGAGATCAGTGTCAACAGATTAGAGAAAATTAATTCGGTCTATGGCCACCTCATTTGATCCCTTTAATATCGTTATTAAATTTCGTCATTTGTCACTGTTGACATTTCTGAAGGCGGCAATTTATTGAAAATTTTGAAATTCGAGTGGAAAAGACTAATGCGATAGTATTAGAAATAATTAATTTCTCTAAAATTAATATTTTATAGCCTCTACTTGACGCGGAATGAGTGAACGCGGAACGCGTTGCGTTTATTTATGTTTTTTTTTCGTGAGGGGACGTAGTAGTATATACCATCAGGCGTCGGAATGCGAGGAAACCCGACCTACTAGATGGTATGCCTCTTGTGCAAGAGGCCGTCTTGGTTGGTAATACAGCCACATATACTGCCGGGAAGCAATAGTGCGCAACTCCGCAAGCAATGTGTAAAGTTTTTGCGTACCACTGTACTGTGCTCGTCACCCCGCCCAGTAATTCCAATTGCTACAGTGCCCTTCACACCCTAACCATGGTACTATATATTACCGTGCTCTAACACAGTATTGCTTGCTACTATTGCTTCACGGCAATATATCTGGCACTGCGGTGGTATACCAATACCAACCAAGACGGGCTCTTGCATAAGAGGCTACCACTGCGGTCGCGTTTTCTCGCCTCCCGATCCGAATCCCCGGTCCGCATTCCGACAGCGTTAGGAATATTTTACTACGTCCGTGTATTGCGAAAAAAAAGTTACAGGAATATCACATAGTCCCTTATGGATAGCAAAATCAGTTAAATATTTAATGACGCCTAAATATCTAAAAGAAAACAGCAAAATAGGGAGCGAAAATGATTGTATAAGAATCAACATACAACAGTAATCGTCCGATCTCGCTAGATTAGCTAACACGTTATTTGACAGCAGTTCTAATCAGTATTCAAGCTTAATCGTTCGTTCAGAAACCCAAAATAGGCAAAGTGCCTAATCAGCGTTCCTGCAACCCGATCATGACTTAACGAGAGATTTGACACATGATTACTTAATTTTTTATTTGAATAGCCATCCAGAAACCGGACATAAGTGCATAAGTGTAACATAAAAGGTGCGTTCGCCCCTTGTGAGCGTTTTTAGCGTTATTTTCGCTAAAAACGATCAGAAGTGATCTATTCGAACGCACTAAATATGTTGTTCACATCAAATGCTACAAACTGTCATGTATCTAGGGCAACTGTGACACAGATAACTCATAGTTTGTATGTCGAAGTGTGATATGTTGACTCTTTTGATACAAATACTTTTTTGCAAACTATTTATGCTACAGCCTCTAGGTATAATTGTCTATCTAAATTCATCCAAATCTATGGAACAGTTTCAGCATAACAACAAACACTCGCACCTTACATATTTTGTAATATTAGTGTGATGTAACAAATTAAGTAATTATCTACACATATAAATAGCTTCCAAAAAACAAAATAGACAAATGTGTCAATGAACTCAGTCACAAGGTTATGTAAATATAACAAAACTTTTAGAATTGTTAGTTTATTATTGCAGCACTAGTTTTTATGGCAAACAATATACCTAGTTGGTTTTTTAACAATTTAATTGTTTTTAAAATTCTAGCTGAGTCAGGACCTTATTTTCTTTGGTTCGATTAGGCATAATCTTACCAAACCATAATATATATGTCAATTCCAGCTGCGCCCGCTGTTTGACCCGCATGGAGATGATATAGAATTTTTGCTCTTTATTTTGTTTCGGTTCTTAAGTCTGTACTTTAATTAATAGTGGGTTCTTGTCAGTATCACACTCCAGACAGTACATAGAATGGCAGCATTGTAATTGCTTATTACTACAGCATTAGGCTGCCTATCCATTACAGTGTAGAGTCAAATAGCACAAAAATAACTATGTCGCTCTTGTGCTGTTCTGCGTCAATAGACAGGCAGCCTTAATCAGGAAGACATAGTAACATGTGAAAATGTGTGTGTGAATTATGTTGGGTGTGGTGATATAGATCCAAATAGACCTCTTTTATACATATGCGTTCAAATGTCTGTGAAGGTTTTTCAAAACTCTCATTACATTCAAGCTTTTAGAAAAAAGTTATTAATTTTAAAACTTTTGCCTTGTGTCTGGAACATAAGTTTAACATTGATCTTGAAATGATAGGGTTATCATAAATATTTTAGCTGTAGAAAAAAATATACTTAAAAGCGGCTTATATAATACTTAAAAGGAATTCCATGATATTTACCCCTACAATTTTTCCCATCCTTTTCCAAATTGAACACCATTGACCCAAGTGTTTGCCAACATGAGACTATTCACTATTCATTTCACAATTTCCATTACATGCCCATGATATTATGTATGACGGGTGTATAAAAAAGTTACATTAAAATTTTATGACAGATATGATACCAGTATTCTGTAACCATTATATAATATTTGTGACAGGTCTCTTGCGGGCAGGATGTGATTTCCCAATTATTTCTCAGAGCATTACAAATCTGTTTCTTGTATCTCTGGACAATGACAGATTAAGTGTGCCATAAATCGTCGAAATGCTGAATCATACCTTTTGTAACATTGTTTTCTAATGGTAACTGAGATACTGAACTTTCTATGTATTATATTTTATCTGCGTCAGTGTTTATATTTTGATTATGAGTTTTCAAATCAAAACTACCACTATTTATATTGTGTAATGTTAACATAAAATTTATTTAAATTACACATTCACTTCCACTCAGTGATCCTTTGCAATGAGTATACTAACCTGTAATATATAATATATATAATATACTAACTTCCAACCGGTCCTTTTGGAAAATCATGGGGGAGGCCTATGTTCAGCAGTGGACGCCCTACGGCTGAGATGATGATGATGATACTAACCTGCCTACTATGTTTATCTATACATTAATGAATCAGAAGAAGTAAACATCTTATATCATCCATAATAGTACTGATAACACTTTCTTTATAAAAACAGAATTTATCATGCAATATCCAGTAGCAATCTCTGCACATTGAAGTCTGTATTGTTTATTGTTTCAAGTATACACACAATGAAATCTTACTATACCTACATTATCTGTATTAAAAATGTACCTTTTTATTGCAAATCATGGGAGACTGGATTCACTGTCACAAAATTGTCAAGTGAAACATACTGCCCTTTTAGTTAATTCTAATTAATAATGAATATAGATAAGAGTGACAATGTATTTATTTAAATACACACCACCATGCATAGGAAATTGTGAGTATATAAAATGTTAAACTCATTTTTAAACAGTGTTTTGTACAATTGAAATCTACATAATTAGTTGTTCGTACATCTGTGGCATACCTGATGTCAGTTCAGTAAATAATAAAGAATTCAATACATGTACATATACATACATAATAACTTTACCTGGTAAAACATCTATTAAAAGTTGAATACCCTTTTTTTACCTAATTTAGATAAAAGTAAAGTCATAATAACTATACTGTTACAATTTTAACCTATTATGGTTAAAGTTAGTACACCTTTTCACCATTACAACAGAAAAAAGAAGATCGCTAAGGCTTTCTAGTAGGATCCCCCAGACTTGCGCAGAAATAAATCTTTCTTCCCCTAAAGCATAATTTTTCTTCCCGGCCCCTAAGGAAGTTAAAGATACATAATGAGGAGTTTGATTTTGCTCAAAAAAATTTGTTCTTTAGACTTATTCCAGTATTTTTTTACAGATTATGTGACATATTTATATCCTAAGTTATATTTACACAAGAATAAAATTAGTTATAGACATTAGTTTGTTAAGGACAACAAACACCTAAGGTATTGCACCTGAAGAGCGATTTTATAGGACAACTGTTATCCCTCTCTCTGGTCTCTGTCTGATCCTTTTTCTCAGTAACACATCTGAACTGAACAAATCGGTTCAGCATGACGAAGAAACAAACATACACACTCATGACATCTAATATTCAGAAAATGATAAATCTAAAGAAAAACAGTAAATAGTAAAACATCTAAGTAAAACTGTGAATCGACCTTGCGCTATGGACCCAGATAATAGATTTTAAATTATTCAAATATATATATATATATATATATATATGTTGTGGTACTGATACCCACTAGTACTAACTTGGTACTTGTAGTGCGTTCGAATAACTTTTAAATAACTTTTTGAGCGTTTTTAGCGAAAATAACGCTAAAAACGCTCACAAGGGGCTTTCGAATTGAGAATCTGTGGGTGAAAATGTCGTTCATGTCTCTTTTTGTTCAGCGTTCGGAAAGCTAAAAAAGAGGATTGCAGTGCAATTTTTGACCCACGTCCGGAGCATGGTTGTTTGTGATCGTTTTTTGACAGCATGATTTTAGGTCTTATGCTCAGTTGAGCGTTCAAATAGGGCGTGGGCAAAAGTGGCAAAAATAATGTTTTTGAGCTTTACGAACGCTTTAATAAAAAGAGCCACCAATGCCCTTAAAGCTAAACGAACACACCTCTAGTAGGCAGGTTCTTTTTCCGCAAACAGGCCGCTACTGTTAGGTCCATTTTGCGTGATTTTGGATGGGATTCGTCAGTCCAGCCACCCGATGTCGCCCAGGAAGGTCAGCATTGTTGATGCTGTAGCAGGCCTCCTGGACTGCCCTCTGTGAGCCGAGGTGGGCTGCCCTTTGTATTGCCACACTAGTCTATGAGCACGTGTGCGGCCGTTTCTTTCGCCTCCATGCAGCCTCGGCACAGAGGGCTGTCTGCGACACCTACACTAAACAGGTGTTTTATTGGAGAAAAATGACCAGCGATGATCCTATTAGTCGTAAATTGTTTCTTTTTTGATTGAGGAGTTTTCTGGTGAATCTCTGACTCCGATCCAGAATATCTGCCTTCCACTATATACAACCTCGATACTTGCTCAATAGTCTTGATGCTGTTTTTTTTCTGCCTGATCCAGGTTCGGATCTGATTGAAGGACAGGGTATTATTGGCTCAGGGCCTGCTGATCTCCTTGCTGCTTCATCAGCTGCAATGTTCCTCAGGATGCCTCAGGATTTGCTGTGTCCCTGTAACCACAGGTGTAACATTGTTATTATTTTTACTCCTGTACTTCCTCCAATAGCCGGTGCCATTATATGGTCAGACCTGAAGAGTGGTCATACCTTTTTAGAGCTCGTGATAACACAGTACTGTCACAGAGTATCCTGATATTGCTATTCTTCCTGCGAATTACCGCCGCTGAGGCCTGGATAATACACACACACACACATTCTGCCTGAAATATGGAGGTATACTTACCAAGACCGATTGCTGTGTTTATGTTTAGTTCGTCCGTGGAAGCACCCACTCTAGAGCGTGTTGCAATCGGAGAGCCATCTGTGTAAATTCTTACCTCATGTAGGTATGTATTCCTAAGCAGTCACTTGGGTCTTCTTCTAATTGTACAGTGTAGCTCTTGGTGAAGAAGTGTTTTTGTACCTTATCATAGACATATTTCATTAGGAGGTTACCTACTGCAAAATCTTCTATTATGGTTGTATTTGAAGCCAGTTTGTTGTGGTTCCAGAGATTTAGTGCTTTTATTCTACATGCGGACGCTGCCGTCTCCTGGTGCATGTGTCAACCGCAACGGCACACGCAGTCCGAATGCACCCTGTGTCAGCCACACAGGCCAGTTTCTGGAAAGTACGTAGCTTGTTTTTGCTGTGCATAGTGTCATTCTGGGCCACTAAACCAGTGCTCGATAAGTAAATTGAGGTCTGATCTACTTCGGTCTTGTAGAGCCACATGGTTAGAGGTAAAGACTCACAACAAACAAAAAAATACCCGCCTAACGCGAGTTGGGCTCTCGATAAGAATAAAAAATACATGAGTCAAATAATTTTACGTTATGTGAAACGGGTTTTTTAAATATTATTAGAGCTTGAGAATTAAAAAGTGATCCAAACCCTCAGTGTTCAAGTCCAACTAGCACTTGATAGGTTTGTTGTTAAATTTACTGAAACAATATACTTAGGTAAGTAACTGTTTTGCATACTATGTCGGTATTAGTACTAGTCTGAAAAATATTATAATAACACTAAAACTAATGTCCATACTTCAAATCAATCTTGTTTCGAGAGCATTAACTTACACTCAGCACTTCTTCATACACTAAATATTTTTTTTAGGAATTTGGCAGAGGATAAGCGGGAACTGTTTTGAAAATACTAGTTCGCGTAAAAATAACAAGGCGTTAAACAAAAATATGATGACGAGTCAAACTTACGAGATTTTCAATACTAAAATGTTATCTTTGAAATATTTGATGTTAAGTATATTTTTCCGAAATTTTGTGTCTTTAAACCAAAGAATTTATTTTTTAGGTTTGATTTAGGTCATATTTCTGAATAAAGTCCTTTTAGATCCGTATAATACCTACATCAAATAATCAGTGGTTCTGTGAGAATAGTAGACCTCACGAGCCCTTATAACCATGCAATAACTGACACCTTTCCCTTGACTTAACAAAGCCATTCTTGATTTTTGAAAAGGCTTACCTATGTAGACTATTGAGCAAAATAGTTTTAGCGATTCCTCGCGTTCCCTTTGTCCTCAGAGGTCGAATCTGGGTTCTACGGGTTCGTGTCGAGTAGACGGGGAGGACTGCGTTGTCAATTTGGTGGTAGACGTAGGTACAAAATTTCCAAAAAAATACAAACATAAAATAAAGTCGCCACTTAAAGCTTTTTTGCAATATTTTGTGTAGAATGAAGTCCTTGGTGTGCCTCACAAATTTCATTGAATAATAAAAAGTCGATAGATAACGTTACAGCAAGCGTTCCTCAATTTCCCCTCTATTTTCCCCCAATCGAAAACCGACTAAAAAAATAATAAATCAAGGAACTGTGTGCCAATTTTAGTCAAAATCGGTTGAAAAAAGAAACTTGTAGGCGAGAAAAGACAGACAGACAGATAAAAGCATTTTTTGGTCAATATTGAAACTGAAACACTTCGCTCGCTCGATCAATTAGTTCTAAGCTCGGTGATGGTGCATGTGATTTGAGGGAGGATGATTTTCACTATAAGCCGCGGCACGTAACTCTAGCGCTGACCGTTATTGCGCAGAAGTCAAAAATTGGGTATCACAGGGGGGCTAGAGGGACGAAGGACTCTTGTCTCTCTCTGTTACATGTGCGCGACTGTACCCATGCGTAGCTATCCCCTCCACATTTCGCTCAGCGCTAGAGTTACTACTAATTAAAGTATGTTGATTAACAGAACTCCTTTCTTATACCTACCTATAGACTTTCATGTTTTTTATAGATTATCTCCCCGAAATCCTATGGATTTTTGGACATTATAGAATGTATTATAAATCTAGCTAGATACATATAAAATCTAATCAAAAAAAATTCTGTATTAGTAGAACTACGAGTATTTGTGAATTAGTTCGTCCAGGGAAGTATTGCCATCATGTATGTCTTCTTCCGCGAAGCAGTTATATTTGCAATACTGTGTTCTGGTTTAAAGGGAGTTTGGGATTTGTAAGGGAGGGGGTTTGGTCGAAACGGATGTCTCAGAGTTACACGAAGTGCAGTTCGTCACTTCAGACGAAATGCATTTGTCTTTACACCAGGTGGGCCTCTAATTCTTATTTATTCTTATTCGTTTTGGGGGCGATGAGGCCTGCACTGACGTCCCGCTTGGAGTGTTTTGTGCATTCCCCCCTGCCAGCATTTACTCAAGCCAGCTTAACTCCTTCACATAGTGGTGTATAATGGCCTTGTGTCGCTGGCATACCTGCTCCAGTGTTGTTTGAGGTGTTGTATGTACAACTGTCGATGATGCTAGTGATGCCTCATGCGGTCTGGAGTGGACCTCAAGTAATCCTGTTTTTGCTCTAATTTCTTCCGCAGCACTACAGTGCAGCAACACATGCTCCACAGTCTCGTCATCCTGCAGACAACCTCTACATAGAAGGCTGTCCGTTACTCGAATCTTGTGTAACTGGTAATTTAGATTACAGTGACCAGTGCAAATGTCCACCATTAGGCGAAGGTCCTGCCGTTGTAATCGTAGTAATTTGTTCAGGTGGGCCTCGTACTTGTACAATCTCATAATAACATTAAAACAGAATTCGTTTCCAGTAGCTTACACATGATGTGTGGACAGGCGACAGACATATTTAAAAACGGATGTTTTTGTGTCTATATCGGTCGGTAACAATGGTTACCTTGATCAAGATAAAGCTACTTTCGAATAACTTCGAGGACACAAAACTGGGATCTGAGTAACACGTTTTTTGAACATCATCTAGTGTTTAAAAAATTACTGCTTTTTGTAATCGGACTATTGCCTGTGAACATACTTTTGCTTCATGCCAATTTTTTTTATATCGAGGTTGGTTGCTAGCAGGTGGGTACTATCAAATACCCTGGCAATATGTTGTGGGTTTCGTCTCGATTTTACCTTCACAGACAGCAGTCAGCCTAAAGCAGGGATCGATTTAAAGAGCAGTAGAACTCTTTGAGAATGAGTTTGTCCGGGGAAGTACAGCCACTATACCTTTATCTACCGTGAATACTGCGTTTTGGTTTGATGAGACTTAACAACGTAATGTCTCAGGGTTACGAACCCTGTGCAGTTTGTCAAATGTGAAGAAATGTATCTGTTCTAGGCAGAGGTTACCACTTAACATCAGACCTCGTGCTTGTACCGTTTCCTAATGACGTAAAATAAATATGCGATCAGCCTGATTGGGGGCTAACCCTAACTACCCCTGATAATCGCTTCACATTTATAAAAGCTGGATGTGAACGCGTACAATGATGTGCGATACTATGTGAACAATCAGCTAAGTAGTGTGACAGATATTTAATTTTTCGATTAACTTTTTGACCTCCATTATAGTCTATGGTTTCATTCATAATATTGTTCTGGGGTCGGGTCTTGAATCGAGTCGCCTGAATTTGAGGATTCTGCTACTGTGGAATGGTCAAGGGGCTTTGTCTTGACCCTCCCAATTCGATTTTGGCTGCCGGAGTTAAGCGAAAGTATTTTAAATTAATATTTAAAGTTTCTGTAATTTCACACGAAAAACATGCGGATGCGTGAAACGGAACGCAATATCAGGAAATATTGCATAAATTTGAACGTCTGCTATGTTTATGTTCGTGAAACGAAACGTTTTGATCGCTATTTTTGAGGTTTGTGGTGTTTGACGTATGTGACGTTGAGTGAAAAGGTTTTTTAAAAAAGACAATTATAATAATCCGTGTGATTTTAGTGATGCTATAGTTGAATATTTGTGGAGGCGAGATCTATTCAAGCAGAAAAAAGATCCCTTTGTCGAGTTGATCAATGTAATTAACTATGTTTACAAAATAAAATAAATACTCCTACATAGTTTTGTGAAAATTATTTTCCTCCCTTACCCACCCAGAGACCAACTCAGACCGGTTAGGTTGAAAGTAGTCAGAAAACCGACACAGAGCACCCCGACTCCACCTATTCTTGTGGCTACTACCCCTAGAGTGTTTATAAATAATGCGGGAGCCAGAAGCTCAAGGGAGGTCCTGAACGAAGGCCTTCCTTTCGCTACGGAGGTCGCCGGCTCGCTTCGCTCGCCAGCTCCCCCCTTCGCTCAACTCGACTTCATGCGGCGAAGCAACGTTCAGGGGCGACCGCTAGAGCTTCTGGCGGGAGCCCACCCGGAGTCCAAGTCAGACCGGTTAGGTCGAAATTAGTGACAAATCCAACTCTGACCCCCCCCCCCCCTCTCTCTCCCCCCCCCCCCCAAAATTTAGGTGTAAAAGTGTTAGTAGAGTAGACAAAATTATCTTTGATATTAAATTTAAAAAAAAACTACGCTGTTCGGGCAGGGGGAAATGGTAGGGGGGGGTTCCCTGCCCCCAACCCCCCCTCCTACCCACTCCCCCTCCCCCAAAGTTAAGTGTAAAAGTGTTTAAATAGAGTAGAAAAATTGATCTTTGATATTAAATTAAAAAAAAACTACGCGATTCCGGCAGGGAAAAATGGTGGGGGGGGGGGGTTCCCCTCCCTCCCCCCTCCCCCCTAAACCCCTCCCCCCCCTAAATTCAGGCGACTCTATTCAAGACCTTACCCTTGTTCTGGGATAGACACATCCAAGACAAGAGTTAATTCCACCAACTCCGCGAAAATTCAAAAAACCCCCCTTGTATGACCCGCCAAAGTACCTTGCATTGTACGTGACCGTCACTAGGCACTAAGATTCCCTGTGTCGCGGGCGGCATGGACACATACAATAACACATCACAAATATTCAGGACCCTAGACCAAACGATTTCTGCTCAACACACTGATATTTGCCCTGGCTGAGGTTAGAACCTGTGGGCCGGGTACGAAAATCTGTTTAAGTGTAACGTAATCGTATCGTTTCCGTATTTAGTACAAACTGTCATTTATCTAGTTCAAAAGTGGCACAGGTAACTCATAGTTTGTACTGAATACGTCAACGATACGATAAACATTACACTTATGCTGATTTTCGTGCTCGGCCCACTGGGGCTTGGCAGGTAGGTTCACTGCCAACTGAAGTAACTGAACCATCAATAACTCTACAAACTCTTTAAGTATGAATAGTGTTCATACTTTTTGAACTCGTATAGTTTTAGTATAGTGCAAGCCTCGCCAGCACTGCGACCATGGATTGTCGATAGGATACGAGTACAGTTTGACAGTAATAAATTGATTTTGTATCCATCGTACCTTGTCTCTATCATGGATCTAGCCGCGATAGCAATATCACGGGCTGTCTATTTCGATAATTACTGTTAAATGTTATCCTATCGATAATCCATGCTCGCAGTGCAGGAGGTCGATTCTACTATTTCACAATGTTCAACAATCGATCTCGCGGCAACTGCTCTTCTCCTGTTGTCGTTTAATCATTAGCAAGAAGGCATTCTACTATTTCTAAAGACAAATTGGAACGTAATGTCATCTTAAACTATTACTACATTATTATTATCTATATATACAGTTAAATGAATTAAATTTAAATTTTATACTCACTTCGTATGGTATCTCGCTCGCACGCTCGAATGAAAACTACAACCTCTTAACGGATCTAGGTCGACTTAACCTGTAACCCTGTATAATAATGAATCTCTATTTCCATTGGTCATCGCATCACGCGTGAACTCATGGAACAATTTCAGTAATTCTTTTTTTGTTGTGTTAATTAACTATTGTCAGGAATAAGTACTTATGAAAGAAAAAGAAAGAAAAGATGTCAGGGTGTGGCGAGGCCGAAGGCCGAGCCTATTACACGAATAAAGTCGTGGGCAGTCGCTAGTTAAATACACATTAAACGCTCCTATATATATACGAATATGAGTTAACGTCGCGTTCATTATTTATCGAGTTAGGAAGCAGAATACAAAGTTTTGATCGACGGCTGACGTCAACAGAAACGTAACTGCAGCTGAACTGTATTTCAATAGCAGAATAAGAAACGTTAAAAGTCACCGTTCACCTACGGTTCGATTGCAATTTAGTTAGTGGAATCGGCCTTCTGGTCGCAGCCCAGTTAACAGGATAGAGGCTACAGAGGGTAGATTTTAGATTTGTGAATTTGTCCTTTTTTTAATTGAGGCGATATGGCGAACCTTCATGTGCAGACCGCACAATGTTTTATGGTAAAAAAAATAGTGCTTTACACAATTCTTCTTACGTTACTTAGTTTAAGTTCGGGCAACCATTTTACTAAATGATTTTTTTACATAGTATCCAATATCCATATCATACATCTATTCAATTAAATATAAAGCTACCAATTTTTGTAGCTTATTTATATTGTCAGTATCAATTATTTTATCGTTTTTTTTTTCAAAATAGGTGCGGTTATTCATTTCCATGAAAATAATGGTGGGGTCATAAAGCTTTGTCACCTGTAATTATTTAATCATTGATTTAATCGATGGTCCAGTGCCTAACCAGTCATTGATAGACAAGATATTGAGATTAAATTTCATTTGTTGAAAATAAAAAGAAATCGAGAAACAACAATATGCAATAAATTGTGAAATATGTTACCTACACGTTTTGAAAGTCTTGAGAAAAAGAAAGCACTTTAGCGTTAGCTATGACGTCACAACTTTACTCAAAATTGGAGAACTGAGAGCTGCACTAATAAACTCAACACGTGGGCTTATAAAATACATCGTGTATTTTGAAGGATCTGCAGTGCATACTTGCATATTATGTACTTATATCTGTATACCAATGTGAATCAATCATGGCTAAGAACAAAAACAGACACATACACATTCGACAAATATCGACGTCAAACTCAAAACCACTACTTACTTTAAAAAAAACGAAATATCTATTACGGTTTCATGCATCTCAGTCTCCGTCGACTAGCTACTGGCCGTGATTTCGTTCGCGTGGAATAAAGTGCCATATTTTCGCTATCCCTCGGGAACTGTCAGGAACTGTAACTATACATTATTGCACTATGATATATCATACAATGTCATATCGATATTCACCAATGGATATCTAATTTAGTAATTTGTTTTAAACCCTGGTTCAATATTTGTCTTTACTGCTTAAGGCTGCTTAATTTTCCCACAGCTGCGATTGTTTTTAATTTTATCTTAAACTAATAAATAACATGAGAATTAATCACACTGTGTTCTTGGCTTTGTAGCTATACGTAGAATTCTCGTTAACAAAGTCTGAAATCTATAAATTAATACTATATAAAGTACATATCGAGATTTGCTCTGTTTGTTATATATTTAAATGTACTCAAACACGGACTTTTAATAACTTAAATAAACTTTAAATAGATTAAATCGCCCTTTTTTATATTATTTAAATCCGTTGGGAACATCCTAATTAAAACAAAAACATTAAAACGTGGATTTGAAAAGTACAATTTGAAAAATTTTATACTGACTTCCATTCTATTCAGTTATTGGAGTGTAACTCAAAAACTACTGTTGAACTGATGAAATTTAAATGGAACCATACGGGAAGCACCAGCTTTCAAACAAAGAATTTTGAGAATCGGTTCACCCTATCGAAAGTTATGAGGTAACAAACTTAAAACAACCAGTCGAATTGAGTACCTCTTCCTTTTTGGAAGTCGGTAGATAAAATTTAATACGCAAACATTTTCAATTCTCATTGTAGCTGTAATCACAAAAACCCGAAGAAATTTTTAAGGGCATTCATTTGGGAAGTGGTCCCAAGGCATATTATTTCACCTTACTAGCGTGGTTGTAGCGCAGATACCACGACTGATTTCTATATTCTAACTATAGATAGTTTACCGGACTACAGATAGGAATGTGATATATAAGTTCCATAAGATAGTTTCAGATTTATTAGGGTAAACCGTCGATATACATATATATACCTAGATTATAGAAACTGGCCGATAATAAGCTGACTTTTCCGACCTAGGTTTTAGGTTTCGGAAAGGCATTATCAATGCCCGTCCTCAAGGAGTTTACACTGCAAAATCGCGGCGACCACTGGAGGATGGGCATCGGGCATGCCCGAAACCTAGATCGATGACGTCGGCTAATTACGTGAGTAAAGTCGGCATTGATACATAAATAGCCTATACGTATTCCAAACTTACTACACATTTTTAAAAGGTCAGCTTATTAATCGAATCTGTACCTTAAGCTACATATCTTAATTGATAGAGAATAGAGAACCTTGGAAGGGCTAGGCTCCAGGTGTAATACCTGATCCAATATTGTATAAATAGTGATTAGAAAAATAATGTGCCTGCCTCCCGGTACAGGAAATCTAACTGCGGGGATATAGGTGTGTGAATATTATTTTTATGTGGAGATAATGTTACAAACAAACACACTTTAACATATATTAACTTACCCTTACCTTGTTAATGTATAGTGTGATTTAGACATTTAATAACACCCGTCTTACTCCGTTATGTGAAGATGTTGAAGTGGGTAGGTAAAAGGTTTGAAGATGCAATTTAACCTAAAGCGGCACCTCGGTACAAGACTTAGGCCCGTTTTCACAACACCACGACAACCAACAACAATAAGGTAACACCTTAGCCAGGTGAGGTGACATTTTTGTAAGTGTTACCTAACTGGCATAGGTTCTACCTAAAACGGTGGTGAAAACGGGCATTAATCTCTCAATATGCCCAATTGAAAAAAAATCAAATTTTAAAACAAGTCTTGTGAAATGTGATTTAAAAGGATGAGAATAATTAAAGTTCAATTTATGACTGGTATAATGGGATCTGATGAGTTTACTTTAAACCTAGATAGCGTACATTTTACACACTAATACCCAGCGCAGTAGGTAGGATGCAGTTCCCTGCATCGCGGTACGCATGGAGACATCAAAGCATGATGATGTTCACTGACAAAAATCAAGCTCAAATCTCATGTTGTAATGCTGCAGGCACACGACTAGATTACTCTCTGCCATGCTTTCAGTTGTACATTGTTACTTTCACTTTATACAGACTCAATGCCAATAACGGTTGTGGTTCACTATACCTACATTTAATGTTAGCCACAGTAACTAGATGCTATAACCTACAATACAATGTTTTAGGATACAGTTTTGATTTGTTAGTTTCAGCAGGGAAATGGTCATTTATCACTGGTATGTAGAATTTTGTTTTGTTGTTTAAAGAGCTTACTACTACTGCGAACTGCACTGCGAGTATATCCGATAAACTTGTCACGACTTTAAACTAATTTTTATCTATCGTACCTTGTCATAAGCATGGATCTAACCGCGATAGCTATATCACGGGCTGTCTTTTATCGATAATTACTGTCATATTTTTATCCTTTCAACACTCCATGCTCGCAGCGCTTGAGGACAATTCTACTATTTCACAACGTTCAACAATCTATCCTGTTGCAACTGCAGTTCGACTCCGTTGTTGTTAGATAATTACCCAAAAACCCATTGTACTATTTCTAAAAACAAATTGGAACGTAAACGCTATTGGATACGAATATGAGTTAGCGCCACGTTCATGATCTATCGAGTTAGCAGAATTTAAAGTTTAGATTGATTGCTGACGTCAATAGAAACGTACTTGCAGCAGGATTTATCACGAATAAGAACACGTATAAAAGTTACGGTTTAGCTAAGGTCCGATTGCAACTTTCGGCCTCCTGGGCGGGTTGCAGATCGGCTCAATGGGTAAGAGTCTTACAACATTTGGTACAATACGCCTCTGAAAGTATCGGAAGAGTATATTATAGATAGCCCTCTTATTTCATTTGGTAATGACCCTGGTTTCAAAGTGAGGGGTCCCAGGTTTGCCGCGGCAAAATATTTGGGATGAACATATATTAGTGCGAAAGGTCTTGGATCTTTATGATGTGTGGCTATGTGAGTGCATGCCTCACGCGACACGGGGAATCCTAGTGCCGAGGTATGAGTGTGTGAACGTATATATTGGTCACTTATTTTATATTGTTTTGTACAATTTGCCACGATCGACGCGCCCTTTTGAACTGGGTATGTGTAAACTGTCATAGATTCTAAACTATCAAACTTACAGCTAAGATGTAAACGTGCAAATTGCTTGTATTATTAAAAATAGGTTTTCAGGTTAGATTTTTTAAGTAGTAAGTCTGAAAAAACATTAATTTTATTTTCCTAATTAGAAATTGAAGTGAAATATTTTTGGAAATCATGTAGTCTTGTAAGTTTATTCGTCATGGTAATGGATGATGATGATGAATCAAAATGCATAGTCTATGTTCATCAGGGATACCTACTGTATAATTTTGAGAGTGGAATTATTTTCCAAATCGGTCCAGGAGTTTCGGGGCCTATTTAAATTCAAACAAAATCTTTCCTGTTTATAATACTATTAATAGTAGATATATTAGTATAGATTATTATTAGTTAAACCTTTTTTTACACACGGAAACTAAGTTTCCCTGTGTCGTCTTGTAGTACGCTAAAACAAAGTCTGAAAGAAGAATTGTGGGGCTAACAGCAAGCACAAGTTTTACCACTTCTTCCATCTCATTCCATCGAGAGGCCTTCGAATATACATATTAAATCCGAATATACTGTCATATCATGTCATATTATATGTACAACAAATCCAAAGAACATTTTTGGCTCAATGTGCATTCACCTGAAGTTTTTAGCGAGTTTGGAGTACGTCATTGGACGAAATAGGACTCCAAATTAAATAAATTGATAAATAAAAATACGGTGTCCGTGATGGTTTACTAAACGTAGATTTAATATTAAGTGCACAATTCAATTGCAATTTCTGAAAAGAGACATAACATTAGGCAATGCATTGGAGAAATTGCGTTAAATTCATATGAAACTATTTTGTTACTGGTGTACATCTGCCCCAATCACTATTCGATTATTGGATTCACGGGAACTAGTACATAGAACCCGTGTTACCACTGGTACACAGATGTATGAATATCAGGACCTGGGGGTGTCACGGGTCCAAATCCATGTTCCCGTGGCACCCCCAGGGGTATCTTGGGTCTGGAATGTACTTTTCCGTGTTAAAATATGCAATATTAACGCCCGTACAAACTAGGTCACATTATTCGTACCTTTGTTTTAATCCTTAAGTATCTATTCTAATAATTAAAGAGGAAAGATTTGATAGTTTGTGACGGATAAACGCAAAAACTTCATACTTAACCGGTTCAAAAAATTATTTCACCAGTAGAAAGCGGTATTATGCCTGAGTAACATACGCTATATTTGATTCATAATCATCATCATCATCTATCACCGCGCAGGAAACCGCGGAGCGCAACTAGGTAAAAGCACTAATGCTAGACACTTCAAGGACAACTCAAACTTCATTCTCAAAAATCATAATATTTATCAAAAAATTTCAGTTAATTATTTATTTTACTGTTAGAACAACATTTAGAAATTAAGTTTTTCATATGAAATATTTTAAGACTGTCGTATATTTGACTAAGAATTATATTTTTCTTAAGTTTGCCATATACACTAAAAGATGACAGCATCAAAAATCACATCCACCAAAAATAGACATCAATTGGCACTAATAGTAGACATGACTATACTATACTTTAATATTATGTTTTAACTAAACAAATGAACAAAAAATACTTTAAAATAAAACCCGGGCACAGCTTCTACTTAGTAAAATTATTAATTCAGTAGCAAAATACAATCAAGTCAAATAAAATAAAAAAATATTGTACAAACATCAATATTTAGCCATATTGCTTGTTAAAAGTAATTAGTTATTGACATTTTACGTACTTTAATTTATTAAGAACTTAAACATAATTATCAGATCAAATTGCCCAGTTATGAGGTCGGAGATACGCTTTAAAAAGCTGCTAGACCATCTCTTCCCTCGTGTACCATTCTTGAAGAGAGTTTCAATCTTAAGATCATCAACTATTTTCATAATCTTGTAATTTATCTTTTCCTATTGGGAACCCTTGTTTGACCATAGCTTTTCCCCATGCTATGAGCATTTTTTCTATATCTTCAGTCATACAACAGTTTCTTCCAATTTAATATCTAATAAGTGCATTTCATTTATTATTTATTATTTTTTTCATTGTTACCATTTCTTCGCCACAGTAGCTGTCAGAATGCTTCGCCTGCATTCTTCTATCGCTGCTTCCATATTTGCTTCAGAGTATAGAAACATCTGATCCTTTACTGGCAGCATAATGTTCGAACCTTAATTTGAAACGAATGGATACTAATAGTAGACATTTAGTATACCCTAATAGTTGACACTGTCTTCTTTTAGTTAGGCTAGTGTAAAAAAAAACGTAACTCGGACACGAACTTTATTTTTACAACATAAAGGCTAAATTTGCATTAAAATAAGCTAATAAATTTAGTTCTATGTAACTCTAGTAGAAGACACACGTGTCATCTTTTAGGTTTTGATTCATTTCTGGTACTAATAGTAAACACCACAAAATTTGTCTACAAAAACAAGCCAATATAACAAGAAAATGGTCCTAATAAATCAATTATTTCATACATTTGTAATATCGAAACTAGCAGTTGTTAATAATGATGTATAAAAGACAAAACCATACCTGTTAAAAATTAGTGGCCTTAAGAAAAACGTTAAGACTTACGCGCATAATGTCAACCTGCTCACATTATATTTTGTTATCAACTGATGCCATTTTGAAATTTGCTTCTGACAATGTATGCAAGCTTTTGAATATGTATCGTACGTGAAACTAGGTGTGTTTAACATCAGTAACAATGTTATTTAAATGATTAGTTCTCTTAATAGAAAAGATTTTTTTCGAAAATGTCATCTTTTAGTTCAATGTCGAGCATTAGTGCTTTTAAAATAAAATATATTGATTTCTGACTAGTCATAAAATAAAAAATAAAAAATGTCGCCTCATTTCCCAAAGTCATCGTTTAGTCGCGCTCAAGAATCATACATGTAAACACCTCTACGAAGAAACACAGCGATTACGAAATTCATGATTTAAAAAAAGGTTGTACGACATTATAACCTGTACAAAATAAATTGTGGTATGGTTGGCAGGCTTGAATATTTCGATTGAAAACAATGTGCGCAGGATTACAGAATTGTCTCCCAGAATGTTGCCTCTGCGTTGGCGATTGACGGCGCTTTGAACAAAAAGGGGTTGGTTGCTATTTGGCTTGCTCATGTCAGCCTTTGAGGTTGATTCTTTTGAAAACGAAGCCAATCGATGAGACATATGGTCTATTCACACGAACCACAACCACACCACATCGCAGCGACAAAAAGTGGTCACGCAGTGGTTACGTAATAATAGTGTCGCTGCAGCATTTTGCAGTTGCGTTGTGGTACCGACAAAATGTCGATGCGGTTGCGTGGTCGCTAGTGGTTGCGATGTGGTTACGTCGTGTGCAGACACAGTTCGACTCCGGCACACATACAACGCAGAACGAATAATGGGAGAGCGCAGGAGTGCGCGCCGTGAACTGTCGTTGCGTCGACGCAACGTTGTATCTGCGATGTAGCCGGCCGTGTCGCTGGTGGTTACGATGTGGTCGTTATCATCCACGCAGTCGATAATGATAGTAAAATGTGGTAAGTGTGAATTCTACTATTTATTTTCAATACAAAATATGCGCCCGACCATGTGGTGTTGTTTTCGTGTGGTTGTGGTACGTGTGAATAGGCCCATACATTCAGGGTTCTCATTTTCTAAGGCTCCGATGAAATTAAAAGAATCTGATTATCTCGTGCTCTTAACCACACACGTTGCATTTCCTGGAAAAGTAGGTTGATTTCTGCGAAATCTATTATATTATTGGCCAAATATGGCGAATCGCGAACGAACGGGTAAAGCTTGCTAAGACTTTTACGGTCCGTCCCAATAATCTACCTATCGCCGGTTTACCTTACTAGAGTTATTAGAGATATTTGACACTATTTGTATGAACGTTATGTCAAATTTCTATCGGTAGTAAGGAAAACTGTGGATAGATAGATTATTGGGATCCCCCATTAGTCTGATCGAAATGATTATTAGAATATTTTTCTCCGACAGCGGTGAGGCCATTAAAAATTATATTAGTTGCTTTTTCAGCCTGCCGAGTTGCGTAAGTTACACAAAACAATATTAACAATAACAATATTCAACCGTAAGAGAGTCGTGCTTTAAGGAAATTATTTGCTCCGTGGGCAATCGCACTGTCTACGAAACAATGCAGTACGATTGGTGACCAAATAATTCACTAGACCGAACCGATTAAATCTTAATCCCTTCTTCTCCTGATCTGAAGTTTAATCCCTATCGACATCAAACATGAGCAATTATACCGAACACATGCCGAAATGATCGTCAGCTACCTAAACGGTTTCCCTAGTTTTGCATATTCTCAATATAGGTAGGTATAAATAGAAATAACACAAAATGTTTGTGCAATGCTGATTCAGCCATAATATGTGAAATAGTCCAGGCGCGTATTTTTCCAGTCGACTGGTTAGATCAACTAGACATACCTAATATCTAGTAATAATTATTTCAAAAATGTTAACGTGTATCTTTAGCTTTCATCCAATTTCTTGTGTCATATTTGACCATCCAGACAAAGTTCAAATAGCGTGGACGGATCGGACTCCGTACGTCTCAGGGTTCCGTACTTTCGTATACAATGTAATTATATTATGTATTTATGCTTCTCCCGAGTCTACTTGGGTGCTTTTGCTATTTTTTTATTGAATACTTCATAGATTGCAGCATCATCATACCTAGTTTGGCGCTCGTATATTACCTTTTTTTAACGGCAAAATTTATACGATATTTTTATTGTGGGATCATATTTATTCCCTTTTTTTTATTATAGGTCAGAAAATTCGTAACAAAACCGATTAAGCGCTATAATTTTAATCAGCTCAATATTAAGGTTCGAAAGACCAGCTCTTAGATAAAACAGACAGAAGGATATCATACGTTTTGTAGTAAGATCTCGCAATCTATCTAATAATCTTATGCAATACCCTAAAATTACCCTGTCATTGTAAAATCGTGGTCAAAGGTAAGTAGATAGGTAGCTAATATAAATATGTTCTTTGTTTTTTTGTATATAGGTTTAGTACCTAATTGCTTTATGTAAAGTAGTTTTAATCTACTATACATTAATTACATACCGTAAGCACAAAATAAGTAATAGTATGCCGTAAGTATCTACAACAAAACAATGAAATATTTAAATTATCTACTTACTTTTTGTCACATTTTTTTCACTCTCACTGAATATTCAATGCTCGTGTTACTCATACTTTCGTTTCTTAGGAAAAGCTAATTGCTTCACGTAAATTATAGAGCCAGACAGCAGACTGCTTTATTATTCTTGTCTTTAAACTTCTAAACAAAAGACAGTTAAAATTTGAGTCTGTTTACATTAAAATGACGCATGCACTTTTGTTGTGTTTGGCTTCTTAAGACGCATAGAGCATCAGTGGATCGAAGTTTTTAATATCGATGGACTGCCCTTCCCTAAGTCTGATCCAAATTAAATCCGCTTGAAATTCACAACTCTTATAGGCAGTGTAGATATATATGCTTTTTTTGTGATGGGATGTCTTGTACCTGTTCATCGAGAAAATTAAATATTACATGCATAATGTATGTTAAAAAGAATCTAAGCAATTGGCAGTAAAAATGCACAATGAAGATTAATTAAGAAATTGAGCACTTGCTAATATAGTCTATAATTAATCATTACTTTATTTATTAGTGATTAATATGGCGCTAATATCACGTGCTTAATTTAAGTTTAAAAAGATAAATGCACAATATAAAACTGTAATTCAGTAAATGAGGCGCCACAGAACTTAGAACTTAAGACTTTAAATACATATTATATATTCATGTACCTAAATATACTCTTATATAAAATTTAGATTACTATAAATAGTCTTAACTAAAAATATTTCTCATTAAATTCAATTAAAACCAATATACTTGCTTATAATTTTTCGACAGGCATCTAATTACCTTGGGCATTGTATAATTTAATTGGCGCAATTATTCTTAGCTAAACAGGCGAGATTTTTATTTTTTTTGGGTTTTATTTATTTTACTTTGGGCAATTGTCTATTTATTTGGTCATATTTTCAAATTACTAAAACTTTAAAACGGCTAAGTCAATCCAAGGGTCAATGACATTTAAACATAGGTTTGAAAATACTCCACTAGGTATAATATTTTATTTTATGTAAAAATTAAAAATAATGCCCTAAGGACATTCTGATTTTAAACTACTTTTTGCGAATCACATACCCAAATTGAATATAAAATTCAATGGAAATAATAATCGATGAGTTATATTATCTTTTATCGGACAGGGTCTGTTAAGATGGCTGCCGAATCCAAACAGCCCGCCAATTGCGTGGTCGATTAGGTTCAAGTCAGGCGCGCCAGCGGCAGGCCGCTCTTGTCGTGTGGTGGAGATGTGTATTCTCGAAAAGCTGCATTCACTTGTCTAGCTCGATGTGTCGCTGGCGCACTATCATCAACAAACACGAATTTGTATCCATGATTGATACTAAGCGAATGAAATGGAATAGCCTGATAACCAGGCTATGTCATTAATGACAGTTCAAAGGCGTTCTAGCTCCAAATATTATTATACTCCAAAAATATACTCCTTTAGTTCCTGAAAGATTTCGGTGAGAGTAATTTTTCTGTTTTCTTTTCTTACCTTTCCGAGACTCCATGTTTTCATTATACCCGGGTGTATTTCCTTGTTTTTTCAACGAAAAGACGATTTAATTTTTTTTCTCTTCCGCGTCTTCTTTATCATCTTTATCTTGGCGCTACCCTTTTAAACAATTAACAACGATTGTTAATTGTTTAAAAATGCTTGCCAGGGCCTTCCTGCTCCTAATCCAGTTGGATTACGAGCGATTGGATGGTGGAAGCAATTCCGAATAGTTTGAGGCCTAATTTTTAATCTAGTATATCGAAACTCGCAACTTAATATAGTTTACAGTTTTTAGTCGCATTGATTTTGGGACCACGCGTGGTCAGTCTCATGAACAACATTTCTAACAGTTGGGCAGGCTCTACCAGGTACCTACCGGGTTGATCAGCTATTCGCGTCTGCTCAAATATTTAAAAAATATTCTAATTTTATAAACGACCCACTTTATTTTCGGCCCTGTGTAGCTCTTTAGTAGAATGACAGTAAAGAAACCTTGTCTTCATTTTAAACAAAATGAGCATTTCGATTATTTGTTATATTTTGTGTACTTAGTTATTTTCAAACATTGAATCAATACCAAAAAAACTTTTAAATTCGAGCGTTAAAAAAAATATGTAAGTGTTTTTAAAGCATTGTAAACTTGTTGTGTGTACTTATTTCTTTAACATTTGTATGTGTTCTTTCAATTTAATTGTGCTTTAATTTTTTCGTGTAATGAATAAATTATTTTCTTCTTTATTGCACTGTGTTGACCTCATGGAGTTCAGTGGGCCGAGCACGAAAATCTGTGTAACGTTATCGTACCGTTACACATTCAGTACAAACTATGAGTTATCTGTGCCACTATTGAACTAGATAAATGACAGTTTGTACTAAATACGTTAACGATGCGATTACGTTACTCTTAAACAGATTTTCACGCTCGGCCCTCAATAAGCTCCTGGCCGAGCATCTTGTTCTCCACCTTTGAATCGCGTCGTATATGCCATACGTCGTACGTCGTATAAATCCATATCCTCTGTGATTACTAACTGATATTGGCTAAAAAGTATTTGTACTAACCGTGTTTGCTAACTTGTCATTTAACTCTAACGTTAAATGACAAGTTACGTTACGTAAACGTTTTCTGTATGTCTATGTACTACTACACAAGCTCTATTACGTTTAATTTGTAATACTTGTCTTATTAAAATATCTTAGTGTGTTACCCAGTTATTCTTCCAATTTATTAAGTAAACGATAACAGCCGATTTATCGATAAGGCCAAACTTCATTTCGTATATGCGCCCATACATGGGTAAAGGCACTGGGTCGGTTGGGAATAAGTAGTGCCATCCACCCCGTCGAAACTATGAAGCACTGGCGGTGCCGAGCCAGATAGGACTAATATGTAGTTCCTACTATAAATTTACTCTAATAAGACTGATTTTTCCTTATGTAAAACACCGTTGATACTCGACAGTGCGACCGGCGCGGTGGGCGGGCGGGGCGTGGGCGGAAGCAGCGCGATGCACACGTCCAGGCACTCCGTCACCTCGTCCTCTGGCGTTCTCATGGTCGGTCCCAACTTTCGCGTCGGCAAGAAAATCGGTTGCGGCAACTTCGGCGAACTTAGACTCGGTGAGTATCAAGTGTCACTTTATTATCACTGGCAAACACTGTGCTGTTCCTTTTTTCTTTCTTTTTATTTTTTATTTTGGCTGCCTGTTCTATAAGGCTAGGCAATGCGGCGAAACAAGGAGCGGGGAAAATCAATCTTTGCAAAGCTCTTTTACACCACAGTATAAGAACTAAGGTTGGCTATTTTAGGGCGATTACCATAATAAAGTACGATAAAGTTTCCTACAATGGAACGGTCTTTGTTTATTACGAGACGTCGTCGCCGCATCGCATCGTTATGACGCCTTTACATTATGTTGGTAACCAAAGGCATCAACCGCATTTGTTAATCAAATATGTACGTTAACATTAGGTCGGTGGCCGCGAAACACACTGTGACTTAAAACGGGTTAAAACCGAATACGGTGTACTGGATAAAGATTAACACTAGCCGGGGACTGCTTACGGGCTACAATGGAATACAGCCTAACCAACTGATGTAAATGTGCCATTTAAAAAAAAAGTTACTAATATATACTTCAAGTTTTTAAGTTTTGCATAATGTTTTCTTGACAAAATTATCTTGTATGTTTTTCTATACTGTGGTGTTAGCATAGAGAGTTTATGTATATATCTACTTTATTGTCAATAATTTTTAAATGTATAATGTTGTAGTACTTATGCCTTTAGTTTTAGGAATATTCATGCTTTCCTTCATTATTAAATGTATCGTTATGTCACAAACATCAAAGTTGTTAAATATGAGCGGGCAGTCATCAAATTAAATACAGAGAAACAATCAATGAGCACTTTCTTATTTACCATCTTTAACGTTAATAAAAATCTAAGTCCAGTCGCTAATGAAGAAAACCTTTTGAATCAGTCAAGACGCTTTTATGTTAATTAACATTTTCTGAGTTTCTATTCACTACTGCGGCCGTGCTAGCCATCATCAGTAATTTACAATAGGCGTAGAAGTGGGTCAAAACGATATTACGTTCGAACAACCTCAATAAAACTGATCCACGTTGGAACAATGTCATGTCCAGTGCTAAAAGTCTAACACTAAGTCTTATATATCATTGACCTTCATTTTTATGGTTATAGGCATGCCGTTTCAACCAATATCTTTGACGAAGAAAATAAACAAAACTGTATTACCAGGTCACACCTGCGATTCACGCACCGTAACACAAAAATATAATTTTACTGTGTGCTCTCAGATGCTCTACTCACATGTAGACTTGAATTGAATGCCACAAGACCAAGATGTCCAGGTTTTATCCAAATAATTTCATGTCTACAATTGACTATCTAAACAAAATTCTGTATAAATACGTAAACAGAAATACTGTACAACGATTTAACAAAATATACAGCCGCGAAAACTGATTTGCAAGTTTTTAAATATCATTATTGACCAAGTGAGGAAAGAGTTTAATGAATTGATGAATTTAAGTATGTGATAACATAAAGTGATATACTGTTCAAATGGGTTTGGTAAGTAAAAATAGTTTAACAGATGGCATAAGTTTCGCCGTGTATTATGACAGAGGCACAGAACAAAACATGCAAGATCGTACATTGTTAAATATCAACAGTACGAGTATAAAAGTTTGTTTCGTAGATGAATGAGCTATCCGTAATACCCCGTATAAAAGGCCCACTCATCACAACAAACGATATTGTGTGGAACCCTCAGTGGACAAAAGTTGAAGAGCAATAAATATTCGATACGTTATGATCACTTTCGTTGGTGTCCTGATAATTTGAATAGCGAGCAGGCTCTACGTACACGGCTCGCGTTATCACGTGCGAGTGTTTCCTACGCGCAGTTCGATGTGCATCGAAAACTCTATTGCTTTATGAATAAATCACCATTCATTTATTTGGCTGCTTGTTCATGTTATACGGTTTAAAATATCTATTCTGTGGTAGTTATGGGAACAGTCATGAAAAATCTTTAGAGAGGGTCTCAAACAAATTTGTTTTAGAAGAAGCCGTCCCTTGTCAATAATGAGACTGACTTCTTTCGGATGGAAGTGGAGCCGAAACTAAGGGATGTCTCCGTGATCAGCAGGTTTTAAATCAGTAGCTATAAAATATATCTATTCTGTGGTAGTTATGGGAACAGGTATGACAAAAATCTTTAAAAAAGAGGGTCTCAAACAAATGTGTTCTAGAAGAAGCCGTCCTCACGCCCTTGTCAATAATGAGAGTGACATCTTTCGGATGGAAATGAAGCCGAAACTAAGGGATGTCTCCGTGATCAGCAGGTTTTAAATCAGTAGCGGTCACTGATTTGTACGAGACTCTTGAAAGATCGCGTCTGTTGAAAACTATGCTCTGACCTTATCTGCTCCTAGCCACATTAGGGATCAGAAAATTTACATCAGTAGTTATGATAACTTCAAAATATGTTAGAAATCCTAAGGCACGAGGATTCTAATTTCTACCATTTCAGCATTTGGGTACAATGTCTAAGCTCTGAAAGAAGTACTGTCCGACCAAAACTGGTTTTTCAGCTGAAGCCGAAACCGAACTTTCGGCCTTGCTCTCTGTTTCGGCCGAAACCGAAACTTATTAAAAAAATATTTAAAATTACGATTATTTACTGAAACTCACTGTGTTTTTAACTTTTTTTTTAATATTTATATATTTACAGATAGTAAACAAATAAAAACAATAATTAAAGTCGTAACAAATATATTTTTTAAATGTCATGAATATGTATAGGTATGTCATGACTTACTCTTGAAAGTATCCTTAAAAAAAAAACGAAAGTTCACGAACACTCGAGTTTTGGCGGTATTGTGGCCGAAACCGAAAGTAAATCTGAAACTAATTTTTTTGGCCGAAATTGACCGAAACCTAAAACGAAATTTCGGTCGGTGACTACAAATAACACTTCAGTTTACGGACGCAAGACTGAACTCTATTACAATATTTCAATCCGAAGTTACTTCGACCGTAGGTAAATTATTGGAAGATAACTATGCTTTCGACGTTCAAACACAGATAGGAAAGGCAATTGCGCGGAATCGAAACCGAGGAAGGTCAAAACGACCAATTGTCATTTATACCACTGGTTTGGGTTTGCCGGGATAAAATATTTCTATGGCTGATTAAACGTTTCGCATGCTCTGACCCTCGATCAAACAATATAAAAAACAACTACCAAAAAATGGAACCGACTTCAATACCAAAAAGTGTAAATTTACTTATTGAAATCGGTACCATGATAGTTCAAAAATAGGTACCTAGCTAGAAGCGTAGAAAATTAGTTACTACTTACTACTTCAAAAATGGAAAAAAAATTCATAATTTTTAGTGACCGCTACTTACGGGATCTATTGTCAATGATGATATCATCAAGATAAATCAACACTTTTCAGTTTTTGGAGTGTAACTCAAAAACTGCTTGGCCTAATTTGATGAAATTTAAATGGGACCACCTCAAAAGTGTACTCTACCAAACAGAAAAAGAATTTTGAGAATCGGTCCACAAAAAGAGAAATCGGCTAATATACACATAAAAACAAAAATACATACACACTAACATATAACCTCCTTTTTTGTAGTCGGTTAAAAAATGGAAATGCCTCCGCTGAAGATGGCAGTGAGTTTGGAGCTGTTGATGGCGGACTGTAAACCGTAGTTTAGTATTACTTCGCAGCTACAGAAGATAAACAGTGGGATATTTACGAGGTTATGGAGCATGAGGTTGGTGATTCCACGAAAGAGATTTAGGGGACGCTTTTACTGAAATAACTACTGAATATTTTAAACTTTTCTGTATTATATACCTAGATTTTATGCAAAAGACACCATAATTTAATATAAATGTCTACGTAAAACATTGCTAGAAGTATCTTCCTGATTTGCACCGTTTTAGCATCTACGGAACCATGTTAAATATTTAACGGACGTTAATCAAATAAAATCCGTCCGTTAATAATATCCGTAAATGATAAAGTCCGTTAATCAAAGAAGTTGGAATAGTTTATTGTATGTATGAATAAAGGCTTCCTTTATGGTATAATGAATTACAATAAAAAAGTCGTGCGACGTAGGTACGTAATAAATTTAATATTGTTTTTTTTTTTTTGCGGCTCTAAAAATTCTGTGAATAACAGTGAAAATTTACTAATATCTATAAGCATAATAAACGTTCAGTTAAATTTATACCAATGTGGAAGCTACGCATCCTATCTTTTCAATTCAACGTGTATACTTTTTATGTATAATCAATCACACATAACTTTTTACAGAGAAGTCCGATTTTAATAATTCTTTTTGTGTTTGGTAGAGTATACGTCAAAGGTAGTCCGGACTACCATTAGTAAGTAACTATGCTAATTTCGTTTCCCATTTGTACCCACTAATATTTGTTAAAATGCATAGTTTAGTATATAGCCAAAAGGAGGCATTCCCAGTGCTAAGTACGAAATACTCAGCAAAACTAATCAAAGAAAAATTAAAAATATTAATACTTTTTATAGAAAAGTACCACCAGGCCACTGGGCATTCTGCAATTACATTAGTTAAATTGTGAAGAGACAGTTTGAAATGCCCTTCGAAAATACCTTATGAATAAAACCCTGAGGTTTTATTCCCATTCTGAAACAGCCAACCCATCGCACTTATTTTGCAAAAGAGTGGAAGTAATTCGCGAATATGGGTTCTTTTTGTTTATTATGGTTTTTGTTATATTAAGCTTTAGAATCGTGTATAAACGTGTATTTTTTAATGTATAATTAAGTTTAATAAGTTTATGTTTGGTAGAGTATATACGTCCGAGGTATTTTATCAAATTCTGACAATCGGTCTTTGAGTTACAATAGGTATAATAACTGAAAAGTGTTTCGTCTATCTCGATGATATCAATTACGATATTATAACTAGTACTGGGAATGCCTCCTTTTGACTACATACTAAACTATACATTTTAACAAATATTAGTCGGTACAAATGGGAAACGAACTTAGCATAGTTACTTACTAATGGTTAACTATCACCAATTTTTGATCACCACACCGTTTTGTACCCGGTGGTATAGTGGTTAAATGCTGGTTTAGCTCCCACTCGGCCCGTAGAATGTACAGTCAGATAATAAAAGTAATGAGTTAATATCCTTACATATCGACTAGTTTGCCCGCGCAACAAAACTGCAAGGATTTTTGAGGTCCAAAGTGTCGGCGCAACAATTGTTGCAAGTAAGTGTCACGCGCGTTTTTCTTTTGTTTATTTTTTAAAGTCATCCCAATGTTTAACCATAGAGTTTAATTCTTTAGCGTAATATATTTTCTTTCTATGGCAACACTACACACGGACATGTTCTATCTGTGAACTTTAAAAAAAATATATAATCAATGTTTATATTTTCATCTGTGTTTGGCGGCGAGGTTATGTTTTGTGCTATAGTTTTTAGTGAATTAATCGGGTTAAACTCATGATTTTGATACAAATTAAACATGAATATGATCGTGAATGTGTAAGGAATACTGTAAATATGTGATTTAAGTTCTGACATCAAAATTTTGCGATATAAATTTGTCACGAACCGACAACACTCGGTAAGCTAATTTCTCATTGTTATGATTGGTTATAATTTGCTTTATTTTGAATAGATTATACTTTTACATTGTAAAATATCACAGAAATAATGTTGTCAAGTAATTACACCCACTCAGAATATGATAAATACGCCATATCATGTCAGGATCGATAAAAAATCGAAGTCACGTGACAGTTAAATTAGCTTTTACTAAAAATTCAAAACTTGTAATTTTTTTAAATATTTCTGATATATAATTATTCTTTGAAACCTAGTTTGGTTTGTAGGATTTCTAATAAGAATTCCAATAAAATAAAAAAACCAACAAAACAATTTATATTTCATACAAAAAAAATTTTTGGAAATCACCATGTCTAAGTCTAGAAAATGGGCCCCCAAGTTGAAAAAAAAATCATTATTGGCCGAAATTTCAAAGTAGCTCTTATTTTTTATGTAATTATTAATAACCTAAGCATATGTTACTAGGTAAAAATAATATTTCTGTTCTAGACATTCAAAATATTTATAAATATCAAATCAAAATCCTGTCTTGGGAAGCATTATTTATTGATAAAACTTAATTTGTATGGTCAGATTGCAAGTTTTTTTTATGATATTATTTCTTCTACGAATTCAAATATTTGAATGTAATTAGATAGATATGTGTTTTTACTATTTAATTACCGCAAAAAACCTATAGGTATTAATGTAAAATTTTTAAATTACATTTTTTTCCACATCAATTTCTAATTTTTTCGGCTACGTCAAGTTTGTCCTCGTGTAACATAACATTTTACTAATACATTTGACATGAATGTTTATGTATCAGATTTCTTTGTTATTCAACTATCTCTGACAAAAATTTCGTCTCTTAACTCGCTTTAGGTATGGCACAAGAGCCATTTATTCCCAACTCGGCGCAAACATTTGACGCGGGCGCAGGTCGTAACACTCAGGAGCAATCACGAGGGCGCCACAGGGCTCCTTAGGCAAGCTAGTCGATATACATATTTATTATCAATAGCTTAAGGTTATTTATATTGACCGAGTAAAAGTCGTATATTTTTACATCATTTAATATCTAAAAAGTCAACAATTCATGTTCAATAAATTCCTCTAAGCAATCAACGAAAAAAAGGACAATTCTTCTTCTTCTTAATTCTTCTTCTTAACATGATGAAATGTCTTAAAAAGTACTAGTTACTAGACTAGAGTATTTTATATAACATATGCTTTGCTACATATTGCTCCGCCCATATGGCTAAACTGTGATCGTTTAGAACATTTCTCTTCGTTCTGATTGAAATGTTCTTGCTATCGCGGTAAAACCTTAAATCAAATCAAATTAGTTTCTAAATTCAAATCAAATGTACATAAAAATGTTTGGTGTGGCATATTCCACGCCTCCACCAAGCTTGTAGTCCCGTGACGCTCGTTTTTACAATACCACTTTTGTATCGTGATAGTGTTACGGTCCCCTAGGCATTTTCCAATGAAATAATCATTCAATTTAATTAGGTAGGTGCTTCAGAAAAACGAAACGAAAGAGTATTTGAGAACAAATATAGTCGTATACATTCATCATCTTCCTTACCTTATCCCACTGCATGTGGGGTCGGTACAATTATGTCTTCCTCTACCTATACATTATACATCCCTCCTTAATCGTTCCCTCATTACTGAGGATCGTGACTCCTTCGTTGCAATTTGTTGACTGTGTATCCGATATCAGCTGTTCCGATACCTGGATCCGTCCATCGCTTAGGGCTTTGTCCTCTTGTCTCAATTTTGCCAGTTTCTATTAGACACTCAATGTTGTCAGAGCTTCTACGCGCAATATGACCGAAGTACTGTATTACTCGGTGTAGGCATATTATCCTTATTCCTAAAAGTATTCGTAGAAAATGGCGCCAAACCCACATCTCAAATGCGTCTATCCTTTGTCTGTCAGCTGCTTTCCTGAAATCAGCCCAGGGTCCAGGATTCAGCGCCATACAAGAATATGGAGAAGACCAGAGTGCGTACTATTTGGATTTGGTGCGTATCTTGATGTTTCGATCTATCCATATTATTTTGAGTTGGGTCATTGGAGTCTTAGCCATGCCAATAATTAAGTTAATTGTTTTTTCAAGATATAAAAACTAATCTCATAATTGTTGAAAAGGCCAGTATGTTGTAAAGTTTCAAACCGATCAACACTCATTATCTTGGTTTTACTGCAGTTGATGTTGAGATCCATTTGCTTTCTGACGGTATCCAGATGTTTCCGAAATTGCACCATCTCTTCCTTTGATAACGCAAGCAGCGTGGTGTCATCCGCGTGTCGGTTCGACAGTTTGTACCCACCGACCCGAACACCTCCATCCATGAGAGTTTCGTTATTCAGTATATGTGTTTCCCGTAAATATTGAACAAGATGGGAGAGATCACGCAACTCTGGCAAAATCTTATCTGTAAATTTAAATCATAGGATAAGAAGAATAATGTAATAATAATATAAAAATAATAACAAGAAAGTCTAATAATAATAACACGAACATGTTTATGCTAACAATAGAAGTACAATTTAAAAATTTAATACCGAAATGAGACCAACAGAGAATCACCAGCTTTCAAACGAAAAAAGAATTTTGAGAATCGGTTCACCCAGTCGTAAGTTATGAGGTAACAAATTTAAAAAAAATTATACAGACGAATCGAGTATCACCTCCTTTTTTGGAAGTCGGTAGATAAAAGACACAAAGGGCATAATTCAATACACAGGACATAATTGTAAAAGTATTAGCTTCAGTTTTACAGCCGGTCGCCTGCCTGGCACCAACTTACTCCGGTTACCTTTCAGGGGAATCAGGGTATAATGACGGCAAAGAGCCCTGTTGTTCTTCTACTGTGCAGTAACGCCCCATGGCATGCTGCTCATTCGCCGCACTTTTCCTTTCGTCGCCTCTTATGGCTCCCATAGGAAGAAATTCAGACCGGTGCTGAGCCTAAACGCTTAGGTATTTGTGATAAAGCAAAAGGTTGAAGTAATGAGGTTCATATTTCGCAGAAATAGCTGATTATACGCTCTGCTGCGTCTTAAACAATATCTGCAAGGAGAAATAATTGCAGATTCTCATATTATTTTATTCAAGAATTAACGTTAGAAACGGGATATTTATCATGTATTGTATTCATTGTGATACAATAAATACAATACATGGTAAATATCCGGTTTCTAACGTTAATTCTTGCATTAGTGACCATGTCAGTTTAAAACCTTATATTTTATTCAAATAAGTAATTTATTCAATGTAGCTGTCAATTAATGAATGTAATTTAAAATGCACTATTGGCTTGCTTGTTTTATAAAGAATAAAATGCTTAGCGCGGAGATACACGGACTGCTCGAGCACTTATCCGATTAACATACACGGACCGCTCTTGCAGTCAGTCAACAACTTAAAGCCGCCATTTATAAAGGCTGGAGCAGTTGGTATACACTGCTCAACAAGTCACAATTTCAATCCAGGGGCGGAAAGCCCGCGCGACGTGGAATTAAGAGCGCGGACGGAGGTAACTGCGCGAGAACAGTCGACAGCTCGAGCAGTCAGTGTATGCCTGGCGACTGATTGACCGCCAACCGCCCAAAGCAATTGCAACTGCTCGAGCGGATTCGTGTATGTGTGTACATAGAAGACTGTAGTTCACTATGCAGTCTTAGCTTGAAGGCAGTCCATGCTGACTTGAAAGCGTATGTACAGTATAATTGCAGCCACCGTCACGTCATTAATATTTCTTACTGAGCGAATGCGCAACACAAGCGAAGCGTCTCTGCAAATAGCTTGGGCAAAAATGCTTTCTTATGTCCGGATGTCCGGCTGTTTTCGTTTACAGCCGTGCGAGTCATCTTTGACAACATCCGTGAAACAAATGACGACATGACAAGAAACGTTGGAAAAACAACCTTGTGTACAAGGGCGGTATCTCAAAGTATTTGAAATCGGTGAGCCCGTCGACGAGCGCATCTATCAATTATTACAGAATCGCACGGCTGGTCGCATTTTTCAACAGATTCTCGTGAAATGTGAGCATGTTCGATAATATATTATATATAGAATTATTTTGTCGATTCAGTTTTTTTTATTTTAAGTTTAAGGATTTTTATGTATTCAGTTTAAGCTATGCAAAGACATACTCGCGAGATTTTCTGCTCACAGAGCCACTAATTTTATTATAAATAATTTTATTTATTTCCTAACTTCTCTTCGCGGTTTCATCCGTATGGTGCTGAATGATGGTGAATCAAATATTCTAATTCAAATTCAAAATATTTTATTTGTGATACACAGGTTCAAAATTCAGGAAGTGGAATTAAATTGTACAAGCCGTGATCAGCCAGTTTGGCATACAAATAATATATATATACAGTTGTCAAATTATAATAAAGAACATTAAAATGAAGGTCACGTCATTTACGCCGGATTTACAATAAACGAAAAAAAATTAAGAAAAAACAGTATGAAATTCAATCAAACAGGTTCACAAAATCATAATATTAGAATTTATTTTGTTAAAAGTCATTTATGGAACAAAATGCATTGTCGATTAAAAAATAAAATAATTTACGTTTAAAACATGTCAATTCAATTGTTTCTTTTATTGGTTTGGAGCGTATATAGATAATATAGCGTATGTTACTTTACTCGGCCATAATGTAGCTTTCTACTGGTGATAGACTTTTTTGAATCGATTAAGTAATTTTTGCGTCTATCCATTACAGGCAAACAAACAACCAAATTTTTCCTCTTTTTTATTAAAGTAGATAAGGATTAATACCAAGTTACGAATAATGTGAAAAAGTTTGTAATATTGCATATTTGAATAATTAGTTATTGTGACATAACTGTAATACTCGTACTTAGACAATATGGTATCGATAAATGCGATACCATTACGTTGGTCTATTATCAATAGTAGTCAGCGTACGCGATTTAAGGATTTTTTTGGTATTTTTTCTCACACCTTGCGTTTCAATATCGAAGTTGTCATACGGAAACCTAACTTTATTAAAAAATGTCTATCGCCTATGTTTATCAGGGATAATATAGAATTCTAATGGTAAAATAATTATTCAAATCGGTCCAGTAGTTTCGGAGCCTTATTCAATTTAAACAAACCAAAAAATCTTACCTCTTTATAATATTAGTGTAGATTTATTGACATGATATGCCGGTATGGCCGATATGGTATAATATGCCGCATGCGTATGCCTTGAAATTATGTTTAAATATGTTTTGGTTTAGGCAGTTATTCAATCCTTTTGATTTTCTTTCATTCTCAATCTAATGGATATGCTATTCATTTTATGTAAAAATGTTACACTACGTAAGATTTACATAACTATCAATAGTTCTATCTGCAAACAAAGCCGCTCGTGTCTCGGACTTGTTTGAGTGGCATTGTCAATAATTTAGCTAATGAGCTTGCTAGTCCACGAAGTCTCTTAACATAAAGACTGTTAAACAAGCCGTATAGGCGACCTTGTACGGTCACTGAAGATATTCAGAAAATACCGAGTGAAGGTAACTGAATGGTCAGGATTTAAAAGTACTTGACACACTTGTCCAATTTCCAAATGTACGCAGGTTTTCTGGAATACTGATGTTGCTTTCAGAAACGAAAGATTTACGGTGAAGTTTTACATCTGTATTAAAATTGTGGGCTTTGTATGCATACACACGCTCTTTAGATGTAATAACTCATCGAGTATGAAGCACCATGTCATACAACACACTATTAAAAAAATCTTGAGATGCCCGCGCTTGCGAATATTCTATTTATAGAAAACATTACGTAACATACATCTTTATGAATGAAACGAACGTACATTTACGTCAATGCTACTCAAAGGATTAATAAATCCTGTCACGGGCAGCAGGATCATATTGGCAATGAATTGAGAGACGAAGTCTAAAATCCTTTGATGGCAACACGGTCAGAATTGAACATATACTTAGTTTATGTGTTTAGAGGTTCCGATAGGTTTTGCTCTCTCTCCCTCTCACTCCCTCTCACTCCCTCTCTCTCTCTCTCTCTCTCTCTGTGTTATCTTATTTTTGCTCTTGGTTAGAGCGGTAGTAGCAAGCAACACCTGACCTGTTTCAACATGACGCATGATGAGGGAGAGCTTATGCGGATGGGAACCCATGTAGGATACGCTGTAGACAGAGTTTCAACATTTAATTTTGGTTTGTTTCGTCTATAGGTCCGTAGTGGACATAGCCATCATGCTGTTGAACCTATATCGGTACACATAGAGTCAAGATGTGGACGAGCATGTTGGTCAATATAGCCACCGCATAAAAGCGTATTTCGCTGAATGCGCAGATACTACATACTTTGCCGTGACCTACACAAATATATATAATGTCATAGTTACATTAACAATGAAAAAGCATTTTTAAGAGCAGTAAAACTCTTTGTGAATGAGTTCGTCCTACCGTGCCATTCTCTAATGATTCGTCGTCGAGCTCACCGATGTCAAATACTTTGAGATGTCGCCCTTGTACGTAAGGTTGTTTTTCCAACGTTTCTTGTAATCTTGCTATTTGTTTCACGGATGTTGTCAAAGATGCAACGATGTTTGCTCTTAGAGAATCGCACGGCAGGGTAGTACTGCCACCATACCACCAGCTAGGCTAGCGGGTGAATACCGACAGAGAGAGGATACAGAGAAGAAAGGACTAATCAAAATAAATAATTGCGTATATACAGGTTGTTTGGTAGAGGGACCGACATACCAAATGAGCGTGTTCGGGGGCCCACTTGGAGAATACAAGTTGGCCAAAAAAAATCCCAGACCCCCAATTTTTTTTTACTTTTTTTGTGAATTTTCCGTTTTTCTCCGAAATCGTACCTATTTACCACCATAACATTTGTAAAATCTGTTTTAGACAGGATGTTTTTAGTTGAATTTGGTCTCTATACACCTTCAGGCCATGCAAAGCAAAATTGGATACCTGGATTTTGAATTGGATTGGCCTGAAGGTGTATAGAGACCAAATGGTAAATAGGTACAATATTGGGGCAAAAGGGAAAATTCACAAAAAAAGTTCAAAAAAAATTGGGGGGTCTGGGATTTTTTTTGGCCAACTTGTATTCTCCACATGGGCCCCCGAACACGCTCATTTGGTATGTCGGTCCCTCTACCAAACACCCTATATATATATATATATATATATATATATATATACGCGACGATGATGACTTGGCTATATTATTTATTATATGAAACAATATCAATCTCAATAGTCCAATTTTGTAATCACATTTAAATATGTCAAGATGATGCATTATTATTGTAGAATGTGAATACAAATATTATACGATACGATGATAAATTTGATATCATTGGTCAAGCCATCATGATAGAACAACAATGATATCAGGTATTCTGACTGACCTCAGCGGTGGTTAATTGATTTAGTGATAGTGTAAAATCTAAATTCGAGTAAAGTATTTCTAACTATCAAATAAATTTTAACTTGTGTGAATGTTTTAGACCTTTAGGCATATCTCGCGTCGGTTCCCTATTTTCATCTATCAGAGGATTGCGTTATTAGACCTCGAAATTTGTCACTTCTATGAAGTTTATTTTTCATATCTCCATTTCTAATCAGTTCAGCCTTGATCGTTTTTTTGTGAATTTTCCGTTTTTCTCCGAAATCGTACCTATTTACCACCATAACATTTGTAAAATCTGTTTTAGACAGGATGTTTTTAGTTGAATTTGGTCTCTATACACCTTCAGGCCATGCAAAGCAAAATTGGATACCTGGATTTTGAATTGGATTGGCCTGAAGGTGTATAGAGACCAAATGGTAAATAGGTACAATATTGGGGCAAAAGGGAAAATTCACAAAAAAAGTTCAAAAAAAATTGGGGGGTCTGGGATTTTTTTTGGCCAACTTGTATTCTCCACATGGGCCCCCGAACACGCTCATTTGGTATGTCGGTCCCTCTACCAAACACCCTATATATATATATATATATATATATATATATATACGCGACGATGATGACTTGGCTATATTATTTATTATATGAAACAATATCAATCTCAATAGTCCAATTTTGTAATCACATTTAAATATGTCAAGATGATGCATTATTATTGTAGAATGTGAATACAAATATTATACGATACGATGATAAATTTGATATCATTGGTCAAGCCATCATGATAGAACAACAATGATATCAGGTATTCTGACTGACCTCAGCGGTGGTTAATTGATTTAGTGATAGTGTAAAATCTAAATTCGAGTAAAGTATTTCTAACTATCAAATAAATTTTAACTTGTGTGAATGTTTTAGACCTTTAGGCATATCTCGCGTCGGTTCCCTATTTTCATCTATCAGAGGATTGCGTTATTAGACCTCGAAATTTGTCACTTCTATGAAGTTTATTTTTCATATCTCCATTTCTAATCAGTTCAGCCTTGATCGTTAGAACTGAATCCACATCCGAAGGATATCTTTCTGCGCATTCTATGTGATTCTGGGTGGTCATGAGATACACTAGGTGAAATTACTCTTTGACAAGCTTCTTTTCAGTCGGTACTAACGCAGAACCAAATATTCTGAGAATATTACAGTTACCTATAATTATCTCTCGTATTGCTCTTGTCTCTCACTGAGCCCTGTTTTCAGCTTTAATGCACATAACAAGAATCTCTTTTTGTACTGTGATTATGAGCAAGTGCCTTCTGCAGCTCGTTTGTCCACCTGTTTTTTATATAGTTAGGTAACGGTACAAGCACAAGGCCCCACCTTTTGTTATATGGTATCCTCTGCCTATAACAGATACATGTCGTCACAAGTGACGAACTCCACTGAGACCACCGTAACGCTGAGAAATTAAGGCTACGTTCCGGTAAGCGCCGAAATCACTCGCGGCGTTCGCACGCCCATTCCCTTACAAGCCCACGAGCAAGCTCGATACGTCATCAAAGACGTCACCGAAAACGCTCACGTCGCGACCACAACACTCGTGTTTCGAAGGTGGGGCTTCGGGGTCTTAGTGAGCATAGAGCTGTCACTGTCTAACATCAAATGTATATTCTATGGATTCTATCGATTTTTGACATAAAATTTGGCGCGCTATTCGCGACCGCGTAACCGTTCCATATGGGTTGAACATTGCAAGCATTGATCCATAGCGGAAACGGGGCGTGACAG
Organism: Selenia dentaria; assembly: GCA_917880725.1. Taxonomy (NCBI): domain Eukaryota; kingdom Metazoa; phylum Arthropoda; class Insecta; order Lepidoptera; family Geometridae; genus Selenia; species Selenia dentaria. The sequence goes on from OU862890.1 coordinate 22,786,748, forward strand.
TTGTGACCGTTGACGGCGCTTACCGCAACGTACCCTAAGTTGTTCAGTCTCATATGCCTGTAAATTCGCCGGCATACATACGATTCAAACCAGAACACAGTATTGGTGACAACTCGTAACTGCTTCGCGGTAGAAATAGGTATGTATGGTGGCAATGCTTCCCGGACGAGCTCGTTCACAAAGAGCTCTACTGCACTATTCTACCTGACCGCAAAACACCTTCCTATATATAATGACGTGTGCCTAAACGTGGTCGTGGATAATACAACTACGTGTCTGGTTCCGTAATAAATGTTTCTATGGCGACTATGCACCTCGAACTTTCCGACGACCTAGATGCAAATCACACAAGAATAGTTAGCTCAGGGCTAAGCATGGTGATCGTTGGGTAATATGAGTGCGAATTCTAGCTATAGTCAATACATTGTATTATTATGATTATTAGATATAGGTATATTATATCCAGTTTAATACGTGTACTTGTTTCTGTCTAGCTGTAACACAGGGTATGCTAGAACAGCCATAGCTAACGACCCTCATAAGTGTTCAATAGCAGCATTAAATTAAATTCGTAATTAGTAACGAAAATGTATTATAATTGAGGTAATGTTCATTTATATGTTATATGATTGGGTTTCATTAAATTTGTATTTGGATGTGTACACGACGATAATTATTATTATAGAAAACAAGGTCTCGTTGAAGTATAATACAAAAATAGATACATAGGTATACATGTGTCTTAATTCAGGTAGGTATGTTTTTCTTCTTTTAACCTATTCAGCTAACTGAAACGTTCCATCATGTACATATAAACATTTGGTTAGATTGTTTTCTTCCTTTTTCTGTAATTTTGTTGGTCTTCACAACACAAGCTTCCTCCATACATCTCCAAAAGGTCATAAAGCGTCCTATGCATCCAACGTCGTCCCGTTACCTTTATCAGGTTGTCTGTCCGCCTTGTCGGCGGACGACCTACACTGCGCCTGCGGTTTCGTGGATGATCTCCAATCCAGAATCTTCCGAACTCATCCGGCCATCAGTTGTGGTCCCTGGGTGCTCTGCAAATTTCCACTTCAACTGATTTAAGTCTTTTGAGCTACGTCGATGACTGTCGTTCGTCTACGAATCTCCGCATTTCTGATTTGATCACGTAGCGTACTCCGAGCATAGCCTTCTCCGTAGCTTTTTGTGTGACTTTGAGCTTACTTATGAGGCCACGTTCAGTGCTATAAGACATCACACACACATTGATCAAAGACTTTTGTATTGTGGCACTGAGGTATTTTAGACGAGAAGACTTTGCGAAGTTTCCGGAACGCTGCCCAGCCGAGTTGGATTCAACGATTGACCTCTTTTCGAAGTAGGACCTAGTTGAACCAAGTTTGTTTTAAAAGAAAACACATTATTCGCATTTAAGAATTTAATTTGATTAACATGCTATGACCTCGATAGTTCTATAAAAATTTGAATGACTTCATATGCAATAACTGAATATATCTACAGAATAGTGGGCAATAAACTAGGATTCCCAGTTCTACAATGGAACTGTGCAGACGATAACCAGACACGTTTTATGCGTCCATGTAAATAAGGACAAGAATAGAAACAAATTTTCAAGGAAAGAGCATGGAAAATTAGATTTAGTTGAGTGCGAACTGTGAATATATATTTTGCATAACTTCTCTGCGTGGGATGTATAATGGAGAAATTAAACTTATAATTTTACAAATACGTACTTATTGATATATTTTATACGAAATAAACTAAATTTTCTTATGTAACCTTGTCTATTATCGGGCTTTAGGTTTTCTCTGTGGTATGTTTCATTAAAAAAATCTCATAATGTTTAGTAATTGTAGTATAGTGGCTGTGAAGAAATGTGTATACGGACAACATACCTTACTACGCATTTATTTTGGTACCTACACTTCTCGGTGAAATTTAACTGTCCCATATTCTTCCACATGGTTGTGGCAAAGTAAATATCAATAAGTAGAACGTCTGCCTATAGCGTTGATTGACGCAGGTTTGGCGCGACACGCGTGCAGGGATGTCAACATCGCCACAAGGCAAGTAGTACACATCGCAACTCCGTTTTGTTGGTAGCATTCCGACGCAACTGAAAGAATTACATTAGAAAACTGTCAACTCCGATTGCTCTGGCGGCAATCTCGTAATATTCGCCGGTAAACTTCCTCCGCCCCCAACCACCGCCTCTTCCCACTTTAATCGCCTATTTATCGCGATGACGTTCTACTTACTAGAGGCCGCGCGGTCTAAGTACTTTGGTTGTGGTAAAAGGTGACTAGGTAAAAATTAAAATAAATGACATTAAATAGTATTACACTATTTCACTTTTCACATGCATTATTCACTGTCACATAGAAACTTAATTTAACTGGCGATGGGTTGGTGATTGTACACGACCTCTGTCGACCTCTTCGGAAATGTACAGGCGTGATAGGAGGGTCTCATAGCCCTTCAGGCATGCCTATGATTTGCCCAGAAGAGTCACCCGCACAACGCTCAAACGCTTTGGCGATATCAAGACTTACACCGATAGGCTCTCTCTATTGTCATAACACAACCCACAGCGATTAAGGTTGGTGAGAATGCCGAGTGCCCACGGTGAAAGCTATATACAGGTATTTAGATATATATATCTATACTCCATCTATACTAATATTAAAAAGAGGAAAGATTTGTATGTAAATATGTTTGTAACGAATTGGCTCAAAAAGTACTGGACCGATTTCATAAATTCTTTCACCATTGAAATGCTACATTCACCCTGAGTAACATAGGCTATATAAGAATCATCATCATCCGCGCGGGTGAAACCGCGGGGAGCAGCTATTATATATACATATATATATATCCCAAAAATTGTTTCAAACGAAAGTATAGAAATAGACTCTCGGAGTACCTGAATCACACCCATGTATGTTCCGCGATTTTCCAAAGTTTTCTTATTTATTTATTTTTTCATTATGGAATTTTTTTCTCTAAAACTATAAAATAAAATCTTCAAAAAGAAGTAGAATACATTTTGAGTTTTTATTTGCTACAGAATTTTCATGAGTTCTTTTATGTATAAAATAATCAGCTAGGTATCAAGTTGAAAATTATATCAAATACGAAGATCCTATGGAGCTATAGAATGTCAAGTTACTAACTCGGGCATAATCCGAAAAATACGGCCTTTTATGCCGCATATTTTAAGATTTTATAAGACTCTCATCAAAAGGTATAGGGTACTTCCTGATGTCCCAGAACCACGAAATATAGCAAGAAGCTAACAAAGTCCAAATAAAGGGAAAAATACAAAAAAATGTAGATTTGGCTCTGTCGGAAAACGTTAACTAAACACAATGTAAAAAAATTACTGCCTTAGGCTAAATCTTTACACACGTTGTGAGATGGTATACGGAACCCATGATATGTTAGTCCAACTGGAAATTTCCCTTTTGTATTAGATTTAAAATAGAAGCTTAACTTATTTCTTTATGACACACAATTTGGCTACGTGCAGGAATTGAACTTACTATAACAGTTACTAGCATCAATCGTGTAACGAGTTCATCAACTTTAGAATTCGACAAATCAAAACAAACGCAGAAAAAGGTGTCAAAATTCGTTCGGTCCAGAAAAGCATTTTTATTGTATGAGCCTCTACAATAACAACTTTATAATACCTAGGTCGTCTACATAAATCATCTTACTCTGCCATTGAAATAATTCAAAACATTTGACAGATAATAGCTATGCTGTCACATTAAGTACAAAGCCACTTCATCAAATTAAAGACGTTTGATGAGTCATATTAATGTTACGACGTCAATTCCTGGAGGCCGATTCTATTATTTCACCAAGTTTAACAATCTATCCCGTTGTAACTGCAGTTCGACTCCAGTTGTCGCTCGATAATTACCCAAAAATACATTCTACTAAATGTATACAAACATTGGAACGCACTTTTTAAACTATCATGGTCACAAACATTAGAAGTATTCAAATTATCAACGGGATAAGCAACAGTGCCGAAATATCGGAAACTCTCAGAAAGTATACATGGTAATTATCCTGTTGATAATTTGAATACATCTAATGTTTGTGACCATGAACTGCAGTTCATCCGTGATCATGGCGCTTGCAACAGTGCCGAAATATCGGAAACTCTCAGAAAGTATACATGGTAATTATCCTGTTGATAATTTGAATACTTCTAATGTTTGTGACCATGAACTGCAGTTCATCCGTGATCATGGCGCTTGCAACAGTGCCGAAATATCGGAAACTCTTAGAAAATATACATGGTAATTATCCCGTTGATAATTTGAATACTTCTAATATTGGAACGCAATATATCAAACGCTACTTACTATATGTATACGAATAACAGTTAGCTTCGTGTTCATGATCTATCGAGTTAGCAGAATATAAAGTTTTGTTCGATCTGCTGACGTCAACAGAAACGTAACTGCTGCTGGACTGGTTTTCAATAGCAGAATTAGAAAACGTACAAAACCTATCGTTCAACTGTGGATCTATTGCAGTTGAAGCAAAGTTTAGTTAGTGGAATCGAACCTCTGGTCCGCCTTTAACAACGCAATAACAATAAAGCTGGAAAGTTCAAGTAAACTTGAAAAGTTTTCTTTCGAACGTCAAGCTACACTTCGGATCGGCCCATGCTTTCCTATTGGTCGAACTTCTTACAGTGTAGCCACAGTCTTCTATTACTCTCAGGTCTCAGGATGGAGCAACAAACACAATTTTAGCTATTATATAGCTATAAAAATGTGTATACCTCCGTAAAGAAACAGATCCGTAACAGATCAAAATCTGTTCATTGTGTTTTTAAGTAATTAATTGTATTTGAACTCCATTGTACAAGTAATTTTGCTTTTCTTTGTTTTCATATTCATAGGTTAGTAGATATAAGGTAAGCTATATATAAGTACGAATAATAAAATAATTCATATCGTACATACAACTGTATAGGAAACGTTGAACAAGTATGGGGCTTATGTTTTTTTATTATTTTTAAAATCCATTTACTCTCCATGCCCTGTACTGTATAATTATACTAAACAGGAAAACTCGAGTTTCGGAAACCGCTCCTTCAACGTGATGAGAGGGAACGAAGAAAACTCATGGAAACCCTTTTGTAATTTTCTTTGAAGTTTCAAACAATGAAAAGTTTATAACTATACATACCTACGTAGGTATGTATAGCCTGGGCACAAACTTTACATAAAAGTTAACCAAATAATATATTGTATCAGAAGTCGTTCGGACGGTAATTACACCAGCCTAGGGGTAATCGAATGTGAACCAAAAGTTAGTATACATTCCTAAACAGTGAATAGAACCTTCATTGTGAAAGTTGATTGTGTCTATATAACAGAGCTTCCGAATCATCTCTTTTAAGTTTTACCATCCTTTTTAACGTTCGTAAAGTTAAGCACCTTGTAAACAACAGGCTTGTCCAAAAGTTATATTATGGTTGAGATAAAGCTCTACCCTAAAAATAGGGCATAATCTATTTATCTAATAAATTAATGTTTCTTTACATCTCTCATATTCGGTAAGTAGGTCCTTATTACCCCCAAATGGGGCTTGTAGGTGACCAATTAGCGCTCTAGGGTAATAATGTAGCTAGAAAATCCCTAGGGCTGTAAGTAATTAAAAAAACACTTCACTCTTTCAAAAAGTTCGCGTACATCTAACCATCATACTGGCAACAGACATCATGCATTCAGCCCAATGACAAAAGAGGACGCTTCGCTATTCAGCCTTGTCTTCGTATGAGTATAATAGTCATCAATTTTATTTTTGTAATGCTGCTTACCTCACAATCGAGATGTAAAGCAGAGTAGTTAGCTCAGGTGTAAGCATCAATTGATGCCTTACAGCCCTTGGCTACTAATCTACTGTTAATGCTCGTATGGTTCGTATATATGTGCCATGCGTCACAGTTTATGTTATGGTTATGCATCGAGGTAGATTCGTATCAATATATAGTTACTCAAAAGATTCGCACTATAATCAAGTCACATAAAAAAGCCGTCTATTATTCATTGACCTTTCTATGTTACGTTCTAGGAAAGCGGTCGATGTATTATTTAAACTTTCGGATTGACGAAGAGATGACAACAAGTACAATTTGAAAAATTTTATACCGACTTCCATTCTATTCAGTTATTGGAGTGTAACTCAAAAACTACTGAACCGAATTTGATGACATTTAAATGGGACCACACGGGAAGCACCAGCTTTCAAACAAATAAAAAAGTGTTTTGAGAATCGGTTCACCCAGTCCAAAGTTATGAGGTAGGTAACAAACATAAAAAAACAGTCGGATTTTTATGTTTGTTACCTACAGTCAGTAGAAAACAGACTTGATTTTGTACACTGCCTAAACTCCTGCATCATCACGAACACTAATTTACGATAGATTATAGGTTTTAAACTGCCATGGTCACTAATGCTAGAATTAACGTTAGAAACGGGATATTTATCATGTAAATATCCGCATGCAACTGTGCCGAAATATCGAGAGCTCAAAATAAATACAATACAATGCATAGTAAATATCCCGTTACTAAAGTTCATTCTATGATAGATTAGTGTTTGTGCACCAATATCATAACATTAGCATAGTTATAGAAAATAATTGAGAATTTTTGGACTCTTTTTTGATTGACCAAGCATTTTGTTTTATCAACCGACTTCCTAAAAAAAGGAGGAGGTTCTCAATTTTACTGTCTGTTTCGTTATTTGTGTTACCTCATAACTAGTGAATCAATTTTGATATTTTTTAAAGCTGATATTTCGCATGTGTCCGATCAAGATTTGACTGGTATTTTTTTTTAATAATTTATCATCAACATCGAGTATAATAGAATATGAGGCGGTTTTAAATTTATCTTTAAGAAAGTAGTTATTACTAAATATTTAAGAAAAAATAATTTAATATATGTAATTAAGTATTAGCAATAAAATAAGTGTCCATTGCAACCAAATCATTGAGTATAATAAGTTTATAAGGATTTTCAATAATGATTAATCAATAAAATGCAAGATGTACAATTAAAGTACTATTTTCCCCCGGCTTTTATAATATTAACAAAAAAATCACATAACCTCTATGATTACATTCATATTACTATTGGTTCTTTAGACAATTATGTTGGTTACCAAATACAAACCACATGATAACTGCATCGTGCCAATATTGATCGCGCCATAGCGCTTCAAATGTTAATTGGAACATTGGGGTACTAAAACACTTGGCGACGGAATGTCTACCACTGTGCTGCGACTCGAATTGCACATGAATTCTGCCGCAAAGTTTAGACATAGTTTCGAGGATAGAAAGCACAAAGTATCAATTTTGCCACTCGCCCGCAGCTCCTAGTTTCTAATATAAATTGCACGTGTACGTGTAGACAATCCAATAATCTTACAACTTTTACAAAATTCATAGACACAAAAGATTAAATGAGCATAAGAAATCATTGTCTTTATTGTTACAGCAGTAAGGTTTGTATTGGATCATATTTGTGCTGCTGCTATATGGCTGCGTGCGAATGGGAATCCGCTTCGACGTCACTGAAAATAACATTACCGACACGTGCGTGTAGTGATTAATACATTACATACGAATACTTTCGAGGGGGTCGGGGCCCGCGACGCCGCTGACCAATCGATTTGGGCCTTCTTTGATGTGCTGCTGACAATACCGAACTTTTTAACGAACCTCCACCCGATTCTACATTATTTAGAGTATCGGTTGTCCAGTTCATTTCTCAATTCGATAATCTGTATGTGTATAGAGAGTTACAGCGTTTGTGCACTCTCGCGTATATGATTCTTCTTAGTTTTTTCGTACAGCTATAATATATCCGTGCCGTGACTAAGAGATAGCGCATAGGTTTACTATATATATTGGCCGGTAAAAACCGGTGGACCTACAGATTTCAAATTTGAAGGAAATATTCTTTGAGTACCCAAAATTGTCAATCAGAAGGCATTCATTTACTCAGATCTGTATTCTCGAGGATTCACTACTGAGCGTATTTGTAGAATATGACCCTAAAATATTGCCATTTATGGTGTCCAAATTCAGATGAATTAAGAAGGAAGCGGTAAAAATAAATGCCCGCACACTTCGACTTGAACATAATTGTTCTTCCCGCTCCACGCAGCGCCAAGAAAGAACTATCTACGTGGGTTTTTAATTGCTTCCTCCCCTACATTTAACCATAATCGTAAGTATGTCTATATAGCTAGTATGCATCTAATGTCCTCGCACACACCAGTAAAAGGCTCTCGATATATTCAATTGCAATATAATGCAATTTAACGCATGCTGTACTCGTATGTATAACGATTACTGTAAATGTTGTTGTATAAGTTGCACCAAGTCAAATTCAAATATCCAAATGCAACAAATTTCTTCTCCGCGTTTTTGGCAATTAACGTTTTCATACCAACCAGGTCATTAAAAATCTAATGATGATATAATTGATTTTGTTCGAATGAAATCCAATAGGGGAATTATGTTGCCAACATGCAGGTGGTGGTTCACAGAGAACAAATCGCATCGAATTGAATATACCTATAGTAATAAATGCATATAGGGCAAATAGGTTCCTCGCACTACCTCATGAATATATATCTCATAGTATTGTGAATCATTCTGGAATCCATCTTCGTCGTCTACATTCTGCCACCATGTTTCAAAAAGCATATCGCACTATCAGATATAAGTCGGCCTACTGACTTTGTTTAGCAAATCGACGCATGTGACACATACTTTACTACTTAATTTGCCTTATTCAATTTTACCGCCTTCGCGATAAGATAAACAATCTGAAACTGTGCAGATAACACCGTGACGATCGTTATTCTGATCGATAAGTTGTTATTTGATAAGTGGCACCTTGTACAAGACCTCGTACTGACGTCAGATTACTTTTACAATCTGATAACACTTTTCTCACATTGTCAACCGCTGAACCAATTCACGATCAGTATAGGGCACGTTCCGTCGACGAGACTCAATTTTACCTTTGGGAAAACGTGTTCTTGAACATCAAGATGGCTAGTCCGTGGCAGGGTGATGTAGCTTCTGCAAGAAGCTCTGCAATTGGCTGCGATTGCAAGTTCGAGAGCGACCTTGTGGTGTCTTTGACCCATTGACGTCTAAAATTATAATACTAACCATATATATATATATGAAGTTTAAATTGTGTCTGGTAGGTTTGACTCTAGCTAGATAAATATATATTAATCATAATACATATAATTTGTCGTTGAGGTAGACAGTTGAATCTTCGATCAAGCCTTGAACGCAGATAGATATATAACACTTTGTTACACAAGAACATTACAAAGAGAGAATTATAAATTTAAGAAATACAAAGATAGTGTCACAATAGGCGGCCTTATCACTAAAAGCAATCTCTTGCAGGCAACCTTAACCTAACATAGTTCAGAACTGGAGGATAATGCATCCTAACTCGTCTGTTGTAGTGGTACAAATTTAGAGATCGGTTTCACCACGTTTTGAAATTATACTTTCTGGTAAGGAAGGACTTCAAGTCATCATTACCCAGATGTTTAAACACGATACACACACGACTAAAAAGTAGAAAACTTTTTCATGTGTTTTTATCAATTTATATTGTCCGTTTGCAGTCCATTTTTGGAAACGTAATATATATTGATTTTGCGTTTTGTTTATTTAATGTGTTTTTTGTGAAGTTTTATTTATTGTGGTTTGTCAGTGCTGTCATACACTGGTATGTGTGAACATCAAAATAATAAGTAGTAATATTTCTATAGCACCTAATTATTGTTTGCGATGAATGTGTATTGATCATAAATGTCGTTACATGTTCTAGTAAAAAGTATAGTAGTGTAGTAACACCACATCCCCTGTTACATATGTTTACTTGAACAGAAGTGGCATTTGATCCTTCACGCTCGGTGAATTGCCTCCGATAAGATAGCAGCTGTGCCGATATCGCCGAAACCATTCACAGGAAACATTTACTATTCCTGTGACATGATTGATGTACCAAAATTTAAACTAACCATGTTTACGCTAGGATTTGAGCAATGTTTGAAATACAAAGAGATTCCTATTCATTCATATCAACAGATGTTTGTTCTTATGATTGTAGCTCTTACAAATCTTTTCCATGAAGTCAAAAACCCACATACGTTCAAGGAATCAGCTAAAATTAACCTGAATCGAGCTCGATGATTGTTTCTTTGTTTCGCCGTATATAAATACATTAACAAACAAACCCGAAAGAAAGTTCACGGCTTCACCTAAAGACCTAAAACTAACGGCTTATAAACACGATCGATTTTATTGGCTTGTTGTTTAATGAACTGAACATTTTTATTGTTTCTTTGCAGGCAAAAATTTATACAACAATGAACATGTAGCGATAAAGATGGAGCCTATGAAGTCCAAGGCTCCTCAATTGCATCTAGAGTACAGATTTTACAAGTTACTAGGCACGCACGGTAAGTTATCCCAATTACATACATTTAACACACCGCACGCTGAGTGATGTTACAAAAATCGTACCTACTCCTTCGTCATTTGAGCATCACTTCGCCCTATTACCTGCACCATAATAACCATATTCGCTCAAAAACATTGAACTGATGAATCATGATCAAAACGAGGCGATGTTACGGAAATAATAAGTACCGTTGCGTCGGTAGCCTTAGTTTATGATCCGTAATTGTATATAGACTTCATAATTCCGGCTAAGTGTTGGAAGTTATTAATAAGATCTCGCGAATGGCACAAGCCAGTAGTGAGAATGAGTCCGGTCTGTCGTATGCTGTCACGAGTATTCTTAGATATCAATCATGCATCTATTGAACCGGCGTGTCGCGTAAAAGCTATCTTTATTGTGTTCATTTCGCATATTACAATATTGCACGAGATACTCGTCTATTCACATTTCTATGAACCCGTACAAATCATATAAACAGGAAATGAAAAGTACCTACGAGTACATAACTTTGAAACATATGTACAGAAATAAACTTTGTTATTAATTACAGCTGAAGTTTTAGATGTAATTCACCGGTTAGTGTTTCTGCATGAGTCTGTCTTGATGGGCACCACTGCACTGCCAGTTATTCAGCAAGCTTCAAGCATTTCTGTTCGAGTACCTTTGTGTTTAGGACTGAAGAGCATAGTTGCAAGTAAAATTACTATACGATAAACTAAAACACCTATCTTAGTCTGGTGAACGCAGTGCAATATTATAATAATATATAATTATATAATATCACCCAAAACTTCAGCTCTATATAAGTTCATTAACTCTAGTAGGCACTACATATCTATCATACTATCATTGACAGTTTAGGGTTACATTTGTGATCATCAGAACAACTGCTCTCAAAATATATGTAGATGATTGATAAGTTAATTTGCTTAGAGGGCGTACCCAAAGTGTACTACCTGGGTACATGCGGCGGCCGGTACAACGCCATGGTCATGGAGCTGCTAGGGCCCTCTCTCGAAGACCTGTTCGTGCATTGCGGGAGGAGGTTCAGGCTCAAGACGGTCCTTATGATCGCTATGCAGCTAGTAAGACCCCCAATTAATCCGTGTAGCTAGCTGCCATTGACGCAACACCGTATCCGATATTCGATTAAATTGTCTTGTTTTTCACGAGGGTTCGCACGCCGTGGTCATGGTCGTTGTTAGGTCGAGGTCAGAACGAGGCGGCGCGCGGTTTTAGTTGAGACGTTGGCCTAAAATATTCAACGCCTTGAAGTTTAATCACGAGGAAAATTTATGCGTCCATATCCTGTCGCTGTCTGACCGCGGCCTTTGGTGCGCCAGTGAACTAAAAAACACGTAGCAATGCTCTCGCGTCCCACGGTCATGGCAATACCTATCGGCTGCGGTGTTGTGGATTTCAGGTGTGAGCGAGAGCAATGCTCGTGTGACTTGGACGTGAGTACTAATATATGTTCCTGTCTCCTTTCCCCTTCCCCGTTCCTGCACCATTATCTTCGCAGCGCCATCGACAGCTGAGGGTATCCCTGAAGTTTACTACTTCGGGCCGTGCGGTAAATACAATGCCCTTGTGATGGAACTGCTCGGTCCATCGTTGGAAGATCTCTTCGACCTCTGCGGCCGACGCTTCTCCCTAAAGACTGTGTTAATGATCGCTATGCAGTTGGTAAGTCTACTCAGTAGTCTCAGTACATCAAGTACCTCAGTATGCTAAGGCCGAATTCGACCAAACCAGAATAAAGTATTAAACGGCAGAATAAATCTCTTGGAATTCTTTTTTTAGGAATCCGTCTGTCCGTGTTAACCCTATACACACTTAATAATACTCGTTATAAATAAATACCAGTAAAATCACGCAGAATAGTTTGAAACGGATCTGAATAGACCCAAAAAAACTTATATCACCGAATATTAATGAGTGGTGCATTGCTCTCATGTACGATAATAATAAAGACGCTTGAAGCAAACTTAGTTTTTGCCATTTCACGATGGTCTTACAGTGTTTAGCATCCTAGTAGTAGCAATTTATACCTTGCCATAACATGAAAATCATCTGCCGCCGTTAGTAAATGCCGCATATGAACGTCGCTTCCTAACTTAGGTAACTAGGTTTACGTTTGTTTAGTTTTCATTGCGAGCGTATTTCATCTTACTAAATAAATAATCAACCTTTTCATAAGGCTAGTATTCCGTAATTACTATGATTTTCGCCGCATATTAAGCGTCGTAAACGTAAGGTGATTTTAACAGTATATACTGCTTATTTAACCGAAGTAAAGTCTATTCGGAAAGTGCCTTACGGCTTACCTTAGCTCAGAATTCGATTTTTCTCAGTGTACTTTTTATCAGGTGTAGCGTTTGCTAAACTTTATCTTCAAAGTGCTTGCAACGTACCAGAAACTTTAATCTGCAATGTTACTAAATCTAAGTAAATTAAATATCATAAAAATTAGTACGTTATTATTTTAAGCACAATGTGTTTATAACTTAGCAAGTGAACAGAGAGGAAAACTAAATACTACCGAACCAACTTAGCATATCCCGACATAATTTCCAATGTCTAAACGTCTTCTTTTGTTTTTGTATATTCTTAAAATAAAAATTATTCTAGTTTGTTCGAATTCGTCCTAAGTAATGTAACTTGGTAAACGAGCGGGGATAAGTGAGTCATCACTGGGAACCGGATAGCAGGATGATTCACCTTGCTGCTATTAGAATGGACGTAAGAAACGTACCTATATCATAGTAATTTTTAAACTTTCGCGATTTGAACACATGTTTTAAATGTTTATCGGGACTTATCACGTATTATTTAATATAGGTAAAAATATGTACCTTTCGCTCGACGTTTCGACCATGTTACAATGGCCGTGGTCACGAGCTGACTTGACTTTACCTATATTAAATAATACGTGATAAGTCCCGATAAACATTTAAAACATACCTATATCATATAGGTAAATGGACCATTTGAAGCCTCATTCTGTCTGTTGCCTTCCTTTTAATCAGGAATGAGGCCGTGGCTCTAGCGAACAATTCGTTGAATCTGTATACAAAGTATGTGTTAATCCTTGGTAGAAGGTATCCCCGTTCCAAATTTCATACAATTCCAGCCGACATACTTTTGTTTTTAACGTTAGGATTACTAGAAGTTTAATTAAATTTAAGTAATTGAAGTAAAAGATTTAGGTTTCCACTTGTCTATTAAGGCGCGGTCCAATTCTAATTTTAAAATAATTTTCGATGCTTTACATAAGGTTGAGAATTGCTTACCAGAATGGACGACGTAATGCGAAAATTCAATTGAATACGTGCTAATACTTTTTGTATTTATTTCGTTCAATCAAATTATTAAATTTTAATGATAAAGGAGTCCATAGTTCACTAGTAAATTTCATTGGGAATTCGAATATGATACATTAATTGAAATATATTTGCCATAAATTGAATAAAAATGCTTTTTCCCAAGAAGCACGTAAGAAAAATTGCAAAATTTAGGGAATGTGGCCGATTTTTTTTATCGAGTCAAGTTTGCTCAATCTTGTATTGGCTCCCATACTTCATAAGGAAGTATATTCAATTTACACTACGTTTTTTTTCGAACTTCGGTTATTAGGTTTAAGCGTCGAAAAACTAAGTTTTCGCGAAGTCGAATCATGAAATTTGGAAATAATTTCGCCTTAAGCGCAGTTCTTCATTATATCAGTCTTACTCGGAACTTAACGCGATATAATGTCTAAAAAGCTAGAAACCACATAACCATTTAACTGCGCGTGCCACTACCCCTCACTCGCCAAACTTTTTCAGTTTACTGCAAATTTATCGCGTCTGTGATTGTGTATTTTAATTGTACGGCCCAATCAGTGCTACGCCTTCGTCCCCGGCTCGCGCCAGTTTGCCGCAACTTGTGTTACTATGAGAACGCGATCTACGAGCTCACTACTGGTCGGTTGTTCCATGCTAGAAACTGAAGTACATCACACAATTTTATGCCTGACCAGTTCAAAAAGGTTTTGCTTTGCACATGTGCATAGCAAGCTAACTCCGCCTTTTATTGTATTGCCTAAAGACAGGCATAAAAAGCAATTCCGTTGTAAAAATCTTTAGTTCCTGCATCTTTTAGAAATTTTATGTGTTTGTCAGGAATATGATTATTGTATTTTATTACAATAAAAGAGAAGTTCCAAGAATTAACACGTAAAAATTATGTGAAAAGAACTTGTACTTACAATAAGCTTTTATTACACACCAATAAGCAGAGAATAGGCGGGAGTAGCGAATGGTCATTTCACGTAAAATTTACAGTCAGTTAGGTCAGGCATAAACTTGACTGATGGTACATACACATCCGGGGCAAATCCAGCTTAGAGCTACTTGCCAAATCTGTACGACGGTCACGGCCATTACCGATGTTTCCATATCATATCATAATGTCTAACATTACGTCATTTGAATAAAGACTTACTCGCCTTAAAATCGTCAGTCATAATTATTATGAGCAAGTCCTAAAGGCCGCGACACGCGTGGTTGGCTTCAGTCTAGAACGTAATGGGGCATTTGTAGTATAATTAGGTATACGTATTTTTTACAATACCCGTTAGATATGCCATAGCGTTCTGAATCAGAGAGTAGAGCAAAAACCAGTTAAGAAGTTAGTATTAAAAGATATTTTTAAGGTATTATTTTATAGCTTGCGTTTGACCACTATGTCAATTGATAGTCACTCAATTCAGTAATAATGCGATTGACGGTAAAGGCGAAGGTTCTTCACACTGGCTACGAATCTGAGAGAAATTTGGAATGGTGATAGTTTGTACCCTGGATTTACTTGTAGGTTATATATTCGTTGTTAATAATGATCCTGGGAGATATTCTACAGTGAAAAGCTAACTTTCCCCTATTGTCCATCGCTGATCTACTATACGTACGTACTTATTGGACGCTATAAAAATAGAAATAATGTACAGCTACGTGTTCATGTTATGACACCTGTGTAAGTAGGTCAACAGTGTTTAGATTTTGCTTCCACTCCGGAACTATTACTTTGTGCAACGCTCTATTTTAGCATAGGAAATCCAAAAACGCGGAATAGTGTTGCATTTTTAGATATGTACTAGAATTATACCAAAATTTAGATATTTACCTACTTTATGATTGCGAGTGGTCCAATATCTCAATCCTTCGGAAGTAGTTTGTAGCACAATTAGTTTAAACAGTTGCTATTTAGGGATTTCTGAAAATCTTTGTTGTGATGTGATGTGGCAGTTGTCCTTGACAACCAGACCTCGTTTTAATCCTATTCTACTATCATTTGTAACCACATCATCATTGACCATCCAGTGAGGTTGTAGACAAAAACAGCCTATCCACTAAAGAAAAAATAATTTAACATAGTATTACTAACCTTTGTGTTATCCATAAGATAAAAGACATACTAAAATCACGACAACTTGTTATTCAACATACCCACGCACCCGCCTAAATAGAGCCTTGGGGATGGCGACAGACTCATTATTTCTAGATTAGGAAAAATACAATAAATTATCAATACGATTGCCATAACGACTACCACGTTATCTATGGAAAATTCGTAACATAACATGAAAATTTGGTCATTTCACTCAATAACTGGTTTACTGCAATGCCGACAAGGTCGTTTAGTTTACCCATGGCCTATAAAAGCGCTGCATCGCACTCGCCTCACTAAGGTAATGAGCTGGGGAGCTTTTTTAACTGTCACTTTTGGCTGTAGAATAATATTACTCCGTAATTATTCAATATTATTATTGTATTGAGGGCCTTATGCGAGAGTCCGTCTTTGTTAGTGTCACTGCAGAGCCAGACATTCTGACATTATATAAATATATTTATATTCATAAACTGGTAGTGACATTATGCGAATGAAACCAATATCTTGGGGTGACTAGAATGATTCATTCATTCCCTAGTGCTTCAGCGCTTCAGCTTATCTAGATGGCACTGTTAAATTTGGGAACATTTCCAAAAATACCTCGTAAATTGCTGTAAGGCTTAAGGGGTTCATTTAATGGTATAGTGGTGCAAATGATCCTACCTGTAGGCCTAGCACGAATAGCTGCGTAAGCGGTACGTAACGTGTCGTTCACGTCAAACAGAATAAACTGTTATTTATCTAGGGCAACTGTGATACAGATAACTTATAGTCTGTACGCCGTGACGCGTTGGAGCTTACGATACGAATACTTTTTCGCAAATTGTTCGTGCTATGGCCTCTGTACGAGTACAGTGTCAGTCGACAGTTCAACTTAAAGTCTAGGTGGGGCTGTTAAATTTGGGAAAATCTCCAATAATATCTTGTAAATTACTATAAGGCATACGGGTTCAATCTAGTGGTATAGTGGTGCAAATGATCCTACATGGCATATGGCATACGATCCTCCAAACGTTTCGTGTTTAACTATTAGTCAAAATAAAGGCACACGGATTTAAAAACTATCTCCACCATGAAAACGCAAGAGCGAAAGAGAAATTAACTCAATCTGAATCGACTGGCAGATTGGACAGACAAGCCCATCTATCCGTTTCTTCATCTATTTTCTTTTAACCAAGTAAACACGGATGCTATCTTACCTATAATTTAAAAAAACCACATGGAATGAATTACAAATACGTCGAATTTGTTCGGCACTCGGCACAGATGTTTGAGCTGCCAAATTTCAGATTCAAAATGTGTGTCATTTGTGTGATTCAGAAATCAGTTACGCTATACAACTAAATAATTCGCAAAAAGTATTTATTTTATACTTATATGAATAAATTAAGTAATCTTCGCCTAAAGGGCTGTATTAGTTCAAAAAGGTTACAAACCTCTTAAGAACTAAAAATTGATAAAGCTGTTCGGAAAATTGAAAAACAAACGAAAAATACATTTTCAATGGAACAGGCTAATTAATAGATAATGGATAGTTTATTAAGAGTTCCGACGTCCAATGTCATCATAAAGTATTTTAAAGTGGAAAGATTTGTATGTATGTTTGTAACGAATTGGCTCAAAACGTACTGGACCGATTTCAAAAATTCTTTCACCATTGGAAAGCTACATTCACCTTGAGTAACATAGGCAATATAAGATTCATCATCATCATCATCCATCACCGCGCGGGTGAAATTGTGTCTTAGATATTGTAAAACAGGCAAGTGACGCCATCGTTGATTGCATCGTTTTGGTTTGCTTTTCACCAGGTCTGGTGATTATAATATACATAAATAGCTAGTATTAAATGTAACTTATATATATATACTACTATTTATCCTTAATAGATTTATTATAAATAGATGGTGGTTAAGTAATAAACCTTAGGTAAATATCTTATTTACCTAACTTAGTATAAATCATAGCTGGATTAAGTTCAATGCCTTATTTACCTGGAGTAAAAAGGTTTGTTTTCTACCGACTTCCAAAAAGGAGAAGGTACTCAATTCGACTGTATTTCTTTTATGTTTGTTACCTCATAACTTTCGATAGGGTGAACTGATTCTCAAAATTTCTCTTCTCATTTTTTCTTTGAAAGCTGGTGCTTCCCGGGTCCCATAAAAATTTTATCAAATTCGGTCCAGTAATTTTTGAGTTACACTCCAATAACTGAATAGAATGGAAGTCGGTATTCAATTTTTCAAATTGTACTTGTTGGCAGTCAACACACGCCAACTGAATCTTTTTCGGATCGGGGGGGTTGGCATATTTTAATTTTCCGTCACTTACAGGCGTTTTCAATAGGTTAAATCACGTTATCAGGCCGTTTCATATGAAGACCTAACGCATAGCAGTTAATCAGAAATTAGTCCAAGTTAACACAGAGCCCTGTAAAACGTGTTTTAGGTGTGAGTCACTATAACGCGACTCTAGGGGCATCCTTCAGCAAATATGTTTCGGCCTGAAAACATGTGTCAGCCTGCTGAAAAAAGTGTTAACTTGGAGTTATTTCTGATTAACTGCTGTGTGTTCCTCTGAAACAGCCTGAAAACGTACTTCAGCCTTCTGAAAACGCCTGTAAGTGACGGCAAATAAAAAAACTAGTTTCTTTTGTATTTTTCTTTCGACCCGTCTCCGTGACAATATTTATTTTTATTTATTTGTTTCCTAGCGTTGGTTGTCATAAGCATTAATAGCATAGCAGACATTTATCAGGTACATTCTTATGTCCAAATATCTAATGGTAGGATAAGTGAGTACTTACACGCACCCTGCTTGCCAGTGAGAGCGATACATTTTTATATAACGATACGTTTTTATCACACTTATATTATAAAGGTAAAAGTTTTTGAGTGCATTCAAAAACCAAAGGTTTGGTCCAACCAAATTTCATGACAATTGGTCCAGCGCTCTGGACCAACTGTCATGAAATTTGGTATGGAGGTAGGTGAGGCGCTGGATTAAAAATTAAAATACTTTTCATTCTTTATACATCAACACGCGCATAAATCTGCGGCGCGTAGCTATTAGTGAATTACATCCATCATCATCATCATCATCTCAGCCGTAGGACGTCCACTGCTGAACATAGGCCTCCCCCATGATTTTCCAAAAGGACCGGTTGGAAGCGGCCTGCATCCAACGTCGTCCTGCGACCTTTCTCAGGTCGTCTGTCCACCGTGTCGGTGGACGACCTACGCTGCGCTTGCCGGTACGTGGTCTCCACTCCAGAACCTTTCGGCCCCATCGGCCATCTGTTCTGCGTGCTATGTGCCCTGCCCACTGCCACTTCAACTGGCTAATCTTCTGAGCTATGTCGGTGACTTTCGTTCTTCTACGGATCTCCTCATTTCTGATTCGATCACGTAGAGAAACCCCGAGCATAGCCCTCTCCATAGCTCGTTGTGCGACTTTGAGCTTATCTATGAGGCCCATAGTAAGAGACCACGTTTCAGTGCCATAAGTCATCACTGGTAACACACATTGGTCGAAGACTCTTGTCTTGAGGCACTGAGGTATTTTTGACGAGAAGACTTCGCGAAGTTTCCGGAACGCTGCCCAGCCGAGTTGGATTCGACGATTGACCTCTTTCTCGAAGTTGGACCTGCCTAGTTTGACTGTCTGTCCCAGGTAGATATACTCGTCAACAACTTCGAGAACTGAGTTCCCAACTGATATTGGGGTAGGTACAACATGGGCATTAGACATAATTTTCGTCTTGTCCATGTTCATCTTAAGACCTACCCGTTGGGAAACTCGATGGAGGCCTTCGAGCATTGTACTGAGGTCTTCCATGGATTCTGCCATGACTACAATATCGTCGGCAAATCGAAGGTGAGTGATGTATTCGCCGTTAATATTGATGCCAAGTCCTTGCCATTCCAGAAGCTTGAAGGCGTCTTCCAATGTAGCGGTGAACAGTTTCGGAGATATAACGTCTCCCTGTCTCACGCCTCTTTGCAATGGAATTGCCTTCGAACTCTGCTCCTGTACTCGGACTGACATGTAGGCGTTTTTGTACAAACACTTCAGCACTTCAATATACCGATAGTCAATACGGCACCGCTGGAGAGACTCAAGCACTGCCCACGTCTCGATCGAATCAAAGGCTTTCTCATAGTCCACAAACGCTAGACAAAGAGGCAAGTTATACTCTTCGGTCTTCTGTATAACTTGCCGTAGCGTGTGGATGTGGTCTATGGTACTATAGCCTTTTCGGAAACCGGCTTGTTCCGGAGGCTGGAATTCATCAAACCTGCGACTGAGACGGTTCGTTATGACCTTCGAAAACAGCTTATAAACATGGCTCAAAAGCGAGATGGGTCTGTAATTTTTAAGTAAAGTGTTGTCACCTTTCTTGAAGAATAGCACCACCACACTTTTGTTCCATGCTTCTGGCGTTGAACCTTCGAGTAAGACGGTATTAAAGAGCTTCTGAAGGACTTTAAGTACCGGTGTTCCACCCGCTTTCAGAAGCTCAGATGTGATACCGTCGTCACCAGGCGCCTTGTTGTTCTTAAGCTGTTTCAAGGCCATTCTAATCTCGTACAGGCTGATGTCCGGGATATCTTCGGTATAATGTCGGGTCAACTTGGCTCTTGGGTCTTTGGCCGAGCTGCTAACAGGTTTAGCGACCGAGGTGTATAACTGTCCGTAGAAACTCTCGACCTCTCCTAACACTTCCGCTTTGGTCGACGCTACACTGCCGTCTCCTCTCTTCAGCTTCGTCAACTGGCTTTGCCCAATAGACATGTCTCTTGCAAACACTTTGGAGCCTTTTTTCCGCTCTATCGTCTCTTTAATACGGTTTGTATTAAAGATCCGAATGTCGTGTCGCAAGGACTTCCATATTCGTCTATTGAGCAGCCTATATGCTTCAGCATCATCCGAAGACTGCAGTTTCAATGCTTGTCGTTCAGCCATGAGGTTGAGGGTATCGTTGGAGAGTTTCTGTGGCCTATCTGTACGGTGGGGTTTAAAGTACTTGGAACCCACTGTATGGACAGTTTCTACTAACCTGTTATTGATCTCGTCCACTGAAGCGATGTTCTCAAGGCAATCGAAGCGATTGGATAGCTCAAGTTGAAAGCTCTCGGGGTCTTGAATATGGGCACGAGTAGGTCGGAGCGTAGACTTCATCAGACGAGACCTCTCCAGTTTGACATTAATATTCACCGTGCCTCTTACCATTCGGTGATCACTACCGGTTTTAACCCTGTTGATCACGGAGACATCAGTGAATATTTGCCTTTTGGTGGTCATAATGAAGTCAATCTCATTTCTCGTGGAACCATCGGGACTCAGCCAGGTCCATTTCCTGTGAGGTGGCTTCTGAAAGAAAGAGTTCATCATAAAGAGTCCCTCTTTCTCCAGGAAGTCGGCCAACCTCTGTCCCCTACGGTTCCGTTGTCCATAACCAAATTGCCCCACTTTCGACTCATCCTCGCTTCTCTTACCCAACTTCGCGTTGAAGTCCCCCATAACAACTAGAAAGTGCGTTTCAGAGGTATGTATGGCCCGACTAATGTCCTCATACATATCCTCCACCTCATCATCCGGGTGCGACTTCGTCGGTGCGTATACCTGAATGACCTTCAGCGAATATCGTTTGGATACTCTGAGTATTAGGTATACGACCCTATTGGAAACGCTATCGATCTTAACTATGTTGTTAGTAAGGGACTTGTGGACGAGAAACCCGACACCACCTTGGGACTGTTGGTCGCCCTCCCGGTGGTAGAGTAGGTTACCTGATTTTAGGGTTATCGTGTCCTCACCCGCTCTACGGACTTCAGATAACCCCACAATGTCCCAGCGTAGCTTACTCATTTCTTCTTCCAGCTCATATATCTTCTCGTCTGTCCTCATCGTGCGTATGTTGTGTGTTACCAGGGCCAGTCGTCGTCGTTGGGGGTGGTAGCCGGGCGTCTGCCGGGGATTCTTAGCACCCCCTGCCCCACCGTTACCGTGGCCGCTACCGTAGCCAGGAATAGCGGGGCTGCCGGGGACTGGGGGCCTGGTTCTTTTTGTCCAATCCATTGAGGGGTTTTTGCCAATACTCGCCACGCTTGGCAGGCGGGTTGGCGAGCGCAGTTTCTGTGTGTTTGACTGGGAAGGTGCTGCTGCCCACCTTCTGATTTGTTATCCCTTAGCCGGCTTCTACGGCACCCACGGGTAGAGTTGGGGGGGTGCTATTCTAAGCCGGCACCGCCACGGCATATTACATTGATTATTTATTATTCATTACATTATATAATTATTACGATCACACTTATCACCAACATCAGAAATGCAAATACTACCTTGTATATTTTATACCAAACAGGCATTATCAATAGTGTTAGTATCCTGACAATTCAGAGTTATTACACACTAGCTGCTCTCCGCGGTTTTACCCGCGTGGTGATGGATGGTGATGATGATGAATCTTATATAGCCTATGTTACTCAGGGTGAATGTAGCTTTCCAATGGTGAAAGAATTTCTGAAATCGGTCCAGTACTTTTTGAGCCAATTCGTTACAAACATACTTCCATACAAATCTTTCCTCTTTATAATATTACTATAGATTTCTAATATATGTGCAACATGTATGTAATGGTACTGGCGTTGTCAATGCGTGACTCAAAGTGCCCAAAACCAAATTTAATAAAAAAAGACAAAACTAATGGGAATTATTCAGTCTAAGGTACATAATAAGAAATATGATTCATTCGCTCTTATATACATAGCAAGTTGCTGTTTTACAGTCTGTTGTTTTTTTACAATTTATATATATCAGCGTTTTCATTCATATCTTTATTCTTGTTTTTTTTAAATACTTTTCCGGCGTATTAACATTTACATAACACCGCAGCAGAGGTTGTTTAATTTATTTATTATAGTAACAGATTTTCCTTGTGTGTTTTCAGTTGCACCGCATCGAGTATGTCCACACTAGACATCTAATATACCGCGACGTAAAACCGGAGAATTTTTTAATAGGTAGAACTGCAACTAAACGGGAAAAAATCATTCACATCATTGGTGAGTAACAAACATTGTTTCTATTTGTGTTTAATTTTTGCACACTATATATGTATTGAAACGCTCGCAGCTGAGCTTGACTTGGCGATCTTAATTGTTCAACAAGTTAAGCAATGCTTGCTGTGGCCAGTAGTTGGATGGGTGATTGTGCTAGTGGTGTTATTCAACTGAGCGCTTCCGTGCTTCGGAGGGCACGTTAAGTCGTCGGTCCCAGTTCTGTCTTAGGATAACAGTCGTAATGCTATGTCGAAGGCCTTCGGGCGGCCTGAAAACTTCGACGGAGGCTGGCCACTAGCCTATCCACCAAACCGCACTTGGCGATGTGGATTATGGCCCAACTCTTCTCTCTGAGAGGAATACTCGAGTCCCAGCAGTGGTTACATAATGGGCTGATTGTGATGTATTTGTATCTGTAGTGTTCATCCTTTTGTGAGACCAGGCAGATATAATGTTCTGAGAACTTCTGTGTATGCGTCATCATCAGCCAGTATCAGTCCACTGCTGGACAGTCTCTCCTAATGCACGCCACTGAGCCCGATCTTCGCCTACGTATGCTTTATTAAAGGTTTAATATCAAGGGCGTTGCTACAAAATAATACAGTTGTCGGCCTTATAGCTCAACTATTATGGACGATTGAGGCAGTGTCTGGATTCTGCAATGTCTTTCCTAACTATATTATTAATATTATAGGACAATAAAGGAAAATCATTTTTATTTTATGATTTAATAAACACTAACGCCTACTTAGCAAAACGGCATTTTGCAATTTAGAGCGTAAAATTATACATGTTCGATTGTTAGAAGCCGCGAGTTCGAATTGCTTCGAGGAGGTGGATTTTAACGCTCCAGAATTGCAATATTATAATGTTTATTTTAGAATAGTTTTTATAATTACATATATTGTAAAATTTATTTATTCCTAGCTCACATGTAGGGGTACATTCTTATACATCCAAAGACTTTTTGGTCTAAGTAAGAAACAAGAAAAAAATACTACATTTTCAGCAGCGTATTACGTTTAACCTCTATTACGCTGGCAAAAACTGCCTATAACTAGTAGGAAAATAAAACTTAAATATTTATAAAAATCTTCATACGGATTCATTATGATAAAAGTAAAATATATAAAAAAAAGGGATCTATGGTATTCCCCATAAGGAACGATATCAAGCATTATTAAATAGCACGATATAATTGATATCGCTTCATATCTCTAAGATTAAACGTCCTTCTATGTGTTCCTTATTGTCGGACACTTCATAAAGATTGCATGTAACGACTGCAGTTTAGATGTATATAACTTGTATTATGTACTCGTCTTGATATTTTAATGGCTGTAATCTTAGGAGTAAGAATTATGAATGTCATAAACGGTGGCATTATGACGATACCGAATCGGTCACTGTCAAGAAATAAAGCTGTAGTACTTGCTTAGACAATATTTTTAGTAGCCTTTGATTTAAAGCGCTAGCTAGGTTTCAGTCAACAGTCAGGTCAACGTTGTTTATTATGCCCGTACGTTTTGATGTTTTCATTATTTCAAAGTTATATAAATTTCCTTTTTTAGAACTTAAATAACTGAAAAAATCAAAACGTACGGGCATAGTAAACAATGTCATGATTCCATGAAAAAAAAATCACTGAAATCGGACAATGTTAAGAGGTAGAAAAGAGTTTTCTCTTTTAGCATGGAAAGTACTAGCTATGCAATCCTCTTAAGCTTATCTTGCTCCGGTCAGTACTTTGCTCAAGCGCGGATCCCACCGTTGTGGGCACGGTGGGCATGCCTACAACCCTAAAGGGCTTGTAACATCAGACGTTGATGTGACCTTTTATATCCAATGCCTTAGTAAAATATACAAAACCTGGATATCAATGAGATTGTAAAAGTTTTCGCAAAAAATAAACGTAGGTGAGCTTGCATTTGTAATTTAAGTAATCACCTAAAAAATATTTAATTAAAAATGTATAAGTACAAGAATTGAATTTAACACCATTTAATATCATTTGTAGGTGCCATTGTCATGTACGGTTTTGAAGTGTTGTACCCAGTTTAAAATTCTGAATGGCACTGCACGCTTCACATCAGGCGAGCGACTTGATACTATATCGATCATGAGAGATCATCATTCATACTCCGACTTGCACTTGCCTGATTTTCGGGGGGGCTGCGATCACAACCTTTTTTGTGGGCTGGATCCGCGGCTGATTTTGCTTTAGGGAAGCGTCAAAAATCATCAATTTATATTTATACTGTATACCCATACCCATATTCATACCCCCGCACTATGATTCCCTGTGGCGCGGGAGACATGAGAATTATACATCACAACATCCACGACCCGATAACACATGTTTCTGCCCTGAACCTTGTACTTATTATTCTGTGCCTGAACTTCGAAGGCAGGGCCATTCCCTACTGGGCTGATGGGATGGTCATCATGTTATTTATTGTGGCCCGAAATTACACAAGCTTTTTTATTCATGCGTTATATGATATATCGGTAACTAATGCGTCTTTGTTCCACATAAACAACAACATTATATATAGAACAGTAGAACGCTTTGTGAATGAATTCGTCCGGGGAAGTACTGCCACTATGGCAGTACCTCTTTTTCTGCCGTGAAGCAGTAGTGTACGCAATACTGCATTATGGTTTGAAAAGTTTGGGTGCATGTCGGTGAAATTACAGTCACATGAGACTTAGGGGGGATCCCAATAATCTATCTATCCACGGTTTTCTTTACTAGCGATAGAAATTTGACATAACGTCCATACAAAAAGTGTCAAATAGCTATCTCTAGTAAGGTAAACCGACGATAGATAGATTATTGGGACCGGCCTTTAACCTCTTACGGCATTACTAGGGTAAATTTAAATAATAGGTCCATAATGTCTCTCTTACAGGCGGCGAGTGCACTTTGTTACTTGTGACGAAATGAAACTGTTCTAGGCAGATGTTACCGCTTAACACCAGATGTGCCTCGAGCTTGTACCGTTTCTTAATAATATATAAAAACATGTATTTACAAAAATAATAGTTAATTATAAGAATGAGCTGCGGCAAAATACCCGGCAATACGATTGTAGACGTACACGTTAGTGTGTGCAGTATTTATAAACAAGCAAAAGTAATTACTTAAGGAAAAGTAATTACTTAGCAACTATTTAATTCTATATAGACTAGAATTTGCCTGAAGTTAGAACTATCAAAGGCCAGAATTCTTAGCCGAATAATAGTCTCCTTTTCCTTTGCGTAAGCAATGAGTACACGTCAATTTTTCGTTCTTATTACAAAAGTAAAGTTGTATAAAAATTGCATTCGCACACAAGTCTGAACTGTGAAGGATCTATTATGCTATAAAAATTAAAATCCCATGACAACAACCTAATACACAGTGTAAATAGATACATCCAATTTTGATAGCGTTATGTCATGCATTTACTTTAGTAAGTAGCGTTCATTGCTCGACTATAGAATGTAAATTTATGTAGAAGTATTATATCGTGAAGTAATTACTTCATTGAGAAATTACTTAGCAACAAGTAATGACTTGTTTATAAATACGAGTGTTAGTTGTAATCGAATGCGCATTGAATGCGTCATTACGCCTAGTAGGGTTGCTCTGATTAGGTAACAAGATAGGTATATTATAAGCAGTAATACAATACGCTATCTCGGAAGGTCTGCGGTTGGAATCTATTACGGTAGCCTTATGTTGTATGTGTATAAATGTTATGCATAACATAATGTAGTGTAATTATGGGTACTTATAGCAGTTATCTTTGAATTGCTGATTATTTTGCTCGTTAAACTTTGTAGCCATAAAACAACCGTTTACTTTTGTTATATGGTTTCACTGGGTATGCCAATGAGATTAACTATAGAGATGTTTAACTCCTTGAATATAAGGTTTAAACATGGCAAATTTTATGCTATACCTACCTATAGCTACACAACTCGCACAACGACATTAACTACACTCACAACATTAAAAGAACACGAAGATATATGAATCCTAGTTGTCAGAAAGGGACCAACATATTATTAACAACGTTCGCCTGTGGCCGACAATTCGATCGCCAATGACATCCATTCCATCCAATGTTCTCTCTCTGGCTCGCTACTTGTCTCGTTTGCGTAGGTGGAGAAGCGGCAACGTCGCACGAGTTAATTTAAATTTAAATACAATTATGATTTTCCACTTTTGATAGATAATATAGTAAAACAATACTTACAAATGAAAAGATGCATCATTCTTGTTTTTTTACACTCGTCCCAGTATATGTTCTGCAGTTTCTGAACACACAAGGCATATTTTCTTAAATGTTAAATACGCGCTGCGTTGTTGCCAGACAGGCTGGAACTAAGTTGACTCAAGACAATTAGCTTGTGTTGATGTGGCCAAGCTGAGCGCAGTAAGGCGTATCTACCTCCATTTATATAATATATCATCATTGGGGTATGCGTTATTTTTGTACAAACTGTAATCGAAGTCGAAGTGTTATACAGGGTTATTGAAATAATTCTAACAACCTCTTAAGGGCACCTTCAATACATCAAAACAAACTACGCTACTTCTACAACTTTTCTTATAACCTAATTATTCTTCAAAATAAAAAATGGTTGTCTCTAAAGTCGGTTTGCGGACGATAATTTTACGTGAGACATAGCCCAACGCTTAGGCCGATCGTGGCTCTCTATCGCTTGTTTTGCGCTCTCACTTGCACGGTCGGCTCAGGCGCAACGTGACAATGAGTCATACTTTTACGTGCGTGCAGCTGGCGTTGATCGATTTATAAGAAAAAATCACGTCAAAAACATTACGTTTTTGTAGTACATATCTGACACTTTTTAACTCTGCGTTTTTTAAATAAAAGCAACTACGACGAAACCCCTCCCGCGAGCCCCGTAGCAAAATAAATTATTGTAGGCCGCGCGCCTGAGTCGCGCGATTGCTTCGTGCACTGAGGAAGTACCTACCAAGACGACGGATACGTCACTTAGTATGTCTTCAGATGTGTACAACGTATAGGGGTTCGCATTTGAATACCTTCCTACGACGAAATATACATAATCCATCAAAGGTCGTTGGTCATCATAGGGCCAGACACGATAGAAATTTCATCGTTATAATATAACGACTCTTGAAGGGTTAATTATCTGCCTCGTATAATTAAGTCTATTTTAAAATTTCAAATTCAATATTATTAATAGTAAGCCCGATAGTAGTTACTTATCGAGCAGGATTGGGATCCACATTAATTACCGGACTGACCGATTGGCGCAGTTGGTAGCATTCTGTCTTCTGAGTTGCTGGTCCCGGGTCGACCCCGGACAGGTCAAACGTTTGCGTGTATGAACATGTCTGTTTGACCTGTGTCTGGGTGTGTGTGTGTATATCTATATAAGTATGTATATCAGTCATCAGATTACCATAGAACAGGCTCTGCCTAGTTTGGTACCGGAAGACCTTATGTGGATGTTAGAAGAAATGTTTTTGTTTAAATGACTCTTATCGTCTAACCTTCTGTCCCGCTGCTGCCATACTTCAGACGATATCAAGCATTTTCAAGTGTATATAAGTGGATTATAATGTCTGCTATTGTATTTTATAAATAAACTAATCAATGTTTTCTCTGTTTGTTTTCAGATTTCGGTTTGGCCAAAGAATATATAGACTTAGAGACAAACAAACATATCCCATATCGGGAGCACAAGTCGCTCACTGGCACCGCGAGATACATGTCAATAAACACACATTTAGGAAAAGGTAACAATATTTTATTATCTTAAAAGGGTTTTAATGAAGGAAATTTGTAACACATGAGAATCTTGAAGAAAATATGATATGAAAATCTCTTTATTTCTCCTGATACCTTCGTATACTATATCTTTACGATATTTAATTGAACACCGTTCGTTCATCGTCCCGTTGTTTATACACTGTCAGCCATCTATCTTTCTTCTCCCTTGCTCTCCTCGGTTCTTGCACTCTGTGAACATAATGTTCCAATAGCAATACCTGTTCACCACCCTAGCATTAAGGTTAATATTTCATGCAAAAGTACGTTTCTATAGATAAATAGATGGATGGATAAGATTTAATAAACTAATATATTTTTGTTATTCTCATTCAATGTTTGTTACTCTTTCACGCTAATCCTAATTGGCCTAACGACTCACCCTAATTGGGATTAAATGTAAATAAGTAAATGATGACTAACTAAACTAAAAAATAATATCCATAGAACAGCCAATGACTTTAAGGTGCTCGTTTTTTGCGAAAGAGTGTATAAAAAGTAAAACAAACGTGGCTCTTTAGGTATCCTTATCATACTATACATAGGAATCAGATATAATCTGGTCTGCAGCTTGTCACCTAGAAGGATGCTCAGTTGTTAAACTAAATTGGTCTTTATTACCACCATGTCCACTTCTTAGTCCAATAAATCTATTGTTACATACTTGTTCCTGTTGAACCTTATTAATCGTCACAAGATTGCCACGAAGAAATAGATAGATTACTCTTTATAGTCGCATACACAGCATCGTAATACACTGAAGCGTACTAAATTACAGTGGGTGGCTTTATTTATACTAGCGAACTCTCCTAGGCAACCTTAGCTTGAACGTATTATTATCATCATTACAATACTAACGTTTAATATTATGGTTGACTGAGCCCCGCAGTTGCATCCGCGTGTATAATGACTGGTTATCCAAAGAAACATTTTTCTGGGATAAAAAGTTGTCTCTCTGTTTTTTTTTATAACTGGACACGTATGATTGTACATTTACCGTTCCTCCAGTTTTAAGTATTTTTTTGTAATTTCAGGGGAGATTTTTATTCAAGCAGGTAGTCAAAATCTAGTCACTGTCGTCTATATAAGTTTATTATTATGTCGAAGACCTGTCTAAGTCACGTAACCGGTGAAAGTATAAATGTGTTATGTGTAATAAATAATGTGTAATGTGTGTAACTTTCTACGGTGATTGACGAGGAATGGTGCATTGTACACTCGTGCAACGGCACGAACATTTAATTCGATTATTATTAATGATATAAGATTGTAATAAAATTAATACCCTTTAACAAAATATTCTTGTATTTTTTCTATTAAAATACAAATAAAAAATACAATAATATTTTATTGAACACCAAGCTTATAAATGAAAGAACGAAGAGTAGTTTACAAAACAGGTTGTACAATGGGCTGCCTTATCGCTATTAGCAATTTTTTACAGGCAACCTTGGGATGGATGGTAATTAATATGGTGGTGACCATGTGCCGATTCAAATTTATATAAAACGGTATTAAACAATGTAACTTAGTGCATAGATCATTTTTAAAATACTTTGTGACCATATAACTTTTTAAAATATATTGCTTACTCAGACACAATCAAATATATCCTATATATACAAATAAATAACACATACATAACAAAATAGGTACATGTATAATAGTATAATATATACAATATAATACATACATACCCCGAGCTTTTGCCCGTTCTTCTCTGTAGAGGCTATACTTTTATTCTGTAACTCGGCAGTCGAAAACGCGCGAATGAACGTTAATTATTAATAAATGTATTTGAAAAGAGGGTCTTTTCAAGTACATTTATTAATAATTAACGTTCATTCGCGCGTTTTTGAGGCCTACATTTAAAAAATGATTTGGATTTTATTTACCTATATGTATAAACTAGTAGAAACACAAGTATAACCCTTTCTATACCGTAATAACAAAATATTTATGAATGAATCGCGCGTAAATTTACGCGTCTGCGCACGCGCTATAGGTTAATAAAGTGCATATTTAGTATTTAAAAAAAACCGCTGATTTCTGTGTTATAGTCATTAATGTTTACACAAATCGGTGTAGCAGTTTTAGCGTGAAAGAGTAACAAACTTCAATCCATCAAAACAAGATTACTTACCAATAAATACGATGCTATCGGTGTTGTGATACGTTACATTGTTGATAAGTCAATCACAAGAGAATTACTTAATATACTCGTAATATCAAGAAAACTTTATGCTCATACCTTGCATCTCTAACAAATAAGTATATTTCCTTTGATGATGTGGAATTGTTATTAATTTACAGAACAATCGAGACGCGACGACCTAGAAGCTCTCGGGCACATGTTTATGTATTTTTTACGTGGTTCCTTACCCTGGCAGGGTTTAAAAGCTGATACATTGAAAGAGAGATACCAAAAAATTGGCGACACCAAGCGAGCGACACCTATCGAGGTAATTTTGTTTTATTTCTTAATTGTACACTAATAACAATGTTTCAAACATTGCAATTTTTAGAGAGAACATTCACATCCTCGGACGGGATTCGAACCCGCGTCTTCCGACAATCCGTGTCAGACGCAATGACCATTCAGGCCACCGAAGCTCGAACTTTAACTCTATCTTATTTTAACCGTCTTACGGGACGAAGCGACATCTATTGAACAGCTTTGACAGCACTATCCAACCGAATGAAGAAAGAAGAAGAAATTTTTAGAAATACTTAAACTTTCGTATCGACGTCACAACCCTTTATACATTTTATAATTAAAAAAAGTAACACTATTAGTGCGTTTGAAAACATCACTTCTGAGCGTTTTCAGCGAAAATAACGTTAAAACGCTCACAAGGGGCGTTCGAATTGGGAATCTGTAGGTGAAAAAATCGTTCATGTCTCTTTTTGTTCAGCGTTCGGAAAGCTAAAAAAGCCACCAAAAAGTGTAATTTTGGACCCACGTCCGGAGCATGGTTGTTTGTGATTGTTATTTGGCAGCATAATCATGCGATTTTAGGTCTTATGCTCAGTTGAGCGTTAGAATTGGGTATGGGCAAAAGTGGCAAAAATAACGTTTTTGAGCTTTACGAACGCTTTAACAAAAGAGCCATCAATGACAACGCTACCAAATGCCCTCATAAGCTAAACGAACGCACCTTATAAAACAATGTTTCAGTTCTGTATGTCATAATGAGATAGGATACAACTTGCAGCAGTTTGTTTTCATATTTTGGCATTATCTCGATCTAGTGTTTAAGTGAACGTCAAAAAGTTATTTAAAATATGAGACCTGAGCCGTTCGGACTAGTTTAGTAATTTAGTATAGTAATGAGTAATTTAGTAGCTACTCGTTATTGCACAGAAATGGGCTGCATTACGCTCGAGTCCAGTACACAATTGAGTAGTATTTGCAAAAGGAACGGGCTGCATTTTAAATGAACTTGACTAATCGACAGGTTCGGACATGTTTAGCCGGTGAACTAGTAGGCACGGACGCGTGGAGGTGCTACTCACCCGATAAAAATAGAATAAAATGGATTGAATCGTTTACTAAACTACTTGACAAAATTGTTGTGATTCGCAGTCTTTTAGCCACTAAATTACTCGCTACTCTACTAAATTTAGAATAGCCTAGTCTGAACCAGGCTTTACAGCTTTATGGCTTTAATAATGGATACAGCGACAGTCGACCATAAAGTCGACAGTTAAACTCCCTTCTGGGAATCTCACGTTCGACTTATGACGGGTTCCTGTAAAGAAGAAACGTCCGACTATTAAGCAATAGTGGTAACTTTTAGGTACATTTTCTATGAGACGAACTTATTAAAGCTAGTGTTCGTAATTAAAACGATAAATGATATTAGGACTTTACAGTCCCACCATCTTATCTGTTCAGGTGACAGCGTCGCTAGTGTAGAATTTTGGTATTGCAACCTAAGAAATTCACCAAGAAAAAAGAGAAACAAAACATAGGGCAGTCTTTCAAGCCACTCATTAATTTGCAAATTCTACAAAGAATCCTACTAATATTATAAACGCCAAAGTTAGTTGGTATGTACACTGTAGTTCCAATTTTGCCCACCTGAACAGATAAGTTGGTGGCACTGTACATAAGTTCCTAACAAATTGTGACTATTTTCTATTTTTTTGACAATGAATCACTGATAGATATTTGGAGTCGAACAACTTTATCGGCGCTCGCCGCAGCGGGTTATTTGCCGCCAATTCTGAAAGAACATCATGACTCTATTGACATCTTTGTCCAAAACCTACTTAGTTTTAGAAATAATATCAGGAACATACCTGATATTAATTTTAAATCTATTTTACGCCTATGATGAAGATATTTAAAATTGTTTGTTTGCTCAAAAAATAACCATGTTGTGTACACATTTATAGGAACATATTGTGGATCTAAATTATAACATATAATTTTAACCATTTATAGACTGTATTCTGTTTAGTGTGCCAATATATAAATGGCTGGTGGTTGTACGTTGTAGGTGCTCTGCGAAGGTCACCCCGAAGAGCTAGCGACGTACTTGCGTTACGTTCGTCGGCTCGACTTCTTCGAGACGCCCGACTACGACCAGCTGCGTCGGATGTTCCGAGATCTGTTCGAACGGCGCGGGTACGTCGACGACGGCGAGTTCGACTGGACCGGCAAGACTATGGTAAATAACAACAGCTCTGTTTCTTAAACCGTTGGTGTATAGCTGTTTCTTAAACCGTTCGTGTATAATAGTTTTGTTTTTTAAACCTTGGTTGTATAATAACGCTGTTTCTTAAACCGTTTGTGCAATTATTTTTTTCTTAAACCGTTTGTCCAATAATAACTCAGTTTCATAAACTGTTGGTGTATAATAATTATTTTTCTTAAACCGTTTGTCCAATAATAACTGTTTCTTGAACCGTTCGTGTATAATGGCTTGGTTTCTTAAACCTTCCGTGTATAATACCTCTGTTTCTAAAAAAATATTGGGTTATAATAATTCTGCTACCTAAACCTTTTATTAAAATCGCGGAGTTATTAATAACGTTGTTTCTTAAACCGGCGGTGTGTAAGATCTTTAATTGCCTAAAACCTCTTGTTAAGTTTCTTTCAGCTTCTCGTTTATAATAACAGGATTTTCCTCTTGTTTTGTAATATTCAAACATGTAAATGTCTGGTTTTTAGTAATTCCATTAATTAAACGCTTTGTTTTACAATAACTCTCTTTCTTCAATTCGTGGTCTTCATAGACTCAGTATTTCAGCAATTTCCCTTGCCACTTTCCATATAAGCTAACCTTTTAAGCTTTTGTGCCCTATTGCATGGAGACCTGGCATGGTGACGGTACGACGAAAACTTTTACGAGCTTCACAAAGACCACTAATAAATATGATCATTTAAAATGTTGCAATAT
This sequence comes from Selenia dentaria, assembly GCA_917880725.1. NCBI lineage: Eukaryota > Metazoa > Arthropoda > Insecta > Lepidoptera > Geometridae > Selenia > Selenia dentaria. Next base: position 22,821,010 of record OU862890.1, read on the forward strand.
AATAATGGCTTAAACATTAACTTCATCTGCTAAATCCCTATAGAAATAATCAAATGTACATAGTTGAAGAGTTTATATTAGCTGTTTTAAAATGTTAAAGACTTACAGCCAGTTGCATAAAGCTCTTCATTATCAGTCCATTAGTGAATCCAGCTTTAGTGCTCATGAAATCATTATTTTAATGGCGTTGCATAAAAGACAATTATTTCATAAGTCGACATCTTAATGACCAGTAAAAAAGATAAATTTGGGATTAAACAATGTTGGCAAAAATATTTTGAATAGGAATAAACAAATAACACATTCCACTTCTCGGGAGTGAACATTTGCCATTTGATGTTGCTATTTCACAAATATTCTAAATTCGGGATTAAACAATTTTGGCAAAAATATTTTGAATAGGAATAAACAAATAACACATTCCACTTCTCGGGAGTGAACATTTGCCATTTGATGTTGCTATTTCACAAATATTCTAAATTCGGGATTAAACAATGTTGGCAAAAATATTTTGAATAGGAATAAACAAATAACACATTCCACTTCTCGGGAGTGAACATTTGCCATTTGATGTTGCTATTTCACAAATATTCTAAATTCGGGATTAAACAATGTTGGCAAAAATATTTTGAATAGGAATAAACAAATAACACATTCCACTTCTCGGGAGTGAACATTTGCCATTTGATGTTGCTATTTCACAAATATTCTAAATTCGGGATTAAACAATGTTGGCAAAAATATTTTGAATAGGAATAAACAAATAACACATTCCACTTCTCGGGAGTGAACATTTGCCATTTGATGTTGCTATTTCACAAATATTTTTGCATAAACAAAACGCAAACTACGTGTTTATACGTGTAGCAAATTACATTCCGGTAGAAAAAAATATGATTGTAAAGAAAACACAAGATACACTACTTAACTTTCTATGCTATCCGAACATTTATCAACAGTATTGTGATCATCAAATGTAACGAATTCATATAGTTAGAATTTATATAGAATTTGAAATGATATGGAGGTTCAACCTCATCTAATTCTATAAGCATGTACAAACAGTATGCAGCACTATGATCTGAAAAACGCTAAATTCGTGATTAAACAATGTTGTCAAAAATATTTTGAATAGGAATAAACAAATAACACATTCCACTTCTCGGGAGTGAACATTTGCCATTTGATGTTGCTATTCACAAATATTTTTGCATAAACAAAACGCAAACTACGTGTTTATACGTGTAGCAAATTACATTCCGGTAGAAAAAAATATGATTGTAAAGAAAACACAAGATACACTACTTAACATTCTATGCTATCCGAACATTTCAATAAACATATGATATGGAGGTTCAACCTCATCTAATTCTATAAGCATGTACAAACAGTATGCAGCACTATGATCTGAAAAACGCTAAATTCGGGATTAAACAATGTTGGCAAAAATATTTTGAATAGGAATAAACAAATAACACATTCCACTTCTCGGGAGTGAACATTTGCCATTTGATGTTGCTATTTCACAAATATTTTTGCATAAACAAAACGCAAACTACGTGTTTATACGTGTAGCAAATTACACTCCGGTAGAAAAAAATATGATTGTAAAGAAAACACAAGATACACTACTTATCTTTCAATGCTATCCGAACATTTCAATAAACATATGATATATCAACAGTATTGTTATCATCAAATGTAACGAATTCATATAGTCATAATTAATATAGAATTGGAAATGATATGGAGGTTCCACCTCATCTAATTCTATAAGCATGTACAAACAGTATGCAGCACTATGATCTGAAAAACAGTTGGTGTTTAGATACCTAAAGAAAAACTATCTGCAATTCTTCGTAACTTTTCCTTGTTTTTGTAATTTTTATGTAACTTTGCCAGTTCGTGACCTATTTTTGGTACAATTCTAAAAACTGTTAATGGAAAGATCCTATCGCGCAGTAACTCAGACAAATTAGAAGCTGTGATAGAGTATCAATCATCAATAGCTTTATTTATTTGAGTTATTGGTTCCAAATCAATAATATGTTTGATTAGAAGAAATGCATCCTTGGCAATTCGGTACTTTAACACGAAACTCTTCACTATCATGTTTCAAAAATAAAATTACTCTGTCCGAGATTTGGCGGTGGGTTAATCTTCTGCTTCGAACAATGAAAGACTTGATAAAGGCATGTTTTATTATTTTATTGAAAAACTGGATTATTTTATAGAAAAACTCCACTTCAATCGTATAATGGATGATTGTTGACCAATTCAATTTTTACTTGCCGATCTGTCAAATGTAAATGTTTAATTAAATACTAATGGGCTTTTGTTCACCGTAAAATACGTGATAAAGGACAATTTGACGCTTCATTAGTTAAATTCACCGGGACATTAAAATTTGATTAAATTTTCTTTTGTGCAACGATTTAATGTTAGAGTAACATTTAATAACGTCTTTAAAAGTTAAACATCGTTTCTGCAATTGGCTGTTAGTTTCTTATATATCTAGAAACCTGTAAGCAGATTTACTAACTGGAAATTTATTGGAAATACGTAGTATTTTTATCAGAAACAGAGTTTCTAAACCATAAATGTTATCTAGTGAATACATAGCATAATGATGATGAATGGACGATTTCCTTGATGCTTGAATGTAACCACTCCACGCCGTAAATCCGCTAACTGTTTCATAGCACCAATGTGTCTTTACTGTTTTTCTTGCAAGCCCAGCTTTTGGATAATGCTTAGTAATCTGACCATCGATCTGCTCACTGCGTCTTGCTAAATACAAACGCTAAACGAACCAATAATATAAATAAACTTATGTTTCAATTTTGTTTAGTGCTAATGGTATTCAGTAAGATGCACTGCATGTGGCCCTTAAAAAAATGTGTTTTATTAATCGGATTATATTGTGTCGAGTGTCTGTAGTTTCAAACTATAACGAACACTAGTCAATCATTCAATGGCCTTTTGTTAATAATCTATTTAATCACAGTTTTCCTTGCTGCGGATATACATTTGACATAACGTCCGTTCAAATAGTGTCAAATCTCTCTCTATCACGCTCTCTAGTAGGGCAAACCAACGATAGATAGGTTAATAACACCGGCCGCAAGTGTCCATCTTGTCACGATAAACTCCATATTTTCTTGTACTAAAAGACACGAAATAATTTGGTGCAGAGAAATATTGTTAGTTGGAGTGTTAATTCAATTCGTAGTCCATTACAGAGCAGATGAACCATTTGCTTAAGTTATTGTAAAAAACATCTACCTGCAGCTATAAGCTCGTGTGATGAGATGATTACCCATTTCTCTAACATATCTACTGCTACTTACTTATTTCCGTATACTAGTGCTTTAATTCCAAAACTTTGGTTTGCACAAAACCCAGGTGTTTGGATATTATTTTAACCCGGCGTGAATGAGGTTGGGTATAGCATATCCGGGTTAAATTAAACGCGTGTCATTCACTTACCCCCCAAACCTTCACATGCTTACTAGCTGAAGTGAGCTTAGAGTTTCGGAAAAAGATTTAGAACAGCGAGAGTTAACGCGCGAAATTGCTTTGGGTACATTATACCCGACCTCACAGTCGGTGTATCAACATGTACTCATAGAGTTCGCGCGAAACTATTCGGTTCTCTGAATCGAGGTTCTTTTACCTGCTGCCACAGACTAAATAACAAATGCTAATCAATTTACAAATCTTCCCACCGTCGTACTTCTATAAGTTTGGCGCGAGCTTTGCATACATATTTTAGCTCTTAAAGTTTTCCTCCGTATTTTAGTCTGGACGGTTGTCCGAAGAGCAGCAGAAGTTAGATGAAAACATCAGACAGTTTCTGGCCGATCTATACGATACAGACATATCAAAGGAAACTACTTCTGATATGCCCGCTGATGACCAAACCGATCATGATCCGGATGATGAAAATTTGTTGTTCCGCAAAAGTGTTTAAAATACTATTTACATGGAATTCGTACACATATTATAAGATACCATTACCAAGTTGATGAAACTTTTTATTGGAATGTGTATGGTAAAGTAATTATTTACACTAGTGATTTCATACCCAAAGTCGTTCTCTATGAAGCCTTCCCAACCTCATTCGCTCTGCGCTGAATTAATTTAAGTTAACAACATATCTTTCTAATGTTACTAACATGATGTTTTTGCATTTTTAACAATTTAACATCGTTGTTATACATAATGTTAAAAATATCGCACCTGCATGGGACTGACATTCACTGAAACCGTGTGTCACGCTTTGTGTATCAGTATGAAAGCTACACGGTTTCATTTAGGTTTTAAATTTTATTGAAAACAACGCACAAATATAAAAAATTGTATAATGTGTGTGCCACGCGTCGACAAATATTAAATAAGCAATACCAATAACACATTTATTGGAGTAATTTATGCAAATTGTCACTAAAAACCGTGTAGCTTTTGCGTGCTTTTTTATTATTACATATATCGTTACAAAATATGATTTTGTGTCTGTTTGCCTTGTACTTCCATCTTCTATTTCTACCTTTAGACAGTCTCGCTTGATTCGCCCTAAACACAAGTTACGTTCAATTTGTTTCAAACATTATTTCGATCTCCAACAGTGTTAAAACCAAATATAGACAGTGCCAAATAGCATGGCAATAGAGGTCATTCACTAGCCTTTACCACGATGTCGCAAAATACATTACCTGTATCGCTAATTCTGTCGTTTATTAGACAAACTATGATACAAACTATTGCTAAACTGGTGTCGCTAGAATTTCGTGGTACAAGGCCTACAAGGACGCAACTGTACCAACAAATCTACTCAAAAAATGTACGAAACCAAGGGATCACTGTTTGAAATTTTATGTTTTCAATGTTCTATTCACGTATTATTTTATTATTTCAAAATATGAAAAGTATTTTGAAACGGTGTTTTTTTTTTATTTCATTAATATTATGAAAATCATCGGAAATGAAACAAATATTTACCGACAATCCGCTTTATTTACAATATCAAAAATTGATAAAAGAATCTCTGTAACCATATTATACTCCTTAACATATAATAATTATGATTAAGTATGAAATTACATTGCATGTTTGAACAAAATATATGATTTGTATATATGATTGTGTTTGAGTATCGAGAACACATATAAAAATTAAAATAATATAAATCTGTAATTTTATACTTACAAATAATTATGAATCCCAAAAATACATTTTTTTTACGTTGTGGCTGTTTCTTTTCGAGGGCCAGGTGAATGACCTATATTGCCATGCTATTTGGCAGTGAGTAAAAAACGATGTTCTAATTTGGATGGTTTTGGAGTACCTTGCATTGGTTCTAATATTAAAGTGCTCGCGTTATCAATTGAGTCGTCGGACCATTGGTCTTATGGAGCATCATATTGATGTGTGTAACAGCAAGTAGTCGATATCGACAACATTTAATAAATGTAATCTTTATTTATAATTTTTTATTATATTACAAATTATCTTCTACATCTGTGTCACTATCGTCTTCCTGTAGATTTATAATTAAAGTACAACTTGATCTCCGAAAAACAGTTTTTTAAATGTGTTTCCTGGAGGACCTGCATGCTTCACACATTTAAAACAGTTTTCCTTTGTAACGTTTTGTATTGCTTTATGCCTTTTTAACATCGGCTAGTTTAAAAGAATGGGTTTGCTTTGTAATTTCTCCTTTTACCTGAGCCCATATGAGCTCAATAGGATTATATTGACAATGATATGGTGGCGGTCGTATAACTTCATGATCATTTTAATTAGTTAGATGATCTTTTAAATAATGTTTTAGGCCTACTTTCTTTAACTATGTGTAATAGTTCTACATTGATTTAATTATTTTTAAATGCGATGTTGTTTTTGTTAACCGATCCTGAATGTCTTTAGTGTATTTGTTTGTATTCTTTCCATTTGCATAGAGTGAGTGGCGTTGTCGATGATAATTACGAAAGGTTGTTCTCAGACGTTCCAAAAATTCCACGTAAGTTTCGCCATACATTTCAGTATGTATGATAATCATCATCCTTAGACTTAAGAATTTCTAGAATAGTTTTACTTATCCACACCTCGTCAAGGTAAAATCGTAGCCGTTGTTCTTTTGGTTTCTTCAAGGCGACTAATTTAAAAAAATACGATTCTAGCACAAACAATATCACTGCTTTCCATTATATATTTCCGCACTTCCGCATATTTCCTAAATTTATATCCAATATCTTTTAATATTTTCCTCGTGGAAGTTTGCCCGCATTTAAAATCGCGTTAGGGAAAAAAAAGTCCGGCACAACTGTCAGGACCGTAGTGAGAAATAGAAATGAATAAAAATTACAGATGCCTTAACCTTGTTACTTTACTAAGCATAAACAAGTAACTACAAGTTCAATGAGGGTCCGCGATAAGGTGGACTTAGGTAGCGAATGAGCTTTGCATTTATCGATAAGATGCAAAGCGTTGCACGTCCCTATTAGTGACAGTTATGGCCCGACGACTCAGTTGATAACGCGGGCACTATAGCTACTATTATTGCAAAATGAAACTATTGTTGTGGTTCTCTCTTTTGCTTGGAAGCTGATAAAGATAGAATGACATTTCGCTACCGCTAAACACGCCGCTGTGCAAGTGTACTTAACGACTTTACATAATAATACACGCACTAAAAATTTACTAAATTGACAGTATTTAAATTTAAGCAGCATTTATAAGTAAAGACGTTAAGGTCACATTACACAGTTTTAAGGATTGTAAACTGTAAAAAGAATTTCTAAAATTAATTTGGTCCAATTCTTCTTCATTGAGCTATAGCATATATAGTATATTAATTTGATGTATTTTATAAAGAAATATAATGAAAAGAGCACTTAAATTTTTCGCTTAAATATTGAATTAATCATTTTTTAAAACTGGTATCGCTTTTTGTATAACATTGTGTGATTTATATTAATTTTTCGTTTCATTGTGTTCGAGAGTTTAAAGCACATGTCATACATATAATACGCGCGCGAACTAAATGTATTTAGCGCTACTCTAGTTAAACTGTCAGAGCTGCATTCAATTCGTGCGCGTGTTATATATACATACGAGTATGCCTATATATCTCATATGCTAGCCCCTTGGATTAACTTCACTGAATTTAACTGAACACTGCTTGGTACTATGCATCATTTGTAACGGTGTGGAAAAATATGCATTGTTTGGACGAAATAATTTTTCTCGTGGAACTGATAACATTCAATTGTAGGCATGGATTCTTACCGTTGGTAGATAATAACACAGTTTGTATAAATTATAACTTAACAGGAACTTATTTTATGAAAGTACTTTTAATATTTTCGATACTCTATCAAATGCCCAAGTATAATTCTTGCATTGAGACACAATTTTGTTACGACTACACGACGTTTTTACTATATGAGATATCTTAATTAAATACCATTCCTCTTTACCAGCGTTTAACAATTTGGAACTCATCACTGTGTCGCATAGAACACTGCGAAGTTTTATTGAAGGTACCTCCCCATCTGAGATCGTTTTGATTCAGGACTGCATAATACGACCAGTCCATCATTTTACCTGTCAACTTACTAACGCGACACAAATATTCAACAATGTTTCAAAATCATTCAACGGCATGGTGCTTTCATGAAAAAAGTTCGTTCACTCCTAAACATGTGTGTTGTCTTTTTTTGTGCATTTCTGTTGATCTTGAAACCATTTTCTTTTGACGTAAAATGAAATTAATGACTGTACTATATTACATAACTCTTAGACTAGCGTTGCTTATTATAGATGTTAAATATTTATTGCGTTTGGTTATTAAAACGTTTACTTATATCTGTGTTTTTGTGTATCTTGTCAAATTACTTATTCATGACATCCGTTGAGAATTACACGTTTACAAATTAGTATGCATAATTAATATGGTTAATTTACGTGAAGGTTCTTTACACATCTTTATTAAAATGTCTCGCATTACTTCGCATCATGTACGCTTTTTCAGTGAAGTGTTTGACTGACTGATTTTTCAATTAGCATGACACAATTACAGCAGTTTTTAAAGCGGTTATAGGTTCACTTTTTTTAGATTAGTTAGTTCGTACACAGTTTATCTTCCGTTTTCATATACTAAACTAACCATAATATTGACCAAAGTCACGATTAACCAGCGCATAGTCCCTGCGATTTAAGGCCTTCGTACACCATATCGATTCAACACCAACTCGACTCTTATCATGGACACTGCATCGAAACTATACTTCACTGAATTTAGAAGATATTGTGACGATGCGGTGTGCGAAGGCTAATTAGTCATATATCAGATATAAAGTGTACACTGTGAATGTTGCATGCCGCTTGCTTACTGCTTATCCGCCGCCAGCCAAAGAACATACATGTGATGAGAATTCTGCGCAATGCGCCGCCGTCGAATGTCGTTAAAACTAAGTCCGACAAGGTATGTGTGGTGGAATAATTTATAAGGCATTATACGCCGTATTTTGCCAAGTATAAGCTCGTTTTTGGTATACAGTGGTTGCAATTCGCGTGTGCAAAAACAAAACTAAACACAAGCATTAGTAGTAGTTTTAATTCTGTTTGTACTAAAATCCAAATTCATATAACGCTTGCGAATGGACCGTCCTTAAATTTGACATTATATTTTCAATTGTGGGTATTTTTACGCAGATTTGTTCATGTTACTTTGTGCTATCTAAACTCTAAAGCCTGGGAGGCTATTTAAATAATCATATATTTAGAATTATCATTCTATGTTTTATTCGAATGTGGATTTATAATTTATAATAGTCTGAATAGAATAAGAACTACCATAGGTAAGATATATTTAGATTGTAGTTCGCTAATTCAGTTTAGTAATCTGCATATTTAGTAGTATAATAGTTTAGTAATCGAATTGCTACCATTATATTTTTGAAAAACACGAAATAATTGGTGTGCGCGTAACAATCTTTTGTGAGTGTACTCGTATTATGAAATCTACCTACAACGCCCAGTTTATAAACGTGCGTAGACATACCATGATTTGTGTCAAAGTGCTCGTTACCGACGGCGTATAATACCAAATACAGATCGCGCGGCGAGAGTTTGGCTTTGACCTTCGGGTGGAGGGGATAGCTGCGCATGGGTACAGTCGCGCACATGTGACAGAGAGAGACAACAGCCCCTCGTCTTCGATGTGACAGAGAGAGACAAGAGTCCTTCGTCCCTCTAGCCCCCTGTGATACCCAATTTCTGATTTCTGCGCAATAACGGTCAAAGCCAAACTCTCGCCGCGCGATCTGTAGAATATTAAAGTATTTTTTATTAAAAAAGCTACCTGCAACTAAGCAATAGTTGCTGGTAGCTGTTCAGTTAGGTGAAGCAAACCTTAGATCAATTCAGGCCTTCCCAGGGGCAAGATGGTGAATGCTAGCGCGAACCCATCTCGCCCTACCTTGGCGGAGGACTGGATTGCTCATAAGGGTGTTTTAGTGGGTTTGAGCCCCAGGCACATTTGTGTGCACAGCGGTGCAAAAAAGTTCAAACCACGCTGTGGACATTAGGAGTGGTCATTAGCCAATCTACCAATCTGGACTTGGGTGGGGGACTGTGTTTGTGACTTTTGATTCGTCAATTGATAATTTAGCTTTTGACCGACTACTTGTCTAGTCAATCTTTATACCGGGTAAAGTTTTCAGATCACTGTTGAGCGACAGATTTTTTTGATAGCTTGCCAGACGGGCACTAAAAAGAGCTCTACTACTATGGCTTTGTACAACAGTAACTTCGCCGAAAGTTAAACCTCGAAGTAGGATTCAACCGTTACCGCAGCGGCAGACTCTTTCGCGTCTCTCGTCTACCTAAAAGTTTGATTTAGTCAAAGGAAACCATCAGACAATAAGTAGGGTGATTAAAGTATGGTTACAGAAACAGGAAGCAGGACAATAAAAGCTTATATTGTTGCAATGTTTATAAGTCATGACGCACGCTATAAAGTTCAAGTCAAAGAACTATTTGCAGGTACTTTCACTTGTAAACACAAAAAACACGTCATCTGTGTTAGTCAAATATGGGTCTATATTTCTGTTGAAATAACACTTAACGTCGTCGCTAACGATTATCTGAGACAATCTTGTAGTAAGGGCTCAAATTCGCATGTTTACGCATACATACGCAAAAGATGCATATAGAATGTTATTCTTTGCATGTATATATATTTATGGTATTGTGCATGTGTGTGGATATAAGTATAAAATATTCAAGTAGGTAGATGATTAGAATTGCTTTGGAATGTGCTATAACACTGTTTTAAGGTGATGGTAACTGTATAGTGATTAGTTACAGCTATATGAAATTCTTTGCTTCCCATATCACAAACATCATCGTAAACTATTTGTAGCCTTGATTTTTGCTTGAAGTGGCGTAAAATTCATCAAAACTATGTTGATTATATGTTAATAGGTATGTAATGTATATAACATTCAGAATCTAACTTTCATTCATACGTTATAAGGATATACCATGGTACTGTGTGCATTATTTCTAGATTAAGTATGTATGGGTGTATTGCAGCTAGAAAGTACATGTAGTAACTTCTCAGCTTTGAGAATAATGGAGTAATTTGTATGATTTCAGTCAACACCAGTCGGGTCTATACAGACGGGCCACGAAATCGTCGTGTCGCCGAACCGGGATAGTCATCAACCTTTCCACAAGGTAATACAAATATCTCTCTTCTAACTTTACCTTATATACTTCTTATCTATAATTATACATATTATGCTATATCTGGTACAATTTTTGCTCATAGAAATGTCTAGAAAAGCCCTTTATTACCTACGCAAAAATGCTCTTGTTTGTTATTTATTTGAGTGAGGCATTAAAGTTTGGTTTTTAATGTAGCTTTTTAGGAGATAAGTGACAAGCAGTTACAAAACAATCTACCACTATTGAAGTATATAAACTTTATGTTTAGTTTAAACGCCTGAATCTATGATATCAAAAATATTGGCTAACATGTTTTGTATAGTTAAGCATAACTAAATACTTGATAAAAAATGGAATATATTTTTACCTGTCATTGAAATGGGAAAACGTCTTATACCCTTTCCAACAAAACATTCACTGAATTCAGGTGTATCAGTGTCAATGCAGTGACTGTAAATAAGTGGAGGGTATTCGTTAAAAAAGACGAAAGTTTATGTATAAAAAATTGAGCATGTCAATGACAATTTAACGAGCGAAAGTGTACATGTTGTTGCTATATAAAATAAATTTGTTCTTTATATCTGTAATAGACATATCATTGTCAGTACACTGATTTTATGTTTTTATATTATCATGTGTGTTTCTTTCTTTACATACATATTGATTTATACATACTTGATATATGAATATTATATGTCCGTTGGTTCACTAGTCAACATTTCGTATCCATCTTAAAAATCCAGTTGTGTATATATTATGAACCCTATGTTAAATGCACTAGATTGAAAATGGTCAAAGACTTAGTGTATCTAAATCTCTTTCCCCCAGTGTTGTCTAGTGTAACTGACAGACCAACTCACATTGCTTTTTTGTCGTCACAGGATGATTTGTGTGATTATATGATTGGTTTGATTGAGGACGATGACGCGGCGCTTATATCCGGAGAGGTTTGGTCGCTTTACATACGATACTTGTTGTTTTTATAGTCGGCTGATCCCACGCCACACGCCTCGAAACTCTCCACTTATGTTCCCTTTTCTAAGCGAAATCATCCTTCGTTGTCAATACTTTTCAGTAAAATGTATTATAACACACAACACTAAGTTTTACAACACTAATTTAAGCGTACGCGCTCATTGGCTCTGCATACGTGCACGCAAAAACTTTCGTGCAAGGCTGCGTTTCAGATATACCTAGTCGTTTTATTAGCGTTTTACTAAAAAGTAATGTCTAATTACCCCTATGTAATGCCATCTATTCTTAATTTTATCCCAAATAAAAGTAGAAAACATCAAAGACCAATTAAACTTCATTTTCATTATGCAGAGTGCTTGCGCTTCATGGTTTGTTATTCCCTAACATTGTCCTATTTTTGTGTGGAGTTTCCAAAAACAGAGGTTCATTACTTCAATAGGCAACTCTAAGCGTATACTTTTTTTTACTATCAATTGATTTAGGAAAAAAATATGCTTAGCGTTGTTCTTCGCTAGAACCAATTTTGTGTGACCAATGCTTGAGTGTCTCAACAAAGAAAGTTCCTCGTCCTTTTAAGGTCTTTTGGTTATATTTGTTGGGGTTTAGTTTTTACCCATTGTTTTGTTTGTGAATTTCCATTAGTCTGCTTAAATTCATCATCTCATATCGTATTCATTTATTACAATACCATGACCTCAATAAAGCCATGTAACAAAAAATGTGCATTTGAATTTCAGTCCAAATTAATCACAGATCTGTACAATCACTGACTGAAATCAAACTGATATTAAATAGATTTTAATAACGAAGAATTTATCTGGCGCTTTACCCATAGTGAATGGGAAAGGGTTTGCATTTCTTACGCCCTTAATTTTATTTTTCTCTTCGCTGTCGAAATTTGTAGTGCTCTACTTTACGTCAGTTAAGTTACTGACCCCATTTTGCTGACTGACTTACAAAGACTGCATATCGGCCGGGCTATTATGCATCTCAATTGCTAACAAATGTTGATTGAATTCGTGAAATATGGCCGATCTATGTCAGTTTTGTTTGGCAACTCCAGTAAGCAAAAATGTTAGTAAGTTGGCGACTGCAGTTGACAAAAGTGACATAGAGCAACCATTTTATTAGATTTCAATCCACATTTGTGAGCAACTGAGATACATAATAGGTTAGCAGGTTATATATGATATGCAATTCAACAAACTTTAAGAATGATTTTACAGTTGCTTTGTATCTCTAGTTAGCCTACCCCCAATATATTGTATTATTGTGATGAAAATCTTTATTAGAAAATCAAAACTTACATTTTCATAACGGGAGATTTATCAAAGTTAATTTATTATGAGTTTCGAAACTAAATTACCCCGGCCAGGATAAAACAAAAGCGCAAACTTGTAATTGATTTGCCTTGTATTTTATGGCATTTTTGCTTGATTTTTATGTTACGGCACCCCTTGGTTTTTCTTTTCTATATTTGTGGCGATCGTCCTGTACGTTTCGAGTTCCATCCACAATATGACCAAGAAGAGCATCCGCATGTTCAGCGCGCTGCGTTTCAGATGGCGGCGTTGGCTGCGAAAGAATTCGGCACGGGCGGTGCTAACGCAGGCGGCAATTGGCCGCACAGTGGGAAGGCAACTCCGCTCACTACGGGACATCTCACCCCTGCTGATAGACATGGATCTGTCCAGGTATATACTCAATAATCCACAGTCATATCCATCCACACAATATCCATAGTAATAAAGCTCACACCAAACCGCACCGCAATTTTTATAGATATGTACTTATAAAGAATATAGTGAAAAAAAAACTTTAGAATCAGGACATTTACCATGTAAAGTATTCATTTTGAGCTCTTAGGGCAGGAACACATATGGCGAAGCGCAGCGCAGAGCATTATTCACTTTGTCAAACTATTATCGACATTGTTCGCGTTAAAATATTATCAAATCAATTAACACAACTAATTCCTGAGAGCATTGAAGTGACTACAGACGAAACGTAGCGCGCAAGAACGCGACTGCGCGAGCATGCTCGCTACTCCGCCCGCATCCGCTTTAGGTCGCCGGGCTCACCGAAGCGACGCTCGCACGGCACGGGCCATTTGGTTGTCAACAATGTCAACACCACGTCGTACCGTACGGTACTTTCGTGTAGTGAATATTGCGTTGCATTCTCCGGTAGAAATTGTCATGCGTTTGGAAAACTTCGCGGGCATGCTCTGCGCTACGCTTCGCCATTATGGGCTCTGGGCCTTAATATTTCGGCACAGTTGCATGCGCCATGTTCACGAGTAGACTGCATACTTACTACATCAAGAGCTCAAAATAAATACAATCAATATAACTACAAATGAATCACTATTTCCCTTGGTCATCGCATCACGCGTGAACGGATGGAACGATATCGACAATTCTTTGAAAAAAAGAAAAACCAAGAACAGACGGGAGCATATGGCGAGGCCGAAGGCCGAGCCTACTATACGAACGAAGTATACATGATAAATATCCCGTTTCTAAAGTTAATTCTTGCATTAGTGACCAAGACAGTTTAAAAACTTTAGTAAAAGATGAGAAGTATATCTATCCTTCTCCAATCCAAACAATCCAAATTTGTTGACGTTTCTTAAAAATGACAGGAAGTTTATTTGGAAGTTGTGTGCTACAAATGGAATTTTTAATGCATGTTAAAAACTATAATAGCTCGTGTAAGTAAGACGGTGTTTTTAGAAAATTTATACGTATTTATACCTGGGTGGTGCCAATCAGATTTTTTATGCAATTAAGATGAGACGAGCAAGTCATGTGCCTAATGGTAAGCACTACACCGGCCCATGACAGTTTCAGTGTTATCCAGAGCTTAGAGTTAATGTTTTGCGTGAAACTGTACTCCTCTTGTCGCCCCGAGACGTGGTTTTTGCGTGTTTCTCGTCCAGTAACATCGCTTACTACAGTGCCTTTCACACTCTAACACAGTAATGCTTGAGTACTATTGTTTTGTGGCAAAATTTCTGGCACTGCGGTGGTATCAACCAATATGGCCTCTTGCATAAGACGTTTGTAAGTCAGGTTGACAAGTGGATAAGAGGATATTATGTCGAGTTTTATGGCATCTTACAATTCTCATCCTGTTGGCTGAGGGTTTCTTTACTTCCGTCCCCTCACGGATAACACAATTGCACACTAGGTGTGTCTAAAAGTTCGTCTTTATGGGTACCACCAAATACATAGTGTTACATTTGGTGTTAAAAGAATGAGGACTACCATAATTACATTAAGGTGCGCTAGTTTAGTTTAGTTTTTTGAACAAAGCTCGCTACAGTTCTGCTAATTGGCTAAATATTTTACCTCCAAGCAATACTGGTAGGTATAGCAAGTAAAGTCACTTGCTAATTTGACTTGGGAAAAACTTTATGCAGAGGCTATGGGTGGCACGTGGCACTGCAATTTTTTTAGGGTGGCGTTTAACCCGCTCGTCCCTAACGTCTCTTAACTTACTTATAAAACGTAGCTTAATATGCAACCGCGGGCCATCGCACAAATGATAAAAAATCAAAATTATCAGACAGGCACTATGGCGACATAGTTAACCATATAATAAATCAAAAGCTTAGCTGGATTCGTCAGCAAGGACTTTACGCACGCGTTTTAAACATCGGGGTATGAAATGGCTCGAGTATGTGAGCTAAGCTAAATTGGTTTAGCTAGTAGAGTGGTCTTCGCTTCAGTGAGAGTAACGAGTTTGTCTGTCCATGTTGCGTGTCGCCAGTACTACTTAAGTGGTTTCTGATTAATGGTATAGAGAACTACGTACTGGTCTAATAATTATTATATGCCGCGATATTTCTCCTTTTTAATTTTTCTCTCTTTCGAATTATTCGAAGAGAGCGCTTCTTAGGGTTTAAGAACATGTGTGCGGGGTCCTTCATAGTCTGCCCCATCCATAGTGTCCTCGTTTCCCCTCTTTTACCGGAATATTAAAATGTACATGTATAATTATCATTATCTATTCCAGATGTCATTGTTATTACATAATACTATATTTTTTTACTGCACTTTACAAATGCACTACAGTGTTATTATATGTATCGTAATTCATTTTAAACTACAAATTTGCATATATTTCTATCAAAAAATGCATGTTTACAAGTTACGTCATTATGAGATTTGTTTTCTTATATTAATTTCAATGCAACTATTATATTTTCGTGTCGGTAATTGTGAATGTATATTGGTGTATTTATTTTTTAGCTGTTGAAGAATAAACATTATCGGTATGTGAAATTTCCCGGATCGGTTTCAACGGTCAGTTTTAAATGATTATGTGGCAGTGTGTGGTCGTTGTGCATGGCGCTTTAGACTAGCGTGCTACTGTATGAACACGCCTTTATATTCGTCAATGCAAAGCTTTAAAAAACCACGGCCAATATTCATTCATAATGCTTTGTTTAATTAACTACGCTATTTTGATTTCGTTTATGTTGTTATATATTCCGTTGACCTCTTGGGTGATATTTCTACAGCGTATTGTCGGTTTAGCTCCGTATTTGACGAAAATTATTATTGTGAATGAAACAACCTATGCATTGATCATTTGTTACAATTCGCTGATAGTTTCTGCTCGGCGACGATAACTACATAGTCGCCCGAATACGCCTAGACGTATCACCTAAGGAATCGAACGACCAAGCTGTACCTATCATTGTCGAAAACATTTTCATAACATAACTAATAATTAAAAGGGTTTAAACCGTGGACAAAAACATGTTTTACAAATATTTTTTTCATCTGATTACTCTCAAATATATTTTTCATAACGTTTAGTGAATAGCCCATATTTTTTATGTAGTTCATCAAAATAGATTGAATCAATTATTAAATTGATTTTATTTAGCATTGTATTTTTTATAATTAGTCCATCAAATTGAACTCTTTGTGAATGAGTTCGTCCGGAGAAGTACCTACTGCTACCATGCCTTTTTCTACTGTGAATCAGTAATGTTCGCAATACTGTGTTTTGGTTTGAAGGGTATGGTTGCCGGCGAAATTACAGAAACATGAGATTTAACAACTTAATGTCTCAGGGTTACGGGTGCAGTGCAGTTATTCAAATGCGTCTGTTCTAAGCAGAGGTTACCACTTAACACCACGTGCTCTTGCTTGTATCTTTTCCGTTATACATAAAAAATAATTGAGCCAGAATTCCATAGTCGGGACTGTCAAGGCATGTATTGCCATTTTAACGAGTCCAGCTGTGCGAGGATTGATTGTCGATAGGATAAAATTATCGGTAAAAGGCAGTCTGCAATATAGCTATCGGAGCTAGATCCATACTTGAGACAAGGTAAGATAGCTAATAAAAGTCAGTTTATCGACACGGCAAGTTTATCGTGAGATCTATGCTGTTTAGTTTATTATCCTGGTATAGTTTCTTGTGTCCACAAGTTACCGTAAAATATCACGTCATCTTAGACTTAACTCAATACATGCTTGATATAACGTAATCAATATTGATGTGTAAAACTAGGTACCTAGGTATGTTGAGATGTTACTAATTTTATAAGAACTTCTACGGCCTTACCTATGACGCTCAATGAATATAAATTTAAGCAACGTTTATAAGTAAGGCTGCAAGATTTGAAACACTTACATTAATGTTTATTTTATATACCGTCTTCCAAAAAAAGGAGGAGGTACTCAATTCGACTGTATTTTTTATATGTTTGTTACCTCTTAGCTTTCGACTGGGTGAACCGATTCTCAAAATATTTTTTTTGTTGAAAGCTGGTGCTTCCATTCCGCGTGGTCCCATTTAAATTTCATCAAACTCGGTCCAGTAGGTTTTGAGTAACACTCCAATAACTAATAAATGGAAGTGGGTATTAAATTTTTCAAGTTGTACTTGTTACTGTCCACATCCTAAAATATTTGGCTATGTCATCCCACCTTGTCTTTTGTGGCGTGGACTGTAGATAAATGTGGATATACAGGTCCCACCCAAAAGTACCATTAACATACATTTAAAATGTAAATTAGTCGAAATTGCCCACGCTATACAAAATCAAATCTTGCTCGTTCACAACAGCAAGACTCTTATGTATCTCAATTTTGCAATCAAATCTTGATTGAATCTAAAAAAATGGCGCCTTTATGTACCTTGTCAGCTCCAGTCAACAACTTACTAAGTATTGCTTACTGGAATTATCAAAACTGAGCCGCCATTTTTAAAGATTTCAATCAACATTTGATTGTAACTTAGCTACGTAATTGACCTGCTGGTCTCCTTTCTAAACACTTTTGGTGCAGACCTGTGTATAAATTGAAAAAAAAATCGGTATATTCAATACAGTTTAAAATTTAGTGTATGGTGCTGAAATTTGAAATCCTTGAGATAACCTATGCATCAGCTTGGCATGACATTTACTAAATGGGATATAAATAATCTTATTCCTGTGTCTGATCAGCTACTTTTGAGGCTGACCTTACAAAAAGTGCCAATCATGCAATAAATGATGCTAGAGTTAACGGTAAAATCGGAATATTTACCGGTATTAGCAGTTTTGCTGTTTACATAGCAATTGTTTGTGTTCTCAGTATTTTGGCACTGTTTCAAGCGTCATCATCACGAGTAAACTGTTCACTCGTACGCTAATACCTACCCCATTATTAACTTGTAAAAGTGACCGTGATGTATTAAAAACGTATACTGAAGGTTCTAGCTGTCCGGCAGGGATTTTGACGATATAAATTGGAATAGAAAAAAATGTTTTGATACTAGGGATATGTCTTTAAATATGAATTTGATAAGTAATTGTTTAATCATAATTATTGTCATCACAGGTGGTGTCTTCTACGAACGGCGAGCTTGGCGCTGATGACCCTACAGCGGGCCATAGCAACACTCCCATCACTCAGCCGCATCACGAAGTGGACGTAGTGGACGACACCAAGTCAGTCTTCCAACTGTATGGACAAACTCTTTCATTTTGGTTTCGCTTGTTCTGCTTTGGGCTTGGGATGATGTCATTAACAACACCAGATATAACTATTAGGGAATACTAACATATTTTTGGAAGTCAACAATGGCGAAACGGATAAAAATAATTAGATAGGAATGCAATCGCGCGAATTTATGAAGAACAATAGCGCAATATCTCGCTAATTTCGAGATCTCGCGAGTATGGCAGTTTTGTTTATTCTTGCAAATAATCACAATATTTGAAATAATTAAGAAAAACTTTAGGAATTATAGGGACTATGAAATAAACATTTATTTTTACGAATATTTTCAATAAACTTTTATCTTTTTAACATTGACGATCTATCATTATTTAAAAAAAAACTTTCAAGTAGTTTATTTTTACGTATCTAATCAAATAAGAAGTGAAATAAACAACCTATCTTCTCTTCTAATATCAAACAAAAGTATTTTAATAATAAACAGTTCTGTTATACCAAAACAACAGTCAAAAACTGAAATGAAACGCATCAATTAAAGCAAACTATACCTACTCAGAGAAAAGACCCTTTCGGTTCAATGCTAGTTGGAACCTCATATCTCAGGCAGTCATCCGTGAACTCTAAAAGTTCGCCTTTTGACCTCCAGGGCTCGTATAAGTTCATTTCCTTTTTGCTCGAGTGCAATCTCGTTAATTTCACGAGATCTCGCCCATTTATGGGCCGAGATCAATCCAGCTAAATAAGGCCGAGATCTCGTGAACGATATTACATTCCTATACCTGAGGTTGATGCTGTAATGATCGGCGCAGACGACGGGCTCTACGTACTTTTTGTCTGCTATCGTATCAGGATGCATATTAAAATATTGAAACTAGTGCCTACGATTTGCCAAGTGATTATGATAACTATATTCGTCCTTTTAACTCTGTAACAAGATCTCAGATAAATTATTATTTCACTTCGTGGTTAAACTGTTGAACGTGGCCTAACGTTTATTCAAAATAATTTTGAATTGAGTTTTGATTACCTACCAATTATGCTACAAACTTAGAATTTCACAATTGAGATCTAGGCTTTCGTAATGGTATTGCTAAAACATATTTTTGTCATATTTCCAAACACTTACTAATATTTCTAAACCTTCAGTTTTGCTGTTAGTTAGTTTTAGACAGATAATAAACCATAAGTTCAGTTTTGCCTTTATAGTTAGTTTTAGCCAGATAGCAGTCATTGTGGTGTCCAAGATCATGCTTCCATTTTCCGCGGGTTGGTCGTTTTTAATTCGCGTCATAAAAAAGGTGTCATATTGTAGTATAGGGATGGCGAACCTTTAAAGATCAACGTGCCATTTTTTCTAATTAAATGACGGCCCTACAAATAATTTTAACTATATTTTACTAGGACCAAAAATATAGTTTGCACTGTATATTAATAAATGTCCCTCGTTCCACTAAATCCATTGTAAAGATCCATTGATGGATCTGCTTGCGTCTTTATGTCCACTTTATTCCGTTATCCAAGATATTTAGCAAAATGGATTTTTTAAGTGGAAGTAACGTGTTTCTAAAAATCCGACGTATGTAGTCTTATATTATGAACATATAGGTATAGCTATCTTTTTTCGCAGTAGTGTAGTTGTTTTCAGGTTTGTTTGTTTTTAGGTCACTATCGTTCATATATATTACTCCACAGTGAATTTTGTTACCTACAGTAAACTAAATTGCAAACCGTGCCCGAAATATTGTATCGCGTGCCTTTGGTTCGCCATCCCTGTTGTAGACATGGGTATCTGTTTTTATGTTTGAAGTCTTACATATTTCCGTAACGAATAATCCCTATTTTAATGGAAATATGTAACAGTTAAAATAATAGACATGATAGTTGTAGATTTTTATGTAAGCGATATTAAATAGAAACACTTGCGGCATGACACGTGCTTGGGGCATGGTTTACTAATATTAATTAATAATACGTAATATGGCCTGGGCGAGGATTATTATCTGCCGGTTTAAAAAGAAATGTTATATGTTTAATATTGTTATTATATGACATCAGGCATTATACATCTTGTAATTGCATTTTCACACATCTCATTAATTACTAAATTTTTATATTACATTTATTGTAAACGTTTTATTTGAAATGTTTTAAAAATTAAAAGCTTAAAAACACAGTAGCTAATCAGTTAACCAAGCTTTTCATCAATATCCTAAGTAGCTCGAAGTCACTTAGATGATTCTTAACACTGTTTAGTATGAAGATGTCATAAAGGCATACTGACGCAGAGTCGAAGAATTGGTTTTTTGCTCAAATAATTGATAGCGTATTGAACTTTATCTTCACTGTATAATGTTTAAGTTTGTGTAATGATATAGCCGCGATTTTCTCTTTACTCTACACAAATTAAATATTGTATAGTGAAAATCAATTTGTTTTATAATTGAGCGTATTAAAATTGACACATTTCTCGCCTATTTTATTAAGTTTTTTCTTATTATTTGCATTTATTTTCCAACAATTCCGAACCTATTTTGTTGTGTATCCATAATTAAATGAACGGCAGACCTTGTCAAATCTTCATACAGGCAATCGGTATATTCCAGATGCTGTTGTTTCTTCAAGCGTAAAAAGAAGAAGTGTGCGGCCCGCGCGGGCAAGTGACGAGTGCACGTCACGTGACCCGTATGCGTGCTATGCAAGACACGCGGCGCCATTCCACGCGGCACTACACCACGCATATGACACTATTATGTAGCTACACTCTACGTATCCACTATACACCCAGTTGCTTACTACTTCTAGTTCTATTAAAGTTCTATTGTGGTTATTGTGATTTTGACACGTGCTAGGGATGTTGACTTTTACCTCTATTTTTATTACTGTAAAGCAAAGGTTACAGTAACAAAAGTCAACATGATTTTAGTTGAATTATATAAATATCAACATGCAATATTTTTTTTAATATGTATCAGTAAAGGTTTTGTTTTTTTCTTGACATGTACATGTTTGTGAAATATTGGTTTTCGATCGATTACATTTTTAATGGCCCCTTGCAAGGCGTTACTAAATTCGATCGGTGTTAATAACCTTGATGTATTTCTCTATTACCTACTTGAAGTTGGTTTTAAGTATTATTTAGCGTTATAATATTTTTGGCTTATGCAAGTTAACAAGTAATCGATTTCAATTGGGGATATTGATACCTTTATTTATTATTAAAACTGTTAGTTTTTGGAGTGGAGAAGAAACCAAATACAATTAGTAAATACTATTATACAATTATTACAACAAATAAATTTAACTTATTAGTCATGTAAGTAGTACTGCTCGCTGCAAACATTGTTAAAAGCACTACTACATGCTGTTATTTATATTTAAAAAGCGTGTATTGCTGTTTGTGTTTACATTCAATTAACGACATAATATAAGGTACTGTTAAATGGTGTTTCAACTAAGTGACATCAAAAAGAGAGATGAGAAAAGAATTCGAAATACAATTAGATTTAACAAAATAGAACTATACTACTGGATATGGAACTGTACTGCAAGTCGGAAATTAATTGGCTAATTTTACTATGCTTTAAAATATTGAAACTTTACGAATAAGAAATTCTCAAGAGTTTCATCGTGAAAGTAGTTGGACTAATATAATTCTTACGTTAAGGATGTTTCGTTTTGCAAGGGAAGACACATATTTCATTGAAGAGAAGTCGTTTGTGAACCGATTTTAAACATATGATACAATTTTTTTGTCTTTTTAATAACCCCTTTGGTAACGGTCAGCATTTCTACTATTTATTCTTAAACATAGGCGATGACAGCCTTGTAAAGAAACTCTAAAAGTATATCACCTATTTAATTAGGAGAATATACATAGCAATAAGATCAAGAAGCAATAGTCAATTAGGCATGACAAGTTGGAATGATTGAAAACAGGGTTATAAGAATGCTCTCTGGACGTTTGAAAACCTAAACTTTCTCAAGATGTAATGTTTACGAGCAACTGGGTTAAGTATACGTAAAAAATAATGTAAATTTTACCGCTAAAGCACTGTCCATTTTTACGATATTCGAGCTGCGGGTTTGATCTATTTTCGACCTTGTATAGAAGACGTAGGGCATAAGATTCAACCGATGCGATACTAGTTGATAGAAATCGGCCGCCAGATCGTACTTACAATAGCTCACCGTAATGTTTTCGCCTCTATTAGCATTCGAATAAGGTCCTATATCGAAAACATTTTCGCGTGACGAACGTTGTTACTTTTTGACCAAAACTTGTTGTTGACATATAAAATTCTTATATTTATTGTTCACGTAAGATTGTAATTCTGTTGTCCTTACTATTGATATTAATGAAGATGTATAGTATTCGTCAACAGGTTAGCTGGTTCTGGCTTTCATTTTGTAAATTGTTTATAGTGTTAATAACCGTTGAATTTTTACATCTTTTATTGCGATTTAAGGTCGAAAATTTTGTTAGCGAGGACGTGATGCCACGTTAGCGTCTCTGTTGGTCGAGCAAGAATAACTTGCAAATGAGTCAATAAGTCGTATATTTGACGTGAAACAAATGATTTCAGTACAAATTGTTATAAAGTTCAAAGGACAATTTTATTATTGGCCCTTAACTCTAAACTACAAATGACCTCAGCGTGTTTTAAAATGGTCCGAATCAAAATAGATGTTTACGATAATGCACATTCAATAAAGTTTTTCAACTTATATTAATACTAAATTGCTAAAAATCATTTATTTTGGACTAACAGCAGTATTAGGACAAAATTCGCTATAATATTTAGAATATACGACATTGACACATGTTTAAATTCGATTCGAATTTATTCAGTATTAGAACATCTTGAAACTGGCACGATACTTAAATCGCGTTACGGCCATTAAAAGAAAAAAAAATCTTGACACCTGTCATAGTAAAATTTATAATTTTTATTTTATTTACGATTGGACATGCTACCCAAATCCATGTATTGCGTAGTACTACGCACTGTATCATAGATAATTGGTAGTTTGTATGATGAAGCGTGTCGTGTAATTCAGTTTTTCACGTTGATGATATACGACTTCTTGCAAATTATTCTTGCTAGGTCCAATGTTCGATTTCTAATTTCGAAGGTGCGATTGTATAAATAAAGCCATGATTGTTGCACTGATTACATATTGTAACTAATAGAGTAGCATGTTCATCATTTTTTGTGTACTAGTTTCCTCGCCGCGTGGATATTAGACATTTAGAGTCGGAGCAGTGTCGTGCAAGGCAGTGCGCGGTCGACGTATATTTCATATTTGTGTTCCCGTCCGTAGCGAATTATGTTTTCCTTCATTCCTCATCAAACCCTTGTATATTTCTATGTATTATCCCTTTAACGAGAATGGAGATTGTTTCATCTTATCGACATCCAATCACATAATGTCCATTCCAAGACATTTGATTTGAATGAATCGTCTGATTTATATATTAAAAACAATATATAAACAGTTGTGTAGTTTAGAAACAAAAAATAGTTATTGAGTAGTTGTGTAACGCTTTTCCCCCCATATAAATGATGCAGTAAAATATTTTTTTTTTATATCAGTAAATTCAGAGTACTTTTTCTTTCATTTTGTTACATAAGTAATGAATTACCATAGCATAGGGATTATCGTGACTTTGTAATAAGTTGCGTATTAAAAGATTCCCCCTTGTGTGCGGTGCGTCGAATATCTTGATATTTGTTGATTTTAGTTATTTATATAGCTGGTTGTGATGATTGGCTGGTTTGTTTGGAGTCCGTCTGACTCCACAGCTTTCTCCCTCGCGCTATTACAACTCGCTGAACATTTTTAAGAAGATTAAAATAACTGAGTGCGCTGTTGAAAAATGTTCAGTTTCAAGTAATGACATTTTCAAAACTAATTTTCATTTACATATCTTATTACTTGCTAGGATTAACTAATAAATAATATATGTACTTACTTAGATATAGGTACATCAACTTTATAATATATAAGTAAGTAAAGGTATATGAATTTGTCAGAATATTTAGATATTCAGCTAAAGGATATGGGAGTATACATTTTTCAATGGCTTCCAGAAAAGTAGGGGGATCTCCAGTCGAAGAATATTGTTTATGTATGTTAGTATTTTTTATGTATTTTCTACAGACTTCCAAAAGGAGGAGGTACTCAATTCGACTGTATTTCTTTTTTTTATTTTTGTTACCTCATAACTTTCGATAGGGTGAACTGATTCTCTAAATACTTTTTTTTAAAACTGCTGCTTCCCGTTTGGTCCATTAAAATTTCATCAAATTCGGTCCAGTAGTTTAGTGTTACCCTCCAATAACTGAATAGAATGGAAGTTGGTATTACATTTTTCAAATTGCACTTATATCGCTTACTTTTTAGTTGTTCGTCCAATAATTGGATCGGAGATAGCTCCAATATTGATGATGATGATTTATAGCTCCAAGTTTGTCACACTTACATACATTTCATCAGCATCGGTTGACAACTGAGCTTTCCTTAATATTATTAAAAATAAATTCGTGTGTGCGGATTGATTTTACAGTTTCAAACATCACAAATAATAGGAATTCTATATTTCAGTAGTGTTCGGTCTTCTAGTTTTTGTAATTCTAATTAAATATAGTCTAAATTATATATAGTCATTAGATGACGGATGATAATGAATTCCGTTTTTGAGTTTTTTATAGAACATGAAGATTACTGGTAATAAGTAATGCAATGCGCGATCAAGAAAGCTGTGGAATCGGAATGGAGTTTTCAATGTTGATATACATTTGAACGGTTATGAGACGTATTGCTGTGGTATTTACTAGGTACTGTAATGTTTACAAGTCCTTCGGATATTCTTTATTACGTTGGGCTTAAATTTGATATATTGATGTTTTTAATGTGCATTTTAGAAGATGTAGGCGCTTCACCGTACCAAATTTTCACGATATTCGACGCGTCGCTTGTAGTTGTACGCGTATTTTTAGGTTTTAACTTTATTTAGTCATTTGTAAACCTAAGTTCAGTTTGTGCGAAATGTATGATAAATATGATTGAATTGGCTCCGTTCCTATAGATATGACACACACTTTCCTATCTTTCCTTTATTTATGGCCGAAGTTTACGAGATATTAGCGATTCACGCGATAAATAGGAGAACTATATGTAACATAATACTAATAATTCGCATATATTATTATTTGTGACAGAATAAGTATTGGGTTTCGATATAAATGTGAATGCGAGAGCGATGCGATGATGTTTGATGACATGAGTGTTATTATGTATAACGTGCAATAATTTATGTATAAATTCATTACATTACAATAGTATATAATATGAAAAATGTAATTTGTTTCAATCGATGTAATCCATCGAGTCCCGAGCGTATACTGGCTTCTATGATTCTTACAAGACTGAACAAACATTTCACATTGTGTACAAACACGTGGCTCTGGACTCGTTGTCAATTTGTATTGTTACTATTCGCCTATCTTTGTTAGTCTTATCGTCGGAGTATATCATTTTGAGTAGACGTTAGTCGTCGGAGAGTGACGGACCTGTGGCCAAAGGCGTCGGTAAATAAGTCATTCCAAAGCGTTGCGTTTTTATCTTTCATCAAGGTGTACTTACACTGGCAATTATTTCGACTATCATTGCCGCAATTGTGCAGTCAGTGCGTTATGTAGAGTGTACTAAAGTCACAGTATTATATGGCTAGGTATAAAATGGCGGTTATTGTCGAAATTGCCTGAGTAAGCAAATATATATATATATATGTATGTACAATAGATAACGCAATTCGGTGTACTTTCCGTGTCAGAACCCCGACCATGCGTCAAGGTGGGCCGCCGCTATTTACAGTCCGCGCGCGTCTGTTGTAGCCCGACGTTCGAGAGAACTAAATTGCGTGATAATTAACTGCAATAGCACAAAATTGTCAAGCCCCCAAAGACAAGTACATATTTCCTATAACAGGTAAGTTATTTTAAAATTTGATTAAGCGTAAATACACGTAATTCAATTATTGAAAAAGTCGGCTTGCTTGGGTTAAATACAAATCGTGATACTTGCGTTTCTATTGTACGTATATGTGTGAGTAATTTAATTAAATTGAGTGACGCTGCAAAGTGAGCGACGACTTGGGCTACAGAACGCGTTCAGAATAGTTATCGGATCAAAGTGACGGTTTAGGAGTTGCATTGCGAATAGACTGAGTAAGGTGTCATCGGTAAGCGTGCGTCCCCAAATACCGCGGAAGGTGCGGCCATGGAAACTCGACTCGATGCAATAAGACCGCCTTCAAGAGTCATGTAGACATGGCCTTACGTTCGCGGTTGCTGAGTTGATGGTGTAAAAATTGTACAGCTTTAGAGAAACACATTTGTATATTTGTGCTTGGACTGGAAGTGGCAAAGGACATGCGTGGTTTTGTGTAGGAATAAGGTTTTATTGGTGTCGTTCTTTTGAGCGCAATGCTGGCCTGAGCGCGCGAGCTGCGGGTGTACGGACAGCGCGTTGCTAATGTAACGACATTTTCGTAAGGTATTTCGGATTAGTCACGGATAATGTAGCCATCACAAAATTGTATTTCCCGCATTAGATTCGGCTAAGTAATGTTTAAAAATGTTTTATAACATAATAACATCTTGTTGTGTCGTTTTCATATTTTTTAGAAATGATGTAGATAATGCAAATATTGTCGATAAAAAAATCATAATGTAAATGAAGATTTTATTAAATCCATTCGTTCACAATGATTTTTGATGAATTGTTGTGAAAATTTGAATTATTCTCGTTAAATGAGTCGTTAACTATTGTACATTCATTGCAGTATATTTGAATGTAATAAAATTGTATTTCTCAAATCATACAATTAATACCATAGTTGTACCTAATTGTTACTTTCTATTTGCTAGATAGAATAATCAAATTAGATTGGGTATTAAAAATCGAAGTCAAATTGTGTGATCTTGTTACAATGAACAATTGTGCTCTTGAGTGTTTATTGTAGGTATCTAAATTATTGTGTTACAAAGACGAAACTAGCGAGTTTATTGTGTGAACTGAGTGGAGTATGCAAGAGATATATAAAGAGACCTACGCCCGTCGCGAGATCTACCGATAGCACTTATATTTAAATAGAAAAACTCTGGGGTGTGCAAAGAACTTAGACGCGCGACGGGCAACACTGGCAATAATCGAATCGCTTAAACACTGGAGTCTGAATCAAAAACTCCAGTGTAGTCGTAATTCACTTGTAATTATTAACATTGTGGCACTACTTTATTTCATTGCGTTCTTCGACTTACAATTTTCTTTATATGTAAAAATTATCTTAACATTATTATTTATTACGAACGCTGCACCAAAAATGTAGAATGAGAAAGGGGCCGAGACGTTTTGTCGAGGCCACGGGACGCGGAGTGGTCTGAGCTCTAGTGAGTGTACTTTGTAGTTAATTTAATTTTAAAATATCCGCTTACTAAGTAAGTCATGTTCATTGGGCCGGCTTGTGGACGCACGAGGAAGTTTTGAGCTAGTTATTAACTTTTATGTATTATATTATAATACAATATGATGATGCTTTTGAAAATGAACTCTTATTGTAAGTATATAAAGAATAAATATAAATATTCATAGAACAATTCTCAGTGTTTATTTTTTTCAGTATGATGTATGGTAAAGTTTTGCGTACGCAATTTGACATGTATTCAGTTAAGGTCACAACCCTATTCAAAATTTGTTAACTCGTAATTAAATAAAGCTTATTATAAGAAAATAGTTTTATTCTTTTAATCAAAAGCCTGTACATCATCATTTCAGCCGTAGGACGTCCACTGCTGAACATAGGCGTCCTTGAGAATTTTCTAAAAGGACCGGTTGGAGAGAAGGCTGTACATATTACACAAAATATAATATTTCGTTCTGTAGTTTGATTGAATTAAAATAGGCGTCTGTTGGTGATCCCCGGATTTTGTCTCATAAGATAATCAATACTCCTTCATTTATAATGTAGAAATATTACATAGCACCTTTTTGCATTAAGGTCTTGCCCACTGCACCGTGTTGTACCATGTTCGTGCCACGAACACGAACAGTCACAAAAATTAAGTGTATTAAAAAGTATGAAGTTTCATACTTTTTAATACACTTTATTTTTCTGTGGCTTTATTTTGGTGTGTGGAAAGGTCTAGCTAGTGGGTATAGTTGTACCACAGATAACTTATCTGTAACTTTCAAGTAGTTTATTTTTACGTATCTAATCAAATAAGAAGTGAAATAAACAACCTATCTTCTCTTCTAATATCAAACAAAAGTATTTTAATAATAAACAGTTCTGTTATACCAAAACAACAGTCAAAAACTAAAATGAAACGCATCAATTAAAGCAAACTATACCTACTCAGAGAAAAGACCCTTTCGTTTCAATGCTAGTTGGAACCTCATATCTCAGGCAGTCATCCGTGAACTCTAAAAGTTCGCCTTTTGACCTCCAGGACTCGTATAAGTTCATTTCCTTTTTGCTCGAGTGCAATCTCGTTAATTTCACGAGATCTCGCCCATTTATGGGCCGAGATCAATCCAGCTAAATAAGGCCGAGATCTCGTGAACGATATTACATTCCTATACCTGAGGTTGATGCTTTAATGATCGGCGCAGACGACGGGCTCTACGTACTTTTTGTCTGCTATCGTATCTGGATGCATATTAAAATATTGAAACTAGTGCCTACGATTTGCCAAGTGATTATGAGAACTATATTCGTCCTTTTAACTCTGTAACAAGATCTCAGATAAAAAGTACACACGAGGCAGTCTCGTCTGTGTTGGACAATCTGTCATCTGCTGAACATAATGGCATGCATAAATACTAACAGAAATATGTTATTAATTAACACATGTAAGTTCGTGGTTTAACTGTTAAACGTGGCCTAACGTTTATTCAAAATAATTTAAAATTGAGTTTTGATTACCTACCAATTATGCTACAAACTTAGAATTTTACAATTGAGATCTAGGCTTTCGTAATGGTATTTCTAAAACATATTTTTGTCATATTTCCAAACACTTACTAATATTTCTAAACCTTCAGTTTTGCTGTTAGTTAGTTTTAGACAGATAATAAACCATAAGTTCAGTTTTGCCTTTATAGTTAGTTTTAGCCAGATAGCAGTCATTGTGGTGTCAAGATCATGCTTCCATTTTCCACGGGTTGGTCGTTTAAATCCTGTCATAAAAGAAGGTGTCATATTGTAGTACAGGGATGGCGAACCTTTATAGATCAACGGGCCATTTTTTTCTAATTAAATGACGGCCCTACAAATAATTTTAACTATCTTTTACTAGGTCCAAAAATATAGTTTGCATTGTATATTAATAAATGTCCCTCGTTCCACTAAATCCATTGTAAAGATCCATTGATGGATCTGCTTGCGTCTTTATGTCCACTTTATTCCGTTATCCAAGATATTTAGCAAAATGGATTTTTAAGTGGAAGTAACGTGTGTCTAAAAATCCGACGTATGTAGTCTTATTTTATGAACATATAAGTATAGCTATCTTTTTTCGCAGTAGTGTAGTTGTTTTCAGGTTTGTTTGTTTTTAGGTGACTATCGTTCATATATATTACTCCACAGTGAATTTTGTTACCTACAGTAAACTAAATTGCAAACCGTGCCCGAAATATTGTATCGCGTGCCTTTGGTTCGCCATCCCTGTAGTAGACATGGGTATCTGTTTTCATGTTTGACGTCTTACATATTTCCGTAACGAATAATCCCTATTTTAATGGAAACATGTAACAGTTAAAATAATAGACATGATAGTTGTAGATTTTTATGTAAGCGATATTAAATAGAAACACTAATATTTTATTTCGTCTGTGCTTGGGGCATGGTTTACTAATATTAATTAATAATACGTCCGAATGTGGCCTGGGCGAGGATTATTATGTGCCGGTTAAAAAAGAAATGTTATTTGTTTAATATTTTTATTAAATGACATCAGGCATTATACATCTTGTAATTTCATTTTCACACGTCTCATTAATTACTAAATTTTTATATTACTTTTATTGTAAACGTTTTATTTGAAATGTTTTAAAAATTAAATGCTTAAAAACACAGTAGCTAATCAGTTAACCAAGCTTTTCATCAATATCCTAAGTAGCTCGAAGTCACTTAGATGATTCTTAACACTGTTTAGTATGAAGATGTCATAAAGGCATACTGACGCAGAGTCGAAGAATTGGTTTTTTGCTCAAATAATTGATAGCGTATTGAACTTTATCTTCACTGCATAATGTTTAAGTTTGTGTAATGATATAGCCGCGATTTTCTCTTTACTCTACACAAATTAAATATTGTATAGTGAAAATCAATTTGTTTTATAGTTGAGCGTATAAAAATTGACACATTTCTCGCCTATTTTATTAAGTTTTTTCTTATTATTTGCATTTATTTTCCAACAATTCCGAACCTATTTTGTTGTGTATCCATAATTAAATGAACGGCAGACCTTGTCAAATCTTCATACAGGCAATCGGTATATTCCAGATGCTGTTGTTTCTTCAAGCGTAAAAAGAAGAAGTGTGCGGCCCGCGCGGGCAAGTGACGAGTGCACGTCACGTGACCCGTATGCGTGCTATGCAAGACACGCGGCGCCATTCCACGCGGCACTACACCACGCATATGACACTATTATGTAGCTACACTCTACGTATCCACTATACACCCAGTTGCTTACTACTTCTAGTTCTATTAAAGTTCTATTGTGGTTATTGTGATTTTGACACGTGCTAGGGATGTTGACTTTTACCTCTACTTTTATTACTGTAAAGCAAAGGTTTCCAATTATATAAATATCAACATGCAATATTTTTTTAAATATGTATCAGTAAAGGTTTTGTTTTTTTCTTGACATGTACATGTTTGTGAAATATTGGTTTTCGATCGATTACATTTTTTATGGCCCCTTGCAAGGCGTTACTAAATTCGATCGGTGTTAATAACCTTGATGTATTTCTCTATTACCTACTTGAAGTTGGTTTTAAGTATTATTTAGCGTTATAATATTTTTGGCTTATGTAAGTTAACAAGTAATCGATTTCAATTGGGGATATTGACACCTTTATTTATTATTAAAACTGTTAGTTTTGGAGTGGAGAAGAAACCAAATACAATTAGTAAATACTATTATACAATTATTACAACAAATAAATTTAACTTATTAGTAATAGTCAAAGTCAAAGTCAAAATCATTTATTCAATTTAGGCATCAAAGAAGCACTTATGAACGTCAATTTTTCATTATAATGTACTTTAAAGCCTACCGCCGCGTTCCAAAATACATAGAGCCAACCGAGAAGAAGCGGCAAGAAACTCGGGGCCATTCTTTTTATATAGATGTTTTTACAATGTTTTTACTTAGGTACTACAAATATTAGCTCCAGTGTGTTGCCTTACAAAAGAGAACATAATAATGGTATCAGTAGGGCAAGACACGCTACACTTTGACATCTTAGTACACGAGTAGATAGATCCTGGAGTGATCAGTCCCAAGCTGTTTTATCCTCCAAGTAATCCGAAATTTTGTAATAACCTTTTTGACAGAGTTTAGTTTTAATAGTAATTTTAAACTTATTAATAGGCAAATCTCGGATAACATTGGGAACTTTATTATAGAATCGTATACATTGTCCCATAAAAGAATGACTTATTCTGTGGAGACGCGTTACATGTACGGATAGCTTGTGCTTATTTCGCATGTTGATGGAATGAGCATCACTCCTTTTATCAAAACTGTTAATGTTTTTCTTTACATACATTAGATTTTCATAGATAAACTGAGAGACAACAGTTAGAATGTTTATGTCTTTAAATTTCTGTCTAAGGGAAACTCTAGGAGCCAAACTGTAGATCGCTCGTATAGCACTTTTTTGCAGTATAAAAATAGAGTTAATATCTGCAGAACATCCCCAGAGCAGTATGCCATAAGTCATAACGCTATGGAAATAACTAAAATAAACTATTCTAGCTGTGTCTACATCAGTTAATAGTCTAATTTTTTTAACAGCATAAGCTGCTGAACTGAGCCTACTAGACAATTTTTTAATGGGGTCCCCACATTAAAAAAATTGTAATTTAGCGTCTATAGTAATTCCTAAAAAGACTGTTGACTCCACAAGGTCCAACCCTGTTCCATTCAATTGTATATTGGATTCTACTTGTCTCACATTTGGTGTCGAGAACTTTATACAATTAGTTTTCTTCTAATTTAAGTAGTACTGCTCGCTGCAAACATTGTTAAAAGCACTACTACATGCTGTTATTTATATTTAAAAAGCGTGTATTGCTGTTTGTGTTTACATTCAATTAACGACATAATATAAGGTACTGTTAAATGGTGTTTCAACTAAGTGACATCAAAAAGAGAGATGAGAAAAGAATTCGAAATACAATTAGATTTAACGAAATGGAACTATGTACTGCAAGTCGGAAATTAGCTTGGGTTAATTTTACTATTCTTTAAAATATTGAAACTTTACGAATAAGAAATTCTCAAGAGTTTCATCGTGAAACTAGTTGGAATAATATAATTCGTACGTTAAGGATGTTTCGTTTTGCAAGGGAAGACACATATTTAATTGGAGAGAAGTCGTTTTTGAACCGATTTTAAACATATGATACAACTTTTTTGTCTTTTTAATAACCCCTTTGGTAACGGTCAGCATTTCTACTATTTATTCTTAAACATAGGCGATGACAGCCTTGTAAAGAAAATCTAAAAGTATATCACCTATTTAATTAGGAGAATATACATAGCAATAAGATCAAGAAGCAATAGTCAATTAGGCATGACAAGTTGGAATGATTGAAAACAGGGTTATAAGAATGCTCTCTGGACGTTTGAAAACCTGAACTTTCTCAAGATGTAATGTTTACGAGCAACTGGGTTTAAGTATACGTAAAAAATAATGTAAATTTTACCGCTAAAGCACTGTCCATTTTTACGATATTCGAGCTGCGGGTTTGATCTATTTTCGACCTTGTATAGAAGACGTAGGGCATAAGATTCAACCGATGCGATACTAGTTGATAGAAATCGGCCGCCAGATCGTACTTACAATAGCTCACCGTAATGTTTTCGCCTCTATTAGCATTCGAATAAGGTCCTATATCGAAAACATTTTCGCGTGACGAACGTTGTTACTTTTTGACCAAAACTTGTAGTTGACATATAAAATTCTTATATTTATTGTTCACGTAAGATTGTAATTCTGTTGACCTTACTATTGATATTAATGAAGATGTATAGTATTCGTCAACAGGTTAGCTGGTTCTGGCTTTCATTTTGTAAATTATTTATAGTGTTAATAACCGTTGAATTTTTACATCTTTTATTGCGATTTAAGGTCGAAAATTTTGTTAGCGAGGACGTGATGCCACGTTAGCGTCTCTGTTGGTCGAGCAAGAATAACTTGCAAATGAGTCAATAAGTCGTATATTTGACGTGAAACAATTGATTTCAGTACAAATTGTTATAAAGTTCAAAGGACAATTTTATTATTGGCCCTTAACTCGAAACTACAAATGACCTCAGCGTGTTTTAAAATGGTCCGAATCAAAATAGATGTTTACGATAATTCACATTCAATAAAGTTTTTCAACTTATATTAATACTAAATTGCTAAAATCATTTATTTTGGACTAACAGCAGTATTAGGACAAAATTCGCTATAATATTTAGAATATATGATATTGACACATGTTTAATTTCGATTCGAATTTATTCAGTATTAGAACATCTTGAAACTGGCACGATACTTAAATCGCGTTATGGCCATTAAAGGAAAAAAATCTTGACACCTGTCATAGTAAAATTTCAAATTTTTATTTTATTTACGATTGGACATGCTACCCAAATCCATGTATTGCGTAGTACTACGCACTGTATCATAGATAATTGGTAGTTTGTATGATGAAGCGTGTCGTGTAATTCAGTTTTTCACGTTGATGATAGACGACTCCTTGCAAATTATTCTTGCTAGGTCCACTGTTCGATTTCTAATTTCGAAGGTGCGATTGTATAAATAAAGCCATGATTGTTGCACTGATTACATATTGTAACTAATAGAGTAGTATGTTCATCATATTTTTGTGTACTAGTTTCCTCGCCGCGTGGATATTAGACATTTAGAGTCGGAGCAGTGTCGTGCAAGGCAGTGCGCGGTCGACGTATATTTCATATTTGTGTTCCCGTCCGTAGCGAATTATGTTTTCCTTCATTCCTCATCAAACCCTTGTATATTTCTATATATTATCCCTTTAACGAGAATGGAGATTGTTTCACCTTATCGACATCCAATCACATAATGTCCATTCCAAGACATTTGATTTGAATGAATCGTCTGATTTATATATTAAAAACAATATATAAACAGTTGTGTAGTTTAGAAACAAAAAATAGTTATTGAGTAGTTGTGTAACGCTTTTACCCCCATATAAATGATGCAGTAAAATATTTTTTTTATATCAGTGAATTCAGAGTACTTTTTCTTTCATTTTGTTACATAAGTAATGAATTACCATAGCATAGGGATTATCGTGACTTTGTAATAAGTTGCGTATTAAAAGATTCCCCCTTGTGTGCGGTGCGTCGAATATCTTGATATTTGTTGATTTTAGTTATTTATATAGCTGGTTGTGATGATTGGCTGGTTTGTTTGATGTCCGTCTGACTCCACAGCTTTCTCTCTCGCACTATTACAACTCGCTGAACATTTTTAAGAAGATAAAAATAATTGAGTGCGCTGTTGAAAAATGTTCAGTTTCAAGTAATGACATTTTCAAAACAAATTTTCATTTACATATCTTATTACTTGCTAGGATTAACTAATCAATAATATATGTACTTACTTAGATATAGGTACATCAACTTTATAATATATAAGTAAGTAAAGGTATATGAATTTGTCAGAATATTTAGATATTCAGCTAAAGGATTTGGGAGTATACATTTTTCAATGGCTTCCAGAAAAGTAGGGGGATCTCCAGTCGAAGAATATTGTTTATGTATGTTAGTATTTTTTATGTATTTTCTACAGACTTCCAAAAGGAGGAGGTACTCGATTCGACTGTATTTCTTTTTTTTATGTTTGTTATCTCATAACTTTCGATAGGGTCAACTGATTCTCTAAATACTTTTTTTTTAAAGCTGCTGCTTCCCGTTTGGTCCATTAAAATTTTATCAAATTCGGTCCAGTAGTTTTGTGTTACCCTCCAATAACTGAATAGAATGGAAGTCGGTATTACATTTTTCAAATTGCACTTGTATCGCTTACTTTATAGTTGTTCTTCCAATAATTGGATCGGAGATAGCTCCAATATTGATGATGATGATTTTTGATGATTGATAGCTCCAAGTTTGTCACACTTACATACATTTCATCTGCATCGGTTGACAACTGAGCTTTCATTAATATTATAAAAAATAAATTCGTGTGTGCGGATTGATTTTACAGTTTCAAACATCACAAATAATAGGAATTCTATATTTCAGTAGTGTTCGGTCTTCTAGTTTTTGTAATACTAATTATTATATATAGTCATTAGATGACGGATGATAATGAATTCCGTTTTTGAGTTTTTTATAGAACATAAAGATTACTGGTAATAAGTAATGCAATGCGCGATCAAGAAAGCTGTGGAACCGGAATGGAGTTTTCAATGTTTGTATACATTTGAACGGTTATGAGACGTATTGCTGTGGTATTTACTAGGTACTGTAATGTTTACAAGTCCTTCGGATATTCTTTATTACGTTGGGCTTAAATTTGATATATTGATGTTTTTAATGTGCATTTTAGAAGATGTAGGCGCTTCACCGTACCAAATTTTCACGATATTCGACGCGTCGCTTGTAGTTGTACGCGTATTTTTAGGTTTTAACTTTATTTAGTCATTTGTAAACCTAAGTTCAGTTTGTGCGAAATGTATGATAAATATGATTGAATTGGCTCCGTTCCTATAGATATGACACACACTTTCCTATCTTTCCTTTATTTATGGCCGAAGTTTACGAGATATTAGCGATTCACGCGATAAATAGGAGAACTATATGTAACATAATACTAATAATTCGCATATATTATTATTTGTGACAGAATAAGTATTGGGTTTCGATATAAATGTGAATGCGAGAGCGATGCGATGATGTTTGATGACATGAGTGTTATTATGTATAACGTGCAATAATTTATGTATAAATTCATTACATTACAATAGTATATAATATGAAAAATGTAATTTGTTTCAATCGATGTAATCCATCGAGTCCCGAGCGTATACTGGCTTCTATGATTCTTACAAGACTGAACAAACATTTCACATTGTGTACAAACACGTGGCTCTGGACTCGTTGTCAATTTGTATTGTTACTATTCGCCTATCTTTGTTAGTCTTATCGTCGGAGTATATCATTTTGAGTAGACGTTAGTCGTCGGAGAGTGACGGACCTGTGGCCAAAGGCGTCGGTAAATAAGTCATTCCAAAGCGTTGCGTTTTTATCTTTCATCAAGGTGTACTTACACTGGCAATTATTTCGACTATCATTGCCGCAATTGTGCAGTCAGTGCGTTATGTAGAGTGTACTAAAGTCACAGTATTATATGGCTAGGTATAAAATGGCGGTTATTGTCGAAATTGCCTGAGTAAGCAAATATATATATATATATGTATGTACAATAGATAACGCAATTCGGTGTACTTTCCGTGTCAGAACCCCGACCATGCGTCAAGGTGGGCCGCCGCTATTTACAGTCCGCGCGCGTCTGTTGTAGCCCGACGTTCGAGAGAACTAAATTGCGTGATAATTAACTGCAATAGCACAAAATTGTCAAGCCCCCAAAGACAAGTACATATTTCCTATAACAGGTAAGTTATTTTAAAATTTGATTAAGCGTAAATACACGTAATTCAATTATTGAAAAAGTCGGCTTGCTTGGGTTAAATACAAATCGTGATACTTGCGTTTCTATTGTACGTATATGTGTGAGTAATTTAATTAAATTGAGTGACGCTGCAAAGTGAGCGACGACTTGGGCTACAGAACGCGTTCAGAATAGTTATCGGATCAAAGTGACGGTTTAGGAGTTGCATTGCGAATAGACTGAGTAAGGTGTCATCGGTAAGCGTGCGTCCCCAAATACCGCGGAAGGTGCGGCCATGGAAACTCGACTCGATGCAATAAGACCGCCTTCAAGAGTCATGTAGACATGGCCTTACGTTCGCGGTTGCTGAGTTGATGGTGTAAAAATTGTACAGCTTTAGAGAAACACATTTGTATATTTGTGCTTGGACTGGAAGTGGCAAAGGACATGCGTGGTTTTGTGTAGGAATAAGGTTTTATTGGTGTCGTTCTTTTGAGCGCAATGCTGGCCTGAGCGCGCGAGCTGCGGGTGTACGGACAGCGCGTTGCTAATGTAACGACATTTTCGTAAGGTATTTCGGATTAGTCACGGATAATGTAGCCATCACAAAATTGTATTTCCCGCATTAGATTCGGCTAAGTAATGTTTAAAAATGTTTTATAACATAATAACATCTTGTTGTGTCGTTTTCATATTTTTTAGAAATGATGTAGATAATGCAAATATTGTCGATAAAAAAATCATAATGTAAATGAAGATTTTATTAAATCCATTCGTTCACAATGATTTTTGATGAATTGTTGTGAAAATTTGAATTATTCTCGTTAAATGAGTCGTTAACTATTGTACATTCATTGCAGTATATTTGAATGTAATAAAATTGTATTTCTCAAATCATACAATTAATACCATAGTTGTACCTAATTGTTACTTTCTATTTGCTAGATAGAATAATCAAATTAGATTGGGTATTAAAAATCGAAGTCAAATTGTGTGATCTTGTTACAATGAACAATTGTGCTCTTGAGTGTTTATTGTAGGTATCTAAATTATTGTGTTACAAAGACGAAACTAGCGAGTTTATTGTGTGAACTGAGTGGAGTATGCAAGAGATATATAAAGAGACCTACGCCCGTCGCGAGATCTACCGATAGCACTTATATTTAAATAGAAAAACTCTGGGGTGTGCAAAGAACTTAGACGCGCGACGGGCAACACTGGCAATAATCGAATCGCTTAAACACTGGAGTCTGAATCAAAAACTCCAGTGTAGTCGTAATTCACTTGTAATTATTAACATTGTGGCACTACTTTATTTCATTGCGTTCTTCGACTTACAATTTTCTTTATATGTAAAAATTATCTTAACATTATTATTTATTACGAACGCTGCACCAAAAATGTAGAATGAGAAAGGGGCCGAGACGTTTTGTCGAGGCCACGGGACGCGGAGTGGTCTGAGCTCTAGTGAGTGTACTTTGTAGTTAATTTAATTTTAAAAT
Source organism: Selenia dentaria (assembly GCA_917880725.1). NCBI lineage: Eukaryota > Metazoa > Arthropoda > Insecta > Lepidoptera > Geometridae > Selenia > Selenia dentaria. The sequence goes on from OU862890.1 coordinate 22,860,134, forward strand.
ATCCGCTTACTAAGTAAGTCATGTTCATTGGGCCGGCTTGTGGACGCACGAGGAAGTTTTGAGCTAGTTATTAACTTTTATGTATTATATTATAATACAATATGATGATGCTTTTGAAAATGAACTCTTATTGTAAGTATATAAAGAATAAATATAAATATTCATAGAACAATTCTCAGTGTTTATTTTTTTCAGTATGATGTATGGTAAAGTTTTGCGTACGCAATTTGACATGTATTCAGTTAAGGTCACAACCCTATTCAAAATTTGTTAACTCGTAATTAAATAAAGCTTATTATAAGAAAATAGTTTTATTCTTTTAATCAAAAGCCTGTACATCATCATTTCAGCCGTAGGACGTCCACTGCTGAACATAGGCGTCCTTGAGAATTTTCTAAAAGGACCGGTTGGAGAGAAGGCTGTACATATTACACAAAATATAATATTTCGTTCTGTAGTTTGATTGAATTAAAATAGGCGTCTGTTGGTGATCCCCGGATTTTGTCTCATAAGATAATCAATACTCCTTCATTTATAATGTAGAAATATTACATAGCACCTTTTTGCATTAAGGTCTTGCCCACTGCACCGTGTTGTACCATGTTCGTGCCACGAACACGAACAGTCACAAAAATTAAGTGTATTAAAAAGTATGAAGTTTCATACTTTTTAATACACTTTATTTTTCTGTGGCTTTATTTTGGTGTGTGGAAAGGTCTAGCTAGTGGGTATAGTTGTACCACAGATAACTTATCTGTAACTTTCAAGTAGTTTATTTTTACGTATCTAATCAAATAAGAAGTGAAATAAACAACCTATCTTCTCTTCTAATATCAAACAAAAGTATTTTAATAATAAACAGTTCTGTTATACCAAAACAACAGTCAAAAACTAAAATGAAACGCATCAATTAAAGCAAACTATACCTACTCAGAGAAAAGACCCTTTCGTTTCAATGCTAGTTGGAACCTCATATCTCAGGCAGTCATCCGTGAACTCTAAAAGTTCGCCTTTTGACCTCCAGGACTCGTATAAGTTCATTTCCTTTTTGCTCGAGTGCAATCTCGTTAATTTCACGAGATCTCGCCCATTTATGGGCCGAGATCAATCCAGCTAAATAAGGCCGAGATCTCGTGAACGATATTACATTCCTATACCTGAGGTTGATGCTTTAATGATCGGCGCAGACGACGGGCTCTACGTACTTTTTGTCTGCTATCGTATCTGGATGCATATTAAAATATTGAAACTAGTGCCTACGATTTGCCAAGTGATTATGAGAACTATATTCGTCCTTTTAACTCTGTAACAAGATCTCAGATAAAAAGTACACACGAGGCAGTCTCGTCTGTGTTGGACAATCTGTCATCTGCTGAACATAATGGCATGCATAAATACTAACAGAAATATGTTATTAATTAACACATGTAAGTTCGTGGTTTAACTGTTAAACGTGGCCTAACGTTTATTCAAAATAATTTAAAATTGAGTTTTGATTACCTACCAATTATGCTACAAACTTAGAATTTTACAATTGAGATCTAGGCTTTCGTAATGGTATTTCTAAAACATATTTTTGTCATATTTCCAAACACTTACTAATATTTCTAAACCTTCAGTTTTGCTGTTAGTTAGTTTTAGACAGATAATAAACCATAAGTTCAGTTTTGCCTTTATAGTTAGTTTTAGCCAGATAGCAGTCATTGTGGTGTCAAGATCATGCTTCCATTTTCCACGGGTTGGTCGTTTAAATCCTGTCATAAAAGAAGGTGTCATATTGTAGTACAGGGATGGCGAACCTTTATAGATCAACGGGCCATTTTTTTCTAATTAAATGACGGCCCTACAAATAATTTTAACTATCTTTTACTAGGTCCAAAAATATAGTTTGCATTGTATATTAATAAATGTCCCTCGTTCCACTAAATCCATTGTAAAGATCCATTGATGGATCTGCTTGCGTCTTTATGTCCACTTTATTCCGTTATCCAAGATATTTAGCAAAATGGATTTTTAAGTGGAAGTAACGTGTGTCTAAAAATCCGACGTATGTAGTCTTATTTTATGAACATATAAGTATAGCTATCTTTTTTCGCAGTAGTGTAGTTGTTTTCAGGTTTGTTTGTTTTTAGGTGACTATCGTTCATATATATTACTCCACAGTGAATTTTGTTACCTACAGTAAACTAAATTGCAAACCGTGCCCGAAATATTGTATCGCGTGCCTTTGGTTCGCCATCCCTGTAGTAGACATGGGTATCTGTTTTCATGTTTGACGTCTTACATATTTCCGTAACGAATAATCCCTATTTTAATGGAAACATGTAACAGTTAAAATAATAGACATGATAGTTGTAGATTTTTATGTAAGCGATATTAAATAGAAACACTAATATTTTATTTCGTCTGTGCTTGGGGCATGGTTTACTAATATTAATTAATAATACGTCCGAATGTGGCCTGGGCGAGGATTATTATGTGCCGGTTAAAAAAGAAATGTTATTTGTTTAATATTTTTATTAAATGACATCAGGCATTATACATCTTGTAATTGCATTTTCACACGTCTCATTAATTACTAAATTTTTATATTACTTTTATTGTAAACGTTTTATTTGAAATGTTTTAAAAATTAAATGCTTAAAAACACAGTAGCTAATCAGTTAACCAAGCTTTTCATCAATATCCTAAGTAGCTCGAAGTCACTTAGATGATTCTTAACACTGTTTAGTATGAAGATGTCATAAAGGCATACTGACGCAGAGTCGAAGAATTGGTTTTTTGCTCAAATAATTGATAGCGTATTGAACTTTATCTTCACTGCATAATGTTTAAGTTTGTGTAATGATATAGCCGCGATTTTCTCTTTACTCTACACAAATTAAATATTGTATAGTGAAAATCAATTTGTTTTATAGTTGAGCGTATAAAAATTGACACATTTCTCGCCTATTTTATTAAGTTTTTTCTTATTATTTGCATTTATTTTCCAACAATTCCGAACCTATTTTGTTGTGTATCCATAATTAAATGAACGGCAGACCTTGTCAAATCTTCATACAGGCAATCGGTATATTCCAGATGCTGTTGTTTCTTCAAGCGTAAAAAGAAGAAGTGTGCGGCCCGCGCGGGCAAGTGACGAGTGCACGTCACGTGACCCGTATGCGTGCTATGCAAGACACGCGGCGCCATTCCACGCGGCACTACACCACGCATATGACACTATTATGTAGCTACACTCTACGTATCCACTATACACCCAGTTGCTTACTACTTCTAGTTCTATTAAAGTTCTATTGTGGTTATTGTGATTTTGACACGTGCTAGGGATGTTGACTTTTACCTCTACTTTTATTACTGTAAAGCAAAGGTTTCCAATTATATAAATATCAACATGCAATATTTTTTTAAATATGTATCAGTAAAGGTTTTGTTTTTTTCTTGACATGTACATGTTTGTGAAATATTGGTTTTCGATCGATTACATTTTTTATGGCCCCTTGCAAGGCGTTACTAAATTCGATCGGTGTTAATAACCTTGATGTATTTCTCTATTACCTACTTGAAGTTGGTTTTAAGTATTATTTAGCGTTATAATATTTTTGGCTTATGTAAGTTAACAAGTAATCGATTTCAATTGGGGATATTGACACCTTTATTTATTATTAAAACTGTTAGTTTTGGAGTGGAGAAGAAACCAAATACAATTAGTAAATACTATTATACAATTATTACAACAAATAAATTTAACTTATTAGTAATAGTCAAAGTCAAAGTCAAAATCATTTATTCAATTTAGGCATCAAAGAAGCACTTATGAACGTCAATTTTTCATTATAATGTACTTTAAAGCCTACCGCCGCGTTCCAAAATACATAGAGCCAACCGAGAAGAAGCGGCAAGAAACTCGGGGCCATTCTTTTTATATAGATGTTTTTACAATGTTTTTACTTAGGTACTACAAATATTAGCTCCAGTGTGTTGCCTTACAAAAGAGAACATAATAATGGTATCAGTAGGGCAAGACACGCTACACTTTGACATCTTAGTACACGAGTAGATAGATCCTGGAGTGATCAGTCCCAAGCTGTTTTATCCTCCAAGTAATCCGAAATTTTGTAATAACCTTTTTGACAGAGTTTAGTTTTAATAGTAATTTTAAACTTATTAATAGGCAAATCTCGGATAACATTGGGAACTTTATTATAGAATCGTATACATTGTCCCATAAAAGAATGACTTATTCTGTGGAGACGCGTTACATGTACGGATAGCTTGTGCTTATTTCGCATGTTGATGGAATGAGCATCACTCCTTTTATCAAAACTGTTAATGTTTTTCTTTACATACATTAGATTTTCATAGATAAACTGAGAGACAACAGTTAGAATGTTTATGTCTTTAAATTTCTGTCTAAGGGAAACTCTAGGAGCCAAACTGTAGATCGCTCGTATAGCCCTTTTTTGCAGTATAAAAATAGAGTTAATATCTGCAGAACATCCCCAGAGCAGTATGCCATAAGTCATAACGCTATGGAAATAACTAAAATAAACTATTCTAGCTGTGTCTACATCAGTTAATAGTCTAATTTTTTTAACAGCATAAGCTGCTGAACTGAGCCTACTAGACAATTTTTTAATGGGGTCCCCACATTAAAAAAATTGTAATTTAGCGTCTATAGTAATTCCTAAAAAGACTGTTGACTCCACAAGGTCCAACCCTGTTCCATTCAATTGTATATTGGATTCTACTTGTCTCACATTTGGTGTCGAGAACTTTATACAATTAGTTTTCTTCTAATTTAAGTAGTACTGCTCGCTGCAAACATTGTTAAAAGCACTACTACATGCTGTTATTTATATTTAAAAAGCGTGTATTGCTGTTTGTGTTTACATTCAATTAACGACATAATATAAGGTACTGTTAAATGGTGTTTCAACTAAGTGACATCAAAAAGAGAGATGAGAAAAGAATTCGAAATACAATTAGATTTAACGAAATGGAACTATGTACTGCAAGTCGGAAATTAGCTTGGGTTAATTTTACTATTCTTTAAAATATTGAAACTTTACGAATAAGAAATTCTCAAGAGTTTCATCGTGAAACTAGTTGGAATAATATAATTCGTACGTTAAGGATGTTTCGTTTTGCAAGGGAAGACACATATTTAATTGGAGAGAAGTCGTTTTTGAACCGATTTTAAACATATGATACAACTTTTTTGTCTTTTTAATAACCCCTTTGGTAACGGTCAGCATTTCTACTATTTATTCTTAAACATAGGCGATGACAGCCTTGTAAAGAAAATCTAAAAGTATATCACCTATTTAATTAGGAGAATATACATAGCAATAAGATCAAGAAGCAATAGTCAATTAGGCATGACAAGTTGGAATGATTGAAAACAGGGTTATAAGAATGCTCTCTGGACGTTTGAAAACCTGAACTTTCTCAAGATGTAATGTTTACGAGCAACTGGGTTTAAGTATACGTAAAAAATAATGTAAATTTTACCGCTAAAGCACTGTCCATTTTTACGATATTCGAGCTGCGGGTTTGATCTATTTTCGACCTTGTATAGAAGACGTAGGGCATAAGATTCAACCGATGCGATACTAGTTGATAGAAATCGGCCGCCAGATCGTACTTACAATAGCTCACCGTAATGTTTTCGCCTCTATTAGCATTCGAATAAGGTCCTATATCGAAAACATTTTCGCGTGACGAACGTTGTTACTTTTTGACCAAAACTTGTAGTTGACATATAAAATTCTTATATTTATTGTTCACGTAAGATTGTAATTCTGTTGACCTTACTATTGATATTAATGAAGATGTATAGTATTCGTCAACAGGTTAGCTGGTTCTGGCTTTCATTTTGTAAATTATTTATAGTGTTAATAACCGTTGAATTTTTACATCTTTTATTGCGATTTAAGGTCGAAAATTTTGTTAGCGAGGACGTGATGCCACGTTAGCGTCTCTGTTGGTCGAGCAAGAATAACTTGCAAATGAGTCAATAAGTCGTATATTTGACGTGAAACAATTGATTTCAGTACAAATTGTTATAAAGTTCAAAGGACAATTTTATTATTGGCCCTTAACTCGAAACTACAAATGACCTCAGCGTGTTTTAAAATGGTCCGAATCAAAATAGATGTTTACGATAATTCACATTCAATAAAGTTTTTCAACTTATATTAATACTAAATTGCTAAAATCATTTATTTTGGACTAACAGCAGTATTAGGACAAAATTCGCTATAATATTTAGAATATATGATATTGACACATGTTTAATTTCGATTCGAATTTATTCAGTATTAGAACATCTTGAAACTGGCACGATACTTAAATCGCGTTATGGCCATTAAAGGAAAAAAATCTTGACACCTGTCATAGTAAAATTTCAAATTTTTATTTTATTTACGATTGGACATGCTACCCAAATCCATGTATTGCGTAGTACTACGCACTGTATCATAGATAATTGGTAGTTTGTATGATGAAGCGTGTCGTGTAATTCAGTTTTTCACGTTGATGATAGACGACTCCTTGCAAATTATTCTTGCTAGGTCCACTGTTCGATTTCTAATTTCGAAGGTGCGATTGTATAAATAAAGCCATGATTGTTGCACTGATTACATATTGTAACTAATAGAGTAGTATGTTCATCATATTTTTGTGTACTAGTTTCCTCGCCGCGTGGATATTAGACATTTAGAGTCGGAGCAGTGTCGTGCAAGGCAGTGCGCGGTCGACGTATATTTCATATTTGTGTTCCCGTCCGTAGCGAATTATGTTTTCCTTCATTCCTCATCAAACCCTTGTATATTTCTATATATTATCCCTTTAACGAGAATGGAGATTGTTTCACCTTATCGACATCCAATCACATAATGTCCATTCCAAGACATTTGATTTGAATGAATCGTCTGATTTATATATTAAAAACAATATATAAACAGTTGTGTAGTTTAGAAACAAAAAATAGTTATTGAGTAGTTGTGTAACGCTTTTACCCCCATATAAATGATGCAGTAAAATATTTTTTTTATATCAGTGAATTCAGAGTACTTTTTCTTTCATTTTGTTACATAAGTAATGAATTACCATAGCATAGGGATTATCGTGACTTTGTAATAAGTTGCGTATTAAAAGATTCCCCCTTGTGTGCGGTGCGTCGAATATCTTGATATTTGTTGATTTTAGTTATTTATATAGCTGGTTGTGATGATTGGCTGGTTTGTTTGATGTCCGTCTGACTCCACAGCTTTCTCTCTCGCACTATTACAACTCGCTGAACATTTTTAAGAAGATAAAAATAATTGAGTGCGCTGTTGAAAAATGTTCAGTTTCAAGTAATGACATTTTCAAAACAAATTTTCATTTACATATCTTATTACTTGCTAGGATTAACTAATCAATAATATATGTACTTACTTAGATATAGGTACATCAACTTTATAATATATAAGTAAGTAAAGGTATATGAATTTGTCAGAATATTTAGATATTCAGCTAAAGGATTTGGGAGTATACATTTTTCAATGGCTTCCAGAAAAGTAGGGGGATCTCCAGTCGAAGAATATTGTTTATGTATGTTAGTATTTTTTATGTATTTTCTACAGACTTCCAAAAGGAGGAGGTACTCGATTCGACTGTATTTCTTTTTTTTATGTTTGTTATCTCATAACTTTCGATAGGGTCAACTGATTCTCTAAATACTTTTTTTTTAAAGCTGCTGCTTCCCGTTTGGTCCATTAAAATTTTATCAAATTCGGTCCAGTAGTTTTGTGTTACCCTCCAATAACTGAATAGAATGGAAGTCGGTATTACATTTTTCAAATTGCACTTGTATCGCTTACTTTATAGTTGTTCTTCCAATAATTGGATCGGAGATAGCTCCAATATTGATGATGATGATTTTTGATGATTGATAGCTCCAAGTTTGTCACACTTACATACATTTCATCTGCATCGGTTGACAACTGAGCTTTCATTAATATTATAAAAAATAAATTCGTGTGTGCGGATTGATTTTACAGTTTCAAACATCACAAATAATAGGAATTCTATATTTCAGTAGTGTTCGGTCTTCTAGTTTTTGTAATACTAATTATTATATATAGTCATTAGATGACGGATGATAATGAATTCCGTTTTTGAGTTTTTTATAGAACATAAAGATTACTGGTAATAAGTAATGCAATGCGCGATCAAGAAAGCTGTGGAACCGGAATGGAGTTTTCAATGTTTGTATACATTTGAACGGTTATGAGACGTATTGCTGTGGTATTTACTAGGTACTGTAATGTTTACAAGTCCTTCGGATATTCTTTATTACGTTGGGCTTAAATTTGATATATTGATGTTTTTAATGTGCATTTTAGAAGATGTAGGCGCTTCACCGTACCAAATTTTCACGATATTCGACGCGTCGCTTGTAGTTGTACGCGTATTTTTAGGTTTTAACTTTATTTAGTCATTTGTAAACCTAAGTTCAGTTTGTGCGAAATGTATGATAAATATGATTGAATTGGCTCCGTTCCTATAGATATGACACACACTTTCCTATCTTTCCTTTATTTATGGCCGAAGTTTACGAGATATTAGCGATTCACGCGATAAATAGGAGAACTATATGTAACATAATACTAATAATTCGCATATATTATTATTTGTGACAGAATAAGTATTGGGTTTCGATATAAATGTGAATGCGAGAGCGATGCGATGATGTTTGATGACATGAGTGTTATTATGTATAACGTGCAATAATTTATGTATAAATTCATTACATTACAATAGTATATAATATGAAAAATGTAATTTGTTTCAATCGATGTAATCCATCGAGTCCCGAGCGTATACTGGCTTCTATGATTCTTACAAGACTGAACAAACATTTCACATTGTGTACAAACACGTGGCTCTGGACTCGTTGTCAATTTGTATTGTTACTATTCGCCTATCTTTGTTAGTCTTATCGTCGGAGTATATCATTTTGAGTAGACGTTAGTCGTCGGAGAGTGACGGACCTGTGGCCAAAGGCGTCGGTAAATAAGTCATTCCAAAGCGTTGCGTTTTTATCTTTCATCAAGGTGTACTTACACTGGCAATTATTTCGACTATCATTGCCGCAATTGTGCAGTCAGTGCGTTATGTAGAGTGTACTAAAGTCACAGTATTATATGGCTAGGTATAAAATGGCGGTTATTGTCGAAATTGCCTGAGTAAGCAAATATATATATATATATGTATGTACAATAGATAACGCAATTCGGTGTACTTTCCGTGTCAGAACCCCGACCATGCGTCAAGGTGGGCCGCCGCTATTTACAGTCCGCGCGCGTCTGTTGTAGCCCGACGTTCGAGAGAACTAAATTGCGTGATAATTAACTGCAATAGCACAAAATTGTCAAGCCCCCAAAGACAAGTACATATTTCCTATAACAGGTAAGTTATTTTAAAATTTGATTAAGCGTAAATACACGTAATTCAATTATTGAAAAAGTCGGCTTGCTTGGGTTAAATACAAATCGTGATACTTGCGTTTCTATTGTACGTATATGTGTGAGTAATTTAATTAAATTGAGTGACGCTGCAAAGTGAGCGACGACTTGGGCTACAGAACGCGTTCAGAATAGTTATCGGATCAAAGTGACGGTTTAGGAGTTGCATTGCGAATAGACTGAGTAAGGTGTCATCGGTAAGCGTGCGTCCCCAAATACCGCGGAAGGTGCGGCCATGGAAACTCGACTCGATGCAATAAGACCGCCTTCAAGAGTCATGTAGACATGGCCTTACGTTCGCGGTTGCTGAGTTGATGGTGTAAAAATTGTACAGCTTTAGAGAAACACATTTGTATATTTGTGCTTGGACTGGAAGTGGCAAAGGACATGCGTGGTTTTGTGTAGGAATAAGGTTTTATTGGTGTCGTTCTTTTGAGCGCAATGCTGGCCTGAGCGCGCGAGCTGCGGGTGTACGGACAGCGCGTTGCTAATGTAACGACATTTTCGTAAGGTATTTCGGATTAGTCACGGATAATGTAGCCATCACAAAATTGTATTTCCCGCATTAGATTCGGCTAAGTAATGTTTAAAAATGTTTTATAACATAATAACATCTTGTTGTGTCGTTTTCATATTTTTTAGAAATGATGTAGATAATGCAAATATTGTCGATAAAAAAATCATAATGTAAATGAAGATTTTATTAAATCCATTCGTTCACAATGATTTTTGATGAATTGTTGTGAAAATTTGAATTATTCTCGTTAAATGAGTCGTTAACTATTGTACATTCATTGCAGTATATTTGAATGTAATAAAATTGTATTTCTCAAATCATACAATTAATACCATAGTTGTACCTAATTGTTACTTTCTATTTGCTAGATAGAATAATCAAATTAGATTGGGTATTAAAAATCGAAGTCAAATTGTGTGATCTTGTTACAATGAACAATTGTGCTCTTGAGTGTTTATTGTAGGTATCTAAATTATTGTGTTACAAAGACGAAACTAGCGAGTTTATTGTGTGAACTGAGTGGAGTATGCAAGAGATATATAAAGAGACCTACGCCCGTCGCGAGATCTACCGATAGCACTTATATTTAAATAGAAAAACTCTGGGGTGTGCAAAGAACTTAGACGCGCGACGGGCAACACTGGCAATAATCGAATCGCTTAAACACTGGAGTCTGAATCAAAAACTCCAGTGTAGTCGTAATTCACTTGTAATTATTAACATTGTGGCACTACTTTATTTCATTGCGTTCTTCGACTTACAATTTTCTTTATATGTAAAAATTATCTTAACATTATTATTTATTACGAACGCTGCACCAAAAATGTAGAATGAGAAAGGGGCCGAGACGTTTTGTCGAGGCCACGGGACGCGGAGTGGTCTGAGCTCTAGTGAGTGTACTTTGTAGTTAATTTAATTTTAAAATATCCGCTTACTAAGTAAGTCATGTTCATTGGGCCGGCTTGTGGACGCACGAGGAAGTTTTGAGCTAGTTATTAACTTTTATGTATTATATTATAATACAATATGATGATGCTTTTGAAAATGAACTCTTATTGTAAGTATATAAAGAATAAATATAAATATTCATAGAACAATTCTCAGTGTTTATTTTTTTCAGTATGATGTATGGTAAAGTTTTGCGTACGCAATTTGACATGTATTCAGTTAAGGTCACAACCCTATTCAAAATTTGTTAACTCGTAATTAAATAAAGCTTATTATAAGAAAATAGTTTTATTCTTTTAATCAAAAGCCTGTACATCATCATTTCAGCCGTAGGACGTCCACTGCTGAACATAGGCGTCCTTGAGAATTTTCTAAAAGGACCGGTTGGAGAGAAGGCTGTACATATTACACAAAATATAATATTTCGTTCTGTAGTTTGATTGAATTAAAATAGGCGTCTGTTGGTGATCCCCGGATTTTGTCTCATAAGATAATCAATACTCCTTCATTTATAATGTAGAAATATTACATAGCACCTTTTTGCATTAAGGTCTTGCCCACTGCACCGTGTTGTACCATGTTCGTGCCACGAACACGAACAGTCACAAAAATTAAGTGTATTAAAAAGTATGAAGTTTCATACTTTTTAATACACTTTATTTTTCTGTGGCTTTATTTTGGTGTGTGGAAAGGTCTAGCTAGTGGGTATAGTTGTACCACAGATAACTTATCTGTGAGTTGTACCCACTAGCTAGACCTTTCCGTTACTGGCCAACATCGTCGCCGAGAATATTTAAATATTTGCTCTTGATACGTTCTAGTGTGCATAATAGGCCGTGTCATGCTAGTTTCCGTACCTGATACGTTCATATCACATTCATGATGTGAGACGGTGTACGGGGTAGATAGTGTAGATTATAAATAAACAAAGTATATATCACATAGTAGTAAGTAGGTATCACAGGATCGAGTAAAGTAGCGTCTTATAATATCGGAGGCCAAGACACTGTTTGGGTCGCTGCGCCAGCATAAGTATATACGTACGCGGACAGCGAGGGGTGGAGTGTTTATCCCCGCGTTGCTATGGTTACGCACGGCCCCTCGCCCCGCACCGCATACCGCACTTCGATGATACCCGAAAATGTGTTCTGCGCATAGTTCAGCTTACGTACCGCGATCTATAAGTCACATTATGAGTTGACGTTTTCCAAGTTTGTACATCGCAGAAAATACGGATAAACTATATTATATTGCAAGACAATTTAATGGTACGATTAAATGACATATTAATTTTGCAGTAAAGCGATGAAATTTTGTTATTTGAAACCATCGCTGTGCATTGAATTTGTGCACTACAAGACTTTACCAATGAATCCTCATCCACTCAGCCATGTGCACAATTAATATTTTAAGGCCGATATGATTCAACTCCATATTGCCTAATAATAATATGATTCCTGCAGTGCCTACATCGTGACTGGTTCTCAACCTTCGGAGTGGCTATCCAGGCAGACGCTAAAGTGCCCTACCTTCATGCTGTGCATTTCATCACGGTCTTACCTTCACTAAAAGCTAAAATCTGAGATGGGAATCGAACCAGCTACTTCTTGATTAGCTGTCAAACCTAAATTATATATAAACGAAGGTAGATACGCCTTACTGCGCTCGGCTTGGCGACATCATACACAAGCTAGTTGTCTTGAGTCAACTTAGTTCCAGGTTATGTTAGGTATAGCATAAAATTTGCAATGTTTAAACTTCATATTCAAGGAGTAAAACGTCTCTATAGTTAATCTCATTGGTACCATTAACGGTACTTTCCAATGTTACTAACTCTGTGTAATGTATGTGGGGGAGGCATATGTTCAGCAGTGGACGTCCTACGGCTGAGATGATGATAATGATGAATTTTACCTACTTACTAGTAAAGGGAAAAACCAGCACCCTCCTGAGAATTGAAAAACAAATTTTACTCATAACCTTTATTGGAACTAACACTATCCTTTAGTTCTATAGTTCATATTAAAAGTATAAGTAGGTAAAATAAAAGTTATTTCAAACTCGAAATATTATGTATGTACTTAAAAGCTCGAGACATATCAATCCCTACTAATAATTGCACCAAAAAAACATAAAAATGCTTAAAATATAAAATCGCACACAACCGTGCTAATATAAAATAATGTAAATAAGTGTCTTGATTTCATATATTAAATTTGGATTCCACAAATAAATATTTTTCAACAACTTCCCGACATAATCGGATCCATACATCAAAATAATACTTAACCTAAATAAAATCATTCAACGTGTAATTCTCACTTGCATTATATTAAATTGTATAACTAATTCTAGCGATGCATTCATGCGGTAAAAATGTCACCTACTACAAATAAGAACAATATTCGGAACATTTATACTACGCTCTCTTATATCTAACACAAAAGGAATAATTTCATTGTTCTTACAGCTATTTAGAGGAAATACGATGGGCCACAGATTAATTACCAGTTACCTTTACTAACTAGTGGTCCTTGCCAAACGTATTCCTCGATTTCCTCTAGATCTTCACACTAGTGTAAATATATTGTCATGCGACATAGATATGGACCGCACTGACATCCCATTATTATACTAGATAGTTGAACCCGCATCATCCGTGTCAGTCGCCATGACTACTAGGCCACCGCGGCGATCCGCCCCAACATCGAATTAAACGAAAGATTTATCGAATAAATTAGTATTAGTCCCAACATCGAATTAAACGAACGATATATCGAATAAATTAGTTTAAAATTAAACTAACGATTTATCGAATAGTTTAGAATTCGATGTTGGGACGGATCGCCGCGGTGGCCTAGTAGTGGCATGGCGACTGAGACGGATTGTCAGAAGACGCGGATTCGAATCCCGCCCGAATGTGTAATTATTCTCTCGAAAATCGCAAAGTTTGATCTCGCTAAGCAAGTCATATAATAAAAAATATATTAGGTATGTTACTTTTAATACCAGTTTTTTTATTAGTAACTTCTGATAGGAAATTTCATCCTGGTTCCCAACTAAACAGTTTTGACATTATCTAGGAATCCTAACTCTTATACGTCAACATCCGGTAATACTTTGGTATGGACAAGCACATTGACACAGTAACTAGTAAATTTGGCTGTGGCCATCGTATTTCCTTGTGAAAATGATACACTAAAAATAAAATAAAACAGAATTACTATTACAGTAACAATTAATATGCTATCAGTAATCGTTGATCGTGCCGTTCACAACGAAGTTTTTGATATCTGTAATATTTCTTGTATCGTAATCTGAGATCTCCTCAATGACTAAATCTTCATTCTTCACCGGCACCGGGGGAAACAAATCCAATAACTCGCCAAGTTTTCTGCCTGTAGATATAAGCGTGTTCCTCAACAATGTTTTGCTGTCCATTTTGATATCGAAATCGGAGTCCGTTTTATATTTAAAATTGAATTTGTTGTTTTCGTAGCTGTCCTCTTTGACGATGGGAGCGATGTAATCTTTCCCATCGTCGTAGTCGAACTGCAATTTTTTCATGCGTTTCTTGAAGTTCGGCGGCCAATCCTCGTCGATGGGGAGATCCACGTAGCCTCCCGCGATGGGTTTGTGGGAGGACTCCAAGTTCTTCACGATCTGGTAATCGTGATCAGAGTGGGGACGATTGAAGGTGATCAGTTCATCCATATTGAACTCCCCGTCGTCTATGACGGTCTCGTCGAGCGTCATTTCTGTGAAAACAGAAGCTTTTATTAACACTGTACAAATCAATGCCGGTCGCCGGGTATTTAGTTGGTTATTAACTAAATGAAACAAAGTTACACGTTGTTGGCAATGCTCATATATTTAAAAATTACCGCTTAATATCTGTACATTATCGGAGAATCTTGTCACCGCGATGCAGGATTTGAAGCTCGACCACCCTAACGCCATCTAGTATACTTCAGTGAAAACTGTTTGGTCATTACAAACTCGATCCTATCAAGTTGTAATAGAGTTGCTTTTAATGTGCGTTAACATACCGCCCACCAAGGGCAAAGTGAACCTTTGTCCTTAATAATGACACTAAACTAGCCGACCAATAATGTAGATAGTGGACTGTATTACTTCCCATCGATACAATTATGTGATGGCGGATGCTAGTACACATTTTACAAAAAATAACTAAAAGTTAACAATTTCCTGAATATCCTGCATCGATCAAAAAGTTTATTCAATATCCAGACAAACAATCTCAGCAAAAATCATAAATTAACTATACAATAATTTCAACCTTTACACATTATTATTAGTAACTCTTTACACAATTTATGAGTTATCTGTTACTGGCAAAAAACACAATTTGGACACAGGTCTTTTAAGAGTTCCGTTTTTAGTTTTAAGTGTGACCACTCTAATTATATTGTCCTGACCAGGATGAGTAGCAATGATTCTGCCATAAAGCCAACGACATGGAGGTAAATTGTCCTCTTTGACTATAACTACATCCCCAATGCTAGGTTGAGAAGTTTGACTAGACCATTTGTACCTATGCAAAAATTTAGTAAGGTATTCCTGCGACCATTGTCGCCAGAATGTATGCAACATTCGTTGAGTATGTTGCCATCTTCTCAGTGTGCTTACGTTTTGCGACTCAAAATTGTAATCTGGTGGTGTCACTGGCGGCTCACCGATAAGAAAGTGCCCGGGTGTTAGTACCGTGTAGTTATCTGTTTCATCAGTGATCACTGAGGATATAGGACGAGAGTTTAGGCATGCTTCGACCTGGGCCAGCACAGTAGACATTTCTTCATATGTCAATGTTGAGTTGCCAATAATTTTCTTTAGATGCTGTTTCACTGATTTGCAGCCGGCTTCCCACAAACCTCCAAAATTTGGTGAGTGAGGCGGTATGAAATGCCATTCACAGTTATTGGTGGCTAGTGACTCAGCAACTTCTCGCAAAACTAGATTTTGTTCAGCAAAACTACATTTTTTAAGTTCTGTCGATGCTCCAACAAAATTCGTGCCATTGTCACTCCACAAATGCGAACAATGACCACGTCTTGCGACAAACCTCTTGAAAGCCTGCAAGAAACCTTCCGATGTCAGGTCACTTACGACTTCCAAATGTATAGCCCGTGTTGCCATACAAACAAACAAAGAAATATATCCTTTGTAGGATTGGTGACCCCTACCTTTACAAGTGCGAATTTGTATTGGCCCTGCAAAGTCTACACCACTGTGATTGAACGCACGCGTTGGTGTCACTCGTGCAGCAGGCAATTGACCCATTAAAGGTGTTTTGGTAGCAGCTGCAGTTTTTACGCACGTCACGCATTTGCGAAAGCATGTTTTCACCGATTGTTTTGCACCCACAATCCAAAACTTTGATTGAAGGTACGCTAACATTAACTGCGGACCGCCATGGAGAGTTTGTCTGTGAGCGTCTGCTATTATTAGTTCGGTAAGATGAGACTGTCTAGGAATTAAGATCGGATGTTTTCTGTTAAAACTCAAGAGTGACTGATTCAACCTTCCTCCCACTCTTAATATGCCGTCATCATCGAGAAACGGATTCAACGATCGAAGCTTGGAACTTTTTGGTAAGTCGTTTTTTATTTTTATTGCGCTTACTTCATCTTTAAAATGCACGGCTTGACATTGCTTGATGCAAATGTTTAGAGCTTCCATTAATTCCTTAGCTGTAAGATAACTGGTGGCTTGGTTCCCAGACCTGTTTTTCATAATGTTGATAAAACGCCTGCAATACGCCATTATTCTTATGGTTCTTGTTAATGATGAGAATTTATCCCACATCGCATAGTCTTCAGTTGAACAATGAGCCTTGACTGCTTCCAAATCAGTTTGTATTTCTTTTGGTTTATGGTACTTGATAGTTTCCTGAATAAGAAATTCAGGACCATGAAACCACAATTTATTTGTTACCAATTTTGATGGCATTATACCACGAGACCCGCAATCTGCTGGGTTCTCTTTTGAACTTACATGAGACCAGTTTTGTGGATCTAAGTTGGCTAGAACTTCTGATACTCTATTGGCCACAAAAACATTCCACTTTCTAGGATGGCTGTTAAGCCATGCAAGGACAACTGTTGAATCAGTCCAAGCATGAATGTTATGCTTTTCTATATTCATAACATTCGCAACTTCAATCAATAATTTGCAGAGAAGAACAGCACCACACAATTCTAAACGAGGTATCGATACCTGCTTTACAGGTGCTACCTTGGTCTTAGCCGTTACAAAGAATACCTTCACCTTTCTCGTAGAGTCAATAACACGGACGTAGACAACTCCTGAGTAAGCTGCCTTGGATGCATCGCTGAACCCATGCAATTCAACAAGAATATCGTTTGCCTTGGTGCCAACCCATCTTGGTATACGAATTTCACTCAGAAATATTTGCTCTTCGCGATAAGTCAACCATTCTTTTAAAATGCTGTCTGGTACTACTTCATCCCAGCCCAGCCCTGCTAACCAAAGCTTCTGAATTATCATTTTTGCTATTATTACGCTGGGTCCTACCCAACCAAGTGGGTCATAGAGACGACATATGTCCGAAATTATTTTCCTTTTTGTTACAGGTTCCTGCAAATCTGGGAGAGCTACTACATAGCGGAAGGTGTCATCACTACGGTTCCATGTAAGTCCCAGTATTTTCAACAGCTTATCATCCTTTATTTTCAATCCATCTCTTATATCTCTCTTATTATCCTTTCCATTCATTTCTTGAACTAGCTCATCGCTGTTGCTGTTCCACTTTTGAAGTTCAAAACACCCTTTGTTTAGTAAATCGCTCAATTCCTTGAACACCTTTTTCCCTTCTTCAACGTCTTGAACCCCTGTCATGAGATCATCAACGTAAAAGTGTTTTAGAACTCTTTCAGCTGCTGACGGATAATCTGCACCGTGATCCTGCACTACCTGCTGAAGAGCCTTCACTGCCAAGTATGGCGCGGACGCCGTGCCAAAAGTACTCGGGTAAGTCTATAGTGTTCCAGTTCTGTATTTTCATTTGTCCTCCACAAAATTCTTTGACAGTCCGAATCTATAATGTCAGTTTTCACTTGCCGGTACATTTTCACGATGTCAGCTGACATGCAGATTGGAGGAGATCTCCATCGCATAATTATATGCCTAAGTTCTGGCTGTAAGGTGGGTCCCACTAGCAACTGATCATTGAGAGAGAGGTCATCATTTCCTTTACACGACGCGTCAAATACAACTCTAACCTTGCTGGTGTCTTTATCATTCCGAACTACAGCATGATGAGGCAAGTAAATAGCATATTTATTTTGTACTTCTTGTGTAGGTACAATTTCCATATGATTTAACATCAAATATTCATTAAGTACGTCTTGGTATTTCAATTTTAACATTTCGTCTTTGCTTAGTTTTTGTTCTAATGACTTCAATCTTTTTACAGCAATAGCCCTAGAGCCTGTAACTTCTGGAGTGCCGTTCCTAAAAGGAAGGCGCACGATGTATCGACCTTTTACATCCCTCCGAGTAGTTTCGGCGAAGTGTTGCTCACAAAGTTTCTCTTCTTCCGTGAACATCATCTCCTTTGGCCTTGGTACATCTGATTCTAGTTCCCAAAACCTTTTTAGTATTTCATTGTCATTAGCACAACAATGCATTACATTGATGTTAGGAGAGGGCATTTCGACTGTGTTTACAACTCCAGACAAAATCCAGCCAAAGCTAGTTGCTTGTGCTACTGGCGATCCTTGAGGGCCCTTCTTAACACCATCTTGAAGTACACGACCGTATACTTCTGCTACCAAAAGCAAATCAATGCGATTAGGAGTGTAATAATCTGGATCAGCTAAATCCAGTTCAATGAGACCCTGCCATTCAATGGCTTCAATTTTTCTACAAGGAAGAATTGATGTAATGCACTTAAGTACATGTGCCTTCACTGGTATTTTCACTTTCGGATCCATCCGAGATTGTATTTCAATGGTTACCATTGCCTTGGAGACAACGTTTTTGTCTCCACCCAATCCTGTTATTTGACTTGTAGTTGTGGTTTTCCTTAAACCTAAATACTGGACTGTGGCCTCAGTAATAAAAGATGCCTGCGACCCCTGGTCGAGGAGCGCCCGGAGAATGTATACTTCTCCGCTTTTTGACTTTGCGTTTACAAGTGCGGTGGCGAGTAAGACTTGTTTTTGTACTTTACCTCTGGCAAAACACGAGACCGTGAGTGCAGTAGGTATAGCATTCGAAGATGTATTTGTAGCACTGACTGATGAGCTAGCAACACACTCACCGCTGTTAACCTCAGCTGATTGTGAACTCTTCGGGTGTAGCAGCGAATGATGATTACGCTTGCAAATTCGACATCTTAAATTTGTACGACATTCTTTGGCTGAATGATTGCTACCCATGCAGTTAAAGCACGCCTTGTTGTCGTAAACAAACTTACGTCGAGCATCAACTGTTTCCTGTTGAAACACTTTACATTGTGACAATTTGTGACCTTCCTTACAAAACGGACATGTAATATTAGTTTTATTGTTAGAGACATGAAGTGATTTGATCTTATTCATATTGCTTTGACCCCTTTGTCCTATTGTCGATTTGGTATCCAGAAACTCGATGGCGCGAAATCGTTTAGTCAAAAACTCCTTAAATTGATCATAGGTTGGTAGTTCATTAGATGAATTATTATTAGTTACGGTGAACTCCCATTGTCGACGAGAATCTGAATCCAATTTCGATGTAAGGATATGAATGATCAAGATATCCCAACTATTTACATCGATCCCTAGATTTGAGAGGGTAGCCAGGCAGTCGTTCGTTGTGTCGACGATATCCTTCAACCCTTTAGCTGACTCAAATTTCAAATTGTTTTGATTTAGCAATCGATTAAGCACCTGATGACATATATGTTGCTTATTGTTGTACCGCTCTTCGAGCAGTTTCCAACATCTGGTGTAATTATCATCGGTTATAGGAATGTTGCTCAGAAGTTGCTCCGCCTCTCCAGTCAAATACCCTTTGAGGTAAAGCAATCTCTGAACATTGTCCAGTTCCTCATTTTTATGCACCAGAGAATGAAACAAATCTCGAAAAGTGTTCCATTCAGAATATTTTCCTGAAAAGGTAGAAATATTCACCTTTGGTAACTTAACATTACTTGATTTTACATGTGGGGATTTAATCGATTGGTTGCCTTTGGACGGCAATGCTGATCTGAGTTCGCACTTATACTCGAAATATGTTTCTTCACCTCGGTCATACAAATTGTTTTTAATATAACTGGTATCTTGAATGTCTTTTGTAGAAGAAATTGTACGTATTAGTTCCTTATGACCCGCGCGAAAGTCAGACCAAACTTCTTCTAACAATTCTAACCTACCATTAACATACTCTTCGGTGATTCTATCTTTAGGACTCTTTTTAAAGTTGGTTCTGCTTTTTACAATGCGGCCATAAAGTTCTTCTTGAAAATTAACTAATGCCTTAACTGAGGCTTCATTACTTCCGGACGATTCCATTTTAATAAATTATTATTGTACGCTGCTTACAGAACAAGGTAAACTTACGAAGTACACTCCGCAAAATATTACAATTGTAATAAATTTCAAACTAAATTATTTAATACTAAAGTTCATGAAATCACAAGTCTCATGTACAGTAATATTAAAAATTTTACAAGTGTTTGAAATTCAGATCGAAATTTTTCTAAGTGTCTTATTCAATAACTTTGAAAATTTTACAAGTCTCTGAATTTCTGATCAAAAATATTCTAAGTGTCGTATAGTATAAAATTGAAATTTTTACAAGTGTTTGGGTTTTCGATGAAAATAATTCTAAGTCCCGTATAGTATAAATCCGAAAAAATTACAAGTGTTTGAAGAACCTTGTCACAGAAAATCGGGCATAGGTTCCCCGTACCTACACTTTTTAGTTAATTATGCTAAGTCCTATCTAACATGCACACATAAACTTATAATTTTTCTTAATTTAATTTTAATTCACTTTAGTAAAACACAAAGTACTTACAGTTTTTAGGTTTACTTATTCTGATGAGATAATCCAACTAACGCGCACTTCCAATGATGATGATGCTCGGTGATCCTTCCCGCAAGGCTATCCTGCCTTTCGGGAGACGTCGTTACTGGGTCTCAGCTCCGACGTGGTAATATTGACAGCGTCACTCCCGGCGCCGTCACGTCCCTGACAGAACTGCCTCCCTCTAGGGATAATTCTGTCGAAAACTGTCCGGGTCTTCTGCGCTGCAACGCAACTGCACTATAGTTGCGCAACTGTGCAGTACTTCCAGAGTACTGTATGGCACTGCAACTTTGCGCTGCACTGCACAGGCTCGGCCGGCCTTCTGGCTTGCAGTTGCGACGGCGATCCACCGTCCCGCAAGCACCTTTGACTTATCTACCTACTGGTTACGTACAAGTACTACTGACCGACGTAATCCGGCTCGAAGGACCATGTACAAATCAATGCCGGTCGCCGGGTATTTAGTTGGTTATTAACTAAATGAAACAAAGTTACACGTTGTTGACAATGCTCATATATTTAAAAATTACCGCTTAATATCTGTACATTATCGGAGAATCTTGTCACCGCGATGCAGGATTTGAAGCTCGACCACCCTAACGCCATCTAGTATACTTCAGTGAAAACTGTTTGGTCATTACAAACTCGATCCTATCAAGTTGTAATAGAGTTGCTTTTAATGTGCGTTAACATACACAAATTAAGATGTTCTCGCTTTCTGTAAGTTAATTTGTACAATATCGTACTAACCGTTGCATACATTTAAATAATTAATGACATAGTACTGCGCACTACATAAGTACTTTTTTGACTAGTATTTAAACCAAAATCTTGATTAAATTTAAACGGGACCACATGAGAGCACCTGCTTACTAATGAAACAAGAATCATCACAAAAAATACAGTCGAATTGTGAACCACCCCTTGTGAAAGTTGGTTGAAAACTGTTCCGCGCTGTACTATATGATGTTGGTGAAATGTATGCAACGTTTACAACGTCGTATATGTCTCAGCATATTACTGTTGAACGAATAAATAAATAGTTATTATATAATCTCATTCGGTAATATTCTAATTATGAAATGAAATACAGACTTTTATTATTTACATACATCTTTAAGAAAATTAAAAATTGTAATTATAGCATTATCTAACAAAACAATGCTTTAAAACATTTTTTTAATTATTAAAGTACAATGTGTCCCGACCAAAGAGGTTTCAATTCAATTTAAGTACACATTATCTGTGGTGAGTGGGCTGCGCACGCAACGCGCTGGCTCCAAGCCAATAGACCAATAAGAGACTTTTTCCACTGATATTGGCAAAATTGTGGTTACGCCGCACAAGCCATACAAACAAGAAGAAGAAGAAGACTTTTTCCATTTTGGCGCTATTTCGTACATACGAATTTGAATAATATTTTGTTGGATAAAACTTGGCAAAAATGTCATGAGATTAAATAAAGTAGTGTATGCAACTGCATATAATTAGGTATTATATGACAGTTGCATAAACTACTATTATTTCTCCATTATTATATATTTATTATCGTAGGTCGTCCACTGACAAAGGTAGCAGGACGACGTTGGATGCAGGCCGCTTCCAATTGGTGAAATTTCTGGGGGAGGCATATGTTCAGCAGTGGACGTCCTATGACTGAGATGAAGATTTATCCATTTGCTATTTGACATTTAGTTAGTTCAGTTTTGTTACGGCGGCAGTTCAGTTCACAATGTTGCATAACTTGTGAAGCGTTATTCAAGATTCATAAAAAGTCGTGGTTACGGTTACACAACGTGAAAGTTAAATTGTCGAACTGAAACGACAATCTCATTTTTACATAATAAAATTGAAATCAGAAACACTGGTCCTCTTCTCACTAATTTGTTTTATACACGCCTTAACCATATCGGGCCTATCTATTTATGGTTGTCATCATGTTTTATTTAGTTATATTATTTATAAATAAATTAAAAATTATCAAATATGCCATACATAAATATAATATACTTAATATATATTTTTAGTCAGACCTCATTCATTATCACCATTACTAATAAACGTTGCGTAAACTTTATACTACGCGTAACTTTCTTTGTCTTGCTCTCACGCGTGACTATTAGGTACTGTAAGCGAAAGATTTACAAATGGATACTTATAACTATTCCGGGTATAGCGAAGTTTATTAGTAAGGCCGTGTGTCTAATAACTAAAAATTAGTTATAATTTATACATCTATGACGATCACTTTTTACTGATGTGAAATTTCTACTTATAAGGGGAACAACATTTCAATACCTTTAAAGTTTTATCCTCAAATTATTATATTACTAGTTTGTGCCTACGACTTCGTTTGCTACTCAATTCATTGGGAACTACACGTTGAGTCGAGATAAAAATAGGCCAAATAGCTTAAGTTAAAAGAATACAATAATTCGTTCAGGCGATTCACTCACTCACAAACTTACGCATACATATTATAAAGAGGAAAAAATTGTATTTGTGTATGTTTTTAACTCTCAAATATACTATATTTGAGTGATAAAAACTCAAAAACATTTCGAACATTCTTTCACCATTAGAATGCTACATTATCCCTGAGTAACATATATATTTTGATTCATTATTCTCCATCACCACATGGGTGAAACCGCGGAGCTCAGCTAGTATATAACATTATTGTGATTATTTATTACATGTTGTTATTGCAATACTGACAAGCTGTAATAATATAAGCTGTATATAATGCATGAACACACATTGAACATTTTATTATAACTAATGACCATGGAGTGTCGTGACTACAGGGTACCAAACAACTATAACAATAGGTAAAACATTAAAATGGAATTGTTTCGGGCCTTATACCAATGATAAGTTATCAAAACAATCGTGATAAACGATCAAGGAGAAACATTATCGTGAAACTATTTTTGTTACTGGAAACCTCAGACAAAATAAAGAAGTCAAAACAGAATGTTGTAAACAGAGAAGAGAGGCCGGTAAAACGAAACTACGCCTTGACTGTCAGTCGAACTATCGCGGCACGAAGAAGCAACACGTAAAATTTTAATTAGTTTGTATTATCATGGCAGCACCGATGCACGCACTACATCTGTAGAAAACCGGCCTCACTTCTCTGTTCATAACATTCTGTCTTGCCTTTTTTATGGAGCTTTTATGAGCTGGAAACTATGAAATGCAATTACCGGTAGAATGTAGAATCTGGCTGAGTAAATTATCAGTTAACAATTCATCTTTGTTTGGGATAATGAGGGTAATAAAATAGTCAACATAATAGACAACTGAAATGTCCTAAATATATACACAAATGCGAGGACCTAAGTCAATAATATATTATTAACTGGCCGATTGGCGCATTTGATAGCAACCGTCCTTTCTGAGCCGCTGGGTTCGATCCCCAGACAGAACAAACATTTGTGTGCATGAAAATGCCTGTTTGTTTACATCAATCATCAGCGGCCTTATTGTCTATCTTTACGAAGATTGGGAATGGACTTCATTTTGGCATTTGAATCCCATTCTGGGCGAAATCCTGCAAGCCTATTGGCTGAAACCATCAATGGGAATGAGAAATAAGTGACATTTCATTCTCATCCAAGTTAGACAATAAGGCGGCAGGTTACACACTCTGCCTAGTTTGGGACCTGGAGACCTTGTGGGTACTGTCCTGTATTTTATTCTTGGAAACTGGACTAACTGAGAACAAGTTGTTTGAAAACTCCGGCGATGGTAGCAATCACTTCCGCGGAACACTAACTAAACTAAACTAGGGAGCTAAAATCTAATTATTTAATTGGTATGCTTATTCTATTCATACCTAAATCCACATTTTGTGTTACACAAATGTGTACCAGTTAAGGAGAATTTTAGAAATTATTTTATTCATACTAAAATCCTCATTGGTGTAACGGGACTTGAGAGAATATGTGATAGTGAACGCTATACAAAATTTACTCAGCTCTGTACTCAAGTTTGGATTCACAATAATATTTTAGTTTTCTTTACTTAGATCTTAAGAAATTTAATTAAGATTAGCTGCGCCTTACAGTTTCACCCGCGTGGTGATGGATGATGATGATAAAACAAAATATATAGCCTATGTTACTCAAGGATAATTAAACAATCTCATGGGGAAAGAATGTTTAAAATCAGTCCAATAGTTTTTGAGTTTATGTTTGTAACATACAAATTAAACAAATCTTTGGTTAATTATCGAATTTCATAACGATCCTTTGAGCCTTTTTACACGTACAAAGGTAACAGGTAACAAACAAGTTCGCTCGCGTCCTCGTCACTCCCACGCTAGGCTGCGCAATCGGAAAGGTCTATGTAATGGGTCCTTCTAGTCCCGTCTTCCGGATGCGATAAAAAAGGGACGCAAATTCCACCACGGTCTTTAATTTAAGACTGAGATATTGGCTTTTAGAAAATACTTTCCACCCAGTAAACGACTTTTACAACTTACCAATTATATTATTATAGTTATATTATTTGACAATGGCGTCGATTCTGTAAGCATTCTCTAAACGAAAAATCTCTAAAGTATGGCAGCCCTTATTCTCTTTAGGTTAAAATACAAATTAGTTTAACCTTTCCGAATGACAGCACTAGAATTAGAAATTTCTCTATACAGTTGTAGAGAAATTTCTAATTCTAGTATATTTTAGACAGATTAGTCGTCACGTAACTTGGTGCTCGCTTAACTAACGTAAAAATACCTAAAATTGAATAGGACAATCCTATTTTTAGAAATGTAATTCTAAGTGTTACATGAATTTGTATTCTAGTGTTAACAGAATAAGGACAACCATAATTAATTTTTAGTTCGATAGTTTAGTTTTTTGAACAAGTGAATCGCTACCAATGCCTATTGTTAAATGATTATAATTTATTTTTCACAATATATTTTATATTAATTTCTATAATAATGATTCAATTAATAATAAATTATGATTAATCGTAATTAATGATGTAGGTACGATTTGTATTGATTTTTTTAATTAATTTTTATATTAATCAAAACTTACATTAGTAAGTGCCTTTTGACTTAAACTTGTTATCAATAAATGATTGATTGATTGATTGATTGAATATAGTACTCACTGTTGGTGGAGAGTAAAGCTCTGGTGACCGCGGGCGAGTTGGCTCGCTGGTGGTGGTCGGCGTGGCGACCGCGCAGTGTTTCCTCGTGCACGGAGGGCAGCGCCACTAAAGCCACGGACAACAGGAGCACCAGTAGGCATGTGGCCGGCTGGGCCGATTTGCCGCTGGGACCGCTCGTCACTCCCGTCAGCACGTTCTGGAAACGACAATCAATAATAATAATGATTGTTGCCCCTTTTGTCCACCATTGATGATGGCCCTTATGGGGGGCCCGTTTAATGGGTGGAATGTCACCACCTGTCTAAATATTTATAGATGAGACTGAAACTGGCAGGTGCCCATTAGCCCATTTTGTAATAAATAATCCATGTCAACATCATTACACATTCAGTTTTTATACACTTTTGTATATTTAATACCAAACAGGCCTCTACCTATAGTAGTAATTGATTTCCTTCAGGACGGAACTTTAAATTCCTCACTATTAACGTCAAAATAAACAAACAGCAGCCAACTTGGTGGTGACGTCCCTAATGTAATGCTAATCTAAATATTTGCAATGTCGTTTTGCGGTTAATTAATCACTTGACACTTGTCTATTAAAATACAGTAAAATTTATAAACTTACATACGAGTATTTACTTGATAAGTAAACCTATTTGCCACGGTTTTTATTTATTATATTGTTCTATAATAATAAAAAATACTAAATGTAAATATTTTACAAATAATGATACAACCGTATAATATCTAGAGGAGCCCAAACTTGGTATGTTTTGAAAATGGTTTTTATTTTAATTTAAAACAAGTGACTGAAATATAATGATATGATATATTTTATAATTGGCTTAGTAAGCCCTTTCATAAGATACCACCCACGATAGGTTTCAGAACAAAACGTATTTTTTCCCATACAATAAAAAAGATAACGTCATAACTCCTTTTTTGTTTTTTTTTCGTGCTACGGGTCAAATTGATCCGTATGGATATACGTATATCAATCGTTCCGATTTTTATGCTTGTAGCACCATTTGCAGCTTTTTACTGAATTTCGGGGTGTATCGTGTAGCACTATAAACTTTAGTAGGCACATACATGACTCTTCCGACAATCTAACATAACGCCTTGTAAACGTGCAAACCGTGCGAATATACTTAAAAAAAACTAATATCAATACATACCTGCAACCGCCTGAGTTGTGTGCTGAGCGACTGGTTCTGCGACTGCAGTATCTTTATCCGTCGCATCAGGGACTGGTTCTCTACTGTACACTGTTTTACTCTGTGGACAATAATGGTTCCACATCACTATAGCTCTAAAAGAGCTCAACTGAGAGAATAATTAAATGTTTTATATTAGTGATAGAAACCATGTTGAAATGGATTTTATTAAAGGCACTGGGTGCTTTTCTTTTCTATGGCAGATGTAAAATACAATAGTTATACCAAACAATAAAATAAAAAAATATATATAATTGAAAGTAATACAGTTACATAAATTAAATTGTTGCATATACTTTAAATATTATTTGAGTTCAAAAAGATGGTAAAACACCAGAGTATGACGACTAAATCTCGGTACATCGAATAATTTCGGCCGTCTACGTTACCGTAGTTCCGTACCAACCAGTTTCGTACAAATACTTATATTTTTGTATAAGAAACTTACGAGTTACGGAAGAGTATAGTCACTAGGAGGAATTATCATTCTTTGTACGAAGCCGAAGTTATTCCGCCGAAACAGAAACAAGGACTGAGCCACGCTGATCGCCAACCTCCACTAGTTGGAGAGGCACTTAAAGAAGAAGAAGAAGAAGAAGAAGAAGTACGAAGCCGATGGAGAAGAAGGACAAGGAAGTCCGACCCCATGTAAATGGGAAATACGGTCGAGGGATATATATATATATATATATGTACGAAGCCGATATACAAACTGATGATTCATAAAATACTATACAATACAATACAAAAATTCTTTATTGAGTACCAATCTTATAGAAAACAAAACATAATACAGTAAAAAAGCACTACATTAGATTGGACAATTGGCGGCCTAATCGCAAAAAAATACTTGCCAGTTATTAATTTACTCTGCCAAAAAGCCTATGTCTGGGTAAAAGTCTATGTTAGAGTTAGCTATGATGAGTTTCCCTGCTGGACGACGGCTGGGGGAAAATCTGATTAAACCTGAGCTACCATTAAGATTAACAATATTTTTCATCCAACATCATCATCACAGGTCAAACAGACAAGTTCATGCACACAAATGTTTAACCTGTCTGGAGATCCAACCCTGGACCAGCAACTGAGAAGGCAGGGTTGCTACCAACTGCGCCAACCGGCCAGCCAGTGATTGCTTAACCCTTTGCGTCCCAGAGACGTAAATATACGTCAGTTTTATTTATAAATCTATTGTTTTAATTATCACGGTATAGGAAGGATTAAACTGGTTTTCTTACATCTTGCATTTTCTTGCAAGTAAAGGGAAAATCTGCATAATTATGTAACTCGAGAGCAAAGTGGTTTCTACCTTGTGTATTTCAATCCTTTACTTCGCTCAGGGTTCCGAACCATTGGCTATTCAAACTCAGCACTAGTTAACGAGGCCGTCAATATGTTTCATCACTTTGTATATTATAGTTTTTTTTAAAACCGCGCATTTTTTTAAAACCGCGCATTTTTTTAAAACCGCGCATTTTTTTAAATGTCACTTTTTAAACCACGTGTCCACCATAAGACCAAAAGCCAACGTAAAAGTTATGAGATTACAAAATCTACAAACAATTAAACAAAATACTAGACATAGTAGACGACACGAGACAAACTAGCAAGACAAAACCAAAATCCAAAACCACATACTCGTATTGGGCTTCAAGAGTACTGAAGATTTACTTATGCCCGTTTTCACCAACATTTTAGGTAACACCTAAGCTAGTTAGGTAACACCTAAGCTAGTTAGGTAACACTTAGTAGTACAAAAATGTCGCCTAAATAGGCTTACCAAAAAGTTGGTGAAAACGGGCATTAGAATCAGAACCTAAGGGAGTAAACTCGCTCACACAAACATAGGGGATCCTACTGAGTATGTCTTAAGTTCATAATATTTTTTTTTGTACATTATAATGTACAGATGTTTCAAACACATTTGTATAAGATAATATAAGCATGAATCTTGGTCACAAAAAAAAACTATTATTATTAAAAAATAAGTATATGTATTTTTAACAAACCTGTCTTCAAGTCCGTCGACATATTCCTTCTTGCGCTTACGCGAGTCTTGCGCAGAGATCTTATTTCTGATCTTCCGTCGGATCCGCTTCAGTTCGCGCTCTTCATGCTTCGTTAGCGGATAGCTCGTGGGGAGTGTAATGCCCTCCTGGAAATTAAACCAAAACCACACTTAATTACACATCCTAAAGTAAAAACTTTAGAACCAAAACAGTCGCATTGTCTTTTATCTAAGCAGTGATGAAAACCTCAGGAAAAATATCTTGTTTATATTTGATTTCGTTAAGGTTAGTGCTTCAAAATAATTTTTTGTTCACGAGTATTTCAACTAAATTGTTACACTTTAGTGTGTGATCTTTATGCTGACTACGTCACTATTCAGAACTTTTCCAAAAAGTCAATCGAATCGGATCGACGAGATATTAGAGTCCGTATCGTAGGTTTATCACCGAATAATTCAAAAAAATCTATATGTATTTACAGTTACAATATGGGTGAAAAAGTGGAACAAGTGAAAGAGTTTGTATACTTGGGATCCATGTTTACAAAAGATGGTGAGTGTGAAAGTGATATAGAAAGAAGAGTGAACGCTGGAAACATGGTAAACGGAGCATTGCACGCTTTTATGAACAGTCAGAAGGTGTCTAAAAAGGCTCGTCTGGCTGTTCATGGGGGAGTGTTGGTTCCGACACTGATGTATGGTAGTGAAAGTTGGGTGTGGCAGAAAAAGCATGAAAGTAGAATAAATGCTGTGGAGATGAGAGCATTGAGGAGCATGATTGGAGTGAAACGGAGTGACAGGATAAGGAATAGTGTGATAAGGGAACGATGTCGTGTGAATGAGGGTGTAGTGACAAAAATCGAGAAAGGTATGTTAAGATGGTTTGGACATGTGGAATGAATGAAATGAGAATGACTAAACAGGTATACATGGGACAAGTAAACGGAAGTGTTGGAAGGGGAAGACCTAGGCGAACGTTCCGAAATCAGATTGAAGACGTTCTGAAAAAAGGCCAGGTCAAAAGTACCCTAAACCGACGCTTATGTATGAAAGGATTGATGAGTATAGATGAAGCGAAAGAGATATGTCAGGATCGTAGTAAGTGGAAATCCGTGGTCTCTGCCTACCCCTACGGGAAAGAGGCGTGATTTTATGTATGTATATATGTATGTTACAATATCGGTATCTATTGGAATAATCTGTTACATTTATGGAGTGTGAAGTATGAAACTATAGACAATATAATGCAGTGGTATTAAGCTTATAAAAATCCTGTTGAACAGGTTCTAATTCTAACATAGTAACACAAATATTGTTTTTCAAGTAATGTATTTGTATTAGATGTAAGTTTAATTGTGTAATTAGTTTTCGTAAGTCTGTTTTTAGTTTACATTTTGTATTTTTGGGTTTTTAATAAAGATATAAAGATTTCAATGGTATTGCATAAGCAATAGCAGCGTTTTTATTTTTCGACTTCGTTCGCGTAGTAAAATAGGTATACTTAGATCGCGGGCCAAAAAGCTATAAACAATTTGGTAACACTATTTGCCACGCTCACTGAAACCATGATGTAGATGGAGGGAAAAATCCTAAAAATGACTATTGGCGATTGTTTAATTTTCCTAAAGAAGATCGGTCATCTGGGTACCCACTGAGAATGAAAACCACGGAGAATGAAACAATGCCATATTTATTTATTATTAGTATGCCAATGATTCATTTATTTATATATTTAATTAGCAGTTGGGAAAAATGAGAAACCCTAAATGTAAAACAATAAAATTAACACGCAGAAGATGCTTGTGGGCAATAACGAAACGCTATTCAGTTTATATACTATAGGATATTATACAACTTTTTTGATACCACGTATATTCTGCCAAAAGAGTGGAAATGACATGACAAAGTGACACAAATAGCTATTTCCTTTGTTGTTGGACTCGTAATTTTTGTACATTTGCCATTTATCAAGTTATCAAATAAAATGTAAGTAGTTGCATCCATATCTACGATAACGATACCTAATGCCAAGCACCCGTTTCTCTATTACGATAGATTTCTTTTGAAGAACCCAGTCAGATATTTTAAGCTAACGAATACTACCTATCTAATCTAAACTTTTAAATAACTTTTAAACCCCAACTTAAAAAAATATGGTTCTATTTTATAATATCTTAGTCTTACTAAGGACTACTGGTTTTGCATGGTTTCCTTTCTCGTGGATCCGTCTATGTAGGGTACCCAAAACACACAGAGGTTTGCCATTCTTCTTTGTGATTCTTCGAGTTTTGATGTGTAATAGTGTAACTGGTCCTTTCGGAAAGGATGGTATTTAAAAGTACTTCAATTTATTCCCATTTCATTTACCTAATTTTGCGTGTGTTCCACCAAATATACTGAATGTGCACCAAAATATGTTCATTAAAATATGTCATAACGAACGAGCATCTATTTAACAACAGTTGCAAGTTTGTAAAAATAGTAATACACCTAATTTTAAAAACAAGCATTAATTTTTTTAGTTTTACTTCAGATGCACTGCAAAATGTATTTGAATCAAACACCAATTAATGTCCAATGTAGCTTTATTAATAAAAAATGCTTACCTAACCTAACCTATTTTGTGTAACATTCAGGAATATTTGGTGCACGATCAGTATTTTTCGGGGAAGAATAAAATAGTTATTGTTACAATAGAATATTTGCAGCGCACTACAATAAAAAAGTGTTATATCTTGGTGTTAATTTGGAATTTGTTTGATGTAACATATTTTGTTGGCCGAGTAGTTTAATTATAGTAAAACAATTAAACGGCTTTAAGATCAATATTTTAGAAATGCATACATAGATGTACCTTTAGATTTTTGGTGAACACAAAAATATTATCCTTTCGGAAATTTGCCCTTTAGGCCTATGTTTAGCAGTGGACGTACTAAGGCTGAGATTGTGATGATGATGAGTGGTGGATTATGAAGCGTTAAACGTTCGTTCTGGTGAATGAGTGTTCGCAAAAGGAATCATATAATGTTTGTTTTGCGTTTTCCTCGTCAATATCCTTAGCAATCTTTACGAGTATTAATGCATCCACCACATTACGAGAGCGGACTTAGACAGGACATTGACTTAATTACTGACTTATGTTACTGTGAGTTGACTCTGACTACAATACAATGCAAAATGTTTTTTGCACACCAGTTAACATAAAACATTAACACAATTGAGATACATAATATTACTAACCAAAGTACAATGGGCTATGTTAAATGGAAATCACACTTAAACTACAACTACAAGTATTTAAATAAATAACATGAGTGTTGTGGCAAATGATTGGTGTTCGAGTGGCAAATGTCCAAAAGTACGAGACCAAATAAAGTGAAAAAAAAGCCCTGCTCAACACAAACACATTTATTTCTAGCCTGCCTGATGGCTGATCGCAAATACTTAATAGATACAAAAAGTTATTGTGAAAAAAAAAGGGTCAGTACAGCATAGTAATAATAAGAACAAATACCAGGGCGGCATAATCACATGACAATCGCATCAGCGACAAAGCCCTTTAATTAAGAATAAATAAAGAACAAATAATATGTACCTTAGCCAACAAACGCCTTTCTTCAGCAGTGAGCACCAGCCTAGGATAGCCGTTCCTTCCATCGGGCACCGGGTCTTTATGATCGTCTTCGTCGTCACTGTGTTCACTGCCAGAGTCATCTGGAAAGACAAGTTAAGTTGGCTCGTCACACATACGTGCATTTACACTTATCGGTACTAAAGCGGTTATACAGCGTGTAAAATCACTTTTCTAATTGATTATTTTTTGAAAGAAGTTTACATGTAAAATGGCCTGGCTTAAATGCCCTGTGACTCCGCCCGCGTCACCGTCTATATATTCAAATAAACTTGCATTTAGCTAGAAATAGGAATTAGCAAAATCGGATATAAATTAACCTGATTGATGATAAATTGACCGTTATAATAATAATAAACAGTGAGCGCAGGTCAATTTCTAGGCTATTTTTATTTAGGCCCAGGCAAGAAAACTGGTGTCTCTTATTTTAAGTTTTAGGTTGCTGTGACAATGTAATTAGTTTGCGTTTATTAAACCATAATTTGCACAAAACTTACATAAGCATCTTCGGTGACAATGACATTCGGTGTTATTAGGAAATGTATTACATTTATATATATCAGCGTAAGCATTTAATATTTAAAGCTGTATAGCTTTAAATATTAAATGCTTACATATTGAACTGAAAGTGGATTGTTTAACAAGCCCGTTCTAGTGGGTGTTACTTTCTATAAAATGTCATTCGTGTTCTGTACAACAAAAAAACGGGTTAGACTAGTTTGAAAACTTCAAGTATGTCGTCATATTGGTTGTGCGTAAGAGAGATCTAGTTTTGGCATAATAGGTATGTTGACTGAATTATATATAATAACATACTCATATTACTTTAGATACATGTCTTATAACACCATTATGCAACAAAAATGCAAAGAAAGACAATACGCAATCATTGTTCAAATATACAAAAATATAAGTGTTTAAAGTATTCAATTGTCCGTTGTAGTACCGGCCTGCCAATCACGAAAGCTATTAAGACCGCCGAAGACAGAACCACGTGGAAAAGCGTAGTACATCGAGCGGTCAACCATTCAGACTAGACGCGACCTTCAGCAATGAAGATGCCGACTATGATGATGATGAAAGTATTCAATTAGAAATAGTCAGTTTAATTACTTATGACGTCACAATTAAGTAAGTAGGTAAAATATAAAATAGGTGTAAAAAGTTCCGTGTAAAAAAGTGATTTTGAGCAACGAATCGTGTATCGCTGGAACAGATTTAAGTAATATATTTTAGAAATAATTATATCACTTATGGTACCAGTTATTGTCATACCTATGTAAAGGATAATTAAGATTTTAATTTCTTCACCGAGCAAAGTTAAAAAAGATACAAAACACTTAAATTGACCACAAACTAAAAATCAGTTCACCAAACGCCAGATTTTATCTATCGTAGTGTTTATTGTGTTCAAGAACCTACGGTTGGTTCTTATCTTATACCCCTCTTAAAAATCAACTTAAGTAAAATACATTATTTTAAAAAACCCTTCGAAGTAACTAAACCTACAAGTTTTTGAGATTGAACCTATAATTATGAGGTCGCTGTTTAACCTTTTTCAAAAATAAAATACAATATCATTGCTCTGTAAGCTATGTACAACACTGAGGCTACTATTTATAAATAACGTATTAACGCAGACGTGTTCGTCTTGGTTGGTACTGCCGTACTGCCAGATATTCTGCATCGAATCAGTAGTGTGCCAGCATTACTGTCTTTGTTAAGTGCAATAACTGGTAATTGTGCCAATGGTGGCACTGCAACCAAAAGTAGGCGTGCTGCTCACCACCACCAGGCGCTTTAAATGTCTCGTCTGTTCAATCGATGCCAACCAACTTGTACCGATGACTAAAAATAAAACAAGACCAACGACCACATTTGTCAATAGCGCAAACCAGTTATGACACCATTACAATTGCTTTCAATCAAGCGTAACTAACTGAACTGAATATTAATGGCCAGCTCAGAAGAGATTGCTTCTAGATTCGACTACAATATAAGCGCCCGTCTCTAGACAAAAAAATCTGCAAGATAATGCAACGAAATGATATTTCAAAACAGAAAATCCTTCCCAAAGTTTTATTAACTTTTTAGCAGGTGATAGGACTCTGCGGCAAGAATTTTCTTCAAGATGGGTACCATGCGATGTCAGACACATTGTTTTTTACAGCTTTATTTAAGTATTATATTACGTAAATCCTATTGTATTTAATTATAACTTGAGAGCCGTAAACGAATGTAGTAGACTTTCTACATGAAAACTTTCTATCTTAATGCACCGGAAGGCATAGAATGTTAACTACATTTTTTTATTGCCTATATATAGTTGCAGTATTACGCACATTTTAAACATATAAACACACATTAACATTTATTCATAATTAAACAAATTACATCCACTACATCCAATATTTACATCATAATCTATGCTGAGTATAGGCCTATACGCCACCCCCAAATGTTTCCAAAAAGACCGGTTGGAAGCGTCCTGCGTTCAAAACAGTTGGTGAATAGCCTACAGTTGGTAGACGACCTACGCTGCACTTGCCGGTGCGTGATCTCAATTCTGGAACCTTCCAGACATTTACATATTCAGGGGTAACGTTTACAACTCCATGAATGATATGACTCGTATCAGTTTATCATTAAGCCTCATTAGTAATTTTACTTGTACGAATACTAGTAGTACTTCACTGACCTCGACACTCTTCGACATAGCTTTAAACAAGTTTGCTCCCATTCGCTGAATAATTTCATTTCCTAGCTATAAGGCAGAATATAACACTGTGGTGGTATTACCAAGTTCGACACTTGCAGAAAAGTCTACTTAGTATGGCACGCTGAGGGGTAACCTACAGAAATAGGCAACTCTGTCTATAAACCTTCTACAGGGCTTAAGATTTCCTTATCTAAATACGATAAGATATTCAATACTGTTATGTTCTTTATTTCCTACCTTATAAAACGATAAACATTAGTCATTTGTGAACAATTACAATCACTAGAAGTATTCAAAATTATCAAAGGGATAATTACCATGTATATTTTCTGAGAGTTTCCGATATTTATATTTTTTCTAATATCGGAAACTCTCAGAAAATATACATGGTAATTATCCCGTTGATAATTTGAATACTTCTGTTTGTGACCATGATAGTTTAAAAAAATTACAATCACCTTAAGCATTCCATTGTCAACATAATGAAAAAGTACCACAGACATACTAATAATAGATACCGTTCAACATCTCTACGTCTTACTTTATATCTTTCGTTTTGTCTGTGACTTCGTGGCTATCTCGTTTATTTAATGTAAGCAATAAAACAAAGTGTGTGCAAAGCAACGGCGCATTGAAGCGTATATAGGTACTATTAACTAGAAGACTGCCCGTACATGAACTTTGCCCAATGATAGACACACGTTATTATGAAGTTTTAAACGCATAATTCAGTTTTTTATCTAAGTACTTTTATATAGCTTGAATTGATATTTCGAGTTATATAAAAGTACTTACTTAAAAACTGAAATAGGTGGCTAATCTCTTTTTTTTCTGAATTGTGCTCCTGCGATATAAATTCAATTATTTTGCGCGATACAATTACTTTACATCTTCACAAGTTATTCGTGCTTGTTATATAAAAAACATATTGCTTGGAAAAATTTAATGTGAATACCGATAAGATATTGTATTAAAATCGCTACTGTATAAATACGTGATAAACAAACAATATCACGCACCACTACATTCAGTAATCTGTGCCACTACGAGTACTACACCTACCTAATACATTTTTATTTTGTTGATTTGGTCGTTTGCCTAGGGTAAAGATTTTATTTCTTCCTTCAGAATTGACCTTTTTATCTGTACACACGCAAAACATGTCACTGTTATACATACATAGCTTCGTAATAAACATCAAGTTAAAAGGTCTATATGTGCATCAAAATCAGCAGAGGTTAGGATAAAACAAAAAGAAACCCAATTCGAAAAATTTACATGTAGTACGTAAAAAAATACTTACCACAATAAAAAGAACAGTACTATGAAGACAAAAAAATACTACAAAGTAAAAAGGCTAATGCACGGAGAACAAATAAAGCTTATCACAAAGTAAAAAAAGATACTACGAGAATAAATGAACCTCACCACAAAGTAAAAAGGGACAATACGTGGAGAACAAATGAAACTTACTACTAAGTAAAACGGACAATACTTGGAGAACAAATGAAACTTACTACAAAAAAATATATACTTGGAGAACAAATAAAACTTACCACAAAGTAAAAAGAACACTAAGAGAACAAATGAAACTTACAACAAAGTTAAAAGGGTCATGAAGAAACTCACCGTTTCCTAGATGATCGTACTCATAGTCATTTCTTGCCTCCTTAAGCTCCAGCTTGCCTTGCGCCAACAGATTCGCCGCAGCAAACTTGATATTACCAGCGTTCTTCAGATCAGCTGCGTTGATAATTTTAATAGATTTCAAGTCTTTCATGTCTTTTATCGTTACAGGAAGTAAGATCGAACGTGGATTGCCCGCCATAGGCGCAACACGTATCACTCTTCTCTGGGGCGCGACAGTTTCTACTGGCTTCGAGTAAACCTTAGTTTGGGGACTCAAGACCTGAATGTTAGAGACCTTGACAGGTCTCTGAGGTTGCGCTTTCACTACTAGTTGGGGCTTTTGCGTGTTCGCGGTAATCTTTATTGTAGACTTCTGGACTTTTGATTGTACTGTGACTTGTGGAGTCTGGGATAGGCGACGTTTTCTGTTGCCCTTACCTGTCAGTGGAAACATACGATATACTGCGCGTTCAATCGATAGCGTGTGTTAATCGTGCATGCAAATATATCGTGGTTTATTTGCTTCAAATAGTTTACACAATTGGATATGTTGTACTTGATAAAATGTGTTTCTACTTTATACATATCTAGTACACATATTCAAACTAGGTAAAATAATCATCATTGTAATGGCGACCTTCGGTTAATAATCTTACAAAAAATCTATTTGATTCTGTAGTAATTGTAAATACTTGTACAAGTGCTTCAATCTAATGAGTCAGTGTTACAAACCTCAAAACAAAAGGCCGTAGTTGGAATTTATTCGATAAACTTTCTAGATAAAGCAGACACAATTTAATAACTACTGTTCCACATTAGAACAGAATTACAATGCGATAATGCAAGTTATATAACTGGCGATAGCGAATTTGTGTTGATAACAATTTTGCACGAAATAATTCAAGCAATACTTCTAAATAGCAAATTTTTTATGTCAATAGTAATGCAGGTATTTTACACATTACCCTTGTTTCCACAAAGCAATACAATTATCGATAAGTAAGTAAATATGCGCATACTACTGGGCTTAGCGGTGAAGGTAGCTCATAGCATTGGGCTCCAAAGGATTCGATCTTTTGTATAGATCTAATGAGATATCGAAGTTCCCGTCTGTGCAAGAGTCTCGAAGGCTAGCCAAACAAACTGGTTTAAGGGAACTGTCTGTATATACAAAGTTATTAGTTTTCTACCGACTTCAATAAAGGAGGAGGTCCTCAATTCGACTGCATTTTTTTTATGTTTGTTACCTCATAACTTTCGACTGGGCGGACCGATTCTTAAAATTATTTTGTTTGAAAGCTAATAATAAAAACCGTTTAAATTTCATCAAATATGGTCCAGTAGTTTTTGAGTTACACTCCAATAACTGAATAGAATGGAAGTCGGTATTACATTTTTCAAATTGTACTTGTAATTATATGATTATTAACGGGATATTTACCGTGGTATATATAATATCCCGTTAATAATCATATAACTTTAGAGAACAACCGTGATAGTTTAAAACAGTGTTGTACTTGTAATTATTAATATTTTTAGTGTAAATTTAACATTACTCATATTTTTAGTGATTAGGGGAGCAGGATTACTAACAACTAAGCTAATATACCACATGCTTACTATATACTATATAATGTATGTCTCTTTCAAATGGCAAGTGACTTAGAACAGGACTAAAAACGTAAAATATTACGTAAATACATCATGTGACACCAAAAGTTGAAAACTTTATAGTTAGCCGTGAATCTATAGGTAACAATAATAAAACCATGATAATAAGAAAACAATAAACATTTCGGAAGTGATTTAGGTGATTAGCTATTTGAAAAAGGCTATATGTACGGGACAGCGTCACTATTTCTTCATAGTGCTTCTATAGCCACTATGAAGTAATAGCATATTATGCATATCTTTATTTAGATTATTCGATGCATTCAGAACATATTCTACGTTTTACTTGAAACCGTGCAAACACCTGTTATTTACTTTAGAGCCAACATTGATAAACTCGTTTCACGCGAACTGCGCTTCTGTTTAAACTGCGATTAAAATTATGATCGCCAAAACACGTGGTGGTTTTATCAACTTTAACTCTAGAGTAGTAAAAAAGTTTTTCTACTGTATATATATATAAAAAAACAATTACACAAATGACTCTTCGATATGCTAGAGCCTGTACAAATAGACAAAACTTCCTAGGAAATGAGATCGCACGTTTGCTAATTTACTGGTTTATAGTTTTATCGAGTCAAAGTTCACACTTGACAGTTGACAGGACAGATAATACCTGGATTGGGGCTGTCAAATAAAAATCCGAATGTTAGTTCACCGTAAAGCTACGACGGTTCTCTTTTTGCACATACTCTAGCGTATATTAGTTAGTATTTTACTAAGTTAAGTAATATATATCAAGTATAAAGTATTATACATAATAAAAAGTTTGCTCACCAGGGCTTTGGAATGTATGGTTGTTATCATTGATGAAACCAGGTACGACATTCTGTTCAAAGTCCAACATATCGAAAGTGTCCTCCATCACCTCATTAGATGTGCTGGAACTGTTTGAGGTATCATAATCTTGAATGATGACGTCCTGAGTGTTGCCAGGACTGGTGGGCTCCAAGCCAGCTGTGTTGGCGTCATCGTCACAGGTGTTCTGGATGAGGAACGGGGATAGTTGCTGTTCGAAGTCACTAGAAGAGAAAATATACCGTTTAAAGGAGATATTTAAGTGATAACTTCTTGTTCTTATGGGGGGTAAACCGATTCCTTACATAACGCGGTCTGTCTGGCTCTCCTTTCTCTCACGCATCTTCTCTCACTCTAACCCTCTAGATTAGTTTAAGTCAATACTTCTGTCGGGCATCCCGAGACGCACCTTTTTTATACAGTAAAACCTAATTAAGAGCACTGTAACCGCACTAACAAAATATGTCACAAATGTGTTCACAAAGTTTGCATTAACACTTACTTAGGTAAGAAATACCCAGTATGCATACTTATGCAAGATAATAAGATATACATATAAAGAGAAAATACATGTAGGGCCACATTTAGATTCACTTCCTTTTAATAGAAGACTTTTTCCTATATTGTTTTCTAATGGTGTTTAAGTTTTATTCCGCCGGGTAGACGTGAAAACTGGTTGGAGCCGGGTGGTGAATTGTAAAGGTACTCTATACCAACGGTTATTATTTTGATATCTATTGTGTACATACACTATTCGTAGCATCAATTCTTGGCACATTTTTAATGGATCAAGGTAACACATCAGTCGTGCGGCGATTGTTATTATGATGTCGGTGAAACTAGCTCCAATTAAAAAGAACGAAAGAAAAAGAGTGTCTATCGTATCCTAAGAAATTTCGTACTGGTATGGTATACACTTTTTTGTAAGTATTAATTGACAGAGCGAGCGAAGCGTCTCTGCTTTTACTGGCCAAATTG
Organism: Selenia dentaria; assembly: GCA_917880725.1. NCBI lineage: Eukaryota > Metazoa > Arthropoda > Insecta > Lepidoptera > Geometridae > Selenia > Selenia dentaria. The sequence continues at coordinate 22,900,951 of OU862890.1, forward strand.
ACTTTCATCTGTACGTATGTTTGTTAGGTTGTATGTTGGTACTCCTGTACAGTAGACTGTACAGGAGTACCGACATACAACCAATATTTTTTCAGCTCCAGTCATCAACTTACTAACATCTTTGCTTACTGGAGTTGTCAAAACTGGCCATTTTTCAAGATTCCAATCATCATTTGTTAGCAACTGAGATGCATAATAGCCCTGTAGGTCGCATTTTTCAACCTGACGAAACTTGGTTTGCATGTTTACTATTCAATTTAATATTTTTGTAGTTGGCGGTTTTGAGTGAGGGGGTCTACTTTTCCTAAAAAGGTGGGAAGTTTGTAGCGGCGCTATTTACCGACTGCCTTTAATTGGGTCAAGTGGTGCCCAGATAATAGGTTAAGAAGTACTGCGAAAAATTGTCGCTGACAAAACTGTGCTCGCGAAGTTTACTGTTCGCAGTACTAGTTAATAATAGATAGTATCTTTTGATACACATATTTGTATACAACTTTGTCTACACACATGAATCTACTCTCGATAGTCATATTTATAAAATTTAAATTTCTAACAAATTTTGGGTACATTCATTGTTTATGATGGACTCGTTTCGTCTCATCATCTAGAGGGTTATAGCTGAAAATCAGTGTTTGCTCCTTGAGCAATTTTATCCGCTGAGCTGTGACCCATTTGTTTAAGCTCCAACACACACGTACTTTTTAATAAGTGCTAATATTAAGGTAATTTTGTACTTAACTGTTTTTTAATTAGCTAGTAATTATGTTTAAACGAATGTACGTGTGTATTGAAGAAGCAAATAAATATTTTATCTATCTAAGTTCAAAGCACTCTCAGTAAAATTAACATCAACTGCAAAGCGTGGAGATTATCGTAAACAGCCAAGCGTTTAGCGTTCCGTGGAAGACGCTCAGAAGAGGACGTCTACCACAAAACATATGTTGTTGGTCCAGTGTCTGAAAGAATCGATGGCAAAGAAAATAATATCGTAACTCTACCAGCTGAATATATAAGGAAGTAATTTAAGAAACCAATTAGTGTTAGTACAACCTTAGTGTTGGTTGAGAATGTGATTAATGTCATCAAATAAACGGTACGGTCAAAATATGGTACTTATATGTAACTCTATTAGTTAAACGGCCTGCCTTTGAAGCGAGGGGCTCGAGGATCGACTTCTGGCTTAACCAAACATGTCGTAATTCCTGGAAAAGTAGTATGATTTCTGAGTTATCTTTCGTATTTCCAAAAATGGCGAATGGTGAGTCTACGGTTTACGAAAAAAACCATTGCGTTTCATATTTGAATATCATGTCCAAGAATAAACGAAATCCTATATAATAATAATAATAGATATTGAAATTGCGAAAGTACATATTTTATTATGATAAAAAAAAAACACTTAGCTAACCTTCTTACAATTTTTCCACTTCCATTAGTTTTTGTTCAATTTATGTCAAACAATTGTTTTGGCACACTGACAGCTGCACACATACACTAACTCTAGAGACCGACTTTGAACATGATATAATTTTTTTTTTCATGTTCCAGGTTGTGATTTTGAATTTTAGAGCAAGAAAACATATATTTACCTTTCTTTCTCTTATACATTGTACCGATCGAAAAAGCGAGACAACTACAATATAATGCAAAAACGAACCACAAGATTTTGGGAATAGATCTATTCCACTGAGTTTACTAGATTTTGGATGACTTTATTCAAAAATTTTATTAGGCGGTAAATTTGCGTGATGAACAGAAATGTTAGTTCTCGTAACTTGGACGTTTTTGATCTTGTATATGTGTGTGTCCATGCCTACCGCGACACAGGAAATCCTAGTGCTAGGGAATGAGTGTGTGGATGTTCTTTATTATTTACTAGCTGCTCTCCGCGGTTACACCCGCGCGGTGATGGATGATGATGAATCTTATATAGCCTATGTTACTCAGAGTGAATGTAGCTTTCCAAAGGTGAAAGAATTTTTGAAATCGGTCCAGTACTTTTTGAGCCAATCCGTTACAAACATACTTACAAATCTTTCCTCTTTATAATATTTGTATAGATTTATATAAAGCGATGATTATACCATTGAAAAAGGTACACATGTAACTCTACCGCCTGAACATGTGATGAAAATGTCATCAAAGAAAAAAAATATCTAACTCTTATGAATAATACTATCTATGGTGGTAATAACAACCCAAAACATAGATAGATAGATAGATAACACTTTATTGAGACACCACATTTATGACTAAATATTAGACAAAAAAATAAAAAACAATGCTTAAAACTAGGTGCAACAATGGGCGGTCTTATCGCTCATAGCGATCTCTTCCATACAACCCATTCGCAGAGGTAGACAATAAAAGATGGACGGTAACAATACAAAAACAGTAAACACACTAAAAATACATAAACAGCATACTTTTATAATATATACGTAATTATACAAATAAAAATAATATATATATATATATATATATATATATACATTGTTTCGGTGTTTATCACTTATCAACTGACTCTTTAACTCGTGTAAGCTTCGTTATCATCTTAGTAAACAACGCATCTTAGTATGCATGTGTGCGACTTGCGTATCGAACTACTAAGTAAATTGTATATTCAACATCACATGTGTGTGTTTTTGCTGATTACGTTCACCTTAGCGACCAGATTATGGTGAAATACCTACACTTTTTTTAGTTGGCTGTGTGCTTAATATATTTTTAACAATAATATTTGAACAGGCAGGTGAAGACCCGTTTTAGGTCATTGCTTTTCTACCGACTTCAAAAAAGGAGGAGATACTCAATTCGACCCTCATAACTTTGGACCGATTCGCAAAATTCTTTTTTTGTTTGAAAGCTGGTGCTTCCCGTGTGGTCCCATTTAAATTTCACCAAATTCCGTTTAGTACTTTTTGAGTTACACTCCAATAACTGAATAGAATGGAAGTTTGTATAACATTTTTCAAATTGTACTTGTTTTACTTACACTTTAGAAAGAATACAGAATTGGCAATTCTAATTAAATACGTACTCAAATGACTCCAAATAAGTTAAAGTAACATATATTATATGTTGCAACTGGTGACAACTGACCTTAATGAAACAAAACACGCGAAACTGTACACAAAAGGCTTTCACTAACATTGTGATATTTCTGACAGCACAATAAATAATAACACATTTTCAAACGCTTTTGGTTATTTTACATAGTCATATAATCTATATATATATATATCAGTTTAATTCGGTTCCACACCGTAAAATGTTCACTATTTAGCAGGAGAAGACTAGCCATCTTCACTGTGTATGCATCAAAAACTTTCAGTGCTGTTTCAGTTTATGACACCACTAGCTGACCCGCCAGCGGCTTCGCTCGCTTAGTCTTGGTGTAGTGGTGGAAGTGCCGTTTTGAAACCTCGAGGTCATGGGTTCGACCCCTGGTTTAGACAGTTATTGGGTTTTTCTGAGCAAGAAAGATATGCTCAATAAGAGTCCAGAGACTGGAACATTGCCCCGTAGATGGCAATAGGCTCGCCCCCTATTACATGATCACCAAAAACATATATGGCGAAATGTAAGCGTAAAAACATTACATCCCTCGTTTTACCCCCTTAAGTCATCACTGACAAAAATATTGAAAGCATCACTATTTATTTTCAACTACCTATCCAGTTATCAATTTTCATCACTGTAGCTCAAAACAATATCCCCCGTTTTACCCCTTTAAGTCATCCCTGTCAATAAATATTGAAATCATCGCTTTAACTTTCCAAATGCTAATTTTCACCACTGTATGTTCGAAAAAGAAAAAACTTTACATACGAGTACAAACTTTTACCCCTCCATTTCACCCTCTTAAACCACCATTATCCAAAAAAAAAATAGTACAACATTTTTTTTATTTTGAATGACCTATTCAAATATAAATTTTCACAACTATAAGTTCAAAAACAAAGGAGTTTCATACAAACATTTTCACCCCTTTTGACCCCCCTTAGGGGCAACATTTCGAAAAACCCATTCTTATTACACCTCTACGCATCAAGGACAAAACACCCTCCTAATTTCATGTCTCTACGATCAGTGGTTTGGTTGATTTCACCGGGACAAAAAAAAAGAAGGCACTGAGACGTGGTCCCTTAATGTGGTCCTAATTAACAAGCTTAAAGTCGCTCAACGAGCAATGGGGAGGGCTATGCTTGGGGTTTCCCTGCGTGATAAGATCCAAATGAGGAGATCCGTAGGAGAAGCAGTGGACGTCTTCCGGCTGATAATGATGATCCCTAGATCAGCAACCCTAGTTGCTTCTCTTTAAAGTTGTATAAGTCTGTCAGCTCAAACGGCCTTCCATATTAGAATATCATTGATTAATATCTAAAGCAGTATTTACTGGTGTTTTCCTGACATTAATCGAAATTCGTACAATATTATCAATAATTAAACAAAAATACTATATCTGTGTTCAAATGTTATCATTTTAAATACATCAGCAAAATTCAGGGTCGTTATTTACTATATAGATTTAGGTAGTAAGATATACTTAGTACCAAGATAACCTTGTACAAAGTTTGATGTGTTGTTTTTGTGTAAGTTTACAACAGTATTATTCATATCATCAGCATCAGAACGAATGAACACTTGGATAATTTCATTTCTCAATTTTCAAGCTAATAATACACTATGAAATTTTCTCTACGAAAATCAAAACCCAACGACGCAACACATGTGATTCATACACAAGATGAAAGTATGTAAAAGAAGCGACGGTAGCATTTACAAAATAAGACGATATCAGATACTGATAATGCGCAGGATATATCTATGCGACAGATCAGCGAGTGGAAGAGAAGAGGGTAATCAATGTGGAAAATTAAATTCTGGGACTGGCTTTGCAAAGCATGTACTTATCACTTTTATGGGGTAAAAAACTAACTGAATTCCGCAACAGAGCTGTCTATTAGTATTCATAATTTTGCTAAGTAACCACCAATGGTAGAATACTAATAATCATAATTGCGGACAGCCGACATCGCCTTGTGAATTTGCTAGGTTTATATATTTTTTTAAAGTAAATGAATAAGTAAGTAAAAAATATTAGTAGCCTAGTTGGTCATGGCTAGGGCTTGCATTCGAATATTCGAATAATTCGAATATTATATTAGTTCGATTAAAATCAAGTTAGATTTAGGCAGTACTTGGTGTATGTAACTAACTCTAGAAGCTCGAGAGATCTATAAGATCTCACAGAAACGAGACAAAGTTATAGAACCAATTACTAACTTAATTATGATTGTTTGATTTATACGAGTAAGACCTGTTAAGAATGTTTGTGTACCTAGTTTACCTACTTACTTAGTCTAGTATCTACTTACTACCGTGTTACCGTTACTTACCGTGTTTATTTACTTCTTGTTGTGAAATTTATTATTAAAGATAGGTAGGTATTGTAGGTATAGGTAGGTAGGTATATATACCAACTCACCTAGATTTCAAAGAGTGTTTTTTACTAAGAATTTGTTATTGTGTTTAATATATGTTACTCTAATTGCTAATTTTATTATGATTTCGTGATTTATAAAACCTCTTAAGTAGTTTGTGTACCTACATACTTACTCTAGTAACAACTTACTACCGTGTTACCGTTACTTATAGTGTTTATTTACTTGTTAATGTGTAAAATTGTATTATAGATATTGTTAAAATACCTACTCACCTAGATTTTGAAGACCTTTTTTTATTAAAAGAATCTTTGGTTGATTATGACTGTAAATCGCCAATGCCAAATGCCTCATTACGGCGACACCACCTTTTATTAATTTTATTTCAATTTGATATTTTATTTTGTTTATGCAAATAACACTTAAAATAATAAAAGCAGAGGTGATTTTAATAAAAAAAAATTCGAATAAAACCCGAAAAAAATAATTGAATATTCGAATATCAAAATTTTCGAATATTTGCAAGCCCTAGTCATGGCGTCTGACACGGAATGTCGGACGCGGGTTCGAATCCCGTCCGCAGATTTTTTCTGGCTACTTTGGATAAATGCAATGTTAAATAAATAAGTTCAACGTACAGAAGATGCTGAGCACGAAATTTCAATTAACATTGAAGTGTTAATATAGTTATAACAAAAAGTTCATGACATAGAACGATACACTTTTATTTTATGGATCTCCGCAATCGGCGACGATGTATTCGTTTGCATTAATCAACAGATAAATTGTGATAATAAGGAAAAACGTCAGACGCGTCGTCAGGGAAAAACCAAATCAGAATACCTCCAGGAAACTTTTGTACATAGATTACATAAAAATAACAGATTTGTTTTCTTTGTCTCTATTGCTCCGATTTTTAAGATAAAATAATAAATAATACACATTTAACAAAAATACAGAATATTTAGTAATCTATAATAGTGGATATATCGGTCTGTGATATCAGGCAATATTGAAAAATAGATATGCCAAATAAGTAAAAAACGTGACTTCAACACGTACCAATAGATACGTTTGCGAGTTTGTTCGTCAACCCCCATCGCGTCTCGATTTCGTATCTCAGACGCAATCGCTTACATAGGTACAGCCATTATCTTTCTGAATCGCATAACTATTAAGAGGATTGCATAGCTAGTACTTGTCCATACTAAAAGAAATAACTCTATTCTACCTCTTAAAATTGTCCGATTTCAGTGTTTTTTTAAAATGTAATGATCACATTGTTTACTATGCCCGTACGTTTTGTTTTTCCAGCTTTTCTAAGTTCTAAAAAAGGAAATTTATAGTACTTTGAAATAATGAATAAACCAAAACGTACGGGCATAGTAAACAATGTGATGATTACATTTAAAAAAAAACACTGAAATCGGACAATGTTAAGAGGTAGAAACGAGTTATTTCTTTTAGTTTGTAAAGTACTAGCTATGCAATCCTCTTTAGACTCATCAACGAGACACAAGCAACTGGACACACTTAGTTTTTATATGTATGCACCTATATAATGTGAAACGTGTTTGGCTAAGCACAGTAAAGTAGGAATATGATTTTTATTAACTTTAATACAACATGGTGATTGTCTTATACATCCGATTCGGTTGAAAATGCGGACATATCCAACCACCTACCTTATAAGCAATCTTACCATTACTCCTCAGCCCTGAGTAAAGGATAACAACCTTAAGTGAAAGGTTAACGAAAGGGCACCTTCATGGTTAAATAAAGCATTGGTATGATAATTATGCTTAATATCTATGTATTGGTAATATATATTTTTTCATTATCTTCACATGTAGCAATGCTGAAAGTAAGACGGTGTATGTCTTGCTGCTTTGGATGAATACTGGTATAGAGATAACCAGTTCGGAAAAAGCATACGTTAACGTACGTATACTTCCGGAAGGATATCGATACACTACTGTCGGAAGTTGGAATTAAGAAGCTGACGGCCGAGTAATATTGGAATGACAAAGGCGAAGCCGAGTACTTCCCAAGTAATTTTAAAGGACGAGATGATATCCGAATTTTTATATGACCGAGGCCGTTAACTGCTTTTTAGGCCGAGACTTGTACTTTAACTGATTTGCGAGGAAACGTTAAACACGCATATTCGTGCCGATTCGAGTTCTAGGTTTAGGCATTCAGCCTCTTCAATAGTGATTATATTACTTGTACTCGAAATAGACTCTCACTCAGATAGTCTAGACTTCCTTACCAATACTATAGTTATAATACAATGTAATATTGTTTAATGTATTTACCGCAGCGCGCTATTTGGTTTTGAACTTTACAGTTTCCACCATAATTATAGGTACAAAGTTTGATGTTTGTATTCATGTTTTCTGTGAAAATTTCAAAGGGCTAAATTTACAGATAAATTTAAAGGTACAGACAGATATACAGAAAGAAAGATGGCGTAGGTTTAGTCCGGTATAGTATTCTAAGAAAAATTAAAACAAAACGTACTAGCAATTTCTGTTATTGCCATATTGGAAATGGCTGGCGAGTTACTTCGTTGCGTACAGAATAAGGCACGTTGACGTATTTATTCTTAAATAATGGAGCACTTTCAGAGACAGTTGGAGAATAATATTAATTATATTATTAAAGAAGTTTTACATATAGAATTTAAAAATAAGAAATGAAATGTTGTGTTAAAATGCTAGGTACTCGTATAAAATGTAACCGTTCAAATAACTAAACGTCGTGCATGATGGGGTGACGGATCGATTCGGTGCGGGAAACATAATTTTCCAATTAACATTGTTTATGGAATATATAAGTACATATTGATATTATTATGTATTGTCAATATATGATTTTAAACGCGTAGTTTCGAACACTTTTCAGTGAACATGGTATACGTGAATATCTATTGTGAGGCAATGCATTACCAATTAACATCAGATGAGCTTCGTGCTTGTACTGTTTCTTAATACATACATTTTAAAAACCATCAACTTGTAACCGACACCGACTTCCAAAAATGATTTGGTATTCAAGTAAACGCGTATTTTTTCATTTATGACAAAGCATGCATTATTATTTTTCTGTTGCATAGGAAATACCAAGTCCAAGGTGTTCCAAGTTGTATTAATTAACATACTGCTCACAACAGTTTAAACACTTACAGTACATAAATAAAAATGATACTGTTAAAATTTCTCTGACGTCATCGATCGATAAGTTTTGAGTTAAGCTCAATAATAGTGAATTTATTTTCACACCACCTGCTCTACAATGTCCAATTACATATCACGCAATCTCGACGCAAAGCAAGGCATTATACACTCGAGAGCATAGAAATCGCACACCCCCAACATTTTCATTATGACCTTATTTTTTTTTTTTGTTGACGATTGGTTGCAATTATAAGTAAAATTAAATTAAAGTACACAATGTTAGCTTCCTAAAAACCCATAATGTTTGGCCTAGACTTTCAAAATCATAACAATGGCAACTAAACAATAGAATGCCCTAAATTTGCTCGTTTCAGGTAGAGCGGTTTGTGGGACTTTGAGCAGGTATAAAAGGTTAAAAAAACAATAAATTTGTGAAAGTAACGATTTATTAATACGAGGTGTTGCCTCCCCTAGCCTGTATAACAGCTTCCATTCGATGTTTCATTGAAGAAATCAATTTTTTTACGAAATCCTGCGGTATGAGCTCCCATTCTTCCTTGATCGCGGTTTGGAGCTCTCTGAGACTCGAAGGCGCTGCATTTCTGGCTCTTACTCGTTTTTTTAGTTCGTCCCATAAGTGCTCAATGGGATTGAGATCTGGGCTTCGAGCAGGCCACGCCATAACAGGTACTTCAACCTCCTCCAAGTAGGTACTGGCGTACTATAGCAGCAGTGTGTGGTCTAGCGTTATCTTGCATAAAAACGAAATTTTCGCCGATAAATCCCGAAAAGGGCACAACATGTTCTTGCAGGATCTCCTCGACGTAACGTTGGGAAGTCAATCCACCCGATCGACGGTTTGTATCGGGCCCTGTGATGAAGACAAGTTCAGTTTTAGCTTCTAGTGATATGCCTCCCCAGAACATGCACGAGCCACCGCCGTATGAGACCCGTTCGGAGATGCAGCATTGGGCAAAGCGCTCACTGGATCTTCGGTAGACTCTTCCTCGTCCGTCGTTACCATAGAGACACATCCTGCACTCATCAGAGAAGAGAACTGCCTGCCATTGATCCATAGTCCAATTAACATGATTTCGAGCAAACTGAAGGCGTGCTTGTCTGTGCGCTGGGGTCAATTTTGGGCCAGTTGCTGGTCTGTGCGCTGTCAGGCCTCCTTCGGCCAGTCTTCTTCTAACCGTCCACCGACTCACTTCCACTTCTCTAACTTCCTGGAGCTGCTGTCCGAGTTGAACCGCATTTAACCGGCGATTTCGTAGTGATGTATTCACAAGAAAACGGTCATCGCGCCGTGTTGTCGCACGTTTTCGGCCTGTTCCTGGTCGCCTGGTATAGCCACCAGTTTGCTGATATCGCTGGTATACACGTCGAACAGCATATCTGCTCAAATTTAATTGACGAGCCACTTGACATTGGTTCTGTCCAGCTTCGAGTAGTGCAACCACTTGAGACGCTGCTTCCGGTGTGGTGTCCATTTTCTTGTTCAGAGTGATGACTTTTTCGTTTTAGAACCTTTCTGACTGGGAGTTGGTATGCAAATGATGTCATTTTACACATCCCTTATCATTTTATACCTGTTCAAAGTCCCACAAACCGTACTACCTGAAACGAGCGAATTTAGGGCATTCTATTGTTTATTTACCCCTATTATGATTTTGAAGGTCAAGGCTAAGCATTATGGGTTTTTAGGAAGCTAACAGTGTGTACTTTAATTTAATATTACTTATAATTGCAACCAATCGTCAATTAAAAAAAAAAATAAGGACATAATGAAAATGTTGGGGGTGTGCGATTTATATGCTCTCGAGTGTATCCCCAGGGAGGTAATGTTGTACGAAACTCTTAAGGAGTAAAATGATTTGTATTTGGAACTTTATTAATAGAAAACTCTTAGTACGGAGTAGATATGAAGAAAGTTTATTCGAAAATCGAACTGGTCAAATCAGATAGCACACAGATAAACAAAAGAAAAAATAATAATATGGAACCGACTTCACACCAAAAAGTGTGAAAAAACTTGTTGAAATCGGTACCATAGTATCATCGGTACCATCGTAGTGACCCTGTTACTTACGGGATCGATTGTCAATGATGATATCATAAAGATAAAACAACACTTTACCGTTTTTGGAGTGTAACTCAAAAACTGCGTGACTGAGTTTGATGCAATTTAAATGGGACCAATTGGGACCAATGAGCAGCGTTCTTCTCGTCAATAATACCTCAGTGCCTCAAGACAAGACTTATGGCACTGAAACGTGGTTTCTTACTATAGGCCTCATAGATAAGCTCAAAGTCGCACAACGAGCTATGGAGCGGGCTATGCTCGGGGTTTCTCTACGTGATCGAATCAGAAAAGAGGAGATCCATAGAAGAACGAAACTCACCGACATAGCTCAGAAGATTAGCCAGTTGAAGTGGCAGTGGGCAGGGCACATAGCACGCATAACAGATGGCCGATGGGGCCGAAAGGTTCTGGAGTGGAGACCACGGACCGGCAAGCGCAGTGTAGGTCGTCCACCGACATGGTGGACAGACGACCTGATGAAGGTCGCAGGACGACGTTGGATGCAGGCCGCTTCCAACCGGTCCTTTTGGAAAATCATGGAGGAGACCTATGTTCAGCAGTGGACGTTCTACGGCTGAGATGATGATGAAATGGGACCACCTCGGAATGATACTCTACCAAACAAAAAATAATTTTGAGAAACGGTACATAGATGGGGGAGAAATCGGTCAACATACACATAAAAAAAACCCCGAACTTATAACCTCCTCCTTTTTTGAAGTCGGTTAAAAAGGCGCGATTGTAATGAATTGCTGAACAAAAGACGGTTTGGTGTTATTTTAACAACTTCCATAAAATGTTCCTAACAAAAATATTACTCTGTCCCATCGTAACTGGATAAATGTGCCCATTATTATTATTAACTTTTAATTTATTTTTCTATTAAATAAATGTTTTACGAAGCTCCGAGTGTTTATTGCCTCGCAGTAAAAAAAATTAAAGTAGAGTATTCACCTTGAGGATAAAGCCTGTCTTCGTCTTGGGCGGCTTGAACCCTTCACTCAGGACTCTACATAACTTCTTCGCTTCGTTCAGTTATATCGTTTAGTTTTGAATGATTACTTATTTATTTGTTGGAAATTTCCTTAATTTATTTGACACCTAATCTGTTGTTACAATATTATTTTGATGCCGGCAACCAACCATCTACTATTTTTCCGAAATGGGATGAACGGTAGTCACAACCTTTGATCCATTCGTCTTAGTTATGTATACGAGTACTGTTTATTGCGCAACCAATAAATAAATGCTAATTCAGAATAATGTTTGAAATGCATACATGAATATGTTTATGCGTCACGCGGAATCCACAAATTACAAACGTTTATTTAACATTTAGCATCTAATAGAGTTATTCCAATCACGTTTCAAGTGCCGGGAGTTTCCGCAATGCATACTAATAGGGAAGTGTCAATAACATTACACGTCGATAAATAAATCGGTCACAGAATACAGTTACATAAGTAGATGTACCTATATATCGCAGATGCGTTTTATAAAGCGTACATAATGGACAGGTAAGTACATGACGTAACTAAAACCAAATACTATTGTACAAGATCCAATCATCCTTAGATTTTAAGTCCAGGCCAACCCTGGGGTCAATTCTACTATTTCACAACGTTCAACAATCTATCCGACCTTTTTTTTATGGAATAGGTTTGCAAACGAGCAAGCGGCTCACCTGATGGTAATTTATACTATCGCCCACGGACATCCGCAATACCAGAGGTCTTAAGGATGCGTTGCCGACCTTTGAGGAAGGATGATAGGAAGGAAGAGATAGATAGAAGGTGGAGGGGAGGGGGAAGGAGAACGGGAAGGGGGGAATCGGGCCTCCGGAACCTCCCACAAACCGTCGTAACGCAATAGCAAGCTATGTTACTTCACGTCGTTGTTATGTGGGAGTGTGGTACTTCCCCGGTCGTGCCGGCCCATTCGGCTGTGGGGTTACAGCGTGGCACTACCACCGAAAAACCTGCACCTGCTGCAACTGCAGTTCAACTCTTGTTGTCATTTGTTCATTACCAAAGCCATTCTACTATTTCTATAGACAAATTGGAAAGTAACGTCATGTAAACGTTACGTAAATGATACTTGATAATAAAAATATATTAGACACTACTATATTCCAATATCAGTAGGCGTCACTTTCATGATCTATCGAGTTAGCATAATATAAAGTTTCGATCGATCGCTGGCGTCAATAGAAACGTAACTGCAACTGGACTGTATTTCAAAGCAGAATAAGACCATGTGTAATTCAGCTACGGTTCGATTGCAGTTGAAACAGATTTAGTTAGTGCAGTGGTTCTTAATTGGTGGTCCCTGGAAGAACCCGAAGTGGTACGTGAAGCCATCCAAATTGAAAGATACATACTTAAGATTTTTAGAGCCAAATGACAATTTATTTTACAAAGATTCGATAAACAATGATTCTGAGAACTGAACCAAGAATTCAGTTAGTAAAGTGTATGTAGTCACAATAATCCCATTAAAATATATCTGTAGGTAATATAGAATTTTCGTCAAATATTTAAATACTGTTGGTTTGACCATTTTTTTAACGTCTATTTAAAGATAGAACCACCTTTTATTCATTTACATAACTGTAGGTATGTGACCACCGAGTAGTTGGTGGTCCATGCCAAGATAGAAATATTGTGAAATGGTCCTTTGTCACTAAAAGGTTAAGAACCACTGAGTTAGTGGAACCAGCCCCCTGAACCTAGCCTACATTTGCGGCTCAAGCCCAAAACGAAGAAACAGAAGCTTCCGGGAAATAAACACGTTATTTATTAACACGGGGAAGTTTTTATTAATACCCTTGGTAATTATATATCAGTCAGTCCTTGACCAGTAACATTGGTCATCACTAAACGTTACGTAATATATCCGATCAGGCCTAATTGTCACAAGGGTTTTGTGTCAAATTGCCGTGCCAGATAGACACTAATGTAATTAATAAGTAATTACGCATACATTAAGCAACTTTGACTAAGAAACAGGTCAATATGATAGAAATATAATATGATTTATGGGAAAAACCCCATCTCTCAAAACTATACATATATCCAGGGTGCAATATAGCAAAATACCATTATATATAGAAAATTTATGGAGTTTTTGATCATCGAGCGTGAAATAAGTGCATTTATGTTTTGTGATGAAAATTAATAACACGTAGGTATATCCTTAAATTTCATTGTTTATCCACTAGCATCGCGCTCCCAGGAATTGTACTATTTCATGCTGGGTATCACAGCCCATACAACAAAACATTCCCTAGAACTTAGGCTAACGAATGTCAAAATATATAGCCATAAAGGTGTGGTGCGAAAGCGCCCGCCCCTATTTGAGGAATATCCGGTGTCGCCCGGTTAGACCTACATGTGGAAAAAGTCCTTTCGAGGCAAATAAGCAGTTCATTAAAGACATCCTATTAAAGAGCAGCAGTATCTATTTGATTAAAGATATATTTCTAAAGATAACACCATTTATAAGTTTCCCAGAATAGATAACAAAAATTGCAGCTGAATCCTTTTATTTATTGTGTGGTCGAATGTACAAAACACAGATTAGTCATCAGTGGCTACGTGAGTTCGTGACTCATTGTCTTGCAGACAACTCGTTTGATTGAAAGGAATAGAAAGGCACGCAACGGTGTTTCAGATGGTTTAGCTCACGACTGAAGAATTTGAGTGTAACGTTCTACTTAGGAGATATGCTAACATTTTGTAAAACGACTGAAATAATAGTGTATATGAGAATAGATGGGTAACATTTGCATTAACTTGAAATAAAATATATGCAAAGGAAATTCTAACGTGTTAAGCTTTGATGAGTACTATGACGTCTGTAACAAATGCTATTAAGATTAATGAGTGTTCTCTGAAAGCTATACGCGTTAACACAAACGATAAAGAAAATAGTATTTTACACAGATATAAGAATGCTAACTTTCATCAAGAAGGATTCGAGGGATTATGGCATTAGTTTGGTCTTCGGTCGGTACTTTTAACAAGACTGCCAGAGGAGGGGCAATGTGTATGGTGGTGTATGTAAGATTCTTAGGATCATCCCACAGCCTAAACGGCTTAACCCTTTGCGACCCAGAGACGCAAATATACGTCAGTTTCATTCATAAATCTTTTGTTTTAATTATCACGCTATAGGAAGGGTTAATGGATTCGGTTAAATGAGGTAACATTCGATTCGTCTACGTGAATTTATACATCACGCGAGTAACATATGACACATGACCTGTCTAAAAATTTTATATGGCGCCAGTAACTTACCATATTGTATTTCCAATGAAATAAAATACTAAATCGGGTTATCAAAATAAACTAATCGAAAAGAGAATTTATAAAAAAATAAAATGAACAATTTTATTATCAACAAATTATGAATAACACAGTAAAAAAGTTGAATAGTCTTAATATTGAGTCAAAAGTCGTTCACCTAAGTTTACAACTATCGCGGCCACGGAGAAGGGCTAATCGAGCCCGGTCTCCATCTCCGCTTGGAAGGCCTAAGGTGCCGGATGCGGGGGCATCCGACCCCCACTAGACATAGGCCCTTACGAGGCGTAGATCCCCAATGAGTTCCAGGGCATCTATTGCGAATGGAGTTGCAAAGGACGACTTCCCTAGAGATGGGTCTGCCGTCGGACAGCGGCGTTGACGGTAGCTGCGGTGTAATGCGTGAGCGGGCCCGTGTCCCGTCACATGTCGAGAGAAGGTGGAACTCCCCGGGGTTTTAGTGGGAACTCGGACTCCCACAGAACCACCGTGCTCCCCCGGGGCCAGTGGTATAAAGGATTTTCCCGGGTCAAAAGAAAAAAGTTTACAAACCTAGTCTCCCTACAGCGGTTGCACTTCAAATTTCAGCCGTCACTGCACTCGTCACTAAGAGTATTGTCTTAGCATCATTTTTATATTTTATTCATAGTAGGATGATATGTTTTTTCTAATAATTATTATGTGTTTCAAATAGATCCGATTTATATCACGCACAGAAGACCAAACGTGTCTATTATCTATTAATAACTAGCTGCTCTCCGCGGTTTCACACGCGCGGTGGTGGGTGAGGATCGTGAATTTTATATTGCCTATGTTACTCACGGTGAATGTAGCTGCCAATGGTGAAAGATCTTTTGAAATCGGTCCAGTACTTTTTGAGCTAATTCGTTACAAACATACATACAAATCTTTCCTCTTTATAATATTAATTAGTATAGATTATGATCTTTACTCATGCACGTTGTGTTAATGTATCACGTTACCGAGTTATTTGCAGGTAGAGATAGCAAGTTCCAATACTTACAGCTATTCTTACCATCCATAACACATGTAAATATATATATATATATATATATATATATATATATAATTATAGATTCTAAAAGTATATATATATATATATATACTTTTAGAAAATTATAATACTAGTTACTGTTATTTAATACTATTTGATTATAGTAAAGAGATAGCTCGGGAACTACGTGTTGTAGCCTTATTGTCACTATAATGGCTTTAAATATATATTTTTTCATATTACCAAATGACAAGACGGGAAGTCATGTGCTTAATGGTAAGCTTATGACGGCCCCCTTTTTTTAGTTATTAGTGACCCTGGCAATTCTTTGTGTGATGAGCAGAAACCTTTGTATTCAGCTGAGCTATTACGTATCTCGGTTCTGTACGCCTATGTACGAGGTGAATCAAAAAATTCTTGGAATCAATATTAAAAAATGCAAAGATTTAAATAATAATATTTTATTTTTCTACATAATCTCCCTCCAATGCAATGCATTTAGAATAACGCGTTTCTAACTTCCTTATTCCTTGTGAAAAAAAATTATTTTCTTGACTCTCGAAAAAGTCCTCTACGGCAGCTATAACCGCGTCATTATCGTGAAATTTTGTTCCACGAATTTCCTCTTTTAATTTTGGAAATAAGTGAAAATCACTTGGGGCTAAGTCCGGAGAATATGGTGGGTGGTCAAGGAGATTGAAGCCAGCACAGCGGATTGCGTTGAGCACAACTTCCGATCGATGAGCAGGAGCGTTATCTTGAAGGAACAACACGCCCAACGACAGTTTTCCACGACGTTTTTCTTTAATCGCTTCACGCACTTTCGGGATTAAATTTGCATAATAGGGTCCAGTAATCGTCTGGCCTTTTTGACATGTAATCAATAAAAAGGATTCCTTCACTATCCCAGAACACAGAGGCCATAACTTTGCCAGCGGTAGGAGCAACTCGAAATTTCTTAATGGATGGAGAGGATGGTCGTTTCCAAGACATGCTTTGTCTTTTAGTTTCAGGATCAAAATGGTGGACCCACGTTTCATCCATGGTGACAAGACGACGGCAAAAATTATCCGAATCACGCTGGAACATTTCGAGATTACGCTTGGAAATTTCCAAACGTCGCTTTTTGTTTTCGTCGGTTAACATTCGTGGCACCCATCTTGCAGACACTTTTTTGAACCCCAGTGAATCAATTAAAATGGATTGAACGCTACCAAAAGATATCTTTAGGATCTCAGCTATATGTTTTATAGTCATTCTTCTGTCTTCCAAAACCAGATTCTCAACCTTTTTGACATTTTCTTCTGTAACGGAGGTTGAAGGCCGCCCAGAACGCGGGTCATCTTTACAGCTTGATCTACCTCTTTTAAATTAAGCCACCCAGTACGCAACGGTAGAATAGGGTACAGCATCACCCCCTAATGTCTGCTGAATGTCCAAAAAAATTTCCTTCGTAGACATTTTTTTCAAACTGAGATATTTTATCACCGCACGTAACTCACTTTTATCCATAATTTTGACTTTTTAGCAACTCGTTGCACAAAAAAAATTATTACATGCGAACGAACTGACAAAAACAAGTGACAGTCTGCATAAATATAGTGTGATAGACACTCTTTAATTTGAATATCGAACTTGATCCAAAAAGGTTTCATATACAGGGTTATTGGTAATTAGACCGGATCCTTTTAAGGGGTGGTAGGGAATGCCATTTGCAACAATATGACCGTACATTGTGATATCCGGAAATGAATCATTTCTGTGATATTCTTTTTTTTTAATTTTTTTTGGAAAATCCAGTTTTACTACTTTAAAATTCAATAAAAAAAAAAGTAATCAACCGATTTCAATTCTGTTCGCAGTTTTAGAGAAACCTTGTTACAGCTCTTAATAATAAACAATAATATCGTACTAATGTAGATCCATCCAAAAACTAGAGGCTTTTTCATAATTTTTATTTGATAATTTTTGTAAGATGCTTTACAAAAACCTTTATTTTCTCTACAAAAACGATAGTAAATTAAGTCTGCATTTTATTTAAAAAACATCTACAAGTCTTTAGCTATCCAACGAGGTAAAACAATTAGCACTTTATTACACAGTTGCAGAAATAATGCGATTACAAAAGGCCGAGAAAGGAATGAGAAGTAGCTATGGAAGAAATACTTTCTTAAGGTAACTTAATTTCTTTTAAAGAAATAAAAGAGTAGATGTAATTAGTCTGTATTTATTATTTTTACAGTTCGTTCTCAAAATGTGAGCCAGAATTTTGAATGCAGAGACGCATACGTCTGCGTAAATTGCTTTTAACAACACTTGTATTTAAATTAATTTTCATTTTTTCTGCTGCATTTATTATGCGCTGTTTCAGTTCTTCGATGGTTGCCACAGGTCCAAGAGTATCGTCGTACACCAAGTACAAAATTGGCATCTTCCATATCGGTGTTCAACATGAATCTGCAAAATTCGACTCTACGTGCAGGATCTCCGTCTTGGATAACTTGTACCGGAGTCAAATGATACGGGTAGAGTCTTGAGCGGTGCACTGTGTTCCATACTTTCCATTGCGACATGCCAAGACGTCGTGCAATGATGTTTGTTGAAGTCGTAGGATCTTGCTCAAACATGCGAATTATCTGTTCCTCTTCATCCGAATGATAAATACGAGATCGTCCAGCATCACTTTGTCGTCTTTGAACTTGACCAGTTTCTCGTAGTCGCCGTTACACTCCGTCAAATACACTCACATGGGGTAAACGGCGCTGTGGAAATCGAGACTGATACTCCGTTCGAGCATGTGTAGCGACGCCGTTGGCAAAACCATAGCAAAACAGTATGTCCGCATACTCTTCGTTTGTGAACTCTCGAAGCCGAGGTAGATGGTCGTGGGATTCCGCAGTCATGATCAGATCCTTTAGTACAAGCCAAGTCGTCGGGTAAGCAATCAATCAAAAAGTCCAGTTCACTAGCCGAATCACAGAAAAAGAAGTTACACAAGTCCAATAACGTTATCAAGGTCGAAATTTAATCGTAATAAAGGGTTGCCAAAGAGCGTCTGAACAGTACGATGCGCTTGAGCAAACTGGGTTCTCATTGCTCGTTCAACAAACATAAGCGAGAGGGAGACGGCGCATTCAACATGGATACCGTTGTCTAAAACCCTTTCTCGGAATGTCTCTACCTGAGTCTTTGTTATCGCATTATTTCTGCAATTGTGCAATAAAGTGCTAATTTTTTTACCTCGTTGGATAGCTAAAGACTTATAGAAGTTTTTAAATAAAATGCAGACTTAATTTACTATCGTTTTTGTAGAGAAAATAAAGGTTTTTGTAAAGCATCTTACAAAAATTATCAAATAAAAATTATGAAAAAGCCTCTAGTTTTTGGATGGATCTACATTAGTACGATATTATTGTTTATTATTAAGAGCTGTAACAAGGTTTCTCTAAAACTGCGAACAGAATTGAAATCGGTTGATTACTTTTTTTTTTATTGAATTTTAAAGTAGTAAAACTGGATTTTCCAAAAAAAAATAAAAAAAAAGAATATCACAGAAATGATTCATTTCCGGATATCACAATGTACAGTCATATTGTTGCAAATGGCATTCCCTACCACCCCTTAAAAGGATCCGGTCTAATTACCAATAACCCTGTATATGCACTTCTAAGAACTTTTTGATTCACCCTCGTAGGTATCTCAGTTGCTAACAAATGCTGTAATAAATCGAAAAAATGGCGGCTCTATGTCAGTTTTGTCAACTTCAGTCTTCAACTTACTAATGTTTTTCCTTACTGGAGTTGTCAAAAGTGACATAGAGCGCCCATTTTTCAAGATTTCAATCAACATTAGTTATCAACTGAGATACATAATAGCCCTGCTGATCAAATGTTGATTTAAATCTAGAAAATGGCGGCTTAATGTAATTTTTGTCAGTTCCAGTCATCAACTTACTAACATTTTTGGTTACCTACTGGAGTTGTCAAAAATTACTTATGCCGCCATTTTCCAAGATTTCTATCAAAATTTAATTGCAACTGAAATACTAATAGCCCTGCTGCTTACCGGGGTTGTCAAAACTGATATAAAGAGGCCATTTTCTTGGATTTCCATTAATATTTGATAACATCTAAGGTACATAATTGCCCTTGGGCAATTGGTCTTATATATTTATGTGTTAGCATGTGTATGAACATTTATTTTTATAATGTTCATTTCAAATGTAATCCAAATCAGTTTAAACGTTATCGCGTGTCGTAGACACATAATAATATGTGTAGATTCGAAGACGTCTTTATTTATGGTATATGATCTTTATGAGATAACAGCACACAATAAATAATCACCGACGAAATGTGGAGCCTTGAGGTAACACTGTCGTACAAGTTGTTTGTAAAACCTGTTCGACCAGTTTGATAAAATATACAAATTATGGTAAAACGCCATTTGATTCTTGGTTCTTTGACTCTGTATTTGATAAACACGTGGAGAATTTCTAGCGTTTTTTTGTGTCAAGAATGTTGAATGCATTTTAAAACATTTCCTACCCGGCTGGAGGTTTCAATAACACGCTACAACTCTGAGCACGTTTTATCTGATATTTTAGCTCGTTTCTTTAGCATTTTTTAAGTCAATCGGTGATGGTACGAGTAAGTCGCTCGCCTGATATTGATCGTCATACTTGCACATAATAGTTCAGTGTCATTCAAAATTTAAAACTACAGGAGTTCGAAACCCTGCATGGCAATGCACTGTCACCGTTACCCTCAGATATAAGATGTAACATCTCTTGCTCAGTACTTTCGCTGGAAACATTGCGCTCTTCAACGAAGCACAGCAATGTTTGCACTCTACTGTTTCACGGTTAAATAACAGGCAAAGGTGTAGTAAGTACCTCTCGGGCGGACCCTACAAAAGTATTACCACTACAAAAGTCCTATTCTCTAAACTGTGCTATGGTTACGTAAATTTGTATGACTTAGTTAATACTGTAACTTTTGCTTTTTAAGTGAAGATAGATTAACATTAAACTGTTAGTATGACACCAAACAGTAAATTAGGGTATTGATGTTATCTATAAACGGAGGTAGATACGCCTTACTGCACTTGGCTTGGCGACAACAACACAAGCTAATTGTCTTGAGTCAACTTAGTTTCAGCCTGTCTGGCAACGACGCAGCGTGTGTTCATCATTTAGGAAAAAGATGTTGTGTGTTCAGAAACTGCAGAACATATACTAGGACGAGTGTAGAAAAACAAGAATGATATATCTTTTCATTTTTATGTATTGTTTTTCTATTTTATCTATCAAAAATGTAAAATTATAATTGTATTTTAAATTAAATTAACTCCTGCGACGTTGCCGCTTCGCTAACCACGCGATCGAGACAAGTAGCGAGCGGCAGAGAGAACGAGGCTGTCATTGGCGGTCGAATCGTTGGCCACAGGCGAACGTTGTTAATAATATGTTGATCCCTTTCTGACAACTAGGATTCGTATATCTTCGTGTTCTTTTAATCTTGTCAGTGTAGTTAATGTCGTTGTGCAAGTTGTGTACTATATAGCTATAGGTAGGTATAGCATAAAATTGCCATGTTTAAACTTCATATTCAAGGATTAAACGTCTCTATAGTTAATCTCATTGGGTACGGCCGTCTGTAGAAGGAATTCAGCGAATCTTAACACGTGGTTTTGTATGGTATACCAATCAGTGACATAGGCGGTAGAGCTATTCTGCATGTGTGTATCCGGGTGGGCCAACGCAATGTCAGATATGCTGCTTCTAAACTGTACTGTTATAACATTACTGTAATACATTGCTGCATTGTAAGAAGTGACATTAGTTGCCGAATTAGAACTAAACAGTAATGGTACCACTTCGCTTGAACAGAACACCAAACTAAACTAGCGAACTAAAATGTATTTTTAAGTAAATTAAGGTAGTTTTTAATCTGTTCGTGATAAAGTGCATATTCCTATATCGCTTGCGAATGAGTTATTAAATTTGCCATTCTTGTTCTATTGTGGGTATATTAAGAGCAAAGTAATTCGTCGTGTAACTTCGTGCTAAAACTAGTCTAAACTGATGTAATAAGTAATTCACCCAACATTGAATAAAGTAATCATAATATTTATAGAGCTGTCATTCAAAGTGTTACACGATTGGGGATTTTAGTGTGAACCAAATATGAACTGCCGTAGGTTAGAGTTTAAGTGATTTTCACAAGCGTATTACTGCCATACCAATGTCTCGGGACACCGAACTTGCAGAACAATGCCATCAGTGCAAACTTGATCTGGATGGCACTGTAAAACTTGCTTATATTGACACTTACTAGTATAAAAAATAAGGAACGGCTACCGGCATATCAGTTACTACTAGAGTTATAGACTTAAAAGGATTGCATAAGTAGTACTTTTCATACTAAAAGAAATAACTCTTTTCTACCTTTTAACATTGTCTGATTTCATTGATTTTTTTTTATGTAATCATTACGGTTTTTACTATGCCCGTACGTTTTGTTTTTTTTTCAATATTTCAAAGTACTGTACATTTCCTTTTTTGGAAATTAAAAAATATGAAAACACCAAAACGTATGGGCATAGTAAACAATGTGATGATTATATGAAAAAAAAAAACACTGAAATCGGACAATGTTAAGAGGTAGAAGAGTTATTTCTTTTAGTATGGAAAGTACTAGCTATGCAATCCTCTTAATGTGGGGCATTATATAGCTTTTAACCATGACAATCTAGCGTTACAGTAACATGATGCAACTTGCATCATACTTGAAATTGATAGAGTAAAAGTTTATATCAAGGATGTATGACTAACCGAGCAGCCACGTACGAAGGGCCACGTGGAGGCCAGTCTTTCATAATGACCATGACTCAGACAGAACCGAAGTATTATGGTGAGATGGGTATATTTTTCGATGATACGTAGATGTACCTAACTTATAGATTATTATATATGCTAAAAAAACAGCCTATAAGAAATGTCTGTCTATTCTGTATAGATTCTGCGTTTGGCATTCTCAATTAAGAAGTAAATTTACTACAACTATTTTTTTAAGTGAAAGGACGATGTTGATGAATAGTTCCTCCGCTGTCGGAATGCGAATTGTAAAGGGCGAGGAAAACCGAGTTACTAGGTAGTAAGTCTGTTCTAAAAGAGACCGTCGTGATCAGTACCACCGCAGCGGCAGATATTCTGTCGCAAAGAATTAGTGCCCAAACAGTGTTAGTGCGCGAACAACACTGCGCATTGACTGCGAAAGAGACTCAAAGCTCAATGTTTCAAAGGGGAGAGTGCAGTGCAGTGCCACGCAAAACTACAATTTTAAGCTTTGGGTGGCACTGCAATTATCATGGGAAAGCGTAGAGCTTACCATCAGGCGGACAACTAGACCGTCTCGTCACTTGATTGCATAAAAATATTAGCTATAACAAAAAGTACAATTTGAAAAATTTAATACCGACTTCCATTCTATTCAGTTATTCGAGTGTATCTCAAAAACTACTAGACCGAATTTGATGAAATTTTAATTTATTATTATTAAAAAATAATTTTGAGTATCGGTTCACTCAGTCGAAAGTTATGAGGTAACAAACATAGAAAAGTCGAATTGAGTACCTCCTCCTTTTTTTGGAAGTCGGTAGAAAAGTATTAGTAGCATTTTTTTTAATTTTATTAGGATACTGTACAAGACACGAGGCCCATCTAGAACAGATGCATTCCGTCCCAAGTGACGAACTGTACTGCGCCCGTAACCCTGATACAGTTTAGTTGTTAACTCTCATGTGCCTGTAATTCACCGACACCCATACCTTGCAACCAGAACGCAGTATTGCGAACATTACTGCGTCGCGGTAGTTATAGGGTATGGTGGCAGTATAATACTTCCCCGTAAGAACACAGTACATGTGTTTTGTAAAATGTTATGTTTGCGTGTCTATTATGCTATTTGCAGATCATCTCTAGTGGCAGGATACAGTTATATGACACATCTTAAATCGCTGATAGAACTTTGGAGTTCCATTACGCTCATCGTAATCGGCTTACATAAAATATTAAGGTAAACTCCATTAAATAACAAATAATGTTCTTGTCCATTAGCAGAAAAATATACGTAACTAAGTTTCTTGAACTCTTAAACTTCATTCATTCAGGATTCAAAATAATCACACAGTCTTCAAAATTAACACACGCCATCGGCATTCAGAGACGAACGTGATTTGAATTCATAACGGTACTAAGAAATACCACTATTTATGAATTACTAGTATCCATTTGCGACTTCGTTTGCGTTCGTAGTAAGGTTATATTTATCCCACGGGAATAGGGATAAAATGTAGCATATGTGTTAATCCCAGGTACAACCATCTCCATTCCAAACAAGCAAATCCGTGCAGCCGTTTTTACGTGTATGATTTACAAACATCCATCATGCATACAAACTCTCACATTTTCAATATTACTAGTTGCCCCTCGTGGTTTCACCCGCGTGGTGATGGATGATGATGAAAGTATCACATGTGTTATTCTAGTGTATCATCTATCTAACATACCATATTTTAAAAATACCAGTTCTGTAGCGATTAAGTAACAAATCTCCATCCATCTAGACATTCGCATTTATAATAGGTATGCTACTAAAATTATAAAAACGAATGCTCTCTCTCACTCTTTCACGCAAAACTACGGAATGGATTTTAATGAGATTCGGTATGTAGATAGATGAGGCGCTGTAATAACATATAGGACACTTTTTCATCATCATCATGCATCACCACGCGGGTGTAACCGCGGGCCGCAGCTAGTTAGTAATATATTATAGTGTAATGCTATAAATAATGTACAACAAAGTAATTAGCTATCTGTTACTATTATTGTTTAAGTTACAATAGGTGTTAATGTTTCTAATAATTTAAATAAAAATATTTTATTCTAAAGTATCTTATAATGTGTTACTTACAACTCTGCCTGGTCACTAGATACTCCGCTATCGGAGCATGAGCTGCTGATGGTCTCCGGTGGCGGAGGGACATTCTCCTGGCACAGGTTGTTGAAGTCTGGCAAGGATGCATCCAGGAAATCCAAGGAACCCTGTTCTAAGGAGAATATGTTCTCCAGGAAGTCGTCTGCCGCCGGCCACGCGTCCGACTGGAAAGAAACACCTGATTTGCAATCTTGCTGCTATATTATATAATATATTATAGTCACAGAAACGCTATAATAATTGTACATAAAGTTGCCATTAGCAGGTTGACAATAAATTATTTGTTTTTTTTTTTGCATAATCGAAGGATTATTAATGTCTCGCCGAGAAATACCCGCGCGTGTGAGTAGAACGATAAAATTCCCAGAGTAGATAACAAGAAATACAAAAAAATATCATGATCTTCAAGTGTTAAGGCTAAGCACTCGCAACTGTTTTAACAGTTTAGCACAACTTTATAGAAGATTCAACGGCCCTTAAGCATTTTAGCCCTGCCTTTAAAGGGAGGGTCAAATTATATCTCTGACTGGGACAAATCTTTGTGTAATGAGTAGAAATATTGTTCTTGGGTCATAACTGTGTGTGATGTGATAATGTAGTCCATAATTGTCCATAAACCATAGGAAATCCTAGAGTTATGGTATGACTGGGTAAACATTGTGATATTATTATAGAGGACTTCAGTTCAATAAAAGGGAGTTGTAGGAAAGTAATAACAAACAAGACAGACATAATAACATGACAAGTATAAGACGAACCTCAAAGCATAGGAAGATAATAAGAACCGATTTTTTATACCTAATTTGAATCCCGAATGGAATTCGTAAAATCTTTAATTAGACTTTGTACTATTTTACAAATCACCTTACAATTTTATTATAGGACTTTCTGTGCTCTGCGGTTTCAACTGCTTGGTGATAGATGATGATGACTCAAAATTTTTAGCCTATGTTCATAAGGGTTAATGTAGGATTCTAATGGTGAGAGAATTTTTTAATCAGTCTGGTTGTTGATATTAGCCAGTTGCTAGTTGCCAGTAGAGGCTATTCACTTCAAACAAACAAACAAATCTCTCCTCTTTATATTATTATAGTATATATAGTATAGATATAGATTACAATTTACTCTCAGTACTAAATAGTAGCAACTGTAAGCAGTAAGCAGCTTAGCAGATGTTATTAATTATAATATAACCTATGGTATTTTGCAGTGTTGCTAATTTGATATCCTGCTCACAGTGAGCCACACAAATTGCCATATCTAATTATGATTTAAGTACAGGCACTCTAATTAGTTAAGTGGTTAAGTAGGTTTCTAGGTCCAACTTTTGTTATGCAATGTATGTTTATTAAAAATCAATATGAGATTGTTTATCAATGTTAATTATATGTGATAATCTCACAATGTCATAAAGAGATACTTGTTAAGTACCTACAAACCCTTTTAAAGCAGTAAGGGAATAAGTAGATTATTCAATTTGTATGTTGTGGCAGCAGTTTAGTTGTGGAATTGATTACGGTTTTAAGGAATTTGCAAGAGGAAACTGCGAGTATGCAAATGCATGTTGCACCATGTAACTAGGTAGAGCTCTATGATATAATTACTTACCTAAGGTAGTGAGGTAAGGTTCAGTGGCATACATTATGGGGATCCTATGTCTTCAGGGTAAGTGGCATTAGATGAAGTATAGATCTGATAGTGAGCTGAGCTGATAAAATATGATCTGGTGCTGTGCTAGGTTAGCTACTAAGTTGGTTTAGTATTTTCATTTGTATAGCAAAAATTTCATCAGCATAGGTTCTACAGAATTGAATTTTTCTGCATTTGTGCCATGTAAATTATTTATTTGCCATAGTGAATGAAAGCATCATTTTAGAAGTTGTTTTCTCCCTATATCAGATATTCACTTTTTTCTATTCCTACTTTCCTACTTGATAAAAATAAGTAAATCGTAGAAGTATTGTAGAATCTTGAGATTCCCTTTATGGTAGGTCAAAATAGCCAATCCAGCTGTACAAATTTGAAGTTGATGACAGTTGACTAAGGTAGGTGATGGAAGTTTAGTGAAAAAGGCAGCGATGGAGCAAAAGATAGCTTTAGAGAGAGGTGGTTCATACACCTCCCTTACACAACAACACAATTTAAATTAACCACACACACATTTCACATTTCCTGGAATCATAGTAGGTATGTTTTCTTAGGTAACTATTGTATTATTGGCTCAAATAAATTATTATTATTATTATTGGCCAAATATGACTGTTAACAAGAGGCAGTGGGTCAAGCACGAAAATCTACTAAAGTGTCACGTTATCATATCATTTACATGTTCAGTACAAACTATGAGTTACCTGTGCCACTATTGTGCTAGATAAATGACAGTTTGTACTAAATATGTTAACAATGTGATTATATTACACTTAAACAGATTTTCGTGCTCGGTCCACAGTATTATAGAATGTAGCACCTTAAAATACCATAATAATCATTGGCATTAATAAAATTATTAATAAAAATAATAATCTAAAGGACAATTGTATGGTATCAGGAAAATACATAATATAGTAATTAAAAGTTATAATAAATATGGATAAATGATATAATTTAAGAGTCAATGAGCGGTAGTTCAAAGAGGTCTTTGGCTAGAATCTAGTAGCTGAAAGAATATTCTACGATTAACATGATAAAACACAAAATGTATGTGATATCAATAGCAAATTGTACATTCACATGTTGAAATTGTCTTATCTAGTATAATTTTTAAAACTCTGATGAGATTGTAAACAAAAGCAGCTTAATTTAAATTAATAATGGTCAAATACCTGAATGCAGTGCAAAATAGGTTTAAATACAAAATTATTATTACTAGAACTTACAGAAACAACAAAATAATTATACCACATAGCATAGCTAAGCTACCTAGCAACTTGCTGTAATTTGCTGATCACATGCATAAGTGGCATCATGCAAATCTGGGTTACGAGAATATTATATGACAATAATAAGATTCATTTTACAGGGACAAGTGGTGACTCAGATGTAGAGCTGCACTTTGCATGAATCTGATAATTTTACTTTCATTTTAACTTGCCTAAAGTGAAAGGAATTTTCCGCTACACTTTCATCTTATGATTTAAGCATTTACTTGTGACTGGCTATTTTGCCATTCTAAATAAATTTTATAAAATGAAGAGAACCAAATGATGTAAGTAGGTAACTAATTTTAAAATTTCTATCATAGATCATTGTTTGTAGAAGAAACATCTGCATCAGAGAGTGACTGCCGACAACAGTTTTAAATATACTAACATAAACCTTATCTTGCAAGATAAACACTATTTCCTTAGAATGTCTTAAAATAAATATCAAGATGTTTGATTGTTGATAATGTTACAATTCCATTGTGGAAGCATTCATACTAAAAGGTATTTATTACCATGTCAATAATTCTATTAATTTTCAAGTTATTACCTCAAACAATGATAGTAGATCTAATTTCTTATCCATGATAAGCACTTCACAGTTGCACAAATGTTACATCAACATCACTGAATACAGATAAAAACACTTGATGAAAATTCTTAATCACTGTTGGTAGAACAAACGATCGTCTCCTTAGCTAAAATAGCCGACAATAACAGCGCATATTTAGATTAATTTACGCGGCATATGGTAAAGGCACCGACCGCATGGTGCCTAGCTGGCACTTTACTTGACTTGTTTACGCGGACCGGCCGGGTGCTCAGAAATCTTGATAATGACACACAGAGTACTAATAAGGTATTACGGGCCAAGGGGAAATCCTAGTTCCTGGTAAGAAAGGGCCCACTAACAATGACAACACTGGAGCGAAAGGTGTATAATATGGCTCGGCGAGCAAGCGACGTCTCTTCACGAAACGAAATGAACGGGTAACGGTAAAGGTGGGAGCGCGAGTTCACGAAAGTTGTAGAACGAGGTCCGACCGCTGAAGCGATCAACGATCACTATTACTTTACTTCACTCATTTCAGTGGGCGTCTTACGTTTAGCACGCAGCTCGAAATACTCCATTTCTCTAATCGTATTGCTCGCGATAACTTATGATTAGATTGAATGCGCCGTAGCCTGATGGAATTTAGATATACAATACGCACCATTAGACCATCCTGTTGTAAGTTGTTGTCCATTTTCAAGCTTTTCTCATTGAATCCATCAAAATTTTTATCATTTCTTGTTAGATACTCCAAGATCCTGTTCACATCCTCACTATGAGAAGTCATTTTGATGTGATAAAAACTGCACGGAGGTCATCTTATATAACAACACAATATTTATTCACTATGCTTTAAAGATTAAGAACCTACACTGTTATATTTTGCTAGTTTTAATTTATTTTTCATGGTTTCTAATTTACAAACATCATTTTTCAAAATATTAGAAACTTGACATTATGAATTGAAAGTTTATTTGACAACTTCCAACGTGGAACTAGTGACGTCATGAACAAGGACACTTTGCTGGATTTGATTGGTGGATAGAAACAGGGTATTGAACATTGTGGGTACAGCAGACCGTTTTTAATGCGCCATCTATTGACAATATGCGACATTCCATTTTACGCTAGGCTGTACAAAGTACAAGGGTTGTAACTATAGAAGAAAACGAAACGATCTCAGCTCACACAGATCCGTTGAATCCGTTCCATTAGGGGTGCGTTCGTTTAGCTTAAGAGGGCATTGGTGGTGGCGTTGTGTCAATGATGGTTCTTTTGATAAAGCGTTCGTTAAGCGCAAAAACGTTATTTTTGCCACTTTTGCCCACACCTTACTCGAACGCTCAACTGAGCATAAGATATGACCTAAAATCGCATGATTATGCTGTCAAAACATAGTTGTCAAAAACGATCACAAACAACCATGCTCTGGGGCCTTACTATGAACTCTTAAAGCAGGAGTTCTAGAAAACTGCCCGGCTTATTCGTACCATGACAACGTTAAAGCAGGCCTGCCCAGACTGACTATTCAAAAACCGCTGAAAAACCGTTCACCTGTTTCTTTTTTGTATGGACTCTCGTTAACATGACGCTCTAAATCCACTCAGTTTACCAGCTTACAAACGTCTAGGCGTCTGCAGTGTTTGCTACAGTAAATTTTTAGAACGCCACAGACCATCCGTTCGCCATTGCGAAAACAATGTTCAAATAGTTCACCTAAATGAGCGTCATGGTATGATTTCATTCAAAACTGTTTATGCCAGGTTTAATAACTGCACGGAGCTTGCATGGTTTTTATGAAGCTGATAAGTAATAGTAAGGCTCGTGACGTGACGTGACTCAAAAGTTGCACTTTATGGTGGCAAAAATAACTCTGTTTTAGCTTTCCAAACGCTGAATAAAAAGAGCGAACGTCCCTTGTGAGCGTTTTTAGCGTTATTTTCGCCAACAGGGGTCTATTCGAACGCACTATAACACTTCGGTCCGTATCGCGATATTTTTACTCACAGTGCTATCGTCTACCAAAGCTGGTCCGAGACAAATATCGCGATTTTGGCAGCTCGTGGCACTGTAAGCGTGTCGATGAATCGGACCAGAGTCTGTTGTATAAATATAAATATAATATAGCAATAACGAACAACCATTTGCGCGCGAAAAACAAATGCATAAAAATAACGTGCATAGTGTGAAGGTTAACTGTGTGTTGTGTGTGGATTAAAAAGAAATAATGGATGGACCGTCTTTATCAACTTTTACATCAAAAACAAGGGACAACACAGTTAAGACCTTGTAGAAATAAACAAACACCTGTCACTTTTGACAGCACGCTCACGACGATTTTCATGTAGAGCATGGTGCATGTAATCGTCAAAATGGCGGCAGTTAAGACTTCATCGATGACGTAGCGTGGGCCATCGTAATCACGCACGCTCACGGTGAAAGGGACCGACTGTTATCGCGCTAATATCGATTATGGCTTGATTGGGACTACACTGTAAGTGACACATTTAGGTTTTCTTTCTTAACAGTACTTGTACGGTTGTACATTTCCAATCCCTCAAGTGTTTAAATATATAGTTGTATGCATTTTTTGTCTTCAAATTATAGCATTTTAATGTTGTTTGAAAGTTTTCTGCTACAGTCGACTTGAGGTGAGGCCAGTGTACAGTTTAACAAAAAATAAGTAGGTAGTTGGTATGGAAATGTGTAAATTGAGTTTATTTATAAAAACTAACGATTGAAAGTAATTTTATTATCAAAAGTCTTATAAAATTAAACACTTAAGACATATATTTAGTAGGTATACCTATTGTTCTGAGGTATGGATGGTGGATCGAGGAGGATCGGAGGTGTAGTCGTGGATGTAGAAAAAATGTTGTATTTCTTTACAATATGAATTTATAATTTTTTTATTTATTTATTTAAAACTGGAGCTCGCTCGCAAATAAAGAAAGAAAGAAAGAAATAAAGAAAGAAAGAAAGAAAAGGCATGTATTTGAACAGATACTGAACACAACAACATAAATGACTATCAAGAACAAATCAAGTTACATTCAAAGTACACAACCTTAAAAATAACATAAAAAAAAGATGGATCGCTGTCGTGTGCAGTCCCGTCCAAAAGGGTTATGGCTCAGCATGATGCTGCAGGCGGACCTACAGCTCTGATTTTCAGCCAGAACCTTGAGTACTCACGGACGTGCAATTTAATATACGTATAATAGTTAAACAGAACAGACATGAATTAACAATAAATCAAATAATAGACTTTAAATAATATATGTTTGTGTGTGTGTGTAGGTAAATAAATATAAATAAATATACATATATCATATTATACATATTCAATAAAACAAGACAACTAAAACACTAAAGTAATAGTTAGTAGTAAAGTTATAATAAGTAACGTTATAATAACAATAAGTAAAGCTTTATAGTACGAGTAGTTATAATAAGTAATAAATGAGTAGTGGCAAACCCATTGAAGCCTATATCACTACCTACCTACCAAATAATAATGTTTTTAAATATTTATTAAAGATAAACATAAACATAATAGGTGTGGTGCGTCAGCGCGCCCCTATTTGACTCGATAATCCGGTGTCGCTCGGTTAGACCTACATCTGGAAAAGTCCTTTCGAGGCAAAATAAGCAGTTCATTGAAACTAAAAAAGATGAATAGTAATTTAAACCATGATACAGAATACAATAATTTGTATATATCATATTATATATAAATTATAAAAATCGGACAATTTATATACATAATATAAAATTATTATTGTGATGTTTTCTGTAATTCAAGTAAATTACACTTGAATTTAAATCTGAAATTAGGTTTACATTTGAGTTTGCGTAAAGGAGGGGGAAGTGAATTCCAGCACTTCGTGGCAGAGAAACGAAGACTGCCACGAAAAGCAGCGGTGCCGTGTCGTGGAATACGTAGTAGGTAGGAAGATGCTCGAGTTTTATATAAGTATATTATTATCTTTGGCCCAAATAAATTTGGAATAAAGGTAATGTGGTTGTTCGGTGTTAACAATACCAAACATTAGAACCGCCAGATGAAGCTCTCTCCTGTTCTTCATGTTAAGAACGTTATGATGGTCTAGATAGGGTGTTATGTGGCTACGAGGTGGTATATGAAAACAAAAGCGAGCACAAGCGTTTTGTACTCGCTGGATGATTCGTGACGTTTTAGCAAACAGACGAGGACCATAGACGGTATCCAAGTAGTTAAACTTTGAAAGTACAAGTGACTCCACAAGTGTCATACGAAGATCAGTAACTCAAGTAGTTTCTAATCTTATACAATATTTTCAAACGATGATCCGGTGAAGTGGCGTCTTTTAGTATCGGAGGCCAAGACACTTTTTGGATCGCTGCGCCAGCATAAGTAAGTAAGTAAGTACTTATTACGAGTATATATTTTTTTAGTACATATTTTGAAATTGTATGAAATATTTTTTTTTTATTTTCAAAATAATGTTCCATGCTCTATGCACTGTCATAATGAAAATCACTTACTTGAAGCTATCTAAAGCTAAAACTTAAATAGCAGCGAGTTTTTTTCTGGACAGGCCTTGCCTCTGTAGCTAACCTGTCGTTGCTTTCTACCGCATCCTTAAAAATAACGTGAATTCCACAGACTTGATGATGTGAATTTATTCAGAGTGCATGATATGGCAGGGGCATATTAAGATGATGGCCAACAAAGACAGATAGCGGGACGTCGTGAGGCGAATAACATCTGCCCCTAATACCCCTACTACATGACGGCCACGACCCCTCTGCCAAGAGCGAATCGGCTGAGAAAAAAATATTAAAATACCTTCACTGACCTAGTAGTAACATATTATGTAGACTCTGGGTTAGTGAATGTATTTACTGGCCAGTTGGCGCAGTTGGTAGCACCCCCTGCCCTCTGAGCTCCTTGTTCCGGGTTCGATCCCCGGACAGGTATTCATGAACATGTCTATTTGACCAGTGTCTGGGCGTTAAGTAATTAAATATGTACTCGTATATCAGTCATCAGGCTACCGTAGCTAGGCTCTACCTAGTTTGGCAAGGGGCGACCTTGTGTGGATGTTGAATAAAACTATTGCTTCTTTTTAATTCAGTCTCATATCAATATGTAGACAATAGATTGTCACAATATTGTTATAAAGTTATATGATTATTAACGGGATATTTACCGTGATAAGGTTGTGGAATGAGCTCCCGATATTTCGGCGCAGTTACATGCACCATGTTCACGGGAAGACTTCCCGTGAACATGGTGCATGTAACTGCGCCGTAATCATATAATCATGTAACTTTAGAGAACAACCGTGATAGTTTAAAACAATATTGTTATAGTAGAACACTCTTAGGCACGTACTATAATGTGAATATTTTCCACTCCACAGGTGAAATCCATTAGCTGTAGGGTAAGGGTAGTAAATTATACGTTTGTAAGGGGTGCTTTTACGCGAAGAAAATCCTATGAAACACGAGAAATAGTGGTACTTACATACAATTTTCTCGAAAACCGTGCACTTTGTAGGGCTTTTGTGAGATCTTTTGTGTCCCCTCCATTAGAGGGATGTGATGAAAGGACAGCCGTGTTCTAAGATAGGGTGGTGTGTTGAAAATAAGTAACTACTGTAGGAACTTAAGGGTCTTACAGCTGCCCGACTAGTAGTTGTTGTAGATTAGTACAAATGTAAAAACAATATGTTTAATTGAATTGCTGCCAGTATATTACTAGTTGCGCTCCGCGGTTTCAACCGGCGTCGTATTGAATGATAATGAAAGTATCCTATGTGTTTTCAGCACAAACTTTCGCCTTTTATTATTTATTATTTTATTATTTATTTTGTGATATAATGTGCTGCATAATATAAACTACACCTGTTATGAACAAAGTTACTTATGTTCGGAATAACTTTATACTTTTGTTTAATAAGTATGTCATAGTCATAGTGAAGCCAAAAGTAAATCTTAGAAAGATAATTATTACCCATTAACCAATCGATCAATATACATATTGCGTAATTTTTACGATAATAACATCTTTCAAATATAATATATATTCTAATAGCCAAAAACATTTTTCACATTGGACAAGCTTTTATATTTAGTACAATTATAACAGAAAGTTATTTATTTTGAATAACTTTCGATGCCCGGTACCGCCTGCTTGCTCACACTTGCATGTGTTTGCGTCCTTTTTGCACCCGTCAGCTTTTTTTCAATACACAGTTTACGCCATGCTTCGAGCCTTGAGTTTGTATTAAAAGTAGAGTAAGTGGTCTCAGGAGAATATGCTTATAAACGCATTTACTTAGATGAGACTTATTTTACTAATGCCTAAGAAATCCGATTAGCACTTTCGTATTAATGCCTCCTTTGTGAACTTCTTGAGTAAGTAGTGTAGTGCTTACCTACATTTTATAGTGCCTATAGTACCCATGTCTTTGCTTTCTGCATAGGTACCTATTAGAAGAAATTGAGACTGAAACGGCAAGAAACTGGTCAAATGCGGCAATAAATAGTTACTTGGTGATAATTTAGTTTATTAACCAGTAGTGCCATTAGTTAATAACACGCGGTTTGACTATCAACTATATTTCACTTCTTCAGTGATGATGCTGTCAATAGCGGTATCTTAAATCGAGTCAATTGACCAATTTGATCACATCGATATTTAGGTTACAACCTTACAGTCAGAAGAAGTTAGAACAAGAATCTGAGACTAGCTAGCTCAGGCTAGCCTCTGCTATAGACCCTCCCCCTCATTACGAAACCCTAATGGCTACCAATGCCAGACGAGTACCTGAAATTGCCCTTCCGCCATGCTGAACATTTTCCAGTTCACTGACAGCTCAAGCCCGTGCTAGGGATCAAACGGCAGTCGAATAGGTGGGTTTGCCCTCATTAGTTATTTCCCCTGCTATCGTAATTTAGTAATAATAAGTAATAATATTTTATTGTTTTATTTAAACCTACTTAGCCTTAGCCAGCAGCTGCTCATCGTCGCTCAATATAGATAAGATTACCAAAAAACAGACTTGAAAATGCTTAAGAGTCTAAAAACTTCTCGCTAGTTTGGACTACACACCCGAGATTCGCTGTGATGTGAAATACTTAAATATCCTATGGAACTGGATAACTTAGCGCTCAAAGTTCTAGTGATCGATTAAACCAACGAAATCCTTATTAGGTATAACTGACAGACTAGGTTAACCATTATCTCATACGATGGTCAATGACATCATCAGTTGAAGATGATAGCGCATTTGAATAGAATTCCGACCGGGTATTAAAGACGAAAGGTGCATTATTGAGGATAAATATATAGCATGTAGATTTTCTAACGATGGTACCTCACCGAGAATTTAGGTTATATAATTAGGTAGTTATACTAAAATCAGCGACTGCCTGATTATGCAGCTAATCATCACTAACTAGTGATGAGTGAGCTATCATTACTTCTATTCGAATATAGAGTTAAGAAATTAAGCGCCTGAAAATATTTGTAAAGCAATCCCTTTCTTATACAACAATGTTAGAAATTAAATTCCTCCAGGTGTTTAGTATCTGCACCTATGTTACAATAGTAAGGATTTCTTATTTACGTCTCTACGTAGGTTAAGTTAAGGTAGACTAAAATACTGGTAGTAGAACTAAAGCGGAATTTGCGTAGTCAGTATCAACTGATCTACTAGGATATAGGTTATTTTTACAAAGCTTGGTGCAGCAACTATCGACGTAGAACTTGCTTTGTCGTTATTGACTGATCAACAAGGTTAAGCGACTCATACTCATGTGGAAACTTGTAAATGTCCCTTAGTACAATATTTAAGTATCCTAGTTATTAGACCTAGATGTAAGTTTTCCTAAAATTGTAAAATAAAATAAAATACTGCACTCAAGACATAGGATTGTGACCGCTTATAGTGTAATTTTCAAATACGTGCGTTCCGTGCTTCGGAATTCGTGTCGGAGGCATTCGGGTGCCATTTAAACCTCGACACTAGACTGGCTACTATATAGCCTATGTCAGAAACCACATTGGCTTGTGGTGAATTATGGGCCAAATTTATGGCACATACTCCTCTCTCAGAGAAGCCTGTGTCCCATCAGTGGGAACAAAATGGGCTGATTAGGTACGTTATGGTATGTGCTTTGGAGAGCACGTTAGGCGTTCGCCGCGCTGTCTCAGTTGCGGCCAACAGTCACTATTCCATATTGGAGACCTTGGGGTGGTATGAAAAATTCCTGTACTGCTGCAGCCCTTGGCATATCAGCCAAGACGTTACGGGCATGCGCGATAAACCCTTATAGGTACACCGTGAGAAGTGAGTACATTAGCGTCAGATGTAATACTGTTTCTGACATGTTAAGCATTGGGTGCACCAATGTAAAGACTTTGAATTATTAGGAAGTGGTACAAGCATTTGGATCACCTGACATTAAGGCGCTTTGCAGACGACGGGGCGGGGCGGCATTTTTTGACCGCGAAGCGACAAAAACCGCGTCTGCCCGTCGATGCCCGCGGCTGCCCTCGCCGCTACGTAGCTACGGATATGCCGCGCCGCCAGTGCACGCCGGACACTGCGGCGCGGCGCGGTCTTTTTGTACTCCATGTGCGTTGCGCTGGTAGTATAGTGCCGTGGTCCGTTTTGCGATAATTTTGCTCACAGTGCTATCGTCTACCAAAGCTGGTCCGAGACAAATATCGCGATTTTGACAGCTCGTGGCACTGTAAGCGTGTTGTTAATTCGGACCAAAGTTGTAGCAATAACGAACCATTTGCGCGCGACAAACAAATTCATAAAACTATCGTGCATAGTGTGAAGGTTAACTATGTAGTGTGTGGATTAAAAAGAAATAATGGAATGGATGGACCGACTTTTACAACTTTTACATCAAAAAGAAGGGACACCAGTAAATACATTGTAGAAATAAACAAACACCTGTCACTTTTGACAGAACGCTCACGACGATTATGGTGTAGAGCATGGTTCATGTAATCGTCAATATGGCGACAGTTAAGACTTCATCGATGACGTAGCGTGGGCCATCGTAATCACGCTCACGGTGAAAGGGACCGACTTTTATCGCGCTAATATCGATTATGGCCAATTGGGACCGCAGTGTAGGATTCCCTTTGCTCTATCGTTCGCGGCAAAATTGACCGCCCCGGCCCGCCCCGTCGTTTGCAAAGCGCCTAAGTGGTAAGCTTTGCTAGAACAGATGCATTTCCTCACAAGTGACGAACTGCACTGCGCCCGTAACCATGACACTTAAGTTTTAAACATTAATTTAGTGTGCCTGTAATTTCGCCGGCAACCATAAGTCTAAACCAAACACAATATTGTGAACATTACTAGTAGAAATAAATTATGGTGGCAGTACTCCTCCCAAGGAACTCATTCACAAAGAGTTCTAATGCACTTAAGAATGGCTTTAAAAAATCCTCAAGCCACAAATATTAAATTCCCTTGATTAGATTAACACATTATATGACCACAAAATGACAATACGACGACTATCAGTTTCTTTAGTCTCGTTTTGTCATTCAGCTCGTATGAATGCGTCGTGTACGAGACCTTTGAAGTATACTTTCCCAGAAACTTAAAATATTATAAGAGCTGAAACGTGCGCGTGACTATATTTTTGTTCAACCCTGAACTAGGCTAGTTACGTAACATGTGACATGGAGTCACGAAAAAATCGCACGTAGCGTTATTATGAACTTTCTAGCTTTACTTCCGCTACGAGAGATGTTTTTATCCAAGTAATCAGAGTAAACTCACACTAACATCACAGTCTATGTAAACTAATTTAACATTGTCCTGTTTAACGGGGTGTCCTGCGTGAGCGACGAATTCGATGCGTCGCATTGCATCGTGTCGATACGATGCAATGCGACGCGATGCTATACGCGACAAAAGTCCTTCGTGATTTTGGTCATTAGGTACTTCTCAAATCATGGATAATATTGGAGAAGTGCAGTACAATTTTGCTTGAAAGCTCATATTTAAAGTACACATACAGTATTAATAAACGATTCCTATAATGTTTATGTTTTTTGTCCCACAACAATCTTTGCTCACGCACTCCGGCGATCAACGTTTCTGAATCAACCACTTCGTAGTTCGTGGAGTCGCGTCTGGTCGCCCTAAAAACAAGTACGCGATACGTCGCGTACTTGTTGACTGACTGCCATAAAGGTCGCAAGCAGGGTATGCCGGTGAGTCGCGTTCGCAGCTTCGCGTGGCGTCGTATTCGTCGCTCACGCGGGACACCGCGTAAGTCAAGTTCTAGTAAAGCGGTGGATACACTACTCGTTATGTCGAGGAAACCACAAAAAAACTACTAAAACGTTCCATGAGTGTGAATAGATTTTGGCTACACTTATGCACTTTTGCAAACACTAAAACGATTATAATACAAGTACAAATTGAAAAATTTAATACTGACTTCCATTCTATTCAGTTATTGGAGTGTAACTCAAAAACTTTAATACTTTAACTTTTTACCGAATTTGATAAAATTTAAATGGGACTTTAAATGGGAATTTTGAGAATCGGTTCAATCTATCCAAAGTTAGGAGCTATTTTTAGATACACTTTTTATACAAGTGCAATTTGAATGGCAAAGTGAAAAATACCGACTTCCATTTTATTACTTTGGTAAAAATCAGTTATTGGAGCGTAACTCAAAAACTACTGGACCGAATTTGATGAAATTTAAATGGGACCACACGGGAAGCACCAGCTGTCAAAAAAAGAATTTTGAGAATCGATTCACCCTATCGAAAGTTATTAGGTAACAA
This sequence comes from Selenia dentaria, assembly GCA_917880725.1. Lineage (NCBI taxonomy): Eukaryota > Metazoa > Arthropoda > Insecta > Lepidoptera > Geometridae > Selenia > Selenia dentaria. The sequence continues at coordinate 22,940,283 of OU862890.1, forward strand.
ACATAAAAAAAGGGTATCTCCTCCTTTTTTTGGAATTCGGTAGAAAAACAGTCGAATTGAGTATCTCCTCCTTTTTTTGGAAGTCGGTAGAAAAGCGAATAACGGTTGTAACTAGTTGTCACACTCTAACGCTTCTTGACGATTTGCTACATCGCTAGTTCCATGGCCCTGCCCAGAACTATAAGTTACCCGAACACACCCGGGGGAAAGTTTCAGGAAATATTCCATCCCACAAATCAAACACAACCGAAACTAGTTTTATATGGGTTCCTTTGATACTTTGAATATAGAAGTACGAGTAGACTACGGACGTGAGGTTTCATATCTTACCTACTTAGCCAACCCTTGGACGTAAACCAAAGCTTAAGAAAAATATTGCGTAAATAAAGTAGCTATAAGTAATTAATTTTCATACTCGTAGAAGTCTCTGGCGATAAAAGGCATAGCGTAATGAATGATGCTTCCTATTAAACGACTTTTGAAATAGGTAACAACTTTTTTTGGTACTAAGTACAAGATATAATCTTTAATAGATATTATGACAACGAAACAACAAGATCATCATTATCAGCCGGAAGACGTCCACTGCTGAACATATGCCTCTCCCATAGAACGCCACTAGGACCGGCTACTCACAAGCCTGTTTCGCAATAGGTTTGTTTGCACACAGCTAGAGATGTGAAAAGCACACTTTTTACCCGACTGAGAGGAAGCCCAAAATGAAGGTCATGTGTTTGACCTGTTTTTGTCCGTTTTTAACTACTCAACGGCAAACTGCTGTATTATCAGCAGACAACAGACAGCTGTATTATCAGCTCGGTGGCAATACAAAATACTAACCAGTGCTTCCGTGTAAAAATTGAATAATAAATGATAACAAAGCACATTTTTCGAATTAATTTCTAGTGAAAAAAAATAATATTTAAGGTTATACATCGTCCTACGTTAAGTGTTGCTGAAATATTTTAAAAGTTATCACGTATTTCATGACCGACCCGCTTTCTTTGCAGCTCAATGTCTAAAATAAAATAAAAACGTTTCGAAATGTCAAGTATAGCTCTTCTCACTATACTATGAGGGCTAAAGTTAAATAAAAAAAGTTTTGAAATGTAAAGTATTGGCAGCTCTTTATACCCCACTCTTGATACTACTTATTAATCTACATACTGTTATGAACCTTCTGGCATTTTCATTAAGCACCGTTCCACCATTCGCAAGTATCCTCGAACATCTCAACAAATTTGGTTGAGTTTGTTTATTCCAGTAGACTCTGAGACCTAACGTCTATCAACTAGCCAGACTCCGCAATATCCGCGTCTACAAACTTCCTGAGAAGGTAATACAAACCCAAGCATGTTTGCGAAAAATACATACTAAACATCGCATCCCATGGGACCTACCCATTGAATCGGGATTAAAAGTAGCCTATGTATCTCGGGTACAACTATTTCCACTCCAGATTTCATGCAAATCCATTCAACCGTAACAAACGTCCACCCATACATCCAAACTTTCACATTTATAATATAAGTGTGATTACTAAGTATTACTATTCGAAAGGAAACCTTTTAAAGGTAGGACAGTCATACAGACAGACAAACAATGTAGGTTTATTAATAGGGCCCCGTAATCTCGTACGCAAATGGACAAAAAAGTACAAGTTTTTTAGAATAACAATACAACAAATGATAATTTAAAGATTTAGCAAAAGTATGACAGTCTGTAATCCTTATCCCAAGCATCAGGTAGCTCTACCTTGAGTTGGTCTATAGTCGATACCCATGAGATGATGATAGTTGATACTCGATCTCGCCTACGCTTGTGATTGGCGTACTCGCTGTCAATTTCAGTTCTACAATTGACCGCAAGGTGGCACTGTTATTTTTTTCATACTCGTACATTTTTTCGCGGCAGTCGAACCTCGATTAGTGTCAATGATGTAAACTCATGGTAGTCCTAAGGAGTTATCCTTTGTCCTACGTTAGTAAATCGGGTTCTTTTGGAAATCCGTGGTTGCGGCCCACTTCCAGGCAGTAGACCTAAGTGGGTGAGATGACGATGATAGTATAATAAAAAGACCAAGAATCATGTACTTTATATAAGTGATGACTATGTACTTACTTACATATATTTTAATGTGCCCATGATGAACTAAAAAGATCGAAGAAACCGTCGAACCACCGAAGAAATAAAAAAGAATACAAGTAAAAAAAAATAGGTAATTTAGATGAAGCTTTTATAGTGATGGTGTACAAGGATCTATGCTATTAATATATACATCGAAATTCGGCTAATTGAAACGGATTAATGGTATATACTTACGTGACCAAACATTCATATATTCTATCCAAGACTACAAACACTGAAAACATATCTTTAAATTATTATAACATTTTACAAACAAAAATTTAATACCGACTTCCATTCTATTCTTTATTCTTCTAAACGTGCTATTAGAGCTATAAACGTGCTATTAGAGCTATATACGAAATGGGTCCCCGTGAATCTTTGAGAGATTTATTTAAAGAAATCAATATATTAACGTTGCCTTCCTTATATGTATTTGAAAATATAATGTATGTTCGTAAAAATTTACATAAATATAAGTTAAATAGTGATCACCACACTTTTAATACCAGAAATACAAATAGGATAGCTGTACCTAGTTTTAGACTTGCGAAGACTAATAAGTCATTCCTAGAAAATTGTGTGCGTTTTTACAATAAAATCCCAAAGCACATAACTGAGCTCACAGAGGGCAAATTCAAGTTGACTGTAAAAAACGTTTTAATAAAAAAAGCTTACTATAAAGTTCGACATTATATAGAAGATAAAGATGCTTGGAATACGAGTACTCCACTTCTGGCAAGCTGTCTCTCTGCCACCCATAAAATGTAATATTTGTAGTACCTAAGTAGAAACATATGTTTACAACATCCATATAAAAAGAATGGCCCCGAGTTTCTTGCCGCTTCTTCTCGGTGGGCTCTATATATTTTGGAACGCGGCGGTAGAGTCTTTAAAGTACATTATAATGAAAAGTTGACGTTCATAAGTGCGTCTTTGATGCCTAAATTGAATAAATGATTTTGACTTTGACTTTGATTCAGTTATTGGAGTGTAACTCAAAAACTACTGGACCGAATTTGATGATATCATCATGATTATATAAAAAATACAGACGAATTGAGTGCCTCCTCCTTTTTTTGGAAGTCGGTAGAAAAGTATGGCATAAACAGGAAGGTTGACCCATGGATACAAAATAATCTTCTATTTACTATGGTTAGATATTAAAGAGAAAATGGTTTACAAATAAATTTTCCTTTAGTAATACCTACTCTGCGCGCCTTAAGTTATAGCGTGATATTTCAGTGGCATGCTTGTTATGCATCCCACGTAGTCTAGGTACACGTCCCTACCCATACTAAAGCTGGGAAGATGACCCCTACCAAACAACATATAAAATTGGGTACCTACTACTTATTCGGGTCGAATTTTAACTTACATAATTCATACACTTCACGTTTCTTACGTAAAAAACATTTTCAAGAAACCATACAGACTAGACACCGTAAAGCTTAGATAAGTTTCTCCTTTTTTTTTAAAGTCCACACCACCAGGAGCCGAATTCTACAATTTCACAACGTTTAACAAACTATCCTGCCTGGTGCAACTGGAGTCCAACTCCGGTGGTCGTTCGATAATTACCCAAAAACGATTCAACTATTTTTATAGACGAATTGGATCGTAACGTCATCTTAACCCTTCCTATAATTAAAACAAAATATTTATGAATGAAACTCACGTAAATTTACGTCAATGGTACGCAAATTAAACGCTACTATATTGAATATACTATACTATACATCACAGTTCTTGTAACAACAGGAAGAGACTAGCATCCCAGAACACAGGGACTCCTAGAGTGGGATCTAATATTACCTATGTACAACATAATACCAGACTAGTTTAAAAACTGAGGTCAGCTACTAAGATAGCATGTAACACTCGTTCCTATATTTTGTTTCCTCTTATATAGCTAGTTATTACATATAGTGCCTAAGTTGATAGTATACCTAAAATTATGGTGAATAAAGAAAGAATTTATTTATTTATTATTATTTATATACGAAAACTAGTTGACCCGCCAGCGGATTCGCTCGCTTGTTCTTGGTGTAGTGGCGAGAGAGTTATTGTTTAAATTTCAATAACTTTTTTTTTTAAGAACCGATTCACATGAAACAAATAAGTTAAGTGAAGCTTACCACAATGTATATTAGTGAAAACCGCATCTAAATCGGATAAGCCCTTACTGAGATTAGCGTGCGCAAACGAACAGATAAACAGACACACACACACACAAATATTCTAACTATAATTTTTTTCATTCTATTTTCGTTCATAATAGTTCCAATAATATTTTTTCTCATTACCTTCCATGTATGTAGACAACGATCCGCTATATTTTTATTATATTGAGTTCTATAGTAAGTTTATTCCAATAATCTATATATGTATATAAAAGCGAAAAGTCACTCACTCATCACGAAATCTCAGAAACTACAAGTGCTAGGAGTTTCAAATTTTGCATGCGGGTTCTTTTTAGGACGTAGGTGCTCACTAAGACGGGATTTTAAGAAATTCAACCCCTAAGGGGTTTTTTGGGGTTGATAGTTTGTATGTAACTTCGTTACTGCGAGTGCTAAAAGTTTAAAATTTTGCATGGTGGTTATTTTTAGGCCGTAGGTGCTAACTAAGACGGGATTTTATGAAATTCAACCCCTAAGGGTTTTTTTTGGGGTTGATAGTTTGTATGAAACTTCGTTACTGCGAATTCTAAAAGTTAAAAATTTTGCATGGGGGTTCTTTTTAGGACGTAGGTGCTCACTAAGACGGGATTTTAAGAAATTCAACCCCTAAGGGGTTTTTTGGGGTTGATAGTTTGTATGTAACTTCGTTACTGCGAGTGCTAAAAGTATAAAATTTTGCATGGGGGTTCTTTTTAGGCCGTAGGTGCTCACTAAGACGGGATTTTATGAAATTCAACCCCTAAGGGGTTTTTTTGGGGTTGATAGTTTGTATGAAACTTCGTTACTGCGAGTTCTAAAAGTTAAAAATTTTGCATGGGGGTTCTTTTTTGGACCTATGTACTCACTAAGACGGGATTTTGTGAAATTCGGCCCCTAATTGAAATCCGACTCATTGAAATCTGTAATTACCGTATCCCGCGAGGCCACGCGAGCGAAGCCGCTGGCGGGTCAGCTAGTAGTATAATATAATTACAGGTACAAGTATATTATAATTACAATTATAGATATATTATTATATTTGTATAGATAAGTTATCGTAACGTTAATGGTCTATCCAGCCGTGCGATTCTCTAAGAGCAACCATCGTTGCATCTTTGACTACATCGGTGAAACAAATGACGACAGGACAAGAAACGTTGGAAAATCAACCTTATGTATAAGGGCGAAGTATTTGACAGTGGTGAGCTCGTCGACGTGCGCAACGACGAATCATTAGAGAATCGCACGGCAGTTAGCAAAGATTTGATCAACCGCTAGTGTTGATAGAAACGTAACAGTATCTGAATTGTTTTTAAATAGAAGAATAATAAAAAGTATATTAAAATAAAAGCCATCGTTTAGCTGCGGTTTCAGTTGCAGCTAAATTTAGTTCATCAGGTCCCAAACTATGCTTGGTCTAACACTATGAATTTAGCAGATCTGCCGTACGATTCTCTAATGTTTCGTCGATGTGCTCGTCGACGAGCTCACCGATGTCAAATACTTTATGAGATATCGCCCTTGTACATAAGGTTGTTCCAACGTTTCTTGTCATCTTACCATTTGTTTCACGGATGTTGTTTAAAGATACAAGATTATTACTCTTGGAGAATCGCTCGGCTGATAAGAACAGAAGTTTAGATTAGGCCATCTATTCGTAGTAATTACGATAAGATTTTTACATTTATATAAAGGAAGAGGAAGGGAAATTCTTATCATTGAGGTAAGTAGAAGGGTAAAGAAGAAGGCCATAAAACTCCACACAGTGAGTTACTTCGTGTTAGGTGGTATTTGAGGCCAAGAACAACTTATGAGGCAATAAAGTAAAACATAGAAAAAACTTATTGTACATATAATATCAAGGACTGCTGCCAGAACACACGGTGCTTCGTGACAAGATAGGGCTTTAAAATCAAAGAAATAATGATGTACCTACTATATCTTGCCTGAGATAATTTATTATGATGCGGTACATTGGAAACCGCAGTACCGAATACATTTTTAAAACCATAAGAAATTTGGTCATAAAACTACAGGACAGAAAATGACTTGATGAAAATGGGCATAGTATATATTTTTTCTACCGACTTCCAAAAAAAGGAGGAGGTACTCAATTCGACTGTATTTTTTTTAAGTTTGTTACCTCATAACTTTCGATAAAGTGAACCGATTCTGAAAATTCTTTTTTTGTTTGAAAGCTGGTCCTGGTTCCGTGTGGTCCTATTTAAATTCATTTAATTCAATCGAGAAGTTTTTGAGTTCCACTCCAATAACTGAATAGAAAGGAAGTCGGTATTAAATTTTTGAAATTGTACTTGTTTCATGTCAATCGGAGACGAGCCGAGTCCTTTGCCTGATGTTAAAGCGTCACGCTTGCCATTCGGAACTTTGAAATACTAGATATCATAACCCTGTCTGGCACTGCCTGCGCTGGTCACCCTGAGATATAAGGTGTTACATCTTTTGTCCTGTAATTTCGCTGAAATCCTTGTTCTTCAACAAAGCATAATCTTTGCACACTAGGTAGTTCACGGTTGAATAACTGGTGGTAATAGTGTAGCCCTAATAAAAAAATTAAGTAGCTATTTTCCTTCGGAATTCTATGGGGAAGGTCACTAGCAGTCTAAATTTTGTTTTCGTGGTAGGGTGATTGCGCCTGTTATCGTCCAATTAGCTGAGTTGCCAACTTTAAGACACCAAAACGATATGTTACACTAATACTAAACCATTCAAATAATATATTACTTATTCAATGCTCTGTTTTCTAGTACCTAAAATTTTTTTATTTTTTTTATTTTAGAATTTTTTGAAGCCCTGCCGCGAAGTGGGCAAATATAGGAGCTGGACGCTGAACCAGCGCAATCACCCTACTCGATCCATTGCGACATCCGCCATCTTGGTATTAAGAGTAAAGTATAGGTTATTAATTAACTCTTTTATTGCGATTTCATACGAAAAATGGGAAATTTAATTCGTAACAACTTTGTTGAGATTTAAATTTCCTGTATTTTTGGTTTGATAAATTTTTCCTAGGATCAATATTTTCCGATTTTTCGGTATCGATCCTACCAAAAAATTGATATATAAGAACCTAAATGGTAAGAAATTGTAATTTAAACAACTTAGTTTATAACCATGTTTCGCGTAAAATTGAAAATTGACTTTTCAGGTATAAATCGAATAATATCGAACTTACCAATATTATTTATTAGTTAACCACCATTTCTTCTCGGGTATAAACCGAAAAATAACGATCTGGAAATAAAAACTAGAATTGTAGAAAATTTAACTCTCAACAACTTTGTTTATTATCATATTTCATGTAAATTTGAAAATAAGCGAGTTGTTAATCAAACACAAATTTGCTCCCTCTTTTGGGTATAAATCGGAAAATATCTTCTTAAAAAATATATGGGAATCAAATATTTTTTTAATCAATGTCTGTTTACTTATCTGGTCTGGTAACTTATTTCTTAAAAAACTTATACATATATGGCTTTCGCCGCATCACACACAGGTGAACTTAAAATACTAATAAATTAACCTAAATCTAACTTGTTTATACAAAAATTATTAAAAAGATCTTCTTTTTCTCTATCATTTTTCGGGTATTCCATAAGAAGGTGGTAGACATCTTCAAGCGTGCCACACAGTTCACAATTTGGTGAAGCAGTTTTTTTCATTAGAAACGCAAACTTGTTACACGGATAATGACCAGACCGTAGCCTATGCACAAGAACAACATCATTTCTAGATATTTTAGATCTTAGAAACCAGGGTTCACGAGGAGGCTGACACTGAATCGTTTTATACCAAATGCCTTTTGCCATGCTTCTTTCGTCGAAATATTCTTTGAATGTATTATAACAAATTTCTTTGCATTTAAATAAATGTTCTGTGTAATAAGGTTTAATTTCGTAGTCAGTGCCTTCTGTAACCGCTAATTTCGCTAATCTGTCAGCCTCCTCGTTACCTCTAATACCGATATGAGACGGAACCCATTGCAACTTCAGTCTCACACCATTTGTTGTTGGTAGGTTGTTAATACTTTTTTAGAATTAGGTAAGTTACCGAAACACCTCTGAGGCCAGAGGCGCACCGAGCTATATGCTGCAGGGCACTTTTGCTATCCGTGAAAATAACAACACGCGGCTTATTGATAAGATTTATGTAATTTAAAGCTTCTGAGATTGCAATGAGTTCTATTGTCATAATCGATACATTTGCATCTGTCTTGTACATGGAAACTTGTTTGTAACAGAGTCGTAAAAATCTATCCCTTTACCACTTGCATTCTTCGATCCATCTGTAAATATATTATGCCATTGATTGTACTTTTTAGAGATTTCCTTTAAGATTTCATATTTTAGACAAATACTAACCTGATCTTTTTTTGGTGCGGTGACGCAATGCAAAGTAACTTTAAGTAAGCTCTCAACTTCAATATATGTTACCCACGAGTCTAATGTAAACATGTCCAAAGTGCTGGAAGCGTAAACGTCGAAATTAATACAATGCCTATATGCTTCTACAAGCAGCGGTTTACTTTTCCTTTGCCAGTATCCAGTGTTCATTAGAGTGTTAAGATGTTGATGCATAATTGTAGTATTTTCGGTCCAAGAGAGACTTTTTAAATAATATTTAAAGGCTAGATTAGATACATTCTCCTCACAAAAAGTGGTGCTATGCAAAGTGGAATCAAAATTGTAGGAAATTTAACGTTTGCGACTGGTCGCCTTTTCTTTATATAGGTACCTACATATTTTCTTATTTAGACCCTTTGAACCGGTTTTGACGATCTCCTGAATAGCAAGGAAGAGTTAAGTGGAGTCTCACTTAATAGTGAGAACAACAGTTGTTCTCACTATTGAGTTAGTGAGAGTTGACTTATAGTTACTATATTGTATCTAAGGGTAATGAGCGAAGTACATTGCCATGCAGGGTTTTCAACTCTTGGAATTAAAAGTTTTTAATGGAACTTAACTGCTATGGGCAAGAATGACGATTAACATCAGACAAGCGACTTGCTCCTCTCTTTATCAGTTGCATTAAAAAAAGATAATGATTCGTCAATGATAAGACCAATGCTTTTTGATAAAAAAGTGCATTTGAAATAGCCAAGAACATTATTATCATGGCGGAGAGTAGGTGCAATAAAGGTAGAAGAAGTTTTTGAAATTAACTATAGGTACCTCCTATATTTATCTGTCAGTTGTAGACCGATATTATATATATATATATATATAGTTTGTCAACTGCTGAATATACTCTTCTCCATAAATTTCCAAACGGAATAGTTGGAAGCGGCCTGATTCCAACGTCTACCTGCGACCTTTATCAGAGCGCCTGTCCATCTCGTCAGTGGAGAACATCCTACGCTGCACTTGCCCGTCCGTAGGTATCTTCTGGTCCATCGGATATGCGTAATAGGCGTAATGCATTCAACTATTCATTCATCGATGTCACACCGGCTGTAGAGCAGACCATGTAGGTATACAACACTTTACTAATCTTTCACCCGCATCCATAATCGTAATTTCCATTTATAATATATTTGAGGAATTCAGACCGCACCTAAGCACACACGTTAAACAATTTAAAGTACCTACCTAAGTAATCTTTTGCTCATTATCTCTGAGGATTAGGTAGATACACCTGCAGTGCGACTGATGACGTGGCACGATTCTCGTCTAGTCCCTTCCTTATCAGTCGGGCGGGCGTGATTTAAAAGTGCGGGTGTAGCCGTTTAACAAAAACTCCCCAATCTCGGGCAAATTCCCCGAAGCTGGCAAGGCCGATATCGTCTCGGCTCCGATCGCGACGGGCGGCCGATTGCCGAGCGAGGCCGAGAGCAAGCTACCGCGCGCGAGCCAGTCAGCATCACGTGCGCGAACGTGACGCCCGTGTTTCGCTCCTCGCCGCGCGATAATTCACGCGCCATTTGACAGTAGTGCCGTGCCCTGTCTCTAGTGCATCACAGTGAAACGCAGTGCCAATAGCTGTTCTTTCTAAACGTGAGGAATCTGCCACTAAAACCAGTATTCTAAAGTGATAACAGTAGACGGGATGCGAGAGGTGAACGCTCGTCGCAGCGGCGCCGACTCTCACCGGCCACTATTGTCTAAGTGCCACGGAATCTTGGTCCTTCCCATCGGATTCCATCGATGAAGCATCCGCTTTTCAACGTGGGCTGCACGCGAAACACTCGGTTCGCGATTAGTCACAAAAATGAATGTTTACATTGCAGACCGATGGACGCAGATAAGATAAAAACTTGTCTTTCTGTTGGTAAACTGTCTTTAGTATTCGATCATTGTTTCTATCCAAATAAACGATTATTGCACATTACGCACTAGCGAGGCATTCGATTGATAAATAATTGTCGACACTTAACTGTAAATAACAGACTCCACGGCGCTAGGAGAACGCACGACTGTGGTGATGGTGACTGCAGAATGGCCTACTTTTTATTCCAAAAGCTAAAATTAAAACGAGACCTAGGTGACGTGAGTGGAAATTAGTTTAAGTAGGTTCTTGTTGTTTTGTTTGTACACAGTGTTAAGTTTAGTGACACCAAAATATGCTCGAAGTATGTAGATCGTCAATTTAGAACAGCTAATCAAAACTCTGCATCAAGTTGTTAGTTTGTAAACAAGCTGTTGCAGTGTAAGCAGTTGATATTGGAATTTGATAGGTTTCCTAATTCCAAACATAAAATCCAAAAATAATAAAGTAACGATTTTTTCTCATTCTATAGACATATACCACATAGGTAGGTAGTAGCGCATTATTCTAATAAACACATTTTGTAATCAAGTTATATTGCTAAGCAATAACAGCTATTGTTTAAACAACATTTGTATTATTACGTTGGAATAAACACAAACTCAAACAAGCAATCTATTTGACATCATCTCACAACACATTGCGTACAAGGCACAATAATATTATCTGCAATGCTCTATTGTGAATGAGGTTATCTATATGTAACAAGTAAACATTCTTAGTTAACTTTTTATCGACATTCAATGCCATATTAACTATCTACGCACGAGTAGAGAGAAACTGGACCGATAGCATTAATCGGACATCGAATCATTTCCTAGTTAAATGGACAAATACATTGGGACGACGAAAGTCAAATCAATTTGTTAAAAATTAGTTCAACTGGCAAAGTATGCACAGCAAATTAACTTAATTTCCTGGTACTGATAAAATGACAGACGTAAATTAAAGTACCTATTATGTATGGTTAAATAACTTACCTAGGTAAATTTAATTCTGTAAAGTGCTTACAATACCGATTATGCCAGATAACAATAAGGAAATATTGTGTTCGTAGAATGGCACTCGAAGGACCAACATTAAGGGTTTGACAGTCCTTCGAATTTTAATAACTCTATAAATTAGTGTTAGTTACATCAATAAATATTTCTTTAATGCTTTTGCAAACTCATATTCCCGCACAAAAGGCATGATGTAGACTCATATAATCGAGTTTTATGAATTTAGCTTGTAGTTTTGGAGCCACTGTATGAAACTACTGTATTTTTTTTACATAAGATGAACAGTACACAACGTAGAGCACAAAAGAACAAGCCGAGACCTCAGTCCCATTCAAAGGGCCGAAAATGGCATCATAAAATATACGAATCTCATCACGAACCTTGGACTGTCCTTTAGAAAAAGAATCGCAAACCGGTCCGTGAGGCGCAAAAATGATGTATGTCTTGTTTATTTGAAAAAATAGGGCAGGCGTCAAACGTAACAATACTTTTGAGGGAAGTAGGTTGAAGTATATCGATGAAAGGCACTGTGATTAATGGTTGTCCGGTGATACGATGGTAAAGAGCGGTATAACAGACCCTCGGGCGCTCAAGTTCTTGCGACTTTGTCCTTCATTGTATACTTGACCTAATTATTGTGAGATTGCTGGCAACATTGGCGCGCGAGCCAAGTTTTAATTTGTAGGAAACCGATTTCCGATTGATTGCCAATTTTCTTACGTTAGACGTGGTTAGCGTGTGCACAAGGTGGATTAGTCCGCAGTCAGTTTTATTTATTGTCTGTTTCCTTCTCACTGCCAGTTTGTCATTAGTATTGTTTTGTTTTCATTTATTTAAACCTAAGTGAAACAAACTTTTCCTTATGTGTCTCCAAGTACAATTCATAAGGTTTAAATTAAATGTTGCACATGCATACTAAATGAATAATTTTATAGTTATTTGTGTAAACAACTCTTTTATAAATCCTCAGTTAAAGACCGGTGGTAGGTTATAAAATAGGTAATTCGCACAATGCGATGCAGCCCACGTGATAGCGTTTGAATGTGAATGCTTCTTATGAATCCACCTAACAAGAAACTTTCTTACAATCATTTCATTCCAGATCCCACTGAAATACCAACTTAAAGTTTACAACAGCTATGATATAACAAATAAATACAAAAATTTGCGCTTCCTTTCCTAATTTTACTTGTAGAAATCTGTCTAAATTTCTTTGTTACTTTTGAGACTTGCGGGTAGGTCTCAAAACGTAAGTGCGTGTGTGCGATGCTGACAAGTACTACCCAGTGAGTGTGTCTGTGTGCGATGGCGCGAGGAGTGCTGGTCTGTGCAGCCGTGCTTGTGTTGATCTTATCGATCTTGGAAGCAGTGGCAGCGCACTACACTCCTACATGGGCAGTCCACGTTCCCGAAGGCAAGGAGGCTGCAGATGCCGTTGCGAGAGACCATGGTTTCGTCAATCTTGGAGAGGTGAGTTTTAACTGTATTTTCGTTTACGCTTCTATTTTGATTGGTATATTATTTTCATATTGTTCGAATATTTAGGACGCGAATACCGTTTCTAAAATCATTGCAATTTTTTTAGTTGATCCTTTTCACTGATGTTCAACTATTTTCAAAATTGAAATTGCTTTTCGGTAAAACCCAGCTCTATTGGCAAGCATGCTAGTATTTTGACAGCCAAGCACTCTGGTCATTGCCAGGTCATTAAACGACCTTCAGGTTATTCCAAATCTTGAATCAATGGTGAACAACCTATTGTTATTCGACAACAATTAACCGCAAACCTTATAAAGGTAATCGCTTGGGTTAACTCGGACTAATGAAAAGGCTGGCACCGCCGGCATTGACCGACTGGGACATGACCTTATTGAAAGGAAATGGTGAATTAGGCACTTGACCGTTTTTAACGTCCTCTTGGACTGTTGTCGTACATTTTTAATTAGCCACTTACTCCGTAAATTACTGTTATTTATTCTGTGGTCAGGGTATGGTCGGAGAAATTGCTATTTATCGTCTCGAACAGCGCTTTCATGCCGTACTTAATTAGTTTGATGAAATGTGTTTTAAAAACAGTGATATTTTGTTATGGCACGCACGACTTTGCTTTATTTTTGAACATTAAGGGAATTTAAAGCTACTCAAAATAAACACTAAAGATGCAACACCAGAAAAAAAAATTCAACTAAAGTAATAAATAAAATATTTTGTGTTCTTATTTTCTACTTTTGTGCAAGAACAAACCATCAAGATGTACTGACAACAGCAGATTTTTTTTAAATCGCTATATATCGCTTTTGTATAATAGTGTAAGTCAGAGTACAAGCACGTGTTTCATCATCATCATCTCAGCCGTAGGACGTCCACTGCTGAACATAGGCCTCCCCCATGATTTTCCAAAAGGACCGGTTGGAAGCGGCCTGCATCCAACGTCGTCCTGCGACCTTTCTCAGGTCGTCTGTCCACCGTGTCGGTGGACGACCTACGCTGCGCTTGCCGGTACGTGGTCTCCACTCCAGAACCTTTCGGCCCCATCGGCCATCTGTTCTGCGTGCTATGTGCCCTGCCCACTGCCACTTCAACTGGCTAATCTTCTGAGCTATGTCGGTGACTTTCGTTCTTCTACGGATCTCCTCATTTCTGATTCGATCACGTAGAGAAACCCCGAGCATAGCCCTCTCCATAGCTCGTTGTGCGACTTTGAGCTTATCTATGAGGCCCATAGTAAGAGACCACGTTTCAGTGCCATAAGTCATCACTGGTAACACGTGTTTAACAAGCAATTATGCCTTTATAAAGTAATGATAATGATTATCTGAATTACGAGTCATCTGAATTCGACCGTATCAGGAGGGCATAATGTTTAGTGTATGATAAGAGAAATACTACCGATAAGTGCCGCTTCGTCTGGCTTGCTCCGAAAGAGTTTTCAACATGTAATTAGCTTAAGTTTGAGCTAGTCTCTCGTCACTCAGTTTAAATATTAATATTATCTTCTTTTTAGCGGCCATACCCACCTACAAACTTTGTTTAAATTTAAATAACGTCATTTAAAGTTAAGACGCGGTCCAACCCTAATTTTAAAATAATTTACGATGCTTTACGTAAGGTTGAAAATCGCTTGTTATATTGGACGATGTAATGCGAAAATGCATTAAATTTGTACGTTTTCTTAATATATTTCGATATATACTAACAATTGAAAAAACTGCTGGTTACTAATTTAGTACTACCTATATGTTGACTAAGTATTACCTAAAAAAAATATAGTGTTATAACTGAAAATTCTGAGAGTTTGGACGTCAAAGTTTATTTTTATGGACCTACCTTCAGGATTTTTTTCTGCAGAGAACGAGTAATATTTAGGAATTCTGTTAGGTTATTACTCTTTACCTGTTCCTTTCCTAACCTAAGTATTTTTTTCATACAATATTATCGATCTGTTACGTTACACTAGATGTTTAAATATTCTGCTTTTTACTATTGTCAGGATACGAGCGCGCCTTAAGCATCGTTTATAATTAAAGTCCAGAAAAAAGGTAACGGAAATTAACGATATATAATCAAACGAATTTTGTTAAATTGTCATTGTACAATTAAGAAACTTGGCATTGTCGCCAGCGTTTGAGTGTACTTTGGCTGTTCGTTTTTAGCAGAGCTTGTCAAGGATATTTTTGTGAAAATCTTTATTATGGACAGTTACAAAAAAAAAGTGGAAATACAAAAGAAATGGTTCCACTCATAAAAAGTTAGTATTCTTCTCCTTTAGAGAAGACGATACTAGGGAATTATTTTGTGTTAAACAGAAGGTCCTTGAGATTCCTTTAGCAAAGCCTTTTTTATGATGATAATCAGATAGAAGATAAATAAGTGATTTTTTTCTTGGCCTCATAGAAAAAAGTTAAAAGAAAAGTTGTTTCTATATACAAACAACTAAATACTATATACAAAACAAACTAAAAGTTAAATAACCCAACACGGCACATTAAAGCGCATAAAATCAGCCTCTTTATGGACTTCTCCGCAGTCGGGTAATTTTGTACACAGTGACAAAGACGAATCCATTGGCGTATATCTTATCAAAATCGGTTGAGCCGTTGAATACCTAGTTACGAGTGGACATAGGCTAATGATACTTACAAGTGCATACAGATCAATACAATCCCTCCTTTCGGGCTTCGCTGCAGTCGGGTAATAAATATAATGAAGTATCTGTTTATAATATCAAAATAACAGCTTTTTACCAAATGCATATAAATACGAATAAAAAACGCGCAAAAAAATAAAAGCCCATAATATATTATTTTAAAGCAATGTAGTTCAATGTAGGTATCGGGCGAGCCTACGCGAGCAATTCCTGAACGGATAGTTGCAAATATAAATAACTTCAAGCGATAACTGTTTGCCTTGAGGATTTTGTATCCGCGGATCCCGGGTTTAGATTGAATTAGCCACGAATGAGAGTGATAAACTGCACTGTGCCCATAACCCTGATACATCAAGTTGTTAAGTTGTTAAGTCATATGTGGCTGTAATTACGCCAACACCCATACCCTTCAAACCAGAACACCGTACCGTAATGCGAGCAATACTGCTTTGCAGTAGAAATAGGTATGGTACTTACGTGACTAACTCGGTCCCATAGAGTTCATATCACAAACACACTAAAACTTTTAAAAATCTTGCCATTTCACATAATAGGTACCTATGCCGTATGCACATAATAGGTATGCAAATAAGTGTAGTATTATCTCTAAGAAATATATTTCACGTGGTAGACCATCAATTATAATTTCTTAATTTTTATCCCGCTTGTGCAATCAATGCGCAAAGATTCCAAGCAGGTAATCCAAACAAGCCAACGAGGTTAGATCATGTAGTGAATGAAATGAACCGCATCGCTAACTGCACGAGATAAAATTAGTGGGTTATTTCAAGACATTGCAAACAACGTGTTGTAACAGATTTCAGGAAACGTCCCATTTAGCATCTCATACCATAGGCAGACGTGGAGTAAGTAGATAAGACAAGACAGTATTCCACCTCTTATGATTCTGGGATGACAGTAAAACCGATTTTTAAGCGATTGTAGACCAGATTTTGCAAGGGTCGACTGTCGATTAGACGACCAAGGATGGATCTCTGTCTCTGGCTTGAAAGAAAGCCACAGCATGTGGATGGTAACAGTTTGAAAACTTGTCGCTAAGCACCTAACAGTGTGTACCGGCAGCTGTCCCTAACCCTTCCTATACCATGATAATTAAAACAATAGATTTATGAATGAAACGCACGTAAATTTACGTCTCTGGTAGGCCAAGGGTTAAGACCCAGTCGCTATTCTAGGTCTAACATGATATCAACTTCGACTGCATCATCACTGACCCTCGCTGATAGTGGTTAAACACCAGTCTATCAAGTGGAAAAAAGTAAAAAAGCTCCTCTATCTTGTTATGTTTATTTCATTTAATCAGGTGATGATAATATTGAACCTCTGGTAAGCTGTACTTTCGAGCCTATTCTGCAAAGCAGAAATAACAGAAAATAGAAACTTCTGTATCACGGATTTTAAAAAAATATTTTAAAGTTAATCGATGCTTATGATTTTTTTTGTTTATACGCTTGTACACGCTTGTTTATGGGAATGGACATATTAATCACTGAAATAAATAAATAAATATTCCACAACTAACACACATCGCCATCTAGTCCCAAGCTAAGCAGAGCTTGTGTTATGGGTACTAGACAACTGATAAACATACTTATATATTTGTAAATACATACATATTATAGGTAAATTACACCCAGACACAGAACAAATGATCGTGCTCATTACACAAACATTTGTCCTGGGTGGGAATCGAACCCACGACCTCTGGCATAGCAGTCAGGGTCACTAACCACTAGACCAACTGTCAAAACTGAAAGTTTGGCTATTGAACCTATTTGCTTCTATAATTTAAGTATATGTGAATTTTGTACCATATACTTGAGTCAAATTTAAAGAAATTTTCTTTCTATTCTTGTAATTATGTGTTAAATATGTTCCTTTTAAATTGGCAAATAACACTACTACATATTATCTAGATATCTACACTAAAGCGACAAAAAAACTATCGTGCTCATATTCTGTCCAAAAATTAAGAAAACGTAGATATTAGTTTGTGTTAGATCTGTTTACTTTCCATCCGAAATGACCAAGTTTAGTTGACATGATGCGCTCTCTGTATACTGTGGCATATCATACCCCGCCCACACTGAGATTCGTGCTATCAACATCTTCATAAATACTCTTGTGATCATGCAAATTAGTTGGACAGGATTCAGCTGTAGTGACTCTGAACTCAGAATTCCACGTACGAAGCACTAGAATAATTTGCATTTGCCAAACGTCGAAGTTAAATGGTATAATAACTTTCTTTAATGACTTTCTTGATTGCATGCGTTAAAGGAAACCATTTACAAGACTTATCCAGATGAGCCTGAAACTCAAAGTCGGAAATTACTCAAGAACTGTGTTGTGTGTACTATTGCACGAGCTAGTAAATGAGGTAAAGTAGATAATCCCAATTAAATATTAACTTAAATATTAAAGGAGTTTTTGGCGTGTGAAATTGGAGGGAGATAATTGATTCTGGAAATATTTTAAAGCCAGAAACTCCATATTTAGAAAGCACTCGCCGTTCGAGCAGGGGGGACAAAAATAAACAGGAAATTTAAGTGAGCAGGGACATTCATTTAGAGTGACAACTGGATTTCATTCGCTTATGGCGCTCTATTTTTGTATTTGGAATTTTGTTTTTATATTATCTTCTTTATGGAGTAGATATGAACGACCGTGATGTTAATATCTGACAGTCTATTTTTTATATCCGTCTCCTAAACGACACTTTTATGGACTGGTAAATTCTTCGGTCAGAACATAGACTGAAGTCGTAAATAAAAATAGTGTTAGGAACGCAAATGCTGTTTGCATTATTAATATTGTTTTAAAAAGTGCCTTGAACAAAAGCATAATAAAATCCTTCATATTACTTGGACCTGGATGGAAGGCTTTGAATAGGTCAACGGACGAGGCTTCAATTTAGCTCCAGAGTTATGCCAACAGAAATATAATGCCCCCATCCTCATTCTCTCTCTCACTCCATTTACCAGTGAATACGTTGGGTGTACAAAGGATGCTTTCGGCGGACGCCAGTGTCAGCCCATATCGGTTCAACATAGCCGATAATAACGAGATACTCCGTCGTCATCACACAAAGATGAATGACTCCGAGACATTACGTCACAGTGCTCAGAAGTCTCAGAACACGTCTCACAATAATGCTAGTGTCCAAATTTCTAAAGAGTAAATACCATTGTGTTTTGTCTTTGTTGCGTTGCTCTGCTTGGGCGATCAAGCGATGATCGTTAGAATATACTTATTAGAACACCACATTTTGGACCATGTGCCGGTACTTAGGAATCTATTAGTCGTTTGTGAGTATTTTTGTTAGAAATTAGAGAACGGTTTACCTAATGGATGTATTCATCCATATGGTGGATTATGGTCCAACTCCTCTGAGAGGAAGGCTCGAGTCCCAGTTATTATGCTCTTTATTGACCGAGCGAGCGAAGCGTCTCTGCATTAACTGGCCAAATTTACATTCATCTGTCCGTATGTTTGGCTTGACGTGATATTTCACGTCCAAAAAATACAGGTACTTAAAAAGTTTTAAAACATACTTTTATACCACACCGACTCAGAAAGTGAGACACTTTCTGAGTGGGTGTGATCAATAACTCTCGTTCATAAACGGGTTACAAACTTCGTCATTTCTCCCTTATGAATGTGCGGCGAGAAGTTAAATGGAATTTAATTTCTGCCCTCCGTAGCAGGGCAGAAATGTTGTATCCAAATCCATTTCTGCCCTTCTTTTGTTTTTTAGCAGCGATCATAATAAAAATACAAACGTCAAATCTCCAAAAGGTGTTATACCCAAAAATTGGAAAAAAGAGATGGGAAATATTTTTTGTACTCGATTTACGATGAAAGGAGGCCAGCAACCTTTTTCTGCACTACGAAAAAAATCATGCGCAGCAATTTGTGTTGTATTGTTAAATTTAGTTTTTTATTCAATTGATTATTTAACAGTACTTACGCTTTTAATTATTCTAAATAATTTTCAAAATGTCATCTGATAGTAAAAGTGACGATTTTATAATGATGAAGCCACCGGAAATTCAGCTCAAGAGGTCTGTGTGATGTCTTTGATTTCTTACAAAATGTACCAGAAAACAATTATTTACTAATGAAGGTATCTATTTTATTTTCCTCGTATGTGTAGTACGAGTATTAAGCAGTATGTATCACACGGGAGAAAGTTACTTATATTTCTGTTCTCGAGTTTCCTTTTAAAACTTAAACTTCCTCTCGAAGAAATATATTGTTTTCTCCCCTCGGTGTTCAATGTACTATAAAATATAGGTAAATCATAGGTCTACTTTCTAATTAACGTTGATTTGTTAATAATAATGATAAATTAACAATTTATAGATTTGTTGTTGTTGTTGATTTGTATAGGTTTATATATTTTTGGTTTTAAATAATTCAACTAAGAACAGAGGAGTTTCTTCGGAATGAAAGATTAATGTTGCGCTTGGCTGGATTTTTAATATTTATCGTTTACCAAACAAAATAAAATTTCTTAATACATATACTTATTAAGAAAGTGGTAGGTAAAGTATACATGAAATGAGGTTTAGTTTGACTTCACATATAATTTTGAATTTATTCGCGACCTGGCAAAGACCTCTTTAAGCTATGTAACATAAGCATAATAATAATACAATTATTATATCAGTAGAAAGGGCGTAATTATTGTTTGAAATAATCGCCTTAAAATATCTGTACCCTATTAAATAGAAGAATCAATATAATATTAATAATATTACAATAAAAGGAAACGTTTTATTTTTTGCAATAACTTATCGACCTTTCAGTATGTACCAGTATAATTATAGTAATTAAAAGTTGACTGTGACTCTGAATAAGCTTCTGCTTGTAAAATATATCCCCATTTCAATCGGCTCTGGTGACTGCAGTCCTATAACTACTCGTATCAACTGTGCATTCATTACTTGAAATGGTACACTTTGTACAGTACTTACTACTACTATATTATTTAGGTTTAAATGTTGTAGTTTTTATAACATACATTTATGTTTACACCATAATTATTATGTTGAGTGAGACTACGATTTATTCGTTTCAATAAATTAACGTTAAAAAGTAGAGTAGTTACCAAAAAATGCCCGTATCAGAATACTAATTC
Source organism: Selenia dentaria (assembly GCA_917880725.1). Lineage (NCBI taxonomy): Eukaryota > Metazoa > Arthropoda > Insecta > Lepidoptera > Geometridae > Selenia > Selenia dentaria. Next base: position 22,961,169 of record OU862890.1, read on the forward strand.
TAGGATTATGACTTAATTAGGTACTTTATCTAATTAGGTACTTTGTCTTAGCTACTGTCTTCATAATCATGTAGATTTAATTTTCACTTTCAGGAAAAGTTTATCACACAGTAACATTAAACCGTACCGCCTATTAAAAATTTATTATTTGACCGTTTGTAGTATCTGTTTTTGCGAGTGGGTTTTGTAGAATTGTCCTTCAACTTATTACCGCGTCCAGACCACAGTGCTACTGACTATAATATAATGATTCATAGTTAGTCTCAGTAAATTAAAACAGTTGTGTTTTTGTGACATGATTAAAGATGAACTCGTATGTTATAGGGCTGTTTACCTTTACCTTTGTGGCAATAGAAAAGGCTTTGTAGTTTTCTGTGTGTGATGGTAGTGTAGCCAAGAGTCTATAGAAGGTATAAAGCGGATCGTCTTACCAAATACAAAACATTTGATTTTACGTACGAAACGGTCATGATTAGAATAAAATTATTACACAATGTCAAAATTTGTCATATTAAATCTAATTACTTACATAAGTACAATACAGTAATTCTTTTTTGCACATAAACAAACATACAAAAAGTAACTTATAGAAATATAATCTTAATTTAGGGTAGTACAATGGGCGGTCTTATCGCATATAGCGATTTCTTCCAGACAACCTTTAGATGGATATATAAGAAGCGGTAGACGGTGGTGCACAATTTAATTTAAATTTTTAAGTAGATATGATGATAGGTCGGGGAAAAACTTTGATTGTGTTTCGTAGTACGTGTGAAGTTGTGCTCAAATCTCTGCGGTTGTACCGTTTGTACGTGGCTGGATTTTACCATTACAAAACTCTAAGACTTTCGGCACTGGCCAAAAATCGAAATACCCCAGTAGCTGGTACCTACTTTAATATTCCATCCATTTTGTATCGGAATAATCATTGCATGTTTGAGTTTTGAAAATTTACCACATTGAAGGAAAAAATAAATATGATAGTCATATACGCCAAAAGTGGAAGGTAATGTTTATTTATTTTCTTCCGTTTAGGGTTGATACTATGTATGGTTCTTGGGGTCCAGATGCACGGCGTTTAGTAAAGGAGCTGTCCAGACGCCTCAAAGAAATTACAGGTGACCAAAGAGCTGGTACTTACCTCGGGCAACGTATCAGCCTGGCTATTCAACGAGGTAACGTTGCCAGCTTTTTGGGCACTCTACCCGTAGACAGGGACTTAAATGCTGTTTTTTTTCTGTAATATATATATATAATTTAGAAATATTTTAGTGAAATAGTTTTATTGTATGTAATAGGTAGATTTATTTTATATCAGTAACTTTGTACTTATACCCAAATAAACATTTTAAACAATGTTAGATGGTACGTTAACGCTAACAGAAGTTTTAGGTTTTAACCCTTTGCATCCCATAGACGTAAATATACGTCAGTTTCATTCATAAATCTTTTGTTTTAATTATTACTGTATAGGACGGTATAAGTAACTAATTATCGCTACAATTACTGTTTCATCCGTAGCATTACCATGTAATTTTGGGTTGGTACAATCTGAGTGCTAGGTATGTGGTGCATGGGAGTAATATTGTTTGCTGGTTCTGTGGCCACGCTGAACACATAATATATTGGGTACACTATACTCATTACATACATTTGCATTACACATTGTATGTATTATCTTTTTGTACTGTGTAATGTGTGTCAGGTATGTAAATAAATATAAAATAAATACATTCTGCATGAAATTACCCTGCATAAAATTATAATTGAACAAACTTAGTTTTTTTTTCTGTTTTTGGATGGCAATAAAGTGTATTTGTATTGAATGGAACAATATTCTCACTTATCCTAATTCTAAACAATCTATTCTATAACCTTACGATGTCTTAATAAAACTAGTAGTCAGGTCAAGGTCAGGATTTGTAATTGTAGGGCGTTATTTATTTTTTTACTACGCAAGTTTCGCCTTTATTGTTCTCGCTCCGTCTATCGTCGTCGACAGTACGAGCTCGGAACTTCCGACTCGCGTCCGACTGCCAAAAAGCGTTCCGAGTCGGTTCACGTACGGTTATGACGCTTTGTGGTTGTTGCTGCAGTACTGAGTTAATCATAGGAGCGACCTATGTATGTCTATATAAAATGTTTTTGTTGGAAATTGTATGGACTGGAAAATGCAAATTTGAAAGGCCACCACTGGCTGGACCGACTTAGTTAAGCTCTACTACTTCTGTATGAATTCAAACGGGTACTATGGTAAAAATCCTTTGTGATGATATATGGAGAAGCTAGAGATCCTATTTATAAGAGTGCCTCTGCATGCTTCCTGCTGGTTGTGATGTATTTTTAAGCAACCGTCATTTACCTCTCTATATCATCGTTGGAAGGAAGCACATCCATCGGAACTGCCGGCCCGTTGCCAAAACGTAGTTCGTCGACGTCTCTTGACGTCATAATACTCGGATCGTAAAATTGAGCAGATATGCTATCATAAAGATTGCATCGTTGGCAAACGAATTGATTGTTTATACGCTATCCTATTTTATAAGAGTGCCTCTGCATGCTTCCTGCTGGTTGTGATGTATTTTTAAGCAACCGTCATTTACCTCTCTATATCATCGTTGGAAGGAAGCACATCCATCGGAACTGCCGGCCCGTTGCCAAAACGCAGTTCGTCATAATACTGGGATCGTGAAAATTGAGCAGATATGCTATAATAAAGATTGTATCGTTGGAAAACGCAATACGCTTATCCTATTAGTCCACCGCATTTGTTTTTTTACTGGTAACTGACTGAAACTAGACTTATGCTACTGCCCCCTATGCTTTATTGACATTTAATAATATGGTCCTGCTGGTACGCTGCGTCACTGGATTTCCTATTAAGTAAAGAGAGGAGTAAACGGGCCATACACCACGGCGTCCGACTAGTGCGACAGACATAATTATATTCAGTGATTACGAAAATTTTGGTAATTTTTAAGGCAGTGAATCCTTCCTATACCATGATAATTAAAACAAAAGATTCATCTATGAAACTGAAGTTTATGTATATGTATGTCTCTAGGACGCAAATGGTTAATATGCCTTGTTGATTACTGGGTACTAAAACTCTTTTCTTAGCTGGTTAAAAACTAAAATACTTAAACGTCTTTAAGATACTTATACATTATTAATAAAAGTATTTTTTTTTATATAAGTAAGGTTGTGTTGAATGTTGAAAAAACATTAGCAGTTATTGGTGGTTTGAATTATCATAAGTAAAAGGAAAGGAAATTGGAAATACCTGTTTAAAACTGCATAAAAGTCAAAAGTGCCTATGGAGAAGCAATTATTATATTGTAATTTTCCTTCGCTACTTATAATATCGGAACAAAATCAGACGACAGCATAGAATAGATTATGGCGATGGAATAGTAGATTGTATCATAAGGGAGCAAAATAATATTTTTACGGCGAGGGCGCTTTTTTGAATCCAGAGCGAAGGGAGGGATTCTTTAGTAGAATCCTGAACGTAGCGAGGGATTCAAAGTACGTCGCCCGAGCCAAAAATATATTTTACGCCCGAGTGATACACTCTACTTTTCATCACCCACTATGAGAAAATAAAAGCGCCTCATATTTTATTGTAATATTATTATTTAATAAAACATAGATTAACAACTAAATTGAAATTAAATAGTATCCTTTATTAAAACAACTAAAAACTTATATTTACATTTGAGACATTTTTGCAATTATGAAAATTTATTGTTACAGTTTTATTAGGAATAGAGATTGTTGTAGATTTTATATTCTGCGTGTTTGAAATGTCCGAATCTGGATCATTTTGAGGAAAATGTGACGGTGAATCTCGTTGTTTGGATGTAGATAGGCGCGGCGACAGTGGTATGGATGGATTAACTGAAGGTTGCAATTTAATGTTTTCCACGATGCGTTCAGATGTTTTCGCCTTGTTCTCAAAGGAATCTTCTATATACCCTTCTGCTACAGCACTCGATTTCCATCCTCCATGTAGCTTGAGAACAGTTAAGTCCGCTCCAGTATCTGCCAAAAGGGTAGCAGAAGTACGACGAAAACAATGTCCTGTATACAGTTTGATATCTGGTAACTTCAAATAAGTAGCAATTTCTTGTGGCATGTTAGAAATTTTATTTTTTCCCATCACTTGTTTGAAGCACTTGCCATTTTGATAATGGATGAAAAACCGATTGGTCTTCATAGCAGCAGGACGCAGGTCCAGGTATTTCTGTACAATAGTTTTGTATTCTCCTCGTATTACGAAGGATCGGTCAATTTTGGTTTTTGTATCGGTCAGCTTTACTAACAGTAAATCATCCGAGTGATTTTCGACATTATCAACAGTTATTTTTAAAAGTTCATTGCCACGACAAGCTCCATGTAATCCGAAAATTAAAGCCACCTGTAACAAAACCGAATGTGAATAAGACAAGTATCTATCAAAGTACAGGTTACAATAAAATGTGCATTTTTATACACTATGATTATATTTTACTAATCCACCGTAAACATAGTTACCTACTTACTTTTACGGCAAGAAAGACTTTGTCGGGTGCCTCATTAAGGAAAGTCTCAACGTTTTTGACTGAGAACACTTTGGATTTTTTAGGTTTAAATCCATCAGACATCCTCTTCAGGTACGCTATTAATTTCGAATATGTGTCCAGTTTTACATCGTTATTAGAACTGACTGTTGATTTTAGCATTGAGTATGTACTCCAAAGAGTGGAAGGTTGTTTAGTTTTGGCTAAGTACTGGAAGTAGGCCAAAAACACAGATTCTGAAAAATTCTTGGCGCTTCTTGCATTTCTCCATTCAATAAAATTACCATAGGCTTTCATATATTTCTCCCGGGATTTTGCAGGTAATAGATTATCCATCACATTTCTTGCGTCAGTTCTAATGCTTTCAGGAGTTAATTCTATACTTTCACTGTCACTTGAAGAACTCATTTTTCAAAACAAAACAAAACAATGAATTTCTAACAATCCGTGAAAATTTACGAAAACGCGGGCTGTAGTTCGCGCTTTTTTAATTTGTTTTTTTTTTCATTCATCCGGCGGCGTGACTATGGGCCGTCGTACCAGCCAGTCTTTATTCAAACAATATTTGCGTTCGATTTCTTTGGTGCTGAACACTAAGATGTTCCAAATTCAAAAAGTGCGCGGCATAGATAATTGCGGCGCACTTATAAAGAGGATTAAAAACTCATTACTGCCCGCTAAAACTTTCTTATAGAAAACACCACCTTTGGGTGCACATAAAGGCGAACCAAGTCGTCCTTTTCGAATAGATGGGATGAAAACATATTTTTTGTGACGCAGTACACACACGTTGTTGTCATATCTGATCCCAGTGCACACCCGCATGGCCTACGCAGCATAATCTTCTTACCTGAAAAAATGCATTCTTACAATACAACAGTGTACAGTTTATTATTATAATCAATACATAGATTAAAAACTCCATAGATTGGAATATGTACTCATTTGTATTCTAACCACGTTTGACCTCCTTATTTGAAGTTACGTTTGCATCTGCTTTAATAGACTTAGGTAACGTAGGTCATACATAATATTTAACGTTCTAAATCAATTAAAGTTGTTTTAAAATGAATTGTGTTTCATAACTCGACATTATATTGAATTAAAACATATACCCTACGTGCTAGACAAAAGTGTTTAATAACACAATTGTGATGTCATCGAATTTGATAAAAGCTGACGACGCCTGTGCAGTCTGACATACTTCAAGAACGGCCAGTTTTAAAAGTAATGGCTTCGGGTGACGACCGCAGTAAAGTGTCCCGCAAAACTTCAGTTCTAGGCTCTGGATGCAAATCACATGTAAATGGAAGCTACTGAAAGACAGTATCTGTATAGTCTACTGAAAGGCAGTAAGTACCTAGTCTCTTCACTCAGCCGCAATTTTGATAATTGTTCTCAGTGGAATACATGTAAGTTATCAGGCCATAGGGATGCAAAAGTACAAGTACAATTTGAGTTTTTTTAATACCGACTTCCATTCTATTCAGTTATTGGAGTGTATCTCAAAAACTACTGGACCGAATTTGCTGAAATTCAAATGGGACCACGGGAAGCACCTTTTAAACAATAAAAGAATTTTGAGAATCGGTTCACCCAGTCGAAAGTTGAGATAACAAACATAAAAAATACAGTCGAATTGAGTACCTCCTCCTTGTTTGTATGTCGGTAGAAAATACGTCAAAAGTACAGCTAATTTACCTGAATAAGTAGTGGATCATTAGCATTTTTACCCGACGGAAGCCCAAAATGGGGTTATATGTTTGTATGTATGTCGTTTCTAAGTCCGCTAGTAACTACTCAACGACTCAACCGAATTTGATAACTGATACATCACTAGATTCATTTTGATGGTGCGAGTGTCACTGGGTAGGTACATAACATGTATCCAAAAATAAAATAAACAAAATGGTGGATTTTATGGGCTTTTTATGTGTGGGCTAATTAGAAAGATTTTTAATTTTTATTTAGTTTTCTAGTTTTATACTAACACCTACTTACTAAAACCAAACATGTTTGGTTTCGGGATTCGAACCCAAAATTACTTATCGTGTCATATCATCAAATTCCTGCATCCGTGTTCCAGAACGACAGTAACGTTCTCAGCGGAAGTGTGTCGCTTTCCGCGAGTCGTTCACACCAAGTTTTGAAATACTTTTTTGGTAATTAGGATGTGACGGCTAACGGCAACTTTATTCAAAGTGTTTATGGACAGTTTTATAGCGTTATAACTTTTGAATTCGGAATTTTGTTTAATTTGTTTCTGTTTTCTTCTGTCTATGACGACGCGTGTTTGGGAAACTCAAATTTTATGTGACTTATGCCCATTTTCACCAACATCTTAGGTGACACCTAAACCAAGTTAGGTGACATTTATGTAATACTTAGTGTTACCTAACTGACTTAGATGTTACCTAAAATGTTGGTGAAAACGGGCATTAGCCGTGTTTTCGCGTACGTTTGCAGTTTGACATAGAAAACATATTTTAATCAACATCAGTACTTATGCTTTATTCTATTCAAAATGATGTTATGCTTTATTACATTAAGGAAATAAACCTGAAATTGCCCTTATAGGAAGCCCAAATCTCGGTTGAACTATTCTTCTGCCTTACTAACTTATTCAGCCTGTATGGTAGAGGATTAACAAATGTGGTGTGCGTATAATTTTACCTAACAATTTGGTAAATATACAATTTCGCGGAAAAGTTGAAATAACAATACAGCTGTATTGTTATTTTTATCGTCGATTTTCCGAAATTTTTACTCTTATGACATGCATTTTTTTTGCACGTTTCTGGCGAAATTTTATTATTGCTTATGGTCTCTAATGTATTTTTGATCTACTCAAGGCTCTTTTTAGATTCCTACCATACCTAATTTCTTAGTTCTAAGCTCTTAATTCTGGGAAATTGATAAATAAAAATAAAGTAAGTGAACTTTCTCGTAAATTGGGAATAAAACTAAATGCGACCAAGGAAATGAAATGATTCTGAAATCTTCCCTACTTATTGTATTTGTTTGTTCAACTAAAAACTCTAGAAATATTCAAACTATCAACGGGATAACTATAATGTTTATTTTCTATGAGTTTAATAACTTATAAAAATACTACTTAGGTTAATTTTGTTAAAATAATTGCTGTTTGGCATAGAAACGACACAGTAGCAATTATTATCTACGTTATGATTTCTTATTTCGATATCTGATTAAAACCTATTGCAGTAAAAGGATGTAATAAAACATGTAAAACGCCTTACCTCCATAACAAAAAGATACAAAAGAATTTGACGCTTTGTACAGCGGTTCTATGTCGCTTTTTGGCATAGAACGACGGGCACGACAGACCTTAGCAACAGGACAATCTCAAAGTCGGTGCCTCTTCCCACGGTAATATTTATTATCTACACTAATATTATAAAGAGGAAAAATTTGTTTGTTTGTTTGATATGAATAGGCTCCGAAACTACTGGACCAATTAGAAAAAATCGTTTACCATTAGAATCCTATATTTTCCCTGATGATCATAGGCTGTATAATATTTTTAAAATAATTAGGGATTAGTATGAAAACTTTGATAATGTAACCCCAAGGTGTGGAAAAATACCAAAAAAAGTCCTTATATCGCGTACGCTGCGAAAACTATTGACCATTTAGTCTATGGTATGGACAATATAGCAAAGTGACGTACTACAGTTTTATAGAAAACGTCAAAGTCAAAATCTACAAAGAAGTTCACATTACCATAATGCCTAACTATTACAGTTATGAAACAATAAATACTTTTTCACTTTGAAATATGCAATAGTAACGCCGGTACAATCCAGGCCACATTATTCGTACATTGATATTAATCCTCATCTACTCTAATAATAAAGGCGAATATATATGATCGTTTGTTTGTTTGTAATGGATATGGGTAAAACTACTTAACCGATTTAAACAAAATTCTTTCATGAGTTTAGAGCTATACGATGCCTGAGTAACATACGCTATTATTTGATTCATCCTCATCATCATCCATCACCACGCGGGTGAACCGCGGAGCGCAGCTAGTCTATAATATTACCGTGCTCTTGGTCCGTTTTAGTCGAGTATTGCCTGCCAGTGCTGCCACTTTAAGACGAGTCAGACATCGTGAGCGGTTTCACTGTTTTTTTTTCTTGTTTAAGTTCTTGTTTCTTCGGTAGAGTTATGTTAAAAATAGCATCAGATGGTTTATCGCTGTAAGGCATATCGTTTCCGATGACGCCGATCCGATTACGAGGTACCTAGCGTATAACTACGTGGACGTATACCTACCTACTTACGTGACCATATCTTGTTTACCCATTTTATAAACGATTTATTGTCATATACCTACTCCAATTTAAGTTTTATAATGTAAATATAAATACGAGCATAATCAATCTACTCGTGCATGCACCTACTCAAGTATGGGCACTGCATTCTGATGAGTGGAATAGCTGACCCGTTTAGTGGCTTCACTCGCTGCACACCCTCAAGGTTAAATAATACAATATGGAATCACTTGATGATTTTTTCCTAATGGCTCCCACAATTTTGCCAACGTCTTATAAGTGAGTTTCATAAACTGCATGGAGAAATTTTGATAAACATTAAAATGTGATCGGTGATAAGAAGCGAGAATCAAAGCAAACTGACTTTTCCACTCCCGATATTTTTCTAAAACACAAAGTACAACATAAATAAGAACAAATGGTAAAAACTTAAGCCATTATATATATATATATATTACCAGTGATGACATAGCATGACGACGTTGGATGCAGGCCGCTTCCAACCGGTCCTTTTGGAAAATTATGGGGGAGGCATATGTTCAGCAGTGGAGTTACGGCTCCTTTGATTCCAAACACAAAAAACGCCATCTAGTGACTCCGTAGTCGAATAAACACGCCATCCCGTTGATTTATTTGTTCCAGAATTAAATGTTTGTTGGGAGATTCCTATAAACGCCTTTTTTGAAAAATTGTGATTTCAAAGTTATGTAATCTTCAAGGTCAGTAATATAAGAAACAGTCATATTAAAATCATGACATGTAAAAATCGCAACCCTATTGCAACACTCATTGTCCTCGTCCTAAAAAGTCTTAATTGCCAACATTTTTTTAAATCTTATTCAAAGGGTTTTATCGCAATACGGCATGACCTCCATATAGCCTCATAATCACATCAATGCGTCAATATTTACCTACGTGGAATAGGTACTTAGGTATACCTGATCGCAAAAAAACTGATTTGCGATTCATGTTGCCCATTAACTTATGATGCTATTACATTTATCTATTTGATTATCCATTTCTATCGGTACTATAAAGATTCAGCATATTTTTTTTAGTTGGATGATTTGAGTCCCGACTCAGACAAGCGACCTTTGTAAAAATCTTAAATAGCAAAAAAAGTATTACTCATGTTAAAAAATATATTTAAATCTTCAATATTTCAAGTAAGTATACTGGGAAAAAATGGCTGATTATTTTTCTAATTTAGGTACATGTGGCATATGTAGGTACATTCTGTATATTTGGCATTTTATTATTTAGTAATAATATTGAAATTTCCTAGCAAGATAGCAAAATATGTACCTATAAAAACAGGAAAATCCGAGTGTTAACAAAAATGTTAAGAGGAAAACTTGCGATTATTGCCAAAGTTTAGCAGTTCTTGTCGATTTTTAGTTAAATTCGCTTAACACTTATAGGTCTAAGCAAAAAAGAAAAACAATTTCGAGCAATTTTAAGTGCTATATTGTATCAAAATTATATTTTTTCTTAAGATTCTAGATGCATGTGATAATAAAATATGGGAGTAATTATTTGTCAGGTTATTTAGAAATAAGATAATCCTTTTACAATATATGGGGTATAATATTAAATGATGCTAACTCCTATTTAAAACTATTATAAACCGACGCTAAGGATCGAATACGTCGACCCGGGTTTCGTGCAATTCAGATGCTTGCATTCAGAGAGCAGCGCTGGCGTATACGAGCTACCTGGGGCCTTACTACAAGCTTCGTAAAAACCATGCAAGTTCCGTGCAGTTCTTAAACCTGACAGTAATAAACAGTTTTGAATGAAATCATACCATCACGCTCATTTAGGTGAACTGTTTGAATATTGTTTTCTCAAAGGTGAACTTATAATATTGTCTCTGGCATTCTAACAATTTACTATAAACAACATTACAGACGCCTAGACGTTTGTAAGCTAATAAACTGAGTGGATTTAGGGCGACACGTTAACGAGAGTCCATACAAAAAAACAGGTGAACGATTTTTCTGCGGTTCTTGAATAATAGGCCTGGGCAGGTCTGCTTTAAAGTTGTCATGGTACGAATAAACCGGGCAGTTGTCGAGAAGTCCTGCTTTAAGAGCTCATAGTTAGGCCCCAGCAGTGCGTGACCCGATACGGGTCGAAGTATTCAATCCCTAAGTCTTAAATTCGTAACAACTTTACTATTATTATTACCTCATTGCATTTATTTTACGTGTTTTCATCCGGTCCTTTACAATGGCATAATAAGTGGGGCTGTAGCCAACACTTAAAGGCATGTATTCAAATATAGAATGTAGTTTAAAAACCGCATTTGGGATGAAGGTCTCATGGTATAGCTATTATCTACAAAAATTGGTGACATAGTAGGGCTATTGACGAGACTACGGCACCTGCCAATTTTAGTGTCATCTCAAAAATTTAGGCAGGTGGTGGCGGCCCTTATGTGGCCGCCATTATTGGCGACAAAAAGGGCAACGCTGGTGTGGATGGCTTCAGGGTGTCGAGAGGTGTGCTGCGGTTTCACTAGAGCGCACCTACCGGTGTTATGCCCTTTAACACTTCCATCTTCAAGTTTTTTGAACTTGCTCTTGCGTCTCAACCCCCAGACGGCCAATTAAGGCAAGCTGGGGGTCAGAGGTCTCATTGAGCCCCAGGGAGAATCGGGGTCTACGGTGTCGCTACTCACCGCCACAAAGCTGCCCCTGCAGTATTAATATTAATTATAAACTCACCCATCTACCAGTAGTACATTTTAAAGAAAGATTATTATTATTATTTTTACAACATCCACACAATCATCACATCTTCAGATTCCATACTACCTAATGACTGATATACATACTTATACACATTACTAGCTGCGCTCCGCGTTTCCACCCGCGTGATGATGGATGATGATAATGATGAATTAAAATATATAGCCAATGTTCATCACGGATAATGTAGGGTTTTAATGGTGAAAGAAACTTTCAAATCGGTCCAGTAGTTTCGGAGCTTATTCAATTCATAAATACTTACAAATCTTTCCTCTTTTTATTGCATATTAGTATAGTTAAGTATTTATATATAATTACATATAACTTATTATGTTGAGATTGCATATTGCATAGTCTAAATACACATAAAGATTTTACTAACTAGTAAATAATCTGTGCCGGCAACCAATATTCCCCTCAATAAAGACGCGCGACCCGTTGACACAACCATACCAATCATAGACTGGAATTGTCGAATCGAAAAAGCAATTGAGAAGATTCTCAAACAATGAGAGTTGGTCTGGGATGGGATTCCGTTTTCTTACGAATCCATTCTGCAGTTGAAAAGGGGGGCTTTGTGAGGGCAATCGACGTTGACTTAAACGCCCTCATGTTAGGGCTGCCCTTGTAAAGTTTTCAAGCATGTCCTAGTTTTAATGCTTTGGTATTTTATAATTAGTACTCACGGGATGTACACCACGATTAGACAGGTTTTGAAGTTCCCGATATTGCGGCGCAGTTACATGCCTAATCGTGGTGTATATTCCGTGAGTACTATAATTTAGTGAACAACCGCGAAAGTCTAAAACAGTGGCTTTGGTATGTACCTAAGTCAAAGAGCAAATTCATATACGTGTGTACTAAAACTCACCGTTTTTACTCATAAGTTAATAAAATAAAACAGGCTACAAGTAAAACACTACTCAAACTTTTTGTTTCTTTTCTACGACAACATCGAGAACCAGATATGCATTAAACAATCACGCAAACCGTCTTATTTGTCTCTGTTGTTGAAGTTAGCAAAAGAGTTATGACACATGGAGTTATTTCTAATACCTATTTCAAGAAAGTAATAAGAAAAAGTACCATTTTAGTTCCTTGACTACATATATTTTCTAAAGCAAAATCAATTACGTTACAAGTACTATTTTATGAAATACTTTGCTACTACCCACAACGCCGTCCACATATCTTTCGAAAATAAAAAAAAATAGTAATACTCGGACCAGAACCTCGGTGGCCTAGTTGGTCAATGGCGTCTGACACGGAGAGTCAGAAGACGCGGGTTCAAATCCCGTCCGAGGATGGAATTTTTCTCTCTATAAATTTCAATGTTTGAGATCGCTAAAGCAGGCGTTAGTGCTTTAAAAAGTAATACTATAAAAATAGTACCCGTTAAAAAGTAACCTTTGTGTTACTGTTGTTTGTCTACGACCTCAAAATCATCTAGTTTCTTACACACTATTTTCACTTCCATATTGCTAGCAAAAATTAGGATATTAGTAGGATTTGAAGCTGCCCTAAGGAAAAAGGAAGCGCCGGTGATATAAGTTTGACCTCTGTGTTTGTCTCTGTTAGAATATGTAGTTTCTTGGCGCAGATCTCCCAACAATGATAATAACAAAATCAGGTCTATGGATCTCAGCCAATGCAGGTTAAAAACTTCCGTGTAGGTAACATCCGGCAGGGCTATTATGTATCTCAATTACAATCAAATGTTAATTGAAATTTAAAAAAAAACTGCTTTATGTCACCTATGTGAGCTCCAGTCAGCAACTTACTAACATTTTTGCTTACTGGAGTTGTCAAAACTGACAGAGCTGCCATTTTTCAAGATTTCATTAAACATTTAATTGTAACTGAGATACGTTATTGTCCTGCCTGTCTTGCGATAATAATAAACGGATCAGCAGGCCTAGACAAAAGATCAGCTCCAAAATGTATGGCGTTGACATTACCTGTGGAAAAGTCACGTGACGTCGCGCTAAGTTCGTAGACACATTTTTGTCTGTAGCGTGTGAGGAAACACGTCTGTTTGAATATTGTCTAGGCCTGCAGCAGTGCCAAGATATTCAACATTAATCGGGAGTTCTTAATATTTCATTTGTTTATTTTATTTTTACTTTTTCCACACAACCAAAGTAATGATACTGTTCAAGTTCTTTGTCTTTCCATATTTGTTGCTAAAAAGTGAGTATGAATTATCATTCGCTTATACCGCTTAAGATACCTACGGGGTCAGCCAGTACGTACCTATTTCAAAAGTAATTTATCAACGTAGGTGAGTGTATAGGTGTGACAAATGAGTGATTTGGCTTTAATTTCTTCTTGAAATAGAATTTTCATCATGTTTATTACCACAGATGTTCTTCCAACGTCTGTGGATATTACCGAAATCTGGGTGGTCATCATAAGCTTATATTGCGTATTCTAATGTTAATATTATGTAAATATTTTTAGAACGCTACTAGCAAAACTAATTTCGCTTGTAGCAACCCTGAAGACGGAGGGTAGAGAGGTAGACACAAGGCAAAGGCATCCGCTTTTGTGTGTCCGTCTTTCTCCCCCGCAAACAGACTGCGACCGGCTCTGCTAAACCGATTGCATTAAGCCCGCTAAGAAATTACTTCTTCTTAACAAAAACGACATCTTTCTGCAAAATACGAGTAGTATACCGAGGATAACAAAGGAACTCAGAATTAATTGGATTTCTTGAAACAAATCGATTAGGGAGCATTGTTGACGAGATTATGTTATTGAACTGGCCCGGTTTCTAAATTCCTGTAATTAACTTTCAATAGATTGCTTTCCGTTGCTAACCTAAAAGGTATTGTTTTATTATTAAGTTAATTTAATTTAAACAATCTTATACAAATAATTTATGACGCACTATTTAAATAAAAAAAAATGTAGATCACTACTGACTGCTTATTCTTATTGTTTTGTCTTGAAAGTCCCTACTAGGCAAGGGTTCGCCCTTGTCGTTGTCTAGCGCTTTATGCGCCCTCGTTGTCCCTCGGTTGAGTGCTGCGTGCACTCACCAACAGTCCTGTGTCGCTTTTAATGCCTGTAGTGGCAAAAAGCTCTATGTACTTCCTAAAAAAAAAAAAAAACTTCACTAATTCATGACTACTTCGTTAACACAATCTATTATGATCTATACAAATAAATAACATTAAGGTATCTGTTGATAGTATCAAAATATCAGCGGGCGTGGTGCGGAGCGACGTGTTCTTGGCGCGCTTACTTAACGCGCGTTAGCGTGGCGTGTTTTGTATGACAACGAGTACACATAATGTTTTCCATAATACATAATAAGTAAGCGCTTCAAGCACACATCGCGCCAACGTTGCGCCCCGCCACATCCGCTGTTTGTCAAAGCCTATAAATGCATAAGAAAGCAGGTACGGCATTAAACGTGGTTATCTAAGTACTTCAATACAATTTACAGATGTACGTTTTTATAGATTATATAATCAGCAGATGTGTGATTCTCTAATCTCATCATCTCTAATGCTTCGATTAGAGATGATAAGATTACAGAAGATTCGTTGAGATCGTCGACGAGTTCAATGTTTATCAAATAAGAGATGTCGCTCTTGTTGATAAGGTTCTTTTTCCGTTGTCAATTACTATTTCACGGATGTTATCAAAGATTCAACGATGTTTGCTCTTAGAGAATCATACTGCAAGGATATTAGCTATAGCTTTGACATTTGAAGTGACTAGGTTCGATTGTCTACCGACCTTTTATGTCTACCAAAATCATCATATCACGACACACATCGGTGACTATCAAATAAACTTTTGACAGTTAATCGATATAATACATTTATAGCAGGGTAACAGTTTATGGTGATAATTATATCACCACATAAGTCAAATGAGATACGTAATATAATAGCCCTAATTTCCGATTCTCATATTATATATATATATATATATATATAATATTTCGAACAGAGGCACCTAGTTTAAAAAGATCAAGATAAAAAATATAGCCGAAGATATATTTTCAAAACAAAACAAAATCTACTTTCTTTTGTTTTGCTTCTAAAAGACATGTTTATTCTGTATCCTAGAGTCAATAAAGCACAGTGACATGGGGCAGGGCAGTACGTGACGTCTAGGAGTGAAATAGTTTCGGACCTTCAATTTAGATTAATGGAGTTAAAATCTAATGGTCCTCGGATACGATCACATTTGGGAACCTTCCTCTGGAAATTGAATAAAGATTTATTGCGGGCTGATCGGACAGTAGTATTTGTGATCGGTATTTGTTTTTAAGATTTCAAAACCGCAATGTTTGTTGTAAATCAAATCTCTTGTTTTGTAGTGGTAGTACCTTTGCAGAATCTGCCTGGGGAAGTACCAGTTGAATGTTAGTCAACCCCTGAAGCAGTAGTGTGCAAAGATAACTGTGTTTCGCTTTGAAGGTCTACGTTTCCAGCGAAATTACATGGCAAGAGATTCAACATCTTATAAATTAGCTGGACGAGCGCACTACATTGCCATGCAGCGTTTTGCACTGTTGTAGATTTAATTGTTGGGGTAGCGTGATGGGCAAGCGAGCGACTTCCTCATTTTGTCACTTTTTAATTTTTTTTTATTTTATTTTAATATCTTAGGGAAACTTACAGCTAGTTACAGAGTTATTAATGTATGTAGGTGCTGATGGCCATTTAAAAATTTCCACAAATAGCAAGCTATATATCTCATAATGATATATAAATTATACGTAACTGGAAATAGCAGCCAAATACACTAGAAATAGAAAATAAGTATATTTGAACAAAAAATACTAAAGTGACATTTATATAACACACACAAATATAATAATCATCAAAAAAAACTGCCTATTTAAAAAAATACTGACATTGACATTAAAACATTTCACCACCTAATTTTGAAGTTGTTTAAGTAACGTACAAGTGAAAAAAAATTTGTTAGTAGTGTTTAAAGAGAAATTGATCTTTATTTTCCGAGGTCACGCCATAACTTGAGAACGACTTTGCCGATTTCATTCATTTTTTTAATTAAAGTTTCTTAATACTTTATATAAGGTTCTTACAGAAAAAGTTCCGCAGTAAATTAGACAATATAGAAAACTTATCGACTATGTCAACATCACCACGCACACGCGGGTGATACCGCGGGACGCAGCTAGTATAGTATTAATCCTTCCTATACCGTGATAATTAAAACAAAAGATTTATCAATGAAACTGACGTATACATACGTCTCTGGGACGCAAAGGTTTAAAAGATAAAAATGTCTAACTCTACCATCGCATGTGGGTCTTATAGCAATTTTTCTAGAGTCAGTGGCACCACGTAAAAACGCAATGTAGTTTAAAAATTAGCAATGCTGCGGTCTGCTTTATGGCTGCTGGAAGTTGGCATGAGCTCAAAAGATTTATCATTTGGTATTATTGCATTAGTCTCTTACTTGGTACTTGGTACTTGGTGGGCTGGCTCTTTTCCGCAACCAGGCCGCTGTGGCGCGGCCCATTTTGCGTGATAGCCGGGTGTCGCTGATCAGTCCAGCCACCCGGTGTCGCCCAGGAAAGCCAGCAGCTCCTTCGGCTTGGCGCAGGCTTCCCACACTGTCCTCGGCGAGCCGAGGTTAGCTGCCCTTTGTGCCGCCACGCTCCTGCATTCGATGAGCAGATGCGCAGCTGTTTCTTCCGCCTCCATGCAGCCTCTGCATAGGGGGCTGTCTGTAACACCTAGATTAAACAGGTGTTTGTTTAAGGAGCAATGACCGGTCATTATTCCGACGATATGTCGTACATTATTTCTTTTAAGATTGAGGAGTTTTCTGGAGAATTTCAGATTTAGAATCGGAAAAGCCTCCTTCGACTGCCTACAACCCTCGATACTTGCCCAGTAGTTCTGATGCTGGTCCTTAGTTTTTTTGCGAATCCATGCACGAATTTGACTGAAAGGTAGGGGGATCATTGGTTCTGGTCCTGCACACGTCATACCGGAACCTCTCCTTGCTAGCTCATCAGCCGCATCGTTACCTCTGGAATCGCTGTGCCCCTTTATCCATTGGAGTGTGACATTATTGTTATGTTTACTTACTTCCTCCAATAGTCGGTGACATTGTATGATCAGCCCCGAAGAGTGGTCGTATCTATTTAGGGCTCGTAGTACCGCAGTGCTGTCGCAGAGTATCCTAATATTACTATTGGTTACCTTCCTGCAAAGTACTGCTGCTGTGGCTTGGATGACACCCACACATTCTGCTTGGAATATAGAGTTGTGTTTACCTAGCCCTGTTGCTATGTGTATGTTTAGTTCCTCCGAGAACGCTCCCGCTCCGGTGCCTGTTGCCATCTTGGAGCCATCTGTGTAAATTCTGACTTCATGAATACCTGAGCAGTCGCTTGGCTCTTCATTTAGTTGTACGCAGTAGCTCTTTGTAAAGAAGTGTTGCTTTTGTACTCTATCATAGATAGACTTTATTAAGGGGTTTCCAACTGCAAAGTTTTCTATGATTGTTGTATGGGGTGCTAATTGATCCTGATACCAGAGGTTCAGTGCCTTTAACCTGTACGCAGCCGCCGCGGCCTCTTGTTGTATGTATAGGTGTAGCGGGGTCAGGCCTATCAGGGCCTCAATCGCGGCGGTTGGTGCAGTGCGCATGCAGCCTGTTGTGGCTACACAGGCAAGTCTCTGAAAGGTTTGTAGCTTGGTTTTGGTGGTGCTCAGGGTGGTTCTGGGCCACCACACAATTGCACCATATGTTAGTGAAGGTCTGATTACCGTTTTATATAGCCATAGGGTGATCTTAGGGCTTAGTCCCCATGTTTTACCTATCATCCTTCTGCATTGCCAGAACGAAATACTGGCTTTGATTAACTTGTTCTCTAAGTGCTTGGCCCAATTCAACTTGCTGTCTAGTGTGACTCCCAGATATTTCACTTCTTCTGACAGTTTCAGTTGCTTGTTAAATAGGCTAGGTAGTGTAAACCTGCCTAGGGTTCGTTTGTTTGTGAACATCACCAGTTCGGTTTTAGTTGGGTTTACGGAGAGTTCGTATTCTATGCACCATTTTTCGACAACCTTTAACGCATTTCTCATCAGGTCACATGCCACACTGGCAAAATGGCCTGATATTAGTATTGCGAGGTCGTCTGCATACCCTACCGTGAAGAAGCGACTTGTATTCAGCCTGGTGATTAGATCATTGACTACTAGATTCCATAGGAGCGGGGACAGGACACCTCCTTGGGGGCACCCCTTGGCCACCACTCCCCTGGTCGTGCCGTTTAAATCAATACGTATCGCCCTTAATTCTAGCATGTTAATGATCCAATCGATCAGGGTCAGGTCTACTTTGTGTTTAAGCAGTGCTGCTCTAATGCTGCTAAAGTTAGTTTTGTCAAAGGCTCCTTCTATATCAATGAAAGCTCCTAGACATAAATTTTTACTTTTAATATCTCGCTCTACTTTGTGTATAACACTGTGTAGGGCGGATTCGGTAGATTTACCTGCGCTGTAAGCGTGCTGTTCTGGGTGAAGTGGCGCGGTAATGAGAACTGTGTCTCTGATGTACCTATCACAGAGCCTCTCCAGGGTTTTCAGGAGAAAAGACGTAAGACTTATCGGTCTATAAGCCTTTGCTTCTGTGTAGTCACTCTTACCGGGCTTTGGTATAAACAAGACCTTAACCTCTCTCCACCCTTTGGGCATGTATCTGTGCGCCAGACATGCCTTGAAGATAGCACTCAATGTCTCGTTTATATGATGTTCACTCCATTGTAGGAGTCCTGGGAATATCCCGTCCAAACCTGGCGTTTTGTACGGTGTGAATGTGTTGATTGCCCAGTTTAGTCTCTCTCCTGTAACAACAGTCTGTGCAACAGCCCAGTCTGTCGCTGTAGGTGGTGCCATGGGGTGTTCTGTCCAAACATTTGAGTCAGATATTAGACACCCAGGAAAGTGTGTTTTCAGAAGTATTGTATAGGTTTCTGTTATAGTTTTAGTAAACGTATTGTCGCTTTTCTTTATGGAGCCGATGTCTCGGTTCGGGTTACTAGCGAGTATTTTCCTAACCCTATTCGCTTGTCCATTCGACTTGATGCTGGTGTTGTAGTTTTTCCATGACCTGCGTGACCTGGACCGTATATTTTTCTTATATTTAGCCTTGGCTATTCTATAGTTGTTCCAGTCCTCGTCCATGCATGTATTCATGGCTCTATTGAACAGCTTGCGTACCTTCCGCCTCTGTCGTTCCAGTGCTTTGGTCCACCCCTGATTGCCTCCCCCAGCGTTTGGCAAAGAGAGGGGGCATGCGCTTTCATAACTCATAGTGAGACTGTACGTGAGTTGTTCAACAGTTTGCTCTATTTCTTCTATGTTTACTAGTTGCGTGTTCGCACTTACTGTGTTCATGTTTTGTTCAAGGGACCTAGTGAAGATCGTCTTGTCGGTCCTGCGGGGGTTGCGGATTGGTGTTAGTATCTGTTTGCTTATTTTTAGTTCATACCTGATCCACCTGTGGTCGGAGCCGGAGTATTCGCCTGATACTTCCCAGTTCTCTATGAGGTTTGTATTACCTGAGACCAAGGTGAGGTCGATGATAGTACGGCTGCGTTGTCTAACAAAAGTTGGTTCCGCGCCTGTATTTGCTATAAGGAGATTAGTAGTAAATAAAAAGTTTACCAGGTCCTCCCCTCTGCTGTTTGACGTGGGCATACCCCATATAGGGTGATGGGCGTTTGTGTCTGCTGATATTACTAGTTTGAAGTCATTGAGCTCGCAGTATCTTACCAGGTCCGCAACGTCTTTCGATGGGATCTCCTCGTCGCCGGGCATGTAGGCTGACGCGACGATCACGTCCCCAGCTTCCTCCCCGAGAACACCCCGGAGCCTGGCAGTAGCCAAGTCTCTGGAACAGAACTCGGTTAGAGGCAATGAAGCAATGTTGCTAGGTACATATATACATGCTCGAATGTTGTTTTTGGAGGTGTTGTCATATATTAACTTACCCCTTAGATTATTGAGACCACACACACGCCCCGCCCTGATCCACGGCTCCTGGATCAAGGCCATGGTCTCCTCGCTGTCATCCCCCAGCACTCTGCGCAGGTTAGCCGTTGCAGTGAGGCTGTGCTGGAGGTTGGTCTGTATGACTTTACACGTCATGGAGGATTGGGTCGCCATCATCCAGGCTTCCCTCCTCCTCTGACTCTGCCTTGTTGTTGGCCCCGTTTGGATCCCTCCACTCTCCTCTAGTAGGGGGGTCAGGATCCACACTCATATCCTCCGTCGCCTTTGAGGACGATGGTTTGGGCGATGAGTGTGACGGCTCGTCCGGAGTTTCCCCCGTCTTGCCGTCTGGAGCCAGCATGGTATCCGGTTTGTCTGCCGGTGTGGACTTGCTTGCTGGTGCAGGTGGTTCGTCCTGAAGAGACCCGTTCGCTGCATAGAATCGAACGTAGACATTCCCCAGGTTGAAGGCTAGCCTCCGTCCTTTCTCTACGAGTGTAGGTATAAGGGGTTCGGGAATCCCCAACGTGAGGAACATCGTGTCGTCTCCGTGCATGCTATGCGCGAACAGTCTCCAGGTGTTCACCTGGGCCCACTTGTTCTGATCCGCCAGAATCAAGCTCGTGTCTTCGACAGAGCTATCACATTCCGGGATGAACAGTGCTGCTCTTACTACTCGGGTTAAATCTCCCTGTCGTTTGACAGTGAGTTTAACCCCTGAGTCAGCTGAAAGACTGCTAACTGCCTTGTTGAGCCACCGTAGTGAAGCATCATCCTCACACCACAGCTTCAGGGCTCCATCTGCAATGATGGGCTTCCCTCTGAAGCAGGGGGAGAATGTGATGTTAGGATCTTTAACATCAGCTAGAATCCTGTTGACCAGGTACTTCTTCACTTTGGTGGCTTGCTCTTCTTTCAGCTCTTGGCTTTCCCCCGTCACCGCTACGCATAGCTCATTCTGAGCAATGTCTGCGTAGCTGGTCAGGGTGCGCCGTGAGCTGTCCAGTTTGGGTCTTTTGTGTTCACCTCTAGGTGACACCGTGTCATCCAACCGGGTACGCTTGCCGGGCTCAGTGCGGGGAGGGGCCTGTGCAGATTTAGAAATGGCCACTGCCCCACGCCTCTGGCGATTGTACCGGTTGCTGTGTTTAGGGTGCGACCACTTGCTCTGGACCCCTGAAGGTCCTGGTTCTGCCGTAAGTGGTGCTCCAGTCTTCAGTGATTTGGCAGGTGGTGCGGTGCTGTGTCCTGCTTTTTTAAAGAAGTAGCTCGGGCCAGGTGCGCCGTTACTGGCATCTCCAGTCGTCTGCTTCTGTCCTTCCGGATGGTCTCCTGCCTTGGGGACTCCAGCCTGAGGCTTAAGTCCCGTTAGGCTAGATCCCGTACCGGTGTTTTCAGCTTCTGACCTTTGACTAGCCAGTCGCGCTTCGGCCTTTTGCTGCTTCTTTAGCTTCTGCCTCAGTCGGTTTCTTTGGTTTTTGCTTAGAGTCTCTGGGAATCCAGCCTCTGGCTTAAGTCCCTTAGCGTTGGCGTGGGGGAATCCAGCTTCTGGCTTAAGTCCCTTAGCGTTAACATGGGGGAATCCAGCCTTCGGCTTAAGTCCCTTAGCGTCAGCATGGGGGAATCCAGCCTTCGGCTTAAGTCCCTGTTGCTTGTCTCTTGCTTTATTGCCCTTCGGTCCAACAACCGTCCAGGCAGAGGTGCAGGGCTCCGGGGCCGACATGGCCGCCACGAGCTCCTTCACCGCTTCACCTAAACCCGTGGGGGTTTGCTCACCTCTCTCTACTTCCACATCGTGCAATACTTTGCCCCCCCCAGAATACGTGGGGCAGCCCGAGCTATGCTCAGGGAGGGATTCTCCGGGTAAACCGGTACCCTCCTGGGGTAGTTCCTTATTTAAGTTTGCAGCCATAGTGTGGTCGGATTTTTATACAGGGGTTTCCTTCCCCCGGCCAGTTTATCGGTTTTGTGTATGTTCCCTCGCCCATTCCGCCCATGATCCGGGTCTAGCTACGAAAGTAGCCCGTCCCATTTCACAGGCGGCGCAGGAGCTGGATATATCACTTGGGCGCCGATGATTCGCCTTCGCACTGCATACTTGGCTATTATGGTCACGAGGTAGATGTTATAGGCGGGCTCGTTGGGGACCATAACATTGCCCGGGGAGGACGACCCACAAAGATGTTAGTATGTGGGCCCAGCCCTAGACCGCGGCGGCAGTCTAAAGATGGCGTGGACGTGTATGAAGCACTTGTTGGTGCGCGCCTGTAGTCTAGATCCGCACTTCTAGACGTACGCATCTGGCATTACTTAGCATTTTATAGAGGCATGTTCTTTGGCCTTGAACATACCCCACTAAGACCAAAACCAACCCGTTCCCCCCCCTTGCATTAGTCTCTTTCGGTAGAGACATTTTAATGTAGAATTAAAACCATTATTCATATAGTGTTTTATTTGTATAAGAATATTATTCTGCTCAATATTACTTGTGCTATTTAATATGGTTATCGTTAATGGAATCTCACCTTTAGCGTCAGAAGTATATTCTCAAGGAAAAAATGTTTTTTTTATCTGTATAATCCACACAGCCCCATCTGGCCCAAAACAAGCTACTCAAATCTTGTGTTATGGGAACTATTTAACTGATATATTTAATACATTATATATAGGTACATAGATATGCTTTTTATTATAAGTACATAGAAAACACCCAGACCAACGGAACACATTTCTGCAGATCGTACACAAATTTGTTCTAAGGCCGGAATCGAAAACGCAACCTCTTGCGTCGCAGATGGAATCTCGCCCGCTGCGCCGCTGAGAATTTGAGAATTAATGGTCGAATTGAGATTCCTTAGAGTCTGTACAAAAAGAGAACCGTCGTGGCGTTGCGGCGAACTAACATTTAGATTTTTATAAGGCATCCAATCTCTAAATTCCTGCCGTGTGATTCTCTAATGATTCGTCGACGAGCTTACGGATGTCAAATCCTTTATGTGATATCGCCCTTGAACATAAGGTTGTTTTTGCAACGTTTCTTGTCATCTCGTCATTTGTTTCACGGATGTTGTCAAAGATGCAACGATGTTTTCTCTTAGAGAATCGCACGGCTGTCCGGCCATGCAACTGTCAAGTGCTTTCAATTTAACTTTTTTTATATTTTAGTAGCATCAAAGCAGTAAATTAGCACACATGCGACCTCAATTCCATGGACACTTCATTTATTGTACACGCTCTATTCTAACACTAGCTACTGCGAACAACTTTATCCACATGGAGTAAGGTTCCTCAGGATAAAAAGCCTTTGTGGCCAATCCCGGGTACAAATCATATCCACTCCAGATTCCGTCTAAATCCGTTCGATCGTGTTTGCGTGATTGAGCAACTAACATTCAAACTTCCACATATTTACTACTAGCTGCGCCTCGCAGTTTCACCCGCATGGTGATGGATGATGATGAAAAGTATCATATGTTATTCTCACACACCAAATTTCATATAGATCCGTTCAGCCGTTCGGCCGTGATTGAGTAATAAACCTCCATCCATCCGAACATTCGCATTTATAATATTAGTAAGATTAGTGTGAATAATTTTCCATTGCGTTGTAACCACAGGTTGTATATTTTTGATGATTAAATATTAATACTCAAAAAATTTCAAAGCATTTGAAAATCCAGTCTAATCTTTACTTTAAATAAACTTTCGTATTGTGCAAATCAAAGGTTTTGCTTTGCACAATTTGGTCTTTTGAGAATTCGCTATATAATATTGCTAATCTAAATTCAGAGCTTAAAATTCAAGAAAAATACCACAAATAAAACGAGTAAGCCATTTGTTTGGATGATTATGTCCTATTTTATCTCTAAAAGCGTAACTGTGCTTATTGCGAATTTATCTAGACACCAATTTGTCAGTGAGATGAGAAAAATCCTGTCGCGGCAAGGTAACAAAAGAAGTTCACGTAAAATAACAAAAGAAGAAACATGCCACATAAAATTAAACACATTTATAATAAATGTAACATAGAAAGTTGTTGAGATGGAGGGGAAAATGTTACAATAGCTCGTAATAACAAATAGTTTTTCCGTGTAATAGTGGTAAATTCTTAACTGTTAATTCTTCGTAATGGCACACATTGAGTGTAATGGTACACAAGTGTAGAAAAAGGGTACAAAATCATGCAACGTTGTTTTTGTGTTTTCCTTGTTAACTTCCATACAAAAGTGTCTTAGACAAGAGAGTGACTTATGGAGGATCCCAATAATCTATCTATCCACGGTTTTCCTTACTACCGATAGAAATTTGACATAAAGTCCATACAAAAAGTGTCAAATATATATCTCTAGTAAGGTAAACTGGCGATAGATAGATTATTGGGACCGGCCGTTAGTGATAGACTTATTTATGTGACTATGTTTTGACTCTGACTACTTGAGTAGACTCACTTGATGCAATTGTAAGTACTCGTATTACGAAACTATCATAAATCAGGAGAGTTTTATCATAAGCTTAGAATTATCAAACTTACTACCGTACTCCCACCCGACACAAAACGGTCAACCAAATTTAATTGCAATATGACTATTTTAAGAGATGTGAGTACGGATCTTCAAAAATTTGAAATTGGAATATTGAAATATAGTGTCAAAAGTCACGTCAAAGTACGCGAATTGAGTGAAATATTGTATACTAGGTCATCAAAACGTCTATCGTAATTCATTATTATTTTAAGCTTGCTATATTGACGTGGTGGTACCAAATTTAATGTTATGGTAAGATTGAAACATGGCTACTTTAATCAATGACAAAAGAGGTTACTTAAAAACTTTAAGAGGAGGGAGTAAATAACTTGAGGAATGGCAAATGTATAATGTAAACATACAAAAAAACTCCACTTAAAAATATAAAAAAACATACGCTGTTTTTGTATGTGGCTCAAAATGTTGACTGTTTTTCTTTCATAATTATGTGAGCAAACCTTTCCCCGAAATTAATCAAGAGCTACTCGTACACGGGGAAAATGTTCGATAACTTGATTGATCAAAACGATATTTTTCACAGGGTCGTACATCAAAAAGAGTGAATGGCAGATTTTACATTCAAAAAGGCCGGTTCAAATTTATCTTAGACCCATCGACCCGGTAAATTGTCGTCTTAACTCGAGGGAACCATTTATTTGCGTTTAGTCTATGGTAGGCTTGTCTTATATTATGCAAACGAGTTTTCATTCGGGCCTTGGAATTGGACGAAAATCGAACTCGCTAGCAACCTTACGGGGAATAGACGAATCAGAACGAGTTCGATATAGGTTTTGTGTTTATAATACCGATTGAGAATACTCGTCTTCCAATATATTTGATGGTATATTTAGGCAATCTGAAGTTAGAGATTTCACAAATTAACTAATACGTATAAAAAGGTTTGACAAGACTAACAAATAGCGCCTTGCTGTAGGATAATGACGTGTGCAAATTCACAACCCTCAGCACTAAGACCGGTGTGTCGCGGATTGAACCTGGAACTACAAAGGCGGCTTCTAGGCCGACGGGTCATCGAACGCTACACAGTAATGGGTTTTGATACTTTGATAAAATGTCGTCTTATATAATCCTACTAATATTATAAATGCGAAAGTTTGTGTGTATGGATGTGTGGATCTTTGGTACTCTTTCACGCTCAAACGGCGGGGCCAATTTTGATGAAACTTGGTATGGAGGTAGATGAGGCGCTGGATTAACATATAGGATACTTTTCATCATCATCATCATCATAATCATCATCATCACCATCATCACCAAGATCATCGTCATCCATCACCACGCGGGTGAAAAAGCATAATATTCTTGGGAACAGCATAGACAAAATACCAAAATATCGTTAAGATCGTAATTATGACAGTTCTGTCAACGTTTGTGTCTTTTTGACAGCTTGAGACACTGGACGTGCTCGGCGACCGTCAAGTGTGATGAAATGTAACAAAATACCGTCATGGGTGATGAAATGTAATGACAGTTTTTTCCATGGTGATCAATTTTACTTTTGTATTTACGTAGGTATATGTATACGCTGTATTTTATTATTAGTGTCTACTGATTAATTTACTAAGTACTTAAATTTACTCATTAAGCATGTTAATATGCTGTGACATTAAGGTGTAAAGATAGATATGGCTTTGGAGAAGATAATAAGCTACGCGAAGTACTAATCGGTTCGATTCGGTGATGTGGTCTAGTTTAGTTAGACCCAAATTACTCATAATATGGAAAGGTTATTGTCGTTGATATAAGCCTAAATGATACAAGTTTAATGAGTAAAAGGATATTATAAATTCATAGATATAATCTAGTTTACACCGACAGGTGCATCTCGAGTCATGATGTCTTTGTTTTATCTAATTATCTCAATTAGTATAATACTATAAAGCAATTTTAGAATTGTAGACTCTGTAGTAATAGTTACTATAAACTATGATAAACTAAAAATAAATCATTGAACGTGAATACTACAGAAACAAATGATCTGGACGTGAGTGGGTTGATAAAAAGAAAAGTGATTCCAACCACGGGAAAGGGAACTGATTTATGAGTCCCAAAGACGCTTGAAAATAAGGACAGTTCAGGAAAGTAGATGGGTTTTTAAGCTCCGGCCCAAGATGGAGTGGCTCTAAAATAATATGTTTGACCTGAATGCTAATGCGAAACCATCCAAAATAAAAAAAATATTATTTATACAAACATTTCTCATTAAAAGTGCGCCTCCTTTTCAAAATGTATTTTTGAAGTTTTGAGTTCTATAGTTTAAATTTTCTCTGAGTATATTCGAGAGATCTCGAGGCCTCGGGATTAATTTTATTATGCTTTTATAATAGATACTTAGTCTGGCGAATTCTGTAGTTTTTATCAATATCACGTTACATTAGTAAAAGTAGACAAAAGTAAACATTTTGAAAGCAAAATGTTCGTTTTAATTTTGCTTTCAGTATTCAATTACATGGATACAATGCCATGTATCTCTAGAGAGACGAGAGAAAAAGCATTCACGATAAAATGTTAGTACGAGTAAGTTGATGACTAGGGCTGACAAAAGTGACAAAACTGCCATTTTTTCTATTTATTTTTATTCAATTAACATTTGTTAGCAACTGAGATACATTGAATGCATTCTGCACTATTACATATTGTATATTTTTTCCACGATTTAAATATTTATTAGACGTTTTATTTACTCATGATTAGAAACGCTTTTTCCATTATAATTCGGTTACTCTCTTGATGTTTTGAGTAAATTGTCCCTTCATACTGGCGTATTTGTGAAAATAATTAACTATGCATTCGTGTTTCCTTACTGAATTTTGAGATTGCATTTTATTTGTTACATTGCCAGTAATAGCTTAATGCATAATAATATGTCGATAACGTTTAATTACATATTTTGAAAACTATTTGTGTTTTTTATGTTTTATAGTTTCTCTGCTTTCATCGTATCTCGTTCGCGGAGAATGAGTTTTTATTAAATATTTGATACCTATTTGATATATAGATTTAGTATTTTGTTCGCAATAAACAAAAACAACGCAAATACGTTACGTACTTAGCTATGTTTTGTTAAGAGAGACATTTATCCTTTTGCTCCGTGTACTATGTAGAACACTACGTTGCGTACGTATTTCTATTAAATACTATTTACCTTTCATTGAGTCATTTTAATGTAATTTCTTGAATACATTATATGATATATCTTACAAGTAAAGAACACAAACTTAGTTTTTATAAGATAAAAAATATACCTAGTTATTGACCCTTTTATTGTCTACGTCGTCCTTGCAATCAAAATGGTATTGAATCTTATTTGTAAATAAATTTGATATACGTTTTTGATCAAATACGTATCTAAATTTCTGAGTTAAGCAAAGTACGAATGTAGAACCCCGTTTCTCAGAATTTCTTTTACAATTATTGGAATACATAAAGCAATCTATTTCATTTATTTTCTAGACTCTGAAGCATTGAAATTTCGAGTAAGAAAATCAATATGTTTTCTATTTATTACACAACGATGTGCGGCTCAGAAGTTCTGATCTTGGCGTGTTTCATTTTCGTTAAACAAAATTATATTAAAAAAGTTGGTGTCGTTTTATGTTATTACTACTATAACTAAAAATCAGAAGCTATATTTTAATCGATGTAGTTTATGAATAATTAGCTGCTCTCCGCGGTTTCACCTGCGTGATGATGGATGATGATGATGATGATGAATCTTATATAGCCTATGTTACTCAGGGTGAATGTAGCTTCCCAATGGTGAAAGATTTTTTGAAATCCGTCCAGTACTTTTTGAGTCAATTCGGTACAATCATACATACAAATCTTTCCTCTTTATATAATATTAGTATAGAAGTATAGATAATAAAGTTAAATATATGTATAGTACTGACGACCATACTTACTTTAAATTTGTTTACCAATCTCAAGAATTCGCAAATCTAATAATAAATCACTTTGAATAACGTCTCTCTCGCAGGATCAATCCAAATCTAATAAAACCTAATGGAATCGGCATTCTTTTTTATCACGAGCCAATGCAAGATAATCACGGATCCCATAGCCCAATACCCACCACTCCACACAATCTTAAAAATCGTAAATTCAGTATTCATTGAAGTGTCGAAGTGCTGCGATTTATACTATTTGTTATCAATATTTCTACTATATTTTTATGTTGCCAGATGAATACAAACTAAAAGTTTAATAACCCGACTACGGACTAATAATTAACCCGTACATTAAAACGCATAAAATGCTCAATTTTTTTTTGTATGATTATCATTTTATGTACCTACTCTGTACCTAACACTAGTGCCATCAAGACTTATCTAACGACGTATCATTTATCAAAATCGGTTGAGCCGTTGAGTAGTTACGAGCTGACATAGGAACGCACATACATACATACAGGTCAAATATATAACATTCCGTTTTGTCTCTGTCGCAGAAACTTAACTAGATTAATTACGTACGTATTTCCATACCCGTTATGACATACGGAGCCGAGACGTGGACAATCACGGTACGACTGGTCCACCGATTTAAGGTTGCTCAGCGGGCTATGGAGAGGGCTATCCTTGGAGTTTCTTTGAAGGATCGTATCAGAAATGAAGTGATCCGACAGAGAACCAAGGTAACCGACATAGCTCAAAGAATTAGCAAACTGAAGTGGCAGTGGGCTGGTCATATTAGCCGAAGAACCGATAACCGTTGGGGTAGACGTGTTCTTGAGTGGAGACCGCGACTCGACAAACGTAGTGTAGGACGTCCTCGGCTAGGTGGAGCGGCGGCATACGCAAAGTGGCTGGTAGCAGCTGGATGAGAAAAGCCGAAGATCGGGCTCCGTGGCCTGCATTACGAGAGCATATGTCCAGCAGTGGACTGATACTGGCTGATGATGATGACGTATTTCCATGCAGCTATGACCCTGGGTCTTTCAAGCGGGGTGTGAAAAAGCATCTGTCAGGTTATCATAGCAGTGGCGATTAGTGCAGCTTACGGCTGCAACTCAGCAAAGTAATATAGTGTTATGATAGAATACACCCACGATCCAAGTTTTTTAAATCGCTACCAATGCAATCATTAAAATATTCTTAATCTTTTAAACTGTTGACGATGCCTTAAAAAAAAAAAACAACAATTGAAACCCTAAACCGTTTTATGAATGCTTTGCTGGAATGAACTGAATAATTTCAATAAGTGTTCATTGCAAAGCAATCGAATTGCTGTTTATTTCTATTTTTCAACTATTACAACCAATTTTCAAATATAAAGTTGTGTTAAAAGCGCTGTCTTAATTATTTTTTCTAAATATCCTAGCGAATGCCTGCAGATTTACTGGGGATTTTCTGGCATACTGGGGCAGTCACCAATTCTTGAGTGTTAATTTTTTTCTGATTTGGTAATATTGTCTGTGCTTGTAAGATTTCGTATTTTGCAATGAATAGGTCTGTGTAAGTTCGTTTTATATTAGAAGACAATTATGACCTCCGTATTTGATTTGAGTTTTGGGCCCGGTGGTGTTCAGCCCACTAATAATAAAAAGCTAGCCGTTGTAAGGATGTAAGGGAGCGATTACCCGACGATAATAAGGTGGTCCGATGGTTGTCCGACTTGAAAAAAACTTGTACCTGCCTGCGTTGTCCTAATGAAGGTCGCCGGGGAACAAATTACTACCTACGTTCAGGGTTATCGATAAAACAAGACATGTATACTATTCTGTTCTACAAGCTCCATTCATTCGCAAATTCAAGCGAGACAATCTAGCGATTTGAAAAGCTGTCTAACATTATTTTCTAATGATTATTTGGCAATACATCAATCACACTACATCAATCAATATATATATATATATTATATTGATTGATGTAGTGTGATTGATGTATTCCTGTATTAGTGTATGTAGCCTGAGAAAGGACATGGGATGTGAAGATGATTATTATCGCTAAAAACTAACCTTACGTAATTTATGATACTTACTTTTCATTTTAATCATTTTAAAACTTGGTATTTCTACCGACTTCCAAAAAAAGGAGGAGGTTCTCAATTCGACTGTATTTTTAATGTTTGTTACCTCATAAATTTCGACTGGGTGAACCGATTCTCAAAATTCTTTTTTTGTTTAAAAGCTGGTGCTTCCCGTGTGGTCCCATTTAATCAAATTTGGTCCAGTAGTTTTTGAGATACACTCCAATAACTGAATAAAATGGAATTCCGTATAAAATTTTTCATATTGTACTTGTACATTTACTTGCATATTATAATACTTACTTGTATGTTAATAATACGTTCCTATTAATTAGTATTTAAACATTGTTTTTTAGTAAGTAGTTGATGTGTATTTTAATCAGAAATTCAGAGTAGGTAAACGCTTTGACTAGATGCAGAGTACCTAGGAGAAAATTAAAATTTTATAGGTGTGGATATAAAAATATTGAATTCCTTCAAACGCAGAGAGTTAACTTTAAAACAATTATACGAATCGCTACATAAATATTCACCGAAAATAGCTTTAAAACGTAACTTCCACGAGGTTTATTGCGGATAAACATAGCCTTATAGAAGTCACAAGAATATGTCGTGTATCATATCGCGCAGCGAAACTCTCGCTTTGAATTCCAAATACGTAGTCTGCAAAAAATATTTCTGCTGTGAGATTTCGCTTTGGCAACCCTAACGCCAGATGTGGTAACTTATATAATTTTAACACAGCAAATACGCAAAAGTAGAATTGTGTTTACTTAGCAGATTGCGTATATATATTATATTAAAACTGGCTTAATGCCGTTCAGTTCCCGGTTTAAGAACCCAGGACTGTTCCATATCATTCCATTGGATGATCGTAAAGATAAAGGGAACAATGCTCCGAATGAGCAGCATGCCACAATATACGTCCATGAGTAGGGTGTTGCCGCACATATAGACACACAACAGGGCTTCCTAAAACCTCAACGCTCTGATGACCCGGTAGGTAGCGGGTATACAACCAACAGACATTGCCAAACTGTTGTAACTGAGTGCCAAGAGTTCATTCACAACAGGGCTTCCTAAAACCTCAACGCTCTGATGACCCGGTAGGTAGCGGGTATACAACCAGCAGAGATTGCCAAACTGTTGTAACTGAGTGCCAAGAGTTCAATTCACAACAGGGCTTCCTAAAACCTCAACGCTCTGATGACCCGGTAGGTAGCGGGTATACAACCAGCAGACATTGCCTAACTGTTGTAACTGAGTGCCAAGAGTTCATTCACAACGGGGATTCCTAAAACCTCAACGCTCTGATGACCCGGTAGGTAGCGGGTATACAACCAGCAGACATTGCCTAACTGTTGTAACTGAGTGCCAAGAGTTCATTCACAACAGGGCTTCCTAAAACCTCAACGCTCTGATGACCCGGTAGGTAGCGGGCATACAACCAGCAGACATTGCCTAACTGTTGTAACTGAGTGCCAAGAGTTCATTCACAACAGGGCTTCCTAAAACCTCAACGCTCTGATGACCCGGTAGGTAGCGGGTATACAACCAGCAAACATTGCCTAACTGTTGTAACTGAGTGCCAAGAGTTCATTCACAACAGGGATTCCTAAAACCTCAACGCTCTGATGACCCGGTAGGTAGCGGGTATACAACCAGCAGAGATTGCCAAACTGTTGTAACTGAGTGCCAAGAGTTCATTCACAACAGGGATTCCTAAAACCTCAACGCTCTGATGACCCGGTAGGTAGTGGGTATACAACCAGCAGAGATTCCCAAACTGTTGTAACTGAGTGCCATGAGTTCATTCACAACAGGGCTTCCTAAAACCTCAACGCTCTGATGACCCGGTAGGTAGCGGGTATACAACCAGCAGACATTGCCTAACTGTTGTAACTGAGTGCCAAGAGTTCATTCACAACAGGGTTTCCTGAAATCTCAACGCTCTGATGACCCGGTAGGTAGCGGGTATACAACCAGCAGAGATTGCCAAACTGTTGTAACTGAGTGCCAAGAGCTCATTCACAACAGGGCTTCCTAAAACCTCAACGCTCTGATGACCCGGTAGGTAGCGGGTATACAACCAGCAGATATTGCCAAACTGTTGTAACTGAGTGCCAAGAGTTCATTCACAACGGGGATTCCTAAAACCTCAACGCTCTGATGACCCGGTAGGTAGCGGGTATACAACCAGCAGACATTGCCTAACTGTTGTAACTGAGTGCCAAGAGTTCATTCACAACAGGGATTCCTAAAACCTCAACGCTGTGATGACCCGGTAGGTAGCGGGTATACAACCAGCAGACATTGCCTAACTGTTGTAACTGAGTGCCAAGAGTTCATTCACAACAGGGATTCCTAAAACCTCAACGCTCTGATGACCCGGTAGGTAGCGGGCATACAACCAGCAGAGTTTGCCAAACTGTTGTAACTGAGTGCCTAGAGTTCATTCATGCTTCATCACCGGTAGTCACATCACACTCTAATATTATAACCTCGATAGATAAAGGACCGAAGCAACGTAATCCTTTGTGGCTTGTTGTTGCACTTTAATCGCATACATATTTTCTGTGACATAGTCATTTTCCACGCGGGTGGATCCACGCAGAATACCTGGTTCAAAATGTATAATGTTAAAACGGTTTTAGCTTACCGATAATGTGCATGAATAATCCGTGTATTACGAAGATCTTACAACCCACACTTCTTATCAAAGCTGAAAGCAGTACCTAATTTTTTCTAAACACCATTTGGAAGCAGAATAGCTGGTACAGCTGGTCTTGAAATCTAGTCAAGTCAAGCTCCGCTGAGAGCGCTTCGCATTAATATATAACTATAGGATAATTATTATAAAACATGTATTAATAAATATCCGAAATTTGGTATGATAGGTATTTATGTTTATCTAGACTTGTACATAATTAGATTTAATAAGATAGGCCCTAGATGAATAAGCTTTACGAAATTAAATACATTATTGTGCCTGCACTATGCTATTTTCACTATTAAGTATTATTTGTGACTTCATATTTGTAGTTATTTTGTGTTTCCTCAGTTTAAAAGGGCTTGTTTAACTTTTTTACGTTATTAGGAGACTGCAAACTTGAGGCCAGGTCTAATGATTCTAGAATATAATTTCTAATAATAATAATCTATTGTGAATCTATCTAACATGAATTCTGGTCATGAACTGTACTGAGCCCGTAACCCTGAGGTTAAGTCTCATGTGCCTGTAATTTCTCCGGCAATCGTACACTTCAATGTTCGAACCAGACTGACGCATGGCGGCAGTACATCTACAGGCATAATCGTTCTACTGCTACAATACAATACAAACGTGTCACCAAATATTATAAAAACGTCAAATCATACTTTATAGTATCGAAAATATTAAATGATCAAACACCAATTTGTTGTAAAATTACCTACAACCAAAAATGTGATCGTCAAATCATACCGTAAACTAACCAAACCTAAAAAAAATGTGATAGTAAATTATCACATTTTTTAAAAGCCTTCGAATAAATTTTGAAGTGCAGTCCTAGATAAAACCTAAGTACCTTGTAGTTTTGAACTTTTGGAAGACGTATAGTTTTTTTTAGTTTGTAGTGTTTTGGTAAGTAAGCCGAAGTATTTTTAACAGACTTCAAAATAAGGAGGTTTCTGAATTAGACCCTATATATTATATATTTTTCTTTTACATGTGTGTTCGCGGATAATTTCGTCGTTTATGCGTATACTTCCGAGTTGCTCCCATTCAAATTTTATTAAATTCGGTACAACAGTTACACTCCATTAACTGCAACATGTTTCGCCTATTTTGATGATTTGATGATATCATCATTGTCACCGACAGTGGTTATATCATCAGAAATTACTATCGATCCCGTAATTAGCACACTAAAAAGGATGAAAAATATTTTTTTTTGGATGTCATTAGCCCTATTTAACATAACATGAAATTCGTGTTCGGGTAAATATTACATCATTAAATTATATAAACACTTTTTTCCCCTTAATAACATCTTTTTCGTTTTTTATTTCATTCGGTTTCCTTACTTCTTGTGAAATTTATAGGCGCTATGGATTGTTTAGTTCATTAGATTCCTCGGAATTACAGCACTAAACCCGCGGTAGGTCTGATCCTCAACGTTATAATAAGACCGTTTGAAACAATCTGCCTTTTGTTTTTGTATCACGTTTTGTTCTCTTTATTCACTTTGCTCGCCTCTTCAGTGGTTGCCGTCTTCTTTTATTCCTTTCGTTTGTCTCAAGCTTTTGTTTTTGTACGATTTGTATCTGTACCCACTAGTCTACGTTAATTTAGCTTTAGTTTCAGATTTCTGTGTTGTTTTGTTTATACTCGTTTTTGTAATTTTATATCTGATTGCTTTATGATTTGACTGTCTCATTTTTATTTTTGAGGATATAAAATGTAGGTACGAGTAATACTTATTTGTTATAAAGTTATCAAATATTCGAACAAAACCTCACTTAATGAGAGCATTAGCCTAAAGCTTAGCCCGATGCTCCTGTTCTCTTTTCATATCAATGAAGTGGTAAACTTTATAGATAGATACTTCAATAAATATGGTATATATAGGTACTATAATAATTGTATACAATTACTACTATATTAATATTGTATATAATTGAATCCCGTCTGCGGATGTGTAATAAGTTTCTCTCTAAAATTGCAAAGTTTGATCTCGCTAAGCAGGCGTTAAATATTGCTTATAAAAATTATACTTATATTAAACTTCAAACCTTATTGACAAAATTAGAAATGAAATAGAAAAATGTATTTTCGAATTGCTGAAATAAAATGCACTAACTCACCTGTGGGCCGAACACGAAAATCTGTTTAAGTGTAACGTAATCGTATCGTTTACTTATTCAGTACAAACTATGAGCTATCTGTGCCACTACTGTACTAGATAAATGACAGTTTGTACTGAATACGTTAACGAAGCATTACGTTACACTTAAACAGATTTTCGTGCTCGGCCCGCTGATATGGTTGCTGATGCAGCACGCGTGCTTGGATCCCAAATTATACCTCTCGGGAAACAGATAGAAATATGGTAAGAAATTCTCTACTACTTTTAGGTTCGTAGGATCAAACTAGAAACGCTTCGTGCTTATATTTGAAATTTCGGTCACGTATATATGGCAAAATGAATTATGCAATTCCGTAGTAAAAGTTCCATAATGACTACGACAAAAAAATTATAAACTTGTGACCTTGACACGATGTCTAGACTCTTAAAGCCTTGTGTCGTCGAATAGCATTTCGTCAACAATCTTCTGGGCTCTTTTCTTTGGTTGAAGGGTCGCGAGCTGGTACTCGCGGTTACATTTCTTTGCAATAACTAATCAACATTGTAGGTTACTTATTATATTACCAACAATCTAATATATATATACACTACCTGATCCGCCTAGCTTGTGTGGCTTACGAATGATACTTCCCCATGACCGCTTCAGTGGGACCCTCAAACTTCAAAGTTTTGAGTGGCATTGTTCTGTGTTCGTCCGAGGGATGTTCAGTTCCATTTATGTAGTAGTTTTACTACCTTAATAATTAGACCACGGACTGGCAAGCGCAGCGTAGGTCGTCCACACAAGGTGAATGCAGGCCGCACCAAAGGTCCTATCATATGGTGGTATATAATACTATTGGAAAGTTATGTGTTCCGTAGTGGACTTCCTACGGTTGATGATGGTGGATATTATCTGCCTATTAAGTTAACAGATTTTTTAAATGAATATTAGACTCTATTGGACATGTCCATGACAAAATTATGTTCATGAATACTAATTTTTCTAAATGAGCTTTTTTT
Source organism: Selenia dentaria (assembly GCA_917880725.1). NCBI lineage: Eukaryota > Metazoa > Arthropoda > Insecta > Lepidoptera > Geometridae > Selenia > Selenia dentaria. The sequence continues at coordinate 22,998,147 of OU862890.1, forward strand.
ACTTTTCAACGATAAAAACTATCTTATACATTTTCTATTTTCTTTTAATTTTCTCCAGCACCCGTTTAGTTTAGCTCAGAGCGAAATATAAGGCTTCTTTTCCAAAGCGCAATGCGTTCCTCGTTTCTTGGCTAATCCAATTTTCTATTATCCAACGAACGCCGTGCAGCTTCTCTGCATTTTTTCACTTCAGAAATCTGTTTTATGCATGCTACAAGCTAAAACTACTAGTCGTTTTTTGAATCCCTATGTCCACTGATATATATATATATATACACACATATATCTACTTTTATTATTTCTTGCATAATGTGCACAGCTATATTATAGGAACCAAGAATAAACATAATATCTGCTTATCCTACAAACGTTATACGTAGCCAGGGATCGAACTTGCGACCCCTCGCTTAGAACTCTCGCTCTCTCGCATAAAAGCAGGGTCACTACCAACAAAGGCTGAATAGGGCTTCCTAATAAGATATAAACGTGCGATATCTCCGACGAGATAATCTTTCTATAACTTTATTTAAGAACTAGCTGGTACCCGCGACTTCGCAGGATTAGTACTTCGAGTAGCTTATTATCTTCTCCAAGGCCATATCTATCTTTATACCAAAAACTCATAAAATATTTACATGGTCAAACAACAAAATAGCATTATATGAGTAAATTTAAATACTTAGTTATATAAATCAGAAAACACTAATAATCAAATACAGTACTTACGTATATACAAAAAAAAATAATCACCATAGAACAAAAACTGTGATTATTATTTCATCACCCTTGACGGTCGACGAGCACGCACAAACTTGGACAGAACTGCCATCATTACGATCTTGACGTAGGCGGAGTACTTATTACTTTGTCTATGCTGTGCCCAAGAATATTACGCTTTTTTACTCGCGTGATGATGGATGATGATGATGAAAAGTATCTATGTATCTATATATATTTATCCAGCGCATCTTCTACCTCCATACCAAATTTAATCAAAATTGACCTCGCCGCTTGAGTGTGAAATAGTAACAAAGATCCACACATCCATACATCGATACTCACAAACTTTCGCGTTTATAATATTAGTAGGAAAGGTAAGTACACATAAAATCAGGTAGTCATGACCTAGAACATCAGAAATTAGGAGTCAATTACTTTAATAACTCGAGGCATCTAATTAATCTTCAATAAGGATTACATGAATTCTCTCTAGATACCCTCTTACTTATTAACTTCATCACGAGACTGAAAATTACATACCTGGTTTCGTAATATCGGTGTATAAAGAGTCTCCGAGTAGAATATTAATTATAAAGATGCTCGTATAATTTCCTCGTAGAAAGAATGGAGTAGAATTAATTAAATTTATTAAACATTTTTATAGTTACGCAGAGGTTTTATTTGGCATCATTTCTGATTAATGATTAGGGACATCAAAGTGTCGGTGCTTATTTGGGTCAAAAGCATAGCAATGGTCGTAACGAATAGTTATAACGCGATGGTTATAAATCTTGATAAATGTGCCGCGATATTGGGGCTGAACAAAACACAATTCACATTATTAGCTTGGGGAAGGTTTTAATTATTATTTATTAATTAATTTTTGTCTAATATTTATATTTTTTTAGTATTATTATTATTTATTTATATTTTTTTTAATATTTTTAATTTGTTTTTTATTTATCAGTTTTAAGTATTTTTTTTAAATTTTAAAATGCTGCTATTAAAATTTCAAACATTTTGTTTACACATGTACATGGATAGTTATTTCGAGAACAATTGCCGCAGCAATATGTAGCTTGTTTCAATAATGTTGTTTTATGTCTCAGTACTTTTTGGCTAAGTATCCAATTGCTTCAATGATTGCAAAAATTAATATAACTGAACACTGGTGTCCATTACTTGTACATTGATAAAAATGCACACAGGTCTAGATTGAATTTGTTCATTCCCGTTCCGTACCATAGACGTAAATTTACGTGCGTATTACTAATACTTTTGTTTTAATTATCACGGTATAGGAAAGGTTAATCCTAAACCAGGACCCTAAATTAACCAATGTTCTTCTTACTCTTCCCCTCCCTCATCAGGATCTACAGGAACTTTTACACTAGTATTGTACTAGTATTGTACGTTTGATGGTCCCTACAAATCTAATTACTCAATGTATCAAAAAGTCATTGTAATTTTATATAGATTAAATATTTCGACTTCATTTATAACCGGAATACATATACTAATATTGATATACATATAAAAGACAATCTCCAGAACTACTAATCTGATTCTGAAAAAAAATCCGTAATAAGAAGTAACATTATTCCCGATAGATATACGAGTATTATACTTACATTCTGATTTAATTGGAATTTCAGTAAGAAAACAGTAGTTAAAGCTTTATCAACGTGCGCTGCATGAACGATTTGGACTAATATGTTACTAAAATGTACCCACAGAAAAAAATATCCCATCATTAACTTTACAAAAATGTTCGCGATATTATTTACATTTGTACGATATTTACCCATAATTACTTTTAGCCTAATATTTATTGTGTTTTTTTGTAAAGTGTATTGGGCATTGAGTTAAATTTTTTCATACATTTTCATACCACCTGCTCGAAAATATCCAATTACATATCACACAATCTCGACGTTAAGCAAAGCATTACATCCCCGGGGCTGTATAATATTGTATGAAACTCCCAAGGGCGTAAAGTGATTCGGATTTGGAACGTTTGTTGTTGGAAAACGGATACGGATTATATGGAGTAGATACGGGCATTGTGACGAGAGTTTATTCGAAAATCGAACCGGCCACCACAGGCAGCATACCATACATACAGGTACAGAAAAAAAGAAAAAAGGTGCGATTGTAATGAATTTGGAACGAAACACGGTGTTTGGTGTTATTTGAACACTTCAATAAAATGTTATAATTATGAACTGTGTGTAACTGTGCCGAAACAAACTCCAAACGCAACTGAATCGTGGTCTACATCCCGTGAGTACTAATTATAACTTAGTTAACAACTGCATACGTCCAAAATAGTGTTTCTCATAAAATGCTGCTGCCAAAATATTGCTCTGTCCCAGGACAAATGTGACCAATTTAAATATTAACAATTTTACTTTATTTTACTTTATTTTACTTTTAACTAAATAACTGCTTTTTAAAAGCTCTGAGTTTTTATTGTCTCTCAGTAGGTATGAAAAGCAGAGAATGTACCTCGAGGATAAATCCTGTCTTCGTTTTAGGCGGCTTTATCCCCTCGCTTCACTAAGGACTTTACATAACTCCCTCGCTTCGCTCGGGAATTAAATCATGATCCCTCGCTCTGCTCAGGGATTAACTCATGAGTCCCCGTTACACTTAGGGTTCAATATACCGGCCGTGACGTAAGACATTGCTTTACTCCCTCGGTGCATAATCTACTATTAATTTCAATGTATAAGAATCGCGAAAACCTAAGAAATCTTTATCATACTAATATTTATTTATTTATTAATATGAACGCACTTGCTATTAAACATATTATTAGTTCTTAAATGAAACAAAACAAAGTCTTAGCTAATGACGTAATTTAAAAATAAAATTATTAATATAACAAAGAGGAATGATTTGTATTTTTGTTTGTAACGAATAAACTTAAAAACTACTAAACCGATTTCAAAATTAGTGCCGTTAGAAAGCTACATTATTACAGAGCAACATAGGCTATATAATATTTTCAAAAAATATAGGGATCCGTATGAAAACTTCGATAATGTAACCCAAGGTGTGAAAAAAAATCCATAAAACATCCTTATATCACGTGCGCTGCGGAAACTATTGACAACAGAGCAAAGTGATGTTTTAGCTTTGTAGGAAACCTCAATATCTACAGTAATGTTCGCTATACCATATGTTTTACTATTACAGTTATTTCACAATAACTACTTTTTCATTTTAAAACATGCAATATTAACGCAGAAAAATCCTTGTATGGCCGTACACACGTAATATTGACATTAGAGCAAAGTGATGTCTATAGTTTTATAGAAGACATTAATGTATACAAAAATGATGCAATACCACATTACTACTTAACTTTTACAGTTATGGCACGTTTCCGTGTTAAATATGCAATATTAACGCCGGTTCAAACTAGGCCACATTATTCGTACCTTGGTGTTAATCCTTATGTACTCCAATATATAATAAAGAGGAAAGATTCGATAGTTTGTTTGTAACGGATAATCGTAAAAACTACATAACTTGTTCGAAAAATTATTTCACCAGTATAAAGCTATATTACGCATGAGTAATTTAAGCTATATTTGATTAATTATTATCATCATCCATCACCGCGCGGGTGAAATGAAAACGAGGAGCGCAGCTAGTAACCTACAATCTTGATCATCTACGCAGCGATGGTACCAAAGATGGCTCACACCATCTAGTACTTATATAAATGCGTAAGTTGGGAATGTGTGTATGTTTGTACTTCTTCACAAAGAAATTTCAGTAGTTAGCTAAAAATGCAAGTCACAATAAAAAAAATAATGTGTAGGTGGTACTGATAGAAGATTTATGTAAATTTATTAAAACATAATAAAATAAAACTGACAAATAAATGAACATGAATAATTGAAACGATCTATATTATGAATGCAATTTGTTTAATCAGAATGCGTATTCTCAGAATCAAATTGTGTGTCATGAAAAGCAGACAGTGCAAATACATTGGTGCCATAAAACATTCCATTGAATTATTTACCTAAACCATTTTCAAGAAAATATATCAACTCGTCCAGTTGACGTAGGTTCTACGAAGTGACAGACTTATTAGCACACCCGTGCAAATCACCACATAACAACTTCAACTAAATAGTACTTCAAAACATCCTACCGTGCGATTCTCTAATGATTCGCTCGTCGACCAGCTCACCGATGTCAAATACTCTATGTGATATTGCCCTTGTACACAAGGTTGTTTTTCCAACGTTTCTTTGTCATCTCATTTGTTTCATGGATGATGTCAAAGATGCAGCGATGTTTGCATTGCGATTGTTGGCAGTTACTATCATAGACTAAAATATATACTAGGAAAGTTACCATTGATTGAAAGAAACGGTTGGTAGGTACGCACAGTTTAAAATGAAGTTAAAATATAAAGCCCCGAATTCAATAGCTCTAAATGATTCAAAATTGGATTTCATCTCAAACATTACAGAGAAGAGAGGTTCTTGGACGGACATCGAACAAAAGGGTCTTAACAAGGAGTGCTAGCGGCAGATACAATTGCATTTCAGCTTTGAGTCAGTTGGATTTGGCCGGCGTCGTCGTCGTGATTGGCAGCAAAATTATATAAGTGCGCGTCTTAGTGATAACCGGCAGCCGAAGTAACGTAAAATTACGATTTGAAGTACCCGTTCTAATTGTTTCTTCTCTACCTGTACGAACGTAGGTCTTTCAGTTACAGTATTCATGCTCAGTTGTTTAAAATAAGTCTCTTATAAACATTCGAAAATTAAAATTATAAGAGCACTAAAAATTATAATACTTATGTAATAGTAGTAATTTAATAGTAACAAATATCTGGTCAAAGTTCACGTGAATACTTGGTAGACTCCATTCGACCACATTCGAACTGCATCGAAGTCCTTATGGGAGTCCTAGCAAGCGCGGCGTTCAGTGTGTACCTACGTACTTAATGATACAGAATTTTAATGAACATTTCATGCGCCATTAATAACAAGAGATAGTTAAAGAATATAACAAGCGCGGTGTTCAGTGTGTACCTGGGTACTTAATGATACAGAATTTTAATGAACATTTCATGAGCCATTAATAACAAGGGATAGTTAAAGAATATAATAAATAATAAAAGTACATAAAGCGCTAATCTGTAACACCCCGTCCGGATTTCCCTCGTTTAACTTTTTTCTAATTGATGTGTTTCTTAAAAAAATAAAGTGGGTATTATTGTCGGCATGTCGATTAAAACAGTACCACTGCAATGAATATAACTTAGTCATGCGATGAGAACTATTAATTGTAAAGCTGGAGTTACTCGTATTCACGAGACGAGTACTTTGCATAACGCCAGAGGTTGATTCTAGGAAATATAATCATTCTCACATTTGCTTTAAAAGACATAATGCTTTAATAAAACATACCCTTCCGATTTGAAATATATTTATATCATAATCCGAGCGTTTCGAAAGAATATATTTGATGTTTCAGGGATACAGTTTGAGATGCGATTTTTGCAACATTGCAATAATTGCAAATCTTGAGTTTTATTCTGGTACAGTGTTGCAACCGTAACAGTTGCAGATCTGATTTTTATTGAACCCTATTTCAGAATGGCCATCACCATCTGTTTCATAAATATGGGTAAAATGTCCAGGCTATTGATATGAACTTATTAGTGATAAGGAAGATAGTGGGCTATGGAAGAGACTACGGCACCTGCCAATTTTAGTCTCATGTTAAAATATTAAGGCAGGTGGTGACTTGCCATCCATAATAATAATAATAATTTCATAATAACTCAGTGATTAAAAATAATACGAATAATTAAGTTTACTCGTACCTAATGACGCTTACCGCTTCCTTATTTTTGCTATTTTATTATAATACGTGTGTTGTACTTGTTTAATTACACCATCACGTATTTCTATATTCTAATTTCAATTCATTATTGTATATAGCCCTCAAAATGTACGTTACTTAGCTTGAATTTAGGCTTCTGTTCTCTACTCGCTGCAGCTACTCTGAATATATCTACATAGTTAATTAATAATATAAGTTGACCTCATTGTTCACGGGACGTTGGTAAAGCACGCCTTGCCAACGGCGACACGTGTGGTGTTCGATATCACACGTGCGCTCGACGTCGACGTCAGTATATTAACCTGTGGTACCTTTAATTAATTGCCGTACGGTTTCTATAGAGTACAGTCGTGCGGTAAACTAGCCGAGTACAATCAAATATATTAGGTACAATCAAATATAAAAATTATAAAATATTAATTGTTCAAATATTAATTAAGAGTTGCGTCCAGCGTCCCTACTACTTACCGTTTAATTTGTGTCTAATCAAATATCATCTTGCACTTAATAACATTTACAAGAATTAATTTAGAAACGGGATTTTTCTCATGTTGTATTTATTTTTAGCTCTCGATGTTTCGGCACAGTGCATGCGTCATGTTCACAAGTATATTATATCGAGAGCTCATAATATAATACATAGTAAATAATATCCCGCATTTTTTAAATTAATTAGCATTATTGAACGTGTTAGTTTAAAAACCTATAATAATATTTACCTGAAAGCAAATAATAAGTAAAAGCGAGAAAATATTGCCAGTACTCCAATACTCCTGATAATTTAAGTCATCATCATCTCAGCCGTAGGACGTCCACTGCTGAACATATGCCTCCCCCATGATTTTCCAAAAGGACCGGTTACAGCGTTGTAATGGTGAAAGAATTTTCCATATCGGTTAAGTAGTTTCGGAGTCTATAGTAGTGTTATAAATGCTATTACTTTTTCATTTCTCAGTCTGAAACGAATCAGCTGATTTGGATGAAATTTTTAATGTGTAAAATATATCTTAGGTATAAGGTATTCAGTATTAACATACAGGTTACATTTTATCCCGACACAATGGCTAGTTCCCGAGGGACCGCGTCAGTTTTATGTCAGTCACGAAAAGATACCTGCTAAGCACAGTACAAATACATGTACTCGTATTTTGCGATCGAAGCAATGTGTGTCATAACAATTATTATAAAAAAAAAAAATTTAGGCACTTGCTGTTGTTTGTTTTGAATCACTTGTTCTCTCACCAGTACTTACAATCAAACACCTTGGCTTACGAACGCAGATATGATTACATACATCGCCTCAGTCTGAGGATAAATCAGGAGTTTATATACCTGTGGAATCTACAATCACATGAATGGTTCTTCATATCTCGAGTTACTGAGTTGAGTTGAAAGATGACGGAAAATCAGGTCAATTATAATATAAAGTAATTGAAGAAATCTTGCCCTACATAACGACGTAATTAGAAAGTTCGATTCTGGATAAATGGGAGGCGAGTTATACGAACGAATACTTTTAATTTGTTTGACATTATTGTTATTTTTGTCATGAAAATCATGGAATAAATAAATTCTTTATGGTGCGTCTACACGTTCGTCGAGACACCCCGAGACAGGCCAAGTACGAGCGTGTAGATGGTTCCCACGTCGCGTCGTGTCGCGTCTCGCCGCGCTCGTTGGCTTTCGGAAGCGTCTCGGTTTTTTGCGCCGGAGTCAAAGGGTCTCGGTCGTTCTCGCGAGCAAAACGAGAGCGTGCCAGTACAGTAGGCCGAGCACAAAAATCTGTTCAAGTGTAGCGTAATCGCATCGTTAACATATTTAGTACAAACTGTCGTTTATCTAGTACAATAGTGGCTCAGATAACTCAGTTTTTACTGAATACGTAAACGATACGATAACGTTACACTTAAGCAGATTTTCGTGCTCGGCCCACTGGTACACGCTCGTTCGTTTAGTTGCCCGCCAACTCCGTTCACGTGAAGACGTGCATGCAGCATACATAATATATTATCTGCAAAGCTACTTCTAGACATAAACATGTAAATGAATATAATACAGTTTATTTTTGTTTGAAAAACTATTATGACATCCTACTACTGGATGTTATACTAATCACTAATTATAAAATATATCAAACACGTAATAATTTAAATTTAAATAGTTAAAATATATAATTTATGGTATGGTAAATAGAAATCATCTACCACCTTCTTTTTCGCCATGGATTTTTCTTTTTATAGTAAATTTACTTTCATATAAATGCGGACGAAGTTGCGCTTAACTGCTAGTTTCTGATATAGGTGTATTTGCATATCGAGTACGCTCTATTTTGTAGATAATATGTATTTTGTTCAATATTACAGAATTCACGCTTAAATCAAACTACTCATTCCGTCATCTCTTGCCATAGGAGCGCTCCATACGGCGCCCGGAGTTGTATGCTCTCGTTTACTCGACGAGCGCTACGCGACGTGACGAGGCACCCCGAGATGAGCGTGTATAGGCGCCATTACATATTCTTCACATATAGTTGCTAAAACAATAAAGAGGCTTTTGCTATTCTAATACATTGAAATTAAAAAACTTGGTTGACAGTCGGAACAAGTTGCAATGACGGTTCCGCACGTGTACTGAACGACTATTTTTAATACAGTTGCTCAAAAAGTGGCGTATAGCAGGGACGTATAGCGTTCGGGATGTGGGCTATTATATACTCGTGCTTTTTTTACCTTTCCCGAACTCGTGCGTTCTCTTTCCCAACTGTCAAAATAATGTCTATTAAAAAGAAAAACCAACCATGAAGTTTTTACTAAAAAAAAATCATAGAAGTTTTTATGATTCATGCAAATACCTACGTATATTTCTAAAAAGAAGCTACTAATTTGTTTCAATATCAGATTTAATGATTTGATTGAATGAGTTAGGTTAGGTTTCATTTCATTTCATCTCATTAAATTTCATTTTCATTTCATATAAATAAAAAATTCTACTGAAGACTTGGCTGTATGGGCATAGTTCCTTTTGCCTACCAGAATGGGTGAAGAAAAAAAATATATCTGCTTATATTCTACGGTTGGCGCCATTTTCCAGAAATTTTCTTTGTGAGTTTATTTGATTAAATTGCTTCATTTTTTCGCAACTGTATTAAAAATAGTCGTTCAGTACACGTGCGGAACCGTCATTGCAACTTGTTCCGACTGTCAACCCTCGCCTTCGGCTGCGCCTCGGCTCGGGTAGACATTTGTCGGAACTCTTTGCAATGACAGCCTTTCCCCACTTGTAATGAAATATACTATAAACGGACTGAAAGTCATCTAGTCTACCCGTGACTATCATAACTGAAAAGAATTCGAAATGGTAGGATAAAAATAAAATATAAAATACGCGATTTAATCCGTTCAAACTTGTTAACTTATTTACATAAATTAAGATAATCAATGGTTAAAAATAATAGAATAAAACATCAAGCTTGTACCTACGGCATAAGGCGATCAAAGGTACGACTCAGGCTAAAATCGCAGAAAGGTGATTTCTCGATAAAATCCTACTACTAACCACGCCATTCTTATTTATACATCTAAAATTGAAACGATTGGACCGAATTGGATGCGCTCGTCATCCTGAGACAATGTTTTTTGAGTATCTGCCGCCCCAAAAATTTCACTTTGCTACAGTGCCCTTTATACCATAACACTAATGCTGGCGCACTATCGCTTCGCGGCAGTATATCTGGCACTGCATTGGTAACCAAGACGGCCTCTTGCACAAGAGGCCAACCATCTAGTAGGTCGGGTGTCTAGCCTCTTACGATCCTATTCGACGGCGAGTAATGAGAACATAATGAGTTCATGATGAGACCATAAACACATTACGTATACCTAAGTTGGACGCGAGTAGCTGTATCATTAACATATTCAGGCTCTAATGAGAATGTGCTAGCAAATAGTACGTGACCTATTTAATCCGAGTCGTATTGTTTTGTAAGCCTCTCTCATAGCTTCATCCCAAATCGAAAGTCTCTTGTTGACTTAGACTTTCTGTTACTAAACCGTGCGGACTTTTGATTTGAAATGAATCTTTTCCCCTCTAGTTCATTCGCATTTATCGTGCGACCTTATAGATAGTTCCAATTGCTGTGTACATCTACGCAACATTTTGTCAATTTGTCAGAGTAATTTTTTTCTGCAATCACATCCTAACTAATATTATAAATGCGAAAGTGAATTTGTTTGTTTCGCTTTCACGCCTTACAGCTGAACGTCATCACTGACCATCTATGAAGGTATCAAATGATGCTATCAATTTGAAAATATTGTTACGTACTTTACATGTATTTATAACTAAGATCATATCTCGGCGATAAATCTTCATGAATTGCTAATATTATATCAGATTTACATAATTATAATAATTATCATATTAATATAGTAAATGGCGTGCAAGCTACATTAGTCAAATCAATATATAAGTAGCTGTACATATCAATTAATCAACGATGTGTCAGGCGTGAAGCCGGGAAGGGTATTACAAACTATCACAGCATTTTAGGACAACAGAAGATTTTGATTTCATTCATTACACGAACTTCATATTATTATCTGGTATTTTACAAAGGCATAATTGGGGCTGTAGCCAACACTTTGAGCTCTGTTTGGTAAAAAATATACCATTGTAGAAACAGGTCGTAAAATATGAGTTATAAAAATAGTATATTTCATTACAAATGGGGAAAGGCTGTCATTGCAAAGAGTTCCGACAAATTCCAACAAAAACAGACAAAAGGAACAAGTTGCAATGACGGTTCCGCACGTGTACTGAACGACTATTTTTATTACAGTTGCGAAAAAATTTAGCAATTTAATAAAATAAACTCGCAAAGAAAAATTCTGGAAAATGGCGCCAACCAAAGAATATAAGCAGAGATTTTTTTTTCTTTACCCATTCTGGTAGGCAAAAGGAACTATGCCCATACAGCCAAGTCTTCAGTAGAATTTTTTATTAATATGAAATGAAAATGAAATTTAATGAGATGAAATGAAATGAAACCTAACCTCACTCATTCAATCAAATCATTAAATCTGATATTGAAACAAATTAGTAGCTTCTTTTAAGAAATATACGTATTTGCATGAATCATAAAAACTTCTATGTATTTTTTTTAGTAAAAACTTCATGGTTGGTTTTTCTTTTTAATAGACATTATTTTGACAGTTCGGAAAGAGAACGCACGAGTTCGGGAAGTATGTAATAGCCCACATCCCGAACGCTATAGGTACGTCCCTACAATACGCCACTTTTTGAGCAACTGTATTAAAAAATACATTCCATCTGTCTTTTTCACACTAGACTTATTTTTTTATTATTATTAGATTATTTATTTATTTGTCACCAAAATATGATATAATTTATTGTTATTTATGATAATTTATAACGCACACACCTCACAACCTTGGAAAGATTCTGTTTGTCATTAGAAATCACAAACATCACTTTTGTCCGCTAGCGTGGAAATAGTTTTAAAATTAGATCCTTTCTATTCCATACTTTTCTATGCCGCAAGTCCACTGAAAATGCAATACTTATTTCAAGTCAGTGCGTCAACTTCATTTCTTTGAATAATCGCACTAACCAGCCACAGCTGGCAGCACTGGACTGAATGACAAAATAAAAAACATTTAAAAATATTCTTCTTTCAACCTTCCATAATTTGTTTTGGAAATCATAATTTAATTAAATATTAGCGAGTTCAGCAGCGACGAAGATATTAATTTACCTAACACCTGCAGAGTTAGTGCAAGCGGTACATAATACCGAATTTAATTTCTACCGGCACCTAGTGTTTGCTCGCTGTAGTGAGGTGAAAATTTTGCGTTTCACTCGGCAGGAAAGTTATTTAGCATCTCGTACTTTTGACACCCTCGCTACGCTCAAGATTATATATTATTTGAACCACTCGCTTCGCTCGTGCTTCAATTCTAGGTTTCATCGCTTGCTCTGGTTTCAAAACAAGTACTCGCACCAAAAACCAACTTTGCAGCCTTGCATAACAAATAACTATTTTTGTAAATAATATATATATATATATATAAAATGAACCCCTATTTCTCCCAGTCACGTTATGATTTGAGAACGGATGGAACAAACTCACTAATTCTTTTTTGTTGTGTTAATTATTGTCATAAGAAGGTTCTTACGAAAGAAAATGAAGTAATTAGGTAACTGTTTATCTCACCGTGAGGCTGGGAGGGGGGGGGGGGGGCTAGTGGGTTTGAGCCACTTCCATCACCCCCATGACGAAAAGGCAGTGCACTGCATTCCTCCTCAAAAAAAGGTATAACATGTAACGCGATCAAAGACATGGAATAATACTTTTCATTTCGATACATAGTTCCAAATCCCTCGCGAGCGAAGACGCAGACAGCAGCTAGTATGCTAATGAATCATGCATAATCATCGGGTTAATATCCGATACAAGACAAAGCATTATTAACTCTGTAAATTTGTATAACTGCAAGTTAGGGTTGCCAGATCGGAAAGTCGATATAACTGGACTAAATTTAAAAATGTACGGAGTTTCAAGGTTTTTGTCGAATGGTATCGGTTAATGATATTATGTTACAAATCTTAATTATTGGTATCCTCAAATTTAAGTTTTACCACGTACCTGCATTCTCTGGTATTGGTTGCATTTGGTCCAGCTACCCCGTTAATTACCGATGTTAAATTTCTCACTATATGTACATAGTTCTTAATACAAAAACGTATATAGTTCATAATACAAAAACTTTTTTAACGCACCTACTAAAAAAGGGACTCTCATGAACGGTAATTAGAATTAAAATGCAGCGTATTTCAAACGCGTGCTTTTTACTTTTCGTTCCCGCACGATAGCGAAAATGAGACAGATTTTGAGACAGAAAATAGCGACAGATTTTTCTAAAACTATCAAAAAGGTAAATGTACAAGTCAATGCATTGGAATAAATAAATTTGGTACCATGCCAAAAGAAATCGCAAAGTTTCTAGGTTTACCAGATGCAGAATCATATACAGGACATAGCTTTACGGGAACGTCAGCCACATTATTGGCTGATTCTGGAGCTTATTTGCTTACATCAAAGCGCCTCGGTGGGCGGCGCTCCAATGCAGTGGCAGAATCGTATGTAGAAGACTCTATACAAAATAAAGCCAACATAAGCGCCAGGATAACCCAGGATATCAATTTAGAACCAAAACCAAAAAAAAATATGTCCAGAACCGGTTCCTTCAACGTCCTTCGATGTCAAGACCGATTTAGTATCTGCTACTTATACTAATGATGAAACACTTTTTCTTACTCCCTACGAGAACAATCCGCAATCTCCAACATTTACTCAAGTCACCCAAGAGCAAAATGATGTTTTTAATAGCAAAGCGTTAACCTATAATTTTACCAATCGTACTTTCAATAATTGTTTTAATAAATAAAAATACTATGAATTGAAGTTTTTTTTCAAGCACGTATAAGTGTGTTGAAAAACGTCGTATGAAACTCGTGCGCGTTACAATCTCTACTCCATTTAGGGCTTCGATCTTCGATCTCGGGCCTAAAACCCGTCTCCATTGTAGTAAACAACTTCGCGCACTTGTTGCATAATGTACTATTATAAAATACCTAACTACAACATCATTGCTTCAGTAAGTATTTAATATGTGTGGTTTCTTTTCCATTATAGGCACCTATTGGATTTAATTTTACTTAAAAACCTAAAAGATGCAGAGAGTTGGAAAAAAATCTTAGAAAAGATGGATAAACATTTATACGCACAACACGTTTAAATTTTTTTGGATAAACATAATTTGTAATGACATTTGTATTATATTGGCTCTTGAATGTCGGTAAAATGGAGATAAATCCCGACCATCTGGCAACCCTACGCAGGATACGGGTTATTAAACGCTTGAGTATGTGCGTGTACAGATAAGATCGAGCTAAAGATTAGACCACTATTAATCAAAATAAGTTTATACATCTCAGTGACAACTTTCAACGTAGACTATGTGCTGAAGCAAGAAATAATGCTAATATATATTCAAGCCTGGCACCGTGATAAGTAAATAGAACGCTCGAGCGATTTTGGAAAGACATTTACTATTTTAGATTACTAGACAACTGATAAACATACTTATATATTTCTAAATACATACATATTATAGATAAATTACACCCAGACACAGAACAAATGATCGTTATTACACAAACATTTGTCCTGGGTGGGAATCGAACCCACGACCTCCGGCATAGCAGTCAGGGTCACTAACCACTAGACCAACAGGCCATACTAAACTATAATTTGTTTTAATATTTGTTTGTTTCTTTATCTAAGGGTCAACCGACATTGCCACAGAAAGTATAGGAGAGGGACTGGAAGTAATTTTTATCCTGGATATTTTCAACTTTATCTACATTTAATATAAATTACTAAGCACAAAATAGGTACTGGATGAAGGCGCGATAATTGTCGAGATTTGAATCGGAAACTCTCCTAACGACACACAATTTTTTGGTCTGTGTAACTAAAGGAATAGTAGGTACGTAACACGAATGTGTTAAAATTCAACGTTTTTTTTATAACGCCGTGTCCTTTCCTCTATGATGGGTGACAACTGACAACACCTCCAAGTTTAGTTGTGGTTTGTTTTTAACAGTTGAATACGATAAGGCAAGCTCTATTTTAAGTTAAATATTGCTTTTTTTGTGGTATTGCCACGCTGCAACCTCACAGCCGAATGGGCCGGCACGACGGGAGAAGTACCACACTCCCACATAACACCGACGTGTACGCGTTTCGTCGGTTTGTGGAAGGTTCCGGAGGCCCTATTCCCCCCTTCCCCGTTCTCCCTCTCCTTTCCCCTTCCCCTCCACCCTCTCCCCTTCTATCTCTTCCTTCCTATCATCCTTCCTCAAAGATCGGCAACCCATCCTCGAGACCTCTGTTATTGCGGATGTCCGTGGGCGACGGTATCACTAACAATCAGGTGAGCCGTTTGCTCGTTTGCCAACCTATCCCATAAAAATATATATAATAATAAACCTCAAATAATGTCTTCTTTGCCTCTTCAGGATGTGTTATTGATCACTAGGGTTATATAGGTATATAACCCCTATTACCCTGGTAAGTTTATATAGCTTCTCATAAATGTGATTGTACTTTGACATTATTCGTGACGGTTTGTTTACGTTATACTATTAAGGTTGAAGTTTTTGTTTTATCAATTCAACATATTAACTACACTTGTTTTATTTGTTATTGTAGTAATCTACCTAAAATTTTTATAACTTCCTCTCTAAAACTCTAAAACTGTTTCAAGTCCCTTGTGCATAGTAACTAACGTAATCTGTGACCTTAGTAACAATGAATATGAGTGCACTAGTTCAATAATACTATCAAGAATCCTGTCATATATATATACGAGGGTGAATCAAAAAGTTCTTAGAAGTGCATATATATGAAACCTTTTTGGATCAAGTTCGATATTCAAATTAAAGAGTGTCTATCACACTATATTTATGCAGACTGTCACTTGTTTTTGTCAGTTCGTTCGCATGTAATAAATTTTTTGTGCAACGAGTTGCTAAAAAGTCAAAATTATGGATAAAAGTGAGTTACGTGCGGTGATAAAATATCTCAGTTTGAAAAAAATGTCTACGAAGGAAATTTTTTTGGACATTCAGCAGACATTAGGGGGTGATGCTGTACCCTATTCTACGGTTGCGTACTGGGTGGCTGAATTTAAAGAGGTAGATCAAGCTGTAAAGATGACCCGCGTTCTGGGCGGCCTTCAACCTCCGTTACAGAAGAAAATGTCAAAAAGGTTGAGAATCTGGTTTTGGAAGACAGAAGAATGACTATAAAACATTTATTTATTTATTTATTTATTTTCTTAACTTACAACTATCATTACAGGTTTTTTTTAACCTAATGCGATAGCGTAGCATAATTAGGACTTACACTAACCTACCTAATTAACATAACACAAAACATATAGCTGAGATCCTAAAGATATCTTTTGGTAGCGTTCAATCCATTTTAATTGATTCACTGGGGTTCAAAAAAGTGTCTGCAAGATGGGTGCCACGAATGTTAACCGACGAAAACAAAAAGCGACGTTTGGAAATTTCCAAGCGTAATCTCGAAATGTTCCAGCGTGATTCGGATAATTTTTGCCGTCGTCTTGTCACCATGGATGAAACGTGGGTCCACCATTTTGATCCTGAAACTAAAAGACAAAGCATGTCTTGGAAACGACCATCCTCTCCATCCATTAAGAAATTTCGAGTTGCTCCTACCGCTGGCAAAGTTATGGCCTCTGTGTTCTGGGATAGTGAAGGAATCCTTTTTATTGATTACATGCCAAAAGGCCAGACGATTACTGGACCCCATTATGCAAATTTAATCCCGAAAGTGCGTGAAGCGATTAAAGAAAAACGTCGTGGAAAACTGTCGTTGGGCGTGTTGTTCCTTCAAGAGACGCTCCTGCTCATCGATCGGAAGTTGCGCTCAACGCAATCCGCTGTGCTGGCTTCAATCTCCTTGACCACCCACCATATTCTCCGGACTTAGCCCCAAGTGATTTTCACTTATTTCCAAAATTAAAAGAGGAAATTCGTGGAACAAAATTTCACGATAATGACGCGGTTATAGCTGCCGTAGAGGACTTTTTCGAGAGTCAAGAAAATAATTTTTTTTCACAAGGAATAAGGAAGTTAGAAAAGCGTTATTCTAAATGCATTGCATTGGAGGGAGATTATGTAGAAAAATAAAATATTATTATTTAAATCTTTGCATTTTTTAATATTAATTAAAAGAATTTTTTGATTCACCCTCGTATATATATATATATATATATATAATGCCCCTAAATTTTTATTTATTATTATCATTTTAATAATCTGTGTGATTAAATCCTAAAGCTGCCCTTTTCTCATACTCTGAGATAGGTAAGCGTTAAGGCTTAATGAAAATGAATCATGAATTTGATCATTGACTGACAGATTCATCAACGCAGAACCTAATCCGCTGTAAATTTTAATTTTGCCAGTTGATGCATTTTAGGTAAGCATTCGCTAAGGAAGGATTTTGGAAATCATTAAGCGCTAGAGAAGCTATCGCTGAAACTGTTGGAGAGTCGGTCAGTTAATTATAAAGTTATATCGTAATTGAATGGGAATAGTTGTTACCATGTATATATTCTGTGAGTTTCCGATATTTCGGCACTGTTGCAAGCGGATGAACTCCGAACTCAGTCACGGATGAACAGTTCATCCGTGATCATGGCGCTTGCAACAGTGCCGAAATATCTCAAACTCATACAAAATATATATCGTAACTATCTCGATAGTAATTTGAATATTTCTAATGTTTGTGACGATGATAGTTAAAAAAATAGTTATTGGAAGAACGGGTACCTATAGCTACACATTATACTACATCATACGAAAGTAATCATTTCAAAACATATCTATGATGATAATTAATTCTTACACTAGGGCACTTAAATTTAGATCTAAAATAGTCATCCATTATTATATCCTAAGATCTCAAACCCCTAAGAAACCGAATAAGAACTATAGAGGGCAATACATTATTTGTGTTTCTTATTCAGAATCTTATTATAAATACAAAGATGGTCGTAAGAGAGTAAATGTAAATAAGTGAGTCTGTATGTGTGTTAGTCTTTCACGCTGGAATGGCTAAATGGGTTCGTTTGTCATCTGGGATGGAGATAGCGTAAGTATACTTACGTATACCTACGCTATCTTTATTCCAAATACCCTTAATTATATAATTAACACATAGGCTAATTATTTTTAATCAAACGTAGATATATCCCAATTCAACGGCTAGATCCTGGGGATCACGTATATATAAAAGTTATAAAGTTATAAGATAAAGGTTATCGTATTCCAAGCGGGTGAAGACGTACAGTTGTATCATAATTTTAATATCGCTATCAGCAGTACAGTAGTATCATCGGTACCCGTACGCTTCACCCTTTACCTTTCTTGTTTTTTTTTACCTTTTTACGTTTCATCACTGTGTTCTATTGTATACAATATATTTAATTAACAAAAGTAAAGTATGAGCCCATTAAGTTCCTAAACTCGGGCCTTCCTCTCAGATAGATGGGCCACATGATAAGTCTCGAAGTTATCACTAGTTATATTAAGTTTTTACACCTATAATTACGCCAAATTAATACATTTGGCAAAGCAATTTATTGATGCGGATCTTTTTTCCTAACTTCCCTTGTACTTATGGGTAACTTTGCCATACCAAGCGAGGAGTGCCCTCTTGAGCTGCATCATCTGCGACATACGTTACGTACCTACTCTACGTTTACAGGGTTCCTTTTTCACTATAATTTTGCTTCTAAAAAAAACAGTTGTTCATAATTCTCCAAGAAAAGTTAGAAGTATATTAAGGGACTTATATTATTCTCATCATACTAAATGCAGGAATTGACATATTATTTTTTATACATACGGTTCATGACAATAACAGCACCAACGCTACATAAAAAGTAAAGCTCAAAGATGAAGTTCTGCATAGCACTGCTTCCATCACCCAGAGACTTGAGTTTCATTTGCCCAGTAATTTATCATTCACAGCCCTACAAATGCCCTACAAACCAGTATGTCGTATATATACTTAACTATCATGTACTGGTAGGACTTTTGCAGAGTCCGGCTGGGGAAAGACCACACCTTTGCCAGTTATTCAACCGTGAAGCAGTAGTGTGCAAAGATTACTGTGTTTCGTTGAAGGGCAATGTTTCCAGTGAAATTATAGGGCAAGATATTAAGAGGATTGCATAGCTAGTACTTTCCGTACTAAAAGAGAATACTCTTTTTCTACCTCTTAACATTGTCCGATTTCAGTGATTTTTTTTCATGGAGTCATGACATTGTTTACTATGCCCGTACGTTTTGATTTTTTCAGAGTTTCAAAGTACTTTAAATTTCCTTTTTTAGAACTTAAAAAAAATGTTAATAGGTAGAAAAGAGTTTTCTCTTTTAGCATGGAAAGTACTAGCTATGCAATCCTCTTAAACTTATATATCAGGATAATAAACGCAGTGCATTGACATGCAGGGACGCCTGTCGTTCAACATTCTAAATTGCACTGAACTGTTACGGGCAAGCGTGACCCTCAACATCAGGCTTACGTCTTGCTCGTCTCGTCACTGATTGTCTTTAAAAGAACATTGACTACTACAATTAGATATTTTTACATATTACCCCGTTTCGGGTGACTCTTCGCCAGTGACCCCACTACGGAGGAGGGAGCAGACGTGCGAATCGTCTCCTCCGTTCCCCCGGTCATCTGCGCTGGAGCGGATCAGCTCGGACATCGTTCTCCCTGATCCGCTCCGCGGCCTTCTTCTGCGCTATCACCGCTTCGCAGAAGGTGGCCACTGCCTGCCACGATCTCTCGCTATTCGAGGGAGAGATCTCCGCCTATTTCCGCTGAAAGCGTGTACCGCTGAGGGCCCCATGCAGCACACACTTCCAGCGTGTGTTGCGCCGTATCCTCCGGCGCCCCACACTCGTGGCAGGCTGGGGTCACCTCCCGTCTCGCGATTTGGTGCACGTACTTTCCGAAACATCCATGTCCAGAAAGCACCTGCACCAATCGGAAGGTCAGCGAACTGAATCGCCGCCTCACCCACCTCTGGAGGACTGGGCGGATGGCCTCCACCGTCCAATGCCCAGGGACTGGTGGAGCCAGGTCCTCCGTCCACCGCCGCAACAAGGCGGCCCGCGCCACACGACACTGACCTAATTTAAGCGTACATATCCGGTTCACATATTCATTGAAACCAAAAGCGGTTGAAGAATTCGGTCACCAACCTAATATAAATGCATCATAACACAGTTATATTTCCTCCATATTGCTTCACAACAGAATATATCTAGAAGTGTGGTAATAGCCATCAAGACGGTGTCTTGCACAAGAGGTTTAGCACGTTGTAAGTTTGTGATGACTAATAGGAACAGATCGCTGTTAACGATATGTTAATTTATTGTTTTAGTATGTGTATTATAATCACTAAAAACAAATATGCTGAAGAGGACAGCATTACCAGTGTACATTTTTTTGGAAACACCGATTCCGAAATGTTTGCTAGACAATCAGGATGTTCAAAGTACAATGTAAGTAAACAGCAAAATTTGCTAAAGTTCTCGTTCAACTTAACCTCCATACTCGAGAGAGCGAATTCAGATTGAGACTAAAGTGGGTTTGAATCGAACTTACAAATTGCTTTCTGAGTACTTATTTAAGTAAAGAAAACCCTATGAGGTAGTCTATTTGGAAAATTGTCTAAGTAAAAGCAGAGGTTAAACTTATAAATAGTAAATTTATGCAACCGGCCTCTATGACCAAAAAACACCCCTCCACTGAATAACGAAAATAGCCTTTAAGTTCGGGTTCAGTAAGTTGTAATGTACTAGATTACCTACACTAAAAAGAAGGCCTAGCTTGTTAATTAGTAAATAAAAAGTAACATTAGAAATATAAATATAGAAGCTAGATAACGTAACCTGGAATGCACTTCACTTGTAGGTTCTCAAATCACACTTCTTCAATCAGTCTTGCTTTTTAAAATATAGACACTGAGTTCCAAATGAGATTTTTATATAACTGTTTAATTGGTTCGAAAGGACCTTTGAACACCGGACACAAGCCGTATTAGCATGGGAAATTTAAAAGAGTTTTTAATATAAAATACAAATAAGGATTTATGAAATGAGATATGATGTCATATGAATAATTATATTACAAATAAATATAATTATATTACAAAGCATCCTTACTTTATTTAAAGTCTTACAGTCTTTGTATGGTAAGCATAGAAAGATTTCAGTGAGGTACTACAAGATATTAAACTTGTTACAATAGTCATGTTTAAGGCTATGTTAATGTCCAGATAAGTTAATTACTTTGATTTGGTAGTCGTTCTTTGCGTCAACTTTCAAAGACTAAGAGTTAGATTGACTCATATTTCTTAGAACCTATAATTGTGTAAATATGTAAGCTATATTTCAAAGAACACTCAGCCACTGACGTAGTCTCGCTTGGCTGGCTTAAAGAGTCACATTATGGCTTGAGTGCGAATGAGTTGATCATAACACATTTTCGCGCCGCTCTGGTACTAACGAAGTGTTCTCCGGCAAAGGACGCCAGCCTGGTAACGTGCCGTCTACGACCTCGAGAGCTTTGCAATGAGACCTTTGTAAGAAATATAGTTAGCAACTTATGTTTTTGCTGTTTCATTTTTTATTTTTACGAACGGACTAATGCTATTTGCCTCTACCGGCATTTACAGCGTCACCGGACGGGTGGCGAGCGCAGATGGCTTTCAGCCAGATGCGGGCGCAGAAGGCGCACCGCCTAAGGCGAGCGTTGAAGACGCTTCGCCGCAAGGAGATGAGTAGGCGACTTGCTCAAGGGCACCACTAAGGTACGGACCTCGGGTTGGGCCGTCGGAGAGAATCGCACCAAATGAAAGTGGGCGCTATGAAATTTAACTCTATGACTGACTATTTGGAGAGAATCTAACCAAGATATAATTTTTGCCTCGAGCTCGCCGGCGAGCTCGGTGTCTGATTGATGCTGTTTCATTGTCGAGTACTATATATATATGTCAGTAGTATTGATGATCACAGAAAAATTGAGTATGTCCTCAGGACTATCTGTTTTGTGGTATTGTTAATATTTAGTTACTTTAGCATTTTTGATATCTGTTACTGCGGTGGTACTAACGAAAGCAAAACCTCTTGAACAATAGGCCTACTACCTAGTCGGGTTTCCTTTTACGATTTGCATCCCGACAGTGAAGGGAATATTCTACCCCGTTCTCACGGAGATGCGTATCTAACTATGTATTATTCACAAGTTGAATGTTTTATTTTTCCCTTAGTTCAATTTTGGTATGTTCCTTATATTATTACATATTATTTTTGTATTGAAATTCTCGTGAGACTAGACAGATTAATATGAGTCAATATTCATATTAATCTATTAACACTCGCGCCAGGGAGATCGAATACGTCGACCCAGGTTTCGAGCACATCAGATGCTCATCTCCAAGGGGAGTGCGCAGCATCTGTAAACTCCCGGCACTCACGTGAGTGATCCCAAACATAAATGTTATACCAGTTAATTACTGTTACTTTCGATTTTCTTGTCATTATAAGACTTATTTATTGCTTTATAGGCTCGAGGCCTATTAGCAGCCTAGTTCTAGTGTTCATGTATAAATCTTTTATTGACTACATAATTATGTAGCTACAAATAATGATCTACCCCAGGGTTTATTTTTAGACACTTAGTAGTAATTTAAGTTTAACGATATCAAAGCGATAATATAACCTTTTGAGCTTGATACTCACCTAAGTGAAACATAATTTCATGTTGAAAAGAAAGTTTAGTTTTAATTGGAAATATATAATTTTCTGATTAAAAAACAAAGTATATGTAGTATAAAATCTTATTATTATTTAAGTGGTAAGATTTAATGGCAATATAAAATTATTAGGTTCAACCGTAACGAATGTAGGTTTTCTACATGTGTAATGTGTTTCATATTTAAGTGTATTGTGTTCCTCTAATGTGATCTGTGTGTCTTGAATAAATATGTTTTCTTTCTTTCTTGCTATTAAACTTTTTTTTAATGTAAGTTTATAAAATTGGATGGTATGTTTATCGGTTTTTCGCACTAAACAACTTAACCATGAAATTCAGCAGAGATCCCAAACGACGGCTGCCAGGAAAATATCCCAAAAGATGTAAATTTTTACATTTAACATTTAATCTGCACTGTATTTTGGGTAATAGCCAAGACAAATGTTCCTGCGCGGTAATTTGCAGAGAACTTTGCAAAGTGTATTTTCTAAAAAAGTAAAATTTTGCATCTCATTACTAGGCGTCGTTGAACCTTGGTAGGGAAGAGTTCCTTTGTGTTCAGGGACCTACATATACAAGTCCTCCTAAATCGGCTCCAGTACATAGTCGTCCTGACTAACAAGCTCGTGATTGACGCAGCTGATTGGCTTTGCTAATTAGTTTAGCTTTAGCATCTTGCGGAATTAGTATAGTTTGTTTGGGAAGTTAATTATTCAAGGTCAGATTAGAGGCGACAAGTTCAGGGTTGCCATTGAGGAGTTGTGAAAGGGATATCGGGTTATTTCTAAGTATCGCGAATGTTTCAGATTTGGTAATGCAACTAGGTTGTGTCCATACCATCCGCTTTAGATCTTTAAGGTATATGAATAAACACGGACTAGGTATTGCTTGTTGACGTGTCTTAGCAAACTAAGATGCATATCTCATCTGCATTATTCAGTATTCAATGAATTTGTAACTGGGACGATTGTCAACTGTTCCTTGTTTGTTCGCCAGTATGGTTATTTATTGAAACTAATGTATCTATGTAACTATCGTATATATCATCCGATTGGCTCCATCTGGGGTTGCATACCAGTTGTAGATATTTTTTTTAGCGAAACACTAAATAATATTCTAAAATTAAAGTAGATAACTATAGAAATAACTCTTCATAACATCAGTTATCTAGAGTCAAAATTCAGCCGCTTCGATGAATAGCCGGAACAGACAAACATAAATTTTTAACATTGTTTTGACATGATAAAAATCGATGAACACCGACTGCACCCACGAAAAAGCATGACTCATTGTCACGTT
The DNA here is from genome assembly GCA_917880725.1 of Selenia dentaria. NCBI lineage: Eukaryota > Metazoa > Arthropoda > Insecta > Lepidoptera > Geometridae > Selenia > Selenia dentaria. The sequence continues at coordinate 23,022,496 of OU862890.1, forward strand.
ACGCCTGACCTTCGACCGATTGGCCTAAGCGTTCGGCTCATCTTATGACGTTATCGTTTTATCGTCTGTAAACCGACTTTACAGACCATGTATATGTTTTAAGTACCATATAGTTATCCTTTTTTATATGTATTTAGTATATGAAATGAAATGAAATGAATGAATGAAATGAAAGTAGTATATGTTATTTTGACATTACAAACATGTTAAGATATGTAGCCAGAATGTCTGGCAACCAGATCTGTTATGCCATCTACCGTTTGAGGTTAGGGTTTCTAGATGAAAATAATCAAAAGTCCGGAGAAAAAGCTTGATTTCCCTTTGAAAAATCCTGAGATTTGTTGTAGTTTGAGAGTTTTCTCTTAACCGTACTTAACAATTTAAAATAGTCATATTATGATCGTTTTATACACTGCGAGATCAGTGGGCCGAGCACGAAAATCTGTTTACGTGTAAAGTAATCGCACCGTTAACGTATTTAGTACAAACTGTCATTTATCTAGTACAATAGTGGCACAGATAACTCATAGCTTGTACTGAATACGTAAACTATACGATAACGTTACACTAAAGCAGATTTTCGTGCTCGGCCTACTGATCACGCGGAGTCTCGCTCACGCGTCGCACATCGCACTCATAGCGGGGTTGGTGGTGCCCCCACCCCCAATCCTACGCTCCACTCATCGCTGTTTAAGCTTTTTATTAAAGAATTCTTTAAAATGTACTGTTTTTCTTAGGATATTCTAAAAATCCTGAGATTTAAATCTGGCTGCAGTTCTGAGAAGAGTACAAAGATCCAAAATAGTCATTTACCAAAAGATGAACCGACTTCAACACCAAAAAATGTGAAATTAACTTGTTGAAGTCCGTATCATGATAGTTCAAAAGTACCTATTATCACAGTAGCGACGAGTGTGTGTGTGTGAGTGAGAGAGCGCATGGTACCGACTTCCACAAGTTATTTCACACTTTCTGGTGTTGAAGTCGGTTCCATTTTTTGGTAAACAAAGATATCTTCTTCCTTTTTAGTGACCGTCTTACAGAATCGACTGTCATTCACCGTCAATGACTCAGAAGTATACCTACTCTACCAAATAAAAAATCATCAAAATCAGCTCATAAACGACGAAGTTATTCGCGAACACACATAAAAAATATATACGATCGAAAATGAGAAACCTCCTCCTTCTTTGAAGTCGGTTAAAAGTTCCAGTCCAAAATCTAAAAGTGCAATCCAATAATCCAAAAGATCCCTATTCGAGGTGAACTTGATGAACTTCTCTATAATATTTCAGACTGTGCTATAAACAAATTGAGAAATACCTATACATGTTGTTACATTAAATAAAAACCCCGGCGAATTTTAAAGCAAAAACACAGGCAAATGTTTAGGTACGTTTGCCTGTCCGTTCGTTCGTGTCGGCCAGTTTTATTGGAATTCACAGCTCCGAGCGAAATTTGACTTTGATCCACATTAGTCGTTTAAATGTAATGTAACCCTGTGTTGCCAGGCAGCATCCTATCTTCAAAAATGTGGAAGTGCTTTTAGGTGAGAAAATGTGTGTGAACTACAAGCACGCAAGTTTGGTTCTCTTAGCATGCTGAAATCTACAATATATATATATATATATACTGAAATAGTAAAAAGTTGTGGTATATATAATTTAAATATATTTAACGCCTCCGTTAGATGAGTTGGTAGTGACCCTGCTCTCGAAGCGCGAAGTCCCAGGTTCGATCCCTGGGCGCGGCAAACACTTGTGTGATGAGCAGAAATGTTTATTCTCGGGTCTTAAATGTTGAGATGTGTTGTGTGTCCTTGCCTCACGCGATTCAGGCATTCCCATAAGTGCGAGTATGTTTGTGAGTGTGGATTGTTTATACAACACCTGTAACTTGTGAAGATCCTTTAGAACCGCTACTTACTCTTCACCTTTCTTCTTACCCGTGTTACTATTATTCTAATGATTACCCTATAGAATAATTATTCAACTAGCTCTAAGAATATCATTCATACCAGGAGGACGATCTATTTCACAAAATTTAACATCAATCCCGCTGCAACTGCAGTTCGACTAGTTAGACTCCTGTCGTCGTTCTATTATTACCGAAAAAGCCATTCCACTATTTCTAGAGACAAGTTGGAAAGTAACGTCATTATAAACACTACTTTAAATTATATGCACATTAAACGCGTATAATGTATTGTACATAAAACGAATATGATTTAGCATTGCGTTCTTTATCTGGCGAACTAACAGCATTTACAGTTTTGATCGATCGCTTACGTCAATAGAAACGTAAATGCAGCTTGACTGTTTTTGAATAGCAGAATAAGAAGAAAACGTATAAGTTACCGTTTCACTACGGCTTGATTGCTATTTATTTAGTGGAATTGCCCCCCTAGATGACACATATTTCTATATAGCCCTACTAAAAAACGAAGGGTGCGTAAGACATTCCCTGCCCGGCATCTCAATAAGGTAGACTTACGTCACCTTACCGCTTTGACACATGAATATGATAATCCTTAAACACATTGCCAAGTCACAGGTGGCGAGCATTCGGAGCGTTCACAAGCATACGCGAAAATTCTATAGCGTTTTGTCGTATGACATTTTTTCGTGTTGCGACATGGCAATATCGTGAGTTATTGGGAAGCCGCTTATACAAAGATCACGATGAGGGGTACAACCGAGATTTATATATTTTTATCGTTCGGTTTGCTCCTTAGTTCAATATGTTTTAGTGTTTGTGGGCTTATATCATATCGTACATAAAACTCTAAAGGATTTTATCTTATAAAACACTTTTTATGTTATGAAGTGACGACGTGGCCAAGTCATGCGCACGATGGCAAGCGCTATATAAGTTTGCTCATGATAGTTGCAGTGCCACCCAAAACTTAGAACTGTAGTTTTGCTTAATAATTTCGAAACCCTAATGATGTACTTATAATAAATGTTTTGTTATACCTTTTTTTATAACAGCCACTTTATTCTATCTTTGACAGATTAATCCTTTGAGTACCATTGACGTACATTTACGTTCGTTTCATTCATAAATCTTTTGTTTTAATTAGCACGATTGAAGGGTTAAGGTTCTTACTTATAAACGCCGATTAACTTTAAATGACGTAATTTGGTAGTGGGCACAACCAAATACTAAGTGACGTTGTTTAACTTTAAACAGCGTTTATAAGTACGGCAGTATATATTTTATATTTATCCTAATCTTATGTCATACAAACTTGCCTCATTTATCAAAAATTAAACAAGTTTAAGCTGTAGTGCGATTCTAAAACTCTAACATGTACATACGAGAAAGTATGAAAACACCCTAAAACCTTTTGACCCGCGCCCTTCTCTGGCAATCGGGTAAATAACTTATGGCAATTTTGTATTTCCAGAGAGCTGAGACCATCTGTGATGCGCACATACGTCAAGGGCACGCGTTTATCATGCACCTTCTTTTGTTTAACCTTTTTTTTTGGGCTCCACAACAAAAACTTATAACAGGTTACAAAACAAACAAGGCTAATTCGGGAACTGGTTATATTGAGATATCAAAGGGATCATTACGTATTCAGATAGTTATGTTTGGAGTTGAGAGATCGTGTGTGTGTGTGGAAAAATAGAGCCCTTAAAAATCGTTCCTTTGTTTCGGCACATCAGTTTATAAATCGTCATAAGTTACAAAGGCCGGATTTATTTTTGCCTTTATGTATAAAAAGCAACACTTGTTCTTAAATTATCATACGGCATATTACTCAAGGTAATTGCCGTAAAACTTATTTCATTACCGTGTTTTAAAACCAAATTTAAGTTCACCGCCGTCATGTATTTTACCCTACTACTCTATAGGAGGGTAAGTTATAAAATACCGTGCGCTGACTTATTTGTATGACAAGCTGTCCTGGAGGTCGAGACGCAGTGGTTCTAGAACCCGTGAATGTGCAATACAGCTCGTAACGGAACGGCATAGCTCAGCTGCTTTCAGAGGAAGTTTCCGCTACGCCGCCTCTAAGTGTTGGAATAACATGCCACCGCCAATGAGTAACCTGCAATGTTTACATAGTTTCAAATATCGATTTCAAAAAATTCTCTACATTCATAAAAAGGCAAAGAAACTATAAAAAAAATTACACAATCGTTATTTAAAAAAATTTTGTTCTCACCTTGAACAATTATTATATGTCACTTGCTAAGTATATTTTATTTTATTACTTCGGTTAAAACTTTCATCTACTGCCTACCTTGGTCATAACTGGCAAGTTTTTTTAGTAAACCGCACTCAGAGTCTCGAGCAAGATACAGGCTCTCGCCTAGTTATTGGCTCGACTCTAAATCTGTTTTTATTTGAAATGCCACCTTGAACTTTAGAAATTAGACTTTCGGCTTGGTTAATATATTTATTATTACTATTTACTCCGTGAGGGGCGGAATTGAATACTTAAAATTTTCTTGTCGTTGTCGTCTTATCATAAAATGCGACAGGTGTATTATACAAGAGGGTCTTGTCAGGTTACCACCGCAGTGCCAGTATAGTGCGCCAGCATTACTGACGTAGCAATTGAAATCACTGGGCGATTGAGAATGGCCCGTCTTTTCCCTTCATAGTACAAATAAAAACAAAACTTGAACTTATGTCTGCACTTCAAGTTAGTTTATACTATTTCAGCTAAAACTGTAGACCACGGCGAAAAAACACGCTTTCAAATAAAACAGCATCGGGCCCTTCACTTCGGGCCTAAGATTCTACGGACATGTGGACAGACATATACGACCGAACTTCCACCTGTTAACACCACGTAATACCAAGGTATGCTTTGCTGAGCATTTCAGTTCCATGTCAGCTCTAAAAATGTTTTAAAACAAGTTTGTAAGTAAATTTGTAAACATTCCCCTTTTTCGTCGGCGATAAACAAGAACAATTATTACTCTCCTATGTGAATATGTGAACGTCGTATGTGATATTATTATATATTATAATATATTCAATATTAGGAACGTAAAACATATGACTTTGTGTAAGATAAATGTACTCGTAAGCATTTCTTTCTTGGTACTTATGTCACCATGTCAAGACTTCATTTCAGTAGTAGTTTGTATAGGTATTAAAATAAGCATATTCTCATACGGATTTAGAGGTACCTGTCAGCTTAAAAAACACTTTTAATGAGGACTTGGAGTTGCACTTCAAATGACTAATATGATTTCGCCTATCGCTAATCCGTGCATCTCTTTTTTTTCTATTAATATCAGCCTGTCCTAAAAATTGTGTTCGTGTTAAACTTTTCTGAACGTTGTTGTGGGGGATATATAGATTTTTTGGCGTTATTACCACTTTACACCCATAACGTCAACATTTATCTTCTCTCTAGTCCAGTACCCTTAGTGTCGCAAAAGCGTAGAGATGGCAAAGAGCCTCGTTGCCCGCCTAAAGTGCAGCAACACATTCCTACAAATCGACGTAAGTACCTAGTAATTTGTTACTCATTCAGCGCATTTTTGCCTTAGTCGACTTTAACTTGCAATGGATGATGGGATTCTTAAGTTAGAATCTAAAATAATAATGAACTCCTCAATTACACGTTCATTTTAGTGCTTTTATCTAAACTGCATTACACATGCATTTAAACGACCGCATGTTAGCAAAAGTTTCACCATTTTACCATATCTTTCGCGTCAGAGAAAATCTAGGTTATGCCTAAATGATGCCCGGTGGCTGACTTCACAATTCACATGCTCTCAGTAATTTAGCATATCTATCTATCTAAAGTGACCGTCCTCGTGTACTCGTGCTCTCGTTGAAAATATCCTAAATGAGAAAGCTAAAATGCTCTCAGGTACGAGTAGTGTTGCTGAAGTTAGTGGTTTGGCCGGATAGGCGAAAATGTGAATCAAATAATATAGACATCATCATCATCATCATCTCAGCTGTAGGACGTCCACTGCTGAACATAAGCCTCCCCCACAAATTTCCAAAAGGATCGGTTGGAAGCCGCCTGCATCCAATGTCGTCCTGCTACCTTTATCAGGTCGTCAGGCCACCTTATAAGTAGACGACCTACGCTGCGCTTGCCGATCCGTGGTCTCCACTCTAGAACCGTTCGGCCCCATTGGCCACTTGTTCTGCGTGCTATTTGCCACTTCAACTGGCTTATCTTCTGGGCTATGTCGGTGACTCTAGTTCGTCGACGGATCTCCTCATTTCTGATTCAATCACGTAGGTCGTAGACTCTACGGAGAGCTATAGAGAGGGCTATGCTCGGGGTTTCTCTACGACGTAGAGAAACCCCGAGCATAGCCCTCTTCATAGCGACTTTGAAGCTTGCTTCTGAGGCCCATAGTAAGAGACCACGTTTCAGTGCCATTATGTCATCACTGGTAACACACATTGCTCGAAGAATGTTGTCTTGAGGCACTGGGGTATTTTTGACGAGAAGACTTCGCGAACTTTCCGGAACGCTGCCGCTGCTGAATATAGACATACGTAGTATATAAGAATACATCGCTGCATCAACCTACTGAACGAATTGCATAAAATAGTTCTATTTCGGTTAAAACTTAATGTTACTTCGTAACTGCTTTGATCATTATTTAGAATTAATAAATAGTCTGTGGGTTCCACAATAACGCACTTAACGACTTTTATGTTTTACATGAAAAAAAAACTATTATAACTATGTGGTACTATTTACGTTTGCATTAATATAAAATTAGTTAGTAGGTATATCAGTTATCAGTATCAGCCTTATAGAGGAAGCAAAGAATCTAAGTTGCCGAGTAATAAGAATGTGTTTGGATATATCCATTATATATAACCTATTAACCATCCAGTCGTTCGACCTCAATTATATTTGAGATACTTTCATCATTTATTGAGAGAGAGAAGTCATTTATTTCTAAAATTTAAGAAAGGAAACACCCAAGTAGTGGAGTATGCTGGATAAATCAAAACACATCTTGTATTCAATATTTTTATTTACTGAACAGAAAACAAAAATATTAAAACAGTTTGACATTTTGGTTCGTTTTATTTCACCAGAGGCCGCAAAATATCCTAAATTAGCCGGATAGCAAGACTGGCCGGATATATACTCTCACACCTCCAGCCAGACCCAATGTAGGTTAACAGTACAGGTGCGTTTCAGTACTTAAGTGCTTTCTTTCTTTTATTTACATATTAATGAACTGTATCCCTTATAATGAGGTCGTTTAGACAACGTAAATATTGAAACAGCTGGAGCTTTCTGTTTCTTTTTGGTTCGTTTGATTTTGCGAATTTGATCTTTAAGGTATTAAACGAACTTTGTTGATTTTGGAGCCTGTAAGGGGCTTCATCTGTCATTTCTAGTTATTTAATTGCATTTTAGTTATTATTTTGTCGATTTCCGAGATAAACTCTCATTTGTCAGGTGATATATGGAATTGGCTATTATTGTTTTATGTATGTGACTCACCTTCATCTGAATAATCAAGTATAATAAAAATACTGTATGATAATAAAAATGTTTATAATCATCATAAGTGATAAATAAATAAATAAATAAATAAATAATCGTCACATTTTTCAAACGAAAGTGAACAAATAATTCACTGATTACAAACTTAGTATAAAAACCTTTCTGTGAAATTGTTTACATTATTTGAAAGGCTATTTCTGGCCACAAATTCCAGCAACGACTGGTTTATAAGGACAAAAGCCAGAACAGGTATTAGGTCCTTAGCAAAGGAGCTAGCAAGGCGGACTTCCAAAACTGCTTCTCACTTTACTGTGATTTTTCTCCGTTGTTAAGTTATCATTGCAAGAGAATAAATTCTTCAAATACATAGAGCAAATACAATTTTAAAACTAATAAAACATTTAAAATTACATACTTACTGATATGAGAGGGGTGCGGCTGCATGGAACAAAATATCACTGAAAGCAAAATTGTAAAGAACAAAAAAATTTGCTTTAAATACAATCCAATAACCCATCAAGGACGTGTTCCATCATTTAGTCAATGGAGGCGGCATCAATGTTTCATTTTTATATATATACGAGTAGATTAGCGACTGCTCGCAACTTCGTTCGCGTAGTAGGCTCGGCCTTTGGCCTCGCCATAAACTCCCATTTTTCTTGGGTTTTCTTTCATAAGAACCTTCTCCTGACAATAATTAACACAACAAAAAATAATTAGCGAGATTTTTCCATCCATTCTCAAGTTATAGCTTTTATATAATATATATATATATATATATCTATCTATATATATATAATATATATATATAGATAGATATTATGATGCATAAGGTAGATACAATTACATATTATATTATAATTGTTCAAACGTGAAATGCCTATTCATGCAGATTTATAGGGATGCATATGCAGCATGGCCAAATCTGGAACGCCAAAAACTAAGAAGATGACTTGACTATTATCAATGTGATCATTGTCAGAAAGTACTAATATATATTTCTTTTGTTTAGATAAATATTTGGCCCTTACGACTTAATATATGTATAATTAAAATCTACAACTAATTTTCGTGACTGATCGCAGCCTCTAAGCCGCTGCGGCTAGAAACTTGAAATTTTTTTGATGTCTTTATATTGTAAGCAGAAGAATTTTATAAATGGCAACCTTAAGGTGAAGGGGATGAAGCTAGCGAAGCCGCTGACGTATCGACTAGTTTACTATATGAGTACATTGATCTCTCCAAGCTGGCTTGTACAGGGTAAGAACTATACTATTACTCGATCTGGGTTCATCATTAGCAACGCGTTGACAGCATCCGAAGTTAATATCGCCGGTTGGAAAGCACAGGTCGATAGTTCATCGGGTTTCGATTTCCTCTGCGAATCTCTGATAAGTACTTGTTTAATGGACATGTTTGCTCTTCGACCTTATAGCGTAATAACATTATTATTATTATTCTTGTAGTTCTATTTACTTATTGGTTCCCTACGGTATCCCTGAGAAAATAATCAATGAATAATATTTTAATAACAGCCAATACTGATAAGCGTTGTCCCATTTGGTAATAACAAAACAGAATGTAAACGTGGATTTCTAACCCCGTGTCTCATCCCGCAGTTCGGTAGTCCTTATTCACATTGTTCGATGGCATTTTTCGGAATATTGTCAGGTAAAATAATTATTCTAAGATTAACATTTGTAGTCAATAGTCTATGCTGATGTTGGACTATTTAAAAGTCTAAATTCTCTTTGTTATTGCTGTTATACGACCCCCCAGATGCTCGATAAAGTTGTCGCAAATTAGACTTCACGATTGTGCGTCATTCGACCTAGCCGTGGCGCTCATATGCCCGAAATCATAATTTATAATGCATACAATTAGTACAATTACTATTAAAATTTACATTACTTTCTTAAATAAACTAATTATCATAAACGTTATCATTATTTAATTTAGTTTTATTTCATTTTAAAAGTGTATACCTCTAAAAAAGCACTCTTTTTTTACTGCTAATAATCGGACGTTGTAGGTACTATCTCTACTGTAAAAATAAGTACCTACTTCTTGTGTGTTTGTCTTTCAGAGCTTAGCTACCTTTGGAACTTATACAAAATTAGTGTTTTTCAGACATAACAAGAAAACAAATTAAATGTTTAATTACCCTAATACTGGAATAATTAGTCCAAATATTAATACACATAACTACTACTACCTAAATGCAAAAACAAAATGGCGCCATTTCGTTTTTGCATTTAGTTTTCACCAAATGACACTCGCGCTATCAAGACTAAACTATACGTATATACATATAGGAAACAAAGTCGTGTTAGTAAATATGTATAGTTTTTGTGTTTTGCGATTTGTCATGTCTCTGGGAAGGACATAGGATACTTTTCATTATCATCATCCATCACCACGCGGGGTGCACCTTGTCAATTATAAAAATCGGTTGAGCAGTTGAGTAGTTACGAGTGGACAAAGAAATGGACATATATAAAGATACTTATAAGTCAAGCACATGACTATCCATTTGGGCTTTGCAGCAGTCGGGTAAAAATACCTACATCTGCCGTAACGTTACGACAGCAAATCATTTTTTTTTCATTTTATTGAAACTGTCCAAGATAAAATGTTCATACCTAGATGAAAAAATACGTAGGTACACAACTCGCTTCCCGCGACAGTGATCAATTTTATAAATGAATCGAGTAACTCGTGGTCGCTGGTCGTGGCTCGTCGCGATCCCAATATGATGAATTATCTACGTCCTCACCGGCTGGGCCGGGTCGAACGGTCGAGCGCGTATATTTATTCCTTTTGTGAACCGCTTTAGAGACCACCTTGCTTGCTTTGATCGCCTTTTTATGACTCAGTTATTTTATTGTTACCCAGATTGCTCAGAATGTACACCTACATATGTAAACATTCATGTATTGGGACTTCAAAGGATGGCTACATTCAGCCTAATATAAAAATAAGTTGAATTTTTTATGTATACTTAAGATAAATAATATACCTAAATATGAGTTTTATATACATTATGACTCCCGCTCGGCTCGTTCCTGGTGCAAAGATTAGCCATAGCCATCCAGCGCGGAAATGCAGCCAGCGTCATGGCCACCTTTGCACCGGGTACAGTACGGGGTGGGTTATATAATTGATTTTATTTGACTGTCGTGTTTTTTAATTTATGTAATTAGTGAATTATTTATGTATATTGACATTTTGGGGGTTTTATATACATATAGGTAAAAAAAACGATATTCAAAAATATTTAGTGACACTTACAATGATTTAGGCCTATTTGGAGGCGTGCACCACCCTCCCTCCCGCATAAAATGCTAATAGGAAGAATACAAAATAAAAAACACAAGAAACCTCAAATAAACCAAAACCGATTCATTGAATATCGTTTTTTTGATAATGGATTTCCGCAAAGTAACGCCTGAATCAATAAATTAACATATAGGTAAATTTAATATAGGTAAACATATGTGTGTGAATGTTTTTGTACTTCATATTCATAGCATAGCAATCCATAAAAAAATACGATACAGTGAGGTGTTTTCATACTTACGTATTTATTTTTACACTTTTTGTTTATCTCTATATTTTTTTCCCGAAGTTATATGCAATGCATACGAAGTCTACCTACAATAAAATATGTTTTTTTTATATCAGAGAATAAAATACTTGTTATATTTTAAATGAACGCGAACATTAGGTACTATACTTTTTATAGGATTCGGCCAAAACAGTTGGGACACATGTATTTAATAAAAAAAAACCAAACATGAACTCGATTATTGTTTAATACTTACTTCTTTTAATAAGAGGGAATAAACTGTTTTTATACTTTATTTTGATAACGTAATATTCAATCCCTGCTCTTACGGTAAAACCGGATGATCGTTTTCCTAATTTAGGCCAAAAATCCATACATAAGACAACTTTGCAGATGATAATATTTTATATTATTACGGCCTTATAAAGACTGCTCAACTCTAAATGATGTTATTTACTACGCACAGCAAATTATTTTTATGCGTAGAGTTAAATAAAATATTTAACCTAGTGAGCTCCCGACTATGATCAAATTTGCAAACCAGAGTTGCAAAAACCCCGCAAAAAAACAAGTGACTGTCGCTTTTTCGTTGATATTACCGATCTGGTATCTTTCAAATGATAATTTGTTATGTAAAAAAAAATTCCAGGTCCTTTACAGCATCAAAAAAACAAAACATTATCTGAAATCTATTGTATATTTTAATAGATAACATTTTTAATTGGATCCTTATTTGATTTAGAAAAATACTTATTTTTTAATAGGCTTTACGAAATGTTTTTTGGCGTACAGGTATGCCAAGGCAGCTTTACGGGTTAAATTTAAGCTAATTTTTAATTTTTTATTTTTATTTTTTATAGTTTTTTTTTTCTTATTTTATATTTTATAAAAAAAATGTATTAAATTTTGTAAGGCCGTTAGTCTCGTAAAAATCATAAATAGTTGTAGTTAAACATTAATAAATTGAGCACAATGAAAAAAACATGTATGTTGAAATGAGAATTGTTATTGGCTAGTCTAGAACAAATAATATAAAGTTAACTCTAAGTGCTGCAGCTAGCAACAACCATTGTTGGGTTCACACGGCATAACCTTTTGCACTAGATATATAATTGCAGCTGTAAATTACTTAATTGCGACTTAACCCGCTTACGAGCCGTATTTGAATCTAACCAGGTGTAAGACTTACTCCGTAAGGGGTCAAAATAATATTCTCATCGCCCTTGGTGTGCGAGTTGTTAGAGGCAAACCAGACTTACTAGGTATGCTTGCGCAAAAAGCTGTTTTTTTAGTACCACCGCAGTGCCAGTGGAAGAATATCCGCGAAGCAATAGTGTGCCAGCATTACTGTGTTAGGGTGTGGTGCATGGTGTTGTAACAAGTGAAATTACTGGGGGAAAGAGACTCAAAACCAATGCCTTGAGCTAACAAATGCAGCGCAGTGCCACGCAAAGCTATCACGCGATTGCAAGAATCAGGATGACAATATATTCGCTCAATAAATTAATTACCGTAGGTTTATTTTTTAATACGTCTCCCAGATATTTTAGCTATATTCTTTACAACCCAAAAAAGGCGGGCTCTATGTACTGCCCTCTCCACCAGCCGTCAGTCTTTTATCAAGAGTCGTTTTTTGACTTTTACAATAACTTTAACATATTATTGCAGGCATATATTTGTAAAATACAGTTTATAATTTAAATAAAAGGTGTGCGTCTCGGGACGCCCGACCGAAGTTATAACTTAAACTATTCTAGCGCTGTGGGTTACAGTAAGAGAGGATGGGTAAGAGAAAGGGAAGCCAGAGAGACGTGCGCCGTAACGCTTTACGTAACGAATCGGTCTATCCTCTCATAAGAAGTTATCACTTTAGTAGCTTGTACATTATATACATTTACTAGCATATACCCAATTTAGTATTTAGACAATAATGAACTTTTCCGGTACGTTTCACTAGTTCGTCATGAATAGTTTTATATGTTAAAAGCAGAGAGGAAGTCAACAGTGTCAACTACTTAATTCTGAATAAAAGCTGTTTATACTCGTACTATTATTTTATGGGATAGGTTGGCAAACGAGCTAGCGGCTCACCTGAGTCAAGTGATACCGTCGCCCACGGACATCCACAATACCAGAGGTCTCGAGGATGCGTTGCCGACCTATGAGGAAGGGTGATAGGAAGAAAGAGATAAAAAGGGTGAGGGTGGAGGGGGAGGGGAAGGAGAGGGAGAATGGGGAAGGGGGAATCGAGCCTCCGGAACCTCCCACAAACCGACAAAATGCAATAGCAAGCTATGTTACTTCACGTCGGTGTTATGTGGGAGTGTAGTACTTCCCCGGTCGTGCCGGTCCATTCGGCTGTGGGGTTACAGCGTGACACTAGCACTACCACCGAATACGAAATACATATTTTTTTAATATAATTACCATGATATCATACCACCATATCACCATATCACCATAAAACCGATTTTCAATTATCTTGTGGTATTGAACACTACTAATACTCGTACATCATAATAAGCTAATGTATATGTGGCAGGTATGGAAAGTACAGATGATTCACACTACATACTTACAATACATTTGTCTTTCAATAATTGAATGTAATGACACATGCAGGCTATTCAACTCAACAAAGAGCTGATGATTTATCAGTAACCCCATTTACCATTACATACAATACAATTAAAAACAATCCAGTTATCTGTAGATAACAATTATAACGTTATACATATATGGCCAGTGTACTTGCATTTCGAAAAATGCATTATTGTCACCTGTTTAGTACATTTATTTGTCGATTGGAGAAGACTTACTAGTATTAAATATAATTTTTTTACAACTCTGCTCGGCTTGTCTCGTTCATAGAAGATCCATTAGTATGCAAATGTAATTTCGTTTTTCGCAACTATTGAAGGCCGTTCGTTATCTTCTTCATGTCATCTTCCCAACGGCTCCAGTGGGGGTCCAGTCGGCTTGACATTGCAAAAATGCTTGCTTATTAAGCCTTCCTTTAAGGCGCTGTCAGCTCAGCGCTTTTTCATTAACCTTTACTTGAAATCAAGCAAGCACATCTCGTGAAAAAATCTCTTAAAAAAATATCCGTAAATGGATGTGTATTAAAAATCGCTATTTTATGATAATTGTTTCATAACAAATATAATAGTGAAAAAAGAGAAAATGTTTGAATTTTTTTTAATGTACTCTAGTATGTTAAAATGTTTTTAATTCCGTCAATGTGTACTTAGAAGTCTTATAAATGTCACATATTTTTTCGTAGTTTTAAATTAATCTCTGCTTATGAAATAAACTACTTTAAAAACCCTCATTTTTATCGACATCTTGATATGACAGCACCTTAAGTTACTCAAGTAGTCCGTAGTAACTGTTCTCTTTGAATCGAGCTAAATTGAAACGTTGTCAGTTTTTGAACACCTACCCGCAGAAAGTGACTGAAATTCTTTTCATCTACTTTATATTATATAATTATAAAAATGTTTTATTTAATTAGTTTATATTGTATTAGGTTTTTGTATTTATAATTATGTACTAAATAATATGTCTACATATTGGTACTTTAATGTAATGATAACTTAGGCTGACACACTGAAATTCAACAATTATAAGCGGATTAAATCCTTAAGTTTTTTTTTCATATACTTAATAAAAAACCAATAAGTAGATTTACTTTAAATTTGTGTTTTCTTGGCAAACGTTAACAGATAAGGTATCGCATCTTCATTACATTATCAGCCGTGCGATTCTGTAATGATTCGTAAATGTGCTCGTCGACGAGCTCACCGATGTCAAATACTTTATGAGATATCGCCCTTGTGAACAAGGTTGTTTTTCCAACGTTTCTTGTCATCTCGTCATTTGTTTCACGGAAGTTGTCAGATGCAACGATGTTTGCTCTTAGAGAATCACACGGCAGGATTGAACGCCAAGCGTACCAAGTTAGGTACTATATTGACAGCTCACCGTTCCGTAATCCAATTTCAGTGATCCGCGGGTGGCAATTTTATTGCAATGTAGTTTTGTACCGTTCAATGTGCACTCTTTTATATTGTGTTTCTTTTCTATTATTGATTGATAAAGGACAACGTAACTAAACCATTAACGCGATTGTATAGCTGAAGTGTTTTTTCGAAATGAAGAAATGATTATAAGAACATTTGACGGTCAGTGCCTTCGACTGCATACCACATTACTAAATCAATCTAACAGAACGAATTTATTGCTCACTGTTTTCATTTGTTGGAAAGGCTAGATTAAATATTTGGTAAGTTAAGGTTTTGGTAATGAAGTTATTGCATTCCGCTCCTCCAGAAAAGTAGGGTGTCCATGCAGCGGGACTCTTCGGAGTATTGGGCAGCTTTGCCTTTTCGTAACAGTCACAGGTGATCGCGCGACCCGTAGCGACAGATGCTGGTTCGCCGGAAGTGGAGACCAACAAGGCGAAGGTGCAGAGGGGATACCTGCGCCTTGGTCACGGCAGGCGGGGGCTGCCCTATTTCCATGCCTCCGGGCTCTAAAAAACACTCTTGGGGTAGGATAGACCAAGACTCGCTAAAACCTTGGACACCCTACACAAACCATAAGCTCAGGTGGTGATTCCATTAAATAAATTGCAATCGAACCGTAGCTGAACGGTGACATTTAATACGTTTACTTATTCTGCTATTGAAAACAGTCCAGCTGCAGTTACGTTTCTGTTGACGTCGCAACCGATCATAATTTTATATTCTGTTAAACCGATAGATCATGAACGCGACGCTAGCTCATATTCGTATATAGTATTGTTTAATGTGTATTTAATATGGTAGTAGTGTTTAAGATGGCGTTACGTTGCAATTTGTGTATAGAAATAGTAGAATGGCTTTTGGGTAATGATCGAACGACAACCGGAGTGGAACTGCAGTTGCAGCGGGATAGATTGTTGAACGTTGTCAAATAGTAGAATCAGCGCCCAGATGTCGTTGGCCAAACCGTATCATCGCCTTCAAACGTTAACCGTTGAACGATATGGCTGGTATAAGATGGCTAGATAACGATGTGCCGGCATATCCACATTCGCGTAACACTTAGAATGACAATTCTAAAAATGTGATTATGCCATTCAATTGTGGCACGAGGTTACATGACGACTAAATTTGTACACAGAAATGGTAAATTTAAGAACTGTCATTCGCATGTGTTATACGAATTTGAACTTTAGCATGTACAACATAAGAACTGCCATAATTTACTAATTAGATGTTAGTTTGCTAGTTTACTTTGGTGTTTAGAACAAGTGAATTGATAACATTGGTAATTTTACCATCTACTACTACTAATTACTTAACTATACTAATTTACTATCCGTACTACATCTTACTTACATCCGTCTCCGTGGGTACTTAACGTAAAACGTTAGGGTCAGCTAAGAAACAAATTCCACTAGATGGCGCTGTTTTCTTGATAATTGCATATTAATTTATTTTAATGAAATATGGGAGGATTAAATAAGAATGCTTGATTTTGCGCCCTTTATCTTTATTTATTAACACACTACAAACATAACTGAAACTATTTATTACTCGGATTTCGAGAAAATGGATAATCATTTTCAACTCTTGTTATACCACAGATTACGTAATAGTACATAATCCTTAGGCACGCACACATACAAATTAAGAATTTGTAGTAGCTATTTAACAAATTCGTCCCGTCGTCAGAGTTCCCATTAGCCTATCCGTAGAAACGTTTTCGCATGGGAACAAAGGTGCATGGTTCGAACCTGGGCTTATCGTGTTATTTATGGCATTTATGTTTTAGTTTTTTGAGAAACCTTTATTCGTCATTTTAGATAACGATATGAATAGATACTAATATTATCAGTGACATTCTAATATACCTAAGCCTCAACCTGAATTAGATACCTATACTTTATTACCCTATGTCTTTTCTGCTGCTGTAACAGAGCGAAGGATCGTCTTGATTTTGAGTAGTATAGGGTTCCGAGGGTGACTAAGGTTACTTTTTATACAGAGGTAACACGGGCGAAGCCGCGGGCAGACACTTGTGTAATAAATAAAAGTCTACATCATTTCAATAGTGTATATTCATAGATCTAAGCACTTAGCATTTTTTTTTAACCCTTCTTAGAATAATTTCTGGTAAAACACATTTTTTTAAAAATGCTACCAGTTTCGAGACCATTCCAGCAATAAAATCTTCATCTCGTTCTATTTCTATTACTTTTATGGGTTGTTCTGGTGAGATGTAGCACACAAAGTAACATTTTTTCATGTTGGTTACCCGCAGCTGACCTTGCACCTGCAAAAATATATTAGGAATTGCAATAAATGCTGTACATACTTTACTTATACAAAGGCTACTATTTATCCTGAAACAACTTGGGCAGCCAGTAGTTTCTAATTTTATATTCATGGTTATATCCAATATCACAATTTGATACTTTATTGAGCAATTACCTGGTAATAATAATTATGATTTTTATTTATTTCCAATTTTCCATCTTTCAATACAAGTGGGAAATATTTTTTTTCCTGTGCAGCTCTTTCAATATTCATATCCAGCCTGGCCAGTGAAGGAAAGCATTTTATTTCAAGAATTGCTTCTTCATTTATCACCACCCCTGAAACAAATTTCACATTACTTATAGCATCAACAAAATTTATTTTATATTATATTGCATATTTACCGTCTGGACTTGCTCCCAAAAACCCATATTCCTCGTCTATGAATAAGCCAGATGGACGAACTGATTTATTGTAATTTTCATATATGAAATTGAAAACTGTCAAAACGTCCGAACCAGTGTTGCTAGTGGCAGATAGTCAAAAGTAACTCGAGTCATCTAATAAGTACCTAGGTATATCAGGCAAAAAACTCACTATTTTAGCACTCTCTTATTTGGGTTTTTGTGTTTCAAGGTCATTAATTAATGTAAGTAATTTTGGAATAAGCATAACAAGAGTCGATAATGTCGCTGGAAACAAAAAAAATCTAAGCATTAGGTAGCTTCCATTTTTTTACATCAACAGTAAAATAATATACCTAATGAAGGTTATGGTAATTACTAATTTTGTGCAAAAACACTCAACTAATACATTTCGATCGGAAGTAGTGCACAAACGTAAAAAATAACTAAAATAGCTAACAGCTCGAGTCTGGTAACACAAAGACAGCAGAACTGAGTGGAAGAAAATGAATTTATTTTATGTCGCACAGAGTGGCAACGTCGCGTTCAAGCCGTGATATAGCGCGGTCCTACTCTCGCAGAAAATGTACTCTACTAGCACGCACCATCTGACAACGTAGCTTACTTGCACTGTCAAGATATTATAACGTACAATAATAATGTAGCTATATGTATAAAATTGAACCACACAAACGTAAAATCAGACGATTTGGCGATGGTAAAACAATAAGATAACACGCTGATGTTTAACTATATCATTGATTTGCGCAAATATGAGTACAAATTAGGACAATGTTAACTCACAATAACTTTAAATTCGCTCCAGAGAACTCAAAAATGCGTAGTTTAATTTGTATGGAAAACGTTTAACCCTAAGTACATATTCCGGGATATATTTACATTTAGACATTAACCGTACATACGAAAGAGTCGCTTGACGCTGTTCGTTTATATGAGTACATACAAACACCACCCTTCTATACGTCGTCAACAGCCGTTTTCAATATTCTATCTATCCACAGTTTTCCTTACTACCGATAGAAATTTGACATAACGTCCATACAAATAGTGCAAAATATGTATCTCTAGTAAGGTAAACCGACGATACATAGGTTATTGAAAACGGCCGTAAAAGTACCAACAAAAACAGTAACAATGGTGAATACATTCGTTGGCTGTTTTTCATTATTGTTATATGCTACTTTTTTAATATAATAAGGAAGTCTGTTCCGAAACGTAAAATAAACAAGATTATTAATGACTAGGTACGTTATAAAAGAAAAAAAACTGCTATACGCCTATTTAATTGCATAATAAATGATATACCCAACTTTTTGTTTCGTTTCCACGCAATGTAAGTAACTCATGATTTAATAACCACCTGTTAATTTCTTATCTCTCTTGTTTCCAGGTAAGCTACTTCAGCGGCTGATTTGCATACTTCATGTTGACGTAAAAATATATACCAGGAATATGTAAGTAGGTAATATAGTTCTCGGCTTTTTGGAATTGAGCTTTATTTCCAGCGGATGTCGCAATAGTCGACAAGGGGAGTTTTTTTCATTTCTCTCGAGAGCAACGAAGGCCTACACTCAACATTCGGACGTCTTTCGACTGACGATGATGATGATTATGTTAAGTGAGAAAGAACGTAACTTGCAAAATGTGTGTGTTTACACTAGAGAGGTGTGTACACATCTGTCAAGACAAAACCTTTCTCAATCTCTTATTATACTCGATAATCTCGATAAAGAGAGATATTTTTTTTGATGATGTTTTGTTTTTGGCAGTGTTTGACTATTATCTCACTTGGATGTGATGATGCGGTCGAAAGTGGTATCACACTAGATCTAGAACTGTGATTGGCTCTTAAGGACAGTCTGCAGGACAGGAACACACAACAAGATAAGTTTTCAATCTTGAGGAAGGTAGCTACCTAGGGTGCGTTCCGGTAAGCGTCATGAACGGTCATAACTGTTGTGCCCCGGTTTGCCGTTCCCTTTGGTTCCAATGGCTTTAATGCCCATCCCGAATGGATGCTCACGCGGTCGCAAAACGCGCACTAAGTTTTCTGTCAAAATCGAAAGAATCCTGTACCTATTTGATGTTTTGACAGTGACAGCTCGCAACGACCGAGAAAAACCTTCCATTCGCGAGTGTTGCGGTCGCGACGTGAGCGTTATCAGTGCCGTCATCGATGACGTATCGAGCTCGCTCACGATGATCGTTGGCTTGTGGGTGTGCGAACAACGCGATTGATTTCGGCTCATAAAGGAACACGAACCTATAGCAAGCCAGGTGGGCTCCAGAATGTGCCCTATCACCATACACTTAGTCACCATGACAGTTCATTCATAGCTTAAACCTGAGCCAAGGATCGATTCATCTATCGTCTGATTAGCGGCTGGCCCTTATTTCACCTGGGCTGTAATAGCTTCAAAGCCTACTTCTAGGCGAATATCTTGCAAATAAGTAAAGTAACTGTACAGCAACGTATGGTGTCCCACCATATTTCGCCATATTAACGACACGTCGAAGTTTTTAAAATTATCACTTCACAACCTAAATACCTATACAAGTTTAGATATCCAAAGCTAGCTAAAATTTCACTGTAACGCTGTTCACATTTAATTTTCAGTATCATTGAGATTTTTGCCGCCAGTCGACAGGCTGCAAAAAAGCTATATCGACTGGAAAACTCAAAAACTTATGCATGCAACACAATGTTATGCGCACAAAGATAACACGTGAGCTGAAAGCTTGTATGAGCGATATGTGGTCTTTGATATGACTTATCTACTGACATTTTTATTCTGAAGGTTTGAAATTTTAATTTATATGCATTAGTATTGCGCGGTGTTGAATATCAAAGTGTAACGTTACCCTGTTTCTTGGCAAATAGTAAATACGTTTTCGGTTCATAGGACGTTGTAATAAATCCATTTTATTTTTAGTTAAGTATCATTGCTGTTTATTTAAAAATAGAATGAAAAACATCGTATAGGTATGCTCAAAATAATATAAGTAAATTTTCATACCACCTGCTCGAAAATGTCCAATTATATATAACGCAACCTCGACGCAAGGCATTACATCCCCGGGGATGTAATGTTGTAACTTGAAACTCTCATGGGTGTAAAGTGATTTGGACGTTAGTTGTAGAAAAACTCTTCGTACTGAGACAGCATATAGCAGCAGCAAAAAGCGATTGTACTGAGTGTGTTTGGGATCAACCGTCGCCGTATTGCTATGGTTACGCACGGCCCGTCTCTGCGCATTGAAGGTCATAGTTCTAGTTACGTGCCGCGATCTGTAATGAATCTGGTACAAACACTGTGTTTGGTGTTATTTTAACAACTTCTTCCAAAAATATTACTCTGTTCCTTCATAACTGGACCAAATATGTGTCCAATTTGAATATTAAATATTAATTTATTTTACTTTTAAATAAATAACTGCTTTTTTATATAGATCTGAGTTTTTATTGTCTTGCAGTAGGTATGAAAAGAAGAGTATGCAGCTCGAGGATAAAGCCTGTCTTCGTCTTGGGTGGTCTGAACCGTTCGCGTCACTCAGGACTCTACATAACTCCTTATACGAGTATATACTATAATTCAATTTTAATTCGCTTGCTACGCTTAACTCTAGAGTCCCCGTTACACGCAGGGTTCAATATGCCGCCCGTGACGAAGACACTGCTTTACTCCCTCGATGCCTAATCTACTATAATGTTTCATGTAATCAACACATTGTTTACTATGCCCGTATACGTTTTGATTTTATTAGTTCTATAAAGTACTATAAATTTACTTTTTCCATACTTTAAAAACTGAAATCAAAATGTACGGGCATAGTAAACAATGTGCTTATTACATACAAAAAATCACTGAAATATATTAAGAGATAGAAAAGAGTTATATCTTTTAGTATGGACAAATAGCTAGCAATGCGTTCCTCTTAAAAACTTTCACATACTGATTCCTTCCTACGATTCTTCGTGTGGCGGAAGGCATGACACACATTAACACATCACAAACACCCAATGATCCTAGAACAAACATTTCTGCTCTTCACACAAATATTACCTAGGCCAGAGTTTGGACTTGGGGCCCATGGCTTCAAAGGCAGGGTCACCAACTGAGCTAACGATGTCGTCATTAATTACGAATCTGCTAAACGTGTGTATAATTTGAAATTCCCATAGTGTTTACCTCACCGCAAGGTAATATGGACAATTTGGTGCGTATTTGTTTTTTTATCTTATAAGGAGACAGTAAAAGAACGAGGCCCACCTTGTGTCAAGTGGTAACCTCTGACTATGATGCATTTTCTCACAACTACACATCTTCCGTAACCCTGAGACAAACAAGCCGGGTACATGCACATGAGACTTAACAACATAATTGTTAAGTCTCCTGTGCATGTAATTTCGCCGGCACCCATACCATTCAAACTAGAACCCGGTATTGCGTAGGTACATTACGGCTTCGCGGTAGAAGTTGGTATAGGTGTGATGGCAGTACTTCCCGGGACGATCTCATTTACAAAGAGTTCTACTGCACAACAAATTTGACCATGCATAGATTTGCACCGGATCAACCGATTTTCACGATTCTTTGTTTTATTATTATTTTGAAGGCTTAAGTTCCGGGCTAGGTATAGGTAGTCGCGTATAACGTTTCGCGCCCACTTCTGCTTACAGCACTCGCGGACTCTACTGTATGTTTAACTGAGCGCTATTGGCCCGACCTGCGATTCACCTACCTATTTAATATGAGGTAGATACCTAAGCACTTGGCTGTTCCCATACCGTCCGAATAAGTCTGTAAGGAAATATATATATTTGAATATCGAGAAAAACTGAATTTATTGTGAAACTTATTTTTGGGACAGAAGAACGTCTGAACGTTTCTTTCTTCTTTCTTACTCAATAAAAAAAGAGATTACAAACAGTCTCTTGAGTCGAATTTTCAACTCTCCGCTTAGCGCAGTCTAAAAACTGTATATGTAGATAGGTACTAAGTTACTAGATCCTGGAATGTTATCTACATACTTCGTACTACAAACTACAACTAAAAAGAGTTCCACATAGTTTATATTACATCACATTATATTATATACTTGCTTTTACACATTATTTTTACCAATAAAATTGTTTACGTATTTTATAGTAACAAACAGCAGTTGCGGATATCGTAAAATATTAGCGGCGACCGCTACCGACAGAGGGGAAAAACCCGATCTGGGCTATTATTCACCGGTACGGTTGCAATAACTCAGTCCCTGAACACCTGTTCTAGTGTTGCGAACAAATTGTGATACTGGCTGAATTGGATAGCCGGTCCCTGAACTTTGCTGTCACGAACATTAATAGTAGAGTACATATTATAGTAAGTACTAGCTGTCCCGTCTTCGGTTTTGCACGCCTGATACGGCGCCTGTATTATAAAGTTGAATAAGTTACCCTTCATAACATTATCTTATCATATGTATAAGCCTGGCTATTCAACGAAGTAATGTTGCCAGCTTGGTGGCACTCTTCCCGCAGACATGGACTTAAATTAGAAATATTCAAATTATCGACGGGATAGTTACCATGAGTTTCCGATATTTCGGCACTGTTGCAAGCGCCATGATGCGCCACAGGTGAACTGAGGAATTGGTGGGTGAATGTTTAAGAGCAGACGAAGTGCAACAGTGTCGAAATATCAGAAACTCATAGAATATATACATGGTGCTATCCCGTTGATAATTTGAATATTTCTAATGTTTGTGACCATGATAGGGATGTTGTTTGCATGTTCGCACTCCGCCTGAGCCGAGCGTGCAAGCGAGAGCGCGGAGCAAGCGTAGAGAGGCACGATCGGCGTAAGCGTTCGGCTTGTCTTATGACGTTATCACGTAAATTTATCGTCCGTAAACCGACTTTACAGACAACCATCTTTACTTTTTTGTTATTATTACCGTATACGTAACTCGTATAAAAAGATGCTTATTTTGACGTTACAAACATACAAGTTTTATTAATTTATGTAGATAAACATATACAATAATTTAAGAAGACTTAATAATTTAACATAATATATATTTTTTTAGCTTAGGGGCCGTGTCACTCCTTTCCGTTACAGCGTGTATAATAGGTATGCCTATGCCGAATTCCTACTTATATCATCGCCGGGTGGTAGAGCTGTTCTGGAAGTTTAAAACTTTGTTGATACCACCGCAGTGCCAGATGTTCTGCATCGAAGCAAAAATGAGAAAGTATCTACTTTTGTCTAAACAAAGGGTTGGACTTGAACAGGACACTTGAGCTCTGTACACTGCAGAACTATGTAGACAGATCTTGGTCGCACTGCAACTCATGTACGGGAATTAATTTTACTATCAGGCTTTGATAAGTAAAAAATCAAAACCATCCGGCATCAGGTGAAAGCCTTGTCTGTTCCGCCCCCAGCTTGCTAGTAAAAAAAAAGTATCCTTTCTCATCTGGACAAGTCGTCGATCAAGATTGCAAAGGTTGTGAGCAGACTGAAGGGTCGGGTGTCATGTCTTGATGTAAAGCCACATTATTAGTACTTCGTAAGGGCGTTACCTCGTGTTTTAACTACATTTGATGTTATAAATACTACTGCGTCGACCTGCCGCACATTACCGAAGTCTAAATATTGACTGACTGATAATTAATCAACCCAGAGCCTAAACCTCTGGGGTTACCAACTTAAAGTATTCGCGGCTGATTTTTCGGGGACAAAATGGGGGTAGATAGGTACTTTTAGCGTATGCCGTTCGCAATATTCTGATATGCATCCATTCAAATTGATATTGTTGAGTAGGTACTTGTTAAATATTATATTATATAAACAATTCAAGTAATACCTAAGTTAAGTGTTAAGTTATGTCTCACTTGCTTATAGTAACAAAATATATTGACCACCTTGTCAATCCACAGCTGTGTGTAGGTATACTGTTACTAACGTACACTGTACAAAGTGTCCGTGTCATATACAATAATTTTATTGTTCAACATTATTTAAACCAATATGATTTATAAAGTATGCTATTAAAATAAATTCATATTTTGTCATAATACTTAAAAAGGCGTTGTTAGCCTGACGAGTCATAAAATAACCTAAGCTAGATGTAATTACTTGACTTTGTCTTGATTATATTGTAATATATAATTTTATGTAATAAAGAACTTATTAAACAAAAAACATTCGCGGCCTATGCTTTTTATATTATAAGTAAGGAAAGATTTTGAAATTTCGATTTATTTCTGTGGATTAGTATCCTATATGTGACCAAGCGAACGAATTCGCTGAACAGCGTTGGAACGGACAGAGTAGGTGGGTCGTAGTTGTAAAGCATCCCAACACCCGCGGTGTGCTGGGGTTCTTGTTCCTTTGTGCCTGTAATGCCAGAGAAGGATATATTGTGACGTCAAGACGTTCTGAAAGATCGGCTTCGATTGCCGTTCTAAACAGTTGCACAATACTGAAAATTCAAAGGTAGTGGGTAGTACTTAAAAAGGTGACCACTGGGCATAGAATAACTGCGTAAGTACAACGTAACGTATCGTTCACGTGAAACAGCACAAACTGTCATTTATCCAGGGCAACTGTGAAACGGATAACTCATATTTAGTACGCCGAAGCGTGACGCGTTGACGCTTACGATACGAATACTTTTTCACAAATTATTTGCTACGGCCTCACTAGTGAGATTTTCAACTGAGCGTTACCGTGTTTTGGAGGATACGATAAGCTTTGGCCAACAGTCGTTAGTCTTTGTGACATGAGGCATGGGGAGATCTGAAAGCAGACTGAATCTTTTGGTGAACGGTTCCAATCCTTGGTTTCCATGATACAGTAAAAAATACGTACAATATTTTTTTTATATAGGTACATCTTTTTTGATTTGAGAATCTACAGTAAGTACATAATGTACCACACCACACTATAAGCATAAGTAGCATATTTATATACGTGTCTTTTCCTCATTAAACATATTTTTTTTACATTTCCCTCCCTAATAACCTATCAAAAAGGTCCAATTAAAACTGAGCCGAGAGCAAAGGGGGGCTCGAATCCAATTAATGGCGATGTTTGTTTATATACTTCTTGATTCATTATAGTAATGATCCCGCTGGAAAAATGTCTCAAAGCATTTATTTCGAGCGTTTTGAAACTAAATAGTAAGAGTTTACAAAAATGAACCGTAAATCTTACGGCTAAGGATATAAATGGAATTTAACCATGGGACGGTAAATTTACTTCGTTTATGGCTGTAGTAAACAGTCTGAAGGAGTTAAACAGCGATTTGCTGCGACCACAAATAGGTTGGTTTATTGTGGAGTAGCGTACGGTATTCTTGGATCGAGCGCGTGAGAATAGCTATTTTGTTCAAGCTAGGTAAACATGTAGATAGTTTTAGAGACTTTTCTCTACAATTTCAATAAAACTTGGGTGGCATGAAATGTCTTCCACAAAGAGGACTCTCACACGTTCATATAATCTATCAAATATTACGGTGACTCTACCTTTATTTTATGGGATAGGTTGGCAAACGAGCAAGCGGCTCACCTGATGGTAAGTGATAACGTCGCCCACGGACATCCGCAATATCAGAGGTCTCTAGGATGCGTTGCCGACCTTTGAGGAAGGATGATAGGAAGGAAGAGATAGAAGGGGTGAGGGTGGAGGGGAAGGGGGAAGGAGAAGGAGAACGGGGAAGGGGGAATTGGGCCTCCGGAACCTCCCACAAACCGACGAAACGCAATAGCAAGTTGTTACTTCACGTCGGTGTTATGTGGGAGTGTGGTACTTCTCCGGTCGTGCCGGCCTATTCGGCTGTGTGGTTGCAGCGTGGCACTACCACAAAAAAAAACCTGTCCGCGACAAGACGCGGTCCAACCACAATTTTAAAATAATTTACGATGCTTTACGTAAGGTTGAAAATCGCTTGTTAGATTGGACGATGTAATGCGAAAATGCGGTAATTTTGTACGTTTTCTTTATATCTTTCGATATATACTAACACAATTGAAAAAACTGCTGGTTACTACTTTAGTACTATATGTTGGCTATGTATTACCTAAAAAATAATATAGTGTTATCGCTGAAAATTCTGAGAGTTTGGACGTGAAAGTTTATTTTTATGCACCTATTTAGGATTTTTTTCTGCAGAGAGCGAGTAATATTTATGAATTCTGTTCGGTTATTACTCTTTGCCTGTTCCTTTTCTAACCTAAGTTTTTTTTTCATAGATTATTATCGAACTGTTTCGTTACACTCGATGTTTAAAGATTCTGCTTTTGACTATTATCAGGGTACGACCGCGCCTTCAAGGGCAATTAAGTTTTCTTCTAGTAGTACATACATAGGGCCTAGCTAGCACAAAATCATAAATTACTACTATACGTACAATACGATTTTGTTACACTTCCGCAAATTATACCAGTACCTCTACCACGAGTTGGCAACAAGTTTTTGATCGGTTAAGATCGCTATCGGGCTTTCGTAGATAGATTTCATAGATTTTTTCTTACCATTAGAGTCAAAATTTGTACCTATGTGTTACAAGAGAGCACGAGTTGTGCATCTTGTGCATTTGAAACCTACACTTGGCTCAGGATTCTTTCTTATTAAGAATCTCTTGCTATTATGCTCGGGATTCAATTAGAGATACAAAAAATACGAAGAGTTCTACTGATAGGTACTTAAATTAACTTTTTTGGATTTGTATCTGTGGCGCCGATACACTACCGCTCCTACAGTGATCGCTCCCATGTGGATTTGGAGGACAAAGCCCATAGGAAAGGTCCCTCCTAAGCTATCTCCTATCGCAGGTAGACCCTTTGGTTCCTCTTAGCTCCACCGTGGTGACTCAAGCCACTGTTACTGAGCCCCTCCACCATGACAAGGCGGGAACCCTTCGGAGGGGTGGCTTCGTATCTTAAAGATAGACTAAATGGCCGAATCTGCTGGCGGGTCAGCTATCTTAATTAAAAATATACATTTGAAATAATTAACCATGTATTACGGCAAACGTAGCGTAGGACGTCCTGAGGCACGGTGGAGTGACGATCTGCGCAAGACGGCTGGCAAAAACTGGATGCGAGTAGCCCAAGATAGACCTAAGTGGCGTGCAATTGGAGAGGCCTATGTCCAGCAGTGGACTGCTACAGGCTGATGATGAACCATGTATTATATATAAATATACATTTGAAATAATTAACCATGTTTTAATTATAGTTGATTATTATATCTAATAATCAACTATAATTAAAACATATTGAAAATAATACATTCACTATATATACTACATTATAATTCCATTCTTTATTTTATCTATACTATATAATTATTTATACTAATATTATAAAGAGGAAAGATTTGTAAGTATGTTTGTAACGAATTGGCTCAAAAAATACTGGACCGATTTCCAAAATTCTTTCACCATTGGAAAGCTACATTCACCTTGAGTAACATAGGCTATATAAGATTCATCATCATCATGCATCACCACGCTGGTGAAACCGCGGAGAGCAGCTAGTACTATATATTAAATTTATTATTGTAGTTCTAACCGTTAATCTTGGTTATATTAAATTTATTTTTAAATGCAACTCAAGCAAAATACTTGACATTAAAAACGCGCTTCCATCAGCCCTCAGAAGGTAATGAAGTCGTTATTTTTTAATTACATCAACGATCATAAGAAAACTCCTTAGGAGTTGGCTCGAATTAATTTAATTTTGGCCCGTTGTTTGTCTTCTAAGGGCACTTCATTATATTTTGAGTACTTTGAGACATTGTTCATACTCCGGACAATTTTTGGGAGTGTTGGGGGACAATGAGCATGAAATAAGTTACGAAGATTAAATCAAGTATAAATAAGGAAGTGTTTCCAAAATAATCTACATCAGATATGTTATTGACTTATTTTTATACGTGTACCGAATACGATCGATCTAATTCAGCATTTTACATTACGTACAATAAGGATGGCGCTCCGTAGGGTCCTTTTTAAAAAAAAAGACGTGTGGCACTCGGAGACTGCCGCGGTAAAGCTATTGCATAACTGTTTTTTTATCAACTTATGCAATTATAATTATTTAACCAATGCCATCTAGTCTAAAAAGTCATTAAAAGTTCTTCTACTCATCGATAGATGGAGACGGAGTGGGGGGTGTTAGGTTATTTTCGTTACGGAATTTCTGGATTCGGTCTCCACGCTCAAGGCCCGCGATAGAAGCTATGCAATGGCTTAAAACACATTTACTACTGCTGTAACTAAATTTTCGAGTATAAAAATACTGCCGGACTAACTACTTGATTTGTATCGGCTGACTGACTGCGCTACATTGATTTCAGCCTTTTATAACATCGGTACAAACATGTGGTCGCGAGGGGGTTTTTGTATTCATTACACTTTTAATATAACAATTCTGTTTATAACAGTATGCAACCGTCCCCCCGTTACCTTTTCCACTTCCTTACGTAGTATGAAATAAAGTCGTTTTCCGCGTCTGTCTTTACATCTTCTTACTCCACCAAAACCACAATACAGATATTAATGCTGTTTTCACCTTCAGTTGATATTTTTCACGGAAAGTTTGCAACTAAACCAAATCAAGGGTTACGGACCAAGCACGAGTACCACCTGGTGTTTAACGGTAACCTCCGCCCATGCACTGCGCCCATCACCCTCCGATCCTACTTCTTAACCGTTCCCTCATTACTGAGGAACGTGACTCCTCTGTTGCAGTTTGTTGACTGTTTCCCTCCATCGAGTTCTGTTGCTGGCCTGATGTAGATCTGTGCTGAAAGGTATCTCCAGCTATTCCGATACTTGATTCGTCCATTGCTTAGGGCTTCGTCCTCTTGGACTTTTACCCTCAATTTAGATACTATAAGACGCTCAAGGTTGTCAGAGCTTCTACGCGCAATATGACCAAAGCACTGTATTACTCGGTGTAGGCATATTGCAGAGTCTTTGGGAACGTTCTAACTTTTGCTCCTGACCCTGAGAGTTGTTAAATTTCATATGCATGTAATTTAATCGGCAACTGTGCCCATCAATCCGGAACACAGTAATGCGAACACTACTGCTTCATGGTAGAAATAGATATGGTAGCAGTACTTTCTCGGACAAACTAGTTCACAGAGTTGTAAAGATGAACAAAATAGGGTTTAAATTCAAGATCAAACATGTTAAACGATTCATTCCATCTTTAGTTCTTTCCTTTACCGACTTCTAAAAAAAGGAGGAGGTACTCAATTCGACTGTATGTTTTGTTACCTCCATAACTTTTGACAGGGTGAACCGATTCCCAAAATTCTTTCTTTCTATGAAATCTGGTGCTTTCCGTGTGGTCCCATTTAAATTTCATCACATTCGATCCAGTAGTTTTTGAGATACACTCCAATACCTGAATAGAATGGAAGTCGGTATTAATAAAAAAATCCAAAGATATCATTCAATTCCATTATTTTTTAATTAAGTATACCAACTTATTGATTTACAATATGTCTTACTTTTATTTTAAAGGGCTTAACGCTCAAGAACAAGCAAACAATTGCAATTAGTCTGGCAACTTGTGCAGTAAATAAAAACTTGTAGCATTGCGCTCAAGTGCTGAACTTTTTGTAGCGCCAACGTTTTGATAGAGTCCAGCAGTTGTTTTGAAGAACAAATGTTGTATTAACACTGGCGCAAAGAATGAAAAAGTTTTACAATTGTCGAGTACAGAGTAGATTGCGATTAAGTCACAGGAGTTTATTGACTTGTATAGTAAACTTTGTAGCATTGGTAGCGATAAAGTAAAATAAAACTATCCACGTTCCGTTAATGATGTTTTCAAACTCGTGACAGAGACGAAACAAGAACAAGAAAACAAACTAAATGTTTAACAACTCGACTTCGGAAGTAATTAGCCCGCATATTATACCGCATAAAATCCGCCAGTTAGATTTTTTTGCATTTTATGTAAATAAAACGTTGAGTAGTTAGGTATGAGTGGACATTGGGACGGACATACAAGTCAAACTCATTACTCTCTTTTTGGGATTCGCTGCAGTCGGGGTCACTATCATTCAATGACGCATAGTGTATTGTTTGTATGTACCACTATGATATTTTGGTGTGTATGATTACATTTTTATATATACAACTAGCTGGTGCCGGCAACTATGTTTGCGCAGGATTAGTACTTCGAGTAACTTATTATTTCTCCAAGGGCATATCTATCTTTATACCAAAATGTCATAAAATATGTACATGGTCAAACTCAATTGCTATAATAGTATTATATGAGTTAATTTAATCCATAAACTGTAGTAGAATGTGGAAACGTTTTGTGTATTGGTCTGCAAAGTGGGTGCTTTCAAGAGTCCTCACCGAATTGTCCTCGATAACAAGGAGCTTGTACAAGATGCAAATGAATGGCCTAACAATATTCTTACAATTTAGCCCTGACGTAACTTATCAATAAAATAACATAACTAACAAATAGATGGGAGGTACTCACATCAATCCTGATGAGCGTAGCGTCCGGTAGTCGGTTTTGTTAGAAGGAGAAGACAGAGGCGTTGGCAAGGAACTAGGATGGGAAAAAACCGACAAACCTCATCCAGGTCTCTCGCACGTGTTTCCTGCGATCTTCAAATTGGGCTGCAGGCGGTGTTCCAACTTGCAGTGTAGATCCTCAAACCGGTGTGATGTACCACTCTTAACTAACAGAAAATGTTTAGAAATTAAGAGTACATATATATTTTATTAAGCTAAGTTTTGGTCAGTAGCTCAATGCACTTTTGCTATTTTAATATGGGTTCTTTGATGCCTTTGTTACAGAAATTTTGAACATAGGATTTGAACTTTGTAACACTATACACACAACATGGCCTACAGCGTGATCAAATTTACACTCAATTATACATTTCAACAACAAATATGGCTCGCAGCCATTTTTACAAGCAAGCTAGTAGTATCTCAACCATTTTCAACAAATTTCAAAAAGCAAGTGTGAGTGGCGTTCCAAAACAATAGAATATCCATATGACGTTACGAGCGGCGCCATCTATGTCAGAGTTCGGGACCAAACACTTAGTATATCAATCAGTTAACATTAACAATGAAATAACTTACGTACATACTCGTACAAATATAAAATTAATCACTATGGAAAAAAAAAACTGTCATTACATTTCATCACCCTTGACGGTCGCCGAGCACGTCTAGTGTATCGAGCTGTCAAATTGACTTGGCTTTTGACTAAGCTATCAGACACTAACACAAACTTTGACAGAACTGTTATCATTAAGATCTTAACGTAGGCGGAGATCTTACTATTTTGTCTATGCTGTGCCCAATCATATTACGCTTATTTACTCGCTTGGTGAAATGTATACGCCAATAACTTCCGAATTACTTTACCGATTCGAATGATTCTTTTATTTTTGTTTTGGTCGTTCTGATTCAGGGATCATTTAAAAATACAAATAAAATATCTTCAACATCATCCATTACCGCAGGTGAAACCGCGAAGCTAGTACGTTATATAAATAGTAGGAAAACTAATAAAATGAGGACACAGTATAGAAAGATATAATAATATGATGACAATGATCCGTAGATAATTCGCTGATATTCATGATATTTTTAGTTTAATAGCAATTGATATTACCTCTGTAATACGAGTTGAATTATATATATATATATATATATATATATATATATATATATATATATATATATATATATATATATATATATATATATATTCAAGATAAAGGTAATGTGAGTAATAACCTTTGGAAGTGCACTCTTAACACTTACAAAGGTTATTGCTCTCTGAACCCTCAACTGTGTTACTCGGTTTCTAAATCACTTAATTGCTTACAGTTTCCTTTGTTTCTTCCAATAATACCAAGGCGGGGCTTTTGTCAATTGATTGATCGACAAAGACTTTAGCTCAAAACGTTTAGAAAAGGCCGACACTCCGATTGGTAAATTTCACAAAAACACTTGAAAAATTATATTTAGCTCTCCCTCTCTGCTTTTTCTTGAAAGTGTTATGACCGGAGGATCGAACAGCGAACAAAATTACAGTGAAAGTATTTAAGCCAGTCTGCGGTAAAACCTAATTAAGATAGCGCGATGAGATCGTGTGGTTGTGATTTAGACTAAAGAAGTTAAATAGATTTAAATGAAACAACTTATTACTTCGTGACGCTCAGATCCGTCGTCCTTGAAACTTGTAAGAGTCATTGGCATGGCAATGATGCTTGTACCTAAAGATATGCCATTTTCCTACTTCGTGATGATTCGAAGTCGAGCGTGCTGCATTATCCTCCCTACTCGTACCTATCAAACAAAATATACCTATCTACCTCCTTATTAAAATCGAATAAGACTCACGGATGTAAAAGATATAACTATCTATAATTGGTTGTTTTTGAGTTCCCGATTGCGACGTATTTGAGGCACAGTTTTGCTTTATTGGCATGGCTATTCCTTGATATTATTTATCTTAAGGTTTCTTAGAAAATTTGAACGATATAGTAATTCACGATTTAGTATACAGGACACAGTCTCTTCTGATGATATTACGAATAAACATACAATGCAAGCAAAGCAACAATACTGACAGCTTACAATGTTGGGACTGTCCCAAATATAACTATAATTCGCATAACATTTTCCTCTCGCGAGAAATCTCTGCGTCTTTGCATTAAAGCAAAAGTTGTTGGCACGTAGCTATTCACTTTTGTGTTTAAAGTGACGATGCGCCGCGGAATGCCGTTGCAACGTTGAGCCTGTGCCAACTAGGCCCCCGCTCTTGAATTAATTAAATATTAGATTGCACGCGAAAACTAGTGCTATTTCGGGCATAATCTGCGACTTGATTGATTGTGGCCTCTTTTTGCGATGAGTGATTTGGTGCCTCCTAAACAGTATCTGCGTTGCAATGCAACACTTCCAATGAATGACTACTCATTGATTAGTATTCAGCAACTTGTTGTAAAAGATACTTTGTGAGTCATTTTTAAAATGTATAAAGAGTTTGTACTTTGAATAGGTTGCCCTGTTTAAAGTACGCATTTGACCATAAGTTCACACGAGGTTCAGTGACTGTGATTTTATTATTGTTCTGTGACTGTGTTTATATTGTTGTTGTTGTTTTATTATTATTGTTAATCTAAGAGTTCGACTCTTGTCGTTGCAGCTGATGCAAGCTCCATTTCGATCTATATAAAGTAACCTCTTTTACCTCCTTGTACATGACAATTACTTATTGTTTTATTTGGCTCATGCGTGGCTTACCCGTGGCCACACCTTCTCGCTTTCCTTTTATTTTCCCTTCACTTACGTTTTTTTTAAGTTATCATGTCGTAAGAGGTGGTCAATCATTTCTCCTATTCTCCCTTGTATGGTCTTGAGTAAGCATATTTTTTTCAATTACTCTTTTTAGAAGTGGTTGTGAGTTCACCGTTAAAATATTTTACAAGATAGGTGCTAAAAGGGGTTTAACCTATTCTGAACGTGTGGAACATGATTAAATTAGTTTCTGGTCCATATCTTCCCATACTTTCATGTCGTACGCCTGATGGTAAACATGCACCTATCGAAGTCAGTAACAGTTTTAGCCAGAACTCTGTACGATTTGCTCTACGACCCCGATATAATGGTTGTTGAGTCTCGTTCCCTAGTAATTTTATTTGCTACCCTTCCAACCCTAACACATTAATGGTTGTGCAGGACGATCTCTTGTAGAACAGATCTGCCACTCTGAGGAATCAAAAAAGGAGTAAAGAAGAAAAAGGAAAGATATAATCACTTTTTTAAACTTTCACGGTTGTTTTTAATAAACATATTGCTACTTACGGGATGAAAACCGTGGTAATTATTTTAATGAGCTCCCGATATTTCGACACTGTTGCAAGCGCCATGATCGCGGGACGACTGGAGAATGCAGGTGGGTGAATGAAACATTAAAGCAGACATATCTGTCTACCCTCTTTCTCTGTTGTTTGCTAAGTGCTCAGTACGTTTTTCTGAGTACATATTAATAATTATGGACTAATATGGACTCGGAAAAACGTACTGACACAGTGAGCGTGTTCTGTCGTGAATTACGATCGATAGTTATATTATATTAACGGGGCTTAATCGCGTTAGTAATAGTAGTTATTTACCTCGACGTTTCGATCAAGTTGCATTGATCGTGGTCACGAGCGGACTGAAGAGGCGGGTGTCACTGTCTTGAAGTATGGAGATACTTTTTAATATACCCCCAACAGTTGTTATAAAAAGTCATTGTCCCGACACACAACACTAACGATATCGACAGATTTTTCTGAGGATAAATCGCGACGGGAACACTTTTTAATCACTGGATTCCATGTTGCCGCCAGTTTGAAACCATCCTCCCGGTTGAAGTTACGGTGTTTTTTAATCTCAACCGCTTCACGTACCATTCTCGAGTAATAGTGACGCTCCGTAGAGAGGATTTTGGGGTCGTGAAGTTCAATCCAGTGATTAAGTCCTGACTCGAGCAGATGTTCAGCGATCGCAGATTTATTTATTTGGCGGTTCTTTACAGCTGCAATATGCTCTTTGACTCGTTCAGCAATGGTTCGCTTAGTTTGTCCAATATACGAACTACCGCAGCTGCAATCAATTCTGTACACACCCGGTGTTTGGAATGGTATCTTGTCCTTGGGTGACCTGACACATCCTGCCAACTTATATAAGGGTTTAAAAACAGTCTTTATGGAGAATTGCCGTAGTATTGCTCCAACCTTATCTGTTATCCCTTTCACATACGGTAAGAATGCCGGCTGTCTCTCGACTTCTACTCTGTTCCTTTTAAATCTGCGAGATGAACGCACTTCTCTACTTACTTTATAGCCGTTTCGTTTTAAAACCTCCTGAACATGCGTTATTTCAGAAGCTAGATGTTCAGGGTCACAGAGATCCTGAGCTCTGTTTAATAGGGACCTGGCTACTGACTGTAAGTGACGAGGGTGGTGATGAGATGCGGCGTTCAAATATCTGTCAGTGTGTGTGGGCTTCCTGAAAACAGAATGTCCTAACGAGCCATCTGCAATATAACTATGTGTTCAAATCGCGAAAGTTTAAAAATTACAATTACGATCGAGTTCCAATAGTGCACGTAGCAAAATACAGAGAAAGAGGGTAGACAGATATGTCTGCTCTTAATGTTTCATCCACCCACCCGCATTCTCCAGTCGTCCCGCGATCATGGCGCTTGCAACAGCGTCGAAATAACAGGCGCTCATTAAAATAACTACCACGGTTTTCATCCCGTAAGTAGCAATATGTTTATGAAAGATATAATCATTTGTGAAGTACAGTGCACTTTATGGCATATCTACTCGTATACATACGTACTCATATGCTATGGGCATCAGTGTACTAAGTACACCGATGGTTAGAAACGAAACACGAAGTTTCGTATTTCGACGTATTAGGTAAATAATATAATTCGAGTAGGTAAGGATTAACACCAAGGTACGAATAATGTGGCCTATAGTTTTTACCAGCGTTAACATTGCATATTTTAACACAGAAATGTAGTTATTGTGGCATAACTGTAATAGTTAGACATATGGTAATGCATACTTGTAGAGGTTGATGTCCTTTATAAAAATATAGTACATCACTTTGCTCTATTATCAATAGTTATAAGGATTTTCAGCGATACTATTGCATGTTTTAACATGAAAAATTAGTAATTGTGACATAACTGTAATAGTAAGACATATTGCAGACATTAATGTAGTGTAAATATTGATGTTTCCTATAAAACTGCAATACATCACTTTGCTCTATTTTAAATAATTTCCGAAGCGTACTTGATATAAGGATGACATTTTGACATTTAATATTCTTACCAATAAATTGACTATTCTGATGTTCTTTGGTATTTTTCACACCTTGGGTTACATTATCGAAGTTTTCATAAGGATGCCTAAATTTCTCTGGAATGTTGGGTTTGCGCTATAGATACTTACACATGATACAAATATTTGATAGATCCTCCGTAGGTGAGTCTAGGCCGCTTATTTTGAATAGTTGTAAACGAAAAATAACATGGGCAAGTCCATATTGCACGCACCCTTTGAAAATTCAACCAACTTGAATCTCGGGAACCCAGGACATACTTGTCCTTTCAAACGTCACAGACATCTGAGTATGAAACTTTTCAGGAACAGGAAATTAAAATCGTTGCATAGATTTCTCGGTCCAACTGCTGAAAGCCGGAAGCCGATGTCAAGCGCAGATATACGCTTCGAAAAATCTTTCCTGTATTTTTATTTCCTGTCGTAAGAGATGTATAGGCAATACAGTGGGCCTAGCACGAATAACTGCGTAAGTGTAACGTAACGTATCGTTTACGTGAAACAGTACAAACTGTATCAAGGGCAACTGTGACACAGATAAACGCTCATGTACTACGGTTTCAGATCGCAATTACATTAGTATATGATAATATTGTTATATTATAATTTATTATAATGTATGTCGTTATGGTCATAGGCAGCCGTGACGATTACGCGACGACGCCCGGGTTGTACCCGGATTGGGGCGGATTGGGATTAAGGCGCGCTAGTATCCTGATAATAGTAAAAAGCAGAATGTTTAAACACCTAGTGTAACGAAACAGATCGATTATATATTATCAAAAAAATACAAAGGTTAGAAAAGGAATAGAAAAAGAGTAATAACCGAATAGAGTTCATAAATATAACTCTCTTTCAGCAGAAAAAAATCCTGAATAGGTCCACAAAAATAAACTTTCACGTCCAAACTCTCAGAATTTTCAGCGATAACACTATATTTTTTTTAGTTAATACATAGCCAACGTATAGTACTAAACTAATAACCGCAGCAATTTTTACAATTGTGTTAGTATATATCGAAAAATATAAAGAAAACGTACAAAATTAACGCATTTTCGCATTACGTCGTCCAATCTTACAAGCGATTTTCAACCTTACGTAAAGCATCGTAAATTATTTTAAAATTGGGGTTGGACCGCGTCTTAACACATGGGCTACTTTTATATCGACTCAACGCGTAGTATCCGAACTCCCGAGCGAGTATTAATCACACTAACATTATAAATGCGAAAGTTCGAGAGTGTGTTTGCATTCACGCTCAAACGGCTTGTTTAAATTTTGATGAATTTTGCTACGAAGGTAGATGAGGCGCTGGACTAAGACATAAGATACTTTTTATCATCATCATCCTTCACCATGCGGGTGTAACGGCGGGGTGTAGCTAGTATCGAAAAAAAATTATCTCAATGAACCTATATTTCGGTTATCTAGATACACAATTGACATACACACGGGTTATATAGATACCTACACACAGTAACTAAGAGGCAAATTATAATATATGACGAGAACTCTGTATTTATTTATAATTTACATATCATATTTTCCTGGAAACGCGTGTATATTTATAAGCATAGGCAAATGAACCGTATTCGATTGATTTATAACTTTCGTTACGGCTGAGGAAATATGAGTAAAAGGTACGTCATAACATAAAATATTTTATAACCATTTTGTTCATTAACATTGATTTAAAAATATCTCCAGCCCACCGTGAAGTTTAATGAACTAAGTAAACTTGCAAGGCAGTGTAAATTCCTTGTGAATTTGTTAAGAGACCGCACATGAAAAGTTTACGATTACCTTGCTACCAACTCACATCTTCACGAGTGTTATTAGTGAACCTTGAACTTATTTATTTCTTCATATTTACAGAGATAAATAAAAACCAATATGATGTTAATCCAAACTCAATAAGAGTTTCCTCGTGATTTTAAGATAAGATCAAACTTTTATTGGATGAAACCAGCAAGATTCATGGCGGATGGCATTCATAACTTGAGAACTTATACCATCTCGTAATTCCAGTACAAATATGAACTTTCCCCTCATATTACTCACTCGCGTCGAACTTAGTGTTTTACGATAGTGCCGTTATGAAAAATTGATTCTGTTTACCGCACAACAGGACAAAAGCTTGCTTGTTTTATTGCAAATTCATTCTCATTCTAGTTCGATTTCAGTTTGTTCGATTTCTCTCAATATCTGTAATGGGTTTCGTATCGGCAATTTAAATGTTTGCGTAAAAGCATTTCTATCAAAATATATATCCGCGTTTTCATTTGTCGTCGCATTTTATTGAGTGACGGAAATAAATCAGGAAACTTCGAGTCTCGGAAACGCAAATGGATTAAGATTGTTATTGAATAGCTGAAAGAGATCGCCCATTGGTAAGTAAATAAACAATCCCATTTCGGAACGTGTACCTACTGCACAATATTCGCCAATCAGCTGGCATGATTGGCAATCGTTCGCAATCGAAACGTATATCGAATGTTGCTAAACAGATTGGCATTATCACGTGGGAGTACCAGGCTGGCAGCGCTTCCAGGATGTGTAATGAGCGGGTCGTGCATGTGTGCAGATCGCATCGCGATTCCGATCGAAATGGCTATTGTGTGTGTCCGGATGCAGACCGCACGCTCCAATCTCGCGCCCTACAACAATGCCCGTTTCCACAATACTTTCATATCAGGGTTGTCACTACTTCGCACTATACCGGGACCGTTCTATTTTTCAATTCACAATTCACTTCAATGTTTTTTAATATAAACTCTTATCGAGCTGTTCGGTGTTTATTGATAGTTTATTTGATTTTCAGTGTTTTCATAGGTAAATTATTGCATTTTATTATAGTACAGATATAATTATGTTATCATAACATCGAATCCACGCTATATCGCTATCAAAATGTGTCCGATGACTGGACTTTCCAATTTTCTGCATAGCACACAAGAACAAAATACAAACACAGTTTTGCAAGTTCGTTTTCACCTTACTCACACTAATTAAGTATTCTCCCTCAAGATTGATCCAGACGGGATGTTGCTAAGTTCTGAATTGATCGTCTTCCCGCTCGGAAGTTTTCATTGTTAGGCACGCAACCGAGCGCGAGCTAATCAACTGTGTCTTAACGTCTTTAACATTCAATTAGGCGTTTCGTTATCTAATTATGGAATGATAGCCTGATGTTTAATCAAACTTAAAGATTTTCTTGATGAACCAAGCTATTTTGCTACCGAAATTTAGTGTTTGAATTTGAATAAGGAAAGTCAATTTTTTCTAGTAACTTATATAATGTAATAAAAAAACCGTACTAAACCAGACAGAATTGTCAATTTCTTGAAAAATAATAATTTGTATAATAATGTAATTTGTGTTAATGTGTATAAGAGTGTAATAATTTGTAGATAGTGCAGTGTCGTAAAACTGTTTAGTGCATGTAGCAATACGGCAGTGCGTCACTTTCAGACCCAAATTGATTTTGTTGTGTGTGATGGGTAACTCCATTACATCACCACAAAATTCATTATATTCTCGAGAAAAAGAAAGTGAAAATCATAAATTGATTCTGGAAGCTAATTATTGCGTTAGCAAGATACAACTGGATAATAATAATTTCTGTTTGTTTTGACAGCCCTACACAATCATGATGACATTTATCTAGGCTATGCATAATCTAATATTCCGCCGTGTTTGGAATCGAGCCCGTGAACACGAAACCGGCTACAATTACGAAAAGTGCACACACATTGTTATTGTGGTTCACGACACAATTATTATTTATAGTGATTCACAGTTTAAGCTTGGAATTCTATATCTCGACAATATACAGGCAAAGTAGTTTATGTACTTAAATAAATACAATTTAATATTTGTTCTTCTTCAAACTAGTTTAAAAAAAACTTCAAAACAGTTTGATTAAAAAAAGATTAGGATTTAGAGTCGACGAAATTATGATGCTGAGCGCGCGCCACGAATGTGACTGAATAAAATTGTACATGGAAATGTTGTAATTACCTACTTAGGAAAAAAAGAGTCGTTGTAATTGATCGTCTTATATACGTTCCTAAACCACTTATTTGATTACGAAGACATTTTAGTGAATTATAGAGGCTGCAAAATTTGTACTTACTTTGTGATATCTTATGTACCTAAATTGAAAGGAAAAGATGCATGGGAAAGCATGCTGACCACATGTAACATATATGGACAAAACTGTAAAAATATTCATGATGTTTGAACGTAATATATTGCCACTCTGATAAGCGTATTGAACTGTACTTACATGAGAAATGCGTGAACACATGTCACTACGTTGGTCTATCCTACTTCCTACTAATATAGATGCGAAATTTGGATGTATGGATGTGTAGATGTTTGTTACTCTTTCACGCTCAAATGACGGGGCCAATTTAGATGAAATTTGAGATTTTTACATGTAGAGCTGGATTAACACATAGTATATTTTTTATCATCATCATTATCATCATCCATCACCACGCGGGTGAAAAAGCTTAATATTCTTGGGCACAGCATGACACAATAACAAGAACTCGGCCTACGTTAAGATCGTAATGATGACAGTTCTGTCAAGGTTTGTGTCAGTTTTTGATAGCTTAGTCAAAAGCACGCTATCTTTTTGTCATTTTTTATATTTGTATGTACGTAGGTACTGTATTTTATTTTTAGTGTTTACTGATTGATTTACTAAGAACTTAATAATCATATGACCATGTAAATATTTTATGACATTTTGGTACAAAGATAGATATGGCTTTGGGGAATATAATAAGCTACTCGAAGTACTAATCCTGCGCAGAAGATGTCGCGGCCACCAGCTTTTATATTGTACAAGTTAGGACATGCTCTACATACTGATGTAGTAGTATCACAGATTATAGTATGCAGATTTTGAGAATTTTTAATACACACCTGATGTAATACAGAATACAGAACTGGCGCATACATATACGAATTATTTGAATTGAAACAGCCGTAGTTAATTTTATTTTAGGAGCCGAGTCACGCGCGTTACGGATCAGTGTGTTCGTCAGTCGCTCCCTACAGTAATCAGAGTGGACCTTCTAAACAGAGGTACAAGGGGAACACAAACAGTATAGAGTCTGTGTAAATTTTATTTTTTATTCTTGAATAATTAGGAACTTTTATCCAAAATGGTATGTCAGTACCATCGTATCCTAATCTTACTACTACATTCACTAATTATGACTAAAATAAAATAGCTACAAGTAAACTTATGCGTACAAAACGAAGTCATAATATATCCAGTAGCACTCGAGCTGATTCGCAACTAGGGTCTGATAATATATATATTGATTAGTGTACCCGTATTATGTGTTTATTGAACCCATTGAACCTAAATTTATGCATCAATGAGTCCGCCTCGGCTTTGTACTTGGTACAATCCGTGTAAAAATATAACAGTCGTGTCGTTACGGTGACCTAATAATCTTATTTTTATATGGCAGACCAATCCAGCCGTGCGATTCTCTAAGAGCAAACATCGTTGCATCTTTGACAACATCCGTGAAACAAATGACGAGATGACAAAAAACGTTGGAAAAACAACCTTATATACAAGGGCGATATCTCGTAAAGTATTTGACATCGGTGAGCTCGTCGACGAATCATTACAGAATTGCACGGCAACTATTATCTGTCCGTCACGCAACTGTCAAGTGTGAACTCTATAAAACTATAAACTAGTAAATTAGCAGCAATTTTGTTCAGCCTTTTTACTCAATAGCATTTAAACAGTAAATTAGTACACTCCGACCTCAACTCCTAGGACGCTTCTCTTTTTGCAGATACTCTATTGGAGTTAATACCTACATATAAACTTATACTATATAATATAAAGGAGTAGAGGCCCAAAAGTCTCAACTTGGAAGAAAAATAAAAAAATGTGGGTCATACGACGTAAATTTATCCACTGAACTGAACAAGAATATGACGTTTTGAAAAACAAAGTTCTGCCTGTCTATCTGTATGTTCATGCATAACTTAAAAACTACCGCACAGATTTCGATGAAACTTGCTAAGTGGGTAGAATAGCGCCCGGAGCTTTCAACTAGAAACTTTTTATCTTGATCCGTCGCATAAATCAAAAAAAGATGCCATTGTGCAGAGTGACCTCTCTATGTTACACGGTCTTATATAAAACTGGGGTCTCAATTAACTGGTCAGCGCGCACTAAAACCGTAATATATAAGAATGTAGTCTTTTTTATTTTTTATTAATATATATAATTAATAATATTTCTGGTGCAATTCACTCAAAACTTGGTGAGATAAACTGGAACTAAATTATGCAACACATGTTATTTTAAACACAACAACAAACTGTCACACCTATATAACCTCGAAGGTGTAAGCAGCGGCGTTTCAAACACCTGCGTTTCGCCGGATATATTTTTATTCTCATGTAATAGTGGGCAAGCCTACTGCCATCTACGGGACACTGTTCCAGACTCCGGACTATTATTGAGAACTTCTTTGTCAGACAATATCTGTCCAACCTCGGGATCGAACCCAGGACCCCGAGATTCCAAAATGGCGCTTCCACTACTATACCAAGATCAAGCGAGCTAAGCGCCTGGCAGGTCAGCTATACTTTAGAAATAATTATAAATTGCAAAGTTGGCGAATAAACGGCAACCGTATAATTCTTAAGAGTAATTTCGCTAAGCTCCAATCTTACGGGAAATGCGTGCTCCCCATCTACGCACGCGACTGTGGTAAAAATGAACCCGTAAATCGTACTGTGAATTGTTTCCAGAACAGTAGCTTTTGCAGATGTAAAACAGTACTTAAGTTTGTGATGAAACCGCTGTCTTTCAAACAACGACAAGAATGTCGGAAATAGAATTCGATTTGAAATTTAGCTTATATTGGTCGTATCGCAAAATTACACTCAATAGTGAATCTAGGATTGAATTCCGTGCGAGTCTCTAATGATTCGTCGATGCGCTCGTCGACGACCTCACCGATGTGAAATAATTTATGAGATATCGCCCTTGTACATAAGGTTGTTTTCCAAAGTTTCTTGGCATCTCGTCATTTGTTTCGCGGATGTTGTCAAAGATGCAACGATGTTTGATCTTAGAGAATCGCACGGCTGATCTGTATGACATTTATTGACTACTAGATGCGCCCCTCTGCTGCACGCGCGTGATGATTAATGATGGGTGATGAAGTCTTATTCTATGTGTTAATCCAGTGTCATGGTCAGCGGCGTCATGCGTCATGCATGTAGCATTCCCAATTTCATCAAAATTGGTAGATTGAAAAAATAATAAAAACACCAACTTTATACCTAATATTAGTGTGATTGCTTTTTTAAATCTCCACTACTACGGCGGGAATGTTCTTTATGCTGTCCCCTTCTCATAATATATCTACAACAAATTTTAACTAGACAATACTAATAAGTACCACAAATGTTTGTACTGTATACGTCATC
This sequence comes from Selenia dentaria, assembly GCA_917880725.1. Taxonomy (NCBI): domain Eukaryota; kingdom Metazoa; phylum Arthropoda; class Insecta; order Lepidoptera; family Geometridae; genus Selenia; species Selenia dentaria. The sequence goes on from OU862890.1 coordinate 23,066,655, forward strand.
GATAAGACTACGTTACACTATTCATACTAGGTCCACTGTTAGCCTAGTACTAGTTGGTCGTGACCCAGCCTACGAGGCGACTGGGCCACAATTAATATCTGGCCTGGGCATACATTTCTGTCTAATGAGTTAAAAAGTTATATTTTTCAAGCCCACAAGGCCGATAATGGCGACAGTGCCGCTAGACACGAAGTTTTCAACTATTCAGAGTAGTAGAGAAGTTAAACCGAATCTTTGGTACTGCCGATACAAATAAACTGTGGCTCAAGGGTGATTTTCCGCATGTGGGGAGCCAAAGTGAGACAACACAATTGGCAGATATCGAACGGTTTCCCCCATACTTGGAGTCTGTGGATTATCGACATATGGGCTCTTGGGGTTCGTGCTAATACACACAAAGCTTAAGTAATATTGATTTGGTGATTGCACAGAGATCATTTTACCTCAAAAGTTGGACAAAATAGAAGATATAAAACTTAAGAAGGTAGTTTAGAGGAAAATACAATGTTTTTGTTAGAGGCCGGAGTTATAGAATATCTCCTCCGCCGTCGGGATGCGAATCTTAAGAGGCGAAGAAACCTGAGTTTCTAGTTGGTAGATCTCTTGTGCATCAGGTCACCTTGGTTGGTACTACCACCTTGCCAGATAGTCTGCCGCGAAGCAATGGTGCGGAAACATTGTGTTAGGTTGTGAAGGTGCTCGAGTGGAATTACTGGGCGAAAGAAACTCAAAAATCAATGTCTTAGGCCGATGTGCGCAGTGCAGTGCCACGTAAAACTACAGGTCTAAGCTCTGTTAAAAGTGCAGGTTGCAGAGCTTGTCCTAAACTAGAACAAACGTAGTACTTACCATAAAGCGCACGACTTTAGCCGGTCTAATCACTTCTATGCATAAAAATACAGATTATCTTTATCGTACTGAATTGAGACTTTAGAGAGGTACAACAAGTGCCACCGCTTCGCAAAGAGTTGGGCTGTATTTTTGATAAAAAGCGTGAGAGCAGTATAGCGCAAGCTTCAATGATTTGTAGCAAAAGAATAAGAAATGGATAAATGTAGGTTGAATTCATTCCCTTGCAGTCCATACTTGTTTAGAAAAGCTTTGACGATATTCTACGACTGCTCTATGAAATGGTACTCTTTGATAACTAATTTTGTTGATCAAGAGTTAGTATAGTAGTAGGATAGTAAATTGATCGTGACCTTATGTAAAACTTTACTACTTTTATCTATTTTAGTAGAAGTGTTGTCATCATCATTATCATCTCAGCCGTAGGACGTCCACTTCTGAAACATGCGTATCCATGCATATACCCCCCCCCCCATATATATTTCCAAAAGGACCGGTTGAATGAATAAATGCATTTATTTAGACATACTGATCACTACAGATTAAATATTTTACAGTAAATAAAAAATATGTGAGACCATAATCATGTCGTATGTCCACTTTGTCGGTGGACGGCCTACGCTGCCCTTGCCGGCCCATGGTTTCCACTCTATAACCTACCGGCTCCACCTACCATCTGTTCTGCGTGCGATGTGCCTAGTATATATTTTAGTCTATGCTGCCCACTGCGACGTGGCCTGCCCCATGCCACTTCAACTGGCTTATTCTTCGACTCTTTCGACTGTTTCTTTTCCTATTTTAAGCATTGAGTTGATTTGACATTGATTTTGAGACCCATTTTGTTACTCGCTTACAGGTTGCCATAGTAACCTTAAGTAAACCATAGTAGTAACAAAAAACGAACTAAAAGATCAATAACCTTACTACAAAAATTATTAGCCCGTACAATAAAGCGTATAAAATCCACCGTTTAGATTTTTAAGCATTTTTGCCTGAAATTCGCGCCATCAAGACGTGTCTAATGATATTGTATCATTGATCAAAATCGGTTGAGCCATTGAGTAGTTACGAGGGACATACATACTCGTACACATAACCTGTCTATTGGGCGACGCCCAAAAACAATTTTTACCTTTCGTTATGCAAAAACTTTATAGTAAATACCCGTGCCGCCATAAATTTAAGCAAGTTTCCTCGCCAGCATTTCTTCTGTGAATCTTTCAAAGAAAGATAAACAAAATTCCAGTACTAATGTTGCATTTACGTTGAGTCTGCAATAAAATTTTATAGTTTTACATTCTGTGGATTTTCTCAGCGTTTCTATTATTGTTAGTTGGGGGGATGCAACACGGTATTTAAGTAAGTAATTTTTTTTATGTCGTTAGGTTACGGAACAAGCACGATTTACTCATAGCTACATAAATAATTTTATTTGTAAATCTTTGTTTTATAGTTAAGAGTGTTTGTTGATCTGAAGCCTTCTCTTTTGCACTAAATATTTTCGTAAGTAATTTTAACTGAATATGCTTGTGAACTATTTTGTCTATTAACAATCTGATGCTCATAAATAAAACGTATTATGCTTATTTTAATTATAGATGCCTCTCTTTATTGGTCTATTAGGACACGGTAAATAATAAGAATTGAAATTAGAGTTTGAAAACTATAGTGAGTATCGCAGTATCGCACATTATAATATTATAAAGATACGGGTTTCACTCACTTGGTATTATGTCGGTTTAAGTCCGACGACTTTTCGAACGTATCAGACGTTCTTCTTTAGGGAGTGTTCACGCTTGGAGATCGCGTCGCGCACTAAGCCTCGAGCCTAAGAAATCATTAACTCAAATACTTTGCAACAGACATTGATGAAAAAATGGAACCATTTTGGAGTAACTAAAATAAATCGATCAAACTCAGATGATCCAGTTTAAATATAAGCCAATGACAACCTCCTCTTTTTTGGAAGCTGTTTTAAAAAAGTGAAGATGGCGTTATTATATCCTTTTTATACAAAAACACCTTGTACTATATATGTAGATGCCAGGTTATGCAAATGTAACAATACAACAGTGGTGTGCTAACTACATCACTGTTTGTATAACACCCTATGTTGGAACTAATTATGTTTGATACACAACGTTGTTATCAGGGGAATGCAAATTACTATCATTCCTGAGAGCTATGTAACTAATTGACTTTGATATAAATGGCTATGTGGAGATTATATACTCAAAACTCTGCAGTTTCTTCCATAATACCTACACAGTTTCCTGCTTGATTCTGGCACTGTTCTATATGTTCCCTTTGGATGATCGTAAAAGACTACTAAGGGAAGGGAAAAGGGCTAAAAGTATGAGCAGTATGCCACTCACGTCATTGTGTAGTGTATGTGTGTATGTATGTACTAGTATGTTTGTCGAAGGTTTGCTGCGTATTAGCAACTACACATTAGATGCGCAACAGGAGGCCAATTTTACTATTTCATAACCTTCAACAATCTATCCCGCTGCAACTGCAGTTCGACTCCAGGAATCATTCGATAATTAAAAAGTTATTCTACTATTTCTAAAGAAAAATTGGAACATAACGATTGTTGAGTCATTTAAACACTACTTTTTTTAATACATATAATTTTAAACGATACTAAATACGAATATGAGTTAGCTTCGCGCTCATGATCTATCGAGTTAGCAGAGGCCATAGCACAAACAATTTCTGAAAAAGTATTCGTACTGTAAGCGTCAATAGGTCACGCTTCAGCGTACAAACTATGAGGTGTCTGTGGCACAGTTGAGCCCTAGATAAATGGCATTTTGTAGTTTCACGCGAACGACACGTTACGTTACGTTTACGCAGATATTCGTGCTAGACCCCCAGAAAATGAAGTTTGGATCGAATAAGAAACCGTAAAAGTCACCGAACCATAAATTTTACATTATTCACATTTTTCATTAGTGAAATCGGCCCACTGGACTCATAATAACGCTCTTTTAGCCATCGAGTTAAAAGGTACAGGGGCCTTACTATCAGCTTCGTAAAAACCTTGCAAGTTCCGTGCAGTTCTTAAACCTGACATAAACAGTTAGGTGAACTGTTTGAATATTGTTTTCTCAAAGGTGAACGGATAATATTGTCTCTGGCATTCTAAAAATTTACTATAACCAACATTGCAGACGCTTAGACTAATAAACTGAGTGGATTTAGACGAGAGTCCATACAACAACAAAAAAACAGGTGAACGGTTTTTCTGCGGTTCTTGAATAGTAGGCCTGGGCAGGCCTGCTTTAAAGTTGTCATGGTACTAATAAACTGGGCAGTTGTCTAGAAGTCATGCTTTAAGAGCTCATAGTAAGGCCCCAGGTAGCGGGTATACTACCAGTGAGGATTCTCATATTTGAAATTTAAAAGACATTGTACGATCCCACTTTAAAAGCGGGATCTGGGTAGTAAAATGATGATGTAACGATAGCCAACATAAACCTAGTAAAGGCTCTGTAGGATGCCCTAACGTTAGTTACGGTGACATCTTCTAAAACGGCTGAATTTATTTGAATTCAGATATCTCAAGACATTTGTACATTACTACTCTGAGTATCTATGGTGTACTCGTATATACACCCTAAACACTGGCCTTAGTACTGCTGTTTTTAGACAAAGAACTAAGACTATACGTGCCCTCCGAAGATAAGGAAAGCGGCAAACCATATCCAAATAGAGACCACAGCATGTTTTGCTTAACTTAATCGGTCGGTTTAGAATAAATTAGCAAGAATCATTCTGAGCGCTATGGTGGGTTTTCCAACTGTTGTATTTATCAAAAAAACACAAGTTGCTACCAAACTTAGGCACAGTTCTTAAAGATTAGATTTTTCCTAATGGTATTATTCATATTTGTAATTTTTTTTATTACCTTTACCTACTAATGGAATACTATAATGAAGCAAGTACTTAACATTGTTTTGTTAATTGTTTCACTCACCTTGAATTTACTTTTGTGTCAAATTAGTAACGGTGTGTTTAATAGGTATTTTTCGGTTGCGTAATAGCAAAGAATTCATTTAAATGTAATGTTTTGCAGTTTAGACAGCGTTTGATTTTCGTCTTTAAAATACATTTGTATGTCCTTATTCAGAATTGAGCATTTTCTAGATCGACAAGTTTCATCTAAGTAACACCTGTTCAATCAGATTTATAATAACTACACATGCTGTCGTTTCCGGATTGGCCTCCTTCCGCATGATGACATACCTACATACCTATCAATATTAATTTCAAATACAGCGCTTGCTTCGAGTGAACGAATGGTATGAACTATTATTAAGATTGGAATTTAGCTCATCATTGTATAAATGAAAAATAATATGATTTTAATTATTACCATAGTTACTTATACAGTGCTTATCGCGGTGTGTAATGTAAATGTACAACGGAGAATGTTCAATTATTAATAGTAGGTATTTATTTTATTGATTTCGACGATTTGACAAACACTAAAATGGTTTTTATAATATATTGTCATAAGAACTTCCGTGAGAGCTCATAGGTAAAACCGGCAAACACTCACGTCTATCATCTAGTCGTTTTACTCCGACCGGTGTTCGGGCAGTACTGATGCCCATCCTCATGGAGAGCGTGGTCTAGCAGCGAGGGCCGCTAGTGCGCGGTCGGAATATAACGACTAGATGATAAACGTGAGTGTTTGCCAGTTTTACCGTTTTTATAATATGTTCGCATAATTAGAAATGCACTGCGACCATCACTCCGTGACACAAAACTTCCAAGTCTCATGTGCCTGCAAATCCACACCACCCAAACGCATGTCTCGGTATATTATCTATTACCGTGCCCATTTTATTATTATTTTTACCGGTTTAACCTACGCTTTGTATAGTCGAGTATCTCGGCCGGTTTCGTGACCGTCCGGGCCACTCCTTCATGGAGTACTTGCGCACCGGGCTGCGTTCGCGCTATTATTAATACCCAAACAAACCCAAACACAGCAATTTTGTTATTCGTAAACCAGTATTATTATGGTCAGTCCAAAACAAACCTCATCACGCTTAATACTCTAAAGGACCACAAACTCAGATTGAAGAAACATCACAGACTTACTGACTTATTGAGGAAAGCAAACGTAATTGGCGACCGAAATCCGAGCCTTTCCGCTTCCCGCGACAAGAGGATTAATGAAGTACATTATATTGTATTACACAGTTAATTAACTTGCAACAAATTCGAAGGATACTAATGTTTTCCGATCAAACATTTTGAGGGAAGATAGGAATGTTCCATGTGTCCTAAATAAATAAGATAACCATTGCATGTCCACGCGAAAATGGTGCTCTACCACACCTCTGTCACTATAACACAATAGGCCAACCGGATAAAACACATACTTATTTTAAGTACCTATAAAGTGGATAGTATTAACTATCCATAAGAAATTACTTTTTCCACAATGAAGATAAAAAGCTCAGGTTATATGTGTTTATATATATCTTGGCCATATTTTTAAGAAGAACATAACTTTGCTATACCATCAAGTAGGTCATATCATATGTGTATGTAATCATTTAGAAATACATGACTCAAAGAAACGAATTGTGCGAATAATTCTTTGTTTACTTTTATTATTAATAAGATTTTATATATTAAATCTTATCTGGTTTTCTCTTTAGACGCGCACCATAAGTACCCTCTTATTCTTATTCTTATTCGTTTCGGGGGCGATGAGGCCTGCACTGACGTCCCGCTTGGGGTGTTTTGTGCATTCCCCCCTGCCAGCATTTACTCAAGCCAGCCTAACTCCTTCACATAGCGGAGTATGGCCTTGGGTCGCTGGCACAACTGCTCCAGTGTAGATTGAGATGTTGTAACAAACGTCGATGATGCTGTTGATGCATCTTGCGTTCTGGAGTGGACCTCCAGTAGTCCTGTTTTTACTCTAATATCTTCCGTAGCCCTGCAGTGCAGCAGCACATGCTCCACAGTCTCGTCTTTCTGCAGACAGCCTCTACATAGTGGGCTGTCCGTAGCTCCAATCTTGTGCAACTGGTAATTTAGATTACAGTGACCAGTGATGATGCCCACCATTAGGCGAAGGTCTTGACGTTGTAATCGTAGTAATTTGTTCGTAGTATTTTTGTTTAGGATTGGAAACATGGATTTCGCATGTTTACAGTCCTTCCTGTCATCCCAATAGTTTTGGTGTTTTCTTTCTGTGTAGCGACTCAGGAGATTCCGCACTTCCATTGCTGAGGGTCTGCAGAGTTCCATTTCCTCAGTGCTACCCTGCTTTTTGGCTCCTTTTTTAGCTAGTATGTCTGCCCTTTTGTTGCCAGTACAAAGGCCATGTCCCTTTGTCCATGATATAATTATTTTGTACTTCTCTGAAAGTCCTTGGAGTGCAGCATGACATTCCGTTAGGACTCTTGACCTTGTTACCGGTCTTCTCAGTGCATGAACGACTGCTGCACTATCCGTGATGAAGGCCAGCAGCTTGTCTTCCTGTTCACTTTGTGATTTCAGGCGTAATACTGCCCTAGCAGCAAGTAGCAGGGCCATAGCCTCTGCTTGAAATGCCGTTGTGGTTTTGTTCAGGGCTATTGAATTGGAAATTGCAAGTTCTGGTGAATGGAATCCACAACCTGTTCCCGTTTTGTTTTTTGCGCCGTCGGTGTACACATGGTAGGATGGTGTTAGACTCTCCAGGGCACCGCTTTCGGTAGTCAGCTCGTACTTCTTGTTTGTGAGGTGCGTCTTGGCTATCCTGTCGGTGCCTCTGTGTGATTCCGGGATTATTTTCGTCGCCATGTCTAAAATTCTACAGTGATTTGTGATGGACTGCGTGCCTTTCCATTGATCTGTAGATTTTATTCTTAGCGCAGACGCCATTGCTTCTTGCTGTATATGTAGATGCAACGGTGTCAGGCCAAGGATTACATCCAAGGCAGCTGATGGTGTCGTTTTAGTGCTCCCGCTTATCAGAGAGCACGCCAGTCTCTGAGTTTGCTGTAGTTTAGTCATTGTGGTCACCAGGGTTGTTCGGGGCCACCATACAACGCTTCCATAAGTAAGAGCTGGTCTTACTATGACTGTATAGAGCCATCGACAAAGCTTCGGTTTGAGACCCCAGTCTTTGCCTACTGCTCTAGCACTCTGCATCAAAATGTTTGTGGCTTTTGTGGTGACGTGCTCAAGCTGCTTTGTCCATAAAAGTTTGCTGTCGAGCCAAACGCCTAAGTATTTCACTTCCTTGGTTAGTTCAAGTTTTTGTCCAAACAAGATAGGAAGTTTAAGGTTTCCTATTTTTGTTTTGCGTGTAAATAGTACCATTTCGGTTTTTTGAGGGTTGACAGATAGGCAGTGCCGTCCGCACCATGCCTCTACTACCCGGAGTGCTCTCTGCATTTTTTCGCAGAGGGTGGACTCAAAAAGACCTGAGGTCATGATAGCCAGGTCATCTGCGTATCCTATTGTGACAATTCCTTCTTTATTTAAGAGCTCGATTAGTTCGTTTGCCACTACTACCCATAGCAGTGGTGATAGTACACCTCCTTGCGGACAGCCTTTTCTGACAAGGCAGCGTGTCCTATTAGAAGTCTCTATATGTGCAGCTCTATTTGAGAGCATGTTTGTAATCCACATATTCATCTTGCTGTCCACGCCCTGCTTTGCCAGCCCGGTCTCGATGCTGGAAAACGTTGTTTTATCAAAAGCACCCTCAATGTCAATGAAGGTAACGAGGCAGTATTGTTTGTTCTCCATTGCGGATTCAATCTTATGAACCACATGGTGAAGTGCAGTCTCTGTAGATTTACCTGCTTGATAGGCATGCTGATTTTTGTGGATGGGATTGTTCGCCAGTGGTCCACTTCTTATGTATTTGTCACAAAGTCTCTCCAGTGTTTTTAGGAGAAAGGAGCTCAGGCTTATAGGCCTGTAGGACTTCGGATTTGTGTAGTCTGATTTGCCAGGTTTAGGTAAAAAGACTACTTTAACTTCCCTCCACGGTTTGGGTATGTACTTCCATGCTAGACATGCCCTGAAAAGCGCCAAGAGGTTTTCTTTTATCATATGCAGGCTCCACTGAAGTAGTGCTGGAAAAATTTCATCAATCCCTGCAGCTTTGTATGGCTGGAATGTACTTACTGCCCATAGAAGATTTTCTTCCGTTACTATGGTATTTGCATAAACCCAGTCTTCATTACCAGGCTCGTGCGTTGCTTCCATTTCCCAGTCTCCGTTCTCTACTATGTGGCAGTCTGGAAAGTGTGTTTGAAGAAGAAGCTCAAACTGTTCTTGGTCCGAAGCCGTGTATGTTCCATCGGCCTTTTTCAATGTCCCAAGCCTTACCTGCGTGTTGCTAGATAAGATTTTTCTCAGTCTTGCAGTTTCGCTTTCCGTTTGGATCGAGTTACTGTACTTTTTCCACGTGTTATTTCGACTCTTAGTTGTTTCTATTTTGAATCGATGTCGTGTCTTTCTATATTTCTGCCAATCATGCTTGTGATCAGTGTTCATAGCTCTGTTAAAATGGTGTCGCATGTTCTTTCTCAATTTGGCGAGTTCTTTGTTCCACCATTTGTCTTTTTTTTGCAAAATTGTATTTCGCTCAGTTTTCAGAGGATTTGATTTTTCGTAGCTCCCTTTAATAGAGGTTACTAATAGATCAATAGTCTTCTCTATTTCTTGCGGAGTCAACTGTGTAGACGCCTCTATTTTTGGTATTGTTGTCAATGCCTCCTCCAAAGTATGCTTGAAGAGGGTCTTGTCAGTATTTTTGGGATTTCTATATGTACGTGGTTCGTGCTTTCCCGTTTGTAGGCTGAATCTAATCCTTCTGTGGTCAGAGCCAGAAATTTCATTTGTTGCTACGTGCCATCCGTCGATCAACTCGGTGATTGTGCTCGTAGCTAGTGTGATGTCGATTATCGTCCTTGCCCTAGACGTCACAAAAGTGGGTTCTGCGCCTCGGTTAAGAACGTTTAGGTTGTGTTTGAGGATAAAGTTCAGTAGATCCTTACCTCTTTCGTTTGTTTCAGTGCTTCCCCAGACAGAACAGTGTCCGTTGCTGTCACATCCAATGATACATTCAAGTTTATTTTTTGCACAATAGTGCATTAATTCTTCTAGAGCTGCAGGTGGCGCTTCATCGTCTATATCCATATAGGCCGATGCTATGATAACGCTACTAAGTGGTCCATGTAGCTTCGTTTCCAGCTTGATTACAGCAAGGTCATCAGTGCTCAAGTGTGTTAACAAAGAGGCCTTGTATAAATTCGGTACATAGATGAATGCCCGCGTTTTAATTTGCAGGGGGGCATTAAAGACATTGCCCCTTAAGGCATTGAAACCACTCACCTTTCCACGATTAAGATAGGGTTCCTGGACCAGTGCTATCGTGTTTGGTTGCTCCTCCAGGGTTCTGCGCAGAGCGGCGAAACCTGTGACACTGTGTTGTAGATTGGCTTGAATGATGTCAAACTTACTATTTTCATCTAGCTTCTGAGCACCGCTAGAATTCGAGTGTTTACTGTTTATTGTTTTTTGCGAGTCCATTACGACAGTTAATTGATCACTGTAGGTTTTGTGGGTTGGTTCGGGAAGCGAAACACCCACTTAATTCACATTTGGGCGAGTCGAGGAAGTTGCGGCACGGTCCGTCTCCATGGAGGACGCAGGTGAGAGAATATTGAGACCCATTATATCGTCTGCAATATCCTCCTCACCCTCGTCCTCCACTCCCAGCCGTTCCACTTCGTTCCTCGACCAGCCCTTTATCCCCGGTAGCAACGCGACCGCGTCGGCGTCGGAGGGAACGGTCGCTGCATCATCGCTTACTGTAGCGATGACCTCATCCATCCCCTTCGCCGGCGCCGCCGTCACGGCGCTGCCGAAGTTTTTGCCTCCTCTCACTTTTACGAAGACTGTCGCCGACATATAATGTAGGCGACAGCCCTCGCGTTGAAGATTCTCCACATCCTCGGGTGGTATACCAAAGACGAGGATGTGGTTAAAGGTGTTTCCCATAGGGCGCGTCTCATGGGTGAACAGTTGCCACCTCTCTACTCCGACTCCTGGATTTTGAGCGACGATCAAGTTCAGGAGGATATCCGAGCGTTTCGCCAGCTCCTGCCTGCCTCGCCCGAAATCCGGAATGAAAACTACTGCCGTTCTATACCGCGGCACCTTACTCTCCGGTACGACCACACAACCACCAGACCCTTCCCACAGGGTCGGTAAGTGTTCCACCGTAGTGGTGAGCCAGGCGAGGGTGAAGTCGTCCCGGGGCGTATATCGCACACCACCGTGAAACGCTTTCGGCATGGACGTGAACCGAGGAAAGCGAATGGCGGGGCTGCCATCGTTTCCCAGGAGCATGCCCATGATCGTCTCGTCGATGGCCTTTCTTAAATGAAGTGCGCGGCGTTCGTCCATCAGTACTCGGTTGCGATCCAAAACGACCACCTTGTAGGCCGCTTTGGTCACCTCCGCGTACGAGGACGAAGTCGCGCCATGTTTGTTGCCGACGCCAGCAGCGGCTCCACTTTCGAGGCGAATCTTTTTATCGGCGACCGCCTGTGATGGTGACACTAAGTCAGAGCTGCGTTGTCGCTTCGCGCCTCTGGTTGCGTCCGTCCCATCAGAAGCAACCTCATCACACTCGGCCACGACGCATCCCTTCTTACTTTCCACCTCACCCTTACCTTTGTCCTGGCTGGGTATAGGTGTGGAAGGGGGGCGAGACGAGCACGGTGAGGGCGCGACCTCCGGTAAAATGTAGTCTATCTTACTCGTCTGATCTATCTTGGCATTCCCGTCAGCTGCAGACGGTTTCGTCCGCTGCTCTCTCGTCGCTTCACCTTGTGTGTAGACATCGTGGCAGGCCCGCTGTGCATAGCAGTGAGGGGCAAGCTCAGCTGAGTCTCAGGGCACTGGATCTGCTTCGTGATAGCAGCGGGCGCTCCGTGTGGGTCGATGCGCAGCATACATGCCGTGACCGTCGGCGCAAGCGCCGACAGCCCAGGCAGGTGCACTACTCCCTCCCTCTGCTGCTGGTATAGCGCGTCCGCCAGTTCTGTTTCGCGCTGCCAGCGCTCTTTATTTTCTTCGCGGCGTGATTTGCCGCGGTGAGAGTTTTGCGGGTTCACGGTACGCCTGTCAGGGTTACCGCTCCCCCGCCCGTTACCTATCTCCAACACAGCGTCCGGTCCCGCCGCTGCCGCCGCCGCCGCCTCAAGCCGCCGCAGCTGCTTCCTTTTGCGCGAGTTGTGGCGGGCTCCATGAGGAACTGGTCCGCTCCTCTGCACTGGTCCAGGCACTGGTCCAGACTCCTTCGCCGTCGTCGTCGGTCCAGTAACATCCGCGGCCGACGGGGCCTGGGACTCCACCCCGCGGTCGCCTTCGGTAGCTAACTTCACACCCCCTGGCCCGGAAACCAAAGGGCGCCGGGTGCTAGCCGGGTCGCAAGGCATCTTATTTATCATATTTTCCGTGTTCATAGTTAAAAAAAATAGGTTCTGTGGAGCAGAAAGTGGTTAGTGGGCGCAAAGCAATGGTGCAAGCAGTTGCCCAAGCTGCCTACCCCCGATATTTTGCGTATTTATTTGGGGGCAAAAGTTCATCCCAAGAAACACAGGGGTTGAGCCTCCCCCAAATAGACACGGCGGCCACGGGCTACCGCAGTAAGGGGATTTCAGAGCTCGGCATAGTATCGGATGAGATGATTATGCCGTCCTCCGCAACCACCCCGGGTGCCCTCCCTCTTTGTCCGGGCTTGGGACCGGCTCCATACAAAGCTATTGTGCTGTAAGCTAAAGCAATGCCAGCGGATGGAATTCAATGACTAAGTATGAAGGCGAGGTTCTCATCTCGTATTAGACGTACAGGTTTAATCGTTACCGCACCGTTGTATATGTGCTTGAATAGCTTTGAATTCAATGATCACCCACAATAACACACACGATATATAACACATATCATTATTTTTTAATACAGTTGCTCAAAAAGTGGCGTATTGCAGGGACGTTTAGCGTTCGGGATTTGGGCTATTACATACTCGTGCTTTTTTTACCTTTCCCTAACTCGTGCGTTATCTTTCCCAAGTGTCAAAATAATGTCTATTAAAAAGAAAAACCAACCAATAAGATTTTACTAAAAAAGATTCATAGAATTATGATTCATGCAAATACGTATATTTCTAAAAAGAAGCTACTAATTTGTTTCAATATCAGATTTAATGATTTGATTGAATGAGTAAGGTTAGGTTTCATTTCATTTCATCTCATTAAATTTCATTTTCATTTCATATCAATAAAAAATTCTACTGAAGACTTGGCTGTATGGGCATAATTCCCATTACCTACCAGAATGGGTGAAGAAAAAAAATATCTGCTTATATTCTACGGTTGGCGCCATTTTCCTGAAATTTTCCTTGCGAGTTTATTTTATTAAATTGCTTCATTTTTTCGCAACTGTATTTAAAATAGTCGTTCATTACACGTGCGGAACCGTCATTGCAACTTGTTCCGGCTGTCAACCCTCGCCTTCGGCTGCGCCTCGGCTCGGGTAGACATTTGTCGGAACTCTTTGCAATGACAGCCTTTCCCCACTTGCAATGAAATATACTATTCTTTAACTACCTTAAGATTAATTGTCTCTGCACTTAATATTTACTTAAGTACATATCAGTGCTTCGACACGACAAGCTAGATGCAAAGGTATTTTGAACCAGGCATGATAGCGCTATTCATAATCTAGTGTACCGGGTTTATATAGTTATACAAAATTAAAAACTGAACGTAACAAACATTCACCTTATAAATAGGTAATCAACGTTGAAGATAACTTTAAAGTAATTGGCTACGAACGCTTAAGATGTAGATAGTGCAGCGATTTTGTGCGAAGCTTAAATACTGTTTTACATTATGCATAGTCAAACAATTTATCAAATTAATTTCTGTTCACAGAGAGAATCAGTTATTAAAAATTTTGTCATAGTCTTAACTCTAGAAACTTCGACAAGACATCCGATATGGCAAAATATAAAGAATTTTAACGCTTCACCGACGACGGAATAAACTTAAATTCCCTTTGTTGCTGAAATCCGATGGAAATGGTAATAGTATTTCAATATGAAATTTTCCCGTAATCCATTGATTTTGTTATTTGATTTTCATTTCGATTTCTGTAGAAACAATTCATCATCATGCTCTTTACGTCGATATTACGAAAAAGTTTTGTCGATTCAGTAAATAATTTAAATAGGTCTAATCTGTCAGGTAAAACAAAAGTAATTTAAAAAAAATGGTATAGCTTGTTTATTCTCATGAGACGAGACAGGCAAGTCATGACAGACGAGACACTGCTCATGACAGTTAAAATGTCGAAGGTAATAAGGAGGCACTGGAACGAGGCACTGCACTGTGCTCGTTAAATGAAGACGTCAAACAATGGCGGTAAAATGTTTATGGCACTGACAGACGTAATGCATGAACCATGCATAACGTCCGGCCAATGCCAGAATTACTGGGTGGTAGGCTTTTTATGCAAGAGGCCGACTTGGTTGGTATCACCGCAGTGCCAAATATTCTTTACCTACTGAAAGTCATAGTGCACGCAGGCATTATTACTGTGTTAGGGTGTGGGAACTGTAGAAAGTGAAATTACTGGGCGAAAGATACTCGGAAATGTCTCGGGGTGACCAGCACAGCTACGCAAAACTACGGTTCTCTCTGGGTGGCACTGTCATGGGCAAGCATAATCCTCACTATCAGGTACACGACTTGCCCTTGTCACGACTTGTCACTTAATAGAATAGCGATAAAGTTGAGTATTCAACTGCAAATATACATAAATAGGTTTGTGATCTCTCACTCGTATTTGCCCCTCATTACACAACAGATTATTACGTTCCCTCTGCTGGGACACGGGTCTTCCTTTCAAAGAGAGAGAGAGCGAGAGAGAAAGGTGGTAGGCTTTTTATGCAAGAGGCCGACTTGGTTGGTATCACCGCAGTGCCAAATATTCTTTACCTACTGAAAGTCATAGTGCACGCAGGCATTATTACTGTGTTAGGGTGTGGGAACTGTAGAAAGTGAAATTACTGGGCGAAAGATACTCGGAAATGTCTCGGGGTGACCAGCACAGCTACGCAAAACTACGGTTCTCTCTGGGTGGCACTGTCATGGGCAAGCATAATCCTCACTATCAGGTACACGACTTGCCCTTGTCACGACTTGTCACTTAATAGAATAGCGATAAAGTTGAGTATTCAACTGCAAATATACATAAATAGGTTTGTGATCTCTCACTCGTATTTGCCCCTCATTACACAACAGATTATTACGTTCCCTCTGCTGGGACACGGGTCTTCCTTTCAAAGAGAGAGAGAGCGAGAGAGAAAGAGGAGTAGTATAGACCATAATACACACCACGCGGGCCCGGTACGACTTGGGGCTATAGGCTAGGGGCCTGAGAACTCATACCTCCCGAATAACTCCGACATGAGCTATGAACTGTCGTCCGTACACTTCAAAGTACGGAAATAAGTCGAAAATGTCAGAAGTGGTCATCCATCCAAGTACTGACATCAGCAAGGATTGCTTTATCTATTTTACCAGCTGGGAAAATGAGGCAAGCATTACTGCGAGCACTTCAAATCCGCTGCAATCAAGCCATTGAAAAATATTGATGATCCCGCCTAATGGAATAAATTCGGCTGCTCACCACCAATACAAACATAAACAGTCGAATAATGCGACCATTTCCAGTTATATGCGAAGCTATTTAGCGTAATATCCGCTAAAATGACGTTGATAATCATAACCAAAGTCTTAGAAACATAAACACGACGCAGGTATTAACTCGAGTCGGGTAAACTAATCAATACGCCGTGTAAAAGAAAATTATTTTTTGTAAGCTTAATGGAAAGATTTGTGCCGCTGTGTATTTCGAAAGGTTTATTACAATGAGTACCTATTATGTTATATTTTTTAAGTATTCATTCTATTTCTATCATTTTGACTAAGACGGGAAAGTCACATCCGTCGGTAAACATTAAACCTACCATATACAGTTATAAATAAAATAAGTAACGTACATATGAATAAAGGTTTGAAGTTTTCACACTCACGCCTAAACGACCAAGACAGGAGAACGAAATTTTCTGCTCATAACACATGTACATATTTGCTCTGGCCAGGAATTTGGAAGGCAGGGTTGCTTCCAACTGAGCTAATGGAGCCGTGAAGTTGCAGTGCCGCTTGCAAAGACATCTACATAAATCTATATATATCTACATAAACAGTATTTATATGTCTTTAGCCGTCTACAACTCTGAGCAAATATTTACGTGACATTGGAATGTGATTGCAGCCTCGAGACATTTGTGTGTGCGTCCCATTCACATTTCACTTAATACTAACACTAAAACTTAATTTCACTTAATTCAGCGCCTTTACAAATTAACAAAGTCTTTGTACTTGTGCACTATTGCTTCGTGGCAGATGACACGAGGCCCACTATTAAGGTGCTATGTGCATACTGTACTCCATTCCACACAAATAAGTACGTCATACTCGTATCATAAATATGTGTGCGGCATTCCTTTGATTTTCCATTAAAATGCAAAATAATCTTCATTATCCATAGGTGTTGTCATAACAATACACTTGATACGGTCATTGGCATCCGATACGTAATGGAGATAGCCGATTTGAGCCGGTAATGCGGGTTTGTACGTGACATTGTATTGTAGAGGAAAGGATAGCCGTTTGTGTAATTCCTCCTTTATTAGCCGTTTTACTGTTTACTTTTTATTCATTACTGTTACACGAGTTGGTTTCTAGATGAGATAATATAGGAGTACAGTCAATTACATCATATTCTCATTCTCTACATCATTTAAATTTAGAAGCGATGATAGATTGGACGTAATGCGAGTTGGTGGGCATGCAGGTGGGGGCTGGATCAATTCTTACATGGTCGCTCTCAAGATAAAAGAAAAGCCAAGTGCGAGGTTGGACTCGCGCACTGAAGGTTCCGTACGTTAAGAACGCATCATTCGTTATTGCCTCAAACTAATAAAAAAATTACAAACTTAACTTTGCTTTTTGATCAATAAATACTGTTATTGCACCAAACGCAAATATTAAGTTAGTAATAGTAAATTTGCTTTTTTGTTATCAAATTACATATGTGGTATGAGATTTTTCCCTTTATAGAGGTCTCATGACTATGAGACACGAAGAGAAAGTACCTTAAATATTTTAGATAGGATATTTAGATGAAAGGAGATTTTATTTAATTTTTAAAAGTTAGTAATACTGCGTTCAAGGATTTTCTAAAATTTATTTGAACCGAGCCGAGTCAGATGTAAAAAACATCATGCCAATCGAAAGAACTGACAATAAATCCACTTAAGTAACATAGGATCTCAAAAGAAAGGAACAACGTATAATTAGGATTAGAACAGATAATTAATTTTAATCGAATTAAAAACATACTTAAAACTGTCGAACTCAATTGAGTGTTTTTTGTAAATAAATTAAGGAAATGCTTAAAATGTGATCCTCATCTTATGCAAATCGTCAATCTTTACCACTACACCAGACCAAGCGAGCGAAGCCGCTGGCGGGTCAGCTAGTGCTAAATAAAACTGGTTTGTCCTAGTATCAAATTTGGCAGGTGACATTTACACGCTTTCATGGCATATTTCGTTTAAATTTACATTGTTTTAAATTTGTACTTGATTAATTTGTTTACCAACAATGTTGGTACTGAGAATTTAATTTACTAACTTATAAATGTTTGGTGTTATAACTTTGTTTATTATGTCATGTTTTGCCTTTGCGTACAAACTTAGGCAAAAATCAATAAATGTTAATAGTAGCTAGTACCTGCGACTTCTGCCGCGTAGAATAAGGTTATTGCGATCCCTCGGAAACCCTTTTGCAAAGGCATAATATGTTTTCTTTCCAAATTTCAACTAGTTACATTTTAAATTTTCTACTGATTCTTCCCTGATTAGTAATAAAAATGCAAGTATAACGACATCACAATAATCTGTACGTCTTTATTAATATTATAAAGAGGAAAGATTTGTATCTAAGTATGTTTGTAACGAAATCCGCGGGTAAAACCGCGGAGAGCAGCTAGTTTTTAATAAGTTAGAGGCTTTAAGCATTTATGCACATTATTTTAATCTCTTACACCATATAATTTTAACGAATATCTTAGGAGTAATCGCAAAAAATACATAATAATACACAATAAAAAATATATAATGAGGTAAGATGAAAAATTAAGTATGTATATCACGTAACTACCCTTATAGAGTACTTTATACTATACATAATAAAAAAAACATGTTCTTTTAAGTACAATATAACACATCGCCACGCCTACATCTTCGGAGAGGTAGGTAGCGGTGTTTGAAACACCTACGTTTCGCCACAGGGATAATATATTTTGGTCCCATGTAATAGGTGAGATAGACAGACGAGACTATTAGCATCTACGCGGCACCATTCCAGACTCCAGGCTGCTATTGAGAATTTCTTTTACAGAAAAACCCAATAATGGTTCGACCCGGGTATTGAACCCAGGAGCTCGAAATCTCAAAGCGGCGCTCCTACCACTATACTAAGGCCAAGCGAGTGAAGCCGCTAGCGGGTCAGTTAGTCTGTAATAAACAACATCATTCATACAAACACTACGAAAATCAAAGGCTGTTGCACGCTCAATTCTAACTATGTATTATTAAAAATATGTTCGTATATTATAAAGCATGCCGCTCATGGTAATATTGCTATACCAAAATGGGTTTCATGTATGTTCCTGTATTGTTTAGGTCACCTTGTATACTCATGAATGCAATAAATCACTTTGACTTTGATTTGACTATATGTAAATCCTATATACAAAATTTTGATGTTAAACTAACAACGAGCAAAACGGACAGTATCCGTATCACCCGGTTTCGTTTTTGCCCGCAGCGTACGTAGGTATACAGCGACAAAATACAGACATAAAAATTAAAGCAAAATAAATTAAAATAAAAATTGAATTAAACCAAAGTAAACTGCGCTTTTATACGTTTTAAATAACAACGGAATCGACTAATAATATCGAAATTAAAACAGCCAAGATTACTATAGATAAATCGCGGTGTACTTACGGCGAATAAATCGTATATTTTTTTTATCAAAAACCTTTGATATCGTACAGAAATCTCGTTCACGCATGGAAGTGGTCGGCCACGCACTGATAGCATGTGCGGCCTGGAGACGCATCTCGTCATATTTGTTTGTTTCTATCGATCAAGCACAGATTTTAACTAATAATTCTTTTTACCCGCCTTCTCCTTTTTGCCGGCCCGTCCTCTAGATATGCCTGGTACCAGGCTATTAATACTGCCCTCTCTAAACTAGGTTCTCGTAAAACGCTGGCTGCAATTACTAAACTACATGAATTTGTATACTTTGCCTACTTATATGCACCGCTACTAACGCTTTCCGGTTAATAATCTATGATCATCTGTGAAAATCAATGACAACCATTGCTGTTTTATCCCCGCGTCCGTCCACATCTTTGATTACATGTGTTGTATTCATAATTTCATAATGAGCTTGATTTTGTTCAGACCGTATATATATATACGTACACACATCATACATCATCCTTTGACGTTTCTCCCCGCCTGAAATAAGCAACCTCTTTTTAAATTTTATGAACAAATATAAAAGGAACGATTGGACTGAATCGTTATTACTGGCCAGCGAGTAAAGGGTGTGCGAACAAGCGAGTGTGGGCGAGCGATAAAGTTATTTCGCTTCAGCGGCGCTTCGCAGATATATTGCAGTGAGGCACGAAGGTTTCCGGAGCTGATATCCACCCCGGAAACGAAAAGAAAACTGAAAGGATTCTTGCTAATTTATAGACGTTGGGAAGAAAACGATATGTTAATATTGAACCAATCCGTTGTGAGAGATATTTTTGTGGCTTTATTTCGTAACAAGCTGAGCTCCACAGCTCTGCCAGATCGGGAAATAACGAGGAAATTAGTACCTGTGTGCCTACTACGAATAACTGCGTGCGTGTAACGTAACATGTCGTTCACGTGAAACAGCACAATCTGTCCTTTATCTAGGGCAACTGTGACACAAATAACTCATAGTTTGTACGCTGAAGCGTGACGCGTTGACGTATACGATACAAATACTTTTTCACAAATTCTTTGTGCTATGGCCTCTGGAGTAATAGTCATCGTCACTCTTCAGCACTTTTAATTCCAGCAAACAACTATGTATTTATCGGAGATATAGCAATTCTAGAACAGAAGTTCTAGAATTGCCATCCTATATGTAAAATGCCACCATGACGATGACTATGGCGGATCCGTTAGCTGAGTTGGTGGTGAGGGTGGAGTCTCAATTTTGATACCTGACCGAGGCAAATATTTGCATGACGTGTTAATGTGTGTGGTCAACGTAATATCGTAAAGAAATCGTCAGCAATGACAGTAAAATAATCTTCTAAGGGCTCCTTTTTCCTTTTGAGGTAGGAAATGGAGAAATCGTCATTTTGATGATAGGTTTTCTTCAGATATGACTCTCAAGTTAAAATCTTAACACCTCACGGTAAAAAAAATATTTTTTCGAACGATTTAAATGCTGCAGATGCGTGTGCGAAAAACTTTCCTGCAGGAGAGGAGTAGACTACTTGATCAAGGACACCACTAAGCTATGTACCTTGGCTTTGAGTCGGAGATCGCTATCCTTGAGAGCTAGTTGTCTTTCTAGGGTTGGCCAGTGCATTGTTACCTTACTGAATGTACTCTTCCTAAAAGGGGGGAAGTTTGCTGCGGCGCTATTTATCGACCGAGTTTGATAAAACTTGGTACTTACGTACGTACTTGGTACATTAGGTATTGACTTGACCTGACTTTAAGAGAAGAATTTCAAATATGAGCATTGGTCAAGTGGTTACAGAGATAATAGGTTGTGAAGTACTGCGAAAAATTTCCGCTAATAAAACTATGTGCTCTACTGTTCGCAGACTACTAGTTTAATTATAATATTTTACATGTGAACCTCAAGTGAGAAATCCCAAGGATGAGATATTACAGTTAATTATTCAAGGCAAGATACCAGGCAAACGCAGTGCTGGTAGGAGAAGAACATCCTGGCTGAAAAACTTACGCTAGTGGTATAATAAAAGCACCCGTTCATTGTTTAGAGCTGCTGTGTCGAGGGTTCAAATTGCCATGATGATCGCCAACCTTCATTAGAAGATGGCACCCCGAGAAGAACCTCAAGTTTGAAAATATGTCGCTAAGTACTTATGTACATAAGGATAGATTTTTAGATATCTCATGTTTTTTTTATAATTTGCAAAAAATAGTGGATAGCTCCGTTAGCTCAGTTATTACTGACTTCGGTCCAAGGTTCGATTCTTGGCCGCGGCAAATATTTCTGTGATGAGCAGAAATGTTTGTTCTCGGGTTTTGGATGTTGTAACGTACTGTGTATTCATATATCCCGCTACACATGGTATCCTAGTGCATGGGGTATGAGTGTGAACATGTATGTGTGAATGTTTGTAAACATTATTCTTATTGTTAGTGAGCAAGGAACACGTACAACTTAACACTATGGCAATTATTTCTAATTCAGTGATGCGTGCAGCGATCCTTGAAGCTCGAGCATACTGATAATTTTTTCCCAAACAATGGAACCAACTTCAAGTGTGAAATTGTTGAAGTCGGGACGATGATAGTTACACGTACCTATCATTACAAATTGTGCTCATGGTACTGACACATGGCACATGGCACTTCGACAAGTTATTTTCATAGTGTTTAGTCGGTTCCATTTGTTAGAAAAATTATTTATTTTTGCCCTTTTTTTCAGTGACCCTTGCTACTTACGGGATCGATTGTCCTTCACCGTCAATAACGATATCAAAATAAGGGTAACACTTTTCAGCTATTGGAAAGTAACTCAAACACCGCTTGATCGAATTTGATGAAATTTAAATGTGACCATCTCGGAAGTATACTCTACCGGATACATATAAAAAACTAGCTGCTCCCCGCGGTTTCACCCGCGCGGTGATGGATGATGATGATGAATCTTATATAGCTTATGTTACTCAGGGTGAATGTAGCTTTCCAATGATGAAAGAATTTTTGAAATCGGTCCAGTACTTTAGGAGCCAATTTGTTACAAATATACTTACATACAAATCTTTCTTCTTTATAATATTAGTATAGAAGTATAGATATGTATACACGTCGAATTGAGAACCTTCTCCTTTTGGAAGTCGGTTGAAAATAAACATAACAAGTTTAATCTTTGTTCCAGGTAAGGCAGCTAATGTCAGCACGATTACGCGACTATCTTCCTGGTCCACTCGAAGTAAATGTTAAACTACACGATGTAAGTGCTGTATAAGTTCAGGTGAAGGCGATCTACACTTGAATGTTACTTGCATATCAACCTCTCCTTTTGTTGATATATATTTTTTTCCTACAAGGATAAGTCTTTTTGTAGAACATTAATAGCATAAAACTTTAATTGGTTTTAAAACGGATATTTTGTTTGAATTGACACTTATCTCAGTGTTTTCCAAATAATTATGAATAATCATTTGCCGCGTTGCGCCTTATAAGAAGATATTGGTGCAATTCGCTTGTTCAAAAAACCAAATTAGCGAGCTACAATTTAATTATGGTAGTACTTATATCATTAAAATATAAATTAATGTAACACTGAGAATAACATTTCTAAAAATAGGAATATTCTATTCAATTTTAGGTGCTTTTTTATTTTAATTTGGAATTAACCTAAACAAAATAAGTACTGCCATAATTTAGAGATTTTTAGCCATTTGGGTACGCTTGGACGTAATTAACTTTAATATATTATTTGACTACCAAAAAAACACCACCGCTAAAAGTTGTAAATAGGCAGTCAGAATTTTAGAGTATGTACTAAACAATGATAAAGTAATCGGAAATGGGTTCACGACCGAGTGTCTTTATGCGGGCCGATTCAAATAACTAAGTGCTTACTTACTACTTCAATGCATTTGCATAAAAACAAAGTTCATACATGTTTCCGCTACAAATCGTTGATACGCCCAACACCTGCACGTTATTAATACAATATACATAAAAAATTAAGTAACATGTCACTCCAA
Source organism: Selenia dentaria (assembly GCA_917880725.1). Classification (NCBI taxonomy): domain Eukaryota; kingdom Metazoa; phylum Arthropoda; class Insecta; order Lepidoptera; family Geometridae; genus Selenia; species Selenia dentaria. The sequence continues at coordinate 23,089,713 of OU862890.1, forward strand.
ATAAGCGAATCATACACTTCTGTTCCAAATTGCTTTGTAGAGTATTGTCGGAACGTAAAAGGTACTTACAACTAGAATATTAAATCGAATCAAAGGTTTCATGATGTTTTCGTCAACTCACAAACTCTACAAAAGATTAGTGAAAAACCGTATCTCTAGTCACATATGCTTTTGAGGTTAAAAAGCGTTTGCTATCTATAATAAGCATTGACTATCATTTATTATTATAATAGGGTTTTACCTCAAGCGGAAAAACCCTTATAGGATCACTTCGTAGTCCGAGCGTCTATCTGCTTGTCGGTGCAGAACCTACCTCAGGAATGCATGAAATCTTTGAAATAATGACAAATAATTTAGGGTTAAGTTTAAGTTTAGTAAGCGCAATAAAAAATATGGCTTTTTATGTCCCATTGTTGACAGTCGCAGTATCGTGAGTATCACACATTATACTAATATAAAGATACCGGCTTCACTCACTTGGTATTATGTCGGTTTAAGTCTGCACTTACACGTTCGAAACGTCGTCGGACTTAAACCGACATAATACCAAGTGAGTGAAGCCGGTATCTTTATATTAGTATATTATATATCTAATTGACCGAGCGAATGCAGCGAGCGAAGCGTCTCTGCTTTAACTATGACTTTTTATTTGAATTTCATCTGTCCCTATATTTGTTAGGTTGTTCATTTGCTTTACACAATGTTTGGCACATTATGTACCTGACTTTAAAGAGGAATTTCCAATATGAGTATAACTGATCAAGTGGTTTCCGAGATAATAGTTTATGAATTACTGCGAAAAATTGCCGCTAATAAGACAGTGTGCTCGCGAGGTCTACTGTTCGCAGAACTACTTATCTATATATTTAGAATCATTCAGAGTTTTGCAAGACGTAAGAATTTTTTTTCTTTTTATAAGTAAATAGGCTTGCGTTTGACTACCATCACGCCTGATGATATATGATAACAAACTGTTTTTCGGCATTAAGTTTATCATAACTATAATTACCTACTCTTATAATGTAAGTGTCGCTTCTTAGACACAACGATAAAAGCCATAAGCTATATACTCGTATTGTTTTTACTGCCATTTTACTATGACGAGTTTTGTATTTAATTGATTTATGCTGTTTAGTTAACATTGCACTCGGGCCCCAAGATACAGGCCTAGTGCTTAGTTTGGGGTCCACCGGTAATATATTTAGTTTGTACATACAATAAATACTAGTTACTACTCGTTATTTAAGGTACAATGTTTAGTATTTACATAACTTTTTTTTGGCAATAAAACATCTTGTATCTTGTTGTATCTTGATGTTAAGCGATGATGCGGTCTACGTTGGAGCACGCTTGCCTAGAAGGAACCGATAATAATATATACTGTATATATAATATATATAAAATAATATATACGATAGTAATATATAATAATATATACGATCGCACTGTAGTAAAGGAAAATAATCTGTTAACCGTTTATTTGTACTTTTAACACATTATAATATGTTTTTCGATAACAAACTCACATTTGCATTCGCAGAATTGACAGTGACTTGAATTGACAGTCCATATATCGATATAATAATATCGATATATGGAAGAACATATTCATAACATAAAAGTTAGTTTGTCATTTAATCCAACCTATCTACGTTGTTCGTACGGAACCCTCGGCGAGATTCAAACTCGTACTTTTTTGCAATTATTGAAAGAACAACTACATATCCTCGGACGGGAACCAAACCCGCGTCTTGCGACGATTCCTGTCGGACGTCTTACCGCAACCTTAGGTAACCAAGGCATCCTAATTTATCTCTAGTTGATTTTAACTTTTAACTGTCCTATGAGGACGGAGCGCCATCTATCGAATAGCTTGACAAGCTTTATCTTACTGAAAAAAAGGCGACCACTTAACTTAGGTATTAATATCGCATATATTCTGATCCGCATTTGTGTTTTGCTCAAATAATTAAAAGGTCACTATCTGCTTTGATGGTCACGGTCAGTGATACCGCGGTTGAAGGTGGTAACACACTAGACCTAGTTCTCAAGGGCAGCTGGCGGAACAAACCACCGTTAGATGCTAAGTAACAGGTTTTCAATCTAGAGGGACGGAAATAGTCTATTGGACACTAGAAAATACTTTACAACCATGATATGGGTTCCCACACGATTCTACTCGTACCTTCTATGAAATGTTAAAGCTGAAAATTTCAATGTTTGAGATCGCTTAAGCAGGCGTTAGTGCTTTAAAAAGTAATACTATTAAAAAAAATTACAAGGGCTGCGATGTCAATACGAAAGTTTCAAGTATTTCTAAATAATGCTTCTTTCGGTTGGATGGTACTGTTAAACTGTCCAATAGATGTCGCTCCGTCCCCGCAAGACGGTTAGTCAAATAGAGAGTTAAAATTCGATGCTCGGATTAGATTCTCGGTGGCCTAGTTGGTCAATGGCGTCTGACACGGATAGTCAGAAGACGCGGGTTCGTATCCCGTCCGAGGATGGAATTTTTCTCTCTATAAATTTCAATGTTTGAGATCGCTTAAGCAGGCGTTAGTGCTTTAAAAAGTAATACTATTAAAAAAAATTACAAGGGCTGCGATGTCAATACGAAAGTTTCAAGTATTTCTAAATAATGCTTCTTTCGGTTGGATGGTACTGTTAAACAGTCCAATAGATGTCGCTCCGTCCCCGCAAGACGGTTAGTCAAATAGAGAGTTAAAATTCGATGCTCGGATTAGATTCTCGGTGGCCTAGTTGGTCAATGGCGTCTGACACGGATAGTCAGAAGACGCGGGTTCGTATCCCGTCCGAGGATGGAATTTTTCTCTCTATAAATTTCAATGTTTGAGATCGCTTAAGCAGGCGTTAGTGCTTTAAAAAGTAATACTATTAAAAAAAATTACAAGGGCTGCGATGTCAATACGAAAGTTTCAAGTATTTCTAAATAATGCTTCTTTCGGTTGGATGGTACTGTTAAACTGTCCAATAGATGTCGCTCCGTCCCCGCAAGACGGTTAGTCAAATAGAGAGTTAAAATTCGATGCTCGGATTAGATTCTCGGTGGCCTAGTTGGTCAATGGCGTCTGACACGGATAGTCAGAAGACGCGGGTTCGGATCCCGTCCGAGGATGGAATTTTTCTCTCTATAAATTTCAATGTTTGTTAAAGCTGAGTTAGGAATGGAACCGGTGATCATCTGATTGGAGCCCGAACCTACACTACCACAGTACTAGCAAATAATTGCTACTGCCCTTGAGCTATCAATATGATCATGGTTAATATGAAGAATACCTAATAAAAATAAAATTATATGTCATAGTATAGGCCTATAGTAAAGATGCAATTAGCTTTATTTCTTTTATAAGTTGACTTGTACGTTTCCACATTTGCAATTACTCAATTATGTTAATACGTAGTTGAGTAATAGTTCTATTTAAGGAGTCAAAGTCAAGCTACAGTAAAATACATCTGACCAGATCACAAGTCTGCGATCACTCTGTGTCAATATCCAGTCAGTTCTAGTAAAGCAGTGGATACATTACTAAAACTTTCTACGCTGAGGATAAAACAAAAACAACGTTTGATTATTTTATACACTTTGCCTACGAACGTGCACTATTAAATAGTTAATAACTCACCACTATTACACGTCAAACCTGGGTTGCGTTCCAGCAAGCTTTAGACCAAAATATGTTCCTCCAAGATTTGATCGAGGGTTGCTAGAACGTTTTTTACCATTATCTGTCAAAACGAGTTTGCCATACATAACTTAGGTTTGTTTTGTTGGTTTCAAACTAATTTGAGGATATTAATTACTCTCCACAGGTCAAGAATATATAATTAGGCACTTCGAGTTTAGTACAAATAAATAATCCGGGTAAGGTCTTGAATCGAGTCGCCTGAATTTAGGGGGGGGAGGGGTTTAGGGGGGAGGGGGAGGGAGGGGAACCCCCCCCCCCCACCATTTTTCCCTGCCGGAATCGCGTAGTTTTTATTGAATTTAATATCAAAGATCAATTTTTCTACTCTATTTAAACACTTTTACACTTAACTTTGGGGGAGGGGGAGTGGGTAGGAGGGGGGGTTGGGGGCAGGGAACCCCCCCTACCATTTCCCCCTGCCGGAACAGCGTAGTTTTTTTTTAAATTTAATATCAAAGATAATTTTGTCTACTCTACTAACACTTTTACACCTAAATTTTGGGGGGGGGGGGTCAGAATTGGATTTGTCACTAATTTCGACCTAACCGGTCTGACTTGGACTCCGGGTGGGCTCCCGCCAGAAGCTCTAGCGGTCGCCCCTGAACGTTGCTTCGCCACACTCAGCCTTCCTTTCGCTACTTCGCTCAACTCGACTTCATGCGGCAAAGCAACGTTCAGGACCTCCCTTGAGCTTCTGGCTCCCGCATTATTTATAAACACTCTAGGGGTAGTAGCCACAAGAATAGGTGGAGTCGGGGTGCTCTGTGTCGGTTTTCTGACTACTTTCAACCTAACCGGTCTGAGTTGGTCTCTGGGTGGGTAAGGGAGGAAAATAATTTTCACAAAACTATGTAGGAGTATTTATTTTATTTTGTAAACATAGTTAATTACATTGATCAACTCGACAAAGGGATCTTTTTTCTGCTTGAATAGATCTCGCCTCCACAAATATTCAACTATAGCATCACTAAAATCACACGGATTATTATAATTGTCTTTTTTAAAAAACCTTTTCACTCAACGTCACATACGTCAAACACCACAAACCTCAAAAATAGCGATCAAAACGTTTCGTTTCACGAACATAAACATAGCAGACGTTCAAATTTATGCAATATTTCCTGATATTGCGTTCCGTTTCACGCATCCGCATGTTTTTCGTGTGAAATTACAGAAACTTTAAATATTAATTTAAAATACTTTCGCGTAACTCCGGCAGCCAAAATCGAATTGGGAGGGTCAAGACAAAGCCCCTTGACCATTCCACAGTAGCAGAATCCTCAAATTCAGGCGACTCGATTCAAGACCCGACCCAATAATCCTGTCCATTCGTCTTAAAAATGCAACAAAATACTTTGTGTCTGTCAACACTCTGTCACTTTTGACAACCGACCAAGATTTGGCTCTCTCAAAAGGTAGAAACATTTGTGCTGACAGGGAGTCGTGATGTCGTGAAACGGGCGTGATCAAATCTTGATCCGTGCAAATTTTGGCCTAGAGACGTCGTGGGCCGGCTGTTTTGTCAAATTTTGGCTTGTCCTGTGGCTTGCCGGAACGCAGCCCTGGAACAGGAAAATTAAACAAAACAACGATAGCTACTGTTACTGTTTATCCGACGCAATTAGTTACTCGCAAAAAGCGGTAATATTCTGCTATTTCTTTTAGCGAGGAGATTTATCATAAACCCCTACAACTTATAACATACGAGGTTGTTGATCTGAGCAATGAAGGTGTCGCAGTGAAGGTGATCCGCAATTGAATATCACTTGTACATAAAGTTGTTCCGTGTAAAGCGACCTTGGCGTTACTGCGCGGACCACATTTCTTTTTATAGAACGGACTTAATATAGGACCACTTGTATCAACACATTGTAGCTAGTAGCTACTTGGATCTGAATTCGTCAACGCACGTTTAAACACCATTATCACTGTGACATCAATACAACACGTAGCACCAATGATTCAAAAATAACTACATATGGTATGAAAGCAGTGCGTAATTCACTTGTTTACGTGGTCTATACCAATACTTTTTGCAAATAATTATGCTAGGCCCGCTGAATAGTCTGGGCAAAATATTACGAATACTAAACGCCATTCGCAGAAACACCGTCGACCATTACATTTAAATAGCTTAGACACACTCGTAAATATCGATGTGGCTATCGTAAACGTCAAACACATTTCTACGGTTTGAGTCTGAGCCATTATTTTATAGGTTAGGTTTAGGTTCGGCCGTTGCCCGAGTGTTGAACGACGCGTTTGAATTCGAGCCTAACATTATTTTTATTTTGTTATGATTCACTGCACAGCTTTAATAAGGCAGGGCGCGCACTTATGCGATTCAAATCTATTAGTTGATGCTCATAGACAATGTCTCTGATCTGATGGTCTTATTGATCCAAATAACATGAAAACCCTTGGAGATGCATAGCTGCTAACAGATCCGTATCATTTGGATCATTTGTACTTAACTTATAAATACTGAGACGCTTTTATATGACTATTTTATGTGTACCGTCAAATAACGACACAAAACGCGATGCGATAGTGCACGTAGAGCTTTATGCCGAAGGTTTGCGCCAATGACAGGATCACAAATATCCCGTGATATTGGATTTTCTGTCCCGTTATCCCAATAGTATCACTTTCTTTAGTTCCATTCAGTTGAGCTCTAGCTCAACGTCTTCACGCAGGGTAAGGACGAACATAGCCGAATAAAGTATTTTGTGAACATTTACAACACATTAAAATAAATGTTAATTAATTAACCGATTTTAAAGGTCTAGTTTTGAATATTCATGATTAGGAATTGTCAATAACGCATATTTCGTCTTAATGCTCAAATGGAAATACTTAAGAGGATTGCATAGCTAGTACTTTCCATGCTAAAAGAGAAAACTCTTTTCTACCTCTTGACATTATCCGATTTCAGTGATTATTTTTCATGGAATCATGACACTGTTTACTATGCCCGTACGTTTTTATTTTATCAGTTTTTTTAAGTTCTAAAAAAGGAAATTTTACCTTGAAATACTGAAAAAGTCATAACGTACGGGCATAGTAAACAATGTTATGATTCCATTTAAAAAATCACTGAAATCGGACAATGTTAAGAGGTAGAAAAGAGTTTTCTCTTTTAGCATGGAAAGTACTAGCTATGCAATCCTCTTAAGCCGTTCAATTACCACATTTACAGAGGTAGAAAAGAGTTCTCTTTTAGCATGGAAAGTACTAGCTATGCAATCCTCATAAGCCGGTCAATCACTACATTTACAAGTAGGTACACTGATTTTCCGTGACACCTAGGACACAACAGAGCTGCAACTATAGACAGTATGCGCTAAAGAGGACGATGAACTGAAAGAATATTTCTGTCGTCAATGTATTATGGGTTTAAGCAAAATTAATGTGGCATGTAATTATTGGTATAGAGTTTATAACTTTCGTCATCACCTCAATTAAATTAGTCTTCTCCTGCATTGCATTTGTAAATTTAACCGCATTTCTTTGCAGTATAAAAATTAGCAATTAAGTATACACGCCTAACGATCTTAACCCAATTGTTAGCGGCTCACAAATGTCTTTTGATTGTTTTACAAAGGATATTGTCCCCTTGGCACGCTGATATTGGCGAATTTCCTGCTCCGCCTGCCTTTTGTTCTCTTTTTTTATCACAACAAATCCATTTGGTGTAATTCCCTGGAAAATATAAATAATTTCTGTTACACTCGGAAGGGTTATCACGTCTAGTGAATGATGGCCGGTTGTCAGAAGGAGCATTTTTTCCTGTCGATGTCTATGGAAAAGTTGATTAATGTCAGAGTCAGGGAACGATACGAGACGAAAATATTGGTGTATCGATGTTTTTTTGTAAGTATTTCATTAAGTTAAGGTAGGCAATTAAAGTATCGGGTTGGAATCCTCTGCTGGGGGATCAGCGCCGCCGTGACCACAGACGATTGCCAAAACGTACCTGTAGCTCTACCATGAGTTGGCAACGTAAATGTCATCGTCAGTCGATACTCGATCTCGTCTACCTATTAAGCTTGTGATTGGCGTACTCGCTGTCAATTTTAGTTCTACAATTGACCGCGAGGTGGCACTGTTCTTTTTTTCATACTTTTGGTGTCAATGTTGTAAACTCGTGGTAGACCCACTGTAGTCTCGACATAAAGGCGCTTGGAGGAACACCCCGGGTTTTAGTGGGTATACGGACTCCCACATAACCACAGTGCTCCCCCGGGGGCGGTGGTATCTATAAAAGATTTTCCCAGGAAAATAAAAGGCAACTAAAGTATAAATATACGTAGTATCTTTTTCGGAATGCTTGCAGAAGTGGACTTCGTCTTGAGTTGTTTAAAGTATCTGTCGTAAAAGCATCGGGTTGTCTGGTTGATAATCTGGAGTAATATAAATAAAAACTTATGTAGATATACTAAATGAAATATAAACATTTTTTCATGAATACTATCAATGTGATTAGTGAGTGTGCTGTGTGTATATACAAAATCTTTTATAAAATTTTATTTTAAGAGCACATTGTACTCGTACGTTGTTGTTTAATCAAAACTACTTATCTAAATGAAAGTCAGGGTTGCACTAAAAATCCAACAACTCAAATATGTTGTCAGTGCGGAAACATCGGTACGCGAGTCCTACTTGCACTTGCACGGATTTATTCTGAAATGAACTGCAGTAGCAACTATCTATCTATCACACTATATAAACGTGATATAGTTCTAACGTATCGCTTCAAAAGCAGCACAGAACGCGTAAAAAAAGGTAGAGTTGTCAATAGCAACGCTAAAAGAGGCTATCAATTACAATGCTGCTCCTCCTAGATCATCATCGTGCGTAGGTCACATAGCAACATCCGACATATTTCAATTGGCTGCACAGTTTAGTTGGGGTACACACTAATGAGTTCAATTCGGACCAATTACCGGTACGTCTAGACTGGGTATTATGACATTACAGTTGACAGTACCGGAGCTTGCGTTTTTCGACTTGCTCTAACACTTTACCATACTGAAAAAAATGTCTCTATTAACAAAAATCATTACGTAGATGGCACAAAAAGGAGTATCTTCCTATTATAAAACTAGGTTCGCTCCGCGGTCTCACCTGCATGGTGATGGGTGATGATTATGATGATGAAATGTATAATTATGTCCTTCCCCGCGATCTATCTCTCTACCACATTACGATCAGTTTAGCCGTTTAGGCGTGAAGAGGTAACAAGAATTATAATAAATGTATGTATAATAAATGTAAAAATGTATATTAGTATATAGTGGTAATATAATAAACATTCAACAACTTCCTGGCCGTTTTTGTCTTTTGCAGACGTTTTGAAACAATAAATAAACATTTAAAAACAACTTCTTGGCCGTTTTTGTCTTTTGCAGACGTTATAAACAGGTTATTGTCGTTTTAGTCATACAGGGTATATTGACGTTTAGTCATTGCATATGCATCGAACTAAGTCTGTTCCTATCCTATGCAGACCGATACATGATTGGCAACATATTCTAGAACAGGAATGAGTTTCGCCACGTTGGTTGGATATTCAACTTTACACTAAAATAAAACAGGTAATATATTCGTTTTAAAAAACTGCCGTGCAATTAAACAAAGTATAAGAATTGATGACGAAATTAGAATTATATTCACTATTTTTTATATACCATGATGAATCTAAAAACAATTACCACGAAAGTTAATCTGTATAACGTAGTTTTATTCTATCGGGCTTGAACTATATCGCCTTAAAATTGTGGAACTACAATATCACCTATATGAAATATTATAAAATGAAGAAAATACTAAGACTCCTTATTTATATGCGCGAGGAAACCGAATGTTAATAATATGTAACTTGGGTACTGCGTACGCTTATACCAGGATATAGTATAATTGGTCCAATATATCTGGTACCTGCGCCTTCATTAATTGCTGGACCATACAATGTTAAATTGATACCGCTAACGCGCTCGTTGGTACTAATTCATCTGGGTTAATGGTTCGATGTTATCACAACTTTAAATTTTAATCAAATCATAACATCTATTAATTCTCAGGTATAATTACAATAACTAGAAATATATATATATATATATGTCAGTACCAGTATATGAGTCAGTAACCAAATACCGAAGTCCGGTCCTTTTAAGTACTTGGACCTACTTATCGCATAGGAACTATTTCCGGCAAGAATCGTATGTGTGATAATCCTCTTCTTGATCTTTGTATGTAACTCTCACAACGAAATTGTTCTTGTTCATTTGTTACAGACTGTTTGGAGATATTTAATATATACTCCTATATGTCTTTAGATAATATTATCGCTTGTTAGACTGTACCTATATTTTCATAGTCTACATACTGTATCTTAGTATACTTTATATAATTAATACCAATTGTCCAAACATTTCATTTCATTTATCATCTGTATACACAAGTTATATGCCTAGAAAGGAGTTATTTCACGTCGTAAAGAAAATAACTTGTATGACTTCCGACCCGTCGGAGACTTATATATGCTTTTAGAAGTTTCATCTCGGACTTCATTAGGAACATGTCTCTAATGAAATTACATGGCGCGCAAAGCTCTGTTAGACTTTATTAACATCTGTAGGTTCCGAGGTTGTCAAACGGTCAAAAACAGCCGTGAGATTCTCTAACGATTCGTCGATGTGCTCGTCGACGAGCTCACCGATGTCAAATACTTTTATGAGATATCGCCTTTAAACATAATGTTGTTTATCCAACGTTTCTTGTGATCTCGTCATTTGTTTCACGGATGTTATCAAAGATGCAACGATGTTTGCTTTTAGAGAATCACGGCTGCATTCTCATATACTTGTACCACAAACGAATATAACTATTTAATATCTCGATAAAAATGTATTCAAATAAAACAAGGAAATTTTGAAACTTTTCATAACCGTTCAACTAAAATGCAAAAGTTCTACGTTTCACATTGATCAATAAAAAATGTAGAGCTGCTTCCTTTTTTTAGTTTTGTTGCAAGTGAGATAGTTGGCTGCCCGTTAGATTACTCTAATAATATACAGTCCTAGGTTTCATAGAATCAATGATACCGTAAATAAGTGCGTAATGCAATCTACGTACACAATCAAACCAGCATTGTTGGTATGGCCATCAATGCTGTGCTGTGGTAATTTAACCTAGTGAGCTCCCGACTATGATCAAATTCGCAAACCAGAGTTGCAAAAACCCCACAAAAAAACAAGGGACTGTCGCTTTTTCGTTGATATTACCGATCTGGTATCTTTCAAATGATAATTTGTTATGTAAAAAAAAATCCAGGTCCTTTACAGCATCAAAAAAAACAAAACATTAGCTGAAATCTATTGTATATTTGAATAGATAACATTTTTAATTGGATCCTTATCAGATTTGGCCTTGGCAAGGCGGCTTTACGAAATGTTTTTTGGCATACAGGTATGCCAAGGCAGCTTTACGGGTTAAATAATGCCTAACAAACCAAAGGCGACGATTCAGTGTATGAATTTGACCCTACAGGCAGTTTTCGAATGGGGTGATGGGAATCTGGTCAAATTCAATGCTTCGAAGACGCAGGCGTGCCTATTTAGTGCCAGAAAGAGTCCTTCTCACTCCTAACTTCCGAGGTGTGCCTGTTCTGATAACCGACCAAACCAAGCTGCTGGGTGTAAGACTTACACCCAAACTCAATTTTGGGTTATAAATCGAGTCCAGGGCTGAAATAGCCACGAAATGCTGGGAGTCCTTTAGAAAGTTCGGCGGTATTTTACATCGGGACTGCTTCTAAACATGTAAAACACCGATAAACTGGCATCTTTGCGTCTATGTCAAGGCTTTGAAGTCTAGCTTCCACTAAATCAACACCAATGAGCTTCTTTGCTCGATTATGTATGGAGTCCAAGGCTTCGAGTTGGTATTTAGCCGAACCATCCCAGAGATGGCTGCTTTTGAAGCTCAAGTCCGTTCGTGTATGGAATACTGCAGCCATCTCTGGGATGGTTCGGCTAAATACCAACTCGAAGCCTTGGACTCCATACATAATCGAGCAAAGAAGCTCATTGGTGTTGATTTAGTGGAAGCTAGACTTCAAAGCCTTGACATAGACGCAAAGTTGCCAGTTTATCGGTGTTTTACAGGATTCACTTCGGAGAATGAGCGATCGATCTCCACAATCTCATTCCCTCATCTCCTTTCTTTCATTGAACAACAAGACGCACAGGAACACGGCATCCGTACATGGTCGATATTCCAAAAATACGCACGAAGCCCGAAGTATGGAACTACCTACCAGCGTCTATATTTCTCGACATGTACAATCTGGGAGTCTCAGATACAGAGTGAACAGCTACCTTTTAAGCAAGCATGTACCACCGTCGGCCGACTCATCACTTTCCATCAGGTGAGACTGTGGTCAAATGCTTGTTTATCAAATCTAAAAAAAAACATTTTTCCGAGGCTCAAACCAATCCTGGGTATAAATGATCACTCAAAATTTCAAAATCATTCTAAATTTCACTTTTGAAGTGTCAAACATTGTTACTCAGATACTTTCGCATTTTATAATATTTAGTGTGATTTCAGACGATAGGTTTCTAATAGGATTGGTTAGTGATTTCTAGCAGTAAGGTAGTTTCTAGCCTTATTCCCTATGATCATTCATGCACGTAACGCGATGCGCTACGGTCATCTTCAAGGAGTCATGCTAAAATTGTATTTACTTCACGATCATTCCTTGAACATATTAGAACACAGCTAGTTACGTGTTTAATTGGTCATAGCGAATAAGGCCCCAGGACCTGGCGGAGTTATTTTGGAAATTTCACTCCCAAGGGGAAAAAGCGAGTGAAGTCACTAGCTAGTGTAAAAACATAAAGATTCTTAAAAAGTTAACGTCATTGTATGTAGCATAGACAAACGGTAAGGGTCCTTGGTCTTACAGTACAGCCATATGTATATGTTTGTTAGAATAATACAATTGCTTGCTTACTCTAAAGAGGGATGACATAACGACCTACTTTCAGAAGCTAATAACACCAGTGAGATAACTACCTATATTTACTTACTCATTGATCTCCATTCAACCGATTAGTTAGTTCGATTAGTTAGAAACCCAGAAGAAACGTGAAGCGTCTGGCAGGAAATGTAACACTTCGTCTATAGAAGAACGTTTGATGGCAATCTCCACCAATATCCATCGCTATCAATACGTAAAGCTCAGTAGTAGTGATGGTTCATGTTTGGATTCTGAAAAAGTAGCGGTTAAACGTGGAGTTCCTCAGGGATCAATTCTCGGACCACTCCTTTTTATTTTATACACGGCCGATATAAAACTATATATTAAACACTGCCAATTTCACATTTACGCGGATGATTTGCAAGTATATATTGCTTGCCGACCAGATGAAATTGACAGAACGATTGGCAAGCTAAATCAAGACCTTTCGAGTATAACTGCTTGGGCAAATAATAATTGTTTACTTCTTAACCCTAATAAAACCAAATACCTTATATTCGGTAGTAAGCACCAACTGTCGAGTCTCAGCCCATCTGTAAATGTGATGCTCATGAACAATCCCATAGAGCGTGTGTATGAAGCGCAAAATTTAGGCCTGCATATGGACTGTGACCTGCGTTTTGAAAAACATATAACAAAATCAGTTCGAAGTTGCTTCTACAAACTTAAAATACTGTATAGGATAAGACCATTTATAAAAGTAAAATTGCGTATCCAGCTAGTAGAATCACTTGTCTTATCAAGTCTTAATTATATGGACGTAGTTTTTGGCCCTCGTCTGCTTGCAAAAACACAGAGGCTGATTCAGCGGGTTCAGAATGCGTGTGCCCGTTTTTGCTTTGATATCCCATTTAGGGGTCATGTGACCCCATACTTGAACAGACACTACATTCTCAAAATGAAACACCGTCGCAAGTTACATTTAGCATGCCTTCTTTTTGGAGTAATCAAACATAAAACGCCAGCGTATCTCTATGATAAGCTGTCCTCGATGACGAGTCACAGGTCAACTAGTTCCCGGCAATGCGCTATGCAACTTTCCATGCAACATCACAAGTCAATGGCATTCCGAGGTAGTTTCCACTACGCTGCAACCAAGTGTTGGAACAATGTTCCTCCACCAATGAGGAATCTGCACAGCGTTAATAGTTTTAGACGTAGATTGAAAGGATTTCTTTGTGAGCATCAAAAGCAGCAGGAAACTATGAAGCATGATACGAGTGCTCTTTAAGTCTACAACTTGCATTATCCAGTTCAACTGTTCATTCTTATGTATGTTATTACTAATATGATGCCAAATTATGTATTATCTAATAACACAAAATGTTATAGAAATTTTGCCTGCAATAATATTTAGAGACTTTTATTATGAACATGTATTAATTTAACACCTGATTAATTACTATTTAATTCATATAATTGTAATATATCTCTTTTTTTCTTTTTTACTTTACATGGATTTTATGATTAATTATGTAGTAGCGTTTGTTGTTTTACGGTTGGTGAGTTGTCGTTGTGCTGTTATGACGTCACCCACTGGGTCCATCGGAAGACCAGCGTTGGTTAGTAACCAGCATATGCTGAGATGGGTCCATTTTGAGACAGGTACCATTTAGTTAGCGTGTACCTTATTATTTTACACACAGCAACACGTACTCGTAGGTACGTGTTTTTTTATTTACATTTTTGTTTATTGTTTGTCTTTTCACTGGTTTTTATAATTCCGTGCTTGCCTTGTCTTGTACATGTTAATTTAGTGTCACTTAGTCTTAAATAAATATAATTTCATTTTCATTTTTTCATTTTCATTTTCATTTTCATTTTCATTCATTTTCATTTTCAAAATGGTTTTTTCGGCCTGTTAAATGTAGTTTAGTAAGTTATGTCAGTTTCTAGACAATAAAAGAACGGGCAACAAGCACTCCTTGTTCTCTTATGTTATGTCTTTATTATTATTAGTTAATAACTCGGCATCCTGTTTAAGCTAGGAACAAAATATTTCGACGTACATTGGCGCAAGTGAATGAATATAAGAGCATTGCTTAGTCCTGCGCACAGCAGTCAAACGTAGCAACACCTTTGAACTGACTTGAGATATTGACGTATCGTATATAAAGTTGAACATACTACGAATCTAATCTCTCACGATTTCAATAAACTTTACAATTTATGTGACTTTTTAGAAGAAAACTTGCAGATAGGCGTCGTGTTTTGAGTCCTAAATATAACATTTTATTATAATCGGTTTTTAAATTAATTCTTTCTTTTTTTAAATGTTATCATGAAACAGAACAAGCATGACGAGACCCACCGATATTAAGTAGTAACCTCTGCCGATAACAAATGCATTTAGTCACAAGTGACGTATGTACAATTTGTCATTGATTGAAATTCAGACACAGTACAAGAATTTATTCGGTAATACTGCTTTACTGAACGTGTCATTTATCTTGGTAGGCAATATGGTGGCTTTTCTGCCTGGCATACATAAAACAATTATTGTTACTACGTATTCAACTGAAAGTTGGAAAGGGCAAAGCACAGGGGGAATGACAAATAAGGGCTTTCATGTGTCCGGAACTTTCGGGCTTTGTAATATCTGAACATTGTGACGCCAGTTTGCTCTCTGTAGGTCCACAATGTCGTATTTATGTTGTGTGACGTCACCATGAGCGTACCTACAGGTATGTTATCACTATATAAATATCGGGTTATTTAGAAGGTAGAATTTTGTTTAACCACTATTCACCTCACGTAAAAGACGAACAGATTACATCTATGGAAAAAGTTGTACTTAGTCAATGAATACTATTTTATTTATTTTAACCGTACATAAATGTCGTGTATTAACTATATTATTTAATCTATGTTGATGACAAAGTAAGTCTGGTCCGTCTTAAATATAACTTAATGGAGAAGTCAAAGTATGTAACTCAATGCATTTTTCACAAAAAGCCATTAATACCAAACATTTTGCGTTATCAATTCAGCTACAACGTATATAAATAAAATTGTCTGTAATTTCTAAATAACAGCTTTTTAGTAAATACATATGAAAGTATACGCTATTATTATTAAACCACTAGTTTTTTTCATAAGTTATTGTCGTTTAGTTAGTCGTCCGCTTTTTCGGCTAACCTGAACTTTTTGATTTTGAAGGGGGTTTTCACTGGCACATAGCTGATAATATAAGGATTAGCTTAGGCTACTTTAACTTTAGAAATGCCGTATCCCACGAGAGAAGCTGCGGACGGGTTTGTGTCACATACAGTTCAATAACATTACCAAGATTTGTCCGATGCTGAAGGCCTTTTTGTGTGGCCTCAACAATAGAGTAAATGTAACTGTGTAACTATAGAGCTAATGAGCCTTTTGGGTCGTCTGTTAATGAACTCTAGAGCCTCAAGCTGGTACTCACCGTTCATCACCTCACCGTAACTGCATACATATCTGAACTAGAGCCAGATATACATTGTGCATTTGATCCGATATAGAAGTCATTACCATTATGCAAGGCAGCTGAGCTCCTTAGGTACCTAGTGCGCCTTAGAATCAATGTAGGAGGAAACATTCAAAGTCTAAACAATGTAAACACCTGAATGTTTAAGCTAGTCACGCACGCATATATCTACGAAATTTTTGATAGAAAACTATCGTGATTTATGTCTACAATCATACTTTAAGACCGGCTGGGACTCGCGTGATACTTACCAGAAATTGTCTTCAATCAGTTTCGGTGTTTTTGAAGATCTTCGTCTGGATGCCACTCTTGTGCACATCGGTGAGCGCGACCCACACCACGTAGCTGGCGCTGCGACGATCGCGTTGTGTCTCGTTTTTTTTCCGTCTAAACGATAACTTGACAAAGTTATTTTATGACTTTTAGCACTCTGACCAGTTTCGAGCTTATTGTAATTTCTTTATCTGGGAGTGAATCTTTTTTTTTAAAGTATTTTTTAAATTTAGGAATTTTTAAATATTGCGTTTATGAGAGTCCCTTCATAGCTTAAGGCTTCTCTTCCTAGCCTATCATGTAAGGCTATGATGATAGCCTTACATCCAAATTATATACATTTTATATAACATTAATACATTACAAAACTATAAATAAATAACTACGTTAAGTATGATGATGGATGAAATGATTCATGAACTGAGACAAGGAGTCACTAGTTCATAATTCATTCCAGCTTCACTAGACGTTGACATGACAAAATATTAAACAACACACCCAAATGCGTTCTATTTACATTAAGATCGTGAAACGTTTTCTGCCTCTCAGCCTGGTTCCGGGCACACTCCATCAGTATGTGATATACGTATTTAGGTTTATCACACACCTCACAATTAGGCGATGACACTTTACCCATCATAGGAGTGAATCTTTTGCTCAGCGTTGAGCGCGAGCCACAGCACAGCACTTAATTGCCTCTGAGACGGTTGCCCTGTGAAACATATGCTTCTGTAGGAAACATAACCTTTGGTTTATAGAAGTCTCATTATTTGTTGCTGGATCTCAAAAATTTCTAGTTATAAAGATTAATTTAATAAAAATTTTGTAATTATAATTATATAATATTATGTATTTTGAAATGACAATTTTGACATTATTGGTGATTTTCATTTAACATTAATAATTGTATACCCACCTAACTAAATATGTTAAATCGTAATATTTGCACGTCGCTATGCGACAAAATGTATATGGTACTGTTTATTTTTAAGTTCCAACTATATTGTAACCTACATTTTAAGCCAATAAATATTCATATTCTTATTCTTCTTATTCTGTGTCTGTATATTTTTTCCGTCAAAACTCAGAGTTACTTTTGCGGCAAAGTATCATTTAGTGTAGCGTCGGTTTCGCCTAAAGGTTACCTGTAATTTTTCAATAGACATGCCATATTTTGGGCATGCACTGCACGTAGACTTACACCGTAACTACGTGGGGAGTACGTAAGTAAGTGAGTTAACCTGGCGGTGGACTGTTATTAATCCTCTTAAAGAAAGTATTGTGGACCGTCGCAAAACTTGCTGAACTTAACTACTTAATCGGATAAAGAGACTCCATCGGTCTAGATTTCTTCAAGTTTTATACGTTGAGGTTATTACGCAGGAGAAATGTTAAAATCAGTTCGACGCTATATTAGCTATATTTTTCTATAGTTATAAATAAATAAAATTAAAGTATCTTTTTATTCAATTCATATAAACGTACGTACGTAACGTAGTTATGCGGTAGGTAACGTACTTTTAACAAAAAAAAATGTGTGTGTGGTCTGTTCGTTCCGGTGAATCTCCAAAATGGCTGAACCTATATTGATGGGACTTTCACCAACAGATGTAAGGAATCTGTACCTTCTTTTTTCTTATGTTATAAGGAATCACGCATGCTGCTTTTATTTTAGAAAGAATATAAGTATAATTAGAAAAATAAGTCGCTTGGAAGGTATATCGTGGGGCAATGCTAATATACAGGATGAATTTGAATTCATGGGCAGTCTTTTAAATTAAGACACCAGTAATAATAATCATTTCATTAGTGCTAATATTACGCAAATTAAAAATACTATAAATGCAAGTATTAAAAAACGCAAGAAATAAAGTATCAAGATCAAATAATTGCGCATCGCGGTATATCTAAGTTCTAACGCATGCTCCTGTGCCTGCAGGTGATGTGCCTTGACCGTGAGTCGTGACCTCCGCCCTAGGGAGGTAACTAATAAGTTGATAACGGTTTTATTCATTTATTTACAACTTTCTCTTCAACACTTGGCCGGCTATAATATTTTTGATTTGCTTAATGCTTAATTAGCCCTAATGCAATTTAGTATCATTCATATTGTCTTAATTTAACCACACACGTTGCAGTTCCTGGAAAAGTAGGTAGATTTCTGCGAAATCTATTGTATTATTGGCCAAATATGGCGAATCGCCATTCAACGGGTTAATAGGATGCCATTGAATTAAAATTCACCCGGTAGCGTAAATATGCGGCAATGTAGTTGCTTTAGGTCTAGGAAAATAGGACAGAGTATTTTTTAGTATCATCTAGAATAATCTAGATATTCACCATCAGTTTTCATGCTGTGGCACACATCTAGTATTAATATGAAAAATGAATAAAACCTTAAAATATTCCTGCCGGATATTAAGCGAGGGCGGAGCAATAGAGCTCAACTAGGTATAAAATAAATAGAACACGTATTAGAGTTTGAAAAGTATCGTGTGTATCACACATTATACTAATATAAAGATACCGGCTTCACTCACTTGGTATCATGTCTGTTTAAGTCCGACGACGCTTGGAGTGCGCGACGCGATCTCCAAGCGTGAACACTCCCTAAAGAAAAACGTTTTACACGTTCGAACCGTCGTCGGACTTAAACCGACATAATACCAAGTGAGTGAAGCCGGTATTTTTATATTAGTAGAACACATATTATTATATACGTTTGTATTGTAATTGTAATTATTTCAATGTTTCTATAATAACATTAACTATAAATAGCATTATATACCTTAACCAGTTTTAAAGAATTCACTAGTTCAGTATCGGGTGTCTACTGTCTACACCGGCAGCTAGATTGTACTCTTGGGATTTCCTCGGCTAACCAGAATTTGTGGTGAATGCAGTAACGTAGTTATTCCTGTTTCCTCCCGAGTGGGATTGTGAGGACGTCTTAAATGAAAACAAACGGTGGATCGTAACTCGCTTTGGGAATTTAGCTCTTTGTTATTTCTGGTGTAAAGTGTCGTAAGAAGTTGCGGCTTATTGTATTAGAAGGTTCGAGTGTTTGGTGTAATTTTAGATTAGAATAACTTTAAATAAGTGAACAAAGTGTACTAAGGTGTTGTGTGTTACTAAGGAAATGAAATTTAACGGGATTATCTACGAATGTTTTGTTTCATAATTAAATTGAATTGTATTTTTAGTTTGTGGTCAATCGAAGTTTTTTAAAAGGAACTTCGCAGTGGGCGCGCTCCACATGGTTGTATTGTAACCATGGAGTGCAAATTTCCGATTTTTAGCTTTTCATTAATATAAACATATTGCTACTTACGGGATGAAAACCGTGGTATTTATTTTAATGACCTCCCGATATTTCGACACTGTTGCAAGCGCCATGATCGCGGGACGACTAGAGAATGCGGGTGGGTGGATGAAATATCCTTAAGAGAAGACATATCTGTATACCCCTTTCTCTGTCTTTTGCTACGCACACTTTTGGAACTCGATTGTAATTCGTAATTTTTATTAATATGCTTATAACTGTATTTTTTTGTAATTTCCTTACATTTTTGTGATATCTATTGGATTATTCTTATGAATTCAATCAGTAACTACTATTATTTCATTGTTATTATTATTTCTTTCATTAGTGAAATGTGATATGAAGCTTAACCAATAACCGAAACCGTTTTCTTTACGAGCCTGCACTATTTATTTATTTATTTTGGTAATTCAACAGCGTTCACAATTAACATGTACACTAAATATAAAAACTTAAAATATGGCCAAAACAGAATTACTCAAATTAAAAACAATTTACAGAAAAGTAATAATAATGCGAAAAAATATGTGTAAAAGACAAAGATAAGATACAGGCACAGGTCATATTACAATTACAGTGAGAATAGCAAGAATAGCAGGTATGTTTGTTTGTGTGTGTGTGTGTGTGTGTTTGTAAAAATTTTAATCGCAATGAAGCAGACTTATTTGTTTTTTACTGATGATTTTGAGGAAAAATATAAATCCAGGCTAGAAAAATGTTTATTGTAGGTTCTAGTGGCGCGACATAACACGGTAACCAGGCACAGGTTGAACAGACATGTTCATGCATACAAATGATTGACCTGTCCGGGGATCTAACCCGGGACCAGCGGCTCAGAAGGCAGGGTTGCTATCAACCGCGCTAACCGGCCAGTCAATGTTCGATAGTAATGACAATAACAATAGAAGTAGTACCGTAGTATCGTCTATCACAAGTAGTCGTTAACGATTCGTTAACGCATTCAATTATTGAAAGCGCCAAACGAAAGTTGAATAGAAAGATGAAAAGCGCAAATGCTACCGATAGTTTAATCGTTAATATATTTATTAAAAGTGAAATTAAATTAAAATATTTACTTAATAAAAGTTAAAAACATATTTAAGAATAATAATAATATCAATTATTGTAATTATATTCATAATAAATTTATTAATACTACCTATTTGAATATACGACAATAAATAAATTAATAAAAAAAAGTTATAGTATTATATATTTCTTCATCACATTCAGAAAAAGTCGACATTTTCTACCGACTTCCAAAAAAGGAGGAGGTACTCAATTCGACTGAACTTTTTTTTTAATGGTTTTTGTTACCTCATAACTTTCGACTGGGTGAACCGATTCTCAAAATTCTTTTTTATTTGAAAGCTAGTATAGAATAGAAGTCGGTATTAAAATTTTACTGGTGCTGCAGTCTGCAGTCGCCGCGCGCCGCGGCTGCAGGCTGCAGGCCGCTCACGGGATCACTTTCATAAAGATTCATACAAACCGGTAGTGTCGCCTGCAGTTTGCGGTTGCAGTTTGCAGTCTGTGGTCGGTCTGGACTTGTACCTTCAAAGATTTAATTCGAATATAATTTGATAACTCTATTTTTAAAACTGAACTTATGGTACACCGTGCTTCTAATGAGCCTGTAAATACTAAATGCATCATCAAAAATCAAAATTAATTTACTTACTGCAGAATACAGTACAGGAACATAGAGACATGAATACACAAGTAGAGATGCTGGCAAATATACTGAACATACAAACAAGAGCATCCAAACATCTAAAGCAAACAGTTTGTGTGTAGAATATATTATGTATTCTGTGGTACAATAGACTACAATAGTAAAAAGTACTGGGATAAACTATACAAATACAAATATTTTTATTAACAAAAAGAATGACATACGAACATGGTACACAGGTTAACAAAAAGTCATTGTAATATATCTAAAACTGTGGAAATAAAGTTCATATTATACTTGTGACACTTAGAGAATGCAAGTCTAAATGACGCTAGCAATCATTAATCAAACAAAATTAATTGATAGCATTATAAGCACATTAAAATTAAAAGAAGAAAGTTTTCTTCTTTTTCAGTTGAACAGCTTTTTGCAGGTCAACACATGTCGAAAACAGTTTCATTGAAATAGAGAGTTTCAATTATTCGTTCGCACTGTAAAGTGATTAGCTAAGCTTAGGCCATCATTCTGCCCAAATCTGGCGCATTTTTGTAACTTATGAACACTATACCAATATTATAAAGAGGGAAGATTTGTATGTATGTTTGTACCGAATTGGCTCAAAAAATACTGGACCGATTTCAAAAATTCTTTCACCATTGGAAAGCTACATTCACCCTGAGTAACATAGGCTATATAAGATTCATCATCATCATCCATCACCGCGCGAGTGAAACCGCGGAGAGCAGCTAGTGAACAATAAACTCATTTATCATTATATATTGATTTCGTGTTTGTAAATATATTTGCATATTGTTTTAGTTAATATAAAAATTTATGGAGTAAACAGGTTACGAGTGAAACATTCAGTTGGATTGAAAGAAGTAGCAGGATTAGAAAAATAATTACACTAGATTCAGTAGTCTTAAATACAGTTTTACAAATAAATATATTTTTAATCGTAACCTTTTGGAATATAAATATTTGGTTCCAAAGTTACACAAAGTTTACCTTTATATATAGGGTGTTTGGTAGAGGGTCCGACAAACCAAATGAGCGTGTTCGGGGGCCCACTTGAAGAATACAAGTTGGTCAAAAAAAATCCTCGACCCCAAATTTTATAACTTTTTTTTTGTGAATTTTCCCTTTTTCTCCGAAATTGTACCTATTGAGTTAAAATAAGATTCTCATTATCAAAACGGGAAAATTCACAAAAAAAAGTTAAAAAAAATTGGGGGGTCGGGGATTTTTTTTGGCCAACTTGTATACTCCAAGTGGGCCCCCGAACACGCTCATTTGGTTTGTCGGTCCCTCTACCAAACTCCCTGTATAAGTGTACCTATGCGTAATCAATTTTATTTACACCGTGCGCATTCGCTACGTTTCCTCTTCATATCAGACAGAAAAATGTATGCACCTTGGAAAAGAGATATTCTTTCCATCCGAAGATGAACATCTGATATGGTCGAAACCCAAGTCGGTGTATTCCAATGTGTTGTACCGGTTAATAATAGTTTACTGGATGTCAAACTCATGAGAGATTCAATACAAATAAAAGTAATATTCTGTTATAAATTTGGTTTATGCTTTAGCTGAATAAAATAATAACTATTGAAATCAGCAAAATCATTATGATTAAAATTCATTATTATGACTATGAATTAAAATTAAAATTCTTTTTGCATTCGCATGCAATATTCAACATTTTTAGACTGAATGATAGTCTGGTTTGAGTACTGCTAATTAACAATCGCAAACTAAACTAAACTACTCGTAGTTTAAAACGGTACTTTATATCCGGGTAAAAATAATCTTGTAAGAACAGAGATTATTGTATACTTTATATTACTGTAGACAAAAAAATAATAATGAATTAAGATTAAAATTTATTCATGTTTTGTGATATGACTAAGAAGATTATAAACTTTGTTGTATACGACCTTTTCTGCTGTAATGGAAAACTTTGGTGAAATTTAACGAGAAATAAAATAAACGCCTGGACGTTGACTAGCTAGAGCGCAAAGTGCAAACTTACGAATATATAACAAGTACAATTTGTACGACTTAATGCAGACTGTAGCATACATTTTGCATGAAAAGTTCGTTTAATAACACCCACTCAGCGTAACTTGTTGTAATTACGTGCACTCGGCGAGGGCTCTGCGTTTCCACTGAAACTGTAAATGCAATTCATGCCAAATAAATGGTACAGCATTGAAAAGGGACATTAGAGTAATAAAATAATATATTGGTTGATGTACATTTACAAACGTGAAGTGCATCATTAAACCATGAAAGGAATTAATATGATATCTCAAGGTTTGTACTTGAGATTTACGTTAATACTCTACTTTATAGTGATAGATAGATAGATAGATAGATAGATAGATAGATAGATAGATAGATAGATAGATAACGTTTTATTGTACATAAAACAAACGTGGATACATTTAATATACAATTATCAATACTGTTGTACAATGGGCGGTCTTATCGCTTATAAGCGATCTCTTCCAGACAACCTTTGGATGGAGAGAAATTATGATACACGAATAGACGGCAATGTATTTCAAAACAACGTCAAAAGTAAACCTAAATAATATTAAAATTACATAAACTACACAAACATAACTTAATATAAATAAATAAATATTTATAACAAATAAATAAATAAATATATAAATACATATATATTACATATATAAATACATACACATCATATACACATTCCAAAACATATTTATAAGAAACGTATTCATATAATATTATATAAATTTTAAATGCAAGCGACTAACAAAAATAACATTGAATCAACTTGAAAGGTAAAGCCTCTTTACTTGGTCTTTAAAGGCAGGAAGTGTCTCCGCGCGTCTAATTGAGACTGGCAACGTATTCCACAAACGAACAGCTTGGACGGTGAACGATTTGGCATAAAAGGAGCTAGAATGTGGAGGCACCTTGAGAGAGAGATTTTCTGATGACCTAATTGTGTGTGTACCCGAAGAGTTAAAAAAGGAAAAGCGTTCTTTAAGGTAGTGCGGGGATGAAGGATTGAATAAAATAGAGTACAAAAGAGAAAGAATATGAATATTCCGACGAAGACGTATGGGAAGCCACCTGAGCTTAGCACGAAATTGTGAAACGTGATCATATTTGCGCAAACCAAATATGAGTCCGATACAAAAGTGATTTAATTGATATAAACATCTCATATTCATATGAAATTATTTTTTGTTTATGACATACTCGTATAAATTATGTATTATAGTATTGCTTAATATGTGTTTTTACTTTCAATAAATGTTATATTGTTACAAAGTTAAACGCCGATGTGCAGTAGGCTGCTTACAATCACTTTAGTAATAAATCACTCGACTTTAATTTACAACTAAACAATGATAATTGTGTTATTTACGTTAATAGAATATTTTTCTAGAAAGCCTGTTAGACTAACAAATACTGTTTCTCTGTACAAATACACACAAATCTCTGGACAAGTATGTTAAGAAATCAATGACGAGTCAGAAACTGTTATTATAATAAACACATTATTTAGGTTTGTGTGAGTGCTATCACCTCATCGTCCTACACTTGAACTGCTGAACATATGCATCCCTCACTGTACGCCATAGAGTTCAATTGTTCAGTTACTATGGACTTGTTTATTTTTCTTTCCTTAATTATTGAAACTTTGGAAATTATAACCAGCTCCTTACGACTTCAGCTTGCTTCTAATAACGTTTTTCTAAGTTGATATCCTTCAACTAATGCGTGCAATATTTCTTGCGTCGCAGTGTAGTGTTACACATTTATCATCACTAACTACTGCCTTAGATTTGGCATCTTCCGCATTGTCATTGCTTAACTCTACTTGTGATTAATAGATGAATACTTATATCTATTATCTTTATAGCTTGATGACTTATGTTGTTGATAACACATACAGCGGGTATTAAGTACGACTAGTACCTAAGCTTTATGCTAAAATAATTCTGATAAACAAGAGGTCAAATTTAGTAGTTAGTTTAATATTATTAAGATTTTAGTAAAATTAAGGTAGTTGTGTAACTGCTGGTAAGCGTCACGCTTGTCAATGACGGCGGCATTGAAGCCCTCAGTGCAAGTGCACAACGAGCCATTCCACTATGCTTGCTACCCCTAGACATAGTTTACAGTATTATTATTTTTATTCAAACAATTTCACGGGTTTTACCTGGTCCTTTACATAGGCATAAGTGGGGCTGTAGCCAACACTTAGATGCTCGTATGGTATTTTTAAAATATTTATTTAAGAATCAACAAACAGTACACAGTAGAAGCACAGGATTAAAGCAGTATAGATAAAAACTGTTAATAGCTGGTGTACCAGCATCGTTGACCACAGATTAGTATAAAAATACAATGTAGTATAAAAACAGAAACATTTTATTGGATGGTTACATGGTGGATGGCTGAAGGGTATTGAGAGGTGTGCTGCGGTTTCACTAGAGCGCTACTACCGGCGTTATGCCCTTTAACACTTCCACCTTTGGAGCTTTTTGTTTCTTGTTCTTGCGTCTCTAGCCCCAGACGGCTAATTAAGGCAAGCCGGGGGTCAGGGGTCTCATTTAGTCCCAGGGAGAATCCGGCGGTGTTTCCACTCACCGACGACTCGCCACAAAGCCGCCCCTGCGGTATTACAGTATTATTATTATTACCTTATTCTTCCTTTTTTATAGCATAAAAACCAGATAATTACTAACTTCAAACAAGTACACACCACAAACACACCTAGTTTGTGGTGTGTACTCTAAAAGAAAAAGTAAAAATGAATAACTATAAAGTCAAAAAGAGTTATCTCGAAAATTAAAAAATAAACCACTTATACCTACACTTCTTTTGGGAAGAACATATTATGAACAATACCACAAGTTCATTGTGTGTACACGCAACACTTGATGTTGTAACCTACCTGCCTAGAGCGGCTAGGAGATAAAAACAGAAGAAGTTCTAGACGTTTATTAGCCCAGAACTTCTGCTGACTAAAACCTTACGCTGGCTAGACTTCTGGCCAGTAACTGCGCACATCGCAGGAGCGGTCGCTACTACCATATCTATCATCAATCTAATGCATCTCGTACGTTCGATGTTCTAGTTCACCTAGTACGTATTTCTACTGGTACTACTGGTCCGCTGACTCTGCGACTGACTAAGAGACACGAAGTCAGTCTTAGCCTCCGATAAACAACATTACTAGCATTGGGCCAGTTTATTATAGTACTATCAGGGGGAATTACGTAGTAAATGTCTTATATCTTATCTTATACCGTCTTATAAGATGCAACAAATGATATCTGTGCCACCCAGAGCTTTAACCCGTTGACTCGCGATTTCCTATATTTGGCCAATAATACAATAGATTTCGCAGTAATCAAGCTACTTTTCCAGGAACTGCAACGCGTGCGGTTAAGCTAAACTTTGGCACTGCACTGCGATCGTTATTTGTTGCAGTCGTTTGTACAGTACCACTTGACACTGCTTCGTTTGCTCAAGAATACGTCCTAAACGATGAACGAAAATCTGAGGACATTTAAAAAGTTTCATTTCCGCGAGAACTTATAAATTATTTCCTTCACAGCCAAGCGTACCTTTCTAATCTAATTTTCTAATTCACCACCTTAGATTAATTTACCCCCAGTTGTCTACGAGACAAATTTTCTGCTTATTTATATAAAATTAATGAAAATTTTGTTTTTTTATTTTATCTTATCAAATGATGACAAAGGTAAGTCGCTCGGATAATGCTGAGCACTACTCTTAACTATGATACTAGCAGTGTTAGAGCTTAGAACTGTAGTTTTGCGCGGCTCTGCACTGCGTTATTCCGAGGCATTGGTTTTTAATTCTCTTTCGCCTAGTAATTTCGCTTGCTACAGTGCCCTTCCCACCCTAACACAGTAATGCTTGCGCACTATTGCTTTGCAGCAGAATATCTGGCATTGTGGTGGTGTCGAGCAAGGTGGCGGAGGAGTGCCCTTGGTGAGCAAGGGCACCCCTTCACAGGCGCTGACGCCCGGTTACCAACCCGGGCCTACCGCTGGGGCGAGATGGTGAATGCCAGCGCAACCCTATCTCACCCATCTGGCGGAAGACTGCTCACGGGGGGGTTTTAGTGGGTCTGAGCCCCACATACCCCCTTCCGTCAACCCCCGTAATGGAAGGGAAGTGGACAGCATTTCCCGCCTCAAAAAAAAAAGGGTTCCCCGGTTTTCCTTATCACTTCATTTAACTACATCACACTTCAAGGATGTAGACAGACAGCTGACAAGTTGTGCATTAGAATGGTCATATGTCGATAATTGCTAATGTAATATTCAAGAGATATTTAATATATCATCAAGTGATGATTTGCTGCATTATTTTTATTAAGATTAAAATTAAATTAAGGAATTCTAGTTGTAATACATGTTGAGGTTAATTGTGAAATGGTTTGATTCGTAGTTAATTTATATGAAGAGTTGTCAATTGATGTTAAAATTAAAAGTTGAATTTGA
This sequence comes from Selenia dentaria, assembly GCA_917880725.1. NCBI lineage: Eukaryota > Metazoa > Arthropoda > Insecta > Lepidoptera > Geometridae > Selenia > Selenia dentaria. Next base: position 23,117,726 of record OU862890.1, read on the forward strand.
CGGTTGTGGTTAAAGGTTGGAGATTAGGTTGAAATTAAAGGGTGGATTTGAAGCTCTGTATAGAACAGATTTATTTAATTCACCAACTAAATTTACGACGCAATAGACATTCCAGATGTCACACATTTTACATTTACTAATTATCGATCTAAACAAATTACATGGCGGCAGTTTAATTAATTATCCCCATAACGTTTACTTGTTATAGGCGTTATTCTAGATTTCTCAGGATTTAAGTTCCATTTTTCCTTTTTCTCGCTACGAGATGTGTACTCCTTTGTACAGGCAATCAATATTTCGCTTTATTCACAATCTCATAGAAAAAGCTTCTGTACGACAGATGATTAATTTTAAATAATGCTCTGACTGATAATGGCTAACAACGACATCTATCGAGCAACGATAGTACTAACTAGTTATAGACGTGACGTGTGTCGTTATCTAATACAATTATAAGGTTCTGACTTTTTGACATAGGTGGTATTATTCAATATTTGCAAATTAAGGATTTATACAAAATAATTCTATTTTAATTATTGATTTTTATACGTAACAAGGTGTCTTCCCAGAATCTCTTGCGCAATTTATGCGAGCCACCTTTTTTATATCGCCTTCCCATCGTAAGTATATGGTCATATTCTAGCCTAAATGTCATTTGGCATTATTGATTAGATATTATAAGTTAAGTAGTGAAAATGACCGAATCCCGAGAAGACGACCGAACGTAGCAATACCGTACCTTTGTTCCCATATATTTTCTCTCCTCCTGCACCATGGTTAAAAGTACCAAATGCTTTCGTAGCTCTTAAGCCACTTGAATGTAAGTACAAGGCAAGGTAAGTAAATACCTACCTTGCATACGGAAGTGGAGCGACACGACACATTTGTATGAATAACACTCGACTCTGCCGCTTTACCTCCATTTCTATGCCAAGTACGTACAAACTACCGTTTAATCTATAGTCCCAGTACGGAGAAAATGGAAGAAACTAGTGTTAAAACTGTGTCGAGGTTAAAGTTGCAGCAAGCTTTTCAAATTAAAAAATCAGGCGACGGGTCGCCGCTGGCTCTCGTGCCACTGAGAGCACTTAGCATTGCCTTTTGCTGGTTTCTATTCTGGGCTTTAACAATTTGTTTTATAGCGAGAGAATTAAGCACTTGAGATTTTTTTATGCAATAAAAGAGAAGAGATGCTTGCCAATGACAGTTTCAGTGCTACCTTGATGTTTTTATGTATAGCGCTGCAATAGACTCTTTACCATGACGGTCTCTTGATTCAAAGCCTTTCTAGTTTAAGTAATACATACATGCACATACGTACTTATAATTAAGTAAATTGACATATTTAAACACCAAAATTGATGAGAGTATGAGTGAGAGTATAAGTATGAGTATGAGTATTATATTATATACTCACGTTATATACTCATGGTACATCCATTTTAATACAATACCAAAAAACAGTTATTTCCTAACAGCAATCGCGTCCTAACATATAAAATAAATGGTAACAACAAATTGACTTACAAGCAATTACCGCCGCGTCGCACGTAGCAGCATCTATCTGTTCAGCAGTCTGTTCAGTTAGGAAAGGGACAGAAATAGGCATGGGCAGGAATCATAGCAGGATATGGAAACCAACCAAGACCACATCAGATCGACGCGGCGATCCTTCCAGGTCCATCCACATAATTTCCAATTTTCGGTGTCTTCACTGTAGCTCAGGTGTTCCAAGGGGGGGTTCCAATTAATTAACAGGTTAATATAACACTCAATGGTGAAATACACTTACGACCGAATTTAATTCCAAGATATTTCAATTACATTTTTCCAATCAAAATATTTTTTTTCGCGCGAGCTTTTACACGACAGATGAGAGAGTAACCCGCCCTATAGAGAGCATTACTAAAGGACAAGCAACGTTACAAGTGGTGCCCTCTAGACTTAACGTTCAGTACCAAACAGATATGTAGTTGGTGAGTTCCAGTTGTCTTTGAGTGACAACTGCTATTTGAGGTCTAGTGTAAGTACCGTTTTGTGTATACTAGAGGAGTGTGTTTCAATAGTGTGCACGTTCGACCGCATCATAACTGATCATCAAGTGAGTACATGACATAATTATATATTATAAACATAATTAAATAATGTTATAAAGAACACAAGTTCAAGTTGCTCTTTAAGCTTGTAGGATTTAAATTGAACAGACACATAAAGCTGCTTTTGAAAACTTTTAAATCAACTTTGTTGGAGTTGGTTAACTTCAACAACTTGTGTTGCACTGAGATGTAAGTTGTTTTAAAACTTAAGTACTTGGTCTATTTTCTCTTTTACTATATAACTATACTATGTTTTGAAATATATTAAAATTAATGCATCTATATAGTTAACACCTTGGCAACCTCAACTTTCATCACGGCAAGAGTCTGCCTTGATAGAACCGCAATAATAACAAACGAAATAAAAAAAAGTAATTATTAAATAAAATAATAATAAAACCACAGGGCTTTGTGGCGAGCTGTCAGTGAATGGCGACACCGTGTACCCCGATTTTCCCTGGGGCTAAATATGACCCCTGACCCGACTTGCGGGTTGGCTTTAGAATCGTGACCCCTGAATTTGGTGAAACAAAAACTGTGGGTGGGTTGAAGGGGTTTGTATAAAGCGTATTTACCACATTTTAGCTGCCGGAGACACGCCAAAATAGTCTAAATAGTTTTTTAAAGTTTCAATAAAACACCGTAATTTTGATAGTGACAGGTGACATAAATGACATTAATGCGTAAAACGATACGTTTCTAGGTAACTTTTAGCCTTTTTTGACATGTACGTTGTATGTAAGTTCTTGAAACGGAACTATAAATGCTATAAATTATGTCTATAAAATATAAGTTCTAAAAATAACAAATTGTTTTTCAATTTTAATTATCAGACCCATAGGAATGTGTGCACAATAGTATATTAGTACCTAATGAATTTGCAATGTCACTTGTCTGTGACAAACCTATAGGTTAGGTTAGGTTTGTACTGTGACCCACCAGGCGCGAGCCGAGCGAGCGTAGCGAGCGTGCCGCGGCAGCGGCCGGCGAGCGCTTCATCAAACTACTTTTGTTCCAAATTTGTGCACAATAGTATATCAGTAGCTATCTAATGAATTGGCAAAGTCACTTGTCTGTGACATACCTATAGGTTAGTTATAGTTAGTTAGAATAGGTCGAAGTCAGTGACAGAACCGACTCATAGCACCCCGATTTCAAGCAGTCTTGTCGGATTGCAGAGCCGACGCGGGGGTGGTAGTAGATCGAAATGCAGTACTTAACCTCAAAATACTTTATCTGTCCGAATCAGCAAGCCTCATTAAAGGCAAGTTTCATTCATAAATCTATTGTTATTTTTTGTCCTGATGCGGACGGACAAACATAACTCGAAAACTAATGGTCTCCGGCGGGTGGGGTTTGCGGGGGGGCACTACCCGAACCCCCCCCCATCCCCATCCCCCCCTCCCCCCCGAATTCAGGCACCACGATTCTAAATGTTTACCCGGCTTGCCTTAATTGGCCGTCTGGGGTGGGTCAACATGAAGAGCAAGTACCAAAAAGCACCAAGGGCGGAGTGTTAGAGAACATGACGCCGGTAGTAGCGCTCTAGTGAAACCGCAGGACACCTTTCGACACCCTTTAGCCATCCTCACCAACGGACGACGTTCGTTTTTGTCACCATTGATGGAGGCTCTTATGGGACCCGTTTAGTGGGTGGCAAGTAACCACCTGCCTAAACATTTTAAGATGAGACTGAAATTGATAGGTGCCGTAGTCTCGTCCATAGCTGTCTATCTCCCTTATCACTCAATGCCTAATACAATAGCCTCGTAATTTTACCCATTTTTATAAATATACCATGTCACCATCCATCCAAAATGTTTCTGTTTTTTATACTAGGTATTTGCTATACTAAACAGGCCTCTAAGCGTTGGCTACAGCCTCACTTATGCCTTTGTAAAGGACCGGATTAAATCCGTGATATGATTGAAATAATAATAATATTTATTTACATCTCTCATATTCGGTAAGTAGGTCCTTATTACCCCCAAATGGGGCTTGTATGTGACCAATTAGCGCTCTAGGGTAATAATGTAGCTAGAAAAGCCCTAGGGCGGTAAGTAATTAAAAATAATCACTTCACTCTTTCAAAAAGTTCGCGTAATCTAACCATCATACTGGCAATAGACATCATGCATTCAGCCCAATGACAAAAGAGGTCGCTTCGCTATTCAGCCTTGTCTTCGTATGAGTATAATAGTCATCAATTTTATTTTTGTAATGCCAGTTTTTTCTACTTACCTCACAATGGAGATGTAAAGCAAAGTAGTTAGCTCGGGTGTAAGCATCAATTGCACCCTCGAACTATAGGCGCTCTCGCTGCGCTCGTGCGTCTAAATATCTCAGGCTGCAATTGATGCCTTACAGCCCTTGGCTACTAATCTACTATTATTTCTTTTAACATAGTGTATTGAAAATTAAAATTTACTTATATTTAGTTAATGATGATTGAATTTTATTGCTTATGTAAGTAAGTAAAGTAAGTATAATAGTTTCCAGGTTATAGGCTGGTAATGGCAGCTAGATTAACAAAACCAATTTCCTTCAGAATATAAGAGCTCTAGATAGCACTGCAACTGTCATGACATACGTAGTAACATAAACATAAAAAAAACATAAAAAATCATTTATTGACATAAAAAAGTGTACAATTTAAATTTGAAGCCTCTAGTCCTCGATGTAGCGTTACACTGTGATTCGAAGACCAGCGCTTTCTCCCATTTTTGATTCCACTTAACTAAAATTATGTCAAAACAGAAATATAAAAGAAAAATAGAAATGAAACTATCAAAGTTTGTGCTTGTCAATGCATACTAAGTACATATGCTTTACATGTGTGTGTGTGTGTGTGTGTGTGTGTGTGTGAGTGTTTGTGTGTATGTGTGTGTGTATTTAGCGTTACAGGTTATACAACATACTTTCTACGTCGTCATATTCCAATAGGCTCAGCCATGCAAGTATATAATTAGTGTAGTAGTAGTGGTTATAATATATTATTATAGCACACAAGTTTCCCATCTCGTCAATTGCTTACATTAGAACTCACAATTACGTCACAGATATAACATCATTCGATTGTTTCGCTTGAAACCCTTCGACGTTCATATCTTCTCGATGGCAAAATCATTTATCTCTTTTCAGCTATCGTATATTCTCGCATAACCTTTATTGTGTCTATTAAACTCACCCGTTACGAAGCAGGATCTGAAGCCATTGGTTGCATACAACAAACTTGATGCTCGCAAGTACTTTGGCATATAACTGGGTCATTTATAATGCAGAGAAGCGAGTAGATGCAATCAATTTATGAACCAGTTGACATAAAGTATGTGCAAGAATAATATATAAGTCCCTAATCATTTATTATTGTTAAGGTACACGAATAGAGCATCGAGTAAAATAGACGTATCTTTTGAAATCTACAAATACTCCCGAGTTTCTTGCCGCTTCTTCTCGGTAGGCTATATATATTTTGGAACGCGGCGGTAGAGTCTTTAAAGTACATTATAATGAAAAGTTGACGTTCATAAGTGCGTCTTTGATGCCTAAAATGTATAAATGATTTTGACTTTTTGACGCATCAATGAAGTTGCTAGGTTTGGTGCCTTGGCTTAAATCGCAAGACGTTTATGACAGTTCGGTTACACGGGGTTTTAAACTGACTTAAAAAATCAGTAGGTTTTATGGCGAACATGTTTTTTATTGTGTTCTAGCCGCGCCTAGCAGTTACAACCACGTGGTGATGCTTGATGATGATGATGAAAAGTAACCTATGTATATAATTTTTCTACCGACTTCCAAAAAAAGGAGGAGGTACTCAATTCGACTGCTTTTTTTTTAATGTTACCTCATAACTTTCGATTTGGTGGACGGATTCTCAAAATTCTTTTTTTGTTTGAGCTGGTGCTTCCCTTGTGGTCCCATTTAAATTTCATCAAATTCGGTCTAGTTTTTAAATTAATTTTTTTTGTGTTACACTCCAATAACTGATTTTTCCCAAAGTAATATAATGGAGGTCGGTATTAAATTTTTCCAATTGCACTTGTTGACGTTTGAAATCCTTTATGGATACCACCGGTCCGGGGGGACAGGTGTTTATGTGGGAGTCTCCGCAGCATACCCACTACACACTGCGGTGTCCGACTCTGCCGCTTTTGAAGGGACCGCGAGAACGCGGTTGAAAACTCCTGGGTTATCCAGTATTATATATTACAATAATAAAAGGTATATCGTATGAAAGTGATATTATAGTTTCAGGGGTAGAACAGCAGGGATAGTTTAGCACGGCACTAGTGACTTAAGTTTCGTATTTGAAATTTTTCGTATATTAAATAATCACTTGTTTTCAGTTTCATTCAACTAATTTATTTTGATTTTATTAATTAATAGTAGGTACATTTATTTTATACTAGTAACTGCCGCGACTTCTTCGCGTAATAGGGTCGGCCTTCGGCTATAACCTCCCATTTTTCTTTAATGTAGAAACTTCCACGAAATCATTTGAAAAAAGATAATTGAAATCGGTAAATCCGTCTTCAAGTTAGACCCTGACCATAGGAGAAATTGGGGTCCATTTTCATATATATAGATAGCACCTTTGTTCTTCTAATAATATTAATCGATTAGATTTTTAAATAGTACTTTAGTAAAAAAACATGATTTGGATTTGATGTTAGTTGCTGAAGGGATTTAGTCGGTGATGGTCTAATTTTGAATTGAGCTAGTGGAAATCCAATTTTATAACAAACTAGCTGCTCTCCGCGTTACACCCGCGCGGTGATGGATGATGATGATGATGATGAATCTTATGTTACTCAGGGAGAATGTTGCTTTCAATGGTGAAAGAATATTTGAAATCGGTCCAGTACTTTTTGAATCCACCAATCCGTTACAAACATACTTACATACAAATCTTTCCTCTTTATAATATTAGTATAGACTAGCGACTGCCCAGGTCTTCGATCGTTCGATCGTTCCTCGCCATAACCTTTTCTTGGGTTTTCTTTCATAAGAACCGTTTCCTGAGAATAATCAACACACCAAAAAAAGAATTAGCAAGATTGTTCCACCCGCCTCCGCTCTCAAGTTATACCGTGACCAGGCAAAATAGGGTATATATATATATAATAATGAACCCCTATTTTGCCTGGTCACGGTATAACTTGAGAGCGGAGGCGGGTGGAACAATCTTGCTAATTCTTTTCTTGTTGTGTTGATTATTGTCAGGAAACGGTTCTTATGAAAGAAAACCCAAGAAAAGGTTATTTTTATTCAATAAAAGTTGTCCAGTATCCGGTATGTAGTTGCAATATCATTGTTGTGGTGCCAAGATATCAACTTCCTATAAAAATAAATTTGTTTTATTTAAATTTTAGCTCATGTCCCAAATATTGTTGTAACGTAAAGGTGATTATTTTGTTGATACCACTGTTTATTTGTTGCTCTTTTGTCTTCTGTCATGACGATCGTATGGTGTAAGTAAGGCTTAACTAGAATGTGTACATAATACCAATGTCTTTGACTCCACGACCATTCCTTTATAACTACCCGCTAATGTACGAGTATGCTCTGATAGGGTCATACATATCTTTGCTCAATTAGAACCATGTTGCAATAAAATAAGCAAGTTGATTAGTTGCTTTGATGTTCAGTCAAAGCCGGCATTGCACTGTGGCACAGTAATCGTTTTTGCGTTTGTCTTATAACTATGTTTAATGTGGAAAAACAAAACTTGACTGAATATAATATTTCCCGCGATACATGGTCTTTTCTACCGACTTCCAAAAAAGGAGGAGGTACTCAATAAATGATTTTTACCAAAGTAATAGAATGGAAGTCGGTATTAAATTTTTCAAATTGCACTTGTTCAAATTGTACTTGTTATTTATTAATGATGTTGCAATGATAATTTCTTTGAGACAAGTTTGAGGGTAGATTGACTGGGTAGAGTTCATAAGGATGATGTGGGTTTTTTTTTAAAATTCTTGTTTAGTTGTAATCTATGTACTTCCAATTATTCTTGTGCACGAAATTTATTATTATTTATCAATTTTACATTCAGTGCATTTCATCGTTATCATCATCTCAGACGTACGACGTCCACTGCTGAATTTAAGCCTCCCCCATAATTATCCAAAAGGACAGATAAGAAGCGTCTGCATTCAATGTCGTCCTGCGACTTTATCAGGTCGTCTGTCTACCGTGTCAGTGGACGACTTACGCTACGCTTGCCGGTCCGTGGTCTCCACTCCAGAACCTTCCGGCCCCATCGGCCATCTGTTCTGCGTGCTATGTGCCCTGCCCACTGGCTTTTAACTTTTTCTTCTACGGATATCCTCATTTCTGATTCGATCACGTACTGAAACTGCGAGCATAGCCCTCTCCATAGCTCGTGCGAGTTTGAGCTTACGTATGAGGCCCATGAGAGAACACGTTTCAGTGCCATAAGTCATCACTGGTAAACATTTTAGTCTTGAAGCATTGAGGTATCTTGGACGAGAAGACTTCGAGAAGTTGCCGGAACGCTGCCCGTATAGCATTTCTATAAGCTCTGTAAAGTTCATTCGTACTCACCTTCTAGGCAGTCAATAAAGTACGGAAACGCCACTCGATATCAATGTCTTATATGTCGACAGTTTACACTTTGAGAGATAGAAATTTGACATTTATTCACAATATAGTGTCAATTAATATGTTAAATAGAACATATTTTATTGACATGTATCTATTATATATTATTATTAATTCATTTAATATTTTATATTATGTACTTACGAGTATGTTGTATTTACTAGTTTTCAAACGTTACAGTCAAATTTAATTTATTAATCCTTCCTATACCGTGATAATTAAAACAAAAGATTTTTGAATGCACTGACGTATATATACGTCTCCGGGACGGAAAGGGTTAACTCCGTACTAAAATCTTCACTTGCTTTAATGAAAGTAAACAATTAAAAATAAATCGTAAGTTCACTATGTGCTAATCAAAGTTAAAATGGAAACAAGATTGATGACGCGTTCCAGCTGTGCCTGAAATTGAATCTTAAAACGGGACCGCTATTTTCATCGAGCTGTTTACATGTTTGGATGAATTCTAAATGTATGATGCCACTGATGTGATAAAGCAAAACTGAATTTGGAAGCCGAAGTGGAGATGGATTTTTCCCAATTTAAGTAGGTATCTCTTAAAAAAAGACCTTTGTTTCACCAATATAACGGCGCTTTAGGCTAGCTGGTAGTGACACTGTCTTCGAAACTAGGGTCCCAGGTTTAATCCTTGGCTAATGCCAAAATGTGTGATGAGCAGAATTGTTGGTTCTTGTGTCTTGTATGTTTGTGGTTTGTTAATATGTTTTTCCATGCGTCCCGCGACACAGGGAGTCCTAGTGTGAGGGTTTGTACATTGTATATTGAAAATATGTTAGGTTCTACGACTCGGCTAAGCCTCTTTTTACCCTAAATTTTGCAATCGCAAGAATATTATTTTTGTGATTTAGCTACCATTTTTTTCTTTAATTGTGCTGAATTTGGGTTTTTGTTAAATTGCATGATTGATCAATGAGTAGTAAAAAAAAGATACCCTATAAGGTTTTGATATGTTGGCGCATGTCAATTGTATGCAGCATGACGACCATATATTTTACTTTTGGAACAGAGATAAGGGCAAATGTATTTGAAAAACCACTATGACAAAATGTTCGTTCATTATTTATCACCTAAAAATAATATGCTTTAGAATCTAGAGTCTAGACGACTACTTATTTATTATTAAAAGCTGTGGCAAACTGGGCACTGGAACAATCTAATTTGATCGTAACACTGCCGTATTAAGTATGTACATGATTAGTTAAACATACTGACACAAGAAATACTGACAGAAATATACAATTGCTTAAAACATTTTCACATAATAGAATAAAAAGTAAATGCTTAGATCTTCTTATTCGAGATTCTTAAATATTGAAAAAAAAACAACTTTAAACTGATTAAATCGCTTATATTTGATATTATTTTCATCCTGAAGTTTCTAACGCTAAGCGAACATGGTCACGGGTAGGTGGGTCATACTAGGCGACAGCTGGCTGTTATAGGGTTGTGAAAAATATTTTATATACCGCCCATCTATCTGTCATATTTATATGAAAACGTTCCCGATGCACGCAGTAGTTACTCACGGTGTCTCGCAACATTGTGTAAGCTTGATCACTGGACCCCAAGCAAGTGGTACTTACGAACGATCATCTTTATTAAAATTATTGTTTTTTTAATTGCTTTGTCCTCTCTTAACAATTTCGGCACGTAGCGGTTCTTCCTAACCAGGATATATTATCGTACCGAATGTAGTGGATGGGCTTATACATGTTCATATACCTACTGCAGATTTTATCGAACGTCTGTTTTATACAATAAAAAATATAACTTTCTTTGTTGAAGGAAAGAAAGTAAATATTTGAATGTTCCAAAGTTATTACAAGTCAAAATTTGTGAGACACTAACGACCATAATGTTGAATCGCATCACGAAAATCTTGGAATAGTGATCGTAAAAAACGGTTCAATCAACCCATTAAATAATTTGCACACTTCATGTTGATCAAAATAACTCAGCTATGAAGAACATTAAAGAGCAGTTACATTATACTTCGATGAAAGATGTCCAGTGGTTGATATATGATATGCACAGGATGACTGTGGGTATAAATAGCGAGGTGCGTTGACCGACCCCGGTTTGCCATTTCTGCTCCTCGTTTATATTAAAAAGTAGGTAGAGATGACGTGTTTCTCTTTACAACTGAATAAAATAACGAAAATTGGGGGCAGATTCTGTCCTGAAATAGTTTAGTACATGATCAGTCATCTCTAGTATCTACAACAATGGAATAGTATAACACAACACAACTTACCGGAAACAATTTGATTACCATGAATTTATGTTTGTAACCGTCGCGTATGGATCTCAGCTTTGGGCAACAAAAGAAAATTGTGTGTGACAGGGATGTAAAGTTAAGATAAGCAATTAGAATGTGTCCATTAGATAAGGTTTAAGGAACTTAACTGTTTCTGATTAGTGATCACAGGCGATACACGCGGCAGATATAGTTATGTTTCCGCAAGTCCTATTTTATTTATAATGTTCATATAAACCAGGAAAGATATTATCCTTGAAGGATTCCGAAAGTAGTTATTTTTAGAGTAATATTATGACAAAATCCCCTAAATATTATGCCTACATACCAAAAAGACTTAAGTTTTTCAATTTGTGTAATACATTTGTAGACTGTGTCGCATGCTTTTTTCAAATCGATGAATATACCGAAGACTGCGTTAATTTGATTTATCATCATCATCTCAGTTGTAGGATGTCCACTGCTGAACATATGCCCTCCCCATAAATTTCCAAATGGACCGGTTGGATGCGGTCTGCATCCAACGTCGTCCTGCTACCTTTATCAGTTCGTCAGTCTATGTCGGTGGACGACCTACGCTGCGCTTGCCGGTCCGTGGTCTCCCCTGTAGAACCCATTGGTCATCTGTTCTGCGTGCTATGTGGCTTGCCCACTGCCGGTTCAACTGACTTATCTTCTGGGCTATGTCGTTGACTTTAGCTCGTCTACGGATCTCTTCATTTCTGATTCGATCACATAGAAAAACTCCGAGCATAGCCCTCCATAGCTCGTTGTGCGACTTTGAGCTTGCTTATGAGGCCCATAGTAAGAGACCACGTTTTAGTGCCATATTATGACATCACTGGTAACACACATTGGTCAGAGACTCTTGTCTTGAGGCAAACGAGGCAGGAGGCAGGTTATGATTATGTTAATCTTAATTTAAATTACTTAATCCGTAAGAGCTGAGAGTATATGCTCTGTACTTTTGTGCTATCAATGAATCTTTGTTGTTTAAATATCGGTCTACGTGAAGCTGTGGGTAGGACTGATATGGTGGCCGTATGTTGTTAGGATGATTTAATCTCCAGCACTGCGAGCATGGATTGTCGATAGAATAAGATGGAATAATATTTGACAGTAATGATCAATAAAATACATCCCGTGATATAGCAATCGCGGCTAGATCAAGGCTGGAGAAAATATACGATAGAGTTAATTACTCTCAAATTTTATCCTATCGACAATCCATGCTCGCAGTGCAAATCAGTTTATTATCGGCTGATCTTCGTTTTTCTCCATGGAGGGCATTTCTCAAGGAAAAAAACAAGTTCTTTTACATATCTTCTCTAATAGAATACCACTATAACCCTGCCCGGTCTTCTAGCACTTTATTTCAGATCGAATCCTTGTTATTTCGACACGAAGTTAACAGGCGTGGTTGTTCCTATATTTGGCATATATTTGCTATGTTCAAATAGGATCAAAGCGAGTCATCATCATCTCAGCCGTAGGACGTCCACTGCTGAACATAGGCCTCCCCCATGATTTTCCAAAAGGACCGGTTGGAAGCGGCCTGCATCCAACGTCGTCCTGCGACCTTCCTCAGGTCGTCTGTCCACCGTGTCGGTGGACGACCTACGCTGCGCTTGCCGGTCCGTGGTCTCCACTCCAGAACCTTTCGGCCCCATCGGCCATCTGTTCTGCGTGCTATGTGCCCTGCCCACTGCCACTTCAACAGGCTAATCTTCTGGGCTATGTCGGTGACTTTCGTTCTTCTACGGATCTCCTCATTTCTGATTCGATCACGTAGAGAAACCCCGAGCATAGCCCTCTCCATAGCTCGTTGTGCGACTTTGAGCTTTTCTATGAGGCCCATCGTAAGAGACAACGTTTCAGTGCCATAAGTCATCACTGGTAACACACATTGGTCGAAGACTCTTGTCTTGAGGCACTGAGGTATTTTTGACGAGAAGACTTCGCGAAGTTTCCGGAACGCTGCCCAGCCGAGTTGGATTCGACGATTGACCTCTTTCTCGAAGTTGGACCTGCCTAGTTTGACTGTCTGTCCCAGGTAGATGTACTCGTCAACAACTTCAAGAACTGAGTTCCCAACTGATATTGGGGTAGGTACAACATGGGCATTAGACATAATTTTCGTCTTGTCCATGTTCATCTTAAGACCTACCCGTTGGGAAACTCGATGGAGGCCTTCGAGCATTGTACTGAGGTCTTCCATGGATTCTGCCATGACTACAATATCGTCGGCAAATCGAAGGTGAGTGATGTATTCGCCGTTAATATTGATGCCAAGTCCTTGCCATTCCAGAAGCTTGAAGGCGTCTTCCAATGTAGCGGTGAACAGTTTCGGAGATATAACGTCTCCCTGTCTCACGCCTCTTTGCAATGGAATTGCCTTCGAACTCTGCTCCTGTACTCGGACTGACATGTAGGCGTTTTTGTACAAACACTTCAGCACTTCAATATACCGATAGTCAATACGGCACCGCTGGAGAGACTCAAGCACTGCCCACGTCTCGATCGAATCAAAGGCTTTCTCATAGTCCACAAACGCTAGACAAAGAGGCAAGTTATACTCTTCGGTCTTCTGTATAACTTGCCGTAGCGTGTGGATGTGGTCTATGGTACTATAGCCTTTTCGGAAACCGGCTTGTTCCGGAGGCTGGAATTCATCAAACCTGCGACTGAGACGGTTCGTTATGACCTTCGAAAACAGCTTATAAACATGGCTCAAAAGCGAGATGGGTCTGTAATTTTTAAGTAAAGTGTTGTCACCTTTCTTAAAGAACAGCACCACCACGCCTTTGTTCCATGCTTCTGGCGTTGAGCCTTCGAGTAAGACGGTATTAAAGAGCTTCTGAAGGACTTTAAGTACCGGTGTTCCACCCGCTCTCAGAAGCTCAGATGTGATACCGTCGTCACCAGGCGCCTTGTTGTTCTTAAGCTGTTTCAAGGCCATTCTAATCTCGTACAGGCTGATGTCCGGGATATCTTCGGTATAATGTCGGGTCAGCTTGGCTCTTGGGTCTTTGACCGAGCTGCTAACAGGTTTAGCGACCGAGGTGTATAACTGTCCGTAGAAACTCTCGACCTCTCCTAACACTTCCGCTTTGGTCGACGCTACACTGCCGTCTCCTCTCTTCAGCTTCGTCAACTGGCTTTGCCCAATAGACATGTCTCTTGCAAACACTTTGGAGCCTTTTTTCCGCTCTATCGTCTCTTTAATACGGTTTGTATTAAAGATCCGGATGTCGTGTCGCAAGGACTTCCATATTCGTCTATTGAGCAGCCTATATGCTTCAGCATCATTCGAAGACTGCAATTTCAATGAGCGTCGTTCAGCCATGAGGTTGAGGGTATCGTTGGAGAGTTTCTGTGGCCTATCTGTACGGTGGGGTTTAAAGTACTTGGAACCCACTGTATGGACAGTTTCTACTAACCTGTTATTGATCTCGTCCACTGAAGCGATGTTCTCAAGGCAATCGAAGCGATTGGATAGCTCAAGTTGAAAGCTCTCGGGGTCTTGAATACGGGCACGAGTGGGTCGGAGCGTAGACTTCATCAGACGAGACCTCTCCAGTTTGACATTAATATTCACCGTGCCTCTTACCATTCGGTGATCACTACCGGTTTTAACCCTGTTGATCACGGAGACATCAGTGAATATTTGCCTTTTGGTTGTCATAATGAAGTCAATCTCATTTCTCGTGGAACCATCGGGACTCAGCCAGGTCCATTTCCTGTGAGGTGGCTTCTGAAAGAAAGAGTTCATCATAAAGAGTCCCTCTTTCTCCAGGAAGTCGGCCAACCTCTGTCCTCTACGGTTCCGTTGTCCATAGCCAAATTGCCCCATTTTCGACTCATCCTCGCTTCTCTTACCCAACTTCGCGTTGAAGTCCCCCATAACAACTAGAAAGTGCGTTTCAGAGGTATGTATGGCCCGACTAATGTCCTCATACATATCCTCCACCTCATCATCCGGGTGCGACTTCGTCGGTGCGTATACCTGAATGACCTTCAGCGAATATCGTTTGGATACTCTGAGTATTAGGTATACGACCCTATTGGAAACGCTATCGATCTTAACTATGTTGTTAGTAAGGGACTTGTGGACGAGAAACCCGACACCACCTTGGGACTGTTGGTCGCCCTCCCGGTGATAGAGTAGGTTACCTGATTTTAGGGTTATCGTGTCCTCACCCGCTCTACGGACTTCAGATAACCCCACAATGTCCCAGTGTAGCTTACTCATTTCTTCTTCCAGCTCATATATCTTCTCGTCTGTCCTCATCGTGCGTATGTTGTGTGTTACCAGGGCCAGTCGTCGTCGTTGGGGGTGGTAGCCGGGCGTCTGCCGGGGATTCTTAGCACCCCCTGCCCCACCGTTACCGTGGCCGCTACCGTAGCCAGGAATAGCGGGGCTGCCGGGGACTGGGGGCCTGGTTCTTTTTGTCCAATCCATAAGGGGTTTTTGCCAATACTCGCCACGCTTGGCAGGCGGGTTGGCGAGCGCAGTTTGTGTGTGTTTGACTGGGAAGGTGCTGCTGCCCACCTTCTGATTTGTTATCCCTTAGCCGCTTTCTACGGCACCCACGGGTAGAGTTGGGGGGGTGCTATTCTAAGCCGGCACCGCCACGGCAGCGAGCCTCAAAGCGAGTGTTTCAATCTAATTCATTTTCACATTCACAAAGCTAATATATATAAATAGTCTAGCGTTAGACAGATGATTAACCCGTCCAATGTCTAGTTATTTCGGTTTCTTTCCGAAAATTCAGATACTACTCTTGAATAGTTTGACCAACCAAAAGCAAGTGCATAATCGTTGGAGTGCATTGGATCTGATACAAGTACAATTTGAAACATTTAATACCGACTTCCATTATTTTCAGTCATTAGAGTGTAACTCAAAAACTACTGAACTAAATTTGACAAAATGAATGACCAAATTTGACCACACGGGAACCACCAGCTTTCAAACATAAAAAGTATTTTGAGAATCAGTTATGAATCAGAAAAAGTTATGAGGTAACAAACATTTAAAAAAAATACAGTCGAATTGAGTAGGTACCTCCTCCTTTTTTTGGAAGTCGGTAGAAAACTAGTTACAAACAAGAGATGTAAAAATGTGTATATACTTGAAGTACGCGCAACATGGTTTAGCACTTTTTGGACGTACACATGGTGTACGCGTGACACGCGATGTGTTAATTGAGGGTTAAATTAAAAGCAACTGACAGCTATTACCTAAAATAACACGATTAATTTGAATGCCTTACCAAGAGACCTTCTTCTGCGTACCAAATAATATTAAATTATCATTTATTTAAATGAATGCGGTTATAAACTTGTTTTATTCCAACAAGGCTCCAGGTCATGACAGTTACGGTGTCACCAAGGTTTGTATGGATCAAAGTTCTGTGGGTTATTTCACTGGTTCTTGCACACCCAGACATAGCAGTTTGCCCAGTAATTAACAATGCCTTCCAAACCTTAGCCTGTACTCTACAACTTTGAGGCAGTAGGTATATCTGGCACTATCGTGGATGGCATCCACCAATCATCATCAGCCTGTAGCAGTCCACTGCTGGACATAGGCCTCTCCAATTGCACGCCACTCAGGTCTATCTTGGGCTACTCGCATCCAGTTTTTGCCAGCCGTCTTGCGCAGATCGTCACTCCACCGTGCCTCAGGACGTCCTACACTACGTTTGCCGACACGCGGTCTCCACTCTAGAACTCGTTTACCCCAACGGTTGTCGGTTCTACGGCTAATATGGCCAACCCACTGCCACTTCAGCTTGCTGATCCGGTGGGCTATGTCTATGACCTTGGTTCTCTGACGGATCACTTCATTTCTGATGCGATCCCTCAGAGAAACACCGAGCATAGCCCTTTCCATAGCTCAGCGACCTACCTTAAGCTTGTGGACCATTCGAGCCGTCAGTGTCCACGTTTCGGCTCCGTATGTCATGACGGGTAGGACGCACTGATTGAAGGCTTTCGTCTTCAGGCACTGTGGAATCGGCGAAGTAAAGACTCGACGTAGCTTCCCAAACGCTGCCCAGCCCAGCCGAATTCTTCTATTCCCCTCGTTCTCAAAGTTGTTTTTTCCCAACTGCAATGTCATGCAATGTGCATCCACCAATAAAGCCACTTATATAAGAGTTCGAAAGTTGTATACATTTCTGCACTATTTCTTACATGTAGCAGTAGAACTCTTTGTATTTTAATGCAGGCTACTTAAGTACTATTATTCAGCAGCAGAGATATAAGTGTGTACACCTTTTTTTTTATTCAAGAGAGTTCTAAATCAATTAAACAACACATTTAAAGAGTGGTGTTGCGTTCACTAATATAGTGTTGTACGATAAGTACAATACAAAAGAAATGTTTTCACGCGTCGCTTCCTCCAATTACTGTACCTTGTTCAACATTAAGAAAATGCTATTTTATGTGCGTGGGGGTAAAATTTTTCATTACCCAGCTGCCACCCTCGTCCCTCCCCATGCCATTCCATTCTTTATAGCCCTAATATTGTTTCCCAGCGTCTTGCAGCGACAAAATAATTGTTTGCACGCGGACCCTACGCGCTACGGGTCATGTATTGTACAATTGAATATTGCTTTTGCTTAGAGATATTTTACACGGGGTAATGTATTGTGCTAATGATACGTCAAACTGGTGTTTCTTTTTTATTTTTTTCTTCATTTAGTTGCGCTCCGCGGTTTCACCAGTGTGGAATAGCTTTCTACTGGTGAAAGAATTTACAAAATCATTAAGTATAGTTTTTGAGTTTATCCGTTACAAGACACAAACAATCGAATCTTTCCACTTTATTTTTCAGCAAAACTACTAACTTATATATATATACAAATATATATAAAAGGTAGCTCGGTGTCGTCGACAGTGGCACCTCCAATTTTGTTGATGCGAATAAATTATTCTCTCGCAAAAGGTCTCCTTACGCCTTAGAAAATGTTTAGAATTCGAAGCAATTGGATTAATGCTTCAATTGCTTTCTTTTGATTACGACTCTTATTAATATTGTAATTAGGCCGCCGTGTTGGGCCCCTTGCTACGAATCAGGAACTTTTGTGCTGTAATTGATTTTCGCTACGGGTTCTGTTTTAATAAACTTTTTGAATTTCTGAATTGCTTCTAGTTTGGTTCAAGAGTGGTTTTCGATATAACACAAAAATCGCAATTTACAATGCCCTCGTCCGTAGCACCTTAGAATACTGTAGTGTGGTGTGGAATCCGCACTACGATGTCTATAATAAACGGTGGAGAGCGTACAATAACATTTCCTTTGGCACTTGTCTTTCAGCTGTACCTTGGCCAAAAATCTACTATCATATGAGGCACGTCTTAAACATTTCGGTATGAAATCGTTTCATTCTCGTAGGACACTGTTGGACAGCATGTTTCTCTTTAAATTAACAATCTAACGGACGCTCCTTACCTTCTATCTAAATTAAGTTTAAATATTCCTAGGAGGCAACCAAGACAATGTAATAAATGTAAACCTTTTGTTAATAGTATTGCTCGTACCAACCTTGGGAAATATTCTCCAATGAACAGGATTATAAGCATTACAATAAAATTCTGTTAAGATAGACTCTCCTGTTAATCGTGGTTTGAAAAAACAAATTTATATATATGTTTTTTCAGGCCGCTTAATTGATTTCAAATCAAGTCTTCTTCAAATTATTCAATAGGCCTAAATTTTTTTTTTTTATTATTTTTATATTTTTCTCTACAGTTCAATTATTATTAGGTTCAATTATGTACAATAATTAAATAATTCAAATTTCAAAACACATTTTCATGATTGTATAAATTTTCTAAACTGTTGTCTAAGGACGGATCCCAATAATCTATCTAACCACAGTTTTGCTTACTACCGATAGAAATTTGACATAACGTCCATACAAATAGTGTCAAATATCTATCTCTAGTAAGGTAAACCGGCGATAGATAGATTATTGGGACCGGCCATTAGTGTATAGCTGTCTCGTTGTTTATTTAAATATAAATATTTTGATTATAGCTATATATATATATATATATATATATAGCTATAATCAAAATATAACGGATCGCTGTCTGTACATGGAAGATATATGAGAAAAAATATTATTGGAACTTTTAAAACAAAAAGGTATGAAAAAAAAATGATTGTTAGAATTTGTGAAGATTGTCTCAGAAACAGCTTATCCGATTTAGATGCGGTTTGCACTGATATATTGTGGTAAGCTTCACTTAACATTTAGTCTTTGTTTCATGTCAATTGGTTCATAAATAAAAAAAAAAAAAAATGTAAAGAATAACTCTCTCGCCAAACACCAAACCAAGCGAGCGAAGCCGTTAGCGGATCAACTAGGAAAATATAAACAAGGATTGAGTTTTAAAAATGTCTTCCAACGCAATCTTGGATAACCTACGGTAGTTAAAATCAACAAGTACATACAATTTGAAAAATTTAATACCGACTTCCATTCTATTCAGTTATTGGAGTGTAACTCAAAAACTACTGGACCGAATTTGATGAAATTTAAATTGGACCACACGGGAATTGCCAGCTTTCAAACAAAAAAATTTAAGAATAGGTTCACCCAGTCGAAAGTTATGAGGTAACAAACATAAAAAAGTAGAGTCGAATTGAGTACCTCCTCCTTTTTTTGAAAGTCGGTCGAAAATAATATTGGATAAATGTCAAATGTGACAGCAGGATGAGCCCAAGTGATGTCAAAAGTGTCAAAATGACACATTCATGTCTAACTGTTGAAACGAAACCAAAAGTAAAAGTCAACGTCACGTAGGGTATGATATCTGCAATCATGATTAGGTACCTAATTTACTAATATTATAGATAAGAGTGTTTTGATTGATGAAACCTCGGTACTCAATTACGCCACATCTGCTGAACGGATATAAAAAAAAATTAGGTAGATGAGGCGCTGGAATAAGACATAGGATACTTTTAATCATCATCATCTCCCATCACCACGCAGGTGAAACCGCGAAGCGTAGCTGGTCTAAATATAAAACAACAAAGCTATATCTCACAAGTAGCGAAGGTTAGAATTTAATCTAGGGTCATGACATGATGGCAGGTAGGAGGATTCGCTTCGGCGCGGCACTGCTCGCCTCTTTGGCGGCCAATCGTCGTTACCCTGTATCATCTTTTTAAACCTTATTTTATGAACTCAACCCCTTTTATCCTTATATTTCCGATCTCATGAATGGTGATTTCAGTAGCGAACATTTTGCAAATACGCCTAAAATGTTTATAATTCGTAAAAGCCGACAGATTTGCCACTTTGTAAGACAAACAGACGCCGAGTTTGTCAGATTATTGGGTGAAGGGCCCGTGAGATATGTCGAGCAAATAAACATAACTTATTCAGTGTCTCTACTGATAAGTACTCGTTAATTATTTATCTACACTTCTACACTAATATTATAAAGGAAAGATTTGTTTGTACTCGTATGCTTGTATTATATTGATTATTGAATATGCTCTAAAACTACTCGACCGATTAGAAAAAATATTTCACTATTAGAATTTTACATTTTTCCTGATGAACATAGGATATATAATATTTTAAAAAAAATAGGGATACGTATGAAAACTTCGATAATGTAACCCAAGGCGTGGGAAAAATTCCAAAAAAAGGTCATTATATCGTGTACACTGCGGAAACTATTGACCATTTTAGTCTATGCTATTGACAATAAAATGTTTGGTTTTAGGGTCTTGGAGGTTGTGATTTGTTAATGCGTGTCTCCATGACCTCCACAGGGAATCCTAGTGCAGTTAGTTTCATCAATCTTTTGTTTTAATTATCACGGTATAGGAAGAATTAAACAAAGACTTACTTAGATACTTGAAATACTAGCTTCTGCCCACGACTTCGTGTCGCAGTGTATATTTTCTAGATATTAATTATTGTAACAATAAGGTATGTTCATGACTATTTCCCGCCACTACAATATTTGATACTTGACAAAAGCTCAAATCAGCTCAAGCAAATTTCAGAGTTTGTTCATATTATGACTTATTAATAGTCATCGCGAAACAAACCATTATTGTGACATTTTTAATTGGGCCATCTTTAATTCAAACGGAAGGTAATTTCGGATCAATTGTACACGTGGCACGAAGGCTGTGTCTCCTCAGTTAATAATATAATTATTGGCTTCATAACATGAAATATACAAATACAAATTTTAACAATTAGGTATAACTTCTAAGATTTTTTACCCTCATAATTCAACCCTGTCAAAATATTAAGGAACACCATTTTTTTAAACGAACTATCTAACTTTCGTTTTTAGTCTTTGTACTTTTGTTTTTAGTCTATCTCAATTTTTTAATGTGTTATGTGTGTATAGTATATAAAAAAGTAGGTAGTAGGTATATATCATCATGGCACACATGTAAAAAAACAAAACTATTAATTTTATAAATCCAAATGTTGCTGTTTTATCTCTCCATACGAGAATGTCTTTTAAATGTTCTCTCGTGTCTTGTAAGTATATATCTCTTTGTTAACCGTCTTGAATAATTTCTTATTTTAATTTCTGTATATGAAAGTATTGTATTATAGAACTTTTTATTGTAATTGCGTATATTAATAACACATATTAAAGTTTTAAGCCTTTTCTACCGCTAATGTTATAAAGAGGAAAGATTTCATTGTTTATTGGTTTACAATGGATAAACTAAAAACTACTTAAACTATATTGAAAATAACTTCATCAGTATAAAGCTCCATTATTTCTGATCGACTTCTAAGGCTATATTGGATTCATCACCAACATCGTCCATCACCACGGGGGTGAAACCGCGGATGCCTATAAACACCCTAGTCAACTTTTAGGTGTTTATATATCCTCTAAATGCAAACTTCAGCGGTTTTACAACTTAAATAGCATAAACAAAAGGTTCAGTGAAGGTACTTCCGTACTTAACAGCTACTTCTGGAGAAATGCAATTTGAAAAATTTAATACCGACTTCTATTCTATTACTTTGGTAAAAATCAGTTATTGGAGTGTAGGTAACTCAAAAACTTGATCGAAACCGAGATGAAATTTAAATGGGACCACACGGGAAGCACCAGCTTTCAAACAAGAATTTTGAGAATCGGTTCACCCTATAGTAAGTTATGAGGTAACAAACATAAAAAAAATACAGTCGAATTGAGTACCTCCTTCTTTTTTTGGAACTCTGTAGAAAATAAAAATAACCTTCACTAGAATTTAGGTATTGCATTATGACACATATATAAGGCCACTTGCACGATCTCACCTAATACGTTTAACGCAAAACAAAACTTAAATATAGTTCTATTTTTGTCTCTTGGAAAATGATAGAGACACACTTAGCCTTCATATACATTTACACCTTTACTAATAAACGTTGCGTAAACTGTATACTAGGCGTAACTTTCTTTGTCTTGCTCTCACGCGTGACTATTACTGTAAGCGAAAAATTGAGAGATAGATACGAATAACTATTCCGGGTATAGCGAAGTTTATTAGTAAGGCCGTTAAAACCTAAACCGTATTCCTGTGGTATAACCCACAAAGTCGATTTTCAAGTGTTTGTATAACAGTCGAGTGACTGCATGAATGTAAGGAGTGAAATGAGAAGTGACAGACTGATTGATAGTCGCAGGCGACCTGCTCTTAACCCGGGCATGCTTAAAGGTCGGGAAAGTCAGGATTAGTCGGGACTTTAGTACGTTAATGTTTGTTTAGCGGTGGAAGTTTATAAATGGGTCAGGGATTACCTCCCATCCGAACCTACCTCTATACTGGGTATTGTTAGATAGGTAAACATTGAAGTGAAGTCTCCTTGGGTATATTTAGTGATCCTTATATAATGTAATCGTCCCCGTTACCTCACCTGATAGTGAGCCTATCTTCGAAGCGCCGTAGTCCCAGTGTCGATTCCTGGCCGGCCAATTATTAGTGCGATGTGCCAGATATGTTGTTCTCGGGTCTTGAATGTTGTGATTTGTTTAGCGTGTGTCCGTACCTATCGCGACAATCCATATGCGTGAGTATGAGTGTGTAAACATGTTTTATAATATAATGTATTGTGAATAGTTTTTAGTACAGGATGTTAACTTTCTTACTACCAAAGATTTATGTTTTAAGTTTTATACCATAAAGATGAAGCAAGAAATGTATTAGTACTTAAAGTAATTAATTTTTCACTACTTTTCTTGTAAAATAGCATTTAATGATAAGTTGGAAAAGTCAAGATAAGTACATTTTTTATATCTAAGTAAAGCTTGTTGAACTAATTTAAGTTATAAAACAGGTTAAGTAGTTGGATAATACAACAAAGTATGTAAAATGGACAAATTCTGTGAGGTACATTTGTAAAGTTGGCATGCAAGCAATCTAGTGACGAACCAAAAAACATTACAACTTCTCACATAGGTTACGAGGATATTGAATATAAAAACATATTGTCGTGAATATGTACTTTATACATTTTGCTTCTGTTTTCAAGTTTGTGTAGCACCATATGAAGAGATTTAAGGCAGTCTGCACTGGGTCGCCATAAAGCAGTTCGTGCCAATACTTTTAAAACATTGTAATTCTTTTGAAATAAAAATTTAAATATTATAACTTACATTAAAATATCGAAAGAATTATTTATTTTATTCTTACACTTTTGTGACAACACAAACAAAACAAGATTTAAATATATATGTGGCTATGATACTTCAAAAAGTGAGATATAATTAAACAACAATATTATGTGTGTTTCTTTGATATACAATCAAACAAATACACATAAAGTTGTCTTCCACAGTTCACATTGGACATAATCTACACTGAGCGCCACGTCGTAGCCCAAAGCCAGTGTAGACATTTAGCGATTGAATCGATCGTGATATTTGGAGGTTTAAGAGATTGCTAGTGGATGAAACTATTAATTATGCATCGCTTAGCTCAGCCAGACTGCTATACTGCGAGTGCTTTGTGACCCAATTTGCGCCATTTCCAAACAAATGCGTTCCTTCTGAACTAGTAGAGTAGAAGAGCCCACGATCAACTAGGGATAATGTGCAAAATTCTGCAAGGTAAACTTGATGCTCCGGACCTGGGTAGCCAATTGTGTCGTCTCTATGTCCCCGACAACTACCTTCGGTACAGGAAGCATAAACTGTTTGCTGTTCCGATATGTAGAACCGCTTGCTGCTCTAAATTCCATCTTGGCCGCTCATCCAGAGTGTGATATTAACGGGAGCATGGAGAGATGTTATGATACAATGCTTATTTTAATTTGAACTGATAGCATCACAAAAACTGTCAAGCATTTTTAAATAATGACATTTTCCATTAGTCCTCACTTTAAATTTTTTTGACATGTAACTTTTATTATTTGACATTCACTTAATTAATTTATTTTCTCACATAGACTTTCTTTGTAATTTGTATTTTATATTGACATCTGATTTTGATTTTAATAAACTAATTACATAATTTGAATGAGTATATCATATATTGTTAATTTAAGCCGTCCTAGTTATAATTATTATCAAAACCATTAGTGTAAGTCGTTTTAACGGTGCTAATTTGAATAAAAAAATAGTCTACTGGCGTTACTCCCCGTGGCTTATGAATTGTGGTGATTAACTTATTATAGTTTACTATATATTACGCAATAATTTTTTTAGTTTGGTTTCATTTAAGCTTAACCCTCCAAGCCGATAAACATCATATATCGATGGGTGATACAGGGATCACAGGGTGACGAGCGCAATGCATTGTCCTGCAGGATTTTGAACTCTTGTAGTTTAAAATTGTGAGTGTTACTGAACTGTTATAGGTAAGAGTTAACACTTAACATTAGACGAGCGACTTACTCGTCACAGGTTGACAAAAAATATCGAATATGTTGTTCAATCATACTTCACTCTGGATAGTTATCACCATCACCATAATTATCAACCTTCATCATGCGCTAGCAGTTTCCTATCGTCAGTTATAATTTTGCCCCATTCGCTACTCGGCATATTGAGAGGTGAACTGAGAGTGTAGTTAACTTAGCAACACTGTAAGCGAACTAAAAGGATTTTACTTTTATACATACAAAATCACCTACTAGTTTTAGTACCTGCATGCACTGTGACTTCAAACTATGTTGAAATGTCTTCGGATATTAACAGACTGCGACGTCGATCTAACCTTCTGCAATTACTACGCTGCTGACTACGGACTGTCCCAATTTATCTGCCTGTAAATTGCCTTCAGTACTAGCTTGGATACGTCATCAAAACTTTACGAGATGGACTGACTGGATCGCGCTAGATCATAAACATGAAGTTTTAATCTAGTCATAAAATCCGAACGTTATGACGGTTCTTTTACTAACTTCAACTATGTTTTTTTACATTTGCAAAAATATTAGTTGGATTGCAAGGGTAAAGCCGGACCCAGATAACGCCCGAGCGAAAATATAAATACAACCGAACCAATTTCAAAACATTACACAGGACACTATTTAATCATATGAATATTAAAGCACAAACAAGCAGCTACTAAATAACTCGATACCGCGTCTTCCGACTTACTTTGTCAGACGCCTTGACTATTAACTAAGCCACTGAGGAATCTCACCGATTTAGGTATCACTGCACTTGTTTTTTAGATCGACGTTTCGTTCGCGTGTCTTTCTTTTCTCTCTGAACTTGCAATATTTAACTTAATATCCTTTCAATATTTTCTTCTTAAAAGTTAAAAATGATTTCCGAATAACAATAACCGTTGTACCTCGAGCTTTTCAGCATAAGCTATTGCTTCAAACTCTCACAACGCTCAGTTATATGCACGTCATAAACACCATGATATTTCCCTTGCAGAGTTCTTATAAACGAGCGCAAGTTTCTGAATCATTCTTGCGTGTGACAGTTTTATGATATTGCTGGGGATATTTCTATCGTGTTATTATATAGGTACAGTTCGTAACATCTAAATAAATTTATATATTGGGATCAATTTCCAGCTCAGGTAGATTTTTGGCGTTGACAATTCCTCTTCGTTGGTAACTTTGTTTAGACGTCGGTCTTATAAGAAAAACAAAAGATTTATGTGTAATATAAAAATAGTTCTACAAAACCCATTTTTAGTTATTTCAGGAATAATTATTATGTTTTATTTATGAGAAGTCAGTGATCCCGACTTGCAAAAAATAATTTTATTTCTGTGTATGTTACTCGATTACCTATTTTGATTGTGAACCGATTTTAAAGGTTTTTTGTTGCATAGGGCATACTAAAATTTCAATAAAACGTGCCAACTAACAACTGTGTGTTTTTTATTTAACTTACTTTGTATGTGTGGATTACTCTTACACACAAAAACTATGAATGGATTTGAATGAAAATCCGTATCTAGATAGAAGAGGCGCTAGAATAACATAGCGGAAACATTTTTATCATCATCCATCACCACGCGGGTGTGTCCGCGGGGCGCAGCTACTCCTCAATAATAGGATAGTCGGTGTAATTTATGTTACTATTATATTATTAACCACAAGTGTCGTAATTCCTGAAAAAAAAGTATTATGCTTTCTGAGAAAACTATTGTAGTATTGGCCAAATATGGCGACTGGCGAGTCTACGGGTGTGTAGTTCAACATATTTTCAAGCATTTCCTGAAATGGATTACGTGCATAGTTTAATTAGAGCGATTCTTAGCACTAACACCTGTAAAGTCAAAATCAATGTAATGGAACGAGAGCGAGCAGGGGGAGTCAGGCCTCCGGAACCTCCCATAAACCGACTGAAACTCTATAGCAAGCTATGTTACTTCACGTTAGTGTTATGTGAGAGTGTGGCACTTCATTGGTGTGGCTGTAGGGTTACAGCATGGCACTACCACCGGTAAATTTAACAACCTAATGTGTCTCAGGGTTACGTACGTCAGGGCGCAGTAGGTACAGTTCGTCACTTGTGAGGATATGCATCTGTTCTAGGCAGACTACTTAACATGAGGTGGCCCTCGTGCTTGTACCGTATCCTAATAACATAATAAGGGCCTAATTTTTTTTGTATGACTGTGGATACGCGACTTCGTGAAATTGATACTTTAGAGAAAATATGTGTGGTGCTTGTTTATATTCAACGTGACTATAATTTAAAAATGGCATTAGTAAAGAAGAAGACCAAAGAAGGCTCTAATGTTACGATGTGTAGAACACAGAAAGTACTCGATAATAAATTTTACCCCAGGTCAATGCATTGGCACAGTGTCCGAGTTGAAACCAATCTTTTTTAGATATTTGTACAAGTACTAGTAGTTTAATTCGATAAATTCGATAATAAATTCATAATAATTCGTTGTTTCCAGAAAATATATTTCCAAAGAGATAATTTTCTCATATGCGGTCAAAACCCGGATCGACTGATTTGATAAATTAAACAATGATTCTTGTTATCAACGAAACCTTTAAGTACCTTATAAATTATGCCGGAAAACTTAGCTATAAGTAAATTCAACGAAAACTGGTTTAAATTAACCCATCGATGTGAAGGCGGCCAAGTTTCTCTGCCAATTCCCGCAGTAGTTAACCCATTTGTGCCCCCAATTGTGAACAGACCCGTTTCCATTACTAGGCCTCCAATTTCATATTGATACAGTTTGCGGTTTCGATTACATTAAAAAGCCGAAATTGCAACTGGTTATAGGATCAGTGACCACGGAGCAAAATGAGAAGATTCGCAAATTGCTAATGTAAAAAATCTTTCACGATAAATCTATAACTCTCGCTTCTCTGTGCATTTCAGTTAATAACTATCATGAATTGTGTCCACAATTATTCTCTACAAACTCGCGTGAAGTATTCACGTTCATTATTTTTGACTGTACGTAGGCTGTTCCAAAAATAGTGAAATGAAAAATAGTTAGAATATAAAAAAAGTTTATTTTCAGCTTTTCAAAATATCCCCCTCCAATCCCAATGCACTTATGCATTCGGGTGAACCAGCTTTTAAAACATTTATCAAACGTGTCTTGCGAGGTCGAAAAATTACCGGCGAAATTCTTCGATGGCCTCGTCTGCAGTGCTACATTTTCGCCCACGAAGCATTTTTTTTACCGTGGGAAATAAAAAAATCCCATTGAGCTAAATCTGGGCTGGGGTAACATTGGTACCCCCGAAGTTGTCAAATAGTCCATGATTCTAGCAGCTGTGTGAGCGGGCGCGTTATCTTTGTGCCACAGACGCTGCTCCTTGGGCGGTCGCTATCCAACTCCCCGAAAGCTTAAGGCAGACAATCTTCGCTATACCATTCACTAGTAACTGTTCTACGGTCTTCTAGCGGAATTACTGCTACTGGTCCACTGCGTCCAAAAAAACCGCTACCATTTTTTATTAACGCTCCGACCGCGAACAACTTTTGTGGGCAAATCGTCCTCTTCAAACACACACATAGTAGGTCGTTTTTGGGAGCAGGCCGCCAGTATCGAAGTTATTTGAAATTCTTCGGTTGTTAGAAGTAGTTACTGTTGTGCACACTGGCTCTATGACGCGAGTGCTAGTCGGATCGTAATCTGTCCGAATCAGCAATCCTCATTCGAGGCAAGTTTCATTCATAAATCTATTGTTATTTTTGGTCCTGATGCGGACAAATTAAATACTTAAAATTCTGAATTGAATACATTTTGAAAGCTGCATGATAAACAAGTACCTACCATAGATTTTTACATAATCTTGTGTTACTCACACTGCTTATTTACAGCTTGTAGCAAACATGTGTAGTAATATTGAAAGGTGTATCTAGTCAAGATTTACATGGCAAAGTATTGAAATGGCGTATAATACTTTTCATACAATATAAAAAAATATTATCATAAAATATTTTAGACAACCCTTTTAAACATGCATATTATTGGAGTTCGTTGGGGTCAATGCGCTCTGCAATCTCCACGCTAACTCTGTCCCCAACCTTACATGCACCCTCTCCCTGCGACGTAGCCCAGGCCCAGCTTAGACACTTTTTACCTATACTACGTTCTGGAGATCATTGCCGTCTTTGACCTAAATTTAAAGTTAAACTACCCTCTACTACTAATACTCAAGTAAGTAGTAATTGAGTATTATAAAAACTTTGGGGTTACTCATAACTAGGAATTTTTAGTATTTCTTGGGACGCAATAGTTAATTAGGAAATAAAAAAAATATATTGCTGTTGGTCTTCCACAAATGTAAAAAAAATAAAAAATATATAAAAAAATAGCTCCCAATTCTATGCAAGGCTCTGCGTGGGTGGTTATTTAGTATTATTAAACCATTTTGTTACACGCCTTAAATCACACTCCACACTTATGTTTGTTATTTATACACGCTGATACGGCTCAACGTATTTAGATGCACATAATATGATTAACACAATATAGTCGTTTTGTTTAGATTAAGCTGGTAATTCCCAACGGATCGCGGTGATACTTCTTTAACCGCGTACGAAGTCGCAGGTAGAACTAGAAATATAGGATTTTCATAATCATGAAACATAACTAAGGACAGGCCAGTTGGCGCAGTTGGTAGCACCCCTGCCTTCTGAGCCGCTGGTCCCGGGTTCGATCCCCGGACTGGTCAAACATTCGTGTGCATGAACATGTCTGTTTGAGCTATGTTATGCTAAGTATGTATATCAGTCATCACGTTACCATAGTACAGGCTCTGCCTAATTTGGGACCTGAAGACCTTTGTGTGGATGTTGTCCCATATTATTATTATACACATTATATATTTCCTTTTCTTAAAATTACATTTTTTACAATATTTCTATATACAATAAAAAATAATAAATAAAAAACATTGTAAAAAACCTAATCCTAGATTGCCATCGGCAGCGGGGCATGACCCAAACTACCAGTGGTTAGGGCTGCAGACTGAGGAACCTCCTGACAATACGTGCCGTGTCAAGAAGTACTGCCTTCTGTATCTGTCCCTTGATCCAACCGTCTAGCGAAAGCCTCTTAAGATGTTGGTCGAGGCTTTTTGCTATAAGGCCGTTTGCTGAAACTACTATCGGAACAATTATTGTCGAATCAACATCCCACATGGCGGTCACCTCATGAGCTAAGTCAAGGTACTTGCTAAGCTTGTCCTTCTCAGCCTTCACGAGGTTCTCATCATGAGGAATGGTGACGTCAACAAGCATTACCCGGCGCTGAGATCGATCGATCACCACGATGTCAGGCTTATTGGCAACAATAGTCCTGTCCGTGATTATAGATCTATCCCAATAGAGCGTAGCACGACCGTTTTCAAGAACAGGCGTAGGTGCGTACTTATAGTACGGCACCTCAGACTCAATAAGGTCATATTGAAGGGCAAGTTGCTGGTGAATAATCCTGGCTACTTGGTTATGTCTGTGCAAGTACTCTCCATTAGCAAGATGAGAACAACCGGAAATAATATGTCTGAGTGACTCTCCGGGACGGCGGCATGCTCGACAAATGTCGACCGTACCGTCTTTCAGAATATATTTCCGGTAGTTATTCGTCTTGATAACTTCGTCAGCAATAGCACAAACAAAACCCTCAGTTTCACCAAAGAGATCACCGAAACGCAGCCAGTTCACTGAGGCGAGCGGGATTAATTATATTAATAATAATAATAATTATTATTATTATTATTAACTAACCCAAAACTTCCATCGACTTTTTTACATTGTATGTATCTTTCTGTGCAAATCTCCTAGGTTCACGATGCAATTTGCATTGATTGGAGTATGCACGTACTCGCTTTAGGTATGCAAGTCACTCGCTATATCGATACTTGGCTATTTAACTCGTCCCATCTCGTCTCGGATTCTGGGACAAGTTGGTGTCCTCTCGCCTCTGCGATAGCTCTTGAGATTGCAATACAGTCCACCAGTACCATCTAAGTTGTGTATTGAATACACAACTATTGAATACACAACTTAGATGGTTTGACGGCAAAGTTGAAAGACCTCTTTGTGCACGTTCATAGGCTTTACTGTATTATACATAATTATTATGGTTATTATGTTATATGTATTTGTATAGTATATATTGTTTTAAGTCATTTTAGTAGTTAGTAGTTAGGTAGTAATAGTAAGTAGGTGCCTAATTGTTTTGATTTACGATTAAAGTGAATATAATACCTATATTTTTTACACTTGATAAGTGTGAGACCGCTATATCACTTGATGTTCAGTGAAGATGCGGTCGAAGGTGGTATCACACTACACCTATAGCGACTGCAGCTCTCAAGTAAAGGTGCCGGCACACACTATTAGGTGTTTAGCGACAGATTTTCGAGTTTTAGGGTGGTAGCTAGCCAGGCGGAGGCCAGAAGTGCCCTACCCCTACCTATTGTGGATTTCATCACGTTGTTACCTTAGCACAAGCTAGAGGTGGGGGTCGATCCCGTGGCACAGCCGACACTTGTTACCCTTGGTCTATTATCGCTTCGGATATATTATAGAATATGTTATAGTATTAGTATAGGCATATCCTTGTGAAGTACTTGAGGTGGATCCTGCCTTTTTCTCAGCTTTTCGACCTTGAGGTTATACAAGCAAATCTTACTGGGGTCATCATTTGAATGGGTAACTAGTAGTGGCAGTATCGACTGACTGTTTCCTTGCTTCGGATAACAAACGTGCCCACGTTAGGCTTTTGCTCCGTTGCTTACTACTTAAGACTACTAAGCCAGACTGCTTAGTAGGTTTCGGTACACCTAAGGACTTTAGGTAGGTCGTTCGGCAATTTTGGTTTCGGGCGGCCTGAATACTGATTACCGATGCTATCTTAACTGATACTAAGGTTAGCCACTAGCCTATTCATCAAATACTACGCCCACTTGGTGGATTACAGCCCATACTTCACTCTGTGAGAGGAATACCGAGTACCAGGAATGGGAACATAATAAGTTTATTATATTAGGTATGTATTGCTACTTTGGCATTAACGCAAAAATTGAAAGCCAAAACATAGATAAGGAAGAAAATCGGACCAATTCATTTCCACTGCAACAGTATAGTCCTTTCTCTCAGAGAAATTAGAACCTATGCACTATAGTCAACCACGTGAACCCATTGCGGCTTGGCGGATACCGAAGCAAGGATACTTGTTATCTTGATCAACGAGTGTTTTGGAACGCCTGAAGCTTCTTACATGGCTTAGATCATAATAACTACTTAATAAATTATGAAAGTAAAAACTAATGAAAGCAGAAAACGGAGCAAACTTTGCTCTGTTGAAATTTGAACAATAATTGAGAACGACTATTGATAAGCTCCGCCACAAGCATTTCTAGTGAGAAAGTCTTGTGTTGAAAATGGTACCTCTTTGGAATTATTCACATTAATAATAATTATTGCTTAAGGATTTATATAACACTACCCGCGGGCCTAGCAAGAACATTTATGTAAGTGTAACGTAATCGAATCGTTGACGTATACAGTAAACTATGAGTTGTGCCACGTCAGCTATACTCGTCAAATTATAGTTCTACTCTATACGTCGACGATATGATACACTTGCACAAAGAGTCGTGTTAGTCCACGGCCCGCGATTTCGTCCATGTAGAATAAAAGTTTATCATTTGCCTCAGGAATTATTACTTAATCCAATTTAGTTAACCGTTTCAGCGTGAAGAAGTAATAAACACACGCACACATCTAAGCATTCCTACTCATTCGCAAATTTTCGCATTTATAATATTATCGTGAGTGTTATCTGATATTCCTGACGAGGGTACATTCATTGTAAACCTTGGACACACGCCCAGAGGAAACAATATCTATTACAACAAAGAGCAGACTTATCAATTTCACAGACAATTAGTTTTGTTTCGATAGTTTGCCTCTCGAAATCCAACAGTTGGGAAACTTTGAGTCGGAAGTTTCGATATCGAATACAGTTTACCTTGATCATGGTATTTAATTGTTTATGAATTGTAATATTTCATATCTATATACTATTGAGTAACTTGGAGCGTTTTTATCAAAAGACTGAGCGGAGTCACGTACGAACACAAGACAAACTAATACAAGAAAAACAATCCTTTTCAGCAGGTTTTAATCAAACATTCTGATTATTCAAATTAAAATAGAATAACCAACTCTCGAGTAAAATGCACAAATTAAGTGGAACAAGTTACCGAGATAATAGCCGTGTGTGAACGAGCAGCATAATTATATTATTATATATTATTAATAGCTAATTAAAATAAATAACTCTTTGCGTACCAGAAACGTCAATATACGTGAGTTTCATTCATAAA
The DNA here is from genome assembly GCA_917880725.1 of Selenia dentaria. NCBI lineage: Eukaryota > Metazoa > Arthropoda > Insecta > Lepidoptera > Geometridae > Selenia > Selenia dentaria. The sequence continues at coordinate 23,151,019 of OU862890.1, forward strand.
TCTTTTGTTTTAATTATCACTGTATAGCAAGGGTTAATATAATGACAGGCTTCACTTTGTTGAAAGAACGGGAAAGGAAATAAATAATATTTTAGAAGTAATTCTAATAGAAAAAATTCTCCGCAGAGATGCGATTCGTATGCAAGGAAACCCGAATTACTAGTTAGTAGGCCTATTGCGCAAAAGGCCATCTTCGTTGGTACCACCGCAGTGCCAATCTGCCGCGAAGTAATAGTTGCGGCATGCATTACTATCTTTGGGTAGAAAGAGCATTATGAAGTTACTACGCGAAAGTGACTCAAAAACTAATATTTCTAGTAGATCAGCGCAGTGCAGTGCCTAAAAATACAGTTCTAAGCATTGAGTGGCACTGCAACTAACATGGGCCAGCGTAATCGGGCGTGCCCGTCTTAAGTGATTGTTAGCATTTTAAAATGACGTCCAAAGATATTTTCAACTAAACCCCACCGCCGATTTCAAGTTCTCAAGGCCTCAAGTATAATTTTCTGAAAGTTAACTTAGTTAACTTTATGATCCATGGCAGCCATCGTAATGAGCAGACGACGGGCTTTTACAACAGCTGCGACTGATGCGGCGCGTGGTGACGCGTTGTCAACACACACATTCCCGGAAAGTAATTTATAGGTATTATTGAAGAAATATAGTACCTATACTTCGAGGATCAAATCCTAGAGTCGAAGTCTCGGCAGAGTCTATAACTAACGTGCACACTCAGTGTTCCATATAGCTATTAAGCTCAAAGCTCTCAGTACACTGTGTTGTGGCGGTTAATATTTGGAGGACTTGCCTGATGCGTCATATAATACAATAAAATAAAGTTAGTTAGTATATTTTCGGGGCACATACATAGCACAATTATAATATAGAGTACTATAAATATTTTACCCGGAAATATTGTAATTTCGCGATCGCTTACGATCCAAGGAGCGAGAAAATTTTAAACAATAATTTAGAAAATGGGCGCCATCTTGAACAAACATTTCTGTAATAAATGGCCGCTTGAGATGTAAGAAGCAAAAGGAGCCATTTGCGTAATGAAAAATCGTTTATTTAGTCATTCGTTCGTTGTTTCACGTTTCGTCCTTATCTTTGGTACGAAGACATAAAGAAAATGGGTATTTATTTTTGGATTTTCTACACCTTTTATCAGTTTTCTAACGACTTCCAAAAAGGAGGAGTTTGAGTACCTCAACTGTATTTTTAGACTTTGTTACCTCATAACTTTCGACTGGGTAAACCGATTCTCAAAATTATTTTGTTTAAAAGCTGGTGCTTCCCGTGTCATTTCTATTTCACCATTACCATTAAAATTTTACATACCATTTAAATTTCATTAAATTCGGTCCAGTAGTTTATGAGTTACAAATCAATAACTGAATAGAATGGAAGACGGCTTCAAATTGTACTTTTATGTACCACGGTTTCCTTTTTCGAATGGCTATGAATGTACGATACCTACTTAGTTATGAGACTTCATATTATTTTCTACTTTTTTCAGGTAAGACTGCATCTAATGTTGTGCCGCTTATTTGGAGCAGTGGACGTTACAAATGTATGTATTTATTAAATTTAATATGTAATTCATTTCTTTTTAATATGTAATTAATGTTAACAATTACCGTGGGCCTACCATTGGTACTTGCAGTTTTATTGGATTACTGGGTAAAAAAATACAGTTTAAAGTTTTCTAACAAGTAAATATTTATTATACTAATAACTATAAACTAAATAAGTATGTAGTTTAAATGCACCTTTTCCATATTTGATTATCTTCATCCGGAAGACTACATCCTATTACTAAAATGAAATTGAAGCGGTGGCGAGGCAGATGACGATGACACTCAGTTCTGCATTCTTTAATGTCTTCAGCAACGAAACTTCGTACGTTAAGCTTTCAGTACTTACAATTATTTAGGGATCCCTTTTTTCGCATATTTTTTTTGTCCTAACTGCTTTGGCATAACGAGTTAAGCATATTATTCTTTGTCTGAATCATAGTTTAGCATAATTGTTTTTGGCACACTGTTTCAGTAAGCATAAATATAGCTTAGGGTAATACTTTTTGCCTTATTACGTTTTTTATAAAGTTATAAAGCATATTGTTTATTCGTCTAATAGTTATTAGGCATAAAGATCCTGTGTATCGCTGAATATCGACAAGTTCCGCGTACGTTCTGTTGAACCAATGACTTGTCGAACTATGTGTTTTCTAAGTAAGCGGATTGTCAAAGTATTGAATTTGTCGAAATTCAGAGGCACATCCCACAAAATTTGCAAAACTTTATTTTTTCACTTATTATGCTTAAATATCATTATGCGTTAGTAAATGTTGGCTTTAGAATAGTTTGCTTAACAATTATAATGCCTAAAGTAGTTATGCTTTAAAAATGGTGCCAGAAAAGTTATGCCAAATGAATATTGTGCGTAACTATTTATATACTACTACTACTACTTTAAGTGCCACGTTAAATTATGACAAGAAACAATGCAAAAAAATAGGGAACCATTATTTAGTATTAAATCTTTTTTTTTTAATTTTTGTAATGCTGACAGCTCAAAGTGTCTAACGAAGCAGGTAAGCATTCAGTTGGTAATGCTACTATAGCAGTCACCCATCCAAGCACTGACCGCAGCAAGGATTCTATAACGTTGTTGATCAGTTGAAGACGACAAGGTAAGCTCCTCTGCGAGACCTTCATACATAATACTTACATATCATAATACTTACATATCATATTACAGCATTTTGTATACTTATTGAGTATTATGTATGTTGATACTACCTATATAACTACTATAAATACCGTTTACATCTCTCATATTCGGTAAGTAGGCCCTTATTACCCCCAAATGGGGCTTGTAGGTGACCAATTAGCGCTCTAGGGTAATAATGTAGCTAGATAAGTCCTAGGGCGGTAAGTAAGTAAAAAAAACACTTCTTTCTTTCAAAAAGTTCGCGTACATCTAACCATCATACTGGCAATAGACATCGTGCAATCAGCCCAATGACAAAAGAGGTCGCTTCGCTATTCAGCCTTGTCTTCGTATGAGTATAATAGTCATCAATTTTATTTTTGTAATGCCGGTTTTTTTCTACTTACCTCAAAATCGAGATGTAAAGCAGAGTAGTTAGCTCGGGTATAAGAATCAATTGCACCCTCGAACTATAGGCGCCCTATATGCCTTACAGCCCTTGGCTACTCATCTACTAAAAGCTCTTCTGGACGTTCCAAAAATGTAGAGGCGTCGTAGTACAATAAACATAATTAAATACCAATTTATTTTCTAATATAAACATAACTATGTATAAAACTTCAAAAATCCTTTATGTTCCAAAACCATGCATATAACATAAAGATATAAAAAAACATATATATTACACGAACGGAAATACGAGGCATCATTCTGTGCCAAATAAAATATTCAACGGGCGTAATTTAAAAGCTTCCGGGTCAGTTACTTTCGGCTTTACCTTGTCGCCCGGATACTGATTGCGGGAATATAGGCTTTAATCCGTTGAATTAAAAGTTAACGCAGACCGTGGAAGGGTAGATAGGTGTAAGACTCTGTGATTGAAAAAAGCGGCGCTTGTTATTATCCCTCCAGTGTGATTCGGTTTCAGAAATGGGAATATGGATTTGGCGGCACAAATCGAAAGTACCTATAGACAACCAAATGGTGGAATTCAAAGTGAAATATTTTGGTGGGAGCTAAAAATACGAAACACACTACACACCTAATGGCGGGTTGCGAAATGTATTTATTTAATATCTAAAAAAAGCCTTTTATTCCACCATGTTACATTTCTACACAGACAGACATAGATTCATAAATATTTACAATCAGAAAACGTATGATTTTTTTTCTTGGATCTATCTGTCTGTCTGTTTGTTTCGGCAGGCGGCTGATGTTAAAGGAGTAACTTAAGGTGTCTACATCATGTTGTAGCAATCTGCTGTAGTCGCGGTACTCTACACACGTTGCAGCACCGATTACAATTTCATTCCGCGTTGGATCGCCACAGCGTGCACATGTGTATGAAAATGGCTCAAATGCTGTCCAAATATTAAAAAAACGGGTCTTGAAATTGAGTTCGCTGAACTACTACTGAGACTGAGAGACAATAAACATTAATTTTTACTTTGAACATTAATAGATGCACAGCAATACTAAAATATATAATACCTATTATTATGTTATTTAATAATAAAATTACTAGCATAGAGAAATTTGGATAGGAAGGAACAATGGCGTGTCAGTTATTTTCACAAAGAAAAAACATCAGATGCTAAAAAAAATTAAAAATACGCCATAACTATTTTATTATTCCACAAATGTGGCAAGTCATTAATAGATTTCTGAAATTCTTATCAATATAGTTTTTTCTGTAGTATAAATGTTTACATCCATTAACATATTTCATTTAATAAAATTCTCAGCGACGCTAGCCACGGGCGGCGGCACGATCGCGACTGAGCCCAGATTGCATGCAACCGCACTACTCACGTTACAACGCGGCTTACAATTTGCTGTAACAATCTGCTGGATGCTAGGACGTACGATACGACGTCCAACATGTTGGAAGGGAGTCACAACACGCCTACATACGAAACAATTTGCTGGATCACAGCAGATTGCTACAGCATGTTGCATTCGAAATTGCATGGTGTGTAGAGAGCTTTAGCTACATGTATTTTGGAAAAAGAGTTAGGGTTATATATAAAATCGTTTTCCGTGCGGGTGAAGCCGCGAGTGTTGGATGAATGAAGCTTGGAATATTTATATTTATTTATTTATTTATACCAAATATCATTCCAATCGGTTCAGCAGTTTTGGCGTGATTAAGTATACTTAATAAATAAATAAATATAAATATTCCACAACTATCACACAACGCCATCTAGTCCCAAGCTAAGCAGAGCTTGTGTTATGGGTACTAGACAACTGATAAACATACTTATATATTGCTAAATACATACATATTATAGATAAATTACACCCAGATGAATGAATATATAGGTATGAACCTACCTGAGGCGCTGGAAATAACACATAATAAGAGTAGCTAGTATGTAATAAACAGATGTATATAGAGGTCTCTAAAAACTGTATAAGCACGTGAAAACCACTCGAAGGTTCTTATTTTTGTTGTTTTGGTAATACATTGTTTCCATTTACATTCCATCACCCTCGACTGAAAAGTTATATGGTTTTTTTTAAGTTGCAGTATACGATTGCGGACTAATGCAGCCAGGGCATTTGAAAATGTGTGAAGCATTACGGAACTAAGCGCGGGATGGCTTCTGTTATCCGTACTAATCACAAAAAAATATCGCTTATTTACTCTTGAATATCAATTCCCTCATGTGACATCGAAATACCACTCATAAGTTTGCTAATACCAATAACAACTTCTGATTCACAACGAAATCAAATAACTTACTTATCGTCTAGAGCTACTTCAACAGAACTAAAATACGCGAATAACAATTTATTAACTTTGGGATAGTTGGATCTATCCAAACTAGTTGTTCAAAACACGAGTGAGTGCCCATGACGGGCGAACTCAAAGTAGATTAGCTTTTTTTTTCTGTCTGCCAGTCGGAGCTTATTCAATGAGGCTGATGTGCACGATAGTCATGAAATTCAATTAATTATTGAATTATTTTAAGCCACTGTTGAAATTGCATTTTACTTGACTGACTGACCGTACTTATATCTCATGTGACTGACTGACAGACGCAGAGCAGCTTGTACCGCGGGGACTACAAACTTGAAGTTTTGGCAGTTGATGCCTTTCACGCCATGTGTATGTTGTAAGCGTAGGACTTTCGGAAAGTGAGTTGTATTGCAATGTAAGAGCGCGAAGCGAGTGAAGCCGCTAGTGAGTTAGCAGTTATTAATATAACCAAAGGGTATACTATATTTGTTATTATTTGTTTGGTAGAAGACCAAATCAAGTGGTTCTGCAGACTCTAGAAGTGGAAACGATAATGTTTATTTGCGGAACGGTTGGCTATCAAGAGTCCTACCTATGTCCTCGGTACGAGGAGCTTCAAACAATATGCCTAACTAAACATACAATAACGGCTTACCAACAATTCCAAGATGCGTCGCACGGAGCAGCATCAGCTCTGTAAGTCTGTTCTGTTAGTTAGGGAGGGAAGGGGGCAGGAAGGATATAAGGAAACGAAACAGACCAACTCGACAGTCCCTCTATATCTGCTTTCCAATCTTCGGTCCAATCCAACTAAAGGCTGCAACTCTTCTGTAGGTCAGGTGCTTTAACACAGGTACATGCAAACCGGTGTCCAAATAATATATCACTCTAACACTAAACACGCAACAGTGAACAACAGTAAATGCCTAGTTTTCTTCAACCTAATACTTTTTAATACACCTAAAGGTAACTAAACTCACATACGTAAATTTCTTTGAACTCTACCTGTTCATGCACATAGTTCAAGGAATCAGATAGGTTTATAAACTAAGCTGAAATGATTAGTTATTAATTTTACAATATGCAGTTGTCAAATATCACATACGTCTTGACCATAATACAGGATAGTAGTCTATAAGCGTACGCAGCTTAAGTTTCACATTTATATAATTTAATTTTAATTATTATTTAAAAAAACAGGACTGACAAATATATTACAGTGACCATTCAGTTTTTTTATCTTGCGTCCCTGCCTTTATAGACCTCTTATTTGTTTGTTATGTTACCGTCTAGCAACTTTCAACCATTGCCTCAATGTCAAGTGCTCCATAGAGACACCATAAACAGTGGTAATGTGGCTAGTAACACGGTAGCGGGCTCGCTTACTATGAGTCCTCGATATTCGTTTGCGGACAAGTGACTAAAATATTAAAAGGAAAATATTTAATGCGTAAGCGACCACTTATCTGTGTCCCAGTTGCCCTTGATACAGTTTGTACTGTTTCGCGTGAACGATACGTTACGTTACACTTACGCAGTTATTCGTGCTAGGCCCACAGGAGCATAAGTCTTCATCGCTGTTTTCAAACTGAGTAGGTAGTAGCTCATGAGACACCTGTCCAGGTTTTTAGTTTATCATAGCATTTTTCCTCTTTTTCCTCCTTGGAAGATTATGACGTCCTACTTAGTACATTTGCCAGTATCAAGTATTTTAGAGTACCAAGTATTTCTTGGTACAATCAAGTCAAATTCGTAGTCACACAAATTAAGTCACAGTCCAACTCATGTCCTAGTAAAGTTGACGAAAAGAACATATTTAACCACATTATGTCACATACCTACAGTCATGGTTATAAATCGGCACTTAGAGGATTGCATAATTTCCAAACTAAAAGAAAAAACTCTTTTCTACCTCAGTATTTCAAAGTACTATAAATTTCCTTTTCTAAAACTTAAATAAACTAAAAAAATCAAAACTTACGGGCATAGCAAACAATGTGTTGATTGCATGAAAAAAAATCACTGAAATCGGACAATGTTAACAAGTAGAAAAGAGTTTTTTCTTTTAGTATGGACAAGTACTGGCTATGCAATCCCCTTAAATGTATAAAACGCTACCATTTTTATACATGAGCTCGAAAAAACACAAGTTTCAGATTACGATACAATGCAGCTTCATGACTTTATCGCGTTCCCGCCCAAACTCTCTCTATCATTCTAGTAGCATTAATACCTTGATGTCGGTACTACGTGTTTATCAGCAAACTTTTATCGACCTCATTCGAATAAAATATACATTTCCAAGTAATTAGTAGCAGATAACGTTATCTCTATGTTATTGAAGTTGAGTTCACGTGCGGTCAATTATTCAGATTAACACAATTACAATATCTTGCATTGATGTGTTTATATTGACGTAACTTTTATACGACTAAGCTAATGACAACTAGATAATAATATAATAGTGGTATTAATGCTGTTTTGTATCTATAATACGCACCTATATCTGCAAATTTACAATGTTTAGCTAATTAGTTTAACTTGAAAATAGTTTTGCTGATTTCGATGAAATTTGTTAAGATTAAGGCGCGGTCGTACCCTGATAATAGTAAAAAGCAGAATCTTTAAACATCGAGTGTAACGAAACAGTTCGATAATAATCTATGAAAAAAAAACTTAGGTTAGAAAAGGAACAGGCAAAGAGTAATAACCGAACAGAATTCATAAATATTACTCGCTCTCAGCAGAAAAAAATCCTAAATATATGCATAAAAATAAACTTTCACGTCCAAACTCTCAGAATTTTCAGCGAGAACACTATATTACTTTTTAGGTAACACATAGCCAACATAGAGTACTAAAGTAGTAACCAGCAGTTTTTTCAATTGTGTTAGTATATATCGAAAGATATAAAGAAAACGTACAAAATTAACGCATTTTCCCATTACATCGTCCAATCTAACAAGCGATTTTCAACCTTACGTAAAGCATCGTAAATTATTTTAAAATTGGGGTTGGACCGCGTCTTAAATCCCGGTGAAAGACGTTGCATACTTTTCATCATTACCATTTATCACCACGTGGGTGAAACCGCAGGGCGCAATTAGTACGAGTACGTTTAAACTTTATGTAGGCTTATTTTAGATAAGTACTTTGGTTTTTGTATTTCGAATTATTATTATTATTTACTTGTTTTAATTATTATTATTTACTTAGTCAAGTTTGTAGTTATATTTTTAGGTAATTTAGTTAATTTAAGTTATGAACGTCCCACTCATGAGCTCTCTCGCAAGTCTTACAGGATCCCTATATGATTGAACTCCATAGATTTATCATTTTGGTTTCAAATAATTTTTGTACATCATTAAATTGTTCATACTAAGAAGAACTTTTATTGCAAATTGGAAGCAACGCCTTTGTTTTGGTCTCGTAAGAACTTTTACCCGTCTCCTAAAAAATCCTGTCGAGAAAACAACAATGCCATCTACTGTTGTGACTTTGAATTATGTGAAATAATGTCTATGCATATAAGTGATGTAAACATGGTGGTCCATGACGCGACCATCATGGATGTAAATTATATTCTCAATTATTTTTGTGTTTTTCTGGGCTAGTAAACCAAGAAAGAGACAGATATCGTCCGTTTTTCTGCATAAATATTTATCAAAGATTTGTTGGTCACCCAATCAGTGACGTGTGATCATCTGCTCTGTTCAGATTATGGTGTGCTTATGTGTGTTTTATGTGTGTGGATTAGGTTCATACTTCAAAAAAATGCTCAAACTTTGTAGTGAGTCTCAACTACAGATCTGAGTATGTTTTGTACTGCGTCAATTTTATTGTTAAATCTCTACTCAAGTTATAAGTACAAGTACTCAAGATTCACATCAGAGTGTCCTTCTAGAATACGAGTATACATAAATGCTGTCCACTTCCCTTCCGTTACGGGGGTTGACGGAAGGGGGTATGTGGGGCTCAGACCCACTAAAACCCCCCCGTGAGCAGTCCTCCGCCAGATGGGTGAGATAGGGTTGCGCTGGCATTCACCATCTCGCCCCAGCGGTAGGCCCGGGTTGTTAACCGGGCGTCAGCGCCTGTGAAGGGGTGCCCTTGCTCACCAAGGGCACTCCTCAGATGTGTGGGGTCGTGCAAGCCGGCGAAGAGTCCCCCGACTCTTCACCAGTGACACCCACTACGGAAGAGGGAGGAGGCGAGCGAACTGCCTCCTCCGTACCACGGGTTTATGGTCTAATTTGAATGCGCCCATTCTTGACTTACCCAATACCTTCACGGCGAGAGCGTGCGAAGATCTTATACATATGATAAAGTTTAATAATCAGAAGTTGTTCTCCGTACATATAGCAAGACAAGTACAGAAGGGTGAACTGTCCCAAACTCAATATAACTTTAGGGCGTTCGAAATGTCGTTTAAGATAATCAAGTTTTATTTCCCATTGAATTGGCAATTTGCCTCAAGTTATATTGCCGCTAAAAGTTGGTTCGCAGTCAATTAAAGTTATCTTACTATTTATAATGTTTTGATAAAGTTACTTTGCTGTACGTCAAGGAATATATTAAGTAGTAAAGAAAAAAAAAATATTATAGTTATTCTGCTTCTTTTCCCTGAGCCGGCGATCCTTCTCCTGCTTGGTCTTGAGCGTCTTGTCGTTAGCCACCTCCTTACTTGTCTCCATGCTGATCTTGGCTTGGCGACCGTTCATCTCTTTCAATTCCCTGGAGCAGACAAGTTATACATATATAAGTACAAAATACCTAATTAAAACTAACAAAGCATCTGCACCCCTAGCACGCGGCGGAGAAAGGCAAGACTCGGTGGGACAAGATTATGAAACAGGAAAAACTACTTGACACTGGTAGATGCATTAGTCGTGCAAAGCCAAATCCTCCAGGGCGGACGAAAAGAAAAAAAAAAGTTTTACATAGGTAATACATATCTCATGTATCTACTAAATAATTATTTAATAAATTTTAGCATATTTCTTAATGAATTTTGGTCTTATTTATATTGTATTTTGTGTACTGATAGAATTTGTGCAACTCAGAGGATTTCTAAGACAGGTGGTTTGTATTAGCAACGACAAAAGAACTATTCGCTAATGACTTCTAGGATGTCCTTTGTGACTGGATACAGCTACTATAACAGTTAACCAGCTGACCGTTACTAGTACATAGATGGACTCGTATCTGAAATGGACCAGGCCACTAGCGATTGAGAGATACGCATAATCTGCATCCCATTAGTCATCGTCCGGCAGAGGCGTTGGGGGGGAGCGTGCGGATACGCTCGGAGACTCGGAGGAGCTCACTTTGCGTTTGGTCGTGGCAGCGTTCGCTACTAAGTGGAATACCTTGTCACCAAGTTAATTCAAGTTGATCTCTAAAACTCTCTAAACACTATGTGATGTAATAATAAATCTCAGTGTGACGCAATAAAAGCAAACTCATTGTAGATGTGATATCTTATTCTCCTCGCCCGCTTAATCCACGCCTAGCCACGAAATTGGAACATGCCATCCTATAAAGATCCTGATACGGGCCTAATGTGCCTTTATATTTATACCAACAATATATTGTAATAAACAAATACTTTCGCCACTTAGTTTTAAGCAAATGGCTAGCATCATAAGTAACATTATCGCGTAACGTCTAGCTAAGATTCATTGCAGTTTTGTAGCGAATCCGGTCGATATATGCTTGGAAACACGCCAGTATTGCTTGCTGCTAAAAAACTAAAAACCATATCGCTGCGCCTGATGTGACCAAGTTATAATACTCATAGTCTCGGAAATACAATGGACTGATTGCAGTAGAAGTCGTGCGATTAAAACTTTGAGCTAGTTGGGATATGTCAATTAGGGTGTTTCCCATCGATATGCCATCATTATACAAAGGATTGGAATGTACGTACATAAACCATAGTCATACGAGTATTAGTTACTCGCCCGGATGTTGTCTACTGAACACAGACCTCACCGAAAGATTTCCATAAGGATGGGTTGGAAGCAGCCTGCTCTTCAGCTACCTTTATCAGGTCGTCTGTCCACTTGTTGCTGGTTGACCGGTGAACGCTGCGTTTCCCAGTAAGTGGTTTCCACTCTAGAACAGCCCTATTGGCAATCAATTCTGCGTAAAGTGTGCACTGCCCACTGCCTCTTCTTCTGGCTAATCCCCTAGTCTATATCACTGAGTTTTGTACCTCCGAGGATCTCTCTATTTCATTTTAGAATTTGTAGACATACCCGACCACAAATATAGCTAGTTGTGTGAATATAAGCTTAGTAAGATCTATAGACCACTATTCAGTGCCACATATCACACTGTTTGAAGACGTTCGATAGTGCACAATTGCTTTATGGTACGGTACATCTTCATTTATAAATAGTTTACTTACTTGAAGTATTGTCTATGACAAAACTTTTAAAAATTCATGACACAAGTTAACAGGTATGTTCTATCTCAGTGCGCTACTCCATATATCTATCAAGTTAATATTAGAGTCGAACTCGGCGTTTTGGAAAAATAGTATGGTTAAATATTTATTACTACGATATTATTTAGGGAATTATCACTGGGTTCTTGACTAGGTTATTTAATTTATTATCTATTGCTATTTACCAATTTGGTGGTAAATTAATCCTGTTAATAGATGGGTTAATCCGATACACGATCCAGATATGACGTAAACTTTTCTCTCTGTATGATGTAAGGGAAGAAACAAATTTTGCATTATTAGCAGTGCTACTTTAACTTCGAGAGAACAATATTCATTAGGCCAGGGTTTCAAAGTCACAGGATGCCGAAATGTATTATTATTCGACTACATTCGACGCGATTTCTTCTTTCTACTTTGATTTACTTGAGTCCCCGGTTTCAGCTCCACACACAGATATTTGAAAGTATCTAAGTAGAAAAACGGGTAACACGAACTGGCAGCGCTAACTTCCTATGTCTCACTTGGCCGCACTTCATTATGTGTTTTCTGTGCCTAGGCTCCACACCTGTCGTCTCACGTCTTAGGTATTTTTAAAAAAGAAGAAAGTTTAGGCGTACAAGTGAAATACGGGGAAAAGAATTGGATTCGCATATTGCTGCAAAGGCACATAATATCTTCATCATCGGCAGATGACGATAGCCGTAAGTAACACGATTTTTTCCCAGACCTACCCACGATTGATGATTATATTAAATCGCGTCGAATAAAGTCTTCTAATAATTGTGATTGAACTTCACATACTTGGTTACATACACTGAGAAAAAAATTGGACAAAAATACATTAATTATAACTAAAATATTACTAAATCCGAGAACAACAAATGACCTGTGATAATTACAAATTGATTTTTGTAAACGTAATTAGGAGGCAAATGTTCAGCAGTGGACGTCCTACGGCTGAGATGATGATGATGATGATGATGATGATGAAACGTAATTAGTATATATCACAAATACCTAAAGTTATATGATTATTAACGGGATATTTACCGTGGTAAGGTTTTGACCAACCACCCGCATTCTTCAGTCTTCCCGTGAACATGGTGCATGTAACTGCGCCGAAATATCGGGAGCTCATTCCACAACCTTACCACGGTAAATATCCCGTTAATAATCATATAACTTTAGAGAACAACCGTGATAGTTTAAAACAGTGTTTCACAAATACCTGTTTTGTAATTTCAAGCGTGCGTAGTACAAGTATATATCAAAAACGATGACGTCACGGATAAATGTTTGCTATTTTGTAATATTGGGTAAGTTAATTTGATCACTAATTATTTCTATAAATGGTTCCAAAAATACACACTATCCACAAATTAATCACAATATCTAATTTAGGACAAAGAATTCGATGAAATATATGTAAATACTATTATTTTGGGTATCGGTATACGTAGGTATTTATAAAAATCTATCCATGTCAAAATATAGGCGTGTTTTGTCACCATATTATTTAAATGAAAATGTCATGACCCGAAAGTCTATTGTTTGGCAAAAAGGCGATACCTGTATAGACGTTTTATTACGGGGAAATATGAGTCCTAAATTCACGTAATGCTCTGAAGCCTCTGGACCGGCTTGATTATTCAGGCACTTATGCGGGTGACGCAGAATAAATTCACGCTGCTATGTGCCCCAAATAACATTATAATTTGGGTTTATCCTAGTCATAAGTGAGCAAGCATTTTCCGGGATATCGTTTATCATCTGGGCCTTTTTCGATTCATTTGACATATGAGGTGAATGTGGGATTCATGAATAGAGTGAGGTAATCATGTATGCCATCGCTTTTCTATAAACTTTTTGAAACGATATTCTTTTTAATATAATTAGGCAAGGGGCACCTACTTATAGGGCTAAGGCTACTCGGAAAGTATTGTCAAAAATTTTCCAAAAAATGTAGTCGGTAAAGTATATAGCCTTCAAGCTCGTAATAATACTAATATAATGCTTTTGCACTCGTCTGCGGTCCCGACGGCCTTAATCCTTGTGAAATGAAGCAGTAGCCACTCCATCGCAACATCCTTGAAGGGCACGCGGAGACAGCGCGCTCCGCCTCGAGGTAATTTAGCGGCGACAGATTTGTTCCCCTGTGTTCATCAACTCTGTTGGAGGGAGGACAATTTACTACACTGTTTTTGTATTACTTGTCTTAATATGTAGCCAGTTGCATTTCTTCGGTATTTTGCTTACATACCACTAACACATTTTGCTTTGTAGTCATTTAACCTCATCGCAATTTGCTTTCTAGGGATCCATTTTAGGCAAATCGCTTCTTAGCCAATTTTGCATTTCAGGCATAGCGCTTTCTCGGCATCTAACGTTTAAGGCAAACAGTTTTCTAGTCAACTTCTTGCTTTAGGTATAATGCTGTCATTGGCATCTTGCTTTTCATGTAATTTGATCCATAGATGTTCAAAGTTGCTATATGGCAATCACTTGCTTAATGCTTTATGCTATCAAATTTTGATCATAAACGCTCGCGTGTGAGGCATTGCTCTTGTCCCAGTTTTTACGTCTTTTCAAATATAAGTTTTAATTTAATAATGTACTCAAACTCTACATCCCCGCACTAGGATGTATCGCGGGAGGCGTGGACACACACTATGTCACATCAGAACATCCAGAACAACTTCTGCTACTGCGTAAATTTTTTATTTGTATCAATATGTTATGGCAATCTGTCCTATGAATTGTGACTCATAATAATAATATGATTATTATATTATTGCCGCGATGTTATAATACTTAGATAGTAGCTGCATATCTAATATCTGTTGCTTGTATATCTAATATGCGCTTCCGGCACTGGTTGGACGAAGGCCAGGGGTGACGCTTAACCTGAACTAAACTTATTAAACCGTAGCCCGTCGTGAGGAGAAATTGCATTTTGCCGTGTGCTCGCCACATCTCGCGCGCAGCTAACCATTTGTGGGATATACAGGTATTAAATTAAACTCAACGCTGAGTTATTTAGAAAATAGGAAATTTGCATTTTTATAAGAAATTATTCCTATAGGTTATTAAGTTTAGTAATTGACGAGATGGAATAGTCGTATGTTAAGTACCTACCATGTAGACTATGCTCATCAAGTAACAACCCGTAGGACAGAAACCCAGTTCTTCAAGCTTCAATGTTCTGCACCGCACTCGTCAGCCCCAGACAAGGTTATTGACTCTCATCGGTCATTAATTTCACTTGCCAATGCCACAGTGCCTTTTTTTTTTTTTTTTTCCGTATGGCGAATGCTCTTACGCATCCCCGCCAACCTGGGGAGGTTCAACGGGGTATGTCGGACTCGTCATCTACGCGCTAACTGCACTCATAGCAGCAAGCAGACCATACCGACTAAACCCCACACGGTGTTCCTACGGGCGCCTTGATGCCGGGTCAGCGGGTACGTTTTGGAGTCGTCCGTGGTCCCGGCGGCGTTAGTCATGAAGACCCCATCCGAGTGTCGGAGATTCTCCATCTCCTTCTCTATGAGTGGCGCGGAGCACCGCGCGCGCCATCACGGGGCTGTAGCTATATGAGCAGCGGACTCCCCTCAGTCCGCCTCCCTAGACCCCTTTTATGGTGGTCGAAAAAGGGCTCGAAAGCGCCTGCCTCGAGCACCTGCTCTCCGGCGGCGGATCGGCAGAGTAGATGTTATTTCTCGCTCACGCTCCGCTGCCTCCTTCTGCGACACCACTTGTTCGCAAAAGGCTAGAGCCGCCTCCCATGACCTGTCGCTGTCCAGCATTGCCTTGATCAATGCTGGCAGGGAGAGGTCGTTTCCCACCTCAGCGACGAGGATAGTACGTTCCACCGCCCACGCACTACACTCCTTCAACGTGTGTTGAGCGGTATCCTCGTCGTAACTGCAAACAGTGCCTGTATCAACTACAGTATTGTATTCATTAGTCAGCGGTACCTATATACTCAGACGACTCATTTAGTATGTAACATAATAATTATATCCGGTCCGATGAGCACGAAAGGTCTAGGTAGTGCATCTGTTGTCGGCAGGCGTGGCACCTATCAACATATCAACAATTGGCCCATGAGGTTTAGCCTGATTTTGTTTTATCATTTCTCGTATTTCCTTACATTTTGAATATGCGAAACATGTATAATTTTTTTGTAACTGTCATAATTTTTTGTGGCCCGCAGAGTAATTTTGTTGCCTTTTAGGCCTTCCAAATTGGCTTAAACATCAAAACTTCTCTGATTTTTTTTTTTGTAAATTAGAAAGCTAAATATGTATTGGAGTGACGATCTGCGCAAGACGGCTGGCAAAAACTGGATGCGAGAAGCCCAAGATAGACCTAAGTGGCGTGCAATTGGAGAGGCCTATGTCCAGCAGTGGACTGCTACAGGCTGATGATGATGATGATGATGATGAAATATGTATTGAAGCAAATAAGAGGCTTATCTTTAGTAAACCCCCTTTCCAGACTCACAGGTATATATTCCGTGGGAGTTATCGTTCAAACTTAGGGCTTAAACTCGGCTTTAAGAAAAAGGTACGCTTACAATCCATCATGCGGGATTTTACTAAGATTTATAGTTTTGGATATATAGGAATTTTCTGCGAGAAGTCAAACCACGGAATATTATGAAGGGATGAGTATTGTAAGGCTGTATATTAAAATGACTGACCGAGTCCGACTCGCGCATACATGTATAAAATATATTAGCTAAAATATATTTTATTTACTAAAAAACATTCTAGTTTATGCACTATTATCACGGTAACCTTACTCTTACGTATTGTATCGTATGTTTTCATTACTTGCCGTTTGATTTTAGACCTTATACAAAGACGATAATTTCCGTTATTACGAAAGAGAAAAATAATACGGCGATAAAAACATGTGTCTTGTTTAGGGCCCCGTTTTTATTTTTTAGATACGCCGCAATAACACATTGAAATTTAAAAACGGCTACTTATAGTTAATAGGTAATAAATAATATAAGGTTCAAAAGATAGATTCCTTTAAAAGAAAACTGACAGAAGAGAGAGCCAGATGGAAGTAGGCTGAGTAATAGGTCCTGTAGTTTCGCACATTTCGCATAATCACCCCAATATAACCGGTCTACTGTGGCAAACACCTTCCTCTCGGAGAGAGAAGAGCGGCTTTGTGGTAGGGTAGTGTTGGCCAGCTTAGTGTCGAAGTTTCCAGGCCGCCTGAAGACCTCTCTATAGCCTGTTGTACAAACTTCCTGACTGTGACATGTTTGTCCAGAACCAGGAATGGCGGTTAAACGTGTCATCCGAAGTATATTTTATACTAAAAATGTCAACGACAGGCGCGATGCTTACACCGTCTCATCACTAACTGGTATCAAACAGTTCGTTAGCAACTTAACTCAAATTAAAGTGTATAAAAATATAAGAGAAGCGCAACAATAATATTTTTAACCGAATTCAAAAAAGGAGGTTTCTCAAATTTTACCGTATATATAATTATTTTTTTATGTGTGTTCGCGGATAACTAAGTCGTTTATGAACCGATTTTGACGATTCTTGTTTTGTTTGATAGAGTATACTTCCGTGGTGGTCCCATATTATATCCTATAATTTCATCAAATTCGCTCTTAAGGTTTTTTAGTTACACTCCGAAAACTGAAAAGTGTTGATTTATCTTGATGATATCATCATTGACGGTGTATCCCGTAAGTAGCAAGGTCACTAAAAAGGGTGAAAAAATATGTATCAAAAAATAGAACCAACTTCCACACTAAAAAGTGTGAAATAACTTGTCGAAGTCGGTACCACGCACGCAATATTGTGATAATAGGTACTTTCGAAATATCATGGTACCGACTAAGTTATTTCACACTTATTAGTATAAAGTCTGTTATATTTTATGATAAAAAATTTTGAACTTCTGCGAACTAAATCCATTTTTATTAGACACTAGCAACGAGTCTATTATAGCACAAATATAAAAAAATATCTGTGATTTCGACTAACCTCGACAATGATAAAGGAGGTGACCCTGATAGAGACAATTTAACATAAAAATGCGGGTAGTTGAAGACAAAATTTACCTTGCCACATGTAAGGATGATGACACCCGCCCGCTTCTTCAGTCTGCTCGTGACCACGGTCAATGCAAAATGACTGAAACGTTGAGGTGAGTTAAAATTACTGATATTTTGATGTTTGTGTGCGAGTAGACCCGCTATTATCTATGAAAATGCACTCATGACTGGGCTAACATTGCTCTTAAAATTACTTCTCTGTTTGTTGTAACTTTGCAATGTAGTTCCCCTTAACTCCAAATATGTAGATTATACACAATTATTCTCAGGATAAACTCAATAAATCGCTCATTCGACTTCGACTTGGTCAAAGAACTCTTTTAAAGAAATATTCACGTGAAAAAGTCGTGTGCATTACTCGTAAGTATAAGTTTCTTCAAAATAGACTACAAGTATGTAAATTTAATTTACGCAATATTTTTTTCTTGTACATTTTATCTGACCTGTAATTTTGTTATTATCAATAAATATTATCATTATCAATATCATCATCATTATCAATCGGTTTCAATTTATAAGCATGAAAGAAGCAGAAATAAACAACAAAATACTTTTCTGATTGTAATATTGAGCCACTTCCAGACTACGCATAATTTTTCACTGAAGGGCGATCCGCTGTACTATTGTTTTAATCCTCAACCCTGAATTATTAGACATTACACAACTATGGGTAGAGCAGCGATAGCGGAGCGGCAAAATAAAACAAAGGCGTGGAAATACGACACTTTTGATTGCATAATTAGCACGGCTATCAGCGGTACTATGCCTACTATTCCTGTATAATTAATGACCAGATTTATGGATCCTGGCATTATCAGAATTTAATATTCAACAGTAGTATGTTGCCAATACCTGAAACGGGGCTTAAACGGCATGAAATGCGGCTTCTTTGTGTAAAAAGCTTTGAAACCAAGTGTATAAATATTTATAGGATCCTTTTCTATCGAAAGATACCTTTTTCCACGCTTGTGTAGTTAGGGGATAAGCTTTTACCAGTTTTAACGTATTTAGCGCCTCTTTTAAAAGTACTTACTGAGATGAGATCGTATATACACAAGGCAGTAGTATATACTAGCTGCGCTCCGCGGTTTCACCCGCGTGGTGATGCAAGATGTTGATTATGATGAATCAAAATATATAGCCTATATTACCCGGGGATAATGTAGCATTCTGATAGTAAAACATTTTTTGAAATCGGTCCAGTAGTTATTCAGTTTATTCGTTATAAAAATAAATAAAGTGATTTCCTTTTTTTAATATTAGTATAGATTGTGTTATAATTATTCCATATTCATGTGACGATTAAGTGAGCTAATCACTCAACACGAAGCAAGTTTATATACAGTTAACTTTTCAAGTTTATAGTATACAGCATAAACATACATCATCAGTGAAATATATTCCTGTTGCTGGGAGACCGGCCTTCCTTTCATGGTGACAAGTTTGAAATACTCGTAAGTGAGAATACTGGCCCAGAAGGGGTTGACGGCCTACCCTAAAAGCTCTATAGTGTGAATTTTCAGACCCAATGACTTGGACACAGTTTTATATTTGGTTCATTTGAAGGTCCAACCAGAGCAAAGTTAATTTATTGATCCAGGCGTTACTTTGCTGAAATCCATTATAAAAAACGATATTAGTGACACTTCCGCTAAAAACAATGCATATGGCCGAGTTGCAGTGTGAACCACCCTCCCTCCCGCACAAACTGCAAACAGGAAGTATACAGAATAAACCACACGCAAAACAACGCAATCAACCAAAAACGATTCGACATGTGTTTCTGAGTGAGCAAAGTTCTTTTACTCTCTGAAAAAAATTGTATTTAGTTTCATTCGTCTAATTATTTTAAATATTTTTATCATAAAACAACAACGAGGACTGACGACTGCTTAACGCGCTTTTCGTAGAACGAAGACCCTTTTTAAGTATCTAGTAATATATTATTCAGAAGACAAAGATATCTCTGCCTATATATATCTACTGCCAAGTCATCACCTGCCAGCCATGTAACTATTTGAAATTGTTATAAAAATAATAATTGCCTAAACATGGTCTGCTACTGTGAAACATTACCCAAACATTTGCTACAATAAAGAAATACGCGTCATCTTACTTCTTGGACGGTCTTTTTCTGGAAGGTTAGTAAAAATCTATTACGGATCTTGAAATGACAAACCCACAAACATAGTCTTTGGACTAGCTTTCAAAGAGATCTTCAAAGAAATCTCTCGATCATACCAATATAATAATATGCATGATCCGCCAATATCAAAAATTCGCCATTTCACAAACATTTGCGAGTTCAGCAAAACTTAGCTTGACGTTAATTTTGGCCGCTTTACTTGTCAAAAAGTTTGGCAATTGTGCCCGTTTCAGTTAGAGGCCGACTTTCTGAATTAATCTTTCTGGAGACAGGGATATTTTGAATTAAGATTTTTGAGCAATTTAAGATTGTTTTTCAAATAAAGTGGGATTATTGGATTCTTGATCGCTCGTGGCAGTACTGGAACAACCTGAGCTGACGACGGGTTAAGCTGGTATCTAGTACTGGGGCCTTACTATCAGCTTCATAAAAACCATGCAAGTTCCGTGCAGTTCTTAAACCTGGCATAAACAGTTTTGAATGAAATCATACCATTGCATGCTCGTTTAGGTAAACTGTTTGAATATTGTTTTCTCAAAAGTGAATGGATAAAATTGTCTCTGGCATTTTAACAATTTACTTTAACCAACATTGCAGACGCCTAGATGTTTGTAAGTTGATAAACTGAGTGGATATAGATCGTCATGTTAACGAGAGCCCATACAAAAAACAGGTGAACGGTTTTTCAACAGTTTTTGAATAGCAGGCCTGCTTTAACGTTGTCATGGTACGAATAAGCCGGGCAGTTTTCTAGAAGTCCTGCTTTAAGAGCTCATAGTAAGGCCCCAGACCTCGTGTATGAGTTTACAAATGTTACCTGATTTATTGTCATCATAACCATATGGTCTCAAGTTATGAGCAGTTATGTTTTCGTTATTTTGGACTTGGTGGCTTAATAGTTGATCAGGAATTTGTGATGTCTTATATTATACAATTTCGTTGTAATAACATATTTATAAGTGGTACGTAAGTGTTAATAATACATGGACTACTATAGCCACGTCCGCGGCTTCACCCGCATCATCCGCGTGGTGATGGATGATGACGTTGATGATGAAACGTGTATACTATGTGTAACTCCACCACCTCTATCTACATACCAAATTTAATCCAAATCCGTTCAGTCGTTCTGTCGTGATTGAGTAACAAACCATTCAAACATTCGCACTTATAATATTAGTAACATCTGAAATAATTTTCTTTATTATTATGGTTTGAGCAGATTAGCTACCATAAGTAATGTGCCTTTAGGTCTAGTTGTTTTGTTTTGTAATGTTTTATTTTCATATCATATACAACCTAAACTGATGAATAGACATCACATGTATACAACTTTTGCGAGAGATGTGTGCGCAAAGTGACCTACATATATAATATGCAAAGATCAGCCGCAAAAATAGATTCACACGGTATACTTGCAAATAACAAAAGGAGAGTATTTTTCATAATACTTATCTGGACCTGTCAATCCACATGTTCATTATGGAAGCCCTTGTCCAGCCACTGTCATTTTATTTTAAGAGAGGTTGATGTTAAAATTAATGTTATATGGTGTGGTCATTTCGTATTCCTTCACGTATAACAAGAAGTAAAATCGACATATATGTAAATTAA
This sequence comes from Selenia dentaria, assembly GCA_917880725.1. NCBI lineage: Eukaryota > Metazoa > Arthropoda > Insecta > Lepidoptera > Geometridae > Selenia > Selenia dentaria. The sequence goes on from OU862890.1 coordinate 23,172,788, forward strand.
ACTAATTTATTTAATTTACGCATCAAATACGATTATTAATAATTGACATTAGAAGATTCTGAAATGATTAAAGAATTCTGTGCAATGACTCTATTACACGTACACTCTCGTCTACAATATTGACACATTCGTTCAACATTTTTCGTTTTTGTTAAGTATAAAAATCATATTATATTATCAAATTCGCCCATTTTCCATGAGAACAAAGTGAAAATAACAACAGAAATATGGAATCTTCTAATATGTTTAACTAAACAAAGAGCCGTAAAAGTACATGAGTAACATAACCGTTTCCTCACAGAGAAAACAAAGTTTATACTTTACTGCTTGGAAATGGCGTACACTTTTAATGATGTTGCAGGCGAGAACGCATGTAACTTGGTGTTAGTCTTATAGTAGGAAGTTTCCTCAAAAGTTAGTATTTATTGAGTCGTGAAATTCACAATCTCATAGTGTAAGCATGGCAGCTATCTGATCCATGTTTAGTGGGCAACTTGCTGAATTGTTTACAAGAGATGATTTAACCCAGGGTTAATGGAGGTCCGTTGCCTATGTGAAGGTTACTAGATCGATCCCTACCTTGGCTTTAGTTTTCAGTGAAGATGACAGTCGCTGGATCGGAGTTTTGGGTGAAGGTAACATGGTGGTAGGCGCTTTTTGGTGCTCGCCTGTATAGTCAGGTGGGACCATCAAGATTGAGAACCCGTCGCTTAGTATGTAACATGTACTGTTCTGGCAGCTGACCTTAGGAGCAAGTCGCTATTTTAGGTCTAGCGTGAACCTTCGACCGTTCATCACAGACCAAGATGTAAGATAGGCTGACACTTGTCTAGACGTAATTAGAATTTAGAAATAAAAGAAAGTTTGTTCTTTTGTAGATGATGATGTTGCACGGCAGACATGGCACCTACTGAATAATTTCGTACTTTAATAGCGAAAGGTGGTTTTAGTATTTTATGATTACGTATCTTATGTATGACTATACGTTGTTGGCGAAATAAGACTTATGAAACCTGTCATAAACTGCCTCACTCCGTTTTATGTGCGAAAGAGTTGTTTTGATGGTTCTATATTTCTAGTATAGTATTAAGTATTTCTGAAAACTTTATCTTTGAAATAACTTTCTTGTTGTATATTTTCGCTTAGTTTATTTGATTAATTTTCGGACTAAATTATAATATTTAACAGAATCTGTTTATAATGGTGGATACACCGATTATTAAGAGCGTCTAATATCATGGGTCAAGTCGTCAATCATAGAGGTTTTAAAATTATTATAAATATAACCTCATGGTTTCACTGCGCACGTTGTAGGTAAATTAACGCTATCGCGTTAGAAATTTCATGAAGCGGTACCCGTTACCGGCACCCATATTAGGTAAAAAAAATGCCCAATTAGCTATATAGAGCCCACTGTAGTATACACTACCGTATAAAATATTTTAAAGATTGCTTTATTGTGTGTTATGGTGATTGTTTTAATGTTGATGTTTACACCAATGACTTTGCCCTTATTGATTACGATTTGCGTCTCGCGGTTTCATCCGCGTGACGATGGATGATGATGATGATGAAAGTATTGTATATGTTAATTCAGTGCCTCGTTTATTCATCTATCAATGTCTATCCAATTGAAAATTGTCTATCCGATCAGCTGTTTTTGCGTGATTGAGTTATAGACACAAATACATCCAAACATTCACATTTATAATATTAACCTACATAAAAAGAATGAACCTGTAATTGGCAGTAAGTGTTAATTAAACAATATTGTAAGAATGTTTTCCTAAGTGCTGTTGGTTCTACGACAATAAATAAATTAAAAAAAAAAAAAAATAGTGTATAACACATAGGCTCTTGGTGGTGGATAAAGATGATGATGAATAGTATGCTATGTGTTATTGAAGTGCCTCGTCTATTTGATTCCGTATACAAAATTTCATCCCAATCGGCCGCCTTATTGTCGAACTTGTATGAGAATGAAATGTCACTTCATTCTCATTCCCATTGATGGTTCCAGCCAATAGGCTTGCAGAGTTTTGCCCAGAATGAGATTTAAATTTCAAGCCAAGCCCATTCCCATTCTCCTTAAAGATAGACAATAAGGCCGCTGTACAGCGGTTCTGCCGTGATTGAGTAAGAAACCATCCAGGATGAATGTTGTGTGAACATCCGTATATTTATAATATTAGTAAGAAGTAAGAATCCTAGTTGTGTTATGTAAAACTTTGTATATTTGGATGTTTTACTCAACCACGCAAAAATGGTACATTGATTGATTTGGATCAAAATTCCAGTGGAGATGGATTGTACCCGGGATTAACACATAGGCTACTTCCTACTACACGGTAAAAAACGATTTTTTCAACTAAATGAAAAAGCTTTATGCTATGTAAATATTAATTCATATATATCCGAAAGCATAATCCTCTTAACATCAAAATTTCGTGTTCTCAGAAATTTTATATTGTGTTAAACTAATATTATTTTAATCCAACTGGTTAATTACTATTTAATTTGAATAAATTATATTTTTATACAAGAAACCAAGTTCTCTTCACTGAAACCATTATTATTCGCTTGGATTAAATAGATAAAGTTTTCTTAACTTAAGATATCCGTTTTGCTTCAGATGTAAATATAGCGTTTACTTAATTTAAGACAGCAGGTGTTTTAAATCGAAATATTTTCTATTTTAATATAAAACTACTATGTTCAGATTGAAATTTTATTATTTTCTATCAGAATTGAGTTTTATTTAAATAGATAAATTCGCCATCTCCGTTTAAAATTAAGGAGCTTATTTAGAAAATAGGCATCATGTTAGAAAAAAAAACAAGTACTTCGAACTAAATCAACCAGAACTTGATTCAAAATGTATTTTTTTTTAGATAAAAACAATCAAATTGTTGAAACAAAGCATGGCGTTTTTGAAAAGAAAAATTAGTTTTATATTCAAAGTCATATTTTTATTGTTCTAAAACCCCTGTTGTTTTAAATTAATACGTAAGAATTCTTCAAATAAGCGCTCCTTTAGTTTAAGGAAAAATGCATATTCTTGTTTTAATAACTAATGTATTATGTTTTGCATGAAATTAATATTATTTAGTTCAGATTGATGTTATTTTCTAACTAAACAATGATGATATTGATTGAATATATTGATGGCTTCGGTTGATACTACAAATTATTGCTCACTTCAAGAGTTTGGCTTATTTGAATGAAGTCCTATAAACTAACTATCTATAACGAAGAGTGTGGTTTTTTTCAATAAAATAAACACAATATTAATTGGAGGTAACTTTTTTATTTTTATTGTAATATTAATACAAGAAAATATCTTATTTAAATTGTTAACAAGACACTACCCTATTCAAATTGTAAAATTCAAGAAAATAACTATCATATATCAATATATAAATTAAAAATGGTTAAATTCGAGAAAATATACTTAGTTAAGAAGGCATACGAAAAAATATCCAATTTAAATATTTTGATACAACAAAACATTCTCAAATTGTCCAATGAAAAAATGTTTTGCAAAATTGATTTTTTATGCAACATCATGAAGATGCATAACTATATAATAAGGCGGTTCCTCCGCTTACTATCCAAACATCCATTTGAATTGTAACTCTTCCCTCATGGGGACGTCTCCAAAAGCGTCTTCAGATCAAAATCTTGAAACTGTGACACTAGTAATACATCAGTTAAGCTGATGTTGAAATCGGACATGATAATTTCATCCCCAATCAATGAGTCAGTTGTGGCAGTGTCCGTAGTAGGCTGAAAAAGAAATGTAAATAAATAATTTTGTAAAATATGTGTAGTAGTATCTAATGTAGTGGTTTTATCACTAGATATTATTTAAACAGCTATGAGATCACAGTTTTACATTTTTTAAATTCATACTTTGTACATTTATATCTTTAATAATGCGAAAAATGCGCATATGAGAGGGCTTACTCAAGACCATTGCCTTATACGAGGCCCATAAGGGAGGTATGATGCCACAGACAGACACACAAATACCTATATAGATACCACTTTAATATTTTAACGCTTCTGTTTCCATTGGGGTTAAAAAAGTGGCTAAGGGTGGGATCTTACATATTAAAAAGTTATCTTTCCTTGCACAGTAATTTCCTAATGAAATACAAATTATCATACATGCCTCATGCATTAAGATTTGTGTATCTTCATAATTTATTTGAGTATCTTATAAATTTAACTTACCAGTCCGTCAAGGAAATCTGCAATTTTTTTCAAATAAATCCGCACACCCATTAATGGGCACAGACTCTTTGAGGTTATCGTTGGTAAGCGAACTTAAATGGTTTGGCTTAATCCCATTTTCTGCAATAAAACCAAAAGCTATTTATCTACATACATAATAATACAACAGTTCTTACAAATACCTAAGTATTGCTAGGTCAACCAAGGGACACAAAATAGTATGTAGGTATTTAATCTAAGGTAGGTAGATCAACCTAGCTCTTAAGTCGTCTTAGAGGCAAGCTCTTACAAGAGACTAACACCCATTTTCACTGAAGGGGTTTTATACATACATTGTATGAAGTATTAATAAAGGCGACTATGCCTACCTGTGAGTTCTGTCACCCAGTCCAGGCACTCTATATTTGAAGTGACATAGAATAGTTTAAGCCAAATTCTGTACTTGTGGTATGTTTTATTTTAAGAGACTATGGCTAGCCACTCAACTGAATAAATAGAAGTAGGTTCTACGGCACAAACAGTGAACATGGACCGGGTGCAAGCAAGCTTAATTTTACTAACCTTAAAAACTACACTGCAAATAAAAAAGTGCTATAAGACAGATAATAAATACACTAAGTAATTACAACTACGCTAAACTTACACTTCTACACAGAGGAAAAATCTAATAGGAATGAATATACCTACCTACAAATGTAGGTATGATATTCTGTAGTATTTGTACGCTGTAGGTACATAGTTAGATGGCGTCTAGTTTGCGTATAATGAAAACGATTGAAATGAAACAGTGTTGATTATAAAATAAATAAGTAGGTATGTAGGCACTTACTATAAAATAATTCGATAACATCAACTGGCATTTGCAAGGATTTATGCTATTCGTCCATGTTTCCTAGTAACTATATATTATGGTCTATGCATGTTACGTATTAACAAATACAGGTTACTTGGAATGAAAATAAAATAACGCTGAACTGAACCCACTTTAAACGTTGAAGAACATAGAAATCATAGATAATTACTTATAACTCGAATTCAATGCGTGCAAATCAAATCACTAGTACTGACTGACCCACGGAGCAACGAGCAAGCAAGATGACTTTAACGCAATGTCTTTGGTTTAGTGACGGGCGCGCTTCGCGCATCGATTATCGAAAATATCGAACGACACGATTAGGAAAGATCGAACATTGGATCGATGTTTGGGATATAAAAAAAAAATGTTGTTTTCAATTTTTTTATCAATAAATATAATGACGCATTATTTCGATATGAATTATGGTTACCTTGGGTTGGGTGGCAAGGCCAAGGAAACTAAACACTCTTGCCGGGGCACTACCATTCTACCATGCACATTCTGACAAGTATATTCAGAGTATTTTATACAGGATTGCGCGCAATTTTTTCTATGAGCCCAACACTGACATCAAAAAAAAACATGCGGGGCAGTCTTTGGGGCCTGCAGATAGAAGTGAAAACTAAGTAATTTATGAATTGTATCGTCGAGATGGGAAGCGTGCGGTGACGAGAGTTATACGCGTTCATTCAAAAAGTACACATAAGTATATACACAGTATACATATAGGTAGCACATCGATAGCGTTCGATGACGGTGACGCGAGTTCCATGATTTTTGTTCACCCAAAAAGCGTTACGTTCGCGAATTATTTTTAAGACACACAACTGTTTTTTTTCTCTATTTCTAGGTAGATCCCATAGTAAAAGGTACTTAAAATGGTGAATACAAAGAATAGGCCCACTTTCGCCTTAGTACACCCTTTCCAAGTAACACAAAGACCTACTTTCGGCTTAGTGCACCCATTTTGCGTAACCGTGTTTATTACAAGATCACTTTACCAAATTCGTTAAAATCGCCATCGGTCAGGCACGTATACGTGCAAGTAGGTAACTACTGGCACGGTTTCAAAATCCGTGTATAAAAAAATTATTTAGGTACCTATCTACTTAATTGATCAATTTTCGAGCTATAATATAGTTGATATTTAAATTTATATTACGTAGATAGGTACTAAATATACTAATTACCTGAAAATGTTAACTGTACAGTTGCAAATGTACTTAGTTGAAAAAACCTTTAATTGCCCATGGTACACCTCGTAGTTCACCCAGGTGTACCACCTGTGTCGATTTTCAAATTCGAAAATCGACAAGTGTAACACTGTGATACAGTTTCAGTTTTCTTCTAAAAGTGCCATGTGCAGGTTTGTCGCAATTCTGCCTTTTCTGTCTTTTTAGCAAGCTATCGTAGTACTACTTTACACCCAAACATATAACATAAGAGCATATAACAAAAAGCTCCAAGGTCGAACTGTTAAAAGCGCATAACGCCGGTAGTAGCGCTCTTTTGAAACCGCAGCACACCTCTTTATAATTAAATTATAATAATTAAATTATTATTTAAGGCATCCACACTAACGTTCTCCTTTTTTTTGTCATCATTGATGGTGGCTCTTATGGGGGTTCCGTTTAGTGGGTGGCAAGTCACCACCTAAATGTTTAAAAATGAGACTAAAATTGGCTGGTGCCATGGTCTCGTCCATAACCCACTATCTCGCTTATCACTAATAAGTTCATGTCAATAGCCTTGCCATTTTATACGTTTTTGTAATAGATATACCATGTCACCATCCATCCAAAATGTTTCTGTTTTTATACCAAACAGGCCTCTAAGTGTTACACTTATGCCTTTGTAAAGGACCGGATGAGATCCGTGAAATAATAATAATACCATTGACACGGTGCGTATTGTGAAGAGGGTTCTCACTCTGTAGCCCTAACTACCGGTAGCTTGGAACCTGCCCCTCTGCCAGCGACATCCTAATTTTCAAACTTTTCATAATATCTATGGTACAAAACTTAAAAGCTAAGAAAAGCCAGCTGTACTTGCTGTACTTTATTAGCTCTCTTTTTATCGACAACGGAATAGGCGTTTTGCGGATTCGCGCGGTTGAAAGTATGCGGTTGGCCGGAGCGATGCGAGGCGGATGTGCGAGTGAATGAAATTGTATTAATTGAAAACAATACGATTGCTTTCTATGAACTTCTAGAAAATCGATAATACTTATGAAAGATCTTATCCCATCCCTTTTTTCCCGTCTGACTCCTGATTGGCTAACATGGGCAAAGGTTCGTAACGGTTTTTTAAAGAGATTCTTCAGTTAAGATTAACTAAGTTCTTGGCCTAAAATTATTCGAGTTCTTAAATTATTTGAGAATAACGGACACAATAAGTTAGTCAATCTCATTGCTACTACCATATTAAATAACATTAAACACTACTATATGCGAATATGATTTAACGTCGCGTCACGATCTATCGAGATAGCAGAATATAAGGTTTAGATCGATCGCGACGTCAACAGAAACGTAACTGCAGCTGGACTGTTTTCAATAGCAGCATAACAAAACGTATCAGCACAGTTCAGCTACGTTCCGATTGCAATTTAGTTAGTGGGATCCCCCAGGCCACATTATTCGTACCTTGGTATTAATGCTTATCTACTCTAATAATGAAGAGGAAAATATATGATTGTTTGTTTGTAATGAATACACGTAAAACTACTTAACCAATTAAAACAATTATTTCACGAGTAAAAAAGCAACTTTATGCCTGAGTAATATACCTAACCTACGCTATATTTGATTCATCCTCATAATCATTCATAACCACGCAGGTGAAACCGCGGAGCGCAGATAAGTCACACAATAAATCACACCTATAACAGACCGGTGGCAGGTTTATCAAATAAGTTGGCTTCAAGGGAGGCCCTCTCTTGCTGCTTCCCAGCTGCCCTCACTTGGAGCTGAAAGGTTACCCGATATCCTGGGGTGGACACCAGCTCATTTTGGGGTGGGCACGGCCCATTCTGTCTCCCAATATACGCCCATGCAGCTGATACCAAAGACTTTATAAAATCTTTGATTCATAGGTACCTATTATAAAAGGTTGACGTTTGTTGTAGGTACCTAACCTACCTTACCTAGGTAGGTATAGTAGTCATACTAATTACTAATAATATTATAAAGAGGAAAGATTTGTATGTATCGTAACGAATTGGCTCAAAAAGTACTGGACCGATTACAAAAATTCTTTCACTATTGGAAAGTTACATTCACCCTGAGTAACATAGGCTATATAAGATTCATCATCATCATCATTCATCACCGCGTGGGTGAAATCGCGGAGAGCAGCTAGTAGGTAATATAATTAAAATAGGTATATCATTGTGGGATGTGAGAGGCCTAGAATAAAATATGGATCCCCTCAAGTCTATAGGTAGGTTTCACAGACATTGCACGATCTATAGTAATACCACAGCATAAATATCGTATTGTGGTAATACTAGCTTTATTTCAAGTTAAATTGTTAAATCAAATTTAATATAATTATGTAGTCAGTTCCTACCTACGATAAGAAAGAAAGATAACCTAAAGAAACTAATTTAGATCTTATTTAGTTTTATTTTAAAAAGGGACTTGCATTTGTGGCCTCTTTATTCATGTAAACTAGCTAATTAAGGTTGATTAAAGAGAAATACATTTTAAAATAAAATATTAATGGTTAATATTCATCAGATTTTACGAAAATATTGCTTACAGAAAACTGTTTCGATATCATTATATTTTCAATTTGGACAAAGACAATTCGTATATTTTATACTAGACAATGAAAAGATATTAAAATAAAAACATATTCTCAGAGAAAAATAATATGTCTCATATTAAGGTGGCCATATATGTTCATTGAAACAAGCTGATTTTTGGCAACAGATGACGAAGTATCTTATATTGAGTTCATGAATAGTTTAGAATAAGAATTTCCGACATCTTAAATGAAATGAATTAACATTACTTCAGAACAACAAATTTTGGTTCTTGACATAAGATACATATCTTGATATAAATTATTTACTTTCGCCTAAGAAAACTATTACATGAAATTAAAAATCTAATTTGAAATTGAAAACAAAATTCTCTTAAAATTAGATAATATTTCTAAGAATACATATGATCTTGATGGAAAAATATCGCAAAATCTTTTTTTCCGTGTACTACTATAGTTCCCGAGGGTTCGTATTAATCTTATTCCACGCGAACAGTCGCGAGCGGATACTTGTATTTCATAATATTCTCAACACAACAATTTTCAACACAGTTGCTCATAAAGTGGCTCTATAATTACACCGCAATTAAGCACATAATGACACCTGTAATTAAACTGTGACTTTCATTGTTATTATTCACAAGTGAGTTATACAGTTCTTTTTAATTTTATTGGTTGAGTTGCTTATTAGTGCTGCTAGTTTCGATTCAAAAAAAATGTGTTCAATAGTACAAATAAATTAATGTATCTATTGCTTGCTCATTTCATGCAACTTCGTATTTAAATAGAGAATTTCAACTTGTACGTGTTTAATATATAAAACTTTTACTCAAATGTAACTTTTGTTTACGCTGTATTACAGAACACTTTAAATTCCCCATTTTGTACGTGGATAAAACGCTATCCGCGAATGCCAAAAATGAGAAACCTCATTTTTTTATTTTTACCGCTATTAAGTAAAATTATTTTTTTGTATTATTTTCTTCACAAGTGTGTTGAATAACGTCGTATGATACACGTGTGTTGATGATTACCGTCCTCGGCTCTCGTAAGACTCATGTCTTACTCACTGGCGCCTCAGAGATAATCAGTAACATTACACACTTGTACCATAATGTACCAGTAAAGGTAACTCTGCTTATCAAGCATTATTATTTCAGATGTCATAGAGTAAGGCGCTAGGCAGACGACGGGTCGGGCCGGGGCGGTCAATTTAGCCGCGAGCGATAGCGCAAAGGGAATCCTATACACCAACGCACACGGGGGGCAAATAAGCCGCGCCGCGCCGCGCCGCCAGTGCCCGCCGGACGGACACTGGCGGTCTTTATTGCTTCGCGGTCAAAAAGATCGCCCCGCCCCGTCGTCTGCATAGCGCCTAAATATTACGTGTTTTAAAGGTTTGAAAATACTTAACACTTTCATCTTCGTGCTTACTTATTAGTAAAATATACTGTTGTTATAATTGAAGGTAAGTTTGTTGGACCAACAAACATAACTTTTTCGTTTAGTTCCCAAATTGATACTAAAATTTACATTTAGAGCCTCAGATAAAGACAAACATTTTCTAAATAAATGTTCATTCTGAAATTGACGTCTTCACTGCGCTCACTACCAAGGAGAAATGTTCGTGTAACGCGCTAGAATTTTCATCACACTCGATACTGTTCCCTCCCGGTATCATTCCCAGGTGCACTGTACAATTACAATAGGTGGCTATTGAGTGCATTCTGCACGACCGTCGGTGTAAAGTGTTTTAAAAGTTCACGCTTGTCTTGTGTTGTTATCAATTGTTTACAAACGACGTGTTCATATGTTATTTGTTACGAAAGATTTACTTTGTTTCATAATAAGTTGTTCAAAGGCTGTTAAATGGTAGATGGCCGCTGGTTCAAGTCCTACCTCTGGTTTGAGCTTTCAGTGAAATGAGAAAATCCACATTATGGTAGAGGACTTGGAAAATCTGCCTGAAGGTACCTAACAGTGCGTTAACAATTTTACATAAGATGGAGGTATGAGGATGCTAATTTTAATTTTGATGAGCTAGACACTTTGATCTTAACACAGATCTAAGAGCCAACGTGAACTCGCTGTTTTGTCTGTTGTCGCGGAATTGGAAGCTGAGGCATTAAAAAAAATAAAACGAATAGAATAAAGTTTAAATTTACTTGTTCTATTTTAAATTATTATATTATTTATATTAATAATATATTTACTGCATTGTTCCCTTTAGATCGTAAAAGATGAATGTGTATTCATAACTCGAAACTCCATTAATAAAGAGGACAATCTGCAAAATACACGATATCTGGCGAAAATATAAAATTTATTCGAGAATCTGTTCGGCGCTGAATTGCTAAATGGGTGTTTACTCAGACCCGCGGGATTCATTTTAGAATATTATTATTTAGCATTATGTCTGCCAATGATGGTTAAACTTTGCTTTTTATGACTGCTCCTTTTCCGTTCAAGCTGTGCGTCTCTGGAATGCTCTGCCAGTTAGACGTGCTCAAACACTAAATAGTTTCAAAGGCCAAGTTTAAAAAGTCGTGGGTAGTTGCTAGTTATTTATAGTTTTGCGTGGCACTGCAGTGCGCTCAGAAAAGTAAGCTTGTATTGGCAAATAAGCTAATAATATCATATACAAATTGAATTTTTTTTAACTTCCTTTCAATTATTGAAGATAAAAAATAACTCGAAATTTTAAACCGCAATGTTTATGATACATTATTATCAAAAAAAACTACTGGTCTGATCTTGATTAAGTTTGGATGGGACGTGAGAAGCGGCAACTATCAAATAAAATACATACTCATCTAAATCGGTTCACGTAAAAAAAGTTCTGAGGACATATAATCCATCAAATGTCGTTGGTCATCATAGGGCCAGACACAATAGAAATTTAATTGTTATAATATAACGACTCTTGAAGGGATATAAAATACAATCGAATGATAAACTCCTTATGTTTCGGAAGACGGTAGAAAATAAAAGCAATTAACAACTTTGACCGTATTAGTTGACGTTAGTACCATGAGTGTTTTGGCGGTTAATAATTACGTTAAAATGATGGGAATGGATCGGTTCCTCTTAAGAGCTTGATCTTTCGGTGAAAGTAACATTGTAATGAAACCCCGAGCCTACTATGTAATCGAAGGCGCGGGCAGTCGCTAGTTTTAAATAAATGTTTCTTTTCTACCGACTTCCAAAAAAAGGAGTTGGTACTCAATGCAAGTGTTATTTTTTAAATGTTTGTTACCTCATAACTTGCGACTGGGTCAACCGATTCTCAAAATTCTTTGTTTGAAAGCTGGTGCTTCTCGTGTGGTCCCATTTAAATTTCATCAAATTCGTTCCAATAGTTTTTGGTATACACTCGAATAACTTAATATAATGGATGTCGGTATAAAATTTTTCAAATTGTAATTGTTGACATTAAAAATCTATTATATCGGTATATTTCTCAAAGTATATAACGTTACCCATCACTCTCCGAATATAATAATCTGAAAATAATATATAGATTAGGTAAGGACCTAATCTACCCATTATTTATGCACATACATAAACTGTGGATAAATAGCGCCGTCCTCGCCATTTTATACCCTCGTATACGAGTATTTAACGAAGTTATGAAAGCAGAATATTTCTTCGACCTTTATTAAGTTTATTTAAAAGTTTTGGGGTCTTATTTCTGATGGGTGCGAAGATATATTTTGCAAGAATATTTGTCAGTTACTGTAGTTAGTCAGAAAATACCTTTAAAAATATTTTTTGAAGCTATCTAGTAACGATACGGGCAAGTCAAGTGCGGGATGGTAAGCAGCACCACGCATGCCCATGACGGTTGTAGTACCACCCAGATGGTTGATGGCTGATGACGACGATGAAAAATATCCTATGTGTTATTCCAGAACCTAAAGTATCCTACACATCAAATTTCATCCAAATCCGTTCAGCCGTTCTGGCGCGATTGCTATTCTAAAAATTCATATTTATAGTATTAGTAAGACTCTGCTCCCCGCGGTTTCACCCGTGTGGTGATGGATGATGAAAAGTATCCTATGTGTTTTTCCAGTCATATACTTACTTACCGAATTTCATCCAACTTCAGCCGTTTTTTCGTCATTGAGTAACAATCTATCTATACAAAGATTCGCATTTATAATATTAGTAATATAGTGTGATTAATGCAATTAATCAGATACATAACTTACAATTTTTTTATCAAGTATCAATTTTATGTTATACTCGTGTTAGTCGTCTCTTACAAGCCGGGCGCTCTAAACAGTCACGGTCGGTTAAATCGAAAAGGTTACTGAACCGTTAAATTGTAGTTAAAGTTTTCAGTAAACAAATTAACCAGAAAGTGTCAACAATTTGGCGACTTGAGGTGGGTGAACTTTGTTTGTAATATATGTGAACTGAATATTAGCTTACCTCGCCTGCGACCGGTCGTTGTAATTAGCATCTCGTATGGAGAATTATTCTCGACTGCATGGTAATATTTTTCACGCTTTATAGCGTTCACAGTGTTTAGTATCTCGGTACTTGACTTAGGGTTGTCCCATTACTTTGTGTTACAAAAAATATATTGTCTACAATGTTTTTAAGCTTACTACACTTTACTGCTCTACATAAGTATAAACTATACGTATTTTATATGTTTCTGCTGCAGAAGTGTATTATTTTATTTTTTATTTATTTATTTAAAGCACAAAACAGATCACAATCAAAATAATATAAAATATAGATTCTATTATTTTTAAAGCTGGATTGCAATCCAACTACAGGCGCTTGCAGTCATACAAATATACATAGATCATGCGTGTGTGTTTGTAGCTAGTAATATTTCTAATATAATAATACCAAAAAGAAAACATTATAGTAGTTTATGCAACTGTCATATAATGAAGGGTATTAAAACACGAGTGTGAGTTTATGAAACGAGCGCAGCGAGTTTCATAATAGTAACGAGTGTTTTAATACCCGTGTTATATGCAGTTGCATACACTACTTTATCTTCACTAATGCAATTAATCAAACAACAAGAGTAAAAGCTGACAATAGTTAATATACTTCGTGATATCAATATTGTTGTAGATACTCAGTGTGGACTTGAGCATAGAATATTTAGCCCACATAGAAGATGGTTTGAATTTGTCGGAGAGGTCTTTGAGATACGCAAGAATGACATTTTCAGAAAATGATGTAGTTTTCTTTTCGGTTTTCCATGCCAAAAAGTTATTATATTCTTTTTCATATAATTTTCTAGATTTTTCTGGCAAAAGATTGTGAGTTACTTTTGTTGCCAATTCTAGAATATCCGGAGGCGTACAAATATCATCGTCGCTATCCATTTTTAACTTTTAATGTGTATTTTAAAAACAAAACAAACATTAAATTCACGCGTATTTATTGTCACAGTGAACTTGCCGCCATTAAAATGCAGCTGCGCGCGCAGGGCCAATCAGGAGCGAGCGCGCGCTGTTCTTTTTTTATTTAATTGGCACAAGATCTTACCAAAGAGTTTTGTGTATGTAAGTTTAGTAGTTTCGACGAAGTTTTCACGTATAACCCAACTGTTTTCAAAAGCCAGCCTAATATCAAAATTTTATATAACTTGTTTGAGGATTTTGACATAAGGCTCGCCACGTTAATTGGTCGCGTTTTATTGATGTTATAATGATATTTTACGATACCGATGTGGATATTATACCATCATGTGAAATTGCTTAAATTGAGTGTTTTGTTGTCTGTTCTATAACAGTAGTAATTATAAGTCAAGTATTGGAAACATAAGTAGAATGTTACAACATTAGTGTAGATAAAACAAATTATCAAATTCTCTTTAATCAAACAGTCTTTCAGACAGACGAGGCGTGACAGCGCCGATCTTGTCTGCTTATTTTGTTTAAGGAAGAGGATATCTTTTACAGTTTTGATGTAAACACTATATCTAGAATAAAATACGTCTAGCTCAGCAAATTTTACGAATGTTTCGTTATAGGCGGGCCATACGGTCTAGGGGATTATAGTATGAAATATTGTTTATACAAACAAGGCGGTATTTGTGGATCTGCTGCGTTGTATTTTATTATAAGGGTTAAGTGTGATAGTAAATTGGAAGTGTCCGTGATGGAATGTGCTATCTTATAAATATAAACAAAATCAAAGTACTTACGACGCAACTCTAGCGATTGTACATTGAATTTCAAAAGCCTCATCTCCTAGTTAAGGTTCGAGCGACCTATCTTCAGACGATAGCAAAGCATTCTTAAACACTTCCTCTGTACTCTTTCGATGTTATAAACATGTACTATGTAATACGGAGACCAATTCGGGCTGTCGTATTCCAAAATACTCCTCACTAGGGTATTGAAAAGATAGAGAAGAGTGCGAGGCTTCTTAAAACCTTTATAGTTGACCTGAAGACGAAAACGAGAATTTGATTGGCTCGTTTGATGATATGCTATATATATATATAGCATATGTTATATTACATGTTATATTATGTGTGTTATGTTACTGTGATGATATATATATTATGATAGAAGATAATGTTATCCTTTATACTAATGTATGCTGTGGTACACGTAGATACATTTTTATGTATCATTTGTGTAGGTTGGGCAGACCTAATAAAATAATTTATGATTGCTGCAGAAAAAAAGGATAGAACTTCTCTTGTTAAAATGTATTATGCTATTTTCTTCTTCTTCACGTTCCTTGTCAAACTGTGCATCAATTGTATATCGAAATGAAATTCAAGAGACAACCTGTAAAAGTTGGCAACCCTATTATTATATATAACGTATTATGAACCTTCCATCCCTCGAGAGTCTATTAACGTAACAAATATGCAATGTTTTATTTTGAACCCATTATTTTGCGTACGGGTCGTGTTTTATAACGATTTACATTCGCATTTGAAGCGAATGAAATACGTTACACCGTTAGACCTTAGTCCACATATGTCACCCTAGCTGCGCCCCGCAGTTCCGCTCGCTTGGAAAATGATTAACTCACAGAAACATTTCATTCACACTCCAGGATCAAAAGTACCGTTATTCAATAATCCCACTAATATTTAAATGTGAAGTAATAATATGAATGTGAAAGTTTGGATGGATGAATGGATATGATTTTAATGAATGTTTGTTACTTGAAACAACAGAACGGCTGAACGGATCTGGTTGAAATTTGGCACAGAGATAGATTATTGTCTGGAATAGAGATCTTATTATTTTGTCTATGCTGTGCCCAAGCATATTACGCTTTTTTTTATCGTCTTGATGATGGATGATGATGATGATGAAAAGTATCATATGTGTTAACCCAGCGCCTCATCTACCTCCATACTAAATTTGATCAAAATTTCCCCCGCCGTTTGTGCATGAAAGAGTAACAAAGATCCATACATCCATACTTACAAACTTTCGTGTTTATAATATTAGTAGGGTTAGTATGATATCATGTATTAAATTTTTTCATGCAGCATTACCCTCCAGACTGGTTTTTACATCCCTAAATGTAATGTAATAATTTGTAAGTAATCTAAAGCTTGCTTTTTACAGTTTTAATTTATTTTGTTACACAAGCGACGGGATGGGCAAGTAATATAATCAGATTGTAAGTGCCTGTCTACTAGTACATAATGGTACGGTGACCACCCAGAGCTTTTTGCTTGGCATTGCACTGCGCTTGTCCCATCTAGCATCATCCCACATTGATTTAACCTACTTATATACCGCCAAAAGAATACGTATTTGTGATAATAATTAATATTCATACTAGAATGTGAGATGTGAATGTAAGAAACATACTTCATAATTCATCCGTATTTATATACAACCCCTTAATATAATTTGACATTTACAAATTAAAAAATAGACGTTAATTTAAAAGAAAACCTGACCTTTAAGCCTATGATCAAGATAAAAGTCAACAAAACGCTGGCAGCATAGCCACGCTGTATGGCAATGCCAACTATTTTCTCAAAAAGATCAAGTTAAACTTACTTAGTTTTCAAAATGTACTACAAAATGTTTGGTGCTATAGAATGGTCGTATGTTAACTAGCTCGCCACGTCTCCTACTAATGTTAAATACCGACAAAGGCGCAACTGGCACAAATTGCACAGCACTTTGGCACGACTTTACATATCACTTAGCGATAATATATGTACAGTTCCCTTTAGGAATGTTTCCGTTCGACACACTAACTGTTTTATTTACGAGAAAATCTTCCTTATCCAAAATAGCTGAATTCTCTTTAATTCGACATGATGTCTGATGTTGTATACTGTTATGTGTCTGTGCTCCTATTTTATTTAACCTATAATTGTAGTAACGAATAATTATTTTGGTAAACTAATTTCCACAAACTATGAGTACCTAATAAATGTACGTACAACGGACGTTTATTGTGATAATGTAGATTTATGGAACCAAATCCACAAATCCATTATATTTTTCACGAATCCCCATTACAAGCTGTATGCTGTTAACGGGGATTTGTGGAATAACCCTTTTAATGTACATTAATAAATAATTCTCGTTCATATGAATTCTGCACGCTCCTGATTACTGAATTGAATAAATTATTTCAATTTGACGTGGGATTTCAATGTTATACTTCCGAATTTCTTCGATCTAGTTACTATTTTTACCTACGAAGAAAAAATAACTATTTCTTAGTAGATTTTTGCCACTGTAGTTGTAACTAAAAATACGTAAAAAGCAGTACAGAACCATTTAATCGAACAAATATCGATGCGATAGGGTTCTACTTTGCTTGGTTGAGTCGGCTATTGGCATCATTTTGACCATGCCAATGAAGTCGTTGGTCTCAGGCACATTTTATGTTTTAGCTGGTAATATTCAAATTTAAAAAACCTATTTGGATTTAGTCATCAATTAGTAATCAACACACATTTTTAAAACTGATCTAAGTTTAATAATTGTATTGTTTAAACATAACGATTTTGTTGTGAATGGGTTTTCGCCATAGTGTTTGTAATGTGTTTTGTTTTCACTAAGTATAAAGCTGTTACAACATAACTTTATGTTTGAAATAAGTTTCCACATATGAACTTCTACAGCAAAGGCCGCCCGACTCCATCCTACTACGTAATGTACATGTACGTAACTATAATGTAAAATTAAATTATCTCTAGAACGCCCAAACGACGGTAAATATTTACACACGAAATATAACTCTCTACAACTGCTTCCATACACATGTATACAAATATTGAATTATTCAAATATAGTGCAAACAAAGTGATGTGAGCGAGAAAATTTCAAGCGAGATTTCGTTTGAAGGCAAAACAAGAGCTGGGTTTTTGTTTGGTCTGAACTTCAGAAAACCGTTGTGTCTCTACCAATGTTCGGAATATAGAAAAGCGCTCCTTCAGTAAACTTGTGTCGACGTTGTGAAACTACGTACGTACTTTGCAATTTTGTTCCCGGAGTGTGAAGAGCAATCGAATGTATGCCGGTGTTTATTTGGGATAGATGTACCCAAAGGTAAGTTAAATATTGACGACTTCATGATTGATACATTCGGAAATGATATAAAATAATTATCTAGTTCTGTAGCTAAATAATAGGTTATTAATTAATTCAATTGTTTTATACTAATTATACAATTATATCAATGATTCGTGCAAAAATCCGTTTGGTCTCTCAAAATCTCCTATTGGTGGCTTCTATATCTGATAGAAGCCACCAATAGGAGAGGACAATAAAACTACCCATCAATTTCGGGATAAAAAGTGTTTGTGTTAGTCTAGTATAATGTTATCTACGCGATTATAAACGCGAATATTTGGATGGATGGATGTTTTTTACTCAATGACGCTATAGAACGGCAAAACGGATTTGCAAGAATTTTGGTATTAAATGCTAAACCGCCAGACACATGGCCATTATCTAGTCGTTACCTCGAACGGTGTTCGGGCAGTACTGATGCCCATCCACATTTGCTATTTAATAATCAGTTCTCAAGGAAGTTTTGTTGACAAATTTGGTATATAGATAGATGAGGCGCTGGAATAACATATAGGACTTCTCATCATCATCATCATCATCATCCACGAGCACGCGTGAAACTGCGGGGCACAGCTAGTATAATCTCAATCCATTAGGATTGAGTCTGAGTGTGCGAGCGTTTTATTACACTTACATCAGCGTAAAGAAGTTAAGTTGTGTGAGAAGGTTACAAAGTAAAAAGGTTTTATTATATTGAAGATTTGGACGGCTCTCATTGTTCGTCCAACTATTAAATATGGTGAATATTTAATAGAGTTACTAGCATACATACATAACTAACATCAACTAACACATACAACTGCATATTTCAATGGTACATTGGTCGACAAACGAGTCTATCAGTAATTTAGATGCTTGCGTCAGTAAAATCAGTTTGTTTAACCATAGAATCAGTTTCCACCCCGGAACGTAGAAGTTCACTTAAATATTATTGGAAGAAATGACATTTCTACAGATATCAGAAAGATACAACGAGCAGCCGTGCGATTCTCTAAAAACATCGTTGCATCTTTGACAACCTCCGTGCAACAAATGACAAGAAACGTTGGAAAAACAACCTTATGTACAAGGGAGATATCTCATAAAGTATTTGACATCGGTGAGCTCGTCGACGAACGCATCGACAAAACATTAGAGAATCGCACTGCAGTTCTTGGTGTTTGTATTGAGGCTTTGACATTTTATACATTACTAAACAAATAAAAAAAATTATATGTAAATTGGGATTGTGATGTGAAGTTATAGCACACGGGTTAATAAAGTTGGCCGCCGATCCGACGGCCGTTGGATCGATCTCAGTTAATTATTATTATTAGTACTAAGTGATTATGCAAGAAATAACTTCAGATGTACATGGCGAATGTAACTGTTCCGAAACATCGAAAGCTCACAATAAATATAAAAACTTTGGAAATATCCTGTTTCTAAAATTATTAGGTACAACTTAATATTGACCTTTCGTTCCCTACAATTACATCAAGTTATCCTTATCTTCCCGGGTTATATTTCTACAACAAAGGCAATTAGATAACCGAAGCAAACGAGGTATAATTGAAACGCATTACGGTTTCAGAAGCAAATGTTCTAAAGCAAGTAGTTGAGGCGCCACGCCGTCTGCTGGTGTGCGGTAGTGAAGTGTGGTGCCACTCACAAGCGACTGCGAGTTTAGATAATAATTTTGAAGATCTCAAAAGTACTAATGTTGTTCCAAGATAAAATAGATTTTTGTAAGTGTCTATACGGAGATTGTACAATAACGAGAACCTTCTGGTATATTTTTTATTACTAGCCTCCACAGTCTCCACGGTCCGTGCCAAATTTATCAAATCTAAATACGATTAAAAAAGAGACAACAATATATACTTATTGGAGGACATAAGATTTTTATGTTAAACTACTTAATTAAGAGTTACATCGTTTCTGAGTTTGCATCAGCATTCAGAACAGTCCGGTCTCCGCAGACAGCACCCGTTCACGAGTTGGCGCATGTGGCAGCCATCGCCTTCCTCAACCATATTTGAGGGAAGATGGCGACCCACCACACGACACCACTGCTTGCCGACACCTTTTCGTGAGCGTGTTTGCTCTGTATGCTCATACTTACTCTTTGTCAAATACAGGCTAACTTAAATAATTACTAATATTAACTTATTCGCTTAGGTACCCACATTGCACTGAAGCAGGGCCTCAATTACTACTCAGTTTCGATCCCTGATGGCCATTTCGAGGTTGTATTCAAATATGGTTTTAGTGTTTGCAACCATCGCTTTCCTCACGAATTGCCCAATGGCATCATCAACATCATCGGCGTAATAAGTGAAGCTCCCGGTATCCCGGGAAACTGCAACGACTGCGTGCGGGACACTCTCGTGCAGCTTTATTTCGCTCTTTGTTTTTATGACTAGGACTGACTCGTACGTCAGTCTCTGCGCCTCGTGTATGGTAAGTGTGCGTGATCCCTCTTCCTTTCCGTAGTCCTGGCTGATCAGGGTCTCCTTTCCTTCCTGTGTGTGAACCAGGAACAGGGCGTTTGAAAGGGATTTAGGGATATTCGCACCTGTGTACCTCTCGAGGCGCAGGAACCTTATACGTTTATACCTCCTGGTATTAAACGGGAACCTCTGCCTGTAGCAGAAATGCATTCGTCACAAGTGGCGAACTGAACTTCAACCTGAGACGTAAAGTAGTCAACCCTTCAACCAGGAACATAGTAATGCAAACGTTGCAGCTTTGTGGACGAAATAAGCATGGTGTTAAAGATTTAGAGAGGACAGTGCTTACAGGAATGCGATTGCTTTTGAATTAACAATTGCAGAAGTTAAGAATAGTTTGTAGTGTTACAGCCGGTCAGACCTACGCTACATTGTTATCATGAATGGTACACTAATTACGAAAAAAATATAAAGAAACGAACAATAAATATACCTAGATATAATACACAAATAGATATGACCTGGCCACGCTTCACTTCAGCGGATGTGTTCGTATGCTTTCATCGTTATTGTCCATTTTGCTCAGGACTAGCAGCATAACTTGCCCAAGTGGTACCACACATATCCACATCAGTGTCATCCACAGTAATGTTCTCCGATATACAATTCTTGCAGCTTGGCTTCGTCACGTATAACACCCAATTCGTGTGCAATTTCTTTCAAACTCTCATCTAATTTTTACCACTTACGGTGTCCCTTAATCAGTCCCACGACCAGGATCTCATTATTTTTCTACTTAAAGCTATATCCTTTTATTCCTCCACTAGGTGCAGTGTATTCCATCAGCTCAACTATCAGAATCCATGCTTATTTCATTTTTCGTTCCGCCCCTGATTTTTCAATGTCCATCCAATGTTTTTGCTTTAATAGGTAGCGAATGAAAATGCGTGATCCATAAATATATAACAAGTTACACACATTTCATCAGGCACTTAGGTAGGTACATTTTTAGGTTCAACAATGCAGCAGTTACATTGGTGGGTTACAAGAACCGGGAGAGGAGTATAAACACCTACATTTTCTTCACAGGTGATGAAAAAACGCATCTCATGAAAATGGTCTATTGCCAAGTTGCAGGTTCAATCCCTGATCGCAAATATTTGTGTATTGAGCAGAAATGTTTGTTCTTGTGTCTTGGATGTTGTGACGTGTCAATGTTTATGCCCCGCGAAACATGGAACACTAGTGCGGGGCATGATTGTGTGAACGTACATTATTGTGTATAATATTAGCTAGTAAGCAGTCATGTTCACATTACTGTGTTCCGGATTGATGGTTGTGGGTGTCTCTGAAATTTCAGGCATACATTTACCAACATAGTACCTCAAGTATCATCTTGATTGCGCTCATTAGGGCGCAGTTCGTCACTTGTGACGAAATGCATCTGATATAGGCAGGTGATATAGGTTACCGCTTAGCACCAGGTAGGTCTCGTGCTGGTCCCGTAAACTAGTTACATATAAACTTAGCTTACATTTCATTAGATTAAAAGTTTTCAACGCTTGATCCTATGACTTGCCCGTACCAGCTGAGAGGGCGGGCGGGTGTTATAGGGCCTGGAACCGTTAAAAGCCTCGCCATCCACAATAGCGCACGTTTTCACTACATTGCGTTTGCTCAGATCTCTTTCCAATGAACTCTTGTTGCCGTTGAAATCTATTCTTGCATTGCAAGCAAATTAAAGATAATCGCATCGATAATACTGTTCAAATAACTTAGAGCCACTGAGTTCTATTGTTACAATTTTAACCTAAAACGTAAATGTTACTGTTTAATTGATCGATTACAACAGCAAGCACCACAATGTAACCTTGCATTGTATATTATTACCCAAACATTTGAGCATATGTTTTACGTGACGTTGTACTGCGTTCGTTACTCTGAGACATTGGCTTTTGCACCTTATTCTTCGTAAACGCAAGTAAGCGTTTTAAACAAGCACTTCTCGCACTGTGTGTAAACAAACCAATCTCACTTGTATAAGAAGCTATTTGCCTATTAAGTTGGGTTTCCTCTCCTTCTACGGTTGCAATTCCGAGGCGGAGTATAAATTTTTGTAAACTATAAAAGGCCCATTCGGTTTTGTTTGAATACAGTCCTTGTTGATTGACAGTGAGAACCGTTATTAACAATGGGTCCGGCACACGCTGTGTTGTGTTATGACTTCTGATACAACAATGTTTGGTTATCACCACTTGTCTGACACTCTATTATGTCAGCATTGTTATGACACAAAAGTGTTCAATGAGTATATATTATATTAGAAACATAGGAAGAAAATGAAAAATGGTATGACATATTAAGTGGAAAATAGTCATTTTGAACATGCGAGTACAATATTAATTTCGATACCTTTTCAGTCATTTTATACCTTAGGAAACGGGAGGGAAACCTTTAGGGAAAACCTTGATGACAAGAATCTGTCGTGAAGTTACCATATAAGTGTAAGATATTATTCCCTCCAGAATTATTGGCTTCAGATACAGCTTTAAATGGAAAAACAATGAGATCCTGGTCGTGGGACTGATTAAGGGACACCGTAAGTGGTACAAATTATATATGAGATTTTGAAAGAAATTGCACACGAATTGGGTGTTATACGTGACGAAGCCAAGCTGCAAAAATTGTACATCGGAGCACATTACTGTGGATGACACTGATGTGGACTATGTGTGAGGTCCCACACATAGTCCACATCAGTTGGGCAAGTTAAGCTCATCACACTTGGACAAGTTAAGCTGCTAGTCCTGAGCAAAATGGACAATAACGATGAAGGCATACGAACACATCCGCTGAAGTGAAGCGTGGCCAGGTCATATCTACTCGTAATTGTGTATTATATCTGGGTATATTTATTGTTCGTTGATTTAATTTTTCTTAATAGTGTAGGTACCATTCATGATAACAATGTAGTGTAGGTCTGACCGGCTGTAACACTACGAACTATTCTTAATTTCTGAAATAGTTAATTCAAAAGCAAGCGCATTCTTGTAAGCACTGTCCTCTTTAAACTCTTTAACGCCATGCTTATTTCGTCCACGAAGCAGCAACGTTCACATTACTATGTTCCGGGTTGAAGGGTATGGGTGCCTGTTAAATTACAGGTACTACTTTACGTCTCAGGTTGCTGTGCAGTTCGCCACTTATGACGAATGCATTTCTGCTACAAGCAGAGGTTCCCGTTTAATACCATTCTCATTATTGTACAACCTACTATAAGTTACCATATAAGTGTAAGATATTATTCCCTCCAGAAGTATTGGCTTCAGCTATATTTACTCCTAAAAAAGAATTTGTATGTTAAATAAATAATATTTTTAAGAGTAAATAATATATATATATATTTACTTAACTATAACTGATATATATATTGATATATATAACCAGTTATCATAACGAATATCTCTTCTAGCTTAATAACCGTTATGCAAGTATTATTTTGTTTTGGGATGGAAGGGCACTGAAAAATTTGAAATTACTAAACAAATAGGTGCAGTATCTGTAATGTCACAAACGTAATTTGATCCTGTCATGGATATCAAATAATCGCACTCAATGAACACTTCTTAGGCCATTACTTCAAAACGACCCTCGGTTGTGAGCATAGAGTATCTATAGTTGTGAATCTCGACTTGAGGGGAGATTGGAACTGTCAAATGTGTGTTTGTGTGGCGTTTTCACAGAGGAACACAACATTTGCACAGAGCTGTTCTCAAGACAAGACTCACTACTGAGCGTACTTCTGGAATTCGTATTGTTATCTCTTAGAGACTAATAATATCTAAGATTTTATTCTATTTCCAGGTCCACATTAAAATTGCACGCGAATACACCGCAAGACTAAGGCTGTCTCGCACAGCGGACACGTGGTGATTTTAGACTTACAACCTACCCTGCTATAATACAAAATTATAAAAAATCCGAAACCCATAGTGTAACTTAAGTTACAGTTATTGACGTACATTATACTAATATGAATTTAATTCGATTTGGTTAAAATGCACAAAATAAGTATAGTATACTCGTAGTATCAATCAAGACGTCTAGAATGAAAAAGTAGTTACTGTACGTGCTTTGTATAAGACGTGAAACCTCATTTGCTGCAAATCTATACGATTATTATAAAGAGGAAAGATTTGTATATTTGTTTTTTTTTGTAGTAACGAATAAACTTAAAAACTACTGGACCGACTTTTTTTTTTTTCGCCATTTGAAAACTACACTAACACTGAGAGTAACATAGGCTATATAATATTAAAAAAAAAATAAGTATAAAAACTTCGATAATGTAACCCAAGGTGTAAAAAATACGAAAAAAAGTATTGGGCACGCTGCGGAACCTATTGACAATAGAGCAAAGCAATGCACTGTAGTTTTATGGAGGACATCAATGTCCTCTATAAAATAATAGATATATATCGCATACTTTTTCATTACATATGTCTAACTATTACAGTTATGTCACAATACGTTTCCGTGGAAATATGCAATATTAACGGTGGTACAAACCAGGCCACACTATTCGGACCTTGGTGTTAATCCTTATCTTCTGCTCTAATAATAAACAAGAAAGATTTGATAGTTTGTTTGAAATGGATAAACGCAAAAGCTACATAACCGATTCTAAAACTTCTTTCACCAGTAGGAAGCTATATTATGCCTGAGTAACAATAAGTAACGCTATATTTGATTCATCATCATCATCATCCATCACCGCGTGGATGAAACCGCGGAGCGCAGCTAGTATACAATATAAAATATATAATATACATATACCGCACAATTACCTCTCAAGACCTGATAGCCTAGCATACTATCATTCTTTAAAGCACATTTTGCTGAGTTGATTAATGTACACCCCGGATCTAGCAAAACTGTGAGCGGTGACCGATGGCCGATAACCATAGATTTATTTGTATATACAGAGTATTCTTTACCGCATTTTAAAGTGACACGTGATACATCACAGAATCAAATACAAGCATGTCCCCTACTTTGAATTGTACTTATATTCTAAAGGGAAACTAACGGACGTTGGCTGTGACATCTAAATTGAAAAATATATTCTCAAGCATTGCAAACATATTCTCTCTATTTACATCACAAGAGTTTCGAGAATTTTCAATACATGTTCCGTGATTCCTTTTCCAATAGATACTACTATATACATTTCACAATGATGGTAAAGTGTGCTTACTCCTACAGTCAGGCTATGAAGTAAACGCGTATGTTGAATATACTTGAATTAAAGAAATGAATAATTAATGTGTGTGTTCAGAGTGCTTCTCATCTATGATTGACAACATTTAAATATGTAAATACTTTTTTCTATAATTAAAAAGTTCACAATCTCCGAGATACCGCAACATCTTAAGAACCGAGAACAAACAATTCCATTTACAAAAAATATTTGCTACAAGTCAGAGATCGAATCATAGACATCGCGCTTCGAATGCCTCTACTAGGTAACTAAGTTAGCGAGGCCGTCAAATATCACACAGCTGAACCAGTTTTGATGAAATTTGGTATGATAGCTATAGCTAGATAAGTCGCTGCTGGATTAAGGCATATGATACTTTCAATCGCAAACATCATCCATCAACACGCGGATGCAACCGAGGGGCAGGTACAATTGAAAAACTTGTCAACCTGAAATTTTAATGAGAACAACTTGGAGGAGACGGAAAACACAGTTAATGACCACAGATCATATATCTGATTTGTGTTAATAACTGTTCCTCCTGCTGGGGATATTTGACATAACTTTCACATAAATAGTGACGTGAAGTAAATCTCTAGGTCTAGTAGAGAAAACCGTCCGTTACTCGGTCAACTCGAACATATGTACAATACAATAAAAAACACTTTAACACCAACTATAAAAAAAAATTGTTTACAAAGAAAACTATATTTAATCTCTTCCAAACAGTTCGTTGTAGTGTAAGAACTAGAGAGATTTTTCATGGCCGAACTGTGAGTTACGGATCGGTGATGGTTGGTACATATGTATGGAGTGAAGTGCTCCCTTGAGGTATCTTGGATGATATTTCAGACCGGGAATTGCAATTGAAATAAACTGCTGGTTAATTCAAATGTTAAAAGTGAAAAGGTCATATTTGATTTTAATGTATTTTCTGTAATAGAAAATATTATAGTTTAAAATCAGAATCATCTGTATGTACACTTATTCCAGATATGTGAGGTTGGTCTACAGTATGAAATTCTGTTCCACTTTTTATTTTATAAATTACTAGCTACTGCCTGCTACTTCGTTCGCGTAATAGGCTCTGTCTTTAGCCTCGCCATGACCTCCTATCTTTTCTTATTTTATTTTAATATAAAACCTTCTACGTAGTATTACCTACACATTATTTCAAAAATGATAAATGAAATCGGTAAAGCCGTTCTCAAGTTATAGCGTGACCAGGAGAAATAGGGGTTCATTATTACATATATATATAAGCGACTGCCCGCGATTTTGTTCGCGTAGTAGGCTTGACCTTCGGCCTCGCCATCACCTTCCATCATTTCCTAATTTTTCTTTCATAAGAATCTTCTCCTGATAATAATTAACACAACAAAAAAATTTGAAATTGTATCATCCGTTCCCAAGTAATATTGTAACCAGGAGTAATAGGGGTTCAGTTTTATAAATATAGATAGATAGAATATGTGTTTATGACCTATTCAGCCGAGTCAACTCTTGTTGAGATTTTTTTCGGTGGTCCAAGTGATAACAGTCAGCTGTTTGTGGAGCAGAACACATCCGAAGTATTTTACTGCTTATTTTTTCATAGTGGGTTTTTACGAAGTTAATTTTAATTCATTCGCACTAATTAACTTTGGAAACGGGATATTTCCATATATTGTATTTATTGTGAGGTCTTGATATTTCGGCACAGTTGCATGCGCCATGTTCACGAATAAACTGAAGTATCTGCGGGTAGGTGTTGTTATGAGCAGACGAAACGGTCTACCCTCTTCCGCACACGTTTCTTGCGTTCCGTCTTATTACCAATGAAACAACAGTCACTTAGAACTTGATCTGGGTCTCGACCCACATAACTCACGGTATCTGCTCGCGAGATTTTTTCGGAACTTCTTCGGTTTTTGCAAAGATGAACCACTGGACTCCAGGTTCTCGACAGTTGAAACCCATCCCCTCTATTAAATTTCCTATATTTGATAATTTCGATTGCCTCCCTCACCAATCTAGGTATCTAGGTAGTAGCGTTCTGTCGAGATTGTCTGAGGGATACCCGACACACACTGACCGATATTTACATGCCAATTCGCACGGCACCATCTCCCACGTCATTTGAACTCTGAATTTTTTTCTATACTCATATAATACCTACATAGCGAGTTAAGAGACGAAATTTTTGTCAGAGATAGTTGAATAACCAAGAAATCTGATACATAAACATTCAGGTCGAATGTATTAATAAAATGTTATGTTACACGAGGACAAACTTGACGTAGCCGAAAAAATCAGAATTGATGTGGAAAAAAATTGTAATTTAAAAATTTTACATTAATACCTATAGGTATTTTGCGGTAATTAAATAGTAAAAACACATATCTATCTAATTACATTCAAATATTTGAATTGGTAGAAGAAATAATATCATAAAAAAAAACTTGCAATCTGACCACAAAAATTAAGTTTTATCAATAAATAATGCTTACCAAGACAGGATTTTGATTTGATATTTATAAATATTTTGAATGTCTAGAACAGAAATATTATTTTTACCTAGTAACATATGCTTAGGTTATTAATAATTACATAAAAAATAAGAGCTACTTTGAAATTTCGGCCAATAATGATTTTTTTTTCAACTTGGGGGCCCATTTTCTAGACTTAGACATGGTGATTTCCAAAAATATTTTTTTATGAAATATAAATTTTCTTGTTGGTTTTTTTTATTTTATTGGAATTCTTATTAGAAATTCTACAAACCAAACTAGGTTTCAAAGAATAATTATTTAGCAGAAATATTTAAAAAAAATTACAAATTTTGAATTTTTAGTACAAGCAAATTTAACTGTCACGTGACTTAGATTTTTTATCGATCCTGACATGATATGGCGTATTTATCATATTCTGAGTGGGTGTAATTACTTGACAACATTATTTCTGTGATATTTTACAATGTAAAAGTATAATCTATTCAAAATAAAGCAAATTATAACCAATCATAACAATGAGAAATTAGCTTACCGAGTGTTGTCAATTCGTGACAAATTTATATCGTGTAAATTTTGATGTCAGAACTTAAATCACATATTTACAGTATTCCTTACACATTCACGATCATAATCATGTTTAATTTGTATCAAAATCATGAGTTTAACCCTATTAATTCACTAAAAACTTTAGCACAAAACATAACTTCACCGCCAAACACAGATGAAAATATAAACATTGATTATATATTTTTTTTAAAGTTCACAAATAGAACATGTCCGTCTGTAGTGTTGCCATATATTAAATTGCCAAAATATATTACGCTAAAGAATTAAACTCTATGGTTAAACATTGGGATGACTTTAAAAAATAAACAAAAGATAAACGCGCGTGACACTTACTTGCAACAATTGTTGCGCCGACACTTTGGACCTCAAAAATCCTCGCAGTTTTGTGGCGCGGGCAAACTAGTCGATAGTACCTATTCAAGGTATTTTAAATGGTAATAACTTCCAAAGAAATGTTGTGTGTTGTGTTCGGAACAATTTGTTGTGTTAGGAATAATTTATATGTAAACATTATTACACGACATGCCTCCCAAACCTCTAATCCCTCTTGTACAAATCCCTACTTTGGCTAATTTATACGGTTAACGCTAATGTTTAAGGAAATAACACGGTTTCACCAACAAATTCTGCGAACATTTTGTAAAATTCAGTACTCGAGGCTAAGACACCTCGTTAAGAGTTGATGCGTATGATCCTCGACTCGAGATATGGCGTGGAAAGTGTGGGCTTACTATTACTTCTTTCTGTATCAGGTTTTATTTGAAACTTGTCTAATTACACAACTCCATCTTTTTTCTTTGTATCTGGATTCGTATTCTTTGCAGCAAGCTTGATGTGCATTGCTAGTACCTATATGGTTAAGGAAAGGCTTATATGGAATTAACATATCAAATAACAGCCAGATAAACGTATTGTTAAACGTGATAGATCTTATTTTAGCCGGACTTATTATATATAGGGTGTTTGGTAGAGGGACCGACAAACCAAATGAGCGTGTTCGGGGCCCACTTGGAGAATACAAGACGGCCAAAAAAAATCCCCGACACCCTAATATGTTTAAAAGTTAAACATATTAGGGTGTCGGGGATTTATTTTGGCCATTTTTTTGTGATTTTTCCCTTTTTCTCCGAAATTGTACCTATTTACCACCATAACATTTGTAAAATTTGTAAAAACTAAAAACATTCGGTCTAAAACATACTTTACAAATGTTATGGTGGTAAATAGGTACAATATTGGAGAAAACGAGAAAATTCACAAATAAAAGTTAAAAAAAAAAATATGTATTCTCCAAGTGGGCCCCCGAACACGCTCATTTGGTTTGTCAGTCCCTCTACCAAACACTTTCGTTTCGTTCCCAAGCCGACACAGCATCTGACACAAAAGGTATGCATACTTTGTTGCCATTAGAACGTAGAATTATAGTGAAGAGATCCGCCACTCTATGCGCCGTACCCCCAGGCCCCCATACCGGACAGGAAGAGCCGCCTGTCTCAACTGAGGCTCATTAAGGTAGACATTGAGGATCGATTCAATCGTTGATTTTAAAGCCCCGTCAAATGACGAGACTTCTTCAAGACAAAGCCAGGTAGGGGTAGTTCGTAAGAGATACGAATACGTAATCTTGGGAAGGGCGAATCACATCCTTAATAACACAAGTGCTACGTGTGCGGAAAGGTCTCTGAGACGTTCCTGAGCAGTCAAGAGAAGCTGTTTTCGAGTTGAGCTGGCTTCTGGCACTCCATCAAGAAAAATAGGAGACACCAGAAGGGTAAACGTGTGAGATGAAAGTTCTCTGAGCCCAGGCAACATATGTAGAACTGAAGCTTGAAAAGTGGGTATGAGCTCACAAAAAAATTCACACTTGGAGGGATTAACCTCAAGACCCAGCTCCTTGAGGCGAGGAACAAGAGCATCCTGGCGCACGTGTTCCGGTGTTCGTACCCTCCAAGGGTACGAACAACGAACATCCAGGTGTGGAAATAAAATAAATTAAACATTATGAGCACATTCCGAAGTATTTTATATAAAACAAAAGTAGCAAATATCAAGCAGTTTTTCAAACACAGTAGCAAACTTAGAAGAGTTTAAAGGAATTACAATTTTGTTGTTTTCTCTGTAGCAACTTAGTTTACCTATATTCGGTACAGTCGGTACGTGTATATTGTCAACACTTCACAATTTTTCTACAGCAAAAACGTTAGTGACAGAACAATTTATGAATACTTCAGTAACAGGGGGAACAACAGCCGTGCGATTCTTTAAGAGCAAACATCGTTGCATCCTTGACAACATCCGTGAAACAAATGAGAAGATGACAAGAAACGTTGGAAAAACAACCTTATGTACAAGGGCGATATCTCATAAAGTATTTGACATCGGTGAGCTGGTCGACGAGAGCATAGACGAACTATTACAGAATCGCACGGCAGGACTGAGTGACAGTCTGCGGATGCTCGTTGTCGATAGAAATTACAAAAAAAATCGACGTGAGAACGTCGAGAGCAGACAGACTGATTGCGGATCACACACGTGAATATTCGTGACCAAAGGAATATAGAATACGAAACGACACTTAATAGAATACGTATTAGAACAAAACATTTGTCATCGCGCTGGACGCGGACGGCGCGCGAAAATGTGCGATAGGGACAACTGAGTATACTCAGTCATGATCAATAAAACCGAGGTTTTGTATTCCCATTTTCCTCCTTCAAATTTCAACTGTGATGGCGATGAATGAATGCTGAAAGGTGGTTAATGTCTGCTGTATGTTTTTTACAATTAGTTTACATATTCAGACAGCTCCCGTTGGGAACACTATAAACAGGAGGAGATTTTTTAAGTATTGCGTGGCTCCGTTTTTATATTGGCATAGAACAAAAACGTACATATATTATAATCGCAATGGTGTACGTCTGTCATAATCATGATGAAAAAAAATAATTGTGAAATGCTTAAATTCAGAGCGTTAAATTCAGATACATGGGAACGTTTGAATCGAAACATGAATTTAAAAAAATTGCTTTATTATTAATCTGTCCGAATCAGCAAGCCTCATTCGAGGCAAGTTTCATTCATAAATCTATTGTTATTTTTTGTCCTGATGCGGACAGATTACAATCTAGCTTTCCCGCCAGCGGCTTCGCTCGCGTGGCCTCGCTAGATACGGTTAATTACAGTTTTTAACTATACCACGGGAACTCTTTAATTTACGGGGATCAAAAGTACCCTATATGTTGACCAGGGATATAAGCTACAGCCATACAAAATTTCATTTAAATTGTTCCAGCCGCTTCGGAGATTAGCCCGTACAAACAGACAGACAAACAGACTCATACAGACAGACAAACAAAAAATGTGAAAAAAAATCTAAATTAGTTCGATTTTACTCCTTACACCCTGACTCGATTTTTAGCATTTGATTTTGAATTGTACAGAAATTCGATCTCTACAGTTTTATTACATGTAGACTTAATTCTTTGCTAAATGAGGAATAAGAACGCTTTTCTATTTGTTTTGGCCGGTTACCCAAAATAGATCCTATATCTAAGACTCTAAGACTTACAATATGAAGGACTAATTCATGTTTAGCTATAGGTATTCGTATAAGATTTACTTTACACAATAACTTTTGTTAAAAGTTATTTTGTAAAATACTAGTGCTAGTTGTAAATTTTTTACTTGTGATTTTCAATATACTTTTTAATTTAACAATTTGTCTACTAAGTACTCGTATGTCAATAAAGTGCTATGACGAGATTTGATCCTTAGAAAATCTAATCAAATCCAACGATTTTTGCGTAGTTTTCCTCAATCATTCCGGATGAAAAGATTATCCCGAGTAGGTCCAACGGAATGAATAAATTCCATCTCATAAAGTTGATGTGGTAGAGGATAAAAAATATAGAATACTTATAATATAGCTACGAGTCAAGTGAACGAAATCTGGAGGAGACGACTGTGCGAGCATGTAAAGACTGTCAGTCGTATGTACCAAATTTCATAAAATTTTCTCAAGTCAAAATCTTTTATCCAATTTAGGTTCTTATGAACGTCAATTATTCATTCAAATGTACTTTAAAGACTCTACCGCCGCGTTCCAAAATATACAGAGCCTATAGAGAAGAAGCGGTAAGAAACTCGGAAAACTTATCTATAGAGTAAAGCTTCATAGTTGTATATCATTGTGCTAGTTGATCAATTTTATATTCAGTAAATTCTATACGATTTTGAATATAAGACGTGGTTCTAGTTAATACGCGAAACTTATACATGTTTGTAACATTTACCGACTCAGATTGCACTTTGTTTTTGTTGGAAAGTAAAATAATTACGGTACTTATTCTGTAGCCGAAAGTAAAATACCGCTTGTAGACAGTTTCTATAAAAGTTGACAACTTTTGTGGATTAAAAATATTTGCCATTTTCCGTCATTACTTTTTCTATGCGTAGTAATTTCAAAATCTACAATCACCTGTTTCCAGATGAGCAGATAGATACCAAAGACATTCACTCGGTTGAGGCTGTATATCACTTAGTTTAATTCACACTCTTAGATCTTTTTGCTCTCTTCACACTTTTCGTACATTGCTGGTCGGTTCAATATACTCCTGTTAAGAATTGGTTGTTATATACATTCGCCAAGGTATGTTTCTTTTTCAACGGTCAATTAAACGGTTCTCAACCTTTTCGCTTACCATATGTACTTGCATATTTGATTCTGATGAATAAAAAAAAACATTTATTGACATAAAAGAGTGTACAATTTAAATTTGAAGCCTCTGGTCCTCGATGTAGCGTTACACTGTGATTCGAAGACCAGCGTCTTCTCCCATGTTTGATTCCAATTAACTACAATGATGTCAAAACAGAAATATAAAAGAAAAATAGAAACGAAACTATCAAAGTTTGTGCTTGTCGATGCATACTAAGTACATATGCTTTACATGTGTGTGTGTGTGTGTGTATTTAGCGTTACAGGTTATAGAACATACTTTCTACGTCGTCATATTCCAATAGGCTCAGCCATGCAAGAATAAATCTCATCCATCCTTTGCACGTGCTGCTAGTAGTCCATCTTTTGTTTTTAAGAGTCGAGCTTTAGATTTTGAAAATATTAAAGTACCATACCGAATTTATTGTTAAACACCTTAAAATAGCAGTTGATGACAAAAATGAACACCAATGAAGTGGTACCTGGATCAAGCTTCATAAATGTAATTAAGCCTGAAGCTTATTGTATAATAGCGATATAAATTTGAGTCATAGCACAGTTGCAATAGCCGTTTATTAAAATTAAATGTATCACAGAAGAATAATATTAAATTACGCCAATTTAATATTTTGGAACATAATGTCTAAGGCCTTCTTATCACTATTTTGGTGTTTGAATTTAGAACATACCAATATATTTGATCTCCATATCAATGCTTGTACAACCCCCTTGCGAAAAAAATACTCGATACAAACTCCTTGTGCAAATAACTCCTCGAGCGTTAACTGGTCGATATTTCCGACAAGGAGTTGAAGTTTAGAAGTTTAGAAGGAGTTTGAATAAAAAATGTATTGTGTGTGTTCTTTGCTGCCATTACTGAAAAAAAAATATAATAATAATAAGGAAATAACTCTTATGTTTTGTAATTATTCCAATTTTAATGTGCATTTTAATTAATTTAACCTTCCTTTTTTATTATATGTCTATTTTCGCTTCAATTCTATATATTTATTATATCATTGTATAAAGTATATGTTATGTATGCTGTTGTTTAGTATGCTACTCTTGAATAAAACGGATTTATATCAAGGGCCATGAATCACTCGCGTCGCTCAGGATTCTCTGGACGCTCGTGATTCAATCGTCACGAATCATTCCATGCGGTCGTGATTCAGTCGTTAGAATCCTTTACTTACTTTGATTAATCTATGACCCTCGCTTTAAATCCGTCCTTTATTCACTAATTGCATAATATACTATTTTTAATGGAAAATATTGTATTTACTAAAATATTGTATTAAGTTTATTTTACTAACCATACCTACACAAAGTGAACGAAGTAGCCATTTAGATGAACTATATTTATCTGAATATATATATATATATATATATATATAATACAACAATATTAGTTCGCTTGCTTTCTAAGGTTCCGTACTTCAAAATACGAATACGATTTTTTTAATATAATAATAATAATAATAATAATAGTCTCATCCATAGCCCACTATCTTCCTTATCACTAATAAGTTAATATCAATAGCCTGGCCATTTTACCCATATTTGTAATAGATATAAGTACCATGTTACCCTTCATCCAACATTTTTTCTGTTTTTTATACTCCTTTGTATTTTTATACCAAACAGGCCTCTAAGTGTTGGCTACAGCCCCACTTATGCCTTTGAAAAGGACCGGACGAAATCCGTGATTTATTTTGAATAAAAGGAATAATAATAATAAATAAAAATCTTTCAGTGATTCTATCAGGATGGAGTTTGGTGTAGATAAGTGTGCGGTAATGCATGTACAACGGGGAAAGGTTGTGAATTCTTCAAATTTACAACTTTCCGAGACAATTACTCTCACATGTCTTTCTGAAGTTGAAACCTATAAGTATCTTGGTATGTCACAGTCATTGGGTATCATGGATAGGGACATTAAGCAGACAGTGAAGGAGCGTTTCTTCTACCGCTTAACAAAAGTTCTTAACAGTCTTTTGTCGGGCGGCAACAAGACGCACGCCTTCAATGGTTGGGTGATGCCCCTACTCATATACTCCTTTGGCATACTAAGATGGACTCAGACTGAACTTGACGCCCTGGATAGGCGGGTCCGTCAATTGCTTACAACACATCGCATGCTACATCCACGCTCGTCTGTTATGAGGCTATACATCCCACGGAAGTGGGGGGGTCGTGGCTTCCTAAATGCCAAGAACCTCCACAACTGTGAGGTGTCCAGTCTCCGGGAGTATTTCCGTAACACCGAGTGTGGGATAAATCGCGATGTCATAGCAGTTGATAGGAGCCTCACACCTCTCTCCTTGGCAAACGAGAACTGGCGTAAACCAGTGGTGCTAAGCATCGAAGACCGTAGAGACGTATGGAAGGGCAAAGAGCTACACGGACGGTTCTACAAGGCCCTAACAAGGCCTGACGTGGACCCGCTCGCCTCAGTGAACTGGCTGCGTTTCGGTGATCTCTTTGGTGAAACTGAGGGTTTTGTTTGTGCTATTGCTGACGAAGTTATCAAGACGAATAACTACCGGAAATATATTCTGAAAGACGGTACGGTCGACATTTGTCGAGCATGCCGCCGTCCCGGAGAGTCACTCAGACATATTATTTCCGGTTGTTCTCATCTTGCTAATGGAGAGTACTTACAAAGACATAACCAAGTAGCCAGGATTATTCACCAGCAACTTGCCCTTCAATATGACCTTATTGAGGTGCCGTACTATAAGTACGCACCTACGCCTGTTCTTGAAAACGGTCGTGCTACGCTCTATTGGGATCGATCTATAATCACGGACAGGACTATTGTTGCCAATAAGCCTGACATCGTGGTGATCAATCGATCTCAGCGCCGGGTAATGCTTGTTGACGTCACCATTCCTCATGATGAGAACCTCGTGAAGGCTGAGAAGGACAAGCTTAGCAAGTACCTTGACTTAGCTCATGAGGTGACCGCCATGTGGGATGTTGATTCGACAATAATTGTTCCGATAGTAGTTTCAGCAAACGGCCTTATAGCAAAAAGCCTCGACCGACATCTTAAGAGGCTTTCGCTAGACGGTTGGATCAAGGGACAGATACAGAAGGCAGTACTTCTTGACACGGCACGTATTGTCAGGAGGTTCCTCAGTCTGCAGCCCTAACCACTGGTAGTTTGGGTCATGCCCCGCTGCCGATGGCAATCTAGGATTAGGTTTTTTACAATGTTTTTTTTATTTATTATTTTTTATTGTATATAGAAATATTGTAAAAAATGTAATTTTAAGAAAAGGAAATAAATAATGTGAATAATAATAATAATCATATTTATTTTTCGTGACCAAAATTCATTCTTATATCATCTTATACAAATATAATTTAACAATATAAAATAAAAATAACGTAAGATATACATGCAGCCCTAGCTCTCACAGTAGGATTCCCCTGTGTTTGTGAGAGCTAGTTTACTCCCCTAGGTTAACTTAATCGAGACATTTAATTCTTACATATAAAGAGCAAATGATGTTTTATTTTAAACGTTTATAGAAAAATAAAAAATAAATAAATTATAATACAAATAAAATTCATTAACATATATTCCTTCTTCTCTTTTATGACTTTAGTGTGTCTATAATTTGATTGCTTTTTCAGTTAGGTAGAAGAAGCTATAAAGACATTGTGGATATTTTCTTGAATAAAACTAAAACGGAAAATACACACTAGACCCATTTCTGGGCTGCAACCTCAGAAATGTTATATATCTCATCGAGTCCATTATAATACTCTATACTATAGGATGGTAGGACTTAAGTTAGAAATTTTAAAATATAATATAATATCAATTACTACCTACTTACCACGCATTTGTACAAACACTAATTGTGTATGTGTAATTAATATATTGAATGTGTCAATAATTAATTTGTAGATCTGAGTTTAATTTGATTGAACAAACTGGTGGTTATTTTAATTGTGGGTGTTGACAATATAGATGGAAATTTGATTAATTCAGTAATGTTTGGAACATACCTATTAAAATGTTCAGTATACCTTGCACTAATTATTACCTATATTGATATTTAATAAAATTCCTACACGCAGGTTTGAAACCATATCACCTAGCGGTCTAATCTGGCCTCCATTCATCCAAACGAACATACTTACTTACTTTTTCTCACTATATCTTCAATTGTAGGTATAGCGCTCTATCTATGAACAGCGTTCATGGATTTGTTGTAGTATATTGTTTTAACCACTATTACTCGTATACCTAATTACATATCTAGACACAAGAATGAATAAGACTGACGTGAGCATTATGCTCACGGCATTATATTCATGTCCCTTAAATAATAAAAAATAAATAATAATATATTTAGAAAACGCGATTAACGTGAGACTTACGTGTTGTCGATATCACCATCGGCGCATATTTCGGCTACGTCCTGAATCATTTTTTACCCGTCTGCGGTAAGGCCCGTAAGGAGGGTTATGTGTTTGACATGTATGTATGTCATTATCATCATCATCTCAGCCTTAGGACGTCCACTGCTGAACATATGCCTCCCCCATAATTTTCCAACAGAACCGGTTGGAAGCGGCCTGCATCCCACGTCGTCCTGCGACCTTTATCAGATCATCTGTCCACCGTGTCGGTGGACGATCTACGCTGCGCTTGCCGATCCGTCCTAATTATTTCTCTAGTCGGGTTGTTAAACTTCAAGTTTGTTTTTGTTTTTCTGGAGCGGGGTGCGCTCGTCGTTGCATCCCGCCCCGCACTATGTATACTGACGTTTTATACGTTTTATGTTGTAGTTATTAAATCTCATTTTAAAGTTTATTTCTCTTTGTTCGCAGATTTTCGACAACCATTTTCACTTTCACCATTCAAAAGTGGTGAAGAGGTCTATCACGCAAGCACACGACTACCACGGGAGGTTAGAAAGAGACAACAGGGTCAAATGGGCGAAACAACAGAAAGCTCTTTCAAGAAAGAAGCGGGATTTTCAGACGCTTCACGATTTTTCGTCGACAGGTATGTTAAAATCATTAAGTTTTCGTATGACCGTGTCAACAACTATTAGTAGGTATTTATAATTCCAAGTCCCCGTAACGTAAGCTTGACTGAGTTCCGACTTGAAAGGCACTGTAGAATGTGAATTAGCTCTGTTAATCAGAACTGATGTATATCTGCTTGAGCATGTTGTAATTGCTGTAGGCAGGCGTGAACCTCAGTTGCACGCCTTGATCAAATCATTACGTCATGTAAATGTTTAACAATAGGATTCGATAGAAACCAACGTGGATGAATAATGCTAAGGCCAGCCTGCATATGGTGTTACAAGCAAAGCTCCCTTTTATTATGACTATATCAATAGAAAATTCATTGTCCTGAAGAAAACTTGGATTCGGCACGATTACTCTATAGAGCTCCTAACACCTTTATCCTTTAAGTCTTTTGATTTTTTTTCTTTACTCACTCTGGTATAGACATGCGCTACGCTCGTCAGCTACCAGTGCCGTACTACGTTCTTCTGGGAGAGAATCGAATTAAGATGGCGGGAATCGATTCAATTAAAATCAGGCTAAAGACCTGCCTATCTCGTCTCTTGATAACATACAAAAACTGTTCTAATATTTAATCCAATTCTTCAACAGCTGAAACTAGATCACCTGACGCGGCCTCGCCGTCGTCAGCATCAAAAAGAGAGACGGGTTTTAAGAGAAATCAGCAGTCCATGCGAGTCAAGGGACGGCCGCGGGCGGCCGACTCAAAATTTCAACTTAATGACCCCAAGTGGCCTCATATGTGGTATTTGGTAAGTACTCCATGGTTATTCATGAATCAAATCAAAATATGGCTATGAGCTAAAATAGAGGATCAAAGTGCTCTATAGGAGAAACGGCCTGTCTTGAGGCAATTGTTCTTGAGCTCTCTAAACAAAAGTCACAGTGAAATAAAATAAGCAAATATATTTTACTTAATGGTAAGAGTGTAAACTTAACACTGACTGATTAGTTGGAATATAGTCGTATCTATATGAAAGATCTCGTTATCAAAAAAACAAGAGATGTTATATGCATAGATGAAGATTCTTTTGTTGTTATGAAAGATGTATTGTAGAAATGTAAATAAAGTGCTTATTGTTAAATTTTGGTGCCACGGTTTTAACGTATCTTGCTGTAAGAGTATAAAGTCAAGATTTATGTACAAAATGCATATCATTTGCTGTCCCCAAATACACGGCTCCACACACATCTTTCTTGTCATCACAAAAACACGTATTAACATGTACAAGTTTCACGTTCCCTCATAATTTTGCTGCCAAGTTCAAAACTATCTCCTTTCTCGGAATCACTCGGCGAGACATAGACTCTTACTCCAACATCTTTTATTATGCATTTCCAATCAAAACATTAATATTGAAAGCTTTAATTGCCGAGAAGCTGTATAAAGTTACGAAGTGTTCGCACTCATTTTATCGCGTTTTGTTTTCCTTTAGCAATTTCTTTAACCCCAAAATAGGAGTTCAATTTTGTTTCCGGTGAGTTAACTGCGTGTTCCTAAAATATTGACGAGGTAAAAGCCTAAAAAATTGAGTTTTATTAAGATAATATCGCGGGTTTCCCTGAATGTTAATATTTCGAGAAAGTTTGCCAACTCTTAATGGGAATAAAAATGTTAGGATAACTTTGGGGCTTTGGTTGTTTTTCTAAAGTTTTTGTGAAATTATTGTATGTACCGAGATTAGGCAATTTAATTTTACTCTGAAACACATATGTATGTGTATGTTCACGTGGTCATGATCACGGCATTCTGGATATTTTTATTGTTCAATTATTCACTTAAAATAATACGCTTTACTGTTCCGTTGAACATAACACATAAATATTTGACTTGATTTTATTATAGTTCCAAAGTTGTTAAATTTCAAGCGACTTAAATATGACAACAATTAAATAATACGCAAAGGAATAAGAGACTACATTTCAAGAATGTTGTCTTGACCCATAATTAGGTCATAACACAATCATAAACTTATTACTCCCCGCGGAAAAGGAACTGCGTAAAAATCCATCGTTAAACGAACTAAGCTAGCTAAATGCTAAGTATTACATTATTCGTAATTTAATTTAATACGAGTATATTAAAAAAATAAGAATTAACAAGTGAATATTGCTCGTGTGTAGATTGTTTTATTCTACCTTTTGTTTTATCTATCTGTACTTTTCTATTTGTGTTTTCTATCTGCTTTACATGTCGTAGTTATAGTGAAAATTGTATGACGCCACCAGAATTAAAATAAACAGTCCTAGCAGTGTGAACACCTAATAACCGAAGAAATCCAGAAATTAATATAACAAGATATAGTATAGTGACAAAAATGCGACTTATACGAGAATATCTGAAAAACTCAAAAATATACCTATGCCGAGTAACCTATTTGGTCTTTGCAATGTTAAAAAGTGCTCATTATCATCGCGACTGTTGTAAAAAAGGGTTAACTATCTTTACACTCCGAAGAAAGTGCTTTTCCCAGTTCTTGAGTATTAAACCCACCGGGTTACGCCTCGGGCATCAAACTACCCCTTGTTAGTAATCGGTTACTTTGTTCTCTAGGTGATACATTATAGGATTTACATTATAGGAAGTAATAAAAACTTTGAATTTGAAATAACTAATTTTGAAGTACGATATTTTTGTACATACCCTGGCTATCATAATCATAATCATAATCAGTCCATTTTTTCCCACTGCTGGGACTCGAGCCTTTTTCTCAGAGAGAGGAGTTGGGACATAATCCACTACGCGGGCCCAGTGCGGATTGGTGGATAGGTTAGTGGCCAACCCATGTCGAAGTTTTCAGACCGCCCGAAGCCCTTCGACATAGCCTTACGACTGTTGTCCTAAGACAAACAACCGGGACTGATGCCTTAACGTGCCCTCCGAAGCACGGAAACGATCAGTTGAATAATGCCATTAGCGGTCATCCATCCAAGTCCTGACCGCAGCAAGTGTGGCTTAACTTCGGTTAAGATCGCCAAGTCGAGCTCTGCTACGAGCGCTTCTATACAAATATACAAGGCCCTTAAAAAAACAGTTGCACAATTTCATGGGACTGCTTTTTGATTTTGTTAAACTTTAGGGATTTGTAGGACTGTATCTCTGTACTGGTATTGGGTAAAATCAATCAAACAAATCTCGAGATTTACAGTTGCGCTTAGTGATAGTGAAAAACGTTTATACATTTCGGTGCGGGGAATCAATTTCCACAATCACGATTCATAAAAAAAGCAATTTGCCGGTACATTCTGTGCGCTGCCTGTCAATTCCTGGCCTCAACAAATGTGTGGTCTGGCCGATATTTCATTTCGTTTTACCAATGCAGGCATATTCATATTATTGAAACCTTTTAGTAATACATATTACTAGATTATAATACAAGTAACGAACTGCCGATACATGCTGTCATGCGTGAATGATTTGGCGCATCAAATTAATCATTTTAACCGAATGAAAACTGTAAGAATCAGAAGCAGCTTTGGTTTGTATTAAAAATTTATGCATTTTAAGATTTTCTTAATAAAACGATTTGCCAGTTGTGTATATATTGTTCTCTATTTATAATAGAAGTATATTCAAATAATAAATGCTATTAATTAGTTACTCTTATTCTAATCGCATTCATAATCAGCCCATTATGTCTCCACTGCTGGGGCTCGAACTTTCCTCTCAGAGAGAGGAGTTGGGGCATAATCCGCCACGCGGGACAACGCGGCTTGGTGGATGGGCTAGTGGCGATCCCATGCCGAAATGTTCGCGTCACATACTATTCCGCCATAAAGTACAAGGCGTACGTGTATACTTATTATAAAACATACTTTTATTACAGTTTTGTAAAAGTTTTCTTTGTTGGTTGATTGAATGTTGTTTTGCTATACATTAATTAACTCGGGACGTTAAGTCGCTCGATTTATTTTTCTCGTCTTATATCTACATATTTTTTCCACTTGTTATAAGTATAAACTATAGGCATTTGAATTTAATTAAAGAGATAACAGTAGATGTCTAATACTTTTTTTTGTTGAAAGACATTTACAAACCTCAATACAAAGTGGAAGTTGATTAATTTACTTAAATACTTATTGTTATATTTCTCGAGCGTTTACACTGATCGAATCTAGTATGTTATACTACATTTGCAATAGGAACACTTTCTTAAGGAATTTCATCTCCTACTAACGCTCTCCTGCTAAACTCTTGTTTAAAATAGATAGGACTTTTTATTTAAAAAAATATAGAGAACCATGTTTTTTTCCTTACGTTCAGATGTTTAATCGGTAGTAACCGACTTTCAATACTTATATAAATTTGTTCTTAGCTAGCCTTCTTAGCTAGCTGTAATATAGAGTTAGATAGTCTATTTCTCAGCTTTATAAATTAATTTGCCGTTTTGTTGTAGAACCGAGGAGGCGGCCTAGATATGAATGTGATCCCGGCGTGGCGGGAAGGCATCACGGGTAAAGGCGTTGTCGTCACGATCCTCGACGACGGATTAGAGACTGATCACCCTGATTTAATTGCTAATTATGTAAGTATCTACTGAACTACTGTTATTTTATTATTTTAGAAGTTAAAT
The DNA here is from genome assembly GCA_917880725.1 of Selenia dentaria. Lineage (NCBI taxonomy): Eukaryota > Metazoa > Arthropoda > Insecta > Lepidoptera > Geometridae > Selenia > Selenia dentaria. The sequence continues at coordinate 23,216,302 of OU862890.1, forward strand.
AGCGAATAACACTGATAAGCAAATGTTCTGTCGGGCACTTTTTTGTGTAAACATAGAGATTAACGATTTGGATGTCACTAACCGATTAAAACAATTATTTTTCTCCTTCTCATTATTTACTATTATAATAACAAAAATCTTGTAATCCCGTGGTTGCCACGATAACTGACATAAGCGGTCACCAAGATTGAGGAACATCATTCGTCTGAGTATTAGTTATTAGTCAATCGACTTCATCAAATATGTTTAATTACTCGTTGTGGCGACCTTCCGGTGAGTCTTATGTTTAGGAGGAAACATCCACTTGTAAGCACTATTTATTATTATAGTATTACTTTTTAAAGCACTAACGCCTGCTTTAGCGATCTCATACTATTGATTATTGTAAATCGCTTCACATAAACCCTGGTACGAAAACACGCGGTACCCTACATATCCACTGCACGTAGTATAGTTGCTCAAACACAGCAGTTCTAAGAGGTCATGGTACAGCGTCTAAACATGCCCTGAAAGCATCCTCAGACGTAGGTGATCTCTACTATAGAGTTCAATGGCCAACCGTGTCTATTTTCCATAAATAGAAGTCTCCGAAGTATTATGGTCTATACTTACTGCCGAAAACGAACTACGAAGTTTCGTTTGACGGATGTGTAGATTTCTAGTGAGAAAGTGGAAAAGCACAAATACAAGTCAAGGGTGATGAAATGTAATGAGAGTTTAAAGTGTTTTGTATTGTTCTATGTTAAAATGATGATGAAATATGAAATCTTAACATCATAATGTGTAATTTGTTGAACCTTAATTTTGTGTTTATGCATTATTATGTGTTTTAGGGTTTGACCTCTTGGTCTGGGTGTGCAATTGTGCATATAAGTGTATATCAGTGATCCAGTTACCACCTGCAGGCTTTGTCTAGTTTGTGAGGTGAAGACCTAATGTAAATGTTATGCCCTATAATTACATAATTATCTGTATAAATATATTCTGCAAAATTTTGTAGTGCTCCCTAATACGGGTACAAATACAATATATGGATTTAAAGGTATTAATACTCGTAGTTAATCTTTATGAAACACTAATTATATTCTAATTATGATCCTAAAATTTTAATCTAAGCTCTTTAACATCGCAAGAGTTTCCATTTTCCCTTTTAATATACTAAAGCGTTAATACCGGATTAACACAGTTCTGCTTAAACTCATTTACCTCCCGAAGACACGTTCCATTATCTCCTGATATCCATAAGATTAGTCGCGTATCCCCTAACACGGTATCGGCGGATCCTTCATTGGCACCCGAGCCTCATTTATGCCTAATATGAACGCGATACGTGGCGTTAATGCCATGTAATGCTTGTTGAAGGTCGGTGCTCACCTGAGCGACTACGACGAATGTTATAGTCAACATTGTTTGATTGTTAGTGAGGTTATGGCGGTTTTGTAAACGTCAACTGTTAAGTATGTACTACGAGTATTTCATATCTTGTTGTATTTCTAATAATGTAAAATAAATAGAAACTCAGTAAAAAAAATGATTACCCATAAAAAATTAAAGTTTAGGTAATCAAATTAGATAAGTAATCAGATTTGGATTTAAGTAATCATTTACAACTAAAATACCAACGTAAATAAGATATAATTAAAATAGCTACATAATAAAAAAAAGAAATACGATCTATTTGCGGGATATGTGTCATTCATATCATATATATGAGAGTTTGTTGGCTTGTCCTACTTTCACGCAGCAATGGAGCAACAGACCAACGTGAGTTCTGAAACCAGAGAGCTTAGGAACATGTCATCTCAATCAAATAGACATTATCAGAGTGATTGTGATATGAACTATTCCTACGCAGACGAAGTTGCGAAAAGGCTAGTTAATATAATAAAGAACGAAAATACAATTACTTGTAAATCCAAGACTAGGAATATATCTGTACATTTGTTGGTAATTTTTCTAAAGATTCTCATCTCAAAATGTAAAGGCATATTTTACTGCACTAGATTATAATAAGTAATTGACTATGACGCTAGGCTTGATTTTGGGAAAGTAAGGGTATTCGTTACTTTATAGTTCAAATGTTACTTACATAGTCTACTACTAGTACTAGTCCTAGGATACTATATGTAAATTTTATTTAGATTCTGGTTACATTTTGCAATCCTGTACAGGTAAATAGTTAATAATAACTAGGCACTGCAAAACAGCACGCTTTATTTATTAACTTAGTTAGTTTTGTCACTTTATAGTAAAGTATACTATGTTCGTAGTAACTGTTCGTATCTAGTCATATACGTGATAGTGGCTTAGGTATATGTCTCCAAATACACAAATAGCTAGTGACAAATTTGCGTCTTCTAATAATACCTTATACGAATACTAATTCATAAAGCGGTGATTGAGCCAGAAGATTGATACAAGCAGTCGCTCTGACTCCGTCAATCAGATGCGATTTGACGTGCGACCCAAATACATTGTTTTGTGTTCGCGTTATTTATAGATCTCTGTACACAAAGGTCTTTTGTAATAAGCTGCGACCTCAATTCGCTCCAATTCGCTCCAATTCGACATTTCGTGCTTTTTCGGTTCTTGTGAAATGAGATCAGATTTGTAATTCTATGGAATAGAACGAAAATGAAATAAACATTAGACGCTATAAATCCCGACGCGACGATGTGTCGCAGTCACAAACAATTTGATGATGATAAATGGCGAAATATGAAATACCTATTTATCTTAAATCATAAAACTTAACATTCAAGTTATTAAAGTGTTACTTACGCCTTCTAATCGAAAACCGATCTAATTACTTGAAATCAGACTAAGACTAAACTACTATAACGCTACTCCAAAAGTTTTCTGGCTGACCATATTCATATAGATCATTTAGATATATATTTGGTTACAACAATTTTAAAAGCATTGATACATGCCGCTATGGCTTGTTTGATGAATGCTAAAACTTATGACGGTATTTACCGTCGTTTTGTTCTAAAACAAAACGAATCAAACAGATATTTTCGTAATGACAATGATTATGAACGATCTTCGTTATATCTGTTGTAGAGACAGATAGACGATAGTTTTCATATTCGCGTTGATATTTCTATTTATGTGGAAACTACGGCCCCAGAACTGTTGTGCTGTTGGACAGTTGCAGTGCCACACAGAGCTTAGAACTGATTTCTAGCGCGCGTCACACCGAAACGTCTACTCAATCTTATCCACCCAGTAATTCCCTTTTACAAAGAGTCACTGGAGTAATTAAGTATGAAATCAACACACTGTATTACCGTGGGGGCTTGACGCGACAACAAACCGTGATATTACTTGTATATTAACAACTGTTCGCCACAGACTGTGAGAATCTCAAAGCGCAAATTGTCGAGTCTGTCGACAATACAGATCGGCGCAGCGAATACGACCCAATTACCCATTTTTTCAAACGCCAACAGTGAAATTAAAGCCGTGCGAGCGAGATGAGTAGTGTGATTTCAAACTCAACTTTTGTTCAGTGCACAGATGTCGCACCGGCAACTCCGGGTCCTTTTCTCGCGGCAGTGGATTATCGGTAACACCTGTCGGATCTATAAATGCTTTCGACCGATAATGAAGGGTAAAAATTCATATGCGTATATAAAGGAAATGGAAGACCACGCTGGTGTGAGGTATCTCATCTCGGAGTAGGAAAGAAAAAACCTTTCAAGCCATACCTATGGGTTGTCCTCGGGTGGTACGATTTAGATAACATGCTAGGTGATAGGACTCTTCTGCAAGTGTATTTCGTGGTAAGTACCACCATGATGCAAGATGTTCTGCTTCGAAGCATTATTATGTTTTAAGGCTTCAGGGCACTGTAGCAACTAAAAACTACTGGGTGAATGTGACTGAATAGATATGTCTCAGGGCGACGAATGTAGTGCAGTGTCGCACAGAAGTTTGATGTTTAAAGATTTGAGTTACTGCAACGGTCATGAGCTGGCGTATCACTTACAATCAAATGAAAGACTTTTATTTCTAGGAACTAACACTAGTTATTAGTTATTATATACTAATGTTACAACAAAAGGTTTATACATTTTGTTAACGGTCTAAACATTCACCGAACTAAACATTAAACTTTCACGGTTATTCTCATTATTCATATTTTTACATACGGGATGAAATCTGTATGATCTTTAGCTATAATATAACAATCTATGTATTGTGAGCACTCGATATCCGCATTTTCCAGTCATCCCGCGATCCAAGCCCTTGCAACAGCTTACTCCACTGCGAGTATGGATTGTCTATAGGATGGAATTTGATAGAGATAAAGACAGCCCCGATATAGCTGTCTCGGCTAGATACATGCTAAATACAAGATAAATGATAAATAAAATTAGTTTATCGATGTGACAAGTATATCGTGGATAAATCCATGCTCGCTTTCATTTGTCTATTATTTTTGAACAGGATCCAATGGCGTCGTACGACGTGAACTCACACGATTCCGACCCGCAGCCTCGCTACGACATGATCGACTCAAACCGGCACGGAACCCGGTGCGCGGGCGAGGTGGCCGCCACCGCCAACAACTCGCTGTGCGCCGTCGGCGTCGCGTTTGGCGCCAGTGTCGGAGGTAAGTTTTCAAATGATTTTCAAAAATGGAGTTTGTAATTTTTTTGTGTGTTATTATATCCTCATAACGTTTTCTAAGTGAACCAATTTCATAGTATCTTTGTACACTCGAGAGCAATGAATCCGGGTCACTTAAAGAATCCTAAAAATCTCGGAAACTAAAAATGCTAGGTTAATGCAATAAATTGTATTTAATAGACAATGTAATACTCCTTAAATGAAGGTATTAAAACTTCTTAGTTATTGTAAAGTTATATCATAAAAAAATCAAATTTGAAAAAGGGCCACTTTCGAAGATTGAACTACGAAATTACAGCATTTGGTTTTGCTTTTGTTTGTAATCTGTCATTTATGTGGGTACATAAACCATGTTGGTAGTGCTCTATATTCATTATTCAAGCTGAAATTATGTCGCTTACGCCTGAAGAATGCACCAGAATACTTACAATGCTGGAAACCGGCCGGAGTCAGCGCGATACAGCCAGGACTGTCGGTGTGTCGCTGTCAACAGTACAAAGAGTTCTCCGACGTTACGAAGAAACTGGTTCTAACCTACGCAGACCAGGAACGGGCAGAACCAGGTGTACCACAGCACGAGAAGACCGATACTTGGTGAACACCATGCTTCGAAATCGCTTTCTCACAGGAACTGAACTCACAAATCAGTTTCTACGCCTCGGAGGAAGTAACCCAAGTGCATGGACAGTAAGACGTCGGCTTGCTGAATCTAACTTAAAACCCCTTAGACCTGCAAACGGCCCTAAACTGGAGCGTGGGCATCGTATTTCAAGACTAAGATATGCCCAGAGCCACGTAAATTGGAGTATTGAAAATTGGTCAAAAGTTATGTTCTCCGACGAATCAAAATTTATGCTCTACAAGCACGATGGAAGACACAGAGTGTATCAAAGACCAGGGGAAAGATTCAAGCAAGCATGCATCGAAGAAAAAGTAGCCTACGGTGGTGGGTCTGTACTTGTGTGGGCCGGAATTTCTTCTGAAAGTCGCACAGAGCTGGTGATCATAGAAAACGGCTCTTTAACTAGCGAAAGATATGTGGAAGAAATCCTCAATGATCACGTTGGTCCATTTATGGTCAATTTAGGTGAGGATGCTATATTTTTGCATGACAATGCCCGACCTCATACAGGTAGGATTGTGAATGACTACCTTCAAGAGATGAACATTACTCGTATGGAGTGGCCAGCGCGCAGCCCGGATATCAACCCGATCGAGCATGCTTGGGACGAGCTAGGCAGATGCGTAAAACAACGAAACCCTCCCCCAATCACGCTTCGTGAGCTCAAAATTGCTCTCACAGAGGAATGGGAGAATATTCCCCAAAATCGTATAAGGAACTTGGTGTACAGCATGCCAAACCGCGTAAACGCAGTAATGGAAGCACGACGAGGCAATACGAAGTATTAAAATTCAAGAAAATCGTAATAAAGTTCAAAAATTTCATGTTTCCTTTTTTTGTTTTAAGGAGAGATCAGCAGTTTTTTTCTTTATGTAATTTTGTGTTAATAAAATGTATGGTGACTCATATTTTTTTTTACTTTCATTTAAGGAGTATTACATTGTCTATTAAATACAATTTATTGCATTTATCTATCATTTTTAGTTTCCGAGATTTTTAACATTCTTTAAGTGACCCGGATTCATTGCTCTCGAGTGTATATTTGAAAGCTGGTGCGTCTTATGTGGTCCCATTGAAATTTGACCAAGATCTGACAAGTAGTTTTTTTGATAATATATAATCATTAACATCAGGTGTAACCGAAAAGCCTTCGAATTTGGTAAAAGTATATTTTTTATGTGATCGACGAGACTTGAGTGAAGAAACGGGCAAGTCGTCATCCTTATGGTAAGTACAACCCTTGCCCATGACAGTTGCAGTGCCAACCAGAACTATGATTATAGTTTTGCGGCAAAATTGTGCTCGTCACCCCGAGACATTGGGATTTGAGTCTCTTTCGCCCAGTAATTTCACTTGCTACGGCACCCTTCAAACACTAATACAGTAATGATTGCGCCCTATTATAGCTATATATTTTAATGCTATGTAATATGTAATATTTAATGTCTTCTTCATGGAGAAGTGGCCCGGACGGTCACGAAACCGGTCGAGATATTCGACTATACCTACCGCGTAAGTTAAACCGTCAAATAACATTAAAATGTGTAATACTTACGAAAGTTTCAATCAAGTTATATCTATATAGCTAATATATAGCTATTTTTACATATTATGGAAAAAGTAGTATTAAAAAGAAAATGTCCGCTATAATAACACATAATCTGTGAGAATACCAGCTTCCTTTTGGGGTTGAAGATATACAGATATTTTATGGTTGGGCATATAAAACAAACAGTCGGACGGCATAAGCGTAGTTAAGTATTCCCGTACGGAACCGCAAAACGAATTTTTAAAGTCGTCTATCTTAAAACCAGTATAAATTAAATACCTAAATGCAGGCAAAACAAGAGTACAATCTGAGGTTACATTATCAACCAAATCAAGGGAAAAACAGTAAAAAAGTCCGTACCAATGCCACAACCGACATACAGAGCTATATAACTAAAGGCTAACATTTGTCGAAGATCGTGTATTTCGAATAAATAAAGTTAAGGTAATCATTGCAGAGTGTAGGTACAAGCTTCGTTTCAGTATTGCTTCTGAAAGTAATGGGTCCATAAAACGGTATACGAGAAGATCGAATATGATGAATCGTTGCTCTCGCGACATACCCGTCGAGACACTTTCAGTATATCCAGACTTTGTTGTTCACGCCTTTAACTTCAACATATTATAAAGTTAGTATAAGTTACAGCGCTTTACAATTCGCGACTGTTGCCAATATATGGAGCAATAAAGTTGAATTGGCACATAAATTATGCAAATTACAATGTCATACCAAACGACCCGTAAATGATTAAGTTGACTCGAAAAAAGTTTACCGAATTACGCGAAAAACTTATCGCCCTTATGGGTACGAGTGTGTTTGTACTTCGTATCATCTCAGCAGAAGAGAAAAGTACTTTTCTAAATGTATTGATGCACGCTTTACGTCTCATCGTAAGTTGTTATTGCTTCATTTTTATTCAAAAGCTTCTCATCCAACAGCTTTCTTTTTGCAGACAATCTGCAGACAGCGGAGGAGAAATTAGCTGTGACTGGTCGTTTTCCTTCGTTACGTTTTATTGCTTTTTTACTATTTCTTTTTACTGATTGGCATTCTGCTATAAGACACAGCCATATCTAAGTGATGGTTAGAGAAAGTAATAGTATTTTTATTTTCTTCTTTCCATGTTTGCCTAATTTTATTAAAATTAAACTAAATTATGATTATTATAACAGAATATTATGCCAATATGGGATCGATTTCCTTTAGTTTGACTGTGATGGGTAATATTAGCTGGTGTATTTAAATATATTATAAATACACATTTTACTTGAAGGAGACTTCATTTAATGTTCAAAAGATCGACTGGAGTTATTTTATTTATATTAATTTTTAGAGAATTAAACGCGCTAGTAAATGTAGAACTATCCTTTTCTGGCACTGATCTAAAGGGCATCAATTCCTTTTCACGGAATTTATATCTTAAACATTCAACTGGCGGACCCTACGGGCACAGAATTCACCCTATTTACATAGGTCCAGAAGAATAGTTTTCATACAAATGACATTTAAAAGTGAAGTCATAAATATTTTTTTTGGCTTGGCCATCTTGCTAGATCTGACAGTATTACAAAATAGTAGGTATCGTTCTATCTTCCTATAGAAAATCTTTTACCCGGATTATCGGGTCATTAAAATATGAAAGGATTGAGTGATAGGAAAACACTTTACGGTTTTCAAAATCAACCAAAAACGATTGAACGTTTCGCCTCTACACGAGGCATCCTCAGGAGATGTTGACACGTCGAGCGCTAGACCGACAGTCAAAGTTTTTGGTTGATTCGGTTTTTTTGTGTGTGGTTTATTCTGTATACTTCCTGTTTGCAGTTTGTGCGGGAGGGAGGTTCACACCGCAACTCGGCCATAAGCATTGTTTTTAGCGGAAGTGTCACTAAATATTTCCTCTAATATCGTTTTTGATAATGGATGGAATTGGATTCCGCAAAGTAACGCCTATATCAATAAATTAATCGTGAGTTATTTGCTCTCAATTTATGTAAAATTACTCAATGACAAATATTGAAAGGACCAAAATTTTATCTATCGCCGGTTTACCTTACTAGAGATAGATATTTGACACTATTTGTATGGACGCTATGTCAAACTTCTATCGGTAGTAAGGAAAACAGTGGATAGATAGATTATTGGGATCCCCGTTAACCAATTAGGCTGAAATTTGTAATATAAATGACTTGGAATTATACATAGCCTTCTTGTGTCTCGAAAATGGTACTTGCAGGATAGTATTTCCGTGTGGACAGGGTGGAGCTACTAATAAACATAATTATTAGTATAACATTTTATTAGTAACACTAATGATAATATCATAATTTAAATAGCAATTGTTTGTAAGTGACTGACTGAGTTTATAAGAGCGATTGTGGCTTTGTTATTTGTTTAATCTTCAATGGCTGAATTCTGATTAAATTTAGATTTAGGTAGATTTTTGCCATGCGTATACAATCGTGAGCAAGCTAGTTTAAAATAGAACTATGCCTGATTGAAGTTGATTCTTGATAATTTTATGCTACATTGAACTCATAAAGTACAATTCCCTCCTTACTACATTGGGAAAGGGTTCCATGTACCTACATCTTTGTAGGCCGATTATAACCACACAATTACTAAAGAAATCAATCCCTTAATGTTACTAGTGTCTGTGAGGTTTTATTAGTTAATAGTCCACAGGTTATTTTTCTTTGCGTTTCAATGTCTTATAGAAGGTCAATCAGCGAAATTAATTCCTCAAAAATACAATAAAATGAAAGAAAATGAAAAACCCACGGCTTATTTTTTCCTTAGCTAGATTATGTTTGCTTAAAAGAAAAGCACTTGGATATAAGTAAATAATAAACAACGTTTATACACTCCTTCAGCCCTACTATAGGATTCCCTGTGTCACGAGAGGCATGGGCATACACTAATACATCACAACACCCAAGAACCAACATTTCTGCTTATCATACAAATGTTTGCCTCAGCCAAGGATCAAACCTGGGTCTCCACGCTTAGAAGGGTACCCTACCCACTGAGCTAACGAAGCCGTCAAGTGAAGCAATAAAAACTTACGCATAGATACAATAAACTCAGAAATACCTTTTCTGTTTCAGCCGAAATGATACGGAGTACGAACATACTCGTATTCTTGAGTGAGATGAGTTTTTGCGTAATTCGGTAAACTTTTTCTCGAGACTCCTTAATCTTTTACGGGCCGTTTGGCTCGCATTCTAATTCGCACATTTTATGTTCCAATCAGACGTTATTACTGTGAATGGTAGCGGCCACACTCGTCTAATTAGTTTTTGGTCAAATCCTTCTGTCGTCAAGTCCTTTCATCGAGCTCGTTTCGGTAAAGTTTAAGTCATTATATATAAATATAATGTGAATGGTAGCAGCCACACTCGTCAAATTAGTTTTTGGTCAAACCCTTCTGTCGTCAAGTCCTTTCATCAAGCTCGTTTCGGTAAAGTTTAAGTCATTATATATAAATATAATGTGAGTGGTAGCGGCCACTCTCGTCAAATTAGTTTTTGGTCAAATCCTTCTGTCGTCAAGTCCTTTCATCGAGCTCGTTTCGGTAAAGTTTAAGTCATTATATATAAATATAATGTGAGTGGTAGCGGCCACACTCGTCAAATTAGTTTTTGGTCAAATCCTTCTGTCGTCAAGTCCTTTCATCGAGCTCGTTTCGGTAAAGTTTAAGTCATTATATATAAATATAATGTGAGTGGTAGCGGTCACTCTCGTCAAATTAGTTTTTGGTCAAATCCTTCTGTCGTCAAGTCCTTTCATCGAGCTCGTTTCGGTAAAGTTTAAGTCATTATATATAAATATAATGTGAATGGTAGCGGCCACACTCGTCAAATTAGTTTTTGGTCAAATCCTTCTGTCGTCAAGTCCTTTCACCGAACTCGTTTCGGTAAAGTTAAAGTCATTATATATAAATATAATAGTTAATATATACGTATAGTTTTAAAGTCAATTACTTCCTATATTATCAAGTAGCTGTTTTTGCACTATTTCTTCTGTTCTTAAAAACAAATATAACCCAAATTAACCCATTTTTGTTCAGATAAAATTTTGTTGATCGCTATTTTATGGTGCAACGGCTTCAACGGATTCGAATGAAATGGAAAATAAAGATGATTAGCACATTTGCTATCAACTTTATTTACCGATTCAATGGATAGTTCCTGACTTGGTGAATGGGCTAGTGGCCAGTCGTAGAATTGAAGCTCTCAGGCCTGATCAGACCCGAAGGCATCCCATAACCTCACGACTGTTGTCCTTAGATAAACAATACCGCTTCCATGCCTTGGAGCACACGATAAACCACCGGCAAATGTTGATTAGAATTGTTGAACATGCAAACTCAGCTGCGAGCACACACTCGTCTCTTAAAAGTAGGAAAATATTTAGTTTTATTGCTATTTGGTTGCGATGGAACAACCTGTTTCTTCGTTACTAATAATATCATCAAAGCATTCGTCATCTTCGTCGTAAATTTTAGCTCCGGCAAAACATTCACCTTACAGATAAAATAATCAGTTGCCTACTTACTAGTATTACTTTCGTAACGTCAGCAAAAGTCAATTATGAATTATAGAATGATTAAACATCATATAAAGGACTCATGCCCGTTTTCACCAACGTTTTAGGTAACACCTAAGCGAAGTTAGGTGACAGCTTTGTACTGTTAAGTGTTACCTAACTGCGGCTTAGGTGTTACTTAAAATATTGGTAAAAACGGGCATCAGTCAAAAACAACTCCTGTAAAATGGCATCAAGGATAAAATCTCGTATTAGGAGCATCCTTTTAAACACAGAGCACTGTTTTGGCGTGAACAGATGAAACGTAACGTACTGAAACTTAACCACAAATGCCGAAGATTGAGTCACAGAAGCCGCCCAAAGCCTATAACAATTGAGCGCCAGGCTGCTATCTTACCATACATCAGAACACAGAAAACGAACTAAACAAAACATACTTGAAGCCGCTCAAGAAGATTAGCCAATTACTAAGACCTATTAAAACAAATGTCCCCTTACAAGATGCAGGTGTTTACAAGCTTGATTGTGAGCGTGGTTTATCATACACTGGGCAAACAAGGTGGAAGCATTGGTGTCCGCCTTAAAGAACATATCGCTGAGATGAAGAACAGACGCTCGATCAAGTCTGCAGATTATGAGCATGTTCTGGATAAGCCTAACCACTACATCCAGCTCGATAACCCACAAATTCTAGCTAGAGAGAACCGCTATGTGCCGCGAATGTTAAGACAGGCAATCGAAGTTTAAAAACACCTAATTTTAATAGAGATGAACTGCTTGGGATCCAGTGATCAAGCTAATAAAATCCCAAAGCCAGCACAATACTGCAAGACCTCTGGACACTGTGAAAGACTAGTGCGTGCATCGGGCACGTTTTGATTAAACGCGTTTCATCAAAATAATTTCCATAACTTTATAACATACAACTGTCATCCAGTGACCAGTTTCACTGAAAAGTGTTCGAAACGTCGGCATAAAATTATATAAAACTAAACGCGGTTTAATACGTTGTTTAATTTCAATGTATAAGAATCGCGAAAGCCTAAGTAATTATTTTTATGTTGTATCGTCACGCATATATATTCCCGAAGGGATAGGCAGCGGTGTTTTAAACACCTTCGTTTCACCAGATATGTATTGGTCCCATATAATATTATAGAGCGCAAGCGTATTACCATCTACGGGTCACTGTTCCATACTCTGGACTGCTATAGAGAATCTCATAGTCAGAATAACATAACTGTCCAAGCCGAGGATCGAACTCAGGACCTCGAGATTCTAAAGCTCGCTCCCGCTATTACACCAAGACCAAGCTAGCGAAGTCGCTATGGCGGGTCAGCTAATATAATTTAAACATTATTTTTTTATGTTAAGAAGGTATAATCTTTGATAGTTTTCCAGCAGGATTGTGATTCATTGATCTATAGCGAATCGTGCACCTTACCTGAACTCTCTTGAAAGGAAATCCTTCGAAAAACTAGGATCCTGCTAACTTTTACTCAGTTCCACATATTTATCCCTTCCCCTAGACCTACGAAGGTACGATGTGGAAGTTAGTAATGATACCAAGTTTTAGCGATACGGTGCCTCGCGCGTGGAACTTGCTTAATATCAGACTATGATAAAGTTTGTTGCCATATGTCGCCGTTTGCTTCACTTTCTGTGCTCAATGGAAAGTTTACGAAATCATTATTTGAAATATTATATAAAATTATGCTCCATGCAGCATCCGATGAAGAGCTGCCCAGTTTCCTTATTAAGATTTTAGTATTATTATTTAACAAATGCCACTCGACGATCGCATACCTCCTTTGTGAGAAGTTTTAATGGCCTAAACATTTTAATGACCTACTTAAAAGTGTTTGTATGATGGCAGCCGTATACAAATTTGCTTGTTTGTTAAAATTCGTTATACTGTAAAAACAAGAACAATACTTTACGCCCGCATATAACATTTTCCGCTTATCAATTTAAAGCGTTCCTCGTTTTTCCCCGTTTAGGCGTGTTTTATATACAAAGAAATGCCCGTGGGAGAGAAACTCGTGAATAATAAATTATCAAGCACAATACTCAACATTAGCGCGAATCTCCATTATACGTCTGTACTATTTGGTTCGTTCAACGTTCACGTTTGAAACAATAAAGGAAAAGACGGATAGGTAATTTATTGGCAGTAGAACTTTTTGTAAACAAGTTCGTACGGTGTAGTACCGCCACAAAAACTATTTTTACCGCAAAGCACAGCAGTGATGTCCGCATTACTGTTTTCCGGTTTAAAAGAATAGGTGCTGCTGAAATTACAGGCTCACGAGACTTAACAACTTAATATCAAGTGAGTAATGAGCTCACCGATGTCAAATACTTCGCCTTTGTACATAAGGTTGATTTTCCAACGTTTCTTGTTATCTCTTCATTTGTTTCACGGATGTTGTCAAAGATGCAACGATGTTTGCTCTTAGAGAATCGCACGGCACGTTGTCACTTGTAACGAAATGTATCTGTTATATATGCAGAGGTCTCGTACTTGTTCCGTAACCTAATTACTTAAAAAAACAAATAATATTTTGATATTATGTGGTTGGTTTGAAAATTATTTTTAAACTACTGCAATTAATTGACTTGGTGGTTACTGTTTTCCGCGTTTTCTCTATGATCACACTTGTAATAAGCGGATAAGAAAAAAGCTGTATGCCTACGGAACTGCCCACGTTGACCACTGCACTTAAGTGCTAGATCCTTTATGAAAAGATGTAAAGTTTGGGCGTTTGTTATTGGCAGGCATTCTTACATGCTACAATAATACTGACTGTAATGACACACCAAATTCTAATTTACATCCAGGTGTTCGAATGCTGGACGGTGACGTCACCGATACCGTTGAAGCCAGGTCTTTGAGCTTGAACCCTCAGCATGTGGACATATACAGCGCGTCCTGGGGGCCTGATGATGACGGGAAGACTGTCGATGGGCCTGGAGAATTGGCTACGAGAGCTTTTATCGAAGGAGTTACCAAGGTGAGTATGTTGCTTCTCTTGCTTTTAACTACTTCAAACCGACTTTATGTGCTACGTCTCCACCTTTTTATATTATTGAGAATAAGACAGCAAAAAAAGTAGCTTAATCAGTGCAGCCGTGCGATTCTGTAATGATTCGTCGATGTGCTCACCGATGTCAAATACTTTATGAGATATCGCCCTTGAACATAAGGTTGCTTTTCCAACGTTTCTTGTCATATCTTCATTTGTTTCACGGATGTTGTCCAAGATGCAACAATGTTTGCTATTGGAGAATCGCACGGCTGTAGTTTTGGCGTAAAATAAATAATTGTACTGCGTATTTTAGTGTGAAAAAGTGACATGCAACGCTACGGCCATCCATCTAAACAGACATACTATAAATAATAAATAAATAAATATTCCACAACTATCACACAACGCCATCTAGTCCCAAGCTAAGCAGAGCTTGTGTTATGGGTACTAGACAACTGATAAACATACTTATATATTTCTAAATACATACATATTATAGATAAATTACACCCAGACACAGAACAAATGATCTAATATTATACATGTATACTGGAAGTATACATGTATAATATTAGAGTGTTTGCGAATCGGTCTCTTATTATGTATTCCAGAGTTGACTATGATAGGTAGGTATACAGTCGAGACACACAGAGGCCCTAATGAAAAGTAACAACAGCTACGTTGTTTCGCTCTCAACTTTAATTTGTCACATTCCTGAAACGATTCAAACTGACACTTATTTTAAACTTTCTAGAGTTCTGTTTTAATTTCTCTCATGTCTATATAGTGTTTGTAACTTAGAGGAAAGAGTGACGCGATACTCGACTAAAGTAATTTCTGTAATGACGCAATTATTGTCTTTGTCTATTTCCTACAATATGGTCAAGTGTACGCGAGGCATAAAATTTACATAACGTCGTTTTACCTTTTCAACTCCAAACAGCATTTGAGGGCTCTTGTTTATACGTAACAGCCTTTTAACCGCTTCCTGGTTGTGTATTGTACGTGTTCTCATACGTCTTTTTCCTACGAAAGGGCGAAAAATGTTGACGTGTTTCATAAGTGCATGATAAAGGTTATATCTTTTTATTACGTGCTTTGAAACTTGCTTCACGACAGTTGTTTTTGTGTACCTATTGATTGTAAGGGTTTTCTAGTATTTTAAGAACTCTAAAACTTTCTGTTGTACTAGAAGCCCAATCGAAGGCTATAGGAAACACGATGTTGTATTAAGCCTTTTTTGATAATAATTGACTAGAGAATTCATAAAAATAGTGTCATTGGGTCAATTGAGTTAATATTATGTAACTCAATTACACCATTTTTATATTAAATTAAATTAAAATTATTTATTTCGGTTCACAAGTTTGTAGAATTATAATACATTGGGGATTCCCTTTAAGCAAGATATGCCTGTAATAGGAGTCCCCGCTCTTCCTTAGTATAGCACATCGTAACACGAAATAATTAAATTAAATTGAATTAAAGTTTTGATGAAAGTTATTTAGTTATACAATGCAAAGCAAGTTAAACAAATACAACAACTTACGTTTTTTACAAATTCTTAGTGTGTGCGGTTGTATGTGTGTGTATATACAATCTTAAGTAATATCGTAACTTAGAAGTTCTAACTTTTCTAACAAAAAATGTATGCACATGCGAGAGTTCATACAAAGCGCACAGAAAAAGCACAAACGCATTGTAAACCTCCTCCAGCCGTGCGATTTTCTAATGATTCATCGTTGCGCTCGTCGACGAGCTCACCGATGTCAAATACTTTTTGCGATGTCGCCCTTGTACATAAGGTTGTTTTTCCAACGTTTCTTGTCATCTCGTCATTTGTTTCACGAATGTTGTCAAAGATGCAACGATGTTTGCTCTTAGAGAATCGCACGGCTGTGTTCGAAGTCGCTTGCTTAAAAAGGCTATTACGATAACTGAGAAATGTAATTTTCTTGATTTCATTTCAATAACATCATTTTATAATCTTCATTATAATGTTCAATCAAAAACTGTGTGAGCTTCCAACTCACCCTCCAATTTATCTAGTAGTGTCTGTCTAACTAATAAGTAGGTAAGTGATTTAAATTTATTACTTTTTAACTCTGATAGTTTATGGTCTTGGCATTGCACCTAATAAACCTTTATTTTTTCATTTATTTTGTATTTTATTCCACAAAATATTAACCAAAAAGTGCAAAATGATTGACCGAAATTACAACTTACTGTCATAATAAAAAATATTATTAAAATTACTGCTAATTTACTTTTTTATAATTTTATCTAGTCGAAGTGTGAAAGGAGATAAAAGCTAGTTGGGGCTGCCATATTATCTGAATGCTAGTTCACCGTAACGCCAAGACAATTTTCTTTTTGCACATACTCTTATACGTAGTTTAAAGAGCCAAGTCAATATTAACATCATGATATGGATGCAAACGAAATACGGAATTAGTTATTTTATGAGTACCAAAAGAGTGCAAAAACGCAGGCCGCTAGAATGTGTTGGCTCTGGTGGGCAATATTGCAATAGTTTGTGACCGTGTCCAACTCAACAGCCTATCTAAGTCTTTGATTTATGTATTTATGCTGTTGCCTACCTTCCAATCAACTTCTCTATTAATTACTTAGCGATGGCCACTGACCTCTTGGGATAATGGCCTGAATATTGTTTACATTGTCGTCCGCCCTCAGTAATATGATGCTGTTTGAACCTTTAGTGAGTAATTGGTGTTGATATTTTGAAATATAAATTATAATTGAAGAGTATGAGGTCACCTTTGTGACAACGTACTCATAAGTGGAGAGTAATTTATTATTGTTATAACGGCTGATGATGGTCACCGTTGTCAGCAGGGTCCATAATGTCTAGTCTTCTAACAGTGGGCGTCGTTGGGTAATGTCGGTGCAACGAAACAAAATAGTGCACTCAATCAAATTATAATGTCTAATGAATTTACAAGATAGGTTCGAATTAGGAGCTCTGGCTGACCGCCACACAAGAAGTGTCGTGCGTCCGCTCAGCCGGTGACGTTGACTCCATCGAACGCCGACAGGTGGCGCTGGTGTTCCTACTGGTGTATTACGCGTTGTTTGCGACATATATATATATATATATGCAACGCCGACCAACAGCCTATTGATTAGATGACATTAGGCTCCGATAACTTATTGGTGCTATTAGCGGACGGATAAGCTACCACAAACACTTGTGGTTTGATATGATAACATAATGTGCTATATTAATTATATATGGCGATACAATTACGTCAGTAAGTCATATAGGTACATGTGTTATTTAGTCATATACAATGAGATAGCACACTCGTTCCGGTTACGTTTTATGACCTGCATAAATTAAAATTACTTTTTCATCTTTATGACAGGTTTTTTCTTAATCAAGTGAATGTAATTACATAACCTTACCCAAAAAGCCATTTAGTATAATAAATCAAAATACAAACTATATAAGAATATATATTTTGGCATAGTTGGTCACCTACGCCATATGCTTTTGATGTCGTGTTGAAAAAAAATCAGTTCTTGTGTCAAATTTTATAAATAAATGAATTTCCACACCCTCATAACCCCGCACTATCTAAGTTTCTCTGTACCGCGGAAGGCATGGATACACATTTCACAAATACTGAAGACCCACTTTTGGGACCCACGCACTCTCTCATAGACATTATAAAGGATAGAGATAGGTAGAGTTAGTTAAATAAAGTGGTATAAAAGTTACGTAATAAGAAAAAAGGAACATAATTTGTATGTACCTTACGTATGAGCCTATGTACCTTCATGAGTTGTGTAGTTTGTTAGTAATTAGCTCTATTTGAAGATGACATTTTTTTTTGTCTAGGGTCGCAACGGTAAAGGCTCTATATTCGTCTGGGCGTCCGGAAACGGCGGCCGTGAGCAAGACAACTGCAACTGCGATGGCTACACCAACTCCATATGGACGTTGTCGATATCATCGGCGACGGAGAGAGGAGAAGTCCCGTGGTACTCAGAAATGTGCAGTTCTACTCTTGCTGCTACGTATAGTAGTGGGGCTATCAATGAAAAACAGGTCAGTTTCTTGTTATGACTCATTATTTAAATGATTTTTTATTATGTTTAAATGTCGTCAGTCGGTCGCCTGACTGATTCATGGGAATTTCGCCACTTGATGCATTTTAATAAGGAAGGATTTTTGGAAATTCAACCCCTATGAAGGTAAGTTGAATTTATATCTGTGGTTTTGCATCCCATAGACTAAGAGAGTGAAGCCGCTGGCGGGTTCCCAAGTTTGCTTCAATATCTTCGTCGTACATAGAAGGGTGAAGTACATAGAAAAGTGCCTTTAATCAATAAGGTTTAAGTAATCCAGTTTGAACTTAAGTTCATCAGTAAGGTTTAAGTAATCCAGTTTTATCGACTACTCGTAATGTGACTGGGATGTCAAATGGAATTCCTAAGATCTGGAGATTAACTTCCGCCTCAACCTCAAATTTTTATATTTTGTTAACTTTTTGTAAATTTCTTTTTATTTTATATATTCTGTATCAATACAATCTTGGATTATAATGGGTATTAAGCCGTGTTTTAAAACCAGCGCGGTTTATTTAACTCCTAAACGAGGTTCAAGAAAAAGAACAGAGGTATTAAATGTACATACGGTAAGACCATCTCTTTTTATTTGCATAAAAACATCTCGCTAAGTACCTAACAAAGAGTAAAACTCAAAGTGCTTGCAGTTTTCTAGCTAGGTTACCAGAACTTTTCTTATTAACCTTTCTACAGAACCGCTAAGCTTCTGCGGTCTTTACTTAACCTTGATAAATTTTATGCGCTTGAACCCTCAGATTCTTTAAAAGAGAAAATAAAATCTAACTTCCTATCTGTTTCAGTACAACCTGTCTTGTAACTCGCTTTGCATACTCAGTAAAAGTTATTGCATGTGTCCAGTTTCGAGCTGATGTCTATTCAACATAGCCTATATTTAAATTTGAAATTATTAAAATTTAAACATTCGATACTGAATTACCGAAATTAAGAAACGTTAAGAGCGTGACAGTTTTGCACAATTCTTCTTTCGATGGGTCTCAAAAACTTTTATATTGTGGTTAAGATGAATATTGCGTAAAAGCGGCACCATTCAGGTTTTTAATATCACGCGAGGAATATAAGTACAAGTAATAACAAACATCAGATCTACCCATGACAGTTGCAGCTCCAACTTTAAGCTGAAGGTTTGCATGGCACTACACTGTCCTCGTCAGTAAGAAACATTGATTTTTGAATCTGATTCGTACATAGATTTCACTTGTTATTTAACCTACTGCTTCGAAGCAGAATATCTTTTACTGTGGCTGTACCATCCAGGACTCTTAAACCAAAATACTATTCACGTAGTGATCCGGCTGTCATCACCTCTTACAAATGGCTTCTCGACGGTCCATCAATCAAAGAATTATATAATTGTGTTTACATAGAAGATATACTTAAAGTAGCATTTGCGCGAAAATGTATCTACTGAATGTTTGATTTAGATGATTTATTGATCCAATCTCTTTGTTTTTTTTTCCTTCTGTTAGTCATCATTTTACTCTTTCGCTGTCATTGTTTCATAATTTAACCGCATCCCTACTGATTTATGCGACACAATTTCGTCCAAAAGTATTCCTCGGACCACACATGGATAAATAACTCCATTTGAATATAAATTATTAGAGTTTCGGAAGTACTCACTTATTACAAAGGCGAAATGGGAGCATTCGATCAAAGTTGCAGGAACTTTAGGGTCAGACGGTCGTTATAGGTAAAAGAGTGACGAAATCCTAGTTTTTGGTTGGGCCGCGTGCTCAAAAAACGTATATAAAGAAATTGTGAGTTTTGGGGCTGGTATTGACTTCTAATGTGTAATTTAAAGTTAAGTGTTTCAATCAAACTAACTGTTATTAATGTATATGTTGTCTGTGTATGTTGACGGTTACTTTACTTAGTACCATTTTAGATGAATATTCTACAAAAATGAAATGAAATTGATGATCGGTGATGATACTGTTGAAGGTGGTACCTAGAAAGCGAAAAGTTTTAACAAAATGAACGTGAATTCCCTTGAAACTACGATTAATAATAATGCAGCATTTTGCAGCAACTGTAATGTCGATATTTATAGAGAGAAAAATTCCATCCTCGGACGGGACTCGAACCCGCGTCTTCTGACTCTCCGTGTCAGACGCCATTGACCAACTAGGCCACCGATAATCTGGTCCGAGCATCGAATTTTAACTCTCTATTTGACTAACCGTCTTGCGGGGACGGAGCGACATCTATTGGACAGTTTTAACAGTACCATCCAACCGAAAGAAGCATTATTTAGAAATACTTGAAACTTTCGTATTGACATCGCAGCCCTTGTAATTTTTATAGTATTACTTTTTAAAGCACTAACGCCTGCTTAAGCGATCTCAAACATTGATATTTATAGAGAGAAAAATTCCATCCTCGGACGGGATTCGAACCCGCGTCTTCTGACTCTCCGTGTCAGACGCCATTGACCAACTAGGCCACCGAGAATCTGGTCCGAGCATCGAATTTTAACTTTCTATTTGACTAACCGTATTGCGGGGACGGACCGACATCTATTGGACAGTTTTAACAGAGAGTCAAATTCGATCAAATAGAGAGTTAAAATTCGATGCTCGGACCAGATTCTCGGTGGCCTAGTTGGTCAATGGCGTCTGACACGGAGAGTCAGAAGACGCGGGTTCGAATCCCGTCCGAGGATGGAATTTTTCTCTCTATAAATATCAATGTTTGAGATCGCTTAAGCAGGCGTTAGTGCTTTAAAAAGTAATACTAGTTTTTTAAGTATCCCCTCACTCTCAGAAACATTGGCATCGAAATTCTCTGATGTACCTAAGAATTTAAATATTGTTCATATTAATGCGCAAAGTATTCCGGCTCATTTTTCTGACATGCTGACGTCTCTCAACAACACAAACATACATGCTATTCTAGTCTCCGAATCTTGGCTAAACCCGTCTCTTCCCTCCATATCCTATACTTTACCTGGCTTTAATCTCATTCGCAATGACCGGACGGGTAGTGTTGGTGGAGGAGTCGCTATTTATCTTCGTGCACATATTCCCTTTTCCGTTATTAGCACGTCCGCCCAACCAACACCCCCAAACGCTGGTGAACACCTTTTTATTGAAGTCCTTCTCTCACACTCTAAAATTTTACTCGGAGTCTACTACAGCAATTCTCCACACAACAACTACTTCTCTTCATTTGAAAATATCATAGTAGACCTCAGTCCTTCCTATAGTCACACCATAATTATGGGTGACTTCAATACTTGTCTCATAAAACGTGATTATCGGTCCCTTTCTTTCGAAACCCTTGTTAAATCTTGCAACATGCATATTCTCCCCCTTTGTGCTACTCACAATTTCCCAAATTCAACTCCATCTCTACTTGACCTCATTTTGGTTTCATCGTTAGATCATGTTGCTAAGCATGGCCAGTGTTCGGCTGATGCCTTTTCCTATCATGATTTAGTTTTCTTATCATACAAGATCCGTCCTCCTAAAGCTAAACCTACAGTTATCCTGCAGCGTAATTTTAGTGGTATGAACCGAGATGCATTTATTAATGACGCAAAAAATATTGATTGGTCTCTGGTTATAGGTGCTGAGTATGTAGATGAGCAATTAGCTATTTTTAATACTCTCCTAACACAACTTTATGATGTGCATGCCCCTTTTAGGTCTATAAAAATTAAACATGTACCTGCGCCTTGGTTAACCGATGACATCAAAACCCTTAAAAATAAAAAAGCTGCTGCCAAAACTAAGTATAAAATTCGTCCAAATGAGGTGAGCAAGTCCAAATATATCAAGCTTCGTAATCGTTGCAATGTGGTATGCAGGGATGCCCAACGTCGCCATATCTATGAATCTGTTCAAGATGAGGATCCGGCGAAAGTTTGGAAGTTCCTCAGAGCATTAGGAGTTGGAAAATCTCGTCAAGAATCAATTCCCAATAACTTAGATATAAATTCCCTAAATCGGCACTTTTCTTCACCACCTAATAATATTCCGACAAAAGCCCATACTTTACATTTTCTTTCTAACACTATAACTCCAAATTGTTCTCCTTTTGTTTTTACTAAATTTTCCGTTTGTGATGTTAAAAAAAGCATACTTTCCATTACTTCTAATGCCGTTGGCGTGGATGGGATCAGTCGTAACATGCTGATACCCATTCTTGATATAATTCTCCCTGTCCTGTGCCATATTTTTAATTTTTCTATTTCTAGTGGCGACTTTCCTGCTTTGTGGAAGGACGCTCAAATTATCCCTCTCCCTAAAAAATCTAATCCTAAATGTTTTTCGGAATACCGTCCAATATCTATACTTCCTTTCCTATCCAAAGTACTTGAACGGCTAGTTCACAATCAGATGAACACTTTCCTTGCACAAAATAACTTGCTAAACCCTCTTCAATCTGGTTTTCGTCAAGGGCACAGTACGGTTACTGCACTTGTTAAAATAACTGACGATATTCGTTTAGGTATGGAAAATGGTCAGCTAACTGTGCTGGCTCTCTTAGACTTTAGCAATGCTTTTAACGTTGTGGATTTGGATATCCTCTTAGCAATCCTTCGCTCTAATAATATATCTCCAACAGTTATTGATTGGTTTCAATCTTACCTTTACGGTCGTCGACAGCGGATTCGCCTCGATGATTCTTATTCTTCATGGTGTAACACAACAGCTGGTGTGCCTCAGGGTGGCGTGTTATCTCCTTTACTTTTTGCTGTTTTTATTAATTCAATTTCCCAAAATATTTCTTGTTCCTACCACCTATATGCGGATGATTTTCAGTTATACTCACAGGCTCCACTACTTAAACTGAGTGAAGCAGTTGATCATGTAAATGAAAACATGCATCAGGTATTACAATGGAGTAAAGTTTATGGCCTGATAGTCAACCCCCTTAAAACCCAAGTAATAGTCGTAGGCAGTTCACGAATGATTTGCAGAGTTAACTGGGACACATTGCCGCGAGTGGTTTTTGACGGGGTCACTATTCCTTATAGTCAAACGGTAAAAAATCTTGGCGTAACTATAGATCAATGTTTTACATGGGGTCCTCATCTAACTCTGACCAGCCGGAAGATGTTTGCATCTGCAGGTGCCTTACGTAGACTACGTAATTTTCTTCCTACTACCACTAAGATAGCGCTTGCACAATCTCTTTTACTACCTGTGCTCGATTATGCAGACGTCAGCTATCTTGATATCTCGGAGGATCAGCTAAATAAACTTGAGCGTCTTCAAAATTTTTGTATTAGGTTCGTATTCGGCTTGCGCAAATATGACCATGTTTCAGAATTTCGTACTAAGCTCAAGTGGCTTCCCATACGCTATCGTCGGAATGCTCACATATTGTCTCTTCTTTATACAATTCTCTTCAATCCCTTTTCCCCACTCTACCTTAAGGAGCGTTTCGAATTCTTGCACACTTCTCATATGTTATCATTACGGTCATCAGAGTATCTTCAGCTAAAAACGCCTGAACACAGAACCAGTTTTTATTACTCCTCATTTGCTGTTAAAGCCGTCCGTTTGTGGAATTCTCTTCCACTGGAAATACAGCGTGCTACGTCACTTCAAACTTTCAAAGATCAGGTTAAAAAATTATATCTTTCACTCTAACTCTTACTCACTAATTGTTATCTAACTTTCATGATTTTGTATTTCTAATCGTTTATTTATTTGTTATTTTTTATATTTCTTTAAAATTTTTATTTGTGTTTACATGTACATGTCTAGATGCTTTAGTGTTTACATATATATATAATTTTTATTAGTATATTTAATATAGCATTTATGTATTTATAGTGTGTTTACTGTTTTTTGTATTGTTACCGTCCATCTTTTATTGTATACCTATTCCTCTGCGAGTGGGTTGTCTGGAAGAGATCGCTCTGAGCGATAAGACCGCCCATTGTTGCACCTAGTTTTTAGGCATTGTTTTTTTATTTTTATTTTATTGTCTAATATTAAGTCATAAATGTGGTGTCTCAATAAAGTGTTATCTATCTATCTATCTTTCTATCTACTATAAAAATTACAAGGGCTGCGATGTTAATACGAAAGTTTCAAGTATTTCTAAATAATGCTTCTTTCGGTTGGATGGTACTGTTAAAACTGTCCAATAGATGTCGCTCCGTCCCCGCAAGACGGTTAGTCAAATAGAGAGTTAAAATTCGATGCTCGGACCAGATTCTCGGTGGCCTAGTTGGTCAATGGCGTCTGACACGGAGAGTCAGAAGACGCGAGTTCGAATCCCGTCCGAGGATGGAATTTTTCTCTCTATAAGTATCAATGTTTGAGATCGCTTAAGCAGGCGTTAGTGCTTTAAAAAGTAATACTATTAAAACTGTAATGTCTTCGAAATAAAACCGTTTGTCTTTAACATTAAAATCGTCTTTAAAATTATGTATTACTCTATTATTTTAAATACAAAAATGTATGTATGTATGTTATGTATACTTCTATGCTAATATTATAAAGAGGGAACATTTGTATGTAAGTATGTTTGTAACGAATTGGCTCAAAAAGTACTTAACCGATTTCAAAAGTTCTTTCACCATTGGAAAGCTACTTTCACCCGGAGTAACATAGGCTATATAAGATTCATCATCATCATCATCATCCATCACCGCGCGGGTGAAACTGTGGAGAGCAGCTAATCTTACATATGTGTTCAACTGCATTGTGTTATGTTACCAGATAATTTAAAGAATAAACTTCGATTTGCACAAATTGCATAATCAAATTGAATAATGAATTACCCATCCTAGTTATAAACACAAAAACGATGTTTAAATTTGAAATTCCCGCTCAAGACGAGCGCGTTCACCTCGAACTTTGTATTGTTTCTTCCCAGGTGGTAACAACAGACCTGCATCACTCCTGTACCGCTGGACACACAGGCACCTCTGCATCGGCACCGCTGGCTGCTGGCATCTGCGCTCTGGCACTGCAAGCCAACAGGGACCTCACCTGGAGAGATATGCAGCACATTGGTAAGTTAATTTATTATATCCAACGTAGCGTAGTTATACCTACATATACCTACTACGTTTTATGTTTTCCTTCATTTCATTTTACTGTCTATCAAAACAAGTGTAATTATGCAGTGTTGTTGAAAATCTACGAATTATCTATAATCTACTATTGTAATTAATTGATCATTTATAAAATTTCAGTATGCAGGCCAAATTTGAAACACCAATATTTGTTTTTATTTTTTTACTGATTTAGGAAACACACAGTCTTATACCATATATATATATATATATATATATATATATATATATATATATATATATATATATATATAATATATATGGTGTGTATACAATGTTCACAAATAGGCTTCAAGTTCCATGAAATGTTACAAGCTTTAAACATTTTTGGAACTGTTAGATACTTATAGTATTACTGTTTAAAGCACTAACGCCTGCTTAAGCGATCTCAAACATTAAAATTTATAGAGAGAAAAATTCCGTCTTCGGACGGGATTTGAACCCGCGTCTTCTGACTCTCCGTGTTAGACGCCATTGACCAAGTTGGTCAATGGCGTCTGACACGGAGAATTTTTCTCTCTATAAATTTCAATGTTTGAGATCGCTTAAGCAGGCGTTAGTGCTTTAAACAGTAATACTATAAGTATCGAACAGTTCCAAAAATGTTTAAAGCTTGTTACATTTCTTAGATACTTGCCTGTTAACAGTGACTCGATCCATAACATCAAACGTAATACATAAAGTTACAATCTTACACAACACTTGGAGAAGTTAAATAGTTAACAAAGATTCGCCTATTGTTTTTTCTTTAAATTCTGTTAATGAAGAAGAGAAAATGTCTATTAATATTCATATTATATTTTATTATTACATTTATTATAACTATACATTTATAACTTCATACATACTATTATTATTTTTATATCTTTATTAGTTATTCTGTGGTATAAGTGAGGTTTGGAAAGCTATATCGCATCCAATTTTAACTACCTACTCAGTTGATTTGCTTCTATTTGATATATAAATTAATATTGTACCAAAGATAAGACAAGCTTCACTTCGAGCTATCTAATTAAAATCAATTAAATTTGATAATGAAGATTAGTACTGTAGTGCACTCTTTTTTATAATAAGGCTCCTGATGTAAGTAGTTTTAAAGGATCGTGAAAAATTTCGATGTGAAGTACAAAATATCTAATTACTAACATCACGATAATGTTTAAAAAAATTGATATTAGATTATCATTATCAGAAACGTGGTCCATCTCTTTAACTCCATCGGATATATCAATTCACAAACATCGAAGACCCTAGAACAAACATTTGCTCATCACACAATTTTGTCAAATTGGCTAGCTAGTGATCTAACTTGATACCTCTCGATTCGAAGACAGGGGCACTTGTTGCAAATGCTATCATTATTAATCATTTAAAAAAAAACAATTTTTAAGAATGTACACATTTAAATATTTCCAAACAAGTAACTTTATTTTTCAAAAAGTAACAAAATTATAACAGTTATCGATAAGAAATTTCGATTGTATACAAAGAAAATCTTCAATTACATTACATTTTCTACACAAATAAATATAGGCAGATGTGAAGTCGTACTTATTATGACACCTCGGTATACATGCCTATTTACACTGAAATAGTAAAAGTATTCGGTACTCCGAATCCTTGTACACAATAGAGGTGATATGGTACGACCTCTAGACTATGTTTTACGCTATTGTTATCTAGTTTGAAATATATTTGTCCTGCAAATAACGAGAAAATGTTACAATGAGAACCCATATCTGACACGTAAAGCGTTTATTTAATTATGGATCATATAGGTATCTACTATACCTCAATAAGCGCTCCGAGCTCCAACTAATTGATTAGGTTAACCCGTCAGATCGGCCCCGGATTCGATTCTATAAATAAATCAGATCGGAAGCCAAAGCATTATGAGTCGTTCGTCGCGGCAAGTACTTGGATGAGTGATCTAGTGGTCACTTAAAGGTGTTCAACTTCAGCAAAAATAATTGGTTGTCTGGTGACATGGGAATGCAGCTGTCAATTTAAGTATGTCATATTGACGGAATGTAGGATATAGTTATTTTTATACTATGAAATGATAAGACGTTCAAGTCGTGCGACTTATGGTCTGCACTAGGCCCGCTCGTGACATTTACAGTGCAAGAGTTTGTGAGTGAGTAATTGCGGTTGTATATTTGTTACTTCTTAACGCTCAAATTGCCAGATTGATTTCGATGAAATTTGGTATGGAGATATGCTGGATAACACACAGGATTCATCATCATCTTGATTATCATCCATGAGCACGCGTGTGTAACCGCGGGGCGTAGCTATTTGGTTTGTAAGTCTCATTCGCTTGGTTATTTCACTTGCTACCGTGAATTTCACATCCTAGACATTAACGGCCAATATTATTAAGATATCTATTCACAGTTTTCCTTACTATGAAATTTGACATAACGTTTCCTAATAGTGTCAAATATCTATCTCTAGTAGAGTAAACAGATGATTGACATATTATTAATATCGGGCGTACGACAGTAATGCTTGCGCTGTCAAAGTCAAGTCAAAGTCAAAGTCAAAATCATTTATTCAATTTAGGCATCAAAGACGCACTTATGAACGTCAATTTTTCATTATAATGTACTTTAAAGACTACCGCCGCGTTCCAAAATATATAGAGCCTACCGAGAAGAAGCGGCAAGAAACTCGGGGCCATTGCTTTGCGCCTTAATACCTGGTACTGTCAGACTTCATGACAGAACTATCTCCATATCCAAGACGCACTCTTGCACAAGAATCCTACAAACCTATCTCTCACGGAGTTCAACGTTGTCTACCTTCTAGCCCAAACCCACAGAATTGCCCTATTTACATAGGTCCAGAAGGATAGTTTTCATATAAAAGAAATAGTAAAGTCATTAATATTCTTTTGGGGCTGGCCATCCTGCCAGATCTGACAATTACTTTAAAGACTACCGCCGCGTTCCAAAATATATAGAGCCTACCGAGAAGAAGCGACAAGAAACTCGGGGCCATTGCTTTGCGCCTTAATACCTGGTACTGTCAGACTTCATGACAGAACTATCTCCATATCCAAGACGCACTCTTGCACAAGAATCCTACAAACCTATCTCTCACGGAGTTCAACGTTGTCTACCTTCTAGCCCAAACCCACAGAATTGCCCTATTTACATAGGTCCAGAAGGATAGTTTTCATATAAAAGAAATAGTAAAGTCATTAATATTCTTTTGGGGCTGGCCATCCTGCCAGATCTGACAATATTACGAAACAATTGCTTTGGTTCTCGTTTCGGAAATCGTTTACCAATCGGATAAGTAACTAAAATGTGAACGGATTGAGTGATAGAAAAACACTTTTTGGTTTTCTCAACTAAATTATCGAATTTAATGTTAAAAAAATTGGGTATTGTGTGGCGCTAGTAAACATTGCAAAGCTGTAGCTCCTGTATCATCTTGCATGTGTGTTTGTTATTCCTTTACGATGGAATGATTAGCACATTTTAAACAATATTTTCCGATACCATGGATAAACACTTATGCTTCTTTTTTCACCATTATTATCATTACCACTCATTGCATAATCGCGGGATATATAATATGCTATTAAAACCAATTTATTACGTAACATACTAGCTGCGCCTCGCTGTTACACCTGCATATTGATGGATGATGATCATGATGAAAAGTTTCCTATGTGCTAATCTAGCGCATCTACCTCCATACCAAATTGTATGCGAAATACCACAAGATTCAATCTTAGTCCTGCATATATAACGTTGTATATTATATCAGACACTTTATTACCAAACAGATTACAAAAAAACAGGTATATCATTACACAAAAGTTAGACAGGCATTAAATTATCAATCAGAGATAGGTAACCCTTAGGTTCGCTCTCAATCTTTCGCGTGTCGGTTGCTGTTTTGTATTTGACTTGATCTTGTCAACTCATTGATAAACTGAGTAGATAAATATTAATTTTACAATCATCTGCAAACAAACTTTTATTCTAGTTTTTGTCTCTTAACCGAGTCAAAAGTTAATTTAGTTCAACTTCAACTCTTGGTTATAGCGTTTGTGAAGTGATTCTTCCTTTACTGAATTTAATTATCAACTCCGCCAATGTCACATTGTAAGATAGACCTTAAAACGCAAAAAAATCATAGATGAAATAATATAGTAGTTATAAACTGCAGAACACTTTATACTCAAAATGTACACATGGCTATTGACAGACGACAACATTAACAGTTCTTTAAACTCGTTTTGAGGCGTTACACCATCATATTTGGGCGTTCAGAATGTTCAAAGAGTTTAGCGTTAACTACGTTTAGTTTCTGCTGGTGGAATGCAAAATGTACGAACAGATGTGTGTAAACGAGCTTAGCTCCAACTAATCGTGTGAATTTCAACGGTTAAATACAGCCTAATCTGGTGTCCCCAGAACTGAGTTAAGTTAAAAGCGTTTTATGATACTAAAGGTCAAAATCGTCCCTCATAGATTGTAGGATAACCATAAGAATCAAACACACACCCTATAAAAAGAATACTCCTTTGAGTATAAAAACTCAATATATATTTATTATTAGCTCCACCCCGTAGTTTTACTCGCGTAATAGTAAATGGTAATTCTCATAAGCAAATGAGAAGCCTGTCCTAAAGAATGTATGTACCGAATTTGATTAAAATTAGTTAACCCGTTTTAAATGTGCGAAACAAAACACACGCACACAATCTATAACTATCGCATTTCAATTATCAATCTCAGAAAACAAACAATCGAGGACCTAACAGTGGAAAAAAAGAGCTAATACTGTCTATAAAACTACAGCGCGCTTTGATTTCTTACTTAAGTTCTTAATACAAAAGTAGTCTGCCCATATAGGTACGAGAACGTTTGGCCCAAAGCAGATTTCCGATTTTTAACATACCCATTGAATGAAAGCAAAGCTTCGCTTATATCGAGCGTAAATCTGCATTTGATTGGAACGCTGAAAATTCATGACGGAAATAAATCTCTTTGTTGCTTTGTGATTTATCATTATCTGTTTATGTACTACCATAAAACTTATTTATGTTTAGTAAAGTATTTGTAAAGTATAACTGAGTATTTTGATATATTTGAATGGGTTACAGTTTAGTTAGAGATGATGCGGTCGAGAATGGTAGCACACTAGAATGTCGACTGGCTCACAATGACAACTTCTGAAGCTTCCTTATCGGCAGACTTTTCTTCAGGTGGAAGCTATCCAGGCCAGTACAAGAAATCACCCTAGCACAATGTTGTGGATTTTCACACAATGTTACCTTTACATCCGTCTTGGTACATAGAACCGTAATGTCAATGTTTATGTCTGAAAAGGACTGCAGTAGGTAACATTACTTAAATGTCTGGGTTAGTGATATAGCTAAATAGGTCTCGGGCTGACTAGTATAGCGTAGTGCCACTCAGGACTTCACCTAGGTTTAATTCTCGGAAACATTATAAGCAGACGTGCCTTCTAACTATAAAACAATAATATATAAATGTATATATAATATTTTATAATTCAATAACTAAGAAAATTTGTGTAATTTAATACTGATTTAAAACAAAATACGACTCTTCTAACTTGTTGTTCTTGAAACATGCATTCTCATAAACCTTGACATAGCAACTTATAAATAATTATTGTAACATCTTCCCCACAGTTGTTCGCACTGCGAGACCAGAGCGCCTCAGCATAGGAGGCGAGTGGCGAGTCAACGGCGTCGGACGAAACGTATCGCATTCCTTCGGCTACGGACTGCTAGACGCCACTGGAATGGTTCGACTTGCGAAGACTTGGAGAACAGTGCCCCCACAGAGAAGATGCGAACTGGCCGCGCCGAGGCCGCAACGACCCGTGCCACCGAGGTCTACAGTCACTTTACAGGTTAATAATAACAATTACAAAATTCTTAGACTACCGTATCCAGATATTTATCGTATTGTGGAATATAGATTATTATTCCTATTAATTTAAGGCGTTAATTAATTTAAGTTCAACGTGCTATGAAGTTCAATTATAGAAACAAATTCAAAATAAGTAATCCGACAGAGAATGAACGTAGTCGATGAATAAGCTTAAGTGGTAATGGGCTGGCCTTATTATCTTAAGAACCTTTAACTGCTGGAGTACACGAGTTCTTGAGTGGAGATCACGTTCAGACAAACCTATTGCGGGACGCCCTGCGGTCAGGTGGAGAGACGACCTGTGGAAGCCGACTGGCAGTTACAGCTGCAGAGAGCTGAATACCAAGATGTATCAGGGGGTTCACTTCGCACTTCAGGTACGGTCGCGCACCGCCTGCGCGGGTTTTTGGTTGTAGATTTCCGTTCGGCTCTCGGCTTGCAATGTTACGATTCAGCGGTGCCCAACGGAATATTAACGCTCGCATATATAAGTTTCAATTTAGCATGCAAGAACTACGGTCGTAAGAGTAGGCTAAAAAACTTGATTTCTGTTCGATAGTGACACTTTTTCTACCATTACTCTGTGGCTCTATAACGTACATTAGAAGACGCGTATGTATAACAGTGGGAGAATGAGCTGATTAAGTATGATGATGCTGATAATAGGTACGTAAATCTTCCGCGTTATGTAGGTATATGCTCTAAAAGTATATCCATAAAAATTTTTAGACTCTCGCTGGTTGTTAAATTAGCATAATATGTTTATTAGTAGCAAGTATTTCCCACAGTTAGGACGAGACGACTTCTTTTCAATCATACGTATGATAGCTATCCCAGTGGGTACCAGAAGTGCCTTACTAACATACTGTAGACTTTATCGTGATGTTGTCTTCACCGAAAGCTGGAGCATTAAGCAGGGATCCATCAAGATAGCTATCATCGTTAATTCTTAGGACGATGTGAAATTATAAAAAAATTGGTGTGGACTTATCTCCAAATATTTTATGTCGCTGTGCCTTTATTTCCTTTCAAAACAATTTATCATCATTCCAACAATTCATAATTACTTAATTAAGTTAACCAATGTTTAAGCTAATATTTACCTTACAGCTGGACGTCGGTGCATGTCCCGGCGTCAACTACTTAGAGCACGTGCAAGCGCGGGTCTCACTGTCGGCCGCGAGACGCGGTGATCTTCGCATCGCGCTTGTTTCTCCCGCTGGAACACGGGTCACACTTCTAGCGCCCAGGTTAGTTCGCCAGAGAAGGCTGACAGACAGAAATGAAACGTTTTACGAATATTAAAATTCGCGGTGACTGACGTTGCTTTCTTGTATTAGGCGTCAATTGGATCAGCTAATCTGTTATATTAGTAAGTGTAGAGAAGGCATCGTATCCAAAACAAGCCATATTTATGTAGGAGACTTTTTGTTAGAGTTAATTATTTGTAAAATTGCCCTTAATGTGCTTTTCAAAACTACTCAGTCTTAATAAGGTCATTAAACATTTATTTAATAAAATTGCCTGGAAATACATCTTTCCATAAAATACAGACACGGAACTACTACATTTTTCTTTTGATTTAAAATAATTACCCCATAAAAGCAGGGTCGGAATATTACAAAACAGAGGCGGTATTATCTGAAGCGGAATAGTTGCCTTCATTGTAACTCATTCGCTGGATTTACATTTTGTGACTGAGAACGTAACGCTTGACGGCATTTTCCTGTGTAAATAAAAGATTCGGTGACCTTTCGAGAGCATTATAAATTATTCTAACCTAAAAATGTCTGCGGTTCTAGTGTGTTTTTTGAAATAATTAACCCGTCCGCATCAGGACAAAAAATAACAATAGATTTATGAATGAAACTTGCCTCTAATGGGTCTTGCTGATTCGCACAGATTAAGGTTGTAACTTATATTGCCTCGTTAAAACATACCCAAAAGCGAAACTATCCAAATGTTTGATTTGCACAACCACAAAAAACATCGCGTGAATAATGCGAGCATGGGGATTTTATACCCCTGAAAAAGACGAGAGTAGTATTACCTTTCTGATATCAGTACATGCGATATTCGCTTTTGCTTAGCTTTACTACGCCATACTTTCCGTAGCTAGTTGTCTATACTTATTTATCAATCTTTATTTAGGGGGTTTTCATAACATGGTATGCCAGCCCCATCGTACTTTAAACATATAACTACAATTGAGTAAATATTTCTATAACACCTATGTTTTAAGCTTAAACTTTTAATTGGCTTTCGTCCCATCACTCGCTGGTGAACCTAAAATATAGGAAATTCACCGAAATCTAATTTGTTTCTACTAAAAAATATATTAAAATGATCTTCTCATTCTCTTTCGTTCCTCGGACATTGCTTGGTAAGGTGGTAATCATCTTCAAGGGTGCCACACGGTTCACAATTTAGTGAAGCAGCTTCTTTTATTACTAACGCAAACTTGCTACACGGATAATGACCAGACAGTAGCCTATGCGCAAGATCAACATCATTTCTAGATATTTAATATCTATCAAACCCCGGTGTACCCTACACGAGGCTGACACTGAATCGTTTTAAATCAAATTCCTTTTGCCATGCTTTTATCGTCGAAATATTCTTTATAAGTATTATAATACATTTCTTTGCATCTAAATAAACGTTCTGTGTCTTTAAGATAAGGTTTAATTTCGTAATCAGTGCCTTCTGTAACCGCATTTTGCTAATCTGTCACCTTTAATACATGTATGAGATGGAACCCATTGTAATTTTAATCTAAAACCTTTTAAGAATTAGATAAGCTAGCGAAACACCTTTGAGGCCAGAGGCGTATCTAGTTATCTATACTTAATATCATAAAGAGGAAAGATTATTCTTCTATATTTGTAACGAATAAACTCAAAAACTATTGGACCTATTTAGAAAAATATTTTACCATTACAATTCTAAACATTATCCCTGAGTTCGCTATATAATTTTGATTCATCATCGTAATCGTCCATCACCACGCGGGTGTAGGTAACCACGTAGTGCAGCTAGAAATTAATAGGGATAACATTAACAATTGCTTATTTCTGCACAGATAAACCTATTATTCAAATGGAAACACAAACGTACAAAACCTATAAGTGTCAAAAAACAAGACCTTTTTATCCGGAATTAAAAGTTTTTGGTTTCTAGCGCTACATTGAATGGTATAGCACTAGCGTATCAAATTCGTCATGAACTTATGAACTAATTCCGCGTACTTTAGTTCTTCAGCCATCAGAACAGCTCAACAAAGCACTAGAAAACACTTTGAGACTGAATCCCTAGCAAAACCTTTAGAGAACCGAGCGTGTCTAAGTAGTCAGGAAATTGTTATTACACGGAAGCCTTGCAAAAGTCTTGGTGTACAATTATTGTTATCAGTTTATTTTGGAATCTTCCTTATTACCAAATAATATGATATCATGAAATATATTACTTGGGTTGCAGAGCCAGGGTTACATTTGTAACTCAACATTCAAAATTGCGTTTTTTATTTACTTTCTAGGAATACATCTCGCGATCCTTTAGCGTAGTTGATACTTTCGAGGCTTACCTGTTTCGAACACTAGTCGAGGCAAATTCATACCTCCCGCGAGACAGGGATCCTATAGTATGAGTGTGTGGACGTTATTATTACATTCATATTATGTTACCGCTTTAAAATGGTTTTTTTACGAATCTTCAAACGTTCTCTAAATTTTTTATTTCTCTATGAAGTAGAAAACTCAACGTTTAGTATAAATGTTTCGTCACGTTTTCACTTTCACATCAGTTCGCCTAATAGTATACCACATTAGTTATCTAGTAACTAGTTTACTATCTTTGATACTATGTCTCGTTCAAAGAATTCCATATGTATAACTCTGCAGATAAAACTAGGAATGAGGACTTTTCCTGAGAAATCGCTGCTTGATGTCTTCTCTTCGCTAACACATCGTAACTATCAGGTTAATTATTTCACTTCTAAACCTGCCATTTTATCTAAACTCATTCATCATGGCGGAAGATTTATGTATGGATTGAACCGGCGCTAAAGTCTATATTTTTTATAAAAAAATAACATTATTGAAGTTTTATTTTATTTTGACCACAACCAGTAGACGAAACCCAAGTCTGCAAAAAAAAAGAAGCCCTATTATTCCTGGTCACGCTATAAATTGAGAACAGCTTTACTGATTTCGTAAATCTGTTTTTTAAATGTTTTCTAATACTCCGTAGAAGGTTAGGCTTACATAAAAAAATCAAGAAAAGATGATAGGTAATGGTGAGGCCGAAGTCCGAGCCCACTACGCGCACGAAGTCGCGGGTAGTCGCTAGTACACAATAAATATCGATAAAATCGTACCTTCGAGTACAACAGGTATTTACAATACAAACTGACTTTTCCCAGCTCTTTTTCTCAGACTATTTCCTGCATTCAGCAAAATGCTACATAGTATGTATGTATCCCTCTGCACCTTCTTACAGAAACAAAGTCATGTCATACTTATACAATGTAATACTTATGTAGTATCTAAACCTACTTTACTTATGTTATTAGCCTATTTATATTTTAACTATTTAACTATTTATTTACTGGAAGCAAAAGCTATATAATATTATAACAGAGACGGTAGAAACATTATGGTCCTCACGGATAGATGTTACATAAATTGTGGACATGAATTACTGCAACGTAGTGCGCTAATTCAGTAATATGGTTCTAACATAATTTTGATAGTAACAGTAAATAAATTTGCATTATTTATACATTTCAGCGCCTTGCGGCTTAGCTCACGTATTAGTCATGAAGGAACTGAATATTTCTCGGGTTCAATATACTCTATCCCAAAACTTTAATTATAGATCAACCGTGAGCACTTCGTTTAAATCGCCCGTGTTAATTAGCGAAGATAAACGACACACCTAATTTAAAATACTTACTCATTGTTGACACTGATAGAAACGATATGAGAAATTTAAGATTTTGATGTTCATGGTAAGTATTAATATGAAAATAGAAAACCTTCGCAACCTGTACAATCCCTATAACAACCCCCCTCCATTAACTGTCAAAGACCAGCCCATAAAACTCACTCAATTTTCACCTACACACGTTATTCGACCATACATTACAATTACTGAAGTCAACACAACAGTTTCTATATATTTGTAATCTTTTATAATTGGCGAGGTTGCATCTGGCCGACAGTCTTATTTATAGGTGTAGTTACTTAATTAAACGCAAGAGTTAGAGCGCCCTAGAGAACAATGTAATGAGTTAAATTTCCGCAAGGGTGCGCATTTGTAGCCCTTGGTGGCATGTTTGTCGGTTGTGTGTTTGTACCCGTATCAATCATAATGTAAACTTCATCCTCAGAATAGTTAGAGACGATTTATGTAAGAACCTTGAGAACATTAGCCAGGTTTGGAAGAATACAATATTACTTATTAAGGTTAAAATGCACTGATTCTGCACTCATCCAACTGCACATAAGAAGGTTTCTGTTTAAAGTATACTATATGCTGTATGTATTATTTTATTGCGCACTATTTTAAGACTATATATTCTTAAAATATACCTTTGCGTTACACGTAAAGTAAAAGTTTTCTTTTTTGTGGGCTAATTAACTTAAACTTATGTTGCAACATTTCATTAGAAATGTTAGTACGGAAGCCTATATTACCCGTCTGTCACAGAATCCACTTTGTCCAATAATACTAGTGCCAATAGGCAGCACGAGAACAATATATGGACACAAATACTGCTGTTTGCTTTAAAGCTGCTAACACATGATACAAGATTGACGTTCGACAGCAAATGTTACGAAATGTAAGCCTGTCGCTAGCTTGCCGTAAGTTTCATAACAAATCAGCCGGTTTGCTTTTCTGGAAGGATTAAACTTAAGAATTTTGTTACGAGTACTTAAATATGAACGACTGAGACGAACTGCTTGTCGAACAAGTTATAATTGTTATTTTTTCTTTAGGGCACATGACTCATCCCGTGCTGGCTTCAACTCCTGGCCGTTTATGTCCGTCCACATGTGGGGAGAGTCACCACTCGGCGTCTGGCAACTCGAGGTCTCTAACGAAGGAAGATATATGGGTATGTTACCTCAAATATACCTAAAGATAATGGACATTGTCTCATCAACAGGCTCCATCTTCTATCTCTGAATTGCTGAACATTCTCCAAGATACCGGGACACATTTATCACTTACCCCTTCAATAACTTTCCACTAAAATGCACTAACAATATACTAATACAAATAACTTTTAATGGTGTTGACTTGAGTATCATTGTAATTTTCCATATCATAGGCCGAGCGACATTGCAAGACTGGTCGCTGTTATTGTACGGTACCACCACGCCTGCGGCCAAAAATGATCCGATTCCATTTCGGAATCCAATAATACGGAACCGGGGGAATGCTACGCGCCCTGTTGTAGTACAGGCCGGACGGAAAAACAACAGAGGGAAATCTGTCCCTATCGTACCGACTTACACTGTCGGGCTTGTGAAGAGAAAAAAGAATAAGAACTCCAAGAATCCTAATAGGAACTCGCAGAAGTCAAAACAGAGTCGGCCGGCGACGCGGTCGCCTATAGAGAGCACGACTGTTCGAATTCCCCCGACGACGGCGGATTTAAGTCTTAATTTACGCGGAGACATGACTGATCCGCTAGATGTCCGCGGTCGGAAGATGTCCAACCTATTCGAGCAGTATCCGAAAATCCAGCGGATTTATCCGGCGCCTCTGCAAGCCCACGGTACCACGGCTGTGCAATATGCATGTATCGTCCGCCGCCCATTTGTCGCATACTTCGAGCACGCCCATAACCTGTCCTCATTGCCGCCGCCATGCATGACGTGTGTTTAGAATGCCACAATTTTATTTTCTAGCTGCAGTATTCAGACTCACATTTTACCATAATTTTAATTTCGTATGTGTTATTTGATTTTTCAGTTTTAGTTTTGCTTTAATAATTCATGCAGTGTATGTTCGTAGTGAACTAAAACTAATGTAGAACACAAGTTGTCATCTGCGTTTGTACTGAATTTAATTTTGCGCTTTACGTAACTTTGTGTTTGCTATTTTACATTTGATAATTTGGAACGTAAATGTAAGTTAGTGTATGTTTTCCAGCGGGGCCGTTAACGCAGTGGCAGCTGATATTCTACGGCACGGAAACCCCTCCTCAAGAATACGATGCGTCGTCAGTGAGTAACTCACTGGGGACTAATCCAAGTGACGGGACCAGCACTTGGACCGGTGCTAATGAACCTGAATCCATCGAGGAAGTGCGACAGAACACGATCGACGACGATCTTGCGCTCGTTTTTCACGATTCTCACGCGGTAAGTTTGATTTTTTATTATGATTTACGAGTAGAGTTAGGAGAAATAATAAAGTTTACAATTGTTCAGATAAAAAATATAAAAAAATTGCTTATTGTTATATACGCACGCAATAGCTTACGAAATAATGTATAAACTCGTATGTACATAGTCATGAAGGTAAGCAGCAAACATATTAAAGCTAATCTACTACCTACGTGTTTGGCACTAAGGAACTGTTTCATGATAATCAATAATTAACGGAAATATATAACTAAAATTTAATTATATCCGAAACTCCAAGTGTTTTTATTTTTGTTGCTGTTCATGCGCTCATGCTCCACTGACCTACGGGATCTCTATAAATCTCTGGGTTATATACAAAGTTCTTTTGTTCGATCCCATACTGAAATACCGTTGGTAGACAGATAGTGTTACGCCCTAAGATTGGTAACTCAATATAATGTTTTGTCTATTTGTATCGAGATAATTGGATTATCGAACCCGTACCTGTTGTTCGATTAATTATCAGTAGTATCTCTTATCTTCGGAAATCTGACGAACACTCAATATTACCAGCTTCGAGGAATTATGTTGAATCAACAACATTTCACGCGAAATTTGATCCTGGAATACAAACTTGGCGCGAAATTTGTCTAAAAATATTAGTACCCATATATTATTTTAAAATTAGGTAGGTAGCCTGTAACTACACCCGTTTTTGGTGTAGAAATATATACAGATGTCTTGAAAGTAGTAAGGTGAACTGTTTTTTTTCAGCGATAGATTATTTTTTTTACCATTTATTGATTTTGAAGTTTAGGACGGATATGATTTGATAAAATCATGTAATTTGCAAAATTGCAAAAACATTATTTTCTAGATAATGATGTTTGATGATAATGATGTTTGTATCCCTAAGTGCCGAGCCACCAATTGGTAGGGTAGTCGGGACGTGCGTCCATTCCGGACCTAGTAGTTACCGATTTAAAATATCAATATACATCATTAGCAATCGAATTAGAGTGTTAACTAATTTACACATCCACACGCACAGGTCTTCAGGTTCCAAAGCAGACAGAGCCTTTTCTATGGCAACCAGATTACTTATACTTTTATACATATACACACCCAGACACAGGTCAAACAGACAGGCCACGCACATAAACGTTTGAGCTGTCCGAGGATCGAACATGGACCAGCGGCTCAGAAGCTGAATTCTGATCTGCTGGTTAGTATCTATTGTGCCAAACGGTCTGCTAAAATTACTATTTGATCAATCCATTACTATTACCATTGTCCCCAACGACACATTAAACAATATCAACTATAATAGAAGATCGACGAACGAACGTGTTTCGCCGATAAAAAGTCAGTACATGACTATATTACAACTATGCATGTATATATGCGTGCGTAATATGTATACGTGTTTTAATACAGCCTCCAACAGGCAACTACGAATCTTGTGACATACCATAAATCTGGCTTAGCTTCACCGATACAGATGAATAATCCGTTAGATTACGGCACGTGACAGTCTCATATTACAAGCAGACATGCTACGGGAAAATTATCCTTGGGCCCGTTATTATTAATGATTCAAGTACTTTGGTTTTGTATTTATAGTACATTAGGTTTACGAAATAATATACAGAAAAGGGCTACGGCGTAGCAAGCGTAGGCCGTAGTGCTTTGTAGCTTATCTTTGCGTAGAGTCTATGGCTACGAAAGCGTAGCCAAATGGCACAATGGCGTTTGTTACAGCGTTTGTCTGTAGTGTAGCTTTTACTAATAACGCAAAGTTATTAGTTTAGAGGTAATTAAATATTTGGAATATAGTTAAATAGGAAGGTACGCATGTAGCAAATACGTGCGTGCTTAACACGCGTTACCCTATGAAGCACGCGGATAAAATATACTTGTGAAGTTGTAGAAATGTAACTTACTCTTACTTGGTAAAGTTAGGCTCATGATGTTATATCCTGGTCATATCGTACGCAACATCAATTTTTGCTTGTTTCTTTTACGTATATTTATTATGGTACAGTGTACATCTGTAATAGCTTGAGCCTATTTTAAAACATATGAATACTTATATAATATGTAGTATAGGTATATTTATATTTATTTATTATGATTTATATACAAGTATGATTTTAAAAGTTTGTTGTCGATTGTTCTTTTTTTTGACTTGATGGACTTGAGGTAAACTCCCTCCACCGGGATGGGATTCGTAAGAGACAAGGAAGTTCGAATGAATAGGTGGCAGACTTGTAGTACAAGAGGCCGTCTTGGTTGGTACCTGACAACTGTAGAACTCGAGCTTAGTAATCGTTGGCTATAAATTCTAAAACAGCTGACGCCCCGTCATTTACTTCACCCTTATATTACGAGTATAATTGCAATAATTTAATAGTCAATCATAAATACAACCCATCTTATTAAAAAAAGTAGAGCAACGATAGTCTCGAGTTTAAACCATGGTTTCTGGGGACTATCTTTAGTTCATGTTTTATAATAAGGAGGTCAGAATTTGTTCTAATTTGGAATGGAGCTTATATCCAATCACACTTAGCAATCGCAATTCAACGAGTAGTTCCCAACGGATCGCTATAATGATACTCCACACAGAAGAAGGCACGGGCATCACCTCGTAATCATTACAATGGTTTCCTTAAATAATTATATGTGGTCAGTTTCATGCGTTTAACTTGTGTTATTTCTACATAGCCATAAAATGTATATATTCAATTATAACCTTCTGAGCCTCAATGATGCAAATGCGGGAGACGAAAGAAAAAATTCCAGCCCTCTGGAATTAAACAAAATTCTATAATAACTTAAAGACAAATTTTGGGAAAATAAGTCACACACTGAAGCGCTCGTAGCGGAGCTCGACTTGGCGATCTTAACCGACCAACAAGTTAAGCAACTCTTGCTGTGGGTGACCGCTAGTGGCATTATTCAACTGAGCGCTTCCGTGCTTCGCAGGGCACGTTAAGCCGTCGGTACCGGTTGTTTTTTTTAAGACAACAGTCGTTAAGCTATGTCTTAGCTAGACCTTGGGGCGGCCTTAAAACTTCGATATGGGTTGGCCACTAACCTGTTGACCAAACTGCACTGGGCCCGCGTGGTGGATTAAGGCCCAACTCATCTCTGAACTCCTCTCAACTACTCTCTCTCTGAGCAAGGCTCGAGTCCCAGCAGTGGGAACAAAATGGGCTGATTATGATTATGAAGTTTAACAAATTAAACAACTATATCTTAATAGCATAATAACAACCAAATTTTAGCATAATTTAATGTTATATTTTCGTTTAATTAGATATTTCACCTTTGCTGCGCATGGTGACCAAGTAACGGTATGAAATTAACAATGTTCGCTGTTTCATGTATTAAAACTTAACTGTTTAGTTTGGGACTAACGCTTTAACGAGTGATTTTAAACGGTCTATAAATCGTGCAAAAGCAAAACTCTGTAATTGCAGCGGATCTTTTGATGTTCAATCTTCCTCCAGCGTCAAAATAATTTAAAATCAAAACTTGATTATAGGCTAGTCCTAGTGTCGGAGTTCAAACCGTCCGAATGCCTCTAACATTGCTTGAGTAATGCATACAGCAGAAATGCGTACATATAAGGTGCTAATACAAGTTCAACGTCTACGAACCAACGTGTAATCACCGAAAGCTCGCCAAATGACGTATTAAGAAAACTTGATCATCTGGGAAGTGACTATTCAACTAAAGTATATGAATAATATAAAAAGACTAGGTAAGCTGTTCAGCTAGCTCTAGTTCTTTTAACTATAATAAAGAGTGTACATTTGACTAGTAGTAGAGTACAGATACTATACAGATAAATTGAACAGAAAAAAGTTAAAATATGTCGAAATTTGTGATTAATATCACAAGTCAGTAATTTGGAGTTTATGATTGGCACTACGGGAAGAATATCTTTTTTATTCTAATTACTTATGTGTAGCTTTTAGCAAGCTAATTTAAAATGTTCGCGTAACATTCAGTCATACGTCAAAATTCAGCGTTACCACAAGACTTTTGCTTTTATAACCTAT
Source organism: Selenia dentaria (assembly GCA_917880725.1). Lineage (NCBI taxonomy): Eukaryota > Metazoa > Arthropoda > Insecta > Lepidoptera > Geometridae > Selenia > Selenia dentaria. The sequence goes on from OU862890.1 coordinate 23,259,192, forward strand.
CATTTTCCTAGTACTTATTTTAAAACGTTAATATTTTAACAGCGCGGAAGTGTTTCTCATTCCATGTAGAATAGGGGACGAGTTATTCGGACTGTGTATTGAAGTAACTGCCAACGCTAGATTTTCTATGAATAAATTTATGTCGTTTATGTTTTAACATGAATAAACATATACCTATGTATATATTATATTATAATATAATAATTTCATAGTTTTAGAGTAAACACCAAATTTAACTTTATATTACTAAAACTAATGAGTATAATTTAACTGCCTAATAATCGTAGATAGTTTTTAAAATTGTCTAATATATACCTATTTAATAATATTTACCAACAAGAAGTCGATAGTATCAAATTTTACTAATACTAGCTGCTCTCCGCGGTTTCACCCGCCCGGTGATGGATGATGATGATAATGATGATGAATCTTATATTGCCTATGTTCTCAGGGTGAATGTAGCTTTCCAATAGTGAAAGAATTTTTGAAATCGTTCCAGTACTTTTTGGGCCAATTCGTTACAAACATACTTACATACATATCTTTCCTCTTTATAATATTAGTATAGACATCGCATTAGAAACCTGTAAATTCATTAGTGTTTCTCTACAATATTATACATATAAACCTTCCTCTTAAATCTCTCTATTTATTAAAAAAAACCCTTCAAAATCCGTTGCGAAGTTTTGAAGATTTAGCATACATAGGGACGGACAGACAGCAACAGCGACTTTGTTTTATACCATGTAGTGATATTGATAGTCATTAATATATTATATATACTACTAAGTATATATATAGTATTTATATCAACTATGATATAAAACATTAATTAACATTAAAGGCTTACTATCAAGAAGCTAATTTTCGAAATACTGAGATAATCCCGCACGACGAGATGAATTTACGAATTATTACCATTTACAAGAGATTATATAATTATCTTATAAGTATTTTAATTAAATTACGTTTTAAAAAGTTATCATTGCCTAGTGTAATTAAGACCGTTCCTTTTTGAGCTGAAGTTGATCGTGCCGTTCGCACAGCCGTTCCCTTCCAAGTCGACAATCATTGTGAGCGATGTTCGAGCATTTTATCGATGACGTCACCGATAACGCTCCTGTTCCCTTCGTTTTGGGCATTATAAACATTGATCCCAAACGGAAAGCTAAACCGGGGCGCGACAGTCGTGTGCATTGACGGCGCTTACTTGAACCACTCTAGATATAATTGCAAAACTCAGTGTTATTATCATTGAAACAAAGTTTACATTTACTAATCAATCTATTAATCTTCCTAGATACGCGACGAGAGCCCTCCGGATGTGGACCCTGGGAACGCTGGTCCTTACACCAGCACCAACGGATGTTCTACTCTCGCGCATCAGCCGCCTCACATCTGCATAGGTTTGTGTCTCCTGCTAATGTTACTAACGTCTGCTTTACCGACCAGGCAGCTCAGGTATAGGTACAGTTCATCTGCGGTACGTGCAGGGCGCGCGGCGTGATCTCTGCGGAGAGGGAGCGGTGCGGGGAAGGAAATTATCATTAGAATCATGATATATTGAATTGCAAAAGTTTGACTACGGAATACATTGACTTAATAGGGATGTTGACTATTTTTTATACTGTTGTAAAGTGTTGGGATCTGACAAATAAATATGTGCAATTATTTTTAGGGTTCCGTACCCTAAAATGTCAATCTTTGAGTACTGTAAGTTTTTACTGTTGAACGGATTGAAATATTGACTTTTCTAATTACAGTATTTATTTATCGTCTATTTCTACATCTTGCAAAAGACACTTGATATATCAGTCAACATCTCTGTTGGTTACACAACATTAACATCCAAGATCACGTACTATGTTTTAATTGTTATTCATGTCAACACAGGGACCAAATCTGTCCGAGTTAACATAGCTCATCTGCATTACAACAATATGTCAAACACTACTTAACGCATGCATAGTTAATATATAATTTAAAGATGAATAGCTCTCTACTTCACGCTTTTAATGTAGGGTACTTACTTAGTCTGCTCTGAATTAGTTTTGATTCGCGTGATTATTTGCGAGAGTATTATGCACATAGTCTAGTAATATTGTATTAACACTAAAGCAATTAATCACGTAACAACTCGTATCGATGATACGTCATTTTTTGTTTTCTAAAATCCAAGATTTGTTTTATCTAAGATTCGTTATATGCTGCATTACTAAATGATGTTACTAGATAATTTCAAAAAACCTTTTCAAATATCGCGATACACAAAATTAGATTTATTAAACCTACTTGCTACTTGCTATCACGAAGGATTTCGCATCGTTTTCAATAGTTTCACACCTTTCGGTCACACTATCATAATTACATTATCAATACGCATCATGAGTTTTATGCAATGCGTTTAAATCCAGGGTTTGACATTTCATGTAACAACATTGAAAGCATTGGCAACGCAATTGTAATTATTATCATACATCAATTATGTTGACTATGAACATTCCGTGGTCATACTTTGTCCGCAATTTCGTATTTCCGTTCCGCCGCCGCTCCGCGCTCTATGTGCGTATCGTGCCTTAAGTTTAGCCATAAGTACGTGTGCACTAACTGCTAGAAACCCGCGCGGGGAGAGCCCCGAGACTGTGTTATGGGATGTGCACATTTGGGGTGATTTGAGTTGGTTGCTGCCTAGTGACACACATGTTAGCAATTATAGACAGGGTGTTTATGGAACTATTGAAACAGTTTGACTTCACTGTCTTCCAAAACTGGTATTTGGGTGTTAAATTAAACCGTGAAATAATATTACTATTTCTGTTATCTATGAGAGTATAAATCAAGTTAGTCCCATGTTAGAAATGAAAGTTCTTTGATATCTTACTTTTTAATACAAATGAATGAATACTTTAGAAACAGTTAACTGTTCACGTTATTCATACGTATGATTTTCATATACAAGTAATATATAAACTTTGTCAATTAATAAGGTATTTTGTTGCGGTACTTTGTCAAAAATTGCCCCAAGTTACCCCAATGTGCAGAACTCGTGAAAGGAACTCAAGGCAACTTAATCGCCAAAATGAGGCATGTGATTTTAGTTAATTATATAAGTACAAGTTTTTAAGTTATGGTTAAGGCTGTCCACACTTTATTTGGTTGGCTTAAGTGAAACTGCCGTACTTATCAAGTTATGTTAGTCATAGCTATAAGTCTTTGTAAGCTAGACATTGAGATACGTAAACATTGTTTATTCAACAAATTTTGTTCAGCTAACAAGTTTTTCATGTAGATTTATCATATACTCGTATATTCTTTATTTCACAAAAACCATAAAATTTCATATTATTAATTCAATTTCTTGTTAATCAAACTTATTTGATACTTTGGAATATTTTAAATAAACTGTGTATCTTAATCAAATTGTATCAAATTTAATAAATGTTACTTGTTTTTTTTTCTAAGAATTTTTCAGCGGCAACTTATCGCCGAGTTTACTTTTTATTAGATTCTAACACATCTTTAGATCAGTGACACACTGAATAAAACAAGTGCTTTTACATTTAAATGTATAATATATACAAAAATCTTTCAGGATTAGATTCGATGAACGTTTTTTTAGACTTTAATTTTATACGTCATACATAATAATTTACCATCAAAAAGTATAATTTTGGATGAACCACTCTGGAAAACTGCTCTATCACTTCAGCAACTATTGCATCCTATATCTGCAACAGTATAGTAACAGTACATGTCAACTATTTTGAAGCAGAGTTCCGCTTTTGTTAAATTAACAAAGTTCTTTACTTGTACTAATAGTAATGAGAAAAGACGTCTACTATTCATGAGTAACTGAGATGTGAAACTGATAGTGCGACTGGCCATTTAATAATATTTTAAATGGTTAAAAACATATTAATTTTTAAATAAGCAGCTATTTGTTATTTATTATTTACAGTTTCAAAGGAAAAGTAACTACTTAATTAATAACTCTTTACTTACTACTAAGATTGCCCAGTCACAGACTTATAAATAATACGAATTATGAAGTATAAATACATATATAGTCAGAAGACGCGGGTTCGAATCCCGTCCGAGGATGGAATTTTTCTCTCTATAAATTTCAATGTTTGAGATCGCTTAAGCAGGCGTTAGTGCTTTAAAAAGTAATACTATAAAAAGTATAAATACGTCTGTGATCTTGCTCTGTTTAGCATCTTATTTGATTTGGAAACGCTACATAATAAAAAATATTTTGTGGTACGTTTTATTTCTTTTTCACTGGCAATACACTTGTTATTTATTTCATTAATACGCTTTTTTATTCGAATAATTGAAATTATTATATTTATTTAATTACCCCGGGAAAATCTATAACCCGGTAATGAAACCAAAAGTTGTAGCATTTATCAGACAGTTCTTCTTTCTTCTTTTATTGATACTATAAATATATTAAGTTATTTAACGTGTAATTGAATGCATTCAAACTCTTAAGTGTTTTTGAATTCACTCATTTTATTCTGAATTGGGGTCTTCACGCAAGTAAAAGTTTAAGTTATTGACGTTGTCTATTGTCGCTTAATATTTTCTTTTTATAAAAGGTGAGATGGCCGGTACTTTATATTTTTTCTGATCAATAAAAGAACAAAGGAACCTTGTGTAATTACTTATTATAAATATTATTGTATATCTACCATAAATTGAATTATTTAATGTGATCATGATATCTAACAGCGCTTAGGCAGTTTACGTGAGATTATTTATACATTTTTTTTTTGGTTCGTCATTGTGTTGGAAAAGGTCATTAATTTTAACCATTATGACCAAATCTATTTTATTCTTGTTACATTAATTTTGGTGCTGAACACATAATATTTATTCTACAATACCATTACGTGTTTATATTATAATAAAAAGTCATACATATCTGTTACAATAAGTTTATTGTTTATTAGAAGTCAGTGCATGTTTATAATGGCATCTAAATAATTTTAAATATTAATAATTATTTAATAACTACCACTCTCCTCTCCTCTCTCTCTGACACATTTTGTTTTCTCTATGAAGAGACTTTTAAAGAAAATGCCAAGATAAACATTATAGCATGACCGTATGTCCGTTATATTCAATGTTATACTCGTATTTATATGGTACTTGATGTTGTATTCCAAATGGCCCTTTTTATTGTGGTTCCAAAGAGTTTCAAATTTGATTACAATTACGATGGTTATACAAAATTTTGAACAGTGTGTTATTAAAAATGATCTTATTAATAATGATATGGGGATGAAAACATGGATGCGACTTCATTTACCTGAATGTAGATAATGATAAAATAGAAATAAACATAATTGCAAAATTGTGGTTGTGATCATAGCAAAGATTGCCAATCCATAAAGTAGCATAATTCTATATATTCATAAAAATGTAAATAAGTAATTATGTATCGATATTTGTACAAATTGCTCACAAATCTGTAAATTGAAAACGACTGATCGATCATTTTTCATCGACTGGTAGTTAAAGTACTGTAATGTAAATGTAATGTAATAGGGTAAATTATTGGACACTTTTTAACACAATTTTTATTTGAAGAAGAATGGAAAGTCCAAATTATCGTAGGTTTAATGGCAGCTAATTCTTAGCTTACGTTTATTGTCGCTATAAATTATATAATTTAGGCTGAGTTTGACTAAATTCGAATAAGATTAAGACTGGCGATCAGGGTCAGTTGCACGAACTGTCACTAACTGTAGCACTAACCAAAGACAGTCGCTGTCTTTAGTTTGAAAGCTGTTAGTGACAGAATTACCTTAAAATACTATTTATATTGAGTGAATGTCTTGCAAGCCAGCCCTAGACCTTCCTGCACCTTGTCGACTAAACACCGTCTCTTATCACCTCAGTTGACTAGTGACCACCGAACACCGAAGCAAAAATAAAAACTCGTCGACGCTACACTCAGAGTTCGAGTTGAGTCAGTGTTGAGTCGACTTGGTGTCGAAATGTCGTTAATATTTCGGCATACATTTTTTTGTGTAGAAATAACTTATCTTGAAATATTCTTATTTGGCCCAATTCTACCTTAGTCGTTTAGGAGCTCCTGTAAGTATTATTTGGAACGTGTGATTTTTTTTCTAAGGCTGCTGTTTTTTATAATATCCATTCTTCTTTACATTTCCGTTCTACCGCAACTCGCTTGGACGAGTGTCAGTATTTAGATTGGTGTAATTAGTCGTTAAAGCTCATTTTTATAAAGTATTGTTGAATGTTCACGAGCGTGAGGAATAGTGACTCTGTGTTCTGTATGTATGATGTAAATGTTGCGTAATTTGTATATATTGAATCTAATGTGAACGGAAAATAACAATAAAAACAATCTTTTATTACAAAACAACAATAATTTCATTTGTTCAAAACTATTCGCGAGTCTTGTCTCTGATTTACGTTCTTATAGCAGTTAGTTGCATTTCGTTTTATTTAAGGAAACAAACAATTGTTCATTTATTTTTATTGCATGATATGCTTCGCTTGATTATGTGCTTGCTTTGCATTAACTGTTCTCAAAAAGTATGTGCTTTCCCGCTTTATTATTTCACTTATTTGATATCTTACTTTAAAAATCCGCACGTATATATTTTTCGTGTCACGTATTTGTTTTGGTACGTTTATTAGGCACTTTGAATGTCTCGATATCTGTCTGATTTCATTTAATTTTGTGCACGTATTTTGCATGTGTTTGTGACAGTCCGTTTGTTTTCCTAAATTATCTCAAAATGTATTAAGCAAAATTATTTGAGATCAGCGACAAGATTCTGCCTATCCTTTATTTCCAACTTTCCCTTGATGACTGAGATCGTGCCTTCGGAGGTGGCTCGCCATTCGCGCAATCAACAGCAAGCTGCATGGACGCTGGACGGTGCTGGTGGTGACGGCTCTCGCGACTTATGTAATTAAACACATCTGTTCTTTTCCACTAGAATGCGCGAAGGGCTTGCATTTGTACGACGGTCGATGCTTCGAGCGCTGCCCGGACGGCACTTACGCCAGCGAAATTACTATGGAACGGAGCTCCAGGCGACGTAATCTCACTTACTTCTCTGAGAGTGCCGTTATGAAACGACAGGACAAGCCTACTGCGACCGAGGCAGTGGACATGCAACCCGGAGGGGTTACCAAGGGTCCGCTACATTGCCTGCCGTGTCATTACACTTGCGCCACTTGTGTAGGACCTCACAACAGTCAGTGTTTGTCTTGCTTAGAGGACGCTCAACTGTTCAATTTAACGGACCAAGAATTGAAAGTCTATTGCTATCCGAATACAGTTCTATCTCGTCTGAACGACGCTAATTGGCACTACAGTATGAACATCGCCGTTTCGGTTCTTTTATTTAGTGTCACTTTCATCGCTCTCTACTTTGTTATCTCGTACTTCTTGAAAAGATGTTGTTGTGGGAATTACTACTCGACGAATATTGCGACAAATGTGGCGTACAACAAATTGGCTGTCGATGACAAACAGCACAACGCCCTGGAGGTCGAACAGGAAATTTTTAAGGCTTTGAAAGATTACAGCGAGAGCGAGTCTGAAGACGACTTGAAGTTATAACTTTTGCGAACATTCAATCATAAGTATTACAAATAGGTAGGACAATACGCAGTTGGTGATTAAATGAGATTAATGAAAGCAGGGCTTATAACGTAAACTTTGTCACAAGCTTCACAAAATTATGTTAATGAAAATAGATTAAGTGGATATATAAATAATTTGTACAAAAGTTGAGTTAGTCCAAAGAACTGATCAAACTTTAACGATTCTTCATACAATTCTTTATTTTTTTTTTTAGTTTTCTATTGAATAAGTTGATTCATCACAAATTAACGTTACTTATTAATTCACTTGAAATTCAGGTAACTTAAGGTTGTGCTTCTTACATTTTAAAAGGTATATTTTTGCTTTATATTTTATTAGTTGTATTTGCTTGTGACACTTCGAAATTTAAAACAAACATTCCATTTGGTTATAGTTAGGTTAGTAAGTAATATAATAAACAAGACCATTATAGCCTAAATAATTAATAAATATTCGATCGAGGCTAACGCAGTTGATATACCTATTTATCTCTTTTTTTTCTAACTTGGCTGTAACCTTTAAACTGATATGTAAGGGTTTATTTATTATTTTATTTAACTGAACGTATAAACTATATCACCAGAATATATATTATAAATCAAAAATCATATTATAACGTTCAATTATTTATTATGCAAATATATTTTCACAATTATATTCCAAAATATTTCTTTTGTAGTTTAAGGTTCATCTCATTTGCGTTTAAATATCGTAATAATTTAAGCATAATATTAGATTTTTAGATAAATTTGCTCAAGTTGCCATTTTACTTGTATGTACTGAGCTTTCTTTAGCGCTTGTTCACATTAAAATGTTGGAACACGTTATCTATCTATCTATCCAAGAAATAATTCTGAGTGTACACACAGCATCACTTTAAATGGATAGCACCACAGTCCTAATGTAAACAAGCTCTTAATTGTGTAAATATTGTGAATGTAATTAAATGAGTTCCTATTTTAGTTGTGCTGTTTTATTTGCTGCGCTTTTTACGTTTCAGTTATCTGCTTGGTTGCGTAAATATTTTCTTAGCCTGGTTCATTGAAACTTTTTTCACTAATTTTATAACTGCCAAATCAACTCTCTTTCTCTTTCTATTTGTTATCTTTTTACGACTTAATGGCTGAACGGATGTTATTTTAATTTAGATATTTAAGTATACCTTGCTATTTCATGAAATATGAATTTAGGGAATTTCTCATCAACATAACTATCGGTCATCAGTTAAGTCAACTTTAATCACGCGAGTGAAGTCGTAGGGCGCGAGCTCTAAATATGTCCGCATCAGGTTTACGCTATAACACAAGTACAATTTGAAAAATGTAATACCGACTTCTATTCCATTCAGTTATTGGAGTGTATCTCAAAAACTACTGGAACTTGATGAAATTTAAATGGGACCACCCGGAAAGCACCAGCTTTCAAACAAAAAAAAGAATTTTGAGAATCGGTTCACCCAGTCGAAAGTTAAGAGGTAGCAAACATAAAAAAAATACACTCAATTTGAGTACCTTCTCCTTTTTTTGGAAGTCAGTAGAAAAGGTTTAGGGATGTAGGTGAGGTTCGCTGATTTGAACCAATAACAGTAATAGTAGATTCGTAGCCAAGGGCTGTAAGGCATCAATTGCACCCTCGAACTATAGGCGCCTAAAAATTTACAATTTTTTATAATATTTTCCACTTTAGCGTTGCTCAGTTTAGATAACAACTACCTATTTGGTTATAGTATGTAAAAATATGTTATTAACTAGTGTCCGTATTGAGAAAAATTTTGTGTTTTTATGAACACAAAGAAATACCTACCTACAGTAAAAAAAGTATTTTGCCCGATTAGACGGTTAGTTTATAAGGCCTAAATTAAATCGTATATTATATACAGATCGCGCTGAACACACAAAAACAACAGTTATGATAAATTGAATGTTTGCCTTATTGACTGTTGTATAAATAATGTAATATAAAACTAACCTGTGGTTTGTGGTCCATTCAAGAGCTAAGGAAGTTTAGCTTGACATCTTCGTCCTCTCCGACCCACGCCATTATCGCAAGAGACCCCAAAATAACGCGTTTTCGCGAAACGATCAATAAACCTAATGTATTGGGCAATAGGGCTGCGAGGTAAGTGTAAAAGGGCCGTTACCAGGCCCTATCAGGAAGTTAAATCTGTTCGATGTTTGGAGTTTTAGTTTTGGTGAGTTTGGACGTATTTAAGAAAGTTTTAACAGGCGTGGAGATAGCTTTGGTCAGTGTGGTTGATGGAGGAATAAATATTGTAGAATAACTTATAGAAAAAAAATACGTTATTAAAAAATATTTAGTAACACACACACTAGTGACAGATAACTACTTACTGTCGGTCTAGCGCTCGACGAGTCAACATCTGAGGATGCCTCGTGTAGAGGCAAAACACGTGTCGAATCGTTATTGGTTTATTTGGGTTTTCTTGTGAGTTTTTTATTTTGTATTCTTCCTATTAAGCAGTTTGTGCGGGAGGGAGGGTGGTGCACACCCCCAAATAGGCCAAAATCATTGTTTTTTTCAGCGGAAGTGTCACTAAATATTTTTTAATTTCGTTTTTTGATAATGGATTTCCGCAAAGTAACGCCTGAATCAATAAATTAACTTATAGAAAGGCAAGGTTAACTCTAGACTACTCAATTTCTTTTACACTCTGTCAGGTTAATTCCTTGTCGAAGAAGTCGTCGCGCTTGTACCGTCTCCTAATAGATCGTGGAAGCGGTGACGTCACAAAATGACTGCTTAGGTAAAAACAAAACAGTGAACACGTATGTGATTTTAGCATTTTAAATTATTACGCGCTTCAATTATTGTAAAATTTAATAAAATGCCGTATTGTTTTGGCTCCGGGTAATACCGTGAGTAAAGCGTAGACTTATATTATATACTGGAAACTTTCTTTGGAAGTATATCAAGTCACTAGTATAAGCTAATGTTTGACCATTTGAAAGTTTAACTTCGCGGCGTTATTGCTGATATACGACCCCAGGTGCTTGATAAAGTTGTCGAAAATTAGACTTTACGATTACGTTTCATGAGACCGAGCCGAGGAGCTTATTCATATTTAAACAATAATGGCATAAAATAACCTTTTAAATAAAACCAATTTCATTCACACCATCATTATTTCAATTTGTCTACCGACTTCCAAAAAGGAGGAGGTACTCAATTCATTCAACTGTATTTTTTTTCTTACCTCATAACTTTCGATAGGGTGAACCGATTCTCAAAATTCATTTTTTGTGTGTTCCCATTTAAATTTCATCAAATTCGGCGAGTAGTTTTTGAGTTACACTCCAATAACGGAATAGAATGGAAGTCGGTATTAATTTTTTCGAATTTTACTTGTTTTATTTCATTTTGAAAGTGTATACCTCTTAAAACACCCTTTATCTACCAACCTTCTCTTGACAAGAAGGCCACGCTACGTAACTGTAGTGGTGGCACAGAATAAATAATAGTACGAGGTACGAGTGCGGTGGATCGGTTAGTAGTAAAGTAGGTGATCCAAATCACCATCAGTAGAACTCTTTGTGAAAGAATTCATCGGAGGAAGTATACTTCCGCCATACCTATTTCTACCGCTAAGCGGTACAAAGTTGAAGGGTGCCTGTGAAATAATGGTTTTGTAGTTGTAGGACTTTTGAAGAGTTCATCTGAGCAAATAACTGACCTTGTTCACGCTATTTATTCAACCGAGAAGCAGTAGTGTGCAAACATTATTGGCACTGTGTTTCCGTTTGAAGGACAATTCTGAAGCGGAAAGAAGCGGCCGTGGTCGTCATGTAGTTGTGGTGGAGGCAGATGTAATGCGCCTCACGATGTCATGCCATCCCCTCTATTCGCAGTCATCCTGGTGCACTCATGCAAGGGACCTCCCAACGCAGATTTGATCTGATCAGTCCATCGCATGGGTGACCTCCCGCGCGGTCTACTGCCTTCTACTTTGCCCTGAACGACAAGCCGCTCTATAGACTGGCTGCCCCGCCTCGAAACGTGTCCGAAAAATGCGAGGATCCGCGATTGCACCAAAGCTGAAAGACGCTGCTTAATGCCAAGTTCTTGAAGTATCGAGACGTTTGTACGAAACTCGGTCCACGAAGGGCAATGCCCCAGCGAAATTAAAGGGCAAGGAATTTAACATCTTAAATGTATATCAGGGTAACGAGCGCATTGTCATGCAGGTTTTTGTACTGTTGTAGTTTAAAATTCTGAATAGCACTGAACTGTTATTGACAATCGTGACGATTGACGATTTATGTCAATAGGTGAAGAAATGAGAAAGTAGCTAGCCTGATGATAAGCATCAGGCTAGCTACTTTCTCATTTCTTCACCTATTGACATAAACAAGTACAATTTGAAACATTTTATAACGACTTCCATTCTATTCAGTTATTGGTGTATCTCAAAAACTACTAGACCGAATTTGATAAAATTTAAATGGGACCACACGGGGGACCACCAGCGTTCAAAGAAACAATAACAAAATTTTGAGAATCGGTACACCCAGTCAAACGTTATGAGGTAACAAACATTAAAAAAAACATACAGTCGAATTGAGTACCTCTTCCTTTTTTTGGAAATCGGTAGACAATATAAAACATTATGTACATATAAACAATATAAATTAAAAGTACCTCTATATGAGAGTTAACAACTAAATATCTCCGGGTACCACTTGTCGCGAAATGCATCTGTTATGGGCAGAGGTTGTGGTTGTGTTGAGGATGGTTGTTCTGTAACCTAACGACATAATTTAAGAAAAAACACCGTTTCTTATCCTCTAAAATGTGCGATATCTACAAACAACATTGTAATCAAGAACCGTAAAATTGCATTGCACTTTTACCATCCCATTAAATGGGGTCTTTCCCCTACATTTCGCCTACGTAAATTGAAGATTCGTCTGAAAAATGTCAATAATTACGTGGGGGAGGAAAAAATAATATGAAAGAAATAAATATAATTCTTTTCACCCCAACCCTCCGATATTGTACCCAGATATCTTATACCGCTGTTTCTGTCGCCACCGTACTTTGTTAGAGGGTCATATCGTTTTTAGGGTAGCACAGGTGAAGTTAACATGCGACCTTCCCCGTCGTGTTATATTATGCTTCTTCGAAATAATCTAGTTGTACCTACATGTACAAAAAAATATAGCAGAAGTCCCATTGCATAATGGCTGTCTCTTATATTAGCAAGGTCAGTATAAGTAATAAGTAATCTATACTAATATTACTTATAAAGAGGACAGATTTGTTTGTTTGTTTGAACTTAATAGGCTCCAAAACAACCGGACCAATATGAATAATTCTTTCACCATTAGAATTCCTCATTATCCCTAATGAACATAGACCAAAGAATATTTTCAAAAAAGTAAGGGTACCGTATGAAAACCTCGATAATGTAACCCAGGGTGTGAAAAAATACCAAAAACCCTTATACGAGTATTGCGTACGCTGCGGAAACTATTGACAATAGAAAAGTAGCAAGATGTACAGTCGCCTGCAATAATATGTATACATTCCACAAAGTTCCCAACTACGATACATTACTTTAATTCTTAAAATGTACACAAGAAGTATGTAGTCAAGTTTCGAGGTAGGCGAAATGCGTTTTTAAAAACTAAAATGAAAATTAAACTTATGTGTTGCACATAACGATGTTGAGCAGTAAGATAATAATATTATTTTAGAGTAATATTGTCGTTCATTTATATGAAATTGAATACTGAGACACTTTTGAAACTTATAGAGTGTCATCTTATTGCAGGCGACTGTACTATGGTTTTATAGAAGACATCAATATCTACAAAAAAGTCCGCGATACCATTTTGTTTAACTATAACAGTTATGATACAACAAATACTTTTTCATGTCAAAATATGCAATAGTAACGCTGGTACAAACTAGGTCACATCATTCGTACGCTATTAATCCCTATCTACTCTAATAATACAGAGGTAAGATTTTTGTTTATTTGTAATGGATAAACAAAAAACTATTTAACCGTTTAAAAAACCCTTTCACCAGTAAAAAGCTACATTATGCCTGAGTAATATACGCTTTTCCTATTTGGTTCATTACGATCATCACCCATAACTACGCGAGTGACACCAGCGCCGCAGCATTGTTGATTTTATTGTCTTGCTCAATCTTTTGATGAATAATAATAATAATAAGTAAAGGACCGGGTGAAACCCGTGAAATTGGTTGAATAAAAATAATAACAATAAATAATAAAACCGCAGGGGCGGCTTTGTGGCGAGCCGTCGGTAAGTGGCGACACTGCGGACCCTGATTCTCTCTGGGGCTAAATGAGACCCCTGACCCCCGGCTTGCCTTAATTGGCCGTCTGGGGGTGGAGACGCAAGAGCAAGTAACAAAAAGCTCCAAGGGTGGAAGTGTTAAAGGTCTTATCACCGGTAGTAGCGCTCTAGTGAAACCGCAGCATACCTCTCGGCACCCTTAAGCCACCCATCCACACCTAGTTGCCCCTTTTGTCACCTTTGAAGGTGGCCCTTATGGGGGGCCCGTTTAGTGGATGGCAAGTCACCACCTGCCTAAATATTTTACAATGAGACTGAAATTGACAAGTGCCTTAGTCTCGTCCATAGCCTACTATCGCCCATATCACTAATAAGTTCATATCAATAGACTGGCCATTTTACCAATTTTTGTAATAGTTATAAGTACCATGTTATTCTTCATCCATCATTTGTTCTGTTTTTTATACTCCTTTGTTTTGTATACCAAACAGGCCTCTAAGTGTTGGCTACAGCCCCCTTATGCCTTTGTAAAGGACCGGATGAAATCCGTGAGCATAATGAAATAAATGAAATAATAATAACGTTTATTGAAATAAAATCAAGTTACAATTTCAATATACTTTAGGCCCCCAAACTAGGTTAACCTGTATCATACCACATGAATAGCACAGGAATATAGCACAATGGAAGAAATCCTGGAGCTCGGAAAAATACACTGGAATATAGGGCAGGACCACAGATCACAGAAAGAAGGGATATATAAGATAACGGGGCGGGGCGGGTGTCGCAGCAATATGCCCAAAAACAGAACACATTGCTCGTGGCAGTTCGCAGTTTTTGTGTTATGTGGGTGAACGCTGGTCCCGATATTGCATGTAAACAGTTTACAATGCTTGCTCTGTACTTACGAATGTTCAAACGTTAATTTTTAATACCGCAGTGGATAGTGAACTTACAGAATACGTTGAGTCGCGGAATACGGCCGCTGCTTGCGATGCGACACCAGGTTTTGTACTCAGCGCACGGATTGGCATCTGTCTAGCTCTCTATGGGTAGGACTTAATCCCGGAAATGTTTCCTGTGATAGGTATAGTCAAAATGCACGCGGGTGGGACCGCGGAAATCTGGTAGTAATCGAAGTATATAGTAAATAAAGGCTAAAAGTAGCAATAAGTAGTTAGAATAAATACAGGAACAAAACGCAGGGCTGCTTTCTCTTTCTCTTTGGTGTTCGCAGATGTACTCAGGTGAAACATTCGTCGGTAGGTGTCATGCTTACTTTCTCAACACTAACTTTAGTAGTAAAAAATAAAACCTACATGAATATTTTATACCGTTTTATTTTTCACATTAAATTATTCAACAGTTTTCCAGAATGCGTTAATTTGAGATAGAAAACTATCGCGAGTTATGTTCATAATTACGCTTTAAAACCGGCTAGGACTCGCGTAATATTTACCGGAAATATTCTCCGACCAGTTTCGTTCCGAAGTTCTTCTTCTGGGAGTCACTCTTGTGCACAGCGGCGAGCGCGGGCCACAGCACGTAACTTTAAACAAGTTCGAAACTGGTCGGAGAATATTTCCGGTAAATATTACGCGAGTCCTAGCCGGTTTTAAAGCGTAAGAATGCGTTAAATTAAAAAAAATCTGTAAGCGTCTCTAGAGTCGAATAATAGTGGTAGTGAATGGTATACGAACTTGACTGATTAATCGCCACAAAAACCACATTAAAAGATAATATTATTAATATCGTATATCGGTAATTACATTTAGTTTCTTTTTATAGTTTGTGACCTAAATTACCTTAGAGAAGATAGCCCCTTTTATAATCTCCTGAACCTACTTACAGGTTTGTCTACGACGGCTCTTATTATGTGGCTCGAGCCTCGAACCTTTTGTGAACTTGACAGCAACTTTGTTCTGCGAGATTTGAAGAAACAAATAACTGTGTGTGACAGCCCTTAGGTATATGAGCATTATATTGCTTGTTTTTGACACAGATATTGTGTTTGAAATAAGTTTATGTGGAAGAATTTTAATACATTAATATATATCTATCAGTTTATAATACTATCCAATATCCCTAATTCGAATATCTCGTAGCCTATGCGCGTCTCAGTACCTAGTGTTCTAAATCATTGAAAAATTTCACTATCATCCATCATCATTCGCATAATGTCTAATGTAATCTTGTCTAATGTCTCTAAGCCACATAGGTTGGTATTTGGCTCTCTAATAAGTCGCCTGAATTTGTTAGGTTTTTGGAATGTGGGGCGACTGTAACCGGGCGGGGGTTACAGTCGCCCCCCATTTACCCCCCACCCCCCTACCGGAGGTGCGTAGTTTTTTATATATTCATTTTAAAGTTTAAAAATTATAGAGAGAAAAATCGCTTTAATAGTATGGGAGGGGAAGTGGGTTTCTAGATTCTAGGTTATTATAATTTTTTTTATGATATACATAAATATAATATCATTTTGAACAGTCGCCGACTGCGACAACAAACGTACTATCAAATAAAACACCACAAAGATGATCTTTTAAAATAGCTTTGATTTGTACACGTATTTAATGTCTTCTACCATTTCCAAAAATGGGTCTGTTTTTTATTCATGTATCGTCGCCACCAATACTTCACTATAGCATCACCAAAGTTTCAAACAAAAATAAAAATCGACAAGTCATTGCTTTGACAGGACACATTCGACAAGTAGTTTATCTCAAAAGTGCTCCGTTATATCCTCATCGAGGTAAAGCCTGATTCACAGACACTGACAGATTAGCTGTCAATATCATCAAAATGGCGGCCCAAGCAATGATGTTATATATAAACTGAGGTAGATACGCCTTACCGCGCTCGGCTTGGCGACATCAACACAAGCTAATTGTCTTGAGTTAACACAGTTCCAGCCTGTCTGGAAACGACGCAGCGCGTGTTCAACATTTAGTAAAAAAGGCCTTCTTATGTGTTCAGACACTGCAGAACATAATATATACTGGGACGAGTGTAAAAAACAAGAATGATGTATCTCTTCATTTGTAAGTATTGTGTTTCTTTTTTATCTATAAAAAATGGAAAATCAAAAATTGTATTTAATTTAAGTTAACTCCTGCGACGTTGCCGCTTCGCCACCCACGCGAACGAGACAAGTAGTGAGCGACAGAGAGTACGAGGCTGCCATTGGCGGTCGAATAGTTGGCCACAAGCGAACGTTGTTAATAATAATTATGTTGATCCCTTTCTGACAACTGGGATTCATATATCTTCGTGTTCTTTTAATTTTGTCAGTGTAGTTAATGTCGTTGTGCAAGTTGTGTATTATAGCTATAAGTAGGTATAGCATAAAATTTGCCATGTTTACTTCATATTCAAGGAGTAAAACGTCTCTATAGTTAATCTCATTGGGCCCAAGCGTTTCATCGTATTTTGACAGACGCAACTTAAAAAACGTAAGAATTTAGTTGAATTAACGTTCTGATTTACGCTTTGGGTAGTTATTTGCTAATTATTAATTTATTTTTTCGATATTTTCTACACCTATACCTACACTTATTACTTTTACTTATATACTACCTATAATATTATAAAGAGGAAATATTCGTTTTTAATTATAAATTCGGGATTACTCACGTAATATTTATAGGATAGGTCCGACTATAGTTTCGACCACATTCGGTGGTATTTTTCAAAGAGTGAGCTTTGAGCGACGACGATCAAGAGGGTTCACACCGAGACGTGCCAACGCAACATAGTGAATCCCGGCCCCGCACCTTTAACATCACGAGCGCTACGAGCTGCCCCCGTAGTGTTAAGCGAGACGTCATCGATGCGGGCGTCCCGAATACTCCTTAAAAATGACCACCGAATGTGGTCGAAACTATAGTCGAACCTATCCGATAAATATTACGTGAGTAATCCCGTTTTTCTAATTAAAAATTAGTGAAAACTATGTTAGTTCTTATAACAGGAAAGATTCGTTTGTTTGTTTGTTTGTTTGTAATGAATAGGCCCCAAACTACTGAAGCGATTAGAAAAATTATTTCACCATTATAATCCTACATTTTCCCTTATGAACATAGGCTATATAATATTATCAAAAAGTTAGGGATCCGTATGATAACTTCGATAATGTAACCCAAGGTGAAAACAATACCAAAAAAGTCTTTATATCGCGTACGCTGCTCAAATTATTGATCATATAATTTTTGTCTATGCTTTTGACATTAGAGCAATGTGATGTAGGTACTACAGGGGGCCATTTCCACTAACTAAATTTCCAATTGCAATCAAACCGTAGCTGATTTACACACATTCTTATTCTGTTATTGAGAAACAGTGCAGCTGCAGTTACGTTTCTATTGACGCCAGAGATCGAATAACATATATGTTATGGTAACTCGATAGATCATGAACATGATCATGAAAATATTACATGGTAGCGTCAACGATACGTTTACGTGACGTTACGTTTTAATTTGTCTACAGAAATAGTAGAATGGCTTTTTGGGTAATTATCGAACGGCAACCGGAGTCTAACTGCAGTTGAAGCGATGTGTATTGTTGAAAACAAAAAAATATACATATAACTACCATTTGTAAATAATCGTCAGAAAGATGTTGCTAATAAAGCATTAAGCATTATATTTGTATGGATTTTTTATCTTCATAGTTATATGTAAACGAAAAATCCATACGTAGAAAACAGTGAAAATGCTAATTGAATAAAATGTGATCTCTCAAAATATATTCTGTAATTGTACGTGTAAAATAAATGTCAAAACTTTTTAAATGTAGGACCTTTATTATTTTACTCGTAGTGTGTGCTCCTATACTATTTACTTAACTGTGCCATGTCAAATTTATTTTTTAATATCATTGTTTTCTGTTGTGTACGTAGGCTACAAACAAAAAAGATCGCTCGAAGATTTGTTCGTAGATGCGATGTTGACATCTTGATGCGTCTCGCAATAAACCTGCGTGAATCAAGGCTTGTACGGAAGACGTTTTTCTTAAAGATTTTTACTAATGTTGTCGCAATACGTAGTCCCAATCGGTTTTTGAACGAAGCGCTTTCTAAACGAAGCTCTTTCCGAACGAAGCTCTTTCCGAACGAAGCGGCTGTGACGTTAATACCACGTGACTATGGCGAGGCGGAGCAGGAACGGCGAGCAGCGAACACTTTTCCACTGGCGGTCGTTGAAGACACTTCTAGCTGTAGCTACGTTCTTGTTCTTGAAATTATATACAATCAATAAAATAAAGACTAGCGTAGGAATTCGTAGGGTACCTAAGTATATTTAAAAAGTACATTGAGTATCGTAAGTGACGGCAGGGTTTCTTCTGTGGATAAAATTAAATGTATAAGTTTATAATTTAAATGGCAATGGAGTGACAATCATTTACTTACTATGTGTTTTCTTTTATTTACTTTGCTATTACTAAAAATTTTCACACAACAATATGCACTACTATATATATTGATACACACAGGCGAACAGAAAATGCCATCTGTTTTCTAAATTTGGCAGTGCAGTCAAGTTCCGAACGTAATATCATGAAACATAATAACAGATAGGTAACCTAACAACATTTACTTCTCTTAAAATTGATTTACCATTAGTGTTATACAATTCCTCCGAAGGTTTCATTACGTTTCCAGGGGGCTTCTTGAGAAAGTAATTTACCCACTTCCCTCCTTCTTTACATCTCGAATAAAAAAATATCTACCCGTATAATTTTCTGAGAAATTTTACCGTACAGGAAATATAATATGTATCTACAAGCTTACATTTTACTGTTAGAAATATGTATGTTTTTTGGAGCAGATTATACAAATACAAAACGAGAAAGAAACAATTATAATAATAGGTATATAACAATGGCATGTGGGCCAATAAAAATTCGTAAGTGTAACGTAATCACAAATGCAATACTACTTTTCTAAGGTCTGGGTGGCACTGCAACTGTCATGAGCAAGCATAATTTTTACCATCAGGGGCACTACTACCTCATTAATAATTAATTGTGACTGGTTACTATATACCACTAGGACAAGTAAGAAAAAAATCAAATCTATTCTACCAATACAAATTTTGTGCCTCCAACAAAATACATATAAATATATAAAAGTAGTAACATCAGAAGCAAAATCGTTTATCAAATTAATTAAAACAACCTGCTTTTAACATACCGAATCAGATTCCCACATGAACTCGTGCCATAACCGTTATAAAGTCTTACCAGACGTAACAATAACATCAGCAATTAGGCCCAAAAGGTTTTCCTTGCTGTTTCGGGTCATTTTACACGAATAATGGATTAAATTGGATGAACACATTTTGGGGGCGGGATCTCCATGTCCGAAGGCAAGTATGCCCTTCAGCGAATCCCTACAAGTGTTTTCTATGGGTGATATCAACCAGGTTCCTTTTGGGCAGTTACACTTAACATGAGCGAACGACTTGCCTTTCTTATAAAGAGTATATAAAACTTATTCTCTTAATTATTAATTTATATTATACTAGCGACTGCCCACGACTTCGTTCGGGAAGTAGGCTCGGCCTTCGGCTGCGCCATAACCTCCCATTTTATCTTGGTTTTTCTTACATAAGAACCTCGTGACAATAATTAACAAAAAAAATAATTAGCGAGATTGTTCTATCCGTCCTCAAGTTATAGCGTGACCATGAGAAATAGGGGTCCATTTCTATACATATAAATCTATATGTATAAAAATGAACCGCTATTTAGAGAGAGAGAGATTAAAATTAAACAACATTAAACAGATTTAATTTTCATTCATTTGAAATTGTTTTAATCCCCACGCTTCTGAAATTTAACTACTATGATTTGAGTAGCACGTCGGCAAAGCGCAAAATTTAGGAACAATTATCAAAAAATGGTGATTCCTTAATTTGACGTTGTTGTGGCCAATTAAGTTATCATATGCAGCATTTTTTTTCAAAATGTATTATTTTCCGGACAAGCCCGAATTTTTTTTATAACTCTTTTTCCGGACCCGCCATGGCGCCCCCTGCTGGATTATCCATTCATTACGGGACAGCCTGTATAAAAGCAGTTACTTTATTATTGGAGAGGGTGGCAAAAGTGTCATCAACATACCATACACCCAAAAATATTTCTTATTAGCATTAAACTGCCTCTGCTATTTACTATAATATGCTTAAACACACTGTAAGCTGTTTGTGCAGTAGATTGTGCCATTTAATTTCTTGTGAATATCAAATTAGGTCATAATCCTAAAGGACCGTGCCAGCCAACCATATTCGCACAAAAAGAGCTTTAGCATATCCAGTACAGTACGGTAAATCACTCTACTAACTACTTTGATAAGCTTTAACTGATAGTAAGCAGTTTGTCCACTCCGTTGTGCTCAGCATTCAGTAACGTAACAGTATTAATACGCGCCTATCTTTAACCTTTTCATGAACACTGAGCGTTTTATGTACTTGCGGAATAGGGTACAGGGTCATCCAATTTCATGTTATCGCGGGAACTAGTTTCGAGTTAGAGGTACTTTCATAAGGTATTGTAAGAAGGGCCTTACATTTTGTATGCAGGACGTAGGGTAAACGTTTTATGAAAGATTAGAACAAAGACTATTTGCAGTAAACGTAGTTGTTTGAAGTGGGCTCTATTTTGTGTATTTACGTATGAATAGTAGAATCTTGCTGCTTTGCTCGCTGTACTCGTTCTAAATATTCTTTGAGGGTTAGTCTGTTTCCTGTAGTTAAAAATTAACAATTGATTTTAAATAATAGTGTCCACTGCATAGTGACCGCGTAGTGAATTGACTTTCATTAACTTATATGTGTATATACAGGGGTACTGGTAATTAATTAGCATCCTTTTAAGAGCATATTCTCAATCAATCTATTTTACCGGTAGATATAATACCTACTGAGTGATTAATTAAAGTACGCACGCATATATCAGTAGATATTTTAATAAATATTTAATAAAATTTTTAATTTATTTGGTCTTTATTGGGATAATAGATTTAATGTTATTAGAAACGATCTGCTTCAATTTATCTTTTTGTACCAATGAAGTAACGATATCGTTTACGCAACCCTGAATTACTGAACGTCGAATTCATCGTAGAGTACAGTCACGTTCATAGTGCAGCAGTTAATATTTAAACAAAAATTTGCATTCACTTTTGTTTTACTCGCTCACTTTTCGCATCACGCCTTAAACGTTTTTTAAACATACAATTACGAGTGCGTCTTGTTTTAGGTAGTTTTCAAAATTAAGTGGCAACTGTACGTGTTATAGATCAATATATTTTATCATTAGAAATTAAGAATCTTAACCATTTTGCACGCTTTTATTAAAGGTTGGCGATTTCATCGTTATTTGTTAACTCCATTTCGTAACTTTGGAACACTTTTGTTTATTAAGATGCTTCTGGCTGTGAGCCATGGCGTACTTTACATTTTGTTATCAGTTTTTGCTTCGGTTAGGAGAGTTCGTGAGTTAAAATATTGAGGTACTTCTTCTGACAAAAGTACCACTTCCTTACCTAAAAGTTTGCTCATAATGTTTGGGCAAGAACCTCACTTAATTATGTAAGTAACTAAAATTAGACTGTTTTGTTACTTTAAACTGTTCCAAAAGTTCCTTTATTATAAAAGTCATTTTATAACCCTTCTTATTGCGGTGAAAGCTATCAGGGGCTTGTAGCGCTTTTTGGGTTGTGGATACGCTATCGTAATTTTTTGTTCGCTTCTTCAAATAGTACTTTTACAAAGAGGATTTGTGACCTATTAGTAGCCTAGTAGGTTATTTATTTTTAGTATAGATTAGTGGTTTATTACATCCAAATCAAACGTAGCTAAATACTACAGGTTGTTGACGGGCAGTAGCGTCACCGGTGCAAGAAGCTACGTTCTGCGGTTGCCAACCCGCATGCCCAGCGTGGCGACTATGGGCATTTCCTCCAACGAATGGCACAATAAAAAAATGGCCCCCAGTTCCCGGTGGCTCTGCTATTCCTGACCACGGTGGCGGTCATGGTGACGGCAGGATAGGGGGTGCGAAGAATCTCCGGGCTACCATAGGCCACCAAATACCGCTAAATATGGCAACGTACAACGGACGAACGATCAGGCTTGATTAACACATGGTACAATTGGAAGCAGAATTTACAAAGATTAGGTGGCATATCCTAGGGCTGTGTGAAGTCCGAAGAGAGGGGGAGGACACCATAACCCTAAAATCAGGTCATCTATTCTACTTCCGTGAGGGCGACTCAGGGTGGCGCGTGGTATCTTGTCAACAAGGTTATTGCTGACAACCAGAGGATTCCCGCGCTACACTGACGCGTCACTATACCGACGAACTGCCTGACGTCAGCCTATGTCCCCATGAGATGGCGCTCAATCAACTTCAACCTGGGAAATCCCCTGGTGAAGATGGAATAACTTCGGAATTGTTGAAGGCAGGCGGTAAACCTGTTTTGCGGGAGCTCCAGAAGTTATTCAATTCTGTTATAAGCTGCGGGAGGACTCCGGAGGCGTGGAGCAAGAGTATAGTCATTTTGTTCTTTAAGAAAGGCGACAAAACACTCTTGAAGAACTTTATACCTATTTCACTCCTGAGCCACGTCTACAAGTTGTTTTCGAGGGTCATCTCAAATCGTCTCGCAAGAAGACTTGACGAATTCCAGCCTCCAGAACAGGCTGGGTTCCGATGAGGGTTTGGCACCATATACCACATACACACAGTTAGGCAGGTTATACAGAAGTCCGAAGAGTATAACCAGCCACTGTGTCTTGCATTCGTGGACTATGAGAAAGCCTTTGACTCTGTCGAAACCTGGGCTGTTCTGGAGTCTCTGCAGCGTTGCCAAGTGGACTGGCGATACATCGAGGTGTTGAGGTGTCTTTATGACGCCGCAAATATGAGTATCCAAGTACAGAACAAACAATCTAAACATATCCAATTGCGAAGGGGAGTTAGACAGGGAGATGTTATATCTCCGAAACTGTTTAACAGTACCCTGGAAGATATGTTTAGGATATTGGACTGGAAAGGTATGGGCATAAATATTAACGGAGAGCACATCACACACCTTCGATTTGCTGATGATATTGTCCTTATGGCGGAGTCGCTGCAGGAACTGCAATCGATATGTCTGGCCCAGCTGATTGTTCACGACGCATCGGTCTCGGCATGAACGTGGATAAAACTAAAATCATGTTTAACGATCTCGTTAGCCCGGAACCGATTGTCGTCAACTCTCGAAGTTGTCCACTAGTATGTCTACCTTGGGCAAATTTTGCAATTAGGTAGAAAAAACTTTGAGAGGGAAGCCAACAGATGAATCCAGTTGGGCTGGGCAGAATTCGGCAAGCTTCGTCAAGTCTTCACGTCTCCCATACCACAGTGCCTAAAGACGAAAGTATTTAATCAGTGTGCCCTACCCGTCACCAATACAGCGTCACGACCTATGGAGCTGAAACTTGGACACTCACTGTGGGACTAGTCCACAAATTTAAGGTCGCTCAGCGAGCTATGGAGAGAGCTACGCTCGAGGTTTCTCTGAAGGGTAAGATTCTTAATGAAGCTATCCGACAGAGAACCAAAGTAGTCGACATAGCTCAAAGAATAAGCAAGCTGAAGTGAAAAAGAATAAGCAACCAATGACCGCTGGAGTAGACGAGTTCTTGAGACCACGATTAGGAGTGTAAGACGCCCTGCGGCCAGGTGGAGAGACGACCTGCGGAAGGCGGCTGGCATTAACTGGATGCAGAGAGCTGAAGACCGAGCTCTGTGCATTCTTTAGGAGAGGCGTATGTCTAGCAGTGGACGAAGGCTTATGATGATGATGATGATGAGTGTTCAATTATATTTATGTCGTATATTTATATAATTAATAAAATAAATGTCAGATTCATAGACACAACATTATTTATTTATAGACTCGTCACTATTTTGTCCTATAATTTTAATTTTTAATATATAGAGTACATATTTAATGTTTGGTTTTTAAACTAAAGTTCATACTCAGCAGTAATATTTTACTGCCCAAAGTTCAGTATCAAACACTTGAATTATAATATTTATTTAAAGCTTTTACCAAAATGGATTATCAGCCCCATAGTACCTTAAACTAGAATTAAGAATTATTTTTTGTATAAAACATATATATGATAATGAATCAAATAAACTTTAATATAGCGTATGTTACTTAGGCATAATATATAATATGCTTTTGTAAATATTTCCATATAACTTAATTGCATTCTACTAATTAATTACGTACCTACTAAACACATAATTTCATAAATTACATACAAGATTATATTGTGTGCTTTATTATCAAAACTATTCGATTGTTTTTTAATTCATATATAAATGTCACATTACGCTACAAAAAGATTGTGTGGAATATGCTAAATAAGAAATTCCCATAAACGAAAGCTTTAATAGACTTACATTTAACTGAATTTTCATACGCAACATATAACGTTTACAATTGATAGTTCATCTATGTATACAATGTGTGCCACGCATGGCAAATCTATCACGAGAAATACGGTGTTTTTAGGTAAAATATACGACCGGGAAAATGTGCGTGTGAACAAATTCGTCAAGATATGTGATGAACAAAAGGTCTCGTCATAAGAGGATTATTGTAAGGGTCCCATAAAAAATGATCTCTTAGTTTAAGCTCCTCGTTTTAACGAACGGATATAACGTTACGTGACGACGGGGTCGTTTTACACGCAGACACGTGTTAGCTACGAACGTATATATATATACCATTTTCAACCCATTTGCTGAAAAAGTAATTAACGAAACCCGCATACATTGTTCGAATATTAAAAATCAATCATCAATCAGATCAAGCAACGGAATGTGCGGTAAAATTGGTACTCTCAACTACAGGACAGCTAAAGAAAAAATGCAATCCTAACGTCTCTCAGTCGGTCATGACTAGGACTTATGAAAATGACATAAAGCATAACTAATCAAAGGAAAAGTCAGCAAGTTGGCAAAAAAAAATTGATTAATTGGCTCTGAAATACGGTCACCATTTTCTCAGAAATTAAACGAAATGAAACGAAACGAAACGAAACGTACCTGTATAGACCTACGGGGGCACTTAAAAATTGTTATATTACATTTATTATTTTTTAAATCGCCAACCGGATCAGAACGCGACCACGACTGAAAAGATCCGGCAAGAAACTTAACGGGCTTTTTACATTTTTTTATCGCCGATTTCTTAATGTACAGCAAATGTTCGTTTTTTTTTAGCTCCAGTGTGTTGCTTTACTAAAGAGAACATAATATTGGTATCAGTAGGGCAAGACACGCTATACTATGACATGGTAATACACGAGTAGGTAGATCCTGGAGTCCCAAGCTGTTTTATCCACCACGTAATCCGAAATTTTGTAATAACCTCCTTGACAGAGTTTAGTTTTAATAGTACCTAATTTTAAACTTATTAATAGGCAAATCTCGGATTACATTGGGAAGTTTATTATAGAATTGTATACATTGTCCCATCATAAAAGAGTGACTTATTCTGTGGAGACTATATTATAGCTTGTGCTTATCCCGCGTGTTGATGGAATGAGCATCACTCCTTTTTTCAAAACTGTAAATTTTTATCTTTACGTACATTCAATATTCATAGATAAACTGAGAGTTGTCTCTCTGATAACATTCTAACTATCAGTTACTCTTTTTTTATGACATTAAATGTTTCTCAATAAGACATTTTTTTCTGTATTACTTTAGTCAAATTCAGAAATTATAATAAACAAATAAGTAGGTACATAATGAAACTTAGGTGATTTTTATAAGGTCAGTTAAAAAGAAAATTCGAAATGGCGGAAGTTTGCTGTAAATGTATATGTAGACAGATTTCAATATTTGGATTCTTTTTCTATTTAATCTATACCGTATATATGTATAATTATATATATGTATATAATTATATATTTAACCTATACAAGTCCGACAGAGGAAAATGTCGGTTATTTTATGGTTATACAGGCTCGCGAGGTCTACTGTTCTCACAGAACCACTAGTTTACTATTTTGAGTATATATAAATGCATTATTTAGTAATAAAGATCTACTTTCTAATCACATCTTCTTCTTAAATCTAAAACAGATAGTAGATACTACCAAAATATATAAAACCCAAAAGTACAGATTTAGTTGTGGCTTATTCTCATAAAATATATAGTGATTGTGTGCAAAGTAGGCCAGACAGTAAACCCAGATTTCATCTAAGCTTGAGAGATAGTCTATAAACCAGCAGATGACGAGCGCAGCCGGAAATGCACATGCAGTATTATATGGACCAAGGGAGGTCGTTAGCTGACGTATACATGTTGATTATCTGGAACTCGACTGGAGGTTTTAGAGCCGGCTCTTACTAAATATAACAACTTATAGCACTACACTGGCCTTTAGGCGCAAAGTGGAACAGTGAAACACACCTGGGCTACGTGTAAAGTGTACCTATAAATCCTTTAGTTGTGTAGAGTGTAAAAACTATGTACGGTCAACAAAAATGTCGTAGTATATGACGAAGTGGCTGTTACGAAACACATCATCATAATCAGCCCATTTTGTTCCCACTGCTGGGATTCGAGCCTTCCTCTCAAAGAGAAGAGACGAGGAGGACGAAACACATAAGGGGGAATAAATAATACAAATGAAAGATGGCGGAAACTACCCAACAATAGATATGTTTAATTTTCTTCGATTTGTGTTTCTTCTAGTTTTGACAAGTAGTAGGAGTGGATTATTAACCGTGAAGTGGTACTCGTAGTAACAATACACGACTATAGGCAACATGACTATAGACAACAAGTTGTACAAAGTCATAGAACGTTGTTTGTGAGTCTCCAACATAACCTTAGAAAGTTTTAGTAATGTATATGTCGTAGGATAATTTGATACTTCGAATCTTCGCGGAAATCCTAGGGGTTTTGCGAAAACGCGGATAATTAGACATAGGCGAAAAATTATCAAATCTTACTGGACAAAGTCAGGATTTTTGCGAAAAGTGCGAAAAGTGCCTAATACCTAAAATTAACGTAAACCAGTCTAAGGCAAAGTCACAAATGGGTACGACGACGAGCGAAGCGAGGAGGAGTGTTAGGTTACTTGTGACCACAACGCGCGAGCCGAGCGAGCGCAGCGAGCGTGCGCTGTTCGCAAAAATCCTGACTTTGTCCAGTAATTAAGATAAGATAATTTTTCGCCTATGTCTAATTATCCGCGTTTTCGCAAAACCCCTAGGATTTTCGCGAAGATTCGAATTATCAAATTATCCTACGACATATACACCACTTTACTAGAATACGACTTTGACAGGATAGTGGCTTAATGACAGACAATTTCTGTGAAAATGACTTGAATTTGACTTTTTCAATATTATATCACTTTATGCAACTATAAATATTTTACCTAAATAACTTTAGAAATAGCAAATGTACTAACGTACAACATATAAAGACAATGGAAATAAAACACAAATTAAGAAACAATAAACTGCTTCCCAAAAATGTATCTGAAATGTATTTTACACAGGTATATGTTTCTAAACCTGACGTGCAATTATCTGTAACTTGTGTCGGACATCGGACTAAAATAAAATCCACAGTTACTTGTTGCTTGACTAATTATTATAACACGCAAATGTAGCCTTATAATGGGGAAATGACGTCCCATTTCCCCATTATAAGGTTACATATGCGAGTTCAACGAAACAATACCCATCACAAATCAAATGAGATTGGTAGAGATTATGTCACTGACTAAAATGTGGAGAATAATTTAATGTTCCATATGAGTTTGCAGCAGTAGAACTCTTTGTAAATGAATTCTTCCCTTCATTTTTCTACCGTGAAGCAGTAATAATCGATTACTGTATTCCGGTACATGAGATTTAACAACTTAATGTGTCAAGGTTACGGGCGTAGTGCAATTCGTTACTTTTGACAAAATACATCTATTATAGGCAGAAGAAACCGTTCAACACTAGATGAGCCTCGTGCTTGTACTGTCTATTAATATCACACAAAAAAGAATTCCTTCTTCCTTCTCTACACATGTATAGGTACAATTTTGTAACTACTCCTTTAATACGCATGTAGTACGCAAATAAATTGTTATTCTAAAAATATCAATAATAATAATTCAATTTCAATAATTATTTGCAGTAGGCATGCACAGTGATATTATTTAGAATAATATCACTGTGCATGCCTAGCGCATGTTAACCCTTTTTCCATTTGAAGGCAAAAGTAGTCTGTGTAGATTGAAATCTTCTGCACGAATCATATATTTACACCTAACACCTTTATAAAACAATACTATAAAAATAAGTTATGATTTATATGTAATTTTGAAGTAATACCCTCTTATGGAAGGGTAAACCACTATATGTCTATATGTTGAACTCATGTTGTAATGGATGAATAAATTAAAGCCTTCATAAATACTGATAAATATCCAAGTTCCATATTGTATCTTTGTAAACTTTTATTTAGTTAGTAATAATTTGTGATGTATAATTTACCTTAATTAACATTTTAGTATTCTAATAATAATTTAATTATGATAAAATAAAATTGAGGTAGTAATTTGATGTAATTTATAATGCTAAGTACGAAATTATGAATGTATTTATTTGGAAGGTACTATCTACCAAGATACGGGTATATTATACATTTGGCAGATAGAGCCGCAATGTATAATGATGTACTAAAGAGATATAAACTCATTTGAATTTGAATATAGCCTTAGCAACGTTAAATACTTAAAAACTCCACTATCCATACTCAAAGTAAGACATCTATTGACTAAAAACTAAATTAGATTAACATAGACGAACCCAATTTAAGTTCTCTGCAGTGCGTCCTCAAGTGTGTACAGAACTCTCGACCAACTGAAATTGGTTAAAATTTCAGGACACGCCAAAGCTTTTGTGATAAATAACCAGAGTTTCGCTCAAAGTCAATTAGCGTCAGTTGTTTAACGGAAAATTGCTTTAAAATATATAAGATGCCCGAATAATGAGGGTCGTAATTGCCTTACTTTTTATTTGTTTCTAGAAATTCTGCTTTGATTCTTAATTTTATTATCTTTAAGATAGATATACTAATATAAATTAGTGTCAAGAACCATTTAATTCTAATTCTTATTTGAAGCAAACTGATATCTTACTATCTTATTTCACTCCGTCGGGGGACCGAGATAAAAATATCAATCACTAGTTTCTGCCCGCGAGTTCTTCCGTGCGGAATAAGGTTATCGCGATCTCTCACGAACTACTCGTTGAATCGAGATAAAAAGTTACACTTTTTGTTAATACTGGATATAAACGATCTCGATTCTAATTCAAAATATATACTAGAAAAGTTTTACCGCACATTCCGTTACATGATCCGTAATTTTGAATATTCGAACAATGTATGCGGGCTTTGTTAATGAATTTTTCAGTTAATGGGTTGAAAATGGTATTTATACACGTTCTTATAAAAGTAGGTAACATGTGTCTGCGTGTAAAACGACCCTGTCGTCACGTAACGTTATATGCGTTCGTTAAAACGAGGAGCTTAAACTAAGAGGTCGTTTTTTATGGGACCCTTACAATAATCCTCTTATGACGAGACCTTTCCTTCATCACATATCTTGACGAATTTGTTCACACGCACATTTTCCCGGTCGTATATTTTATCTGAGAAAACCATATTTCTCATGATGGATTTGCCATGCGCGCAATCGACATTGTAAACGTTATATGTTACGCATGAAAAAATCAGTAAATTGTTGTGTGTGTATTAAACGTTCATGTATGTGAACTTATTTTTAGGACGTTCTACGCAATATTTTACACCGTACATGAAATGTAACATAAATATCGTCAAGGGTGATGAAATGGAATGACAGTTTTTTTCCAATGCGTATTAATTTTATATTTTTATATACGTAAGTACTGTATTTCATTAATTAGTGTTTACTGATTGATTTACTAAGTATTTAAATTTACTCATATAATACTATTAAAATTTACTCATATGGAACATTACATTATAGCAATTGCGTTTGACCATGTAAATATTTTATGACATTTTGGTATAAAGATAGATATGGCATTGGAGAAGATTATAAGCTACTCGAAGTCCTGCGCAAACGTAGTCGCGGTCACCAGCTAGTTTCAATACTATACTATACAGTAATACATTTTATGACAACGTCGATAAGGTTCATTTTAAGTAATACATTTTTTTAAATAGCCTTATCCTACTAATATAATGAACTCGAAAGTTTGTATGTATTGATGTATGTTTGTTACTCTAACACACTCAAAGAAAAAAAAACGACAGGGCCAATTTTGATGAAATCCAGTATAGAGATAGATGAGGCATTAACATATAGGATACTTTCCATCATCATCATTCATATCACCACGCGTGTGAAATAGCGTAATATTCTTGGGCACAGCATAGACAAAATAACGAGCTCACCGCCTACGTCATGATCGTAATGATGACTTATCTTCTATCAATAGAGTTCTGTCAATGATGTGTTAGTTTCTGTTATGATAGCTGAGACAAAAATACGCTAATATTTTGACAGCTCTATACACCAGACGTGATCGGCATGTCATCCATCTTTGTTGTTCAGCCGACTGTAGCCGAGCTATTCCGACCCCACCGATAGACAAGTACACTGAAGGCCAACTCCTAAAAACAAACTATGAAGTTTCGTTTGACGGATTTAGGGTTGTCTACGAAAGTAAAAAGGCTCAAATAAAGTCAAGGGTGATGAAATGTAATGTCAGTTTTTTTCCATACTGGTTAATTTTATATAATATGTATGTACTTACTATATTTTATTATTAGTTTTTACGGATCTATTTACTGGTTAATTACTAAGAACAAAGTATTTAAAATTTACTCATCTGTACAGATAAATGTAATGTAAATGTGCATTTAGTGAAAAGTATAACAATTGTTATTCAAAATTAACAGCTTTTCACTAAATGCATATGAAAGTATATACGGTACTTATATAAAAAAATCAATTTGTAAAACTTTTGTCTGTTTGTTCCGGCTAATCACTGAAACGGCGAGACTGATTTTAACGGGACTTTCAGTGGCAGTTAACTGATGTAACTTAGGCTACATGTATCTAACAAAACGCTGTCTCTTTCTAACATTATCACGCCTAATAGGCTAAACGGATCGTAATCATTATATCCTCATACATATGACAGATACGTTTTACCATCATCATCCATCACCACGCGGGTGAAACCACGGGGCGCAGCTAGTATAAAATACACGTGATTTAATTCGTTTAAAGTTGTTTAATCAATTCAATGCGAATCTAATTTTAATATAGTTATTTTTACCGAAAATAATATCCACTATCGGTAATATCAGTAATATCCGTTACGTTACTGATAGTAGATAACACTAGTACAAATTTTTTATTTTGCATTATTTTGTATTTCCATTGAAATAGTGGGATACACCCGCATTTTACAGTGAATTTGATTCCAGTCAACCAACTAGACGTACTTTAAAGTATAATCATCACAATTCCTGTCAAAGTAAGATTATTAATACAAAATTCCTTTATTTAAACCTTCGGCTACAAAATTCAACTCATAAGTTAAACAGAACCACCCACTATTCTCCACATAAGAATGACATTCCCGTCCTTTGTAAGACATAAAATTCACTATTATTCCCCGCACACGCTTTAATATAAACTAGAGTACAAAAATATTTATTTCGAAGGTCGTCACTGAGAAAACAGGGATATTTCTGCTCACTTGCGACTGTCGCCGTGTGTTGAAGGCACTTACAAGAGGAAACCAGATGTAAGCACGTCTCTTCTAGGCAGATATTATATTAAAATGTCACTTTGGTTTAGCAATGTCCATCTCGATTCAGCGGGTAGGTATTATTTTTTCTGTGTTTGATATAATATATGTATATAGATTATAGATTTAAAGAGAGACTAAAATGTCTTGATCGGTGAACTCTGTGACACAGTGTCTAGTCTTCACTCTAATGAAAACTGAAAACACAGATAGTGTTCTCGATTACGCCAAAAACTGGTCCCTACCAATATTTGGTGTAAAAGCAGGTGTTCACTTGCACGCGCTGTGTTATGCAATACGATTCATGGGATATGGTACATAAAATGAACACACTGAAAGGGCGCCGATTCCGTTACGTCATCGATCAAGGGAATACGTAGCGGGGAGTGTCTAGCAATTTCTTACACATGTCATTGACATTTTTATGTGTTATGTATGAGTTAGGTTAACTCAAAACTAATTATATTTGTCGGAATAATTATGACTATTTGTACACGCTAGGTGAATCATCGTAGGGAGCTTACAAGAAGTAAGAAATGATATTATATATAGGTCTAATTGAATTTTTACAAAAATTTATCTGTAAATTAATTCACGGAGATTTCAACGTTAACATTTCTGTATTGTCATAAAAACTTCCGTGAGAACTCATAGTTAAATCGTACAACCGGCAAACACTCGTGCGCAGTACGCGACTAGCGGCCCTCGCTGCTAGACCACGCTCTTCATGAGGATGGACATCAGTGCTGCCCGAACGCCGGTTGGTGTTCGACTAGTTAACATTTCTGTTTATAAAAGTGCTTGATTTGATAAAAGTAGGTATATCAACTACCAAACCGCATTGCACTCTCGTGGTGGATTATATGCATTATATAGCCAATTATCCCTTTCCCGAGAGGAAGGCCCAAGTCCCAACAGAAAGTACATAATGGTAATAGTAGTAGGTTCGTGCAGATATTTTGTTGTGGTGTGCGAAAGCGTTTCCGCGTTCCCGCCATAAGCGGCAGTGATGGAGACCGCAGTATTGTAGTGGGTATGCTACGGAGACCCACTAAAATACATACATACGGAGACCCACATAACCACCGTGCTACCCCAGGGGTCGGTGGTATACATAAAGTATTTCACTGCGACAAAAAAAAAACAAATACATGTGTGTGACATGTATCTACATTCTGAGAAGCTCTGAGGGCTTAGCACTAATATTTGTATACCAAACAAACTATGAGTTATCTGTGACATATACGTACTACATAAATGATGGTATGCACTGTATATAACAACGATAAATTACGTTACGCTTACGAAAATTTTCGTGCAAGGCCCAAAGGTACATTACAGTTACGGTGCATTAAAAGTATGTCTATCATGTATAGTATCTCTCAGAAGCTCTGAGTGTCCATTAAAAACTAATCAAATTAGCAATCCATTACGACAAAAATACAAATGAATTTACAAAGCTGGTGTCTGTCGACTACTGACTTTTAAATTATACTACAAAATACTGAGTTTATTAATGCATCAGTTGTTTTTAAATAAATATCTGGCATGAGTTTATTTTGTTTAGCTAACTTTATTTTAAACTAACAAAGTTTGATAGACTGATATAATAAAGTTAATTTAATAGAGAGATCGAGGCTGATGTTTAAGTAATAAAATGTGAAATTGTTGTGAAGCTAAATTAGTAGTTGTTTGAAACTAATATTGATAACGAAACTGATCCCATGATTCCGCCCGCGCATCATAATATCAACTATCACGATGGTCGATTTTCTGGAACGAAATTATCCTAAGTTGTTTTCCAGGCTACAAGCTATCTCTGTGATAAGTTTTATCGAAATCTGTTCAGTAGTTTCAGTTAGATAGAGGAACTAACAAACGATAAAAATGTTTTAATGTTGTCTTATTATTGTAAAAAATATATTTTACTCAATTTCGTCGGCTGTGATCCGATTTATAAAAACTAATTTAAGGTGGATAATAATTATCACCATTACGTAACACTTCTATCAATAATAGAATGGAAGTCGGTTGCAAATTGTATGTTATTTAACCTAACCACAGGGTCTCTAATTCAAGTAAATCCACTGTGAGGTTCCGAGAACCTTGTTGTATACCAAACAAACTATGAGTTATCTGTGACATATACGTACTACATAAATGATGGTATGCACTGTATATAACAACGATAAATTACGTTACGCTTACGAAAATTTTCGTGCAAGGCCCAAAGGTACATTACAGTTACGGTGCATTAAAAGTATGTCTATCATGTATAGTATCTCTCAGAAGCTCTGAGTGTCCATTAAAAACTAATCAAATTAGCAATCCATTACGACAAAAATACAAATGAATTTACAAAGCTGGTGTCTGTCGACTACTGACTTTTAAATTATACTAACAAATACTGAGTTTATTAATGCATCAGTTGTTTTTAAATAAATATCTGGCATGAGTTTATTTTGTTTAGCTAACTTTATTTTAAACTAACAAAGTTTGATAGACTGATATAATAAAGTTAATTTAATAGAGAGATCGAGGCTGATGTTTAAGTAATAAAATGTGAAATTGTTGTGAAGCTAAATTAGTAGTTGTTTGAAACTAATATTGATAACGAAACTGATCCCATGATTCCGCCCGCGCATCATAATATCAACTATCACGATGGTCGATTTTCTGGAACGAAATTATCCTAAGTTGTTTTCCAGGCTACAAGCTATCTCTGTGATAAGTTTTATCGAAATCTGTTCAGTAGTTTCAGTTAGATAGAGGAACTAACAAACGATAAAAATGTTTTAATGTTGTCTTATTATTGTAAAAAATATATTTTACTCAATTTCGTCGGCTGTGATCCGATTTATAAAAACTAATTTAAGGTGGATAATAATTATCACCATTACGTAACACTTCTATCAATAATAGAATGGAAGTCGGTTGCAAATTGTATGTTATTTAACCTAACCACAGGGTCTCTAATTCAAGTAAATCCACTGTGAGGTTCCGAGAACCTTGACCTAA
Source organism: Selenia dentaria (assembly GCA_917880725.1). NCBI lineage: Eukaryota > Metazoa > Arthropoda > Insecta > Lepidoptera > Geometridae > Selenia > Selenia dentaria. The sequence continues at coordinate 23,295,027 of OU862890.1, forward strand.
GTAACCCCTTAACAATTGGTTTACTTTTATAATGGCCATTAACATTGTTATATATACAAGCAAAACAGACTATTATATCGGAAATAGCAGCAGGTTTAAGAAACTTCACTCAGTGTCCGACAAATCTGACACGTATGTTTCCATTCATTCCGACAAGTATGTTGTACTCGTAATATAATTTCATACGACATCATATCTCATTTCATCAATCCTTATTTATATTTTATATTAAAAACTGTTTTGATACTAACCAGCAATATGGGAAATTTAAAAAAAAACAATAAAAAAACGATTAAATGACACAGAAGACGTTAAGGAGAAACAATTTTGATTTTGAGGAGAGAAGATGTATTCCTGAGAGAAACGATTTTGGTTTTTAAGATAGACGATTTTCTGACCCTAACGGCCGGTCCCAATAATCTATCTATCGCCGGTTTACCTTACTAGAGTTAGATATTTGACACTATTTGTATGGAAGTTATGTCAAATTTCTATCGGTAGTAAGGAAAACCGCGGATAGATAGATTATTGGGATCCTCCATTAGAGAATACGTACTACGTTTGGGGGAATATAGAAGAGAAAAGGAAGTTCGGAGCTGATAAATGGCCCAAAGATATTAAAAAGAAAGTGGTTTGGCATCTTAGCCTTCTGATGAATTCGGTATCACCCTGCAATGCGAATACGGTTTGTGTACGGTGTTCAAAGGTCCTTTCGAACCTATTAAACAGTTATATAAAAATCTCATTTTGGACTCTGTGTCTCTGTGTCTGTGTATATTTTAAAAAGCAAGACTGATTGAAGAAGTATGATTTTAGAACCTACAAGTAGAGTGCATTTCAGGTCACGTTATCTAGCTAATATATTTATATTTCTAATGCTACTTTTTATTTAATAATTAACTAGCTAGGTCTTCTTCTTAGTGTAGGTAATCTATTACCTTCTTCTTAGTGTAGGTAATCTATTACATTACAATGTACCTACTTTCAAATACAGATTTTCACTAAATGAACATATACTCGTTCATATCAACAATCTACATACGCATTAGTACTCGTAATAAGCTGTTATTTTGACAAACTTTTAATAAACACTTAAATTTTATTTATTTGCATACATGAGTTCATTACTGGCAAAGAAAACTTAAAGTAGTTTACTTCAGTAACTAAATGTGGTAATTATAACAAAACACATGCTTTTAAAATTAATATCTGTCTGTCTGTTATTCTGGGTGATCACCGAAGCAGCTCGACCGATTTTTAAGAGACCTGCACTGGCAGATATCTGATGTTAGAAGTAGTAACTAAGGCTACTGTTATTTTAAAAATAATGTTACTATAAATAGAACCGACTTCAACACTGATATGTGTGAAATCTTGTTGAAGTCGGTACCATGATAGGAAAGAACAAAATCACCTATTATCACAATTATGTTCGCATGGTACCGAATTTTTTTTCACCCTTTTTAGTGACCCTTGCTACTTGCGGGATCGATTGTCATTAACCGTCTAATACGATATTATCAAGATAGGCGACATACGTTTGCAGCTTGGAGTGTAACTCAAACACCGCTTCACCAAATTTGATGAAATTAAAATGGGACCACCTCGGATGTATTTTCTATCACACATAAAAAATATCAAAATCGGACCACTCTGTAAAAAGTTTAGCGTAATCATACCTAAAAAATATACCTACGCGACTATTTGGGAACCTCCTCCTTTTGTCGGTTAACAAAAAGGAATTAGTGTTGCGTGCAAAAACACTGAAACCCATTACCCCACGACTCCAGAGCCGGGTAAGTTAGTAGTTACAAAATTAGGAAGCACAGTTACTCTCGTCCGTACGAGGATCCCCCTCGTGGACATTACGTGGTTGGACTCTTTTGCATGTGTTCATAATTGGTATTGAGGCACACCACAGCAAATACTTACTGCTCGCACAACACTTAAACTATTATCTTTTGGGTTAACGAGAGCAATGGTACTGCCGTGAAGAACTTTGATGTGTGATTATTTTTATTTCAACTGTAATGGTAGCGTGACACTTTCTACAAGCGAACAAATAACCTCTCTTCCTCATAATAATAATAATAATAATAATATAATAATAAGCCTTTATTGCTGTTACTTTTAACATAATTAACAAACATTCTAAAAGTTTAATGGAGGTAACAAAATAACAAAACTAACTAGGTGCTATCGTCGGCATTGGATTGTTCTCCTCTCACAACAGCTTGTCTTTCGACAAAGGCCTCCTCTAAGGCTTTCCATTTGTCTCTATCCTTTGCTATACGTAGCCATTCTGGGCCCGCTGCTTTCTTAAAATCATCTTCCCATCTCTTTGTCTGTCTTCCTCTGCTTCGCCTGCTTTCTCTAGGGTACCATTCGGTTATCATTTTGGTCCATTTCTCTTTCTTTTCTCTCAACATATGTCCTGTCCAGCGCCATTTCAATTTTCTGTATATTGTTTGAACTTTTTTGAACTTAGTTAACCCTTTTATCTTTTTTATCTGTACTCTATCTCTTCTCCTTACTCCCAATACGCTTCTCTCTATCCCATTCTGACATATATTGATTTTATTTTGTTGCTGTTCTGTTAAGGCCCAAGTTTGGCATGCGTATGTCAGACATGGCAGGATGCAAGCATTAAAAACTTTGCGTTTCTCTGACATTGGCATCTCTTTGTTTTTCATTATTTCACTTAACGACCAAAATCTCTTCCATGTGTTAGCTATTCTTCTTTCGATTTCTTTCTGCATGTTCTCTATTGGTGATACTAATTGCCCTAAATAAATATATTCGTTCACATATTCTAATTGCGGTTTATTTATTGTTATAGCCTCTTTTGCTGAAGAATTGCTCATTATTTTTGTTTTCGCTACATTCATAGAGAGACCCGCCTTTGCACTTTTATCCGATAATTGTTGCAACATTCTTTCCAGGGTATTTGGACATTCGGAGAACAGTATTAAATCGTCCGCGAATCTCAAATGACTTAATTTCTCTCCGTTCACGTTAATCCCGAAATTATCCCAGTCTAGTCTCCTAAAGATCGTCTCCAACACAGCTAAGAATAATTTCGGCGATATAGGGTCACCTTGACGGACGCCTCTTTCAATTGGAAACTCGTCGCCTGTTGTTTCCAGTTTTATTTGTGCTGTGCTTTTCTGGTAAATGTTTCTTAGTATACGTATGTACTTTTTATGGATCCCTTGTCGCTCTAATGATTCCCATATATATTGATGTTCTAACGAGTCGAAGGCTTTGTTGAAGTCTACGAAACCCAGATAGTATACTTTATTGTATTCTTTATATTTCTGAAGTATCTGTCGTAGGACGTGGATATGATCTGTAGTCGAGAAGTTACTCCTAAATCCGGCTTGCTCCTTAGGCTGATTTTCAACGAGAATGTTAGTAAGTCTAAATAATAATATTTTTGAGAAGATCTTGTATATATTCGACATTAAGCTTATCGGCCTGTAATTGCCAATGTCTCCTTTGTCCCCTTTTTTGTGTAACAAAACTATAGTAGATTTCGCCCAATCTTCTGGAATATATTCTGTCTTTATAATTTCGTTAAATAAATTGGTTAATTTTGGTGCAATTACTGGCATTGATATCCTAAGAAGTTCATTGGTGATTTGGTCGGGACCGGGCGCCTTTCTTAACTTCTGTGTTCTGATAGCTTTTTCTGTTTCTTCCTCTAGAACAGGTGGAATATGGTCAGATTCCTCTTTGTCGTCAATCACTATATTATTGAGATTATCATTTTTGCTTTTATATAGATTCTTATAATATTCCGTAGCAATATTTAATATTTCCAATCTTTTGCTAGTGCATTTTCCCCGTTTATCTTTCATATTTGGCATCCAATTTTTCTTTGTTTCTAACTCTTTATACGCTTTCTTTACTCCGCCTGTTTTTTTAATATGATATTGAAAAGTATTTGTTCTTTTCTGCTTTCTGTCTTTCCTTATTTGTTCGTTAATTTTTTTACTTATTTCTGCAATCTCTTTACTTTTCTCTTTACTTTTCGTGCTTTGTATAAGCAATTTTCTTTCTCGGAGTAGTTGAGTTGTTTCTGTAGATAGTATTCCTTTATTATTTGTATATGCTTTTCTGGCTTCAGTTTTTAGGATATTTACAAAATCACAGTATTTCGATTGAGTTGATTTATTGTAATCTTTTCCCTCACTTCTATCCAGAATTTCTTTTAGGTTGTTTTTTATTTCCGCCTCATTATTAATGCTCACGTACGGTACTGATTTAGTTTGCAGTCTTCTACTTTTCTTTATATGTGTTCCTCGTAATGTCGCACGAATCATCTTATGGTCAGAGTTAAAATTTAAATTATGTATAATTGACAGATCTTTGAAAACTCTTGGTTTATTGGTCATAATATAATCGATTTCATTTCGATGCAGCCCATTTGGAGAAGTCCACGTCCATTTCTTACTCTTTTTCTTTTTGTAAAAGCTATTCATGATACTTAGTTTGTTTTCTAATCCAAAGTTTACCAATCCTTCTCCGTTTTTACTTCTCTTGCCATTACCGTGTTTTCCTACAGTATACTCTTCACCTTCGTGGCATTCCCCAATTTGTCCGTTAAAATCCCACATTATTATCATATTCTTGTAAGCATAATCCACCGTTTCTTGTAATTTTTTATAGAAGTCTTCTATTTTGTCTATATCTTCTTTTTTATCTGCTTCAGTCGGCGAGTATGCCTGAATAATTGACCAATGTTCATCTTTGCTATTCTGTGTTGGAATTTTAATGTTAAGAATTGATATTCTTTCTGATATTCCTTTTAGTTCCACTATTCGGTCAGTATATTCCCGTTTTATCAGAAATCCTACACCATAATTGCCCCTGTGTTTCTCCTTTGTAATGTAATATATACTTTCCGTGGTCTTCTATTCCTTCCCCCAATCTTCTCGTTTCGCTTATTCCTATAATATCCCATTTAATTTCATTTATTGCTGTTTCTAGTTCGATGAGTTTATCTGGTGTTCTCAATGATCGTGTGTTAAGCGACGCTATGTGTATATCACAACTTTTCTGTGTTTTTTGACTTTTTTGATTAACTATCCTTAGAGGGTGTTGGTCATTATCCCCCACGATGACCAGTCGGCTTGGGGGAGGGTGTTGTTTTTTTGTTGTATTTGTTCTTGTTTCTTTATATTGTTTTATTTTCCGTTTGCCGAGAATTAGTTGCTATTGTTTCTTGTTTGTTGGGACGATTGTAAGAGAGTTGGATCTGTTCCTCATCATATCAAATGCGTTGGTTCTATTGGTCTTAAAGGATGTGGAGGCTTGCTGTTTTTTAGGTTGGATATCCGAAGCATGCGGTGAAGAAGAATTTTCCCGTTTTCTTTTGTCGTTAATTTTATCGTTTCCTTTTACTACAAGTTTATCATATTTCAAAAACGCTATATTCCCCTTCTTCCTTTCTTCTAGCAGCTCCGCCTGTAATACTTTCCTTTTTGCCAGAACTTCCTTTGGGTAGTCTTCGGTGACATATATCTTCTCGAGGTATTTCTTTTTTCTCATTATCTCTGCTTTTTTCCACCCGTTTACGAAAGAACAGAGAACCGGCCTCGATTTATTACTTTCTCCATTTGTATTCCCTATTCGGTATATATTGTTTATTCCATTTTCTTCGATGTCGATGTTTATGTCTCTTTTGAAGGTTTTCTATATATTATTTATTAATTCCAATGTTGATTTTTCTATTTCTTCCAAGCCAAATATAATTATATTATTATTTCTTTTGTCTTTTTTCAGATATTCTATCTCTTTTTCCTGGGTTTCTACTTTTAATTTTAAGCTTTTGTTTTCCTCTATGATCGGGATTAATTTTTTATCCATTCTACCCATTATGTTATTTGTAATAGATTCGGTAAGTTCCGCAGATTGATGTTGCATTTCTAGTTTCATTTTTTCGAACAATAGTTGAAACTGTCCCTCCATTTTTAATTAATTAATTAAGTCTGCTTGAAACGAAACGTAATGGTAGGTTTATTTTTTCACACTTGCAACACTGGCGTATATGTCAGTCGCAGTGACTGCTGTGAACAATGTGAACAATGTCTGCCAACGTCAGATCACTGACTTGTGAATTGATACAGCCAACTAACCTCAAAATGTTGCCGATACACTTCTTCTTTCTTTTGAAAAACGTGATGAAATGTGCAAGTTTCACCTTAAATTGTATCTCCAACACTTTATGGCCTCTTCTTTGTTGTTTTGCGGAAGTATTCTTGAGTGTATGATGTTTAAAAACTATTATTTAGCGAGACTATTCGGACGTTGATGTTTACACTTCGAAGTACGGAAACGGAAAAAACACTCTCTCTCTCTCTCTTTTGGATGTGTTCATAACTGTACTGCCGTGAAGAACTTTGATGTGTGATTATTTTTATTTCAACTGTAATGGTAGCGTGACACTTTCTACAAGCGAACAAATAACCTCTCTTCCTCATATCGGTGTTTAAATAAACTCGTTTTATTTATACGGTTAAAATATATAGAGTTCGTTTCTAATCCATGTTAATAGTGAACTAAATATAATTAATAATAAAACAACCTTAAGGTAAAAACATCCACACAAGGCTCCAAATCAGGCAGAGCCTGTTAGTACTGGCTCTACCTGATGAAATAGAGCTCTATACATTTTAACCATATACATAAAATCAGTTTTATTAAACACCGATATGAAGAAGAGAGGTAATTTGTTCGCTTATGACAAACTTATGATAACCGGATAATTGATATACATACTTGGTGGAAATTATAAGTTATTTAACGAAAATAATAAATTTTCACCATGCGGTTGCTGGATCTATGATTGTATTATAATATTTTTGGGTTGACAATGACGAGGGGAAGCTGTGTGTCGGAAGGCCAGAGGTTTAGATCTAAATACTGAAATACAGGTGATTGTACATACCAATGTATCGCCTTCAGCAGGTATCCGTCGCAAGTCCTGGAGGACCCAGCGATCCTGGCGGTCGGCGTGTTCCTTCCTTTCAGTATCACCTCACAAGTTCTTATATAATTTGCACAGCTTCACGAAGAGTTTATGAAGTTATCGAGGTTAATGTCTATACCTAATAAGATTCGCACGCGCGGCAGTTTTATAAGCGGTGAAAACTGTCTGGTCAGCTTGAGTGACAGCTGAGTACTGATTGTTGCGGATTGATGTATTGCCAGTTACGGGCTTAAAGATGCCGCTGGATAATCCAACCCGCTACTAAGACCTAGCGATCTATTAGCATGTTTAAAATCACCAAATATAACAATAAAAAGAACCATCCCCCCGGCCTTCAGGAGTTATGATGACTCCTGAACCAAAGTCAGGTTGAGCTACAGCTATAAAGCTGAGCCTAGTAAGAGTGGAACGCAATTGAATCCAGTAATAGTATGCGGATAAGTATTAATGAAAGCGGGAAAACAAACAAACATAATGTATAAGTAGAGAGATATACAAGCGGGATAAAATAAACTTATTATTATGAGGGCAGCCCGGGTGGACTACACAAACTTATAGCTGAGTTTATTGGGAGGGTAAAACGCAGAGTTTCACCACAGGTCTGAGATATGTACCATTTTGTGTGCGAACAGTAACGACCCGTACTACTCCATCTGACGAAGGTTTTACATCCTCAACTATACCCAACGGCCACTGCAAGGGCGGTGATTTTTCCGTTTTAATGAGAACTACGGTGCCTTTAGTCACCGGGTTAGATTTGGTATTCCACTTACAGCGGGTCTGTAGCGTGTTGAGATACTCCTGCCTCCAACGGTTCCAATATCTCTGAACTATGTCGTCGATAAGGCGTTTATTACGTATTAGATCTACTGGACCTGGGCGTGGATCGACGTGAAACGAGTCCAGGGGACCAAGCGTCAAAAAGTGCGCGGGGGTTAAAGCTTCAGGCTCCGTGGGGTCTGAACTTAACGCGGTTAGCGGTCTAGAATTTATCATTGCTTCGACTTGAGTTAGGACGGTGAGCAATTCTTCGTATGTGAGTAGAGCTTCTCCTATTGAGCGACGAAGGTGGCTTTTGATAACGCGAATTTGACTTTCCCAGCTACCCCCAAAGTGGCTAGCTGTTGGTGGGTAGAAATGAAAGTTGATGCCCTGATACGTAGTTTCCTGTTCAAAGGAATCTCGAAAGGCCTTAGATTTCAAAAATTTGCCCACCTCATCTATATGGGCTTTCGCACCTATAAAATTCGTCCCATTATCCGAAAATAACGAGTGAATCTTTCCTCGACGGGATATAAACCGTCGAAATGCACGAATATGCGACATAGTGTCTAGCCCGACCGAAAGTTCTATATGACAGGCGCGTGTGACAAGACATGTAAACAGAGCTATGTATGCCTTCTCTTTACGGGCCCCACGGTAGCGGCTGATCAGGATATTTATTGGCCCCGCATAGTCCATCCCACTATAAAAAAAGGGACGAGCTTCATTGACACGGGGAGCAGGGAGAGCTGCCATAAAAGGCTGTTCGATACGGGGCTTTAAAGCAATTGTTGCAAAGGCGGAAGCGCTGTTTCACCACGCTCCGTCCAGAAATGATCCAGAACTTGTGCCGTAACAGCGACAGTAATAATTGCGGACCGGCGTGTAGATACTTCCGGTGGTAGTAATCGATGATAAGGTTCACAATGTGATCCCTTTTGGGAAGCAAAATCGGGTGCTTGCTGTCATACTCCAGCGATGAATTATTTAGTCGGCCACCAAGGCGGAGAATTCCCTTTTCTACGAAGGGAGAAAGGGGGAGGAGCGACTTAGAAACCTTTCGGTTCTTGGTGAGCGCGTTGATGTCGTTCCAGAAGTATTGGCGCTGTAGCGATTTTATGACAGCGGTCTCAGCGAATTCCAAATGTGAAAGTAGCATTCTGTCCGAGCGCGGGAGTTTTCCCAAAAAGCGGTAAATGTAGACGATAATACGTAGTAGCTTAGACCATGAAGATATACGTTTGGCCATCGCACAGAAAAACGGCTCGGGCTCTTCAGTAGTGACGAAAACGTTCGATTGTTTTTTGAGCTCCAAAAGCTTCTCTTCCTGCGCGGGGCCAAAGGTAAAGCGGTTTATCGGCCACGTGTGAACTGCGTCACGTGCCCACGTAGGTCCGTGGAGCCACAACGGGTGATCTAACAATTGAGCGGGAGTGAGCCCACGGCTAAGGCAGTCACTCGGGTTCTGAGCACTTTCACAGTGATAAAAGTGTTTAGAATTAAGGTTATCTTGTATTTGAGCGATGCGGTTCGCAACGAAAGTATCGAAACGGTGCGGAGACGAGTGAACCCAGTGTAGGGCCACCGTTGAATCGGTAAAAGCAAAGATTTCGTCGATATGACAGCGGTAAGAAACGGTATCGATAACAAATCGAAGTAGTTTCGATAAGAGTAAAAGAGCGGCAAGCTCCAGGCGAGCTAAAGTGATGTTGCGAAGGGGCGCGACCTTACTTTTAGCGGTAACTAAATTTACCTCATTTGGTCCCGAAGGGCGTTGTACGCAAAGATAAACTGATGCGGCCGTAGCCTTTTCAGATGCGTCCGCAAAGCCCAGTACAATGACGCGGGACTCCGGAACTATACCTAAAAAGCGCGGTACCTTAAAGTTTTGCAAAGAAGACAGCTCAGCGAGGAAACGATTCCACGCCACGCAAATGTCACGTGGTGGTGTGTCGTCCCAATCAATTTTTGGGGTTGCGGCCCAAAGCGCTTTTATTAAAAGTTTAGCATATAAAATTACAGGGGCGCAATAGCCGTTGATGTCCCATAATCGAGCGATCGTAGAAAGCATAAGTCGCTTAGTGCATTTAGTCTGTGGTTTGAATTTAATAGAGATTGAAAATTCATCTTCAGTTGGCGACCAAACCAAGCCTAATAACTTGAGGTTGTCTTCCTTGTCGAATTCTATTTTTGTTGACAAGCAATTATCTGTCGGGATCGATTTTAAAACTTCCGAAGAGTTACTCACAAATTTTACTAAGTCAAAACCTCCACGTTTGAACAATTCAATTAAATCTAGGGCCAGCTGGGACCCTTTTTCGACTGTGGTCACGGAAACTCCTAAATCATCCATATATAAGTTATTACTAGCGACCTCTGAAGCGAGCGGTAAGTCAGTTTCGTCTTGCGCTAGTTGCTTGACAGTTCGCATGGCTAAAAATGGCGAGCAACGCAGTCCAAAACAAACGCGTGTAAAGTGGTATAATTTCGCTTGTTCGTCTCCGTCAAATTTGTACAGCACGTTCAAAAAACGGCGGTCTTCCTCGCGAATCCCGATAGCTAAAAACATTTGCTTGATATCCGCGGTCAAAGCCACAGGAAACAACCGAAACTTTAAAATAATCGCGGTAAGATCGGCTTGTAAATTCGCTCCAGAATGTAAACAATCGTTCAGCGAAACGTTAGTATCTATGCACTTCTGACTGGCGTTCAAAACAATGCGGACCGGTTTGTCCGGCCTCGTAATCGGGTGATGCGGTATTACAAAATGATCGTCGTTTATAGTTGAAGCGGGAGCGGGCGAAAGGATTTGACGTTCAAGATAGTCTCTCATCACGTTATCACATTCGGTTTTTAAAGCGGGGTTCGTCTGAAATCGGCGTTCGAGACTAGCAAAGCGGCGGGAGGCAGTCGTCATAGAATCTCCTAACAAACAGGTTGGTTGCGAGAAAGGCAGAGCGGTAACGTATCGTCCTGACTCATTATCGCGGTGTGTATTAGACACGTAAAAATCTTCGCATGCTCGATCAGCCTTAGACATATGTGTCACCGAGGGCACGGACTCGATTTGCAAAAAATTTGATACTAACGACTCAATCGACTCATCACTCGATGTGAAAAAGGTCTGATTGCAGTCATTACGCGGCGAGTTGTCATTGTGACAAGGTAGTGCGGCTATAGATCCGATAACTAAGTGACCGAAAGCGGATTCCAAAATGTCAGGTTTACCCGGCGGTCCTAGTATTCTCCCAGGTCTTAATATCTCCATAAAAACTTCTGCGCCTAAGAGAATATCAATATCCGCGGGAACGTAAAACTGCGGGTCAGCAAGTTGAATGTGGTCTAGGCAGGTCAATGACGAAATATTAAACTCGTAGGTAGGCAAATTACCTGAGATCGTTTTAATTACTAGCGGTTGAATCTGCAAGCTAAACTTTTTATCGTAATCAGAATGCAATGTTATGTTTGTGATGCCGGAAATAGTCTGGGAACTGTTGCCTATTCCATTTACTGATCGATCCGTACAATCATTAAAGATGCGAATGCCTAATCGTTTACAAACACGGCGAGTTACGAAATGGTTCTGTGATCCGGGGTCAATTAAAATCCTAACTCGAGCGATCGACCCGTCCCTGCACTTCACATTGGCTAGGGCGGTACCTAATAGAACACCGTGAGGTTTATGCGGATGTTTCTTACTAGCACTCATGCTGCAAAAGGGAGCTGCATGGTCTGTTGGTCTATCAGAAACCAAGTTTGGAGACGCGGTATTTTTCTGTCCAGTAGCTTCTAGACTATTTGATAAGGTATCGCGTGAGTACGTTGACGTCGACGGATCAACGTGAGACGTGTTTGGTACCTGAAAATGCAGGAGGCTGTGGTGAAATTTGGACCCACATTGCTTACAAGAAGAGGTTGACTTACAAGAATTCGTAGTATGTTGTAAACTTAGACAATTTACGCACGCGCGAAGTTTTTTAATGTAATTATAACGTTCGCGCGGAGTGAGCGATTTAAATTTCGCACAGGAATACAGGCGATCATGATCCGATTTGTCACATAGTGAACAGCTGACTTTGTTATTGTTTACAACAAAGGACCGAGCGTTATTCTTAGAGCTACTACTATTCGATATATTTTTATTGCATTTTGCGGAATAGGTCACGGCATTGGTGTTATCACCGGTGCGAGATAATACTTTGATGCGATCGCGAACAAAACAAGTTAGACTGTCGAGAGTAGGTATCTCTTTGGTCCGGTTTTCCATTTCAAATAGTCGAGCGGTTTCTTTATCTAGGCGTTGTAATAGCGTGTATGACATAATGAAGTCAGTTAAATCATTTAATTTTAAATTAGTTAACGCGAGATAAGAGTTTGAAAATTGATCGATTAAAGCTTCTAAGTTATTTGCGGTAGCGGATAGAACTGGTTTCAATGAAATCATCTGTTCCAAGTACGTAATGGCTAGGCTGCGTTTATCTTGATACCTATCTATAAGCGCGTTATATATCGTGGCGTAGTTGTCCGCGGACGGGACAAAGCCGGCGTATACCGATTTCGCCTTTCCAGTAAGTTTACTGGCTAGGTAGTACATACGTTCGGTGTCATTAAGTGATGTATTTAAATGAACAGCGTTTTGGAACGTTGCGTAGAAGAGCGGCCAATCTTTTGAGTTTCCGTCAAACTCGGGAATATCGATGTGAGCCAATTTCACAGTGCATGACGGCTTATCTGCATTATCTTCGTTCTGTTTAGGCATGGGTTTTCTCAATTTAGGGTCCACCTGAGCGTGTTTGCGTTTGACACGGCAAAATAAATCTTCAAACGCTAGCCATTGGTTAAAATCAGGTTCGGATTTAGAGTCAATTCTCAACATAAGCGCACTAATATCCTTTATACATTGTTGGAAGCTGTTACGAATCTCGTCAACAGTTTCGACGGAACAAAGGAAATTTTCTAAATCACTAGGATCGTCTACTTTGCGTGACATATCGTAAATCTGTTGCATCCGTTCGAAAAATACTTGACGTTGGCATTCTAATATTTTAATTTTTTGTTCATTGGAAGAAGCCATTATTGTCGGTTAGAGGGACGATTCGACAAGAATAAATACAATAAATAAATGCGGGCAGATTACTATGACAGAGATAGCGAAATTGTTGGAAAGCGGTGTAATAAAACCGGGATAAGTAATTAAATATCCATTAGATTCTTAATAAATAATAAGTAAATAAAGCGGTTACCAAAGGAGTACTCAATAACTTTGGTTTATATTAGCGAAATGTATAAACTATGCGCGCTGCACACACAAAATGGCGGTATATGTCGAGTCGAATAACTTGTATAAAATGCGGATTTTAATGCGGAATGATATAGTAGCTGATGAATATATATTATTATTGAATACAATTAAAATCTGGATATCGAAGGACCATGAAATGGTGGAAATTATAAGTTATTTAACGAAAATAATAAATTTTCACCATGCGGTTGCTGGATCTATGATTGTATTATAATATTTTTGGGTTGACAATGACGAGGGGAAGCTGTGTGTCGGAAGGCCAGAGGTTTAGATCTAAATACTGAAATACAGGTGATTGTACATACCAATGTATCGCCTTCAGCAGGTATCCGTCGCGAGTCCTGGAGGACCCAGCGATCCTGGCGGTCGGCGTGTTCCTTCCTTTCAGTATCACCTCACAAGTTCTTATATAATTTGCACAGCTTCACGAAGAGTTTATGAAGTTATCGAGGTTAATGTCTATACCTAATAAGATTCGCACGCGCGGCAGTTTTATAAGCGGTGAAAACTGTCTGGTCAGCTTGAGTGACAGCTGAGTACTGATTGTTGCGGATTGATGTATTGCCAGTTACGGGCTTAAAGATGCCGCTGGATAATCCAACCCGCTACTAAGACCTAGCGATCTATTAGCATGTTTAAAATCACCAAATATAACAATAAAAAGAACCAATACTTATATAAACACTCAAACACAAATCAAAGTAAACAAATGTTTGACCTGTCCGGGGATCGAAACCGGTACCAGCGGCTAAGATAGGGGTACTACCAACTCCCCCCCGAAGGGTTCCCGCATTGACGTGGCGGGGGGCTCAGTAGCCGTGGGTTGGATCATCACGGTGAAGCTAAGAGGAACCCAGGGGCCGCGCCGGCGTTGGGGTATGCTGGCCGGCTCAGGCGGGGCCGCTCCTATGGGCTTTGGTCGCCAAGTCCACATAGGAGTGGCGCGATCCGGGCGCTTTGGTGCAGACTCGAGGAGGTGGGGCACGGGCACTTTGGTGCAGGCTCGAGGAGGTGGGGTCCGGGCGCTCGGCGCAGACTTGAGGAGGTGGGGTCGCGGGGGTACGTATCCGACCCTCCGCAGGGAGACCACGGGCGTCCAGACGCGGGAAAGTCTGGCGCCCATTGTTGGCGGGTTTGGTCACCGAGGCAGTCGCGGTGCGCCATGTATTCTGGCGTGCCGCGAAGAGAAGGGTCTGGAAACGGACAGCCGCGGCGGGTTCGCGTTCGTGTGCAAAATCTGTCCCGCGTTCCCGCCAAAAGCGGCAGTGACGGCACATCCCGGGGTTTTGGTGGGTATACACACTCCTACATAACCACCTACCTCCCGTGGTAGGTGGTACCCATAAAGGAACCCCGGGACAAAATAAGGGTACTACCAACTGCGCCAACCGGCCAGTCAAAGTATCAAAACTCTTTCTAAAATTTTAGAATTAGATATAGAAGAGATTTAGAAATTTTGGTGTAAAAGTAGCAAAGTTGTACACTCTAGATGTTCATACGTATAGAAGACGTGATGATTGTCCCTCGGTTCACTCAAATCCATTGTAAAGATCTATTGATGCTTCTCTTTGAACCATTGTTTCTACATATTTTATTCATTTATTTGTCGTGTTGGCCTATGTGCTTTTAGTTCCAAACGCCATTCCAACGCCGCCACAGTCCATTATCCCCGTCCCACTACCGAAATCACATCAAAACAGGATATCCGATAGCAGGTAATAAAATGCAAATTAGAATTTACTGGCAAACACGTACACCCACTTATCTGGAAACACAATGAAAACACCGTGGAAACGCCTGCGGGCACGCCTTAGATGTTTCACGAAACAGTACCTGAAGTTTTATCACATTGACTTTAGTATTCGAACCCGCATTTTCCGGCAGTCCGTTTCAGATGCCATGAACGCTACGCGGTTATGGCGGTTATGGAAGCTAGCTTGTATGCTTCGACAGCTCTCTTTAGCTAATTTTATTTGTCGTATGGGGACGGAGCCTATTGAATAGCTTGATAAGCTATATCCAACCGTAAGAAGAGAGTTTTCTTCACAAACCCTTTCGTATTGAAATTGAATCGTAACCTTCGTTTATATATTTCATTTCAACATTTTAATGTATTTCTTTCCGATCTTTGCAAAAATAACTAGGAACATATCAATTGCTCCATTTCTTTGTATTTATCGTGTCGTTGTTGTCATGCCAACATACAAAATAGTATGCTGCTAGCCTTTTATTAATTTCAGCTACAGTCAGTGTTACGCAATCCTGTGACATTATATGCTGTCGAATAGAACCAGTGATTTAACTAAACCCGGTTCTTGATAGCATCATAAATTCTTAACTAGAGCAATGAAACCGAGATCGGATCAACAATGTTAGTGTGCTTAGGTTTGGGTTGAATCGTGTTTGTCACATCAACAGGATTTGTTTAAAATGCCACTGTTTAGGTTGGAACTCTTACATAATCATTTCACTTGTGTCTGTAGAGTATGTTTCTTTATACTAAAAGGTATAGTTTGGCGAGGTTTGTGTTGATGGGAACCTTTGGCTAATTATATAAATACATAAATAACGTGGTTCATTTGTTTTTCCATCGATTTTTTGAATGACAAGCTCACAGTCATATAACCGAGATTTGTCAATCGCTTTAGACCTCTCCTACATGACATTGCTCGTCCACACAATCAAAAACTTTTTACAGAAACAAAATTTTAGATTAACATTGAGACAATGGTGATCTTTAAAGACTTTATATATACCTTTCCCTGGGTTTTCTAAAGCAGGAACGATCATATCAATGAACTTTCATTAAAATATCAAAAGTGGATCGACAATAATGATTGATACTTCGAATATATCACGAATATAAAGTACTTTTCATTAAAATTATTTTTGTGCTCTGAAATATTATGTAGGTAAAATATTGTTTGCCCGTTTATCGCCGAGGAGAATGCTCTATTTTTCGCACTTAGGAGTAAACGAAAAGTCCCTAAGGGTAGCTGGACACAAGAGTGGGATTTAAGTAAACAAAACAAAGTCACTATTTCTCTCAGTTAACCTACATCACTTCAGTACAAATGTCACTAGAGAATTTTGTTGCAACAATGCATGATTTGAGACTCGACTACTAGCGCTACATTTTTTACATAGACAACGACGTATCAATGTTGAAGCTGAATGCAGAACTCAGAAAGTTATAAGTTCATATTTACTAGTTTTCTGATCGCTAATGTTAACTTTGTGCAAACGAATTTCACGAATTTTTCGGCGCTTTTGCGACGGAGGTCGATCGTATGACCGCTACTCGAATATGCATGAAGGGAAATTTTTATTTAATTCGTCACATAAATAAAAAAAGCTTGAGCCGCCGCCGAGATGATAAAGTAGTGACGCGCCACGGGCGGCATTATCGATTCAATTCCGAGCGCAACGAAGGATGGCAACATTACTACATACAGATAGAGTATCCATTATCACTTTACTTATTTTTTTCTCATCCTCCATTTCCACGAATTCTTTAACAATTTGAAACTCGAACAAGTGTTAATCGATTAAAAGGCGCAATTATATACACATACTGATTTGATGTGTGAAACTGACTAAATTGTCATATTTTTATGTTTATAAATGTCAATATACATAAATAAGTCACTAATTACATAAATAAACAAACACAACAGTCAAAAATAAAATCAATTAAATAACCCACCCCGTACTGTACCCGGTGCAAAGGTGCCCATGACGCTGGCTGCATTTCCGCGCTGGATGGCTATGGCTAACCTTTGCACCAGGAACGAGCCGGAGCGGGAGTCGCCGGTTTTCTCCTTTATCCTCTGTCCTATCTTACTTACCAATTTCTTGGCCTCCGCGCCCCAACAGCCCATGGTCTCCACGGCAAAAGGCACAAAATAGTAATGTGCCTCCAATACCGCGTACTTCAGCCTCTTTTTATCGGCTGCGTCAGTGGATCCCCTTGCTGCGCTCCCACTTGAGAGGAAATGAGAGTTTTACTAAAGAAAAGATTGGAAGGAGAATAATACACCTGATATAGAAAAGGGTATAGGGCTGGAACTGACTAAAAGTAAATAACAAAATACGTAAGAATTAACGTTAGAAACAGGATATATATCATGTATTTTATTCATTATGAGCTCTCGATATTTCGGCACAGTTGCTTGCGCAATGTTCACGAATAAACTGAAGTATCTGCGGGTAGGTATTGTCAAGAGCAGACGAACTTATTGCACACATAACCATTAACATTGCCATTTGCAATGTAATGTGATGTTTTTGGTTACAATAAGACAGAGGATTCTGTGTGGGGGCGCTAAGTCCTGCACTGACGTCCCGCTTGGGGTGTATTGTGCATTTATATACATAGAGGATTCGTAATTGTCGAGGAATGAATGAGATAGACGAGAAATGTGTCGCAGTGGTGAATAGGACTTGGAACTGCAGATAACGGGCAGAATAAAGCTTAGCCAGCTTAATTCGAGTGCAGATTGCGACAGTGCGGAAACCGTACGGACGTGCAAGATTGAACCTTGGCGGCGGGGTTTTGTTTTCGTAGTTACGAGTACGGCTTGGTTTTGATACAGTATTGTTTGATGGATGTACGTAGTACTGCTAGTAAAAATCTTGTGATAAGTTCATTACTAGATGCGCTACACGGCTTCTATCGTGATGATCGATGATGATAATGAATCAAATATAGCCTGTTACTCAGGAATAATGTAGCTTTCTTTTTTATGAGTTACAAAGGCTGATGATAAGATAAAGCTACAAAATTAATAAAGTGAATAGTAATAAAATATGGCATACAAAGATTTAGCATAAAATGTTGTAAAATGTGAAATAGCTTTTACACACATGATAATAAAATTCAAATTGAACGGTTTTCTGTAGAAATTGTTTCCGCTTTCATCCGCGCTCTCAATAGCACGGGATTTCGCTAAGCCTCGCTATAAGCTGCTAAACCCATATCTTGTCTGCAATCCATGTTCATTGTTCACAAGTTTTTGTTTTGCATCGGATGTCTGTTATCACTGCTGGAGGTTACGTTATGCTAAAATATTGTAACTCTACTGGTAGCGAGGCAGCAAAACAAACGAACAATGGCTGTGATTGATTTTGTTTAATATTAATAGTTTTTCGCGTTATAATTGTGTATCGTTAAGTGTTCGTAACATAGACATGTTCTCACTTAATGCCCACAAATGTCAAACATTTGTCCGGGGGTCGAACCCGGGGCCAGCAGATCTACAGGCAGGCATCTGCCAACTACATCATCCGGAACTACATGACACGGATCCACGACAAGCTTGTCACGTTGATAAACTGATTTATGCACCTATGGTAGGTATCTTCTCTCTAGAATTGATGTAGCCGCGAGGTGGACTGACGTTTACCGATAATTACTGTGCAATTTTATCTTATCAAGAATCCATGCTCGCAGCGCCGATTCGATACGAATTTTATTTGCGTTAATACAAAAATATGTTTGTTACCTATAGGTACATATATAATTACTTATACTCACTGACCAAGTGACTAATTCATTAACATTAACGAGCCTACAATTTTGGCAGTTGTTACCTTTTATATTGTGAGCATCTACTAAGGAAGAATATTTAGTATTTAATAGTAGATTAGTAGCCAAGGGCTGTAAGGCATCGATGCAATTGATGCTTACACCCGAGCTAACTACTCTGCTTTACATCTCGATTGTGAGGCAAGTAGAAAAAAACCGGCATTACAAAAATAAAATTGATGACTATTATACTCATACGAAGACAAGGCTGAATAGCGAAGCGACCTCTTTTGTCATTGGGCTAAATGCATGATGTCTATTGCCAGTATTTTGAAAGAGTGAAGTCATTTTTTTTTATTATTTACCGCCCTAGGGCTTTTCTAGCTACATTATTACCCTAGAGCGCTAATTGGTCACCTACAAGTCCTATTTGTGTTTTTTTTTATTACTTACCGCCCTCGGGCTTTTCTAGTTACATTATTACCCTAGAGCGCTAATTGGTCACCTACAAGCCCCATTTGGGTAATAAGGACCTACTCGTACTTACCGAATATGAGAGGTGTAAATTTATTTTTGTGACTTCATTTCCCATAGACCAACCGAGCGAAGCCACTGGCCGGCCGGCTAGTATGAAATAAAAGGGCTAGTAGTGCAGCTAGCCTAGTCGCTCGTGACTGTTTAAAGTTAGATTACTATAATTAGACTATCACTATCAAGACAATATGACTGGCCTATAGCCTAATTGCCAACCCACTCTGGGGCCGCGTGATGGATGTAGGTACATATGCAGTATCGTGGTAGTGAGAACGTAGCTGTTTTTGATTTCGTTTGTTTGGTATACATTTTGCGACAGGAATAATGCCTAAAGTAAAACAGTGTTTACTAAAATGTGTATCGTCGGATGATACAAATAGTTGAACACACGTTGCTCTCATCATCATCATCTCAGCCGTAGGACGTCCACTGCTGAACATATGCCTCCCCCATGATTTTCCAAAAGGATCGGTTGGAAGCGGCCTGCATCCAACGTCATCCTGCGACCTTCCTCAGGTCGACTGTCCACCATGTCAGTGGACGACCTACGACTAAATAATAAGTAAATAAAGCGGTTACCAAAGGAGTACTCAATAACTTTGGTTTATATTAGCGAAATGTATAAACTATGCGCGCTGCACACACAAAATGGCGGTATATGTCGAGTCGAATAACTTGTATAAAATGCGGATTTTAATGCGGAATGATATAGTAGCTGATGAATATATATTATTATTGAATACAATTAAAATCTGGATATCGAAGGACCATGAAATGGTGGAAATTATAAGTTATTTAACGAAAATAATAAATTTTCACCATGCGGTTGCTGGATCTATGATTGTATTATAATATTTTTGGGTTGACAATGACGAGGGGAAGCTGTGTGTCGGAAGGCCAGAGGTTTAGATCTAAATACTGAAATACAGGTGATTGTACATACCAATGTATCGCCTTCAGCAGGTATCCGTCGCGAGTCCTGGAGGACCCAGCGATCCTGGCGGTCGGCGTGTTCCTTCCTTTCAGTATCACCTCACAAGTTCTTATATAATTTGCACAGCTTCACGAAGAGTTTATGAAGTTATCGAGGTTAATGTCTATACCTAATAAGATTCGCACGCGCGGCAGTTTTATAAGCGGTGAAAACTGTCTGGTCAGCTTGAGTGACAGCTGAGTACTGATTGTTGCGGATTGATGTATTGCCAGTTACGGGCTTAAAGATGCCGCTGGATAATCCAACCCGCTACTAAGACCTAGCGATCTATTAGCATGTTTAAAATCACCAAATATAACAATAAAAAGAACCAATACTTATATAAACACTCAAACACAAATCAAAGTAAACAAATGTTTGACCTGTCCGGGGATCGAAACCGGTACCAGCGGCTAAGATAGGGGTACTACCAACTCCCCCCCGAAGGGTTCCCGCATTGACGTGGCGGGGGGCTCAGTAGCCGTGGGTTGGATCATCACGGTGAAGCTAAGAGGAACCCAGGGGCCGCGCCGGCGTTGGGGTATGCTGGCCGGCTCAGGCGGGGCCGCTCCTATGGGCTTTGGTCGCCAAGTCCACATAGGAGTGGCGCGATCCGGGCGCTTTGGTGCAGACTCGAGGAGGTGGGGCACGGGCACTTTGGTGCAGGCTCGAGGAGGTGGGGTCCGGGCGCTCGGCGCAGACTTGAGGAGGTGGGGTCGCGGGGGTACGTATCCGACCCTCCGCAGGGAGACCACGGGCGTCCAGACGCGGGAAAGTCTGGCGCCCATTGTTGGCGGGTTTGGTCACCGAGGCAGTCGCGGTGCGCCATGTATTCTGGCGTGCCGCGAAGAGAAGGGTCTGGAAACGGACAGCCGCGGCGGGTTCGCGTTCGTGTGCAAAATCTGTCCCGCGTTCCCGCCAAAAGCGGCAGTGACGGCACATCCCGGGGTTTTGGTGGGTATACACACTCCTACATAACCACCTACCTCCCGTGGTAGGTGGTACCCATAAAGGAACCCCGGGACAAAATAAGGGTACTACCAACTGCGCCAACCGGCCAGTCAAAGTATCAAAACTCTTTCTAAAATTTTAGAATTAGATATAGAAGAGATTTAGAAATTTTGGTGTAAAAGTAGCAAAGTTGTACACTCTAGATGTTCATACGTATAGAAGACGTGATGATTGTCCCTCGGTTCACTCAAATCCATTGTAAAGATCTATTGATGCTTCTCTTTGAACCATTGTTTCTACATATTTTATTCATTTATTTGTCGTGTTGGCCTATGTGCTTTTAGTTCCAAACGCCATTCCAACGCCGCCACAGTCCATTATCCCCGTCCCACTACCGAAATCACATCAAAACAGGATATCCGATAGCAGGTAATAAAATGCAAATTAGAATTTACTGGCAAACACGTACACCCACTTATCTGGAAACACAATGAAAACACCGTGGAAACGCCTGCGGGCACGCCTTAGATGTTTCACGAAACAGTACCTGAAGTTTTATCACATTGACTTTAGTATTCGAACCCGCATTTTCCGGCAGTCCGTTTCAGATGCCATGAACGCTACGCGGTTATGGCGGTTATGGAAGCTAGCTTGTATGCTTCGACAGCTCTCTTTAGCTAATTTTATTTGTCGTATGGGGACGGAGCCTATTGAATAGCTTGATAAGCTATATCCAACCGTAAGAAGAGAGTTTTCTTCACAAACCCTTTCGTATTGAAATTGAATCGTAACCTTCGTTTATATATTTCATTTCAACATTTTAATGTATTTCTTTCCGATCTTTGCAAAAATAACTAGGAACATATCAATTGCTCCATTTCTTTGTATTTATCGTGTCGTTGTTGTCATGCCAACATACAAAATAGTATGCTGCTAGCCTTTTATTAATTTCAGCTACAGTCAGTGTTACGCAATCCTGTGACATTATATGCTGTCGAATAGAACCAGTGATTTAACTAAACCCGGTTCTTGATAGCATCATAAATTCTTAACTAGAGCAATGAAACCGAGATCGGATCAACAATGTTAGTGTGCTTAGGTTTGGGTTGAATCGTGTTTGTCACATCAACAGGATTTGTTTAAAATGCCACTGTTTAGGTTGGAACTCTTACATAATCATTTCACTTGTGTCTGTAGAGTATGTTTCTTTATACTAAAAGGTATAGTTTGGCGAGGTTTGTGTTGATGGGAACCTTTGGCTAATTATATAAATACATAAATAACGTGGTTCATTTGTTTTTCCATCGATTTTTTGAATGACAAGCTCACAGTCATATAACCGAGATTTGTCAATCGCTTTAGACCTCTCCTACATGACATTGCTCGTCCACACAATCAAAAACTTTTTACAGAAACAAAATTTTAGATTAACATTGAGACAATGGTGATCTTTAAAGACTTTATATATACCTTTCCCTGGGTTTTCTAAAGCAGGAACGATCATATCAATGAACTTTCATTAAAATATCAAAAGTGGATCGACAATAATGATTGATACTTCGAATATATCACGAATATAAAGTACTTTTCATTAAAATTATTTTTGTGCTCTGAAATATTATGTAGGTAAAATATTGTTTGCCCGTTTATCGCCGAGGAGAATGCTCTATTTTTCGCACTTAGGAGTAAACGAAAAGTCCCTAAGGGTAGCTGGACACAAGAGTGGGATTTAAGTAAACAAAACAAAGTCACTATTTCTCTCAGTTAACCTACATCACTTCAGTACAAATGTCACTAGAGAATTTTGTTGCAACAATGCATGATTTGAGACTCGACTACTAGCGCTACATTTTTTACATAGACAACGACGTATCAATGTTGAAGCTGAATGCAGAACTCAGAAAGTTATAAGTTCATATTTACTAGTTTTCTGATCGCTAATGTTAACTTTGTGCAAACGAATTTCACGAATTTTTCGGCGCTTTTGCGACGGAGGTCGATCGTATGACCGCTACTCGAATATGCATGAAGGGAAATTTTTATTTAATTCGTCACATAAATAAAAAAAGCTTGAGCCGCCGCCGAGATGATAAAGTAGTGACGCGCCACGGGCGGCATTATCGATTCAATTCCGAGCGCAACGAAGGATGGCAACATTACTACATACAGATAGAGTATCCATTATCACTTTACTTATTTTTTTCTCATCCTCCATTTCCACGAATTCTTTAACAATTTGAAACTCGAACAAGTGTTAATCGATTAAAAGGCGCAATTATATACACATACTGATTTGATGTGTGAAACTGACTAAATTGTCATATTTTTATGTTTATAAATGTCAATATACATAAATAAGTCACTAATTACATAAATAAACAAACACAACAGTCAAAAATAAAATCAATTAAATAACCCACCCCGTACTGTACCCGGTGCAAAGGTGCCCATGACGCTGGCTGCATTTCCGCGCTGGATGGCTATGGCTAACCTTTGCACCAGGAACGAGCCGGAGCGGGAGTCGCCGGTTTTCTCCTTTATCCTCTGTCCTATCTTACTTACCAATTTCTTGGCCTCCGCGCCCCAACAGCCCATGGTCTCCACGGCAAAAGGCACAAAATAGTAATGTGCCTCCAATACCGCGTACTTCAGCCTCTTTTTATCGGCTGCGTCAGTGGATCCCCTTGCTGCGCTCCCACTTGAGAGGAAATGAGAGTTTTACTAAAGAAAAGATTGGAAGGAGAATAATACACCTGATATAGAAAAGGGTATAGGGCTGGAACTGACTAAAAGTAAATAACAAAATACGTAAGAATTAACGTTAGAAACAGGATATATATCATGTATTTTATTCATTATGAGCTCTCGATATTTCGGCACAGTTGCTTGCGCAATGTTCACGAATAAACTGAAGTATCTGCGGGTAGGTATTGTCAAGAGCAGACGAACTTATTGCACACATAACCATTAACATTGCCATTTGCAATGTAATGTGATGTTTTTGGTTACAATAAGACAGAGGATTCTGTGTGGGGGCGCTAAGTCCTGCACTGACGTCCCGCTTGGGGTGTATTGTGCATTTATATACATAGAGGATTCGTAATTGTCGAGGAATGAATGAGATAGACGAGAAATGTGTCGCAGTGGTGAATAGGACTTGGAACTGCAGATAACGGGCACAATAAAGCTTAGCCAGCTTAATTCGAGTGCAGATTGCGACAGTGCGGAAACCGTACGGACGTGCAAGATTGAACCTTGGCGGCGGGGTTTTGTTTTCGTAGTTACGAGTACGGCTTGGTTTTGATACAGTATTGTTTGATGGATGTACGTAGTACTGCTAGTAAAAATCTTGTGATAAGTTCATTACTAGATGCGCTACACGGCTTCTATCGTGATGATCGATGATGATAATGAATCAAATATAGCCTGTTACTCAGGAATAATGTAGCTTTCTTTTTTATGAGTTACAAAGGCTGATGATAAGATAAAGCTACAAAATTAATAAAGTGAATAGTAATAAAATATGGCATACAAAGATTTAGCATAAAATGTTGTAAAATGTGAAATAGCTTTTACACACATGATAATAAAATTCAAATTGAACGGTTTTCTGTAGAAATTGTTTCCGCTTTCATCCGCGCTCTCAATAGCACGGGATTTCGCTAAGCCTCGCTATAAGCTGCTAAACCCATATCTTGTCTGCAATCCATGTTCATTGTTCACAAGTTTTTGTTTTGCATCGGATGTCTGTTATCACTGCTGGAGGTTACGTTATGCTAAAATATTGTAACTCTACTGGTAGCGAGGCAGCAAAACAAACGAACAATGGCTGTGATTGATTTTGTTTAATATTAATAGTTTTTCGCGTTATAATTGTGTATCGTTAAGTGTTCGTAACATAGACATGTTCTCACTTAATGCCCACAAATGTCAAACATTTGTCCGGGGGTCGAACCCGGGGCCAGCAGATCTACAGGCAGGCATCTGCCAACTACATCATCCGGAACTACATGACACGGATCCACGACAAGCTTGTCACGTTGATAAACTGATTTATGCACCTATGGTAGGTATCTTCTCTCTAGAATTGATGTAGCCGCGAGGTGGACTGACGTTTACCGATAATTACTGTGCAATTTTATCTTATCAAGAATCCATGCTCGCAGCGCCGATTCGATACGAATTTTATTTGCGTTAATACAAAAATATGTTTGTTACCTATAGGTACATATATAATTACTTATACTCACTGACCAAGTGACTAATTCATTAACATTAACGAGCCTACAATTTTGGCAGTTGTTACCTTTTATATTGTGAGCATCTACTAAGGAAGAATATTTAGTATTTAATAGTAGATTAGTAGCCAAGGGCTGTAAGGCATCGATGCAATTGATGCTTACACCCGAGCTAACTACTCTGCTTTACATCTCGATTGTGAGGCAAGTAGAAAAAAACCGGCATTACAAAAATAAAATTGATGACTATTATACTCATACGAAGACAAGGCTGAATAGCGAAGCGACCTCTTTTGTCATTGGGCTAAATGCATGATGTCTATTGCCAGTATTTTGAAAGAGTGAAGTCATTTTTTTTTATTATTTACCGCCCTAGGGCTTTTCTAGCTACATTATTACCCTAGAGCGCTAATTGGTCACCTACAAGTCCTATTTGTGTTTTTTTTTATTACTTACCGCCCTCGGGCTTTTCTAGTTACATTATTACCCTAGAGCGCTAATTGGTCACCTACAAGCCCCATTTGGGTAATAAGGACCTACTCGTACTTACCGAATATGAGAGGTGTAAATTTATTTTTGTGACTTCATTTCCCATAGACCAACCGAGCGAAGCCACTGGCCGGCCGGCTAGTATGAAATAAAAGGGCTAGTAGTGCAGCTAGCCTAGTCGCTCGTGACTGTTTAAAGTTAGATTACTATAATTAGACTATCACTATCAAGACAATATGACTGGCCTATAGCCTAATTGCCAACCCACTCTGGGGCCGCGTGATGGATGTAGGTACATATGCAGTATCGTGGTAGTGAGAACGTAGCTGTTTTTGATTTCGTTTGTTTGGTATACATTTTGCGACAGGAATAATGCCTAAAGTAAAACAGTGTTTACTAAAATGTGTATCGTCGGATGATACAAATAGTTGAACACACGTTGCTCTCATCATCATCATCTCAGCCGTAGGACGTCCACTGCTGAACATATGCCTCCCCCATGATTTTCCAAAAGGATCGGTTGGAAGCGGCCTGCATCCAACGTCATCCTGCGACCTTCCTCAGGTCGACTGTCCACCATGTCAGTGGACGACCTACGCTGCGCTTGCAGGTCCGTGGTCTCCACTCCAGAACCTTTCGGCCCCATCGGCCTTCTGTTCTGCGTGCTATGTGCCCTGCCCACTGCCACATCAACTGGCTAATCTTCTGAGCTATGTCCGTGACTTTCGTACTTTTACGGTTCTCCTCATTTCTGATTCGATCACGTAGAGAAACCCCGAGCATAGCCCTCTGCATAGCTCGTTGTGCGACTTTGAGCTTGTCTATGAGGCCCATAGTAAGAGACCACTCTACACGTTGCTCTACCTGCCTGCAACATGACATAATATGACAAACACATTTTGCCCATTGATTAATTTAATAAAATAACTGATATACGCATAGAAAATAATCTGTTTTTTGATTTTCAAGTATTTATCTATTTCTTTAAAATCCATCCACCGTCTCAGGGTAGAGAGGTAAAAACATACTTCACTTACACACGTACAGACACGTAATTTCCTAATTTTGTAATTAGTACACAGTTACGCAAATTGTTTCATGTCTATGTCCCTACCCTTATCCCATCTATGCGGGATTGTTGTAATATGATATCGAAGGGTTTGCCTTTTATTTTACAGCTGCCTGCCTGACTCGCGTGCCTCTTCGTAGTCTCGTTGATGGTGAATCAGGGAATAAATATTACTCTCAAAAGTACCTAATAACATTATCTAATAGTAATAATGGAGAGACGTCTGTGTAAATAATTAAATACTGACTATTTAGTTATTTACTGCAACTGAAAACTAAAGTGTTGCTGCTGATTCATGAGTAAAATATTCAAAAGCATTCTTGCTTTGACGATCCATTAGCTGTATTTACAGTATCATTTTACAACGTAGATTTTAAAGGGTTCAAGTTTTGTGACAATGTCGGAATACATTCAGTTCATTATTTAATGGTATAGTTTTGTTTTGTTATGTACCAAAATCAAACTTAAAAGTAAAAGTACCAAAAACTGTCATGTACAGATATTTTCAAGCGAACTCTGTTTAATACCATAATATGCAGCCATAGTACTATACTTGTACAAACTACTGCTGACTTTAGTACAAAAGTACAGCCTTGCGATTCGACGAGCTCACCGATGTCAAATGATTTATGAGATATCGCACTTGTACATAAGGTTGCTTTTCCAACGTTTCTTGTGATCTCGTCATTTGTTTCACGGATGTTGTCAAAGATGCAATGATGTTTGCTCTTATGTAGATCCAACCGTTTATCCTCTTTTTGACAGCACCAATAGAACGTAACATGACGATGTTACGCAAAAGTTAACTTATAAATGCGAGGTTTTAAAAATATGACAACTGCTTAAATTTGCTCCTTGATCCCGTATAATAATCATCTTTCACAAAATGAGTCCATAAGTGCAGTAGTTTTTTTATAAATTCCATAAAATAACAAACGTTTTTAAAAAATTACGTTCTATGGCTATCAACATAGTGATGTTACGAAGTTACGATTGAGATATCGATATTGTTTATGAACTATTTTTACACGGGTGTTTTCCGTTCTCGGCACATAATATCGGATTTATTTTTATGTAAAACCGTTATATTGATGCGCCTCAGGAAAACATACAGCATTATTTGAAGACGTGTTTATCTCCTGGTGTATATCCAAAAAAGAACAAGGTTATGATGACTATGATGATTACAAGTACAAGTCATACTTGACGAAGCTGTTACCGGTTAAATCTGGGATGGCCAGCGAGCAACACGGAAGGGAGTAGGCATACACAGCGTTTCCCCTCTGTCAAAGTACAAGTCCGCATGGACCATGGAGTTTGATAATATACTGTGGGGTGAGGGCGGGGCTAGATTTGTGAATGGTGCTTTATTTTTTATGTGTTAGTGATTTGGTTGTGTGAGTATGATCGGCAATGGATCGGTACAGGTATGTTTTGTATGTAATAGTGCGGCTTTGCGCTAGTGTGCAACTTCCCCTCCCGCAAGAAATGACAGAAAGATTTGAACAATATTTTTTAGCTAAGGCTACTCCCTTCCGTGTTGCTCGCTGGGGATGGCAGACATTAAAGTCTGCCGTTTGGTACCAGAAAATAGTAAAGTTTGAGCAACCCCAATTCCAATTTAAGCAAACGAAATCTAATCTTTTATTTTTATTTATTTATTAATCAAAATCAGATTCATCGTTGCTGTCACTCGAGCTATTGCCGACATTTATAATTAATTGTTGACTCATATAATCTATCGCCACGTGTTTATCCCAATCTGCCATTATAGTTTCTTGTGTTTTTTGAATTACATTTTGCCAGCTTTCCGCAGTTACTTTCACACATGCATTTTTTAATAAATTTACCATTTTGTTTGCCGTGAATGGGGGTTTTGTGTTATTTCTAGCAGCGTGTCCTTTAACTTGAGCCCATATTAATTCAATGGCATTGTATTGACAATGATAGGGTGGAAGTCTAAGAACCCAATGACCATGTTCTGCAGCTATTTCGTCGATCACATATCGTTTTGGGAAGTGTTTTTTTGTTCGTAATATATTTAGTAATTGTACTTTTAGTAAGGAGTTATCAACATTTTCACCATGTCGTTGAAGCCAGTCAATGATTACTTGTTTTTTGTCGGCCTGGGTCGGCATTTTATCAATTTGGCGTGAGTGATAGGATGCGTTATCCATAATAATAACTGACGGTTCTTCCAATGATTGTACCATTTCCTTAAACCAACTTTCGTAAACCTCAGAATTCATTTCTTCGTGGTACTCAACTGTTTTTTTGGATTTAAAGGCCAACAAAGCATCTGGCATGAATCCTTTCACAGACCCTGCATGGCAAATGATTAGACGTTCTCCTTTTCCCATCGGTACTGAGGTAGTGGAAGCAGCGGTGTCATCAGTCCAGCTCTTAGACACTGTGTGGTTCGCATTCAGCCAAGTTTCGTCAGTGAAAACAACAT
Source organism: Selenia dentaria (assembly GCA_917880725.1). Taxonomy (NCBI): domain Eukaryota; kingdom Metazoa; phylum Arthropoda; class Insecta; order Lepidoptera; family Geometridae; genus Selenia; species Selenia dentaria. Next base: position 23,324,321 of record OU862890.1, read on the forward strand.
TTGACCAATCTGTAATTTTTTTGGCTTCGCTCAAAAATTCGCAACGAGCAAAAGCTACGTCGCGACGCTCCATCAATATTTTGCGTTTGTCCGATTTTTTATAAGTAAATCCAATTTCATTCAAGACCTTTACCAATGACGATTTTTGACCTCGGAACAAATCACATTCACGCAAAGAAGCAACAAGTTTTTTAAGTGTTGGAACTTCTTTACGTAAGTAATAGTTATATATATGACGGCGTATAGCGTCTGCGTCAAAGTTGTCAACCGAAGTCACACGACGTGGTTGGCGTTTTTTCTTCGGCGTACGAAGCTTATTCTCCTGCATGCCGCTTGTTCCGTAGGCTTCGGTAGTAATTTTTGTAATCGTAGATGCACTAATACCTAACGCGGCCGCAACGCGCTCTCTCACTTGCGACAATGGTAAAAGCGGGCCGCCATTTTGATACTCTGCTTCAAAGTAATTACGAAGCTTGATCACCATTTCTCTCGTCTGTCCTTTCAGCACTGATCCTTTCGGCATTTTATAGTTCCAATATAAAACTCAGCAAATAATTACTAGCACGGGCGTCTTGTTGCGAGTGACAGTGACAAATACAAAACGGCGGTGGACCATTGAGTTTTACTACCTTGATAAAATACTACTGCTTACCCATAGACAAAAAAATTGGCAGTCATAGGAATTGCCGATAGAAGTGAAAACTTATAACTCAGAATTTGATAGCTTACCTTGGAAACTACACGGGTGTAACCGGACGGCGTGGCCTCGCCATCTGGGCATGGCCATCTAGAAATGCGTCAGCATTTCCCATTGGCTGATGCGTTTCTAGATGGCCATGCCATGACGGCCTGTCCACGCCCTTTCAACATTCCCCATTGGCTGACGTATTTCTAGATGGCCAATAGCCATGGTCATGGCGCCATTCCTAGGACTATTCTCTTTCCGCACAGACTCGATAGAAAAATGAATCGAAATCGTGTCCACTATAATCACTTGGTCACAACACTTTAACTGACAAATTAGATCTGTCAAAAAGAGGATAAACGGTTGGATCTACTATAGAGAATCGCACGGCAGGTGCAAAAGGGAACGGCAGACAGTACCCAATGTCAACCTTTTGATTTATAGCAATTGATAACAGACGACCAAAAATCACTCGTTCTCTCTACCTTAAATATTTACCATCTTTAACAGACAGCAACCCTTATTTGCGATCAATTTAGTTAAGCAACCGTATATCATAATGAACAGAAATAATCCTTTTATTTGATATATACATAATAAATGTACGATATGAACTTATAAATGTATCAAACCATACCTGTTTACACCTGCGAAGAAGTATGGCCAAGTGCACAATGTCAACCGTGATTTTTCAGAGTCGTTATATAAATTTCCGTGAGTCGGACGATGCTTTATTTAAAAAACAAAGGAATGAAGTTTTTTTCCGATAATCAATTATTTATTTATTTAGGTAAAAATACTAGCGGCCACATTTTCATAGGCAACGCGGTAGATTCTATCGGATCTATAGAGAGCGGATATTCTCCTAATCATAAATATGCCTAAAAATTTGGTTTTCAGCAAATATTTGATGTATGCACGGATTCTGCAGCCGGATCACGTTTTACTATATCCTATTCAACTAAAAGTATCATTCAAATCGATTCAAAATGGAGACCAAATTCGTACATACACACAAAATGCATATAGCCATAAAAATATAGTTAAAAAGGGTAACATTCAAAGCAAACAACCATTTATAATTCATAATATTTAAATACGCTTAATTATATCAGGTTTGCTGATAACTTAATACACATTTTTATACAACGATCACTTCAGACAACATTATACAATTATTTTTATTAAATAACAAAATATCCAAAATATAATGACAACAAAGTTATAATAAATGTAAAGATCACGTATATTTTACGTTATGTATACGGTGTATAATAATAATTAGTTGTTGTCAAGGCCAAACTACGCATAATAAGGCCCATAGGCCTACCACGAAAATTTTCGTAAGTGTAATGTAATTGCATCGTTGACCTATACATGCTATAGCTAGCATAGCTATGAGTTATTTAAACCACAGTTATACTAGAAAAATTAAAGTTTCTACTGTATGCGTGTCACGAATAATCCCATAAGTATTGAATCAATGTTACTATTTATTACAAGACAAGAGTCTTCGACCAATATGTGTTACCAGTGATGACTTATGGCACTGAAACGTGGTCTCTTACTATGGGCCTCATAGATAAGCTCAAAGTCGCACAACGAGCTATGGAGAGGGCTATGCTCAGGGTTTCTCTACGTGATCGAATCAGAAATGAGGAGATCCGTAGAAGAACGAAAGTCACCGACATAGCCCAGAAGATTAGCCAGTTAAAGTGGCAGTGGGCAGGGCACATAGCACGCAGAACAGATGGCCGATGTGGCCGGAAGGTTCTGGAATGGAGACCACGGACCGGCAAGCGCAGCGGAGGTCGTCCACCGACACGGTGGACAGACGACCTGATAAAGGTCGCAGGACGACGTTGGATGTAGGCCGCTTCCAACCTGACCTTTTGGAAAATTATGCAGGAGGCGTATGTTCAGCAGTGGATGTCCTACAGCTGAGATGATGATGATGATGATTTATTACATGTGTGTCAATTATATCACAGCCTAGTCCTTCAGTGCTGCTTTGTACTTTCAGGTCCACTGGTATTGTGCTTCTATATACAATCTGTGATATGGCGTGAATAAGCCAATTTAGATTATCTTCAACATTTGCTCCGGATACATGTGAAATGTATTAGAACTCAAATGAATGACAATTTCTTCTGGAATTGATTAGATTTTCGAGATGTTTCACATTGCTATCTATTTTTGTTTCATTGAGGAGTTGTTTACTTTTGTGTACGCAGCCGAAAGGTAGGATCGAATATTTCTTTACATAAATAATACTTAAGAATTTGGCCGTTATCTTATATTATATTAATAGTTACAGGATACCAATTTTAAAGTTACATTACAATGTCAGAGTGTTTGTTTCACTCACTCCAATACAATTTTTCCGCAATCGATACCCCCTTTATTGTTACATAATTATAAATAGGAATAAAGATAAAGAACCAGTAATAATTCAACATTTACTGCCAAGTTACAGTTAACAGCGTGTGTAATATTCATATTCGATGAAAGTTTATCATGAACTATTCTGAAAACTTTCATCTTCCATAATGATTATATAAAACAAAGTCGGATTTGTTCGTACACTTATAAAGACCTATTCAGACCTGAGCGTTATACGCTACCGCTGTGGGTAGCGAAAAATACCACGCGGAACTCGATGGGTAAATAGTATGAAGTTCCATAACTGCAGCGAAACTTGTACCGCCTAATGAGGCGGTATTTTCTCTTGTTTGGCGAAACTAGTTCCGCCGCCCCTCTAACCGTTGCCAACGAATATCTCTACTACGAGTACGCGCGGTAGAGATATCCGCTTTGGTGTGAATAGTGAAGTTAACGCATACCCTTTCGGATTTCTCTATTGCTCGCGGTAGCGAATAACGCCCAGGATTCAATAGGCCTTTACTTGAGAACGGCTGGACAAGTTTTCATGGTTTATGATTTATTGTATTTGTGTCCGTCCCGAATAGCAGAATAACTATACAAAACTTAGAAAAATTGTCAAAAAAATTAAATAAAAGAAAAAATCTTTTCCACTACAAAATGGTTATGGGTTTCATAACTGTCAAACATTTAATGTTCATCCCGTGAAAAGGGTACAATCTCCTCTCAAATTATAGAACGTAATTAAATAAATCGAAGTTATATAGAAGATAAAGATGCTTGGAATACTCCACTTCTGGCAAGCTGTCTCTCTGCCACCCATAAAATGTAATATTTGTAGTACCTTAGTAGAAACATTGTAAACATCTATATAAAAAGAATGGCCCCAAGTATCTTGCCGCTTCTTCTCGGTGGGCTCTATATATTTTGGAACGCGGCGGTAGAGTCTTTAAAGTACATTATAATGAAAAGTTGAAGTTCATAAGTGCGTCTTTGATGCCTAAATTGAATAAATGATTTTGACTATGACTTTGACTTTGAATGAATCGATATATATCAGAAAATGTCATATTTTTGATTTTTAACATAATGTCAGTAATTAAAAAGGATTGATTTATATTATTGGTTGTTAAATGTTTATGCGTGCTTACAGAAATGTATTCCAGTTTCTTGACGACTTGTCAAAGCGACCTGTTTGCACGAACGTTGCTTTACTCGGAGATGCCACGATATTACACTTGGCACACTTCATCGAAGAAATTTCTACGTCGGAGGCAAGGCGATGCGGTTCCTGGTCGTCCGGATATGCGTTCTACTGATGCTCTTGGTCGTATTTACACAGTTCATCCAAAGAATGATGACGGTTTCTATTTGCGGTTGTTGCTGGTAAATCTTCGTGGGCCAACATCATTTGAATTACTAAGAATGGTAAAGTGTATGTGAGTAATTAAACCGAGTGCATCCCATGCTGCTCATATGTACATAGTTTAATTCTAACATGTCTTGCTGACACTGATGTACTTTCTTATTTATTTTTGTGTTATCTTAATAAAATAGTAAACTAAATATTTATTTTGTATTAATTGTATTACTTTCATAAAATTCAAAATTATGTTCAGCTTATCTGTAACAGGACATCCATTAACTGTTACGTGGTACGAAGTTTGCCGGTAGCATCTGATACAAAATATTCATAGCAGCTTAGTAGATGCTTGAAACTAAATTTATAAAAAAAGTATATATAACGTTTTATATTATTCACGAATGTAAATGACATAAATAAATAATCACTAAAATTCTGATCGTTCCTTATAATTGTCTTAAACTTTTATGAGATTTTAATAAATAGCTTGCCTTTTTAACCTTGCACGGTGATCTAGATTTCGTTAATTGAAATACCTTATTGCCTGAGATTTTGAACAAATAATCGAAAAGGAAATTAACTTTCAATGCCCCAGGGAAATAAAGCGATCTAAGAGCTTTTTAATTAAAACTACATACTTCGGACTTCATGGACCATTCCTTTTTAAGTGGTCATTTTGTTGAAGATGAAATAAATCATTTTACGGGCGAGAAAACCACTCATAAATTGCTATCATTGATTTTATTAAACTGTCCTGTATTTCTGTTTCTTTTGAGTTTTTACGTGTAATAACAGCTACATTACACGAGTACAGATAAAGTGTACAAAATCATGAAACGTTGTTTTTGGTTTTCCCCGTAAGTAGCATTAGTAAGTATCAGTAACGATCCACCGTTATTAGCGAATGTGTCTTAGATAGGACAGTGAATTAACACTACATACATACATACTTTTTATGTGACTTGACTCTGACTTCTTGAATAAAAATATCAGTAACTTGATGCAACTACAAACTTGTACTCAATAACATAATTAACTTGAGGACTGATAAATGTACAAAAATTAAAGTCCATAAAGGAAAAATAAAATTTATTATACATTTGTTTTTACTCGTATTAGGTACAATTCAAGCACAGTTTATGGGCAGCGTTCCGGAAACTTCGCGTAGTCTTCTCTTCAAAAATACCTCAGTGCCGTAAGACAAGTCTTCGACCAATGTGTGTTACCAGTGAGGACATGGCACTGAAATGTGGTCTCTTACTATGGGCCTCATAAGTAAGCTCAAAGTCGCACAACGAGCTATGGAGAGGGATATGCTCGGGGTTTCTTTACGTGATCGAATCAGAAATGAGGAGATCCGTAGACGAAATAAAGTCACCGACAAGCCCCAGTAGATAACCCAGTTGAAGTGGCAGTGGGCAGGCCACATAGCACGCAGAACAGATGGTCGATGGGGCCGAAAGGTTGGATATAGGCCGCTTCCAACCGGTCCTTTTGGAAATTTGTGGGTGAGGCATATGTTCAGCAGTGGACGTCCTACGGCTGAGATGATGATGATGTCAGTATATCAACACAATTGAAGACTTCAAACAAATTGAAGACTAAGCAATATAGATAGTGTATAATAAAGTATATAACCTAAGAGCTAGTTATAGTTTGGTTGTAAGAACCAAAGAGAAATTTGTATTCCCATCATAGTTACGGTGAAATAGATAAAATATGTTTCCTACATACTTACAATAAAATAATAATAATAATATAATATGGGACAACATTCACACAAAGGTCTTCAGGTCCCAAATCAGGCGGAGCCTGTACTATGGTAACCCGACGACTGATATTACATACATACTTATATATATGATATTAAATACTTATATACATACCCAGACACAGATCAAACAGACATGTTCATGCACACAAATGTTTGACCTGTCCGGGGATCGAACCCGGGACCAGCGGCTCAGAAGGCAGGCGTGCTACAAACTGCGCCAACCGGCCTGTCGAAAAATCTTTGGATACGATTATTATGCGCATACACAATATACAAATGTAATATCCAAATCTATGAATAACATTACTGATAATGTTAACGTCTATTCGATCTTGCTCGCGTAATGAGATAAAATATATGGACCGTGAATATTTAGATAAGTATTTAACATTTTTCTGTTACAACGCAACTTTAGTCAAACTTTACAAGTCAAAATTCTGGAATGAGCAGCACCCACGCAACTTGATGACTCTGTTAGCTCAGTTGGTAGGCTGTCCAAGCGCGGGGACCTAGAATCAATTCCTGGCCGGATCTAATATATTCGGATGAGCATAAATTGTTTGTTCTTGGATATTGTATTGTGTGATTGCGTGTACTCATTACCATCGCGACACAGGGAATCCCAGTACGAGCGTATGACTCGTACGTGACTGTTACACGTTACACGTTGTGTAACAAGCGTTATTTTGTTTTGTTGTTTACAATAATTTTAATATTTGTATAGTCTCAGAGTGAATGTACCATGGTGTCGATGAAATCAACACCATGATAGTAGGGCACATTCTCGTACGTACCCTCAAAAAGCTGTTTTGAATACCCTAGTATATAATCCGTCAGCTGACCGAGTGTTGAAAGGTAGTCGTCATTCAAAAATAATTTACATACAACTCTAATGTGTGGCGACGTGTTTTAAAACTCTAATACTTACTCTAATACTTTTTGTGTTGCATATTCGTATTCTTATTCCAGGAGAGCGCTCAGTACTTAATCTAGTCTTGACTATATACATCGTATAGATCTTAGTAAATTATTTAAACGAAATTTACTGTCAAATCTTCACACAAACTGAAATCATAACTGAGAACCTTTCTGGAATTCTGGCCTAGAACTGTGTATAGTGTGATTATCTGTTTGCGTTTCTACTTTCCCAGTAAAATTCCAATTCATTTTCTATTGTAGGATTATCAGCAAGCTTAAATTGTAATTAAAATGACCAGTTTGGAAAGTCCGTAGTAGTGACCGAACGTTTGAAACACAAACATAGCACGTCAACTGCTAGATCCTTTGTGATAAACTTTTCTCAGTTAGCATAAAGGTGACTGGACAGAGCCGGACTAACAAACTATAATGTTTACCGTTTTATTAGATTGTAAATTGGAACAGGGTTTAGTGCGTCGTGTTGTAATATGTGTATATAAAATGAAATGAACTACATTTATTCGGATATACGTAATATCATATAAGCGTATAACACAAATATTCGACTCAGCACTTACGAAGGCCTAGCTCAGATCGTAGGTTTCTATGTTCAGTTGGAGTTCATGACAATGGTATTGATTCACTAGTGCGTACGCTAAACTAAAATTATCAAAATTATGGTAGTTCGTATTATGTTAATACTAAAATCCACATTCGTGTAACACAAATGATAATTCTAAACATATGATTATTGTATTCAAATGTGGGTAGTTTTACGTTAGTTAACTAGTTTAAAGAGCGCGAACTTACATGACGATTAAATTTGCACTAAACATACCCACAATTAAACAGAAACAGCAAATTTAAGAATTGTCACTTGCAAGCATTATACGAATTTGGACTTAAGCATGAACTGTATAAGAATTACCGTAATTTACTAAAAAAATATTTTAGTTCGTTAGTTCAGTTTGTGTTCTGAACAAGCGAATTACTACTATTATAACTTTACTTAGATCCCCTAATTTTCCGCGGGACTTCTTTCGTGGCGCGGACTTTATATATGTAGGTGCCTAATACATATAACTAATACTAATCGTAAGAAGAAGAAGGAGAATAAATACTATGACAACTACAAACCTAGTCTAATCTCACTAATTTGCGTCACAGAATAGTGAGATAAGAATAAAACTAAATTTATACTAGAAGTCAACTATCTGAACTATGAAAGCATTTTTGATTAAATGTCAAGTTGACAATATAATGTACTGACCAAACCTGAAAATAATTTTGAAGTTACATCTGGGAATAATTATAGGAGTAGCAGATTTTCCTCCGAGAGAGACCGCGGTTAAATAATATTCTCTTTGCCGTCATGATGTGAATCATAAAACGCAATGAAACCCCGACATACTAGGTGGTAGGCATATTGCGCAAGAGGCCAGCTTGGTTGGTACCACCAATGGTGCTTACTATCAGGCTGCATACTTGCCCGTGTTATCACTAGATATCATTTAAAAACTCGCAATAGGTAAAACAAGAGAATTAACAATATAGACACACACACGTACATTTAGTCTAAAGTACGTACTTCACTCAGCTCAATCCTGAGAATATCCGCTCATACATCTCCCAAAAATATAAGGGAACGTTGGGCAAGTTGAACCTCCCATCATTCGGAGTTTATCCGTAGGGCGGGTCATCGTGACATCTGTCAAGGATTACGCACAAATTATGAGATCTCATCGGAAACACTCCTCTCTCTAGAGATACGAATGAAATGACACGTTTTATATAATACTAGGTGCGCTCCGCGGTTTTTCCTGCGCGGCGATGGATGATGAAACAAATATAGCGTAAGTTACTCGGACATAGTATAGCTTCCTATGCTGGTGAAATAATTTTTTGAACCGGTAATGTAGTTTTTGCGTTTATCCATTACAAACAAGCTATCAAATCCTCTTTATTATTAGACGTAAGTAAGGATTCACACCAAGGTACGAATAATGTGGCGTATAGATTGAACTGGCGTTAATATTGCGTATTTTAACACGGAAAAGTAGTTATTGTGACAACTGTAATAGTTAGAAATATGGTGTTGCATACTTTTTTGTAGACATTTATGTCCTCTATAAAACCATACTATATCACTTTGATCTATTGTCAATAGTTTACGCAGCGTAAACGATATAAGGATTTATAATTGGTTTTTATTTCACACCTTGGGTTACATTAATCCGGATCCGAAATTTTCATACGGAGCGCTAATACTTTTTAAAGTATTTTATTACTCTTTGTTACTCAGTGATAATGTAGCTTTCTAACGGCAAAAGAAGTTTTGAAAAGAAGTTAATTTGTTACATACAACCATACAAAAATATAAAAATAAAAATCTTCTCTCTGTTTAATATTAGTGTAGATGTAGACAAATATGATGAATGAAACAAGTTAAGTAAAGCCCGGAAAAATAAGGATGCCATCCTCAGCAATAATGATAACGATGTCATATTTATTTTACACAGTTAACAGGCGATCTCTAGCGATAAAACGATAATACTTTTATAAAATGTTGCAAAGAATTTTGATGGCAAAATACGGACTTATATAAATTATCTAATATATATATAGAGGCTATAGAGGCAAAATAACACACGTGGGATTTTTCGGCTTCTACCTACACAATGTCTTTATATGCGTCTATAGTAGAGTGGGTAAACATTTATTTCTGATATTGTTTTAAGGTATTGCGTAGCACCTTACAGAAAAATCAAGCAACAAATTTCAGTAAAAACCTGGAGCAAGCGGATTGCTGAAATTGTTTATCACTATGCGGTCCGCGGTTTTATACACGTTGTGATGGATGATGTAGACGATGCTGATGAACAGTATCCTTTGTGTTATTCCAGTACTTCCTACCAGAAGAAACATCTTGTTAAATAATGACACCAAACATACCAAGGTGTAACCGACATTAATATATGTATGAAATAGATTAGTCTTTAACCTATAAACACGCGCCGGTACACCAGTGGCCAAATCTATACATTGCACAAAGCGGCGCTGGTACACCAGTGTACCGCAGTCAAAACCCATATCAGGACTGAACATAAACGTTAACTGTTCAAATATATAGTACATTTCGGTATATTAGATGTTTTTTTAATACTAATAAGCACCTAGAAAACATTTTTACATAGAAATATACATTGTTTTGCTTATCAGTAGGCTAGTAAAAAAACAATGGGCGTCGATACCATATCTCTTAAACTTTCGCAGCAGTATTGTTTTCGTGAATAAGTACCATTTCAAGGTAAAAACCTAAGAAAAATCTTATAATCCTCTTATATTATGGTTTTGTGAGCAATTACTGTATTTTATAAAGGCAGCCGCCATATTGTTTTGATAACGAGTGGGACTACGATTTTGAGATCTAAATTAGTTAGCGTTAGAGTATATGTTTATATGACAATTTGTGGATTTATAATGGATAATTTATAAAATAGGTAATATAGGTTTTCAAAGTCTATTATACCGTTGTGATTGTATGTTTACTCCTTTTACACCTGCTTGAGAGATACAATTGGTCTTTGTAGAATTCATTTCATTTGTTATTTTTTTGTTGCGGTTCAAGTATTTATGTATTTTTTCGGATGACTTTACCTCTATCATTTGACTAAAAAGAAACAGATAACATAATAATAGAATAAAGGAAGATGTACTGGGTAACCAGTAAAAATTTACGCCGTTTACAGATATAAAATAGAACAAAAAGCTGTTTTACTACGATTTTAGTCCTGCAAACGTTTGCAGCGCGCGTGAATTTTTTAAATAGTGAATTTTCGCGCGCTTTTCCATTCGATTTGGCGACAAAATATTTTTATTTTTAAACTACCTAAAGGGTTAACCTCCTAGACTACTCTAAGAACAACTTACTCGTAGATAATGATCAAAAACGTCGAAGTATCGTGTCGCATAACGCTGACCCTCAGTTAAATTGAGAGCATTATCAGAGGGTACGCATTTCCCATTATTCGATACATTAACTTTATTGGACAATAGAAGGGTGTTTACTTTGTTTCGAGACCGCTGAAGGATCATCGATTAGTGCACGGCTGTGATCTCGGATTAGTCTTTGTTTATGTTCGGTGTGATTGTATGAGAATTAAGTCTGTGTTGGTTCATATTAATTTAGAAGAGACAGAAAAAAATATTTGAATAGCAAACATTTCTAAACTCTGCATAAAGATTTTTTTAATGCTCCTCCCTCGTTTTATTTGTTTTAATATCAGTAATCAAATTAAATACTGATCAGTATTCAATGAACTTTCGAATAATATTACGTGAAATAACTATATTGACTCAATTTACACTTTTTTACACTTTTTTCAACTATTAAACAACACCAAATACTATACAAAAATTTGATTCAACAAAAGCGATATCCACACGAGTTGTATGAAATTTCAGCAAATTTGAAAGAATAAAACGGCCCACCATTCTGGAGTTCAGCGCTGTCACGTACTCTACAAATAGTTGAAAATTCGTTAAAAGTTTTCACTCCGCTCTCATTACGAGTTTAGGACCCGCGTACTCGTATATAGTGGGAACTCATTGTGATTCAAAACACTATCCGATAGAGGTCGTGTTAGTATCATTCCGGTAAATTAGGCTAGAGTGGAGTGCCCCTTGAGAGACCTACGTTCAGAAGTTGGAAGTTGCTTTAGACCAAATATACTCTGGTTGTGATACGGAGTTACTGTTTGGATAATAACATCAACTGTGGGTAATTGAATAAAAAAACACCCACCCCTCAATATGCAGACACCCACTTCTCCAGTCTACTCGTGACCACGGTCGATGGAACTCAGGTGAGTCAAAATTATGGTATAATATTGATCTATGCGCGAAAAAGTTCCGATATTCTCTTGAAAACATGAATTTGACTCGCAAAAGTTTAAAACATTCTGCTTACTGTGTAGGTATAATGAGTTGTTAGGCTGCGATAATTAAACAAACAATAAACCGATTCAACCACATAATATTTTGTATTATTTTTAACTCGACGTTTTGAGCACTTTTCTGTGATCATGGTCACAGGTATAGATTAGTTGACAGTGAAGTATATATTTATGAAATTGTACTTTTTATCTGCCGCCTCTCAAATTTTAATTAAAACGTTCCTGCATTAAAGCATCATAATAAGGGTTGCATACCAGATAGTTGAAACTCAAAAACCTAAATTTCTAGTTAAGTTAAATGTCCGTTTTCTTTTAACTATACTCCGATTATAAAATTCTGGAGAATAAAGGTCATGTTATGTTGGTATCATTCAGCTGGAATTGGGGTAATGCGCGACTGCCCTAGGGGCTTGGCCGACTTCCAAACATCCCTGTATCTTAAATGTATGTGTCATTAAAAGGAGAAATGCGGCCAAAAAAGGAAGTAAAATAATGACATACTTTTAGCTACTTTTTTGTAAATATACTTTCCTTTTGTTTATGAGTGAGTTACATACTTTTACTTTTGTTTTGTATCAGGAAAATTACTTTCTTTTATAAAGAAACTGCCCTAGCTGATCGGCCTGCGACTTAGTCCGTGTAGACATTAATTATAGCGCTTGCGATCTCGAACTAAAGTCTGCCTAGTATTGTCGTTAAAAGACACATTCTATACTTACAATAAAGGAGTTGACGCTAAAAATTCAGTATTTAAAATATAAAGAAAAAATGTTACAAGATGCTAGCAACATAGACTGGTCCCCGGTGACCAACGCTGTAACAGTCGATGACCAAGTTGCAATTTTCAATTCAATGATTACTCAATTGTACGATAGCTGCTTGGCTTACAGATGACATTAAATTATTAATGAGCAAAAAATGTAGTGCTAGACATAAATATAAATGCCGCCCTAATGACTCTAACAAAGAAAAATATGTGAAGTCCAGAAATCGTTGCAATATGGTGTGTAGGGATGCCCTGCGTCGCCATATTCATAAATCAGTCGATAATGATGATCCAGCAAAAGTCTGGCAGTTTCTAAGGTCTTTTGGAATTGGTAAATCTCTTCAAGATAGTATCCCTAACAACATAAACATAGATTCTCTCAATCTCTATTTCTCTTCAGTGCTTCCTATTGATGTATCTGACAAATCTAATACTATTAATTATCTTTCAACGTTACCGATTCCTGACTACTCTCCTTTTGTTTTTAATCGAGTGTCCGCTTGTGATCTTAAGAAGAGCTTATTATCGATCACTTCCAATGCTGTAGGCGGTGATGGAATTATTCGCAATATGATAGTGCCCATCCTTGACATCATCCTTCCTGTTCTCTGCCTTATATTTAATAACTCCATGACAAACGGCATTTATCCCACTATCTGGAAAGATGCACAACTTATTCCCTTACCCAAAAAACCCAATCCCAAATCTCTTACTGAATATCGTCCTATATCCATTCTCCCATATTCCCATATTCTATCAAAAGTTCTTGAGCGCCTAGTCCACAGCCAAATAAGCAAATATTTATCCTCTCATGACCTACTAAATCCTTTCCAATCCGGTTTTCGTCCTGGCCACAGCACAGTAAGCACTCTCGTGAAGATCACTGATGACATTCGCTTATCCATGGACAACAGAAACTTAACTATACTCACATTACTAGATTTTAGTAATGCTTTTAACACAGTTGACTTTGACATACTTCTAGCCATACTACGCTCAATTAACATATCTCCAACGGTACTCGATTGGTTTCACAGTTATTTATTTGGGCGCCGGCAACGGATCCGTCTAGAAGAGAAGTTCTCTTCCTGGTGTGATGCAATTGCAGGTGTTCCACAAGGCGGCGTTTTATCTCCTCTCCTTTTCGCAATATTTATTAATTCAATCTCAAATAATTTTTCTTCCTCCTACCACTTATACGCAGACGATCTACAAATCTACTCTAAAGCTCCTCTTGACCAGCTTTCTGGAGCCGTAGACCTAATAAATGCTGATTTAAATTGCATCACAACATGGTGCAGACAATTTGGTCTGAAAATAAATCATAGCAAGACGCAGGTAATGATTGTGGGAAGTTCGCAGTTAATCTCAAAGGTGGACTTGTCAACGATTCCATCCATTCATTTTGAAGGAGTCCCTATTCCCTATAGTAGGTACATCTTTAAAAAATCTAGGGTTGACAATCGATCATTGCTTAAGTTGGGCTCCTCAGCTAAAAGTTACTAGTCGCAAATTGTACGCCACCGCTGGGGCTTTAAAAAGGCTGCGCAACTTTGTTAAAATTTATATGTTTATATATATTTCAATATGTATTAGTGTATTTTTATGTATTAGTAGATATTTTTCTTTTCTTGTTTATAATTTATTATTAATTTGATTTAGTAATGTATTATTGTCTTGATTTGATTGTACCTTTATCTTTATATTACGCCCCGTCTTGTTATTCCTGTATTTCCTCTCCATCCTAAGGTTGCCTGGAAGAGATCACTATTAGTGATAAGGCCGCCCATTGTAACACTTTATTTTAAGCTTTTTTTTACTTTTATGTTATTTTTGTATATTAAGTGGTGTAACAATAAAGAATTATCTATCTATCTATCTATCTATTTGGAAGATAAATAAAAAAAAGCGAGTCAGAAGACGTAAAATTACCTCCTCCTCCTTCCATCGTATTCCTGAGTGATGAGGGTCGTGACCTCCCTTCGGAATCACTTTCTTTCGTATGATCGTTCTTCATCTATTTCTGTTTCTAGCGGCGTGGAGGGCGTTGTGAAACGTATAGTCGAGCGCGGTGCGGATCTGGTCGGACCAACGTATTGGGCTGCGACCACGAGGCTTTTTCCCGTCTACTTTTCCGGTCACAATGAGTTTCTCAAGGTTGCCACCGTCTTTCATAGCAATGTGACCGAAATATTCCAGTACTCTGCGTAGACATTCGGATGACAGCCGCGAAGAGATCTTGAGTTCTCGCAATATGGAGACGTTGGTCCGGAATGCTGTCCAGGGGATACTGAGCATCTTTCTCCAGCACCACATCTCAAAGGCGTCAATGCGTTTTCGGTCTGCAGCTTTCAGTGTCCAGGTCTCAGCGCCACAAGAGAAGATCGAGAAAACCAGAGTCCGTACCAGTTTGGTTTTAGTTTTTACGGAAATGTTGCAATCTCTCCAGATTTTTACAAGCTGAGACATGGCGCTCTTAACCATGCCAATTCTCCTGCGCACTTCCTATCACACGAACCATCGTTGCTGATGTCGGAACCCATATAAAAAGTTGTCAACAAACGTATATAAAAAGTTGTCAACTGTTTCTAGTCCTAATGCGCCAGTGAGTTCTAACCTTCCAGACCTGTCCACCACCATGACCTTAGTTTTAGACCTGTTTATGGAAAGTCGCTAATCCGCTCTATTTGGTCCAGAAGTGCAACCATTTCCGATTCATTTGCTGCAAGAAGAGTAGTGTCATCAGCGTAGCGCGAATTGGTGATTTTCACACCACCAACTGTTATGCCTCCCTCCCAATTCTCGCAGGTACATCTCATAATGTGCTCTCCATAGGCGTTGAATAGAATGGGTGAGAAAATGCAACCCTGCCGTACTCCTTGGTGGAAATTAAAAGGGGTTAGAGGTTGTTTTATCGACTTTTACGACCCCCTGGCTTGAGTCATACAAAGCACGAAGTAGGGCAATGAGATGGTTTGGTACTCCAAGGCCTTGCAGTACATTCCACAAGCAACTCCAATTGACACAGTCGAAAGCTTTAGTGTAGTCGATGAAACACAATCACTGGTGTATCAAAGTCGTATGACTTCTCAATGAGCTGCCTGACATTAAGAATTTGCTCTCGAGTGCATTTGCCCTTCACGAAACCTGCTTGCTCCTGAGGAATTTGCTAGTTCAGATAGTTAAAATTACCTACTGAACAAGAATATTTTTTAAGAATATGTAGTACCTTTTTTAGAAGACGTCAATGACTAAAGAAATGACAGCAATATCATATGTCTGAATTTTAAAGTTATTTCATAATAAATGCTTTTTCATGTTTACTTATGCAATTGTATAGCCGAAAAATCCTTAAATCGCATACGCTGCGAAAATTATTGATAATAGAGCAAAGTGATGTATGTATTATTAGAGGACATTAATAACTACAAAAAAGCCTGCAGTACCTTAAGTCAACTATTACCGTACTCTTAACACATGGTTGCCAGGCGTGGTCGCTTAGGAGAAAAGACGAAGAGACAAATTGCAATTTGCCAGCGAAAGATTTTAGGAATATGAACATCAGACAAAGTAAGTAATAAAACAATAAGAAAGAGAACTAAAGCACGAGATGTAACACAAAGTATAAGACTATTGAAATGCACGTGGGCGGGCCATGTCTGCAGACTAAACTTCACATCCTCGGACGGGATTCGAACCCGCGTCTTCTGACTCTCCGTGTCAGACGCCATTGACCAACTAGGCCAACGAGGTTTTGGTCCGAGCATCGAATTTTAACTCTCTATTTGACTAACCGCTATACTTGATTCATCATCGTCATCACTGCGTGGGTGAAAACGCTGAGTGAATTTTTGTGACGTCTTCATAAGCCACCTGAAATGGTTTCAACCCGACAACTCTTTTTACTCGGCGTTGTCCGCTACATAAAATAATTTTACGATAAGATATGGCAGTGAAACATGGTCTTTCACCTTGGGCCTTGTTTGTATGCTTTTGCCGTGTAAAAATATGTTTTAATAATATAAAAATGAAACTTAATTAGTAATAATACTAATAATAATAAAATAATTAATTTTACATGCAGGTAGGATGCAGAGTTTTGCTCAAGTCTCTATCAGTCGAAAATTTGCTGTCGTACTTAATAACATTTTGAGAGTAATATTTTCTTTAAATGTGTATTTAGTTCTTTAAAAGATCCCGGTATCTTATTGTACATTTTTGGATCTATAAATGCTTCACTTCTTTATGCTCCTTTTTCTACCGACTTCCAAAAAGGAGGAGGTACTCAATTCGACTGTATGTTTTTCTTAATGTATCTTACTCGTACCTTATAACTTTCGATAGGGTGATCCAATTCCTCAAATTCGATTGTATTTAGTTCAAACATCGACCTAATACATCGTTAGTATCTTCTGAACCATACGATATGTTGATAGTTTGTAGTATGAAATGTGTCCTTTTAATAGTCATTGTTCCAGCGAAGCGTAAATAGTTAAAATTAAATGGGTATCCCATCGCAATCAGTGGTATGGTTATAGCGAGGTAAAGGTTAGTAGTACATCATAACCCAAAGGCAATGGGTACATCATGCCGATCGGATGTTTGTCGAACTATATCATCTTTCAATTGACTGCAATTAGCTGATTAGCTAACTTTATGCCACCGTATTCGGACGGAAGTTGGTATTCGACTATTGATTAGCTAATTAAGTTAGTAAACGTGTACACATGCACACTCATGCACATTCCCTATGTCGCTATAGCCATGGACACATACACTTACATATCACAAACATCCAACGCTCCAGACGAATATTTCTAGTCATCACACACATACATGCCTTGGCAAGAGATCGAATCTGGGACCGCTCAACGTTTCTCCGACTGAGAATGTAAGTTAAGTTAAGTAATGGTGTTGTCAATTAGTTATAGTACCAACGACACTAATATTATTAAAGCTTACATTTGTTAGTGTGTTTGTATGTTTGTTACTTCATCAAGCTCAAACGGCTGGACTAATTATGAAGAAATTTGGTATAGATGCAGATAAGGCGCTGGGTTAACACATAGGATGCTTTTCACCGTCATCATCATCATCCATCACCACGCGGGTGTAACCACGGAGCGCAAAACTAGTAAAACAATATACCAAACTAAGTGGTACCCGCTTGCGTCGATAAGCATAATCTAAATACACGATCAAAGCTCCGCAATACCTTATGCGTTCCGAAACATAATACCAAGGGATTTCAAGGTTGCTTTAAGAACAGAGCTTCAAAAATTTGGAACGATCTGCCGCCACCATTGGGAACAATAGTCAATTATATCGTTTTTAAAAACAAATTAAAAATACATCTTGTACAGCGGCTTAAACAAAACTTTAAAGCAACCTTTACGCAAAAAACAGTCAAAAGTAACCTTGAAAATGGTACTGTCACATACCTATAATCTAGACACTTCTTATCTGTCACTCTCACTCACACATCCATACACACAAACAATTATAGTATCTAATCTATGTGTAAATTGTATATGTATTAATATGGAGCAATAAACTTTTTTTATTATTATTTTTATTATTGCGACTTAGTTCGCGTGGCATAAGTTTATCGTGATCCCTCGGGAACTACCCGTTGAATCGGGATAAGAAGTAGCCTGTGTGTTAATCTCGACCATTAATATCACGATCTCCACTTCAAATTAACTTTATTTAAATCCGTCGAGCCATTTATGCGCGATTGAGTAACAAATATCCATAGATCTAAATTTTCACATATAATATTATGGTTTATATGGTCACCCGCGTGACGGTGGACGCTGATGACAATGATGAAAAGTATTCTATGTTAACACAACACATATAATAATATTTAGCGCCTCATCTATCTGTAAATCTTTTCACCCGTTCTGGAGTGATTGAGTAACCAACCTACCTAGATCCATTCAAATACTTGTATTTTTAATATTACTAGCTGTGCTCCGTGGCTCCAAACGCGTGGTTATATATTACGATGAAGATTATGAAAGTGTCGTGTTAATCCAGCATATCATCTACCTCCATCAAAATTGGTCCAGTTGTTGAGCGTGAAGAATAAACAAACATACAAACACACTCACAAACTTTCACCTTTATAATAATTATTAGTGTGATGTGATAGTCAAAGTAAGATTAGTGTGATGAGTAGGATAAGAAACACAGTGTTAATAAAAATATGTTTTTATATAATTTGTACAGTGCGTGTCGGTCTCCTATCTAACACAAATATTCCGCCACATGTACCTGACCCGTATGAAATGTCCATAGCGCAGGCGGTTATTTTGACTAATGGCCAATTAAGTTAATAGAGTGCTTCAACTTCGAACAAAGTTCGTAGTAGCCAATGGTTAATATGGGGCAATGATAAGGCAAGCTTGTTACAACGTCTGTGCAGTGTTCTACATACAAACGTATGCTCCGGTATTCTCTCTGGGTATTGACAATAGTGCTCATTGTTTTAAATGATATACATATCACTCAATCACTGCAAGAAGCGACTTATCAAAAAAACAAATCATATGGACAAATATGATTTGTTTTTTTGATAAGTCGCTTCTTATAAAAGGTACGGTCCTGGTAGGAAACACAAAGTTTTAAGGGTTTTCGGAGGATCATACCTAATCAACAAGTGCAATTTGAAAAATTTTATACCGACTTCCATTGTATTCAGTTATTGGAGTATAACTCAAAAACCACTAAACCAAATAAATCGGACCACACGGGAAGCCCCAGCTTTCAAACATAAAAAATACTTTGAGAATCGGTTCACCCAATCGCAAGTTATCAGGTAACAAATATAAAAAAAATACAGTCGAATTGACTACTCCTTTTTTGGAAATCGGTAGAAAAAGCTACACATAGGAACATGCTAGTTGTCAACATCTGCCTGGGACGTGTTTTGTATCTTCTTATATACCTGTTCTGCATACGTACAGTATGGGTTGGTATATTTATGAACACCTTGTTGATCTAAAGAGTAACATGGCGATCACACGTTCACAATTGCTGTTACTTTTTGGATTACATGGTCACGCATTATCATGCTGTTAATCAGTAGACGCCAGGAGAGGACCCAGAATGGGGCAAAAACATAAAATCTTAAAATAAATAAAGCTCAATGCTGCGATCTTCAAGAGACTGCCAAGCGTAAATAAATGGAAATTCCTTATCGAAGAACAGCAATCGGCTGGAAAACGTTTTTTGTGTAATTTTTTGTGTATATGTGGATGTTTTTTCAATACCGTACGACTCCCAGATATGTAGTTAAAGGTTTCAAATGTCCTTAAGCGGGTTATTTGCGCCACCAATTAGAGCCACTAGAGAGAGATTACTATCGGCTATAATTTATTGATTGTAACGCATCCTCCATCATTCCATCACCCATAACTCTTATCTTCTTTTAAAGTAAAGGAATAGCATTAAGGAGATCTGGTAAATAACGCATGAACTCTTATTTATGTTGTTTTATAAGTAACCCTGAGACATTAACGGCTTTACTTATAAACGCTACTTAACTTTAAATGACGTTATTTAGTACTGCGCAAAGGTAAAATGTTCTGCCCCGTACTAAATGACGTAATTTAACTAAGGCCGTAAGTTTTTAAGACTCATGTTCCTGTAATTTAACCGGCACCTGTATATGTGTTAGAAGGGTCTAACCAGAACACAGTATTGCAAACATTCTCGGTACACTTCTCGGTAGAAAAATGTATGGTGGAAATTGGCAATACTTTCTCGGTCAAACTCATTTACAAAAAGTTATGCTTATACTGATTGTTGGCACTTATCTAAGACTAACTAAAACGATTATGGATTGTGCCCATCTCGTTAGCGTAGCCTTCTATATGGTTAAAGATATTTAAACGTTTTCTCCAGATTACAAATCACTTGCAAAAGCAAAAAACACATAATCCATCAAGGGTCATTGGTCATCATGCGGCCAGACACAATAGAAATTTCATTGTTATAATATAACGACTCTTGAAGGGTTAATTTAACGCTAACTACAATAAATACAACAATAAGTAATAAAGTTATATGATTATTAACGGGATATTTACCGTGGTAAGGTTGTGGAATGAGCTCCCGATATTTCGGCGCAGTTGCATGCACCATGTTCACTAGAAGACTGAAGAATGCGGGTGACCCGCATTCTTCAGTGGTTACCACGGTAAATATCCCTTTAATAATCATATAACTTTAGTGAACAACCGTGATAGTTTAAAATAAGTTATATGTTTGTAACTAGAATGTTTAACATATGTTGGAATTACGACCAATATTATTTTTTTACACCCAAATAGTGCCTGCTCGATGTAGCGAATACAACACATGTCATATACCTCATGATAGATAAAGACACGGGTATTATCAAACCTATCGTCAATACTCATAAGCTTTACACTCATAAACTTATTTTTCTTTTAAGGCTCATGAAACTCAAAAAGTTTTTAGTTTGATAAAGAATGATTTAAATAAAATATTCATATGGGCCTCAAACAATTCATTAGTTCTTAATCCTTCTAAATCAAAAATGTAAATTTTAGGAAATAGACATCAAATTAATAATGTATGTTGCCAGGATCCCAGAGTAGATATCGACAGTATAAAAATACCAATAGTCACAGAAGCTAGAAATCTAGGTCTTGTTTTTGACAGGGAAATGAGATTTTAACACATTAGTGATAAAATTAGAACAGCATTTTATAAATTAACAGTTCTTTATGGGATAATAATGAAAGATGCTGTTGTGTGACCTTCTAGTACTTTCACCATTCAATCACTGCAGTGCAGTGTATGGGCCGCGTTTATATGTTGAAACAGAAAAAGCAATTCAAAGAGTACAAAATGCGTGTGTAAGATTCTGTTTCAGCGTACCAAGAAGAGAACACATTACACCTTACCTTGTACAGAAACATATTATAAATATGAAAGCTAGAAGAGAGCTTCACCTCGCGTGTACAACACAAAAGGTGATTTGGAACAAAAGACCAGAGTACCTGTTTGAGAAACTGATATGGATAAAAGACATTCACACATATAATACCCGTGCTAAGTCTCTGCTTATGCTTTCTCTTCCTAAACACAAGACCGTTAGCTTCAAGGGTTATTTCAAATATAGTGCCTGGAAAATTTGGAATAATATTCCACCTCCTATGAAGGTTAAAACAAGTTTCAGTGCTTTTAAACAAAAATATAAACTACTACAACTAGAACGTCAAAAATGAATTTTGAAGCAACCTTTAGAATCAAATAGCACAGTTATAAATACACACACACACACACACACGCTTACACTACAGCACATATATACAGACCCGCACAGTCACACACAAAACTACACCTCAAAACCCTGCTAAATCATGCATCTATGTTTGAAGTAATCATTTTCATTTTTATTTATTATTATTATTACTATAATTTTATAATTGATATGTACCACTGTTACAATATTTGCCTTCAGTAATACGCTATTTGTAAAGTGTGGCAACAGTTAGGCAATATAATTGCAGATTCAAGCCTTGTGACAAGGCAGACATATAATCGGATTATGTATGAAATTAATACTAAATATCTTAGCTGCTAAATAGGAATACTTAGTAATATATTGACATTCGGTAAAACTCAGTTGGGAACTGGTTTTTACTGAATGATCATTCTAACCTGCTACTCTCAAATATTACTCGAGTAACACCTTTCTTCAAAGAAAAAGGAGTATGCTGAAAATCAGCCTTGCATAGATCAAGTGTCTTCGCAGCACAGTGCTGATCATACTCCTATTGCCTAAGAATAAAATATTAAGTGTTGTTTTATAAATGTACTTTGTTGTGGCAATAAACATGTTTTATTATTTATTATTATTATAAGAACGAGTAGGGAGCGGAAATAAGACTTCGACGGTTTTAAAGAGATATCATACTGATGTGTGGGTTTAGTTTTATGAAAAATAAGACAGTCTCACATTCTGTAGAGTAGCTGTTCCTGTTGTTAAAATCCAACTAAAGGCAAACTTGAATATAGCTGTTTCATCTATGACTGCAGTTCAAATATATTCGAAAGCCAAATTTAGTAAACGATCACCTGAATGTTTGTATTCGAAGACCAAGCTTAGTAAATTAAAAAACAAAATCATTAGTTTAGTTTTAAAAATTATATTTTGCTTTATTTGGTGATCAGTATTTTTTTTCGGGTTATATATTTGGTACTTAGTAAGTACCAAATATAGAAAAATAATGTCTACTAAATACTACTGAATAAGTTAAGCGTAATGGCTTTCCATTATAAAGTGTCATTAGTTTTGATTGAAAGTTCTTGCGAGTATGGCACATGTAAAATATATCAGGATATCTGACTTTACTGGACATGGCCGATACCTATCCTCGCTCCAAGATGGCAGCACCACTGTAACTCTCAATCCAGGATGATATCTACGGTTAATAACGTGAGTAAAATTGGTGTTGATATTTTTAATCATATCTGTAAAAAAAATGTATTGTTGCACCACGTGCACTTTTTACTCCTATATTCGCCAGTTTCTCCAATCTCTAGTTCATCTTACTTTGAAACAGAGGTTGCGTATATACAAGGCTGTTAGGTACATGCATGAGGCCCAAAGCAACACAAGATTATATCAAGGAGCCACACAAGCGAGAATTGGAATTTGTGCGCAGTACACACAGTACCCCTTTACGAGCTTGGTTCGTATTCCGAAACACACTTTATCGAAACAACGTGCTATCGACAGCTGCTGCCTAATACCTACTGCATAGGTCACAATATCGCTTCTAAGAAAATCCCACTATTTTTATTTTAGTGCTAGTTACAGGTATATTTTAAGGCAAAGTTATAAATTAAACTGTGAGCAAACTTTAAAATAGAGGATATATATAAAGTGAAGTTTCCTTTAAAGTAGCATATTGTTGAGCTCGATATTTTCGTAGAAATGAGGCGGACGACTGCAATTACGTGGACGAACGACCATAGATGAGCTGAACTCATTGAAAGTATAACAAGGCTCTACATAATTTAATTACTAAACTATACCATTATGATATAGTTATATATATATATATATATATTTATATATATATATATATATATATTTATATATGAAGACTATACCATTTTTGTTCAATGATTGGGAGATAATTTATTATAAATGCTAGTAAGTAATAGTATAGTTACTATGTCTCTAGTGGCCATACCTATTCAGGAAAAAATCATTATTTCGTTTCCTCTATTATAGCTAATTAATTAAAATGATAGGAATGTATAAATAGCTATGTATAATGTGTCTAAAGTTGTTTCATTTCAATGTATAAGAATCGCGAAAGTCAGGTGCAAGTCCGAGACAGACTGCAGACTGCGACCGCAGGCGGTACTGCGGCTTGCAGCTGACTGCGACTGCAGGCGATACTGCGGCTTGCAGCTGACTGCGACTGCAGGCGATACTGCGGCTTGCAGCTGACTGCGACCGCAGGCGATACTGCGGCTTCAGCTGCAGTCAACTGCAGTGCTGTCTGCGGTCGCTATTCCAAGCGCGGCGACATGCCACGGCTGCACAATGCATTATTTAAGTCTACACAGTGCCTTTTTATCTTAAATTTTGGTCTTCATCTTTCTTAAATTTTATTTGGCGCTTTTAATAAAAGAATGCGTTAACGAACGCAACGCCATGCACGTCCACACTGTGCCTTTTTTGTTCATCAAGGTCATGTGAGGCGTGCCCTTAACGCATGCGCGATGGCAGTTGAAAGCGAAGCGCGCGCTTACACGTTTTCCCGCGTCGGGTGGATTTCTATACCACAAAGCGTTCAACAACGAGATGGCGTCTAGGTATAGGCTAGGCTAGGCTAGGTCTAGACTTCATGTAACTGGGTTGTAATTATTGGTTCAACAACTTTCAAAAGTCGATCAAATTTTCTTCTAGACATGCGTGTAAAATTTAAAAAAATAATACCTTTTTCTTCATATAGCTCACTTCATACTTCGATTATTATATTAACCTCGTATCCAAAACTTTTTCTTGGCTATATTACTGAAATTTCTAACGACCAAGTAAGCCGCACATATTCCACCAAATAAAATATTCTCAACGCACATGTATCCAAAAGCTGACAGAAATTACCACTGAACTAATTGACTTTATTGGCATTGGCATAACATTCAATTATTGAAAGCGCCAAACGAAAGTTAAATAGAAAGATGAAAAGCACAAAAGTTACCGATAGTTTTTAAATAAACGTGAAGATAAACTTATACTTGGCCAGGATGGCTTACTTACTGGATTCTGCAGTAATGTACTATTTGTGCACTAAGAGAGCAAAGTCGTTTTTGCTGCGAGTGCTGATTTAGAATCCTGAGTGTGCGAGGGATTCAAAGGCACGATACTTTCCCCTGATCAAGATATCAGATATTATACTTATTGTATTAAATAATTTTAAGGTCGAAATATCAGATTTCCACCGTCGACCAGTTCTAAAAATTGTATTGTTTGTGTTTCAACTTTAAACTTTTTCTGGTTATAATTTAATTGCTTAAATTTTCTTCTTTACTGTATTTACAGTAAACGCGGTGGTATCGGTCGGTACATTACGAGATTCAGGTACCTGTTATAGAAACAGAATTCGCCCTATTTACATGAGACAGATATCAATTTGCTAATAGCAATAGCTGTTACGTAGTTACTGAGCATACCATTATTACGAAATCAGGAAACCTTCTAGGAGCATTCCTCAGTCAACATTAGACTTTCTGTGGGCACCAACATCAATTTAAGTGATAAAATCTGTCATATTGTCCATCATTTTTACCTTTAAAAATAAAATAAATATTGTGGAATTCACCAAAACAGTATTGTAAACACATGTACCACATATAGCTTAAGGTACTAAAAATTAGCAAATATGGATGCTAAGTCGGCTCAGTTAAACATCGAAATTTTCCTGTTCTTTTCAACAGCATTAATATCAATTAAGGCTCAGAATAAAAGGTGCTCCACTTCTAATTTATTCAGGGGCTTTTTAACGTCCAAATAAATCTATCAAACAGAGTACAAAAACCGACGTTCTTTCAACCGAGTACTCTCATTAGTTAGGTCATTATACCTTTCAAGCTGTCGGATGCTCTACGATTATTTTGGTAAGGGCCGACCAGCATAGAAAGTAATAAAGGACTAATTTTCATCGTCTCACAGTTAACGATAGTTTTTTGTGACGCACAGAAACTGTTCATTGCTATTTATAGAAACAATGAACTCATGTCACAGAATATTGAATCACGTGAAAGCGTATAGGTATCACCATAATGTATGATGAAACAACGATAAATGTTGCTAAGTATTATGCACTGTCATCGTATCTAAGAACAAGTACAACGCAAAGTTGTAGTGATGTTATACTTTATTTTCAGTAAGCACTTATTGTAATGTTATTTCAAACTTCCGACTATAAACGAAGATAGTGATATCGCCGCCAATTCAACGTCTTCCACTTTTATTTTGAAAGGTGCAACAGAGTGCAGTGACGTTCATAACCGGATATACCCAACGAAAGTGGTACAATGTAATGAAGTCTAAAGAATAGATAACAAAAGGTCGGCTGTCATCCGAAGGCCGCAGGATTAATCCCTACACCAGACTTGAGCCTTCGGTGCAGTTAACATCGTGATGAAACTCACATAATGGTGGTAGGGGCACTTTCTTGTGCAGTATGCATACAGTATACTAGTGCTTAATATCAAAGTCATAGTATATTAGCTTCGCCTCGCAGTTTCACCTGCGTGATGATGCATGATGATGGTAATGAAAACTACCCTATATGATCCCCGAGAAATGCTTAAAGCCTCTCATCATCATCATCATCTCAGCCGTAGGACGTCCACTGCTGAACATATGATTTTTCAAAAGGACCAGTTGGAAGCGGCCTGCATCCAACGTCGTCCTGCGACCTTCCTCAGGTCGTCTGTCCACCGTGTCGGTGGACGACCTACGCTGCGCTTGCCGGTCCGTGGTCTCCACTCCAGAACCTTTCGGCCCCATCGGCCATCTGTTCTGCGTGCTATGTGCCCTGCCCACTGCCACTTCAACTGGCTAATCTTCTGGGCTATGTCGGTGACTTGCGTTCTTCTACGGATCTCCTCATTTCTGATTCGATCACGTAGAGAAACCCCGAGCATAGCCCTCTCCATAGCTCGTTGTGCAACTTTGAGCTTGTCTATGAGGCCCATAGTAAGAGACCACGTTTCAGTGCCATAAGTCATCACTGGTAACACACATTGGTCGAAGACTCTTGTCTTGAGGCACTGAGGTATTTTTGACGAGAAGACTTCGCGAAGTTTCCGGAACGCTGCCCAGCCGAGTTGGATTCGACGATTGACCTCTTTCTCGAAGTTGGACCTGCCTAGTTTGACTGTCTGTCCCAGGTAGATGTACTCGTCAACAACTTCGAGAACTGAGTTCCCAACTGATATTGGGGTAGGTACAACATGGGCATTAGACATAATTTTCGTCTTATCCATGTTCATCTTAAGACCTACCCGTTGGGAAACTCGATGGAGGCCTTCGAGCATTGTACTGAGGTCTTCCATGGATTCTGCCATGACTACAATATCATCGGCAAATCGAAGGTTAATATTGACGCCAAGTCCTTGCCATTCCAGACGCTTGAAGGCGTCTTCCAATGTAGCGGTGAACAGTTTCGGAGATATAACGTCTCCCTGTCTCACGCCTCTTTGCAATGGAATTGCCTTCGAACTCTGCTCCTGTACTCGGACTGACATGTAGGCGTTTTTGTACAAACACTTCAGCACTTCAATATACCGATAGTCAATACGGCACCGCTGGAGAGACTCAAGCACTGCCCACGTCTCGATCGAATCAAAGGCTTTCTCATAGTCGACAAACGCTAAACAAAGAGGCAAGTTATACTCTTCGGTCTTCTGTATAACTTGTCGTAGCGTGTGGATGTGGTCTATGGTACTATAGCCTTTTCGGAAACCGGCTTGTTCCGGAGGCTGGAATTCATCAAACCTGCGACTAAGACGGTTCGTTATGACCTTCGAAAACAGCTTATAAACATGGCTCAAAAGCGAGATGGGTCTGTAATTTTTAAGTAAAGTCTTGTCACCTTTCTTGAAGAACAGCACCACCACGCTTTTGTTCCATGCTTCTGGCGTTGAACCTTCAAGTAAGACGGTATTAAAGAGCTTCTGAAGGACTTTAAGTACCGGTGTTCCACCCGCTTTCAGAAGCTCAGATGTGATACCGTCGTCACCAGGCGCCTTGTTGTTCTTAAGCTGTTTCAAGGCCATTCTAATCTCGTACAGGCTGATGTCCGGGATATCTTCGGTATAATGTCGGGTCAGCTTGGCTCTTGGGTCTTTGGCCGAGCTGCTAACAGGTTTAGCGACCGAGGTGTATAGCTGTCCGTAGAAACTCTCTACCTCTCCTAATACTTCTGCTTTGGTCGACGCTACACTGCCGTCTTCTCTCTTCAGCTTCGTCTACTGGCTTTGCCCAATAGACATGTCTCTTGCAAACACTTTGGAGCCTTTTTTCCGCTCTATCGTCTCTTTAATACGGTTTGTATTAAAGATCCGGATGTCGTGTCGCAAGGACTTCCATATTCGTCTATTGAGCAGCCTATATGCTTCAGCATCATCCGAAGACTGCAGTTTCAATGAGCGTCGTTCAGCCATGAGGTTGAGGGTATCGTTGGAGAGTTTCTGTGGCCTATCTGTACGGTGGGGTTTAAAGTACTTGGAACCCACTGTATGGACAGTTTCTACTAACCTGTTATTGATCTCGTCCACTGAAGCGATGTTCTCAAGGCAATTGAAGCGATTGGATAGCTCAAGTTGAAAGCTCTCGGGGTCTTGAATACGGGCACGAGTGGGTCGGAGCGTAGACTTCATCAGACGAGACCTCTCCAGTTTGACATTAATATTCACCGTGCCTCTTACCATTCGGTGATCACTACCGGTTTTAACCCTGTT
This sequence comes from Selenia dentaria, assembly GCA_917880725.1. Classification (NCBI taxonomy): domain Eukaryota; kingdom Metazoa; phylum Arthropoda; class Insecta; order Lepidoptera; family Geometridae; genus Selenia; species Selenia dentaria. The sequence goes on from OU862890.1 coordinate 23,353,193, forward strand.
GATCACGGAGACATCAGTGAATATTTGCCTTTTGGTGGTCATAATGAAGTCAATCTCATTTCTCGTGGAACCATCGGGACTCAGCCAGGTCCATTTCCTGTGAGGTGGCTTCTGAAAGAAAGAGTTCATCATAAAGAGTCCCTCTTTCTCCAGGAAGTCGGCCAACCTCTGTCCCCTACGGTTCCGTTGTCCATATCCAAATTGCCCCACTTTCAACTCATCCTCGCTTCTCTTACCCAACTTCGCGTTGAAGTCCCCCATAACAACTAGAAAGTGCGTTTCAGAGGTATGTATGGCCCGACTAATGTCCTCATACATATCCTCCACCTCATCATCCGGGTGCGACTTCGTCGGTGCGTATACCTGAATGACCTTCAGCGAATATCGTTTGGATACTCTGAGTATTAGGTATACGACTCTATTGGAAACGCTATCGATCTTAACTATGTTGTTAGTAAGGGACTTGTGGACGAGAAAACCGAAAACCTTGGGACTGTTGGTCGCCCTCCCGGTAGTAGAGTAGGTTACCTGATTTCAGGGTTATCGTGTCCTCACCCGCTCTACGGACTTCAGATAACCCCACAATGTCCCAGTGTAACTTACTCATTTCTTCTTCAAGCTCATATATCTTCTCGTCTGTCCTCATTGTGCGTATGTTGTGTGTCACCAGGGCCAGTCGTCGTCGTTGGGGGTGGTAGCCGGGCGTCTGCCGGGGATTCTTAGCACCCCCTGCCCCACCGTTACCGTGGCCGCTACCGTAGCCAGGAATAGCGGGGCTGCCGGGGACTGGGGGCCTGGTTCCTAATGTGTCCGTCATTGGGGGGATTTTGCCAATACTCGCCACGCTTGGCAGGCGGGTTGGCGAGCGCAGTTTTGGGGTTTTAATACTGGGAAGGTGCTGCTGCCCACCTTCCGATTGTTATCCCTTAGCAGATTTTTACGCACCCACGGGTAGAGTTGGGGGGGTACTATTCTAAGCCGGTACCCCACGGCGGACGGTAAAGCCTCTAACTTATTAAAAATGATAAGGATTAATACCGTATTTGTAATTTTATAATTGCCTATTTTTTAAAGTATTAAAATGAATATAGTATGTTATTCTTAAGAGATAGACATATGCCATCGCGGATTTTTCTGTGGCCCTATATAAGGTACACAATTCCACCATATATTATTTTGTTATATCTCAAGGGGCTTAGGCAGCGTTTTCATTGTAAGCTCCCTGACGGATTATTTTTTCCGACACCTCCAACAAATATAAATATATTTTAGCCAATATATACAAAAAAATGACATTTTTCAATTCTTTTCCTTTTACTCGAGAACCACTCTATTCATTTTTGAAAACAGCATGAAAATAGGTGCAGTAGTTTTTGAGTTTATCGCGATCAGACATACAGACGCGGCGGAGGACATTGTTTTTAAAATATGTAGTGCTAGATCCACAAACAATAGAAATCAAAGAATGGATGACACCCGCGTGAGGTTGGGACCCTCAATGTTAACTTTTATCGTGATGGGCTTACGTGCCTCTGTACGTTTTCTGTAATTTTCCCTTTTGAAAGGCGGAGGCATATTAAGCGAGAAGTATTTAATTTATTAGTCTTTGTTATAATGACCTTTGTTTGAACTTGGTGAGTGTTCAGACCCAATGGACGGAAACGTCACAGTTACCTAACAATGTTGTTAGGAACCAATTGAATACATTTGCAAATTTATAATCTATGGCCTTTATTAATAAACGTTGCGTAAACCTATATTAGGTGTAACATGCTTTGTCTTGCTTTCACGCGTGACATTTACTGCAAGCGAAAAATTAACAGATAGATGTTTTAACTACTCCGGATGTAAGCCAAGTTTATTAATAAGGCCATTTATGTTTATGTTTTTATTGCATTATATAATAATGTGACACGTCTCATCACCGGTGTCATACATCACGTTAATAATATAAAGGCGAATATGACTGATTGTGTTCGTATGTTTGCTACTTCTTCATGGCACACCCAAACCAACTTTGAAATGGCCGGAACAATTTTGATGACATTTGGTATGGAGGTAGATGATGCGCTGGATTAACACATATAGGATACTTTTCACCATCATCATTATCATCATCATCCATCACCACGCAGGTGTAACCGCGGGGCACAACTAGTGTTACATAATCTTGTCAGAGTATAAAAAGAATTTCTAAGTATGTATGTGATCGTACGTCTGTAATGCTTTTTAACCGACTTCAAAAAAGGAGGTTTCTCAAGTCGACAGCATATAATATATATTTCTTTATGTGTGTTGGCGAATAACTTCGTCGTTTATGACCGGTTTTGATGATTATTTTTTTGTTTGATAGAGTACACTTCCGAGGTAGTCCCATTTAAAGTTCATCGAATTTTGTCTAGCAGTTTTTGGGTTTCGCATATCTTGATGATATCATCATTGACGGTGTATCCCGTAAGTAGAGGGTCACTAAATAGGATGAACATTTTTTTACCAAAAAATGGAACCGACTTCTAAACTAAATGCATTTGTATGTAAATAAACTATGCGTTTTTTATTAAAATTGTCTCTTCGAGGATGTATATATACATTTGCAGGGTATTGCCAATATTTCTGTACTGTCGCGCTGTCGGTTATTTGCCAGTATGTGTAGACATTTTAAGATTAAAAGTACGTAGTCAGCAAACGGGCGGAACTCAGCATCTTGAGCAGGTGCTTGATGTATTATCAAAAATACATACCTTTAAACCTTTTAAACACTTAAATAAAATATTGCAAAATAGCAAGGTCAACGAAAAATATCGCTGGATTTTTAAGGCCTGTCAATAAAACGGAGATCATAAAGTTTGAGAAAGGAATAAAATTGGAAAAGTAATAAAACTTCTAAACTGCTAGTTCTTCTGGAAAAGTTCGAGACTGAAATTATATAGTGGGCCGTTTTATGGAGGGCGACATTGAAGAGGCAATATGAAATACTCCTTTGTTTTTATATTATAAAACCTTTGTTCTAGCGTGACAGACATGGCCTATCCAAAGTAAGTAAAAAACCATGTTAGCGCCACATAGGACGCTCTTTTCTCTCTTTCCCACACCTATATATTACCTAGTGCTATCCTACTCATCACCCGGTGAACTACGACATTTCCGCTTCGTTTCGTGGTTGATGAGATACACTGCTCTTGAAAGCAGTCTGCGCCTGAAGGGCTTCACACACGGCAGCTATAATGTAAACATCTACATTATAGCACGATACATCTCATTACATCTTTCCATAGAAATCGTCAGGAGACCACACACGACAGGTTATAATGTATATTTTACATCTTCGTATCTTAAGATACAGAGCGATACGAAAATATATATTTATATTTCGATACATCTTAATACATCTCAATACATTTCCGTATATCTCTCTTCGAAAAGGATCTAATATCTAGTAAATCTAATAGTAAGTAACTCGACGGGTCCATAATATTATAACATTAAAAACAAGAACAACCTTTATTGCAGCTGGAGAGTGCGTCAATCGGGACGTATACCATTGGAATGAAGGGAAAGATACATTACATTACGTGTTGTGTGTGTGATACATTAAGATAATTTAAAGCTATACATCCCGGGATGTAATGTACATTAATATACATTATAGCTGCCGTGTATGAAACGCTTGACCCCTGTCACCGTTGCACGCCCCGCATAGTCTGCGCCTGAAAAGCGTCAGCGTTGCACCTACTGCATTTGTAAGTACCTAGTGCATGTACCACCTCTGAATTCATCACTACGCTGGGCCTCCTGAGTGAATCGTGCCGACAGCACCGCAAGGAACCATCCCATAGTAAGCTGATCCTAAGCTTCCCCGCGTCGCGCCTGGCGATCGTCAGGTAAACCGCTACCTCATACAGTCCACTACCACTGGAAGACACGCTGGCCTGCTGGCCACAGGAAGGATCCAGAGCATCGGAACGGGTTACACAGCTTTGCTCACCAACCAGGAACATCAGGTCAGTCGTTGTTCTTCCTCCCAACTGCAGCTGTATACTGCGCGTTTTGCCATAACATTTGGTGGCCGCGCTAACAAATCACTTACACTTTATTAAAATAAAGAAATTAATTTCTGCTCGCGACTTCGTTAACGCGCAATAAGGTTATCCCGATCCCCCGGGAACTACCCGTTGATCCGGGTATAAGTTATCTCTGTACTCAATATAATCTAATTCCAAAAAATCCTTTGCTTTAATTTAGTCGATAATGATCAATTTTTACAAACAATATTATTTAAATGATGGCATAGTAACAGTTGTAATACATAGACATTAAATCACATATCTAACAAGCGACTATATAGAGTCTGGCCAACGAAAGCTGTCCACGTATTATTTTCAGAAGTTTTGATATGGCAATTATATAAGACTGTCAAAATTGACACTTTGACGTTTCGTACTTGAGTCATCTTCTGTTTACGTTGGTTTATGTGCATCATATTTTCATTGATTACTATTTACTATGATTGACAAATATAAAGACATAAAAAGTGATTTAAATCAGAAATCTGCAGAGAAAATACTACGACTGGATTCAATCCTTTCACTTTCAGGTTAGTTTATGTTTGGTGAAAGATAATAAACCTGCCGTTGTTTACGAAGTGCTTCTAAGAAAACACAGTCATATCCACAATCACGAAATATTGTTGCTGCCACCGTATCATTGCGACCTCAATGCTATTGAGCTTGTATGGAAACAAGCGAAGAGAAAAGTAGCAAGCAAAAATATAGGAATACCAGGGTCTGAAATGCAAAATTTAATAAAAGAATGTTTTCTATCTATAACTGCTGATGTCTGGAAGAAGTACACTGATCATGTACTAAATGTGGAAAATCAGTACAAATTAAGGGACCGTATTACTGAAAACGAACTTGAACCATTCATAATACATGTTGGGTAGTACACAGTAGCAGTAGCAGCGAAGAAAGCAATGAAGCTGATTCAATATCAGGTGTAGAGTTTTTGGAATCCGATTTTAACTATGACTCATCGCTCCTATATTTGTACGGCTCTTCGGGGTCCTCGACTGTACATAAATAATGGATTATTTGAAAATAATAAAAAGACAGAATTAAATGTAATCTTTTATTTGATATTCTTCATAATACATTCGAAAATTTCAACAACAGTTGCTAACGAAACAAAATTTTTACAACTCGAAAAAAATGTACTTGCTGAAAAATAAATAGTATCAACTCCGTTTATGCAGTGTATAGCCAGGGTTAACAGCTCTTGATTTTTAAAATTCCCGACTTTTTTCTTAGACAGCTTTCGTTGGCCAGACTCTAGGATATAAACGTCAAACTCGCATCTGGCAACACGCAGTTCTGGCCTGGATCATCAAATTATTTCCACATATAACACTGAGAAATGTAATCGAAATGCTTAAACAGGCAAAGCCTAACCCACTTACATACAAAACAGATTAAAACCTAACACCACTATTTCACGATTACTGTTATATTAACCGTATCTCATCACAGTAAGAAGGCGTGGTATGTTCGCGAGAATTTATGGCGATGTGGTGTCGTTCTCAGAGTACTAAAATCGACCTCTTAGTTCTGTACACACTCGTTCTGGCATACGTGCCTACTTGTACAGACGGTAATTGTAAACGTGCTGAAATTAATTTGAAAATTACGGTAACGTTGTACGTGATATATGTGTTTAGGCTGCTTGACTGAATTGACTGAACAAAACAGGTACCTTAACATAAACCTGCTTTAAAGTAAAATATAAATGTTTGAAATATATAAAAAGCATAAAAGTTTGAAAAATTTGAAGAGAACACCAGCGAAAATCCCATGGACCCAGTTCCGAATAGACAAAATAAAAGCCCAGACTTTTCTTTTGTATTTCTAAGAAAGGCTTGCGGTGGTTTTGATACGTCTTAGATAAAAACGTTCAGTTTAATGTTTTATTTTTGAACAGGCCACATTTTAATATTGTATTTAATCATATTAATATTAATTATTTATATTTAATAATCAAATGTACTTTTTGATTTAAGGTTATGTAGGTACCTATCTCGCCTAGTTGGGCACAAACAAGCCTGGTGTCTCACTGATCTATGAAATAACCATTCACCCACTGTATAGTGCCACCAACTTATCTGTTCAGGTGGGCAAAATTGGAACTACAGTGTACATACCAACTAACTTTGGCGTTTATAATATTAGTAGGATTCTTTGTAGAATTTGCAAATTAATGAGTGGCTTGAAAGACTGCCCTATGTTTTGTTTCTCTTTTTTCTTGGTGAATTTCTTAGGTTGCAATACCAAAATTCTACACTAGCGACGCTGTCACCTGAACAGATAAGATGGTGGGACTGTACTACCGTAGTACGTTTCTAAACAAAAGCTTGGTGGGTACCACCGTCAGATATTCTTATCTAGTACTGCAGCTGAATTGAATTTGCAGTTACACAATGCTACTTTTCAAAAGAAATTTGTCGCAAGTGTTACAGAGGGAATGAATTAATTTGGGCAGGACGGCCAAAAGAAAGTAAGAAAGAAAGTAAGGCAGTAAGTAAGGTAAAAAGTACTTTAGTACTACACGCAAACCACATATTTGGACAGAGATAAAATAAAAGATTATAACGTTAATAACATAACAATAACTTAGTTATTTTTCTTATATATAAGTAGGAGATTATCAAGATAATGAAGCTGCCCCCCTTTCTTAATAATTGTAATAAGAAACGTGCATTAGAAATCTCTATGAAACTAATACATCTTCAAAGAAACTCATGTATTGGATAACTTTTAAGCATGGCTTAAAGTCGGATATATATTTTTTATATATATAATTTTTCTGTAATAAACAGACTCCATTTAGTACAGAAAAAAATAACACGAATTTTCATATTTAATTCATCTAAAGACGCGCTCCATGGTACGTTTTCGCCGGTGTTTGTTGAGTGGTTGTGTAATTTTAATTTTCGGGTATTAACAAGTCGTATATTTTAGTTTTTTGTACGTGCTGTTATAGACGGGAGTGAGCTAACGAGCATTTCAAACTAATTTAACACGTCGTACTCACTTGCGGCGAGCGTGCTCTCAACTGCAACCCGTCTCGCTAAATGGGACCAGCCTAACGTACTTGAAAGATGTTGAGTTTATGCGACCCGGAGCGGGTAAAATAGTTTATACTTAAATAAACTGAGATTTGTCCATTCCAAACAAGGAGTAGGTGAATGTGAATAAAAGTTGAAAGGCTAAAAACTATCGCATTTAATGAGAAAGCACAAATTGATTACATAGAAATTTAAGTGTGTTTAGACTAAGAAATTAAATTAATAGGCGCAAGTTCTTTACCTATTTCCTCCAAGGAGTGAAAGAAACTATTGTGAGTTGGGCAATACAATCCACTTAGGTACTGCATTTCTACATAAACCTTTGAACCTTTTAAACACTAAAATAAAATATTGAAAAACAGTAAGGTCAACGAAAAATATCGCTGTATTTTTAAGGTCTGTCAATAAAATGGAGATCATAAAGTTTGAGAAAGGAATAAAATTGGAAAAGTAATAAAACTTCTAAACTGCTAGTTCTTCTGTAAAAGTTTGAGACTGAAATTATATAGTGGGCCGTTTTATGGAGGGCGACATTGAAGAGGCAATACGAAATACTCCTTTGTTTTTATATTATAAAACCTTTGTTCTAGCGTGACAGACACGGCCTATCCAAAGTAAGTAAAAAACCATGTTAGCGCCACATAGGACGCTCTTTTCACTCTTTCCCACACCTATATATTACCTTGTGCTATCCTACTCATCACCCGGTGAACAACGACATTTCCTTCGTTTCGTGGTTGATGAGATACACTGCTCTTGAAAGCAGTCTGCGCCTGAAGGGTTTCACACACGGCAGCTATAATGTAAACATCTACATTACAGCTCGATACATCTCATTACATCTTTCCATAGAAATCGTCAGAACACACACGACATTTATATTGTATATTTTTACAATTTCGTATCTTAAGATACAGAGCGATACGAAAATATATATTTGTATTTCGATACATCTTAATACTACTCAATAAATCTCAATAGATTTCCGTATATCTCTCTTCGAAAAGGATCTAATATCTAGTAAATCTAATAGTAAGTTACTCGACGGGTCCATAATATTATAACATTAAAAATAAGAACAACCTTTATAGCAGCTGGAGAGTGCGTCAATCGGGAGGTATACCATTGGAATGAAGGGAAAGATACATTGCCTGTTGTGTGTGTGATACATTAAGATAATTTTACATCTCTTATATTTAGTAAGTAGGTCCTTATTGCCCCCAAATGGGCCTTGTAGGTGACTAATTAGTGCTCTAGGGTAATAATGTAGCTAGAAAAGCCCTAGGGCGGTAAGTAATTAAAAAAACACTTCACTATTTCAAAAAGTTCGCGTACATCTAACCATCATACTGGCAATAGACATCATGCATTCAGCCCAATGACAAAAGAGGTCGCTTCGTTATTCAGCCTTGTCTTCGTATGAGTATAATAGTCATAATTATTTTTTTGTAATTCCGTTTTTTTCTACTTACCTCACAATCGAGATGTAAAGCAGAGTAGTTAGCTCGGGTGTAAGCATCAATTGCACCCTCGAACTAAATATCTCGGACTGCAATTGATGCCTTATAGCCTTTACAATGTATATTGCATCCCGGGATGCAATGTACATTAATATATATTATAGCTGCCGTGTGTGAAACGCTTGACCCCTGTCATCGTTGCACACCCCGCATAGTCTGCGCCTGAAATGCGTCAGCGTTGCACCCACTGCATTTGCAAGTACCTAGTGCATTTGCAACCGCCGAAACCATCACTACGCTGGGCCTCCTGAGTGAATCGTGCCGACAGCACCGCAAGGAACCATCCCATAGGAAGCTGATCCTAAGCTTCCCCGCGTCGCGCCTGGCGATCGTCAGAAACCGCTACCTCATACAGTCCACTACCAGTGGAAGACACGCTGGCCTGCTGGCCACAGGAAGGATCCAGAGCATCGGAACGGGTTACACAGTTTTGCTCACCAACCAGGAACATCAGGTCAGTTGTTGTTCTTCCTCCCAACTGCAGCTGTATACTGTGCGTTTTGCCATAACATTTGGTGGCCGCGCTAACAAATCACTTACACTTTATTAAAATAAAGAAATTAGTTTCTGCTCGCGACTTCCGTTAACGCGGAATAAGGTTATCGCGATCGCTCTGGAACTACCCGTTGAATCGGCATTAATGTAGTCTACGTGTTGATCCGGGTATATGTTATCTCTGTACTCAATATAATCTAATTCCAAAAAATCCTTTGCATTAATTTAGTCGATAATGATCAATTTTTACAAACAATATTATTTAAATGATGGTATAGTAACAGTTGTAATACATAGACATTAAATCACATATATCTCTCTAGAACAAGAGAGAATTCTGGACCGTACATATATTCGCTCTTTGGAGGCAAAGTTGGAGCAGTTGGACAGAAGCCTTCACAGTTCAAAGATTGAGGTACGTAATGTACCTAAAAAATCGGGGGAAACCAAAGACGACCTACTTAATATAATTAAATCAGTAGGAAGTGCACTCAGTGTGGCGGTCAATCCAATAGATATCCGTGACGTTTTTCGCATAAATACCAAGAGCGAACAAAACCAGCCCATAATAGCGGAGTTTTCGACCGTTGTACTGAGAGATAAAATAGTCGGATCTGTAAAAGTTTATAATAAAAAGTACGCGGCTAGCAAGTTGAGTACAACGAATTTAAAGATCGAAGGCCCACCTAAGCCCATATTTGTGTCGGAAAGCCTTACACCAAATACCAAAAAGCTTTTCTTTATGGCCAGGGAGTTTGCCAAAGGAAATAACTTTAAGTACTGCTGGGCATCACGAGGCCGAATTTACTTGAGGAGAACGGATGGAGCTGCACTTGTTAGAGTAAATAATGAGAGCGACTTTGAAAACATCAATAACAAGTGACTATCTTTATTTATATTTGCATTGTTTATTATGGATGTAATTTTCGTTAGTTGCATCTATCTTACTGCACTGATTGTTTACAATATGTATATTTTAACAGTGAAACACACACACACACAGCAATTACACGTCATTACATGTACACTTGATATACAACACACCACACATTCATTACTACACCGACATATAAACATACTCAACTTTCACACTTGTACGGTACTTTCACACTTACAAATATTATGTACTAAACAGTTTTATTTTCATAGTTGCAAGACCAACTTTATTAAGCATTTAATAAAAAAAACTCCAAATATCTATTTAATAATGATTTGTTTCTATATGGTAATTTTAACGCATACTATTCTAAATAATAATATTAAGTATTTCTCCGTGTTAATATTGCACCCAATTACTATTTCACATGAGTATGGATGATAATTCTTTTATTATAAATGAAGTTGACAACTCAGGGAAAATAGAATGTTTATCTCTTGGTGACTGTAACAGTTGCCTTAAACTTCTTGATTATGATGTTTCTAACAAGCGGTCTCTTTTGGTTTTAACAGTAAACATCCGAAGTATTCACTGTAATTTTGATCTATTTGTGGCATTTTTATCAAGTCTAGATGTGTCGATAGACGTGGTTGTTCTGACTGAGTGTTGGACTAGCAGCAATAATCCACCACCTACTTTGGACAGTTACAATATTTTCTGGACAAAAAACAACTTGAACCAGAATGATGGCGTGGTTGCATATGTACATCAAAGTATTAAAGCATCCTCTTTTGAGCCAAATTTCTGCGAAGGTAACTGTCTTGTAATTACGATCTCAACAGACTATACAATAATTTGTTCGTACCGTCCACCATGTTTTCGAAGCGCAACTAAGTATTTAGAGTCAGTTGACGCCCTTCTAGAAAGCCTTACTACAAAAAATATAATTTTTACCGGAGACATTAATTTGGATATTATAGCTGATAAGTTAACCGCTTGCTGCCAGGATTACTTGTCTTTGATGGCAATGCATGGACTTAGACAGGGAATTAATCTACCGACTAGAATCACTACATGTCTTGACCATTTTATGGTTAAAACTCATGGTGACTGGAAAACTGTTGTATTTGAGCAACTGTTAACGGACCATTCGCCTATTTTACTCTATGTTGGTAATGTCAAAACAAATAAAACTCTATTAACATACAATAAAGTGATCATTAATTACGAAGGGATTAAAGATTCACTTATTAACGAGTCTTGGTTAGATTTGTTCAACATTACCAATGCTAATATTGCAACAGAGTTATTTTCAAGTAAAATACTTAAAATTATTAATGATAATACCCAAACAAAGAAAATTTCTAAACGGAATCAACCGTTGAAACCATGGATCAGTAGAGGTGTAGTTAGATCAATAAGAAAAAGGGACAAGTTACATATGAAAGTTAAAAAGTCACCTAATGATGCCAAAATAAAAAATAAATATATTAAGTATAGGAATGTATGTAACAGGATTATTAAAAATATGAAGAGAGAATACTATAGGAATAAATTAATTAAAAACCAAGGAAATATGAAACAAACGTGGAAAATTATAAAAGAAGTGTGTAATTTTAGTGAAAAAAAGGTTCGTTCAAGTGACTTATTAAGCATTACAAATGATCCGACTAAATCACTTGATGTGGTCAACACATATTTCACGTCTGTAGGTAGAACGCTAGCTGATGAGACTTTAAGTATGATGAACAAAACAGAAAACGAACTAGCTTCACTTTCGAAATCACCCAACTCTCCAATTTGCTCCATATCTCTACTTCCGACTGATCCATTTGAAGTAAGAAGCATTATTTTCAGTTTAAAAACGCATAGTGCACCTGGATGGGACAAAATCACCACTAGCATATTGAAGCAATTTATAAAGCTTCTTGCTGAACCCATCGCTTTCATATGCAATTTGAGCTTGGAGACTGGTGTTTTTCCAATTGCTTATAAAAAAGCACTGGTATGCCCAATTTACAAAGGCGGTGATAAAAGCAACCCATCTAATTATCGACCAATTTCTCTCCTTTCGACCCTTTCTAAAGTCTTAGAAAAGATTGTCAAAAGGAGAGTGATGGGGTTCTTAGAGAAAAATGGACTACTTAGTCAAAACCAATACGGTTTCAGAGAGGGTAGGTCGACAGAAGATGCTGTACTGTCGTTGGCATCTCTCATTACATCGTATCTTGATGGTGGAAGTAAGTGCCTAGGAGTCTTTCTGGATCTTCAGAAGGCCTTTGATACTGTTTCTATAGCAATCTTATTAACAAGATTGGAGAACGTTGGTATCAGAGGTTTAGCTTTCGATTGGTTCAGCGACTATTTGTGTGGAAGAACACAGCGGGTGCGCGTCGAGGATCATGAAAGTGAAGCCTCCGCATGCACATTTGGCGTGCCGCAGGGTAGTACATTAGGACCTATCCTTTTTCTTATTTACATAAATGATCTATGTAGTACTACCCTGCCCGGCCTTGACCTATTGATGTTTGCAGATGATACTGTGCTTCTTCTTCATGAAAAAACTTGGCCTAGGGTTGCGGAGTTAGCTGAGAATTGTCTTTCAACAGTAACAAAATGGCTTGAAAGTAGTCTGCTCTCACTTAACACCAGCAAAACTAAATTCATGTGTTATAGTAAAACATCCTCGGGAGATCCAGAAGCTGATTTTAGGTTAAAAATCCATACTTTCCCATGTAACTAAAGTTATATCCGTCAAGACTCTTGCAATTGCAATACTTTGTCTCGTGTTGATGCCATTAAATATCTTGGCGTAATAATAGATAGTAGACTTAACTGGAGTAATCACATAGTATCACTGGCTTCGAGAATAAGAAAATTAATTTATGTTTTTAAAAACTTGAGAGAGGTGGCAGACTCCAAGCTTATCATTCAAACCTATAAGGCGCTGGGTGAGTGTATAATTAGATATTGCATATGTGCTTGGGGAAGTGCAGCTAAAACCCATCTTATTATTGCGGAACGTGCCCAACGAGCTGTTTTAAAAGTGCTTCAATATTTACCGTATAAACACCCAACAACAGAAGTTTATGTGAAAGCGAACGTTTTGTCGGTCAGAAAAATGTATGTTTACGAAAGTCTTCGTAGATATCATAAAAAAACTGTGCCTAAATTATCTGTATCCACCAAAAGACTCGACCGATGCCCCGTTCCTTATGTCAAGAGCAGATTTGCACAAAAACGATTTGACGTTATTGTACCACATCTCTACAATACATTAATAAAGGGATATAATGTAAAGGAATGTAGTGTTAAGAAGTATAGCAATAATGAGTTCAAAAAAATCATACTTAGATGGCTTAAAACCTTTGACTATGATGGCATTGAAAAAATGTTAGAAAGTTTTTATTTTTGATTTTTAAGTATAAAGTATATGAATGACAGTACTAAACACACCCACGCCCAATACACAAACACGCACTCATACACACACACCATACACATACACACTCACATTCTCACACACACACGCGCACACACATCCTTTGCTTCATTGTTTAAAAATGTAAAAATGTTTTGTTTTGTTTTAGTTTATTTTAAATTTTTAAAATTTTAAATCTTTAAATCTTTAATTGTAGATACATTAGAATAAGTTGACCAGAATGTTCGACATAACTACAATTGTGTTTACCGAATGGGAGAAGCCACTGGCTGCTGAAACACAGTTTTTACTAGTTCGGCAGCCTATGGATTCACTAAATAATTGTACAACAAGTTATATCAATAAATTATTTTTTACTTTTTTACTTTTACTTTTTTACTATATCTAACAAGATTAGATATAAACCTCAAACTCGCATCTAGCAACACGCAATTCTGGCCTGGATCATCAAATTATTTCCACATATAACACTGAGAAATGTAATCGAAATGCTTAAACAGGCAAAGCCTAACCCACTTACATACAAAACAGATTAAAACCTAACACCACTATTTCACGATTACTGTTATATTAACCGTATCTCATCACAGTAAGAAGGCGTGGTATGTTCGCGAGAATTTATGGCGATGTGGTGTCGTTCTCAGAGTACTAAAATCGACCTCTTAGTTCTGTACACACTCGTTCTTGCATACGTGCCCACTTGTACAGACGGTAATTGTAAACGTGCTGAAATTAATTTGAAATTTACGGTAACGTTGTACGTGATATATGTGTTTAGGCTGCTTGATAAAATTGACTGAACAAAACAGGTTCAAGACCTTAACATAAACCTGCTAAAAAGTAAATATAAATGTTTGAAATATATAAAAAGCATAAAAGTTTGAAAAATTTTAAGAGAACACCGGCGAAAATCCCATGGACCCAGTTCCAAATAGACAAAATAAAAGCCCAGACTTTTCTTTTGTATTTCTAAGAAAGGCTTGCGGTGGTTTTGATACGTCTTAGTTAGATAAAAACGTTCAGATTAATGTTTTATTTTTTAACAGGCCACATTTTCATATTTTATTATATTAATAATAACTATTTATTGAAATTTATAGAAAGAAAAATTTCAATGTTTGAGATCGCTAAAGCAGGCGTTAGTGCTTTGAAAAGTAATACTATAAGAAATAACTATTTATATTTAATAATCAAATGCCTTTTTGATTTAAGGTTATGTAGGTACCAATCTCGCCTAGTTGGACACAAATAACCCTGGTGTCTCTCTAGTACGTTTTTAAGCAAGAGCTTGGTGAGTACCACCGTGAGATATTCTTATCTAATACTGCAGCTGAATCGAATTTGCAGTTACACAATGCTACTTTTTAATAGAGATTTGTCGCAAGTGTTACAGCGGGAACGAATTAAGTTCGCGCAGAACGGCCACTGTAATTCGTGGGCGTGACGCTTACCATCAGCCGTGCGATTCTCTTAGAGCAAACATCGTTGCATCTTTGGCAACATCCGTGAAACAAATGACGAGATGACAAGAAAAGTTGTAAAAACAACCTTGTGTATATGGGCGATTTCTCATAAAGTATTTGACATCGGTGAGCTCGTCGACGAGCGAATCGACGAATCATTAGAGAATCGCACGGCTGGCAGGCATCTTGCCTGTCTTTGTTCTGTCACTGAACAATTATCAATACATCGATTATTGACCATGTAGGTAGGTGTCACCCCTACCTTGGTGGTGATGACATTTGAATTCGACATTTAGTTTTACAAAGCCTTACTTTCTTTCTAACGCGCAAACCACATATATGGACAGAGTTAAAATAAAAGATTATAACGTTAATAACATAACAATAACTTAGTTATTTTTCTTATATATATAAGTAGGAGATTATCAAGATAATGAAGCTGCCCCTTTCTTAATAACTGTAATAAGAAACGTGCATTAGAAATCTCTATGAAACTAATACATCTTCAAAGAAACTCATGTATTGGATAAATTTTAAGCATGGCTTAAAGTCGGATATTTATTTTTTATATATATACTTTTTCTGTACTAAACAGACTATTTATTCCATTTAGTACAGAAAAAAATAACACGAATTTTCATATTTAATTCATCTAAAGACGCGCTCCATGGTACGCTTTCGCCGGTGTTTGTTGAGTGGTTGTGTAATTTTAATTTTCGGGTATTAACAAGTCGTATATTTTAGTTTTTTGTACGTGCTGTTATAGACGGGAGTGAGCTAACGAGCATTTCAAACTAATTTAACACGTCGTACTCACTTGCGGCGAGCGTGCTCTCAACTGCAACCCGTCTCGCTAAATGGGACCAGCCTAACGTACTTGAAAGATGTTGAGTTTATGCGACCCGGATCGGGTAAAATAGTTTATACTTAAATAAACTGAGATTTGTCCATTCCAAACAAGGAGTAGGTGAGTGTGAATAAAAGTTGAAAGGCTAAAAACTATCGCATTTAATGAGAAAGCACAAATTGATTACATAGAATTTTAGGTGTGTTTAGACTAAGAAATTAAATTAATAGGCGCAAGTTCTTTACCTATTTCCTCCAAGGAGTGAAAGAAACTATTGTGAGTTGGGCAATACAATCCACTTAGGTACTGCATTTCTACATAAACGTAGATGTATTATCTTTACATGTGCATTCAAACTCGTATACAATTACATAATTACGAGTATATTGTTAAATGTTAGCGAACTAACGAGCATTCCAAACGAATTTAACACTTTGCGCACAGTTGGGGTGAGCTAACTGCACCCCGACTACAACCTGACTCACCAACTGGGATTTAAGCAATAAGGGTTAGACTAGCGCACTATTACACGTAAGCAAAGAGATGTATGTTTTTTAAATTCCACAGGATATCAACGTATCTAAACAAACTTATCAGACTAATTATTCCATTCACAACACTGAAAGTCACCAGTCATGTTCATGATATCATCAGGGAAGGCGACAAGAATGATCATTATTCAAATGGCGATGCTATATGAAATCCGATCACATAGTAAACAATTAAATGTTTAAGTAATATATATCTAGGTACCATGTAACTAAATGTAATATTTAAATCTTTTGAATAACCATACTACATTAAGTACTATATAATATGCAAACGCAACGCCCCAACGCTGCTGTCAGCGTTCGACGCTGCGCTTGCCGCATATAACTCGATATAACCGGATTTTCGGAATGCAACACTCGTTTCTGTTAATTGCAGCACCATAACCTATATTATTTTAAAAGTGGTAGTAAAATACTAATCTAAAATTATCGTACCAACAGCGGCCTGAAATAATGCAATATTGCCACTAGGAAATTTATGTAAGTTAGGTACATACTCTGAATATAATCATCATACATACTGCCTATCTAATCTCTAAACCGTCTTTATTTTATAAGAAGCTCTCTTAATTTTTTTATGTCGTTTTAAATAAAGCAGGAACTCCCATTAATACTTTCATCTATTTATGTGTGTAGCTTTCAACCTTGTTGATTCAGAAACATTCCATTTAACCTATACCTTTTCTACTGTTTTAAAATTATTAGAGAGGCCAAAGATATTATAAGTAGATTAGTGTTGATAAGAAATTTTACCGTTTATAATTGCATAAGGTCAAAAGTTTTCTATTGTTTTGGCGCGAAAGAGTAACAAACATCTAAGGGTATTAAGTCCCTTCTGCTGCCAAGCTGACTCATGTTTCTATATTGGATTGTATAGGGTCTCAACCATCACATACCGACTGTTGTATTGATGTTCTATTTCGTGCGCAGTTCATGGTAAGTTTTTACAGCACAGGTTTTGAGTAATCACACAAATGTAGTTGACAACTAAAAAGTTGTTACAGTTATAAATTACTTGTCTTCTGCTTCTTACTGTTTTTGTTAAATGACTGTCGTCAACTTAAATGTGCGGTCGAAGGCCTGTAGACACCTGCGTTCTAAATATCGAACGCCACAATTCCATTCACATATCTACATAAGCTTGTATTTATAACGACACTACTACTATATTTTTTTTAAAACCACACCTCTTCCGAATAGTGATAGATAGCGTGTTATAAAAGAAATCGTTCGAAATGTTCTCATTTTAAATGCTAAATCTGAAGTTGGCAGAGTTCGCAAGGGATTAATATTTATTAATACCTTGTGAACTCGGCTAATAATAATTGTATCCATTACATCAAAAATAACTACCTAAATATTTTTGTAAAACCTTGACTAGGTATAATACATTAATATGATAAAATAATATGTTTAATAGTAATGACAATACACGTACGTATCTATTTATATATCATACATCCATCAAACAGACATATCCAGTTTTTCTAATAATATTTGTAACCGACTCCTACACTAGGCGCTTTGCACACGACGGGGCGGGCCGGGGCGGTCAATTTCGCCGCGAACGATAGCGCAAAGGGAATCCTATACACCAACGCACACGGAGGGCAAAAAGACCGCGCCGCCCGCCGGACACTAGCGGCGCGGCATATCCGTAGCTACGTAGCGGCGAGAGAAGCCGCGGGCATCGACGGTCAGGCGCAGTCTTTATTGCTTCGCGGTCAAAAAGACCGCTCCGCCCCGTCGTCTGCCTAGCGCCTTAAAAGTGTAAATTAACTTGTTTAAGTGGATACCATGATAGTTCGAAAGTACCTATTATTACAATATTGCGTGCATGGTACCGACTTCGACAAGTTATTTCACACTTTTTAGTGTAGAAATCAGTTCTATTTATTGATAAAGAAATTTTTTTCACACTTTTTAGTGACCTCGCTACTTACGGGATACACCGGCAATGATGATATCATCAAGATAAATCAACACTTTTCAGTTTTTGGAGTGTAACTCAAAAACTGCTTGACCGTTTTTGATGAAATTTGTATTGGTTCCATACAAATTTTATCAAATTCGGTACGGAAGTAACTCTTTCAAACTAAAAAAGAAAAATAAAAATCAGTTCATAAACGACGAAGTTATCAGCGAACACACATTAAAAAATATAGTTACGATCGAATTGAGAAACATCCTTCTTTTTTTTAAGTCGGTTATTAATACGTCTACTATTACAATAGTATCACATACTAATATTAAATTAGACTAAGTATATGCATTAAAGCTGCTGGAAGCACAGAACCCAGGATTTAGTCAACGTTCATCGAAACGAGCGGTCACGTTTAAGCATTATTTTATTCCGCCGTAATAGAAGCCATTACTGAAGCTACGCAGAGCAACAATGTAGATTCAGTTAAAATATTCTGCTTTCTTTGTAAAGAAGCATGCCATTATTAATGTAATAGGTGGGGAGCAACTGGTAGAATTAATTATAATAAGGATGGTTTCTGTGGTGTAACCTGATTTTAAGACATCTACGCAAGATACCGCTGTTCCCTCGTGATTCAAAATCTCTGATGAATTTCTTCTTGTACATTCTTGGTAGTGCGCATTCTGAAAATGAAGCATGTGCTCTGTGCTCTGTGAGTCATGTCAATTATATACCATGGCTGTACCATAATTTTAATTTTTTATTGTGTTTTTTACTTAATGTTTTGACGACGGTGAATAAAGTTAGTAATATCAACTAATAGTCGAATACTATTCAAAGTTTAAGATCTTGATCTCCCTTCTGAAGATAAAACATGGCATAAGTTCTATAAGTAATTATAATTGTGGCAAATTTCTATCCGTCGTAAGGCAAATCTTCGGCTAGTAGATTATGGAAACTGACCCTAAGCTAGTTTTAGGAAATAATAAGCATATATGCCAGTGCCGGATTTATATTTTTTATGATTGTAGGCCACTTTATTTGCGCCGCCCCAGATACCTGTCTAAAATAATAATTTTCAATTGCGATCGAGAGGTCGTGAGTTCGATCCGAAATGGATGCATTTCACTATCGACGTGAACCTACTTCAGACTCCAGACACAAGCATATTTAGCTTAGTTGGAGGGGTTAATAAGACTACTAGTAATATGCAACCCAGATGGCTAGTAATCTTAAAAAAACTTAGACAAAAAAAAATGTAGTAAGGAAGTCACTAAAGTTAAACTAAATAAACGAATTGGCCCAGTCGAATTAGCGCAACAAAATAGCATCCCTGGAAATCGATCCGTTGCATCATCCGCCATCTTGATTTTAAAGGTACATTATAGTTTACTGAATAACTTGCTTTTTTCAATTTCACGCGAAAAATAGTTACAGAAAAGTTATTAAGAATTGAATTTCCTATAATTTAGATTCCTATCAATTTTTTTCCTAATCGCTGTTTTCCGAATTATAACCGAAAAAGGGGGCGAATTTTTCTTTGATTAACAACTCGATAGTTTTCAATATGAAATGATTGCTATGGACAAAGTTGTTGAATTGATTAGATAATAGATGATAGAATGATGAAGAATGAGACGATGAATGATAGAGTGTGAATTAAGTTTTCTACAATTTTGATACCTATTTATAAATTTATTCGTCAAATCGAAATTTTTCGATATACCGAGATACCGGAAAAGATGTGGGGATTAAATCTTGTCATTGCGTTATCACGTTTATTTTTAATTTTACATGGAAAATAGTTACTACCTAATTACCAAAGTTGTTTGAAATTTAATTTCCTACAATTTTGGTTCCTATAATTTTTTTGGTAAGATGGATATTTTTCGATTTATACCTAAGCAACGGTGAGGGTAAAATCTATCATGATATTATAACTTTTATTGTCAATTTTACGCGAAACGTGGTTTTACAACAAAGTTGTTTAAAATATAATTTCCTTCAAAATTGTAGAAAACTGAATTCTAAACGATTTGTATGTAACAATTTTTCATGTAAAATTTCAAATAAACGAGTTTATCGAACAAAAATTCGCCTCCTATTTTGGTTTCAAATCGGAAAATACCGATCTTAGAAATAAATGTGGGAATCTAAATTTTAGGAAATTCAATTCTTAACTACTTTTGTAAATATCTTTCGTGTGAAATAAACAATAAACGAGTTATTCAATAAACTAAAATTGACCCTTAAAATCAAGATGGCGGATGACGCAACGGTTCGATTACCACGCAAAACAAAATTTGGACTGCCAGTGACATTCCCCAACAAACCACTCACGCAGTAATAAGTATTAAAGATAAAATAGGTACCTACAATAACAGTAGGTACCTACTTGGATTCATCATTTTCGATAGGGATGATTATCGATAGGGATTTAACGTATTAGTATAAAAAAACCATGAGAAAACCAGTGAACTTGTTTGACTTTTACTCTCTGAAATCGAGTGAGTGAGCGTCCTCTGAAATTTGCCGCCCCTAGGACGCCGTCGCCCCTAGGCCGCGGCCTATACGGCCTATTGACAAATCCAGGACTGATATATGCTACTACACAGCTGATACTTATTTAACTAAATAAAGGTAGGTAACTATCTTATCCAGTTGCTCACAAACTACACACTCAGCAACAGTAACACCTTTTGCCGTAACCTTTATCTTACTTTTTTCATTACCTTTTACATTTCTGGAATAAACTTTCGCCACGGCTGAAATAGCATTTGGTCTCTTCGTCTTTTGAGACACTTAAGAAGTTGTTTTTGATGAAAATTCTTTTGCGGGACTTTAACGGAAGTGAAACAGCGGGTTGTTTTGAGAAAGATGCTGTAAAACGTTAAATTGAAAGAATTTTTACCAGCAGTATTTTACTCGGTGTTTTACATTGAAACTTTTTTAATGTCCTTTTATCTAAATTGTTAAAGATGTTAAAAAGAGCTGTATTTGATATAATATTTCAATAATAGAATATTTTTAGCGAATGAAGTAAGATACACCACTGTGTTCACACTTCAAATACTTGAAAATAACCCTTGCCCACATATTTTCTCTCAGTAGCCGAAATAATGTCAACACAATAATACCCAGTGGTTCTTTTTATTGCTCATTATCAACTTAAACGTGCATAGAGATTTTTTGGAGGTAGACCTGAAGAAAACAGTCGCAGTTCGACCACGATTGAGTGCACTCGTTGCACACGCATCGCCGCGCCGCATCCCTTATATTTAATAACCTAACAATCGGAAGTAAATGTGCTCCGTGTGAGGAACTATCAAAAACATCTACGTTGAGAAACTGTTGAAGTGATCATCCAAAATACATATACTTTTGTGTCGGTGGAACTATTCACGTGTGTAGGGTTCGCGACCGCGTCCCTTTCAGGAACATCTACCATTCAGCCTTGGCTGGCTGTGACCTGAAAAGAGAAATATCTCTATGTAAGTACTAGCATAATGAGTTTTAATTGTACTAGCCCCCCGGTCATTTGTGAGATATCTTCCTGCTTAGGTACCCTTGAATTACAACCTCAAATTCGCAAAACTTCGAACCAGCGCCTTTTCCCGCGCGGTGGGATATTTTTAATTTTGAGGATATTTTTTCTACTGAGAAAACCCACCATTTTATGGTCCTTCGTACTCCAGATTTGTTTTTTTGTGAATTTAAAAGTCTGCACACGTGCAATCTGCCGCCATCTTTCATGCGCATTGTCACAACTCAATAGTTTCGTTCTTGACTAAAATATACTTATTTTTATTCAAGTACTACCATTCGCTAAATGTTCCTTGGTTACCGCAATTAATTTACTTAATTTTTTATTAAGTTAGCACAGCGTCGCATATATATACCTACGAATAACCGCATTCCAATTGTATCACTCGCCCAACCTTTTGTTATCGCCTTACCTTTTGTCTTGCACCGCGCAGCTATTGATAGATAATCATGGCTAATGAGCAGAAATTAAAAATATTAGAATCTCAACGAGAATTATACTTTCAAAGAATTCAACAAATTTATGATAATTCGCGTAATGATTTAAATGATCCCGAAAACCTTGATACTTTTTTGTGTAACGTTGAAACCTTAGAGGACATACGAACAAAACATCAACAGGTCGTAACCGATAACAATAGTACATTATTAAAAATAAATAAGGATACACAACCTGATTTTCAAAGCTGGTTAGCCTTTGAAGATATTTATTGTCGCGTAAAACGCAAATTATCGAACGTTCAGAAACCGCTCACAGATGTCAAGTCGGAAACTAACCGTACTTCACCTGCGATTAAATTAGAAAGAATTCAGTTATGTGAATTTGATGGCAACCGCCTCAATTGGCCGCTCTTTTTCGCAACCTTTCAAAATGCCGTTCATCTTAACTCGTCACTTACAGATACAGAACGAATGTACTATTTGGTGGGTAAATTAACTGGAAAAGCTAAGTCTATTTTCACTGGAATCGTTCCCTGTGGTGAGAACTATACATCTATATATACCGCACTTATAAAGAAATATGAAGATAAACGTAGCTTAGCAGTTTCATACTTAGATCAAATTTTCTCGTTGAAGCCGATCGCATCAGCTACCGCAAAAAACTTAGAAAGTTTCGTCGATCAATTCGCAACTCATTTTTTGCGTTAAATAACTTAGGAATACGAGATCTATCCGATTTTGTTTTAACCTACGTCGCTCTTCTACGCATTGATAAGGAAACCGCGCGTCTTTTCGAGATGGATAACAGAGATATAGATATACCTAAACTACAAAACTTACTCACATTTATTCGCGATCGCGTCAAGGTATTATCTAACACTGGTGACAACTCATTACATTCTGATTATACGTCAAAGACAAAAGTACATAATAATACCGCGTCAAAGAACAACGCACGTTCTTTTGTTGTCAACAACAACAACAATATAAAATGTTTGTTGTGTGATAAGTCGGACCACGACCAGCTTTATTCTTGCCCTAAATTTCAATCGTTGACTCCTCGCGACCGCTATAAGATTGTTAAAAATCAAATTCGCTGTATTAACTGTTTAAGTAATATAAACATACCACGGCTACTTGTCGCTCTGTTTCTACATGTAAGCAATGCCAGGCAAAGCACCACAGTATGTTACATTTCTCTGATTCAAATAAAGCAACGAAAACAGCTGATCGTCAGCCCGCTGTACCGGCCCGTTATCAGCCGGCCCCCACTGCTGCGCCTGATCATAGTCGTGGCGCCACCGAAGCAAATGTTTACGCTTCGCAGTTTACCACGTCCGCATCGCCAAACTCAGCTTTATATAATCCAAAGGAGAATGTCGTTTCTTTATGCAGTATGGAAGACAGTTCTCGCCCGCGTACATATCAGAATGTTTTGTTGGGTACCGCCCTCGCTAATGTAAGGTGTAAGGATGGGTCCGTGTGTCAAGTGAGAATATTAATAGACAACGGTTCACAAAATCATCTCATTAGTCGAAACGCTTGTAAAAGGTTAGGACTCCGCGTCTTTAATGATTGCTCTGAAAAATCAGTAACAGGAATAGGTAATAGCTCGCAGACTATATTTGGTATAACTGATTTAACTCTTTTTTCGCGTCATAACGAAAACTATTGCCTGCACATTCAGCCACTTGTTTTGAAAACTATTTCAACCGATCTCCCGGGTTGTAAATTAGACAATTCGGCTATACTGAAGTACTTAGGTGACTTACCTTTAGCAGACCCGCAGTTCTACGTCCCTGGACCAATTGATATATTGATTGGTTCTTAAGTATTTTCCGAGATATGAATGCCTGGTAAGGTACTCGGACCGCCCGGGCACCCCGATGCGTTAGAAACTACTTTCGGATATGTGGTCATGGGGTCAACTGCGTACATACCCACAAAGACTGATCCGCGTCACGACCAAGATAACTCCCGCGCCTTTTTCTCATCGAGCGATGAATCAATCGAGACTTTGGTCTCCAAGTTTTGGCAACTTGAGTCGGTACCAACTAAAAACTATATGTCTAAGGAGGACTTAGAATGTGAAAACTTTTATATATCGAACACACACCGCGAGAACTCTGGACGATGTGTCACCGCGTTGCCGTTCTCGCAACCTTCTTCTAAGCTAGGAAATTCACTAGCGATCGCATCGCGTAGATATTCCTATTTAAACCGCAAATGTCAATCAAACGCTACCTTAAAAAATGAATACGATCAGGTTATGAACGATTACCTTAAAAATGGTATTATTTCACCCGCGCCCGCTACAACCACCGCCGACGAACATTACGTCATACCTCACCACGGCGTAAGCAGGCCGGACAAGGGCTTACGCATTGTTCTAAATGCGGTTAAACTATAGTCGCCCGGTACCCGCGGGGAGGGGGGAGGGGGGCGGAGGGGGGGGGGGGGAGGGGGGTGAAGCCCCCCCTGCATCCCCCCCCCCCCCCCCGCCGGAGGCCTTTAGTTTTTGAGTAATAATTTTTTTAGTACTTAACCTCACTTTCGGCTATATCAGTATTTTTTACCTATTTTTTGTTTCACACCTAATCTATTAAGGCGGTTCGCTTCTGGCACTTCGCCGGCCGCTGCCGCGGCACGCTCGCTTCGCTCGCTCGGCTCGTGCGTTGTTTGTCATGTTCTAACCTAACCTAACCTATTTTTTGTTTCACACCTAACTTATTAAGGCGGTTCGCTTCTGGCACTTCGCCGGCCGCTGCCGCGGCACGCTCGCTTCGCTCGCTCGGCTCGTGCGTTGTTTGTCATGTTCTAACCTAACCTAACCTATTTTTTGTTTCACACCTAACTTATTAAGGCGGTTCGCTTCTGGCACTTCGCCGGCCGCTACCGCGGCACGCTCGCTTCGCTCGCTCGGCTCGTGCGTTGTTTGTCATGTTCTAACCTAACCTAACCTATTTTTTGTTTCACACCTAACTTATTAAGGCGGTTCGCTTCTGGCACTTCGCCGGCCGCTGCCGCGGCACGCTCGCTTCGCTCGCTCGGCTCGTGCGTTGTTTGTCATGTTCTAACCTAACCTAACCTATTTTTTGTTTCACACCTAATCTATCAAGGCGGTTCACTTAACATTGTATTATATAACAACAATAACATATCCAGTCCGTCTCAGAGTTATGTTGATAGATGAGAAAAACTTAATGTTAAAGGGCTAGGAGAGACACAATTAAACAAACATTTTAATACATTACTTGTTTATTTCATAAACATGTTTAATTGCTTTCATTAAATGTACAAAAGAGTCTCTTTTATATTTATACACGTCTCTTCGCCACAAATATTCAACAATTATATCACTAAAGTTTTCTGGGTTGTTATAATTTTGTTTTTTGAAAAACCTCTTCACTGCTCGCCACTGGGATTCTATTCTTTGGGTGTGGATTCCATCTTTACCCACAAATGGGTTCTTTGGGTCTGAATGATTCACTTTTTTGTGTATGTATCCATATTCAGACAGACAATCGTATGCCCGCCAACAATCGGTGTGGATTGTTGTTCCAGGTAAAACATGCTTTTGAATTAAAGGTATGAGAGTATCAGCATCTCTTTTATTGTCCGGGCATACTTCCAATCTTAAGTCTTCAGACCCATCTTCTATTAATCCCAGCACCCAGTGGCCTTCAATGTGACGTCCTTTGTTATATTTCCTTTTTCCAAATTTACTTTCGTCTATTTGCACTATTTTCCCACAGCCTCCAATTTTACCGCTGTAAAGATTTTGTTTTTCCAAATAAAATATCACAACTACTTCTCTGCAGTAATTAAACCAATCGGCTATAGTATTTGGGCTTAAACATTGCTTCCTTTCTTTTTTATAAGGGTCTTCGTGAATTGTTTGGTCGTAGGTCCATCCTTGTGAGTATGCATATATAAGATAGTAAACATGCATTATGTCGATAGCAATATTTTCGAAAAATGTGCCAATTCTGCGAGAGATCTTGGCACCGCTGCCCGATTTAGATTTGCATGATCTTTTTGAGCACACAAATGTACCAAAACTTGTGCATCCGCATGAGTATGACACTTTCATGGATGTCCTGTGGGTTCGACACCGTTTCTCAGTTGGTATGAGACCTTGGTCTTCACTATATTTGATGCATTGGTCTTTAGTGCCCAATTTTCGCACAACGTCAGTTAAATTCCAATGATCAATCACTTCAGTGACGCAAAGTTTTCGTTTGGTTATAAGCTCGTTGTCGTCGTCGTCATTACTCGAAGAAGGTCCGGCGACAGGTTCAACGGGCAGATCAGGAGCCGAAGAAGGTCCGGCTACAGGCTCGACGGGCAGATCAGGAGCCGAAGAAGGTCCGGCAACAGGTTCGACGGGCAGATCAGGAGCCGAAACCGCGTCCGCTTCGGGTATTGTACTGTAATACTCCATTACAGCCAAGTGCAGTCCAGTTTTCAAGCCAAGTTCAAGTCGTAGAGCAATCCAAACAAATCCGGTAAGCAAGCCAAGTTTCAAGTCGTCGCGCAATCGAAGGAAGTCCAGGGAAAAAGCCAAAGTCGTAATAAAAATCGAAAAACAAGAGAGCACACATTCACGAAACTACGAGAGAAACGGAATGAATGGATGACAGTCCATCTGTCAGTAAGACAAAATGGCGCCTTTTTTTTTCTTACGTTTAACGATAACGATACGTTTCGTTTAACTCAGTTTGACAACTTAATTTGACAACTTAATATTGTACCATTTTCTCAACATTGCGTTCCATTTCACTTTTTTTTATCAAATTTTAATTTAATCATAATTAATTTAAACTACGTTTCCGGCAAAAAAAAATTGCTGGAAGGGCTTCAGGTGGACCCCAATGATACCCCTAAACTCGCACCTTCATCAAAATCAGGTACCGGACGGCTATAGCCAACCCCTAAATGCAAGCGAGAAAACAGATCAAAACGTATCTTTAAATGACTGTTTACATTCCGGCCCAAACTTACAAGCCGATTTAACCGCGATAATTATTAAATTTTGACTTTTCCCTGTCGCTTTAACCGCTGACATTAAACAAATGTTCTTAAATATTGGTATTCGTGAACAGGATCGACGCTTCTTAAATATTTTATATAAGTTTGACGAAGATAAAACCGCGACGTTATATTGTTATAACCGTTTGTGTTTTGGCCTACGCTGTTCGCCATATATCGCTATGCGAACGGTCAAACAACTCGCTCAAGACGAAACTGACCTTCCACTCGCGTCCATGATAGCGTCTAATGATTTATATATGGATGATTTAGGCACGTCAGTGTCAGGGACCGCCGAGGGAGTGCAGTTAGCTCGCGACTTAATAGATTTATTCAAACGCGGAATTTTCGAGTTAGTAAAATTTATGAGTAACTCCACTGAGGTGCTGAGAGCAATCCCGCCCGAAAACCGGTTATACTTGACGTTAGAATTTGATGCGGAGGATAATTTGAAACTTCTTGGCCTTATATGGTCTCCAATTGAAGACGATTTTTCGATAGCACTTAAATTTAATCCGCAAATAAAATGCACTAAGCGATTAATGCTTTCGACTATAGCCAAATTATGGGATATAAACGGATATTGTGCACCTGTCATTTTATACGCAAAACTTTTAATCAAAGCGCTTTGGATCGCTAAGATCGATTGGGATGACCAACCGCCACATGATATTTGTGTCGCGTGGAATCACTTCTTGTCTGAACTTCCGGCCTTAGAAAACTTTAAAATATCGCGTTTTCTAGGAATTGTACCCGGATGTCGTGTCATTCTTTTAGCTTTCGCGGACGCCAGTACTCGCGCAATGGGTGCCACGACATACCTATGCATACAGACCGCGTCTAAGCCTAACGAAGTCAATCTGATCTGCGCCAAAAGTAAAGTCGCGCCTCTAAAGGTCGTATCCTTAGCTCGCCTGGAGCTCTGCGCCCTTTTATTAATGGCGAAATTATGTAGATTTGTCATTGACACAATTTCTACCCGCTGTCATATTGATGATATGTATGCATTTACTGATTCAACAGTGGCCCTACACTGGGTTCATTCTGCCCCGCATCGCTTTGACACATTTGTCGCAAACCGCATTTCGCAAATACAGGACAATCTAGATCCTAAACATTTTTTTCATGTTACGTCATCTTTAAATTCGAAAGTCATTAGTTTACCGAGACGTAAAAGGATGATCAAACCCTGGATGACGATAGGGCTCCTTCGCTGCATTCGGCATAGAGACAAACTGCATAAAAAGTCAAACCAATCACCAAACAATAAAATCCTTAAAATTACGTATACAAGGTACCGAAATTTTTGCAACACGTTACTTAAAAAAATAAAAAGAGCATACGAAAAAGACATTATTGATAAAGCCGGAAACAATAGTAAAAAAATATGGCAAGCAATAAAAGATATTTCGGGGACAAAAGAAATACGAGATCTTCCAAGAGAGCTCCTAGGTACAGGAAGTTCTCCTGAACAGTCAGTCAATGAAATTAATGATTATTTTGTAAACGTAGGTAAAAAATTGGCTGAAAGTATTGGGACAAACACTTTAAGTTATAATCCGAAGCAGACTAATATGTCACATCTAAAATTAGAATCATTTGTATTGTTAGAAACAAATCACGCTGAAGTAGAATCACTAATAACAAACCTTAAAAATGACTGTTCTGTGGGTTGGGACCAAATTTCAAACAGGTTTCTTAAAGAACATAAGGAAATCTTAGTACCCCCATTGACACATATTTTTAACACTTGTTTTGAAAAGGGTATATTTCCAACTGATCTTAAAAAATCTCGTATTATTCCTATTTATAAGAATGGGGACAGAGATCGTATCTCAAATTACAGACCTATTTCTATACTCCCTTCTATTTCGAAAATACTTGAACGTCTCATAAACAACAGGTTAGTCAATTTTATAGAACGTAACAACATTTTCTCCGATAATCAATTTGGTTTCCGCAGTGGGAAATCCACAAATGAGGCTGTTCACGAACTCGTCAGTTTTATATCTTCCAATCTTGATGCTGGCAAAAAGTGTCTATCTATTTTTCTTGATTTAGCTAAAGCATTTGATACGGTCTCTGTCCCTATACTCGTTTCTAAGTTAGAACGAATTGGAATTCGAGGTAACCAGTTAGCCCTACTTAATGATTACCTAACTGGCAGATTCCAAAGTGTAAGGGTGGGTTCTCACATTAGTACCGATTTACCAATTACATACGGTATACCACAAGGTAGTATTCTAGGACCTACCCTCTTTTTAGTTTATATAAACGAGTTGTGTCAATTGCAACCTTTGAGTGGCAGACTTATATCATACGCTGATGACACAGCTCTTTTGTTTGCGTCAGATACGTGGAGCGCGGTATTTGATGCTGCCCAAAATGGTTTTAATGCAGTCACAACTTGGCTTCATGACAATGTCTTGTCCCTTAATACGGTCAAAACAAAATATATATTGTTTTCAATACGAGAGTTTTCACCATACCCCGACCTTTCAATTTCTGCCCACAATAGACGATGTATCGCATTAAAAAATAATGACTGCAAATGTGATAAATTGGAAAGAATGGAAAGTATCAAATATTTAGGAATCATTGTTGATAAAAACATTAATTTTAAAAATCATATAGAAGCCTTGAGTGGGAGGATTCGAAAGATTATGTTTATTTTTAAAAAACTTAGACATATCATAAGTTTACAATTGGTAAAACAAATATATTTGAGCATGTGCCAATCACTGCTAACTTACTGTATTTCGTCGTGGGGAGGTGCTCTCAAAACAAATTTAAAAATGCTAGAGGTAGCCCAAAGATCCGTTCTGAAGGTTGCTACTGGGAAACCTATTTTATTCCCCACTACATCACTGTATCAGTATTGTGACGTGCTTACCGTGCGCCAACTTTTTATATATAGTATAATTTTGAAACAACACACTTTTTTGGATTATGAGCCTACACAGTTAACAAAAAGAAGAAAATACTTGGTGTGCAATCAACCTCATCATTTTAGTACCCGTTTTGCAAAGAGGTTTTATTTGTTTTTAGGGCCTTATTTATACAACAAGCTTAATAAAATTTTGAACATTTATCCGTTGGTTAAATCAGATGTCAAAATTGTAGTGACTAAATGGCTAAAAACTTTATCTTATGACGATACTGAAGAACTTCTTACAGTAATCACCTAAATAGTTTACTTGGGATGTAAAACACATACATACACACACACATACACTCACTCACACACACCTACACACACATAAACATACGCAAACACTATCATCATCTTTATATGTTATATGTAATATTAGGACCTAAGATTAATTCTAAATTCTTAAGATTAGTATTGTACCAAAATGGCTAGCAGTAGTCCAACGCTGGGGAAAGAGCGCTGTATGCTGAAACACGGGTGGTGAACCTAGTTCAGCAGCAGATACTCTTGCACAAATTTGCTCATGTTTTTCTAGCCCCATTATAATGTATGAAATAACATTGTACAATTGTTTGAATAAAGGTTTTATTTTATTTTATTTTTTTTTTATTTTAAATCCCAGCAATATTCTAAGTAGAGGAACTACCCCACGACAGCTACTTGACCACCCGCTTTGGCTCCACGGCCCACCGTGGGCTCGCGATGACGTAGATACGTGGCCTATCCGCAGATTTACATTCGATTCTGTCGCTGATGATAAATTATTAGAAATTAAAAAACAAACAAATGTTTTCATCAACACTGATGAACCGCCTAACTTTCTTTGCGCGCTGGCCCAGAGAGTGTCGTCCTGGTCTAAGCTTCTCCGCATCGTAGTTTATTTATACCGCTTCTTAGGAAAAATCCCGCGTTCCAATCGCATTGAACTTTCACATATGGAATATGCAGAAGTAGCTGTAATAAAAGCTCTGCAACAACAATACTTCAAAGACGATATAAACGCCCTTTTCAAAAACCGCAACGTTTCTCAATCATTGCTACCACTTTCTCCGTTTTTGAAAAATGATTTACTACGCGTCGGTGGACGATTGAAGAAATCTACACTCGACTTCGACAGCAAACATCCAATATTGTTACCAAAAAAAGATCATATTGTAAACCTTATAATTGACCATTATCATCTTAAATACCTACACGCAGGTCCGCATTTATTATTGTCTTTGATAAGACAAAAATATTGGATTATTGCTGGGCGTAGTATCGTCAAAAAACGCTTTCGTCTATGCAATAGCTGTTTTAGAGTCAACCCGCGTTCTGAGGCTCCATTCATGGCAGACCTCCCCGCACCCCGCGTAATTGAAGCATTGCCCTACCAAAACACGGGACTGGATTACGGTGGTCCCCTGAATATATTAATAAGTAGATACCACGGTGCCCGCAAAGTGAAGGCTTACATTTGCTTGTTTACCTGCTTCGTTACCCGCGCCGTACATTTAGAGCTTGCCGTAGACTTGACTACAGAATCATTTCTCCGCGCGTTCCGCCGTTTCATATCGCGTCGTGGTAATTGTACCGAATTATTTTCGGATAACGGTACTAATTTTCTTGGCGCTAAAGCCCAACTCGATGAGCTAAGTAGATTTATTAAATCCAAAGCCTTCTGCGAATCCTTCGGTGAGGAAGCGCTTGTTCAAGGTGTATCTTGGAATCTGCTGCCGCCAAATTCGCCACATTTTGGTGCTTGGGAAACGTGCATTAAAAGCGTCAAAATGTTAATAAAACGCTCTTTACGCGACATATTACTAACTTACGAAGAGTTACTAACCGTCTTAACTCAGGTCGAGGCTGTACTGAACTCACGCCCATTGACTGTGTTAAGTTCCGACCCAGCTGAACCTGAAGCTCTAACGCCCGCGCACTTTTTAACCTTTGGTCCATTAAATTCGTTTCATTCAGAAACTCATTTCCAACCCATGCCGGTAAATTTAGTACGAAATAAACATTTAATTGATCAAATCGTCCATAGATATTGGAATCGATGGAGGCGAGAATATTTAAATACTTTACAAGCGCGCGCTAAATGGAACACTCCATCAAACCCAGTAACAAAAGGAATCATCATCATCATCATCATCAGCCTGTAGCAGTCCACTGCTGGACATAGGCCTCTCCAATTGCACGCCACTTAGGTCTATCTTGGGCTTCTCGCATCCAGTTTTTGCCAGCCGTCTTGCGCAGATCGTCACTCCACCGTGCCTCAGGACGTCCTACACTACGTTTGCCGAGACGCGGTCTCCACTCTAGAACTCGTTTACCCCAACGGTTGTCGGTTCTACGGCTAATATGGCCAGCCCACTGCCACTTCAGCTTGCTGATCCGGTGGGCTATGTCGATGACCTTGGTTCTCTGACGGATCACTTCATTTCTGATGCGATCCCTCAGAGAAACACCGAGCATAGCCCTTTCCATAGCCCGCTGAGCGACCTTGAGCTTGTGGACCATTCGAGCCGTCAGTGTCCACGTTTCGGCTCCGTATGTCATGACGGGTAGGACGCACTGATTGAAGACTTTCGTCTTCAGGCACTGTGGAATCGGCGAAGTAAGGACTCGACGTAGCTACTAGCTTCCCAAACGCTGCCCAGCCCAGCCGAATTCTTCTATTCACCTCGTTCTCAAAGTTGTTTTTTCCCAACTGCAATGTCTGCCCGAGGTACACATATTTTTGAACAACTTCGAGAACGGCGCCATGTATCGCAATCGGTTCCGGTAGAACATGTTCGTTGAACATGACCTTGGTTTTGTCCAAGTTCATCCGTAGGCCGATGCGTATAGAAGAGTCAGCCAGGTCATTCAGCATCTGTTGCAGGTCCTGCAGCGTCTCTGCCACGATGACGATATCGTCAGCAAATCGCAAGTGAGAGATGTATTCGCCGTTGATATTAATGCCACGTCCTTTCCAGTTCAGCGTCTTGAACATATATGGAATGGTACAAAAGGAATGGTAGTCCTTATTAAAACTGATAATTCTCCGCCGCTGCAATGGCCTCTAGGCATTGTAGAAGAAGTCCATATGGCTTCAGATGGAATTGTTAGAGTTGTGACGGTTCGCACTAAAACTGGAGTCTACGTCAGACCCGTGGTAAAACTTTGTGTTTTACCCTCTCAATAATTTTATTTTATGTTTTCCGCACACCTTTTCAGGTGTACCCCCTAGTTATAGTTTATCTCATTATTATTTGTTTATTTTTAGAGTTCACCGTAATTATCGGTTAAACTATTTTCGCATCGCACCCGCAAGAAGTTACAGTTAACTTCATTTTTTTTGCCCTATCTATGCATCATGCTAGATAGCTCATTCTCACGTCTACCTTATTCCGCATAGGAACTGATTAGTTTCCCCTGTTTCTTGTTGATTCAGGAGATATCTTTATCTCCTGAAGGCCGGGGGGATGGTTCTTTTTATTGCTCATTATCAACTTAAACGTGCATAGAGATTTTTTGGAGGTAGACCTGAAGAAAACAGTCGCAGTTCGACCACGATTGAGTGCACTCGTTGCACACGCATCGCCGCGCCGCATCCCTTATATTTAATAACCAACAATCGGAAGTAAATGTGCTCCGTGTGAGGAACTATCAAAAACATCTACGTTGAGGAACTGTTGAAGTGATCATCCAAAATACATATACTTTTGTGTCGGTGGAACTATTCACGTGTGTAGGGTTCGCGACCGCGTCCCTTTCAGGAACATCTACCATTCAGCCTTGGCTGGCTGTGACCTGAGAAGAGAAATATCTCTATGTAAGTACTAGCATAATGAGTTTTAATTGTACTAGCCTCCCGGTCATTTGTGAGATATCTTCCTGTTTAGGTACCCTTGAATTACAACCTCAAATTCGCAAAACTTCGAACCAGCGCCTTTTCCCGCGCGGTGGGATATTCTTAATTTTGAGGATATTTTTTCTACTGAGAAAACCCACCACCAAGATAGGTCTATTTTTATTATT
This sequence comes from Selenia dentaria, assembly GCA_917880725.1. NCBI lineage: Eukaryota > Metazoa > Arthropoda > Insecta > Lepidoptera > Geometridae > Selenia > Selenia dentaria. The sequence goes on from OU862890.1 coordinate 23,387,381, forward strand.
ATCTAGGTTAAACTAATTCCAGAAACTTGGTTATAGCTATATATTAGCTATATATATGTGGGCAAGGGTTATTTTCAAGTATTTAAAGCGTGAACACAGTGGTGTATACTGAGCGTGAAACTGCCTGAATTGTATGAAAGTTTAACTATAACTATTCTTTGTTACTAATATTAGCTGATAACAACCAACGCTGGTAAGACATAAGGTAGGTATTTACTATGTCGAGTCCCAGATGATGAATAAGTAAGTAGGTTATAAAGTGTTACGGTGCATGGTTAAAATATACAAATCGTTATTGATATATATTATTTCACTTAGAACTTTTCTGCGTTAGAAGTGGAAATCAGATATTCACGCAATATGTTTTATAAAATGTTTTGCCATCGGTTCATAGCTCACTCTTTATTTAATTTCGTGATGCGAAATGCAAATAGAGGCGAGGATATTCGACTAACTAGTATCCTACAGCGAGGATATGAGTATAAACGTTAACTTTATTTGTACTGTATGTGCATGACTTGCCGTCTTAGTAGGTGGTATAAAAAGAAAATGAATGCTTGAGATTTAAATAATTAGCTACTTGCCAAATGTAAATAATGTATCTTTAATTTCCTATAGAATTTAGTCAAAATATTATCAATGTTCTAAATAATGGGCCTTGACCGTCCATTTTGCCAGCCACCAATATCACGATAGTGCTTTGTAACTAAGCGGTATGTTGAAATGGGAATTTCAATATTATTAAATTACTATTGCTACGCAAAATAGCCACCAATGATCAGCGCAGTATGAACTATTACTCTTACTATAACAAACCAGTAATGTTTAACATTGAGATGATCCTGTCAAACCCACAAACACTAATAATTGCTAGGTAGATAGGGGATAATTTATGCGGCGTAATGTGACATCAGATCATAAGATAAAAATATTATTTCGACGGGGTTTGATCGTAATGGTACAGCCAGCTCAAGTTCTTAGATTTGTTCATATACACATAATAATAAATCTGGGATAAGGTGATTAAGCTCTATTCTGTCCCGATAAGCCCGATAGTTCACCTTTTAGTCCGCATCTTATAAAAGGCTTTAACACTAAACTAAGTAAAGATTAAATTTGTTGATTAAGCTTTTTATAAAGGACCATTGCTGTCTTCTTCTACTTAACGAAACCATAAGCACAACGGTTTTATATTCAAGCCGTATTTACGGAGGGTGCCAGACCATATTGTACTCATCTTATAAAACGATCTCAGAGATCGCACGTTTAGATGACGTACCGAGAAACTCTTCTTCCCGCACCTAATTCACGCCGTAGTCCCTCAAGACCCTGTACTTACACCTATTTTCTTATCCCTGTATGCCACCCACGCCACAAATCCCACGGTCAGAGCCTAACCTTAAGATTGTCCAGTTTGCGGATGAAATTGCAATCTACTGTACTGGTTCGAGGTTAGGCAGTGAACCGTCATCAACTGACCATCGCTGATATCGGTGTGGTTCCGTAAATTGTGACTGTACAGAATCCCAGCAAAAGTACCATAGCGCACTTCACACTCATGTTTTAAAAAAATATCGGGACTTTTTCACGCACATATTATTGTACAGTCAAAATTATGTTATAATAAATTATGTTATAATTAATTATGTCATAATTTCGACTAACCTCGACGTTTCGATCGAGCTGCATCGAGCGTGATCACGAGTCGACTGAAGAAGCGGGTGTCTGGAGGGCGGTCGTTTTATTCCACTACCCACATTTGATGTACTAGCTGCGCTCTGCGAATTCACCCGCGCATGATTGGATGATTATGATGATGAATCAGTTAATCGTAGAACTGAAGTTTCTTTATGGAGTGCACAATATATTGGAAGGCCATAAAGAGCATCATCCAAGCCAATGTATTTATCTAAGGAAGCAATAATACACAAAAGCTATTTTGCTTCTGAATTCGACCGAAAATGCTAGATTTTTTTTTCTCTTACAATATTATCACATTATACACCTATCACCTATACACATCACAATTATATTATATACCTAAAAGGTGAAAGTTTGTGAGTGTGTTTGTATGTTTATTACTTCTTCACGCTAGTATAGCTCGAACAATCCTGATGAAATTTGGTATGTACCAAGATATATGTGACGTTGGGATAACACATAGGACACTTTTTATTACCATCATCCATGACCACACACGGGTGAAACCGCGAGGCGTAACTAGTAGACGAATAAAAAGATTTGAAACATGTTACTGTTATCAAAAGTGTAGTTTTTTTTTTCTTTTTATACCTTGGAGTGTAGGAGGCATAACGAGAAAAATTGTTAGAAAATAATTTACAATTTTGTTTCCGTCGATCCAAGAGGTAGGTTAGTAGTGAGTGGAACCATTGTAAAAAATAATGAGAATTTTTAAGCTATTGCATAGCTTCTATCGCCGGCCTTGAGCGTGGATACCGAATCCAGAAATTCCGTAACGAAAATAACCTAACACCCCCACTCCGACTCCATCTATCGATGAATAGCAGAACTTTTAATGACTTTTTGAAATATCACGCTTGTCTCTTTAGTTCAGCAACTCGCCTCTAGATGGCATTGGTTAAATAATTATAATTGCATAAGTTGATAAAAACAGCTATGCAATACCTTTACCGCGGCAGTCTCCGAGTGCCACACGTCTTTTTAGTGAATAGTCTTTGTATAAGTATGTTATCTGTAAGGTGTGTACATACTTCTGTGTTTATTGGAGCGGCTGAAAATAAATCTCTTATATAAAAGTACAATGTTAATTAACCACATCAGAATGTATTCAACGCTAACAAACAAAAATTAAACTAAAGCCGAATCGGAGCGTAGCTTCATTAATAGGGATTGCAAAATCGGTCCTTTTTCGAAGAACCGGGAATCCCGGGAATTGTAGTGTAAGCAAGCGGGAATAACCCGAGATTTCTCGGGATTTTGGGTTTATTTGTATAATATACATGTATTTTAATAATTAACAAGGTAAGACTAAGACAGATCGATTGAAATATGGAGTAAATAAGAAGACGATAAAAGAAATTAAAATTAACTGTGTCAGGCGATGTTTACTTACTGTTAATCTGCTATAGAAGAAACATTTGAATGTAAATAAAAATGTTCTATAATTACTTAGTTCCTATAAAGTGTACTTATTTTGATTTATCAAAAGATCTTGATTAAGCGCAAAAAGTTTGGATTTATTATATGTTATGTACTAATTTTTATTTCATTTTATTGCAAAGAAACCCAGCAGAAGAGATAACTTGTTCTGGTTCCTCACTTGTCGGTGTAATTGATAAAAGATTAGATACGCCTGTGACAGGTAAGACTATCTCTTTTCGGACATTCGTATGAATATCACTTTGCGTTTGTATGCTTGTTCTTTCATAAGCAAAGCTTTTGAAACTCTGCGATTAGTTCTTCTTTTCTTGTTTGATTGTTGCATTTTTTCATGCTCATTTGAATCCGTTGCACAGTTTCATTTGCTGGTTGGACGTACACTGTAGAATATTCCTCGTGTGCGTTGCAGAAGTATGTATCAGGGTTTTGTATATATGTCAATTTAGATGTTTCAGGTATTCACCATTATTTTGTCGTTTTTGCAAGTAATGTCAACTTTTTGGCGCTGACCACAGAGATCTATAGAGATGCCAATCCGTGCGCTGAGTACAATACCTGTGTCGCAAGCAGCGACCGTATCCCGCGATCCAATGTATTGTTACCTTCAAAAGTTCATTATCCACTGCAGTATTAAATATACTTTTAATGGTTAAAGTAAAAAAACATTTAGAGAAAATGGATGTTTTCCAAAAATGGGGTTGGGGAATAACACTAATAATTTCGTGAATGGAGTTCAGAACAATTCAGTCCATTCAGCAGGATCTATGCATCAAGCAGCATCTGTCCTATCTATGTCTATCTCCATCTTGTAGTGCAGGATAAGGCAACGTGGTAGATCACCATTACGTAGGGTCGACCATATTAAGGCAGCACTAAATGGTTGCGAGATCATGTGCACAAGATAAGCTGGTGACTAATAGTAAAGAACCACTACCCAAACACTCTGCAATAACATAGTCTTGGATACAAAGCTGGAGAGCACGGTTACACCGCGGGAGCTAATCAAAATACAATTCAAGTTCATGTTCAATACAAATTCGAGTTCTTTAAATTGTACTGCACCTCTATAGACGTGCAGCTTGTGGGTCGAACATACGGAAAGGGCCTACAGCATACAGTGCCTTCCGCGTCTAGTACAACAACGCGTTCCAGGCGGTGTTAGGTAGGACTACGCACTACTAGGTGCAACGGGGACATCAGCTGAGGCGCAAACTGGCTGCTTTCGGTATCCCAAGGTATGCAAGCTGCGGAGAAGCCCCAATGCCACTTGGCCATGATTGCTTGCAGACTGGACTGCCCGTATATCTGGGTTAGTTGCGGGAGGCAAGTCTCGTGTCCAATATCAGTTAGTTATTACAAATTTGTGTGATTTAGTTTTACAAGACTTATTTATTATTTGTATGTTTGTTTTGTGCTGTTAAGTACATAATGTACATAATTAGTAATAAAGTACATAATTTCTTACTTTAGTAGAAGAGTTAAGTTACTTAAAAATAAACAATTATGATTAATTTGAAAAAAATAATGTTGAATAAAGTGTCACTAAAAATGACTAAGAACATGTTAGTATAAAAAAAGATTATAGCAATCTATTTTCCCCGAAATTTTACCGAAAATCCTGGGAATTACAATTTCCGTGGCGTAGGTTAAAAATACCGGGAAATTTAGTCCCGGGAATTCCCGGAAGCAAACCCTATTCATTACTTTGGCTCATAAACCAAATCATTTAATTTGACCGGACTAAGAAATGGGTTCATCTCGAACGCCAATTATTTGCGGTCGAGATATTTGGGCCAACAAGAGTTAATCCCAAAATAGTATCTTAATTCCGCTCTACTATAAATGTAAATTAGGTTATTTTGTTAGTTACCTGCCTGACTTTGATGTAATTTGAGATACAGACTATATTATTATCATGTAGGTAATTGAATAATTTTAATTAAAAAACCATGAACAGAATTGATTTGAATATGAATATGAATGGGAAACGAACAAAGTTTTCTTATATTGTAATGTATTTATCGGCTTGCACTCAATTTTATAATTATTATTTTAATATAAGATAATCAAACTAAATATTGCGTCTGTTCGTTTTTTGAATGATGTTCTATATCAATGTTATTTCTCAGTTAAGATCTACTTTTATATTATTAGTCTTGGTTTATAGTTCCGCAGCGAATACTTATTATTTTAGATTTTAGAATAGAACAGGCTTTATTTATGGCAAAACACATACAATTTCGTAGTTCAACACATAAATCCAAACAATAATTACAAAACACAATAAAATAAATGTTTCTTGCAGCCTTCTGCCACAAATCGGCTCCAACTCAACATAATGCTGATCGTACACAGCCAGCGTTGGTCTTCCATTGACGCCGGTAGGTGACGTCACACACGGTTACACATAGTACTTACTATAATATATACAACAAACAATTTGCAAAACACACCTAGTAGAAGAAGTTGTTAAATTATAATGAAAGTTTTAACAGAAATAATAAAATAGAATAAACAGTGACATATAATAATTGTTCAAGGTGAGAACAAAATTTTTCTAGACAACGCTTGTGTCATTTTTTTTGAGTTTCCTCGCTTTTTTAACAAATGTTGAGAATGTTTTTAATTGATATTTAAAACTATGTAAACATTGCGGGTTTCTCATTGGCGGTGGGATGTTATTCCAACACTTGGAGGTGGCGTAGCGGAAACTTCCTCTGAAAGCAGCTGAGCTATGCCGTTCCGTTACGAGCTGTATTGCACTTTCATGTGATCGAGAACCACTGCGGCTCGACCTCCAGGACAGTTGGTGCACGGTATTTTATAACATTAAAAAGAAGACATGCTAAATGAAGCTTACGACGGTGCCTGAATTTCAAAATTGAGTGTCTATTTAAATATGGTGTCACATGTGCCCTTCTCGGAATATCAAAGCAGAAACGAGCGCACGCGTTCTGGACACGTTGTAAAAGTTTTTGCATTTTAGCAAATAACAGCAGTATCCATATAGTTTAATTTTGATAGTATTAGTGATTCCACCAGTTGAATGAAGTGAGAAGTGGTGATGGATGATGATGAGGATTTATCAAATAGAGCGTATGTTACTCAGGCTTAAAAAGCTGATTATGAACGTGTACATAATATGTTCAGTCGTACACCATAGTCATCAATGTTCATGCGAAATCACTATTCTATAGAAATACGCGAAATAGCCATTGTTTTTTTTTTATCCCACTAAAATTATAAACGCGAAAGTTTGTATGAATGGATGTTTGTTACTATTTAACGCTCAAGGCTAAATCAATTTTGATGAAATTTGGTATGTAGGTAGATGAAGCGCTGGATTAACACATACGATACGTTTCATCATCATCATGCACCACCACGCAGGTAAAACCGCGTGGCACAACTAGTATTATATATTTGCATATCTATCTTATTATGAAAGTGGTATATACACATTTCTCCTTGATAAAGTCCACCGGATGTGGTTGAAAATATAATTGTAAATATCTAACTTATTTACGTGAGTGATTGCCGTTTTTCTCATATAAAAACCATGTCTATCCTCCTGTGAACGTATCACTCTGAGACAGATTTTTATGAGACACACAGTGATAAGTTGATAACGAATATTGTGGATTACCATATATATTATTTTTATCGCATAAACGAAAGAGTTCCTCCGGGATACGGAATTAAATTTAAAATTTTGAAGTTAATTTAGGTACGAGAGCTTGACGGATTTTAATACAGTTTGCTCTGTTCAGTATAGATCGCGGCACGTAAGTTGAACTATGCAAAGAGCACATTTTCGGGTCTCAATCGAACAAGGGTATGCAGTGTGGAGCGAAGGGCCGAGCGTAACAATGTATCGATGGTAATAAAAAAACCGTTTAAGTGCGAGTCGGACTCGCGCATAAAGGTTCTGTACCATTCTATAAAACTAAATGAAACAAAAACCCTTAAATATTAATTTTATTTGTTGTTATAGCGGAAACAGAAATACATCATCTGTGAAAATTACGACAATCTAACTACCACGGCCCATGAGATACAGCCTGGTGAAAGAAAGAAAGACAGACAGACAGACAGACGGACTACGGAGTTTTAGTAATATGGTCCCGTTTTACCCTTTGGATACGGAATCTTAAACACTAAAGGAATCAAGAAGAATGGTCAAAAATTTTGTTTACAGATGAATCTCGATTCTCACTTTACACTTCTGATTGAAGGCGAAGTGTCTACAGGCGACCTGGTGAGCGGTATATTTAAGCCTTCTTCTCAGAAAGTGTCCAGGGGCCTTACTATCAGCTTCGTAAAAACCATGCAAGTTCCGTGCAGTTCTTAAACCTGACATAAACAGTTTTGAATGAAAGCATACCATGACGCACATTTAGGTGAACTGTTTGAATATTGTTTTCTTAAAGGTGAACGGATAATATTGTCTCTGGCATTCTAACAATTTACTATAACAAACATTGCAGACGCCTAGACATTTGTAAGCTAATAAACTGAGTGGATTTAGAGCAACATGTTAACCAGAGTCCATACAAAAAAAACAGGTGAACGGTTTTTTTGCGGTTCTTGAATAGTAGGCCTGGGCAGGCCTGCTTTAAAGTTGTCATGGTACGTGTAAACCGGGCAGTTGTCTAGCAGTCCTGCTTTAAGAGCTCATAATAAGGCCCCAGTACGGTTGAGGCAGGGCTGGCATATCTTTAGAATGTCGCACATAATTGGTGGCCATAAAAATAGCTGGACGAGGCATATGTTCAGCAGTGGACGTCCTACGGCTGAGATGATAATGATGATGATATATTAATTATAATTGATATATTTCAATGAAATGTCTCAAAACCGCACAGGGTCCATGTTGAATTAACTAGTTAACCTAACGTGATTTTGTACCTTTTACTTATATTAGAACCATTAGTGGAGCTCCACGTAGTTCGTAAGTTTACCGATAGATGGCGCTAGTAAATTGGCCATAATTTCTAACACGCGGTGACAAGATTCTCCGCAAGTTAACGAGGTAAAGATGGCGGCAATTTTAAATTGAATAAAATCCGAGGTCGATTGAATTGTTTGATTTGTATACCAATCCTACAAATACCTATCCCCTTTAGGTTAATTAGGTAATTAGGTAATAGACGCTTATCAAAGCGCATTCATTGGTCCTTCGAGGCCGGACTGTCGTGTGACATTCCAGTGCAGGATAGGGAAGCTTGCGGGACGGTGGATTGCCGTTGCAAACTGCAAAGCTAGCGGACCTTTTAAAGGTTAGTTGCGGAGGGTGCACAAGCACGTTAATTGTGCATTCGATGTCGTGCACTAATATCACCAACGTAGTTGAGACCCAGCAACGTTGGACCACGTAACCGGCCGGGCGAAGTTCGTGTCCAGTCACGTGGAGGTACGTGCGAAGAAAGGTGCAGGGAGATGTTCGTGTCCAGTCACGTTTGGGAAACGTGCGAAATTGGAAACTGAACATGGTTCTGAAGCTGCAGACGTTACCGGAAACAGCAGGAAAGTGAGAAAAACAGTGAGTACTTTTGACAATACTAAAAAGTGATAGTGTAATTTTGACATTTACTCAAAATTTAAATTTCGCGGCAATTGGACTTGTAAAAATTAATTGTGTTTATTTTAGGACTTAGAATAATTTCTTTAAAAACGGAGGTACGGGGAACCTATGCCCGATTTTGCCCCGACGTTTTAAATTTCAAACACTTAGAATAATTTTCATCATTTTGGACTTGTAAAATTTTTAGAAACTGTCTTTGTAATTTAACTTAGATTTGTAAGATGGAATCATTAATTAACTTTCAGCAAGACATAAAGTCTCGCATAACTAAGGCTAGAGTTAACTTTAAAAAATCTCCCAAAGAGCGATTGAACGTAGATTATATAGAAGCAAAATTAGAATCTTTAGATCAGTTATGGTTAGAATTTTTATCTGGTCACAAAGAGTTAATGCGTAGTGTTGAACCTAAATTGCTTAACAAAACGGATTATGTTGAAAACGATGTTTATGATAAAGCCGAAGAAATATACTTAGATTATAAATGTGAAATGAAGTCAATGTTAGATAAATTAAGTGTTGTTAATCTTAACAAAAATGATTCTACTGCTGCTGAAGCTAAGGTATGTCACGTCAAATTGCCCAAAATAAATCTCCCAAATTTCTCAGGTAACTACGCTGAGTGGACTACCTTTAGAGATTTATTTCGGTCATTAATTTTACAAAATGCAACTTTAGATAATGTTCAAAAATTACATTACCTCAAAGGTTATCTTGTTGGTGAAGCCGAACAGCTTCTTAGACATATACCTATTGAGGAATCAAACTTTGATAGATGTTGGAAACTGTTAGAGGAACGTTATAACAATAAGAAATTTATTTGTCACCAAGTTCTAAAACGACTTCTAAGTCAAAAAAACTCTGTCTTAGAATCCGCAAGTGGACTGAAAGAGCTTGTGGATACTACGAACGATTGTTTGGCCACCCTCTCTAACTTAGGCATTGATGTAAAGAGTTGGGATGTAATGATAATCCATATCCTTACGTTGAAACTGGATTCAGAAACTCGACGTCAGTGGGAGTTTCATATAACATCGAACACTTCGTCCGATGAACTGCCTACATATGAACAGTTTAAAGAATTTTTAACAAAACGTTTCCGTGCCATCGAATTTCTCGATCCTAAATCAACGTTAGGATATAAGGCCCAGAGTAAACCTGATAAATTAAAAGTTTTACATGTAACTAACGATAGATGCTCTTTCTGTACAGAATCTCATAAATTAACTCAATGTAAACTTTTTCAAAGGGAAAATATCGAAGCCCGTCGCAATTTTGTCCTACATAACAAAGTGTGTTTTAATTGTATGGGTAGTAATCACTCTGCCAAAGAGTGCCGCACAAACTTAAAATGTCGTATTTGTAAGCGAAATCACCATTCGCTTCTACATCCGAGAGGTTTAGATATAGAAAAAAATGAAGATATAAATAATCTGGGTGCTACTGCTGCATCTTCAGAAGGAGCTGCATGTTCAAATGTAGCTGCAACTTCCGGCTTGGTCTCTTGTTTTGCCACAGGCAAAGAGCATCAGCAAGTTTTGCTTGCTACTGCACTAGTAAAGGCTATAGCTAAAAATGGAGAAGTTTATCAAATACGTGCACTTTTAGACCAGGGGTCACAAGCATCTTTCGTGACTGAGTCGACTGCTCAGTACTTAGGCTTGAAGAAGACCTCAATCACAGGCCAAGTAACAGGCTTGGGTGGAAACAAAAACATTATTTCCAAGGCAACGGTGACTATAGAGATTCAATCTCGGATCGACCCAAAATTTAAAATTTCGGTGAAGGCATACGTTCTGCAAAGAATAACATCTCTTCTCCCTACAAGTAAGGTAGAAGCAATTGAATGGGTAGAAATGAAAAAAATAGTTTTGGCTGACCCAGAGTATTTCTTACCGAATCGAATAGACATTCTTTTAGGAGCTGATGTTTACAGTCAGATACTGAAGGATGGTTTAAAGAGAGGTCCTCCCGGCACACCCATAGCACAAGCTACTAGCTTAGGTTGGATTGTGTCTGGCGTAACAAATTCATGTACCGAAGTATCGTCTGATATCAAAGTTATGCATTGTCATATAAACGATAATGAGATACTCAGGAAATTCTGGGAGTTGGAATCTGATGTAGAGAAGCCTAAAGAAACGATGTTCACAGAAGATGAAAAACGATGCGAACAACATTTTGCCGAGACAACTCAGAGAGATCAAGATGGGAGATACCTTGTGAGTCTTCCACTCAAACAGGATACGCCTGAGGTCACTGGATCAATGGAGATTGCTGAAAAAAGACTAACATTATTAGAGCACAGATTAAATAAAAACAATTCGTTGCAACTTCAGTACCAGAAGGGTATTAATGAATATTTGCAACTCGGTCACATGGAAAAGGTACCTGCAAATGAAATAGAAAATCCAAATGCGGTATACTTACCACACCACGCCGTGGTCCGTGAAGATAAAGACACCACGAAGGTCAGAGTAGTGTTTGACGCATCCTGTAAAGGGACTAATAATCAATCGCTAAATGACAATTTGTTAGTGGGTCCGACTCTACAAACAGACCTAAGACACCAAGTTATGCTTTGGAGAGTCTCACGTATCTGTTTGACAGCCGATATAATAAAAATGTATCGTCAAATTAAAGTTAATAAAGCTGATATTGACTATCAACGAATACTGTGGAGAAATGATGCATCAGAGAAGATAAAACATTATAGGATGCTTAGAGTTACATTTGGGGTTGCATCTGCCCCGTATCTAGCGGTTAAAACACTACATCAACTAAGCAACGATGAAGGTCACATGTTTCCTTCTGCAGCTAAAGCCTTGTCAACTAACTTTTATATGGATGATCTCTTAGCAGGATGCGAGAATGAAGAAGAAGGAATAAATTTATACCGAGAGCTAAATGATCTAGTTGAAAAGGGGGGTTTTACTTTACAAAAATGGACCAGTAATAGTGAACACTTACTACAAAAAATGAAAGAAGTTGAGAAGGGGAAGAATGTTGAAAGCGGGGATGAAATCAACGAAGGATTAAAAATAAAAACAGATGAAATATTAAAAATTGTAGGACTTACCTGGAATCGCAGCGATGACTCCTTCCATTACAAGGTTGAGATGCCGGACAAGAAGAAACCTGAAACAAAAAGATCAATAATTTCCAAGATTTGCCGTTTCTATGATCCACTCGGGTGGGTAGCGCCAAGCATAATTATATCAAAAATTATAATTCAGAAACTATGGTTGGCAGGGATGGATTGGGACGAAACTGTTCCTGACAACATATTAAACGAATGGCACACTTACCAAGAAGAGTTGAAAATACTTACCAATGTGTCGATACCTCGGTGGATTGGTGTCACGGTGGGCGATGTCGTGGAATTGCATGGCTTCAGTGACGCATCCAAGGATGCTTATTCAGCTGTAGTCTACGCGCGAGTCGTTGATTCCAAAGGAAAAGTTCACGTGTCGTTAATATCTGGAAAAACAAAGGTGGCTCCAATCAAACAAATTTCAATACCAAGGTTGGAATTGTGTGGTGCTGTGCTGGTAACGCGATTATTAATTGAAATCTCTTCTGTTATGAATATTGAGAAAACTTACTTACATGCCTGGACGGACTCAACTGTTGTCCTCGCCTGGCTGAACAGCCATCCAAATCGGTGGAATGTTTTTGTAGCAAACCGTGTGACTGACATAATTACAAATTTAGATGCGCATCATTGGTCACATGTTTCTACAAAATGTAACCCAGCAGATGCTGCATCGCGAGGTCAGTCTCCGTCAGACTTGGTTAAAAACACGATGTGGTTTAAAGGTCCAGACTTTCTGCAGAAACAACATATCGAATACCAAAAACCAAAGGATATGACTTCTAATGTAGAAGAAAGGGTAAAAATTAAAACTCACTGTGCTGCTATCGATGATGCCATTGTTGAACGGTTTTCTTCCTTGACTAGGATGATTCGAGTGGTAGCCTACTGCAAACGATTTGCCTGTAACATGAAATTAGAAAAATCACGAAGACAATTAGGGTATTTAACGTCACCAGAGTTAAAGGAAGCATTGAATGGTTGTATACGTAATTGTCAAGTACTAAACTTTAGGGAAGACATCGCAATCATAAAAAAAAACGAAAACTTACCCAAACGTAGCATCCTTCGTACACTCAACCCATATCTTGACCTAAATGATATTTTAAGAGCTGGTGGCAGACTTGAGCATTCCCAGCTAAGCGCAAATCAAAAGCATCCAATATTGATGCCGAAGGAGTCTCATCTGACGAATCTACTCATCTTAGATGCTCATAAGCAGACACTTCATGGTGGCCCACAGATTATGCTGTGTTATTTAAAAAATAAATATTGGATTTTGGGAGCTGCTCGACTCGTAAAGTCGTGTTATCGGAAGTGCGTGACTTGCGTAAAAAACGCTGGAAAAACACAAACACAGTTAATGGGACAGTTGCCTTCAGTTAGAATAACTCCTGCTCGGCCTTTCAAGTCAAGTGGGGTAGATTTTGCGGGCCCAATTCAGATCAGGACGGCGAAAGGTCGTGGTCACAAATCACACAAAGGCTATATTTGCATATTTGTATGCATGGTAACCCGAGCAACTCACTTGGATGTTGTTACTTCACTCACGACAGAAGGCTTCTTGCAAGCCTTTAAAAGGTTCGTGTCTAGACGAGGGTATTGCTCCGAAATATGGAGCGACAATGCAACAAATTTCATAGGTGCGGATAATGAACTAAAGAGACTCTATAAGAATGAAAAAGATTCAATACTTCCAGAGATTTGCGATAGTTTAGCAACCAACGGATGCTCATGGAATTTCATTCCAGCGCGTTCACCAAATTTTGGTGGGTTATGGGAGGCGGTTGTTAAATCGGTTAAGTACCACCTCAAGAGGGTCATTGGGCAGTCGACTTTGACGTACGAAGAAATGTCAACAGTTTTATCACAGATAGAGGCCTGCCTTAATTCGCGACCTCTATCTGCTGTTTCTGGTAATGCCGACGAAGACTCGATGGTTTTGACTCCTGGTCATTTTCTGGTGGGAGAAGCATTGGTGACTCCGCCTGATAATAATTTCGAGTCCTCGAATGTCAGTTCCCTTCGGAGGTGGCAGTATACCCAGCGCATGACTCAAGATTTCTGGCGGCAATGGTCAAAACAATATTTAACAAAATTTTACAAGCGGTACAAATGGTCTTCCACAATGCCACAGCCTCGCATTGGCGATGTGGTTGTAGTGCGCGAAGATGGTTTGCCTGTTTGTCGGTGGCTTTACGGCAGAGTTATTGCTACACACCCTGGGCAAGACAATTTAGTTAGAGTAGTTACTCTCAAGATTAAAAATGGCATAGTCAAACGACCTGTCAACAAGCTATGTCTCCTGCCAATATCAACCACTTAATTATATTTAAATTAAGAGTAAAATGTATGTTAAGGTAAAGGTGAAGGACGAAGTTCAGCTTGTCCTTGGTGGGCGATGTATGTTGAATTAACTAGTTAACCTAACGTGATTTTGTACCTTTTACTTATATTAGAACCATTAGTGGAGCTCCACGTAGTTCGTAAGTTTACCGATAGATGGCGCTAGTAAATTGGCCATAATTTCTAACACGCGGTGACAAGATTCTCCGCAAGTTAACGAGGTAAAGATGGCGGCAATTTTAAATTGAATAAAATCCGAGGTCGATTGAATTGTTTGATTTGTATACCAATCCTACAAATACCTATCCCCTTTAGGTTAATTAGGTAATTAGGTAATAGACGCTTATCAAAGCGCATTCAGTCCATGTTTGGCAATATGGCACATACTCCTATCTTTATCTCTATCTTTGAAAGGTAACTCCCAGCAGTGGGAACCTAATAAACTCATTATCCTAATACAATAATTTTTAGGACAGAAAACTATTTATTTGTTACAATAGGTTTCGTACAACTTCAGAAATTAATTCGAGGAATCATAACTACGAGCACCTAACAGGAAATAGCAGTATTATTTATTCAAAAGCAGTATAAATGGCTAATGGAACGGAACATTTTGGTTTATTAATCACTGCATATTAGCATAGGAACCGTAGATATCTGCATTTGGGGTAGATAACGTACCTGTGCTTAACAAGAACTACGTGCATAATGATATATAACGATGACTAGAGAAATGCAATGCTTTAGTAAATTCCCCTTCTAATCAACATTCAAAAGCAGAATCTAGAATTGCTCGAGTCACATGTATAAAGTTTCAAGAGTATCGTGAGTATCACACATTATAATAATATAAAGATACAAATAATACCAAGTGAGTGAAGCCGGTATCTTTATATTATTATTACGAATAAATGTTGTTCAATTCCAGGTGTAGAATGCAAAATTTTACCATGCCTGCCTGTCACATGATTTATTAGTTTTGTTAACATCCGTTTACCTCTCTATACTGTAAAACACTTCTTCTTAATGTTAACAGCGTACACAGTCTACTTTATTAATAACATTGCACTTTATCTTAGTTCCTGTGAAATGGAGTAACTATTTTTATGGTGCTACTAGTACTAACTTACCTCTATATGACTAAACAAATTCATTACGAAGTTATGAAAGCAATCAAGTAAGTACTCACAATGTTATGCGAGGACGCTAATTAATTGGTTATTTATTGATCGTGTTATCAAAAGTGAACCACCTACATTGCATTATTGTATCATAATAACTAACGTAGTTTTGACACATTAACACAGGGTGGGCCTCGCGGATGTAATAGTATTAAAAACAACTTCACTCCAGGAATACAATTTCGTTACATTTCCTCATACACGTAAATATATTGAGTACAAACGAAGAGACATACTCAAAAAAAACTAAAGAAGTGATCCCTCGAAACGATTTATTCACGTAACTGTTCCTTTAAATTTCTATACCTTCACACTTAAGTGGTAAGCTCTGCCTTTACAATCATTTAAAACAGATGCGTCGTCACTAGTGACGAAATGCATTGTAGGCCTGATAAATTAAGTTATTAGTCTCAGTGCCTGTAATTTTGCTGACACCACGCCGCCACCTTCAAACTAGAAAACAGTAATGCAACTATTACTGTTTCACGCTAGAAAAGCTAGGGTGGCAGTACTTTCCCGGATAAACTCGTTCACAAAGAGATGCACTAAAACTACTTTTTTTTATTTTCACACGTGGACGTTGAAATGAACAACTAAATTGTTGTTTTTTTTTATATACAGGGTTTTAATAAAATGCCACCCTTATAACTAAAAACGAAGTTGTCATATTCGTTTATTCATTAGTCGTTGACAGTACAGCTCTGTTCTCAAGGAAATCTTTAGTCTAAAATAATAAAATATTTTAAACCTCACATACCTAGAAAATTAATGCTAATTAGGGAAATACCGTGCACTAATAAAGGTAGTATATAAATTGTAGCTAACAGTATCTCGATCTCCATAATAGAGATTTATATTGTTTTTAATTATAACAATGAGATTCATCACTTGATGCTGAAGGAATAGAGATTTCTAACCATCTTTACAATACGCACCAATAATGCCTTAAGATCAATATCTTTAGGGATCCGTACCCAAAGGGTAAAACGGTAACGGTATTATACTAAAACTCCGCTGTCCGTCCGTCTGTCCGTCTGTCTATTTGTTTGTCCGTCTGTCACCAGGCTGTATCTCATGAACCGTGATAGTTAGTTAACATTTTCACAGATAACGTATTTCTGTTGCCGCTATAACAAGAAATCCTAAAAACAGAATAAAATAAATATTCCAGGGGGATCCATACCACAAACGTGATTTTTTTGCTCGTTTTTAGGGTTCCGTATTGAAAGGGTAAAACGGGACCATATTACTAAAACTCCGCTGTCCGTCTGTCTGTCTGTCTGTCCGTCTATCACCAGAACCGTGAAAGTTAGACAGCCGCAATTTTCACAGCTGATGTATTTCTGTTTTCACTATAACAACAAATACTAAAAAAAACAGAATAAAATAAATAAAAGTTTTATAGAATGGTACGGAACCATTCGTGCACGAGTCCGACTCGCACTTAAACGGATTTTTTTATTACCATCGATACGTCGTTACGTACGGCCCCTCGCCCCGCACCGCATACCCTACTTCGATTGAGACCCGAAAGTGTGTTCTGCGCATAGTTCAACTTACGTGCCGCGATCTATACCGAACAGAGCAAATTGTATAAAAATCCGTCAAGTACTCGTACTTGAAAATACTTCAAAATTTTAAATTTAATTCCGTATCCCGGAGGAACTCTTTCGTATATGCGATAAAAATAATCTATAGGTATGGTAATCCAGAACATTATTTATCAACTTATCTCTGTGTGTCTTATAAAAAATCTGTCTCCCAGAGTGATACGCTCACAGGAGGATAGACAGGATTTTATATGAGGATTCACTCACGTAATTAATTCAGATATTTACAACTATATTTTCAATAAGATAGATCTGTAAATATATATATTACTAGTTGTGCCCCATGGTTTCACCTGCGTGATGATGGATGATGATGATTAAACGTATCCTAAGTGTTAATCCGGAGCTTCATCCTACCTCCATACCAAAATTACATCAAAATTGATATGGCAGTTTGAGCGTGAAAGAGTAACAAACATCCATACATACAAATTTGTATGTATGGATGTTGGTTACTCTTTATTCAGTAGGATAAGAAAAAACAATGGCTTGTTCGCGTTTTTCTATAGAATAGTGATTTCGCATGAACATTGATGACTATGGTGTACGACTGAGCATATTATGTACACGTTCATATTCAGCTCTTTAAGTGTTCACTACTAAGACACGGACCTCCTTTTCAGAAAGAATTCTCTTTTTGTTTCGTATAGTATACTTCCGAGGTGGTCCTATTTTAATTTCATCAAATTCGGTCCAGCGGTTTTTGCGTTACACTCCAAAAACTGAAAAGTGTTGATTTATCTTGATGATATCATTATTGACAATCGATCTCGTAAGTAGCTAGGTCAATAAAATTGGTAAAAAAGAATTTTCCCAAAAAATGGAACTGACTTCAACACCAAAATGTGTGACACCAAACACCAAATGACTTGTCGAAGTCGGTACCATGCGCACAATATTATGATTATAGGTACCTACTTTTAAACTATCATGGTACCGATTTCAACAAGTTATTTCACACTTTTTGGTGTCAAAGTCGATTCCATTTTTTGGTAAAAAATATATATTATGTATATCACATGAGTTTTAGGGTCCCGTATCTCAATAAGCAAAGCCGGAATCTTTATATGACCACATTGATGTTCGTCTATAATTGCAATAAGATTTACACCTGAACTTAGTAGTAACTGGTTCTCCAATTAGGTACATTATTTAAAAACCGTTATAAAACCTGTACTTTATAAGCCAATGCTTCTGATGACCATCTGACTATAAAATTTAGAGAATGGTTTAAATTGAACATTATTTCGACGGTTTAACTTACGTGGTAAGTATAGTCACAAAAGCCGAGAGTTCTTTGTGAAGAAGTGGCTCGGAAGGTCACGAAACCGGTCGAGAAACTCGACTTACGTAACGCGTAAGTTTAACCGTCAAAATAATATCAAAACGGTCTCATATTTACAAATGTTTAAAAAAATGTGTTAATCTTTTTAGTCACATCTGTGATCTTATAATGTAAATATAAATACCTCTAGTAGTAGTAGAATATCATGTCTAGTAGTATCATAGAGACTTGACTTCCACCACGAGTGGCACTCTCCGTATTTCCGGAACAAATTAATATTCTGCCGCCGTATCCTATCCGAATAAATAACACGTCCCAATGAAGGGTTTCACGCGCTTTTGTGGATTCAAACAATAAATTGAATATTTGTAAACAAACTAGTACATTATTGGATTTCTAACTTATCATATTTTTCCATCTTACTTACTTACTACCCTAGGCGACACACTATCGACGTTGACTACGTTGTTTACGAGAGACTTGCGGACGAGGAACCCGACACCACCCTGGGATTGTTGGTCTTCCTCCAGGTGGAAGAACAAGTTGCCGGAATTTAGAATTATCGTGTCCTGTCCTTGTCTTCGGACTTCAGATAATCCCATAACATCCCAGCGTAACTTGAGCGTATCTCTTCCTCCAATTCGACCATCTTTTGGTCGGTCCTGAGCGTCCGTGTATTGTATGTTGCCAAGGCCAGGGGTCGTTTTTGGGATTGGTAGCAGGATCTCTGCCGGAGATTCTTCGCACCCCCTGCTCCACTGTTACAATAGGCGCACGTATAGCTGGGGGACGTGGTTTTTTGTTTCTTGTCATAGAGGGGGATTTACCATAATGCACCACGCTTGGCAGGTATCTTGGTGATGGCAGTACATGTTGACGTAGATTGCGGGTACGATTCTAAGCCGGCACCCCACGGCCCACGTATGTGTGTAGGTACATAAACTAAATCGTTACAATTCAGTCAAGGTTCAGCCAACAGTCTAGGTTTAGTGTGGCAACTTCAACCGCATCATCAATGACCATCAACTAATATAGCGGTGCCAATGCCATTTTATAACCTATAAAAAAACTTTTATCAATGCCTTAATTAAATGAACTGTTCATATAATTTATACAACATGTACAGTTCATTTAATATGAGAAGCTAATAAACCAATCATAATCATATCATAATCAGCCCATTTTGTTCCCACTGATGGGAAACGAGCCCTCCTCTCAGTGAAAGGAGTTGGGCTATAATCCACCACGCGGACCCAGTGCGGATTGGTGGATAGGTTAGTGGCCAACCCATAGCCTAACGACTGTTGTCCTAAGACAAACAACCAGGACCGACGGCTTAACGTGCCCTCCGAAGCACGGAAGCGCTCAGTTGAAGAATGCCACTAGCGGTCACCCATCCAAGACCTGACCTCAGCAAGTGTTACTTAACTTGTTGATCGGTTAAGATCGCCAAGTCGAGCTCCGCTACGCGCGTTTCAAACACAAACCAATAACCACAAAAACACTATATAAAAATATATCAAACCAATAATGTATCAAATTGAATTTTACTGGTATTTAACAGCCCCTAAGAAGCAGTATTTCAATAAACGTCGCGGGAAAATCCTCACTGGATATACCGCTTTACCGCTTGGATTCTTTCTTTTTTAATGTAAACCATTTTAAATCTTGCGAAAATTGGACTCTTATTTTTTTTATTAAAAAACTTGTGAATTATATGAAGGTCCCTCATAAAAGAGCAGGTTTCAGGAATCCTTTTAATATGAGTGAGTAAAGAAGAGAAACGTAAAAGTTTCTCAATTTATTACTAAAAGGTCTCGTGCAAGTAGCATGTTATATGACTTAATGAAATAGTATCTTTGGAAAATTCTTTTCACATATCAGATGGACGTTTCTTTTGTGCTATTTGGTACCTATTGGTAACTCCAACAAGTTGTAAATAGCTAAGTAATCTGTATATATAAAAATGAACCCCTATTTCTCCTGGTCACGCAATAACTTTAGAACGGACGGAACAATCTCGCTAATTCTTTGTTGTTGTGTTAGTTATTGCCAGGAGAAGGTTCTTATCAAAGAAAAACCAAGAAAAGACGGGAGGTTATGGTGACACCGAAACCCGAGCCTACTACGCGGATGAAGTCGCGGGCAGTCGCTAGTATATAATAGATAAGTGGTTTAAACAAACAAATACATGAATAGGTTTAATTCTTACACGCCATAATGCCACGAACTCCCAGTTGTTGCAATTTGTATTACCACAAACTATAACAAATTTCACTTTACCGAGGAAATATGTTGTTCTATTAAGAGTAAATTTCTTCATCTCCCTCAATTTGAGAAAACTTCTCGTTACTTTATATGTTGATTATTTAATTCTATGGCATATTCTAATAATTCCTAAGTATTTTTGTGCTTGCAAAAACAATCAATATATTCTCGTTTACTCGGTGCTCACTAATATTTTGTAAGTACTAATATTTCGACACTACAGTAATAAATATGACCAATTCTGTAATTTGTTTAAATGAAATGATTTTTTTGTTATTCGAATAGTATATCGAATAGTATATGTAGATAGTTATACAAGAGGCTAAAATAACATTTTAAATTTACTTACACTATGTAGGTAGTTTAATTGTTTAGCGAGAGAGTTAATAGTTACAATGGAGCTTTAACGCCATGTGATTACACTCTAGTTTTCACTACGATTGCAAGAAAATAAAACTAGCCAATTCTATATTAAACATTAATTAACGTCCCCAATACCATTTGTAAGAAAAGAAAAATGTCGAAAAAAAAGTACTTTTCGCGCTATTGTCCTTTTTAGGGTTCCGTACCCAAAGGGTAAAACGGGATCATATTACTAAGACTAAGTTGTCTGTCTGTCTGTCTGTCTGTCTGTCTATTTGTCCGTCTGTCCGTCTGTCACCAGGCTGTATCTGATGAACCGCGATAGTTTGACAGTTGGAATTCAACAAAGTTTATTCACTCATTTACCAATATGAATACATTGGTATTATCGTTGACATAATACTTGATAGCTCTGGGTGGCACTGCCACTGTTATGAGACGAGTGGTAACCATACTTTGTCCAACAACTTGTCCACTCCATACCTTGTCCAACAGCTTGTCCACTCCATACCTTGTCCAACAGCTTGTCCACTGCATACCTTGTTCAACAGCTTGTCCACTCCATACCTTGTCCAACATCTTGTCCACTCCATACCTTGTCCAACAGCTTGCCCACTCCATACCTTGTCCAACAGCTTGTCCTCTCCATACCTTGTCCAAAAGCTTGTCCATTCCTTACCTTGTCCAACAGCTTCTCCACTCCATACCTTGACCAACAGCTTGTCCGTCTCTTCACTTAATAGTATTAAAAAATATCTCTATTTACTATATTTAAATTTTTTATTTAAAAGTAGACAAAAAATAAAAAGGCCAAAAGTAATGTATTCCAACTGTTACATATTTTTAATGAATCAGCCTACATATTAACACACAAAGAAAATTTATAATTTATAAATTTAAGAGCGTGTTTGTATCATGATCAAAAGGCAACAGGGAAATCTAAATTCAGCATATAATTCCAAAAGAAAAAATCAAATAGAGCACCACAACAATTTATCGGATCCCCTCAGGTTATGCGAATATATAATGAAACCCCAAAAGAATGTATATTATTTTAGTGGCCCGTCATCCCTCGGATATTATATTGTGTTTGGTATTGTCACAGGTATACTATACGTATCTATTATAGATTTTGGGAGAAAGAATTTGCGTTTATCGCGATTTGGATTCTTGAATTCTCCTATACTATATTATTATTATTATTACAATAACTGTATATGAATTTAATAATAGGTGCACTCACGGCTTCAACCGAGTGGAAAATGGATTTGAAATTTTGATGTTTTATTTTTGGCGGAACCTTCTTTTTGTAAACGAGATGGTCGCAGTGTCGCGCGACTGTCAGTATGATGCATTTATTGTTTTTTTTCTTTAAATGTGGGCTCGCACGTTTATACATTTGCCATTCCTCGAGTTAATTATCTACTAATGTTGCATCAAGTAATATATTAATTCAATTAGTCAGAGTCAAGCCACGGTCATAAATTAGTCTGTCACGAAGTTACTTTTCCATCTAAGTTGCGATCTGAAAAAACGGTGGATGATAATTGTCGAGGAAAACACAAAAATAACGTTTCATGACTTTGTACACTTTGTCTATACTTGTGCATTACGATCACTTAACAGTTAATAATCCAACACTGGCTTGTGATTCTCATATGAGCAAACATCGTTGCATCTTTGACAACATTCTTGAAACAAATGACGAGATGACAAGAAACGTTGGAAAAACAACCTTGTGTACAAGGGCGATATCTTATAAAGTATTTGACATCGGCGAGCTCGTCGACGAGCACATCGACGAATCACTCATTACAGACAATCATTAGAGAATCGCACGGCTGTTATCGTTGTACTGTTGTGTATTCTGCGCTATTATACCTCAAACTAGAATATAAGCAAAAAATAAACTAAATAGGCCATTTTTGTTATAGAGCCTTGGACCATTGAGTCTATAGTGCGTAAACTGTATAATATAATAAAAAATAACTAAGCTAAAATTAAATATTACGTCAAGATAGATCCAGCCATTTCGTAGTTAAGCCATAACCCGAGAGACACCCCCTCACACAGAGAGACAAAAATGCAAAAACCAGATTTTTGGTAAAATAGGTTGTTATTCGTTTAGTAAAAAGCTGTTTTTAAACTATTATAGTCACAAACATAAGAGGTATTCAAATTATCAACGGAATAATTAACATGTATATTTTCTATGAGTTCATCCGTGATCATGGCGCTTGCAACAGTGCCGAAATATCGGAAACTCATAGAAAATAAACATGGTAATTATCCCGTTGATAATTTGAATACTTCTTATGAAAAGCTGTTATTTTGTCATCTGAAACAGACTACTTTTGACAGTTACTTTTACAGAAGATTATTTCCTATTACATTAATATTATAGCGAAAGACCGATAATGATACAAGTGCAATTTGAAAAAAATTATACCGACTTCCATTCTATTACTTTGGTAAAAATCAGCTATTGGAGTGTAACTGAAAAACTACTTAACCGAGTTTGATAAAATGTATATGGGACCACACGGGAAGCACCAGCTTTCAAACAAAAAAAAAGAATTTTGAGAATCGGTTCACTCAGTCAAAAGTTATGAGGTAACAAACATAAAAAATACAGTCGAATTGAGTTTCCTCCTTTTTGGAAGTCGGTAGAAAATAATTCTCTCGTTCATTTGTCTAATTACGTCTGCCAAATAATTCAAAAACAGTTTTAGCTTCAAAAGCCTTTTTTGACCCTTTTTCTACATCACACGGACGGATTATCGGATAATTAATGTAGGTAGTGCATACAACATCGGTACGTTCAACCTGGCCAACTGCCAACACTTCAATCTCTGACGCCAATTTCTGAAGCGTTGAGTTGAAAGTGAGATAAAACTTAATATCCATGGAGGTTGTAGATTGCTATACACTTGTGTGAACGCCAGCTGTTCCTAAATTTTTGCTAGTGCCTAAATGGTAAGACAAATGTAAAAAGACGTGGATGCTTCCATTACTTTAATAAACTGCGCTTTCAGGACTTATTACGTAAGGAACAATCGACTTCTAGAATAGTAATAATATATTAAATCCATACGCAAAAGAGTCAACATGCTCTTTACTTCCCTGCGAATAATTTATAATTTAAAAACAGCCGATTATGTTCTGCTGCTGGGATTCAGGTTTTTCTCACACAGAAATAAGAAAAACAGATTTTTTAACCAAAAAATAGAACCGAATTTTACATTAAAAAGTGTGAGATAACTTGTTGAAGGCGGTTCTATTTTTAAGATAAGCAATTGCTTATCGCCCTTTTTAGTGACCTTGCTACTTACGGGATACACCGTCATGATGATATTGAATTTTTTAGTTATTGAAGTATAACTCAAAAACGGCTTGACCGAATTTGATGAAATTTATATGGGATCACCACGGCAGTATACTCTATCAATCAAAAAAGAATCATCAAAATCAGTTCATAAATGACGAAGTTATCCGCGAACACACAAACAAAAATAAAAATAAAAATATATTTAAGGTCAAATTGAGAAACCTCCTCCTTTTCTTGAAGTCGGTTAGTGAGCCATATTAATATACGAAATCACGATACGAAATTCTAGTGGTGTTTCCTTAAATAAACAAATATACACCGACCTAGAAAAGACATAATATTTATGATAACACCTAATATTTATGATAACTAACTAATATTTTTGATAAATCCTATAAATCAGCAGAAAATGAGATGTTGAAGAACATACGTTTTCCTGAAGTTTTATCAACGACACATAAAACCGTTAACTAATCGTTTAACTTATATCTGGTTCACGGATGATTTCACCGACAATCTGCCGACATCGTTATCTATGACGTCACAACTTGTAACGCTCGTTGGATGTTCTTTGAAAGCGGAACCGATGACGTTATAGGAAATTGATTTATTTTTCTTAATTCTCAAAAGAATGAAGACCAACGAAGCACCACCCGGTGCTTTGTTGGTTAAATTGCGAATACTATTCCTACCTGTTATAATCGCAGTGACACGCATAAAGCTCATTATATTTTTATCAGTGTGTTTAGTTTTAATAATATCGTATGTTTTTAATGAGTAAGAGGCATTGTGTTAATTTATTACACGTTAGTGACGTCACGGTTAAATCGTTTGCCTGGTGGGAAATGTCACGAAATCTTTTAATTATTGACTTGGCCACGGTTTTCGATAAAGCGTCGCTGTAAGTTGTATTTACTTTATATATTCCAGATGCTTCTAGTATTACATATATAGTTACAGTTCGAATAATAATAATATAATAAGCCTCGCATTTGAGAGAGATGCAAACCTAGATCCACCGGGTTTCTAGTGCGTAATATCGGTGATAATAGTTCAGTTATTTGAAAGTAAATCCGCGTCTTATTACTGGATCGCAGCGAAGCCGAAGTCGAGGGTTAAGTGTTTGACCTGTATGTATGTATGTCCGTTCGTATGTCCGCTCGTAACTACTCAACGGCTTAAAAATGATTTTGATAAGTTATACTTCATTAGATTCGCCTTGATGACGAAATTGTTACTGGGTATAATAAACCGGTGGTGCCCAAAAGAAGTGCGGATTTAATGCACATGTGCGGCCTAGTTGAATGAACTAGTGAAGCGAACGAAGCGTCTCTGCTTTATCTGGCCAAATCGACCTTCATCTGTACGCATGTTTGTTACGTAGTATGATGGTCCTTCTGTACGGGTCGCATTTTTCAACAGACCTTGACGAAAGTTGTTATGCATTATTCAATATACTTATTTTTTTTGCAAGATTGCTGCGAAAACGCATTAGGTATCTGACTCTAAAGATAATTTACGAATTAACGGCATTATTTAAAAGGCGTCTGCATTATACGGATATAGGCATTATAGAGGTAATCATTAGAGGGGCTCTAGCAAATATCATGAAACCTAAAATTAGTCAGAGAAGAAGATTGATACTTAAAATTATCAATCGTTGCGTACATTCGATATATAATTCAATTTAAAAAAATGTCTAATACATACGGAAAAATCTGTTCAAACCAGTAAAATTCACGACCATCAAACTTATAAACGCCCATCATAAAAATAGACCAAAGGTCTTCTTTGGGTTTTCCTTTTGATTAAATCGCCTAATTTTACAAAATCAAGCCTGCTAAAACTCTGAACTTACAAGAGAGAAATTTTGTAATATTCTAATCAACTCGAGTGAAATGATAACATTTTTATGGGTGATTTGCTACCATAAAAACAAGACACACCTGAGCTTAATAAACTTAATAGTCTGAAGTTCAGGCCACACAATCATGATTAAGCGATGGTGGCCGTATTCTGTACCTACATAGAAAAAGAAAATGAAATAGTAGAAGTTGCGAAAGATTTGCGATGATTACATGAACCTAACAACGGATATGATTTTATTTGTTTACTTTTCCTAGTTTTGTATTTTTATGTGTAATAATGGTAGATTTTTAACAATGATCGTTGCGGTGCACAAGTACGCAGGTGCGTTTGCCTCGTCAATCTACGTTGAAAGTTCTACACTGCGGTCCGTATCGCGATATTTTTGCTCACAGTGCTATCGTCTACCAAAGCCGGTCCGAGACAAATATCGCGATTTTGACAGCTCGTGGCACTGTAAGTGTGTTGATAAATCGGACCAGAATTGTAGCAATAACGAACCATTTGCGCGCGAAAAACAAATTCATAAAAATAACGTGCATAGTGTGAAGCTGAACTATGTGACAATAGAAAACAACGCCGTGCCAGTCGTTGAATATGTTAAGTATCTAGGCGTCTGGCTCGACCGTTCGCTATTATGGAACAAACATATTGATGAGATGCAAGCAAGTGCGTTAAGGTCTATCAATATTCTAAAAAAAATTACAGGTGCTTCTTTGGGAGTACACCCAAAACACCTCCGTAGGATTTATATATCTTTAATAGAAGCAAAATGGATTATGCTTGTTTTATATACGATAATGCTGCAAAAGTCAATTTGCAGAAATTGGTTAGAGTACAAAATATTGCATTTCGTGTAATAGGGGGTTTTATAAAAACCACACCTATCCATGTAATGGAATATGAACTGTGCCTGCCTCCACTTTATTTAAGACGGAAGTATTTAGCAACTAAGTACTACTTTAAATCCCAGTCTTGGTCTGACAACATTACTACAAAAATATTAGAGAATCTCGTAGAACTTAGTAATTCCTCTTATTATCGTAGAAAAAAAACCTTTGTTAGCTATTTTATATAGTGAAACTAAACTTATAAAAATTAATAAAAGTAATCCTTTTAACATGTATAATTTGAATACTTGGATGACAAACATTAATACCGATTTTATTCAAACTGAAATTGCAGATATAACAATGTCAAAAAATAAATATGATAACCGAATCTTAAAATATAATACACTACACATGCGTAACAATAAGTATAATCGATGGCATAAATTATATATACAGACGGTTCTCAAACACAAGTTGGCCGTGGTGCAGCTTTCTATGATCCCAGTCACAATGTTAGAGAAGGTTATAGATTTGTAAATGACTCCAATTACTCCATTATGTACGTGGAACTGTTTGCGATCTCGGAGGCTCCATGTCATTAGCACAGGGCTCCAAAAGGTAGTTATTCTGTCTGATAGCAGAAGTGCCTTACAACATTTTGCTCGATGCGCCTCTGGACACAGAGGTGCATCGATAGCTTATACTATTTTATCAAAAGTCCTTGTGCTGGTATCTTGTGGCGTATCTCTCGGGATCCAATGGGTTCCGTCTCATGTTGGTTTACGCGGTAACGAGGAGGCCGATAAAATGGCAAGAGAAGCCATATCCAATGTTTCTGAAGTGTTTATGAAGCCAGAGTACTCAGAAGTGCTCTTCAATTACAAAAACAATATCTCAACGCTCTGGAAAGAATACTTTGACATAATTTCTTTAGAAAAATGTATATGGTACCAAACTGTGCAAAGCGAGCCTCCTCGTATACCGTGGTTTGCCAACACTAAGTTGTGTCGTAAATTAACAGTAGTCGCTCATAGATTGCGTTCTGGACACGTCCCTTTTAATAGCTTCAAACATTTAATGAGAAAAGTAAACAGCCCCGATTGTAACCTATGTGGAATCAAAGATGATATATACCACTTTTTGACAGAATGTGCCCGAAGTGCATGTATGAGGGAGGATCTATCTACCCACTTCGGACTTAACCGTTGTGACGTGGGTATATTCCAAAGTATCCTAGCTGCTCAAACATCCGACGCAGCTAGGTTTCTATATCGATCCGTATATAGGATCGTGGAGGTGTATAGAGCATGGTTCATGTAATCGTCAATATGGCGGCAGTTAAGACGTCATCGATGACGTAGCGTGCGCCATCGTAATTACGCTCACGGTGAAAGGGACCGACTGTTATCGCGCTCCTGGGGGCTCCAGGAACGCGGGTTATCCTGGCTGGAGTCTTAGTCCCGGTTGGAGCTCAGATGGATGAGATACCTGGGCCTCAACTTGAATGGGAGGTGGGCTTTTGGGAGCCATTTTGCCCAACTGGCCCCAAGAGTCGTGGGAGCTGCGGCCGCCTAGGGAAGGCTGCTGCCCAACGCAACGAACGAACGCCAACTGCCGCCAACTATACTCCGGAGTGATCCGGAGATCTTCGCCGAAGTGTACCACTTCGTGGCGGTAAGGAGATCCCGAGGAGACCCCTCGAGCGTGGGAAGAGGTGACACGCATGCGGTGGCAGGCACGAGCCGCCCTGTTGCGGCGGTGGTCGGAGGACCTGGCTCCACCAGGCCCTGGGCAGTGGACGGTAGAGGCCATCCGCCCGGTCCTCCATAGGTGGGTAAGACGGCGTTTCGGGTCGCTCACCTTCCGATTGGTGCAGGTGCTTTCCGGGCACGGATGCTTCGGAAAGTACATGCACCAAATTCCAAGACGAGAGGCGACCCCAGCCTGTCATAAATGTGGGGCTCCGGAGGATACGGCACTCCACACGCTGGAGGTGTGTGCTGCATGGGGCCCGCAGTGGCACACGCTTACTGCTGTTATCGGCGGAGATCTCTCCTTGTCGCGCGTGGTAAGCTCCATGCTCGACAACGAGAGATCGTGGCAGGCGGTGGCCACCTTCTGCGAAGCGGTGATTGCGCAGAAGGAGGCCGCGGAGCGGGTTAGGGAGAATAACGTTCGAGCTGACCCGCTCCGGTGCAGACGAACGGGGGTACGGAGGGGGCAGTTCGCTCGCCTCCTCCCTCCTCCGTAGTGGGTGTCACTGGTGAAGAGTCGGGGGACTCTTCGCTGGCTTGCGCGACCCCACACGTCTGAGGAGTGCCCTTGGTGAGCAAGGGCACCCCTTCACAGGCGCTGACGCCCGACTACCAACCCGGGCCTACCGCTGGGGCGAGATGGTGAATGCCAGCGCAACCTGAATGCTATCTCACCCATCTGGCGGAGGACTGCTCACGGGGGGGTTTTAGTGGGTCTGAGCTCCACGTACCCCCTTCCGTCAACCCCCGTAACGGAAGGGAAGTGGACAGAAAATCGCCCTCAAAAAAAAAAAGGATCCATCTACTCGTGTACTAAGATGTCAAAGTGTAGCGTGTCTTGCCCTACTGATACCATTATTATGTTCTCTTTTGTAAAGCAACACAATGGAGCTAATATTTTTAGTACCTAAGTAAAAACATTGTAAAAACATCTATATAAAAAGAATGGCCCCGAGTTTCTTGCCGCTTCTTCTCGGTAGGCTATATATATATTGGAACGCGGCGGTAGTCTTTAAAGTACATTATAATGAAAAATTGACTTTCAAAAGTGCGTCTTTGATGCCTAAATTGAATAAATGATTTTGACTTTGACTTTCACTTTATTCAACATAATATTATTATACAAAATTTTGAATTCCTTGAAATTTTGAATTAATTATGATAAGGAATGTATAGAGCCTTTGAAACAGTTTCTCGTTAAATGGTTAAACATCTACTATGAAACTATGATGCTATCCAAATTACAGAATTGCCTCCTGGAACTACTTACAGTTACTCAATTCATCCCGGAAAGTGATCGTTTGGCAGCGAAGCGATATTGTACGATCTGCTCTTACAGAATCGCACTGCCGATGTTTTGTTAAGTGGAAAGAGGCTGTTTGATACCACATCAATATCAATAACATGTGTCAACATCTGGAATTCGATATTAAGTACGAACATGTTGTTTTACGTAAATGTTCTCAAGTCAAGGTGCGTGTGGTATTTTTACCCGACTGCGGTGAATCCCAAAAGAAGGGCTGATTTTATGTGCTTTAATATGCTTGCTAATTATTTCCATAGTCGTATTTTACACTAAACAGAAAATTATTATTCATGAACTAAAAAAGGTACTTTAAACTTGATTATGTGTAATTAAGCAAACGGCGTTGCGTGGCGTTCAATGGGGGAGGCCTATGTTCAGCAGTGGATGTCTTCCGGCTGATATGATGATGCAGCAACAGGCATGTTTATAAATGGTAGTGAATTGGTTTTTGCTAAATTATTCCATTAATTCTATATATAAAGAATAAAAATGTTTCCTTACGTAAAAGGTGATAGATATAATATGACTTTTGGATAGTGGTTATTCGGACTCCATTATTGTTTTAAAAATACTTTACTATACTTCGTATATCTTAAAGTTTTAATTTTCAAGGTTTAATACATACATTTTTGGAATATTGGTTCCTTGAGTTAAATGAAGCTTAATACTAGATAACATAATAAAAAAAAAAATCTGTTCACATCTACAAGTAAGTTAGGAAAGTGAGTTTATAAAACTTTTATGTGTTTCGTTATATTTGGTTCAGTATTATGATTGTTATAAATAGTTGGTTGTACATACAACTGTAGTGGCCAAATAGTATGCTCTTATTATTTAGTATAAGTAATTACCTTATAGGAAGATACTTAACAGCGTAACACTGGTTGACCTAGTACGTTGTTAAAACTGCTAAAATTAAGCATAGGTAACTTTATAATTATGTTCGTTACCCATCTAGTATTATATGTACTAAGAAGGTATTGTTATTTTACATTATTGTAAAGTGTTTTAAATACGAGTAGTTACAGTATTAATATATGTAAAGGCACATTTGGCTCGTATC
The DNA here is from genome assembly GCA_917880725.1 of Selenia dentaria. Taxonomy (NCBI): domain Eukaryota; kingdom Metazoa; phylum Arthropoda; class Insecta; order Lepidoptera; family Geometridae; genus Selenia; species Selenia dentaria. The sequence goes on from OU862890.1 coordinate 23,418,400, forward strand.
AGGATCTTTATAGGATGGCATGCTCCAATTTCGTGGCTGGGCGTAGATTAAGCGGGCGAGGAGAATAAGATATCACATTTACAAAGAGTCTGCTTTTATTACGTCACTGAGATTTATTATTACAGTACCGAGCTCCTAGCCTCCGAACGTGACCGCGCGCTGCCCCCCCCCCCCCCCCCCCCCCCAACGCCTCTGTCGGAAGATGACTAAGTGCTCAACGGTATTTGGCTCTCAACGACCGACCAATCAGCGAACAGCGCACGCTACAAGAGTAATTTTTTTTATTCATTATAATGTATTTATTTATTTTGGTAATTATGCCATATGTTATGCCAGAGATGGCGCCACTTTGCATCTGTAGTCCACCAAAACTAAAGTAGGTGGCGCTTAACTAAATAATAATATCGGTTAAAACTATGCGCCGACATATATATACCTAGCTTATGCTTAGTATATTCTGTGAAATAAATAAATAAAAATAGAAGTACCAGTTTACTTATTGTAGATAATGTTGTAGTAATTCAAACGTTGACCTCAGTTTGTCTTAAGGTAAATAAAATTGTGTCAACCCCAAACCCTGCCGATTGATAGTGTTTGAAGGTAAACATTTCAATTAAAGTCTAGCTATATCTCTTTTGTAGCGTGGTTCATATGAACTAATAATTATAATATTCAAAAACTCATTAAGTTTCTTAAAAGATAAATAACTAATTGCCTGTGTGATCCTACGTAACTGTGTTTTGGTTTTAAGTTTCACAAAAATGTGAATGAGTGAACTAAATGTTTTGGAATGATGAGCGCATTATTGTACCGCGCACGTCTGAGTGTTCTCAATCGATCACTCTTTCTTATAGAACAGCATAAATAATCTCTAGCACCATTTCCATTCGAAATACAAACCTTTTTATTAAACCTTTCACGATCATTGTTCTCTCGCCTATTTAACTTTTTCTTCACCAGTCACGGTCGTACTAACAGACAAATGACGACGCCAAAGTAAAAAGTTTGTTTAGTGGGTGCGTGCAAGAACTCGAGTTCATCAGTCATAGCTCATAGCGCGTGTTTGGGACGCATCGTTTATCAAGCGGAACAGTGACTGCCCCGTTTAGAACTCACTACGTATACTAACCTAAATTACAGCTAGCTGACCTGTACGCGTGGGCATTTTCACTCACAACTAAATTAGGTAGTAGAATACTTCCGTGTCTGCCTTAGTAGGTGCCAGGTAGATTTTCTTCCTTGAAGTTGTAGTGTGATAGCACTACTGTGTTAAAGTTAAAGGGTACTTTAGGAAGTGAAATTACTGGTTCAATGAGAGAGAACAGCTTTGTCAGGGGGACGAGCGCAGCGTAGTACAGTGATGCTTGGAACTTTGGACCTTTAAACTTACAAATGTACTGTCTTCTGTCGGGAGGCGCTCTCCTTCAAATGCCCTACCTAGGTACCTACCCTAGGTACTCTTCTGGCATACTAATACTTACAAGCTTGACGCCCTGAACATGAATAGTAAGTTACATTAAATGCTCCGGACACATCGCATGCTACACCCACACTCGTCTATTATGAGATTGTATATCTCGTGCGAAGGGGAGTCGTGGCTTTCTAAATAAACCTCGTAATTAATCGCAAGTAACTTATTGGAACTCTGAGAGTATTTCCGAAGATACGAGCGATGGATGCATTGCGTTGTCGTAGCTGTTGGCAACAACTTTCACGTCTCTTTCTCAGCAAACGAAAACTGGCATAAACCATTGGTACTAATTACTGAAGCCCACATGGACGTATAAAAAGGAAAAAAGCTTTGCGGACAATTCTACAGAGCCCTAACAGGTTCCCCGGTCGCTTCGGGGAACTGGCTTTATTTTGGTGACCTGTTTGGGGAAACTAAGGACTTTGCCTGTGCAATACCTGATGAAGATCTACCATAAATATATTGTGAAGGACGGTATGCTGGCAATCTGTAGGACATGACTCCATCCCGGAAAGACACTCAGTCATATTATTTTAAATTAATTTATATTTTATATTACATATCCTACTATGACTATTAATATGAAAGTTTGGGCGAATATTTTAACTCAATCGTTCAAAAACGGGTGATGGATTTGGATCAAATGTTATGGCGATACAATGGATTTAGATAATTATCATTAAACATAGCCATGCGGGTGCGGTATGTATCTTAAAAGACTCCACTACTGCGTTCCTAAACAGATGTTACCGAAGAGAACCAGCAAACAACCGGAGCTATTTTCCAAAAAATACTTTATTTGCACGATCATAAATATTAAACGGACGGCTGATGTCACCTTGGCAGAAGCGGAGTACTCCAAGCATCGTTGTCTTCTAAATGTTGTACTACATGATATTTTTTTTCCTTAAAACATTTTAGAAGTAATAGGCTTTTTATAAATTAATTTATTATATACGAAAATTTAGAAAGTAGTATGCATAATACCTATCTTGATTAATGTTTAAGATACATATACATCAAATAAAACATGTTGTTGTCGTTCCCAATTTACGGTAAGTAAGTATATCGACAAAAGCATACGGCATAAGCATAAGAGAGTTATGGCTCGATATCAATTTCGTAAGTGTAAAAGTGAGTTATGTTAGGAGAACGCGAAAAAAAGACACACAAAAGTCAATTCAGCTTCTAATACGTACATTTCATTGTAATTTTCTTATTTCTCAAGCTATCAAGTATGTAAGTATTTTATATTAACTTTTTAACAACAAAACAGTTGAAATTGGAAATTTCCATTGGCACATTAAACCCCCACACTGCAACTCCATCGTCAATTGTAGTTACAGTATTTTAATTGTGCAAAAAGCACCAAACAAAATAACATACCAACTAAAAAAGTGTATTAACTAAAATATACCAACTTAATTATTTTAAGAAAACCAAATACGACAGGGAAAGCGACTATTTAATATTTTTCACTTCCAGCCGTGCGATTCTCTAAGAGCAAACATCGTTGCATCTTTGACAACATCCGTGAAACAAATGGCGAGATGAAAAGAAACGTTAGAAAAACAACCTTATGTACAAGGGCGATATTTCATAAAGTATTTGACTCGTTTATGAGCTCATCGACGATCGCAACGACGAATCATTAGAGAATCACACGGCTGGCTTTAGAATAAAATGTTTTGTGCTTCCACATGGATGTTACTGAGAAATAAGACATCAATATGCTCGCCCACGTTAAATAAGACGGAAACACAGTCGGTGTGAGTACACCTCTGACCTTTAAAAAGGTAAAGGCAGTATTTACTTATGTACTGAACTGAAACTAACGCCTAAAGTCGACAAACATTTGTATATGGTTTGAAATAAAAAAATATAATTATTAATTTAATTAATAATAAAAAACACAAACATAGGTTTTCAGTTCATAGACAATCTGGGCGATAAGAAGCATACTAAACATTAATAACTTAAAGAAAGCACTCATTAATTAATTGTAAACTCTCTGGTACAAATGGTCTTAAGTAAAAATAATATCTCGCAATATCATGTTCAACTTTTTGTACTGATCTTATGAAATATTATAAGGTTAAAATTTATCTAATTGAAACACGTGTACTTGTAAACAATTATTGCTCCAACATTATATTTTGTTAAGTTTAATCAGTTAATGGGTCGTGGGTACCCAATATACAGACAATATCTAGTTCGGCAAATACTACCTTCTTTGAAACCCATTGCAAATACAAATGTTATTTTTATAAAGTATATTGAAATAAATTTAAAATATTGACATACAAGTGGTTTGTTACCAATGTAACAATAATCTATCGATACATAATATCTACTATTCTCTTAATAATTTAAGTTCTAATTACATCTCAGCTATACATATTTTACATGAAAATTAATACGGGGTAACCTTTATACGTGAATTCCACTTTATACACGTTGGATGCGGCGCACCCGCATGCGGTATGTATCTTAAAAGACTCCACTACTGCGTTCCTAAACAGATGTTACCGAAGAGAACCAGCAAACAACCGGAGCTATTTTCCAAAAAATACTTTATTTGCACGATCATAAATATTAAACGGACGGCTGATGTCACCTTGGCAGAAGCGGAGTACTCCAAGCATCGTTGTCTTCTAAATGTTGTACTACATGATATTTTTTTTCCTTAAAACATTTTAGAAGTAATAGGCTTTTTATAAATTAATTTATTATATACGAAAATTTAGAAAGTAGTATGCATAATACCTATCTTGATTAATGTTTAAGATACATATACATCAAATAAAACATGTTGTTGTCGTTCCCAATTTACGGTAAGTAAGTATATCGACAAAAGCATACGGCATAAGCATAAGAGAGTTATGGCTCGATATCAATTTCGTAAGTGTAAAAGTGAGTTATGTTAGGAGAACGCGAAAAAAAGACACACAAAAGTCAATTCAGCTTCTAATACGTACATTTCATTGTAATTTTCTTATTTCTCAAGCTATCAAGTATGTAAGTATTTTATATTAACTTTTTAACAACAAAACAGTTGAAATTGGAAATTTCCATTGGCACATTAAACCCCCACACTGCAACTCCATCGTCAATTGTAGTTACAGTATTTTAATTGTGCAAAAAGCACCAAACAAAATAACATACCAACTAAAAAAGTGTATTAACTAAAATATACCAACTTAATTATTTTAAGAAAACCAAATACGACAGGGAAAGCGACTATTTAATATTTTTCACTTCCAGCCGTGCGATTCTCTAAGAGCAAACATCGTTGCATCTTTGACAACATCCGTGAAACAAATGGCGAGATGAAAAGAAACGTTAGAAAAACAACCTTATGTACAAGGGCGATATTTCATAAAGTATTTGACTCGTTTATGAGCTCATCGACGATCGCAACGACGAATCATTAGAGAATCACACGGCTGGCTTTAGAATAAAATGTTTTGTGCTTCCACATGGATGTTACTGAGAAATAAGACATCAATATGCTCGCCCACGTTAAATAAGACGGAAACACAGTCGGTGTGAGTACACCTCTGACCTTTAAAAAGGTAAAGGCAGTATTTACTTATGTACTGAACTGAAACTAACGCCTAAAGTCGACAAACATTTGTATATGGTTTGAAATAAAAAAATATAATTATTAATTTAATTAATAATAAAAAACACAAACATAGGTTTTCAGTTCATAGACAATCTGGGCGATAAGAAGCATACTAAACATTAATAACTTAAAGAAAGCACTCATTAATTAATTGTAAACTCTCTGGTACAAATGGTCTTAAGTAAAAATAATATCTCGCAATATCATGTTCAACTTTTTGTACTGATCTTATGAAATATTATAAGGTTAAAATTTATCTAATTGAAACACGTGTACTTGTAAACAATTATTGCTCCAACATTATATTTTGTTAAGTTTAATCAGTTAATGGGTCGTGGGTACCCAATATACAGACAATATCTAGTTCGGCAAATACTACCTTCTTTGAAACCCATTGCAAATACAAATGTTATTTTTATAAAGTATATTGAAATAAATTTAAAATATTGACATACAAGTGGTTTGTTACCAATGTAACAATAATCTATCGATACATAATATCTACTATTCTCTTAATAATTTAAGTTCTAATTACATCTCAGCTATACATATTTTACATGAAAATTAATACGGGGTAACCTTTATAGGTCTGATACGTTTTACTTGTGTACTCGGTACGTTAAACCTATTTGTGAACTTTATTATTTTCATGGGACATGGACGGCATTAAAAATGTGAACCGTACATGTGAAAGTGGACTGCGCCGTTATTCATTGATTGGCCTTTTTGGAAAACCATCGAGAAAATCGGTTGGTATTTAATAACATTCAACTAAATTTGGGATCATGTGACGTTTTCTTGTATTTTAAAACACAATAGGAATACATAAAAGATAGTTCTAAATGAAAGACATTTGAAAATTATATATATACTCTAAAAATATAAACTTATAAGTTAAATAAAAACTTAATTGAATTGCACCTACATTAATTGTAATAAACATATTTGTTTAGATTACATTGCATATTACTTGCCCGAGCGTTTATTTCTGTGTGTATATTTGGAGATGTGTGTGTTCTTTTGATCTTTTGGGATGAAACGAAGAAAATGACGAGTCAAATGTAGGTGTTTACATCGCATTATGCTAGAGTGGCAACCCCTTCAAGAATGTTAATGTAATATATCGGGTGATTCATTTAGAGGTACTTATTTGTCTTTAGATTTTTTGACAAATGAAGCGTGAGTCGTAGTAACCTTTTATGGTATTTTTTTCAGTATAGTTTGACATTTCATTATGGAAAGACTTAGCCCCGCACATCGTCTACAAATTTTATACTACACCTGCTCGGAAAGTACCTTGATACTTTTTCAAATTTACGGTATAAAGTACGTCATTGCATATCGAACAAATATGCGGCGAGAAAACGCATCTGAGCGGGAGAGAAAAGTGTATGAAAATCCATTTCTTGCGTGGTTTTTCTTTTTTAATTTTGGGTAAGACTATGCGCTGGTAACCTAAATATCAAAAGCCAAAAAGTTTTTACAGTGAGTTTTTATCTCCAAGTTCGCAAAATGACACTGGCCACTAGCTGTGTGTTGGATGGTGTCAAACAATTTGAAAAAAGAACATGTGAAAATTGCAGACGCCATTGGCGCCATTTTCAACTTGTGTGTTGTTTGAGGATTCAGTTTTCGTAGAAAAGTAAAATAAAACTATCAAAATGATAAGTAGTGATAGTGATGATGAAGATTTTTTAACTCCGCCGCAGTTGAAGGAAACAGCAAAAATACTGATTGATAACCTTTTACCACAGAAATCAATTAAAAAATATAATAAAACTTATGACGATTTTTTGCAATGGAAAAGTGAAAAAAATGCGGCAACTTTTTCTGAAACTGTTTTGCTAGCTTATTTCAGTGAAAAAGCGCAAAAATCAAACCAAGTACGTTATGGTCTATGTACTCAATGTTGAAAAGTACTATATTGACAAGAAACGACATAAATATTCAAGAATACAAAAAACTTACAGCATTTCTGAAAAGAAAGTCGGAGGGATTCCGTAGTAAGAAATCAAAAGTGCTTACTACAAAGGATGTTTATTCCTTTTTGCAGAATGCTCCAGATGACAAATATTTGTTGATGAAGGTAAGTTTATGAACAAAATGCACTGGTTTAAAATTTATTACGTACCTATTTATGAGTAGAAATCTACTAGGTTTTCATGTTTGATATTTTTGTTTACAGGTTATTTTGATTTTAGGAGTAAATGGGGCCTGTCGTTCGCAAGAACTTGTGGATATGACAACAGACGATATCGAAATCCTCGAAAATGGAATAATCGTCAATATTCCTAACACAAAAACCAAAATTCAGCGATCATTTGTTATATCGGGCTTATTTTATGAGATAGTGAAGAAATATAACGAAATTCATCCCAGTGACCCCAAAACCAATCGGTTTTTACTACAATATAAAAACAAAAAATGTACGAAATAAGTAATTGGGAAAAACAAAATAAGTACTGTGCCAAGAGAAATAGCTTCGTACCTTAATTTACTCAATCCACTAGAATACACTGGCCACTGCTTTCGCAGAACTTCAGCGACTATTCTTGCCAATACTGGTGCTGATTTAACCACAATAAAACGTCACGGTGGTTGGAAATCGTCCGCTGTTGCAGAAAGCTATATAGAGAATTCCGTAGAAAACAAAACACGAATAAATAACCAAATATCGGGATCGATTAATGTGCATCAAGACTCATCTCCTCAACCATCAACGAGCGCGGCGATGCCAGATGCCCCTCAGCAGCCAGTTGCCCCTTTGGAACCACAGCCTTCTACGAGCGCAGTGCCAACAGCACAGCCAGTTATTCCTCCTACATTATCGCAAACATCTCAAACAAACATTAATGGAAAAAGTGTTACATTAAGCTTCACTAACTGCAACAATTTCAATATAAATTTCAATTAGTAAAGATTTATTTTTTTATTTTCCTCGTAGGTGTAGTATAAAGCACTATGTATCACTCGAGAGAAAGTGCGATTCCCGTTCTCGGGTGTTTTAAAGCCCTCGCCTACGGCTCGGGCTTCAAACGACACCCTCGACGGTAATCGGTCACTTTCTCCTCTCGGTGAACAATGTACTATATCAGCTGTATTACCAAAATCAGCGTTCTGCGAGGAATGTGTTTCGTGCACTTAGAGAAACTTATGATCCACATAATCGGCCTACCGAATGTACGATTCGCTATACCATCGAAAAGTTTGAAAGCTAAATAACATTATGAGGTAGCACACGATCAAATAGACTACATCTTGAGCAACTGGAAGCCAAGGTACTAACGTTATTCACCAAATACCAATCGAAATGCTTGGACGCGTCATCGAACATTGGAACGGCAGAATGGATTATGGTACCTGGAGTTATAGCCAACATTTGGAAGCATTAATCCTTAAAAAATAAATGTATAGAATAGTTATTTAGTGTCATAATAAAAATTATCCATAAATTATTTTTTTTAGCAAAAAAATAGTTTTGAAAAAAGTACCTCCAAATGAATCACCCTTTTATGTTATGGATTTTTGCTAAAAAATTGCATACCTTTAACAAACAAATAACCCCGCGAGTAAACTTAAAGTGGTCTCTACCTCCTAGAGATCGGGCCGGGCGATCGGATAGTCCGGTGTAGCGGACCGATGCTCCAACTAGATAGGGCCCGCTCGTGTCTCATTCAACCAGCTAGTTGGAGCCATGCCATAACAATCTTTGTTTGCCTCCGCCTATAAGTCCGAATTTGGCCATGTTCCCATTGGGCAATAGTTTCTGTTAGATAAATCAATCAGGGACTTAGTCTAGTGACTAGACTCTAGTCTGTTCTTGTGGTGTTTTTACATCTATCTTTACTTATATACATACATATAATAAACATTTAACTTATCTCTGTCTGTATCTGGAAGATATATAAAAAACATTATAGAGACTTTTATAAACGAAAATAGAATGAATGAAATGATTGTTAAATTTTTTGTCTGTTTGTCCGTTTATCTGTCTGTCTGTTTGTCTGTGAATTTGAGCACGCTAATCTTAAAAACGTATTACGTAAACGCTTATACGATTAAGATGTGGTTTTCACTAATATATTGTAAGCTTCACTTAACATTTAGTTTTTGTTTCATGTCAATCGGATCATAAACAAAAAAGTAAATAAAGGTTACTTTTACTTTAAAGCCCCCGTAACCCGCGAGGCCACGCGAGTGAAGCCACGAGCGGGTCTACTAATTTACTATATAAATAGTTTTATATATATATATACATATATAGATATATATTTTATCACTTTTATATTTCTATCCACAGACTCCAGGGTCCGTGCCATTCTTTTACATTTACTTAACTATTTAATCAACTATTTAAATAAACATCTTTGCATACAATGAGGTAACATATTAAACCTAACATTATATAAAATAACTGAAAAATAAAACCTAAATTAGGTATCCATTGGAATCCCGAGCAGACCGGTCTCCGCAAGCAGCACCCGTTCACGAGTTGACGCATGTGCCAGCCATCGCCTTCCTCAACCATATTTGAGGGAAGATGGCGACCCGACACACGACGCCGCCACTTGCCAACACCTCTTCGTGAGCATGACTGGTCGGAATGCCCATTACATTAACTACAGATATTACGTGTTTTTTTTAGTGTTTCACGTCATGAAGACGTAGAGGACTGCTTACTCACATCCCATTTTAACAGGGCATCCATAACCACGCTATGGTTTTATATTAGGATAACCAACTTAGCTTATTTTTTCTCATATTGTATATAAAACAACGTTTATATAAAGTATAGTAAGTCCATTGCTCTGGTATTGAATATTTGCTATTACATATTAACCTGTAAAACAACATCTTTAATAATAGTTTGTTAGTCTAAATCGCTTTATAATATTTGATATGAACATAGAATAAATATATATTTAATAAAAATAACTCCATTTACAATCAAAGGTTCTGTTTTTACACCTACCTACTTCATTGCTCTTAGTTATTACAAACAAAAAAATGTCTACGAACTGGCTACGCGTGCTTTCGTAGCGAGATTTTGTGCTACAGTTTGCTACGATGCTACAGATTTCATTACAAAGTATTCGGCAGAGATGTTGTAGATTTTCTAACTAAAAATTCTCTAGTTGAGCATATCGTTGTTCATTCATTTTTTTTCTACAGAAATATTATAAAACCGCCATATTCAGATACAATTTCATAGCTACCCACAATTAAACTGTTGAAAAATAATCGAATTTAACATAATACTGATGGTAGAAATTACTTATAAGAAAAAACAGTCTCAGAATACGGTACTACAGTGAAATTGTCAGCTGCTTCCTATGCATTTAAATCTACATCTACACTAATAGTATAATGAGGAAAGATTTGTATCTTTGTACGTCACGAATAAACTTAAAAACTACTAGACCGAAATTAAAAATTATTTTGCCGTTAGAAATCAATTATAAATATTTACTACTATTATTTATACTATTTACTGAAGCTACATTATTATTAACATAGGCTATATAATATTTTCAAAAAAGTTAGAAATCCGTATGAAAACTTTGAGAATGTAACCCAAGGTGTGTAAAAACGTCCTTATATCACAGACGTTGCGGAAACTATTGACAATAGAGCAATGAAATGTAAATGCAGTTTTATAAAAAAAACATCAATATCTACTATACAATTCACTATATCAAATGTCTTACTATTACAGTTATGTCATTTTTGTATGTAATGAATAAACTTAAAAACTACTTGACCGATTTTAAAAATTATATTTTTTCCTTTAAAAAGCTACATTATCACTGAGTAACATAGGCTATATAATATTTTCAAAAGTTAGGGATCCGTATGAAAACTTTGAGAATGTAACCCAAGGTGTGTAAAAACGTCCTTATATCGCAGACGTTGCGGAAACTATTGACAATAGAGCAATGAAATGTAATGCAGTTTTATAAAAAACATCAATATCTACTATACAATTCACTATATCAAATGTCTTACTATTACAGTTATGTCATTTTTGTATGTAATGAATAAACTTAAAAACTACTTGACCGATTTTAAAAATTATATTTTTTCCTTTAAAAAGCTACATTATCACTGAGTAACATAGTCTATATAATATTTTCAAAAGTTAGAGATCCGTGTGATAACTTCGATAATGTAACCCGAGGTGTGAAAAATAATACCAAAAAAGATCTTTTATTTGACAATAGTGAAAACAATACCAAAAAATATCCCTATACCGCTATTGCCAATAGAGCAAAGTGATGTATCGCAGTTTTATAGAAAATATCAATATCTACAATAAAACCCGCGACATCATATGTCTTACTATTACAATAATGTCACAATAGCTACTTTTTCATTTTAAAATATGCAATAGTAACGCCGAAAAATCCTTATATCGCGTACACTGCGGAAACTAGTGCAAAGTGATGTGACTAGAGTTTTATAGAAGACATCAAAGTCTACAAAAAAGTATGTCATACCATATGTCTAGCTTATACAGTTATGTCACAATAACTACTGTGCCGTTTTAAAATAAACTAAGCCACATTATACAAGTAGATAAGAATTGAATTTGCACCTTGGTGTTTACACCATTTCTTATCTACTTTAATAATAATGAAGAAAGATTTGATAGTTTGTAACGGATAAACGCAAAAACTACATAACCGGTTCAAAAAATTTTTCACCAGTTGAAAGGTACATTATGCCTGAGTAACATACCTACGCTATTTGATTCATAATCAACATCCATTACCGCGAGGCTGAAACCGCAAAGCGCGGCTAGTATGGCAATAAAAAGAATACATCATTAGATTTATCTGTCAAAATCGCCCCCAAGTTTTTGGCAGTCCCTTTCTCACTCCCTTTTTACAGTGGCTGTATCTTATTTGGAATGCGTCGGCAGAGTCTTTTGCAAATATAATGATTAAACTATCAATTATCACTTACCTATAAGATCATTATTGAAAAATTGTAAATAAATAAATTAATTGAACTACATTATCTGAAGGTAGAAGACGTTGTTCTGTAAGTGTTGTCTCTAAATTCAGCGGAGCGTCAAAACAATATGCCTTAATTAATCATTTTCTGAAGCATTTTTAGAATAACGACCACAAGAATGCCTTTGTCTATAGAGATGCTCTCATCAAGGTGACGTCGCCCTTTGATCATAGTATCAAACTCCAACGAGGCATGACATCACGTCTTCTCAATAAATCTTATGTTACAACATAAGGCTGCTGTACACGTCTTCTTAGACGTGTACAGCAATAACTTATGTTTAGTGTTGTGTCATTTTTACAATACGATTAAGATAAGGGGCAACCGAAATATATCATCACCTTGCTACCCTTATCTCAAATTTGAATTTAGTACAAAAATATATGTCTTACCACGTACCATGCAGATATTGTAAAGGTTTTGTCACCCGTCTGGTGATGGATGATGATGATGATGATGATGATGAAATATACTACGTGTTATTTGAGCGCCTTGTCTAACTACATACAATCACCAAAATCCGTTGAGCCGTTCTGTCGTGATCGAGTAACAAACCTCCACCCATTCACTTATTCGCATTATAATATTAGTAAGAAGTAAGATTCCAATTCATGGATACTGTCCTTTGGTATTCTAATTAGTAGACTACTCGCTGCCTTTCAGGTCTTATGAGCGTAAATAACCATATTGTGCACTTACCAGCCTGTTGTGAAGCACTCAGGTGGACCGCCTCTTGTGATGAAATAGTGATGACAATGTGGAGTTTTTAAACTAACGTACAGCAGGGAAGCGTTCGAAGCGGAGCTTGACTTGGCGATCTTAACCGATCAACAAGTTAAGCAACGTTTGCTTAACTTGTTGATGTTGCTGGTTGAGGTTGCGTTCAGGACTTGGATGGGTGCTATGTGCCCTGCTAGTGGCATTATTCAACTGAGCGCTTCCGTGCTTCGGAGGGTACTTTAAGCCGTCGGTCCCGGTTGTTTGTCTTAAGACAACAGTCGTTAGGCTATGCCGAGGGCCTTCGGACGGCCTGAAAACTTCGACGGTTGGCCGCTAACTTATCTATCAATCCACACTGAGCCCGCCTGGTGATTATGGCCCAACTCCTCTCTCTGAGAGGAAGGCTCGAGTCCCAGCAGTGGGAACGAATTGGTCAGATTATCATTATGATTATGATAGCAGGGTTTCTTAGAGGCATCCTTATAATATGCTGAAGACCGAATGATAAATGAAACACACGTTTTGACAATAAAAGTCAAGAGACCTTCAAATGTTTATTATACCTACATGTAACGTGTAGATATTTTAGAAATGTAGGGTGAACCCGAAACTCGGTCGAAGAGGCGTACGTGTCCTGAATGAAGGGACGCGTTCGCTAACTCTTATTTATTTTTAAAGTTAAGAATTAGGATACGGCATTTCGAGTGCTTGTGAGCTGGAAATAAAATCGTAAATGTTGCAAAATCTAATAGCTCCTAATCAGTTTTTACTTTTAAAAATAAATATGTTTACTTCTAGTACTGCAAAATATATAATGTGCGTCGGCAAACATAGGAAACAATTGTATTGTAAATAACACAAAATATAGAAAAGTTATTAGTTGCAAGCCATGTGAACGATGCAGCAAATGAATTTGTTACAATCATAGAAAAAAAGTTTATTCTATAAGGCTACAACTAGGATTGGACGCAATGACGACTTGCGCTACCATTTTGTGGAATTATACATAGAGATACGAAGTTAACTGATACCCAATATAAATTCTACAGTAGTGTACGTGGAATACTAGGTATAATATAACAATAGATTAATGAGTACGTATGGTATAACTCCAGTTTCATTAAATAAACGTCCTCATCTGTTCGGTACCTTATTGTATATAAATAATATGAATATATAAGTTGGTTTACAAAGAAAACGATACAAACGAACTTGTGATCTAATATTGTTGGAGGACCTGAGGGAGTCAACGAAGGTCGTTTCTTGTTTTGGACCACTCCATCTTATTATAACAGAGCAGCTAAAACTCTGAAAAATAGCAAACTGGTTCCGTTCTGGTGGTGGATTCTCGCACTAATTATATGTTATCTGCTGACTTCCAAAAAGGAGGAAGTACTCAATTCGTCTGTTTTTTTTTGTTTGTTATCTCATAACTTTCGATAGGGTGAACCGATTCTCAAAATTCTTTTTTTGTTTTAAAGCTGGCGCTTTCCGTGTGGTCCCATTCATTTATTAAATTCGGTCAAGTAGTTTTTGAATAACACTCCAATAACTGAATAGAAATTGTACTTGTTTATGTTATCTTATTTTCAGGTTATATTTATTCATTTATCAATCACTTTCTTCTATGAAATAAATATTTTTTACAAAATACGAAGCCATTCGCCTATTTCCTAGTTGACACAATCAAAAAAGCATTTGCACATATTTCAACACAACACACTTACATAAACACGTCAAACGTCACCAACACACGCTTGTCTCGGCACATCACACCTACTACATTAAACTCTTGTCTCAGCGCGACGCAGTTGAATCGGCGCGAGACCGTTCATCTGTCACTTGACCTATTTCACGTATAAGCGACAAACCCTTTGAGCACCTGATCGACAATGGGGTGAGAAATATGGACCTTTTATGGTAATGTCTCGCGGACGATATTGGACTTGCTTCGATCACACTTTCAAATCGCCTTTTTTCAATGGGACGATTCAAAAAGGTGTCAGGAAATACATTGTAAGTACTCCACTTTTTATCTTTGCATTTTTATAAGATGTATATAAGATGTATATGTATATATAATTAAATGTGTGGCTCGAGTCGTGGGCATATTAATATATTATATTGATTTTAAGTTAAACATGATACTGGTTTAATGATAAGTGCACAAATTCAATTTACGAATGCTTGTTAGGTATCCAATCTAACTTTAATATTTGTTTCTAAATTCATCACAGCAATAATAAATCGAAGATTAAGGCCTAAGAATTCTGAAAGCTACAAAACACTTATTTGATGTTTTTAAGGTTCATTATGCGCATAATATTAGTCCTAACTAATGTCAAGACTCAAGTTTAACATTTATTGTATGGATGTTTAAAATGTTTTTACTTTTACTTTGCAGTATACCTACTCGTATAACAAGGCAGAGAAAAAGTAGTATCTGTATTAACAGCTACGACTAGTTTTAATGGACTTCGTTGAGGAATTGGACTTTTTTAGGATTAAGTGACAAAACGTGCATGTCGTGCGCCAGTCGTCTTGGAAGCACTACGATTGCTCATTACAGAAGCGGTACAACTTAGAGCTTAGAATTGTAGTCTGGCGTGGTACTGCACTGCGCTCGTCATCTCGATATAATGATTTTAAGTCGCTTTCAACCACTGATTTCACTTGCTACCCTTCACACCCTAACACAGTAATGCTTGCGTACTATTGCTTCGCTGCAGAATACCTGGCAATGCGGTGGTACCAACCAAGACGGCCTATTGTACAAGAATCCTACCAGCTTATCAATGTTGCATTATATTTGGTTCATGATAGTTCTCAAACTGAAAAAGTATAAATCGACTAGCTGTTCTCCGCGGTTTCACCCGCGCGGTGATGGATGATGATGATGATGACGATGAATCTTATATAGGCTGTGTTACTCAGGGTGAATGTAGCTTTCCAATGGTGAAAGAATTTTTGAAATCGGTCTAGTACTTTTTGAGCCAATTTGTTACAAACATACATACAAATCTTTCCTCTTTATAACATTATATTATATAGTACGAGTATAGATATAGATATAAAGCGGTATATTTTTACAAATGTTTATTCATTTATGAAAAAAGCTTTGTATTTTTCGTGAAAGTCATTAATTTTTAAATAATATTATAACTATGGTACTACCTAAGTACGTGGTGGTTACCTACTATACTATTACTGTATACAACAACTCAAGCTAAATACTTCTAATTGAATAGCTCTTTACGTTTACTTCGGAACAAATGTTTTGTTGAAATCGGTTTAAACACATTGCAAACGGAATAAACGTTAAACCCAACGGATAAATAATTTATGCATCGGTTGAACGTTCTTGAATAATATAAATATAATCGCCTGGCTTTCGTTCCGCGAAAGAAACATGAACAAGGTGTTAACCAATTCATAAAGGGATGTGTTCAGCTCTTAGAAACATGAAGTATTTGGAAATGTGAGGGATAAGTAGTACGAGTATATAGGTTAAATGAAAACTTTTTTTTATTGTATTTAATATTTATTTAATTTTATTTGTATTTTTAAACCAGTACCTGATATAGGCATTAGAGACAGATGCAGATTAAAATATACAACATTTTATAACAACAACTTAACGTTTTTAACCGACTTCAAAAAAGGTGGAGGTTGCTCAATTCGACCGTATATTTTTTTTATTTATGTTTCTGCGGACAACTTCGTCGTTTAGGAACCGATTAAGATGATGTTCATTAACATATAATTTTCACCGAATTCGGTCAAGCAGTTTTTGAATTACACTCCAAAAACTGTAAAGTGTTGATTTATCTTGATGATATCATCATTGACGGTGTATCCCGTAGTAGCGAGGTCACTAAAAAGGGTGAGAGTTTTTTTATAAAAAAAATAGAACCGACTTCTACACTAAAAAGTATGAAATAACCTATCGAAGTCAGTACCATGCACGCAATATTGTGATAAAACGTACTTTTGAACTATTATGTTTTCTTACATACAACGGCAGCTTTTGAGAAAAAACTTGGTCTACTGTGTATCATGATACCGTGAAATGGATGATGTTGCATATTGGCACTAATTAAGCAAAATATATGTGTCTCAAGAGCGTAATTCAATTACTAATAGGTAACATTACCGCAATAAAACTGCATCAATCAGGTGATGCCTTAACATACTAGTAACTAACGACACAGGTACCTAACTACTAAACTCAGGAATACGTAAACGCTATGGGATTACTCACGGACATAGCCGTATGATGGATAACACTATAATATTCCAACGGCGCCCGCCCAAGCTCACTAACTGAGCACATGTGACGTGTTATGTCTGTGTTATGTTATTTCGGTGTGCACTAACTGTTCATCAAAACGACGGATACCTCATATATCACTTTTCATAGCACTATGGTAACATGAAAATGTTGGAGATTTCTGACAAAACTCGTCCTGATGAATGTATATTCTTCTATATTCTTTTAAAATATTTTCAGTAAATCCTTTAGCTAAGCTTTGTCACACATATTTAAAAAAAAGTATACTGCTTAGAATCTAACCTACACTCGAAACTTAATTTTTTTTGAAATTTATAGATTTTATTTATTCGTATGCCATTCTTGCAATACTACACAATAAATTAAAACTATAATCAAAATTATAAAGGAATACCTTTATAATTAATTACACGATAGAATACTATCTTTTAATTGCTGAATCCATGGGATAGCGTCGTTTTCGATATTTATAGATACCATTATGTAACGTTAATTATAATGACTGACCCTATCTATCAGTGTCTTAAACATACATTTATTTGTTCATGTTTCGTAGGTTCAATTACGATAAAAATATCTGAATGCGGTTCAAATTAATTTACATACAATATTTATGAAGTAATTTTTTAGAAGTCTTATCTATCTACATACACATTAATAACACATACCCATCGTATACAGCCTTGAGACACCTTGTAGAGTAGAAATAAATAGCAGAAAATCGGGTAGATAACGTTTACCTGAAGGCATGAGGGTCCGACGACGAGAAAACGATGAAAGACCAACTTAATTGTACTGAAAATAAATACTATAAATATAATTTGATAAAGTTAACCATCAAACTTTATGCACCAAGTTAGCAGCATTCAGCATATATGGCAACCTTCTGCGTTAAAAAGAATCTAACCTCATTAAAAGAAGTCAGCTTGTTACAGTCAGAGGATTTGTGTCCAATGCGATTGAAGTGAGTTCGGGCGTGCCTCAAGCAACTTATTTAGACCCGCCGTGCGATTCTCTAAGAGCTAACATCGTTGCATCCTTGACAACATCCGTGAAACAAATGACGAGATGACAAGAAGCGTTGGAAAAACAACCTTATGTACAAGGGCAATATCTCAAAATTGACATCGGTGAGCTCGAGAATCATTAGATAATCGCACGGCTGCTCTTCTTAATGTCATTTTTTTAACGACTTAAATCATAAGTTTGTATACCCCTGTCTGCTATATGCTAAAGACTTAATGATTTACACCAACGTCAACACTTTGATGATGTTGAATCTTTTCAATCAGATGTCAATACTGTCGATGAATAGTGTTCTGCTAACGGAATGTACTTAAATGACGAAAAATGTGTTATATCATTCACAAGCAGAAAACTAATAATTTTATGTGACTACAGTTAGTAAATATAGTATAAATAGGAATAATATTTGACGATAAATTTACCTTTGAGATCATAACGGTTACATTATCAATAGATCAAATCAACTTTTAGGTTTTTATCACTATCTACTCAACACTTCAAAAGTCCTAGCAAAAGAATCGATCATCATACGATGAAAAACTTCGTAAATTGAGTATACTTTAGCTTAGAACCACGAACCCCATTATGACTTCACAACTCTGTTTATTGACTCAGCTTCTCTACTGTCCCTTATAAGCTTTATCGTTAAACCTATATTACGCCACCTTCATTTAACAATAATTGTTTACAAATTTATACCAATAGTACATCATACTACATTCCCACAGTCCGAACGTGTCGCCAATACAACGATATTTCAAAAAATCACAATTCTAATGTAGTAACATTTATAAGTTTAAGAGTTATTATGGCCATTCTCTCTATTGAGAGGGTATCAAGTCGCCATCTAGTTGACTTGACACGTTATATTGTAATCATATCTAATAATAATGATTATCAGTATTTATTTAATTAATTTGTAGTAGCTGCTTTTTTATTATGTTTCTTAGATACGTAAACTGTTTTACGAGTATATAGTCATACTGTATACACATATTTTAGGGACATTTTTCAGTCCAATAGATTATAATTTTATAATTGTAAATTTATTGACAATGTTCTGTTTTGTGTGCCTAAATAAAAAAAATTATCCTGGTCAGCAGCAGTGGAGTAGAGTAGAAATCAGGATGAGTATAGGAAAGTAGAGAGAATGTGTTTTCTCCTGCTCTGCTTGGTACTTTACTCTACTATAGATTTAATAACTCTACCAGATATTACTATAATTGAATATAATATAATTTCTATATACAGAATCAAAAAGATAAACTGAGACCACCTGATGAAAATTCCATGAGAAAGGATGTATGCCCTCAAAGAAGTAGGAAGCAATCTTTACTTTATTTTTCAAGAGTTTGCTAAGGTTTGTGAACTTCATTACTATATTTATAAATATAGAGGGCGATAGAGACTCAACAACTACTAAAAATAATGAGTGCAGTGCAAGGTTATGGAAAGTTCTAGCTTCAAGCTCTAAATTACGAAGGAAACAAGTGCTTCCCTCTGCCTAGGGAGCACACTATAAACTAATGTGGAGATGTCTTGAGTGGAAGACTCACTCTACATAACAAAAAAATACCACAAACAACCTTCTGAAAGTAGAGAAAAACTGATTGAAGATAAAACACAAAACAAAAAAAGCTTATGGTAATAGAAACTTGGCCTTTTCTTCACTTGAAAGTGTAAAAACAGGCGTGTCTTTATATATGAATACGTCAACATATAGATAAATGTATTTAAACTAAGTTTAAAAAATTATTTTGAAGTGCTATATGGAAACAAATACAAGAAATAAATACTATCTTAAGATGACATGTAACACGTATATCAAAACATAAGGTAGGTGGTTGATAATGTATTTTTCATGGATGCTACCCATTGGGACTGTACCTAATCACTACCACGCGTAGGCTCGGTTTTATTTGACTTATTTTAATAATTTCTAACCTAATCTCAAACTACTTTGTGGGAAATAAACTTCCAGAAACCTTATGTGTACACAAAGTTCCGAGATTGGAACGTATTTCCATACTTACAAAGCTTCTAGATACTACTGTTGTATATTCTATGCCTTTAGTTCCACCTTCGTTAAATCTTATGTCCAAGCCTAAGGCGAGTCAAGATAACAAGGATTTAGGATTTGTTGTTACAGTCCGTCACGTTATTGTATGTTGTGTTAGGTACTCCATGCCGGTCTTTGCCATATACAGTAATGGGACTAAAACAACATTAACGTAGGTTTGAACTCCGCTGTCAGTTAAGAATCACATTTTTGTTTTATTATTTCGCGATACAAACGTATCTTATAAAAAACATTTTACTCGTGCATTATCTAAATCCTTCTTGAACCCTTGAAGCCACCAAGATAGCCTGACAACTGTTATTTTAACACAACCTGGAGCGAATATGTGACATGCTCAACGAAGCACGAAAACGGTCAGTAACGTCAGTAACGTAAACGGTGCTAATGGTGGTCATCCATCTAGACAGTGGCCGCAACAAGATTTGCTTAACCTAGACCTACTGACGGATTTGTAGTCCCCTGGATCTGTCAAACCTATCCCCACAGTTAAAAGCTACTAGACTATAGCTGGCTAGGTGAGCCCGTTATCAGCGCTTCATATATAATGTGCTCTTTATGGAGTGGTGAAAGTATAAAACGATTCATTTCCTGGAAACGGTGGTTAAGGCATTTACCAATATAATAATATATAACCAATATTTCTGCAGACCTACCTCAATACTATCCTGTATTAAGGTATGCAGAAATAAAACATGATTTCTAAATATTATTCAAATGCTTTTTAAAGCACGACGCTTGCCTAGCGAGACCTTCTTAAGTTTTAGGAACTGAAAATATATTTTTTTTCGGATTTTTAATCTTATATAATTGTAATTATGCTGTATACCCAACGTTTCAAAAACTTTACGGTGATAATGGACTCGGGTAGGTTTATAGATGTCTACTACAGAGTTATGAATTTTTTTTCTGTCGCGAGCAGGTTTAATTATACCTTTACAATGTATGCAATAGTCCCTTACAATGTCAATTGCAAGGTCAATGATAAAAAAGCATAGATTCGGAAAGTTCGATTATTAAGTTGACTATGGTATTCTGGGTGTTCAATAAATTTAGTATAATATAGAGGTGGCAGATATTGAAATTTACCGTAAGCGTAAAATGCATGTGTGGAGAAACTAAAGGGTTTTAAGCATAATTTACAGACGGCACGCTTAGCTCGTTCACTTTCAATATAAAAGATGGTGTACATCTGTATATTATTACGCAATATCGTAGTATGAACTTTAAAGAGGTTTAAGGTAAGTGCTAGGTACAAAGGTACTCAGAGTTTCGTAACAGTTTCATCGCACAAACGATTTTTCAAACGCTCTTTGCAATGCCTCCCTTTTGTTATGTTATTATGTACCTTATGTGGTAAACATACTCAAGGGCATGCCTGACAACTTAAAATACACCATGCACTTAATAATTTGAATTTGTCTTCATAGACGTCTTTAGAGTTATAGAAATAACAAAAGTAGAAAGTCTAAAATGTACCTAGTTTGAATAAAATGTACGAGAAAGTCGTAGATATGTACACAAAGCTGTGTATTTCCGCCGCTTTTCTACCGACTTCCAAAAAAAGGAGGAGGTACTCAATTCGACTGTTTTTTTTTTGTTTGTTACCTTATAACTTTCGACTGGGTAAACCGATTCTCAAAATTACTTTTTTGTTTGTAAGCTGGTGCTTCCCGTGTGGTCTCATTTAAATTTCATCAAATTCGGTCTAGTAGTTTCCGAGACACACTTCGATAACTGAATAGAATGAAAGTCGTATTTAAACTTTTCAAATTGTACTTGTTAATTTGAAAATATTTTTTAGCTCCAAACAGGTTTCTAAACTAAAATTAAAGCTATTATAGTCGTGGGGATGTAATATTAGTAAAATTTGACACGACTAAAATGACAAGAACTACATTTAATTAAAAAGCTTACTCTTTGTTAAAATGTCTAATAATTTTCATAAATCATAAATTTATTTGCATAAATTTTGGGTACAAAATTGCGAAGATATTACAGCATATTATAATTCCTAACAATATAAAATTCTGCCTACATTGGCGTGCAAATATTAGAATTGAATTTTAGAAGAGATTATTAGCAAACCTATTATTATATTAAAACCTATAATTTATAAACAATATTATACAATATTATATAATATATATATACAATATTATACATGAAATGTAAAAATATCGATTGAGTAAATAGAAATAAAAATATTAATAAAATTGAATTAATTAAAATCATTACAGGTCAAATAATCCTTAATAGAGTAAACACATTTATCTGATAACAAATCAAATAGTTTTATCTTGAATAAATTTAAGCCATCGTCTTTGATTTTATCAGGTAATTTATTATAAACTCGAATTGCCATACAATTCACTTTTTCACTGTTTAGACGTAAACGTTGTGGTGGAACGTACAACTTCGTCATTGCGTATCGGCAAGATCTTTTAATTACGTCACAGTGTTTAAGAAATAAATTAGGATTCTTTTTAACGAATATACATATTTCATAGATATAGACTGAAGGCACAGGTAGTATTTTTAATGATTTAAAAAGAGGCACACATTAATCCAAAAAAATGGGCACCGCATAGAGAACGTATACATTTTTTGTGCAATAAACACTCTGTCAGCCTCCACTGAAAATCCCCATAAGGTGATACCGTATCTAATATTTGAGGATACGTATGGCGATGGTAGGCCGACAGCGCTGCATCTACAGTTGTTATTTGCCTAAGTCGGTACAGGACATAAACAAATCTGTTTAATTTTAAAAATAACTAACTAATGTGTGGCTTCCAATTACAATATTTACGAGTATCTATAGTTATTTCAATAAAAGTTGTGCTGTCTACGTCACTTAAAACATTACTGTTGAAGGATATATTTAAGTAATGTGCTATACTATTGTAGGTCTGAAATTCAATGTAATTTGTTTTACTCAGATTGACAGTCCAGTTATTTGTATTTAGCTAATGCAGTATATCCTGTAGCGCTTTCTTAGCCTCGCTTTCAAAGACACGTGTCATCTACGCCAACAACAGACATCTTTACCTTTGACAATAATGGTTGTATCGTCTGCGAACAGAAGACATTGATGTCTTGTGGCATCAGGTAAGTCGTTTATATAGAGAAGAAAAAGCAGAGGTCCTAGCAAACTACCTTGTGGAACACCGAACTTGTTTAAGAGTGTTTGTGAGCAGAACTTCATTGTCATAGAACCTACGTTTTTTCTAATTTCTACACTTTGATACCTATCCTTTAAATAGCTTTTTTTCGGAAATAAGAACGTTATTTATGGTTATTGGATATGCCAATAAATAGGTATTATAAATATTTCTTACCGTTACGAGGCTATTAAAAAAAAATGCTTTACCTATAATCTAATCAAGCTCAATACGAGTTTATTGCACCTGCACATTGTATTATTCTATTTCGCACCTAAGTTGTAAGCGCTTCCAGGAATTGTATTGCTTACTTGAAAGCACGAACCAAGCAATCCATAATTTACTCGTATCGTTGACGAAGGAGTTAGGGACATTTTCATAAATATGACAAAGATTAAAGTTATATGATTATTAACGGGATATTTACCGTGGTAAGGTTGTGGAGTGAGCTCCCGATATTTCGGCGCAGTTACATGCACCATGTTCACGGGAAGACTGAAAAATGCGGGTGGTTGGTCAAAAAGTTTAAAAGTTAGGTGCAGACATAACGATCTACCCTCTTTCTTAGTCTTTTGCTACGGTTATCACTGGAACTCGAACTCGATCCTAAGTCCCGACAATAATCCCGTTAATACAATACAAAATAATACAAATAATACAAAATATCCC
Source organism: Selenia dentaria (assembly GCA_917880725.1). Classification (NCBI taxonomy): domain Eukaryota; kingdom Metazoa; phylum Arthropoda; class Insecta; order Lepidoptera; family Geometridae; genus Selenia; species Selenia dentaria. The sequence continues at coordinate 23,442,463 of OU862890.1, forward strand.
GTTAATAATCATATAACTTTAGAGAACAACCGTGATAGTTTAAAACAATGACAAAGATTATTAAAAATATTCAATGCTGCGTGCATAAGTAAAGTATCATATTACAGTTAATCCGTTTAAAGTTATTTAATTTCAAACAAATAACACTCGCGAACACTCAAGGCCACAGACGCATTTTCCATGGACACATTTTTAAGTGACGAAAATAGACAAATATTTGATTGATTAAAATATCTTCTGAAAACTTTTACCTTCATACCCTGGTTTGTTCTCACCACATGTTAGCATCGGGTTTTTGACAACACCGCCCACCGCAGATTTTTACGGCTTCCATTCGCTACAGTTCTTTGTCACCACATGGAGTGAAATGAAATTGGAATGTTACTGCATGTAGCATGCGCCAGTATGCAATAACGTTCTGGCACATTGTTCAGGAGTGTCCGCATGATAGAATTGCAATATTGAAAAGCGTACTGATGCTTAGAATACTTTTTGTACGAGGCTTGCGAAATATGAATCTGGTACACGTCCCTTTCTATTAGAGAGAGAGGAGTGTGAGCCATAATCCACCGCAAGCGGGCCCAGCAGGTTGCAGGTTTGCTGATATGTTAGTGACCAGCCTTTGTTCCAGTAGTGTTGGAGCTTTTAGACCACCTTATAGCCGTCAACATGAACTAATAAGTGTCACAGCTATGTCAATACCTATCTCAATATGTGTATCTATTTTATTTACCACAAAGTATATAAAATGAGTTCTACTGGTTTCGGTATCTGGTATAAAGAAACAAAACTTTTCCATGTTGTCTCACAAATGTAAACGCCTTCTAAAAGAGTAAGCATAAGAGTTTACACCTATCACTTATGAAACTTCTCATAACCTGTGGTTAAGTGCATGAGCATAACTGCTATAATGTGGGTGTTTGAGTAATTCTGCCATCCCTTTCAATAAGTGTAAAATGTACTTTGACGTGAGCAAGGGCAGGAATTTAAAGTTTATATAACTTTTCCGACCCATAATGACTCTGTCTAATTTGGTAGCGACCATGCCTTACAAGCTTGAGATCCCGAACTTTAATCAAACCAAGAGAAACATGAGCGATAAACTCAAAGGAAAACTAATAAGGAAACTAATAAGGAAAAGGTATTTCTGGCTCAGAAGAGATGCATTAGAGCAATAATAAATCTTAAATCTACAGATAGTTGTAAACCACACTTCAAAGAACTCAAAATTATGACATTACCATGCCTGTACCTATATGAAACCGCACTTTTTGTTAAAAATAACCTAGATTACTTTGAATCGGTAAGAGATGTACACAACTTGAGATTGACACACACTTGAGATGTACACAGCTGGTCAACGATCACCACTGTATCGTATGACAAGTTCATATAATGATCTTTTCAATTGTATAGACTTATTTCATGAACGTGTGGGTTGCTTTAGGAGGTATGTATTGGACCTTCTTGGAGGTAAAGGCAGCGACCAATAATTGGTCTAATTAATTTAATTTAATTGTTTTGTTAGTTAATTGGTTTAATTAATAATAATTAATAAAACAGTACAAGTCCGTGAACAGCATCACAATAATTGTGATGCTGTTCACGGACTTGTACTGTTTTATAGCTAATTCAGCTCATAACAATAGGTAGTTTCAATTATGGTTTACTATTCTCGAATAATGTAAAATAAGCTTATAATGTAACTGCATACTTATATTTTTGTATATTATCATACTTATCTTTATTTTCATACCATATTGTATTCTAGCTTTTTGAATAATTTACACTGTTTGCACGTCAACAACTTAAACCTCATAACCTCATAACTTCTTTAAGAAATTTGTGGTCAACGAAGTTGGTCTCACACTTATTGTAATCTAGAGTTTAAACATTTATATATAATTTACATTGTGAAACTGTTAGTTGGGTCCTTAAAAATAAATTAAAAAAAAAAAAAAAAAACTTGAATTTAAGAATTCGAACTTGAATAAATCTCGGCTGTGCATCAGAATGTCCCATACGACGCTAATGCACAAAAGTGTATTTTGTATGGCTCCTAAAATTTATAATAAATTGCCAGAAGTCTTAAAAGCGTGTAATATATCGAAGTTTAAAAATAATTTGAAGACGTTACTCCTTGACAAATGTTACTATAGTATAAATGAATTCTTTAGTGATAGAACATTTAATATAAAATAATGACATTGTATTGTAATTATTAATTTGTTTTTGTACTGAAACTATTTATTTTATTTGTTTTCATTGTACCGCTGACATTGATTTTCAATCACATATTTCTTATTATTTGTATATTTTTAAGATACTATATGTTATAACAAACTAGTTAATATTTGCATGCCTTATATAGGTGAGAATGTACCTGGGACTTACCTTTTTAACCATGTTACAACTTTATAACCTGCATTCTGACAAATAAATGAATTTGAATTTGAATTTGAAAAGGCTTTTTTATATCTTGACATGTTGAACGTTTGCTTAGATATAATAAATTATTTAACATTTAATGTATTCGAATAACTTATGACAAAGAAGTAGCGCTAAAGTTTTGACACTTCAAATAAATGTATGGAGCATAATTGTTTATTAAATTCATATTCTATTAAATGACAGTAATAACTTTTATAATTATTAAGTTTTTCTCGATGTTTTCAAGAGTTTATAAGAACATGTCTATAAAAGGATATAAACTAGAACTTTGGCTAATGAGACAGTTGTTCATCATCATCATCATCATCTCAGCCGTAGGACGTCCACTGCTGAACATAGGCCTCCCCCATGATTTTCCAAAAGGACAGGTTGGAAGCGGCCTGCATCCAACGTCGTCTTGCGACCTTCATCAGGTCGTCTGTCCACCGTGTCGGTGGACGACCTACGCTGCGCTTGACGGTCCGTGGTCTCCACTCCAGAACGTTTCGGCCCCATCGGCCATCTGTTCTGCGTGCTATGTGCCCACTGCCATTTCAACTGGCTAATCTTCTGAGCTATGTCAATGACTTTCGTACTTCTACGGATCTCCTCATTTCTGATTCGATCACGTAGAGAAACCGCGAGCAAGACAGTTGTTACGATACAATAATTAGAGTTAGGCAACTCTAGAAAAACGCGCACCGAATGAACAGCATTCCACTAATCACATCGATGTAGATGTTAGGTGCACATTAGGCACACATCTACACTCTTTGAATTAATACATCCTACCTTTAAGGAAAAATCGAAACAAACTTTGATTTTGGCGTCAGGCAGACGTCAACTTTTTTATATATATATCGGCGCAACTACAACAGTTCGTCGAGAATAATTAAGTTTAATCATTTGATTGCCCTAAAAATAGTTTATAAATCATCAGTTGATTATTTTTGAGTTGATTACGATGTAAAATTAATGTTATGATTGTAATTTCAATACTTTACCAACAAACTTGTAAACTCGTGCACGTGCGCCGAGTCCTATAAGTACGGCCGCACTGTAGGCGCTCGTCTATGATATAACACACACGGACACCATAAAACAACAGGTAGAGGAATACCTACAAAAACCACCGGACGAGACTGATGGAGAGGAAACGTCTATCATTTTCTCACCGGGCAGGGTGCAGAGATTGATAAGACGCCTCCCTAACAAGAAAGCACCAGGGCTCGACAAGATACCAAACGAAGCGTTAAAACACCTCCCACCTCGTGCCCTGGCCGCCCTAACACGTATCTATAATGGGATAATGCGATGTGGCCATTTCCCAAGAAACTGGAAGACGGGAGTTGTTAGAATGCTACTTAAACCAGGGAAAAACCCAAAGAAACCAGAAAGTTATCGCCCAATCACGCTACTGAGCACCCTCTCGAAGACATTCGAGAGGTTATTGCTCCCACATCTAGCACCGCATATCACGCCCCGGGAAGAACAATACGGGTTCAGAGCAGAGCATTCTACAACTCTCCAGTTAACGAGAATCATAAACGAAATGGCCACTTGTTACAATAAGAAAGAATACACAGTGGCAGTGCTGTTAGATATGGAAAAGGCCTTCGATCGCGTATGGCACGAAGGCCTGCTATATAAGCTATCGAAGAGCCCGACACCAAAACCAATATTCGCGATCATAAAGTCCTTCCTATCGGACCGACGTATCACCGTTCGAGTCGAGGAGGCCTTATCAACCGAGAAACCAGTATGCGCAGGAGTACCACAGGGCAGCTGCCTGTCCCCGATCTTATACGCGTGGCATACCAACGACATGCCACTAGTAGGTCACGCGAAGCTCGCCCTATATGCAGATGATGCCGCCTATTTCGCCTCCTCGATTCGAACTGAAAACGCCGTCAAAAGACTACAGGCAAGTCTAGAAGCTCTACCAGAATGGCTAGAAAAATGGCGAATGGCTGTGAACATAGACAAGACGCAAGCCATTATAACGGGAAGGTCAACGCTCCCAACACAGCTGAAGCTATATAACAAGGACATCCCATGGGCCCCGGTGGTGAAATACCTCGGGGTCGAAATTGATCGCAACCTAACTTTTGCGACTCATGTAAACACCATCGTGAGAAAGGTGAAAGGTACCCGTGCACGCCTGTCACCGATCCTACACTCAAAGCTGCCACTCCGGGTGAAGATCATGATATACAAGACTTACATTCGGCCACGTCTTACATATGCCGCCCCGGCGTGGTATGCCCAAACAGCTACCTACCTGAAGAAGAAACTCCAAACACAAGAAAATCAAGCCCTCCGTGCTATCGTCCAAGCCCCGCGCTACGTCCGGAACTCGACGATAGCACGCGACCTGAAACTAGAAAGCATTCAGACATTTGTAGAACGCCTCACGAAGAATATGTTCGAAAGGGTAGACTCATCAAGCCACCAACACCTCAGAGACATCGCCCCACTGCATGCTAGACCTCCAGACTCACCTGGTCGGAGAAAAACGAAGCCATATTCTCGAGAGCTCGTCCCACGGGTGGACGAAGAAAAAGAAGACGAAGAAGATGCGAGGGTGGATCCACCGGTGGTCGCTATCGCGGTCGCCGATCGGCTCGCTGGGCTTCCCCTAGGGCCACTAGGGGTCTCACCCGGTGTGCTTGATTCGCCCCGACATCAGTGACCACCGGTTCATGGAGAAACCCGAGAAGCCTCAACTCCCAACGACACGTTCATTGTTATGAACGAAGACGAGCTAGGGGCAGAGGGCATAGCCCTGACCCCCTTTCCCCGCTCAACCGCACTTGAGCGAGACGAGACCCGTGTGTGCGCTCGTCTCAGTCGCTCTCGAGTCGCCGTACAGTTCGGACCTCTTTGTGACGTTGTTACGCTGCTCGTTGAATATACGAAGCTTATAAAAGTACTTGTGAAGTTTTACTTCGAGGACCCAAAAATGAGGGATCATCATGAAAACAACAATTGTGACGTCAGCAATGCTGACGTCACACTTTTTAAAAACACTCCGGAGGTTCTTTCTCCGTCATATATTATGTAAACGTGTCAGCGAAATACGTATTAATAATAATTAATAATAAGCTCATGAGGCGACCGCCATGAGGGTCATCATGTTGATTCAACAATAATTGTCCCGATAGTGGTTTTAGCAAACGGCCCTATCATATATCAAAAAGCCTCGAACAACATGAATGAATGAATGAATGAATGAATGAATGAATGAATGAATGAATGAATGAATGAATGAATGAATTTATTTGCAACAAACACAATACAGACAAAGAAAGTATAAATGGTTTAAAATTAAAATCTAGGTGTTTGTCACAACCCAGCCTAAGCTCAGCAATATGCTAGTTGCAAGCAACCAGCGCTGGTCTTCCGTTAGGTTGGGGAGGTGACCTCACGCACGAGCTAAACCTGCGTCAAACAGCGCGTGCACGATATAAATCGATACATAGCTGCAATGTGCGTATGACCATTCTTAAAATAAAATTGTAACTAATTAAACAATAAATTGGAACATTACACGTTAGGCAATTACTTCAACACAAATGTACAAGTATGTAATCTTACAGAACTTAAACTAAATTGCACTGGTGTCATGTACAAGTAGTTCCTCACTTTTTTGATGAACATAAACGATTTTTTTTAAATTATATCTAAAAGTACGTAGACCATGCAGATCTCTTATTGGTGGCGGTATGTTGTTCCAACATTTCGATGCAGCATATCGGAAACTACCTCTAAAAGCGGCTGAGCAATGCCGCTCAGTCGCCAGCTGCCTCGAAGCTTGTCGGGCCCCTTGAGACCTACGTTCAGCTAACCACGTCAACTTATCGCTCAGATAAGATGGTGTCTCAAATTTGATAACCCCAAACAGGAGACACGCCATGTGTACTTTACGGCGATGCAGCATTTTCAACAACATATCGTTATTAAGAAAAGGGGTCACATGTGACCTGTACGGGATGTCAAAACAAAATCTGGCACAGGCGTTCTGTACTCGTTGAACAAGCTTTTGAGTTTTAGCTAACAGCCTTGGACCGTAAACCGTATCCATATAATTTAGTTTTGACAAAACTAACAATTCTACCAGCTGAAGACGCAAACTAACTTTTATATAGGGTCTCATTTTATATAATACTTTTAATTTGTAAAAGCAAGTTCTTATACAGTCAGCTATATGTTTTTGATACCGCAGTTCACAGTCCATATATAGTCCTAGATTACGCGCCTCATATACCCGCTCGATGGGTTCGTTCAGAACCGTAACGCTTATCGACGGGCTCAGACTAGTTAGCTGATGTTTGGTGCCAAAAATTAGGTATTTAGTTTTGGTTGGATTCAACAATAGGCAGTTATTCATCGACCACGCGGCCACTGATGCGAGATCCTCGTTTAAGTTATTTATGGCGTCATTGATGTCACACGGTTTACATGAAATGTAAACTTGCATATCATCTGCATATATATGGACTTTGCAATTACGAATGTGTTTTATAATGTCAGCAGAATAACATCTTAATAGGCTCTCGCTAGACGGTTGGATCAAGAGCCAGATACAGAAGGCAGTAATCCTTGACACGGCACGTATTGTCAGGAGGTTCCTCAGTCTGCAGCCCTAACCACCGGTAGTTCATTTAATATTTTATATTTGGTTTTTATTAATGTTTTTTTATTTTATGTAGAAAATTTTGTATTAAAGAAAAAAAATATTTTATGAAGAATTGAAAATGAGAATAATAATTATATAATATTATTATTATTTCTTTTATTCAAAACAAAATCTCGGATTTCATCCGGCCCTTTACAAAGGCATAAGTGGGGCTGTAGTCAACACTTAGAGGCCTGTTTGGTATAAAAATACAAAGAAGTATAAAAAACAGAAAAAATGTTGGATGAAGGGTAACATGGTACTTATAACTATTACAAATATGGGTAAAATGGCCAGGCTATTGATATGAATTTATTAGTGATAAGGAAGATAGTGGGCTATGGAAGAGACTATGGCACCTGCCAATTTTAGTCTCATGTTAAAATATTTAGGCAGGTGGTGACTTGCCATCCACTAAACGGGCCCCCCATAAAGGCCACCATGAGTGGTGACAAAAGGGGCAACGTTGGTGTGGATGGCTAAAGGGTGTCGAGAGGTGTGCTGCGGTTTCACTAGAGCGCTACTACCGGCGTTATGCCCTTTAACATTCCACCCTTGGAGCTTTTTCTTACTTGCTCTTGCGTCTCCACTCCCGGACGGCCAATTAAGGCAAGCCGGGGGTCAGGGGTCTCATTTAGCCCCAGGGAGAATCAGGGCCCACGGTGTCGCCACTCACCGACGGCTCACCACAAGGCCGCCCCTGCGGGTATATATCATTAGTATTATTACCCTTATCACTTATTAGTTCATATCAATAACCTTGCCATTTTACCCATCTTTGTAATAGATATACCATGTTACCATCAAACCAAAATGTTTCTGTTTTTATACTACTTTGTATTTTTTCAACCAAACAGGCCTCTAAGTATTGGCTACTGCCACTGATGCCATTGCCTTTGCCTGATGCGTTAAGGACCGGATGAAATCCGTGAAAAACATGAAATAAATGGAATAATAATAATCCTATTTTATTGATATTAAAACTTATGTTACATGTTTACAAATATAAATATAGAAATACTGTATTTAAACATAATTTACACACAGCTAATACAAGAACTGGATACATGCACCTATATATTATTAGTTAAGTTAGTAAATTGTTAGTTGTATTATTACTTAAGGATATGCTTACTGTAGTGTAGTGACAACTTAATCAGTAAATGTGTTCAATAAGTAACATTGAGATCATGTTGGAAACCAAGCTATTGTAGCGAAGGTATACCTTTAAGGATAGGTATATATATAATAAGAATAAGGGATATGAAGATGAAGTAGGAGTTGTAATAATCCGTACCATTGAAGTTTAACACTGTTCGGTTTTTTATGCCAATACATATTGATATCAAACAGCAATCAGAATCGATACCACTACCCCCAATACAACCCATACTATTATCCTTGACGCTTGAATAAATCTCCCTTGTAGGTATAATATTCCAACCCGAAAGCGGAATCGAATCTCATTACATGCAGAATCTATTGCCCATTTACGTAACTGTGTCAGCAATAAAATCGCCATTTGCTATTATTGTCACGTACCAACGAAAATGTATATCGGTTAATATAAGTTTTGAATTAGGGTTGTCGTTTGTGGGTAGATAGATACGAGATAACATCGTAGATAACACTTTATTGAGGCATTTGACACTACACTACACTAGAAAATTAAAAATAAAATGCTAAAAACTTGGTGTCACAATGGGAACCTACGTTGGTCTGGGAAATACGAGTAGATGTCCATTAGATAGACCTCAAGACTAATACTGACACCAATCATTGCGAAGTGTTATGAAAAGTGTAGGAATTTTGGATATGCACTAATTATTTATGTGTATGTTAGGCACATAAAACAGGGCACTGGCCGCTATATATACGAACATGATTAAATAGAGGTATCAGGTTTTGAGTTATACAATATTGTAGTGTATAAACTATAACTAATCGAACTATATTGAAATAACAAAAATGGCCTTTTTGGACAATTATTAGAAGATTTAAAAAAATTACCAACAGCCCCGTATAGTATCCCAACTACACTGTCAAATGATAACTGCGTCATTTTTATAATAATATTTTTATATCTTTAGTCAGTGTGGATGCGTTTGAAGACACACTATATATAGAACGACGACTAGATTTCAAGGTAACTTGCCAGAATACAAGCGGTGCTACCGGAGGTAGAGCTCAAGCTGGCCACTACACACACTTCGCTATATCGATGGCCCAGTTTCTAATTTAAAGCACTCGAACTTGCATTTTATGACTTACATTGTCAGATGCTTTAAACCACTTAACCACCGAGACACCCGACCAATGAAAAGAATTAATCGCTGGACTTTTTAACGGTCTATGGGGATAGAATATTCATTTATCTGACAGATCGGGAGTAGGCGTAAGAGGTTTGAAAATCATACAGCATTTTTCTGTATCCCAACCACACATTCTCGCTGGGTCCAAATTAATTCTAAACTACTTGTTGCCAGTGATGTCATCCACTTGGAATAAGGTTATTTAACTCGGGAGCTAACTATTGCAACCAGCTTAAAGTTTCTTATATATACAACATCTTATATATTCTTATATATATACAGGAATATTCCTGTAGATATAAATATACGCCATTTTTATTCTAATATTTCATTAATGCTAATCATTCGACCCGTTTCATTGTGAAAAAGTATTAATAAATGAATGTTAATAATAATAAGTAGTATACATAAGCACTCAGTCAAAAACATTGGTTTTATAATATTAATGAGTCCTATACTTATAGGTAACTTATTAGTTCTAGTATTTTAGCCACAAGCTCGGCCCTAGCTCTTAAATACCTACATTTATATAAAAAGAACGAAATATCCTCGACAAACCATTTAGGGTTTATAGCGTATTTTTAGTTTGAACAAACCTTGTGATAATGTTAAATCAACATAAAAAAAAAGTTGTTAGTAGGATCTATTTATTGTATGAAAATAACATCGCTCGATAAACGAGGTCAACATTAATGGAGAGCTTTATAAAACATTTAATACAAACCTTATATAAAATGAGAGCTTACATCCAAAATTGGTCGAAGCCCAAGAAAATACAAAAAAAGAGGCACTGTAGGTAATTTCATGTATATCATGTATATCTCACTGTAGGCTCCATTAATTAAAAACCATGACACGAACGCTCCCTAAGGACTGAACCTTCAATATTCCGTCAACGTATAACGGCAGGTGGTTTGATCAAAATATTAAGATCTCTCACATTGTTCCCTATGAGTCCATAAAGCTTCCAGGGTTTACGAGCGATTTGCGGCTGCCTTTACTCAGGCCCTAGTAGGTTTACACCGTTTGTGCATAGTACGGTCTCGAAAGAATGTGGCTCTTTAGTGTCAAGTCATTTTAAACCTTAGCGTCTTGAAAATATAGTTTAAATAAGTCTTTAAAATGTACAATAGTTTGTTATACATCTTTACATGTATATATAAAACGACGGTATCCTATGAATAATTTATCATTTCTAGGCTTCGGCAGAACGGACAAAAGTTGGCCGCTGCTTGTCTCTAACTTCCAGACCCAGGTGGCATTCTCTAATTTTAATGGATCTATTCACTTAACAGATGCTTTGTGTGTAGGATACTCCGGTCTCTGACCCGTCCACTTTAAGGGCTTGAAACTTGCAAATGTTTTGATAGTTTCAATGGTATCTACCTATCTTTGTTTTAATTTTTATTGTATCTATTCTAGTTGTAAAACTACGGATGCGTACTCGTATTAATTAATTCATAATTATTAATATGATTAATTTGTTAATTTTTATTAGTATTGCGTTTTTGTTTCCATCTATGTGTGTATTTGCATGCTATTATAGTTATTTAGATACTTCTATATCCACTTAGCTGAAATTTATAATAATAATTATATGGGACAATATCTACACAAGGTCTGCAACTGCCAAACTTGGCAGAGCCTATAGTATGGTTACCTTTTGACGAATATACGTATTATATACTCGAACATACGAGTACATATAAACGCACAGACAAAGGCAAACAGTAGGAGAACATGTTTGACCTGTCCGGGGAACGAACCTGGGACCAGTGGTTAAGAAGTCAGGCTATACCAACTGCGCCAACCGGCCAGCCATGACTGAAAAAAGCTACTGCGAATATGACATTTGTAAAAGTTTATTCGAAGGCCCTGACACTCATCAGTGTGCACAAATTGATAGTTAGAGTTACAAAGATCAATGCCTCCAAACGTTTAAAAGAGACCCTAAAAGGTATAACGATGGGATTCCAAGTAAAACTTCAAAAACAATTGCCTAGTTATGTAATACATGACTTCAACTAATATTTAAAAGTTGTTACTTTCTCTCCTTTATGAGTACACTCATTAACATTAACTAGAAAGTTGTATACTTATAATGATATTATATTATGAAGTGATCTGTGACAACGTCATCAAACTGATAATATAACCGATGACGAAAAAGCGCAAAGCCTTATTTGACTGCATTATGAAAATTTCTCTCGCAAATGATTCATGAAAACCTTCGGAAACTTGTCCAAATGGCTTTTAAAACGATGATAGCTGGGGAGTAATGATTCTCGGTTACCATTCACGTCTCCCCTGGATCGATTCCTATCTCATGTTAGAGCTTTCGGTCAAGGTAACATCGTGACGACTCCACATCATGGTTGTAAGACAATTTCTGGTACCCGCCTGTCTAACTAGCACCCTCAAGATTGAAAATTTTAAATTGAACTGTCACAAAGCACCTATCGCCGCAGTTGCCCTTGGGAGCCAGGCTTCATTCTAATTCAAGCGTGTACCACTTAATTACCGCATTGTCACTAACCACAAACCGTAAGATAGTGAACAAAAACTAAACTGCCAATTATTTTGAAATAAGACGTATCAATAAATTATGCTACAGTAGTATCAGGTAGACCTGGGCTAGCCTCATAGAGGGTCAAATACATGTAGGTATTTTCAATATAAGTTTCTCGGTATCATCACTGAGTAAATATAGAGAATAGACCTGCTTTCAAATGAAATGTATTTGCTTCTCCAAAACAAAGATTTGAATATAATTTATTCTATTTGTACTGTCGAATTTGTTATTAGAAGATATCTTAGACATTTTCCCAAGAGTAAACAAATACAGACATTGTGTTTGTGCTGGCTCCCACGACTATCCAACAACCTTTTGACCTTAGATTTCAATAGGGAGAGATTTCTAGTTTGCCACATTTTTATTATTCTATATCAGATATCAGATAAGGTGTGTTTAAACACACCTTGATGAATAAACAATTGATAATCATGTGAAGTGCTAATAAACTAATACATATAAAAGATATCCATAAGCTATAAGGGATGAATTGAGCACCTAGGAAAGTACAAACAACAGTTTAGATATAGGAGTGTGATACAAACTTTCACGTGCCACAACAGCTTATTGATTCATCCTTATAAAAACGATTGTTGAAGATTATACTCATGTAATCATTAGACGTAATCTAAATTTTCATTTACACTTTAACCTAAATCACCCCCTTAATTTCTCCCTATTGGAAAATCTTCACATGACGTTTACTCTCCATATAAACTATCTGCTAAATTTCAGCTACAATTATTTCAACTCCAATTAAGAAGTAATTATTTAGTTATGTAGTTTTCATGACATCTTCTGTAGTCAATGGCTCAATGGGAGGTATTTGCTTTTATATATGTAGGTTAAAAAATTAAAGCGGTTGCAGTAGAGCATGGCGAACTTAACTGATCACTAAGTTAAGCAACGCCCTCTACGGCCAGGAGTTGGATGGATGGCCTCTCTTAAAGAGGAAGGCTTGAGTCTCAGCAGTGATGTGATATGGTTATGTAGATTTCAGGGCGTTATTTTTGCATATATATTAGGATAGCGTTCAATAATATCAGACTTGGCGATGAGTGAATATTCTTTTGACCATAGCATAGCAGACGTATATTAGTTACTAGTCGCGGATAACTTCCGGAACTCGCCATCAAGTGCTTCTCTACAGACTTTCATGGGAGCTACCAGGAAGACCACCTGAAAGAAACCTTTTATCACGATGCTATCTAAAGCTTAATCCCATGAGACCGATCTAGGGGCCGTTTAAATGGACCAACTCTCGTTATTCTCAAGCTATCGTCGCTTAAAAAGCTATTTAAAACTTAAACCATACAACTATCCGAGAGCCTAGCATGAATCATTTGCTAGACACTTTTCATATTCTAGTTGAATAACGCGTTGGCCTTTGTCGTCGTCAGTTGTGTTATCAGTTCACTATCTGATCTGTTCCACAGCCAGACTGTGCATAAACGATAGAGAACGAACCGATTTCATTGTATTGACAGTTTTCTCTCTGGAGCTGGAACACAGAACATTATTATAATAGCCATTATACACGCGGGCGATGCCGTGAGAACTTGCTAGTAAATATTTAACATCATATTACTCGGTATTAAGGCTACTTTTTATCACCTACATAACTATTTGTTAGCTGCAGTTCGAGCTTGCCAAGTATCACGCATGGTGAAAACGGCGTGCACCGGCTGCCACTGTTATTAATGTGCCGCACGTGACAAACAAAATAAAGTTAAAGTGATCATATGGTAGGTATAGTGCGAAAAGTTATAGTAATACAGTTTTGAAACGAGATGTTTAGCAAGAGCTTTATAAGTATTATATTTCAAGCTCCCGATATTTAGAACTCTGTTGTAGGTGCTTATTGTAGATGTACATTGGTCCTTGTCATGTCTTGACTCAGATCAGCAAGACCATTATATATCTCATTATCAATTATAAGTTGATCGAAATCTTAAAATAATGGCGGCTTTATGCCACTTTTCTACCGACTTCCAAAAAAGGAGGAGGTACTCAATTCGACTGTATGTTTTTTTATGTTTGTTACCTCATAACTTTCGACTAGGTGAACTGATTCTGAAAATTATTTTTTTATTTAAAAGCTGGTGCTTTCTGTGCGGTCCAGTAGTTTTTGACATACACTCCAATAACTGAATAGAATGGAAGTCGGTATTAAACTTTTCTTATTGTACTTGTGTTAAGTCCAGTCAGAAACTTACTAATATGTTTGCTAACTGGAGTTGTCTAATCTGACTAAAATCCGCTATTATAAAGTTTTTTGAGTGTTTCTGAGTTATTTAATGGTCCTGCTGATACTATAGCATAATATCTGATCTGTGTTACATCTTATTATATAGCTTGCTTATGTATGCTCAAAGGTGCTACGTACAATCGCGTCCTTAGAGCATACATAAGCATTATATACTCTAAGATTGCGTCACTGTCGATTTTAAGGTAGGTATATACTATGTTATATGCAAGTTTGTGACATAATTGTTAAATAAAAACACAAGTTGCATATTCTGTTTTAAAAAGAGGATAAACTCCAGGATATTAAAACTTTTCGCCTTTTATCTTTATATCAATATCAAATCCATTGTAAATAACGGACCCCGGTTTATAATTAAAAGCTCTTCAATCTTCGTATCTGCATAATAAAGCTCTCGACAAACAAGCCCGTCCACACGAGGAGCTGAAAGCCTGTCCGCGCGCATTATTCCGAGTGATGAAGCAAATTGTTAAAAAGTATGCGAATTAGTTTGACTGGATCTGACGGGATGTTTATATGTTTACGTTGTTTTTTTTTTGTAGCGGGCTGAATTATCTAAATCCTCTAATCATAAGAGCCTGTTACCTGGACATACCTAATACATACATAGGACTATAGTATAAAGAAACCCTTAAAAATTTAACAAAAAAGGTAATTATTATTTTAATCTACCCACCTAAGATCTATTGGTATATATTCGGTTGACTATCGGTATATTGAAGTGCTGAAGTGTTTGTACAAAAACGCCTACATGTCAGTCCGAGTACAGGAGCAGAGTTCGAAGGCAATTCCATTGCAAAGAGGCGTGAGACAGGGAGACGTTATATCTCCGAAACTGTTCACCGCTACATTGGAAGACGCCTTCAAGCTTCTGGAATGGCAAGGACTTGGCATTAATATTAACGGCGAATACATCACTCACCTTCGATTTGCCAACGATATTATAGTCATGACAGAATCCATGGAAGACCCCAGTACAATGCTCAAAGACCTCCATCGAGTTTCCCAACGGGTAGGTCTTAAGATGAACATGGATAAGACGAAAATTATGTCTAATGCCCATGTTGTACCTACCCCAATATCAGTTGGGAACTCAGTTCTCGAAGTTGTTGACGAGTACATCTACCTGGGACAGACAGTGAAACTAGGCAGGTCCAACTTTGAGAAAGAGGTCAATCGTCGAATCCAACTCGGCTGGGCAGCGTTCCGGAAACTTCGCGAAGTCTTCTCGTCAAAAATACCTCAGTGCCTCAAGAAAAGAGTCTTCGACCAATATGTGTTACCAGTGATGACTTATGGCACTGAAACGTGGTGTTTTACTATGGGCCTCATAGATAAGCTCAAAGTCGCACAACGAGCTATAGAGAGGGCTATGCTGGGGGTTTCTCTACGTGATCGAATCAGAAATGAGGAGATCCGTAGAAGAACGAAAGTCACCGACATAGCTCAGAAGATTAGCCAGTTGAAGTGGCAGTGGGCAGGGCACATAGCACGCAGAACAGATGGCCGATGGGGCCGAAAGGTTCTGGAGTGGAGACCTCGGACCGACAAGCGCAGCGTAGGTCGTCCACCGACACGGTGGACAGACGACCTGATGGTCGCAGGACGACGTTGGATGCCGCTTCCAACCGGTCCTTTTGGAAAATAATGGGGGAGACCTATGTTAATCAGTGGACGTCCTACGGCTGAGATGATGATGATGATGATGATGACCTAAGATCACATTTGCTAAAAAGCATTCAACCACTAATAAATACTCGTATTAGAACTGTCGCAATTTAAATTATTTAAAACTAGCTGTGCTCCGCGGTTTCACCTGCGCGCTAATGAATGATAATGAATCAAATAAAGCGGATGTTATTACTCAGGCATAATATAGATTTCTACAAGTGAAATAATTTTTTGAACCGGTTATGTAGTTTTTGCGTTTATCCGTTTTACACACAAACTATCATTTTAATTATTAGTATACGAGTAGGTATAGATGTATGCGTATGATTTCGTTAAAATTTATGTCACTTCAATTTGCATTATATAATTGCAACCGAAGTAATCATCAAAGTACTTGGCGATCTTAACCGATCAACAAGTTAACCAACGCTTGCTGCGGTCAGGACTTGGATGGGTAACCGCTAGGTGCATTATTCAACTGAGCGCTTCCGTGCTTCGGAAGGCACGTTAAGCCGTCGGTCCCGATTTTTTGTTTTAGGACAACAGTCGTTACATAGCCTATGTTAAAAGGCTTTTAGGCGGCCTGAAAACTTTGACATGGGTTGGCCACTAACCTATCCACCAATCCGCACTGTGCCCGCGTGGTGGATTATGGCCCAACTCCTGTCTCTGAAAGGAAGGCTCGAGTCCCAGCAGTGAGAACAAAATGGGCTGATTATGACTATGATATTTGACTGGTCAGTTGGCGCTATTTGTAGCAACCCTGCCTTCTGAGTTACTGGTCCCGGGTTCGATCCCAGGACATGTCAAACATTTGTCGCACATGTCTGTACGACATGTGCCTGGGTTTGTATGTATATCAATTATATCCACAGTACTCGCTTTGTCTAGTTTGGGACTTGAAAACCTTCTTAAATTCTATTATTTTATACGTTTGGGTAGCTTTTAGAACCAAGTCTTCTATTATCCGATTACAGTCTGTTTCTCCTGACGTAAATTCTTCTGTTGCTAATTATTTAATCCAAAACACGAGTTAAATTAGTCCCTATGTACAGTCAGTAAGCACTTTAATTAATTTAATTATCAAATGTACATGTAGTTTACATTAAATACTCAGACAAATAAGCGGTTCGGAGGGTAATTAGCAAAAACCTAATTACCCAAACTAGTAGAGGGGCTCGAATAAACGAGATTTCATTAAAATTTACAGTATTTAAATCTGATGCGAAAACAGCTTTGGAATATTTTTGTCTGTGCTGTTGTTGTGGGTGTTGGATATTCTGTCCTCAACTACCACTCATTTTCAGCGTGAGCGCAGCGGGTTATGTTGTTGTGTTCTAAGGCGTAAGAAGACTCCACTCACCGTCAAATATGAATTTTATTTGAGCAGTATCAAATTACAATTATAGTTGACGTTTGACAAACGTAAACAAAGATCAGCTGTGTTCGTAAGCTAATGACGGCCGTACAATGCGAAACGGGCTTCGCGTCCAATCGTTACAATCTGACTGGGTGCCGAGCGCGCCCGAGTGCTTGGCGCTGGCCGCAGGTAAACAATTAGCGGGCGCGGAAATGTCATGCGAGGCAGCCCGCGAACGTACCCAATGCACGGGACGATATAATAATTATTATTTACTTATTTTTGGTTAGAGTGTTAGCAATATTAATATAGAATTTAATTTTAAAATGTAATGTTATTAAGTATGTAAAACTAATATTATTGTTAATTAAGTATTTATGTATTATATTATAAAAATAAATATATGTAATATAATGACATTATAGAAATGTAGGTATGTTTGTATGTTATATTATAAATATTATATGTGTGTAAATATAGTAGGTGTAGGTATATATATTTATACTTATGTAATGTGGTGAGTTGCCTACATCACTAAGAGACCGTGCCTACGGGCGGTAGTAATCTGGGAATCGAACTTGCCGTCCAGAACGAGTGGTTTTGATCGTTCTTGAAGGTAAGGCATGGGTGGATGGCATGTTAGATGTAGGTGTAGTTTCATCTTCAGCTTGATTGTTGTCTATCAGTATGTAGGCCGGTTTAAGACGATCTACAGATACTGACACGACCTTGCCTTTCATGTTAATTTTATAATATTTTGCGTGTCGTTCAACTACTTCGTGGGGGCCAGTGTAAGCGGGTTGTAATGCACCTCTTAAAGCATCTTCGCGTAAAAATATATGAGTACAAGATGAAAGATCTTTATAAATAAATATTTTACTTTTTGTGTGGTGCGAAGTAGGGACGGGTTTTAAATTGTTGGCAAACGACCTGATACGCGTTGAAAAGTCCGTAATGTCAGTAGTGCATTTGTCAGTTTTGCTACTATCGAAAAATTCCCCCGGCAATCGCAAGGGCTCACCGTATAACAACTCGGCCGAAGAAGATTGGAGATCTTCTTTGAAGGAACTTCGTATCCCCAGTAGTACAAGTGGTAAGGATTCTGCCCAGCTACTGTCAGCGTGACATACAATAGCCGCTTTCAACTGCCGGTGAAATCTTTCGATGAGACCGTTACATTGTGGGTATGCGGTGGTCTTCCGGTGCCTGAAGCCTATAGACTTGGATAGGTTTTGAAACAGGGCGGACTCGAACTGCCTACCGCGGTCTGTGACGATATCGGTAGGGCAGCCGAATCGTGCCACCCATCCAGATAGGAACGCCTTGGCGACAGTTTCTGCCGTGATGTCGCGAATTGGGACAACTTCGGTCCATCACGTAAAGCGATCGACCACTGTCAAACAATAACGGAATTCACCGGATGGAGGAAGTGGGCCGATTAGGTCTAAGTGTACGTATTTAAATCGCGCTGTGGGTAAATCGAGGGTTCCCAAAGGGGATGTAACATGTCGGTTTCTAGTCTAGAGAAATGTGGTAGCCTAAGAATTGAACTTCTGATGCCCCCAAGACACACTTTGTGGGGTTTATAAGTATGCCGTATTCCCTCATTCTTCATTCAATAAATATACAACAGAAAAACTAAATTACTCGTAGTACCTTACTGCAAGTTATTGGCGAGTAAACAGAGCATTTTTAATTGAATCGGGTAATACAGTTATTGTTTTGGTAGCAACAAAGAGGTTTTATGACGCTGAAAATTCATTACACATTTTTGGAATAAATTTATGTATAAGGCCTTAATTAAGTCAAACAAACATTAATTATTATCAAATTTTTGAAATTTCACAATATTTTGTTATTGATATTAAAATATTTGCATATTATCACTATAACTAAAACGCATTACAAAACCCTTGCGCGCAATTTTCTAAAATTTCATATTTGGTTTTTTGTCGCTGGGTGGTAAAAGCAATATTATGTTTGTATTTTACTCGCAAACGTGTTAAAAAACGTCGTACGAAACTCGTGAGTTCTGCTTATTTGTAACATAGTGTTATAATAACAATGAAATGAAATGAAACACTATAGTGTTACCTGTTCAGTCAAAATGCTAAAGTTTAATGACATTATTATTACATTTAATGACATATAGATTTAAAGTGTAACCTTTTCCACTTTTTATTTCTGAAAGTTTGTATGTATGGATGTATGCGTGTTGCTCTTTGCCGCTCAAACGGAGGGACTAATTTGAAATTTGGTATGGAGGTAGATAAGGCGCTGTAATAACACATATGCTAATATTGCATCATCATCATCACCATCAACATCCATCACCACGCAGTTGAACTAGACCAATTTTGATGAAATTTGGTAGGGGGGTAGATGAGGTGGTGGACTAACACATAGGAAACTATTCATTCATAGGAATTATTCATCGTCATAGTCATCATCCTCCATCACTGAGCGAGTAAACTCGACCCATTTTGATGAAATTTGGTATGGAGTTTCACGAGGCGCTGGATTAACGCATAGGACACTTTTCATCATCATCATTACCATCATCCATCACCACGCGAGTGAAACCGCGGGGCGCAATTAGTAATTTTATAAAACAATCTTATAACAAAATAAATGTTTAAGTTTGACTGTGTGGATTAATGTTTGCTATTCACTTATGCTAAAACTTACTCAAAGCGCTAAAACAGTTCCAGTCCTGCATATTTAGGAAAATATAGATTTCTAAAATAAACAGTAACTTTCTAAACTTAAAGTAGAAATTAAATTGTACCATTGCTTACGATTACATTTTCAGACAGGGACTAGACTAGCTCACGTGTGACTAATAAAACTATATTGGTAATGATAAATTCAAAAGACACGGAAAATTTTATCTCCGTGAGTATATTCGTATTATTATAGTCTCTACAGACACCTATCGGTGCGTAGTAATAAAAAGTTCGCACTTATCCAGTTTAAGGGCATCTCATAGGATTTTTATTTGTAACAGTAAAAGCTACTTACTGACTTAGTGTGTGGGTCGTAAAATGTGGAGATTTCTACTTTCATGCGGTCGTGTTGAAATAACACTAAAAATAAGGCTTTAATCTGGGTAGACGCGTAAGGAGCTAACTAAAATTGTCTTTGTAGTTTAATGCCTTTTTTCTAAAATATAAAAGCGTGTTTTCGTAGTGAGACAAGAAGACGTGTAAACTTCGAGACTAGAGAGAAATTATTAATTGTACTTACGCCATTACGTGGATTTTACAGATAAAATCCGCGTCACCGACTGAAAGAGTCGTGGATACTCACACCTATAATTATATACAAGCAATAAAAAATAGCAGTAAAACATCTACAGTACAACAATACATTTATGTCTTGTATCAAAGTGTACTTCGGGTTTACGCTTTAGCTCCCAAAAAAGTATTTAATTACATACACTCAACAAAAATATATCTATTCTTACACTCGTGCAGAATGAGGGTGCATGTCCAACTTTACTTGACTGATTTTATAATTAACACTACTGCCAGAGCTTTAAGGCTGCTGCAGTAAGTGAAAATACCCGCAGGAAGAAACTGGAGTTTAGTTGACGTATGCGGTATCGTACAGTTTTTTTTCAGTTGTAATTTAAAATCATTACAGTGATACATACTTGGAACAATAACAGGGCATGGAAGCCGGGCTAAAATCAGAAATGAAATGCATATGCCTCCCTATGCCCTTTTTTTACTTACGATATTAATAGTGCGTAGGAAAGAGACATATAATACCGTTTTTTTTCGTTATCATGCAGGTTGTCACAAGTTAATTTTTGAATAGTGACGCTCTATCCTCATTTTCTTTTCTCGAACTATGGGATTAACATAAAACTACAAAATTAAGTTGATAGCCGACTTAAAGTGTTTTGACGAATTCGATAGAACTTTTGTATTTGTTAGCATTATAAGATGACCAAAGGTAACCATTTGATGATGCTTGTGACACGTTCAAAAATAATTAAAACAAACAGCCATGTTTTGTTTCACTCACACCTCAGGACATGGTATTCGACATAAATTAATAAACTATAGAGTACTCGGTTCTGTTTTAGCCCGGATTCCATGCCCTGTTATTGTTCCCAGGGCTGCGTTCCAGCAAGCCACAGGACAAGCCAAAATTTGACAAAACAGTCGGTCCACGACGCCTATAGGGCAAAATTTGCACGGAACAAGATTTGATCACGCCCGTTTCACGACACTCTGTAAGCACAAAAATTGACCCAACCGGCCAAAATTTTTCTACCTTTTGAGAGAGCCAAATCTTGGTCGGCTCTCAAAAGTGAGAGAGTGTTGATAGTGACAAAGATTTTGTTGCATTTTCACGACGAATGGACAGGATTCTTGACAAATAATGGTAAAAGACGTTCTAGCAACGCTCGATCAAATCTTGGCCTAACATTATTTGGTCTAAAGCTTGCTGGAACGCAGCCCAGGATACATATTATCATGTGTAGTGTCACTTGTCATCTGACGTCATATCAAACAATTAACTACTAGCTACCTACAACGAGTATAGTTTTTTCCATATAAAAAGGCCTTACGGTTACAATTCTACTACTTTTATGGGTGGTACTAGTTTTCTTTAAATGTACTACAATGTAATTACTACGGAAATATTTGAAATACCCCAGCGATTGTTATTATGAAACTGAAATGATTTGGCCCACAACCTATTAGCAGCGTACCCTATAAGTATACTTGTCCTGTTAAATTGCAGTGCTGATTCGTTGAGCTAAGTAATGCTAGAGGTTTCGTCACTCGCATTAGCTAGGTGCTGGTAAGTGTTGGAAAATCCTATGAACTCCGGTCTCATCAGATCCAATGTTTCGACACCAAACGGCTCACATGGTAATCACC
Organism: Selenia dentaria; assembly: GCA_917880725.1. Classification (NCBI taxonomy): domain Eukaryota; kingdom Metazoa; phylum Arthropoda; class Insecta; order Lepidoptera; family Geometridae; genus Selenia; species Selenia dentaria. The sequence goes on from OU862890.1 coordinate 23,464,650, forward strand.
ACCAAGCTAAAAGTATTTTCACCATATTATCTTCTCGGCGAACTACGAGTAGCTTTGGTGCTAGCCCTAATCTTTGTCTCGGCGTGAAAATACGATAGTCTTATTATTTTATTCATTCTCACACAACCTGTAGGATATGGCCATCGCGCTATTCACGAGACGCTGATATATTCAGCATGGACGAGCAATAATGAATTAAGTTTGTTGCTGGAAATAGTACATTGTACACCGAGGGGAGAAAACGATCTACTTCTGTCCGAGAGTATGTTTAAGGAAATATAATTTTCCCCCGAATAATACATGTAAATAATTGTTGTCTGAAGCATTTCGCAAGAATTCAATCCGTCTGTCCGTCTGTCCATCTGTCCGTGTGCCTTGTAGGACAAAGTAAGGAGCCTAGCTAGCTACGAGGGAGTAAGCATGTTCCGCAGAGAAGAGTATGGATAATAACCCGTTGACTTGCAATTTGCCGTATTTGGCCAATAACATAATAGATTTCGCAGAAATCAACCTACTTTTCCAGGAACTGCAACGTGTGGGGTTAAGTATTTAGTAAAAAGAAAACGAACCCCCTCAACATTTAAGTACATAGAACTCAAGCAGTCGGACGTTAATTAGGCTTTCGGGTTAATTCTAATTTCAGGCCGAATTAGACCTCACAGAACACGGATCAGCTTGGTATTTCATTTAATTCGTCTGAGGATGCCGAAAAGTAAATTAGTTACATTTGGTAGAATGGCTCTGACCGCAGACATTGCTGAGATTAAAACTACTGAAGCCACAAGGTTGAGAGGAAAATGCACACCTAAGCTTCTGTCTTGTCCATTCATTTATCCCTTTTGTTTTGGATAAAACTAACCTAAAATGTAGACTGTGATTTGATGTGTTAAATTATACGTGTTAGCGACGCGCTCATATACTTGTAACTTTAATTGTTAAGTTTTAAAATAACCTTTATTTTTGTGATAATACGGGTGCGGTTTACACCGCCACCGTCTAACTAAACAGTTCAAGTCCGTACAGAGATGCGGGCGGGCGCGCTCTGCGCTGCGCCAATATCATCTATACCTAATACTGTCTAATCTGTACATTTTCGCAAATTATATATATAAAAGTTCAGTGACGTTATTATTTGTCGCCTCCGACCATTACATCACCTACAAAGTGGTCCATTCGAGCCAAATCTGATGTATCATACGCCGCCAGCGCCGCGCAAAATGGTCGGCACGCGGAGTACTGTGCGACGCGAACGTGAACGTCAACTGAAACAAAAGAATTCACCTACAGAGCAATGTAAGTCATCAGTGAGTGCAGCTATACCTACGCCTCAAACTCTATTTAAAACACCTGCCGTTACGCCAAGCGTCAAAGGCGAAGCGATGCCAACAGCATCAAATTCAAAATGTCGGACGAAGGCGTCATCATCGGCAAAGGCTAAAAAGGCGCAACTGATGCTGGATGCTGCAAAACAAAAGGCACCCCAACTAACATTAGGCGCTAATATAAGAGTTAGAACAGATATATAAAAGAGCTAAACAGATCCTAAGGTCATCAATAAGTTCCATCACGTGGGAGTTATAGCGAGCTATAACTCTACTATATCCCTGGAATGGGCACAAGTTCTTATGGTCTTAGGTTCCACTATGGCGATGTAGTGGAGTTACAGAATGAATATAAGAGATATAATAGAGCAATTGTGGAGGTACAGTAGCGCTAACTGAGACTTAAAGCGCTGCAGAAGTAGTATTTAAGTGACTAGTGACTCCTCAAGCGATATGGTAGAGCTACATGCTGCTTACTGACAGTTCGAGCGCTATATAGGGAGCAAATGTATGAATATAAACTCCGTAAGGGGTATAGTAGATCTATGATGTATCTTACTTACTGTTTGGGCAGTTAGAGGGTGGCATTAAGGTAAATTGTAACACCTTGAGTTGCAGTATAGATCTACAATAGGAAATTTAAGCGTCTAAGGATATCAATTTTTACTTTTTTTCATAGCCGGCTATGCGGTATTTTTTTATGTCAAATTAATTTGAATGATATATTCCCATAACAAAAAACCAAACATTATAGTGTTTACGAAAATAATTAAATGGCGGAGTTGAGTGCTAAAATTTTAACTCATTGTTAGTGGAAGCTGAAGCGGAATTTTCATTGCGAAGGTAAGTAAACTGTGAATATGTGTATATGTTATTAGCAAATAATTGAAGGGCCCGCTCTTTGTTGTGTATTTATCAAAAAAAATGTTTTACTTCATAATTAGCAAGACATTTTTTTACAAAATATGTAACAAAACTTTGCCTATTGACTTAAAAGTGTCGTGACCCTATATAGAATGCTAGAAAAATAAATACCTTCATTGTATTAAGTTTTCGTTTCGTACGTTTTACTGTTTTTAATTAACTTCATATAATCTAAAAATGGTGGGCGCATGAATTTGGGGATCCGTAGTCATTTTCCAAAACCACTACCTAGCCTAGTACACGACTAGTACACGTATCTCCTAGCTGAACGAGTGCTAAATTGTTTTTATTGTTAGATTTGCAGTTTTGCACAATTGAAATGATTTGAAATTTGAATACCTATACGTCCCTGTCTTTCTACATATTTAAATACTGTAAAATTCCGGCAGTTAAAGCCTTTGAATATTATGGGATGTTATTTTTTTAATGCAAGGTTGGCTTTATTTCTAGCATAAGCTCCTTACGTTTAAGAACGAAGCGTCAGTTGTCTTTACTTTGTATGTGATACTAATTACCTACATGATTCGGCAGATCAACCGATCGCGTTTCACGTGGGTACCTGCGCAGCGAGAGCGAGCCCGCGCGCAAACAAGTACCAACCAGTCAGTCTTTGCCCTCCACTAAGTTCGACGTGACGTGTGTTGTTTTTGGCGCTGTATACCTTTGTTCACGTAAGTAGCTTCGATTGCGCTGTTTTAAAAGTGTGACTAGGTGGATATTAGCATTATTTCATATCGTGAAAATATTGTGGTTATAGGGTTGTTAAAATAAATAGGAGTGCAAGACGATTTAGACGCTACTGTATTTTTTAATTTAATTCTGTTAACTGGACAATTATATTTCAATTTCAGAATGCCATTCAAAATAGTAAGAACATTAGAGAAAGGAAAATACAGCCACTGGATTGTTCCTTCTACATGGGAATCTAATAAAATTGTAAAATGGCCTAAAAGAAACATTTCAAAACTTGTTAAATGTGATGATTACTTACCAGACCCAGATTGGCGACAAATAAAGTGCCAAGTAAAACGAAACAATATTCCAACTTATGAGGACGCTGAACGGGAACTCGCTAACTTATTGCTTGTATCAGACACTGATGAAGATCAAATAAATGACAAAATAACAAAGTTCAACCAACAAGAAGTAAACTTGAATGCACTTGTGGAACAATTGGTATGTATTACTTTACGTTTTCAATTATACTCCTTTAATTTAAAAAAAAGTTTGTTATAAGACTAGCTTTTGCACGCGGATTCGCTCGATTGTGATGTGGTGTTTTTGTTTGTGAAATTTAGTTTTTGTTTCAAAACTTGAGATGGTATCGGTAAACCGATTGTGGAGCACAAATGATCTAACTAGAGGTCAGTGGAACCATTATATCAGCCATAGATATTCAGATTTGGCTGTGCATTGATCGGTCAGTCAGTTAATAACGAATTACGTCAATTTCTTAAATTTCTAAAATATGTTACAAAATTAACGAACGGACGGGAACGGAGGCTCTAGCACGAGTGCGTGACGTAACCGTAAACAAAATAGGTAGGTACGTCGATTTTTGAACTATCGTTTAGCATTTAGGTCCAATTTTTTGCGAAAAGCACAATCAGTATTCCTCAAAGATTTAAATAAATGTATAAAATTGAGTAAATACTATAGAAATCGAGTATTTTCAATTTTAAAATTGACGTAGGTAGTTACTTTACGTTTACGTCACCCACTCGTGCTAGTGCCTCAGATCTCTTGGGATTTATACTTACGACGAATAGGCAATAACATTTTGCAATACAAATAGTGCTTTTGCTTTTTTTTCAGACTACCAACCAATACGAACCATTCGTGATTTCTGTACCCAATGACCCCAACGCGGCTTCCTCTGAATTTACAAACTCCGACCAACAAAAAAAAAAAATGAACGTTGTGGACGTGGAACAAGTGGTATGTATTATTACTTTCAGGAAATCAAGCTCCTTTCATTCAAATAGATATTGAGTTTTTGTTTCAAAACGCTTTATGAGCGTAGGTATGTGATCCGAATAGATTCTCTTCGAATTTATACTTATAGATGAAAAAATGATCAACGATTTTAGACTTTTTTGTTTTTTTTTCGATCCACAACCCACCTTTTGTGTTTTGTTTTTCAGACTAACCAATATAATTCACCCGTGATTTCTGTACCCGATGAGTCCAGCGAGTCTTCCTCTCAAATCATTTTGACTTCAGATAACCAAATTCTGGGTATACCTACAAATACCTACTGTGTGCTTGCTGAAAACCAAGAGCACTTTATAGACAAAACTCAAGAAAATAGTGATTTCATGAAAATATTAGACAATATAAATCACGTATTGGAAAACCACGATAAAAAGATGGATACAATATTGGAAAATCAAAAAAAAATTATGCACAAGATGGCTTGCATTTCTGTCCAAGTTGATAATATGCAATTACAACTCGGTAATTATAATGAAGAGGATGTTGTTTCCTTGGGGACGTCTAAAAACCAAGTTGAGAACTTGCGATTCAGTTTCTCTCCAATTACAACTGTTGAAGATTTGAGCAAAATCAATGATTTACTTTCTGATAAAACTGCTAGAAAACAACTGAAACAAACTTTTTCGGTTATTTGTTCTGGTGGAAAAGGAATTAACTGTGCCTATAAACTTATAGATATCATGTTTTCGCGTGATTTTTTGTGTCAGTGCTCTTGGAGTGGCAGTAGTCGTTCTGATGGCGTTAAAATTAGTTTGAAATGTTACAAAAATATTGTTTCGTTTTTTTGGGAGATGATTTTCAGTTGGGACCAGAACTTTACATTACAAAACAATGAGCATTTTTTTAAAAGCATTTTGAAAAATGCCAACAAAAGAAAAAACGCGAAACAAGAAAGGTCATCTACGACACGAAAACGGGCCAAAATTGAAAAGAGTGCAAGTATCACAGAGTCTAATGAAAATAGAAATGAAAACATTGAACAAGACGCAAACAAGACCGAAAAAAACAATAATTTAGTATTCGCGGCAACTGCTGAAAGTAATATACCTGGAATCAAAAATTATTCCATAGGACTAGCCCCAGGTGACGATTCTGTCGAAGTCGAAGAGTCCCTCTGCTAATTCATTTCCCTATATTTTCTAAGTTTATTTTTATTGCTAAGTATAACTCATTAATTATAAATTATTAGCAGTGATAGGAATAGGTAGTGCTTATTAGCCTAAACTTCGAAGAAGAACAGAGAAAAGAATCGGAGACTTCCTTGGACTATACTTTAATATGCGACTATATTTTATTATAATTTAAAACTAAAATACTTACTATTTTGATGGAAGTAATAATCCTTTCTTTAAACCAACCAAGCTGATGGATTAATTATATCATTAATAGACAAGTCTCCTCTAAGTAGCAATAACCGTATCAAGAAGATTCATTAAACAGTAATTATTACTAATATCATAATTAGCCTACTTTAATTATAATGCAAATGTTTTAGCACAAGAACTAATTATCTACACGAATAAATACGTTAAGTAACATGTCACTGTTCCAGTAAAAAAAGTACCTGATTCGCATTTAATGATTGTATTTGTTATTTAATAATGTAAACAATTTTTGATCTTAATTTTCGTATTAATCTTGTTAATTTTAGAATAATAAGTTGATTTTGCACGAGAAATAAAAATATTTGACATATATTAATTGCGTTTCATTCAAAATGTTACACAGTGTGAAGTAAAGGAAAAAAGTAAAGAGAAACTTCAAGCTCAATACACACAAGTTTAAACTGGACATCTCCTGATGATATCACAATTTCTTCTCGATTTTCAGCTTCCTTTGCAACTACAAACATATTCAAATATGATGATTTAATAGGACGATGAAATATGTCAAGTTTATTCCTTAATCTATAGCCATGAATATGCACAACATTAGATTCATGTAATTGCTTAATCTCTTTAATTTCCACAATGTCGCCGTCATTCGTCATGCAGTATCTGTCCTGAAGTTTAGGTGATAATACATAAGTATTAAAATGAAGCGTTGTACGACATTGACTCTGAGATACAAAAGGCTCTGTATGCTCAGATCTTTTATGTAAATTAGGAGAATCAACCATCCTTTTCTCGGTAATTCTTTTCGCTAGCTGTATCAAAGGTTTATTGCCCTGCCTGAGCATATTTTTAATTGTGTATAATTTATTTTCGAACGGATAAGCGTTAAAAGTTAGCAGCGGCCCAAATTTTTCCACTTCATCTACTACGTGCATCAAATTGTGAACATTGCTAGTCGCATAGTCGATGCCATAAAAATTTTTAAACTGATCCACAAAACACTGAAACAGCTCTCTAGCTATTGGTAAATACGTGCTATATTTATTTACTGAACATATAGTTGTCGCACAGAAAAACATTAGAAAATGTTGGTACACATCGTCACGAAGGACATCAATCAGTACTATTATGCTCAGATAATGTAAAAAAGTCCTGAATTCTGATCCTTTCCAGTGCGCGAGGCAATTAAGTGTACGGATTGACCGGTGTATTTCCGAAGGCATTCTACATTTCATCAACAACTCATTTACTTTAGTGATATCCCTTGCACACCATTTTGTAGTATAAATCCCAAAGTTTCCATTACGCCATCCTACTAATAGCCGTTTCATGATTCCTAGATCAATCAGATGTAGTGAATCTCCTACAGGAACGTCTTGAACCATGTCGATTGGTAATTCTAATAGTGGGGAATCAGCTTTGTGATGAGCTCCATATTTCTTAGCCCTAAAATCTTCATTATTTCTATCAGGAAACTTTCGCGAAGAAAAAAACACTGTATGTGAACGGTGAGAGTATTCGCCCACAGTTGTGCATTTCAAACAACCATGCATTCCATTAAAGTTGCAGACACCTGAAACATGAGAAAACTTATGATTTGTGTTTTGCATTGCTTTGTATTTGTATTGTATTTAACAGTCGGCCAAAGAATTTTATGTTTTGGAAACCGGTAGAGACTGATTTAACATAATACTTATTGACTCATAAATTGTTACATAGCATCTTATATAAATACAGAAACATAACTTACCGATTTGAGCCCTGAGGCCCTAGACAAGTGGCAAGCGATAAACGAAAACGCTCTATAATGTGTGCCACTTGACTAGACCCCCTGTTACTGTAATTATTTGCCGACTGAACTTACCTACTCATATTATGTACAAACCTTTAATGAAAGCTCGCGCTGGAGAATCACAGATGAAGCATCTGATTTTCACAGAAATGTTCTTGTTTTCTATTTGGAGGCCTTCTTGTAAAATACATTTAGTCTCATTTACAAAATCTTCTAAATAAAGTTGCAAATTTTTTGGTTTTCCTATACCAAAATACACGCCAATCACAAAAGGATTTGCGTCGACTTGATGAATGTTTGCTAATATTGGCCAAAATTCTTTTTTAGAACTGTTGTGGATTGGCAATCCATCAATGTTAAAATTCAAGTAAATAGTATCGGGTAAATTACTTAACTTCCTTAAAATACATTTCAAAGGTTCAGAAATTCCATTATGCCAATATTCGCCATCGTCATCTAGTTTTTTTATTAAAATATTTTTTGGTGTTTGTAAAAGAGTTCGAGGATCTTTTGGTAGAATCGTGCCAAATCTGTCATTTAAGATCAACAGCAAATCTTTCATAGCAGTTTGTGTAATATTTTTCTCAATCGCCCATGCCCTCAATTTTTCACTAAAATGAAGATTCTTTATATATTCACTCGGATTATCCTCATCATCACTACTCAATGAGTAATAACATCGGTCCTCTTCGGAAATATCAAAAGTTGCAGTTGCGATATTACTTCCATTACATACGGAACCCTCACCTTCAAGTAAGACTCCCACTTGACCGCGTCTAGTGATGCTTCCATTCTCATTCAGGTTATCTTGTGATAAGTTTGCATCTTCAACGTTGTAGTTTAAAATATTACGATAATCTTTCAAGATTTTCCGTCTATTTCCACCGGTTCTACTTTGAACTTCCCAAGTTTTAAAACGCTTTTTAGAGGAGCTATGTTGCGACGCCATTTTATGTTTACATGATGACCGCACACGTGACCAATTATTAGTGGTACTAAAGTGGTAACGAAGTCAATAATTCAACCTTAAACTATACTTGACACTATAAGTTCTATTAATAGGGAGAAATATCCCAACTATTCAGCCCTAAATTACACAAGGGAGTTTTGTATCCCTTTAGGAGTTTGGTGTTGTAAAAGATTTAATGAACACCATTGTAGCTCTAGTAGCGTTATTTGCTCCTTTTGTGCAACTATCAGCGCTCCGAAAGAGTTTGTGATAGCTTGCTTAGAACTTTAGAAAATAATAGTAAATGTTAATTTCTTATATGGATCTGATAGTCGTAAGATTCGCTCAAAGCTATAACACAGAAGCTTTGGTCTGTATTGTAGGGATAATAATCACTGCTCTACGCGATTAACCTCCATACATTGCTCTTCTAAACTTGCTTTGTCACTTTAAGTGTTATATTTTATTACTAACACTCTTTTGTCGTCACAAACTATAATTGCAGCTACCACTCTACCTTCATACCACTTTAGGTTCTAAAGTAAGCTCTATTTGCAGACATAATGTTTGTTGGGACAGATCCAAATGGAATTGATAGACAGACAACTGGAAGCGGACTTAGCCGAATTGGAAGACGAAAAAGGAGAAATTTACAGTCCACACGAAGACCGCACTCAAGATGTGGAGGATTGGTTGGAGAGGAGTCACCACGAAATGATGCAGTCAGCCCCCGAGTATGTTAAATCTATGGGCAAGCTGTATCCGCCGATGACACAAACAGCTGAGGCTGCGAACACTGTTGTTCCGCCGGCACTCGCAGATCCACCTATGCAAGCTACATCACTTCGTCAGCCATCACCTACAGCGCTTCATCTGCCGATGGAGTCGCAACCTCATATGCCACACGCGTCGCCACCATCCGCGGACGCCAGCGGCATTAATGCGACTATTCAGATGCTAGCTAGTGCGTTGAAAGACCTGGCTTCAACGAGTGCACCAAACACAAATCTCATGTCGCGATTATGCACGCCGAAGGAACTGCCGGACTTCTTTGGGGACCCGCTGGAATGGCTGCAGTTTAAGCAAGCTTATAATGAATCTACTGAACTGTGTAAATTCACACCCGAAGAAAACCTGTGGAGGTTGAGAAAGTGCCTTCGAGGAGCGGCTAAGGATGCTGTGACGGCTTTACTTACGACCGCGAGTCCACCGTGCAAAATCATGTCAACATTAGAGTTACGGTTTGGCAATCCAGATCATATTATATCCAGAATTTTACAGGATATCAAAAAGTTACACCCAATGTCACAAGACTACCATAAAGAAATTGTGCAATTTTCGGTGAAAGTGCAGAACTTAATAGTAGCAGTACAAGCAGTTGGACGCGAAGACTATTTACAAGGTACGAGCATAGTTTCTAATATATTATCTAAACTGCCTACAATATTGTTGTCAAAATGGTTAGACTATAGTTTTCCGCTTATCACTCAAGGAAATAAATCAAGAATGATTATATTATCAGATTTCTTGCACAATGAAGCCATAAAGATATCTGCCACATCACATATTTATTCAATTGGCCAACGCACGGATCAATATAAATATAACAAGAATAATGATAGTTCTGTAAACCGCACGCATTCTATATTATTGCAGTCAGAACAAGAAGGGAACAATTGCCAATTCTGCCGTACATTTAAACGTAAGTTAACCGAATGTAAACTATTCAAGAAGGCGTTACGTAAAACTAGATGGCAATACGTCAAACGTAACGGGATTTGCTATAAATGCCTGTTGTCGCGGCACAAGCGAGAAACCTGTTTAGCGCCGGTGTGCGATAAGAACAGCTGTGGTCAGTCACATCATAGCCTACTTCATTACGATGTAAACGAACATGAGCGTGCCGCCGAAAGACGTCAAGGCACTAATCTGTCGCCACCACCGATCCCGATAACAACGTCGATGCCTACATCGTGCCCCACTAATAATGAAACAGTAACTCATATAAATAACGCGAGTGATTCCAAAGTGCTCCTTAAAGTTGTTCCCATACGTATACATAGTGTTAACGGTATAATTAGTACTAATCTGCTAATCGACGACGGGTCGACTATCTCCCTAATCTGTGACAGCTTAGCGAAGCGCGCCGGCCTTAGTGGTCGTGCGGAGACAATGCGCATACGCGGTGCGTGGTCTGATGACGAACTCGTATGTAAAACAATAACCGCTAATATTAACTTATCGGGTATGGACAATAAGATGCATAATATTAAAGTGCGTTGTGTTGATAAATTGAATTTACCTGTTCAGCAATTTTCTATGGTTGATTGTAAAAAGTACGCTCACTTAATGAATATAAAAGATAAACTGTGTACTAATGATGTAAAACCTGAGATACGTATAGGTTAGATTAGGTAAACGTAATGAGCCGTCCGCTACACTGACTCCCCTAGGCTGGTGCATGCACGGTATGTTTCACGCGCCGCGCATTGGACGCGCGCGTCCCTCCAGCGTAGCTCATGCGACGCTGTCCCTGAGCTCGGCCGAGGCGGACGCGCCGCTCGCGGACGCCACCGCCAACGTCAGCGCCGGCGAGGAGCGCGCGCTGAGGGAGCTGCATGAGGAAGTACGGCGCTCATTTGCTGTCGACTCTCTGGGAATAGCAGGTAAGCCCCGTCAAAATAAAAACGACGTGCTCGCTATCGCTCAGTTGGAAAAAACTTGTTGGTCTGCCTTGGAAGGATAAGAACTGTACCTTGCCGAACTCTTATTCTAATGCCTTACAGAGATTTAAAGGCATAGAACGCAAGATGGGCCGCGATAAAGTATTCGCTGATAGATATAGGGATCGCATTAATCATTTATTGGTAAACAACTACGCAGAGAAACTTACAAACGTTTTTTCTGCACCAAGGGCGTGGTATTTACCCCACTTTGGGGTGGATAACCCAAATAAAAAAAATCTTAGGTTGGTATTTGATGCGGCGGATTCAACAAATTCAAAAAGCCTGAATGATTATTTAATTACAGGGCCGGACTTGCTGTCATCTCTGTTTGGCATAATGCTGCGCTTTAGGGAACATTCATTTGCAGTAACAGGTGACATCAAGGACATGTTTCTTAGAATAAAAATTCGCCCCGAAGATCAACATTCTTTGCGATTCCTTTGGCGGGACAACCCTAATGAGCCGGTTAGTACTTATGTAAGTACTAGTCTAATTTTTGGATTAAATTGCGCGCCTTTTACAGCACTATTTGTAAAAAATTTAAACTCGCGCCGATATGAATCCACTATGCCGGCAGCTGTTGAAGTTATTCATAAATCTCATTACATGGACGACTATATTGACAGTTTGCCAAATAAAAACACAGCGATACAGATGGTAAGAAATGTTTCTGACATTCACAGTAGTGGTGGGTTCCTAATCCGCAACTGGACGAGTAACAGTGCCGCTGTATTAAACAGTATGCCAAAGGAGACATTGGGCCCCGCTGCAGTTAATTTTAAGGTCGACCAGCACTACCAGGGCGAGCGGACCTTAGGGCTCATGTGGGATCCTACGGAAGATGTACTCGCATTCGATTTATCGCTAAAGAGAATACCAGAAAGTGCAATTCAAGGTAGGCCCACTAAGAGAATTATTCTACGTGTAGTCATGTCTATATTTGACGTGTTTGGATTTTTAGCGCCGTTTACTATTCAGGGTAAAATAATACTGCAGGACACGTGGCGGCTAAATATAGGTTGGGATGACGTCATACCCGATGAGATCTACACAAAGTGGATCAAATGGGTCGATTTATTAAAAGAATTAAGTAATATACGTATACCTAGATGCTATCATAAAAATTACAGTATGAAAACAAACATCGCGTGCAGGAGCGGCTTGAGCCGAGAACCGGTTGGTGAGTCTACGATACCTACAGGACTGCCCCCCGCGCTCGCGATCCCCGCGCTCGATTGTTCCGTGGAAACCTGCTACGAAGGGCGTAGCTCACCTACGCCGATTGCTAGGTCGCTGCATTGTGCTACAACGGCCAGTGAGAACTATACGTGCTTAGAGTTACATACGCTAAGCGATGCTTCTCTCAAAGCAATGTGTACAGTATCTTACTGGCGTTGGAAGGTGAACGGTAAAGTACACGTCGCATTCATAGCGAGTAAATGCCGCGTGGTACCAGTAAAACCAATGACCGTTCCCCGAGCCGAACTTCAAGCCGCCGTCCTAGCCGCGCGACTAGCGAATACTATTGTAAAAGAACATAGAATAGTACCAGAACGTCGATACTTTTGGTGCGATTCCACCACCGTTCTTCATTGGATAAGGAATAATACGCGTAGGTATAAAACATTCGAAGCCAATCGGTTAGGAGAAATTGATGATCTCACGCGTGTGTCCGAATGGCGATATTTAGAATCAAAACGAAATGTTAGCGACATGGGAACTCGCGAAGAATTTAACCACTCTTTATTTCAAAATGAGTGGTTCTCTGGACCCGATTTTTTATATATGGATGAATCATTATGGCCTGAAGATATTACAGATAAGAATTATCAACATACAGAGTGTGTTGCCGTGGTGCAAGAGTCTGCAATGAACTTACCTGTCCCAGACCCGCATCGCTTCTCCAGCTGGCTCCGCTTACGGCGCGCTATGGCGGTCGTACTAAAATTTATTGACAAGTGTAAAGGACTCACTGGGCAGGTAGACTGCGATGCGATGGCTCGAGCTGAGGTTCTGCTGCTAAAGAAGGCGCAGGCGGATTCATTTCTAGCTGAAATATCTGCAATGGAAAAAGGTAAAAACATATCACGTGATAGCAAACTTCGAAGTTTGTCACCTTACCTTGACGAAACCGGCTTGCTACGACTAGGTGGGCGAATCGATGCTGCATCCGATGTAGACCTGGAAACAAAAAGGCCAATTATATTAGATGGTAAACATGCGATCGCACGTCTCATTGTCCGACACTCCCACCTCAAAGCAGCACACGCGAATCAGGAAATGGTAATAAATAACCTGAAACAAAAATATTGGATAATTAGAATGAGGCCAACGGTTAAAGCTGTTGTTTCCAGCTGTATGCTGTGCCGCATTAGAAAATGTAAACCTCAAGTTCCGAGAATGGGCGACTTACCTTACGCTCGCGTTGCACATCATTATCGACCATTCACATATTGCGGTCTGGATCTATTTGGTCCCATGGAGGTCACTATCGGCCGGGGAAGGCAGAAGAGATATGGCGTTTTAATTACCTACCTCACAGTGCGAGCTATTCACTTAGAGCTTGTTCCGTCACTTACTTCAGACTCTCTTATTATGGCCCTGCGACGCATGGCAGCCCGCAGAGGTTGGCCCAGTCACCTATACTCAGATAATGGGACGAACCTTAGAGGTGCCGATAAGGAGCTGCAGCAATCTATGCAGAACTTGGATATGGACGCTCTCAGAGCAGCAGGTGTGAATAACGCCATGGAATTCCATTTCATACCGCCAAAAAGTCCGCACTGGGCTGGTGCCTGGGAGAGGCTTATACGCAGCGTGAAAAGCTCACTCCAGGTAATATTGAACGAGCGCGCACCGCGAGAAGAAGTTCTGATAACTCTGATGACGGAAGTTGAAAACATGGTTAACAGCCGTCCGCTGACGCATGTTTCAGTCGACCCTGAAAGCTTGGAGTCTTTGACTCCAAATCACTTTCTCTTAGGTAGTTCATCAAATATGCCTGTGGTTGGTACGTTTGATAGTACTGACATGTGTTCGAGAAAACAGTGGCGTAAGTCACAAATTTTGGCCGATATGTTCTGGCAGAGGTGGATGAAGGAAGTATTACCTAATCTACTACCCCGTACAAAATGGACTGAAGAAGTGGAACCATTACAGGTAGGTGACCTAGTTCTAGTTGTTGATCCTGATAGCACCCGGAACACCTGGCCGAAGGGTATAATCCAAAAATTGTATCCAGGTAAAGATGGTCGAATAAGACTAGTCGAGGTGAAAACTAAGACTGGCATCTGGAAGAGGTCGGCAGCTCGCGTCGCACGTATTTCACTTGGTGTTGAGTGCTGAACCTGCAGAGCCAGCACTAGGGTGGGGAATGTTAGCGACGCGCTCATATACTTGTAACTTTAATTGTTAAGTTTTAAAATAACCTTCATTTTTGTGATAATACGGGTGCGGTTTACACCGCCACCGTCTAACTAAACAGTTCAAGTCCGTACAGAGATGCGAGCGGGCGCGCTCTGCGCTGCGCCAATATCATCTATACCTAATACCGTCTAATCTGTACATTTTCGCAAATTATATATATAAAAGTTCAGTGACGTTATTATTTGTCGCCTCCGACCATTACATCACCTACAATACGTATGAAATAAAAACTTTACATTAGTACTTATATTTGAAATCCCGAAACTACGCCTGGTACTTTGATAGGCGTTAGTGACATTGAAAAACTAGTTTCCGTTTTCAACAACATTTTTGAGGACACCGAAGCCAGATAGGTGACACTCAAAATGTCACCTAATTTAGGCAAGTTTCAAAATTAACTGTGGAAAGGGAGAAAATTTCTTGGTGATTCACATTCGGGCTACGGTAGAAACTATAACATCTGCCACTATCAGTATCATCTTAAAATATTACGATTTATTTTTACCTTATAACTATTTTTATTAAAACTCACATGAAAATTGTCAGTTATATTATTTGTATTAAATAACTATAAACAGTCCACTGAGAACTACGTGATTGATATTTCACAACACTATAAAAAAATGTAAGAGCCGAACAACGCCTCATTGCATTTTAATAATAACTAAATGTATGCTCATATACTCGCAATTATAATATTAATCATTAGCTGCTTACATAAATATTATATACAACCGTAAAAGTACCTTGAAATCTCTTGTACCTCTCATATCTTAATCCATTCACGTCCTTTCCAATCTGTTATACAACAAGACTTTCCGAACGTCTTTAGATCCTTTATACGTTCGTCTCATCTTGTTCTCCGCGGGACGTCTTAAAGTAAATTAGATTCCACGGAATGGTCTCCTCCGCGTCTGTGCCCAGATTAAAACAAGCAAAAGCTAGAATGAAGAACGCTACATAGCGGAAGGTACAATGTACTCGTATTTGCATGGATGTGCCAGCGTATCTTGATATACGCCGGCTTAAGCCAAATTAAGACGGAAGATATAAGTAACTCGTATAACCAATTCCTCAGAAATTTTGTACCGCACTTGACACTTTCGAGATTACGGTCGAAATAACAAGATACAGGTAATTTCTAATATAAATGCTTAGAATCTCAGGGCCACTATGCTCATCTGTACATACTAAAGTATTCTCTCTCGCCGGATATATGCCACCACTACACATCAGTTCAGTTCGACTTCCACGGCACAAGTGCTCTGTTTCGCCGACGATACCTTATTCTTTATATATAATTAGTCTTTTGAGTCAAATTCTACAATTCTACAACATTATATTCTACAACATAGGACATGCGCTTACCACAGCTTTGAAATATTGCAAACTCAAACAATATCTACATGGTAAACAATCTGAATATTTCTAACGTGAGAAAATTCTATGATATATCCCTTTGCACGGCAGTAAACCTTTGAAAAAAATATTGACAGCTATGGGCCGGATTCAAACCAAGCAACCAAGATCATGTCCAATCAAAAAAAAACTTTCTAACTATATCTTTCTATAAGCGTCCCAAGAATACGAAGCGTCATCAATTAATTTAATCTACTCGTATATTATTATTTTTTAATTCCGTATTAGTCCTTTATTACTTGGTCACAATGACATTAATTTTATTTTAGCGTCTCAGTTAGGAATGAGACTCGAAATCGAATTTACCAGGGTGACTAGTGAAACTTCAGGCATCAGAATCATCACTGCATTTTCACGTGTAGTCGTGATGCATCACTATTGGTACGACCGTCATAAGATATTTTAAGAAGATAATAAGTACCGTAATCACATCACGTAAATACAGTATTGGGTTTTTGTTCCGAAAGAAAAGACTATTACATGTTGACATGTACAGTACAGCTTATTTAAATAAGAACTATCCGTCGAAATACGTACAAGTAATAAAATATATGAGATAAACACCGTTGTTCTAAATCTTTTATTAAGTTTCGTGTTTTAATTATATTTATTTATATACTTAAGAATGAGGTTGATACGTTTGGCATAGTACGTCAAATGAAAAAATATTATTTGATCATAAACAAGAAAATATGTTTACTCTTAACATGATTACTTTTCAATTGCGAAACCAAGAAAGAGGCGTTACAGTGTACCGATGCTTAATAAACATACTCGTATTGGCGTCTCTGCGATACGCGCCCGTTACCGGTGTCGCTGTTGATATGCGTCGTTGATTTGGTTATTTACTTTGAAGTCTTCACACCACGTTATCTGAAACAAATCAAAAAACGTTTATTGACAGAATATTAAAGCACGTTTATAGTCTTTGATTTTTCTCCGATCAACAGGAAGAAGTATTTTATTTTATTAAAGTTACAAAATTCCATCTCGAACACCGATCCAACACATTATATACCTAAAGCCCACTAATCCTACCCTTGTAATGTCCTAACCATTATCCCTGGTCGTTAACCCTATTACGCTATCCGTTTAAAGTAGGTAATACCAAAAAGAAAACGTTTTAAGAGAGCGGATTAAAAATACTTTTCAGCATTTAAATTTTGTCATTAATTCATTTGATCCCTTTATCGCCGTACAATTAACACCGAGGGAAAAATTGGAGTGAAAAGTCTTATTTTCGTAAATTTTGGGGACCTCATTAATCTCATTGTCATCACGCCGTCTGACCTAGTCCTGAAGTAAAGTAACTAAGCTCTATGCAGTAAATTATTTAAAGTAAATATGGTTAATTAAATACACGAACATGTTGTTTTTATGTCCCATAGTTCACTATCTTAATATACGGAGGGAGCCATTTAGATGGGTTGGTATAGGCAAGTCTGAAACTATGGCATGCAAAAATCTTATACTTCTTAGGAAGTATGTCATTAATTTTAGTGACAAAAAAACGGCATTAAAAAACTAAAAAGAAACCACTTTTACTCTGTTCGGGAATGGAACTAGGTCGCTATTAAGAATACGAAGAGATATTTGTATGTCTATTATTTTTGAAAGTTGCCCATACTGATCTACGTAAATTCCCAACCCCATATAAATTATATTATTGAAAAATGGTATTGTAATTTTAACGCAGAACAAAAAGAAGAAAATCAAGCTCCCTTATTAAAGCTGTGTTTAACGTTAATATTATTAAAAATCAAAGTAATCATATTTCTGTATTTGTTTACCTAGTTTTGTTGCTGACCATATATGTGCGGATGAAATTTTCAATGTTGTGTGTGGTATTGAAAAGTTATATAGAAATGAAGCTAATATAAAACACTATACTTTAATTTTGTTGTACAGCATTTGCGACATATAATTCACCCCTCCCCGTCCCTCCCCTAGCATACAGAACCCTATATTGTAGAATTTTCCATGTTGATACACCTTATGTGAAAATCCTTATCAACTTCGTTCTTCTAAAAATATTTCAAGCATAATGGGATTCTAACTTTTTGACTAGTAGAAGAAAACTGCAAAATACTATGAAACCGTTTAATAAGCACGACCTGACATGGCAAGTTATAGCTAGTAATAGCTTGCATCTAAGTTTACTAATATAAATTAAAAAAGTACACAGTAACAATATTCACGACTAAAATGTTTTATAGCAGCTCCAACCATTGTAAAAACTTCCGATGAATAAATTTCAATACGTCCCGTGAATTTTATCGGCATGTTAATTTCATTAATGGACTGTTAATGCCTTAATTTAAAAGTCTTTCGCTTAAAAGCAATTCATCGTGCTGTCGGTGTGACCACTGCGCTTTATTATATAATGTAACATGTTCGTATCAATAACATCCATAAGATAAACATATCGTCCATAGAAGTAATGTAAGTATAATGACATGTATATAGTTACTACGATTATCAAAATAGAATAGGTACATCGAGTGCTTCTGAAGCATCAAGTAGGGAGAATCTCTCTTCGGAATACCCACGCACCAACAGTAACGCCTTTTCTTCGACTACGTTCTAGCAATCCCAGCAAAATTTTAATTTTAATTTGATTAAATGAAACACCAATTTAAATTGTGTTTTAAAGAACGAAAGCTTATCTCACAGCTTCAACTATTACAACGCTCCAAATCACGAAAAGAAGTCATGAGTATTATTGATTATATCTTCTTCTTCATCATCTTTTCATAGCTGAAGGTCGTGACTGTCTTAGAAGGCTTCCTCCTGCATACCAATCTTTGGTTTGTCTCAAGGCAGTGGTGACTAGCAGTGCTGCGATAGCTATCACTTGGTCAGAACAACGGCAAGGTCGGTGGACGTGGTTTCCTCCCCTCAGTCTTTACCACTACCACCAGTTTATACAAATTATATGGTTGCCTCCGTGACATAATTTTAAGTAACTCTCTACGGGACGAGCAAGTCGCTCGGCTTATGTTAAACTTCACGCTTGCACATTACAGTTTAGTGTCACACCTAAATATAATACCTATGTTAAATCTCTTGCTTCTTATGTGTTATATGTAATATATATGTGTATATCTATATATTAAATCTGATGTTGAATAACTGGCAAATGTCCTGTGACTACAAAATATGGCATAAGATATGATACCAGACCATATGACCGCAAGGCACCAACGTGTCTTCAATTACTTCGGCTATATGACAAGAGAGTTACCTGATAATGTGAAAAATATATATCTAGCTATATTATATATTCATCTCATTTATTGTGGATCACGATAAAGAATAAAAAATTTTTGTTAAACAGGTAACATTTAAATTTTTAAAAAATCATGTGTGTGCGCGAGTCAAACTCGAGCCGATTTTTTATAATCGGTTCACGAATAACAAATCACCGAAAGTTTTCATATACCCAAAGTGTTGTCTCGATTGCACTCATCACTCTGGGGAAAATAAATTTAAGTGCCACTTGCCCTTGTAAACACACAAAGGTAGCACTACTTTACTATCGTTTTGAGCTACACATACTTCAAAATACAAAAACAACCGTGAACGATACCAACAATTTATTATCAAAGCACGTTCATTTTCAAGCACTTTATCATCTCTCATTATTACTTTCAGATTTTTTCTCTACGTGCTGTATAGTAAACGAATTAGCGCCAAAAGTACTGGCAATGCTTAAAAATTATTCTTAAGTAAAGAAATGATAAAAAAAGGTTTTTTTATGTTAGAACTAGCCTCCACGGACTCCAGGATCCGTGGCATTTTTTAGTATTTTGAAATGTATCACATCTAAATATAAATTAAAAAAAATCAACACATACTTAATTAGGGGACATACGATTTTATGTAATACTACTTAATATATATCATTTCTGAGTTTGCATCAGCATTCAGAGCAGACCGGTCTCCGCAGACAGCACCCGTTGACGAGTTAACTCATGTGGTGGCCATCGCCTTCCACAACCATATTTGAAGGAAGATGGCGACCCGCCATACGACGCCACCGCTTCCGACATCTTTTCGTGAGCGTGTCTGCTGTGTATACTTACTCTTTGTCAAATACAGCTTTACTTAAATAACTCCAAACATTAACATATTCTCGTAGGTACCGTCCCGTATTGCACTAAAGCAGGGCTTCAATTACTAGTTTTTTAATCTTTACAGAATCTCAATGCAACAGCAACACAGCAACGTACAAAATAAAACATGTGCCAATTAGTGGCGAAAGCGTTATATATTATTTACTAACTGCATCGCATCGAAATCGTTAAAAACGATTAGGTTTAATCAAAGAAAAAATAAAATAATGAAAACTTGTTTTAGTGGAACTCTGCGTAATTTAGTTCGTCCGAGGCAGTCCTGCCACAATACCTACATCTACCACCAAGCAGCAATGTTCGCGGAACTCTGTTTCAGTTTGAAGGGTATGGGAGACTATACAAAACTAAATTAATATAAATATTGTGTGTGTGAGTGTGTGCAATCTATCTTTCTCTATTTTCTACGAATCAAAACTTTATAATCCTAAATGATGAAAATAGCTGCACAAGCAAGTCCTCACAAGGAAAACACACCGAAAACTAGCACAAGTTATGAAGGTACATAATCTCGTATACCCAGCGGTGCGCAATATCACATGGTAAGTTAAACTGCAAGAAACCCGAGGGCTGTTAGCTTCTGGCTGAGATAGTAAAGGGACCGCGGTTTCCTTGTGCGATCTTTATACGTCTTTATTGCTCTCTTGGTTATTGTAACGGCGGTGCGGCGTGTGAATTTAGTGCTTTTCTCAGTTTTGCTCAATTTGATTAATTTAATACTTCCCTATTTTTATATTGCATTAATTAAGTCTTTATTTATCAAACTGCAAAATGGCTCCTCCTGGTTCTTGGCCCTTTTTTGTGTAGCAGTAAAAACCTTTGTGAAGTAGTACGTCCGGTACAAGGGCGCCACCATACCTACCTGTTTCTACAAGCAAGCAGTAATGTTCGCATAACTGTGTTTTGGTTTGAAGGGTATGGGTGCCAGTAGAAATGCATCTATTAAAACTTGTTTGTGTGGCCACTATATAATATGGCAGAGCGTGCCGTACACGGGGAAGTTGCAGTTGGATGGAAGAACAACGAATGACCTTGTGTTCCTTGTTTGTGAGTAAAGCTGCGTAACCCTTTCCTGTATGTGCTGGCACCTTCCTGTGGCCTGCAGGACAAAGTGTATTTCAGCGGTAGTAGACTATATTAGGTTTGGCGGTTTCCAACGCTTGCAAGGCGAGACGCGTGGAAGCTTAGGAACAGCTTCCTACAGGATCCGGGTCCCTTGAAGTGGTGTCGGCACAATTCACTTAAAAGACCGAGCAGAGTGACGATTGCGGCGAGGCAAACGGAAGCGGCACAAGTACTAGGACTTACAAATGCGGTGCATGCAGCCTGACAGAGGTCAGGAGCAGACTGCCTCAAGAGTAGCGCAACTCATCAAACCACGAAAACAGCAGAATCGTTGTTGTTCATAGGATGATGAAAAGATAGGAATAGGTTGTGAAAGAGATAGAAAAGCGTCATAAAGTGGCGCTGACAAAACTTTTAACGCCAGGTAGCCATATCACCATTATCTAATGAAATTACAAAAAATACGAAATGATCTGAAGAATATATCTAGTAGTTTCAGATAACTTCACAGACAAATAGGTACTGAAAAGTTTCACACACATCAAATTCATTGTTTGCTTTTGTGACACTACATTTTTTATTAATTTAGTAAGTCACAATAGCAAACATCGTGTGTGACGTTGTCAAAGAGACATTCAAATCACTCCTATCTCTACGTGGAATTTCTCAAAGCCGTTTCTCTCAGAATTTACAGGCATACACCTCACAATATTTTGTCTTCAACGCCCACAAGGGTACAATCAAAGGAAAGATGTCGTGTAACCTTGCTTTTGAAATTTCACAAGCCGAGAGCGCAGAATACATCCAAGGCATATATACTTTTTAGATACTTAGACACAGGCACAATATTTTAAAAGGTTTATATTTTTAAACAGGAACTGAAAATCAGATGAATGGTTGTTTGTTTATGTATATTATTTTTGACAACATGGTGATATAAGTATGTGTCATGGGTTTTTGTACTTTTTTTTTTATTTTTTTTTTAGGAACTTTTATATATAATATTAAATAACGATCTTGGTTTCTTGTACTTTAAATAATATCTTCTTGAATTTCGGAGGTTTTTATTTCCATTTAATATGTAAAGGTTCCTCCCCAACCACAATAAAAATATAACATAATTTTTTGTCGTACGTTGTATGTCACGGTGCGTCTAATCAAAACTAGGTAGTTAAATTAATAGTAAATTCTTCAAATATTAAATTATTAGTCTTTTTTTTATATGAAAAACGAGATTCACTCACGTAAAAAAGTCAGTGCGAAGCGAGACGCAACCGCGAGCGTTCTGCACTCTCTTTGAAAAAGATCACCGGATGTGGTTGAAACTATAGTCGGAAAGATCTGACGTTTTTACTTGAGTGAATCCCGTTTTTCATTTAAAAAATGTGTAAAAACCACGTTAGTTTTCATAATAAAATTATTAGTCATCAATCCAAATTTTCCTGAGTAATATTACGGGCATATAGTACACCTAACAACGCAGAAGATCCTAGAAAGATGCTATCATAATATATGATAAGAAGTTATGACATAAAAACTTCTCTGATAACGTTGGTTCGCCACGTACGTTCCCGAGATGGTAAAAACATGTGTTGTTACTTCCGATGGAATACAATCAAAGGTGGATTCCATACGCTACTGCTCGCCTCTGGACACGCTATAACTATATTTGCACCAGGTTTTATATCGATCACTTGAAGAGAATACGTTATTTGCTTATTTTTGAGCCCACGTTGACTTTAGTGATTTATTGAAAGCATTATGCGGTATTGATAAAACTATTTTAGAAAGAGAGTAGTTACTACACCGGTCATGTTACCATTGGCTACCTTTTACAACTGGAAATGTTCACGGTTTCGATTAGTTTTTTTTATATATCTACTACTGAGTGATAAGATGTTCACATATAGTGTTAACCACACATGTCGCAATTCTTGGAAAAGTAGTATGATTTCTGAAAAATCGCTTGTATTATAGGCCAAATATGGCGACTGCTCATTCAGATCAGCTTAGCTAAGCTTAGCATACCTATATCAGTATCTGCAATTGTTGCCGTTTTGCGCCGTGAGGGGACGGAGTGGAATACTTGCTCCACCGACGGGATTGGAATCATAAGAGACAAGGAAACCCGACCTATTACGTGGTAGGCATCTTGTGCAACATGACATCTTGGTTAGTATCACCGCGGTGCCAGATATTCTGCCAGGACACAATAATGCGTAACAAGCATTGCTGTCAAGGGTAGGATAATAGTGTCTCAGAGGCACTGTAGCAAGTCAAATTACTGGACGAAAGAGATTGAAAAACTAATGCTGCGAGAGTGACGAGGGCAGGACAGAACCCCACCAAACTACATTTCTAAGCACTAGTAGGTGCTGCTAATATCATTGGCAAACGAAGTGCTAAACATCAGGTGAACGACTTGCCCGTCACATCACTTAAATGCATTAAAAAAAAACCCGCAGCCCAGGGAGTGTCACGGTAGCCTGTTTTACATTGAATTAAATATACGTTTTTCTTGTTTGCTTTGGTAAAGCAATGTATACGTTCATAATGTTTATATATTAGAGTATCCACATTGAGTGGAAATGTATCTCCCGGTGGATTTGCTCAGTGGATCGAAATTGACATAACTAATATGTATATTTTCCCTGTATTTCTAAATGCATATTTGTAAAGCTACATACATGTAACTCTTTAAAATAAGCAATTAAAATACGAAACGTCTTTTTGTTAAATATGTGAACCATCTAACACTAATATATGGAATAGTATATATAGTGAAAGCCCCCTTTTGAGTTTGCGCTAAAGCGCCTGGACGCCACCGTTCTTATCTGAACTTGGAGGACAAAGAACAAACCCATAAACATGGTCTCTCTCAGGCGGGCCTTCGGCATGCTGACGCGACCTTTATAGACTCCTCGCTTAGCCAGATGAACCGGCGCGTACTTTGATATATTTGCTTTACAGATTTCTACACTATGGATTATTCGTATGAAGTCTCACTTTGCGTTTACTCAAGTTAGCAGTAAATACAATTAAACCATCATTCGGTTTCTATCTTTTGCTTGAAAACAGAAGTCCTTTGTAGTCGATTACAAACAATTAAAATGAGTTCATTACAAACAATCTACAAAACTATTTAAAAGCTTAATAACATAAAAATGTCACCCACTTTATGGCGTATTACAAGAAGCATACCTTGTATGTGTATATGACTCGGATATAACCGAAACTTCTTGGATAACTCTATGTAAACCCGGGTAATTTTGTGTTTGTTTACTTGTTCTTCTACGTCACATATATCACATACACGCAAAACTTTTCGGCAATTTTTAGAGAGCCAAATAACACATCATCGTCAGCGGGATTCAAAACCTCGTCTTTCGACAATCCATGTCAGACGCAGTGCACCCATCTAAACTTCGATTTAAACTCTCTTATAATTTAATTTGGCTACTCCTATGTGATATACACACAATTGAGCACCCCGACTTAACTTTTAGTAAAACGCATTGTTGTCTCTGATATTAACGTAGATTAATCTCTAATACCTAGAATCTCTAATATATATAGAAGCTCTATTGGTTATATCAGAGCTGGTAAAGCAAAGCCTTTGACACTAAACACTGATATTGGCAAATATCTGGTTTTGCGTAAGAAGAACTAATGTGACACGTAATATTAGCTATAGATATTTGCATTGTGAGACTAATAACACACAGCCTTGATAAAGCTAGAAGCTTAGTATTTTTCTTTTTACGGATATATCTTCGTGTATAAGATTAGAGTATTAGTGTGTCTTGCTTGCCGTGCATCGCATTTTACGAATTAAGAATCAGTTACATAGTTTTTAAATAACCATCCTGATGATTTGTAGGCTTTTCCAAAATTTTGTCTAGTGAGTAATGAGGTTGCACATTTCAGTATCATTGTAGTGGTAGACAGGGCAATTAACCACCGTAGTAACAAGTAGATACTTGTTTAATTTCTTGCATAGAAAATATTCACAATCTTTGCCCTTTCACAAAATATAAGAATCGAAACATCAGCACTAGGACGAGTGTCGCAGATCCTATCGAGTTAACAACGACGGTTTTATGGCACATAAAATGTGTTAGGAGTTCACAGTCACTAGAAGTAACTCAATTCGACCCGGTAGTAAAACAAGGGGCCGATTGATACTGACATTTGACTTGAGGATAATTCAACTGTCCGTCAAATATATGAGTGATTTAACTTTCTGCGATAACAAAAATAAAAAATCCGTATGTATATTAGTGGTACTAACAATGCATGTAAAGAGCACTGTGTGAGTTCTAAAAGAATAATATTTATTCTCGTTTGTGTAAATAAATGTGTATCTTTTATGACGAAATATAATCAAACTACTTTTTTGCGATTATGTGACGAGAGGGGCGAGTCGTGCGCCTGATGTTAAGCACTACGCTTGCCCAAGGCAGTTGCAGTGTCACCCAGAGCTATGAACGGTAACTTTTCGTGGTATTGCCTATTTCACCCAGTAGTTTCACCCTTCAATGAAAAACAGTGATGTTTGTACACTGCTGCTTCACGGGGTACTCCCACAGGCAAACTCCTACCACTATAACAAGAACAGTGATAGTTTATTACCTAGTAGCAGTAAACTTTAACTAACTAAACTTTACTGCGATTTTAGTTTTACTTTGTAGTATTTGGATAAAAGTACACTAAGCAAACAAAGTTTCACGAAAACTTTCGATTAAACTTTACATCATACGATAGGAGCTCCTTTTTACTGCATCTACGTGTTGTAATGCTACGATTTGCTACGACGACGTGTACGTAGCACAGTGCTACGAGCTGCATAAAAGACTTTGTCATGCAAATAAAATTAGAATTTACGCTTTGCATAGCTGATTTGAACCTGGACGTGACTTTTTACAGTGATTTTTTTTCTTTAATCATTTAACAAGGCATAAGAGTCGTTCACAAGTCGTTTGGAAGTGCAGTCGTCCATGTGATATGTGATACATCTCTGCATTCACAGAGGTTGTCTATAACAGATCCTGGCTCTACTGATCCTCGCTCAGCTCAATGTCAGATTTGTTTAAAAATTTATAGAGAAAATTAACACGCGCAGTAAAAAACTCAGAGGCAATTCTTTTCTAAGGGCACTACTACTGAAAATTTTAATTTTACAATGTTTAGGTACTTACATTTCAATATTTAATTCATTGATCACAACTTGGCTCAAAACTCTTTTGTAACCACAACGTGATAATAACTTTTGAACATCATGACTTACGAGTAAGTATTTAAGTCATGCTACAAGTAGATCAATTAGATTTTATAGTCATTATATATATATATATATTTTATTAGTCATTTAGATAAATTACCTTTGATCTACTAAATTATTATTTGGCTTAATAATTAACATACTATTGCGTGATAAAAGTATATAATACATCTTATAAAAGTGTGTAAAAAGCGTTACTTCGAGTAGCTCGTAGTAGTATTTTTTCTGTACTCTTTATAAATAAATTCAGAGATGTGTAATTCGCATAAATGACAATCTCACAAAGATTGGCCAGGCTATGGCAAGAATATGATATGGCGTTAATTTAGGATAATACTTGGTGTATGTACACCATACATCGATAGGGAACACAGGGATGATATGTAGGTACTTACCAATGTCGGGGTGACTGGGTAGTGCGGGCTGATGACCTTAAGAGTCCTCAGGTTAGGCGTCCTGCTGTGGACGTCGTGCTGAAGAACTGTTCACTTGTAGTTATAGTCCTTGTATTGTCTTATGGTTTGTGCACTGGTTTACGCGTAAACACGGGCTGATTAGCGGTCACTCGCGGCGAAGTTATGTCGCGGTGACTCGGGCTGATTTGTAACGCGAAGGGTTTGTGCTGATCACGGGTGCCGGGTAATGGCGGTTCCCATGCGGTGGCGACGCGGAGGCGGAGCGGTATACGTCCGCTAGCTTCGACTCTAAAATGGTGACTGTTTCCGCTGCCCTTCAGCCGCCTGCTCGTAGTTTGACAGCTGCAGGACAGCGGCGGCGGGACGCGCGGGCGGGGGGCATTCCTGAAGTGACGTCGCGCTTTAGCGCGAACAATACTCGTACTAAAAAGGCGGATAACATAGTAAAAAAAACTGCAAATCATAGTCATCTATCATAGAGGAATGTCCTACATACATCAAATACTTTAGGGACTGCACACAAAAAGGCCATCGGCACCATGCGATTTTTTGCGAACCTGAAAGGTTGACACCGACTGCCGTTGTGGATCTGCCATTTTTAAATCCATACAGATTTTAATAATAACTATGCTGGATATTTGTGCTGTATAAAGTTGTATGAGAATATTTTTACAAAGATCTTTTTTTTATATGTGGTCACCCTGAGTCCCCCGAATAATGGCTGGAGTAATTCTACCATATTGAATTAAATCGCGCACAGTGCCTAAATCTCTAGGAAATTAATTTCAACATAATCGTAAGTTAGACTTAGCATTTTAAGGGTTTCGTTACTCAATGAAAAATCAACCATTGTAGCGTCACTTCTTTATCATTCTTTCTGTATGTATGTCTATAATGGCCCTATTTCAGATATACGATGAGATATATAGCTGAAATTAATAAAAATAATACGACGGTCCCATGGAGCTGTAAAAATTCAAGCATTACCAACGCAATCAATAATGCTTATTATATATACTTGCCAGTATATAACAAAACTTCTCATTGCCAAAACCGTAATATTAAGCAAGAAGCAAGTCTCAAGTAAGCTTAAAAGTACGAAAGAGGACAGAAAAATATATTTTCTGCCGACTTCGAAAAAGGAGGAGGTAATCAATTCGACTGTATTTTTTTCATTTTTGTTATCTCATAACTTTCGATAGGGTGAACCGATTCTCAAAACTTTTACTTTGTTTGAAAGCTGGTGCTTCCTGTGGTCCCATTCATTAATATATTATATTCCCATAATTCGGTCCCGTAGTTTTTGAGTTACACTTTAATAACTGAATAGAATGGAAGTCGGTATTAAATTTTTTTAATTGTACTTGTTTGTTATACCAAAGAACAATATTGTTGGTTTAAAAATGAATATGAATACTTTACATTACTATTTTTATTTACTATTTATATTACTAATATTAAGCTTCAAACTTGATTATTATAATGCAGCGTCTATAGTAAAACAACAGATAATTATGATGGCCAAGTGCATATCGTGGGTATCTCAGTACGGAACCCTTGTTACATGAGTTCAGCTCACAAATGGCCGGTTTTTTTATAGATCACAACGTAAGCGTGTGAACGGTATTTGAACGTTATTTTTATATTGTAAAACACAATGGTAAGCATTATATTTTTGTTTAGATGCGGAATTTCCGCCACTGTAATGGTGGCTACCATCAAGACACTCTCTACTCAACTCTCAGCAAAAATTACAAAAACCGTTGCAACATCTTAAAGTCGTGATATAATGTTTTATAGTCAGGATTACCTGTATCTGGAGAATACGGCGAAACGACGAAGTTTGTAGCCCCACAACACTCGCACCTAGAACAGGAATAAAGCCTATTTTCGGTGCACAAATATTTGTGCGGTGGAGGAGATCGAACCAACCCGAATCCGAGATCACAAAAGTAAATAAACTCGATTATATCACATAGCTATTTTAGGGACCAAAACCATGTCAATTCATGTCACCCTTCAGCGAAGGGTTTAAGTGAACCCGTGATAAACATTCGGGTGCCATACTAGGTGGACTATCGTGCAAGTGTGCGTCTTAGTGAGTATTACTGCAGCTATACGCTCTTTGTTACGGTTGTTAACTAATTGTTAACATATTGTGACTTCCACCCCAGGAATCACCTGTACTATAGAACAATAAGTATACCTAGCACAGACAGCCAACATAACTGTTTGACCCATAGATACCTTAAACGCGCTTAAAATAGTAAAGCAAAAGTTTGAGAATATATTAAGCGGTATATCACCAAAAATAAAAGGTATTCCAAAAGGCACCATTGAGAATATAATAATAATATATTGTACGGACAAAATTTGTGGCAATTAAAAATGGTTTTTAATCATTCGACCGTACATCAATTTGAGCTTAACATAGGCTAAATTTTCACTGTAAACGAAAACATAAATGTTTATTATGTGTTGCGTGATTGCGCAAAGAGCATAAACGATTGATGAGTATTTGATGCAAAAATAATTGGCTGTACTTACAATAAAGCAAGGCCTTTCAAATGAGACTTAACAACTTAGTTTCAGGGTTACGGGCACAGTGCAGTTCGTCACTTGTGACGTAATGCATCTGCTTTAGGCAGAGGTTACCACTTAATACCAGGTGGGTCTCGTGCTTGTAAAGTTTCCTAGTAAAATTAAAAAAACGCTCATAAAAGTGGAGTCAGCACAATTATATGTGATTCTCTTCCCAATTCTATTAAAACAATGAGCTTTGGTTTTACACGCTAATTTCTACCTCACACCCTACGAAGAAATAATAAGTCTTCTTCGTAGCTCACATACGCACTTCACATGCACTTCATATATCTCTTAGATAATTGCACGACAGCCGTGTGATTCTCTAAGAGCAAACATCGTTGCATCTTTGACAACACCCGTGAAGCAAATGACGAGATGACTAGAAACGTTGGAAAAACAACCATGTGTACAAGGGCGATATCTCATAAAGTATTTGAAATCGGTGACCTCGTCGACAAGCGCATCGACGAATCATTAGAAAATCGCACGGCTGACAGTAAGCACTTTGATTGTACCCATGACGGTTTCAATGTCAATAAGAATTCGAAGCGGAGGTTTTGCGTGGCACTTAGTTAAGTACTTGCGACTGCCCTCGACTTCGTTCACGTAGTAGGCTCGACCTTCGTTCTCGCCATAACCTCCCCTCTTATCTTGGTTTTTTTTCAGAGAACCTTCTCCAGACAATAAACAACACAACAAAAAAAATTGCGAGATTGTTCCATCCGTTCTAAAACTATAGCGAGACCAGAAGAAATAGGGGTTCAATTTTATAATGTAGATATATAGAGTAGCGACAGCCCGCAACTTCGTTCGCGTAGGAGGCTCGGCCTTCGGCCTCGGCAAATCCCCCCTTCTTTTCTTGTTTTTGTGTCATAAGAATCTACTCCTGACTCCTGAATAATTAACCGTTAATTAATTAAAATTAATTAAATAATCCAGACCGTGGGAAATGCTGCTGCCATTTCCAGGATATTCCTTTAGCCACTACTTACCACACCCACGGGAAGATTTAGGGTGGAATTCTAAGTCAGCACCTCACAACAAATAATATATATGATATATGAATTACTTCTACAAGTGGTCAGCAATACGATATGAAGTGAGTCACTATTATAAAAAGAAAAACAAAGAAGTATTTTGAAGTACTATTAGAGGAGTACTTACACAATTCACCATACAATATAATAAATTTTTATTTTGTCTGCTTGAATGTACACTTTAGCATAGGCAAATCTTCTTGCCCAGCATGCTGTTTTGTGATTTCAGTCGTTCTACTAATATGACGATTTTAAATTTCAGACCTTTTACTAGTAGGTCGTTTTGCTTCTGTGACGATCGACCCACAATGACATTTTACTAAATTGTCTTTCTGAGACGGAGCGATTATTAATACGAATTTGCATGTTTATTTTGTAATCCCAAGGAATCGATTTGAAATAATTACATTGAAGTGTAATTTCAACATATCGATTTGTACCTCCGTATAAAAGTTCTTATCCTGGTGACAACGACGGTCGGCGCTGGCGCTCATTACTTGCTCAGTGGCTGGCCCGTGTGGGTGTGAAGTAGTAGTATGGCCGGGTTGCATGAGAATTGTGAAATAGTGGACCTGCTGGAGTTTTCATGGATATATTTACAGTAGATTTATTAAAATCTTGGGGTAAGGGAGAGTACGTCGCCATTTTCAGAGGTAAGTCATAATATTAAATCAAAGTAATTGTGTCATCATGATCTCATTTTATTTATTTCTACTTAATTAATTATTTATCTTTGCATTAGGTGCGTTTATAATTACAAAAAAAAACTACATAAAATGTATCTATGAGGCTCCATGTAATACTAAACTCTTGATTACCACGCAACCCGGCCCTGCGCACATAGGTATTGCTATTACACGATTACTGATGTAGTAAAGCGGTAAATTATCTCATAACCTTAATTTGGTTTGACTTTAATAAATTTACTTCTAACTCTTCAATTTATTTATATTGATTTGTGTGGCAACTCGCGATTTTTTACGCAGCTGATGTCTATGCCTAAACGACGGGTAGGTCATCGTCCGCACGATGTACCTATTCTAAGCGGGTAGGTATGTCAACATAACTATATTTTTAAAGCCATAACCCCTCAAGCTTTCTTTTTAAAACAGCCGTTGTTTTACTTACATATTATTGTATATTTTTCTGTTCTCTATATTATCAGAATGAAACGATTTTTGTGATGCATGGTATTTTATGTTATATTTTTGTAATAATTTTATACATGTAATGCCAGTTCTAACCAATTAGAACATTTTATGAGTACCATATGTATTCTTCTAATGCTTCGTAATTACTACGTCATATTTTATAATTTATAAAAAAACAAAAGTAGACGTGCCGAGTATTAAAATATTAACAACTCCAAAAAAAATATTAGATGTCTTAAATCACACTTTGTCGTGATATATAGGATACTCGGCATTTTTTACTGTGTTTTTGAAGTAATAGTTGGCCAATGCATAGCTTGCAGTAATTATAAACCTCTACTTCATAATCTCACCGTAATTTTACGATTTGTTTATCAAACGTCACAAGTACTGTGGCCCGAGCACGAACATTTGCTAAAGTGTAACGTTTTCGTTTTGTTGACTTATACAGTACAAAGTATGAGTAATCTGTGCCACAGTTGTACTAGATAAATGACAGTTTGTGCTGAATACGTCAACGATATGATTACGGTACACCTTAGCAAATGTTCGTGCTCGGGCCACTGTACAAAGTGCAGTACTAAAGACCTTTGATAAACCTCTCATAAAGTTATCAAGATATTATGATGAGTAAGGGGAAACCGTTTACCCGAACAAACCGTTAGTCATCATCATCATCATCTCAGCCGTAGGACGTCCACTGCTGAACATAGGCCTCCCCCATGATTTTCCAAAAGGACCGGTTGGAAGCGGCCTGCATCCAACGTCGTCCTGCGACCTTCCTCAGGTCGTCTATCCACCGTGTCGGTGGACGACCTACGCTGCGCTTGCCGGTCCGTGGTCTCCACTCCAGAACCTTTCGGCCCCATCGGCCATCTGTTCTGCGTGCTATGTGCCCTGCCCACTGCCACTTCAACTGGCTAATCTTCTGGGCTATGTCGGTGACTTTCGTTCTTCTACGGATCTCCTCATTTCTGATTCGATCAGTAGAGAAACCCTGAGCATAGCCCTCTCCATAGCTCGTTGTGCGACTTTGAGCTTTTCTATGAGGCCCATAGTAAGAGACCACGTTTCAGTGCCATAAGTCATCACTGGTAACACACATTGGTCGAAGACTCTTGTCTTGAGGCACTGAGGTATTTTTGACGAGAAGACTTCGCGAAGTTTCCGGAACGCTGCCCAGCCGAGTTGGAGTCGACGATTGACCTCTTTCTCAAAGTTAGACCTGCCTAGTTTCACTGTCTGTCCCAGGTAGATGTACTCGTCAACAACTTCAAGAACTGAGTTCCCAACTGATATTGGGGTAGGTACAACATGGGCATTAGACATAATTTTCGTCTTATCCATGTTCATCTTAAAACCTACCCGTTGGGAAACTTAATGGAGGCCTTCGAGCATTGTACTGAGGTCTTCCATGGATTCTGCTATGACTACAATATCTTCGGCAAATTGAAGGTGAGTGATGTATTCGCCGTTAATATTAACGCCAAGTCCTTGCCATTGCAGAAGCTTGAAGGCGTCTTCCAATGTAGCGGTGAACAGTTTCAGAGATATAACGTCTCCCTGTCTCACGCTTCTTTGCAATGGAATTGCCATCGAACTCTGCTCCTGTACTCGGACTGACATGTAAGCGTTTTTGTACAAACACTTCAGCACTTCAATATACCGATAGTCAATACGGCACCGCTGGAGAGACTCAAACACTACCCACGTCTCGATCGAATCAAAGGCTTTCTCATAGTCCACAAACGCTAAACAAAGAGGCAAGTTATACTCTTCGGTCTTCTGTATAACTTGCCTTAGCGTGTGGATGTGGTATATGGTACTATAGCCTTTTCGGAAACCGGCTTGTTCCGGAAGCTGCAATTCATCAAACCTGCGACTGAGACGGTTCGTTATGACCTTCGAAAACAGCTTATAAACCTGGCTCAAAAGCGAGATGGGTCTGTAATTTTTAAGAAAAGTGTTGTCACCTTTCTTGAAGAACAGCACCACCACGCTTTTGTTTCATGCTTCTGGCGTTGAACCTTCGAGTAAGACGGTATAAAGAGCTTCTGAAGGACTTTAAGTACCGGTGTTCCACCCGCTTTCAGAAGCTCAGATGTGATACCGTCGTCACCAGGCGCCTTTTTGTTCTTAAGCTGTTTCAAGGCCATTCTAATCTCGTACAGGCTGATGTCCGGGATATCTTCGGTATAATGTTGGGTCAGCTTGGCTCTTGGGTCTTTGGCCGAGCTGCTAACAGGTTTAGCGACCGAGGTGTATAGCTGTCCGTAGAAACTCTCTACCTCTCCTTATACTTCTGCTTTGGTCGACGCTACACTGCCGTCTTCTCTTTTCAGCTTCGTCAACTGGCTTTGCCCAATAGACATGTATCTTGCAAACACTTTGGAGCCTTTTTTCCGCTCTATCGTCTCTTTAATACGGTTTGTATTAAAGATCCGGATGTCGTGTCGCAAGGACTTCCATATTCGTCTATTGAGCAGCCTATATGCTTCAGCATCATGCGAAGACTGCATTTTCAGTGAGCGTCGTTCAGCCATGAGGTTGAGGGTATCGTTGGAGAGTTTCTGTGGCCTATCTGTACGGTGGGGTTTAAAGTACTTGGAACCCACTGTATGGACAGTTTCTACTAACCTGTTATTGAACCGTTAGTATTAATCAGTAATATGAGCACCAGGGATCACATAATTTGCTGTTATTACCAAACTATTGGTAAAATTGACTGGCAGGAATACATAGAATTACACAAACAATTTGCTGTAACTACAAAACGTTTAGTAACTACCACTAATATGAGCACTAGGTAGCACATACTTCATACGTTGTAATTACAAAACAATTAGTAAGAGCAATTAGCAGCAATGCTTGAAATAACAATAATAGTTTGCTGTAATTACAATACAGTAAGTACAAAACGTTTTGTAACTATAATTAATATGAACACCAGGTATTACATAAGTAATTTGCTAAAATTATGAAACCATCAGTAATATTAACTGGCTGGAATAGTGGTTACACGTATCGTTTGTTGTAATTACAAAAAGTTTAGTAAATAACATTTGCAACATTACACGCAAGATTTCTGGTAATTACAAAATTCGAATACTAAAGTCGAATTGTTGTCGAGTTGTTTGTTGGAAATAGTGGGTTTTCAGTTTATTTTTTTCTCCGTGTACATACAGCAAATCAGACACAAAATGACAAAAATACAGCTGGCGGCTAAAGTGCTGATTTCAGGAACTAATTACTTGCGATCAAAACTATTTGTATAACGAACGTCAAAAAGGTCAAAGGGGGAGTTTGGGTGGAATAATGTGGCCTTAATAAGCAATGTCCAAGCGCAGGGGTCCTCTTAAGGTATATCCTTTAGATGGACGATGTTAGAATTTGTTCTTCAATTTTATTGTTCTGATAAATTTAAAAATATATAATGATATAATGATATAATGGATAAGGAAATAATTAAATACTAATAGCTTGTTTTAGAAAATGATTTTGATATTGTTTCACACACATGGTACAAAAAATACAATACTTTAATGATTTACGGAAGTGCTCGTAGCGATGCTCGACTTAGTGATCTTAACCGATCAACAAGTTAAGCAACACTTGCTGCGGTCAGGACTTGGATGGGTGACCGCTAGTGGCTATTCAACTGAGCACTTCCGTGCTTTGGAGGGCACGTTAAGCCGTCGGTCCTGGTTGTGTGTCTTAGGACAACAGTCGTTAGGCTATGTCGAGGGCCTTTAGGCGGCCTGAACACATCGACATGGGTTGGACAATAGCTTATCCGCACTGGGCCCGCGTGGTGAATTATGGCCCAACTCCTTTCTCTGAGAGGAAGGCTCGAGTCCCAGCAGTGCGAACACAATGGGCTGATTAAGAGTATGATGATGAATGATTTACCGAATCAAGGAAAGGTTCAATAACCAGTGATATGAAATAAAACACATTTGTAGATGATACGCAAATAAATATAAACTGAATAAAAAGCAATAAATTTTACAAATAAATATCACGATTAGATCTTAATCTAAAAAAATACGATATAGGTAGGTACATACTACATATAGGTACGGCATGTGTTATGACAGATCAAACAGGCTTTGTCTCATCACAATGCTACCTGACGTTGATAAACATGAAGTAGCGCTGCTTTTCAGACAAAGCCAAAATAAATAAAATAACTAGGCAATAAAGTAAATAAAAATAAAAAGTAGGGTTCTGCGTTTTAAATTACGCAGAAATACGGATTATTAAGGATCTTTTTATTGCTATTGAACTAAATATTTTGTCGTTTCGTTCATTCCATTACTCGAAATTTTATTAACTGTATTACATTTTACTAGTCCTTATCAATGATACCGCACACTAATGGGGTTAGTGAAAAAATAATCCAAATCTCACATGTATGCGGATGTCACTCCTAAAACACATTTTTATGTTTTTTTTAAATCAGTTTAATTAAACTTTTTAATATATTCTAATTCAAATTGTTTATTGTATATTAACACATATATGTGCTAAAACCCTGCACAATTTTATAAATGAACAAGTTACATGGATGGACAGACTGATAAAACAGTCTTATAAGGATTTCTTGTAGTGCTACGAAAGCCTTAAACAGCTATAAAATTCTTACAGGCCTGTTGGTCTAGTGGTTAGTGACCCTGACTGCTATGCCGGAGGTCGTGGGTTCGATTCCCACCCAGGACAAATGTTTGTGTAATAACGATCATTTGTTCTGTGTTTGGGTGTAATTTATCTACATATAATATGTATGTATTTAGAAATATATAAGTATGTTTATCAGTTGTCTAGTACCCATAACACAAGCTCTGGGGCCTTACTATCAGCTTTATTATAACCATGCAAGTTCCGTGCAGTTCTTAAACCTGGCTTAAACAGTTTTTAATGAAATCATACCATGACGCTCATTTAGGTGAACTGTTTGAATATTGTTTTCGCATAGGTAAACGGATAATATTGTCTCTGGCATTCTGATTTACTATAACCAACATTGCAGACGCCTAGACGTTTGTAAGCTAATAAACTGAGTGGATTTAGAGCGACATGTTAAAGAGAGTACATACAAAAAAAAACAGGTGAACGGTTTTTCTGCGGTTCTTGAATAGTTCGCCTGGGCAGGCCTGCTTTAAAGTTGTCATGGTACGAATAAACCGGACAGTTGTCTAGAAGTCCTGCTTTAAGAGCTCATAGTTAGGCCCCTGCTTAGCTTGGTACTAGATGGCGTTGTGTGATAGTTGTGGAATATTTATTTATTATCTTTAAACATAGCATACAAGTGCGTTCGATATAATCTATGTTTAATACGCCTAATGAAATTTAATTGATAAAATTGCATTAGCAGTATTATAACCCTAGTGAACTAACTTATTGTACTACGTTAAATTGCCCTCGATTCGGATCGGATCCAACTCAGACATGTTATAATAATTGTTTTGAAATATTTCCTGTAAGAAATACCAACAAAGAAAGTGAAGTACTTAAAATGTAATTCCTTACTCCTTTCCGAATTGTCCATTTGACAACGATGATTTGAATGTGTGATCAAAGCAAGTCCAATTATATTAATATTTCACCCCATTGTCGATCCGGTTCTCAAAGGGTTTGTCGCTCATACGGAAAGTTGGTCAAGTGACGGATGAACGGTCTCGCACCGATTCATCTGCGTCGCGCTGAGACAAGAGTTTAATGTAGTAGGTGTGATGTGCCGAGACAAGTGTGTGTTGGTGACGTTAGACGTGTTTATGTAAGTGTGTTGTGTTGAAATATCCAAGTGCGAGTGCATTGTTACACCAACGCTGTATATGCCGGTAGAAGCAAGCAGCACTTTTCCGTAGGAAAAAGTACCTTGTTTAATTACGTATTTATTATAAACCTTGCAAGCACAGCCTTATCAGCGGCAATCCAAAACAATTTTGCTTAAATTTTATATGTTGTTAGTTCCAAATGCTCTTGCCCAGTATTACCAAAATTGTCCAGTATTTAAACTTCACAACCTACCAAGTTAGATACCTGATTTGTGTACCAAATTTTATCAAAATTGGTCGGTAAAAGCACCGTAGAAAACCCTTTTTAGGAAAAGAACCCCCCCACTCGCTGTAAACAAAACAATTATATTGAATAGTAGAACATGCATACCGTATGTATATGTTTCGTCAAAGTTGATTGAAAATGCGACCTGTAAATGAGGACCAACATACAACCTAACAAACATACGGGCAGATGAAAGTCAATTTGGCTCGTTAAAGCCGAGACGCTTCGATTGCTCGATCAATAACGTTAGGATATTTGAGTTGAGATATGCATAGTTAGAGTCTTACCTGTTAGTGACTAGTTGTGTTAATATATGTATAATAAAAAAAATTGTCAAGGGGACTCTTATATTTGCGTGAGTGAATTAAGTAGACGTGGTTCAAAACCTTCCTATTTCACCATAGCAGATTGCTAGAAGAGTTCAGGTATTGTGAAATATCTATAAAATCTTCCTTAAAAATGAATAGAATTAATTAATAATTTAGGGTTTAAGTGCAAAATTATTTAAAACTAGCGACTTTGTTCGCGTAGTAAGCTCGGTCTTCACTTTGAGCATGAGGTTAGTAGTTATTAGTAGATAGTAAGTAGTAGTAGTTCTATATAGCATGTTGAAGTCAGATTTTGAAACAGAAACACTAATTTGTTAAGGAAAGCAAGCTTGTTGATTTTTTATAAATCATCAAAAATATACGGCGAAATCTGATAACTGCGTTTGTGTGATATTTTTGTATTCGTATATTATAACGTATTGAGACCTCTTAAGTGAAAAATAAACAGTCTCATTACGTAGAACGTTGATTTGTTTGCGCTGCGTTATAATCTAAGTTTATAGGTACCTACTGAGGCGTGATGTTATGTTTCGATATATCGAAATTAAAACACGAGTAAATTATAAATAACCCGGTTCTAAAGTAAGCTTACTACTACTACTTAAACTACAAACAGTCATTTATATAGGACAACTGTGACACAGATAGCTCATAGTTCGTACGACGAAGCGTGACGCGTTGACGCTTACGATACGAATAATTTATCGTTTATTATTTGTGCTACGGCCACTGATATAAATTTCCATACAGCTTTTGCCAGCCGCTGCTCGTATGAATCAGAATCAGAATCAGAAATTTATTCACCATTATAACAATGATTGTTACATTCGGTAAGTCACATGAAATATAAATTAACAATATTGTATACACATTTCAGATTATATTAATTAACTTAAATTCACAACATATATTACCTATTTTGAAAATAATCATCCACGTTTTTCACTTAATTCAATTTTCAGTACAAATAATAATAATGAAGTTAAGTAAATAATGATGAGTCTTCAAGCAACTTAATTTACTTGTCAATTGTTCATAACTACACAGTCAAAGAAATAATATATTTGTTCATTCTTTGTACAAAAATGAAGAGTCTACTAACTTCATTTCCATAAACTCATTTAGAGAATAAAATGGGTTATTCACAAATAAATACTTAAGTGTAATTTTAAAAACTTTTATGTTTAGTTCTGTAATTTTAATTGGCAGTTTATTATACATTTTTATTTTCGCATTTTCCTTGGTTACGAACTTTAACCAATCTGACTCTAGGTTGGAATAGTTTGTCTACGTATTTGTCCAGTACAATAATTTCGATTTATCTCTAAGAAGGTTGTCAAAATAATGCTCGAATTTCCAAGCATGTAAGAAGAGATATATTATAGTAAGAAAGTGTTTTGTAAGCTTGTTGTTTTGAGGTTATACTATGCTGATGTAACTTTGTATGTTAAGGCTTGCACAGTCTGATTACTATATGTTTAATTACGTGGATGTTTAGTTGATAAAAGTTTTTTTACAAAATAGGTTGAAGAAGAATGGACGCAAGACTGTTTGTGTCATGCTTACAAGGGTATCAAAAGAGAAGAATATTTATTGATTAGAGTTACCTACGAGAGATTACTTTAAGTATAAATACAAATTGACTAAAGTCCTAACTTCACAATTAATCAATTACTAACGCGGTAAGGCCGTATATTTTCTTGCACATGTTTATGTGTATGTAAAACAGGATAAGTGACACAATAGGTTTACCTTCTCAGCACTTCATACTAATAAGAAGGTAAGCCCGTTTTATTGACATTGAATTTGGTATTGAAGGTAAACGTAAAGTTCGAAACTAAGAGGTCACAGTTTTTGACGTACCTTTCCGAAGGAAACTTATTGATAATTGTTTCATGCGCTGTAAATTCTCCTTCCACCACGCACCGCTCAGACAGAACACACACCAAACGATGACGGACGTTAAACAAGTGCATAAATCTTTGTGCATTAATCACACACGTTGCAGTTCCTGGAAAAGTAGGTTGATTTCTGCGAAATTTATTGTATTATTGGCCAATGGGGAATCGCGAGTAAAAAAAAAATATTATTCTGCCTATGAAAAGAGAGTGGTGTTTCACCCTCGATACTTCGTATTTACATCAGCACAGCACAATCATTATCTGGCAACAGCATCTTTAGTTAAGTAAGATATTTGTTACAAACCGTCAGTATGCTACGAGTATATCTGAATGAATGTTTAAGGTGGAACTGCAGTATTATATTCAGACGCAGTGTTCTACAAAAATATGCAAGCTATGTAGATGTCTTGTGTTGGACCCTATTATGTTCACGTTTCTATCAAAGTTGCTCTTTAGGTATAGACCAGATAAAATAGAGATGAGAACGAGTTTCAGAAAATGGAATATGAATTATACCTTAAAGGTCACGCAATGAACATCACCTCCCAAAGGCAGGAGTCATTAAGAGCTATTCATTACTTTTGCAACATCAGCTCACAAGCATATGCTTGCCGTATCCCAATTCTTAACATACAAAATTATTACGAAAGTGTGCTTAAGTGTCCATTCATTCGAGACAGGAACGTACATCAGCTCTTGGACAGTGTTTTGGGTCTATTCTACTTTTTCCAGTAAAGTTAGTGCCAGTGTACGAAATGTGTAGACGTAGACGTCTAGACGGCGTTTTGCGCGATTTGAATAAATATTATTACTACTAGCTGCGCGCCGCGGTTACACTCGCGTGGTGATACATGTTGATGATAATAAAAAAGAATCCTATGTCAATCCCCACGGGGAATACATCTGTCACGATATAATCTATCTCCTTGGTAAATTTAATAATGATCCGCTCTGCCGTTAAGGCATTAATGTGTAACTGTGACCACTTATTAGTCAAAGCCTTAACGATATGTGGTAAGTGTAAGGAATATTATCCTTTATCAAAAGTGGAACATGTATAGTAACTTGATGATATATTATGTATAGTGATTATCCTTATCGTATTGTATAAATAACATGATCCTAAATATAAGTTGTTGCTGTACACGTGTAAGAACATACGAGTTATTGAGAAGACGTGATGTCATGCCTCGTTGGAGTTAGATACTATGATGAAAGGGCGGCGCCACCTTGATAAGAGCATCTCTATAAACAAAGGGATTCTTATGACCATAACGGTTAATCTAAGAATACCTCACAAATGATTAATAACAGTTAGTATAATGTGTTGACGCTCCATTAAAGTGGTGTCAGTCTGTAATAGTGGAAGTCTGTTCAATGATAGTTCAAAGTACCTATTATCACAATATTGTGTGAATGGCCGCAAATCAACTTCGACAAGTTATTTCACACTTTTTAATGTTGAAGCCGGTTCCGTTTATGGTAAAAAAATCACCCTTTTTAGTAACCCTTGCTTATTACGGAATCACTTGTCATTCACCGCCAATGATGATATCATCAAGTCAATCAAGTTATTGAATTATTAATCAAAAACTGAAAAGTCTATAAAGGAAAGCACTAGCTTTTAAATGAAATCAAATCAAAATTGGTTCGCTAAGACGAAAGTTCTGATGTAACAAACATAAAACATACAGTTGAAGTGAGAACCTCCTCCTTTTTTGAACTCGGTTTAAAAAGTGGCGTCTATCTGTAAAATTCAAATTCATTATTTGTTTTATATTTACTTTTCAATCTTCTTAGTCAGTACTGTAGCGCTGTAGCAAGTTGTAGCACCTTCATACTCGTAAGATGTATTACAATAGTACGCGTAGCACATTCGTAGAGTAATTTAATTTTTATTTTTATTAGCTACAGTATTATATTTGTCTCGGCCAGAAAAAAAATCTATTAGTACGTTTGTTTTTAAGTATACAAAACCACTGATTGAATTATCAACCAATTATACTGTGGCCGTAGCATTAACACAAGATAACAGACTAAGTCCCTGATTGATTTATCTAACAGAAACTATCGTGCAATGGGAACATGGCCAAATTCTGACTTATAGGCAGAGGCAAACAAAGATCGTTATGGCATGGCTCCAACTAGCTGGCTGAATGAGTCGAGAGCGTGCCCAATCTCATTGGAGCATCGGTCCGCTACACCGACTATCGGATCGCCCGGCCCGATCTCAAGGGGTAGAGGCCACTTCAAGTTTGCTCGCTAGCCTTATTTAGACGTTTGGACTACGGGCTTAGTTGTTTGTTAAGTCATTGAAGATTTTAACGAAAATAAGTAATTGCTGAATGTATACCTACTTCCACATCCTTAAAGGGACTGCCACACACGTTAACGTGAGTATAACACATTTAACCGATCATTTTCTTCGTTTCAGAAGATGACAAGAACACACACACCTTCTCTCGCACACAACAAAATAATGCGTAACACAATAGCGTATTCGTTATTTATTGTTAATATTAAAACATTAACTTACTTATAAACGCTGCTTAAATTTTAATAACGTCACTTAGTCCGGCGCAGAACATTTTTCCTTTGCGCAGTACTAAATAACGTCATTAAAAGTTAAGCAGCGTAAGTAAGGTCGATAGACATTACTAGAT
The DNA here is from genome assembly GCA_917880725.1 of Selenia dentaria. NCBI lineage: Eukaryota > Metazoa > Arthropoda > Insecta > Lepidoptera > Geometridae > Selenia > Selenia dentaria. The sequence goes on from OU862890.1 coordinate 23,507,162, forward strand.
GTAACTTTTATTGAATATCATAGTAATTTTATCGTTATATGGAAGCTGCGAACTAGTTGATCATCATCATCATCATCAGCCTGTAGCAGTCCACTGCTGGACATAGGCCTCTCCAATTGCACGCCACTTAGGTCTATCTTGGGCTTCTCGCATCCAGTTTTTGCCAGGCGTCTTGCGCAGATCGTCACTCCACCGTGCCTCAGGACGTCCTACACTACGTTTGCCGAGACACGGTCTCCACTCTAGAACTCGTTTACCCCAACGGTTGTCGGTTCTACGGCTAACTAGTATTAAATGATATATTCTAATGTCACTGTGAACAGCAATGCGTAAATTGTACGTTTACAGAAAAAAATCTATGCAAAACCTATTGCTAAAATTGCATTGTATATTGAATTTAATGAGTATGCTTTTTAAATAATGTACATTCAGTTTATTTATTTTTTTAAGGCAAGTATTATAAATACAAGGGCAATGTTGGTTTGCCAATACATTACAAATCATTATATTAGTAGTAGTAGTACAACAAGAAAGCTATGCTCGTGGTGCCTTTTCATCCTTCAGCCCGTTTTTCAGCCTATCATCATCATTATCTCAGCCGTAGGACGTCCACTGCTGAACATAGGCCTCCCCCATGATTTTCCAAAAGGACCGGTTGGAAGCGGCCTGCATCCAACGTCGTCCTGCGACCTTTCTCAGGTCGTCTGTCCACCGTGTCGGTGGACGACCTACGCTGCGCTTGCCGGTACGTGGTCTCCACTCCAGAACCATTCGGCCCCATCGGCCATCTGTTCTGCGTGCTATGTGCCCTGCCCACTGCCACTTCAACTGGCTAATCTTCTGAGCTATGTCGGTGACTTTCGTTCTTCTACGGATCTCCTCATTTCTGATTCGATCACGTAGAGAAACCCCGAGCATAGCCCTCTCCATAGCTCGTTGTGCGACTTTGAGCTTATCTATGAGGCCCATAGTAAGAGACCACGTTTCAGTGCCATAAGTCATCACTGGTAACACACATTGGTCGAAGACTCTTGTCTTGAGGCACTGAGGTATTTTTGACGAGAAGACTTCGCGAAGTTTCCGGAACGCTGCCCAGCCGAGTTGGATTCGACGATTGACCTCTTTCTCGAAGTTGGACCTGCCTAGTTTGACTGTCTGTCCCAGGTAGATATACTCGTCAACAACTTCGAGAACTGAGTTCCCAACTGATATTGGGGTAGGTACAACATGGGCATTAGACATAATTTTCGTCTTGTCCATGTTCATCTTAAGACCTACCCGTTGGGAAACTCGATGGAGGCCTTCGAGCATTGTACTGAGGTCTTCCATGGATTCTGCCATGACTACAATATCGTCGGCAAATCGAAGGTGAGTGATGTATTCGCCGTTAATATTGATGCCAAGTCCTTGCCATTCCAGAAGCTTGAAGGCGTCTTCCAATGTAGCGGTGAACAGTTTCGGAGATATAACGTCTCCCTGTCTCACGCCTCTTTGCAATGGAATTGCCTTCGAACTCTGCTCCTGTACTCGGACTGACATGTAGGCGTTTTTGTACAAACACTTCAGCACTTCAATATACCGATAGTCAATACGGCACCGCTGGAGAGACTCAAGCACTGCCCACGTCTCGATCGAATCAAAGGCTTTCTCATAGTCCACAAACGCTAGACAAAGAGGCAAGTTATAGCTCTTCGGTCTTCTGTATAACTTGCCGTAGCGTGTGGATGTGGTCTATGGTACTATAGCCTTTTCGGAAACCGGCTTGTTCCGGAGGCTGGAATTCATCAAACCTGCGACTGAGACGGTTCGTTATGACCTTCGAAAACAGCTTATAAACATGGCTCAAAAGCGAGATGGGTCTGTAATTTTTAAGTAAAGTGTTGTCACCTTTCTTGAAGAACAGCACCACCACGCTTTTGTTCCATGCTTCTGGCGTTGAACCTTCGAGTAAGACGGTATTAAAGAGCTTCTGAAGGACTTTAAGTACCGGTGTTCCACCCGCTTTCAGAAGCTCAGATGTGATACCGTCGTCACCAGGCGCCTTGTTGTTCTTAAGCTGTTTCAAGGCCATTCTAATCTCGTACAGGCTGATGTCCGGGATATCTTCGGTATAATGTCGGGTCAGCTTGGCTCTTGGGTCTTTGGCCGAGCTGCTAACAGGTTTAGCGACCGAGGTGTATAACTGTCCGTAGAAACTCTCGACCTCTCCTAACACTTCCGCTTTGGTCGACGCTACACTGCCGTCTCCTCTCTTCAGCTTCGTCAACTGGCTTTGCCCAATAGACATGTCTCTTGCAAACACTTTGGAGCCTTTTTTCCGCTCTATCGTCTCTTTAATACGGTTTGTATTAAAGATCCGAATGTCGTGTCGCAAGGACTTCCATATTCGTCTATTGAGCAGCCTATATGCTTCAGCATCATCCGAAGACTGCAGTTTCAATGAGCGTCGTTCAGCCATGAGGTTGAGGGTATCGTTGGAGAGTTTCTGTGGCCTATCTGTACGGTGGGGTTTAAAGTACTTGGAACCCACTGTATGGACAGTTTCTACTAACCTGTTATTGATCTCGTCCACTGAAGCGATGTTCTCAAGGCAATCGAAGCGATTGGATAGCTCAAGTTGAAAGCTCTCGGGGTCTTGAATATGGGCACGAGTAGGTCGGAGCGTAGACTTCATCAGACGAGACCTCTCCAGTTTGACATTAATATTCACCGTGCCTCTTACCATTCGGTGATCACTACCGGTTTTAACCCTGTTGATCACGGAGACATCAGTGAATATTTGCCTTTTGGTGGTCATAATGAAGTCAATCTCATTTCTCGTGGAACCATCGGGACTCAGCCAGGTCCATTTCCTGTGAGGTGGCTTCTGAAAGAAAGAGTTCATCATAAAGAGTCCCTCTTTCTCCAGGAAGTCGGCCAACCTCTGTCCCCTACGGTTCCGTTGTCCATAGCCAAATTGCCCCACTTTCGACTCATCCTCGCTTCTCTTACCCAACTTCGCGTTGAAGTCCCCCATAACAACTAGAAAGTGCGTTTCAGAGGTATGTATGGCCCGACTAATATCCTCATACATATCCTCCACCTCATCATCCGAGTGCGACTTCGTCGGTGCGTATACCTGAATGACCTTCAGCGAATATCGTTTGGATACTCTGAGTATTAGGTATACGACCCTATTGGAAACGCTATCGATCTTAACTATGTTGTTAGTAAGGGACTTGTGGACGAGAAACCCGACACCACCTTGGGACTGTTGGTCGCCCTCCCGGTGGTAGAGTAGGTTACCTGATTTTAGGGTTATCGTGTCCTCACCCGCTCTACGGACTTCAGATAACCCCACAATGTCCCAGCGTAGCTTACTCATTTCTTCTTCCAGCTCATATATCTTCTCGTCTGTCCTCATCGTGCGTATGTTGTGTGTTACCAGGGCCAGTCGTCGTCGTTGGGGGTGGTAGCCGGGCGTCTGCCGGGGATTCTTAGCACCCCCTGCCCCACCGTTACCGTGGCCGCTACCGTAGCCAGGAATAGCGGGGCTGCCGGGGACTGGGGGCCTGGTTCTTTTTGTCCAATCCATTGAGGGGTTTTTGCCAATACTCGCCACGCTTGGCAGGCGGGTTGGCGAGCGCAGTTTGTGTGTGTTTGACTGGGAAGGTGCTGCTGCCCACCTTCTGATTTGTTATCCCTTAGCCGGCTTCTACGGCACCCACGGGTAGAGTTGGGGGGGGTGCTATTCTAAGCCGGCACCGCCACGGCGGTTTCAGCCTATACTTCCTAATATTTAATAGATCAATAACTTCTGCATTAATAAACGAAGCATAATATTCTGCATTAAAGTAATTAAAATTTAGTAAGTATCATAGTATCGTACTTGGGAATTTTAGAGTTGGCACGTATACTTGTGAAGTAGGGAGTTCTTTCACTGCCATTGTCTCATTGAAACTAATTCTAATAAATTTATTAGAATTTATATTTTGCCGCCAAAGTGGCCTTTAATTATGTTCAAATGATAAATCGGTATTTTTAATTTCCTAGAAAATAAAATCTTCATGAGTTTCCCGTATTCGAAGTTATTAATGTGTACATGATAACGCTGGTGTAAGTATGAATTCAAGATATGTGTCATTATCGAAATAAACAACAAAAAATATTATTTGAAAACATTAATATAAATATAATTAATTAATTATAATATAATTAATAAAAATGTTTTAACTCGTATTACTGTAAACCGGCAAAATACTCACGTTAAGGATCGAATACGTTGACCCGGGTGTTGAGCATATCCGGGCGGTTTCGAGGTCGCAGACGCCGCTGCGCACTTGCGCTGAAGATGTACATCGGACGTGCTCGAAACCCGGGTCGACGTATTCGATCCCTAACGTGAGTGTTTTGTCGGTTAACAGTAATAGTTTAATATATGTCAAACTCACGAGAATTTCAATAAAAATATAATTGTCAAAATATACCATATTAACTTTTTGGGATTGTATGTATTGCATATTCAATTACAGAGCATCTATATATTTTTTATGAATAATTAATTTCTAATTTCTAATCTGCACAAAAGTGCGTTTATTTATTATATACGTTCTCACTATTACATTATATCCAATTTTAATATGTTTAGTTTGATTTTATAACAAATCGAAGACGAGAAAGCTACACAGGATAAAGATTTTTTGTTTACTTTTTCCATAAAGGCTAGTAGGAAATACACTGGCCGCAAAGAAAGTGGGTTATAAAAACGCGATAACTTTTATTATATTTAAGCAATACCTTAAATTAACGTTCATTACCCGTTATGTCCTTTGGATACGGAATAATAAACTAATCAGTATATAAAATATGATTTATACCAACAACCACAAATTTTGTTTTATTTAAAACATGTACTTTAATGTAAATAAAGGGCTTAGTATACTATTCCAAACATATAGTAGGTCAATTGTTATAGTAGGTAATTTTTTTTTTCTTGCAATTTCATTCTTCATTCTCGCTATTATCAATAGCAAAAAAGAAATTGCAATTTATTCGGTGGTATTGCCACGCTGTAACCCCACAGCCGAATGGGCTGGCACGACCGGGGAAGTACCACACTCCCACATAACACCGACGTGATGTAACTTAGCTTGCTATTGCGTTTCGTCGGTTTGTGGGAGGTTCCGGAGTCCCGATTCCCCCTTTTCCCATTCTCCATCTCGTTCCCCTCCCCTCCTCCCTCACCCCTTCTATCTCTTCCTTCCTATCATCCTTCCTCAAAGGTCGCCAACGTATCCTCGAGACGTCTGGTATTGCGGATGTTCGTGGGCGACGGTATCACTTACCATCAGTTGAGCCGCTTGCTCGTTTTCCAGCCTATCCCATAAAAAATGTATTATCACAAATACAAAGCAGTAGTAGTTCTTAGACATATTGTAGCTATTACTGATTTAATACTTCGCTCCGGACTTTAATCAGAAAGCCGGCTTCTCGGTCGCATGCCGTCACGTGCGACGACTTCATCTCGCCCGTTATTGGAAAATTCCTCAAGAAATTATTTCCACGTACCCAAGGATATAGGTCTTCCAATAGTTACAAGCGATGGAGCAGCGGATTATTGTGAAAAATGATGCCTAAAAACTAGTAAGTGCAATAATTTTTTTAGATTCAGAAATAAAGAATTTTGCGTCACAATGCAAACAATTCGATTTCGCACCGAATTATTATTAAATAGAATAGATATGTTAGTCATAAGTGATCCTTTTATTTCGATAGATGAAAAATTTAAGCTTCGAGTTGTACACGTTACTAGATGCCAGCCATGTACAGCTAAACTAAAAGTACGCCACGCCACTCCCCGAGGCATTAACTTTGCGAAATGCAAATAAAACCACTTACAACTCCGAACCAGTTTTGAATTTGATAACATAAAAGTAAATGGCATAGAAAAAGTAGGCACCCGTACGCTTCAATTCTCCTTAGATACTTTATAAGCAAGTTTGTTTAAGAGTTACCTGAGCAAAGTTCGGTAACTTCGACAAACTGATATCTTCACACCGAAGCGAAGGGTGATTGGATAGGTCGGTATTTATAATCGTATATTTTATATACCTACGTCAAGGCGAGATTACGAAGGCATCATAAATGATATCGTTTTTAACTCACCAGATAAATGTCGTCATTTACCCAATACCGTGCTTACAACAACAAATTAAGGTCGTATTTCATTTACTTTCGGCCAAAAATATTTGATGATCAAAGTCTAGTTTTCCTCTCGTAAGGGTGAGCGGTCGGATGTGCCGGCTCAGGCTGACCCCCGGAAATAGCATCAACGTGACAGGATGCCGCCCGGCTAGAGCAGGGAATTTATAAAAATGACACGCATAGAAAATATCGGTCTAGATTCGTGATGCTAGTTTAAATGCACGTTTGAAGATAGTGTGTCACTATCACACTTTTACACCCCTGAAGGAAATTACACACCTATGTTTCACCAATTATGTTATTTATTTATAAAATTTAGAGTGCTTTAAAATCCTCCTTTGAAATCCTACATTTCGTAGGCGGCTTTTAAATAATAATCCCTGGCTATCCGCCTGATAAATGCTGAGACTTAAAAACGTAGTCATCGATCACAAACGCTTTCGTCGCTGTATTGGTGAACGTGCCAGAAAACTTGACGGTTAAGTTTTTGTGGAAAATTATTCTACCCGACAATCCGTGTGAGACGCCATGACCACTAGGCAACCAAGGTGATCCACCTGTGTTTATTACTACTTTTTCAAAGCTCTCTCCCTCGTTATTGTGACAGGGTTCACGCTACGTATACTTAGACATATATTACAGAGTATAAATTGAAACGATGAATGGCTGGGTTGGCAAAACCCAATAATGGGTATTGGTGAATTTGTAAAATTTTTATTAGATTTGTGTTCCCTGGAGTTTTCGTTTATTTATATCCGTATAGAATAGTTCGTATAGTTGTGAATTATTAACTGATAAGTATTTGTAAAGGTGCATGAGTGTAGGCAAAATGTATAAATATAGTAAAATGCTTAGTAATTCAACTACTGTTTTTAAAACATGATTTATACAGGAAACTGATTTACTAATCTAATATAATGATTGAGTGATTTAATTTTGACTAATTGAAAGAAACTCCCACTTAAAGCATTTAAAATACGAGTAAGTTATGGCATGTTCGAACGTTCCACTCCACATGAGAGCAGTATTCAAACGTCCACATATGACACTGTATCTACGTAAATACAAAGTCATCGATTAAAACCACTACTGGTTCAAGAACGCCGGTAACAAATTTGGTTAACTTTGATATGGGAAAACTTTCTTCTGGTAAACGTATCATGACTACTAACGCCATGACTACTAGCTAGGCCACCGAGGCACCTGTCTGAGTGAATTTATCTCTCTAGTTTGAACCATCGTATGGGGACAAAGCCTCATCTATCGAATTGCTTAGAATTTTTTATGCAATCAAAACAAGATTATTTACAAATAATTATGTTTTGTACTGATAAGGGAGACCATTATCAATATTTTAACACTAACTAACATTGAGTATTAACATCTGCTTAACGGAACCAAAAATGGATTAAGAGAGTAAAATTATATGGAGAAAAACGAAATGCATTTAGAAAAAGTACATATTTATTTTCTCTAAGCTAAACAGTCGTTTGTGCTTTGAAACTACTATTCAATAAAAAAAATTGTTCTTTAATTCTGGGAATACAGTTGCCTGAATTATTAATTATGTAGAAAAAAAAGAATATTGGCCAGTTTTGCGGGCAACGCAGCCGGAAGCGTTGGGCATCCGGAAATGTCGTCAACTCCGCCGGACGTCGCGTCACCGTGACACGATTTCCCGGATATTATAATAATCTAGCTAAGGGGGGTTGTGATATCATCCATAGTAATGAATTTGGTAAAGGTAATAATAATATTGGGGTTTTGGAGTTGATATAAGGAAGTCAAGTTGCTTATTTTCCGAGTCTATTAGCAAAATCATATTAAGTCGCCACTGTTAGAAATTTTACTAGCTTCATCTAAGAGGGCAAGAAAGGTTTGTGTTACTTAATTGCAAGGTGCAATATCTTAAATTAACTATAATAAATAATAATAATCTTATTACCTTTAAATACGAGACAGACGATGTTGTCAGCCTTGGATATGACTAGGAAAGGTAAAGAGATCATAACATTTTCTTTCTTACTCATAACTTACCAATATAGGAGAAGATTACTAATTATTTTTGAATAATGGTATTTGCGTTTTTACCTAACCAGTCAGAGAGGCACCTAAAATACTTACCTGGGCTTACAATGTGTGTTTACGCGAAATCGTCTGTTTATGACCAGTAAATATGATCCAGGGTTACGAGGCTTTCATCAGCTTAAATTTAATTAGAAATATAATTGTTATATAGTTGGTAAGAATTTGTTACCGGATATGAGCAAACGCTGCAAAATACAGTATAGAGCGTACTGTTCTAAACCGGAGCAAAAAACTAGTTTTATGAAAAGTTACGACATGGAAAGTTTGCAAGTTGTTAGATTCGACGACAACCAAATGTTTCTTATTAATCTTAATCCTAATAAACACATAAATGTGAAATGAGAGCCAAGTTCAATATTATGATATATGCTTCGGTTGATGACTTCAAGGACAAAAGAAGTGAGATCTAAATGGGTGCCGATTTCAATGGTCAGTCCTGAAATGTATTTATAGCAACGTGAATTATTTTGATTATTTAGATTTATTTTGATTTTTAACAACTTTAAGCATCATTTCTTTTTATAACTTAGAATAATATATTGAAGTCTAAGGTCCGACTTGCCTAATATTTATATACTAAAATTATATTATAGCCTTTGAAAGTAAACTTGGCTCTCATTGCACATTTATGTTTTAAAAGGATATCATTACTTTTTGTACAGAAATTGTAATTGATAAGTAATGTTTATACACTAGTGATGTGCGCTTAGTATTTTGATAATAATTTATAATACTTAATTCCAGTTAACGTAATATATACGAAAGTCGACTTTACTTTTAGTTATAAGTAATAAAACTGATATGTTTGGATTAAAAAATTAATTAAGGGTGGTATTCCACTCGTTATATAGTCGTATTCACGTCAAACATTAATCCACAGCCTTAAAATCCACATAAAAACCACCGACTATCAATGTAGATGGCTGATATTAGTATAAAAATTTACTAGTTTCTAATTTATTCCTTTGTATTACCCAAGTACCTATCTGGATGCCAAATTTGAACTTTTTAGGTTAATATCTAAATAACCGTTTGAGCTATGGTTAAGCCGGAAACATGCATTAATTGCAAATTTGATTTCAATATTTTAAGTGTATGACAGAGTTACAGAGTACATCAATGCGAACTTTTAAACCATTAAGACGACGTTTGAAACTAGATATCTAAAAATCTAAATAATTAGATTTTGAAAAAATATGTAGTATCTTATTAAGTACGTTATAATATATGGGTACAGTGCATATATAATAGATACTCCAAAATTAAGCTTGATTAACCAGTAGGCTGATGGATGTATTCCTGTTACATAGAAAAGAGTTCTTTAAGAAAGTTACGGAAACTTTTTCATTATGTTTGTAAGAACTTTATTTGGGAATATACAGATCAGTCTTACAATTTTCAATTAACGTACTTACCAATGAACAGTATTTAAGGTTTATTTACTTACATAGATGTCGTTAACATCTTAAACGTTGGACCTTGTTGCGCGGAATCCAGGTACGCTCCACTAACACTGTTTGACTTAAATAGACTAACACCATATCTATGGTGTTATCAATTATCATTAAATCAATTTGTATAGATAAGGTCACCACAAGAGCGCAAAAACGGCGTGTAAGCGCAGTGATAAATAAGCAGGGAATTGTATCGAAGTGGACGTATACAACGTCAGTAACACCCTCAAGCACGTATGAACCGCATTGCAGTTTATACATGAAGGCCTACCGATCTGCTAATTGGATCGGAATTTATCGGTACTGACCAGTTTCCGTACCGTTGCTGTGTTATGTACTCGTATTGTGCCATCAGGTGCTGTTACAAGTACAATTTCGATCGGCATCATTCTCTCGCCGGGTAACTTTTGTAAGCGGCACGCATATATGTGGTGCACGGTAGAATGGACTTTTTTAATAAAATATTGTGAGAATGTAGAAATTTATTTGTAATGCATGCAGGTAAGAACATTTTGGTTTTTTTACTGTAAAAAAACTCGTTAACTCAGTTTATGTCACTGGATAATATTTAACTATACGATTATACTTTCAAAACTGGAAAACTGTAGACACCAACAGAATACGAATAAGTTTATCTATTTATTATTAGATCTAATATGGTGGACATTACGTTCGTTAATGGTAAGCGTCATGCCTTCCACTAAATTCAAGCTTCAAAGTATTTGAAGCACAGCACTGATTTACTTAATCTTTTTTTGTGTGGCAACACGTAGGCATACAATTGATTGTATGTACCAAGATGAACGCCCAATGAATCTTTTTTTCGAGCATGTCACCGTTATGAGCTGGGTGTTTTATGGGCTAGGTTATCACTCTCAGTTTTCTTCAAAATATACACAACACAAAAGTCAACAGTGGGATGATAAAGGTTGCAATGAACCAATAATTTAAAAGGGCCGTTCTATGGAAGTACTTCATTTACCCGGCTAGTTCTACTCGGCCGATATTACCTATCCAATTTGCGGTCATGCTGGTATTTAGGGCCCCGCTGCAGCTCGCCTAATAATAACGAGCATTCTCGTACATTACTGGTTTAAACGCTTTTACGATTGTAAAGTATTGGTCGAATTGGACATTTCGAATTATTCACTGCATATTTGGAATCTCTCTCTCTACGTTGTGAGATTAATACACATTTATTATCCACTTTTGATGGTTACCGTATCTTTAAATGTACGTGGCATGTAGCGTAGGATCACCTCATACTTGAGTATGGTTAATTATAGTGCTGCTTATGTTAGACTTACCGTCAGGTACACGACTTGCACGTCTTGTTACTGCTAATATAAAAAAACTAACTAAATTAGAAATAACTGTCGAAGAAACTTTTATTTTATTTGAATATGGCTACCTTATTACTCACTATTTTCACCATATAGGGTTACCCTGCTGAGTCAAATTTTTGTCACTACAAAAGTATTTGGATTTCTACTTCACTTGTTACAGAACCCTAATGAAGAAGGTAATTGACGTTCATATATACGATATTTCACTTCATATATATGATAGTCCAGGGGATTTAAGGACGCTCGACAGTTCCTTATAGGAAGGTGGAGGAAGCGGCTGGCCCAACCAAGGGCTGGCCACTGGACTGTTGAGGCTGTCGAACCCATCTTCCAGAATGGTTGGACAGGGAACACGGGACACTTACCTTCCGGTTAGACCCACCGGAGACCCGGGCGAAGGCGGAGGGCTTATCAAGCCTTCCTTCATTTTCTGATGAAGCTGTAAATCTGCGAGCCGTTTATATTGTTTTCCTGCAAGACTATGAAAAAGCTGTACGACTGGTCTGTATCATTCCCATTCATACCCAGTACGTAAGTATGTCTTGTTCGAAGTTCTTCCTCTAAACCCTAATCTTGTTTAAAGACTCCTGGGATACGAATATAACAATTCGTAAATGGAACGAAAAGAAGAATAGGTAGAACAGGATAGATGAACAATATTTCAAAGATACGAACTATAATATTCTAAATATTTCTTAGGTAACATGGAATAAGAGCAATTGAATAATAAATTGAGACTTAAACATCGCTTAATACCCGAGATAAGCAGATCAAATCGGAATCTTATTCTAACAAAGAACTTTGATTGCTCGCTGATCCACGGTCAAATTTCCGTGGACTCAGCCGAATTATTATTTTGTAAGTCATTTTCTATCACTCAGCAATGTCCGTCGGACAAAATCGTAATCAAATTAAAAATTCATCGTGATACTGCCTCTAGGGCGGCCAGGGCGGATTCGTTACGTGTATACCTACTACAGTTTCGGATTAGGGCGTCAGAACTCCACTTCTAAATTAAAAATACCGTCCACGTTTTAGCGAAGAGATCATAAAAAATAGCAAACTGTTAAAGCTTTGCGTAATTTTTTATTGAAGGCCTTTAGGTGCAAGATGCCATTTTATACGACGAAGCAATAGTACACAAGCACTACTGTGTTATGATGTGAAGGGTATTGTAGCAGGTGAAATTACTGGGCAAAAACCAATATCTCGGGGTGACAAGCGCAGTACAATGCCACGAAAATCCTTAATTCTAAGCTCTGGGTGACACTGCACCTGTCATGGGCCAATGCTCACCATCAAGCACACAACTTGCCTTCTCGTCACTTACACTTGCATAAAAAAATCAAATACTCCTCGAACCTGGCAGGGACTATTTGATCATGCACCTTGCCAAAAGCTCTTTTTGTATGCATGTTTCGTAGTATTCAACGGTTTCAATGAATAAAATGCGTCTAAAATTATCAATAGAAGTTCTTACGTGGGTAACATATTATATGCAAACATAAACCTCTATCAAAACATTTGTGCCACAAGACATATCGTAAGAATAGTATTGCGGCGTTATATCATAATACAAAATTATTAAGAGATGAAGATTAATAAATTGTAAATTAAAACAACTGCATATTATTACTTCGTACTTTTGCGTCACATTAGGTCAACGGACAAAAAGTGAGTGATGTTTCTCACCTGTAGTAATTCTTTTTTTGGAAGAATTCTAGAGTTGATAAAAATATTAAGTTACCTAGTAAAAAATAAATAATAAAAATCAAAGAGCAGTAAAGGCTAGTCTACAGTATTTTTATTACGAAATCGATGGCTATCCGGGGTCCGTTTGGAGCTTGTAAACAAATAAACAACGTCCCGTGCCACCACGGGGCGCTAAACAACGTCAATTTGTTTTATTTACGTCATTGAAGCCCATTAACAGTGTTCGGGCCATTATAACTCGGAACACGCAATCTTTGTGTCTCTAGGGAAGCTTAAGACCGATCCGTATACCGTAGATATTAGAGATACGGTACCACTGGTTTAATTTTAAGGTGAACATCGTAGTCTCATCATTTCCTCGCATAGCACGTAGTTCAATATTTGTTTGAATATAATATACACTTATTTATGTAAATTTATATAAGATTAGCTGCGCTCCGCGGCTTCTCACGCGCGGTGATGGTTGATGATGATGATAAATCAAATATAGCGTATGTACGTAACACACTATATTTGATTAACATAATGTTACTCATGCATAGTATAGCTTTCTACTGGAGAAATATTTTTCTCAACCGGTTATGTAGTTTTACTGTTTATCCGTTACAAATAAAGTACTAAATCTTTCCTCTTTATTATTAGAATACCTAGATAAGGTACGAATGATGTGGCTTTGCATGCAGGTTGCATATTTTAACACGGAAAAGTTTGTTATTGTGAGATAACTTTGATAGGTAGACATTTGGTATCAAACACTTTTTTGTAGAAATTGATGTCTTCTATAAAACTATAGTAGATCACTTTGCTCTATTGTCACTATTGACAACGGTAACTATTTACCGCAGTTTACAAGATATAAGAATTTCTCAGCGTTACTCAAATGCTCAAATTACCGGATGCGTCTAAGTAGGATGTCTAAATGCCTGATACCTATTTTAATTTGAGTTCTGTCTACTTGATTTCTAGTGTGATGGAGTCTGGTGCCATCTGGCTGATGAATACATTTGATTAACTTTGTAAATTTATTTGCTGATGACGTTTGTTGGTGAGTAAATATCGCAGAAACGAGAGACGGAGGACGTGGGCGCAGCGGTTTTATACATAGAAAAGGCGCCTCTCGCGGTTATAGTTAGTACTATTGCAACTTGAGCTTGTGCTTCGTGGGAGTGTAGGTTGTGATGCATCTCCGTCGTACTAATTCCAAGATCAGCCGTCAGGTAGTGGCGTTGACAGTAAGACTTACGGTGTCGGGGACTTTGTTGTAGTTATTGATGTTTTCTATAAAATTGCAGTATATTATTTTGCTCTATTGTCAATAGTTTCCGCAGCGTACGCGATAAGATGTTTTTTTGGTATTTTTTTCACACCTTGTGTTACATTATCGAAGTTTTCATACGGATCCTTAACTTTCTTGAAAATAATATATAAGCTATGTTAATCAGTAATAATGTAGCTTTCTAACGGCAAGAGTTTTTGAAATTAGTCTAGGAGTTTTTAAGTTTATTCGTTCAATACAAAAATACAAATCTTTCCTCTTTACAATATTAGTGGAGATAAGGCAATGTAAGTGGTAACGAGAGTCTGTCGTCGTTTATAGTTTAGACGGCCTCGAATCAATCCCTCGTTTCGTCCAATCGCTTGAGCTTTCGGTAACATCGTGAAGAAACCCACCGCATGGTGGTGGGGCACTTCTGGTGTCCACGTGGCTAGGTACTAACCTCAAGTTTGAAAATCGGTCCCTGAGCTAACCTAACAGTATGCTCGCTGCGGCAATTGTCCTTGAGAGCCTATCGCTATTCCAGGTTTAGTGTCTCTAACTTTGACCGCATCATCACTGACGATCAAGTGAGATAGTGGTCAAACACTATCCTAAATAAGTATAAAATACAATAAAATATTCTTATCGTCGGTGTCTTATGTACATCGTGTACTTTGACTTGTTTTATTTGGTGAGATGGGCGTCAAGAGAATTGGTTTGCAATATTTCTAGGGAAAGGATACTAGAAAATCAAACCCCGAACTGTGTTTCGTTAGGCACAAAGTAAGCTTTAAGCTGAAATAAGTGGCGTTACTACCTACACTAAAAAAAAGTATTGTTCATATTAGTATGTAAATTATTATCGAGCAAGTTTTCTTATATCCAAAATACGTATTGTGATTATCAAAATACTAGTATAGTTCTCATTACAATACCAAGTTTAGTTGATAGTTTTCAATATGAATTATATCTTTATTATGTTTAAATAATAGGTACAGTACTAAGTATGTAATAATTACTTTTAATAGTTATTAAAATAACAGGCAAACGACCATGTAATGACGAAGCATTAAATTAATTGCACAAACATTCCAAATCACAATTAAATTTAAAAAATAAATTAACCGCAAGAAATCATTTTTAAAACAAGCTTTTATTTAATTGCCTTAAAAAGAACATTATAAACTTAAAATTAAATCAAACCAATCAATTTAGTACATATTGTATTGCACAAGTTCTTAAATTATATAAAATGATATAAAAAGAGATAACGCCATGCATATGAACGACGTTTGCGTCATTATCTATGCAAAACGTTGATGATTTACGAGCGTTCTATAATATATCTTTACTTATAGCGAAGTCGGAGAAAACCACACAATTGGAGAGCAGCTTATTTTACCAGCCATTGTGAAGGTTCTCAAAAATGTATTGCATAAACCCGCAAATGAGAATATAAAGAGAATTTCTTTGAACAATAACACCGTTCAGAGACGAATAGACGAGATGGGTCTGACCGTGGAAAACATTGAACAAACAGTTGGACGAGTCTATATTACCTGGCAATGAAGCTCTGTTATTAGGATATGTTCGATATTAATATATATTGTTATACATATAATATGGTATGATATGAATATTAGGTAATATGGTATACGATATTGTTATTTTCATCTTTAATAAGATGAAAAGAACAAAATTTTAATAATATAATGGCCGATCATTAAACATATAAAAAAAATTTAAGCATTTGATTGTTTGACTTTCATATACCAGGTATTTATATGATACGACACTAATTTTATTATATTTAATAAAATTAATGAAAGAAACCAGCTGAGCAGGCCTACATATCTCATTTGCAATCAAACATTTATTGAAACCTAAAAAAGATTAGCGGTTTCATGTCAGTTTTGTAAGCTCCATTCAGCAACTCAGTAACATATCTGCTTACTAACGCTGTCTAAACTGACATAGAGCCGCCAAGCTTCAAGATTTCAATCCACAATTGATTGTAATTGAGATATGAAATTACCCTGCTGCTTTAAAGGGTCATCAGTCGCGATCCTTTGCGCTAAGATCAACATAACCATAAATAAATTAATGGTAATTTATCTATGACATAACCACAACATTCAAGTTGAGGTGCTCTAACTAAACCTTATTGGATCAAAGACTTGGAGATCTGTGAAACTTCCGAAACATTGCACACCAACTGAATAATTGTTAACTAGCAAGAGGTATTGATGATTTGCTCTACCAAAGGGATTATGAGGCTTATACTAACCCTATGGTTATTTAATGTTACTTGTGTGACGATAGTTAACTTCCTACTTATTATTATATGCCGATGTATTGCGTCTTCAATATAGGTATATCTATTACAGATTTATTTTCAATACTCAACACACACCGAGATGTGTATTGAGTATTTCCGCTTGTCATCGGTATGCGAGGAAACCCGATGTCTTGACTAGTTTCGCACTGTCAATTATGACTGTGTTAGGATTTTTAAAAATATTGCACACGGCATACATGCAAGTTAGCAGTAGCAAAAGACTCTGGCTTCGCAGGCAGTTACCGCGCTTACATTAAACCATTCAAACATTGCACCGACCAGAAAACCTTGCGGAGAAACGTGGAAACAAAACAACGAAATCTCTTTTGAAAATAATCATCCAGTTTTTAATAGCACTGCAACCAATTCTTTAAATTCAGCGAAGCACATGTTGTATTGTAAGCGAAATTCCTACTTATATAATGCTTGTGTGCATTTTTTTATTCAGTAATAAATTATAAATATGCATTTATATTCTTACTGATTAAAACTGTTTCATAATAATTATAATAATAGGAAAGTATGTGTGTGACAGTATAGACAGAACATGATATGACAGACGACAGGTCACTTATCGTTAATTGGTTACGTGTCCTGTTGTCAGGACTCGGTATGGCGACACGCTGCATTCCTTACCCTCTTTGGCTGACGTAGCAGGCGGTAGGGCTATGTATCTGACCCACAGCAGGGAGATCACGGTCATCCAGACACGGGGAAGTCTGGCGTCCATTGGCGGGTTTGGGCTCCGCGGCAGTTGCGGCGCGCCATGTGTTCTGGCGTGCCGCAAAGAGAGGTGTCCGGCAACGGACAGCCGCTGCGGGTTCGCGGTGGTGAGCAATAGCTGTCTCGCGTTTCCGCCAACAGCGGCAGAGACAAAACACCCCGGGGTTTTGGAGGGTATACGGACTTCCACATTACCTACCTCCCTGTGGTAGGTGGTATCCATAAAGGATTTCCCCGGGACAAAAAAAAAGTAATGGCAAAAGATTTTTTGAAATCGGTCCAGTAGTTTTTAAGTTTATTCGTTACATACAAAAATACTAATATTTCCTCTTTATAATAATAGTGTGGATTATCTAAATTGGAAAAATTATCTTACGTTTTGACAGTTCTTATCACAAAAATTCCAAACAAACTTTTTGATTAACCCGCTAGCAACTCGTTGATTTATGCGTCATGCGTATGTCGTAAAATATAAAAATAAGGACATTAAAAATGTATTTATGCTTCAACAATAAAACGCTTTTATATACTTTAAATTGTGTTTTGCTCTTATGTGTCACTTATTTTCATGAATTTTAACGTTTTAAATATGATATAAACGTTGTATTTAAATTTATTTTCAGCAGACCATCAAGTTTCCAGTCTACTCATATTGACTCACATCGATTATAGCTTTTCGTACAAACACCCATCTGGTCATTGAATCGACTCGTACACATCGTCACGTTATTTTTATATCAACTTAGAAACCATAAGTATAGTTAAAGTTTATCTTTATAAAATACCTAGGAGAGCCCCGTGGTCAGGATACTATGTATGTATCTTATAAACCGTACCGCGGAGAGCAATATATATAATATATAAAAAATACAAGTACCACTCGAAACTAAATTGACCGCGGGAAACTTGTAATAAAGATTCACAAAATATTTTATTTTCTTAATAATTATCGTCCCCAAAAAACAAGCTTGAGGACGTTTCTGTCGGTGGAATGAATCAACACCATAAATTTTCTATGAAAGACATAGTACAATTCTATAAAATATATGTGTAATCCCAAAAAACATTCAAGTACTAAATATTAAGACAGAATAACTCAGATTTTTTCTATGATTTTAAAAAAAAATATTGAAAATATTTGAAAGCGCGCATGATGAGTACAACCATACAGCTTATTTACCAATGTGTCCCTGCAGCGAAACATGTGTCATTGAAGCAGATGCCGATGAAATCAAAACAGTTTCTACAGTATTATTTCTTCTTTTATTTGCAAATATTCTTTGAAATCTTACATTTTTGGTACAAAAAAAACTGCAGAAAAAATTAAACAGCAATGGCATTTTAAATGTATGTAACATTTAGGGCTGCGTTTTAAATGCGTAATAAAACTTTAGTTTACAATAATAATTCAACAATAAATGTGTTATATTAGGTTCGCTATACCAACAATTTATTATGTATTAAATATATCAAAAATTTCTAAATATTGCACCTGGACCGCTATCAACCTCAACACTTTCCAAACATAAAACACTCAACATCATAACGACGCAGGATTCAAACTTCAGACATAATGACACTTGACACGCCTTTGTTCCTCGGTAATTTTGGTGCGTCCACAAAACTTTCCCAAATTGAAAGCAATAAAGCAACAAAGGGTAGTAAATAATTGCTAATGAACCCAGAGGCGCTTTAACGAGGGCGTGCTATAAGTATTTTCGGGGGCTTGAACACTCTGAAAGAAAACTCAGGTTATTTTTAGTTACAGACCGGTACGACTATGTTCAACTGTTTGAACACCGGGGAATTTTTGTTACCTATGATCAACTGGTTGTTTGCTGTACAGTCGCGGCTTGAGAATAGTAAAAAGCGATTAAAGGATAAAACGCCACTGTTCACTTTAATGTGTACACATCTGCACATAAGACACACTACATAATTTTATTCTGAACGATCTTTACGCTTATTGGTCCGAAAGTTAGAGTCCGAAAAAAGTGAAGCGTGGTGGCGTAACTAACATTTAGATTTTTATATAGCAGCCCAATCCAGTCGTCATGTGTGAATTATGACTCAATAAAAGTATAAAACAGTAAACTAGCAGCAATAATATTATTTTTTTTATTTACTAGCATTTAAACAATAAATTAGCACACGCGCGGCCGAAGATGATAACATCAATGGTTTTACCTCGATAAAGCCCTAACAAAACGGTATGATGCTTAAGAGCTAAACCTAAGTTGATACATAACGCTATCTTCAGTAGGGGCTTAAGTCTATAAATAAAATAAATGTGTATTATTTAAAAGTTTTATGGAGAATCGTCGAAGCCCCTAAACCCCTGGACAAAGTCCTCGCTACCGTCATACACTCGAGTTTGCTCAGTGGGTGTCTAACGTCAAAGTTGGAGATGGCCGCAAACTATAAGCTCGGAAACTTGGCTAAGTTCGACGCTTACCGTGAAAACCGTCTTTAGAAGCAAATTTAGGAAGGCCACTGCTCGGGGCAATGCGTCTGTAAACAGATAAACAGAAAGTTTGTGTAGGTACTTGGTAAAGTCGTAATGTATCTTGACTGCAAGAACTTGACTAATTTTAAACTGCAATAGAGCAGTTTGTACAGTTTGTGACATGTTTCTTGTACCTAATAATTTAACACCTAGATTTTGTAAGAATGGGTAAGTACTTAATCGGCACTTAGTCCAACTACACTTCAAAGAACGACATAGGCATCCTACATGACATATTGAGAATGTTAGTCTGAACTTAAAGATACTTAAAAATAATGGTTATTTTTTATGGTCGATTATGAAATCCAATATAAAAATATAATAGATACGAGTATTTTATTTTGTATCAGTCAATGACTGATACCTTATTTTTATATATATGACTGACAGTCAGTATAAAAATTATTATTAGTTTTTTTTATTTAATTTATATTCGGTTTTAAAAATACCTTGTAATTGTTAACGTTTAGAACTGGTTCGCGGACTACTGGTGGTCCCTGGAAGCATTCAAAGTGGTAAGAGTAAGAGTTATAGATATTACCTACCTTTGTTTGCATAAACAAATCTATACGAGCAGGTGCTTTCAGAGCTTTTGAATATTAAAAACAATAACTGGTTAGATCAAATTTATTGTTACCAGTGACGACATGATTTTGGCTTTCAGTAGCACTGAGCTAAGGATTCAGAAGTTAGTTAAACCTACGCAGTCACAAAAATTGCATTATATTAATATACGTCGGTACCTACAAATATTTGCAATATGAAATTTTCGTCAAATATTTAAGTACTGTTGGTTTTGAATAATAGCATGCATATTTTATTTATATATAGAATAACCCAATATTCAATATTATTTCCGTATATAACTTCCAAATAGCTGGTGGTCCATGGCAAGACAGAAAGTTTGTAAAATGGTACCTCGTCACTAAAAATCTAAGAATTACTGGGCTAGAAAATAGTAAAAAAATGTGCGTAAATATCGTCCTTGCCTTTTGCCAGTCATCATGAATAATCCATTACGACCTCCGGACTAATCCTACTTGGACTTCCAAGAGCATTTTAAAAACTATCATGAGATATTTAATGTATTATGTACCTTACCTACACAACTAAATAACTATTCAATATAAGGGTTGGACTTCAATGTACCTATGCTAGTGGATTGTAGATTCATCCTAGTTGAAGTTATAATGAAACAAAGTATTTTAGAAAATATTCATGTAAATATATAAAATACTTTGTAATAATAGTTTTGCCTTGCATTTTACAGCTTAATTGGCTTTTTTTAATATGGCACAGCTTGATTTTAATATAGTACTAGCTGACCCACCCGTGGCCAGACAAACTTTAAATGGAAAGAAATAACAGCGGAAAAGGGAGTGTGGAACAAAAACACTTAGTAAAGTCTGTGCAAAAAGATAACCGTCGCTGTGGCGTTTCGGTGAGTTACTTGTTGAGGAAAGCAAACGTAATTGGCGACTGAAATCTGAGCCTTTCCGCTTCCCGCGACAAGAGGATTAATGAAGTACATTGTATTGTATTACGCAGTTAATTAACTCGCAATAAATTCGCAGGGTGCTTAGAGCAATATAACTGTTTGTGAAAGAGTTCTTAGAGGTTCTCCGAGGAAGAACTGCCACCATACCTTTATCTACCGTGTAGCAGTAATGTTTACAATAGGTTTTTGTTTGTAGATGTAGTTACCGGCAAAATTACAGGAACATGAGACTTTATAACATGTCTCAGGGTTACGGACGCAGTGCAGTTCGTCACTTGTGAGGAAATATATCTTTTTAAGGCAGAGTTTACTAGTTAACATCAGGTAGACGAAAAAGTTTATTTCTTAAATATAAACTGAACGATACAAACATATAACTTTCAAATAAATAGGTAAACAACGTTGAAGATAAGTAACTTGCTTTACAAACGCTTAAGGTACAGACACTCGATCGTTTTTGTACGTAGCTTAACTACTGTTTTGCATTATGCATAGGCAAACAATTTTATCAAATTGATTACTGTACACAAAGAGTATCAGTTATAAAAATCTGTCATAGTCTTGACTCTCGAAACTTCGACAAGAAATCCGATATGGCGGAATTTAATGTTTCGCTTACGATAGAATAAACTAAATTTCTCTTTGTTGCTGAATCCCGATCGGAATTGTAATAGTATTTTAATTTGAAATGTTTCCGTAATCCATTGATTTGTTATTTGATCTTTATTTCTAATTCTGAAGAAACAATTTATCATCATGTCTTTCAACGTCGATGTTTATCGAAAGTTTTGTCGATTAAGCAAATAATTAGAATAGGAGTTTCAGTAATCAGAAATTTAACTAAAAATATTTTTCTTTATCATTCTCATGATAAGAGACTGGCAACTCATAACAGGCGATACACTGCTCATGACAGTCAAAATAGGAGGCACTGGAACGAGGCACTCGCTAGCTAATAAACACAAATCAGTGAGTCAAATCAATCAAATTGGTGGTAAATTAATTTTCAACCTGCACGTCAGCCAGTGCAAGGATTATTAATAAGTAGTAGGCCTCTTGTACAAGAAGCCGTCTTATATATTCTGTTCTGTGAAGTAATAGTGCGCAGGCATTATCACCGTGTTAGGGTGTGGGCACTGTAGCAACTCAAATTACTGTGCGAAAGATACTCTGAAAGCAATGACTCGGGGTGACGAGCATAGTTACGCAAAACTACACTTCGCTCTGGGTAGCACTGGATGGAACTGTCATGGGCAAGCATAATCCTTACTATCAAGTGCACGACTTGCCCGTCTTATCACTTAATAGAATAAAAAACGTCAGCCACAAGAATTCATATCCTGAGAGTCGAAAAAGTTGAGTATTAAACAGAAAATATACATAAATAGGTTTGTGATCTGTCCCATAAACTTATACTCGTATTGTTACATCCCTCATTATGAAACAGCTCATTACGTCCCACTACTGGGACACGGGTCTTCCATTCAGAGAGAGAGAAGTATAGGCATCACGCGGGCCCAGTGCTACTTGTGGCATATGCTAGGGGCCAGCTCTGTAAACTCATATCTATCAAGGCTTGTAAAACAGTCGTCCGTGCATTTCTAGCGCTATGTCGAAAATGCCAGAAAACGTCACTCATCTAAGTACTGACTGCAGCAAAGATCGCTTTGCCTTGTTTATCTGTTTAGAAAGACGAGCCAAGCTCTACTGCGAGCACTTCAAATCCGCAGCAATTATTAAATTAATCTATTGAAAAATATTTACAATTCCGCCTATGCAACAAATTCAGCAGCTCATCACCAATATAAACATAAACAGTAGAATAATGCGACCAATGGCAGTTATATATGCAAAGCTATTTTGAGTAATATCCGCTAAAATAATGTTGACAATAATAACCAAAATCTTTGAAACGTAAACACGGCTCAGGTATTAACTCGAGTCGGGTAAACTAATCAATTTGCCGTGTAAACGAAAATTATTTTTTGCAGGCTTAATGGAAAGATTTGTGCCACTGTGTATTTTTGAAAGGGTTACAATGAGTACCTATATTTTTATAAGTACGAGTATATTGTTACTAAGATAGGAAAGTCACGTGCCTGATTTTTTTATGGTATAGGTTGGCAAACGACCAAGCGGCTCACCTGATTGTAAGTGATCACCGTCGCCCACGGACATCCACAATAGCAGAAGTCTCGAGGATGCGTTGCCGGCCTTTGAAGAAGGAATAGGCTCTTTTCTTGAAGGCTCCCAAGTCGTATCTGTTCGGAAACACCTCAAAAGGCAGCTGATTCCACATAGTCGTAGTAGTATGAGGCAGGAAATAAAAAATAACGTATATATATAAATAACATATTATATAGGGTGTGAGTGTGAATAGACTTTTCACACTCACCCCGCACTAGGATTATTTGGGGACACACGGACATGCACGACACAATAATAAACCATAAACGTCCAAGACAGGAGACCGAAGTTTTCTGCTCATAACACAAATATTTGTTCTGGCCAGGGATCGAACCTGGGACCCCATGCTTCGAAGGCAGAGTTGCTACCATTTGAGCTAACGGAGCCGTAAAGTTTTCCTCAGTCCACTTGGATCCACAGCTCGGCTCCGCATGTGGATCCGCGGATACCTTTATCTCCTCTTTAATGCACAGGTGATCCGTGGATACTTGTTTTTCCTCTAAAATACACAGGTGGATCTGTGAATATTTCTTTTTCCTCCTAAATTCACAGATGGAGCCGTGGATTGGATACTACTTTTTCCTCTTAAACTCACAGTTGGATCTGTGAATATTTTGATTCCTATTCAGTCTGCCTGCATAGGCTTCCTATTTCGTTTTGTTACCTTTTTTAACATAATGAATAATTGATTAAATCTGCCGTTCAAATAATATAAACCTATATTTTTATACTTCCGCCACAAATTTACCTATCCCAAATGAAGATCCCGTGATTGCCATGCTTGTACACTGGTTAATAGTAAAAAAAAATGTTTTTCAGCAAAGGGTATAAAGAATAATATTTCAGAGAAAAAGAAGAAAGATCCTTAAATGGCCTTGAAAGCGGATTGTGGATTCATAGGACATAGGAAAATGTATATTATTATTTTTGGATCCTCTCGTTTGTGGATCGAAAAGGCATATAAAAATATTGTTATTTTTGGATAACCTCATTGGTGGATTTAATAACAGATAAAGGTATCCGCGGATCCACATGCATAGCCGAGCTGTGGATTTAAGTAGACGGAGGCTGAAGTTGCAGTGCCGCTTACAAAGGCATCTAAGTATATAAACAGTATATAAGTCTTTGGCCGCCACAGTTCTGAGCTAAATATTTACGTGGCACTGGAATGTGATTGCAGCATCGAGACATTGGTGGTTGCGTCCCATTCGCTTATTAATGACACTTAATTCAGATCCTTTACACATTCAAAAGTAATACTTGTGCTTCATGGCAGATGACATTGCTTCGTGACTGTTGACATTGCTTCGTGGCTGATGACACTAGAGGCCCACTAATAAAGTGCTGAAAACCAAACTCAACAACCTAAACCTTCGCGACATACAGTATCCACTCCACATAAATAAGTACATCATACGCGTATCCTACTTATATATACATCCCACTAATATTATAAATGTGAAAGTTTGGATGGATGGATAGATGGATGGATGGATGATTTTAATGGATGTTTGTTACTCAATAACGGCAGAACGGATGAACAGATCTGGTTAAAATTTGACACAGTGATAGATTATAGCCTGGAATAGCACATAGGCTACTTTAACCACGCGGGTGAAACAGCCTATTGAGAACTTCTTTGTCAGAAACCACAATAGCTATCCAACAAGGGGTTAGAACCCAGGACCAGACATTCTAAAACGGCTTTTCCACCACTACACCAAGACTGCTGGGTCAGCTAGTAATATCATAAACGCGAAAGTTTGTGAGTATGGATGGATGTGTGGATCTTTGTTACTCTTCCAGGCTCAAACGGCGGGCACAACTTTTGATGAAATTTGGTATGGAAGTAAATGAGGCGCTGGAATAACACATAGTTATAGATACTTTTCATCATCATCATCATCCATCCATCCCCGCCTACGTCAAGATCTTAATGATGACAGTTCTGTCAAAGTTTGAAAAAGTGAAAAAGCATTTTTAAGGTCATCATAGGGGTGTCGATTAATGCAGCTTACGGCTGCACTAATGGTCATTGCTTCTTGATTCCATCTTCGCTTTCTATCAGGCGAGAGTGAGTCTCTTTGATGAACCACTATAAACAAAAGTTTGTGTCTGTTTCTGATAGCCAAAGAAGATCAAAAGCCAAGTCAATTTGACAGCTCGATACACTAGACGTGCTCGGCGATCGTCAAAGGAGATGAAATCTAACACAAATACAGTCAAGGGTGATGAAATGTATATGACAGTTTTTTTTTTCCATGGTGATTAATTTTATATTTGTATGTACGTAAGTCCTGTAGTTTATAATTCATGTTTACTCATTGCTATACTAAGTATTTAAATTTATTCATATAATACTATTATAATAATTTCGTTTGACCATGTTATATTTTATGACATTTTTGGTATAAAGAAGATAATAAGCTACTTGAAGTATTAATCCGCGGGCATCAATTAGTCATAAATATGCGTGCGGAATTCATTAAAATGCAAAATAGTCTTCATTATCCATAGGTGTTGTCATAACAATACACTTGATACGGTCATTGGCATCCGATACGTAATGGAGATAGCCGATTTGAGCCGGTAATGCGGGTTTGTACATGACATTGTATTGTAGAGGAAAGGATAGCCGTTTGTGTAATTCCTCCTTTATTAGCCGTTTTACTTTTTATTCATGACTGTTACACGAGTTAGTTTCTAGATGAGATAATATAGGAGTACAGTCAGTAACATCCTATTCTGATTGTTTACGTCATTTAAATTTAGATTCGATGATAGCTTGAGTGTAATGCGGGTTCGTGGGCATCCAGGATTGCATTGGATCGACTTATTATGTTACGATATACTTATTAAGTTAATAAACTTTATTCTTATTCTTATTCTCGCGTTGGGCTTTCCATTTTTTATGATACTAGTTGGCAGACGAGCTGTTGGCTCACCTCATAGTAAGTAATCACCGCCGCCCGGTGCGTTGCCGGCCTTTGAGAAAAGAATAAGCTGTTTTCTTGAAAGCTCCCAGGTGGTACTTGTTCGGAAATCCTACCTCATATGCCAGCTGGATGGCTGGGAGGTAGACAGTACCGTAGGAATCGCACCGTTATGGACATCCAGACGTCAACATGATTTCTATGAAATTTCGTATTCTGTCGTGACATCCGATAGCGAAATTCAGCTGCAGGAATTAGACCGAACATTTCCTCTGAACACTCCCCGTGATAGATGCGGAAAAAGATGCAGAGTGATCCAACATCTCTACGCAGTGCCAAAGAGTGGAACCGATCGGAGAAAGCTTGTTCGTCGTCGATTCGAGCCTAGAGCTTTTAAGTTTACATAGATAAAAAAGTCATTACATTAATATATATTTTTAGTCCATGGCAGCTCAGAGGTTGAGTGCTTAACTTTTTAACTCAATTCAACGGGGTCCTACCCGGGGGGATTACGAATACGTGTTGTTTTTAACCGATTTCAAAAAAGGAGGCGGTTATATGTTTGTGTGTATGTATTTTTTTATGTGTATGGTAATCAATCCCGAATTTAAAGATGGATTCTTTAAATTCTTTTTTTTATTTTGGGCGTATACTTCCAAGGTGGTCCCATTTAAATTTCATCAAACTCGGTCAAGCAGTTTTTGAGTTACACTCCGAAAACTGTAAATTGCTACGCCTATCTTGATGATATCATCGGTACCATGTGCACAATATTGTAATAAAAAGTACCTACTTCTAAACTATCATGGTACCGACTTCAACAAGTTATTTCACACTTTTTTGTATTGAAGTCGGTTCCATTTTTTGGTTATTTTTTTTAATACATTATTACAAATCGTCACGCCTGTATATCCTCGAACGTGTAGGCAGTGGTATTTTAAACACCTATGTTTCGCCAGAGCGATATGTTTTTGGTATCATATAGAAGGCAAGCCTGTTGCTATCTGCACTGCACCAAACTCCGGACTCCTGTTAAGAATTTCTTTGTCAGTAAAACCCGATAACTGTCCGACTCGGGTATCGAACCCAGGACCTCGAGATTTAAAAGCGGCGCATCCACCACTATCACACACCACACCAGACCAAGAGCGCACAAGGCGCTGGTGGGTCAGCTAGTTCTACTAGAACTGGTTTTTTAGAATGTTTTTGTTCACAGACATCAATCAATCCGGGTCCGTGGCATTGTTTACACTTATATTTAAAACTTTTTATTTGATTTTTTTAATTACTAAAGAAATACAGGAGGACATTTTTTTTTACTTAACTAGAGTTACATAATACAAGGCCAGAAGGGCACTTTGAAAACTTACTAGCCTTACTTACTTAGCCTGAGGGGCACACGTATGATATATATAAGGGCACAAATATTTTTTTTATTATAATTTCTTAGTCTGAGGGGCACATACAATTTAAGAAGAGGCCAGAAGGGCATTTTGCACTTTTTTATTGTACACATACAGACAATGTTTTGACATGTAACTAATTTCTAAATATCGTACATACCGAGAGCAGACCGGCTCCCGCAAGCAGCACCCGTTCACGAGCTTGACACGTGTGCCAGCCATCGCCATAGTATAGAACTGGTTTGTCCTAGTATCGAATTTCGCTGGAGACATCTACACGCTTACATGGCACATTTCGTTTAAAATTACATTGTGTCAAATTTGTACTTACTTAATTTGTTTACCAACAATGTTGGTACTGAGACTGATTTACTAACTTATAAATGTTTGGCGTTCAAACTTTGTTTATTAAGTCATGTTTTGCCTTTGCGTACAAACTTAGGAAAATATCAATCTATATTTTATACTAGCTAGTACCTGCATCTTCAACCGCGTAGAATAAGGTTGTTGCGATCCCTCAGAGACCCTGTTGCATAGGGACAAGAGCAGCATAATATCTTTCCATTCAAAATTTAATCTAGTTAAATTAAAATTATTCCATCTGTTTATTAGCTGATAAGTAATAAATAAAGAAGCACACACATCACACTAATATTAAAAATTCGTGACATTTCATTGGCAAGTGCGCGAGTAAGTGAATATGATGCTTGTTACTAGGTTTTTACGCTGGTACTGCTCAAAAGTGTATCTACCACGAAATTTTGCGTAAGTGTAACGTAACCGTATTGATAACGTATACATTACTAACTATCAGTTATCTGTGCCACAGATTACTAGATAATGATAGTTTGTACTGTATACGTCAACGTTACACTTACGCATTTTTTTGTGACAAACAGATTTGTTTTTGAGCTGATCCATGTATGGTACATATCCATTCCTTTATGCCAAATCCGTGCAGCCGTTTTGGCATGATTGAGTAACAAACATACACTTGCACGTTTATGATATTAGTATGAGACACTATATACTCTAGCTAGGATAAACTGGAGGCCTAATGTGAGATTATTTGGCCTAGTCTATACACTTATACTCTGCACGATCTACAAATTCCAATATTTCCAAAAGGACTTGTCCAAGCGACCTACATCCAACGTTGTCCTGCGACATTTATAAAACTGGTTTTCCTCTCGTACTTTGCCTCCTACGGTTGTACATTTGCCATTCATCAAGTAATTTATGTAAATAAATATAGTTGTAAGTATCTAGTGAATTTTTTATTCTTACACGTCAAGATTCGGGGAATCACAAATCTATAGAAATTAACCAAACACGTTGCAGTATCTAGAAAAAGAGGTAGATTTCTTCGAAATCTATTTTATTATTGGCCAAATATGACGAATCGCCATTCAGCGGGTTAAACACAATCAATGATAGCTATTGTTGGGTTTAACCGCCATCCGTCCACCTCTGATTACGTATGCTGTATACATATTAAACTTTATATTGTTCAGACTGTAAAATACACACACATCAAATATACATATACATCATCCTAAAGCAACGATTGGCCTGAATCATTATTACTGGCCATCGAGTAAAGGGTGTGCGAACAAGCGAATGTGGGCGAGCGATAAATTAATTTCGCTACAGCGGCGCTTCCCAGATATATCGCAGTGAGGCACGAAGGTTTCCCAAGCTGATATACACCCCGGAAACGAAAGGAAAACTGAAAGGATTATTTCTAATTTATAGACGTTGGGAAGAAAACGATATGTTAATATCGAACCAATTCGTTGTAAGAGATATTGGAGAGATAATTTGTGGCTTTATTTTGTGACTAGCTGAGCTCCATAATAGCTCTGCCAGATCGGGAAATAACGACTAATATTATAGTCACGTTACTCTTCAGCACTTTTAATTCCAGCAATCAACTACGTATTTATCGGAGTCATGGCAAATTTAGAACCGAAGCTCGTGTCATCAATATATTTTTATTAAACAGCATATTGTCATCATGAAGTACAGATACTCGACTATATAAATCTGCAGTTTATGGTCGTGTTTTGAATAAACTCAACCACGACATTCGGTTCGATAATCCACAAATCCTAACTAGAGAGAACGGCTATGTGTTGAGAATGTTAAGGGAGGCCTTAGAAATGAAAAAAAAGCACCCAAATTTTACTTGAGATAATAATTGGCAAGTACCACCTGATTGGGATCCAGTAATCAAGTTAATAAAATCCCAATGCCAGCACGACGCAAGCCGCAAGACCTATGGACACTGTGAGTGACTACTGTGTGCATCGGGAATGTTTTCATTAAAAATACAGGCGGCACATTATAATTATTTCAATCTCAATAACAGATAACTGTCCCCTAGTCTACCCGTGACCATGTTCACTGAAAACTGTTCGAAACGTCAGGATAAAATAATATGAATTACACCACTGATCTTATATTAAAAAGAGGCAGATATGCTACTCGCGTATAAATACAGCAAGAACAAATGTGGTTGAACAGCCACTTTAGTTGTTGAACTATATATGCTATTCGTCATAGAATAAAATCTAAGAACCCCATCAAAATACGTTATTGTATGCCCGAAAGCTGGGACGACATTTACTTCACGTCAGTTCTAACATAACAAATCTACGTCTTTATGGGTTAACATAATATCATTAAATTATACGAAATTTATACCTACCGTTTAAAGTTGTTTAATTTTAAAACCTATCTACATATATTATATATCAAAAATATATCAAAAATGAACCCTATTTCTCCTGGTTACGCTATAAGCTGAGTACGGATGAAACAATAGCTAATTCTTTTTTTTGATAAAAGATGGGATGTTTTAGCGAGGCCGAATGCCGAGCCTTCTACGTAATCGAAGTTGCGGGCAGTCGCTGGTAAAATATAAATATAAAATTCTATTTGCGGTAGAAAAATCAGAAGAGCCGTATAACTGCCAGTGCAGCTGATTACTGAAACAAAACTTTTATCTAATTTATAATCTATTAAATGCTAAAAGAACTGTGTCTGATGATACTTGACTCGTTCCGGACTTTGTTTACAGGCAATACGTCACTTTGATAGTAATAATAATTAATATTTTTACACACACCCTCTCTCACTCTCACACACACACACACACACACACACACACACACAACTCACAAACATACCTGCTATTCTTGCTATTCTCACTGTAATTGTAATATGACCTGTGCCTGTATCTTATCTTTGTCCTTTACATATATTTTTTTCCTATTATTATTACTTTTCTGTAAATTGTTTTTAATTTGAGTAATTCTGTTTTGGCCATATATTCAGTTTTTATATTTAGTGAACATGTTAATTGTAAACGCTGTTGAATTACCAAAATAAATAAATAATCAAGGAATTGGTACTACGTGACAATTTCCTTATGGTAATACTATTTACTTACCTAGATTAGATTCTTTGTGTATGGCCCCTGCGACTTGTTTGAGTGTCGCAACTTTGCCGATGTACATGATAGTTTCATGATACGAGAACATGATAGTTTCATCAACTGTTGTCTCTCAGTTTATCTATGAAAATCGAATGTATGTAAAGAAAAACATTAGCAGTTTTGATAAAAGGAGTGATGCTCATTCCATCAACACGCGAAATAAGCACAAGCTATCCGTACATGTAACGCGTCTCCACAGAATAAGTCATTCTTTTATGGGATAATGTATACGATTCTATAATAAAGTTCCCAATGTTATCTGAGATTTGCCTATTAATAAGTTTAAAATTACTATTAAAACTAAACTCTGTCAAAAAGGTTATTACAAAATTTCGGATTACTTGGAGGATAAAACAGCTTGGGACTGATCACTCCAGGATCTATCTACTCGTCCCCCCCGAAGGGTTCTCGCATTGACGTGGCGGGGGGGCTCAGTAACCGTGACTGGGTACACCACGGTGAAGCCAAGAGGAACCCAGGGGCCGCGCCGGCGTTGGGGTGCGCTGGCCGGCTCAGGCGGGCCGCTCCTATGGGCTTTGGCCGCCAAGTCCACATAGGAGTGGCGGGGTCCGGGCGCTTTGGCGCAGACTCGAGGAGGTGGGGCCCGGGCGCTTTGGCGCAGGCTCGAGGAGGTGGGGCCCGGGCGCTTTGGCGCAGGCTCGAGGAGGTGGGGCCCGGGCGCTTTGGCGCAGGCTCGAGGAGGGGGGCCCGGGCACTTTGGTGCAGGCTCGAGGAGGTGGGGTCCGGGCGCTCGGCGCAGACTCGAGGAGGTGGGGTCGCGGGGGGGCTATCCCTTGTGGCTGACGTAGCAGGCGGTGGGGCTACGTATCCGACCCACCACAGGGAGACCACGGGCGACCAGACACGGGGAAGTCTGGCGCCCATTGTTGGGTTCGAGGTCGTGTGGAAAATCTGTCCCGCGTTCCCGCCGAGGGCGGCAGTGACGGAACACCCCGGGGTTTTGGTGGGTATACGGACTCCCACATAACCACCTCCCTCCCCGTGGTAGGTGGTATCCATAAAGGATTTCCCCGGGAAAAAAAAAAAAAAAAAAAAAAAAAAAAAAAAAAAAAAAAAAAGGATCTATCTACTCGTGTACTAAGATGTCAAAGTGTAGCGTGTCTTGCCATACTGATACCATTATTATGTTCTCTTTTGTAAGGCAACACACTGGAGCTAATATTTGTAGCACCTAAGTAAAAACATTGTAAAATCATCTATATAAAAAGAATGGCCCCGAGTTTCTTGCCGCTTCTTCTCGGTTGGCTCTATGTATTTTGGAACGCGGCGGTAGTCTTTAAAGTACATTATAATGAAAAATTGACGTTCATAAGTGCGTCTTTGATGCCTAAATTGAATAAATGATTTTGACTTTGACTTTGACTTTGACATAAACTGTAGGAGAAATTAAAGTAAAGTTTTAGAATATGGTCGGTGATTAGAAGAGAGAATCAAACAAACTGTTCCACTTCAGTGATTACTCTAAAACACACAAACACAACATAAATAAGAACAAAATTCAAAACAAAAATATCATATCATTTATAATAAACATAATACTAATAAGAATTCATACATTTATAAAATAAATATTAAGGAATATATTATAATTTTATTTTATTTCTACTAATGTAATTACATAATATACAGTTAATTAAAGAAGAAAAAGTAAGGGACAGAAGAGATTTGAATGAAATAGGACGGGATATTTTTTGTGGAAGAATATCATACAGTGAATATTTTAATTTTGGACAGCTAAAGAAAATATGATCATAGTCTCCTTTATCTAAGCCACATTCGCATAACAAACTATCCCGAATACTAAGTTTGGCCAAGTGAACGGGGGTACAAGCATGACCCAGCCGGAGGCGGCAGACCGTCGATGTAGTGACTTTGTTGAATTTGCGAAATTTAAAAAACCAAGGAATTTTGGGAATGAATGTCGCCATAATACTTTCCTTTTAGAACTTTTGATGATTCCCAGTACTTGGACCAAGAATCATGTAGATGAGATTAAGGGAGAAGGGAGAGATCGTGAGAATATAGTTTGAAATGTTCCAGAGAACCAATATTTAAAGCAGCCTTGGCACATGAATCCGCAGGATCATTACCTGGAATTCCAGAATGACCAGGAATCCAGGCAAGAACAACCTTTAAACCCATACTGTGGCACTCAAATAGACATTGTTTTATCTGATGAATTAGGGAGAAGCGAGAAGAACAGCGGAAGGGGTTGGATAAAATGGATTGAAGGCAACTTTTAGAATCAGAGAAAACTATGGAATTGTTTAGCTTGTGAGACTTTATGTAACGAATTGCTTCCAAGACTTTCCGCCTGAAAAGACTGAAGCATGAGAAGGACATTTAAAACTCAAAATAATTTTGGAAGAAGGAAACCAAACTGCTGCCCCAACAACACATTCATCGGATAATTTGGAAGCATCAGTGAAAAAAATGTGCCATTCTAAAAACAGCGAATATATAAGTTCACTGAATAACCCACGAGGGTTGACCGAATCTTTATCAATACCAGAGTTCAGACGAATATCAAGATGAAATATGAGAGCTTGGTAAAAAGTTAAGTAAAAGGGATTGGATGGAAACTGATAAACAGGGCACGGGAGTCTAGTAAATTTAATAAAGCTATGAAGAAGACAAGGATTATTATCTGAGACCTGAGAACCCTAAAGGTTTACCAGAATGCTTAAATTAGGGAGAAGAGGGTGATTGGAATTTTAAACCAGTTTAAAGAAAAACCAATCCTTAAGAAACTGCCTGCGTATATTTAGAGGGGGTTCACCACATTCAACCTGCATGGCATTTACAGGAGAAGATTTCATTGCACCAAGGATTATACGCAAACATTTAGATTGGATTTTAAATATTTTATCCTGTCCAGATTTGTTACATAGATTTAATAAGAAACAGCCATACTCCCAATGGCTCCGGACTATAGCGTTGTATAACAAATTTTGAGAATAAGGGTGGGAACCCCACCATACTCCAGAAAGGGATCGTATTACATTGACACTTTTTTCGCACTTTTGAGAGATATAATCAAAGTGAGGAATCCCAGACATTCTAGAGTCAAGTTTGATACCTAAAAATTTTGTGCAATTAACTTGAGGGATAAAGTGAGAACCTATTAACAATTGAACTGGAGGGATTACCTTTTTTTTGTAAAAACTACAACCGAGCTTTTTTGAAAAGCCAAACATAAGCCATGTAAGCCTGAAGCCAATGTCCCAGATACGAAAGTGCTGAATTCAGTCTGTCAGCAGCTTCATTAATAGATTGAACTTTAACATATATAGCCAGGTCATTAGCATACTGAAGAACCTGGCAGAAAGAGTCCACTGATTCATCTAAGTCAAAGGTGTACAAGCTGTAAAGGATTGGACTTAAGACGTAGCCTTGGGGAAGACCTTTCCAAACAGACTTAGGGGGAAGAAGGTTATATTTAGATTTGATAATGACAGAACGTTCCATAAGCATATTACAAATAAAACGAACAAGCTTAATAGGTACATCAAGTCTAATGAGTTTGTTCCTAAGCACAGAAAGCAAAACAATGTCATATGCAGAAGTTATATCTAGAAATACACCAACGAGATATTGTTTTTCCTTAAATGCTATATAAATATCAGTAGTTAACAGACTTAGACTGTCCATAGTATTCTTTTTTTTTTTCGTGGGTAAAATGCATTTACGCATACCCGCTCGTCGGGGATAACGAACGGGTTATGTCGGACTCTCACTACCGACTAAAAACCCCACGATGTCCTTCGGCAACGACTTCAAACAGGGTTACGGGGCCGTTTGCGCATTCTCCGCAGCCCTGTCTTGCCGACGTCTGCCCCTCGATGTTTCAGGGCAGACCCACCTCGGAGAACGGACAGATTGCCCCCCCTCGTACTGCTCCAGCCACGCGCTGGGACATACAGCGCGTCGCCATCTCTGAAGGACCTCATGGATGAGGGGTGCCGAACGTCCCCACGTCCGACAACCCAGGCCCTGCTAGCGGAGACGGAGTGCGGGCTCGAATAGCTCGCCTCCGTGTCGGCGCCCTCCGGAGCGGGAGAGAGAGGGGATTTATCTCTCTCTCGCGCTCTTCGGTCTCTCTCTGCGACATCACGTCCTCACAGAAAGAGACCATCGCCTCCCATGACCTCTCGTCATCGACCATCCTGGCTATGATGGTCGGTAAAGAGAGGTCCGCCCTTACTACCGAGACAAGGGTCTGCCGCGGTTCCTCTGCCCCCGGGCACGCCTCCAATACGTGCTGCGCGGTTTCCTCTACGCAGCCGCACTGGTGGCACGCAGGGGTCGCTTCTCTCCGGGCCACGTTACACAGGTACCTCCCAAAGCATCCATGCCCCGAGAGGACCTGAGTCATTCGGAAGGTAAGTGACCCGTAGACTGTCCATAGTACAATAACCCTTTCGAAACCCGAACTGAGACTTTGGGAGAATTGATTTACTCTCCACAAACCATTCAAGGCGATGTTTTATTAAATGTTCAGTGATCTTGGCTAATACAGAAGACAATGCTATAGGTCTGTAACTATTCGCATCAGATGGATCTTTGCCAGGTTTTGGAATAGGAATGACAATTTGGGATTTCCATTCAATGGGAACTATACCATAATCAAAAAAATTATTAACTAGCTCTAAAAATATTTTATGGCATTTCTCAGATGACTTAATAATAAAAGAATAAGGAATAACATCTATACCAGGAGCTGAATCAGACAGACCATCAAGAGCAAGCAACAATTCGTTTAATGAGAATGGGCTATCAAAACAATTGTGAGAAGCCAAAGGAGATATAGGAGAAGGCATTGAGTCTTCAGATGGAACCAAAGGCGGAGTAAGATTATTTGAAAATGACTCCAACCACAGAGATGTATCATAGTTTCATAGTTAAGTGAACCTTGAAAACGCCTCAACTGATTCCAAACAATAGACGAAGGAGTTTTTGGAGATAAATGCTCACAAAAACCAATCCAACCTTGTTTCATCCTTTTTTAGGCCAATTTTTTAAGCTTTGCAGCTGACTGTTGATACTCTAAAAAAATTGATATTGTCATAGAGGAATTATAAATTATCTCATCATCATTCCGCTTTCTAACGGCAACAGTGCATTTAGCATCCCGCCATGGAGTAGAGAAAAAAGCTCCTAAAGCTTTTACCTGGTTTTTTAATAGGAATATGCATATCAGCAGAGGAAATTTTAATACCAGTGAAAATCTTATAAGAGACAAGAGGGTCAACATGCAAAGGGAAGATAGAGGAAGCATCTAGTTTTAAATCAAGGGAAGAGGAATAAGATGACCAATCAGCTGAAGAAAGTATGTATTTTAAGCAAGGAGAAGGATTGCAAAAAGGAGACTTTTTTATGGGTAAGGTCACAATTATAGGAAAATGATCACTACCATAAGAAAGGGGAAGGACTTTCCATATCAGACGAGAAGAAAGGGAAGCGGAACAAAGAGAGAGATCAACTACACTTTTCGGATTTTGACCAGGTTGGACCCTACGAGTGGGAGAACCATCATTGAGCACACAGAGGTCAATGTCATTGAAAATATCTAGAAGAGAAAGACCAAATAAATCAGAGTGACTAGATCCCCACATAATGTGGGTGGGCATTAAAATCACCCAAAAGCACTAAAGGCGGAGTGATTGATGAAAAAAGAAATAGTAAATCAGGAATAAGAGCAGAATCAGGATGTGGGATATAAACAGAAACAAAAGAAATATCCATAGACCACCAACACCAACGATGTTGATCTCAGGAGGATGAGGAGGGAGGGAAATTTGAGAAAACGGTAGGGAGCGCCTTATGAATAGAGCACTACCAGCATACCCATCAGCCCTGTCATCCCGGAGACAGGAGTATCCTGAGCCCCGAAAATGGGACCCAGGAACCAACCAAGTCTCCGAGATGGCAATGACTGATGGGTGAAATCTTGAAATTAAGTGAGTCAATTCATGTTTCTTGCGACGCAAGCTCTGTGTGTTCCACTGAAGTATTGCGACTGGATCCATACTGGGAAAAGGAGACTAATTGAGTGAGTTTATCGGCAACGTTGGACGGTAAGGGGTTAGGATTCATTAAAATAATGTTAATAATTAGAGTGAATAAAGTTTCCAACATAGAATTGTCTTGTTGGGGAGATACATTAAGAGATTGGTTGATACCTAACGCACAACCATTAGCCAATACTGATTTAGAAATGGAAATTATTTCATTATGAGCAGTCTTGTCATATGACTTCCCTTGAGGAGGTTTCGGGCGGGGGCCAGAGTAGACAGTCTTAACATATGATTGAGAGGTCTCAGATTTTGATGATTTCGCAAGAACAAATGATTGTAATGAAGAGGGGAGATGAGAAGCAGACTCTTTAGAGACTTCCGCGTAGGAGCGGGTAACACGAGGGCATTGAGCAGAGGCTTCCTCTTAGGAGATGCTATTTAGGGACATCATAGACTTGATGGATTTTTGTCTTTCTATCTCTGGGCAAGATTTTTCGGTGGCTTCGGTAAAGTGATGGCCGGAGCAGTGAAAACAAGATGCATTTATTTCAGAGACATCGCAGCTAGCACCAACGTGATTCTTACCACAACGGAAGCATCTAGGTTTTGATCTACACTGAGCTTTGGCATGGCCAAATTTGCAGCATGAATGGCACTAAATAGTGGGATATTGATAGAGCTCCACAGGTAGGGAGGTATAATAAGAAAAAACTCGGGTAGGAAGCATTTGACCCTGGAAAGTCACAACAACTGATTAAGTTAGGATCCAAGATACTTTATCATCATCGATATTTTTCCGGCTCAGTCGTCTAGCTTTCATGACT
Source organism: Selenia dentaria (assembly GCA_917880725.1). Taxonomy (NCBI): domain Eukaryota; kingdom Metazoa; phylum Arthropoda; class Insecta; order Lepidoptera; family Geometridae; genus Selenia; species Selenia dentaria. Next base: position 23,545,153 of record OU862890.1, read on the forward strand.
TTACCACAACCAAAAGAGTGTTCCAGGGATTCGACAAATTCAGACATAGAAATGTCAGTTGGAACTTGGCGGATAATACCCATCCTAGTGACATTAGATGTTGGAATAGTAGCTGAGTATTTGCGGGAGACTAACAAATTTATTTGCGTCATCAGCTGAAGAAAATTCACCAGAAATTTTATTGCGGCCGACTTTTTTAACACCATCTGACCAGATGTTTTCTATTTTGTGACTTTTAAGAAACTGTCCAAATCTGATCGGACGTAATACCAATCCCGCAGCTGGATCCTCTTCTACACGTGATACATAGACTACATAAGGTCCCTTGTCTAACGCAGTATAACATAATCCGCCAATAACCATTGAAGGGTCAGATACCCACCTCCTCCTCATGGTCCTGCCAACCTTGCGGTTATAAGGACCGAATCAGCGGACATTTCTGACGAAGGTCAGATTGTCCTACAAATATTTTTGTCCCTCTACTTCCCTTTACACTCTCCCCCTTCTAGGGCTGTCGGACGTCACACTACGACCTTCGCCGCCGGGCAGATCCTCCGAGTCGCGCGCAGAGCGCACGGCGTGCCAATTGTGCGCGAATTCGCGCAGGCGCCTGTAGCTCGCCGCATCGCGTACCAAATCCGCGTAGTATATTGGGCCCTCCTCATGGCGGGAGACCCCATCAAGCATCTTTTCACGCATCTCTTCATACAACGGACAGTCCCACAAAACGTGGTGCCTGTCCTCCTCTGCCATTCCGCACTCGCACATCCTATCATCTCTCAAACACATTTCGGCCAACCGCTTGTTGAAGCAACCGTGCCCCGTCAAAATTTGTGACACCTGGTAATCAGGCTCCACCCAATCCGCCTTTAACCGTTCCCTGATGTCAGGGAAGAAGCAATGAAGCTCCCTGCCTTTTCTTCTTTGCTTCTTACCATTGAAGGGTCAGTGTAAATCGTCTCAATGGAGGCAGCAGCTAACTCAGGGGAGGTGATTGTTTTTTTGGCAGGTGGCTCAGCCTCTAGATTTAAACGCCGTTTGGTAGATGTAGAACCTTCAGGCGGAGGATCAGGCTCGGATAAGTCGAACCACTCCATTACGGGCCTTTGAGGATAAACCTCAAATGCAAAAAGACACAGAAATAACTTACTCTACTTACCGCAACTAATCCCACTTACACTACTATAAAACTACACTATATTTAGAACAATCGCGGAGGGCTACACTCCGTATCACTTCACCAGGTCGGCATTTGTTTCTCTATTTACTTACCTTTAAAAATGGCGCGTGAAATTATCGATGGAATAATTGACAGACATAGCTGTCTAAATAAGCACGTAATAAAGCACGCTAAAGTATTAGGTATAAATTTATCAGACTACTTAAATAAAATTTGCACTAGATAAATACATAATAACACGCCAAAAAGTATGTACTTGGAAGACGATTAAAATAAACGTGGGTCATAAGACGTAAATTATCTACTAAACAAGAATGTGACGTTTAGGAAAAAAATGTGTGTCCGTCTGTCTGTATGCTCACGTATGAGCATACAGACATCTACCGCACAGATTTCGATGAAATTTGGTATATGGATAGAATTGAGATTGAAGCTTCCTATGATATTTTTTTTTATCTTGAACCGTTACATTAATCCCAGCAGGCAACTTGATCTATACGCTACACGGTCTCATATAAAACTGGGGGCTTGATTGACTGGTCGGCGCTCGGACTTCTATGGTACAGCTAAAAACCTACGCTATAACATTAAAATAAAACCAGCACACCGGTGTGTGTATTATTACGGGGTAGCGAGCTAGAGGTGTATAAATAATTATAATTAAGAATGAACACGTACATATTTTTATTTTTGCAATACTATACATAATGAAGTGCATGTTATTTTAAATACAACAAAACGAATTGCCACGCTTACATCCTTAAAAGGGTAGGCAGCGTTGTTTGAAACACCTACGCTTCGCCAGAGGGACAATATATTTTGGTCCCATTTAATAGGAGGCGAGCCTATTGCCATCTACTTCATATGAATTTATTTGTCAGGAATACCCAATATAAACGGTCCGAGCTGGGCATTAAAACGTAAGACCTCGAAATCCCAAAGTGGCACTCCCACCACTTCAACAAGACCAAGCGAGCGAAGCCGCTGACGGGTCAGCTAATATAATAATAAAATGCATATAGTAAACCTCTGGGTTGATATGTCTTACTAAAACTATTTGAAGAATTTCTCAAACAAAAACTCAAACAAAGAACAACCAACTCACCCATTAAAATTTTGAGCCTAAACCCATAGGCTGGTGCACCTAGTGATAAATTTGGCTCCACTGTTGGAATTTCGTGTTTCAACATTAATACATTTTGTTCAACCAGTGGGATTTAGTTTTAATCCTAGATAGCTAGAATTGCTAGTTTCTGGCCGTGGCGTTCGCGTCGATTTTTATTGTGAACACAGCTGTTGACCTGCCTTTCCACCACGCGGGTGACGGTAGCGGTCTGTGGGGCTCCAACCCACTCAAAACTGGGGTAGCGTTTGACATTCAATATTTCGACACAGCATTACTTTTACCTAGCCGACTGTTGTCACCAACAACCGGTGTCGACAGTTTAAGGCAAATGATTTCACCAACCGAGCTAAATGCGTGATGATGCAATGTAGAAAGAAATTCCATTGAAATCATTTTAATTTTCACTCGCGCCACAAAGAGGTACGCTCACCAATTGGAAAAAAATGCAAAGCAACATTATTCATTAATAATTAACAGTATAGTCATATTAAACTTTAATATGAATGGTCTAACCTCAAACCAAACACTGATTGGCTTAGTGTTGCTTAACAACGCCCTCCATTGTGAAATAGCTTTAGTGTAGCTGCGGCGGTAAAATAATGTAGTTGTTATTTTAAGCTGATGACCCCAGTTAGCATAATGATTTTGTAGCAGTTTTTCATTACCTTAAACACGGATATAAGACTTTTTTTTTTAAATTATACCTAGCCAATTTAATTTATCGCCCCCGAAACCCCCTGTATACAAAATTTTATAAGAATCGTAGTATTGTAGCCAATTCCGTTTCCAACCGGTATACAACCAACCTGTTAGCAGCTTGGCCAAAGATCCAAGAGCCAAGCTGACCCCATTATACAGAAATATCCCGAACATCAGGCTGTACGACAGTAATTAGGATACGATATATGTTGATGGTTCGCACCTTTTTAAAAAAATTTCAGCGTTCATTTTTTTTTAGAATTTTAACACCTTGTTTTAACTTTCAAGACTTTACACATTTAGAAGCACCATTGTGATAAAGAACAGTTAATATGGTGATATTATTATATAATCATCATTGTCGCCAGTATTAGTTCTGTTGAAATATATGCCCGTTGGCTAAAATTTCTAAATATTAATCGGGTAATAGCACACAATTATGAATTATTAACACCTTGTTTTTTCATTCAAGATCGACAACTTTTTAAAAGTGCCGTTTTGGTAAAGAAAAGGTAATATGGTGACATAATCATAATTGCCGTAATTATTACTTCTGTTGAAATATACGAGTATAACATTTGTTCAATATTTCTGAGTATTAAAGAGTAATCAAAAAAATTATTATAATAAATCATCAGTGGACCAGCAGTTGCATCATAGGCCTCCCCCATGATTTTCTAAAAGGACCATTTGGAAGCAGCCTGCATGCAACGTCGTCCTGCGAACTTCATCAGGTCATCTGTCCACCGTGTCGGTGGACGACCTACGCTGCGCTTGCCGGTCCGTGGTCTCCACTCCAGAACCTATCAGCCCCATCGGTCATAACAGGTCATAACTAACCGTCTCACTCGCAGGTTTGATGAATTCCAGCCTCCGGAACAAGCCAGTTTCCGAAAAGGCTATAGTACCATAGACCACACCCACAGGCTACGGCAAGTTATACAGAAGACCGAAGAGTATAATTTGCCTCTTTGTTTAGCGTTTGTGGACTATGAGAAAGCCTTTGATTCGATCGAGACGTGGACAGTGCTTGAGTCTCTCCTGCGGTGCCGTATTGACTATTGGTATATTGAAGTGCTGAAGTGCAGTTTGTACAAAAACGCCAACAGGTCAGTCCGAGTACAGGAGCAGAGTCGAAGGCAATTCCATTGCAAAGAGGCGTGAGACAGGGAGACGTTATATATCCGAAACTGTTCACCGCTACATTGGAAGACGCCTTCAAGCTTCTGGAATGGCAATGACTTGGCATCAATATTAACGGCGAATACATTACTCACCTTCGATTTGCCGACGATATTGTAGTCATGGCAGAATCCATGGAAGACCTCAGTACAATGCTCGAAAGCCTCCATCGAGTTTCCCAACGGGTAGGCCTTAAGATGAACATGGACAAGACGAAAATAATTATGTCTAATGCCCATGTTGTGCCTACCCCAATATAAGTTGGGAACTCAGTTCTCGAAGTTGTTGACGAATACATCTACCTGGGACAGACAGTCAAACTAGGTAGATCCAAATTCGAGAAAGAGTTCAATCATCGAATCCAACTCGGCTCGGGACCATACCGGAAACTCCGCGAGGTCTTCTCGTCTAAATTACCTCAGTGTCTCAAGACAAGAGTCTTCGACCAATGTGTGTTACCAGTGATGACTTATGGCACTGAAACGTGGTCTCTTTCTATGGACCTCTTAGATAAGCTCAAAGTCGCACAACAAACTATGGAGAGAGCTATGCTCGGGGTTTCTCTACGTGATCGAATCAGAAATGAGGAGATCCATAGACGAACTAAAGTCACCGACATAGCCCAAAAGATAAGCCAGTTGAAGTGGCAGTGGGCAGGCCACATAGCACGCAGAACAGATGGCCAATGGGGCCGAAAGGTTCTAGAGTGGAGACCACGGACCGGCAAGCACAGCGTAGGTCGTCCACCGACAAGGTGGACTGATGACCTGATAAAAGTAGCAGGACGACGTTGGATGAGGGCCGCTTCCAACCGGTCCTTTTGGAAATTTGTGGGGGAGGCCTATGTTCAGCAGTGGGCGTCTTACGGCTGAGATGATGATGATGAAGCAGCATGAAAACCCTTGGAGATGTATAGCCACTAAAATATCATTTCATTAGAACTTATACATTTTATAACGCTTTTAAATCACCAATCGTTGTATATACTGTCAATGAACGACACAATGCGCGATGCAATAGTGTACGTAAAGCTTTATAGTGAAGGTTTGTCATCATCATCATCATATCAGCCGCAGGACGTCCGCTGCTGAACATACGCCTCCCCCATTGGGGAGTTTTGCCAATACTCACCACGCTTGGCAGGCCCCCCCGCAAACCCCACCCGCCGGAGACCATTAGTTTTCGAGTTATGTTTGTTTAAGTATTTTGAGGTTAAGTACTGCATTTCGATCTACTACCACCCCCGCGTCGGCTCTGCAATCCGACAAGACTGCTTGAAATCGGGGTGCTATGAGTCGGTTCTGTCACTGACTTCGACCTATTCTAACTAACTATAACTAACCTATAGGTATGTCACAGACAAGTGACTTAGCCAATTCATTAGATAGCTACTGATATACTATTGTGCACAAATTTGGAACTAAAGTAGTTTGATGAAGCGCTCGCCGGCCGCTGCCGCGGAACGCTCGCTACGCTCGCTCGGCTCGCGCCTGGTGGGTCACAGTTCAAACCTAACCTAACCTATAGGTTTGTCACAGACAAGTGACATTGCCAATTCATTAGGTACTAATATACTATTACGGAATGACGCGAGTATTCCGACAGTGACATTACGCTATCTTCGATGTTTGCGTTCCGTTTCAGGAACTTACATACAACGTACATGTCAAAAAAGGCTAAAAGTTACCTAGAAACGTTTCGTTTTACGCATTAATGTCATTTATGCCACCTGTCACTATCAAAATTACGGTGTTTTATTGAAACTTTAAAAAACTATTTAGACTATTTTGGCGTGTCTCCGGCAGCTAAAATGTTGTAAATACGCTTTATACAAACCCCTTCAACCCACCCACAGTTTTTGTTTCACCAAATTCAGGGGTCACGATTCTAAAGCCAACCCGAAGTTCCGAACAGATACTATTAAATACTATACTAAATAGGTTCACGCCAAGACACAATCTGTGGGTTCACGTATGCACCATCACGAAGGCTTGCCGATGGTCTGAGCATCGTTAAATCGTACACCAAGTGAAGTGCTCTCAACCTGTCTTAACTCCTTACTTCGGTCGTTAGGTTGGCCATATTCCATACAAAAGGCTTGTCCTACCTCAGAATCTAAAGTGGCATCGGAATTATTTGAATACGAAATATCCCGTACATAATTTTACCGTGCAATAAGAGAACGAATAGACATGGTTGTCTATTAATATGTTTAAAATCTCCTGTAAAAAGTAGACGATCATAGCGAAGATTGCACGAAAATTTAATCCATTAATTTGTATTAGTACCTTATTTTGATAAGAACAACACGTTTCAATACTGCTTGTAGTCGGTGCCTATAATTCTGTAAGTATTTATAAGTGTGTTAAATGTGTTTGTTCATTATTATGTATTAATGTGTAACGTGTGGGTACCCAATAAATAAATAATTGTTTTAATATGTTCAAGTCTGTTCAACTACGCTTAACAAACCTTGCTATATGTTACTGCTTTAATGGGTGACCGTTAGTTTCAATTGAGCGCTTATGTGCTTCTGTGTATGCTTTTTACTACCGTACCTTCTAGCGTAAAGTTTCAATTAAATTCAATAGATATTTTCTGAATCGATACAATTTTTATTGGACGATTAAGACAGCCGAATATAGATGTTGATTGTTAAATAATCAGCGTGCGCGCTTTCAAATATTTATAATATTTGTTTATTTTCTAAAAAAAAACATCTTTTGATTTTCTAAAAAACTGAGTTTGTTAAAGTATTTTAATGTTTGTTGGGATTACAAACTTTTTTATTTTCTTTAATATATCCTCCAGAGAAACTGAATGGAGTTAATTCTTTCCATCGACGAACACGTCAAGCGGCAAGGGGGTTGTTGGGAAAGTTTAAGTTTTTTTCTATCGAGCCAAATTTCTTTCTTTCTGAGAGGGCGAACATATCCGATTATTCGGATATGTTATGTATATGTTGGAGTATTTTGGGAATACTTACAACATATAAAAATAATGTCAATCAACTAACCGTTTTCAAAGGTCTACTTTGAAATATTCATGAGTTGGAATAGTCAAATTTGAAGCGTATTTGAAGAAATTCTTAAGCCAGTCAAGTACCTACCACATTTTTATTAAGTACACTTAATTTCCGTATCACCCAGGAGTACTACAGCTACTACAGCTGCATCTATAGACAGTATGAGCTAAAGAAAACGATGAACTAAAGGAACATTTTCATTCGTCAAAAAATTATGAGTATAAGCAATGTTGTTGGTATAGAATTAATTACTTTATTTTATTACGTTACGTAGAAATAATGAAGAATTTATCGTAAAACTAGCTGCGCCATGCAGTTTCATCAGATCATCATCCACCACCTCGTGGGTGAAACTACATTATGATGATCATGAAAAGTATCCTTTGTCCATCCCTGGACATAACCATCTCCTAGCCACATTTAATTACGATCTGTTCAGTCGTTTAGACGTGATAAGCTAACATACAGTTAGAGGTGGAGAGAGTGACAGTTACAAACGTTTTTTTTTATAATATTTGTATGGATATAGCGGTAATTTAATAATAAACATTCTTCGTCTTTGCCTTTTTCGCCTGTGCAGACACAGATAGAGACCTAAGCCTGTTATGCAGATCGTTACAGGATTGGCAACACATTCCCTATCTACAGCAGATACCAAAAATAATGCAATATTTAGTCACTTTGAGAATTTATCAGAAAATTAGAATTATATTATATATTAATAATCTCAAAACTATTACTAAAATATCACCGCAAATCTGTGTAACGTATTCGTATTTATAACGGTTTAGAAATATATTGGCTTAAAATCGTGGTACTAAAATAATATCTGTAAGAAACAGTATCAAATAAAAAAATACCCAAAAGCCAATGTGTATACGCGAGGGAACTGAATATTGTATTATTATATATTGTGAACCTAAGGTACTGCGTGTACCAGAGATACCAGAATATAGTATGGTCCAATATATCTGGTACCTGCGCCCGTCAATAATTGCTGGACGACACAATGTTAAATCGATACCTCTAACGGGCTCGTTGGTACTAATTCATCAGGGTTAGTGGTTTGATGTTAAATTTAACATATATATAGAATTTAGTTAAATAAAACCAATTATCTACTGGTAGAGCTTCGGTTCAATGTAATCACAACTTTAAAGCTTAATCAAATCATAAACCCTGATGAATTGGTATCAGTTTAATATACCTGTGAATAATAATAATAAGAAATAGACGTAGAGTCAACACCGAATGCTGGAGTCCGGTCCTTCTAAATACCTATCAATTCTATTTTTATTTTCTAGAAAAAACTAAATCACGCGGCTTACGTGTGGAAAAACAAAATCCCATAGAAACGATTTCCGGTAAGAATTCTATGTGTGATAATCCTCTTCTCGATCTTTGTATGTAACTCTCACGACGAAATTGTTCGTCATTTGTTACAGACCGTATCTACATTGGATTACGTACCGTACCGTACGTTTAATATATAAGTCTTTAGGTTGTATTATTGCTTGTTACACATTCTGTACTTTTTATAGTTGAAGTACTTTATTTTAATATTATTTACTTTATATAATTCATACCAATTGTCCAAACCACATTTCCTTTCATTAAACCTCTCGCATAGTTTCATTTCTGTATACATCTAAGTTATATGCGTAGAAAGGGTTTATCTCACGTCCCAAAGAAAAACAACTTGTATGACTCCCGGCTCTAGAGAGACTTATATGCTTTTATATGTTCACATACGGACTTCATTACTAAAATTTCCCTAATGAAATTACATGTCTCACAAAGTTCAGTTAGACTTTATATACCTCTAAAGGTTCCGAGGTTGCCAAACGGGCAAACCCAGAATTCTCATATTATACTCGTAATGCAGACGAATAGAATTCAATACCTCCCCAAAAAGTATACGAATAAAATAGGGAACATTTGAAACGTTTTCAGAACCGTTCAAAAACAAAAAATAAACAAATAAGCAAAAAATTCCACCTACACATTGGCTCAATATAAAATGTAGAGCTCGCTTACTTCTGTTTGTTTTTTTTTGCGAATGAGTTATTTGGCTGCCCGTTAGATTACCCTAATACTAAATAGTATAATACTACGTACCTTTCAAAGCGAGGGGTTCCAGGTTCGATCCCTGGTTATGCCAAATATTTGTGTGATGAGCAAAATGGTTAAGGTCCGAGATGTTTGTGATGTGGTTTCCACCCGCCATATTGTTACTTATCATTTCATAGTTGCTTACAATCAGTGAGACCGTTATTTCAGGTGTAATGCAGTCTACATACACTATAAAATCGTGACCGTCTCCTGGGCTGTCGGTAATGGCTATGAATGCTGTGCTGGTGATTCAAATTATGCATACCAAAGGTAAATTCTTCCGGGACTGAAAACTAATCCTGGGTATAAATGCTCTCCATTCCAAATTTCACTCGAATCCGTCGAAGTGACAAACATTATTACACATAAACTTTCGTATGTATAATTTTTGGTGAGATTTAAGACGGTAGGTTTCTAATAGAATTGGTTAGTGATTTCCAGCAGCAGGACCTGGCAGAGTTAACGCGTAAACGTTTAACGTATATACGTGTATTATGGATTTATACAAATGTATATATCTAGTTCTCCTGATTGATAAATCATTGCAGAGCCTACACCGCTGGGGCTTTAAACATGACCCCTTTTGTGTTGCAATCATCCACTAAGTTAGGATTTTTGGAAATTTCACTCCTAAGGGGAAGAAGCGAGCGAACTATCAGCGCACTGGTTAGTGTAAGAAACGTACAGAATCTTTAAACGTCAACGTAATTGCATGTAGCATAGAGATGGTAAGGGTCCTTGGTCTTACAGTCAGCCATAGGTATACATTTGTTAGAATAATTGCTTGCTTACAACTCCAACGAGGGATAAAATAGCGGACTACTTTAGAAACTAAGAACTCTGGTGAGATATAACTAACCATACTTACTTACTCATTGATCTCCATTCAAGCGATTAGTTAGTTCGATCAGTTAGAGGCTCAGAAGAAACGCGATGTGTCTGGCAGGAAATGTAGCACGTCCTCTAAAAGAACGTTTGAGTGCGATCTTCTCAGCAATGGCTTATTCGGTATTTTAAATTAATTGAAATTACATTGTTGTTTTGAGTTCTAATTCTAAATGTAACAAATTATTTATAATTGTATTTTTAAGATAATTAATTTAGTTTTAAATTTTATTAGAAAATGGCCCACGCATGACGAGGTTCACCGATGATAAGTAGTAACCTCTGCCTATAACAAATTCATTTCATCACAAGTGACGAATTGCATTGAGCCCCAGCGTCATGTGCTTGTAACTTCCCGGCACCCATATCCTTCAAACTGGAACACAGGGCAGTACTTCTGCGGATGAACACGTTACAAAGAGTTCTACTGCTACTAGATTACAGGTTTTGCAAAAAGCAAATTTTTCATGAAAGCTATTTATGTCAGTAATTAGTACATATCATATCAGAATGTAATAGTTAAAAATAAGTAATAACAAAATAATTCCTGTAAATGTTTAATAATTTGTATCGTTGGTGATTTGATGACAGTTATCCATTGATGTAGGAAAAGGGGGCATTCATTTGACATTTTTATTGGAATGAAGTATAACATTTCGCGAACGTATTTTGTCCGTATATATTATCATAGAGCAAGAGCCCACGACGGTCAGACCTTCGTCATTCTATAAACGCTGAAAGTTTTTCTATGCACGTCTCCTATACAGGTCAGAATGACCAGCGACTTGATTACTATTTTTTTATAAATTTGAAATAACATTTTTATTTTATTTATACAACATGGCTATGAACGTAATAAAATTATATTTTATTGGATATATTGAAAGATCGCAATCGGCTAAGCACTCGCGCTCGCACCTACAGCGGATTTTCAATGTGTCCTGTCCGGCTATTGAGATATCATTTTTAAATAGGTCCCCAAGTAACATATATACAATTTAGCTTTTATACGCAAGTATAACTATAATTTTTTAAACTTAAGGGGTGTTTGGCAGGGGGAAGCAACTGTCATAAGTGTCTGGCAATGGATGACGAGATATCTAAATTTATCGCAAAAAACTTTATATTTTAACGAATTAAAGGTAATTTTTTTACTTACCTTTACTACCCGTTATATGACCAAGTAACCACAACCCAAACTCTATAGTCGCTGGTCGTTCTTACCTGTATAGGCGACGTGCACAGGAAAACTTTACGCTTTTATAGAATAACGAAGGTCTGGCCGTCGTGGGCTCTTGGGCTACAGTGATATATCAATATTTAAATAAATGTTTTCAAATTCAGACCGAGTACAAAAATCGGTATTATTGGGTTATACCTACGGAATGTGTCTTTCATCTTGGCAGAAACTATGGTGGCTTTACTGCCTGGCATAAATTAAATAATAGTTACTTCGTATTCAACTGGATGTTAGAAAGGTCAATGACAAATAAGGGCTTTCATGTGTCTGGAACTTTCGGGCTTCGTAATATCTGAACCACACCACACCACAATGTCGTATTTATGTTGTGTGACGTCACCACCATGAGCCCACCTACAGGCATGTTATTATAATATAAATGCCAGGTTATTTACAAGATAGGCTTTTGTTTGACCTCATGTTAAGGACGAACAGATTGCATCTATGGAAAAAGTTATAAATGGGCTATGATTAATATTTTTTAAACCGTACACGTAGGTCGCATATTGACCATATATTTACTTCGAATGCCGTACGTGAGGTTCTTCTTAAATAAGAAGGCAAGAAATCAACGTATGTAACTTATTTTTAACGTAATATTATTAAAAGACCAATACATTTTGCGTTACCCATTAGGCTACTATATCTTCTATGTAATGTATTAAAATAAATAAAGTAGAAGTATACATTTGAAATATCATAATAACTGGTTTTTACTAAATACATATTAAAGTATACGGTACTTTAACAAAAACACATTTTTTACAAATTATTGGCGTCCAGTCAGTCTATCTGTTTTTTTTTTCGTATAATCTGAACTGATATTGTCAGGGTGATAGCTGATGGCAGATAGCTGATAATATAAAGAGTAACATAGGCCCCTTTTACTTTAGAGGTGCCGTATTCCACGAGAGAAGCTGCGGACTGGTCTGTAGTAAAATAATTCAATGACGTTACCAAGATTTGTCCGATGCTGAATGCCTATTTGTTTGGCCTCAACTATAGAGTGGTTGCTAATGAGCCTTTTGGGTCGTCTGTTAATGAACTCGAGAGCCTCAAGCTGGTACTTAGCCGAGCCATCCCACAATGAGAACCGTTAACTCACCGTTACTCTATATATAACCGAACTAGCACTTGATATACATTGACTAGTTGTTCCGATATGAAGCCTACCTTTGCACGAAGGCTGAGCTCCTTAAATGCCTATCGTGCCCTAGAATTGATGTAGGAGGAATCATTGAAGGTCAAAGATAAATAAACACTTTATGTTCAAGCTAGTCAAGCATATACACTTCTGGACACATCTATTGGCCCACCTTAGAGTTTAGGTTTCGATGGCCCCTACCGAAATATGATTGCTAGATTGAACAAAAACTGTTGATGCAGTTTTAAACCTGATACATTTTACCATCTTTTTCGATCGTATTGTTTTAAATTTGAATTCAGAATACCATACGACATGGAGCTACGCCTAACAAGTCGGATATGCGCCTTGTTAAAGGCAATTGATTTTTGAATAAAAAACATGTTTTATCAAATAAAGGTTTAATTTAATAACGCGTGTTGCCTCCATGGACATCTACCACAGCTCTCATACGATTAGGCATAGAGTTTATCAACCGCTCTATGAAATTTTGAGGGATCATCTCCCATTCCTCTTCTATGGCAGTTTTCAACTCCTGCATCGTCTGGGCAACTGGCTGACGAGCCCTAACACGTCTTTTTAGCTCGTCCCACATGTGCTCAATAGGGTTCATGTCTGGGCTTCTGGCTGGCCAGTCCATAACTGTGATGTTCACATCCCGAAGATATTCCCTGACGATGCCGACCGCATGGGCTCTTGCATTATCATGCATAAAAAGGAAATTTGGGCCCACATAGTCCGCGTATGGTATCACGTGAGGTTCTAAGCACTCACGAATGTACCTTTCAGCATTTAATGTTGGCAGCCGTGGTCCTGTAACAACCTCAAGTTGAGTTTTGCCGCTCGCGGATATACCGCCCCAGACAGTCCATGAGCCACCGCCATAAGCAACCCTCTCTTCAAAGCAGCATTGTGCGAAACGCTCTCCCTTACGTCGGTAGACCTTCTTCCTTCCATCATTGCCATGTAACACAATTTTAGACTCATCAGAAAAGAGTACACGGCTCCAATCTTGCTGTGTCCAATTTAAATGACTACGTGCGAAATGAAGGCGCGCTGTTCGGTGGGCTCGCGTTAGTTTGGGCCCATTAGCTGGCTTGTGTGGTACCATATCGCGTTCTTTTAACCTTCTCCGAACAGTTCGAGCGCTCACAGATACTCCGTGGAAGTCGCGAAGTTGGTTTTGTATCTCAATGGAGGTAAGGTGACGATTTCTCAAGCTGGTCGTCACGATGAATCGATCCTGCCTTTCAGTTGTGACCCGAGATCGTGGCCTTCCTTGGCGACAAACAAAGCCGCCAGTCTCTAGGTACCTCCGATAAACATTTCGGACCGCAGATCGACTTAAATTAAGTTGAGCACTCACGTTGCTTTGGCTGTGTCCGGCCTGAATAAGTGCCACAGCTTGGGCGGCGACTTCAGGTGAAGTATCCATAGATTATTGATAGAACCTCACCTTAATGTTAAGAATAAGTAATGTTTGTTGCAAAACCAAAGATAGCAATCACTTTTTCAAGAATTAAATCCAAGTAAACCAATAAAACCAAGTTTTCTTAGTATTCGATTGTTTGATATCAACAAACAGGCTCCAAATTGTATTTTGTTTCTTTAAATTCTGTGTTCGAAATTCAAAAAAAGACTATTGAATGAAATTGTGAATGTGCCAGGTTCAAAACTGCATAAAAACTTTTTGCTCGACCTAATATAAAATTTTAGCTAGGACCAAACGAAATTGAAAATACAAGGTGGGCCAATAGATGAGTCCAGAAGTGTATCTATGAAATGTCAGATAGGAAATTATCGCTAGTTATGCTAAAATTATACTTTAACACTTGTTTTTATAAACAAGTAATTAATTGTAGCTAAGTAATTTATCTATGCAGAAATTACTTCATTGATAAATAGATACGATAGAATACTTCAACCTAAAATCTTATTGTAATGACCGTTATTATTAAAGTAAATGCTTTGATATAAATAACCCTGTCAAATTTGATGTATCTTTTGAAACTCGTATTAAGTTTTTGTCATTGGATATTATTTTTTACAGCATAATAGTTCCTTCATAGTTTAGACTTGTTTGCAAATGTAATTTTTATACAACTTAACTTTTGCAATTAGAACGAAAAAATGACGTGTTCTCATTGTAAGTAAAGGAAATGGTGACTATTACTCGGCTAAGAATTCTAGCTTTTGATAGTTCTAACTTCAGGCAAATATTATGCTATAGGATTAAAATTGTTGCATAAGTAATTACTTTGACTTAAGTGATTACTTTTAAGTACTTCTATATAAATACGGCTGTAAGACAGGCTAGGACTCGCGTTATATTTACCGGATATTGTCTCCGACCAGTTTCGCTTTTATTCGAAGTTTTTCGTTTGGGAGACACTCTTGTGCACAGCAGCGAGTGCGGGCCACAGCGCGTAATTGGCACTGAGACGGTCGCGCTTCTGTCAATTTTTTCCGTCCGCGTTAGAGATAATTTACGGTAAATTTAGAAAATTTTTACACACATCAATTAGTATTAGACCTACGCACACTTTTCAGTGAACGTGAACACAAGTAGGTTGGATGACAGTTGTCTGCTAAGTATAAAGATAAGGAAAATTATTATTATGTATCGCCTTTCATATTTTAATCAAAACGTTTCCGATTTACGCAGAAGTCATAAAAAACAAAAAAAAATACGTAATTTAGTCCGTTTACAGTAGTTCAATTTTAATTATATATTTTTATTTTACTTGTTAAACGTTATGTCCGAGAAACTGCTATCAATTTATAGGTATATATCATCATCCATATATATTTATTCATAGGTCTGAACGAAGCTTCTCGAAAGGCGATGCTATTCGCCTAAAGCTCCAGCTGTTACGTGTGTTCTTTCAATAGGCGTATCTTATTATGGGCATGCACTACACGTAGTCTTACAACGTAACTACGTGGGGAGTACGCAAGTAAGTGAGTTAACGTGGCGCTGGACTGTTATTAATCCTCTTAAATAAAGTATTGTGGACCATCGCAAAACTTGCTGAACTAAACTACTTAATCGGATAAAGAGACTCCATCGGTCTAGATTTCTTCAAGTTTTATACTTTGAGGTTTTTACGCAGGAGAAATGTTAACATCAGTTCAACGCTGACTATAAGTACTTACAAAATGAATAGAATTGAAGTATATTTTTATTTAATGCATGTAAAAGTTTATACCATATTTATATAAAAATTATATTTAAATGTTTGCGTGCCTGTATGTCTGTTTGTTCCGGCTAATTTCTGAAATAGCTGAACCCATTTTGACGGAACTTTCACTGACAGATAATACAGCAAGATGGAAATTGGTTACTTTAGGTCTAGAACAATAGTATACTTTACTTTCCAGTATCATCTCCATCATCAGTTTTCATGCTGCAGCTAGTATTCACATGAATTCAAATTGAAATTCAGATACGTTAAATACATCAATTAAGTCTCTCTAAGTCTATTTTTTATTTCTTTATTTAAGGAGTTATTTTGCTTAGCTAATATAACGCTACTTTTGGCAACAATAAATACAATTCAAATTATAATTACCTATTTTTTAAACAAAGCTTAATCATGGCTAGCACCATTTAGGCTTTGATGGACGTGTGATATGTCAGGTAGCTATTACACAATCCAATGGAGCTGTCACAAAATAACATCCTTCAAGGCCCTTTGTTTCGGGCACATTCCATTAATACGTGGTACGCATCTTCTTCTTTATTGCTGGCATTACACATCGGGGAAATTTCTTTATGCATTAGGTAAGCAAACTTGTTTAATGTCACGCAATATCAACATAAAGCAAGGCATAACATCCCCGGGGCTGTAATGTTGCATGAAACTCCTACGGGCGTTAAGTGATTTGCAATTGGAACGTTAGTTGTTGGAAAACCAGAAAGTCGCAATTGCCTGATAGCGTACACAACTACTTTACGTTCACTACCTTAAACAATTTTACAGAATTCCCCGCTGGATTGTACTTTTGGGATTTCCGTGACTAATCAGAATTTGTGGTGAATGCAGTAAAGTAGTTATTTCTGTTTCCTCTTGAGTGGGATTGTGAGGACGTCTTAAATGAAAACAAACGGTGGATCGTAACTCGCTTTGGGAATTTCTCACTTTGTTATTTCTAGTGTAAAGTGCCGTTAGAAGTTGCGGCTTACTGTATTAGAAGGCTCTTAGAGTTGGCGTGTTTGGTGTAATTTTAGATTAGAATAACTTTAAATGAGAGAACGAAGTGTTTACTGAGGAAATTGAATGTAACGCGATTATCTACGAATGTTTTGAATGTATTTAATTTAGTTATATTGTAGTTTTAGTTTCAGGTAAAAAGCAAGTTTTAGAACAAAATGCGCAGTAAGCGCGTGCTCTTCTTGGTTGTATTATAACCAAGTACTGTAAAAGTACAATTATATAATAAAAAAAATACTATCCTATTAATATTATAAACGTGAAAGTTTGTATGTATGGATGTATGGATGTTTGTTACTCTTTCACGCACAAACGGGGGGGCTAATGTTGATGAAATTTGGTATGGGGGTAGATGAGGCGCTGGATTAACACATAGGATACTTTTCATCATCATCATCATCATCATCCATCACCACGTGGGTGAAACCGCGGGGCGCAGCTAGTATATTTATATTTCTCATAAAAAAAATTATATTTCTTCAAATTGTTTTTTTATATTTATTTAATTCCATAATATAATCTCAAAAATCATAATCGAAGCCGTATTGTCGGTGGTAATAAAAATAACAATAGAAGTTTAGTCCCGTCCATAGCACATTTCCCTTAACTATAATACTAAATGTCAATAATTGCTATTTTACCCATTTTAGTAATAGATATACCTACCATGTTTACCATTCGCCCTAAACGTTTCGGTTCTTATGATCTGTAAAATATTTTGTATATTTAAGAAACAAAAAAGGTGTCTAAAACGTGGTTACAGCACTACCTATGCCCTTTGTAAAAGAACGGATATATATTTGGTGAAATAAATTTGACATAAATTGTATTATAATAAATTGTCTAACACCTTACATTGTCTAACACATTACCTTATAATTAATATACCTAGTAATTATACACGAGATATATGCCTCACTATATTTTTAGTTCCTGAAACGTGAAACTACTACTACGTTGACATTAATATTATCGTCAAACTAACTTTATGAATAATATGTATATTAAATACTGTAACTCTTGTAACGTTAAATCTGACGCCTAATTTATGATTTTTCATTCATTTAATTTTCATAATTAATCATTCTAATTAATTATTAGGTTAAAATTATCAAAAATATCAGATTCTCGAGAGGTTGACACATATTGAACTTTATTGAAATATTTAGTCTATCATATAATCGTTTGCCTGTGAATGCTTAGTTATTATAATGATCAGAAGAATTTGATAACTCTATTTTTAAATCTGAAAACATGGGTACAATTTACTTACTGCAAAATACAGTAAGTACAAGAACTTAAAGAATACACTAGTATATATGCTGACAAATAAACATAACAATACAAACAAGAGCATCCAAACGTCTAAAGCAGTTTGTGTGCAGAATATATTAAGTATTCTGTGTCGCAATAGACAAAAAAGTACTGAGCTGCAGTTTTTTTATGGGATAGGTTGGCAAACGAGCAGGCGGCTTACCTGATGTTATGTGATACCAGTACCCACGAACATCTGCAATACCAGTGGTATGGAGGATGCATTGCCGACCTTTGAGGAAGGAAATAAAGGGCTGAGAGTAGGGGAAGGGGATGAAGTGAGGGGAAGGGAGGGATTTGCAAATTATTTTGAGAAATACTGCAAAACCTCAGGACTGTGAGTGACTACTGCGTGCACCGGTAACTTTTTGATTAAAATATGATAGGCGGTACATTAAAATAATTTCCTGTACTATATCACAGGCAACGGTTATCAGTACACATGATAACGAGTAGACTGCACAGTCTACCCGTTAACATATGTACTGAAAAGTGTTCGAAACGTCGAGATAAAAGAATATAAAATTATACGCGAGTAATACGTGATTTAATCCGTTTAAAGTTGTTTAATTTCAATGTATACGAATCACGAAAGCCTAAGAAATCATTATGAAATAAACATGTTACTAGACTCACTAGTCTTAGATGCAGTTTTGCGAATATTTTTTTTTAACTGTGACTTTTTGGAATATAACTAACTGGTTCAAATGTCACGAATGTAACATTTTTGTTTACATCGAGGTGTATACTATATACATTTTATTTACACCATGTGCTTACCCTCTGTTTCCATACATCTTTTTATGAGACAGAAAAATTTAATAGCCTCGGAAAAGATAATATTCTGCTATAATCAATTTTTTTATTTGATTTTCGCTGTAGGTCTTTAGTCAGTTATTAAATCATAACTTGATTGAAATCATTAAAATAAATTTATTCGGATTAAAATTATATTAGAATTCGTAATAGGATGTAATTGTTCTTATGACTGAAGGATACTTTAGTATAAGTTGTAACTTTACCTTTATGTAGATAAAATATTATGTAAGAAAAAACCAAAACAAAGAATATTAAGAAACTGAAAGAAAATTAAGATGAAAATATTAAAAAATACATACTTAATTAAATTATGTAAACATCCTACATTCCAGTGAATAGGTAATGTAGATAGTCATGCGACCTGAGTCCCGTCCTCCAACGTTTGTAATAGCGCGCACTCAGCACTGATAAACGTTCGTTCGGAGAACACGTTAGATAAGGATGTGACTCGGGTGGTCTGTTGGTAGAATAAGTTAGAACATTAAGGCAGTCTTAAGCGATCCTTTGATTAAACAACACTTATAAAAATAATTAATTTTGTATTTTTAAAAAGTCGTTTCTGGACCGTCCCAATTTGACTGGCGCAGCCGGTAGGATACCTGAATTGTTCTACTGCCGTACTTGTGCTTCTCTAAAATCGGTGTGGTGGCGTAAAAGTGCGGTTAATAGTTGTACGGGTATCCTTACGAACCAAATAAATACGTCTTCCGTGACGGGTGAACCAGGACGAAGGATCTGCAGCTGACTCAATCGACGGAGGATAATGGGCGGCTTGTGAGTAGTCCAAATCACTATTCCTTGTTCCTCTTACCTTTTCCATAAAATTGTATAATTATTTGAGGTCTAGACTTTACCTCGTCTAATTTGTTAACTGATTTAATTATAATTACACAAAATCGGTAATTATACTGTGCTAAGTATATTATAATATAAGAGTCAGATCACGATACTTTTAAGTAACTTAATTTACTTTTAGTGTATTTTAGAGAGATCATAACTGTTAAAGCTCTACAGAAATAATTTAAGTGATTCCACTGTGTGAATTATATAAGTAATAATTAATTTACATTAGGAAAATGGAAAATGCAACTAAGGTTGATGCTGTACCTACTGAGATCTCTTCCATCATTCCAAAGTTTTACGGAGATGAAAGACTTCTTAACTTGTATATAAAAAAATGTGAGTACGTCATTAAATGTTACCAAAAGGTAGGTAATCCGGCGCAAGATCTGTACGTTTTTCATGTAGTGTCCAGTAAATTGGTTGGTAAAGCCGCGCACCTTATAAGCGAAAGACCAGACATAGAATCTTGGGCCGAATTAAAATCTGTGTTGACACAACACTTCGGAGACCCGCGTTCCGAAGAATGCATAGCCATACAGCTTGAGACCTTGAAAATAAATCATAACGAGTCATATCTCGATTTTTGTAATAGAATTCAGCAGGTGAAAAGTACTTTAATAGCCAAGGTCAATCTAATAGCAGATGACCATGTGAGACGTAGTAAAATTACAATATACGACAATATGGCCTTAAATGTTTTCCTCTACAATCTTCCGGAGGATCTCATTCGCATAGTGAGGCTTAAGGGTAGCAACACACTAGAAGGGGCCCTTAGTATTGTGTTAGAGGAAGTCAACTTTCAGTTTCAATATAATGCCCGTAATAAAATGTTAAGACAAGGTGTTCCAAATAAGGTATTACCTACCTCTACGCATAATCCGTATGTAGAAAAATTCGGATTAAAGCCATTTTTCACGGCAAACTCTAGCCCACAGAACCAAGGAGGTTTTAGATTTAATACTCCAAACCAGTTTCGACCTAATATCCCACAAAACTTGAATTTCGGCAACCCACAGACACCGCAATTTAAATTTGGGATACCTAATGCTAACACACAGCGACCCCAACTAGCTCACCAGTTCCAGCAACCGCAACAGAACTATAGATTTGGAATTCCCAATAGTCAAGGTTTTAGAACTGGGGCGCCGCAGGGTTACAAACCTCAGTTCGGTCAGGCACCACCAAGACAGCAGCCACTAAACTCACAGCACCAGTTTAAGTTTGGTATTCCTCAGACTACTCAGAACAAACCAAGTGGTTTTCTGAATACAGACGTATCGATGCGCACTGCATTACCAGCGCGCCAGACTTACAATAATGAAATTCAGGTCTATGCACCTGAAAATAACGAACATGAGTATTATGACCCTGAAAATGATAATGAAGCCAGTTGCAGTTATTATGGTTATTATGAAACCCAAAATAACACACACGAAATTGACGAAACCAACAACTATGATCAAAATTTTTACCAGATTGCCTCGGACATGAACCCGCCGAACTAATAAATTTAAACTGTGACAATTTTGCTAAATTACCTTACATCCACTTGCCAGAAATAAATAGCAGATTCATGATAGATACGGGAAGCTCACGATCTTTTATCAGTCCTCGGAAGGCAGATGAATTCTTTCAAAATTTCAAATTCGATATCCCATTCGAGGTCATCAGCACGCATGGTAGGAGTTCTCATGGTCAGGCAATTCACATTCCTCTTCTGGAAACGTTTAAATGTATGGATGCGCATACCTTCTATGTATATGAGGTAGATAAAGATTATGACGGATTGATAGGCTCCGACCTACTTTCACAGCTGGATGCGAATATAGATATGAAACAACAAGTATTGCGGACTAAGGACACAGTGATTCCATTCGTGTATAATCCCCAGACTAACGTTCGATTGGAACCGCGAACGGAAACTCGCGTGAGTTTACTAACTGATTTAAACAATGGTACGGGTATTATGGAATATCAGGAGTTCGAAGAAGGAATTCGAATGCCTTGTGCTTTAGTGAACTGTGTAAATGGCCTGGCGACTACAGTGATTCAAAACACGCTAGAACAACCAGTAACACTAAAAATAAATCGACTAATGAATGTCATCCCATATGAACCAGTAGTTTGTGACATTAATGTAATATCTGATAATGACCTTGACATTGACGACTATTTGGTTGACAATTTAGAAAAATTGCGACTAGAACATATGAATACGGAAGAAAATAAAGCTATTGTCGTAAGCAGTGCCTTATGTTATGAGTTCAGAGATATCTTTTACTGTGACAAGTTGCCATTGACCTTCACAAATAGAGTAAAACATCATATTCGAACTACTAACGAGGATCCAATTTACATAAGACCGTATAGACAACCTCAAGCTATAAATGATGAAATAAACCGACAAGTCGATAAACTACTTAAGGACAACGTCATCCAAGAGTCATTCTCTCCTTGGAATTTTCCAGTTCATCTTGTACCCACGAAGCTAGATGCTTCTGGAGAAAAGAAGTTTAGGATGGTTATCGACTACCGACGTTTAAATGACACGACAATCGACGACAAATACCCACTTCCCAATATATCTGATCTGTTTGATAAATTGGGCAAATCAAATTATTTCACGACATTAGATTTGGCAAGTGGGTATCACCAAATTGAAATTGATAAGGCTGATAGGCAGAAAACTGCATTCTCTTCTCAAACAGGGCATTACGAATTTTTGCGTATGCCTTTTGGACTCAAAACGGCTCCGGCCACCTTCCAAAGAGCCATGGATAGCATCCTGCGTGGCCTACAGGGTATACACTGCTTAGTATACCTAGATGATATAATCATCTTTTCATCTAGCCTGCAGGAACACATAGAAAAACTACGTAGCATTTTCGACAGATTAAGACAAACGAACTTAAAGGTGCAGCTGGATAAGTCGGAGTTTCTTCGTAAAGAAGTGCTCTACTTAGGACATTCCATAACAAAAGACGGTCTCAAACCTAATAATGATAAAATCGACGCAGTGCTTAAATTTCCACTTCCTAGAACGCAGACTGAGGTTAAGAGCTTTCTTGGCTTAGTAGGCTATTACAGGAAGTTTATAAAAGACTTTGCAAAACTGACACGACCAATGACTGTATGTCTCAAAAAAAATCACAAGGTGGTAGTTAATGAAGAGTTTATCGAAGCTTTTGAGAAGTGTAAGGAGTTACTTACAAATGCTCCCCTTTTACAATTTCCTGACTTTGATAAGCCTTTTATACTAACGACGGATGCTTCGGACTACGCAATAGGCGCTGTTTTGTCGCAAGGTACAGTAGGTAGCGACCGGCCAGTTGCATACGCATCACGAACGCTCAATAGTCGTGAAAGCAGATACAGTACCATAGAAAAAGAGGCACTTGCCATTATCTGGGCCATAAAACACTTTCGCCCCTATTTATATGGCAAGAAATTTACCATTTATACCGACCACCGACCATTATCTTGGCTACATTCGTTTGAAGAACCAAGTAGTAAAATCACGCGATGGCGATTAAGACTGGCCGAATACGACTATGTCGTGGTGTATAAAAATGGACGACAAAATACTAATGCTGATGCACTCTCTAGGGTTAAGATAAATGCAATAGGACAAGATGATAATGACAATAGATCAATGCAAGTTAACACGGACGAAAGGGAATTAGAGTTACAAAGACATTGTGATAATTTAACGAAGGAACTAGTTCAATTAGGAAACAAAAATAAGAATAAACGACCAAATACTCCGATCTCGCTTTCCTCTGATACTGAAAGAACTATAAGCATTTCGGATTCGGAAAGCACAATCAGCATTATTGAACCTAATGCTAATTTTCCTTGCTCACCTTACTCAATCTCACCACTATCGAGTGGAACTGCTACAGTCCTAGGATCGGGATCGATTCATGAAGGTTCTGAAACTGTACACTCCGTGCGTGACACTGATACTATAGGAATTCCCATTTTGAACGAGGCGGTTGATACAAAACCAAATCAGATATTGGTACACACGTGGTTTAGAGACGAGACTGCTGTCAAAGATATTTCAAATAAGAAACAAAGAATTTTAGAAATCCACATGCCTGTAAACAAACCTGACTTAATACGCGACTTCCTTAAGAAATATATACGCAATAAAATAAAGTACTTCATATACTTTGAAGACCAACGACATAGAGCTGGATTTACAGAAGCAGTAATAACACTTTTTAAGAAGGGGACTGTAAATATTTTTGAGTGTACCGAACGGGTTGTTCATGTAGAAAATGAAGATGAACAAAGAGAAATTATTCAAAAATATCACATTGGTAAGAATTGCCATCGCGGTATTAAGGAAACTGTATCACATATAAAAAGAACATATTATTGGCACAACATGGATATTACAGTAGCTGCTGTGATAAACACATGCGAACCGTGTAAGAAATTTAAATATGATAGGAAACCCCTAAAACCAGCATTGCAACTTACACAGACACAGAACAGACCTTTCGAAGAGTTATTCATTGACATATTCAAAATAGAAGGGAAGTCTTTCCTAACTATTATAGATGCATTCAGTAAGTTAGGTCAGGCGTTTGAGGTATCTAATCCATCAGCACCAGAAGTTGTAAGGGCATTAATCAAATACTTTTCAATCTATGGCACACCCAACAAAATAAGTGCAGATTCAGGATCAGAATTTAACAATTCGCTTATTAAAGAGCTGTTGAGTTTTTACAAAATTGAACTTCACCTAGGCACACCTAATAACCCAAATTCTATGGGTCTTATAGAAAGATTCCATTCCACCCTTCTAGAAACATACCGATTAGCCAAATTCGAACGAAAATTGACAGATGCCTCATCAGTAATGACTTTTGCCATTATGGCTTACAACCACAGCATTCATTCTGTAACAGGTTTCACGCCGTTCGAAGTAGTTTTTGGCCACACGGAAGCTAAAAGCCCGTTTAATGTAAATTTTGATAATAAATATATGCAGATACTAATACGCGACCACGTGAAACGAACCAAATTTTTGTATAAAAATATAACGGATAAAATGATCAAGACTAAGGAAAAGGCCAAAGATAAAAGAGGAGGCGAAACACAGTTTCAAATCGATAAGGAGGATATAATATTCTTTAAAGGAACAAATGTTAGGAGAAGTAAAGATAAACCCAGGTATGAAAAAGGTGTAGTAGTAGGAGAAGCTGATAGAAATATACTCACCGTTACAGCAAGAAACCGCGAAGTAAGGGTTCCTATTAAAGATATCAAACGTCCTCCACAGAAACATCCGACACCTGGTGTTGCACCTGATGGCAGTAACCCAACTCCAGGCCCTTCAACTGCAAACCCTTGAGGGCAATCCTGGGGTCTTACCTATTAAAGAAGGAACTGCGGTCGTAAGCTCCGAAAACTGGACCCTACTTAAAAGATTAGATCTTAATTTAATATCTGAAGATTTAAACCTTAACACTATTAAGTTTACAGACCTAAATAGCATTGTAGATGCTAACTTTAATGCATCTTATATTGAAATAGTTTTCTCTAATTTTAGAATCCAAGTAGAATATGTAATGAATCAAACGATCATTAAGTATAGACAATTAGTTCCTAGATATAAGGTAAAAAGGGGTCTGATAAACCCATTCGGCTCTATTATTAAGATAATCACTGGAAATTTAGATAATGAAGATGCTTATAAATATGACAAGCTTATTGAAGACATAAAAGCAAATCAGAATTATCAAAATAAAAAGGTAACGCTGGTTTCCGAAGTTCTAGAAGGTTTTTATAATGTCACACAGTCAATTAAAGATAATGTAATGAAACTCGATATTAAATTAAAAGATATTCAAGAAAATTTAGAAAACGCATTAATATTAGAAAATGTACATTATACCAGCAACATGATTATTAACATATACTCTGTGATTTTACACAATTTTCAAAGTATTTCACTGAAATTGAGTGAAATCGAGACAGCGATAGCCTTTTGTAAACTTAATACTCTGCATCAATCAATAATTATTTCTGACATTTTGTTAAATGAACTTAAGAAAATAGAAGAAACAGACAAACTAATTTTTCCTGCTAACCTTGAAAATCTGGTGAAAATTGAACAGAGTATTAGGATAAAATCGTTCATTAAAGAAAATCAGTTAACATTTGTAATGGAAATTCCATTGATTGGTAAAGTGACCTATATTTACTACAAATTGTATCCTATCCCCGTATTCCATGATCAAAATACTTACATTATCCTACCGAAGTATCCCTATCTTTTAGTGAATGGACTTACCTCAGAGCCACTAGCTCAGCCCTGTCAACCATCAGGCGACTCCAGTTTTATCTGCTTTGAGGATAGTACTGCCCAGATTATAGAAGATAAATGTATTTCTGATTTGATGAAATACTCCAAAGACATAAGTTCCTGCACCCTGATTCCAGTAAAAATAGAAAATGTTGTCTTACAGCACATACAGCCAAATCGGTGGATTGTGTGTTGCAAGGAACGAACGCTTGTTCAGAGAATTTGTGAAAATGAAATTGATCAAAAACATATCCAAGGAACATACGTAATTACACTGGAAGATATGTGTGAAATCAAAATAGACAAATTTTCATTAAAACTACGATTACATCAAATGGAAAATTTAGAATATGAAAGACTACCGATTGTCAATCTCCCCCACATAAGTGAAATAAAAGTTGAAAGAAGTCACCCTGTTGAATTAAAAGAAATGGATTTGAAGACTGTGCAATTATTGGTCAATTCCATAAAAAGTGTAAATCAAAGTGAAAAAAGTGAAGTTAAAATATACAGTGTCAGCATTTGGACGATCTTATTATACTTGATTATTTCAACTATCGGATTAGTTATTTTATATATTAGGTTAGTAAGAATGGGTTATAAATGTAATATTCGAAATTCTCCAATACAGGATAATTTCGAATCTCAGGAGGGAGAAGTCATGCGACCTGAGTCCCGTCCTCCAACGTTTGTAATAGCGCGCACTCAGCACTGATAAACGTTCGTTCGGAGAACACGTTAGATAAGGATGTGACTCGGGTGGTCTGTTGGTAGAATAAGTTAGAACATTAAGGCAGTCTTAAGCGATCCTTTGATTAAACAACACTTATAAAAATAATTAATTTTGTATTTTTAAAAAGTCGTTTCTGGACCGTCCCAATTTGACTAGATATACCTATTGTTTGTATATTTTAACAGTAAAAATAAATAGAAAATAATAAGGAAGTCGCGCTCTAGTGAAACCGCAGCGCTCCGCTCGACACCCTTTAGCCATCCACAACAACGTTGCCCTTTTTGTCATCATTGATGTTGGCCTTTATGTTGATTAGTGGGTTGCAAATCACCACCTAGCTAAATACGAATATTTGAGATGAGACTAAAATTGGCAGGTGCCATAGTCTCGTCCATAGCATATCTTCCTATTCATATAATAATAATATTATAAAACCTATTAGTTTTTCTGTGATACGACTGTGACTAAGAAGTTTATAAACTTTGTTAAAATGCATTTTTGTTGTAACGAAAAGCTTACGGTAAAAATATTACGGAAAATAAAATAAACGCCTCGAGGTTAATTTAGCAAGAGCGAAAAGCGCAAACTTGCGAAGGTATCAGAAGTACAATTTGTACGCCTTAATGCAGACTGTAGCATACATTTTGCATGAAAAGTTCGTTTAATAACACCCACTCAGCGTAACTTGTTGTAATTACGTGC
Source organism: Selenia dentaria (assembly GCA_917880725.1). Lineage (NCBI taxonomy): Eukaryota > Metazoa > Arthropoda > Insecta > Lepidoptera > Geometridae > Selenia > Selenia dentaria. The sequence goes on from OU862890.1 coordinate 23,572,690, forward strand.
ACTCGGCGAGGGCTCTGCGTTTCTACTAAAACTGTGAATGCAATGCTTGCCAAATAAATGGTACAGCATATAAAAGTGAAATTAAAATCATATCTATAATTTATTGGTGTTCATTTACAAACGTGAAGTGCATCAATAAAAACATGAAAGGTTGGATATAATATCTCAAATGTATTGTAATGTAATTAGTGTAATTCTCTACTTTCTAGTGGTTTACTTGATTGATACATCTCATACTCATACCATTTTTTTCTTTATGACATAGAAGTCATAAAAAAGGTATTGTAAAACACATCATAAATGATGTATTATTACATCATGAATCATAAATGATGTATTTTACTTACAATAAATTTTATGTTGTTACAATGTTTAACGCTGACGTGAAGTAGTTTGCTTAAAACCACTTTTAAAAAAATATATTTACAAAACAGTTTTCACAACTAAACAATTATCATTATGTTGTTTACATTAGTAGAACATTTAAAAAAAGCCTGTTAGACTGACAAATACTGTTTCTACGAAATGAATGACTTGTTGGGGATCCCAATAATCTATCTATACACAGTTTTTCTTACCACCGATAGAAATGTGACATAACGTCCGTATATATAGTGTCAAATATCTATCTCTAGTAAGGTAAACCGCCGATAGATAGGTTATTGGCACCGGCCGTTAGTCAGATACTATTTAACTTATGTAATATAAATAAATTACATTTTGTGTCCATGTCATCTATCATCGTCTTCCGACACTTCCCCACTGCTGAACATATGCCTCTGTCAGTGTAAGCCACAGAGCTCAATCTTCAGTTACTGTTGACCACACTTCGCCAGTCATAAAGTGGCCGCATGTCAGTCGTTAATTTTTATTTTGTTAGTTTATTGGATCTTTGGAAATTATAACCAGCTCCTTAGGACTTCAAAACTACAATAAGCAATTATTGTAATGTTTTTAAAGATTAATATTCTCCAACTAATGCGTGCAATATTTCTTGCATCGCGCTGTAGTGTTACACATTCATCATCACTAACTAGTGTAGTAGATAGGGCATCTTCCGCATTGTCATTGCTTAACTCTACTTGTAATAAATAGACGAATACTTCCATCTGTCATCTTCATAGCTTGATGAGGTACTTAGTCAAATAACACGTACCGCAGAATTAAGTTAATTAGTTTTATTTTGTAGTAGTTTAATGTTTGTAAGTTTTTAAGAAATTAAGCAAGTCGTGTAGCTGGTGGTAAGCGTCACGATTGTCAATGGCGGTTGCAATGATACCCTTTAGTGCTATTCCACTATCAACGTAATTAAAAAGCGCGTTCCAATTAAAAAAAGTTAATATGAATAACTATAAATTTAAAAAGGCTTATGCTAAGGATCGCTTAAATAGAAAAATACATCATTGACATACTTTTTGGGAAATACCCAAAATACATAATATATATAAAACCACAAGTTCACTGTGTATTCACACAACCCTCGGTGTTCTAGTACATCTTGAACTTACTTCTTTGGTCCGCTGACTCTGTGACTGGCTGAGTGGCACAAAATTCGTCTTAGCTCCGATAAACAACTTTACGCAGTAAATGTCTAATATCTAAAACCTCCCAGTTCGTCCTACTTGAAGCTGCTCCTTTTGCTAAAGAGTTTGTCCTTAACAGCCAAGAACGAAAAACTGAGCACATTTATAAAGTTTGGTTTCCGCGAGAACTAATAATTATTTTTTACAGCCAAGCGTACCTTTCTAATCTAATTTGCTATCCCGCCAGCCTTGGATTTATTTACCCCCAGTAGTCTATGAAACAATTTTTCTGCTTAGTTTATTTTGAAGTTTTTGTTATTTATTTTGTATCAATTGACACCGGGAAGTCGTTCGGATAATGCTGAGCACTACGCTTAACTATGACACTCGTAGTGTTACTCATAGCTTTGCGTAGCACTGTACTGCGTCTATCACCCCGAAGTATGGGTTTTTGTATCTCTTTCGCCCAGTAATTTCATTTGCTATATTGGTCTTAACACCCTTATATAGGATATGGAACCTAACATATGGAACTGTGGTGAAATCGACCAAGGTGGCGTCTTGCACATGAGGCTTACGACCTAGTAGGTCGGGTTTCCTAATCTCTTACGATTAGCATCCCTAAATCAGAGGGTATATTTTACTCTTTCCCCTCACGGCCTGCTTGCAGTGTAAAGTTTTGCGCGCTATATAGAACCTTCATGTTGATACATAGTTATTTTAATACAGAATGAAATGACAAGACCAGCAAGTTGTACGATGCAGTGATGATGTAGTCGAAGATACGAAGGTAGTATACAAAACCTAAAATGGCGACTAAGTTTCAAGGACAGCTTGAAAGACATCGCTAGCTTGGCGATAGATTTCCGCACTTGAAAAGTGTAGCTTGAACTAACTAGGTGGACATCAGAAAGTGTCATTCTACCATGTGTATTTTACCTTTAAGTTGTTTTCTATGAATGTATTTTGATGAATCCCGTGACATTTATATAAATAATCCAATCTAATTTTAGTAATTAATATAAATAACTTATTTTTAATTTCGGAATTGAATCTATGTAGTCTTGACATTTATTGTATGTAGCTTCTATTAATAAGTATTATAATACAAATTAATTGCATAGAGATAGAGATTCTCATTACAACTAAATCAATTATGGAATGAATGACTGTATAAATGTCATGGGCAAGATACACAAGTTGTGCACTTACATACTTATTTAAGATATTTGTTGCAGAAATTTAATTTTCTATGACGTGTCTACTATAACGAATACTGTTATAAGGTCAATAAATAATTCTAATTCTAATTACTATAAACTCTAGCCTGAGGAAGCTATCACCGCTACAAAAGTACCATAGATCAGAAGGAGAAGTAAAAATTCAACCTTGGTCTATCGTCGACTGCGCTATTGCTTTCCACAGTTAAAAAAAAGGCAGATTTAATATTTTATTTATTTATGTATAGCCTTACATGCTTACATGCATATATTGAATGGCACAATAAAAAAATAATGTATTCCTTTTTCTTTTGCCTTATCTTTCCCACCCCACACCACACCTTGCGTTATTTGTTTCCGATTCATGCGAGCCTCTTATTTTACATTGTCTTCCCATCGTAAGTAAATGGTCATATTCTAGTCTAAATGGCATGAATTATTTGCCAAGTTAAATAGAGAAAACGACTGAATCCCGAAAAGACGACCGAACGGAGCACTACTGTACCTTTTGAACTCATATCCTCTCCTCCTGCATCATTGTTAAGCTATTTGACTGTATGTATATAGCAGGTAAGGTACCTTGCATACAAAAGTGGAGCGACACGACACATTTGTATGAATAACACTCGACTCTGCCGCTTTGCCTCCATTTCTATGCCAAGTACATCAGACTACTGTTTAATCTATATACCAAGTACGGAGAAAATTGCAGAAACTAGTGTTAAAACTGTGGCTAGGTTAAAGTTGCAGCAAGCTTATCAAATTAAAAAATCAGGCGACGGGTCGCCGCTGGCTTTCGTGCCACTGAGAGCACTCAGCATTGCCTTTTGCGGGTTTCTATTCTGGGCTTTAACATTTTTTTCAGAGCAACAGAATTTAGCTCTAGAGATTTTCATGCAATAAAAGAGATGAGATGCCAGCCGCCGATGACAGTTTCAGTGCTACCCAGAGACTAACACTGATATTATGCGTGGCGCTGCAATTAACTCGTTACCAAGACGCTTTCTTCATTAAAGCCTCTCTACTTTATTGCAAAAGTTTTTCCACTTAGTACGAGTAAGTCGAGTTTTCTCTCTTACGATTACGCCTAATGGCGGAGATGAAATTTCGTTACCCGGTCCTCTCACAGAGATCATTGTTATAAATAATGTCACATGGTAGAACCATGACTAGGCCTCTGTGGATATGAATGACAGTCTTCCACTTTGGCAAGGTTTTTCTACAACGTGGGTTTTAACGTCGGCGATGATACGGGTCAAATAAGAATATATTACATTAATGTTACTCGATAATAATTATTCTTTGGGCTTCAAGATGTAGTAAGCAGCAAAATACCTAACCTAACACTGAAGGTTTAATAGTACATTTCATTACAAGTGGGGAAAGGCTGTCATTGCAAAGACTACCGACAAAATATGTCTACCCGAGCACAAAAGTCGGAACAAGTGCCCATACGGCCAAGTCTTCAGTAGAATTTTTTTATTAATATGAAATGAAAAAGAAATTTAATGACATGAAATGAAATGAAACCTAAACTAACTCATTCAATAAAATCATTAAATCTGATATTGAAATAAAATTAGTAGCTTCTTTTTAGAAATATACGTATTTGCATGAATCATAAAAACTTCAATGAATTTTTTTAGTAAAAACTTCATGGTTGGTTTTTCTTTTTAATAGACATTATTTTGACAGTTGGGAAAGAGAACGCACGGGTTCGGGAAAGGTAAAAAAAAAGCACTAGTAAGTAATAGCCCACATCCCGAACGCTATACGTCCCTGCAATACGGCACTTTTTGAGCAACTGTATAAAAAAAGTATAAGCTACCTACTTAATGTTTTACTCCCGAAGAATTCTCTGCCAGTTCCAGATTCCAATAGTGGTGGCCGGACGTGGTTTCTTCAAAGGCGTGAACAGTTGCGGCCACTTCACTTCAATTATAAATACTAGCACTAGTCCGTCAGTACGGTTCAAAGGTAGTATTTCAGCAACAATTAATTAATTCCAAACAATTTACAAATTCAATTACAAAGGTACGTGTCAGCCATTTTAACTCTGGAATTACCAGGGCTTCACAAACTACATAGGGGATTAATGAGCCATATACAAACTACTAGAATTGCCACAGATTAGCAATGCACCTGGGCTGGGCTCAACATATAATGCCGGGAAGGTGTTCAAATTGTTTATTATGACACTCTATATATTCAGGCGTCTTACATATTTTATAGATAGCTATAATTTGTATTTATTTTACATATTTGTTATCTCATTAATATTTCTTAATAAATTAATTTATATCATGTTAAATATTTTTAATGTAACATAATTACTTAACTTATGATGAACTTAATATTATAAATGCGAAAGTGAGTTTGTTTATTGCGCTTTTACGCCCGAACAGTTGAATCAGCGATATAAATAAAAAGTTTCTACATCAATGCGTTGAACAGAAGACATTCGATGATCTATGAAATTTGGCAATGAGGCAATTATACACTATATCCCGAGGAAGGACATAGGATAACTTTTAATCATCATCATCCATCACCACGTGATCCAAACCGTGGGTCGCAGCTAGTTATATTATAAAGGTAATGTTACGAGACACATAAAGGCTCACCTAATGTACATATATCTACCCGTAAGGCAAAACATACAGAAAACTTTTTTACACCCTACTAATTAAGATCAATGTACCCATGTTTCTTTACAAATAAACCATCATTCATTAATTTATTTATATCTGGCTGCGCTCCACGGTTTCACCCGGGTGGTGATTTACGCAGATGATGATGAACCAAAATGTATAGCATATGTTCATCAGGGATAATGTAGGATTCTAATAGTCAAAGATTTTTTCCAGTCAGTCCAGTAGTTTCGGAGGTTATTCAATTCAAAGAAACAAATAAATCTTTCCTCTTTATGTAACTAGTTGTGCCCCGCGGTTGCACCAGCGTGGTATTGGATGATGATGAAAAAGTATCATATATGTTATTCCAGCACTTCATCTATCTACCAACCCAATTTCATTAAAATCCATTCAGTAGTTTTTGAGTAAAAGAGTAACATCCATACATACAAATTTTCGCGTTTGTGATATTAGTAGGATGTAACAATAGCAGGTTAGTTATGGGTCAAGTTCATCGTATAACTTGTGTCGGACACAACTATAATATACACTAGCCCTAAAGATGAACATTGGTCAGCTCAAATCCCGGGTCGACGTATTCGATCCCTAACATGAGTGTTTTGCCGGTCAATAGTAATACTTTTAACTATGTTATTATAATAGAGGTGGAAATTCAAATAATTAACAAAATAATAACAAAATAGTCCCGATATTTCTTGTTACCCAGTGCAGTCATGATAATGTCTTCAGTCTCTCCTCCCGACTATTTTCTTCAGATGCAAAGGCTACGACGGAAAATCAAAATCCGGTTTTTCCCTTTTTCTTGTCGAGTCTTGAGATCGATGTAAATAGAATTTCCAATCAACTAGCGGGAAATTGTGGTTCACTAGTTTCGATGTTCACGGGTTACTTGATTAGCCTCGGGCAATTTTATATCTTTACCCAGTGATGGAAGCTGTCGCGATGTAAAGTGTTTACGTATAACCTGCATCTGAACGTATGTACGCGATGTTACCAGCTCCTAAACTCAGAAACAAAATAAGAGTGTTCATAATACAGTAACGCTCGAGTATCAGTCGCCAACCCAACGGCTGCTCGATCGATGCCTACCTAAGATTACACGAGTGTTTTAATACATAATTATATGCTGTAGCTACACTACACTACTTTATTTAATCTCATGTCATTTTTGCTACTAAAGTTTATCCAACAAAATATTACTCAAATTCGTATGTACGAAATAGCGGCAAAATGGAAAAAGTCTTCTTCTTCTTCTTGTTTGTATGGCTTGTGCGGCGTAACCACAATTTTGCCAATATCAGTGGAAAAAGTCTGTTATTGGTCTATTATTGGCTCGAAACCAGCGCGTTGCGCGCGCAGCGCGCTCACCACAGATAATGTGTATTTAAATTGAATTGAAACCTCCTTGGTCGGTAACCATCATACTTTAATAATTACAAAATAATTTAAAGCATTGTTTTGTTAGGAGAATAATGGTTTAATGTATTTTTTAATGTTCTTAAAGAAGTATGTCAATAAAATATGCCAATAAAAGTCTGTATTTCATTTCATAATTAGAATATTACTGAATGAGATTATATAAATACAATTTAAGTCACAGAAAACTAATAATTATAGCTACATTTTATTTAACAATTCACGTACAATTGTACAGAGTAATTAGTTTTTATTATGTAACCAACATAGCAAATACTTTCTAAACGCTTTAAAACTGAGCTCTTTGATTCGCTTTGGGAGATCATTAAAAACTTTGATACTCATAGCATGGCATTGCTTTTGGTAAAGTCAAGTTCTAGGAATTATATCGTGGACCAGTCTATTCGTGTCTGTTTCAATACTCCGCGTATTTCTAGAGTAAATATCGGAAGCCATTTTGAAAAATTGAAAGTAAGCTTTTGCAAAGATAGCAAGTTAGAAAATATGCATACATGAAAGTAGATAGTAATTTTATATTAAGTTTTTTAATAAAACCTTACACGATTTAAAGGGTTATACAACTCATTGCCCGAATGCTTTTTTTGAGCTATGAACTCTTTGTTAATAGCAGTAGAATTGTCCCACACCCCACACACATCCCTATACATAACCGTGATAAGCTGTTAGCACTGTACTAGAACGATCATTAGTCAGTTCAGCTGTTTATGAGTGAAATTGTAACAAATTAACAAACAAACTTAATTTCGCATTTATAATATTAGTTAGGATGTTCACAGATGTTTCTGTCAATTTTTAAATAAGGTATTGCTCCAAGGTGGTTTAATTTAAATTGCTACACAATCGGTTGAAAACTCCTGGGTTATCCAATAACATAAAAAGATGTAGAGCATGAAGGTGATATATGTAGATTCAGGTGTAGCAGTATCACGTCGGTATTGATCATGGTTTCGTATTTTTCAAATAATCACATGTAAGTATTTGCTGAAACGATTAATTCAGTAATGGTCTAACATTGAATTGAGTAAGTGAAACTCCCATTTCATAACAAATTATTATTACAGTAAAATGAGTAGTTGTGATATCATTGTTGTAATGCTGAACTATCTACTTCCTATAAAAACAGTCTTAATATAATAAATTTTAGCTCATGTCCTAAATATTGATGTACGTTTCTACCATAAAGTATGTGTTTATTTTGTAGGTACCATTTTGTTTACCCTCTGTATTTTGCTTCTCTTTTGTCGTCTGTTTTGACGATTCTATGGTGTAAGTGAAACTTAATAGAATGTGTATTTAATACCAACAAAGATGTTTTTGAATCCACGATCATTCGCTCATGTACGAGTATGCTCTGATAGGTTTATAAATATCTTTGCTCAATTAGAACCATGTTGCAATAAAATAAGCAAGTAGATTAGTTGCTTTGATGTTCAGTCAAAGGCGGCATTACACTGTGGCACAGTAATTGTGTTTGCTTTTGTTTTCTATCGATTTTATTTTGATGTGGAAAAGAAAACCTGGTTGAATATAATATTGCCCGCACCACTGGCTTATTTTATTTATGAAAAAGATATATGACAGCTCCCGTCGCCAGCGCGACCGCTTTTTAGGTTACGGCGTACTTGCACGTGGTCGCTAGTGAATTACCTCGTAGAAACTGTGAAATTTAAAGTATTACGTACTAAAATGTTCACTTGCTTTAATGAAAGCAAACAATTCAAAATAAATCGTACGTTCACCATGTGCTAATCAAAGTTAAAATGGAAACAAGATTGATGTCGCGTTTCAGCTGTGCCTGAAATTGAATCTTAAAACGGGACCGCTATTTTCGTCAAGCTGTTTACATTTTTGGATGAATTCTAAATGTGGAACTAAACATGATGCCACTGATGTGATAAAACAAAACTGAATTTGGAATCCGAAGTGGAGATAGATTTTTCTCAATTAAATTATGTATCTCTTGAGAAACGTATTGTATAAACCCGTATTTTCATCAGTATAACGGCGCTTTGGGTTATCTGGTAGGGATACTGGCAGGAATTCACTTGTTCAGAACACCAAACTAAACTAGCGAACTAAAATCTTTTTTTTTGTAAATTATGGTAGTTTTTATTCTGTTAATGCTTAAGTCCAAATTCGTATAACGCTTGGAAGCGACAATTCTTAAATTTGCCGGTTCTGTTTAATTGTGGGTATGTTTAGTGCAAATTTAATCGTCATGTAAGTTCGTGCTCTCTAAACTAGTCTAAACTGATGTAAAACTACACACAATTTAATAAAATAATCATGTTTAGAATTATCCTTCTAGTGTTGCACGAATATGGATTTTAGTATTAACATAATAAGAACTACCATAGTTTAGAGAATTTTAGTTTAGTGTACGCATGCACAAGCGAATCAATATTATTGTGTTTCGTTACTGATCAATGAGTCAAATCAAATCAAATCAAATTAATATTTTATGTATATATTTTGTATTTTTACTTTTATAACCACATTTTATAAACATAGTAAAGTAAAACAAAGTGTTTTACGTTAATTTCCAACGGAGATGCAGACAAAGTTGAAAAGCCACAATGACAAAATGTTCGTTCATTAATATATATCAGCCAGAAATAATATGCTCTAGAATCTACAGTCTAGATGGTTGCCAACAATAACTATAAATTGAAGCTAGACGACTTGTTTATTATTGAAAGCTGTAGAATACTGGGCACTAAATCGTTCCAATCTAATTAGATTGTAACATTTCCGTATAGTAGTCTTCAGATAGGTACACAATGTCCAAAATGAGTTGAACACACTGGGACAAAAAGACTGACAGAAGACACAAATGTCACATCATTTTTCAAATTAATAAGATAAAAAAGTTTAAAGCTATGTAGTTATTATTTTTAGACTTTCGAAATTCTTAAATATTAAAAAAAAATTAAATCACGTATATTTGATATTATTTTTATCCTGACATTTAGAATATCTCGGCGGACTAGGTAACAGTTATAGAGAAAAATATTTTTAGTGTAGGTATGTACCGCCCATAGCTACAATCTATCGATGTACGCATTAGTTACCCACCGTGTCTTGCAATATTGTACTGGCCATATTGTGTTACCTTGATCACTGGATCCCAGACGGATGGTACTTACCAACCATCATCTCTATTAAAATTAGGGTAAATTATGACCTCTCTTAACATTTTTGGCACCAGCGGTTCTCCCTAACTAGGATATGTGGGTTATGGAACCGAATGTAGTGGTTGGGCTTAACATATTCATATACTGCAGAATTGATCGAACCTCTATTCTATGCAATAAAAAATACATCGTTTTGTAATTTTAACTCAATACGGTAAGGTAGGTCTTTGTAAGAAAGTAAATATTTAAATGTTCCAAAGTTAATATCAGCCAAAATTTGTGAGATATTAACGACCAGAATGTTGAATTCATCACAACAACTCGGAAAAGAGTTCGTCAACAACGGTTCAATTAACATTAAATTATTCGCACATTGCGTTGAAGACTTCATGTTAATCGAAATAACTCGGCTGTGAAAAACATTAAAAAGCAGTTACATTATACTTCGATGAAAGATGTCCAGTGGTTGATATACTTGTATGATGCACAGGATGACTGTGGGTATATATAGCGAGGTGCGCTAACCGACCCCAGTTTGCCATTTCTGCTCCTCGTTTATATTAAAAAGTAGGTGGAGTGAAGTGTTTCACTATACAACTAAAAAAAAAATAACAAAAATCGGGGACAGATTCTGTCCTGAAATGGTTTAGTACATGATCAGTCATCTACAACAACAATGGAATAGTATATAACATTACACAACTCACCAGAAACAATTTCATTACCTTGAATTTATGTTTATAACCATCGCATATGGATCTCAGATTTGGGCAACAAAAGAGAACTGTATGTGACAGGGATGCGAAGTTAAGATAAGCATAGAATGGACAAGATATGGTTAAAGGAACTGAACTGTTTCTCATTAGTGGTCACAGATGATACAGGCGGCAGATATAGTTATGTGGCCATACAAGTCCTATGTTATTTATAATGTACATATAAGCCAGAAAAATAGTGAGCTATTATATTGATCCTTGAAGGATTCCGAAACAAGCTAGTTATTTTTAGAGTAAAATGTCAATTTTCTATTCTTTACTAAATAGTTATGCATACGGTTTTGTCAATATGACGTTTTATAATCAATCCAAAAAGACTCATAAGTATTTCAATTTATGTAATAATAGATTTGTATGACTAACTGTGTCACATGCTTTTTTCAAATCTATGAATATACCGAAGACTGCGTTAATTTGATTATGCACTGTATTTTTGTGCTATTTATGAATCAATGTCGTGTAAATACGTGAAGCTGTTGGTAGCACTGATATGGGGGCCTTATGTTATCAGGATTATTGTATCTCCTGTACTGCACTGCGAGCATGGATTGTGGATAGGATACCATGGCATAACATTCGACAGTAATCTATATAATATATAAATACCCCTATTTAGAACTGCTTTACCGATTTCACAATTTTTTTTATTGTGTTTATTTTTGTTAGAAGAATTCAGAAAAATCCAGAAAAGATTGGAGGCTATGGCGAGGCCGAAGGCCAAGCCTACGCGAACGAAGTCGCTAGTTATCGATAAAAGACAGCCGTTGATCGAGGCTAGATCCAGGCTAGAAACAAGAAACAATTGATACAAAAATAGTTCATTACTGTCTAATTGTATCCTATCGACAATCCGTGCTCGCAGTGCAAATCAGTTTATTATTAGCTGTCCTTCGTTTTTCATTTTTAGTACCTAAGTAAAAACATTGTAAAAATATGTATATAAAAAGAACGGCCCCGAGTTTCTTGCCGCTTCTTCTCGGTAGGCTCTATATATTTTGGAACGCGTCGGTAGTCTTTAAAGTACATTATAATGAAAAAATGACAATCATAAGTGCGTCTTTGATGCCTAAATTGAATAAATGATTTTGACTTTGACTTTGAAGAAGCTGAAGAAAAAAAGAAAAAAAAGAAGAAGAAGAAGAAAAATAAATACTATGACAATTACAAACCTTATCTAATTTCACTAATTTGCGACATAGAATAGTGAGATGAGAGAATAAAACTAAATGTATACTAGAAGGCAACTATCTGAACTAAGAAAGTATTTTGGATTAGATGTGAAGTTTATAAAAATGACAATATAATGTACTGACTAAACCTGAAAATAATTGGTACCACCAATGGTGCTTACTATCAGGCTGCATACTTGCCCGTGCTATCACTAGATATCATTTAAAATGTATAAAACAAGAGATTTAACAATACAGACAGACATGCATACATATGCTTTAAAGTACCTACTTCACTCAGCTTAATCCTGAGAATATCCGCTCATACATCTCCCAAAAATATAAGGGCAAGTTGAACCTCCTACATTCAGAGTTTATCCGTTGGGAGGGGTCGTCGTGACATCTGTCAAGGATTACGCACAAATTATGACATCTCATCGGAAATACTCATCTCTCTAGAGATACGAATGAAATGACACGTATTATATAATAATAGCTGCGCTCCGCGGTTTTACCCGTGCTGTGTTGGATGATGAATCAAATATAGCGTGTTACTCGGGCATAGTATAGCTTCCTACGGGTGAAATAATGTTTGAACCGGTTATGTAGTTTTTGTGTTTATCCATTACAAACAAGCTATAATATCTTTTCTTTTTATTATTAGACGTAGATGAGGATTAACACCAAGGTACGAATAACGTGGCCTATAGTTTGAACTGGCGTTAATATTGCGTATTTTAACACGGAAAAGTAGTTATTGTGACATAACTGTAATAATTAGAAATATGTTGTTGCATAATTATTCGTAGAGATTGATGTCATCTATAAAACCATGGTAAATCACTTTGCTCTATTATCAATAGTATCCGCAGTGTACGCTATATCAAGATTTTTCGGGGTTACTATTGCATCTTTGAATATGAAAAGTGGTTATTGAACATAATTGTAATATGAAGACATATTGTGTTGCAGACTTTATTGTAAATATTAATGAACTCTATAAAATTGACGTACATTACTTTGCTCTATTGTCAATAGTTAACGCAACGTACGCGATATAAGGATTTCTATTTGGTTTTTATTTCATACCTTGGGTTACATTTCGAAAATTTCGATAAGAGATAATATTTCAAAAAATTAGGGACTCATTGTTACTTTCTTTTCTAACGGCAGAAGAAGTTTTAAAATCAGTCCAGAAGTTTCATTTGTATACACTATATTATAATATTAGTGTGGATGTAGACAAAGAACCGGAAAAACACAAAAAAATTAAATAAGTTAAGTAAAGCCCGGAAAATAAGGATGGCGTGATAACGGTGGGTTGGCGTCAGAAATAATGAAAACGTCATATTTATTTTACACAGTTAACAGGTGAATGCACTTTAGCGATAAAACGATAATACCTTTATATAAATGTCACACACACACACACACACAAAGTTAATTAAATAATGATGTAGATGAGTCTGAAATCAATTTTACAAACACAATGTTAGAAATTATTTTAATTTTTTAAAAAGAAATTATTTTATTTTATTTTACTTACTGTAATTTTACTGATATTTAATCAATTATTTGAATTATATACCTTCTTTTTTCCTCCTCTGAATGCTGTAGAAATCCAAACAAGGAAGGAACTAATCATTGTAATACAGGCTTCCCGCCTAGTGTAATGGTTAGGGCACACACCGACGTAAACATTTTTTAAAATAAAGAAATTTTGTATTTTTTTGTATTTTGTATCTACATTGTTGAGCCGTTCTGGCGTGATTGAGTAATAAACATTCTATCCATCAAAACATTCGCATATATAATATCCCGGCTACCCGGGACATTATATAGATCCTAGGCAGGGAGGAACTCCTGGATTATCCTGGAGTTTCTTTTATTCTTCTTCACTACAATATTCTTAATTCTTCCTAATATTTTAGGTGCAAATAGAGTAGTCTCCATATAAATGAATAACAAAACGGTTGTTTACCAACGTGGTAATCTATATTTGTGTTGAGCAAGAATACTCCACGTCTGTTTATGTTTAGTCTATTAAGAGATGTAGCTAGTGAAAGATCAGTACTTCTCATATGCACTTACTAACTAACTCATTTACCTAAAGCATTGCCCTTTAATAGCATTTTTTTCGGTGTATTTCATAACTAAATGTTTATTTAATTTATTAAATACATGTAACTATTCATATATATAAATGTAAAAGGTCAAGTAACAATACATTTCTTGATTCTAACTGCCAGTGAGGTAATATCTATTTAAATAATGTCACCAAACATACCAATTACAATACTACTGGATTATATATATATATATATATTTACTCATAGATATTGATTAATAACGTCGTGGTATCGTGTTGTAGTTAGTAAGTACGTCATTATAATTAATATAAACCTACCGCCGACTTAATTCTAATACAATCACCGAACATAAACAAAGACTAATCCGAGATCACAGCCGTGCACCAATCGATGATCCTTCAGCGGTCTCGAAACAAAGTAAACACCCTTCTCTTGTCCAATAAAGCTAATGTATCGAATAATGGGAATTGCGTACCCTCTGATAATGCTCTCAATTTAACTAAGGGTCAGCGGTTATAAGGAGAATTAGAAGGTAATATTTGAATAGCAAACATTACTGAACTCTGCATACCGAATTTGTAAATGCTTCTGCCTCGTTTTATTTATTTCAATCAAAATCAAAATTAAATACCGATCACTATTAATATAACTTTTGAATATTATTCCGTTAATTAACTATATTGACTGAATTTCCAGTTGTTCACTCTATGTTCAACTATTAAATAACAGCAATACAATACAATGTAAGGTTTGATAAACAAATAAATAAACAAATACAGATAATTTTATTCAACAGAAGGGAAATCCACACGAATTTCATGAAATTTCCGCCAGTTTGAAAGAATAAAGCGGCTCATGATTCCGGAGTTCAAAATCAAAATTAAATTAAATACCGATCACTATTAAAATAACTTTCGAATAATTTTCCGTTAATTAACTATAATGACTGAATTTCCAGTTGTTCACTCTATTTTAAATTTTTAAAAGACAGCAATACAGAAAATTTGATTTAACAAAAGTGAAATCCACACGAATTTCATGAAAGTTCCGCAAGCATGAAACAATAAAACGGCCCACGATTCCAGAGTTCAGCACTGTCACGTACTCTACAAATAGTTGAAAATTCGTTAAAACTTGAAACCCCGCTCTCATTACGAGTTTAGGACTCGCGTACTCGTATATTGTGGGAACTCATTGTGATTCAAATCACTGTCCGATAGAGGTCATGTTAGTGTCATTCCGGTAAATTAGGCTAGAGTGGAGTGCCCCTTGAGAGACCTACGTTCAGAAGTTCGAAACAAGTTTAGACCAAATATACTCTGGGTTGTGGTACCAGATACGATTTTATTTTGTGCAGTGGTTATGTGGCTAAATTAAACAAAGGAAATGTAAACAAATTAAGATGAAAAATAACTTTAACTTGTTTATCCCGGAGATATCAACAAATGTTTACAAACACATTTCGCCAGTTATATATTGGTGCCATGTAACATGGGAATATTAAGTAGAAGAAAATACTGTATCAAGGAACTCATTACTAACAATGTAGGTGTAATGATTTCTTAGGCTACCATTCCTTAACAACAATAAACGTATTATGTTATGTTATTTTTATCCCGGCGTATCGAAAACTTTTCAGGGAAGTCACGAGTAAATTTATGACAGTGATCTGTTAAGTATAGATGTATAAAATAATAATATATTATTTGCCGCATATCAAATTTGATTAACATCCCCGGCGTTAGATGATAGAAGAGTTCTAATAACTCCTTATCATTTCAAAACTCAAACTGTTGAAACGGTTCACAACTGCGGAGAAAAACCTCATGCATTGGGTAGCTTTCGAGCACCAAATGAATGGTTACATATCATCCATTTGAAATTTAAACCCCTACATTTCTGGTTAAGTAAAATGTACCTATTATATGTTTCTTTTAACTTAAGCCCCGATTATGTAGTTCTGGAGAATAAGGGTCATGTTATGCTAGTATCATTCAGCCGGAATTGGGGTGATGCGCGGCTGCCTTAGGGGTTTGGCCGCCTTCCAAACGTCCCTGTAAATGTATGTGTCATTATAAGGAGAAATGCGGCCTTAAAGAGGAAGTAAACTAATGACATACTTTTTGATATTTTTCTGTAAATATATTTTTCTTTTGTTTATGAGTGAGTTACGCAGTTTTACTTTTGTATTATATCAGGAACATTACTTTCTTTTATAAAGAAACTGCCCTAGCTAATCTAGCAACAGCCTGCGACTACGTCTGTGTGGTCATGAAATATAGCGTTTGTGACTATGAACTGAAGTGTAATGGGCCTAGTATTGTCGTTGAACACACAATCATTATCACTATAACTACATTATAAAACTGTAGAGGTCAAATTTCTGTACAATGAAAAAAAAATGCTAAAAACCGAGTCAGGAGGATGTAAGGAGTGAAATCTAACAATTTTTTTTCCAATTTTTTTTTTCTCTGTTTGTCTGTCTGTTTGTCCCGGTAATTGAAGAGTTCCCGTGGGATAGTTAAAAACTGTAATTAACCGTATCCCGCGAGGCCACGCGAGCGAAGACGCTGGCAGGTCAGCTAATTAGAAATGATATCTGCCTGTTACAGACATTCGAATGGTAGCTTCAATAATTGTAAAATGTACTATTTACATTTTATTAAAAAAAATATTTCGCAAAAAATAGGAACCGACGTCAACACAGAGCGTCAAAAGTGTGGAACAACCTCCCTCCACCTCTGAGACAAAAAATAAGCATATATAATTTCAGGAAAAAAGTTAAAGTTAATTTACTTGATCGGCAAAAGAGAAATTTTGAAGCAACCTTTAATACACAAAGTTAAATATGAAATTACCCCCTCACAACTACACTTAAACACATTCACACGCACCTTCCCTCACACTCACATACATACATCATCACAACATAAACACAGCACTTTCGGCTCTATCATATGCATTGATGTAATATATTTTATTTATTTGTTAGTATAGTTTTGTTCCATCGTACGCTTAGTTTCTATGTGTAGCTGTTTTGTATTTAATTAGAAACTCTACGTAGTCTCCCTCTTTCGCTGCACCTATCTCGGCGAACGCCAGCCCGAGCGTAGGGGTACACTGAAAAACAGCGTCGCGGAAGCATGAAAATGTCACGCGACTTATGCTGAGTGTAACCCTTTTGCCAGCAATAATCACATTACTTATCATTGTCTGCATACTGTTTTTTATGTTTTTGTGATATTTTGTGTGGCAATAAATAAAAAATATTTCATATTTCATATTTCATATTTTCATATTTCATATTTCACTTGCACCATGATGGTAAAAAAGTATCACAATATTGTGCGCATGGTACCGACTTCGACAAAGTATTTCACACTTTAAAGTGTTGAATACGGTTCCCTTCTTTTGTACAAGATAGGTCACTGACACGGGGTATTTCACATTGGGCCTTATTTGTGAACTCAAAGTGCTGTGGAAAGAATATTTAAATAATAAAAAAAATTACTAATAACAGGAATAATAATAAAAATGATATAAATGTACGCAGGTACATTCATATTTATGGGGATGCAAAGACCTCAGACCTCCATCAGTCGCAAACTCACTCACGTTGTACATAACATTGTATCAAATGTTTTAAGAAATTCATATATATTCCTACACGTTTGTAAATTTAAAATTTTGGTCCTTATTTATGATTTTCCTAGCAAATTAATGCTCTTTTTCATAAGTGTCTTTCTTGCAGTGTACATAGCTTATTTTGCCTATGGATTACGTTTAACGCTATTTAATTACAAAGGTCAGTAATACTGCTTCGATTGAACAAATGAGGCTTCTTCATAAATAAAAAGTATCAATAGTTTAAGGATAATATTAGTATATTTATTATATATTCTTAGTACTTTGAACTTTTTCTTATTCATAATCTAGTCAGCCCCATATCCTTGTATGCAGTGTGCCTGCCTCCGAAACACAGGTTCGCGGATACAAAACCCGCCCAACGCAAACATTCACGCGATGAACATTGTGTGTGTTTTTTGTGTGTCTGGATTTTGTTTCTATGTAAGAGCCTATTTATCTTTATTGTATGACATGAGCTATCGTATTAAAATATGGATATTTTTATTATAATATTTCACTATCATTAGTTCTTCATAAATTTTGGCGTTACGGCTACGGTACTACGGCTTTCGTTTGTCTGCAGTCTAAACATTGAACTTACACAGCGTTTCTTTATGTTCTGAAATATAACATAATAAGATAGTTTTGTCTTGTGTGTGTGTGTGTGTGTAATGTTCCTGTTTGATAGTAATTGTGCCAGCGAAGCGTAAATAGTTAAAATCAAATGTCTATCCGATCGCAATCGGTGGTATGGTTATAGCGAGATATTGGTTAGTAGTGCAAACATAATCTAATAGGAAATGGGTACATTAAGCCGATTGGATGTTTGTCGAACTTGATCATCTTTCAATTGACTACAGTTAGCTGATTAGCTAACGTTATGCCGCCGTTTTCGGAAGGAAATTGGTATTGGAATATTTAGTAGCTAGTTAGGTAAATAAACGTGCACACATGCACATTCCCTATGTCGCTAGAGCCATGGACACATACTCATAAACATCCAAGACTCAAGACAAAGATTTCTGCTCATCACACAAATACATGCCTGGGCAAGAAATCAAATTTGGGACCGCGCGCTTCGAATGGTTCTAGCAACTGAAGTAACAGTGTCTTGTTATTTAAGCCAATATAGGTAGATAGATAGATAGATAGATAGATTAACTCTTTATGAAAACACAACTTACAAATAAAGAAATAAAAATACAATCAAAAATATTTCATAATTAAAGACTTAATACTAAAAGTGTCACAATGGGCGGTCTTATCGCTCATAGCGATCTCTTCCAGACAACCATGCACGGAAAAAAAATTAGGCATAAACTCATAAAGGCGGTGGTGTATAAAACAATTGTACTAAACACTACATATAGCAAAAACTCAAGAATATAGCTAGAAAAAAATACTTATAATATACTCGTACACAAACTATACTTATATAATTATAATACATATATACTATAAAATATATACATAGCTATACATACTATACATATACCATTTAATTATTATTACAAAGATAGTAAGTAGGTTTGCAGTTAGTTATTTCGCGAAGTAAAATGCTTTGACACGTTATTTGAAGATGTCCAGAGAAGGCGCGCATCTCATTTCGTAGTGTAAAGTGTTCCATAGACGAACAGCTTCAACAAAAATGTGGTGTGGTATATCGGAGTACTTAACATTAAGTTCTCTGATAATCGTAGAGAAAAAGAATTTTCAACAAGTAAAAATTCTACATTTTCCTTGAGAATGGGGATGAGGGATTGAACAATATGCTATAAAGTAGGTAACATAATTAAGTAGTACCCTTTATTATTAAACTTCGTTCACGTGCAATAAGGTTATCGTGATCCCTCGGGCACTACCCGTTGTATCGGGATGAAAAGTACCATATGTGGTGTCTCGCGTACACACCATCTCCACGTTCAATTTCTTTGAAATTTGTTCACCCGTTTTTGCGTGATTGAGTAACAAACACCCATATTTCACATAATATTGTAGTCTAGCTGCGCCCGCAGTTTCAGCCGCGTGGTAATCGATGATGATGATAATGAAAAGTATCCCATGATTTATTCCAGCGTCTCATCTACATATAAATCATTTCAGTCGTTCTGGCGTAATTGAGTAACCAACCTGTATCCATCCAAACCCTCGTATTTATAATATTATGGTAATTATAAGATTATTGTAATGAGTAGGATAAGAAATATGTTTTTTTTATAATGGTTCATCAACGTGGCTCCCTCTTGCCCGATGGAAAGCGAAGATGAAATCAAGAAGCAATGGTAAGGAAGGAATAAGATTAAAAAGCTCTTCAGAACATGCGCCATGAAACAACCGGTAAAAAACGCTTAGAGAAGCTATAGTTCTACGCATTTGTAGGGGTTCTAGGTGTTGAGTGACTTCAGTGTCTTCAAGAATACGGACAGCGTGACGTTGCAGTCTATCGAGAGCATCCATAAGGTACTTAGCGGATCCATCCCAGAGGTGACAACAATATTCAATACATGGGCGCACCTGAGTTTTATAAAGAAGGCACCGCTGATCCAGAGTAAAGAAACGCCTCGCTCTGTTCAGGACTCCGAGTTTGCGGGAAGCTAACTTGATAACACCCTCGACGTAGTCACGCGGGTTCAGGTCACTACGGATGTCCATGCCAAGGATGTCAAGATTACGCTGTACAGGAAAGGTGATATTCTGAAGAGAAGGAAGAGGAAGAAATGAAGATGTTTTTGCCGAAAACGCGCACACTTGAGTCTTCCTGGCGTTCAACTCAACCAAGTTGTCCGTACCCCAACTAGAGATGCTGTCAAGCACCCCGGAAAGCTCAGCGACCACACATATTATATAATATATGTACGTTTATTGCAATTTTGTACAGTGCGTGTCGGTCTCCTATCTAAAACAACTATTCCGCCTCATGTACCTACCCGTATGAAATGTCCATAGCGCAGGCGGTAATTTTGACTAATGGCCAATTAAGTTAATGGAGTGTTTCAACTTCGAACAACGTTCGTAGTGGCTAATGGTTTATATGGGGCAATGAAACGAGGAAACATCAGGGGTCACAGATTATTATTTAGCTATGTGCAGTGTTCTACATACAAACGTATTCTCCGATATCCTCTCTGAGTCTTGACAATAGTGGTCATTGTTTAAAGTGATATAGATATTGACCACAGCATTGTCTTTATGATATGTTTTTTGATAAGCCGCTTGTTATAGAATAGAAGGTACGGTCCAAGTAGGAAAGATAAAGTTTTAAGGGTTTCGGACTATACCATTTTTGTTAAATGATGGGAAGATCATTAATTATAAATGCTAGTAAATATTAGTTAATACAAATACAATAATATAGTTACTATGTCTCTGGTGGTCATACCAATTAAGCGAAAATTTTACTATTTTGCTTCTTCCATTATAGCTAACAAATTCAAATGATGGGAATGTGTAAATATGTTTGTAATAATCTAATCTATTTAAACTTGATTGTAGAAGAATCGCGACATTCTTAGGCTTCACCAAGGTGCACCAAATTACGTGTCAACTAATCTGTCTAAAATATACACACAATTGAAAAGAAATGTTTTAGTGCTGTCATTCGGAAGTGTACATAATTTTATTATAACGCATAATTCGAAATTAAAATCGTAATCATGTTGAATACTAAAAATGTTATGTAGGTAATTATAAGATTGTTTGTATGTATACAATAAGAATACGTGAAAGAAAATGGTACAAAGGCTACATTTTTGATAACGAATCCACATTTTTATGTATTTTTAAACTTGTACCAAAGTACAAATTACTGGTAATAAAACAAGTGCAAATTAAAAAATTTAACACTGACTCCATTCTACTACTTTGGTAAAAATCAGTTATTTGAGTGTAACTGTAAAACTACTTGATCGAATTAAAAAAAAATTATATGGTACCACACGGGAAGCACCAGCTTTGAAACAAAAAAAGAATTTTGGAAATCGGTAGTCCAGAGATATGAGGTAACTAATATTAAAAAAACAGTCGAATTGAGTACCTCCTCCTTTTTGGAAGTCGATGGAAAAACAAGTCTCCTCGAAAATTGCGATTGGATGATACTTTTTAATATTGTTTAAGTGATTATAGATCTCTATATGACTGGATACAGTTTGCTTTTATACATTGCGACTTCGATCTGATATAGTGATTCGTGAACCTTAGTTTGTTTAATAATGAGCAAAACTCGGTGTATGGCTTCGCAACATTGTATTACAGGTAAACAAGTAAACCAATTGGATATTTAATGTGTTAAGATTCAACGAGACTGACCGGTTGGTGCTGATGGCCGCCTTCTAAAGCATGCACTATGCAACCATGGATATGCCATGAACTGGTAATGACGCCTTACGATAAGGGTTGCCTGCAAGGAGGCATACACCAAAGTTAACAAACGATATACGACTTTGTACTAAATATACTTGTAATCATACAAAAAGTTAATTTTAAAATGTTTAAAACATTAGGTTCTTTGGCAACCCTAAATACTCTTGGCCACCAAGCCACCAAACGTCCTTTGAGCACCGTTTTGCAATTTTATGTGCCTAGTTAATTTAGGTTATTTATGTTAATTTAGTTCCTTGCAAATATAGCTGACATAATTAGTCCAATGCTAATTATTAAATGTTAAGCTTAATATTTCTATCAAATTTAATAGCCTTGGCAAAACGTTACTTTCCTGAAAACTTTTGTATTTTTTTAGACACAACTTTGAGACAACTTTTAGAACTGTCATACAAGAAATAGCGTCATTTATTTATTTGTTACAATAAGCACGGCATACACCACTTACACTTATTATTAAAATTTATATGTCAAAATAAGAAATGTCAAGGAAATTTTAAATTGTCATAAAATATCCTTATTATTATATATTTTCACAGAAACTCAGTAATAACTTAAAAATTCTATGCCATTCGTCACAAAATAAGTCACATTCGGTTTTGGCGTTCAGAAATGCATTGAGTCTGGTTAGAGAGCGACACAAGGGGGACGGTGCGACGACTCGGAGTAGCAAACAGCAAGTGCCTGTGGCTTGGCCTGTGCCTGATGTATTTATCAGGAACGTACAGCGAACACAGGAGATTGTGAAGGGTAGGGCAGTCCAGGTTGCCTCTTAAAATTTTGCAGCAAGTGGAAAGCTGATCAACCGACCTTCTAACTTCCAAAGAGTTATAACCAAGTTGCCCGAGAAGAAACTTAGTTGGGTAGAGATTAAGGGTAATAGCCATATACCCGTTTGTACAAATACCGCAAAAAAGTTTTTTGCACCTTTTCTAACAGCAAGGTGTAAGTCACGTGATACGGGTTCCAGTCCACCGCACTTGCCTTTAGCTTACTCCTAACGAGAGTAGTAAACAAGAGCCTGATGAAGTTAGGGTCATGGAAATCGCGCGCGTTCCGCAGCACAAAACCTAAACGTCGGGAGGCTTCCTTTGAGGTATTTAAAATATGGTCATGAAAAGATAGGCCACGATCAAACGTAACGCCCAGGTCCTTTATAGTAGTCATTCTTTTGAGAATATTGTCACAGATTGTATAGTTATAATGTATAGGGTCGCGTTTATGGTCAAAAGTCATGACGTGACATTTATTTGGGTTAAATAGCATTTTGTTCGCTACAGTCCAATTATATAAAGAATTTATGTCATTTTGTAGCATAATACAGTCACTTTGTGTTCTAATTTTAAGAGCTAGCTTAAGGTTGTCAGCTTATAATGGACATCTAGCAATATCCACCTTACTAATGAGGTCATTTATCATTATTAAAAACAGCAACGGCCCAAGAACTGACCCTTGACTTACCCCGGAAAGAGTTAGGTACGGTTCAGAGACGTGTAAGCCGTGCTTAACAAACTGCCGACAGTCGCGCATGTAATCAGCAAATAACCTAAGCAATTGTGGAGTGAATCCAATATCATATAGCTTTTGTAATATCACATCATTGTCAATTTTGTCAAAAGCTTTTTGAAAGTCAAAATATAACACATCGACCTGTGAACCGCGGTCCATACAGGTCGACACATAGTAAACTAAAGTTAGAAGGTTAGTATTAACCGACCTTCCAGCCCTGAAGCCGTGCTGTTCATCAGATTTATACATATGAACCTATCTGTGGATTTCATAATAAAGGACGTACTCAAAAACCTTCGCAGAAGAGTTTAATATGGCTATAGGGCGGTATTCTTCAACTGCTTTTTTGTTACTTGACTTTGGAATGGGAGTTACCTTGGATATTTTCCATTGTGGAGGATACAAACCATCCCTAAGAGATAAATTAAAAATGTGACACAGGGGGTGCATTAAAATATTCTGGCATGACTTAATATTAAAACCTGGAATATTATCAGGTCCGATTGATCCGCTCGCCTTCAGCTTCGTCAGGCCACGTTTAACCTCCTGAGAGGAGATGTTAGGGATACTGACGTAGCCACCGCCCGGGGAGTGTTCTAAGCCTTCGAGTGATAGAGAAGGGGGCTATTTAAGAATAACGCTAGAGAAATAGTCAGCGAACGCTTCTGAAGCTTTAGCGCCGACATGAGACTGACCATTATAGACAACACTAGGTTCAAACTCACCTTTTGATTTAAGACTAGCAATGTGACGCCAAAAATCTTGAAGGCGGCTTTTCAATTGTTTTTCGATTGCAATGGTGTGAGCACTGTAGGCTTCTGCTATGCGTTTCTTTAAACTAGCGCGCAGTTCAGAGAAAGATTTATAGGCCGCGTTACACTTCGAGCGTTTCCACACCCCGTGAAAGTACGTTTTCCGTCTAATATCTTTTATGATATCCAACGTAAACCAAACCGGAAATAAACCCGAGGCAGTACTAGCACGTTTCTTCTTAGGTACACACTTGTCTAAAGTATTGTACAATACGTCATAAAATATTTCAGTTGATAAGCGAACATCGTTACAAGCATAAAAACAATCCCAAGAAACTTCACTAAGTAAACTTTCGAAATAATTAGTGTCAATATTTTTAAAATTCCAATCGCGAGTTAAGTCCATATTGCTAGGAAGTACTTTAACGTTGGAACTACTATGTGATTTGAGATTCATTGTTATCTCCAGCGGGGGGTGGAAGGGATCGGGCGGGACGAGGCCGTCAGCTGTGATGACGCATACCTGTGGCGCCAGCGAGTCAATGCATTCCGACACCAACACCACGTCAAGTTTGCTTCCATGGAAATTTACAATATTATTATAATCAATTAAATTACAGTATGTCACAAAATAGGAAAAATAATTATTAACATTTAATCACCAAGTCACCAAGGATAATTATCTTGACTTTTAAAGTCAAAAGGAATGATTAAATTTTGCAAAACCAATTCATGTATGAGTCATCGGTAGCACTTGGTTTAATGTAAATGACGCAAACGTAAAACTTAGTGCCGCGGTAGGTGAGAGAGACCCACATGTCCTCGCCGCTTTCTGTCTCAAGTTCCCGTCGACGCTGCAGAGTAATACCTGGTTTTGCAGCCAGCAGGACTCCACCACAAAGAGTGGAACGATCGCGCCGCAGGAGTGACGAGTCGTCCGGGACCACCTCTGTGTATTCGACCGAGTTGTCCAAAAAGTTTCCGTGGCAGCCACTAGCGATTGATCCGACAACAAAAAGCTAGTATTCCATACGCGGAGCTTTGTTTTTAAGCCACGAACGTTTTGATACATTATACTAAGGTACTTAGGCACTGACGTGCACGGCTTGTTTGTCGCCGACTCGGAGACGAAATGTATCGCCACCTGGAGCACGCTTTTTGTGATTTATCCACTGCTTGATTCTTGCATTTACAGGCCAAACATCAATTGATATGCACTTATCGAAGCAGTCCTCCTGAACTCCGATTTTGAACGACTTGTAATTGTTGCGCGTTTTCAATTCTTCGACCGTACACGCTTTTGAGGACAAAGTTGGTTCAGATAGTCTTTGATTTCATCTGCACTAGACAACATGTTCCACAAATGGATAAACTTGCGGCTCTCAACAGCTTTAAGTGACGTCACTGCGGGTCTGCCGATACAGCGTTTCGATACCGACGACAGGCGTTGCTTCTTACGGCGTACCTCCGTTCAGTCATTTATTGCAGGGGTTGTAGTAGCAGGGAAGGTAAATGCGCCGCTCTGGCCGCTACCGGACGCTGCGAAGAATTGATTGAAGATTGTCATTTGTTGATTCTAGAGCAGGCTTCGGTGGGATGTTGGTGGTAGATGACGTGTTTGGAGAGTAGATAATAATTTTGTTTCGCTCGTTACGGCTCTGTTTCCAGGGAGACACTGACAAGCAAGAATCGTTCAATACGGACGCCGGTGTCGGCACCTGAATCGGTTTATTGGACTTCACGCACGTAGCAATTTTCGGCGTTCGATCCTTGCTCTGCTTTGATTCAGATACTGGCTGAACCCCACACGAATCGGTGTGCACAACTATGTCTTCAGCACCCAGAAGCTTCTGCAAATCCACAACAGTACTCTTCAATTCCCTTATCTGGACTGTTTGCAATTTGATAAGTTCTATCTGTTTGCTAGACATCTCACGGAGGGTCTGCAGCTCGCACTCCAAGTTATCCATTCGAACCGCTATGACGGGTAAAATATCCGGGGAAAGATGACTAAGCGACATTGTTCCAAACAAAACAGCACAAAGAATTTGAAAATGAATAACGCAACGGTCGCGCGACTGAGACGCGTCGCTGAAAGCCACGACCGTAATAGCGCACGTGCACACGTAGCGAGCGTTCGCCGCGGTCATCTACCAAGTATTCGCCAGAATTCGAATAGGGGGGACTTTAGGGGTTTCCGAACATAAAGTAATTTTTTTATGCGTTAACAATACAATGAATGGTGAGTAATAGTTAATTATGATACTAGTGCTGTAAGTGTGTTTGTACAAACCAGTAAACGGCTGTAAGCTCTATATGAAGGCTGACTATAGTCACGTGTTGTACCAAATATTTTTGATCTGACGCGTTATAATGGATATTTTCTATGTTGGCTTTCGTTTCAAAAACACCTGTTATTTTATCTAATTTCAATAAAAACTCTTGCACCAAAATCGCGAAACCGCTTATTAATGAGTTAAAATATTTTAAGCTGATCAACCGACCTTCTAACTTCCAAAGAGTTATAACCAAGTTGCCCGAGAAGAAACTTAGTTGGGTAGAGATTAAGGGTAATAGCCATATACCCGTTTGTACAAATACCGCAAAAAAGTTTTTTGCACCTTTTCTAACAGCAAGGTGTAAGTCACGTGATACGGGTTCCAGTCCACCGCACTTGCCTTTAGCTTACTCCTAACGAGAGTAGTAAACAAGAGCCTGATGAAGTTAGGGTCATGGAAATCGCGCGCGTTCCGCAGCACAAAACCTAAACGTCGGGAGGCTTCCTTTGAGGTATTTAAAATATGGTCATGAAAAGATAGGCCACGATCAAACGTAACGCCCAGGTCCTTTATAGTAGTCATTCTTTTGAGAATATTGTCACAGATTGTATAGTTATAATGTATAGGGTCGCGTTTATGGTCAAAAGTCATGACGTGACATTTATTTGGGTTAAATAGCATTTTGTTCGCTACAGTCCAATTATATAAAGAATTTATGTCATTTTGTAGCATAATACAGTCACTTTGTGTTCTAATTTTAAGAGCTAGCTTAAGGTTGTCAGCTTATAATGGACATCTAGCAATATCCACCTTACTAATGAGGTCATTTATCATTATTAAAAACAGCAACGGCCCAAGAACTGACCCTTGACTTACCCCGGAAAGAGTTAGGTACGGTTCAGAGACGTGTAAGCCGTGCTTAACAAACTGCCGACAGTCGCGCATGTAATCAGCAAATAACCTAAGCAATTGTGGAGTGAATCCAATATCATATAGCTTTTGTAATATCACATCATTGTCAATTTTGTCAAAAGCTTTTTGAAAGTCAAAATATAACACATCGACCTGTAAACCGCGGTCCATACAGGTCGACACATAGTAAACTAAAGTTAGAAGGTTAGTATTAACCGACCTTCCAGCCCTGAAGCCGTGCTGTTCATCAGATTTATACATATGAACCTATCTGTGGATTTCATAATAAAGGACGTACTCAAAAACCTTCGCAGAAGAGTTTAATATGGCTATAGGGCGGTATTCTTCAACTGCTTTTTTGTTACTTGACTTTGGAATGGGAGTTACCTTGGATATTTTCCATTGTGGAGGATACAAACCATCCCTAAGAGATAAATTAAAAATGTGACACAGGGGGTGCATTAAAATATTCTGGCATGACTTAATATTAAAACCTGGAATATTATCAGGTCCGATTGATCCGCTCGCCTTCAGCTTCGTCAGGCCACGTTTAACCTCCTGAGAGGAGATGTTAGGGATACTGACGTAGCCACCGCCCGGGGAGTGTTCTAAGCCTTCGAGTGATAGAGAAGGGGGCTATTTAAGAATAACGCTAGAGAAATAGTCAGCGAACGCTTCTGAAGCTTTAGCGCCGACATGAGACTGACCATTATAGACAACACTAGGTTCAAACTCACCTTTTGATTTAAGACTAGCAATGTGACGCCAAAAATCTTGAAGGCGGCTTTACAATTGTTTTTCGATTGCAATGGTGTGAGCACTGTAGGCTTCTGCTATGCGTTTCTTTAAACTAGCGCGCAGTTCAGAGAAAGATTTATAGGCCGCGTTACACTTCGAGCGTTTCCACACCCCGTGAAAGTACGTTTTCCGTCTAATATCTTTTATGATATCCAACGTAAACCAAACCGGAAATAAACCCGAGGCAGTACTAGCACGTTTCTTCTTAGGTACACACTTGTCTAAAGTATTGTACAATACGTCATAAAATATTTCAGTTGATAAGCGAACATCGTTACAAGCATAAAAACAATCCCAAGAAACTTCACTAAGTAAACTTTCGAAATAATTAGTGTCAATATTTTTAAAATTCCAATCGCGAGTTAAGTCCATATTGCTAGGAAGTACTTTAACGTTGGAACTACTATGTGATTTGAGATTCATTGTTATCTCCAGCGGGGGGTGGAAGGGATCGGGCGGGACGAGGCCGTCAGCTGTGATGACGCATACCTGTGGCGCCAGCGAGTCAATGCATTCCGACACCAACACCACGTCAAGTTTGCTTCCATGGAAATTTACAATATTATTATAATCAATTAAATTACAGTATGTCACAAAATAGGAAAAATAATTATTAACATTTAATCACCAAGTCACCAAGGATAATTATCTTGACTTTTAAAGTCAAAAGGAATGATTAAATTTTGCAAAACCAATTCATGTATGAGTCATCGGTAGCACTTGGTTTAATGTAAATGACGCAAACGTAAAACTTAGTGCCGCGGTAGGTGAGAGAGACCCACATGTCCTCGCCGCTTTCTGTCTCAAGTTCCCGTCGACGCTGCAGAGTAATACCTGGTTTTGCAGCCAGCAGGACTCCACCACAAAGAGTGGAACGATCGCGCCGCAGGAGTGACGAGTCGTCCGGGACCACCTCTGTGTATTCGACCGAGTTGTCCAAAAAGTTTCCGTGGCAGCCACTAGCGATTGATCCGACAACAAAAAGCTAGTATTCCATACGCGGAGCTTTGTTTTTAAGCCACGAACGTTTTGATACATTATACTAAGGTACTTAGGCACTGACGTGCACGGCTTGTTTGTCGCCGACTCGGAGACGAAATGTATCGCCACCTGGAGCACGCTTTTTGTGATTTATCCACTGCTTGATTCTTGCATTTACAGGCCAAACATCAATTGATATGCACTTATCGAAGCAGTCCTCCTGAACTCCGATTTTGAACGACTTGTAATTGTTGCGCGTTTTCAATTCTTCGACCGTACACGCTTTTGAGGACAAAGTTGGTTCAGATAGTCTTTGATTTCATCTGCACTAGACAACATGTTCCACAAATGGATAAACTTGCGGCTCTCAACAGCTTTAAGTGACGTCACTGCGGGTCTGCCGATACAGCGTTTCGATACCGACGACAGGCGTTGCTTCTTACGGCGTACCTCCGTTCAGTCATTTATTGCAGGGGTTGTAGTAGCAGGGAAGGTAAATGCGCCGCTCTGGCCGCTACCGGACGCTGCGAAGAATTGATTGAAGATTGTCATTTGTTGATTCTAGAGCAGGCTTCGGTGGGATGTTGGTGGTAGATGACGTGTTTGGAGAGTAGATAATAATTTTGTTTCGCTCGTTACGGCTCTGTTTCCAGGGAGACACTGACAAGCAAGAATCGTTCAATACGGACGCCGGTGTCGGCACCTGAATCGGTTTATTGGACTTCACGCACGTAGCAATTTTCGGCGTTCGATCCTTGCTCTGCTTTGATTCAGATACTGGCTGAACCCCACACGAATCGGTGTGCACAACTATGTCTTCAGCACCCAGAAGCTTCTGCAAATCCACAACAGTACTCTTCAATTCCCTTATCTGGACTGTTTGCAATTTGATAAGTTCTATCTGTTTGCTAGACATCTCACGGAGGGTCTGCAGCTCGCACTCCAAGTTATCCATTCGAACCGCTATGACGGGTAAAATATCCGGGGAAAGATGACTAAGCGACATTGTTCCAAACAAAACAGCACAAAGAATTTGAAAATGAATAACGCAACGGTCGCGCGACTGAGACGCGTCGCTGAAAGCCACGACCGTAATAGCGCACGTGCACACGTAGCGAGCGTTCGCCGCGGTCATCTACCAAGTATTCGCCAGAATTCGAATAGGGGGGACTTTAGGGGTTTCCGAACATAAAGTAATTTTTTTATGCGTTAACAATACAATGAATGGTGAGTAATAGTTAATTATGATACTAGTGCTGTAAGTGTGTTTGTACAAACCAGTAAACGGCTGTAAGCTCTATATGAAGGCTGACTATAGTCACGTGTTGTACCAAATATTTTTGATCTGACGCGTTATAATGGATATTTTCTATGTTGGCTTTCGTTTCAATAACACCTGTTATTTTATCTAATTTCAATAAAAACTCTTGCACCAAAATCGCGAAACCGCTTATTAATGAGTTAAAATATTTTAATATTATTAAGACTCGAAGAAATGTTTAATCATTCTTTGAAAATGTGTTTATGTCTTATTTCAATGAATTATAGTAAGAGTATAAGCCATCCTCAATGTGGTCAATGAAAAATAAATATTCTATATTAAACAGCCCTATAAAACTAATAATAACATAATTATGCTCCTCATTCAAAATATCAGGTGGAGCTTTGACCAACTTTATATTAACTAATTTATCAGACCAATTTTATATAGGTCGAATATGTGGAGTAGATTCCCTATTAATATCGGATTCCTCGCTTGAACTCTTAATTCTACTTTTCATTATGAATTATGTCTGTTAGTAAATTTCAACAATACTCAACAATTTTACAGGTTTTAATATGAAAATGACGCGCATTTACAAATGGCGCATCGTGCGCGTGGTGAAAATTAGAACCACAGAATTCGCCCTATTTACTATATATCTATGATTAGAATAATATATTACAAAATAAAGAATAATATATTTCGAATATATAATAAGAATAATTATTTTTAATTATTAAAAAGAATAATATATTTCGCCTCATTTTCTTATTGGTAATAGAGTGAGACAATAAACGTATTAAATAACAGCGCTTCCAAAGAGATTTGCTAATTCAGTCTATTTATTTATTCTCATACTGACAGTTCTTGGTAGATTGTTTATTATTGTTTTCTAATATTGATTTTCATTTTGTGTCATTTCTTCCATTCAGTCATTTCATTTTGAGTAACTTTCATTGTGTGTATGTCTAATATTGTTTTTCAGCTGTGACACTGTATCTAACAGTCACATAATTGCGCATGCATAAATGAGTGTTAATTCAATGAAAGTAAGTTCCTTTGACATTAGAACCGAAACGCATAAAGCAACTCAGTTGGTGAACTCATTCACCTGTCTATAGAAAGATGTAGACTTTCTGTTAGTACAAACATGAATTTAAGTTTTAAAATAACTATAAAATCTATCATCTTATCTATCATTTTACCCATTAAAATTAGTATAGGTATTCGTGAGCAAATATTGTGCAATTCGCCAAAACAGTGTCGTAAACACATGTACCACATTTAGCCTAAAGTACTCAAAATTTTGCAAATATGGATGCTCAGATCAGTTAAACATTCAAATTTTCCTATTCACTTCAAGAGCATTGATATCAATTAATTAACTGACTCGGAATAAAAGTTGCTCCACTTCCAATTTATTCAAAAGCTTTTGAATGTCCAAATAAATCTATCAAACAGGGTACAACAATAACGAATGTTCTTTCAAACGAGGACTCTCATTAGGTAGGTCATTATATCCTTCAAGCTGTGGGATGCTTTACGATTATTTTTGGTAAGGGCCGACCGAGAGCATAGAAAGTACTAAAGGACTAATTTTCATTGTTAACGATAGTTTTTGTGACGCTCAGAAAACCGTTCATTGTTATGATATAAATAGTGCATAATGCACCGAGGGAATAAAGCAGAGTCTTAATGTCACGGGCGGCATATTGAACACTGTGTAACGGGGACTCTAGAGTTAAGTTAAGACAATAAAAACTCAGAACAACTTTAAACATCTGTTATTTAGTTAAAAGTAAAATAAATTAATAGTTAACATTCAAATTGGACACATTTGTCCAGTTAGGGAGGGACAGATTAATATATTTGGAAGAAACATTTTATGGAAAACACTGTTTTAGACTTTCGCGGTTGTTAACTAAGTTATAATTAAGACTCACGGCATGTTGATCACGATTTAGTTGTTTTTGGAGCTCCCGATATTTTGGCACAATTAGATGCACCACGGTCATGCAACATATTATGTAAGTTAATAAAATAACACCGAATTTTTTTTTTGCTGTATGCTGTCGATGGTGGTCGGTTCGATTATCGAATAAACTCTCTTAACAATGTACGTATCTGCTCTGTAATAAGAGTTTTCCTACAACTTATTTTCCAATTCTATATCACTTTACGCCCATTGGAGTTTTTTACAACATTACAGCCCCGGGGATGTAATGCCATGCTTTACGTCGAGATTGCGTGATATGTAATTGGACATTTTCGAGGAGGTGGTATGAAATAACAATGCATTCATGTCACAGAATATTGATTCCCGTAAAAGCCTATAGATACCTTCATGATGTATGATAAAAGTACGAGAACTGTTGCTGACTATGTATTATTATGCACTGTTGTATCTAAGAACAAAGCCTCCAACTTATTTAAATTGATAAGTACGAGTATTAAAAATGTATTTGTGTATAGCTTTCCAAGTATTTTGAAAGTATTCAAAAGGATATAGTATGTTATCTTTAAGAGATAGACATATGCCACCGCGGACTTTTTTGCAGACCTATATAAGATACACAATTCCATCTTACATTATTTTGGTAAATCTCAGGGGTTTAGGCAGCGGTTTTCGTTGAAAGCTACCAGACTTCTTATTTTTTTACTACACTTCCAATAAATATAAGCATATTTTAGCCAATGTATATAAAAAACATGACAAATTATATTCTCAAATACTTACAAATTATAACTCTTCAAAGTTAAAGCAACATGAAAATCGGTGCAGTAATTTTTGTGTTTATCGCAAACAGACAGACGCGGCGGAGAGCTTTTTTTGTATAATATGTAGTGATACAAACAATAGAAATCAAAGTATGGATGACGCCCGTGTGAGGTTGGGACTCTCAATGTTATCTTGGTGCGTTTTGTCGTGATGGGTTAACGGCCTCTGTACGTTTTCTTTAAGTTGCCCTTTTGAAAGGCGGAGGCATATTAGCGAGAAGCATTAAACTTATCAGTTTTTGTAATAATAACCTCATTTTGAATTTAGTGAGTGTTCAGAACAAATTGATGAAAACGGCACAGTTACCAAACAATGGTGTTAGTAGCCAATTTAATACATATGCAAATTTACAAGTTTACGTACACTCATCTATATCCCAACAAGCAAAGTGATCCTATAGAGAAAGTATGTTACTGCTGATAAAGTTCTTATAAAGGCATTGCAGTCGATTTTTTATCTTACAATAGCATTTTACCAATTTTGCCTTATCATACTCAAGTGCATTCGTTTTTATATCCCAGTCTTAAAGTTCGCTAATAGACTGCCTTATAAAACATTTAAAGGACACATTTACTAGTAATAGTATTTAGCCAGCGTATACTCAGGAACATTTACTTAATCTCAATCTTATAGTTAGCTACAAGATTGTGTTTTAGGACACTTATAGGAAAAAGTCTCCTATAACTGTTTGCTGTAAGACTAAATGATCCTGAATAATATTTTGATCCTAGCATATAGCTACTATAGCTATATGGGTTCAGCAAGAACCGAGACGCAACAGGACCAGTTTTGGTTTAGGGATTCCAGAGAAGTTCATAGATAACATGCCTGGATGACATGTTTATAAAAACTGTTCATTTCACCCCCACGTTCCACACTTATTATTTGTGTTCAAAGATTATGTCAATACAAAAATAAATATACATTTAGTTAAAAAAAGTCGCCATCAAGAAATACAACAATAATAATAAAATAAAAATAATTAGAAATTTAACAATCTTGTTAAATTAATCCTAAAAGTAGTCAAATTCAAACATTAGCAGACATATTTCAAGGGAACCCTAATTTGATTTAAAATGGAGTTGAGTTATCTGGGTTGAAACTGTTACAAGTACTAATTTACCTGTAATGGTTATACAAAGTACTTATTAATGAAGGACAATTTCAAAACATGGCGATTATTCATAAAAAAACACGAAACGTTTTTTTACAACCCTATACCAACGTGATATTTTTCGGAAGGCATTGGAAAACTAACTAAACGGAGGTACACATTTACAGTAAAAACGACTTCCCACAGCTTAACGCATTACAATTTCATTATATTATCAATAGTAATTATACAAATATAAATATGATACAAATAATTAATAAGTGAACAAATGATTAGTGTAGCAAAAGAAACGTTTTTATTATTTACGTCAAAACAATAGGAACCACCGCCAGTCGAAGCAAAAACAAAAATAACCTCTATTAAAATACACTTATAGGTTATAACTAAGTACATTACTAGTGCATTATAGACAAGTTTGTTTTAATAAGATACTTTTATCAGATACTTATATGAGCGTTTGTGCTTATAATAATTGTGTAGTCGCATATCATTATAGAAGCTATAGCGCTTCCTCAAGTATATTAGAGGACTTAGTTACATTTCTTAAGTTGATTATAAGATAGTTATAGAAATAAACACTCCTATATTTACACCCTAATTGGGCTTTGTGGCATGCTACAAGTTTTTTATAAGTGAATATAAAAATAGTCTTAAGATCGTTTTAAGTACCGGTTTTGCTAGTTTCTCTCTCGTATTGCCATTATTTCTTTACTGTCGCGCTTTCGGTTATTTGTCAGTATGTGTAGATATTTTAATAATAAAGCAGAAATTAGCAGACGCTTGGTGTATTAATAAAAATAAGAAAACAAGAACTAGAATACTTGGGTTTTTACCCTGATTATAATATTATGTTTCCTTATTATCACAACTACAAAAAACTACTGAACCTTTTGAACATTAAAACAAAATATTAATTACGGAAAAAGCAATGTACATACAACATATTTGAATATTTATTTTAAACTTTAATTTAATTGACATAATTTTATTAATATGTTGTATTTATTCTTTGACTTTGATTTATATTTTATTGTTGTTATTCTAGTTTTGTATTGCTTATTATTATTTAATCACTAATTCTGCCATCTGCTTTATAATTTTATTTTACCTTCTAAGTAACTTACCTACTTGATGTTTTATTAAATGTACCTACTTACATAAGTTATGATGCTATGTGGTGTTTTGGAATAATTCTCTTAGCCACATCGATTGACTTGAATAAATAAATAAATAAATGTCACCGAAAGTTATCACGTGTTTTTAAAGGCCTGCCAATAAAATGGAGATCATAAAGTTTGAGGAAGGAATAAAATTGGAAATGCAATACAACTTCTAAACTTCCAGAAGAACTCTGAAGAAGACTGAAATTATAGAGTGGGTAGTTTTATGGAGGGCATCATTGAAGAAGCGATATGAAATACTATTTTGATGTATGTGAAACAGAATTACGATAAAGTTGATATTTTAATATTATAAAATCGTTGTTGTACCGTGACAGACGACGCGATCTTGGCGATTAAAATAAAGAATGTATAAAGTACTAGTTCCTGCTCGTGAGTTGGTTAACGCGGAATAAGGTTATTGCAATCTCCGGGAACTATCTATTGAATCGCCATTAATGTAGTCTACGTGTTGATCCGGGTATAAGCTATCTCTGTACTTAATATCATCAGATTCCGAAAAATCCTTAGTCATTTTGTCGTTAAAGATCTATTTTTACAAACAACATTATTTTAATTATGGTATAGTAACAGTTGTAATACATAGGCATTAAATCACACATCTAACAAGAAACTCGGATATGAATCTTAAACACGCATCTGACAATACGCAGTCCTGGCCTAAATCATCGAATTATTCCTACATAAGAAAAGTAATTAAAATGCTTCGGCTGGCAAATCCTAACCCATCCACATACAAGTTACATTCATTAATTTCACAATTACTATAATATGAACCGTATCTCATCACAGTAAGGAGGCGTGGTATGTTCGCGAGAATTTATGTGTGTAGGTTAGGACGTTCTCGAGTACTAAAATCAGCCTCTTAGTTCTGTACACAGGCGTTTTTGCATGCCTGTTGGACTGACGGTAATTTTTAACGTGATGAAGGTAACTTAAATGTATGGTAGCATGGTAGTAATAGTAGTACGTGAAATATGTATTTTGGCTGCATGAAAAATACTACTGAAGCACGAGGAAAAATTTAGGAATAGGCGCCAGAATCCTATTAATGTAAATGTGGCATCATACTCGTAACTCCGCATCCTTGCAAGGTTCTACGTAACTTGAATATAATAACGTAAGAAATATAATAAAGTAAAGATGATAATGTAACAGACAAGGGGTCATTGAAAGCTACAAAATAAAATGTATATCTAGCCACATACATATACTCGGGTGTAACGCAATTAGAACTGTCGTGTCTCCACTTAAAACGCATGCGCGGTGTCATTCCATAAAAAATGGGCTTGCTACCGCTAGATAGCGTGACGCGTAGGTATAGGTTTGAAGCGAAAAATGGTTCCATAATGTAAAGATACCTTTTCTTCAAGATTGGCCAAATATCTTTAAATTATTATTTTTCTCATTTCAATTTAAAATATAATAGTTCTAGGAGAAGATGGCAATGAATAAGAGAATATGAAGACAAACTATAAAGGAAGCGGACATCCATCAAAACTTGTATAGGTATTTACCCATTCATATGGTTGTATCTCATGTAGCGTTAAACGGAGAAAGTACGAAACCTGCAAATTTAAAAAAGTTTCCAGTTTCATCAGTTGTTTCATTGTAATTTTCGGGTAGTTACAAATCGTATTGTGGATGTATTTGAATGGTAATGAGCTACCAAGCATTTCATAATAATTTTTCATACCACCTGCTCGAAAATGTCCAATTACATATCACACAATCTCGCCGTAAAGCAAGGCATTACAATCCTGGAGCTGTAATGTTGTATGAAACACCCATGGGCCTAAAGTGATTTGTGTTTGGAACGTCAGTTGTAGGAAAACTCCTAGTACGGAGACAGCATACAGAAAAAATAAGAAAAAAAGGCACGATTGTACTATAGGGGATGTGATTGTTTGGTTGCCGCGTTGCTATGGTTACACACGGCCCCTCTCTGCGCATTCAAGCTACGTGCCGCAATCTTTATTGAATTTGGAACAATACACGGTGTTTGGTGTTATTTGAACAACTTCCATAAAATGTTATAATTATGAACATGGTGCAATTAACTGTGCCGAAATATCGGGAGCTTCAAAAGCAACTAAATCATTGACAACATTAGTCTCTAGTCTTTGAGTACTAATTATTATAACTTATATAACAACCGCGAAAGTTGAAAATTGTGTTTTCCAAAAAATGTTCCTTCCAAAAATATTACTCTATCCCTCTATAACGGGACAAATGTGTCCAATTTGAATATCAACTATTAATTTATTTTATTTTCAACTAAATAACTGCCTTGTACAACTCTTAGTTTTTATTGTGTCGCAGTATGTATTTAAAATGGAAATTGCACCTCCAGGACAAAGCCTGTCTACGTCTTGGGCAGCTTTAACTTCTCGCTTGACTCAGGACTCTAAATAACTCTTTTATTAAATTTTAATCCTCTCGCTTTGCTAAGGGATCTATATATATTATATATAGATAACTAAAGGGTCCTCTTTACACTTAGGGTTCGATATGCCGTCCGTGACGTAAGACACTGCTTTACTCCCTCGATAGTGCCGTGGGGAATTTAGAAACTTGCATACATTGCCGTTACCCACTGCACTACCAAGCATCTTCCCGAGACATACTCATAAGTACTTACCAAGTTGTTTAAGTAACCGTGTATTTATCCAGTCCGTACTGTAAATTCCTTTCCTACTGGGCCTCTCAACACATTACTGTTTGTAACCATCTTGTTCTAAAGTGGGGTCCGATCCTACCCACCGAGTCAGATTTTTTATTCATCATCATCATCTCAGCCGTAGGACGTCCACTGCTGAACATATTAGGCCTCCCCCATGATTTTAAAAAAAAATTAAATTTTTTAATGAACAGACATAACCTGAAAATACGCTAGTTTAGCTTTAGGCCATGCGGTGCATACTCTACTATAACACGTCGTAGTCACTTGTGGCGAGCTTGCTCCCAACTGTGACCCATCTCGCTAACTGGGACTAGCCTAGAGTAATTTAAAGACGTAGTTTATGCGACCCAGATTGCGTACATAGTATAAAGATAAATAAACAGAGATTTGTCCATTTCAAACTAGGAGTAGTGGTATATAAAAGCTTAAAGGCTAGAAACTATCTCATTTAATGAAGAAGCAAAAATGGATTACATTGAATTTGTGGGTGTGTTTAGACTATGAAATTAATTACCAGGCTCAGTGTTACTCCGAGCTCAGGAACTGAAGTATTGTGTGGCACTATACTGCGATTGACACCTTGAAGAATTTGCTTTAGAGTCTCTTTCCGCCAGTATCTATGCCATTGCGGTGGTACTCACCAAGAGGGTCTCTTGCATAAGTATATGGCCTCCCTTCTAGTAAGTCGGGCTACCTCGCGACGCGGAGGGGAAATTCTCTACGGTCCTTTCACGGACCAAAAGTAGCTATTGTGAGTTGGGTTATATAATCCATTTACTGGACTTCTACATAAACGTAGATGTTACTATATATGTATTATTCTTTTACATGTGTATTCAAACTCCTATACATTTAAATGTTAAATTGTTAAATGTTAGTGAATTAACGAGCATTCCAAATGAATTTATCGCACTGCGCCTGTCACCTGTCTCACCAACTTGGATTTAAGCAATAAGGGCCAGACTAGAGGAATTTCACACGTAAGCCAAGAGATGTATGTTATTTGAATTCCACAACGTATCTACGTATCTAAACAGATTTATCATAGTTATCCCATTTACAACACTGTGTCACTAATCATGTTCATTATCTCAACAGAGAAGGCGACAGAATGATCATTATTCAAATGGTGATGCTAATGCAATCCGATCACTTAGTAAACAATTAAGTGTTTTAGTAATATATATCTAGGTACCATGTAGCTAAATGTAATATTTGAATCTTTTGCATAACCATACTAACATAAGCACTACCTAATATGCGAACGCAACGCCACAACGCTGCGGTCAGCGTTCGACGCTGCGCTTGCCGCACACATTATACTCGTATAACCGGATTTTCCGAATGCAACGCTTATTTTGCTAATTGCAGCACCATAACCTGTATTGTTTTAAATGTTGCAGTAAAATAATAATTTTAAATTATTGTACGAACAGTGACCTGAAATAATTTAATATTTGTAATATAATTTCATAATATGATCATACTCGTATTTCATTGCATAAATCCTTATTTGATTGTATATTTTAAAAATATTTCGATTCTGACCAACAATATGAGAAATTTGAAAATTAAGGAAAAATGATGGAATGACAGAGGAGACGTCACGGAAAAACGATTATAGTTTGGATTTTAAGAGAGAGAATGGATTCTTGAAAAAGAAAACCAATTATTATTTTTAAGATTGGATCGATGATATAAGGCCAATAATAATAAAACGTGACACGTGAGGATTGGATGTGTTTGATACATGTCGCTAGATTAAAATTGTTTTAAAATGAAGTATTAGGAATTAACTGCGTCCTTCGGTTCCGGCAGTAGTATCGTGTTCTCCAAGTCACACTCTGAATAGATGGTAATTTCAAACACTATATTATTTTATGACGCTCTTTTAATAATTTATTGATTTATAACTTTACGGAAGTCCATATTTAAATAACATGCACCACAGAAATATTTAGCAATACTTCCACTGGAAAAATGCTTATGGCAGAGATGCAGTGTGCACCCTCGCATAATCTGCATATATGAAGTGCATACAAAATAAGCAACTCACTCAACTAGAGCCTCTTTGACACGTGTTTCGCCTTAACACGAGGCGTCCTTAGTAGATATTGACTCGCCAAACGCTACTCGTAGAACGACAGCTTTACAAAACTATTTTAATTTTTATTTGCTATCGCCAGAGGCTTCGCTCGTTTGGTCTTGTTGTTGGGATGGAAGCGCTGCTTTGTACTCTCGAAGTACTAGGTTCCATCTTTGGGTCGGACACTTCTCAGTTTTTCTGACAAAAAAAATTCCAATGGCAGTCCTGAGTCTATCATTAAAGTGCCCCGTAGATAGTAATATACTCGCCCATTATTACATAGGGCCAGAAACATATCTGGCGTACATACACATTATTTTTATCACAAAATAATAATAATATAACATATGCATGGTAATGCACAAGACCGAAACCATCAAAGTAAGATAAAAGTCATGAAAGGAGCCATGCCCTTGATTTATAAGAAAACAACCCAACAAGACAAAAACATAGCTGACTGATGTTTTCATATCGGTTTTCATAACACTGACTGTCATGTTGATCTTTTATTTCGTGCACAGTTGATGGTATGTAGGTATATTCACAGTAGAAGTAGTAGGTGAAAAAGTAGTAGTAGTTGAAGTAACATACATTTTATATGAAGGAAGGAAGGTGCTTCCTTCCTGCGTTCTATATTTTTAACACCACACATCCATTCATCTATCTACGTATCTATTAACAAATTTAACACCCAGCCATCAAACAGACATACTCGTATCCAGTTCGTCTACTAATTTAAAGCTATCGTCTATTATTAGAATAGCATCACATACTAACATTAAATTATACGAAGTATCTGCATAAAAGCTTCTGGAAGCACAAAGCCCAGGACTTAATCATCGTTCATCGAAACGAGCGGTCACGTTAAAGCATTATTTTATTCCACCGTAATAGAAGCCATTACTGAAGCTTCGCAGAGCAACATTGTAGATTCAGTTAAAATATTCTGATTTCTTTGTAAAGAAGCTTATCGTTATTAATGTAATAGGCCAGGAACCACTGCTATGAAATATTATAATATGGAAGTTCCTCGGGAGTTATACTCGATTTTAAAGGTCTACACAAAATACCTGTTTTCTCATGATTTAAATACTCCAAGGTTGTATCTACTGGGAACACAGACTGTGGTACTGAGTTTCTTATTGTCATTCCTGGCCAGTGCTCATTCTGAAAGCGAAACCAAACGCTCTGTGGGTAAAGGTATGTCTACCATATACCATGGCTGTACGTCTAAAAAAAGTCTAACACCTTTTAGATAATTCTTGTTTTTTTTACTTTAGGTATGTACTAAGATGAATATATATAGACAACAGACGAGAACGAGAAGCAGACGTGCCACTTCAGGATATAAAAAATGAATTCATCATCAATTTCATCTCGCATTCTTGTCTTGAACTTTCTTGATGTCGTATCGTAGTGTAGCTCACAATATAAGTACCCGATATAATACTTTCGATGAAACGTATAGTTAGGTATGTACCCTTTATTTTTACACTTTTTGTGATTGTTTTGAGACTAATCTTTGGACTTTGTACATTCACTGAACATGTATTAATTTATTACACACGTCACCATCTTCTTCTTCTTCTTCTTCTTCTTTATAAATGGCTCATATGTTGACTAACAAAACTAATTTATGAAATGTCTGATGTCAAACGTCAATTTCTGACATTGACAAACCGTAATACTTTTTAATTATTATTTTTTGATTCTTATGGTTTGTACATTTACCAACTAGTAATATAGGAACAATTTTATTATGTTTTACTTGTGTTGTGAGTATGAAATGGAAAAGTTTATTTACGTAGATATATGTTTTCTATCTTCTTTTTCTTTTTATTGTTTAAATTTAAATTAAGTGTAACTACGTATTACTTTGTGTGATTATATATTTTTCTCTGAAAATCAAGCTTTCCGTTATGTAACGATGACAACCGGCGGGTAGAGAAGCAAACGCGAACAAATAACTTAGGTTTTATTGCTACTTTACTATTTATATAGTAATTTTATTAATTTTTATATATTTTATATAATTTTATTTTATTTTATTTTATTTTGTACGAGTATATGGCTAGCGATGATAATGAAATGTCTGACACATTTTTAAGTTTTACATCTTCTGGTGATAGCAATGACGACAGTTTCGTCAGTATTCCTTCTCTGTCTGAAAATCTAGAAGCCCAATTCTCTGATGTTCCCAAAAATTTTAACGTAATTCATATAAATGCCCAAAGCATTCCGGCTCATTTTCCTGATATGCTGGCGTCTTTTGATAACAAAAATATTCATGCTATATTAGTCTCCGAATCCTGGCTTAAGCCTTGTTTCTCTTCAGTCTTATATCCACTACCTGGTTTCCGTTTAATTAGAAATGATCGTACCAATGCCCCTGGTGGTGGAGTAGCTATCTATCTGCGTGCTCATATTCCCTTCTCAGTAGTAAGCACCTCAGCTCAACCTCCACCTCCAAATAGCGGCGAACACGTTTTTATTGAAGTCCTCCTCTCCCACACCAAAATTCTTCTCGGAGTCTATTATAGCCATTCCTCACGTGTAAACTACTTTGACTCTTTTGAAATGATGTTACATGATCTCACTCCTTTATACAGTCACACAATTATCATGGGTGATTTCAATACATGTCTTATTCAAAATGACTATCGTTCCACCAGACTTAGACCCATAATTGATTCAAGCAACATGCACATCCTCCCTTCCACAGCTACTCACTTCTTCCCTAACTGTTCTCCTTCGCTACTTGATCTTCTTATTGTATCATCAATACAGCATGTTGCTAAGCACGGTCAAATGTCTGCCTATGCGTTTTCTTACCATGATTTGATATTTTTGTCATACAAAATTCGTCCTCCTAAACCTAGGCCTACTATTATTCTGCAACGCAACTTTAGTGGCATTAATGAAGAACACTTCCTTGCTGACGCAAAGAGGATTGATTGGTCTCCTGTTATGGACGCTGAATCCACTGATGAACAATTATATATATTTAATACTATAATAACGGGACTCTATGATATCCATGCTCCACTCCGACGTATTAAAATAAAACATCAACCAGCGCCGTGGCTAACTACTGATATCAAATCACTCATGCACAAAAAAATCGTTGCTAAATTAAAGTACAAGTTGTATCCCGATGATTCCCATAAAGAAAATTATGCTCATTCACGGAATCGCTGCAATAGGGTGTGTAGAGATGCACAACGTCGCCATATTCATGAGTCCGTAGAAAATGAAGATCCAGCTAAAGTCTGGAAGTTCCTTGAGGTCGCTTGGAGTCGGTAAATCACGCCAAAATTCTACTCCTAATAATTTAGATATTGATTCCTTGAATAAACACTTCTCTTCATCTTCCAATATAATGGATTTAGATAAAAATATAACGTTACAACGTCTTTCTACCATTTCAACTCCTGACCATCAACCATTTTTCTTTAGTCAATTTTCCGGTTGTGATGTTAAGAGGAGCATATTGTCTATCACTTCTAATGCAGTTGGAACAGACGGCATTAGTCGAAACATGATAGTTCCTATCCTTGATATTATACTCCCTATCCTTTGTCATATCCTAAACAATTCTATATCAAATGCTACAGTTCCGTCAATATGGAAGGAAGCACAAATTATTCCCTTACCGAAGAAACTCAATCCTCAATCATTTTCTGAATACC
Source organism: Selenia dentaria (assembly GCA_917880725.1). Taxonomy (NCBI): domain Eukaryota; kingdom Metazoa; phylum Arthropoda; class Insecta; order Lepidoptera; family Geometridae; genus Selenia; species Selenia dentaria. The sequence continues at coordinate 23,616,724 of OU862890.1, forward strand.
GTCCAATATCCATACTTCATTTTCTGTCCAAAGTCCTTGAGCGTCTAGTTCATCAACAATTACACTCATTCCTTAATCGTCATCAACTCCTTAATCCTTTCCAATCTGGTTTTCGACCTGGGCATAGTACAACAACGGCTCTAGTAAAAGTTACAGAAGACATTCGTTTTGGAATGGAAAACAGAGAGTTAACTTTGCTGACTTTGCTTGACTTCAGCAACGCATTTAACACCGTTGACTTTGATGTCCTTCTCGCTCTACTTCGCTCCATTAACATATCTCCAACGGCGATTGACTGGTTTCGCAGTTATCTGTCTGGTCGCCGACAGCGGATTCGCCTTGAAGAGTCTGTGTCCTCTTGGTGTGACATCACTGTCGGTGTGCCTCAAGGCGGCGTATTATCTCCTCTTCTTTTCGCAATTTTTATAAACTCTATATCTCAACGTCTTTCTTCTTCCTACCTATGCAGACGATCTTCAAATTTACTCCCAAGCCCCACTTAGCCGTTTAGTTGAAGCAATTAATATGGTAAATAATGATTAATGTTACATTTCGGACTGGAGCAAATCATACGGCTTACGAGTAAATCCACTCAAAACCCAAGTTATAATTTTGGGCAGTTCACGGACTATTTGTAATATAGATTGGGACAGTTTACCAAATATTTTCTTTGAGGGTGTGAAAATTCCATACAGCAAAACAGTAAAAAATCTTGGGATTATTTTTGATGAATGCCTAACCTGGATCCCACAATTGGAAACCGTTAGCCGTAAAACGTTTGCTGCCGCAGGTTCACTCAGAAGACTGAGAAACTTTTTGCCAACAGCTATTTAGACCTTACGGAGGACCAGCTTAACAAACTTGAGCGTCTTCAAAACTTTTCAATAAGGTTCATATTTGGCTTGCGCAAATACGACCACGTTTCTGAATTTCGCACTAAGCTCAAGTGGCTTCCTATACGACATCGCCGGAATGCTCACATCCTATCTCTTCTCTACAATATTTTATTCAACCCTTCTTCACCCCAGTATCTCAAAGAGCGTTTCGAATATCTTAATGCCTCTAATTCTCTTTGCTTACGGTCATCAGAGAATCTTATGCTTAAATTCCCTCCACACACTACCTCGTTTTATGGCCGATCATTTTCGGTCGAAGCCGTCAGACTCTGGAATGCATTGCGACTTGATACCAAGCGAGCTCCGTCCTTAAATGTTTTTAAAGACAAAGTTAAGGATCATTACCTGTCGTGCTAGTATAAGCTCCATACGTGTAAACATCGTATTTATATGTTTATATATATTTATATATATAAGTATATATGTATATCGGCGCAACTACAACAGTTCGTCGAGAATAATTAAGTTTAATCATTTGATTGCCCTAAAAATAGTTTATAAATCATCAGTTGATTATTTTTGAGTTGATTACGATGTAAAATTAATGTTATGATTGTAATTTCAATACTTTACCAACAAACTTGTAAACTCGTGCACGTGCGCCGAGTCCTATAAGTACGGCCGCACTGTAGGCGCTCGTCTCCGTCCGGTGACGATCCGTCCGGTGACGCTGTAAATGCCGGTAGAGGCAAACAGCATTAGTCCGTTCTAAAAAAAAAAAAAAAAGGCGCTCGTCTCAGTCGCTCTCGAGTCGCCGTACAGTACGGACCTCTTTGTGACGTTGTTACGCTGCTCGTTGAATATACGAAGCTTATAAAAGTACTTGTGAAGTTTTACTTCGAGGACCCAAAAATGAGTGATCATCATGAAAACAACAATTGTGACGTCAGCAATGCTGACGTCACACTTTTTAAAAACACTCCGGAGGTGCTTTCTCCGTCATCAGAAGTGGGATCAGAACAAGCTCTGGTCCCAACCACATCCTCATCGACTTCGGTTCAACCTGTCACGACGGGAACAGCGCAGGGCAGTACCAGGCTGATAGGCCCTGCCTCATTGAACACTTCAGGAGTACCAGCAAACAACTTTAATACCATGCAGCCCATCACAACGGGAATTACCACAGACATGACGTCCACACCAATCGCTGCGGGAGATGATCTCGATACACTGCAAAACAACGCTGCAATCGCCCCTGATTCAGTGTCATCCACATCTCAAGCTGGCCAGTCAGTCCGGATAACTCACAACGACGAACACGCATCAACGGATTAAAACCGGCGAGTATAAAATTCATTATGTTTCACGATATTTTCAACTAGAATCTACAAGAATAAAATGTCTGGAGAGTGATACCTCTGAGCTAAACCATGTGTTACCCTTGAGCTAACCACGGATCCTTGATGCATCCACAAGTGAACCCTGAGATACCGTGGGGACGCCTTGTGGAACTATGGGTAGACACGTATACACCACAGATTCTAAATTAATAAGGCAGTGCACTTAAGATGTCTTAGTGTACTGTTGTAATCTACAAAAATGTCTGGAGGGTGATACCTCTGAGCTAACCATGTGTTACCCTTGAGCTAACCACGGATCCTTGATGCATCCACAAGTGAACCATGAGATACCGTGGGGACGCCTTGTGGAACTATGGGTAGACACGTATACACCACAGATTCTAAATTAATAAGGCAGTGCACTTAAGATGTCTTAGTGTACTGTAGTAATCTACAAAAATGTCTGGAGAGTGATACCTCTGAGCTAACCATGTGTTACCCTTGAGCTAGCCACGGATCCTTGATGCATCCACAAGTGAACCCTGAGATACCGTGGGGACGCCTTGTGGAACTATGGGTAGACACGTATACACCACAGATTCTAAATCAATAAGGCAGTGCACGATGTCTTTGTGTACTGTTTACTAATCAAAAGACTCCTAAGGTTACATAACAGTTGTGTTAATGTAACAAACAAGATAAAGCAACGTAAGTTGTTTACAGACTCACTACTCAGAGAATATCTCATTCTTTGCAGGCCAGCCATAATTAACAGCAGTCTGCGAGAGTTAACGAGTCAACAAGGCTGGTGCAGAGCGCGCACCGCCTGTCAGTATGGCCGTATCGACGCGGATACAAAAATTAGCCAACAATAATTAGTCAACGTGTAAAACGACAACATGCTGTTGCCTTTATGAGCATGACAACCACGGAAGCCGAGAGTCGGTACCACTCCTACGAGTTGGAGACACTGGCAGTGGTACGAGCCATAAAACACTTTCGCCAGTATCTATATGGGCGAAAATTCACCGTGATAACGGATTGCAACGCATTAAAAGCGTCAAAACACAAAAAGGACCTTCTGCCAAGGATTCATCGCTGTCGCAATCCAGTTGAGCTTGCAGTCAATGTTATGACAAGAGACTTGAACTGGCTCAAAATTGAACAGCGACGGGATGAAGAACTGCGTCCGATAATGGACAGTCTCAGTGACAATAACCCAGTGGAAGACTATGTGTTAGGGGACAACGTTTTAAAAAAGGAACGTCAATGATCCTGTCTTCGGTCAGCAGCTCAGTACCGTCGTTCCCAAATCATTTCAATGGAGCATTATAAACTCTTTTCACACTGCACTAAAACACCCTGGCTGGGAAAAGACACTGCAGAAGATCAGAGAAACCTATTGGTTCAACAAAATGAGTTCCATTATCCGAAAGATTTGTGGATAACTGTGTTGTATGCCGAACATCTAAAGGAAGATCCGGGGCCATTCAAGCCCAGTTACACCCCATACAAAAACCAACGGCCGCCTTCCAAGTTATTCATATGGACATAACAGGGAAGCTGGGCACTCCAGATGATCAACAATACGTCATAGTCACCATTGACGCTTTCTCAAAGTACGTTTTACTGTACTTCAGTACCAACAAAAACCCACACAGCACATTGGCCGCTCTAGAACGCACTGTGCATCTGTTTGGTGCGCCGGTTCAAATAATAGTGGATGGAGGAAGAGAGTTCCTTGGCGAGTTCAAGGACTACTGTGACGCCATCGGAATAAATATCCATGCTATCGCTCCAGGAGTCAGCCGAGCGAATGGCTAAGTTGAAAGAGTCGTTGCAACCCTCAAAAATGCTTTGGTAATGATTAAAAATTACGAAGCAGAGCAGTGGCACACTGTACTCGAGGAACTTCAGCTGGCAATGAACTGTACAACCCACTGAGTCACCGGTGTTGCTCCACTGACACTTATTACACAACGAAAGCACTGTGTACCTCCTGAGCTTCTCAACCTGGTGGATATTGACAACGAAACCGTTGATATTAAAGCGCTCACTCAACAGGTGCAACAGAAAATGATTCGTTGTAGCGAACAAGACAGACAACGCTTCAACCTACACAAGGCCAAAATCCATCATTTTCAAAGAAGAGACTACATATTGGTGAAAAATGATCCTCGAAACCAAACCTCGCTTGACCTTAAATACAGCGAACCATATGAAGTTTGTAGAATACTGGATAATGACCGATATCTGGTAAAGAAAGTTGTCGGTAGAGGACGACCTCGCAAGATTGCCCATGATCAGCTGCGCCGCGCTCCGCAACCTGGGGATCAGTTGGCCGTATCGGCGGGAAACGAATCACCTATTCAACGAGATCCCACTGCAGAATCAAATGAGCCCATTCCGTCGACCTCACGAGAAGGGCTGCAAGTACAGCCAAACCACGACTCGAACCAAGATGACCCATCAGAATAAATGGTCTACGAGAATCCAAATAATCTACGAGAATCCATAACAATCTACGAGAACCAACGAGGCTGGTGCAGAGCGCGCACCGCCTGTCAGTATGGCCGTATCGGCGCAACTACAACAGTTCGTCGAGAATAATTAAGTTTAATCATTTGATTGCCCTAAAAATAGTTTATAAATTATCAGTTGATTATTTTTGAGTTGATTACGATGTAAAATTAATGTTATGATTGTAATTTCAATACTTTACCAACAAACTTGTAAACTCGTGCACGTGCGCCGAGTCCTATAAGTACGGCCGCACTGTAGGCGCTCGTCTCAGTCGCTCTCGAGTCGCCGTACAGTACGGACCTCTTTGTGACGTTGTTACGCTGCTCGTTGAATATACGAAGCTTATAAAAGTACTTGTGAAGTTTTACTTCGAGGACCCAAAAATGAGTGATCATCATGAAAACAACAATTGTGACGTCAGCAATGCTGACGTCACACTTTTTAAAAACACTCCGGAGGTGCTTTCTCCGTCATGTATGTATTTTTGTATGTATATATTGTGTAAGAACATATTTATTATCTATATTGTATATAATATTGTAGACATTTATAAATATAATTACTATGAACTATATTGTACACCACCATCCCTTGTCAAAACTTGCTCCTCTCCATCCAAAGGTTGTCTGGAAGAGATGCTTTAGAAGAGAGCGGCCTTATCGCTTTGAGCGATAAGGCCGCCTGTTGTTCACTAATATAAGCTAAATATTTTTTAAATTTTTGTTTTAGTTTAAGGTGTTCAATAAAGAGTTTATCTATCTATCTATATATTAAGTAATATCGACAGCCGCTGTCTATAACCTATCTATCGGCTGTTTACCTTAATAGAGAAATAAATTTGACAAAAGTTCCTTGCAATACTAATACAGTCGAATTTATATTCTCGTAAGGCAAATCGTTGGTTGCTAGAATATAGAAAATGATCGTAAGTGAATTTTTTGGGATAATAAACATACACTCTTACAACAGTCATACTTATACCTAACGAAATTATAGTAGGTAACTGTCTCATCCAGTTGCTCGCAAACTACACCCAGCAATAGTAACACCTTTTGGCGTAACCTTTATCTTACTTTTTTGATAACCTTTTACATTTCTGGAAAAAACTTTGGCCACGGCTGAAATAGCATTTGGACTCTTCGTCTTTTGAGACACTTAAGAGGTTGTTTCTGATGAAAATTCTTTTGCGGGATTTTAACGGGAGTAAAACAGCGGGTTGTTTTGTGGAAAGTGTTGCAGAACGTTAAATTGAAAGAATTTTCATTTCTACCAGCAGTATTTTACTCGGTGTTTTACATTGAAACTTTTTAATGTCCTTTTATCTAAATTGTTAAAGATATTAAAAAGAGATGTTCTTGCCATAGTATTTTCATAAGAATAGAATATTACGAATGAAGTAAGATTCCCAGCCATGACCAAGTATCCAGACTTAGTTATTGACCTAGATATAAATAAAAATAGACGTACCCTGGTAAGTGGTAATTGATTCTCAGAAATATTCTGTTGACATTATTTCGGCTACTGAAAGAAAATAATAATGTGCCCACACATTATTATTATTAGCCGGCAATTTAGAAGTATTTGACACTGTGTTTTAATATGTAGCTACTATGTATGAAAGTTTTATTTTAATTTGTTACTAATATTAGCTGATCATCTATCAACGCTGGTTGGTCCTGAGGTAGGTATAGAGTGGTTGTGGTGTTATGGCGCAAGGTAAAATAAGTAAGCTTAGTAACTCGGCTAAAATAGACAAAACGTTATCAATACATATCATTTAGCTTAGAACTTTTTTGGAGAAAAATTAGAAATCAGGTTGTTGACGCAATATGTTTGATTAAATGGGCCATAGACAGGAAGGGTGTGTACGGCTCCGTTAATGCAGTTGGTAGCGACCCTGCTATCGAAGAGAGATCCCAGGTCATCCTTGGATGTTGTGAATTGTTGTGAAGTGTTATTGAGTGTGTGTGTCCATGCCTCTCGCGACACAGGGAATCCTAGTGTATATGAGTGTGTAAACGTTTACTATTTGGGTACTACTAGCCCGTCTCATTTGATAGTATAACAAGTACAATTTGAAAAATATAATACCGACTTCCATTCTATTCAGTTATTGGAATGTAACTCAAAAAATAATGGGACCGAATTTAATGAAATTTAAGTGGGACCAGACGGCAAGCACCAGCTTTCAAACAAAAAAAAGTTTTGAGAATCGGTACACCTAATCAAAAGTTATGAGGTAACAAATATAAAAATTATACCTACAGTAGAATTGAGTACTTTTTCATTTTGGAAGTTGGTAGAAAAAGATTCATACAATTATTTACTTACCTGCCAAATGTTAATCATTTATCTATAATTACTGAAAATGTTCAAAATATTATCAATGTACGAATCTTAATAATGGGCCTCTAATCTTCCTTTTTACCAACCACCAATATCACGATAGTTCTTAATGTAACAACTACATTCAGGTGCGCGTTAAAACGAGAATTTCAATATACACTCATAGTTAGCGCCGTTTGACCTACGATTATTACGTATTGTACTAAAAAACCAGTAATGTATAACATTTAGATGATCGTGTGAAACCAACTACTCATATCTTTCCTCGAGATTAAAGCAGGATAAAACGATTTGAAACACGCATTTGACTGTTTTTACATATTTAGCTTTTTTTTCTTTTGTAATGCAATTAGCGTAGCGAAAAAGTTGTTGGAATAAATTATGCGATTTTGCTTTCTGTGATCCAAGAGCTTGGCTACTAGTATCTGGAACCATTGTTCAAGATTTGTTACGAGGATTTTTTTAAATTATTTTTTTTTGCATAAGTAAGCAATCTATAAGATGGCTTTGATTTGGCCTCCTAAATACAGTGTTAATGGCATACACGTTAGACTGATAAAATAGAATGAATTCAACGAGCGACCAAATCAACAATTGAACTAAAGCCAAATAAGAGTAGCTTCATTAGTTTGGCTCATAAAACAAATCATTTAATTTGGCCGGACTAAGAAATGGGTTCATCTCGAACTCCAATTATATGCGGTCGAGATATTTGGGTCAACAAGAGTTAATCCCAAAATAGTCTCTTAATTCCGTCTTACTCTAAATGTAAATTGGGGTACTTTATTAGTTACCTGCCTGAATTTGATGCAATTTAAGATAGAGACACTATTATTACTGTAATTATAAATAAATTGTGTATAAGGTATATGAGTATGTTTAAATAAAAAAACTTGAGCAGAATTCGTTTTAAAGGGTAAACAAACAAAGTTTTTATTGAAGTGATAACTTCTTTTGGCGCGTGGAGCCCTTTTTGGGTGAATAAAGATCATAGAACTCGCGTCATCGTCATCGGCTTTTTGAGCAATGAAAAATCAAGAAACTCGCGTCATCGACACGTAAAGCTTTGTTAGATAGTGTAGTTTTAAATTGAAAACTTATTTAGGCCCGATTAATGGTTTCCATGAATTTATCTTTTGTTTTTGAATGTATGTCTTAAAAATAATTGAAATCATTTTCAATTTTATTGGCAGTCCCCAAAGACTAACAAGTAAGAATTACGGAAGTAGGGAAGGAATATCGTCGTTTATTATTCAGTTCATTATTGTTGTACCTATTTGAGAGCCTCGAAAATGGCTAACTAATAATTTAGCACAATAAAGCTCCCGCAACACAAATTCAGTAATGTGCAGTTTCTATAAACTATATCTATGAATAGTTTGCCCTACTAAAAGTAGAAATTTGACGCTATTATAAATAGTCTAAATGTTTTACCTCTAATATAAATAGAATATATGTATTGTAGTATTGTAGCAAGTAAAATTACTGGGCCTGGCCCGTCGTGTAAGTACATAAAAAAAAATTGTGTCTCAGGATGGCAAGCGCAGTGCAGCACAGAACTTGGAATCTCAAAGGTCTGAATTGCGTTACTAATGTTTAAGAAAACATGACGCTTAACCATCAGGCGAAGGACTTGCCCTTTCTGTCACTAAGCGTAATAAAAAATTCTACATTACAGTTTTCTTTCTTGTTGATATAAAGTACACAAAAGTATGTACAAATACAGATGCAAATCTCCCTGGTTAGTCTCTGCTCTATTTTCTTTATTCCTTAGAAAATATGTAATGATAATATGGGCTCATCAAGTTGACCAACAATAAAGTACAGCTTTATTAAGTAAGTAGGTATATACAGTTCGCAATTTTCCTGTTTTTCTTGATCCACTACCCGGACTCTACCGGGGTTTGTAGACTATCGTGTGTATAATAATATACGAGTATGAACTGAACGTTTAGGTTACATACACCGGCTCGGTCAGTCAGGAAAACAAACAATTTATACTATTCACAATGACATTTGTAAATACAAATAATTATTCGTGAACTTCTTATACATATTACAAAATAACATTCGTTAAATTCTATATAGATCCCGGTGGGCACTCAGACTCAGACTCAGAACTCGCAGACGCCGCTGCGCACTTGCCCTGAAGATGAGCATCGGACATGCTCGAAATTTCTAACAAGCTACTACTGGTAATAATTGTTAAAATTCAAATTTATTTGTTACTAAAATTAATAGATGTCAACTCGAACCACTACAGACAGAAATGACTTGACTTTTGATTCAACTCGAACCACTACAGCCAGAAATGACTTGGCTCTTGATTCAACTCGAACCACTACAGCCAGAAATGACTTGGCTCTTGATTCAACTCGAACCACTACAGCCAGAAAGGACTTGGCTCTTGATATACAGCTGCCACCAGCCTTTTCAAAGAGTGATGGACTCAACAAAACTAGAACCAACATTGGCTCGACTATTTTTGATGATATTTGGTATAGAGGTAGATGGGGCATTGGATTAAACCAAAGGATACCTTTATCATCATCATTCAGCCCCACGCGGGTGAAACCACACGCCACGCAGCTAGTATTATATAGTACCTTTTTGCTATATGGCCCTCGGACTGGCCATAGGTTTCTTTAGTATGCCTCTTTCTCTCTCTAGTTTCAAGAGAAGGCTCATGTCCCAGCAGTGGCAACTTATTGAGCTACTTATGTGAATTAATAAGAACTTATTTATTTGTTACCATAGGTTTCGCACAATTCCGGAAGTTAATTCAAGGAAGCATAACCACGAGCAACTTGTTAGTTGCTTCAGTTAGTTAGTTACTTGGAAGTAGCATAGTTATTTATTCAAAAGCGGTATTAATGGCCCATAGAACGGAACATTTTGGTTAATTAATCGCTGGATATTAGCATAGAAACCGGAGATATCCGGTTTTGGGAATAGATTACGTACCTGTGCTAAACAAGAACTAGGTGCATAATGATACATAGCGATGAAAACAGGGAAACACAAGGCATTAGCAAATCCTCCTTCTAATAACGACTAACTGTTAAGTTGGATTTAAAAGCACAGAGAGTCTTGAGTTGCTCGGGCCACCTATAGGTATACGTTTTATTAGTATTTTTTTATTATTTTTGAAGCGTTGATAGCCCAGGGCTAACAAGGGTCAACCCTGGAGTAGATATCCACGGTATCGATTCCTACCTCGGGCTTGTGCTTTCGGTGAAGGGAACATCATGATAAAATCCACACCATTGTGGTAGAGCACTACTGGTGTCCGCCTAACGGCTAACTTTTTACTTTTTTCAAAGTTGAGGGATCACCCAGGATCAACTTACAAATAAGTGCCTAAGCACCGAATAGTGTGTTCTGGCAGATTTCCTTGAAAGAAAATCGCTATTCTAAATCTAGTATGATACCACCTTCGACCGCATCATCACTAAATATCAAGTAAAATTATGGTTAAACACAAGTCTATGAAGTGTAAAAAACCTATGTAGTAACCTATTTTTAGGCAGTTGCACCCGATGGCTTTGTGCGACAGAAGTGAAACTGAATAAATGTAGTTGAATTCCAGGTCTAGAATGCAATATATATTACAACGCCTGCCTGTCACACGCGATAGTGCGACAATATGTGATTTATTTATTGTATGAACATCTGTTACCTTGCTACACTGTAAGATACATCTTCGTAATGTTCACAGCTTACACAGTCTACTATATATATATACTAATATATGCAATTGATTTCGGTTTCTGTTCAACGGAGTTAAAAATTCTTTATTCTGCTGCTCGTACTTATCCGCTCTGCCCAATTTGGTCAATAAACAGATTCATTACGAAGTTATGAAAGAAATAAAGTAAGTAGGTACTCACAAGGTTTGCGAGGACGCTAATCATTTGGTTGTTGATTGATCGTGTAATCAAAAGTAAACAACCTTAATATTGTATTATTTTATCATAACAAATAACGTATTTATGACACATTAAGTGATAACATATGAAAAATTAAAGGAACAGTCACGTGAATAAATGGGTTCGAAAGATCACTTCTGGTACATTTTTGTTGGGTATAAGTGTCTTTCTTTGTACTCAATATCTTTACGTGTATGACAAAATGAAACAAAAGTTGTATTCCTAGAGTTTTTCTGTTGTTTTTAATGTTATTAGAAGACGGTACAAGCAACAGGCCTACCTGTTGTTAAGTGGTAACCTCTGCATATAAAATTATTTAGGATAGATGCATTTCATCTGCACCGTAACCCTGAGACAAGTTGTTAAGTCTCCCGTGCCTGTAATTTCTTCAAACCCAAATACAGTAATGCTACCATTACTGCTTCACGGTAGAAAAAGATATGGTAGAAGCACTTCCCCGGACGAACTCATCCATAGGAGTAGAACTGCACTAAAACTACTTGTTTTTATTTTTTACAAGTAGACGTTGAAATGAACCAAGCTCTCATATTCTTTTATCGATTGGTCTTTGAGAGTTCAGCTGTCGTTCTTTAAACAATTTTTAGTCAAAAAGTAACAAAACATTTTTTCATATATCTAGGAAAGTAATTGAACTTGGGGAAATACCAAGCACTTATAAAAGTAACACATAATCTGGCTCTCTATAAATTGAGATTTATATTTTTTAATTAATCACACAAAGTATAAGTTCCTTCACTTTGATCTCGAATGAATAGAGATTGCGGACTTTATTTACAGTACGAACCAATAATGTCTTAACATCAATGGCTTCTTTTTATTACCATCAAAGGTACAACTTTTTATAATATACATATTTAATTGTCCCTTACAGAAGAAAACAAACTGAACCAATAAATAATATAATAATATAGCAGACTCCAGTGTGGGCTTCACGGAAGTGCGTGCGAAATTAGCTGTCGCCTACAAAGGGTGCCGGGCTTAATTATGCCAAGCGTTATACATTTCTAAGAGAAAATGTAGGAGTAATTAATAAAGACAACATGGAAAAATAAATTGATTAAGGAAACGCTACCAGACCACTTTATCCTTTTATTTTCTCTGGCATTTTCCTTTAACAAGCATGTCCACTCGATGGTAGAAGTTGATACTAATTACTCATTACACTTGCTCGAGTTGCTGATGTCCTTGTCCTATCGGTTTACAGATGTAAACCCCATTTTCTTCAAGATTGTATTAATCAGGTAAGTACCGGGCCGTAAAGTTATTGCAAAAGTTTATGTAAATTCTAAACTAGCTGACTTGCCAGCGGCTTCGCTTAATTGGTCAATGGGGTATGCAGGTACAGAAATCACTGCCTCGTTGTTGTAGTGATGGAAGCGCCTCTTTGGAATCTTGAGCTCCTGGGCTTGAGCCCCGAGTCTGACAGATATAGGTTTTTCTGTTAAAGAAATTTTAGCAAATTGCCTTAAATTCCGTCAGGTACTCTTATCTTTCTAATAAAATTACACAGGCTAATTTTCAAACCTTAACTAGCCAGGCGCACACCACTCAGTCTATACTATAGGAAATGACGCAACAGAAGTAAATTGAATTCACCTTCTAAGGGCTTGAAAATTCTATTCCATTAAATTATCTTTATTTAAGCATTTTGTAGTATTTTAAGTATGAAAAAAATAAAACGAATATATCTAAGAATATGCTTCTTTTTAAAGATAATATTTAATTGATAATTTATTTACATAATATTTTCAATCGCTAAATACAAATAAATACTAAAAAAAACCTGTATTTAGTTGTATTATTTGTAATCCCTGAAGGATTGTTAACAGGTTTTATGAACATGTATATTGTGTCGTCCCAAGAGTGATTGAAAAACCTTGTCAAACAATGCCCTCGAAACGCCGTTTCTATTTTGTTATCCGATAAAGCTCGCATATTTCCGGGATAGTTTCCCTTTGCTTATCCCTTGCGGCATCCCAAGGGATGAAATATGAATCCCCATCGGACGTGCTTTCCCGAATCATCTCGAATATTGTGTCTCAGCAGACGTACCACGGACATTATTTATGTGACCACTATAGTTATTATGGTTGATACTGCAGTTATTTATGGTTTTGGTTTGACGCAGGCACTTCCAACGTAAGCTGGGTTTTGTCCATGCAGCTTGTTTGTATGCCCAGTATACTTGGAACCTGATTTTTACTGCGGAGTAATATTGAATTATTCGGTATTATGTTGTACAGTCTACCAAAAATCGTTTTACATAATAAATATCATCATCATCATCATCATCTCAGCCGTAGGACCTCCACTGCTGAACATTGGCCTCACCTATAATTTTCCAAATGGACCGGTTGGAAGCGACCTGCATCCAACGTCTTCCTGCGACTTTTATCAGGTCGTCTGTCCAACGTGTCGGTGGACGACCTACGCTGCGCTTGCCGGTCCGTGGTCTCCATTCCAGAACCTTCCGGCCCCATCGGCCATCTGTTCTTTGTGCTATGTGCCCTGCCCAATGCCACATTAACTGGCTAATCTTCTGGGCTATGGACTTTCGTTCTTCTACGGATCTCCTCATTTCTGATTCGATCACGTAGAGAAACCCCGAACATAGACCTCTCCATAGCTCGTTGTGCGACTTTGAGCAAACGCAAATCACGCAATATTGGTTATAAAACTCCAAAATATGTACTTTCTATTTTTATTGTATGATTTTTTTTAAAAATAACCTGTTTAGCAAAACGAAGCTTGCAATTTTAGGAAAAAAACATTTTGATGATCCGAACTCTTGTCTTCTGACTACCCATGTTAAATGCCATGAGCGATAGGCCACCAATTCGATAATAGAATTTATCTCTCTAGTGGATTTTAACCGTCGTCTTATTGGCACGGAGCGTCGATGGTTACTGATACAGAAGAAACCTGCCAAAAAGTTCCTAATGCTCTCTTCTGGCAGTTTTCTTTGGAGAGCCAATCCCTGGTCAATGTCTAGTGTGATATCAACTTCAACCGCATCATCAGTGACCAAAAAATAAAATAGGGGTCCAATGCCAAGCTGTCAACCATAAACAACTTTATCAGTGGCTTAATGAAAAGAATTGTTTATAATAATATAATTTAAAACAGAAGCTAACAAACCAATAACATATCAAAATAATTTTTACTGCTATTTAACAGCCCCCAAGAAGCAATATTTCAATAAACGTGTCAGGAAATTCTTCACTGGATATATTTCATCGCTTGGAGACTTTTATAATATAAACCATTTTAAATCATATCTTGCGTAAATTGGACGATATTTTTTTATTAAAAAACTTGTGAACTATATGAAGGTCCCTCATAAAAAGCAGGTTTCAGGAATACTTTTAATATGAATAAATAAAGAAGGGAAACGTAAAAGTTACCCAATTTATATATACCCATATCCCTCAATTTGAGTAACCTCTAGGTACTTTATATCTTGATTATTTGATTCTATGGCATATTCTTATAATTCCCAAGTATTTATGTGCTTGCAAAAACAAGCAATATATTCTCGTTTACTCGGTGCTCGAATAATTAAGTATGTTTATAGGTAATTACTTATTGTCGTGCCCTGGGCTAAGTTTACACAATATTTTAACAATCTTGACCTTTAAGAGACTCACCCGCCGCTGCTGTCTGAGTTCCTCCTTGTTTTGTGTGGTATATTGCCTTTATTCTAATTTTTATCACACGCGTCGCGACGAGATAAGTATTGCCGGTGCCATCTTTTTTCATAATAAAAATAAAAACTTATTAACAATTCCGTGGAGGAGGAAAAGCATATAAAATCACGCTGGATGGCAATGCCATTTTGGACCAATGAGCAAATTTGCCCTTTAGGCGTCAGCCTAATTATGATATACCTAAGCATAATCGAGGAATTAATCGGAATGGTTCTAGCAAATTTCAAAAAAGTCGGAGAAGACTGAAACTTTAAATTATTATAAATAGTAAGACGGGCAACCCTGCTGTGGTTCACATGCGTCTCGTAATATCGTTCTGAAAAATGTCACATGACTCTTAGGTGTTTTCTGTGATAAAATGAATAATAATATTTTTGTAATTCTGTTACATGTTAATTGATTGCGTACTTTGGATATTTAAATCATATCGAAAATAAAATCCTGGAGAAGCCCACGTTCTAAGCAAAAAGGTTTTAAACTGTAGTTTGACAGAAAAAAATCTAATAAAATCGAAAAAATCTAGTTAAATATCAAATCAAATCAAATCAAATAATTTATTTGCTAGAACACGTGTACAAAGTCGAGATCTTATAAAATATAGGTCACAATATGTTCTGTTTGCTAGCAGACGTGCAAATGTTCTATATCTAATACTGTCTATATATTAAAAAAAAACACAATAATCCCGAAATTCCTGTACATTATAAAAACAATTCGAAAGAAGCCAATCTGATAATTTACTTTTAAACAGACTTTCATCCAAGGCCTTAATTTCATCGGGTAAATAATTATATAGAGTTATGCACATATTGTACACATTCCTTTTATTATGGAAATTGATACGCCGCCTTCTCACATATATTAACGATAATTATCAGAAGCTGGACACAATGGTCTCCTTTGGGACTCAAGTACCAATATTTACGAAGTGAAGCCGACAGATTATAACTCTAAACTTGTGTATCAAATTCTGCAATTTTCTAATCAACTCGAGTGCGATGATCATGTTTATGAAGCACTATGGGTTATTTAGTACCATAAAAACAGGAACACCACCTGAGTTTGAGTGAACGTAATATTCATCAGATCAGGCTACACAATCATGCCATAGCGATGGCGGTCGTATTATGTACATAGGAAAAGAAAACAAAATAGAAGAAGTACCCAACAATGGATATGATTGAGTTTGTTTAATTTTCCGAGATAATTGTGGATTTTCGACAGTTAAGCGTTTGTTGCGGTGCAAATTATGTAATACAATTGAAATAAAATGAAATGAAATCGTTTTTTCTGTTTAGGCCTGCGGGGGCACTTAAAAGTTGTCATATTACATTTATTATTTCTTAAATCGACAACCGGATCGGAACGTGACCACGACTGAGAAGATCCGACAAGAAACTCAGCGGGCTTATCTTTTAAAAATTTGTTTGTATCGCCAATTTCTTAATGTATATAACAAATGTTCGTTTATTTTTAGCTCCAGTGTGTTGCCTTACAAAAGAGACCATAATAATGGTATCAGTAGGGCAGCACATGCTACACTTTGACATGGTAATACACGAGTAGGTACGCAGAGTAATGATTTATGGATACCACCAGCCCCGGGGGAAGCACAGTGGTTATGTGGGAGTCTCTGCTAGAAGGGCAGCATACCCAACAATCCTCTGCGGTATTCCGTCACTGCCGCTTTTGGCGGGAACGTCAGGTGAGTAGCCCCACCACCTGCTACTTCGGCCACAGAGGATAGGGAAAGCGGCACCTCTCAATACCGACAGTCCTCTTCCCCTGCTACCCCACCGCGTCCGCCATCTAGCGGTGGCAGCCCCATCAAGGCCGCGAAAGACTGCTATCACTGGCAGACCCATTGGTCCCTCTTAGCTTCACCGTGGTGACCCAAGCCACGTCTACTGACCCCTCCGCCACGGCAAAGCGGAAACCCTCGGGGGGGTATAATTTTGTAAAAGCCTTTTTGACAGAGTTTAGTTTTAATAGTAATTTATTAATAGGCAAATCTCCAATAACATTTGGAAGTTTATTATAGAATCGTATACATTGTCTGTTTCTGCCGAAGGTAGTTGCGGTGATCCTTACTTGCTTCAGAACTTATTTATTTTTGATGCTTTGATACATAGTTTAAGTGTAATTATTATGATAAATAATGGACATGGTAAGTAATTCCTCGGTAGATCGTGTGAAGTGAAGTGGCGCTGAGGTGTAGTGACTGCCGTACGTACACCCTTCCCGCACCCGCCGACTCCCCGCTGTCGCCTTCAGAGTTGATGCAAAATATTAACGTTGTAAATATTGTCCCTTAAAAGAATGACTTATTCTGTGGAGACGCGCTACATGTCGGACATGTGCAGATAGCTTTGTTTATTCCGCGTGTTGATGGAATGAGCATCACTCCTTTTTTCTAAACTGCTCTTGGTTTTTTGACGTTCATTAGAATTTCATAGATAAACTGAGAGACAACAGTTAGAATGTTTATATCTTTAAACTTCAGTCTAAGGGAAACTCTGGGAGCTAAATTCAACTTTGTTTTGTGCTTTCCTCGTGAAACGGTCTAGAAAAAAGCAGTAATGCATCCATCGCTCTACTAGAATGTGACGTGGATAAGACATTGGATAATGTTGCAACTATGACAGGTCTGTTGGCGCAGTTGGCAGATTCCTGCCTTCCGAGCTGCTGGCCCCGGGTTCGATCCCCAGACAGGTAAAACATTAGTGTGCATGAACATGTGTGTTTGACCTGTTTCTGGGTGTGTACTCGTATATGTATGTAAGTATGTGTATCAGGTTACCATAATACAGGCTTAGGCTGGTTTGGGACCTAAATACCTTGGGTGGATGTTGTAAAAAAAACTATGAATATTAACTTACAAAACTTGAGGCACGGCAACAGCAATGAACAAACGTACGAGTGCCACTCGCACATAGGATATGTAAAAAAACCTTTCTATTGAAGTGAGGCCAATCTACCTCCGCCATACCACAGTTGGCAAGTAATGTTAAATAGACCGACTGGCTTAGACTCGTAAGTAACGTATGCGCATACTACTCTATTCTACTAATATGATCGTCTCCATACATTTGAACGAGCAATCTAAAGGAAGGCTAGTAATGACGAATTCGCCGAGTTGGCAGGGATACCTCGATATGCTTGTGTATTATTCCGATGCATAAATATTACATAGCAGCGAAAATCCTCACATATTTCTACAAGTGCGAGTTACTATTCGCTCCTACATACATCTCAGAATCCAATAAATTATTTGCTTACGCGCCAACTGCCAAGACAAGTAGTTACGTACAATTCGGCAGATGAGATATAGGGCCTTGATTCTGTGATTTGAGTGATTACCATAACTCTTACCGATGTGTCAAACATCTATTGTAATCGATAGTTATTTTTAAACGTCATAATTATTTTTACGCTGCAAGCACAATTTTTACACAAAAGCTATAGCTTTGTAGGATGCTTCGCCATTTTTGACAGCGTTGTATCACGATACTGTCAGAAAGCTTTTGCTATCATCGAACCCAATTACATAAAAGACATTATTTAAATGTTTCCGTGGCACAATGTCAAATTTTATAATTAACTCGCACCATATTGATTGAATTACACCAAAATAAGGACCAAAACTATTGGCGCGAATGCGAAACGACCAATCTGAAGAAATAGATAACTTTTCATATCTAATACTTTTAAACGAGCAATTCTTGTATTATAAATTTATTTAAATATAATCTGAATCACGGATTCAACTTCAACGATTTTCATGAAATTTTATATGCAGGGGGTTTTGGGGGCGATAAATCGACTAGGTAAATTTTTAGAAAACGTCGTTTTATCCGTGTTTTCACGAAATGAAAAACTGCTACAATATTATTATGGAAACTAGGGTTATTAGTTTAAACAACAATTAAACTGTTTTACCGACACAGTAGCACTAAAACTACTTGACAATAGACGGCGTTGTTATATTATTTATATAGATGTAATTTCTAAAAAACTCGAATTACAAAAAAAAAGCCTCATCATCAACCTAAGATCATCCAAGTACTTATTCTTATTTTATATTTAATATAATAATATTATGTGATATTTTAAAATCCTTGCAGAAAGTGAATTAAGATTATGAATATATAGAGTCTTTATAAACAGTTTCTCTTTAAAGAGAAACTTGGTTGAAAATATACTATGACATTATGGTACTATCCAAATTACAGAATTGCCTCCTGGAATTTCAGTAACTCATTCAGGCAAGTGATCATTTGGCAGCGACGCGATACATTATCCAGTGTTTTGTGAAGTGGGAAGAGACTCGTTGGTACCCCATCAATATCAGTGCGTTAATATCTGGCATTCCATATCGAATACGAACATTTTGTCTTTCGTAAACGTTCTCAACGCGAGGTGCGTGTGGTATTTTTACTCGACTGCGGTGAATCCGCAAAAAGGAAGCTTTTGGGATTCACTATTCTATACACGCCATTTAGCTTTAATGTGCGTGCTAATTATTTCCGTAGCCGAATTATTAAACTTAATTTTGAATTATTGTTTGTTTGTTACTTGACATGTTGGTTATTTGTAAACCGCTTTGGATTGTGTTTTTATGGTATCTAGTGCCGAGACCAGTATAAAATATTTTGTGTTAAAAACCACACCTTATTATCATTAAGCTAAAATAAGTTAACTAAATAACGTACATCAATCTTAAGTGTGAGTGCTTTTCATATGGAGAAAGTACATATTTTTTGTTCATAATTTTGTTCTATTTCAAATGTAAACCTCAGTTCGTCTTAACGTTAATTAAATATATTATTATTAATTAGGCAAAGCTGGATCGTTCTGAAAGGTTAGTGCATATTTCGCTGTTTATATTCCACACACATACGCATGACCACAATTTGAAAACAAATATTAATTATATTTCCAACATAAAAACACTATAGCGATGTAAACTGACAAAAGGATTGAAAGGCAATCTTATATACATATTACGGTATCGGATAATTTTATTACTTTTAATACCACAAAAGCGCTTTCAGTTTTTAAATGTATACAAAGAACTGATAAGGTTTTAAACAGTAGCTTACCCACATTTTGTAGCGTATTTTCATAAAGCAGCCAAAATTATTAATGTGATGCGTTCATAACGGAACTTGCTTTATTTATGTACTGTACTAAATTCGGGGAAACTTGCCGTATTCTCTTGAGTAAAGCCTATTTGGGAGGGTATGTTAAACGTGTCAATTTTTCAGTAGTCTCAACTTTTCTACCAGAACAACAGTCGTTAGTCTACGTCGCATGGCTTAAAGAGATCTGAAAACTCGTCACTAGAGGCCAAGCAGATATCCACCAAGGCAGTTCAAAGCATTGAACTGGAGTTGGAAAGCTGGTTCAGTCCAGAATGGAAAGCATGTTAGCCTGGTGCTCGAACGATCATGAAAGTCAAATAAAATAAACAAATTGATTCATTAATATCATATATTAACTGGAGTAGATAATTTATCTGAAATCAGGAAAAAATATTCAAAGAAAGTAGACGTATGCGAGTATTGTTTAAGTGGAAATGCGTTAATACATCTTACATTCATACGTATAAAAAATTTTAATGTCACACATTTTTCAATTATAATTTCATAGTTTACATTACATTATATTTTATATATAATTTACATTTACAATTAAATGTTAGTTCATACTAACATTTAATTGTCAAAAGAAAAACAGTTACTGGATAAAAAAAACACGTATATGGATTAACTAATCTCTACAAGCTATCGAATATGTATGGAAAATTCCACTGACACATTAAACTTTCTCTAATCTCTGCAACATCCTTCGTAATCAGTTGTGGTTACAATTTTAATTGTGTTAGAACACCAAACAAATAACCCAACAACCAATAAACCAAACTAACTAAAGTAAATCAACGTAGTTAAATTAAAAATAACAAATGTATTAACCGTCTTCACTTTCAAGCTTAATTGAAACTTTATGTACTTCCTCATGAATGTCTACTTAGGAATAAGATATCAAAAGACTGGCCTTAATTATATGGAATGAAAACATAGTTGGTGTGAATTAATACTTTCGCAGATATCAAGGCGCGGTGGTGTGTATGAAATGATATATTGCATTAAGTCCTGAACTGAATCTAACAGCTAAGGTCAACAAACATTAAATAAATTGTATACACTGACATCTGAAAAAAGTTCGGAGAAGGGTCTTTGAGAATCCAGGTGGTTAGAACCATAGGTTATTTGGGTAAGCACTCATTAAATTAATTGTAACTTTCTTTTACAAATGTTTTCCTTAAGATGTAAAAATGATGTCTCGCACTCTCAAAATCAATTAAAATTTTTCGTTCTACCGATTTTGTTAAATATTATTAGAATAACATTTATCTAACTGAATCAGATTTACATGTAAACAGTTGTGGATCCAACACTATACTTTACTAAGGCTAATCAATCAGCGGGTAGTAGGTACCCAATATACCAGCACTCCTGAGTTTGGAACCCACTGGAAATACAAATGTTATTTTTATAAATTATATCTAATGAATGAAATTGTTGTTATGTAAGTGAAAACACATGTAACATCAGTCTTTCTATGATATAAATATTCTTACTTGTTCTCCTAATTATACCAAATTCACATTCACAATTAATCATCCCAGCTACTTAATTTACATGAAAAGTAAAACGTTTAACAAATTAATTCCACGTTATTATAAAACGTTGGATGGTCTCAAACGTTTTATTTGCATACCTGGAACGTTAAACCTATTTGTAAACTTGATTTTTTGAGGGGAAATGAACAGCATTCATAATACCAAAAAGTGAACTCAAGCCCAGCTGCGCCGATATTAATTAATTTACACAAGTTTGTTAATTTCGTGAAAAACTTCGGAAAATTTGGTTAATATTTAATAAAATCGACTCAAGTTTATGATCTTGTTGCGATCAGACTATACACAGTCATAAGATAGTTTTGAAGTTAATTAATTTATTGCCAAGAGATATTAACCTACATTTTAAGCACATTTCGTTCTAAAAACTGAATAAAACTTTATTTTGAAAGCATGTTTAGATTAGATTGCGTTACGTATATGTTGTTATGTGCCCGAGCGTTAATGCCTGCCGTGCGATTCTGTAAGAGCAAACATCGTTGTATCTTTGACAACATCCGTGAAACAAATGACGAGATGACAAGAAACGTTGGAAAAACAATCTTATGTACAAGGGCGATATCTTATAAAATATTTGACATCCGTGAGCTCGTCGACGAACGTATTGACGAATCATTACAGAAACGCACGGCTGTATGTGTATGTAAGTATGTGTGTTTTCTTCGGCCGTGCGATTCTCTAAGGGCAAACGTCGTTGCATCTTTGACAACATCCGTGAAACAAATGACGAGATGACAAGCTACGTTGGAATAACAAACTTATTGACAAGGGCGATATCTCAAAGTATTTGACATCGGTGAGCTCGTCGACGAATCATTACAGAATCGCAAGGCCGATCTTATTGGATGAAACAATGAAGAATGATGTAAAATATATTTCATGTCATTAGGCTAGAGTGGCAACCCCTTCATGAATGTGGTATATCAATATGTTCAGCAATTACGTATTTTATTTAAAATGCTCAACGACTTAACAATCAACTAACTCGTGATGCAAACACCTAAACCAGCCAAGCGAGCAAACTTCAAGTGGCCACTACCCCTTGAGATCGGGCGGGCGATCGTATAGTGCAGTGTAGCGGACCCATGCTCCAATCAGATTGGATATGCTCGCGAATCATTCAGTTAGCTAGTTGAGTCTATACCATCCATCATACCATCAACATATACCATCCATCCATATATACCATCTTTGTTTGCGTGTTGGGCGATAGTTTTTGTTAGAGAAATCAATCAATAAATTTAGTCTGCTATCTTGTGTTTATGCTACTGTCACAATATACTTTTATAATCTAATAATCATTATTTTTACTAATATATATAAAACAATGTCTTACATATAAAGTAAGCCCATTGTTATAATATTTAATATTTTCCATATTTACCTGTAAAACAACATCGGTAATAATTTTATTGTTATAAGTCAAAATCGCTTTAATTTTAACTTAGAATAAATACATATTAAATTTATTCGAAGCTTATTTACAATAAGAGGTTCTACCGTGCGATTCTCTAAGAAAAACCATCGTTGCATTTTTGACAACATCCGTGAAACAAATGAAGAGATGACATGAAACGTTGGAAAAGCAACCTTATGTACAAGGGCGAAGTATTTGACACCGGTGAGCTCGTTGACGAGCTCGTCGACGAATCATTACAGAACCGCACGGATGTTGTCACTTTAAGTTACTAAAAACAAAAAAAAAGTCTACCAAAGTCTACGCGTTCTTTCGTAGAAAGATTTAGTGCTACAACTTGCTACAGAGCTACGAGCTACGAAGATATTCGAAAGTGATAGATGTGGTTTTTTGAGATTTAAAGTTTTCTGTTTGATAAAACTGGTTGATCATATTTTGTTGCTATACTAAAATAGTATAAAACCGTCATATTCACAAACAACATCATGGGTAACTGTGGGTTTTCATCGAAACTTTTAAGCCATAACAAAACACATGGGAACAAATCAAATAAACTGTTTAAAAATCAACAAATATAATCATCATATATGATATATTATGAACAAATGACGGCAAAAATTTTAAACAATCTAAAAGATGACCCTGCAACGAAATTCTCAAATATAAAAATAATTATAATAAATAAATAATTAAATATTATAACATAAATTATAGATTACTAGCTGCGCGCCGCGCGCGGTTTTATCGGCGTGATGATAGATGATGATGAAAAGTATCATTTATCTTTTCGGTATGTTTTATTCCTCCTTGACAAATTTCATCACGATTAGTTTAGCTGTTTAGGCGTGAAACCGTAACAAACAAACTCATTTTCGCATTCACAATATAAAAATTATATAAGTATCTGTCAAAACACTCATTGAGTTTGTGCCAGATTCTTTTCCATAGTTGTTGTTTATTTTGGAATACGGTGGTAGAGTGTTTTACTAATATAATGATTAAGTGTGGTTCATTAGAGCGTTCATGATGCCTTAAATTATCAAATAAACTATCTAAAGGTAGACGATGTTTTATAAGTGTCTCTAAATTGAGCGGAGCGCAAAACAATATACCTTAATTAATCATTTCTGAAGCATCCTTAGAATAACAGCCAAGACTGTCTTTATCTATGGAGATGCTTTCATCAAGGTGAAGCCGCCCTTTGATCATAGTATCAAACTCCAACGAGGCATGACATCACGTGTTCTCAATAAAACTTATGTTTGTGAACGTGTACACAGTAGTAACTTATGTTTAGGGTTATTTTATTTATACGGTACGATTAAGATAAGCGGCAATCAAAATATATCACCACTTTCCTACCCTTATCCCCCGTTTGAGTTTAGTACGATATGTCTTACCACACATGCACAATTTGTAGAAGGTTTCAACTTCGGTTTTGTGACCGAACTCCTAGCTGACGCCAACCTTTGAAATTTTCATTGATAGTATATCCACTGCCTTTCAGGTAATATAAGCGTAAAGAACTCTGTTGTGAAAAGAAATTTACTGTTAAAGAACTCTTAATCTCTATTGTGCAGCAACATTAGTAGTCATCGTTTCCTTCTCGCTTCGTTGATCTAAAAGATAGTGACGCGAAAATTAACAATCATTTTTATTAACTGACATGCATGCTTAGTTCGAAGCACTTTCTTAATATAATTGTTATTAGAGTAGGTTCGATATTTGAGACATAAGAAGTGCAGTACTCAATTAAAGATGAAAAGACAAAAAAGAAAAACAGCTAGTCTGTATCACTACACTCTTCTCACTATCACTCTCACTCATCTATGTCAACCACTGACATACGTTCCCATCCGGTGACGCTGTAAATGCCGGTAGAAGCAAACAGCATATTGTCCGTCGAAAAAAAAAACAGACATACTTACATCCACATTGTAATCTTATCACACAAAGACATCATCACCACAATATCAATAACCATTATACTATATTGTACTTTTTCTTTTTGTACTTACATTATCATTGTAGTTAGGAATAGTAAATAAACATTTAATCTGATACTTTAAACGAATAAATCTGGTATTTTATATTTATATAATATAGATATAATCAATAGATATATAATCAAGATCTCGGAAACGGCTCCAGCGATTTTTATGACATTTAGTACGCAGGGGGTTTCGAGGGTGATAAATTGATCTAGCTAAGCTTCATTTATAGAAAACGTCGTTTTATCCGTATTTTCAGGCAATGAAAAATAATAGTTTTAATCAACATTGTCGATATTATATTTATTCGATAAAATCTGTATTTTGGTACTATTGTTTATTTATTTACAAACAAAATAGACAATAGACTTTGTACTTTTCAGAAATTTGTAAATAATAAAACAATGCTATACTATAACTGTGTACTAAACAACTCAAACTAAACACTTATAATTGAATAGCTCTGTACGTTTACTTCAGAACAACAGTTTGGTTGAAATCGCTGTAAAAACATTTCAAACGGAATAAACGTAAAACACTACGAATAAATTGTTTATTCATAGATTAAACCTTCTTGAATAATAGAAAACAAGGTGTTTCAAAACCAATGTATTAAGGGATGTGTTCTCTTAGCAACATGAAGTATTCGGAAATGTGAGGGTTATGTGGTATATTATATCGGTTAAATGAAAACCTAGGGTAGATATTTTAAATTTATTTTTGCTTTTTGTATCTTTTCTTTTGTTTGTTACTTTGTTTTAGATAACTCATAGTTAATACTTTTACGTAAAAAATTTTGAGTCTTTTTAAAACACTACGAGCCAGCCTAAATGAAGCTAATGACATTGTGTAGTTTAATTATGCAGAGTACCTATGGTGGCTACATTTGTACACTATGACCTATGGCACAATAAATAAATATAATAAGTTACTATAAGTATCTCAGTAAGTGAATTTTTGTATTCTTTTGGGAATTATCCCAAATAATCTGAACCCGTAATATATGTTCATAATTTTAACATTCGAACCCCTATTCCGAAGGAGTCCTTTTGCTTTATGGGATAATATATATACCAATTATATAATATTAGTTATCACTTTGCCGTTTAATGAAAAACAGTGTTTTAATTTCAGAGCGATGCGCGAACGACAAACAGACTAACAGTTTGACAGACAGACCAAAAGGCAAACATTGTAAATAATATTATGTTGTGGCATACATCGATAACCCAAGTACACCTCGATTATAATTTTCATAATGTAATAAATGCACAGATTTGACTGAAGCCGTATTTTAAATATACCGACAATGTAAAGTGACCCAACGCAAT
Organism: Selenia dentaria; assembly: GCA_917880725.1. Taxonomy (NCBI): domain Eukaryota; kingdom Metazoa; phylum Arthropoda; class Insecta; order Lepidoptera; family Geometridae; genus Selenia; species Selenia dentaria. The sequence goes on from OU862890.1 coordinate 23,642,868, forward strand.
GCGAGGACAATAAAATTAAACATTTTGTAACCGGAGCATTTGAATTTTAAATTTAAACAACAGACAGTAGAGTTAATCGCGATAAAACGACGCAACAAATTGTCATTACGACCGAACACGTAAGCGATAAACAGACCGCAGTCAACCAAACAACCGCAGTCTGGCGACTGACCACACCGACATCTGCGACCGACGCGAGTTTTATATTCTACAATTAATTTTAATGAGACGTGGCCTGCAGCAATTGCTGGAAAACGAGTCATACATTACCTCAGTATTATTTAATGGGAAGCGCAGCGTTGTTCGTCCACCGACAAGGCGGACAAACAACGTGACAAATGTCGCAGGGCGACGCTGGATGCAGGCCATAACCGGTCCTTTTCGAAATATATGGTGGAGGTATAATGTTCATAAGTAGGACATGTTTGATTCTTCGATGAAGTGTGGACTGTTTTAGGTCATTCCAAATAAGAAATCCAGGCTTGGCACAGTCAAAAACTATTTATTATAATTTTATCACTTACAACACGTCTTGGTTACAACAGCGATAGGAGGAAGAGAGAATGAACGATCCAGAGACTCATCGAGCTCTGTCAATACAGATTATATAATACTATCATAGACAACTTGTGTTGCTAGCAATATACTGCCGGCCAGAAAAATTACAATAAACCAAGTTAAACTGAGTGAGAAAACTTTCACTTTGAAATGATCAAGAGTATTACAATTATTTTCCATTATTCATGACAATGTTCTACGCTCTGTGACAAAATATAATCATTATAGCAAACTGTGTTCTTATTTACTAAGTTTATAAGTATTAGGAAAATGCTACAACATAAAGTACCTATTATTGGTAAGTAGTTACATACAGTAGCCTACATAGAAAGAATAAACCACATTTTCGAATATGCTATGGTTTTTTTTGAAGTTAACAACATAGTTAGATTATGTAAAACTAAATATTTTTAAACAATATCTTAGATATTTAACTTTGACATGCTTTATCTTAAACTAGATTAACTTATGTGACTGTGTCACACCAAGACATGTTGCTTGACAGCAAGAACACTGTGTAGCATAACACATATTAACCAAAAATAAAAGCTTCAGTAACAAAAATTATAATGATAAGAACTTATTAACTAGTTATCTATAGGTAACACACTTATGCACTGCAATGACCTATTGTACAACTTTCCATCAGCTGTTTTAAGCTGAAAAGCTCTAACCTTCCCGTCCTTTCCGGGAAAGACTTTCACGACCCATGCCATGGGCCACACCAATGGTGGAGCATTTGCATCCCTCATGAGTACTAAAGCACCTACAGTTAAATTAGGCATAGCATGACACCACTTATTTCAATTTTGTAAAGTGTTTAAATAGTATTTGTACCAAGCATTCCAAAATCTTTGCTTTAATTGAATACTTTGCTGCCAAAATGAAACCCTATTGACTTTAGTTTCTGAAATATTTGTTTCTGGATACATTGTTAAGGCTGATCCTATTAGAAAGTGCCCTGGAGTAAGATAGCAGTAGTCGTTTACATCCTGAGAGAGAGAGGTAACATTGGGCGCGAGTTAAGGACCGCCTCAATTTGACATAATACGGTACTTAATTGTTCATACGTTAATTGAGCATCTAATATGATTCGTTTTAAATGGAATTTCATGCCTTTCACCGACGCCTCCGCAAGTCCAGCGAATACTGGGCTGTAACTTGGTGTGAAATGAAACTTTATACCTTGCTTAGCTGCATAAGCTTGCACAGGCGTCTGATGATTGGCAGAATTTAATAAATTGTACAGCTCAGCTAGCTGGTTCCTTGCCCCACGAAAGCATCCACCATTGTCACAATAGACGTCGCTGGGCAAGCCACGTCTGCTTATAAATCGTTTAAAGCTCGCCAAAAAGGCCTCAGTGGAAATGTCTGAGGTTAATTCTAAATGAATTGCTTTGGTGACAAAGCAAACATATACGCACACATAGCCCTTCGTGATTATGGCTTTTCGGATTCTTGAATTCTTAACTTGGACTGGCCCAGCGAAGTCGATGCCTATCTTTTGGAATGGTCGGCATGCAGTTACTCTGTCCTGAGGCAAGGAACCCATTAGCTGCCTCGCTGCACCAGCTTTCATCCTGAAACATACCAAGCATTTGTGAGTAATTTTTTTAACCTGTCTTATCCCATTTATTAACCAATATTTTTGGTTCAAGTTAGCCAGTAGCGATTTCGGCCCAGCATGCAATAGCCTAATGTGCTCATTTAATATTATTAGACCAGTTATCCTAGATGCCTTGGGCAAAATGATAGGGTGTTTCTGAGATAGAGGTATATCAGAGTTATCTAGTCGCCCACCTACTCTAAGCAATCCCTTCTCGTCTATGAACGGATGTAGAGATTTCAGTGGACCTTGCACACAGTCGCCGTTACGCAATAATTGCAAATCATTTTTAAAATGAATACCTTGCTCATGCTTTATTATAGTATGCAAGACTTGCTCCAACTCATCAGAACTAAGCACCTTATTAGCATTTTTTGTACTACTTCTAACATTGTGACAGAACCTAAAAACATATCCTAAAACCCGTATCATCTTTTCTAAGTTGGAATATCTTTCTAGGAAATTTTGAAGAAATTCGTTTGAGTAGACAGTGGTAAGCACTACCTTATTATCAGTTTTATTTTTCATCTCAGGTAATTCAACAGGTAAGTCTAATTTTACATTTTTATTAAAGTCATATTTACCTTGCAGAAACTTTGGCCCCTTGCACCAGAGGTCGCTATTCGAAAGCTCCTGTGGAGTAATACCCCTACTAATAATGTCAGCAGGATTATCTACCGATGGTACATAAGACCATGCCCACTTGCTAGTTTTTTGCTGAATTACACTCACTCTGTTTGCTACATAAGCTTGTAGTTTGGTAGCATGAGTAGCTATCCAAGCTAAAGTTATTTTTGAATCCGTAAACAAATAAACTCTATCATGAATGTTAATGACCTTAGATAAGGTGCCATGGACCCTTTCCATGAATGTAGATAAAAGCAAGGCAGCATTTAGCTCTAATCGTGGGATACTTAGAGGTTTTGAGCGTGGATTAACTCGCGACTTAGAACAGAGCAAGTATAACTCAGGCATACCTGTTTTGTCGACCACACGCAGATAGATACAGCAACCGTACCCCGTTGTACTTGACGCATCAGCGAAACCTATTAGCTGCACTTCAGCTGCATCAGCTGTTGGAATGTGTCGATCTAAATAGATTGTTTGCATAGTAGCTAGACCTTTGGAAAACTCTAACCATTCATCGGCCAAATCGTCAGGCAAGGAAGCATCCCACCCTATATTAAGCGACCATAACCTCTGCATGAAACTCTTTGCTTTTATGATAACAGGCCCAGCAAAACCCATCGGATCATAGAATTTAGCTATGTAACTTAGCACTTCCCTTTTTGTGAGTTGATTGTTATGGAAAGCTGTAGGACTGCTGATTATGAAACAGTCTTTTTTAATATCAAATGTGAGCCCTAAAGCTTTCATGCTTAAATTATCTTGCAGCAAATCAAGCTCAGCAAATTGCTGCTCTCTTTCAGGTATATCTGACAGAACTCCAGGTGTATTAGAAGCCCATTTGTGCAGGCCAAAGCTTGCATAACTTAGCATTTCAAGCAGTTCATTTTTCGCATTAAATAATGTTTTCAAATCGGCATATGAATATAAAATGTCATCGACATAATATGTGCAATTTTTAATTATGTATGAAGCTAAAGGAAAGCCGTGCTCATATCTATTTGCAAGCTCCAATAAACAGCGTGTTGCCAAGTAAGTTGATGACTTAACGCCATACGTCACAGTATCAAGACGCATGCATTTTACAGCTTGATTAGGGTTCTCGCGCCATAAAATATTCTGGAGCGAAGTGTTTTCTGGGTTTACCATGATATTGCGGAACATTTTTTTGATATCAGCATTTAATGTATGTTTTCCAGTTCTGAACAGTAAAACAATATCAAATAATTCTTTCTGAACCATTGGCCCATTTAGCAAAATATCGTTCAATGAGACCTTATTAGCTGTTTTCATAGAGGCATCATACACTACCCTTGTTCGTGTGCTTTTGCTGTGTTCATTTATTACAGCATGATGCGGCATGAAATAAATTGGGTCTTCACTGAAATTGTATGAAGCAAGGTCTACATAGTGCCCATGACCAAGCTCAATATATTCGTCAATAAATTTTTGATAATCTGTTAACAAATTAACATTCTTATGTAGCCTTCTTTCTAGACTATAAAATCTATGCAAAGCTAAGTCAAACGAATTTCCCAATGTTTCATTAATATTTTCTTTTTCTAATTTTAATGGTAGATCTGCTTGGAATTTTTTATTCTCAAGCTTCACTGATTAAACAAAAACATTCTCAGCTAAATTATGCTCTGAATCCCTTCAATTAGTATTTCCGGAACACGCTCCACCTTCCAAAATTTTTTAATATTTTCGGTGACATCAGAGTTACATGTAGTGCATAAAAGAGATACAACCTGTTGTTTTATGATGCTTGATTCGAATGCTCCAGCGATGACATGGCCAAGCTTGGTATTCAAGATGCACGGAGATGATGGATGCGACGAAGATGAAGAGTAGCTACTACAGGCATTTAAGTTTTCCGCTTCAGTTGGCAGGAGCAGCTGAAAAATCACATCACACCCAATGAGCATATTAATCTCCGATGGTTCGTTGAAGCTTGGATCTGCCAGAGTGATACTAGGGGGTAGCTTAAGGCCCTCAATGTCTATTGGTATCTGCGGCAACAAACGGGTTATTTTTTCTACTACATGACAGTTGATTAGTGTCTTAAAATCGGATGTAAGGGAATGAATATTTAATGGCATACAATAGCTGACTTTATTTTTGCTCTCTGTCACACCAATAAGGTTTATGTCTACTCGCTCAGGTGTGTGTCCCAGAACTTTAATAGCCTTTGTAGTGATTAGAGACACTTGTGAGCCAGTGTCTAATATGCACTTGATGAGCACTTCCCTACCATCTTTGGCAAATGTTTTGATACGAGCTGTTGGAATCAAAACATTGTTGTTTTGAGAGGAGCGACCAGATATGAGCACTACTGGATCTGCAGAGTTACTTTCTTCGAGGCGCAAGAGCGTGTGATGGCTCTTTTTACACATTGAACACTTAAAATGAAATCTGCATTTTCCATTATGAGGATTCAAACAAATAGTGCATAATTTTTTATCATTAGCAAAAGAAATTCTTTCTTTAGAAGGCTGCAATTTAAATTTGTTGCAAGAAAATAATTTATGGTCGGAACACTTACAGAATAGACATTCAGTTGAGCCCTTCGCTGCAGCTGCCAATGTAACCTTGGACTTTTCTGTTGTGCCAGGTTTTTGCTTCATGTCAACTTGTGCAGGATACTCCGATGAAGTTTCCAGTGATAAGGCTCGCTTTTCCATGTAGCCTAAAAATTCTTCAACTGTTGGATCCTTATCCTGATCTCGATCAAGCTGGTAAGCCCTGGCAGTGTAAGTGTCTAACTTACGCATTAGGACAGTCAGTAGTATGGCATCCCAATGCTTTACAGGAACTTCTAGATTTTTTAGAGCCACCAGGTTTTGTCGGACAACTGAAATAAAATCCCTAATATTTTTAGGAGAAGCAAATTTGGGCAATTTGTCAATGTCCAAAAGACAGCTTACATGTTCTGTAGTGATTCTATATTTATGAAAATAACGTTTCTTTAGAAGGAGCAATGCCTCCTCATAGCTTTGCCCTATTAAAGGTAAGTTTTTAATTAAATCAAACGGTTCCCCAAGTAAAAAAGATCTCAAGTAATACAACTTTTGAATATTATCAAGGGTTTTGTCGTTGTGAAACACAGATTTAAAAGTTTCAATAAATGTAACATATTAGTATTGCCCCGAAAATCTTGGTATGCTTATGTTTGGCAGTTTCGTCCTAGAAATACTACTGCTACCTTGCTCCAGAGGTTTCTGTTCCTTATTGGAACTACTCAACAAGTTAATTTTCGCATTAAACACGGTTAAACAGTAAAAATATTTGTTTTCAACCTCAACAATGTTTTCGTCATCACTAGAATTTAACAGCAATATTTCTCTATTGTAGCTTTCGTACTCGTTAAAACTAGTAATTAATCTATCTCGCTTCGCAATTAGCGCTTCTAATGCACTACTTTCGATATCCTTTTCGTTACAAGCAAACGTGTAAAGTCGAGTAATCATACCTTTGGTGTAGCCCCTATTCACATTAAGTTTTCTCATGCTTTCCTCCATATTGTTATCAAATGAGCACAACAGTAACTTATAACAATAATACTTCGGTAATTGTAGCGTATTGTAATGACAATGCACTTAATTTTACGCATAAAAACGCACAATACACAAAATTGTTTTGCACAAGAAAAAGTATACAATGATGAAATCAAAATGGCGATTGGCGAACCCGTTGTGCATTGTCTTGTTTTTGTTGAGAACGATGAACGAATGAACGGACAAAACGGAGCGTCGTTGGTCACGTGGTACTTCCGTCGCTGCACTGACTGTTCGTTCGCTTGCACTACTCGCAGACTCGTCCTCACTCTTTCTTTCACAGGTCGAAGTCGCTTGCTATCTTGCTCACCCTCTTTGACAATCGACTGAATATCGATTTCGTAGCATAGATTGTTTGACACGTTGCTCCCTCCCGCGCACTGGTAATGGCAGCGCGCGCAGCTCCCGCCGAAAGGAATAATATGTTGAATAATTGACGCTGATCTGATGTATGTTTTCGTCCTCTAGAATCCCGTGTGGCAGCTCGTATGACGAACCTTGCTTTTTTACTCGCACGCAGAGGAAAGGAATGATTGTGATGTTTCGAGTTTTGACCACGCAGCACGTAGAAACGATGCAATGCTTGAACTCTTATATGGCTCGAACTGGCCAATGTTTGATTCTTCGATGAAATGTGGACTGTTTTAGGTCGTTCCAAATAAGAAATCCAGGCTTGGCACAGTCAAAAACTATTTATTATAATTTTATCACTTACAACACGTCTTGGTTACAACAGCGATAGGAGGAAGAGAGAATGAACGATCCAGAGACTCATCGAGCTCTGTCAATACAGATTATATAATACTATCATAGACAACTTGTGTTGCTAGCAACAGGACATCCTACGGCTGAGATGATGATGATGATTATAATTATTATTGCATTTTACATTAATGCATAACTTTAAAAAATAATTAAATTCCTATTTTCTACACATTGTTATTCGTTATTTTTGTTTGTTGCTACGAGGCGATGCTAAAATTTAGCGTGGCACTGCACAGAACTTTTTCTCCCAAAATATAAGCATTTTTAGATAATTTGATGAAAGTGATTGATGCACAAGATATACCAAAAACGAATCAGTTCAAAGTCTGTGGTAGATTCTATCCCACCAAGAAACACTCCGTGCGAGAAAGGAGTTACAAAGTTTCACTTCACCATGCCGAGACACAAAACGTAGAAGGACGACGACAAACAAAGAGGAAAACAAACTAAGCCCGCCTCGTCGAAGGTTCCTTGTGAAAGGATCCACCTTAGTTTGTTCCTTGTTTCCCATGCCAAATATTCTGCCTCGAAGAAATAGTAAGCAATCTTTACTGATTTTTAAAAGTTCGCTGTAGTACGTAAACATTATTACTGGGCGATAGATACCTAGTCAAAAACGATTAAAAGTGTCAACGTTATGCAAAGTTTTAGCTTGAAGTATCTGTTATGGGCTATTATGGTGATAGCAGGCTTGCCCTTCTCTTCACGAGTAAGTATATAAAAAAGACGTGACTTTATATATCAACGCAAGTATACTTCAACAGATAGATAGATTTTAATTCATTTTTATATTTATATATACTACTTTTTTATTGCCAAAAGTAGGCAGACTAGCGGGCGGCCCACCTGATTGAAAGTGGTCACCGTCACCTATAGACGTTTGCAACACCAAGGGCGTTACCAAAGCGCTGCCGACTTCTAAGAAATTTAATGACGTTCTTCTTAAACAGCCCCCTATTGAAGCGCAGAGGAAAAATCACTTTTCCTTGAATTGCGACACGTGTGGTTAAGACAGCATATAACATGTATTTAAAAACATAAGGCGGGAGGTTAATAATGTATTTTTCATGGTAGTGGCCCATTAAGGCTCTAGCTTATCACTACAACGCGTACGATGGGTTACATTCGAAGTCTTTTAATAATTTCTTACCTAAACTCAAACTACTTTACATAAACTTAACTTCCTTATGACTGTATACTTACTAAAGCTTCTAGATACTACTGTTGTATATTCTATGCCTTTAGTTCCACCTTCGTTAAATCTTGTGTCCAAGCCTAAGGCGAGTCAAGATAACAAGGATTAAGGGTTTGTTGTTACAGTCTGTCACGTTATTGTATGTTGTGTTAGGTACTCCTTGCTGGCCTTTGCCATATACAGTAATGGGACTAAAAGAAAATTAACGTAGGGTTGAGCTCCGTTGTCAGTTAGAAACACATTTATTTTTATTTTTTCGCGATACAAATGTATGTAGTAGCATTTTTATTAATTCATCATTTAAATAAATTTCAAACAAAGCCTCCAAGATAGTCTGTTATTTTAACACAACAACCTGGAGCGAGTATATGACGTGTCCAACGATGGAAGAAAACGATCAGTTACGTCAGTAACGTAAACGGTGCGAATGGTGGTCATCCATCTAGACAGTGGCCGCAACAAGATTTGCTTAACCTAGACCTACTGACGGTATTGTAGTATGATCCCCTGGATCTATTAACTCTATCCCCATAGTTACGGCTATAGCTGGCTAGGTGAGCCCGTTATCAGCGCTACATATATAATGTGCTCTTTATAGGGTGGTGAAAGTATAAAACGATTCATTTCTTGGAGACGGTGGTTAAGGAATTTACCAATATAATCGTACTACCCTGTATTTAGGAATGCAGAAATGAAGCATGATTTCTAAATACTATTCAAATGTTTTTTTTTAAAGCACTGACACTTGCCTAGCGAGACCTTCTTAAGTTTTGTGAACTGAATTTTTTTTCTGATTTAATCTTATGTACTCGTATATGAATCCTTGATCATATATAATTTAAATTATGTTGTATACCTAACGTTTCAAAAACTTTTCGATGATAATGGACTCGGGTAGTTATATGGATGTCTACTACAGAGTTATGAAATTACGAAAATTAAATTCAAAATGTTTGCCTCTTATTAAAAAAATCATATGAAAATTGAACATCCTCTTAATTCCGTAGGCATACTCGTATAGTTGAGTAATGAAAGCAGACTAATATTTCTTTAAAATATATTCAGAAACCTACACTTTTATAACCTGGTACGTTCTCGCTACTACATGTTTGTATCGGATTTTTGACAACACTGTCCACCGCAGATTTTTACGGCTTCCATTCGCGACAGTTCTTTGTCGCCACGTGGAGTGAAATGAAATTGGCATGTTACTGCATGTAGCGTGCGCCAGCATGCAATAACGTTCTGGCACATTGTTCAGGAGTGTCCGCGTGGTAGAATTGCAATATTGAAAAGCGTACTGATGCTTAGATTACTTTTTGTACGACGATTGCGAAAGATGAACCTGGTACACGTCCATTTCTGTTAGAGAGAGAGGAGTGTGAGCCATAATATTATAGTGCATATGAGCATAACTGCTAAAATGTTGGTGTTTCTTTAACTCTGCCATCCCTTTCAATAAGTGTAAAATGTACTTTGACGTGAGCAAGGGCAGAAATAAAGTGTATATACATTTGCCGACCTATAACGATTCTGTCTAATTTGGTAGCGACCATGCCTTACAAGCTTGAGATCCCGAGCTTTAATCAAACCAAGAGAAACATGAGTGGTAAACTTATAGAACTTTGAATGCCTTCACAGGCAAGCGCTGTAAGAGCAAGAATTAACGTTAGAAACGGGATATTTACCATGGATTGTATTTATAATGAGCTCTCGATATTTTGGCACAGTTGCATGCACCATGTTCACGAGTAAACTGAAGTATCTGCGGGTAGGTATTCTTATGAGGTGAATAATTAAAAACCATCACACGAACGCCCCCTAAGGACTGAACCTTCAATATTCCGTCAATGTATAACGGCAGGTGATTTGATCAAAATGTTAAAGTTAGTCACATTGTTCCCTATGAATCCATAAAGCTTTCAGGGTTTAAGAGCGATTAGCAGTTGCCCTTACTCAGACCCTAGTAGGTTCACACCGTTTGTGCATAGTACGGTCTCGAATGAATGCGGTTATTTAGTGTCAAGTAATTTTAAACATTAGCGTTTTGAAATTAGTATAGATAAATTTTTAAAAGGTACAACAGTTTCTTATACATCTTTACATGTATATATATATAAAACGACGAAAATCCATGAATAATTTATCATTGCTAGGCTACGGCGGAACGGATAAAAGTTGGCCGCTGCTTGTCGCTAACTTCCAAACCCAGGTGGCATTCTATAATTTTAATGGATCTATTCACTTAACGGATGTTTTGTATAGGATACTCCGGTCTCTGACCCATCTATTTTATGGGCTTGAAACTTGCAAATGTTTTGATAGTTTCAATAGTATCTACCTACCTATGTTTGTTTTAATTTTTTTTTATTTAAGCTAGTTGTAAAACTACGGATGCGTAAACTATACGTATACGTATTAATTAAAAAATACTTATTAATACGATTAATTTGTTAATTTTTATTAGTATTACTATTTTTGTTTCCATCTGTGTGTGTTTGTATGCTATAACAGTAATTTAAATACTAATAAATCCACTTGGCTGAACTTTGTAATAATACATATGTAGGACAATGTCTACACAAGGTCTTCAACTGCCAAACTAGGCAGAGCTTATAGTATGGTAACCTGATGACGAATATACATACCTATTATATACTCGAACATTTAAACACCCAGACAAAGGTCAAACAGTAGGAGAACATGTTCATGTTGTCACACAGATGTTTGACCAGTCCGGGGAGCGAACCTGGGACCAGTGTCTCAGAAGTCAGGCTATACCAACTGCGCCGACCAGCCATCTATGACTGAAAAACAGCTACCGCAAATATGACATATGTAAACGTTTATTCGAAGGCCCTGACACTCATCAGTGTGCACAAATTAATAGTTAGAATTATAAACATCAATGCATCCAAAAGTTTAAAAAGAGACCCAAAAAGGTACAGTGATGTGATTCCAAGCAAAGCTTTGTAATGAAGACGCCCAGTTATGTAATACATGAGTTTAACTAATATTTTAAAGTAGGTTCTTCCTTCTTGATGAGTAAATAAACTCATTTACATTGACTAGAAAGTTTCATACTTATAAAGATATTTAAAATGATGAAGTGTGTTTTAAACATAGTTCAGTTCACTACATAATATGTGGCACAGATGAGATATTGAACTGGTAATAAACATGAATAATAATGAAATATAACTGATGACGAATAAGCGCAACGCGTTATTTAACTGCAATATAAAAATTGTCTCCCAAATTATTCATGCAAGCCCTCGGAAACTTGTTAAAATGGCCTTTAAAACGATGATAGCTATAATAATAGCGGGTAATAAGTGTCGGTTACCATTCACGTCACCCCTGGATTGATTCCTACCTCAAAATAGAGCTTTCGGTCAAGGTAACATTGTGATGAATCCACATCATGGTTGTAAGGCACTTTCTAGTACCCGCCTGACTAACTAGCAGCCTCAAGATTAAAAATTGAACTGTCACGAAGCATCTATCGGCGCAGCTACTCTCGGGAGCCAGTCTTTTTTTTTTTCATTGCAGTTTTAACGAGCGTCGTTCAGCCATGGGATTGAGGGTATGGTTTAAGAATTTCTGTGGTCTATCTGTACGGTGGGGCGTTCTCTAACGACCTGGAGATAACCGGCATCCCGGAGGAGCAGGGCGAAAACGTAGGACGGCTCGTCAGCATCATCGCGACCAAGCTAGGCGTTACCTGCGAAGAGCGCGATACCGTATTTGTGGAGCGTGTGGGTATTAGTCGCGCGCCATCTAGCGTCGTCAACGCGAACGAGCAGAGCGCACCTGCGGCGGTACGCCCGCGGCCGCTGGTGCTACGCGTGGCGCGTAGGCAGCTACGAGACTCGCTGCTACAAGCAGCACGCGTTCGCCGCAACCTCACGACAGATGGCATGGGACTCGCTGCCGCTCCTACAAAATTTTACCTGAACGAGCGTTTATCGAGGTTCAATAAAATGCTGTTTTTCAAAGCGCGCGAGCGGGCCCGTCTCCGCGGGTGGAAATACATATGGACCAGAAGCGGAAAAACTTTCGTTCGCCGCGAGACCGGGAAGGTGTCTTTTCGGGTGCGGTCGGAGCAGGACCTCGAGAAGATTTTTGGTGGGGAGGGAAATTAGATAGTTTGTTTTTTTATATAATATTATTATTAATTTATTTAAATCCATTGAAATCCATGGATTCTAATAGGGCAGGGATCGTCGTAGGTAAGAGTACGGTGGATGTATTGATACACTTTTATTATTGCTTATTGTACATATTATGCATTTTATATTTACTTTTCATTTCTCTGAGATATACATTTCATATATTTTTATTTCAAATTGTGGGTGAAATAAGTCAAAAAATTATACAGCACTACGGGTTCAGCTAACCGAATCCCTGGTACTATCTAAACTTAATTATATGGATACTGTCATTCACCCGCGGCTGCTCGCTAAAACCAAACAAGTCGTTCAGAGAGTCCAAAACGCATGTGCTCGTTTTTGTTTCCCTATCCCACCGAGAGCCCACGTAACTCCATTTTTAAACCAACATGCTTTACTCAAAATGAGGCATCGTCGAAAGCATCATTTGGCGTGTCTCCTTTTTGGGGTTATTAAATTCAAAGAGCCTTCATATTTGTACCAAAAGTTTAAATGGAATTCGAGCCACCAGTCTCATGGGTCCCGCACGTGCTCTATGCAGCTACTAACAGAGAGACACGCCACTGCTGCGTTTAGGGGTAGCTTTCGTTATGCTGCATCGAAATGCTGGAATAATATTGCGCCGCCGATAAGGAACCTGCGTAATTTGCAAAACTTCCGCAATAAACTTAAGAGCTTTATATTCGATCACCAAAAAAGTGAAGCCACTTTGGTTAATGACAACAGTGCAATATAAAATTATAAATTATAATGATAATAATATTATATAAATTTGTGTATTTCTATTTACTTGTTACTAGATAGTTATTTCTATTACTTTGTATTTTTTAGTTTTATTATTTCCATTACGAAGTCTTTGTAGGTACATCCGGACATTCGTACCCTGCTTGCCTATTGGTTTTTATATAGTATTGTATTTAGTATTTAAAGTGTTGTGTTTGTTTTGTTTTGTATTCTTACAAAATGCGCTCTTATGCAGTCGTGTGTGACGTCATCGCCAGCCCCAACGGAAGACCAGCGCTGGTTGCTTCAACGCAATCAGCTTTATGCTGAGTTGGGGCTGTGTTGTAGTGAAACAATAGATTGCGTAGTGTAGAAAATTATTCATTAATTTTATGTATATTTTAGGCAAAATGTAATATTGTTTTACATGAACAAATATATTTCCTTTCTTTCTTCTTTCTTTCTTTCTTTCTTAAAGTACATGGCACCCACTGTATGGACTGTTTTTACTAACCTGTTGTTGGTCTCGTCCACTGAAGCGATGTTCACAAGGCAATCAAAGCGCAATCGCTTTGATCGCTTTTGTTTGATTGGACAGCTCAAATTGAAAGCTCTCGGGATCTTGAATATAGGCACGAGTAGGGTGGAGCGTTTACTTCCATTGAATGTGACCTCTCCAGTTTAACATTAATATTCAAAGTGCCTCTTACCAGTCGGTGATCACTACCAGTTTCCACCCTGTGGATCACGGAAACATCAGTAAATATTTGTCTCTTGGTGGTCATAATGAAGTCAATCTCATTTCTCGTGGAACCATCGGGACTCAACCAGGTCCATTTCCTGTATGGTGGCCTCTGAAAGAAAGAGTTCATACCTCAATTCATAAAAGGTTCATTTAACACAACACATCTGTTCGCAGAAGGCGCAAATTGGGTCACAAAGCACTCACAGTATAGTAGTCTGGCTGAGCTAAGCAATGCATAATTAATAGTTTCATCCACTGGCAATCTCTTAAACCTCCAAATATCACGATCGATTCAATCGCTACATGTGTCTAAACTGGCTTTGGGCTTCGACGCGGCGTACATAGACGCGGCGTACATTGGAACATAATCTACCACGATTATGTTCCAATGTGAACTGTGGAAGAGGATTTTATGTGTAATGTATATTTTAATTATAATTACCTAGTTTTTAAACTATCATAGTCACAAATATATCTAAATATATTGCCCGCTTACATTAAATCGATGATGCATACGGTACGTCATGAAACATTTTAGTAGTCGGTGACATAAGGCCAGCGGAAAAACAATTCACACGAGCATAAATCTAGATTCCCTTACCAATTACCATTAAAATGAATATTTGCATTTGTCTATAAATTCAGAGCTCTGCTATTTGCTCTCTTAACAATCGACGAAAAGTTTTACATTCTTTGATCATCCCTTGAGCACGTAGCAACTATTATTGAATCTGTATCAAATGTCTCTAGGGGAATGTTAACGAAGAGTGTACTCAACGAAAGTTCACATTACTTTGGATTACTGCGTAGCCATCGCGAGAGACTACAAATCCTATTTACCTACGTAATAGTCAATCCTCGCAAATAAAAAGTATCCAGTGTAGTGAAAGACGTCTGAGAACAAATACAGGATTAAAGGAACAAATCCCTTGGGGCATTAAGGACAATAGCGCGCACCTTCAGAGTTCATTTGAGTGAATTTCATTCGATGAAAGAAACTTTCTGCACGTTTTACCGCAATTTGTGGATATAATTGGAAATTGCTTGACGATGTTATTGGGAAAGTTGAGGGCTAACCGCGATTTCTAGATTGTGAGAAAGCGGGTGCGATACAGCGAAGTTTATTTGTGAATTCGCTTGGTTTTGAATTGCGCAATATAGGTGACGCTTTTAGAGAAAGTAGTTAAAATTAAAGGATGAAATAGTTATGGTGGATTCAATTTAATTTTACGTTGATACTTGTAATATTTTTCCTAGATCGAAGTGAAGCGTGGCCAGGTCAATTTTGTTTGTCATAACTATATTTATTTCTCAAGTTTCTTGAATTTTTCTAATTTAGTAAGGGCATTGTTCCTGATAGCAATGCAATGTAGGTCTAAATGGTTGTAACATTACATACTCTAAGTAAAAACAAAATAATAATACTTTCTGAGCAGATATTGTAAAAGGAAATCCCCTCCTCCTTCAGCATGTGAATCGTCCGAAGAGAGAAAATCCAAGTAAGTACTCACTATTTACTAGTGGATTAAACTTAATGATCTGTAGGCTTCTTCTGCAAGATCCCATCTTGGTTGCTACTACTGCAATGTTACAATGCTAAATGCAAACCAAGCAATATTATGCAATCAGCACTATGTTTATGGTAAAATTATTTCAAGGATTAGATTCGAAGGGCTCTTACTTACTTGGTACTTGGTGGGCTGGCTCTTTTTCGCAACCAGGCCGCTGTGGCGCGGCCCATTTTGCGTGATAGCCGGGTGACGCTGATTAGTCCAGCCACCCGGTGTCGCCCAGGAAAGCCAGCAGCTCCTTCGGCTTGGCGCAGGCTTCCCACACTGTCCTCGGCGAGCCGAGGTTAGCTGCCCTTTGTGCCGCCACGCTCCTGCATTCGATGAGCAGATGCGCAGCTGTTTCTTCCGCCTCCATGCAGCCTCTGCATAGGGGGCTGTCTGTAACACCTAGATTAAACAGGTGTTTGTTTAAGGAGCAATGACCGGTCATAATTCCGACGATATGTCGTACATTATTTCTTTTAAGATTGAGGAGTTTTCTGGAGAATTTCAGATTTAGAATCGGAAAAGCCTCCTTCGACTGCCTACAACCCTCGATACTTGCCCAGTAGTTCTGATGCTGGTCCTTAGTTTTTTTGCGAATCCATGCACGAATTTGACTGAAAGGTAGGGGGATCATTGGTTCTGGTCCTGCACACGTCATACCGGAACCTCTCCTTGTTAGCTCATCAGCCGCATCGTTACCTCTGGAATCGCTGTGCCCCTTTATCCATTGGAGTGTGACATTATTGTTATGTTTACTTACTTCCTCCAATAGTCGGTGACATTGTATGATCAGCCCCGAAGAGTGGTCGTATCTATTTAGGGCTCGTAGTACCGCAGTAGTGCTGTCGCAGAGTATCCTAATATTACTATTGGTTACCTTCCTGCAAAGTACTGCTGCTGTGGCTTGGATGACACCCACACATTCTGCTTGGAATATAGAGTTGTGTTTACCTAGCCCTGTTGCTATGTGTATGTTTAGTTCCTCCGAGAACGCTCCCGCTCCGGTGCCTGTTGCCATCTTGGAGCCATCTGTGTAAATTCTGACTTCATGAATACCTGAGCAGTCGCTTGGCTCTTCATTTAGTTGTACGCGGTAGCTCTTTGTAAAGATGTGTTGCTTTTGTACTCTATCATAGATAGACTTTATTAAGGGGTTTCCAACTGCAAAGTTTTCTATGATTGTTGTATGGGGTGCTAATTGATCCTGATACCAGAGGTACAGTGCCTTTAGCCTGTACGCAGCCGCCGCGGCCTCTTGTTATATGTATAGGTGTAGCGGGGTCAGGCCTATCAGGGCCTCAATCGCGGCGGTTGGTGCAGTGCGCATGCAGCTTGTTGTGACTACACAGGCAAGTCTCTGAAAGGTTTGTAGCTTGGTTTTGGTGGTGCTCAGGGTGGTTCTGGGCCACCACACAATTGCACCATATGTTAGTGAAGGTCTGATTACCGTTTTATATAGCCACAGGGTGATCTTAGGGCTTAGTCCCCATGTTTTACCTATCATCCTTCTGCATTGCCAGAACGAAATACTGGCCTTGATTAACTTGTTCTCTAAGTGCTTGGCCCAATTCAACTTGCTGTCTAGTGTGACTCCCAGATATTTCACTTCTTCTGACAGTTTCAGTTGCTTGTTAAATAGGCTAGGTAGTGTAAACCTGCCTAGGGTTCGTTTGTTAGTGAACATCACCAGTTCGGTTTTAGCTGGGTTTACGGAGAGTTCGTATTCTATGCACCATTTTTCAACAACCTTTAACGCATTTCTCATCAGGTCACATGCCACACTGGCAAAATGGCCTGATATTAGTATTGCGAGGTCGTCTGCATACCCTACCGTGAAGAAGCGACTTGTATTCAGCCTGGTGATTAGATCATTGACTACTAGATTCCATAGGAGCGGTGACAGGACACCTCCTTGGGGGCACCCCTTGGCCACCACTCCCCTGGTCGTGACATTTAAATCAATACGTATCGCCCTTAATTCTAGCATGTTAATGATCCAATCGATCAGGGTCAGGTCTACTTTATGTTTAAGCAGTGCTGCTCTGATGCTGCTAAAGTTAGTTTTGTCAAAGGCTCCTTCTATATCAATGAAAGCTCCTAGACATAAATTTTTACTTTTAATATCTCGCTCTACTTTGTGTATAACACTGTGTAGGGCGGATTCGGTAGATTTACCTGCGCTGTAAGCGTGCTGTTCTGGGTGAAGTGGCGCGGTAATGAGAACTGTGTCTCTGATGTACCTATCACAGAGCCTCTCCAAGGTTTTCAGGAGAAAAGACGTAAGACTTATCGGTCTATAAGCCTTTGCTTCTGTGTAGTCACTCTTACCCGGCTTTGGTATAAACAAGACCTTAACCTCTCTCCACCCTTTGGGCATGTATCTGTGCACCAGACATGCCTTGAAGATAGCACTCAATGTCTCGTTTATATGATATTCACTCCATTGTAGGAGTCCTGGAAATATCCCGTCCAAACCTGGCGTTTTGTACGGTGTGAAAGTGTTGATTGCCCAGTTTAGTCTCTCTCCTGTAACAACAGTCTGTGCAATAGCCCAGTCTGTCGCTGTAGGTGGTGCCATGGGGTGTTCTGTCCAAACATTTGAGTCTGATATTAGACACCCAGGAAAGTGTGTTTTCAGAAGTATTGTATAGGTTTCTGTTATAGTTTTTGTAAACGTATTGTCGCTTTTCTTTATGAAGCCGATGTCGCGGTTCGGGTTACTAGCGAGTATTTTCCTAACCCTATTCGCTTGTCCATTCGACTTGATGCTGGTGTTGTAGTTTTTCCATGACCTGCGTGACCTGGCTCGTATATTTTTCTTATATTTAGCCTTGGCTATTCTATAGTTGTCCCAGTCCTCGTCCATGCATGTATTCATGGCTCTATTGAACAGCTTGCGTACCTTCCGCCTCTGTCGTTCCAGCGCTTTGGTCCACCCCTGATTGCCTCCCCCAGCGTTTGGCAAAGAGAGGGGGCATGCGCTTTCAAAACTCATAGTGAGACTGTACGTGAGTTGTTCAACAGTTTGCTCTATTTCTTCTATGTTTACTAGTTGCGTGTTCGCACTTACTGTGTTCATGTTTTGTTCAAGGGACCTAGTGAAGATCGTCTTGTCAGTCCTGCGGGGGTTGCGGATTGGTGTTAGTATCTGTTTGCTTATTTTTAGTTCATACCTGATCCACCTGTGGTCGGAGCCGGAGTATTCGCCTGATACTTCCCAGTTCTCTATGAGGTTTGTATTACCTGAGACCAAGGTTAGGTCGATGATAGTACGGCTGCGTTGTCTAACAAAAGTTGGTTCCGCGCCTGTATTTGCTATAAGGAGATTTGTAGTAAATAAAAAGTTTACCAGGTCCTCCCCTCTGCTGTTTGACGTGGGCATACCCCATATAGGGTGATGGGCGTTTGTGTCTGCTGATATTACTAGTTTGAAGTCATTGAGCTCGCAGTATCTTACCAGGTCCGCAACGTCTTTCGATGGGATCTCCTCGTCGCCGGGCATGTAGGCTGACGCGACGATCACGTCCCCAGCTTCCTCCCCGAGAACACCCCGGAGCCTGGCAGTAGCCAAGTCTCTGGAACAGAACTCGGTTAGAGGCAATGAAGCAATGTTGCTTGGTACATATATACATGCTCGAATGTTGTTTTTGGAGGTGTTGTCATATATTAACTTACCCCTTAGATTATTGAGACCACACACACGCCCCGCCCTGATCCACGGCTCCTGGATCAAGGCCATGGTCTTCTCGCTGTCATCCCCCAGCACTCTGCGCAGGTTAGCCGTTGCAGTGAGGCTGTGCTGGAGGTTTGTCTGGATGACCTTACACATCATGGAGGATTGGGTCGCCATCATTCAAGCTACCCTCCTCCTCTGACTCAGCCGTGTTGGCCCCGTTAGGATCCCTCCACTCTCATCTGGTAGGGGGGTCAAGATCCACACTCATATCCTCCGTCACCTTTGAGGACGATGGTTTGGGCGATGAGTGTGACAGCTCGTCCGGAGTTTCCCCCGTCTTGCCGTCTGGAGCCAGCATGGTATCCAGCTTGTCTGCCGGTGTGGGCTTGCTTGCTGGTGCAGGTGGTTCGTCCTGAAGAGACCCGTTCGCTGCATAGAATCGAACGTAGACATTCCCCAGGTTGAAGGCTAGCCTCCGTCCTTTCTCTACGAGTGTAGGTATAAGGGGTTCGGGAATCCCCAACGTGAGACACATCGTGTCGTCTCCGTGCATGCTATGCGCGAACAGTCTCCAGGTGTTCACCTGGGCCCACTTGTTCTGATCCGCCAGAATCAAGCTCGTGTCTTCAACAGAGCTATCACATTCCGGGATGAACAGTGCTGCTCTTACTACTCGGATTAAATCTCCCTGTCGTTTGACAGTGAGTTTAACCCCTGAGTCAGCTGAAAGACTGCTAACTGCCTTGTTGAGCCACCGCAGTGAAGCATCATCCCCACACCACAGCTTCAGGGCTCCATCTGCAATGATGGGCTTCCCTCTGAAGCAGGGGGAGAATGTGATGTTAGGATCTTTAACATCAGCTAGAATCCTGTTGACCAGGTACTTCTTCACTTTGGTGGCTTGCTCTTCTTTCAGCTCTTGGCTTTCCCCCGTCACCGCTACGCATAGCTCATTCAGAGCAATGTCTGCGTAGCTGGTCAGGGTGCGCCGTGAGCTGTCCAGTTTGGGTCTTTTGTGTTCACCTCTAGGTGACACCGTGTCATCCAACCGGATACGCTTGCCGGGCTCAGTGCGGGGAGGGGCCTGTGCAGATTTCGAAATGGCCACTGTCCCACGCCTCTGGCGATTGTACCGGTTGCTGTGTTTAGGGTGCGACCACTTGCTCTGGACCCCTGAAGGTCCTGGTTCTGCCGTTAGTGGTGCTCCAGTCTTCAGTGGTTTGGCAGGTGGTGCGGTGCTGTGTCCTGCTTTTTTAAAGAAGTAGCTCGGGCCAGGTGCGCCGTTACTGGCATCTCCAGTCGTCTGCTTCTGACCTTCCGGATGGTCTCCTGCCTTGGGGACTCCAGCCTGAGGCTTAAGTCCCGTTAGGCTAGATCCCGTACCGGTGTTTTCAGCTTCTGACCTTTGACTAGCCAGTCGCGCTTCGGCCTTTTGCTGCTTCTTTAGCTTCTGCCTCAGTCGGTTTCTTTGACTTTTGCTTAGAGTCTCTGGGAATCCAGCCTCTGGCTTAAGTCCCTTAGCGTTAGCGTGGGGGAATCCAGCTTCTGGCTTAAGTCCCTTAGCGTTAGCATGGGGGAATCCAGCCTTCGGCTTAAGTCCCTTAGCGTCAGCATGGGGGAATCCAGCCTTCGGCTTAAGTCCCTGTTGCTTGTCTCTTGCTTTTTTGCCCTTCGGTCCGACAACCGTCCAGGCAGAGGTGCAGGGCTCCGGGGCCGACATGGCCGCCACGAGCTCCTTCACCGCTTCACCTAAACCCGTGGGGGTTTGCTCACCTCTCACTTCTTCCACATCGTGCCCCCCAGAATACGTGGGGCAGCCCGAGCTATGCTCAGGGAGGGATTCTCCGGGTAAACCGGTACCCTCCTGGGGTAGTTCCTTATTTGAGTTTGCAGCCATAGTGTGGTCGGATTTTTATACAGGGGTTTCCTTCCCCCGGCCAGTTTATCGGTTTTGTGTATGTTCCCTCCCCCATTCCGCCCATGATCCGGGTCTAGCTACGAAAGTAGCCCGTCCCATTTCACAGGCGGCGCAGGAGCTGGATATATCACTTGGGCGCCGATGATTCGCCTTCGCACTGCATACTTGGCTATTATGGTCACGAGGTAGATGTTATAGGCGGGCTCGTTGGTGACCATAACATTGCCCGGGGAGGACGACCCACAAAGATGTTAGTATGTGGGCCCAGCCCTAGACCGCGGCGGCAGTCTAAAGATGGCGTGGACGTGTATGAAGCACTTGTTGGTGCGCGCCTGTAGTCTAGATCCGCACTTCTAGACGTACGCAGCTGGCATTACTTAGCATTTTATAGAGGCATGTTCTTTGGCCTTGAACATACCCCACTAAGACCAAAACCAACCAGTTCCCCCCCCCCGTTCGAAGGGCTCTATAGCAAGTAAAATTACAGGGCGAGTGAGGCTTTAAAACTAGAGCCCGTGACTAGGGAAGTCTATTTTCACGCAATATTTAAGCATAAAGCTCTGGCTGGCACGGAATTGTAATCAGACACTATTTATACCTCCAGCATATCTAAACGAAAGTAAGAGAAACATCTGAGATAGCCATGAAATAGATTTAAATACTTTATTAAATGGAAAAATCTACAAAATCCATAAAACTTATTAATATTGCGCTTATATGATTATTTATTGCGCTAATAATAAATATGATTTATTGCGCGAAACACTCCGCCCGTCGGAGACTAACACATAGTACTATTACCGTTGACTGATCCCACAAAGGGCGCTCGTACAATCGAAAACCCGGAAAAAATTACATCAAAATAATGTATTTCTCCCTCTCGCACTGCATGAGAAAGTTAAATATTATATCACGCCGGGCAATGTATATTGAACATGAATAAAGGGCAATAAACGGTGAACCCGGATAAGTATTCCCACAAATTGGAATATTGACGACGCGAATTTCGCATTCAAATATTGTTTTGAGTCTGACGCAAAACTCTGAATGAATTTGTAATAACATCTGAACCCTCGTGTGTATGTTGCATCGTTGATTATCAAATGTTTTTTTCGAAAACCTCTCTTGAACCCAACTAAAAGCAATTCGGAAATTCAAAAAGTTTTATTAAAATCGAACCCGTAGCGAAAATTAATTAAAGCACAAAAGTTCCCTAGTCGTAACAAGGGGCCACACGGCGGCTTAATAACAATATTACTAAGAGTCGTAATCAGAAGAAAGCAACTGGAAGCATTAATCAAATTGCTTCGAATTCTATACATTTTCGACGGCGTGGAGACCTTTCAGAGAGAAAAATTTATTCGCACCAACAAAATTGAAGGTGCCACTGTCGACGGCACTGAGCTACGTTTTATGTATAAGAGTTAGTAGTTTTGCTCGAACATTATAAAAAGGAAAGATTCGATTGTTAGTTTGATGTAATGGATAAACTCAAAAACTATAATACTATGCCAATTTATAAAAACTTTTCCCCAGTAGAAAGCTACATTGTTCCTGAGTGATATAGGCCATATACTTGATTCATTATCATCATCGTCCATCACCATGCGGTTGAAACCGCGGAGACCAGCTAGTAAAAAATAAAAAAGGATCACAAATCTGACGTATCATTAACACCAAAAGCGATACGCCCCTCGTAAAATATCTAAGGAAAGCAAAATTGTACAAGATAAGGCCCGTAGCGCGTAGGGTCCGCGTGCAAACATTTATTTTGTCGCTGCAAGACGCTGGAAAACAGTATTAAGGCTATAAAGAATGGAATGGCATGGGGAGGGACGTGGGTGCCAGCTGGGTAATGAAAAAATTTACCCCCCGTACGTAAAATTGCATTTTTTAACGTTGAATAAGGTACAGTAATTCAAAGAAGCGACGCGTGAAAATATTGCTTATGTATTGTACTTGTCGTACAATACAAAATAATTGAATGAAACACCTCTCTTTATATGTTTTGTTTAATTGATTTAAAACTCTCTTTAATAAATAAATAAACAACCTGCAACCATAACACAATATTGAGAACTTTACTGCTTCGCGATAGAAATAAGGATAGTTGCAGTACTTCCCGGGACGAACTAATAGACAAAGAGTACTACAGCTACAACAAAGAGTACTACAGTTACAACAAAGAGTCGTACATCTACAACAAAGAGTCCTACATCTACAACAAAGAGTCCTACATCTACAACAAAGAGTCCTACAGCTACAACAAAGAGTCCTACAGCTACAACAAAGAGTCCTACATCTACAACAAAGAGTTCTACTGCTACAACAAAGAGTTCTACTGCTACATGTACGAAATAGTACAGAAATGTATACAATTTTAGAACTTTTTCACAAGTGGCCTTCTTGGTGGGTGCCACCCACAATAGTGCCAGATATACTGCCTCAAATCTGTAGAGTGAATATTAAGGTTTGAAAAGCATGGTTACTTACTTTGCAAACTGTATGTGTGTGCAAGAATCAGTGAAATAACGCACAGAATTTTGATCCGTACAAATGTTGGTGACACCATAACTGTCATGACCTGGAGCCTTGTTGGAATAAAACAAGTTTATAACCGTATTCATTTAAATAAATGCTAATTTAATATTATTTGGTACGCAGAAGAGGGTTGCCATCTCTTGGTAAGGCATTCAAATTAATCGTGTTATTTTAGGTAATAGCTGTCAGTTGCTTTTAATTTAACCCTCAATTAATCATCTGTCTAACGCTAGAAAGCGTGACTAATAGCTTTGAAACATAATGAATTATATTGAAACACTCGCTTTTATCCTATTTGAACGGAGCAAATATAGGCGACCAACTACGTCTGTTAACTTCGTGTCGAAATGACAAGCATTCGATTCGAAATACAGTGCAAGAAGACCGGGCAGGGTTATTCTATGAGAGAAAATCCTTCCTTGAAAAGTCCCCTCATGGAGAAAAACGAAGGACAGCTCATAATAAACTGATTTGCACTGCGAGCACGGATTGTCGATAGGATACAATTAGACAGTAATGAACTATTTTTGTATCAATTGTTTCTTGTTTCTAGCCTGGATCTAGCCTCGATCAACGGCTGTCTTATATCGATAACTAGCGACTTCGTTCGCGTAGGCTTGGCCTTCGGCCTCGCCATTGCCTCCAATCTTTTCTGGATTTTTCTGAATTCTTCTAACAAAAATAAACACAATAAAAATAAAATTGTGAAATCGGTAAAGCAGTTCTAAATAGGGGTATTTATATATTATATAGATTACTGTCGAATGTTATGCCATGGTATCCTATCCACAATCCATGCTCGCAGTGCAGTGCAGGAGATACAATAATCCTGATAACATAAGGCCCCCATATCAGTGCTACCAACAGCTTCACGTATTTACACGACATTGATTCATAAATAGCACAAAAATACAGAGCATAATCAAATTAACGCAGTCTTCGGTATATTCATAGATTTGAAAAAAGCATGTGACACAGTTAGTCATACAAATCTATTATTACATAAATTGAAATACTTATGAGTCTTTTTGGATTGATTATAAAACGTCATATTGACAAAACCGTATGCAAAACTATTTAGTAAAGAATAGAAAATTGACATTTTACTCTAAAAATAACTAGCTTGTTTTGGAATCCTTCAAGGATCAATATAATAGCTCACTATTTTTCTGGCTTATATGTACATTATAAATAACATAGGACTTGTACGGCCACATAACTATATCTTTCGCCTGTATCATCTGTGACCACTAATGAGAAACAGTTCAGTTCCTTTAACCATATCTTGTCCATTCTATGCTTATCTTAACTTCGCATCCCTGTCACATACAGTTCTCTTTTGTTGCCCAAATCTGAGATCCATATGCGATGGTTATAAACATAAATTCATGGTAATCAAATTGTTTCTGGTGAGTTGTGTAATGTTATATACTATTCCATTGTTGTTGTAGATACTAGTGATGACTGATCATGTACTAAACCATTTCAGGAATCTGTCCCCCATTTTTGTTATTTTTTTTTTCAGTTGTATAGAGAAACACTTCACTCCACCTACTTTTTAATATAAACGAGGAGCAAAAATGGCAAACTGGGGTCGGTTAGCGCACCTCGCTATTTATACCCACAGTCATCCTGTGCATCATACAAGTATATCAACCACTGGACATCTTTCATCGAAGTATAATGTAACTGCTTTTTAATGTTCTTCACAGCCGAGTTATTTCGATCAACATGAAGTCTTCAACGCAATGTGCGAATAATTTAATGTTAATTGAACCGTTGTTGACGAACTCTTTTCCGAGTTGTTGTGATGAATTCAACATTCTGGTCGTTAGTGTCTTACAAATTTTGGCCGATATTAACTTTGGAACATTTAAATATTTACTTTCTTACAAAGACCTACCTTACCGTATTGAGATAAAATTACAATACGATGTATTTTTTATTGCATAGAATAGAGGTTCGATCAATTCTGCAGTATATGAATATGTTAAGCCCAACCACTACATTCGGTTCGATAACCCACATATCTTAGTAAGGGAGAACCGCTCATGCCAAAAATGTTAAGAGAGGTCATAATTTACCCTAATTTTAATAGAGATGTTGGTTCGTAAGTACCATCCGCCTGGGATCCAGTGATCAAGGTAACACAATATGGCCAGTACAATATTGCAAGACACCGTGGGTAACTAATGCGTACATCGATAGATGGTAGCTATGGGCGGTACATACCTACACTAAAAATATTTTTCTCTATAACTGTTACCTAGTCCGCCGAGATGTTCTAAATGTCAGGATAAAAATAATATCAAATATACGCGATTTAATTATTTTTTTTTCTATTTAAGAAATTCGAAAGTCTAAAAATAATAACTACATAGCTTTTAACTTTTTTATCTTATTCGTTTAAAAAATGATGTGACATTTGTGTCTTCTGTCAGTCTTTTTGTCCCAGTGTGTTCAACTCATTTTGTACATTGTGTACCTATCTGAAGACTACTTAATACGGAAGTGTTACAATCTAATTAGATTGGAACGATCTAGTGTTCAGTATTCTACAGCTTTCAATAATAAACAAGTCGTCTAGCTTCAATTTATAGTTATTGTTGGCAACCATCTAGACTCTAGATTCTAGAGCATATTATTTCTGGCTGATATATATTAATGAACGAACATGTTGTCATTGTGGCTTTTCAACTTTGTCTGCATCTCCGTCAATTAACGTCAAACACTTTGTTTTACTTTACTATGGGTTATAAAAGTAAAAATACAAAATATATACATAAAATATAATGTAATGAATAATAATTTGATTTGATTTGATTTGACTCATTGATCAGTAACGAAACACAATAATATTGATTCGCTTGTGCATGCGTACACTAAACTAAAATTCTCTAAACTATGGTAGTTCTTATTATGTTAATACTAAAATCCATATTCGTGCAACACTAGAAGGATAATTCTAAACATGATTATTTTATTAAATTGTGTGTAGTTTTACATCAGTTTAGACTAGTTTAGAGAGCACGAACTTACATGACGATTAAATTTGCACTAAACATACCCACAATTAAACAGAACCGGCAAATTTAAGAATTATCGCTTCCAAGCGTTATATGAATTTGGACTTAAGCGTTAACAGAATAAAAACTACCATAATTTACTAAAAAAAGATTTTAGTTCACTAGTTTAGTTTGGTGTTCTGAACAAGTGAATTCCTACCAGTATCCCTACCAGATAACCCAAAGCGCCGTTATACTGATGAAAATACAGGTTTATACAATACGTTTTTCAAGAGATACATAATTTAATTGAGAAAAATCTATCTCCACTTCGGATTCCAAATTCAGTTTTGTTTTATCACATCAGTGGCATCATGTTTAATTCCACATTTAGAATTCATCCAAAAATGTAAACAGCTTGACGAAAATAGCGGTCCCGTTTTAAGATTCAATTTCAGGCACAGCTGAAACGCGACATCAATCTTGTTTCCATTTTAACTTTGATTAGCACATGGTGAACGTACGATTTATTTTGAATTGTTTGCTTTCATTAAAGCAAGTGAACATTTTAGTACGTAATACTTTAAATTTCACAGTTTCTACGAGGTAATTCACTAGCGACCACGTGCAAGTACGCCGTAACCTAAAAAGCGGTCGCGCTGGCGACGGGAGCTGTCATATATCTTTTTCATAAATAAAATAAGCCAGTGGTGCGGGCAATATTATATTCAACCAGGTTTTCTTTTCCACATCAAAATAAAATCGATAGAAAACAAAAGCAAACACAATTACTGTGCCACAGTGTAATGCCGCCTTTGACTGAACATCAAAGCAACTAATCTACTTGCTTATTTTATTGCAACATGGTTCTAATTGAGCAAAGATATTTATAAACCTATCAGAGCATACTCGTACATGAGCGAATGATCGTGGATTCAAAAACATCTTTGTTGGTATTAAATACACATTCTATTAAGTTTCACATACACCATAGAATCGTCAAAACAGACGACAAAAGAGAAGCAAAATACAGAGGGTAAACAAAATGGCACCTACAAAATAAACACATACTTTATGGTAGAAACATACATCAATATTTAGGACATGAGCTAAAATTGTATTAAGACTAATTTTATAGGAAGTAGATAGTTCAGCATTACAACAATGATATCACAACTACTCATTTTACTGTAATAATAATTTGTTATGAAATGGGAGTTCCACTTACTCAATTCAATGTTAGACCATTACTGAATTAATCGTTTCAGCAAATACTTACAAGTGATTATTTGAAAAATACGAAACCATGATCAATACCGACGTGATACTGCTACACCTGAATCTACATATATCACCTTCATGCTCTACACCTTTTTATGTTATTGGATAACCCAGGAGTTTTCAACCGATTGTGTAGCAATTTAAATTAAACCACCTTGGAGCAATACCTTATTTAAAAATTGACAGAAACATCTGTGAACATCCTAACTAATATTATAAATGCGAAATTAAGTTTGTTTGTTAATTTGTTACAATTTCACTCATAAACAGCTGAACTGACTAATGATCGTTCTAGTACAGTGCTAACAGCTTATCACGGTTATGTATAGGGAGGGATGTGTGTGGGGTGTGGGACAATTCTACTGCTATTAACAAAGAGTTCATAGCTCAAAAAAAGCATTCGGGCAATGAGTTGTATAACCCTTTAAATCGTGTAAGGTTTTATTAAAAAACTTAATATACAATTACTATCTACTTTCATGTATGCATATTTTCTAACTTGCTATCTTTGCAAAAGCTTACTTTCAATTTTTCAAAATGGCTTCCGATATTTACTCTAGAACTACGCGGAGTATTGAAACAGACACGAATAGACTGGTCCACGATATAATTCCTAGAACTAGACTTTACCAAAAGCAATGCCATGCTATGAGTATCAAAGTTTTTAATGATCTCCCAAAGCGAATCAAAGAGCTCAGTTTTAAAGCGTTTAGAAAGTATTTGCTATGTTGGTTACATAATAAAAACTAATTACTCTATACAATTGTACGTGAATTGTTAAATAAAATGTAGCTATAATTATTAGTTTTCTGTGACTTAAATTGTATTTATATAATCTCATTCGGTAATATTCTAATTATGAAATGAAATACAGACTTTTATTGGCATATTTTATTGACATACTTCTTTAAGAACATTAAAAAAATACATTAAACCATTATTCTCCTAACAAAACAATGCTTTAAATTATTTTGTAATTATTAAAGTATGATGGTTACCGACCAAGGAGGTTTGAATTCAATTTAAATAAACATTATCTGTGGTGAGCGCGCTGGTTTCGAGCCAATAATAGACCAATAACAGACTTTTTCCACTGATATTGGCAAAATTGTGGTTACGCCGCACAAGCCATACAAACAAGAAGAAGAAGAAGACTTTTTCCATTTTGCCGTTATTTCGTACATACGAATTTGAGTAATATTTTGTTGGATAAACTTTAGTAGCAAAAATGACATGAGATTAAATAAAGTAGTGTAGTGTAGCTACAGCATATAATTATGTATTAAAACACTCGTGTAATCTTAGGTAGGCATCGATCGAGCAGCCGTTGGGTTGGCGACTGATACTCGAGCGTTACTGTATTATGAACACTCTTATTTTGTTTCTGAGTTTAGGAGCTGGTAACATCGCGTACATACGTTCAGATGCAGGTTATACGTAAACACTTTACATCGCGACAGCTTCCATCACTGGGTAAAGATATAAAATTGCCCGAGGCTAATCAAGTAACCCGTGAACATCGAAACTAGTGAACCACAATTTCCCGCTAGTTGATTGGAAATTCTATTTACATCGATCTAGACTCGACAAGAAAAAGGGAAAAACCGGGTTTTTATTTTCCGTCGTAGCCTTTGCATCTGAAGAAAATAGTCGGGAGGAGAGACTGAAGACATTATTATGACTGCGCTGGGTAACAAGAAATATCGGGACTATTTTGTTAATTATTTGAATTTCCACCTCTATTATAATAACATAGTTAAAAGTATTACTATTAACCGGCAAAACACTCATGTTAGGGATCGAATACGTCGACCCGGGATTCGAGCTGACCAATGTTCATCTTTAGGGCTAGTGTATATTATAGTTGTGTCGGACACAGGGTATACGATGAACTTAACCCATAACTAACCTGCTATTGTTACATCTTACTAATATCACAAACGCGAAAGTTTGTATGTATGGATGTTACTCTTTTACTCAAAAACTACTGAATGGATTTTAAATGAAATTGGGTTGGTAGATAGATGAAGTGCTGGAATTACATATAGGATACTTTTTCATCATCATCCAATACCACGCTGGTGCAACCGCGGGGCACAACTAGTTACATAAAGAGGAAAGATTTATTTGTTTCTTTGAATTGAATAACCTCCGAAACTACTGGACTGACTGGAAAAAATCTTTTACCATTAGAATCCTACATTATCCCTGATGAACATATGCTATACATTTGGTTCATCATCATCTGCGTAAATCACCACCCGGGTGAAACCGTCGAGCGCAGCCAGATATAAATAAATTAATGAATGATGGTTTATTTGTAAAGAAACATTGGTACATTAATCTTAATTAGTAGGGTGTAAAAAAGTTTCTTGTATGTTTTGCCTTGCGGCGTAGAAATATGTACATTAGGTGAGCTTTTATGTATCTCGTAACATTACCTTTATAATATAACTAGCTGCGACCCACGGTTTGGATCACGTGGTGATGGATGATGATGATGATTAAAAGATATCCTATGTCTTTCCTCGGGATATAGTGTATAATTGCCTCATTGCCAAATTTCATAGATCATCGAATGTCTTCTGTTCAACGCATTGATGTAGAAACTTTTTATTTATATCACTGATTCAACCGTTTGGGCGTGAAAGCGTAATAAACAAACTTACTTTTGCATTTATAATCTTAAGTTCATCATAAGTTAAGTAATCATGTTACATTAAAAATATTTAACATTAAACTAATTTATTAAGAAATATTAATGACACAAAAAAATATGTAAAATAAATATAAATTATATTATTATATAGCTATCTATAAAATATCTGAGACGCCTGAAAATATAGAGTGTCATAATAAACAATTTGAGCACCTTCCCGGCATTATATGTTGAGCCCAGCCCAGGTGCATTGCTAATCTGTGGCAATTCTAGTAGTTTGTATATGGCTCATTACTCCCCTATGTAGTTTGTGAAGCCCTGGTAATTCCAGAGTTAAAATGGCTGACACGTAACTTTGTAATTGAATTTGTAAATTGTTTGGAATTAATTAATTGTTGCTGAAATACTACCTTTGAACCGTACTGACGGACTAGTGCTAGTATTTTTAATTGAAGTGAAGTGGCCGCAACTGTTCACGCCTTTGGAGAAACCGCGGCCGGCCACCATTATTAGAATCTGGAACCGGCAGAGAATTCTTCGGGAGTTAAACATTAAGAAGGTAGTTTATACTTTTTTTATACAGTTGCTCAAAAAGCGCCGTATTGCAGGGACGTATAGCGTTCGGGATGTGGGCTATTATATACTCGTGCTTTTTTTTACCTTTCCCGAACTAGTGCGTCTCTTTCCCAACTGTCAAAATAATGTCTATTAAAAAGAAAAACCAACCATGAAGTTTTTACTAAAAAAATTCATAGAAGTTTTTATGATTCATGCAAATACGTATATTTCTAAAAAGAAGCTACTAATTTGTTTCAATATCAGCTTTAATGATTTTATTGAATGAGTTAGGTTAGGTTTCATTTCATTTCATCTCATTAAATTTCATTGTCATTTCATATCAATAAAAAAATCTACTGAAGACTTGGCCGTATGGGCATAGTTCCCTTTGCCTCCCAGAATGGGTGAAGAAAAAAAAAACTCTGCTTATATTCTACGGTTGGCGCCATTTTCCAAAAAAATTCTTTGCGAGTTTATTTTATTAAATTGCTTCATTTTTCGCAACTACATATATTAAAAATAGTCGTTCAGTACACATGCGGAACCGTCATTGCAACTTGTTCCGACTGTCAACCCTCGCCTTCGGCTGCGCCTCGGCTCGGGCAGACATTTGTCGGAACTCCATGCAATGACAGCCTTTCCCCACTTGTAATGAAATGTACTATTCAACCTTCAGTGTTAGGTTAGGTACGAGTATTTTGCTGCTTACTACATCTTGAAGCCGTCAAAGAATAATTATTATCGAGTAACATTAATGTAATATATTCTTATTTGATCCGTGTCATCGCCGACGTTAAAACCCACGTTGTAGAAAAACCTTGTGGAAGACTGCCATTTCATATCCACAGAGGCCTAGTCATGGTTCAACCATCTGACATTATTTATTACAATGATCTCTGTTAGAGGACCGAGTAACAAAATTTCACCTCCGCCATTAGGCGTAATCGTAAGAGAGAAAACTCGACTTACTAAGTGGAAAAACTTTTGCATTAAAGTAGAGAGGCTTTAATGAAGAAAGCGTCTTGGTAACGAGCAGTAAAATATCAGTGTTAGTCTCTGGGTAGCACTGAAACTGTCATCGGCGGCTGGCATCTCATCTCCTTTATTGCATGAAAATCTCTAGGGCTAAATTCTCTTGCTCTGAAAAAATTGTTAAAGCCCAGAATAGAAACCCGCAAAAGGCAATGCTGAGTGCTCTCAGTGGCACGAGAGCCAGCGGCGACCCGTCGCCTGATTTTTTAATTTGATAAGCTTGCTGCAACTTTAACCTAGCTACAGTTTTAACACTAGTTTCTGCAATTTTCTCCGTACTTGGTATATAGATTAAACAGTAGTCTGATGTACTTGGCATAGAAATGGAGGCAAAGCGGCAGAGTCGAGTGTTATTCATACAAATGTGTCGTGTCGCTCCACTTTTGTATGCAAGGTATTTACCTTACCTGCTATATACATACAGTCCAATAGCTTAACCATGATGCAGGAGGAGAGGATATGAGTTCAAAAAGTACAGTAGTGCTCCGTTCGGTCGTCTTTTCGGGATTCAGTCGTTTTCTCTATTTAACTTGGCAAATAATTCATGCCATTTAGACTAGAATATGACGATTTACTTACGATGGGAAGACAATGTAAAATAAGAGGCTCGCATGAATCGGAAACAAATAACGCAAGGTGTGGTGTGGTGTGGGAAAGATAAGGCAAAAGAAAAAGGAATACATTATTTTTTTATTGTGCCATTCAATATATGCATGTAAGCATGTAAGGCTATACATAATTAAATACAATATTAAATCTGACCTTTTTTTTTAACTGTGGAAAGCAATAGCGCAGTCGACGATAGATCAAGGTTGAATTTTTACTTCTCCTTCTGATCTATGGTACTTTTGTAGCGGTGATAGCTTCCTCAGGCTAGAGTTTATAGTAATTAGAATTAGAATTATTTATTGACCTTATAACAGTGTTCGTTATAGTAGACATAGACACGTCATAGAAAATTACATTTCTGCAACAAATATCTTAAATAAGTATGTAAGTGCACAACTTGTGTATCTTGCCCATGAAATTTATACAGTCATTCATTCCATAATTGATTTATTTGTATTGAGAATCTCTATCTCTATGCAATTAATTTGTATTATATACTTATTAATAGAAGCTACATACAATAAATGTCAAGACTACATAGATTCAATTCCGAAATTAAAAAATAAGTTATTTATATTAATTACTAAAATTAGATTGGATTATTTATATAAATGTCACGGGATTCATCAAAATACATTCATAGAAAACAACTTAAAGGTCAAATACACATGGTAGAATGACACTTTCTGATGTCCACCTAGTTAGTTCAAGCTACACTTTTCAAGTGCGGAAATCTATCGCCAAGCTAGCGATGTCTTTCAAGCTGTCCTTGAAACTTAGTCGCCATTTTAGGTTTTGTATACTACCTTCGTATCTTCGACTACATCATCACTGCATCGTACAACTTGCTGGTCTCGTCATTTCATACTGTATTAAAATAACTATGTATCGACATGAAGGTTCTATATCGCGCAAAACTTTACACTGCAAGCAGGCCGTGAGGGGAAAGAGTAAAATACACCCTCCGATTTAGGGATGCTAATCGTAAGAGATTAGGAAACCCGACCTACTAGGTCGTAAGCCCCATGTGCAAGACGCCACCTTGGTCGATATCACCACAGTTCCATATGTTAGGTTCCATATCCTATATTAGGGTGTGAAGACCAATATAGCAAATGAAATATAATGGGCGAAAGAGATACAAAAACCCATACTTCGGGGTGATAGACGCAGTACAGTGCTACGCAAAGCTCTGAGTAACACTACGAGTGTCATAGTTAAGCGTAGTGCTCAGCGTTATCCGAACGACTTCCCGGTGTCAATTGATACAAAATAAATAACAAAAACTTCAAAATAAACTAAGCAGAAAAATTTTCTCATAGACTACTGGGGGTAAATTAATCCAAGGCTGGCGGGATAGCAAATTAGATTAGAAAGGTACGCTTGGCTGTAAAAAATAATTATAAGTTCTCGCGAAAACCAAACTTTATAAATGTGCTCAGTTTTTCGTTCTTGGCTGTTTAGGACAAACTCTTTAGCAAAAGAAGCAGCTTCAAGTAGGACGAACTGGGAGGTTTTAGATATTAGACATTTACTGCGTAAAGTTGTTTATCGGAGCTAAGACAAATTTTGTGCCACTCAGCCTGTCACAGAGTAAGCGGACCAAAGAAGTAAGTTCAAGATGTACTAGAACACCGAGGGTTGTGTGAATACACAGTGAACTTGTGGTTTTATATATATTATGTATTTTGGGTATTTCCCAAAAAGTATGTCAATAATGTATTTTTCTATTTAAGAGATCCTTAGCATAAGCCTTTTTAAATTTATAATTATTCATATTAGCTTTTTTTAATTACGTTGATAGTGGAATAGCACATTGACAATCGTGACGCTTACCACCAGCTACACGACTTGCTTAATTTCTTAAAAAACTTACAAACATTAAACTACTATAAAATAAAACTAATTAACTTAATTCTGCGGCACGTGTTATTTGACTACATACCTCATCAAGCTATGAAGATGACAGATATAAGTATTCGTCTATTTATTACAAGGAGAGTTAAGCAATAACAATGCGGAAGATGCCCTATCTACAACACTAGTTAGTGATGATGAATGTGTAACACTACAGCGCGATGCAAGAAATATTGCACGCGTTAGTTGGAGAATATTAATCTGTAAATCCAGTACAATAATTGCTTATTGTAGTTTTGAAGTCCTAAGGAGCTAGTTATAATTTCCAAAGATCCAATAAACTAACAAAATAAAAATTAATGACTGACATGCGGCCACTTTATGACCAGCGAAGCGTGGTCAACAGTAACTGAAGATTGAGCTCTGTGGCTTACACTGACAGAGGCATATGTTCAGCAGTGGGGAAGTGTCGGAAGACGATGATAGATGACCGGCACACAAAATGTAAGTCCTTTATATTACATAAGTTAAATAGTAAGTCATTCATTTCTTAGAAACAGTATTTGTCAGTCTAACAGGCTTTCTATTAAAATGTTATATTAATGTAAACAACACAATAATCATTGTTTAGTTGTAAAAAGTGGAATAATTTATTTATTTTACAAAGTGGGTTTTAGCAACCTACTACACGTCAGCGTAAAACATTGTAACAACATAAAATTTATTGTAAGTAAAATACATCATTTATGATTAATGATGTAATAATACATCATTTATGATGTGTTTTACAATACCTTTTTTATGACTTCTATGTCATAAAGAAAAAAAATGGTATGAGTATGAGATGTATCAATCAAGGAAACCACTAGAAAGTAGAGAATTACACTCATTACATTATAATACATTTTGTAACGAAACCCTTTGCGTTCCGCTCAGTCCACAAATATATAGAAGCATAATTTACAAAACACGAGCAAATGAAGTGATATTATTGTTGCTATCCTAAACAAAACTACAGTCGGTTCCAAAAATAACGGGTCAGTCACATAAACCCGAATATCTCCCGAACTACGTATGCCATCCTAATGAAACGAAGACTGTTCAATTGAGAATTTAATTATACAGATAAAAAATAAAATAAAACTTAGTTACACCCACAATATTAATCTTAAATTAAAAAAGAACTAAAGTAGTCATATTTTTCTTAAGATTACATTTTTTTTATGATTGTTTTTTTGCTGTTTTTCATCACTTTCTTCATTTAATACTTTGTATTGCCTCCACGAGCTTTTCTGACAGCTTCCAGGCGATTAGGCATGCTGTACACCAAATTTCGGAGCCGGTGCTGAGGAATACCTTCCCATTCCTCCACCAGTGCTTGTATGAGCTCGGGAAGCGTGATTGGTGGGGGGTTTCGACCTTTCACGCATCTCTGAAGCTCGTCCCAGGCGTGCTCGATGGGGTTTAAGTCCGGGCTTCGCGCTGGCCACTGCATGAGTTCGATACCGACCTCTTCAAGGTAGTCATGTACAATTCTGGCGGTATGGGGACGCGCATTATCATGCATTAATATGCCATGCCGGTCCATCCTGGCCATGAAAGGACCTACATGTTCATTGAGGATCTCTTCCACGTACCTCTCTGCATTTAGAGTTCCATTTTGAATGAGCACCAGCTCGGTGCGGGCCTCAGCAGAAATCCCAGCCCAAACTTGTACGGAGCCTCCACCGTACGCCACTTTTTCCTCCACACACGCTTGATGGAAGCGCTCCCCTGGTCTTCTGTACACCAACTGCCTACCATCATGCTTATAAAGCATGAATTTAGACTCGTCCGTGAACATTACCCTAGACCAATCGTCTAGTGTCCAGTTTAGGTGTTCGCGCACGTATCTCTGTCTTGCAATTCGATGTCCCCGTTCCAGTTTGGGGCCATTAGCGGGCCTCAATGGTTTCAAATTTGCTTCAGCAAGACGTCTTCTTACTGTTTGAGCGCTTAAATTGCCACCTCCAAAGCGAATAAAGTGAGTTTTTAGACCAACAGCAGTTTGAAAACGATTTCGGAGCATTGTAGCCACCAGTTGTCTGTCTTCCCTGGCCGTTGTGCATCTTGGTCTGCCATTTCCTGGTCTTCTAAGGTGTGATCCGGTCTCTTGGTACCGCTGGACTACCCGCTGAACAGTCGACAAAGATACACCAATGTTTCTGGCTGTTTCACGCTGGCTCCGCCCAAGTTCCAAAAAAGTTAGGATTCTGGTACATTCCTCTAGCGTGACTGCCATGCTTCACCTCACAGAATAATAATTATGCACGTGGAAGACGTTCACGATAATTTTTTTTGTGACAGAATAGAAATGGAAAGCATCCATAATGACATGAAACAAAAATTTTGTTTTTAAAAATAGTCATTTTTTTAAATTTTGTTTTTCTAATGAAGTTTTTTTCATCAACCAGTTTAAATAATATGCTATTAGAAGCGCAACTAAAAAGTCTTTATTCTGTTTTTTATTTCATTGATCTAGCTTTTACAGTTCTGGAGGTATTTCAATTTTTGTGACTGACCCGTTATTTTTGGAACCGAGTGTATAAAGGTACCTCAATCAAGCTTTGTTTCGAGAACCAATTGTTCCAAGAATTAATAACAAACAACCTGGATAAAAACAGGCTACATACCAAATTGAATGCTATTGTAATGGCAAAAATGTACGAAATCCCTTGTAATGAATTTGATGACTATGAAAATATATAATAAAGAATAGTCAGAGTTCTGTTATTGGCTAAGAAAGTCGCAGCCTCAAGAGACACACACTATGATTAGTCGAAGCGACCTCAAATGAGCCTCAGCCGGCGTCAATCGAGCTTCAGTTGATGATATATAAAGTACGTAAGTACTAGAGGGAAATTCATTATACATCAAGCAATCGGCAAGGAATCTACGCTTAATACAGTGACACGTAATTATTAGTCTATTGACTATATCGACTTAGCAGTTTCCATAGTGTTCGGATACCGTAAAATTATCGGGTTATTATAGTGTTGCATTAAAGTAAATTTTATTTGTAAAGTTATTGTACTGTGTGTTGATCGGTAAATCGAAAAACGAGTGTTTTTCGTAGTATAGACTGGAGACTAACGGTGCCATATGAAGGTCTATACTTATCTTCGAGCCTGGGAATTGAGGCGAACCAGGAGTCATATTCTTGCTCAACAAGCGACTAGCAGTCTCCTCTCATAGCTTTTTCTGGTGTCGGTGCTCGGGACTCGTCAAGTGTGTCATGTCTTATACACCGGGTTACTGATACTAAGAAACTGTTATGGGCGGTCTATCTTTATTTATTCGCACATATCAGGTATAATTTCCGGACCGGATTCAACCCCAAAGTCGCAAATCGATGATGGTCCATTACACACCGAAAAGTTTAAATAATATAAAATGAAATTTACAATGAAAATTAAATAATATAAATATCCAACCAAAATGATCAGCTCAGAATAAATTGTCTGAAAGATATATTGTAAATGAACAACTATAGTACATTACGCTTCTAAAAATATTGAGGCTAATTGTTGATAACGTTTGCCAACGGCTGGAATAAAATTCGTTCCGTGGATTTTCTTGAAGCTAAAAAAGCAGAGAGATTTTCCCATTTGTCATTGGTAGATTCTATCAATTCTAGTTAAATACGCTAGATATCTTCATATTTGTATATCTTAAGGACAAAATCTGTCTGATTGTTATAATTATCCAGTAAGGTAAAAATAAATACCTATCAAAACAATAATAGACAAAGAAACTATTTCAAAATATGAATTACTATTATGCTATGATTACTAGCATGAAATAAATTATTTTTCATCATAAAGTCTGCATGAAATATCATAAATCAGGATATGAAATACATGCCTTTAAAGTAAAACTGTGAGGCGATATCAGAAATAACATTGTTAAATATATACCTAACAAATCTATTAGGAAGCAATATCTCAGCATTGAATTCGTATAGTGTGCGCCAGCGCCAGGAGTCAGGAAGGGATCTGGTGTGCCAAAGGGGAGCATTTGAATTCAGTAAAGGTACCTTAACCCTACTATCCGTCGTTGCAAGTCTTCAGAAACACTAAAAGATTCCTTCCATTAAATTGCATTAGACTTTGCATACATGTAAAATTGTGAACAGTCTAATACAGTTATATTAAATGAAAGCGTTCAAAATAACCAATCGTCTTAACTAAACATAACTAAGAAGAATACTATTATATAAATTAAATGAAAGAAATTACAACAGAATACTCGACTATTATCAGAGCTATATAATCTTATGTAGTATTCAAAAAAATACAACAATATAGTGCAAATGACTAACATTTAGAACCGAAAGTAATAGTTCACTGCATCTATATGTTATATCTAAATCTAAAGAAGCATAACTCCTACTGTAAACGGTGACAGTCAACTCTAAAAATAAACCAGAAATAGGTGAGCGACTTAAAGACAATAAAATACCAACCATTATAATTATTAATTTACCAAAAACATTTTACTTGTTTCATTCGTACTCGTTCTCCTCATCTTGAATACTTGTAGGAAAGTAATGAAAATGGTTTTAAATTAACTCAACTCATATTTACTATCTTCATCGTCAAATAATATCAAGGTTTATATACAGGGTGACTGGTTGAACACTTTACATATTGATATATAGTGCTCAGTACTCGATTCTCGTTCTAATTAAGAAAAAAAAATAGGTGCCTAATATTTACCTAATTTAACTTTAATTGTCTACTCAAAACAATAAACATGGTCACTCGCGGCGCGCGTGTAGTAATAAAAGCGCAGCGCGGCCGGGCGGGCGGCCGACGATCGCGGCATCCTTTGGCGGCGCGGGCGGCGCGGCCCTTTGGGTCATTAACCCCGTTCGGACGCAGCTTGATTCCTTTGAACGCGGCGCGGCGCTTTGGGTCATTAACCCCGTTCGGACGGTGTCCATAATTTTCGAGTTATAGCACATTCATAGAATGAAGGTTTCCTCTGTAGTTTAACGGTATTTTTTTAATTTTATTTTTTTAAACGTTTCATGTGACCATGAATTATCATGTCCTTGTTTATGTAAAGTGTTCAACCAGTCAGTCTGTATATCTAAATGACTAGATAATTAGATGAGCTATTATCCTAATCAAAACTACGTATTCTCTAAAGTAGGTTTAGACTGAATTAGGAAATCCATGAAAATAATCTACTTAATTGGATACTTATTTATTTTAACAACAATTTACTAGACGTTTTAGTATTCAAATAGAATAAATATTATTCAATTATTATTATTACTTAGGATTTCATTAGGAACCTATAGTTCTAAAAACAGTATCTTTGTCTCAAGTCTTCCTGAAAAGAACTAGGTACTACGACGGTTCACAACGTTAGAGTCCTCCATAGGCTAGACGATCACTGGCCAAATTAGATTAGATTAGAGCAATAAATATTAATAGGTTTTTATAAGAGCCATAATTAAATAAGTATAGGATAGCTGAACCTTTACAAAAAGTGCCTTAGACGATTATTAGGGAGGCGAACACTTACAATTTGAGATATTATATCCAACCTTTCATGTTTTTATTGATGCACTTCACGTTTGTAAATGAACACCAATAAATTATAGATATAAATTTAATTTCCCATTTAAATGCTGTACCATTTATTTGGCAAGCATCGCATTCACAGTTTCAGTAGAAACGCAGAGCCCTCGCCGAGTGCACGTAATTACGACAAGTAACGCTGAGTGGGTGTTATTAAAGAAAATTTTCATGCAAAATGTATGCTACGAGTACAGTCTGCATTAAGTTGTACAAATTGTACTTCTAATACTTAATATAATAAAATTATATACTATATAATAAAATTATTCTCGAGGCGCTTATTTTATTTTCCGTAAATTTTTTACCGTAAGTTTTTCGTTACAACAAAAATGCATTTTAACAAAGTTTATAAACTTCTTAGTCACATTCGTATAACAAAAAAACTAATAGGTTCTATAATATTATTATTATATGAATAGGAAGATATGCTATGGACGAGACTATGGCACCTGCCAATTTTAGTCTCATCTCAAATACTCGTATTTAGCTAGGTGGTGATTTGCAACCCACTAATCGGAAGACTAGTGAGTCTAGTAACATGTTTATTTCATAATGACTGGATGGCCGTTGCCTAAGCAACGGTCATACAATCCAGGATGACCAGTCCAGGTTCAATTTCCTGCATATAGTACAGGAAATTAAAATAATTTCCTGTATATAGTACAATAATTTCCTGTACTATATACAGGAAATTATTTTAATGTACCGCCTATCATATTTTAATCAAAACGTTCCCGGTGCACGCAGTAGTCACTCACAGTACTGAGGTTTTGCAGTATTTCTCAAAATAATTTGAAAATCCCTCCCTTTCCCCTCACTTCTTCCCCTTCCCCTACTCTCAGCCCTTCATTTCCTTCCTCAAAGGTCGGCAACGCATCCTCCAGACCACTGGTATTGCAGATGTTCGTGGGTACTGGTATCACATAACATCAGGTAAGCCGTCTGCTCGTTTGCCAACCTATCCCATAAAAAAACTGCAGCTCGGTACTTTCAAATTTTGTCTATTGCGCCACAGAATACTTAATATATTCTGCACACAAACTGCTTTAGACGTTTGAATGCTCTTGTCTGTATTGTTCTGTTTATTTGTCAGCATATATACTAGTGTATTCTTTAAAGTTCTTTTACTTACTGTATTTTGCAGTAAGTAAATTGTACCCATGTTTTCAGATTTAAAAATAGAGCTATCAAATTCTTCTGATCATTATAATAACTAAGCATTCACAGGCAAACGATTATATAAAAAACTAAATATTTATTTTTATAAAGTTCAATATGTGTCAACCTCTCAAGAATCCGATATTTTAGATAATTTTTACTTAATCATTAATTAGAATGATTAATTATGAACATTAAATGAATGAAAAATTATACATTAGGCGTCAGTTTTAACGTTACAAGAGTAGTATTTAATATACTTACATATTATTCATAAAGTTAGTTTGACGATAATATTAATGTCAACGTAGTAGTAGTTTCACGTTTCAGGAACTAAAAATATAATGAGACATATATTTCGTGTACAATTACTAGTTATATTAAATGTTAGGTAATGTGTTAGACAATGTAAGGTGTTAGACAATTTATTATAATACAATTTATGTCAAATTTATTTTACAGAATATATATCCGTTCTTTTACAAAGTCATAGGTAGTTCTGTAACCACGTTTTAGACACCTTTTTTGTTTCGTAAATATACAAAATATTTTACAGATCATAAGAACCGAAACGTTTAAGGCGAATGGTAAACATAGTATATCTATTACTAAAATGGGTAAAATAGCAATTATTGACATTTAGTATTATAGTTAAGGGAAATGTGCTATGGACGGGACTAAACTTCTATTGTTATTTTTATTACCACCGACAATACGGCTTCGATTATGATTTTTGAGATTATATTATGGAATTAAATAAATATAAAAAAAACAATTTGAAGAAATATAAAAAAAATGTATGGGAAATAAAAATATATAGTATTTTTTTTATTATATAATTGTACTTTTACAGTACTTGGTTATAATACAACCAAGAAGAGCACGCGCTCACTGCGCATTTTGTTCTAAAACTTGCTTTTTACCTGAAACTAAAAATACAATATAACTAAATTAAATACATTCAAAACATTCGTAGATAATCGCGTTACATTTAATTTCTTCAGTAAACACTTCGTTCTCTCATTTAAAGTTATTCTAATCTAAAATTACACCAAACACGTCAACTCTAAGAGCCTTCTAATACAGTAAGCCGCAACTTCTAACGGCACTTTACACCAGAAATAACAAAGTGAGAAATTCCCAAAGCGAGTTACGATCCACCGTTTGTTTTCATTTAAGACGTCCTCACAATCCCACTCGGGAGGAAACAGAAATAACTACTTTACTGCATTCACCACAAATTCTGATTAGTCACGGAAATCCCAAAAGTACAATCCAGCGGGGAATTCTGTAAAATTGTTAAAGGTAGTGAACGTAAAGTAGTTGTGTACGCTATCAGGCAATTGCGACTTTCTGGTCTTCCAACAACTAACGTTCCAATTGCAAATCACTTAACGCCCGTGGGAGTTTCATGCAACATTACAGCCCCGGGGATGTAATGCCTTGCTTTATGTTGATATTGCGTGACATTAAACAAGTTTGCTTACCTAATGCATAAAGAAATTTCCCCGATGTGTAATGCCAGCAATAAAGAAGAAGATGCGTACCACGTATTAATGGAATGTGCCCGAAACGAAGGGCCTTGAAGGATGTTATTTTGTGACAGCTCCATTGGATTGTGTAATAGCTACCTGACATATCACACGTCCATCAAAGCCTAAATGGTGCTAGCCATGATTAAGCTTTGTTTAAAAAATAGGTAATTATAATTTGAATTGTATTTATTGTTGCCAAAAGTAGCGTTATATTAGCTAAGCAAAATAACTCCTTAAATAAAGAAAAAAAAAAGACTAAGAGAGACTTAATTAATGTATTTAACGTATCTGAATTTCGATTTGAATTCATGTGAATACTAGCTGCAGCATGAAAACTGATGATAGAGATGATACTGGAAAGTAAAGTATACTATTGTTCTAGACCTAAAGTAACCAATTTCCATCTAGCTGTATTATCTGTCAGTGAAAGTCCCGTCAAAATGGGTCCAACCATTTCAGAGATTATCCGGAACAAACAGACAGACAGGCACGCAAACATTTAAATATATTTTTTTTATAAATACGGTATAAACTTTTACACGCATTAAATAAAAATATACATCAATTCTATTGATTTTGGAAGTACTTATAGAAATAAAAAAGAAAAAATGTAGTCAGGGTTGAA
Source organism: Selenia dentaria (assembly GCA_917880725.1). Taxonomy (NCBI): domain Eukaryota; kingdom Metazoa; phylum Arthropoda; class Insecta; order Lepidoptera; family Geometridae; genus Selenia; species Selenia dentaria. The sequence continues at coordinate 23,686,456 of OU862890.1, forward strand.
CTGATGTTAACATTTCTCCTGCGTAAAAACCTGAACGTATAAAACTTGAAGAAATCTGGACCGATGGAGTCTCTTTATCCGATTAAGTAGTTTAGTTCAGCAAGTTTTGCGACGGTCCACAATACTTTCTTTAAGAGGATTAATAACAGTCCAGCGCCACGTTAACTCACTTACTTGCGTACTCCCCACGTAGTTACGTTGTAAGACTACGTGCAGTGCATGCCTATAATATGATACGCATATTGAAAGATCACACGTAACAGCTGGAGCTTAAGGCGAATAGCATAGCCTTTCGAGAAGCTTCGTTCAGACCTATGAATAAATATATATGGATGATGATATATACCTATAAATTGATAGCAGTTTCTCGGACATAACGTTTAACAAGTAAAATAAAAATATATAATTAAAATTGAAACACTGTAAACGGACTAAATTACGTATTTTTTTTGTTTTTTATGACTACTGCGTAAATCGGGAACGTTTTGATTAAAATATGATAGGCGATACATATTAATAATTTTCCTTATCTTTATACTTAGCAGACAACTGTCATCCAACCTACTTGTGATCACGTTCACTGAAAAGTGTGCGTAGGTCTAATACTAATTGATGTGTGTAAAAATTTTCTAAATTTACCGTAAATTATCTCTAACGCGAACGGAAAAAATTGACAGACAAGCGCGATCGTCTCAGTGCCAATTACGCGCTGTGGCCCGCACTCGCTGCTGTGCACAAGAGTGTCTCCCAAACGAAAAACTTCGAATAAAAGCGAAACTGGTCGGAGACAATATCCGGTAAATATAACGCGAGTCCTAGCCTGTCTTACAGCCGTATTTATAAAGAAGTACTTAAAAGTAATCACTTAAGTCAAAGTAATTACTTATGCAACAATTTTAATCCTATAGCATAATATTTGCCTGAAGTTAGAACTATCAAAAGCTAGAATTCTTAGCCGAGTAATAGTCACCATTTCCTTTACTTACAATGAGAACACGTCATTTTTTCGTTCTAATTGCAAAAGTTAAGTTGAATAAAAATTACATTTGCAAACAAGTCTAAATTATGAAGGAACTATTATGCTGTAAAAAATAATATCCAATGACAAAAACTTAATACAAGTTTCAAAAGATACATCAAATTTGACAGGGTTATTTATATCAAAGCATTTACTTTAATAATAACGGTCATTACAATAAGATTTTAGGTTGAAGTATTCTATCGTATCTATTTATCAATGAAGTAATTTCTTCATTGATAAATTACTTAGCTACAATTAATTACTTGTTTATAAAAACGAGTGTTAAAGTATAATTTTAGCATAACTAGCGACAATTTCCTATCTGACATTTCATAGATATATGCTTGACTAGCTTGAACATAAAGTGTTTATTTATCTTTGACTTTCAATGATTCCTCCTACATCAATTCTAGGGTACGATAGGCATTTAAGGAGCTCAGCCTTCGTGCAAAGGTAGGCTTCATATCGGAACACCTACTCAATGTATATCAAGCACTAGTTCGGTTATATATAGAGTAACGGTGAGTTAACGGTTCTCATTGTGGGATGGCTCGGCTAAGTACCAGCTTGAGTCTCTAGAGTTCATTAACAGACGACCCAAAAGGCTCATTAGCAACCACTCTATAGTTGAGGCCAAACAAATAGGCATTCAGCATCGGACAAATCTGGTAATCTGGTAACGTCATTGAATTATTTTACTACAGACCAGTCCGCAGCTTCTCTCGTGGAATACGGCACCTCTAAAGTAAAAGAAGCCTATGTTACTCTTTATATTATCAGCTATCTGCCATCAGCTATCACCCTGACAATATCAGTTCAGATTATCCGAAAAAAAAACAGATAGACTGACAGGACGCCAATAATTTGTAAAAAATGTGTTTTTGTTAAAGTACCGTATACTTTACGAGTAATATGTATTTAGTAAAAACCTGTTATTTTGATATTTCAAATGTATACTTCTACTTTATTTATTTTAATACATTACATAGAAGATATTTTAAGTCTTTTAATAATATTATGTTAAAAATAAGTTACATACTTTGATTTCTTGCCTTTTTATTTAAGAAGAGCCACACGTACGACATTTGAAGTAAATATATGGTCAATATGCGACCTATGTGTACGGTTTAAAAAATATTAATCATTGCCCATGTATAACTTTTTCCATAGATGCAATCTGTTCGTCTTTAACATGAGGTGAATAGTGGTCAAACAAAAGCCTATCTTGTAAATAACCTGACATTTATATTATAATAACATGCCTGTAGGTGGGCTCATGGTGGTGACGTCACACAACATAAATACGACATTGTGGTGTGGTGTGGTTCAGATATTACGAAGCCCGAAAGTTCCAGACACATGAAAGCCCTTATTTGTCATTCCCCCTGTGCTTTGACCTTTCTAACTTTCAGTTGAATACGAAGTAACTTTTATTTAATATATGCGAGGCAGTAAAGCCACCATAGTTCCATGAAAGACACGTTCCGTAGGTATAACCCAATTATACCGATTCTTATACTCGGTCTGAATTCGAAAATATTAATTAAATATTGATATGTCACTGATAATATATACGGACAAAATACGTTCGCGAATTGTTATACGTAATTCCAATAAAAATGTCAAATTAATGCCCACTTTTCCTTTATCAATGGATAACTGTCATCAAATCACGAACGATAAATATAATCAAACATTTTTAGGAATTATTTTGTTATAACTTATTCATAACTTTTACATTCTGATATTACTGACTTAAATAGCTTTCATAAAAAATTTGCTTTTTGCAAAACCTATAACCTAGTAGCAGTAGAATTCTTTGTGAACGTGTTCCGCAGAAGTATTGCCATCATCCAATTTCTATCGCTAAGCTGTAAGGTTCGCGTTACTGTGTTCCAGTTTGAAGGATATGGGTGCCGGGAAGTTACAGGCACATGAAGCTGGGGCGCAGTGCAATTCGTCACTTGTGACGAAATTAATTTGTTATAGGCAGAGGTTACTACTTACTACCGGTGAGCCTCGTCATGCGTGTTCCGTTTCCTAATAATATTTAAAAAAATACATTATAATAGTAGTTTATGGAACTGTCATATAATACCTAATTATATGCAGTTGCATACACTTCTTTATTTAATCTCATGACATTTTTGCTACTAAAGTTTTATCCAACAAAATATTGCTCATATTCGTATGTACAAAATAGCACCAAAATGGAAAAGTCTTCTTCTTCTTCTTCTTGTTTGTATGGCTTGTGCGGCGTAACCACAATTTTGCCAATATCAGTGGAAAAAGTCTGTTATTGGTCTATTGGCTCGGAACCAGCGCTCTCACCACAGATAATGTGTACTTAAATTGAATTGAAACCTCCTTGGTCGGGACACATTGTACTTTAATAATTAAAAAAATGTTATAAAGCATTGTTTTGTTAGGAGAATAATGCTTTAATTTAATTTAATAATTTTCTTAAAGAAGTATGTAAATAAAATATGCCAATAAAAGTCTGTATTTCATTTCATAATTAGAATATTACCGAATGAGATTATATAAATATCTTAAAAATACAATTATAACAATTGTTACATTTAGAACTCAAGACAACAATAAAATTTAAATAATTTTAAAATACTGAATTAACCATTGCGGTGGAGATCGCCATCAAACGTTCTTATAGAGGACGTGCTAGATTTCCTGCCAAACACTTTACGTTTCTTCTGAGCCTCTAACTAATCGAACTAACTAATCACTTGAATGGAGATCAATAAGTAAGTAAGTATGGTTAGTTATATCTTACTAGAGTTCTTAGTTTCTGAAAGTGGTCCGTTATTTCATCCCTCGTTGGGGTTGTAAGCAAGCAATTATTCTAACAAATGTATACCTATGGCTGACTGTAAGACCAAGGACCCTTACCTGGTCTCTATGCTACATGCAATAACGTAAACGTTTTAAAGATCGTTACGTGTTTTACACTAACTAATGCGCTGGCAGTTTGCCTTAGGCATGAAATCGCATGCAACACAAAATATGTCATGCTTAAAGCCCCAGCGGTGTAGGCTCTGCGTTGATTTATCAGTCAGGAGAACTAGATATATATATATATATATATATATATATATATATATATATATATAAAGCGTTAAAAGTTAACGCCTTAACTCTGCCAGGTCCTGCGGCTGGAAAGCACTAACCAATTCTATTAGAAACCTATCGTCTTAAATCTCACTAAACATTATACATACGAAAGTTTCTGTGTAACGATTTTACTTTGCATGTTACTGCACTTCAACGGATTCGAGTGAAATTTGGAATGGAGAGCATTATGCCCAGGATTAGTTTTCAGTCCCGGAAAAAATGTACCATTGGTATGCATAATTTGAATCACCACAACACAGCATTGATAGCCATAACCGACAGCCCAGGAGAATGGATACGGTTTTATAGTATATGTAGACTGCATTACACCTTAAATAACGGTCTCACTGATTTTAAGCAACTATGAAATGATAAGAAACAATATGGCGGGTGGAAACCAAGCACAAACATCTCGTACCTTAACCATTTTGCTCATCATACAAATATTTAGCATAACCAGGGATCGAACCTGGAACCCCTCGCTTTGAAGGGTACGTAGTATTATACTATTTAGTATTAGGGTAATCTAACGGGCAGCCAAATAACTCATTCGCAAAAAAAAACAAACAGAAGTAAGCGAGCTCTACATTTTAAATTGAGCCAATGTGTAGGTGGAATGTTTTGCTTATTTGTTTATTTTTTGTTTTTGAACGGTTCTGAAAACGTTTCAAATGTTCCCTATTTTATTCGTATACTTTTTGGGAAGGTATTGAATTCTATTCGTCTGCGTTACGAGTATAATATGAGAATTCTGGGTTTGCCCGTTTGACAACCTCGGAACCTTTAGAGGTATATAAAGTCTAACTGAACTTTGTGAGACATGTAATTTCATTAGGGAAATTTTAGTAATGAAGTCCGTATGTGAACATATAAAAGCATGTAAGTCTCTCTTGAGTCGGGAGTCATACAAGTTGTTTTTCTTGGGACGTGAGATAAACCCTTTCTACGCATATAACTTAGATGTATACAGAAATGAAACTATGCGAGAGGTTTAATGAAAGGAAATGTGGTTTGGACAATTGGTATGAATTATATAAAGTAAATAATATTAAAATAAAGTACTTCAACTATAAAAAAGTACAGAATGTGTAATAAGCAATCCTAAAGACTTATATATTAAACGTACGGTACGGTACGTAATCCAATGTACGGTCTGTAACAAATGACGAACAATTTCGTCGTGAGAGTTACATACAAAGATCGAGAATAGGATTATCACACATAGAATTCTTACCGGAAATCGTTTCTATGGGATTTTGTTTTTCCACACGTAAGCCGCGTGATTTAGTTTTTTCTAGAAAATAAAAATAGAATTGATAGGTATTTAGAAGGACCGGGCTCCAGCATTCGGTGTTGACTCTACGTCTATTTCTTATTATTATTATTCACAGGTATATTAAACTGATACCAATTCATCAGGGTCTATGATTTGATTAAGCTTTAAAGTTGTGATTACATTGAACCGAAGCGCTACCAGTAGATAATTGGTTTTCTTTAACTAAATTATATTATATATGTTCAATTTGACATCGAACCACTAACCCTGATGAATTAGTACCAACGAGCCTGCTAGAGGTATCGATTTAACATTGTGTAGTCCAGCAATTAATGGCGGGCGCAGGTACCAGATATATTGGACCATACTATATTCTGGTATCTCTGGTATATGCACACGCAGTACCTAAGGTTCACAATATATAATAATACAATATTCAGTTCCCTCGCGTATACACATTGGCTTTTGGGTATTTTTTTATTTGATACTGTTTCATACAGATATTATTTTAGTACCACGATTTTAAGCCAATATATTTCTAAACCGTTATAAATACGAATACGTTACACAGATTTGCGGTGATATTTTAGTAATAGTTTTGAGATTATTAATTATTGTTTGTATTAATAATATAATTCTAATTTTCTAATAAATTCTCAAAGTAACTAAATATAGCATTATTTTTGGTATCTGCTGTAGATAGGGAATGTGTTGCCAATCCCGTAACGATCTGCATAACAGGCTTAGGTCTCTATCTGTGTCTGCACAGGCGAAAAAGGCAAAGACGAAGAATGTTTATTATTAAATTACCACTATATCCATACAAATATTATAAAAAAATGTTTGTAACTGCCACTCTCTCCATCACTAACTGTATGTTGAACATTGAAATTTAACTGTATGTTATAACCCGCGGCATATAACTCTAGCTCTGACCGTTATTGCGCAGAAGTCAAAAATTGGGACGAAGGACTCTTGTCTCTCTCTGTCACATCGAAGACGAGGGACTGTTGTCTCTCTCTATCTGCGCAGCTATCCCTTCCACATTTCGATCAGAGCTAGAGTTATATGCAGCGGGTTATACCTTATCACGTCTAAACGGCTGAACAGATCGTAATTAAATGTGGCTAGGAGATGGTTATATCCAGGGATGGACAAAGGATACTTTTCATCATCATCATAATGTAGTTTCACCCACGAGGTGATGGATGATGATCTGATGAAACTGCGTGGCGCAGCTAGTTTTACAATAAATACTTCATATTTCTACGTAACGTAATAAAATAAAGTAATTAGTTCTATACCAACAACATTGCTTATACTCATAATTTTTTGACGACTGAAAATGTTCCTTTAGTTCATCGTTTTCTTTAGCTCATACTGTCTATAGATGCAGCTGTAGTAGCTGTAGTACTTCTGGGTGATACGGAAATTAAGTGTACTTAATAAAAATGTGGTAGGTACTTGACAGGCTTAAGAATTTCTTCAAATACGCTTCAAATTTGACTATTCCAACTCATGAATATTTCAAAGTAGACCTTTGAAAACGGTTAGTTGATTGACATTATTTTTATATGTTGTAAGTATTCCCAAAATACTCCAACATATACATAACACATCCGAATAATCGGATATGTTCGCCCTCTCAGAAAGAAAGAAATTTGGCTCGATAGAAAAAACTTAAACTTTCCCAACAACCCCCTTGCCGCTTGACGTCCGCCGCTACCGCTCGTCGATGGAAAGAATTAACTCCATTCAGTTTCTCTGGAGGATATATTAAAGAAAATAAAAAAGTTTGTAATCCCAACAAACATTAAAATACTTTAACAAACTCAGTTTTTTTGAAAATCAAAAGATGTTTTTTTTTAGAAAATAAACAAATATTATAAATATTTTAAAGCGCGCACGCTGATTATTTAACAATCAACATCTATATTCGGCTGTCTTAATCGTCCAATAAAAATTGTATCGATTCAGAAAATATCTTTTGAATTTAATTGAAACTTTACGCTAGAAGGTACGGTAGTAAAAAGCATACACAGAAGCACATAAGCGCTCAATTGAAACTAACGGTCACCCATTAAAGCAGTAACCGCAACAAGGTTTGTTAAGCGTAGTTGAACAGACTTGAACATATTAAAACAATTATTTATTTATTGGGTACCCACACGTTACACATTAATACATAATAATGAACAAACACATTTAACACACTTTTAAATACTTACAGAATTATAGGCACCGACTACATGCAGTATTGAAACGTGATGTTCTTATCAAAATAAGGTACTAATACAATTAATGGATTAAATTTTCGCGCAATCTTCGCTATGATCCGACTTTTTACAGGAGATTTTAAACATATTAATAGACAACCATGTCTATTCGTTCTCTTATTGCACGGTAAAGTTATGTACGGGATATTTTGTATTCAAATAATTCCGATGCCACTTTAGATTCTGAGGTAGGACAAGCCTTTTGTATGGAATATGGCCAACCTAACGACCGAAGTGAAGAGTTAAGACAGGTTGAGAGCACTTCACTTGGAGTACGATTTCACGATGCTCAGACCATCGGCAAACCTTCGTGATGGTGCATACGTGAACCCACAGATTGTGTCTTGGCGTGAACCTATTAAGGCTGGAGTTCACCAACTACAACTTAACCATTGATTACCTAATCGCCCCCTTAAACTTAAACAGTTGTTTAAACGTATCGCGTTTTTTTGGTGTTCACCATCTTTTTAGAGCGAACGTTTAACTAATCAAGCATTTTTGGACGAATGAGTCGTAAATGAATGAATGTTATAATACTACTTTAAATAGACGGTAGCGTATCTTGTACCATTTACATTTACCCGAGCTACATTCAAATATGGTAAGGTAATATTAATATACTACATATTGTAATGCGTGACAAGTTAATGGTATCTTCACTAGTTGTATGTCTTTCTAATTCAGCACCTTTTTTATAGTAATATCAAAGTTCGATTCCATGTGTTTGTATTGTTGGCGTCAGAGTCGTTTCGTGGCAATTTATATTAAAAATTCAAATGAGTTTTATTGAAGTGATTATGGATGATATTATATTACAACTTTCTTTCAATTAAATCAAGTAATTCCAAGGCATTATGTTTGTATAGCTTATTGTTAGGAGCAGAGTTCGAAGGCAATTCAATTGCAAAGAGGCGTGAGACAGGAAGACGTTATATCTCCGAAACTGTTCACCGCTACATTGGAAGGCGCCTTCAAGCTTCTGGAATGGCAAGGACTTGGCATTAATATTAACGGCGAATACATCACTCACCTTCGATTTGCCGACGATATTGTAGTTATGGCATAATCCATGGAAGACCTCAGTACAATGCTCGAAGGCCTCCATCGAGTTTCCCAACGGGTAGGCCTTAAGATGAATTGGATATTGATGAACATGGACAAGACGAAAATTATGTCTAATGCCCATGTTGTACCTACCCCAATATCAGTTAGGAACTCGAAGTTGTTGACGAGTACCTGGGACAGACCGTCAAACTAGGCAGGTCCAACTTCGAGAAAGAGGTCAATCGTCGAATCCAACTCGGCTGGGCAGCGTTCCGGAAACTTCGCGAAGTCTTCTCGTCAAAAATACCTCAGTGCCTCAAGACAAGAGTCTTCGACCAATGTGTGTTACCAGTGATGACTTATGGCACTGAAACGTGGTCTCTTACTATGGGCCTCATAACTAAGCTCAAAGTCGCACAACGAGCTATGGAGAGAGCTATGCTCGGGGTTTATCTACGTGATCGAATCAGAAATGAGGAGATCCGTAGAAGAACGAAAGTCACCGACATAGCCCAGAAGATTAGCCAGTTAAAGTGGCAGTGGGCAGGGCACATAGCACGCTGAACAGATGGCCGATGGGGCCGAAAGGTTCTGGAGTGGAGACCACGGACCGGCAAGCGCAGCGTAGGTCGTCCACCGACACGGTAGACATACGACCTGATAAAGGTCGCAGGACGACGTTGGATTCAGGCCGCTTCCAACCGGTCCTTTTGGAAAATCATGGGGGAGGAATATGTTCAGCAGTGGACGTCCTACGGCTGAGATGAGATGAGATGTTTGTATAAAAGAAATCTTGTAACGAATGCTTTTACATCAGTTTCTTCTAAATAATTGTGTTCCACTTCGACGTGCGTCGACGTGCGACGTACCATGCGCGTAAAATTCGCTCAATATCCTCAAAATCATCGAACACGTTATTTTCTTGAAAGATATAATTCAGAGCATTGACATTTCCACGTAAATAAACAATAACCAATGGTTAAACAAGGTCGAAGAGATCGTTTAACTTAAACAGCCGGTTACGGAACTTAATCAATGGTTACTGCTTGGTGAACAGCAAAATATTGCTAAACGGTCGTTTAAGAATTAAACGTTCGTTTACAGTTTAAACATGTGTTGGTGAACACGGGCCTTAGTATAGTATTTAATAGTATTTGTTCGGAACTTCAACTGATATGATTAATTTTTTTCCCTACCCCTACTTTTAGACCCTATCATTTATGACTTAATTTTTTTATTTGCATTTTGCTACGTAAGTACAGCATAGCCTTATACACTTACACTTGCATGACATAAAAAGTGATTTGGTCGAGCGATTTTAATGGTTCTACTCGTAAACATGATCAAAGTACATCAAAACACCACGTCCACTGCTGAACATATCCCCCACAAATTTCCAAAAGGACCGGTTGGAAGCGGCCCTCATCCAACGTCGTCCTGCTACCTTTATCAGGTCGTCAGTCCACCTTGTCGGTGGACGACCTACGCTGTGCTTGCCGGTCCGTGGTCGCCACTCTAGAACCTTTCGGCCCCATTGGCCATCTGTTCTGCGTGCTATGTTGCCTGCCCACTGCCACTTTAACTGGCTCATCTTCTGGGCTATGTCGGTGACTTTAGTTCGTCTACGGATCTCCTCATTTCTGATTCGATCACGTAGAGAAACCCCGAGCATAGCCCTCTCCATAGCTCGTTGTGCGACTTTGAGCTTGCTTATGAGTCTTAATAGTGAGAGACCACGTTTCAGTGCCATAAGTCATCGCATAAACACACACATTGGTCAAAGATTCTTGTCTTGAAGCACTGAGGTATTTTTGACAAGAAGACTTAGCGAAGTTTCCGGAACGCTGCCCAGCCGAGTTGAATTCGACGATTGACCGGCAGTGAATCATCACACAATAAAATAATTTTAGCTGACGCGTCTCTATCAAGAGACGCGTCAGTTCAACACTCGGGCAACTGCTGAACCTAAACCTAACCTATAAATTATTAGCTCAGACTCAACCGTAGAAATGTGTTCGACGTTTACGACACCCACATCGATATTTATGAGTGTGTTTTAGTAATTTGAAATGAAACCGTCGAAGCTGTTTATGCGACTGGCATGTAGTGTTCGTAAAATTTTGCCCAGATTTCAGTGGGCCTAGAATATGTTATTTGCAAAAAAGTGTTGGTATTGACTGCTTTCATACCATCTGTAGTTAGGCATATTTAATCATTTCTGCTACGTGTATGCTCTTCTATGCTACAGTGATAATTGTGTATAAACTATAAACATTGTCGAATTCAGATCCAAGTAGCTACTAGCAACGTATTGATACAATTACTTACTTTCTATAAAAATAAATGTAGTCCGCGCAGTAACGCCAAGGTCGCTTTACACGGAACTAGTTTATGTACAAGTGATATTCAATTGCGGATTACCTTCACGCGACACTTCTTGCTCAGATCAACAACCTCGTATTTTATAAGCTGTAGGAGTTTATAAGAATCTCGGAAAAAAAGTAGCTTAATACGAGTATGACCTCTTTTTGCGATTTAAACTGAATCTCCTCCAAGTAACTAATTGCGTGTAACCAACAGCTATCGTAGTTTTGTTTAATTTCCCTATTCCAGTTTAATAGTGCTGGGTCATTAACTGTGTTCGTAATAGTGCACAAGTGTAGACAAAGTGTAAAATCGTATGCGAATCCATAGACTGGTGGTAGAGTATGTACTAGTGTACAACAGGCTACATCCGTCCCTCAAGATGGAAAACCTGTTACTAAGCTTCTAACCGTGGTTTGTTCCGCCAGCTGCCCTTGAGAACTAGTCGACATTCTAGGTCTAGTGAGGATCAAAGGAGATAGTGATCAAAACACTAGCGTAATAATTATTTAAAAATATAAGTAGAACACAAATGCGGGTTAGACGTGATATCAATACGAAACTTAAGTATTTGTAAAAACTCATTTATGCGGTAGGATAAAGCTTGTCAAGCTATTCGATAGATGGCGCTTCGTCCTCATAAAACGGTTAAAATAAACTAGCCCGCATGAAACCCTTGGAATGGGTTTTCCATTATTTCTCAAAATATAAAAACTCTCTCACCGTCAGATTTTGAAATTGTTTTCTATGCCTCATTATGATTGCCATCACTATCGCCATATTGTGCTCATTTGACATGGGTAAACGAATTACGGGTTAATACTTCCAATAAATACAGTTTGCCTTCAGTAGATATTACAAGGGATCATATTGGCGAGGACACTTAGCAGCTAGCTGCTGTATACGTCTTCCACTTGTTTACACTTCACTTAAGTAATCAAGAATTGAAAGTTTTTGCTTCTTTACAGTTCGTTCGCAATCGGGATATTGTTTTTCGAAAACTCTTAGGAAATTCAGAATTACGAGTATCTTAACAAAAACCTATCGCGCTTACTTACAAAAGTTGCTTGAATTTTAGTGATGTTATTATGAAATAACTTTAATAAGTAATAAATAAATATTGTACGCTGTAATAAGCGACGTTATCTAAATTAATACGTAAGTACGTTAAATTAATATATTTATAAAATATAATATGGATACTTATCTTATTAATTTACAGTGACGTTACTTTAACTGATACACAATATTATCAGATAAAACACAATATGAGATCAAATTCGTCGGCCCGGGTTTCGAACACATCAGACGATCATCTTCAGGTTTATATCAGACTTTAGAATGTGTAAAACATATGTTTTTTTTTTTTTATTTTTTTTTTTTATACCGAACTGGGTAGCACTTGACCACTATCTCACCTGATGCTAAGTGATGATGCGATCGATGATGGAGCGCGCTTACCCAGAAGATACCTATGCACTCGTGTTTTGAAGACCCCCATATCGTACTTAACCGGAAACACCGACTCAGGGAGGGTGTTCCATTCCCTAGCGGTTCGTATGATAAACGAAGAAGTAAATCGCTTCGTCCGGGTAAATGGAATATCCACCATAAAGCGGTGGCGCTTCTGAGTATCTCTGGATGTCCGATTATAGAATGGGGATAGCGGAATCAAATTGTGAAGTTCCATTGCACACTCACCGAAATGTATCCGATAAAAAACCGATAAACAAGCGACTTTGCGGCGATGTTCGAGACTCTGGAGTCTCTTGCGTACTAGGTGGTCATCGTTAATGAGTCTCTTGGCTCTCCTCTCAATAGCTTCCAGTGTCTCCAGCTGGTATTAGGCAGAACCATCCCAAAGGTGAGAACAGTACTCCATACACGACCGGACTTGGGCTTGATAAAGATTAAGCAACTGTCCCGGTGTGAAGTATTGTCTCACCTTAGCCAAAACACCAAGCTTTTTTGAGGCAAGCTGGGCTTTGGACTCAATGTAGGAGCCGAAATTGAGAGTTGGTGTTAATGAGATGCCAAGAAGCTCGAAATGGTTACTTATCGGCACGGACACATCCCTGAAAGTAGGAGCCAGCTGGAAAGGGCTCCGTTTGGCGGAGAAAAGACACGCCTGGGTTTTAGCAGCATTGAACTTAACTAGATTGGCATCGCCCCAATCGGAGACTGCCTGCAAAGAAAAGTTCAAGCGCTGAACCATCGCTTCCCTATGCGACTGGATTTGTAATGCACTGGTTCGTGCATTAGGTGTGTAACTATCCACAACGGTGCTGTCATCTGCGTAACCAAAAATACCGGGTTTCAGCAGGTCATTAATATGCAGCAGAAAAAGTGTTGCGGAGAGTACTGATCCTTGGGGGACTCCGGCATTTATAGCCAATTGGGCGGAAGAATAATGATCATACAATAAAACTCATTATCTCATCTCAGCCATAGGACGTCCACTGCTGTACATAGGCCTCCCCCAGACATTTCCAAAAGGACCGGTTGGAAGCGGCCTACATCCAACTTCGTCCTACTACCTTTGTCAGGTCGTCAGTCCACCTTGTTAGTGGACGACCTACGCTGCGCTTGCCTGTCCGTGGTCTCCACTCCAGAACCCTCCGGCCCCATCGGCCATCTGTTCTGCGTGCTATGTGGCCTGTCCACTGCCACTTTAACTGGCTAATCTTCTGGCCCATGTCGGTGACTTTAGTTCGTCTACGGATCTCCTGATTTCTGATTCGATCACGTAGAGAAACCCCGAGAATAGCCCTCTCCATAGTTCGTTGTGCTCCATAGCTTGCTTATGAGGCCTATAGTAAGAGACCTTGTTTCAGTGCCATATGTCATCACTGGTAACACACATTGATCAAAGACTCTTGTCTTGAGGTATATAGGTATTTTTGACGTCAAGACTTCTTGAAGTTTCCGGAATGCTGCCCAGCCGAGTCGGATTCGACGATTGACCTCTTTCTCTAAGCTAGACCTGCCTAGTTTGACTGTCTGTCCTAGATAGATGTATTCGTCAACAACTTCAAGAACTGAGTTCCCAACTGATACTGGGGTAGGCACAACATGGGCATTAGATATAATTTTCTTGTCCATGTTCATCTTAAGGCCTACCCGTCAGGAAACTCAATGGAGGCCTTTGAGCATTGTACTGAGGTCTTCCATGAATTCTGCCATGACCACAATATAGTCGGCAAATTGAAGGTGAGTGATATATTCGCCGTTGATGTTGATGACGAGTCCTTGCCATTCCAGAAGCTTGAAGGCGTCTTCCAATGCAGTGGTGAACAGTTTTGGAGATATTACATCTCCTTGTCTCACGCCTCTTTGCAATGGAATTGCCTTTGAAATTTGCTCCTGTACTCGGACATGTTGGCGTTATTGTACAAATACTTTTACACTTCGATATACGTATAGTCAATATGGCACCGCTGGAGAGAATCAAGCACTGCCCACGTCTCGATCGAATCATTCTCATAGTACACAAACGCTAAACAAAGAGGCAAGTTATACTCTTTGGTCTATTGTATAACTTGGCGTAGCGTGTGGATGTGGTCTATGGTACTATAGCCTTTTCGGAAACCGGCTTGTTCCGGAGGCTGGAATTCATAAAACCTGCGACTGTGCTGATTCGTGATGACCTTCGAAAACAGCTTATAAACATGGCTCAAAAGCGAGATAGGTCTGTAATTCTTCAATAAGGTGTTGTCACCTTTTCTGAAGAATAACAAAACCATACCCTTGTTACATGCTTTTGGCGTTGATCCTTCGAGTAAGACGGTGTTAAAGAGCTTCTGAAGGGCTTTAAGTACTGGTGTTCCACCAGCTTTCAGAAGCTCTGATGTGATACCGTCATCACCCGGCGCCTTGTTGTTTATAAGCTGTTTCAAGGCCATCCTAATCTCGTATAAGCTGATGTCCGGATATCTTCGGTATAATGTCGGGTCAGCTTGGCTCTTGGACCTTTGGCCGAGCTGCTAACAGGTTGGTTGTATATATGTATATATTTTATGAAAATCGTTGTATTGTAGCCAATATATATATATATATAACCGGAAACAGAATTGGCTACAATACGATATTCATAAAATTTTGTATACAGGGGGTTTCAGGGCGATAAATGAAATTAGCTAGGTATCTTATTAAGGTATTTAATTAATAAGGTTGCTTCGCATTTTTTGCCGTATTAGTGAGCCTACCTCTTTGTGGCGCGATTGAAAATTATTTTGTTGTGTCGAGATTTTGAATGATATACCTGACCCCAATTTTTTGTGGGTTTGAGCCCCACAGACCCCTACCTTCACCGGCGTGGTGGAAGGGCAGGTCAACAGCTATTTTCCCAATAAAATCTACGCGAACATCGCGGCTAAAAACTAGCAATTCAATTCAATAACTAGGATTAAAACTAAATCCCACTGGTTAAACAAAAGCGATTAATATTGAAACACGAAATTCCGAAGTGTAGCCAAATTTATCACTAGGTGCACCAGCCTGTGGGTTTAGGCTTAAATTTAAATGGGTGAATTGGTTGTTCTTTGTTAGAGTTTTTGCTTAGATTAATGATTAGTCTCCGCGCGCGTGCTTCGAGCGAGAGCGAGACCAATGATTAATCTAAGAGTTTTTGTTTAGAAATTCTTCAAACAGTTCTAGTAAACCATTTCAACACAGAGGTTTACTTTATGCATTTAATTATTATACTAGCTGACCCGCCAGCGGCTTCGCTCGCTTGGTCTTGGTGTAGTGGTGGGAGTGCCGCTTTGGGATTTCGAGGCTACGTTCAATGCCCGGCTCGGACCGTTATTGAGTTTTCCTGACAAAGAAAGTCATGTGAAGTAGATGGCAATAGGTTCGCCTCCTATTAAATGGGACCAAAACATATTATTCGTCTGGCGAAACGTAGGTGTTTCAAACAACGTTGCCTACCCTTTCAAGGATGTAGGCGTTGCAATTTATTACGTTGTATTTAAAAAGGATGGTATTTAAAAGTACTTCAATTTATTCCCATTTCATTTACCTAATTTTGCCTGTGTTCCACCAAATATACTGAATGTGCACCAAAATATGTTCATTAAAATATGTCATAACGAGCATCTATTTAACAACTTTTGCAAATTTGTAAAAATAGTAATACACCTAATTTTAAAAACAAGCATTTATTTTTTTAGAGTTACTTCAGATAATGCACTGCAAAATGTATTTGAATCAAACACCAATTAATGTCCAATGTAGCTTTATTAATAAAAAATGCTAACCTAACCTAACCTATTTTGTGTAACATTCAGGAATATTTGGTGCACGATCAGTATTTTTCGGGGAAGAATAAAATAGTTATTGTTACAATAGAGTATTTGCAGCGCACTACAATAAAAAAGTGTTATATCTTGGTGTTAATTTGGAATTTGTTTGATGTAACATATTTTGTTGGCCGAGTAGTTTAATTATAGTAAAACAATTAAACGGGTTTAAGATCAATATTTTAGAAATGCATACATAGATGTACCTTTAGATTTTTGGTGAACACAAAAATATTATCCATTTAAAAATAACATGCACTGAAGTGCATGTTATTTTGTATAGTATTGCAAAAATAAAATAAAGACGTGTTCAGTCTTCATTATAATTATGTATACCTCTAACCCCCTACCCCTAGTGATACACGCACCGGTGTGCTGGTTTTATTTTAATGTTATAGCGTAGGTTTTTAGCCGGACCATAGAAGTCCATGCGCCGATTAGTCAATCAAGACCCCAGTTTTATATGAGACCATGGAGATCAATATGTGACGGATCAAGATAAAAAAATATAATAGAAAGCTCCGGGCTCTATTCTATCCGTACACTAAATTTCATCGAAATTTGTGCGGTAGTTTTTATGTTCTACGTGAGCATACAGACAGTATTATTTTCAAAAACGGCATTTTCTTGTTCAGTAGGTAATTTTACGTCTTTTGGTCCACGTTTATTTTATTATTTTATTTTTGTCTTCCAATTACAGACTTTTTGGCCTATTATTATGTATTTATCTAGTCCAAATTTTATGTAAGTAGTCTGATAAATTTATACCTAATACTTTAGCCTGCTTTATTATGTGCTTATTTAGCTTACAGCTATGTCTGTCAATTATTCCATCGATGATTTCACGCGCCATTTTTAAAGATAAGTAAATAGTAATACTAAGGAAATTGTCACAAAGTACCAATTTCTTGATTATTACTATCAAAGTGACATATTGCCTGTAACCAAAGTCCGGAACGAGTCAAGTATTATCAGATACAGTTCTTTTAGCATTTAATAGATTATAAATTAGATTAAAGTTTTGTTTCAGTAATTAGCTGCACTGGCAGTTATACGGCTCTTCTGATTTTCTACCGCAAATAGAATTTTATATTTATATTTTACTAGCGACTGCCCACGACTTCGATCGCGTAGAAGGTTCGGCCTTCCTCCTATCTTTTATCAAAAAAGAATTAGCGAGATTGTTCCATCCGTACTCAAGTTATAGCGTGACCAGGAGAAATAGGGGCTCATTTTTGTACATATTTTGAATATATAATATATGTAGATAGATTTTACAATAAAACAACGGTAGGTATAAATTGCGTATAATTTAATGATATTATGTTAACCCATAAAGACGTAGATTCGTTATGTTAGAACTGACGCAAAGTCAATGTCGTCCCAGCTTTCGCGCATACAAGAACGTATTTTGATGGGGTTCTTAGATTTTATTCTATGACGAATAGCATATACAGGATGTTTGGTAGAGGGACCGACAAACCAAATGAGCGTGTTCGGGGGCCCACTTGGAGAATACAAGTTGGCCAAAAAAAAATCTCTGACACCCTAATTTTTTTTAACTAAATCAGTTAGTTAGCTCTGTTTTGTATCCAATTTTGCTTTGCGTGGCCTGAAGGTGTATTAGAGACCAAATTCGACTAAAAACATCCGGTCTAAAACAGATTTTACAAATGTTATGGTGGTAAATATGTACAATTTCGGAGAAAAAGGGAAAAATCACAAAAAAAGTTAAACATATTGGGGGTCGGAGATTTTTTTTGGCCAACTTGTATTCTCCAAGTGGTCCCCCGAACACGCTCATTTGGTTTGTCGGTCCCTCTACCAAACACCCTATATAGTTCAACAACTAATGTGGCTGTTCAACCACATTTGTTCTTGCTGTATTTATACGCGAGTACCATATCTGCCTCTTTTTAATAAAACATCTTTGGTATAATTCATATTGTTTTATCCTGAGGTTTCGAACAGTTTTCAGTGAACATGGTCACGGGTAGACTGGGTGACAGTTGTCTGTTATAGAGTTATAGAAATTATTATAATGTACCTGTATTTTTAATCCAAACGTTCCCGATGCACACAGTAGTCACTCACAGAGTCCAGAGGTCTTGCGGCTTGCGTCGTGCTGGCTTTGGCATTTTATTAACTTGATCACTGGGTCCCAATCAGGTGGTACTTGCCAACTATTATCTCAAGTAAAATTTGGGTGTTTTTTTTTTTAATTTCTAAGGCCTCCCTTAACATTCTCAACACATAGCCGTTCTCTCTAGCTAGGATTTGTGGATTATCGAACCGAATGTCGTGGTTGAGTTTATTCAAAACATGACTGTAAACTGCAGATTTATATTGTCGAGTGTCTGTACTTCATGATGACAATGTGCTGTTTAATAAAAATATATTGATGACACGAGCTCCTGTTCTAAATTTGCCATGACTCCGCTAAATACGTAGTTAATTGCTGGAATTAAAAGTGCTGAAGAGTAACGTGACTGTATATTAGTCGTTATTTCCCGATCTGGCAGTATTATGGAGCTCAGCTAGTCACAAAATAAAGCCACAAATTATCTTTCCAATATCTCTAACAACGAATTGGTTCGATATTAACATATCGTTAAAATTATCGTTCTTCCCAACGTCTATAAATTAGAAAGAATCTTTTCAGTTTTCCCTTTCGTTTCCGGGGTGTATATCAGCTCGGGAAACCTTCGTGCCTCACTGCGATATATCTGGGAAGCGCCGCTGTAGCGAAATTAATTTATCGCTCGCCCACATTCGCTTGTTCGCACACCCTTTACTCGCTGGCCAGTAATAATGATTCAGGCCAATCGTTGCTTTTATATTTGTTCATAAAAATGAAAAAGAGATTGCTTGTTCAGGCGGGTACAGGCGTCAAAGGATGATGTATATGTATATTTGATGTGTGTGTATTTTACAGTCTGAACAATATAAAGCTTAATATGTATACAGCATACGTAATCAAAGAGGTTGACGCATGGCGGTTAAACCCAACAATAGCTATCATTGATTGTGTTTAACCCGTCGAATGGCGATTCGCCATATTTGGCCAATAATACAATAGATTTCGAAGAAATCTACCTTTTTTTCCAGGTACTGCAACGTGTGTGGTTAATTTCTATAGATTTGTGATTCCCCGAGTCTTGACGTTTAATAATAGATCATAAAACGTTCGTAACGGTGCAAGAGGGTAAACTACTTAAATAAAAATTCACTAGATACTTACAACTATATTTATTTACATAAATTACTTGATGAATGGCAAATGTACAACCGTAGGAGGCAAAGTCTAAGGGAAATTTTTGAAAATATTGGAATTTGAAATTTGTAGATCGTGCAGAGTATAAGTGTATAGACTAGGCCAAATAATCTCACATTAGGCCTCCAGTTTATCCTAGCTAGAGTATATAGGTTAGTGTCTCATACATGGTTTCTGGGGATCGCAAAAACCTTATTCTACGCGGTTGAAGATGCAGGTACTAGCTAGTATAAAATATAGATTGATATTTTCCTAAGTTTGTACGCAAAGGCAAAACATGACTTAATAAACAAAGTTTGAACGCCAAACATTTATGAGTTAGTTAATCAGTCTCAGTACCAACATTGTTGGTAAACAAATTAAGTAAGTACAAAATTAACACAATGTAATTTTAAACGAAATGTGTCATATAAGCGTGTAGATGTCTCCAGCCAAATTCGATACTAGGACAAACCAGTTCTATACTATGGCAATGGCTGGCACACGTGTCAAGCTCGTGAACGCGTGCTGCTTGCGGGAGCCGGTCTGCTCTCGGTATGTACGATATTTAGAAATTAGTTACAAGCCTGTATGTGTACAATAAAAAAGTGCAAAATGCCCTTCTGGTCTCTTCTTAAATTGTATGTGCCCCTCAGGCTAAAAAATTATAATAAAAAACATATTTGTGCCCTTATATATATCATACGTGTGCCCCTCAGGCTAAGTAAGTTTTCAAAGTGCCCTTCTGGCCTTGTATTATGTTAGTAAAAAGTCTCTAGTTAAGTAAAAAAAAATGTCCTCCTGTATTTCTTTAGTAATTAAAAAAATCAAATAAAAAGTTTTAAATATAAGTGTAAACAATGCCACGGACCCGGATTGATTGATGTCTGTGAACAAAAACATTCTAAAAAAACCAGTTCTAGTTGCACTAGCTGACCCACCAGCGCCTTTTGCGCTCTTGGTCTGGTGTGGTGTGTGATAGTGGTGGATGCGCCGCATTTAAATCTCGAGGTCCTGGGTTCGATACCCGAGTCGGACTGTTATCGGGTTTTACTGACAAAGAAATTCTTAACAGGAGTCCGGAGTTTGGTGCAGTGCAGATAGCAACAGGCTTGCCTTCTACATGGTACCAAAAACAAATCGCTCTGGCGAAACATAGGTTTTTAAAATACCACTGCCTACACGTTCGAGGATAAACAAGCGTGACGATTTGTAATAATGTATTAAAAAAATAAACAAAAAATGGAACCGACTTCAATACAAAAAAGTGTGAAATAACTTGTTGAAGTCGGTACCATGATAGTTTAGAAGTAGGTACTTTTTATTACAATATTGTGCACATGGTACCGATGATATCATCAAGATAGGCGAAGCAATTTACAGTTTTCGGAGTGTAACTCAAAAACTGCTTGACCGAGTTTGATGAAATTTAAATGGGACCACCTCGGAAGTATACGCATAAATAAAAAAAGAATTTTATGAATCGGTCTTTAAATTGGGGATTGATATATACATGTGATATACACATAAAAAAAATACATACACACAAATATATTATAACCGGCTCCTTTTTTGAAATCGGTTAAAAACAACATGTATTCGTAATCCCCCGGGTAGGACCCCGTTGAATTGAGTTAAAAAGTTAAGCTCTCAACCTCTGAGCTGCCATGGACTAAAAATGTATATTAATGTAATGACTTTTTTATCTATGTAAACTTAAAAGCTCTAGGCTCGAATCGACGACGAACAAGCTTTCTCCGATCGGTTCCACTCTTTGGCACTGCGTAGAGATGTTGGATCACTCTGCATCTTTTTCCGCATCTATCACGGAGAGTGTTCAGAGGAAATGTTCGGTCTAATTCCTGCAGCTGAATTTCGCTATCGGTTGTCACGACAGAATACGAAATTTCATAGAAATCATGTTGACGTCTGGATGTCCATAACGGTGCGATTCCTACGGTACTTTCTACCTCCCAGCCATCCAGCTGGCATATGAGGTAGGATTTACGAACAAGTACCACCTGGGACCTTCAAGAAAACAGCTTATTCTTTTCTCAAAGGCCGGCAACGCACCGGGCGGCGGTGATTACTTACTATGAGGTGAGCCAACAGCTCGTCTGCCAACTAGTATCATAAAAAATGGAAAGCCCAACGCGAGAATAAGAATAAGAATAAAGTTTATTAACTTAATAAGTATATCGTAACATAATAAGTCGATCCAATGCAATCCTGGATGCCCACGAACCCGCATTACACTCAAGCTATCATCGAATCTAAATTTAAATGACGTAAACAATCAGAATAGGATGTTATTGACTGTACTCCTATATTATCTCATCTAGAAACTAACTCGTGTAACAGTCATGAATAAAAAGTAAAACGGCTAATAAAGGAGGAATTACACAAACGGCTATCCTTTCCTCTACAATACAATGTCATGTACAACCCGCATTACCGGCTCAAATCGGCTATCTCCATTACGTATCGGATGCCAATGACCGTATCAAGTGTATTGTTATGACACAACTATGGATAATGAAGACTATTTTGCATTTTAATGAATTCCGCACGCATATTTATGACTAATTGATACCCGCGGATTAATACTTCAAGTAGCTTATTATCTTCTTTATACCAAAAATGTCATAAAATATAACATGGTCAAACGAAATTATTATAATAGTATTATATGAATAAATTTAAATACTTAGTATAGCAATCAGTAAACATGAATTATAAACTACAGGACTTACGTACATACAAATATAAAATTAATCACCATGGAAAAAAAAAACTGTCATAAACATTTCATCACCCTTGACTGTATTTGTGTTAGATTTCATCTCCTTTGACGGTCGCCGAGCACGTCTAGTGTATCGAGCTGTCAAATTGACTTGGCTTTTGATCTTCTTTGGCTATCAGAAACAGACACAAACTTTTGTTTATAGTGGTTCATCAAAGAGACTCACTCTCGCCTGATAGAAAGCGAAGATGGAATCAAGAAGCAATGACCATTAGTGCAGCCGTAAGCTGCATTAATCGACACCCCTATGATGACCTTAAAAATGCTTTTTCACTTTTTCAAACTTTGACAGAACTGTCATCATTAAGATCTTGATGTAGGCGTGGATGGATGGATGATGATGATGATGAAAAGTATCTATAACTATGTGTTATTCCAGCGCCTCATTTACTTCCATACCAAATTTCATCAAAAGTTGTGCCCGCCGTTTGAGCCTGAAAGAGTAACAAAGATCCACACATCCATCCATACTCATAAACTTTCGCGTTTATGATATTACTAGCTGACCTAGCAGTCTTGGTGTAGTGGTGGAAAAGCCGTTTTAGAATGTCTGGTCCTGGGTTCTAACCCCTTGTTGGATAGCTATTGTGGTTTCTCACAAAGAATTTCTCAATTGGCTGTTTCACCCGCGTGGTTAAAGTAGCCTATGTGCTATTCCAGGCTATAATCTATCACTGTGTCAAATTTTAACCAGATCTGTTCATCCGTTCTGCCGTTATTGAGTAACAAACATCCATTAAAATCATCCATCCATCCATCTATCCATCCATCCAAACTTTCACATTTATAATATTAGTGGGATGTATATATAAGTAGCATATTGCAAAAGCGGGCAGTTCGAGCCATCTACGAAATGGGTCCCCGCGAATCCTTAAGACAAATGTTCAAAGAAATTAATATATTAACTCTTCCATCTTTGTATATCCTAGAAAATATAATGTACGTTCGTAAAAATATAAAGAAGTTTAGAATAAATAGTGATATGCATAATATTAATACTAGAAATAAGGATAGGATAGCTGTATCTAAATTTAGACTCACGAAAACTAAAAATAAGTCCTTCTTAGGCAATTGTGTACGTTTCTATAATAAAATCCCGAAAGACATTACTGAGCTCACTGAAGGGAAATTCAAGTTACGTGTCAAAAATATACTAATGAAAAAAGCCTATTATAAATTGAGTCACTACTTAGAAGACAAAGATGCCTGGAAGCTTTCCACTTCTGCCTAATAGCCAACTATTGAATAAATTTGTTATTTTAATACTACTCATATGTAACCTCAATGTACAAAGACTTGAAAAAATAATGGCCCACGAGTTTCTTGCTGCTTCTTCTCGGCGGTGGTTCTTTTCCGAAGACAGCGGTAGAATCATTTAAAAATTTTTGACGTTCATAAGAGTGTCTATGATGCCTAAACTGAATAAATAATTTTTGAATTTTGAATTGAATTTTGTAGGATACGCGTATGATGTACTTATTTATGTGGAGTGGAGTACTGTATGTCGCGAAGGTTTAGGTTGTTGAGTTTGGTTTTCAGCACTTTATTAGTGGGCCTCTAGTGTCATCAGCCACGAAGCAATGTCAACAGTCACGAAGCAATGTCATCTGCCATGAAGCACAAGTATTACTTTTGAATGTGTAAAGGATCTGAATTAAGTGCCATTAATAAGCGAATGGGACGCAACCACCAATGTCTCGATGCTGCAATCACATTCCAGTGCCACGTAAATATTTAGCTCAGAACTGTGGCGGCCAAAGACTTATATACTGTTTATATACTTAAATGCCTTTGTAAGCGGCACTGCAACTTCAGCCTCCGTCTACTTGAATCCACAGCTCGGCTATGCATGTGGATCCGCGGATACCTTTATCTGTTATTAAATCCACCAATGAGGTAATCCAAAAATAACAATATTTTTATATGCCACTTCGATCCACAAACGAGAGGATCCAATAATAATAATATAAATTTTCCTATGTCCTATGAATCCACAATCCGCTCTCAAGGCCATTTTAGGATCTTTCTTCTTTTTCTCTGAAATATTATTCTTTATACCCTTTGCTGAAAAACATTTTTTTTACTATTAACCAGTGTACAAGCATGGCAATGATGGGATCTTTAGGTAAATTTGTAGCAGAAGTATAAAAATATAGGTTAATATTATTTAACGGCAGATAAAATGCTCTTGGAAGTCCAAGTAGGATTAGTCCGGAGGTCGTAATGGAATATTAATGATGACTGGCAAAAGGCGCAAGGACGATATTTACGCACATTTTTTTACTATTTTCTAGCCCAGTAGTACTTAGATTTTTAGTGACGAGGTACCATTTCGCAAACTTTCTGTTTCGCCATGTACCACCAGCTATTTGGAAGTTATATACAGTAAATAATATTGAATATTGGGTTATTCTATATATAAATAAAATATGCATGCTATTATTCAAAACCAACAGTACTTATATATTTGACGAAAATTTCATATTGCAAATCTTTGTAGGTACCGACGTATATTAATATAATGCAATTTTTGTGACTGCGTAGGTTTAACTAACTTCTGAATCCTTAGCTCAGTGCTACTGAAAGCCAGAATCATGTCGTCACTGGTAACAATAAATTTGATCTAACCAGTTATTGTTTTTAATATTCAAAAGCTCTGAAAGCACCTGCTCGTATAGATTTTTGTTTATGCAAACAAAGGTAGGTAATATCTATAACTCTTACTCTTAACACTTTGAATGCTTCCAGGGACCACCAGTGGTCCGCGAACCAGTTCTAAACGTTAACAATAAGTCTTAATTTTTAAAACCAAATATTAATTTTAAAAAAACTAATAATATTTTTTTATAATGACTGTCAGTCATATACAGGATGTTTGGTAGAGGGACTGACAAACTAAATGAGCGTGTTCGGGGGCCCACTTGGAGAATACAAGTTGGCCAATAAAAATCCCCGACGCCCCAATTTTTATTAACTAAATCGGTTAGTTAGCTCTGTTTTGTATCCAATTTTGCTTTGCGTGGCCTGAAGGTGTATTAGAGACCAAATACAACTAAATACATCCGGTCTAAAACAGATTTTACAAATGTTATGGTGGTAAATAGGTACAATTTCGGAGAAAAGGGGAAAAATCACAAAAAAAAGTTAAACATATTGGGGGGTCGGGGATTTTTTTTGGCCAACTGGTATTCGCCAAGTGGTCCCCCGAACACGCTCATTTGGTTTGTCGGTCCCTCTACCAAACACCCTATATATAAAAAATAAGGTATCAGTCATTGACTGATACAAAATAAAATACTTCGTATCTATTATATTTTTTATATTGGATTTCACAATCGACCATAAAAAATAACCATTATTTTTAAGTATCTTTAAGTTCAGACTAACATTCTCAATATGTCATGCAGGATGCCTATGTCGTTCTTTGAAGTGTAGTTGGACTAAGTGCCGATTAAGTACTTACCCATTCTTACAAAATCTAGGTGTTAAATTATTAGGTACAAGAAACATGTCACAAACTTTACAAACTGCTCTATTACAGTTTAAAATTAGTCAAGTTCTTGCAGTCAAGATACATTACGACTTTACCAAGTACCTACACAAACTTTCTGTTTATCTGTTTACAGACGCATTGCCTCGAGCAGTGGCCTTCCTAAATTTGCTTCTAAAGACGGTTTTCACGGTAAGCGTCGAACTTAGCCAAGTTTCTGAGCTTATAGTTTGCGGCCATTTCCAACTTTGACGTTAGACACCCACTGAGCAAACTCGAGTGTATGAGGGTAGCGAGGACTTTGTCCAGGGGTTTAGGGGCTTCGACGATTCTCCATAAAACTTTTAAATAATACACATTTATTTTATTTATAGACTTTCCCCTACTGAAGATAGCGTTATGTATCAACTTAGGTTTAGCTCTTAAGCATCATACCGTTTTGTTGGGGCTTTATCGAGGTAAAACCATTGATGTTATCATCTTCGGCCGCGCGTGTGCTAATTTATTGTTTAAATGCTAGTCAATAAAAAAACTAAATATTATTGCTGCTAGTTTACTGATTTATACTTTTATTGAGTCATAATTCACACATGACGACTGGATTGGGCTGCTATATAAAAATCTAAATGTTTGTTACGCCACGACGCTTCGCTTTTTTTCGGACTCTACTTTTCGGACCAATAAGCGTAAAGATCGTTCAGAACCCTGTAGTGTGTCTTATGTGCAGATGTGTACACATTAAAGTGGACAGTGGCGTTTTATCCTTTAATCGCTTTTTACTATTCTCAAACCGCGAACTGTACAGCAAACAACCAGTTGATCATAGGTAACAAAAATTCCCCGGTGTTCAACCAGTTGAACATAGTCGTACCGGTCTGTAACTAAAAATAACCTGAATTTTCTTTCAGAGTGTTCAAGCCCCCGAAAATACTTATAGCACGCCCTCGTTAAAGCGGCTCTGGGTTCATTAGCAATTATTTACTACCCTTTGTTGCTTTATTGCTTTCAATTTGGGACAGTTTTGTGGACGCACCAAAATTACCGAGGAACAAAGGCGTGTCGAGTGTCATTATGTCTGAAGTTTGAATCCTGCGTCGTTATGATGTTGAGAGTTTTATGTTTGGAAAGTGTTGAGGTTGATAGCGGTCCAGGTGCAATATTATATACTAAAGTGTTATTGTATACTAATATATACTAATATTGTAAACTAAAGTTTTATTGAACGCAGCCCTAAATGTTACATACATTTAAAATGCCATTGCTGTTTTATTTTTTTGCAGTTTTTTCTGTACCAAAAATGTAAGATTTATGTAAAGAATATTTGCAAATAAAAGAAGAAATAATAGTGCAGAAACTGTTTTGATTTCATCGGCATCTGCTTAAATAACACATGTTTCGCTGCATGGACACAGTGGTAAATAAGCTGTATGATTGTACTCATCATGCGCGCTTTCAAATATTTTCAATATTTATTTTTTTAAATCATATACAAAAATCTGAGTTATTCTGTCTTAATATTTAGTACTTGAATGTTTTTTGGGATTACACATATATTTTATAGAATTGTACTATGTCTTTCATAGAAAATTTATGGAGTTGATTCATTCCACCGACAGAAACGTCCTCAAGCTTGTTTTTTGGGGACGATTATTATTAAGAAAATAAAATATTTTGTGAATCTTTATTACAAGTTTCCCGCGGTCAATTTAGTTTCGAGTGGTACTTGTATTTTTATTTATCCACAATATTGCTCTCAGCGGTACGGTTTATAAGATACTTAGTATCCTGACCACGGGACTCTCCGAGGTATTTTATTAAGATAAACCTTAACTATACTTACGGTTTCTAAGTTGATATAAAAATAACCTTAACCTACTAACGTACGAGTCGATTCAATGACCAGATGGGTGTTTGTATGAAAAGCTATAATCGATGTGAGTCAATATGAGTAGACTGGAAACTTGATGGTGGTAAAAATAAATTTTAATACAACGTTTATATCATATTTAAAACGTTAAAATTAATGAAAATATGTTAACACATTAGAGGAGAACACAATTTAAAGAATATAAAAGCGTTTTATTGTTGAAGCATAAATAAATTTTTTAATGTCCATATTTTTGTATTTTACTACATACGCACGATGCATAAATCAACGAGTTGCTAGCGGGTTAAACAAAAAGTTAGTTAGGAATTTTTGTGATAAAAACTGTCAAAACGTAAGATAATTTTTCCAATTTAGATAATCCACACTATTATTATAAAGAGGAAATATTAGTATTTTTGTATGTAACGAATAAACTTAAAAACTACTGGACCGATTTCAAAAAATCTTTTGCCATTACTTTTTTTTGTCCCGGGGAAATCCTTTATGGATACCACCTACCACAGGGAGGTAGGTAATGTGGAAGTCCGTATACCCTCCAAACCCCCGGGGTGTTTTGTCACTGCCGCTGTTGGCGGAAACCCGAGACAGCTATTGCTGACCACCGCGAACCCGCAGCGGCTGTCCGTTGCCGGACCCCTCTCTTTGCGGCACGCCAGAACACATGGCGCGCCGCGACTGCCTCGAAGCCCAAACCCGCCAATGGACGCCAGACTTACCCCTGTCTGGACGACCGTGATCTCCCTGCGGTGGGTCAGATACGTAGCCCCACCGCCTGCTACGTCAGCCACAGAGGGTAAGGAAAGCAGCGTGTTGCCATACCGAGTCCTGACAACAGGACACGCTAAGTAAGATAACTAATTAACGATAAGTGACCTATCGTATGTCATGTCATGTCCTACTGTCACACAAACACTTTCCTATTATTATAATTATGAAACAGTTTTAATCAGTAAGAATTTAAAGGCATATTTATAATTTACCGGATACACAATGAACACCAACATTTTATTAGTAGGAATTTCGCTGGGAATACAACATGTGCTTCGCTGAATTTAAAGAATTAGTTTCAGTGCTATTAAAAACTGGATGATTATTTTCAAAAGAGATTTCGTTGTTTTGTTTCCACGTTCCTCCGCAAGGTTTTCTGGTCGGTGCAATGTTTGAATGGTTTAATGTAAGCGCGGTAACTGCCTGCGAAGCCAGAGTTTTTTTGCTACTGCTAACTTGCATGTATGCCGTGTGCAATATTTTTAAAAATCCTAACACAGTCATGGGAAGAATAATTGACAATGCGCAACCAGTCAAGACATCGGGTTTCCTCGCGTACCGATAACAAGCGGAAATACTCAATACACATCGCGGTGTGTGTTGAGTATTGAATATATATCTGTAATAGATATACCTATATTGAAGACGCAATACATAGGCATATAATAATAAGTAGGAAGTTAACTATCGTCACACAAGTAACATTAAGGTTATTAACATAAGGCTCTTAATCCCTTTGGTAGAGCAAATCATCAATACCTCTTGCTAGTTAACAATTATTCAGTTGGTGTGCAATGTATCGGAAGTTTCACAGATTTCCAAGTCTTTGATTCAATAAGGTTTAGTTAGAGCACCTCAACTTGAATGTTGTGGTTATGTCATAGATAAATTACCATTAATTTATTTATGGTAATGTTGATCTTAGCGCAAACGATCGCGACTGATGACCTTTTAAAGCAGCAGGGCAATTTCGTATCTCAGTTACAACCAATTGTGGATTGAAATCTTGAAGCTTGGCGGCTTTATGTCAGTTTAGACAGCGTTAGTAAGCAGATATGCTACTAAGTTGCTGACTGGAGCTTACAAAAGTGACATGAAACCGCTAATCTTTTTAGGTTTCAATCAATGTTTGATTGCAAATGGGATATGTAGGCCTGCTGGTTTCTTTCAGTAAATATATTAAATATAATAAAATTAGTATCGTATCATATAAATACCTGGAATATGAAAGTCAAACAATCAAATTTAATGCATTAATTGAAAAAAAAATTGAATGATCGGCAATTTTATATTTAAACCCTTGTATTAAACAAAGATCTTTAATAAGATGAAAATAACAATATCGTATACCATATTACCTAATATTCATATCATACCATATTATATGTATAATAATATATATTAATATCGAACATATCCTAATCACAGAGCTTCATTGCCAGGAAATATAGACTCGTCCAACTGTTTGATCAATGTTTTCCACGGTCAGACCCATCTCGTCTATTCGTCTCTGAACGGTGTTATTGTTCAAAGAAATTCTCTTTATATTCTCATTTGCGGGTTTATGCAATAAATTTTTGAGGACCTCCGCAATGGCTGGTAAAATAAGCTGCTTTCCAATTGTGTTGTTTTCTCCGACTTCGCTATAAGTAAAGATATATTATAGAACGCTCGTAAATCATCAACGTTTTGCATAGATAATGACGCAAACGTCGTTCATATGCATGGCGTTATCTCTTTTTATATCATTTTATATAATTTAAGAACTTGTGCAATACAATATGTACTAAATTGATTGGTTTGATTTAATTTTAAGTTTATAATGTTCTTTTTAAGGCAATTAAATAAAAGCTTGTTTTAAAAATGTTTTCTTGCGTTTAATTATTTTTTATGTTTGATTGTGATTTGGAATGTTTGTGCAATTAATTTTATGCTTCGTCATTACATGGTCGTTTGCCTGTTATTTTAATAACTATTAAAAGTAATTATTACATACTTAGTACTGTACCTATTATTTAAACATAATAAGGATATAATTCATATTGAAAACTATCAACTAAACTTGGTATTGTAATGAGAACTATACTAGTATTTTGATAATCACAATACGTATTTTGGATATAAGAAAACTTGCTCGATAATAATTTACATACTAATATGAACAATACTTTTTTTCAGTGTAGGTAGTAGCGCCACTTATTTCAGCTTAAAGCTTACTTTGTGCCAAACGAAACACAGTTCGGGGTTTGATTTTCTAGTATCCTTTCCCTAGAAATATTGCAAATCAATGCTCTTGACGCCCATCCCGCCAAATAACACAAGTCAAAGTACACGACGTA
The DNA here is from genome assembly GCA_917880725.1 of Selenia dentaria. NCBI lineage: Eukaryota > Metazoa > Arthropoda > Insecta > Lepidoptera > Geometridae > Selenia > Selenia dentaria. The sequence goes on from OU862890.1 coordinate 23,717,407, forward strand.
CATAAGACACCGACGATAAGAATATTTTATTGTCTTTTATACTTATTTAAGATAGAGTTTGACCACTTGATCTCACTTGATCGTCAGTGATAATGCGGTCAAAGTTCACACTAAACCTGGAATAGCGATAGGCTCTCAAGGACAATTGCCGCAGCGAGCATACTGTTAGGTTAGCTCAGGGACCGATTTTCAAACTTGAGGTTAGTACCTAGCCACGTGGACACCAGAAGTGCCCCACCACCATGCGGTGGGTTTCTTCACGATGTTACCGAAAGCTCAAGCGATTGGACGAAACGTGGGATTGATTCGAGGCCGTCTAAACTATAAACGACGACAGACTCTCGTTACCACTTACATTGCCTTATCTCTACTAATATTGTAAAGAGGAAAGATTTGTATTTTTGTATTGAACGAATAAACTTAAAAACTCCGAGACTAATTTCAAAAACTCTTGCCGTTAGAAAGCTACATTATTACTGATTAACATAGCTTATATAATATTTTCAAGAAAGTTAAGGATCTGTATGAAAACTTCGATAATGTAACACAAGGTGTGAAAAAAATACCAAAAAACATCTTATCGCGTACGCTGCGGAAACTATTGACAATAGAGCAAAATAATATACTGCAATTTTATAGAAAACATCAATAACTACAATAAAGTCCCCGACACCATAAGTCTTACTGTCATCGCCACTACCTGACGGCTGATCTTGGAATTAGTACGACGGAGATGCATCACAGCCTACACTCCCACGACGCACAAACACAAATTGTAATAGTACTAAATATAACCGCGAGAGGCGCCTTTTCTATGTATAAAACCTGCGCCCACGTCCTCCGTCTCTCATTTCTGCTATATTTACTCACCAACAAACGTCACCAGCAAATAAATTAAATAAGTTAATAAATTTATAACTTAATTATTTATAAATTCATCAGCCAGATGACACCAGACTCCATCACACTAGAAATCAAGTAGACAGAACTCAAATTAAAATAGGTATCAGGCATTTAAACATCCTACTTAGACGCATCCGGTAGCTTAATAGGTGCCTGCACACTTACCATTACAGGTATGTCACAATAACTACTATTGCATTAGAAAATATGCAACAGTAACGCTGATAAATTCTTATATCACGTACACTGCGGTAAATAGTTACCGTTGTCAATAGTGAAAATAGAGCAAGGTGGTGTGTTTTATAGAAGAAATCAATTTCTACAAAAAGTGTTTGATACCATATGCCAACTATCAAAGTTATCTCACAATAACAACTTTTCCGTGTTAAAATATGCAAACTGCATGCAAAGCCACATCATTCGTACCTTATCTAGGTATTCTAATAATAAAGAGAAAAGATTTAGTACTTTATTTGTAACGGATAAACGGTAAAACTATATAACCGGTTGGAAAAAATATTTCTCCAATAGAAAGCTATACTATGCATGAGTAACATTATGTTAATCAAATATAGTGTGTTACGTACATACGCTATATTTGATTTATCATCATCATCAACCATCACCGCGCGTGAGAAGCCGCGGAGCGCAGATAATCTTATATAAATTTACATAAATAAGTGTATATTATATTCAAACAAATATTGAACTACGTGCTATGCGAGGACATGATGAGACTACGATGTTCACCTTAAAATTAAACCAGTGGTACCGTATCTCTAATATCTACGGTATACGGATCGGTCTTAAGCTTCCCTAGAGACACAAAGATTGCGTGTTCCGAGTTAGAATGGCCCGAACACTGTTAATGGGCTTCAATGACGTAAATAAAACAAATTGACGTTGTTTAGCGCCCCGTGGTGGTGTAATGGACCCGCACGTGCTAAGTGACCTATTTCTTATATAGTACTAATACTTCCCTTATACTTATCACAGCTGCAAAATTCTTGAAGTCTCAGCTATCAAGGACTCGTCCACGGAAGTAATCGTGTCTTATCTTTGTTCACCATTTACCAAAGATACCCTGCGTATTGTCGTTCTTAAGAATATCTCTTACTGATTTGGCTGTCAGAATTTTATCAACCAAAGGTTAAAGACAAGAGTTTAACATTAATTTAAATATGGATTTGTAGAGGTCGACCTTTCAGTTAAGTACGATTATCTGATGTCTGCCTGATAAGTCAATCCCGGAAATTGACTAACGGCTGACGCAATCAACTCTGCTTGCGGGTCAAGACCAGACCTGTCAGTCACCTGCAGTGTATGTGTCCTCTCTGAGCCGGAACTGAGTTAGCCAGTCTTTTAGCAAAATGTCAGGACTTCGTTAACTGATCGTTAAAAATTATCATGTGTGTCAGGACTCTTGTCTACTGACTTGATAGTATTAAACCATCAATTCAATTATCATTTGTCAGGAATACATCGACTGACCTTTCACATTTGTCAGAACATGTTGACTGATCTTTAGTTATAAATATATTGTGTGATTACCTACAAAATCAGAGATCGCACCTTCGTCATATAAGACGGCATTCGACTCTTTTGTTACACGAGATAATGACAGGGACAAATCACATAAATTGATAACAGCAAATAGGTTTAATCTCAATTAGCTTATTGTCCGTTAGGTATGAAATGTAAGTATGTGACCATAACTTCTCTAACTCAAAGGAAATCAACACCTATTTTTATATTTCATAAATATTATTATACCGTGACCTTCTACGAGCACATATCAATAATAGTGAATAGTTATGCCTAAAGACTTCTAAACCTGGTAAATATTATAAAACTGTACTACGTCAATTACAGGATACGTTACTCTGGATCCAAGATATTTCCTAACTGTCTTTGCCTTAATTAAGGGGTTAGGGGGTAGTGATTATTCAAAAACAAGATAAGTTTCAGGAATTTACTTTCAGATTAAAATTTATATTAATTCAAGAGTTTGATTCTACAGTTACCCACACGTTTCACAAGCAAGTTTGTAGGATACCAAGGAAAAACGTGGAAAAAACCTTGGCCACTCTTTTCATATGATTTCGATCTTATAAATATACATAAAATTTAGAACAATAGATCTATATCTAAGAGCTGGAAAGAACATACACACGAATAGTAATATCACGGCGAATTTAGATCGTAATTGTGACTAAACCAAAATATAAAGTAAAAATATAAACCAAAATATAATAAAGGTATTATAAAAGTAAAATTCTATTGATGAAATTGGAATTTGGACGATCTAAATTCTCCGTCTAGATTTAAAATTAACTTAACTTATAAAAGGCCCCCCTGAACGAAGATTCACGATCTACTACACGTCACTGCACTTTATACGGTAATCACTTTCTTAGTGGAGCCTGGTGTCTCCTCTCGACTCTCGAGTTAGAATGTCGCGGCCTCTCACGCCCCCAGCTCTCACGAACCGCGGCAAGCCATCATAGCCGCGAAAGGCCCTGATTGGTTACACCCAGCCGAAGCAATACTGATCTATGTGATTGGATAATGGATAGCGCGTCGTTTCGTCCACTCACGTGGTCAAATAATAGCGGGCTCGATTTTTGGCGCCATTTAGTTCTGTAACACAACATTTACAAGTGTATATAACATGTGTTTGATGATTACATACGCCCTTAGCTTGGCATTTACCATAATCTCAGATCCAGGTATTTAAAGTGGCAATCTTTCCATATATTGCTATTGTGACAAGCCGCATCTCTTCTACATGAGAGCAGTTTATTTATAAGCTAACTCGCAGATAAATCGTTACCTATGTTATAGTTTAACTACGCTATAATTGATGTATGCTCAATAAAGATCATTATCCTTTAACATGCAACCAATGGTGTATTTTTGTAAAGTCACACGGCTTGCGTCATAAACATGTTTCAAATATCGTTCCAAAACGGTCCTCCATTGTTCTATTTCCGAATAGGGTTTCTCTATTGTAGATAATTCTTTTTAGACAGCGTATTGCATTTTATGACTGACCAGATGCTAGTTCCTTTGAAACGCGGGATTTCTTGCTTAAGTTATCTTTCACAAGAATCAAAAAAAAAATATAATTGCCTTCCACATGTACCACTACAGTGGCACGGGACGTTGTTTATTTGTTTACAAGCTCCAAACGGACCCCGGATAGCCATCGATTTCGTAATAAAAAGACTGTAGACTAGCCTTTACTGCTCTTTGATTTTTATTATTTATTTTTTACTAGGTAACTTAATATTTTTATCAACTCTAGAATTCTTCCAAAAAAAGAATTACTACAGGTGAGAAACATCACTCACTTTTTGTCACTTGACCTAATGTGACGCAAAAGTACGAACTAATAATATGCAGTTGTTTTAATTTACAATTTATTAATCTTCATCTCTTATTAATTTTGTATTATGATATAACGCCGCAATACTATTCTTACGATATGTCTTGTGGCACAAATGTTTTGATAGAGGTTTATGTTTGCATATAATATGTTACCCACGTAAGAACTTCTATTGATAATTTTAGACGCATTTTATTCATTGAAACCGTTGAATACTACGAAACATGCATACAAAAAGAGCTTTTGGCAAGGTTCATGATCAAATAGTGCCAGGTTCGAGGAGTATTTGATTTTTTTATGCAAGTGTAAGTGACGAGAAGGCAAGCTGTGTGTTTGATGGTGAGCATTGGCCCATGACAGGTGCAGTGTCACCCAGAGCTTAGAATTAAGGATTTTCGTGGCACTGTACTGCGCTTGTCACCCCGAGACATTGGTTTTTGCCCAGCAATTTCACCTGCTACAATACCCTTCACATCATAACACAGTAGTGCTTGTGTACTATTGCTTCGTCGTATAAAATGGCATCTTGCACCTAAAGGCCTTCAATAAAAAATTACGCAAAGCTTGTTGTTTGCTATTTTTTATGATCTCTTTGCTAAAACGTGAACGTGAACGTTTAATTTAGAAGTGGAGTTCTGACGCCCTAATCCGAAACTGTAGTAGGTATACACGTAACGAATCCGCCCTGGCCGCCCTAGAGGCAGTATCACGATGAATTTTTAATTTGATTACGAATTTGTCCGACGGACATTGCTGAGTGATAGAAAATGACTTACAAAATAATAATTCGGCTGAGTCCACGGAAATTTGACCGTGGATCAGCGAGCAATCAAAGTTCTTTGTTAGAATAAGATTCCGATTTGATCTGCTTATCTCGGGTATTAAGGGATGTTTAAGTCTCAATTTATTATTCAATTGCTCTTATTCCATGTTACCTTAGAAATATTTAGAATATTATAGTTCGTATCTTTGAAATATTGTTCATCTATCCTGTTCTACCTATCCTTCTTTTCGTTCCATTTACGAATTGTTATATTCGTATCCCAGGAGTCTTTAAACAAGATTAGGGATTAGAGGAAGAACTTCGAACAAGACATACTTACGTACTGGAAATACATGGGAATGATACAGACCAGTCGTACAGCTTTTTCATAGTCTTGCAGGAAAACAATATAAACGGCTCGCAGATTTACAGCTTCATCAGAAAATGTATTATTCAAAGCGTACTGTACATCTGATTACATGTGCCACTGCAAGTGTAAAAAGATTTACATATAACTTATTCAGAGTAACGCTTTAAGTACAGTGTGGGCTAAATATACAGTCTGAAATGATACAACATCCGAGGTGGCCAATACAGCAACGGCTTACTATGCTGTTAGAGCTGCTGCGGTTCTGTAAGGCATCAGGAATTTTTGCAGTTGCTCATGCTGATGAGTTCCATGCGATCATGTAAAACAGAGTGGCAGAAAGAGCACTCTTAATGCGCTCCATACGCAATATCTCTATTATTTTTTTAACCGTCATTGTTCAAATCAGGAACGGGATATGAGCATTGTTTGAGTCTATAGAAAAAAATGTTCTATAGAAAAAAAAGGCTCTCTTTGATCACTGATGCATTGAAAGTCTATGGCACTTGCTCTCTGCCCTTTTACAGCTGATGGAAATTGTCTTGACTTTCGAAAATTCATCTTGAAATGACGTTCTTGTAATATGATTTGAGTAAATTAGTTATTATTGAAATACACTACTTTTAAACAGCTGGACTGACTTGTGTTAACTTTGTAATTTAACTGTTGGAATTTGGACGACACGTAAAAGGGATCGTTAGCGTTTTTTGGAGACGCACCGACCCCCCACTTCTTGAGAAGGCCCATGGAAATCGGATGCAGGACGCGGGGTCCTTCTGAAGGAAACGAGAAGTAGCTGATACTTTAACTTTCAGTTCATGCTTAGGCAGGTATATAGTTGCTTAGCTCGTGCCAAATTGCAGTTCGACGTACTTCGGAGTAACATTATTTATTAATTATATGAGTTTGTTACTGAGGGTCAGTTAGGTTACCGACTTGCAGACCAGCCGACAGTAGACGAACTCTGCTTTTTCCATCTCCCCTGAAGCAGGCCTGGGAACTAACAGTTATGGTTGAGTTTATGTACTTAACTTTCATGAGCCCTTGAAGGATGGTGGTGCTTAAATCTCATACTTGGTGGGATAATAGTAGGTTAGGTATTTGTGATGTTTTAAAATGTTTATTGTTTATTTTGGTGTACTAATACAGATATTATCTAAGTAGTACTCAAATTATATTAAATATTAGTACAAGGTAAATAAAATGCGACCCAGTTTGGAGCAATAATATTATGGGTAGCTTGCTATAGTTTCTGGTGTGGGCGCCACACTTCTTTGTTTAACATTATAGAAATGGAGCGTCGTCAAAGTATTGTGTGATTTTTGTAATGTGGTGTTTTGGAAACTAGATAGCAATTGAGACGTTTAGAAATTATGTTGGTACTATACAATGTATAACAAGAAATGTTGTATATACTTTATAAGCTGTGGAACGAAACCAAAACACACATATATATTTTTTTGTTTTTCTACCATCAAATTAACTCATAAGGATCACAAAGCCGAACTATAGCATTTTGCTAGTTTTCTCATAATGGCCTCTATCTGTCATTATACGCTGTATATTTAATAAATTATATGAACAGAAGGGCCACAAATATAAATATTTAGAATCAGTTTGTGACTGCACATTTAATGAAACTTTGGCGTCGTCAGGGTCACAGTTTTGTGTGGTTTGAATAAGGTTGGATATCGAGTTTGTGTCTATTTAAAGATTTTGAACTTGGTTGAGTAACACGGATTTTAATGATCAAGTTTTCTGTAGTATTTAATTGTTAATCTAGTAGGATAGCACTTTCTGAAACTGTTCTGATTTTTGAATTTTTTTTTATTGATGGCAGGGTATTCCATTGCTGCTGGTGCCAAATTGCCATCTCTTAACAAAATTTTGCATACATCTATTTCTTTCGTACTATCTAATTACAAACTTTAACACTTTCATTTACTACTTTAACAGAAGTTCAGGGTGATGATCGATTCCGTGGACGTCTAACCGACGCGCGACGGCCGATCCTTAACACACTTTTTTTATTGTTTATCGTGTGGGGATTGCACTTACACATCCCCCTTAAACCCGCGGGGATTCGACTCGATGTCGCACTCGTCATCTACGTGCCAACTGCCCTCTAGCAGCAAGCAGACCATACCGACTAAACCACCACACAGTGTTTCTCCGGGCGCCCTAATGTCGGGGCTACGGGTACGGTTTTGCAATCGTCCGCGGCCCCGGCGGCGTTGATCCTCTCACGGGGACCCCATACCGTTGGGAAGATGCAGGAGCCACTTCATCCCATCATCCTTGAGAGGCGCGCAGAAACACCGCGCGCACCATCTCGAGGTCTTTCAAAGTGACGGGCACCCCCGTGTCCACCACCGGGACCTCTGTTATGGGAGATGAAGGAAGGCTTGATAAGCCCTCCTCCTTCACCCGGGTCTCCGGTGGCACCAACCGGAAGGTAAGTGTTCCGTGTTCCCTGTCCAACCATTTTAGAGGACGTGTCGGACAGCCTCAGCAGTCCAGTGGCCAGCCCTTGGTTGGGCCAGCCGCTTCCTCCACCTTCCTATAAGGAACTGTCATATATATGAAGTGAAATATGGTATAAGTATGAACGTCAATTACCTACTTCATTAGGGTTCTGTAACAAGTGACGCAGAAATCCGAATCCTTTTGTAGTGACAAAAATTTGACTTAGCAGGGTAACCCTAGATGGTAAGAATAGTGAGTAATAAGGTATATAAGTAAGGTAGCCATATTAAAATAAAATAAAAGTTTCTTCGACGGTTATTTATAATTTAGTTAGTTTTATTATATTAGCAGTAACAAGACGTGCAAGTTGTGTACATGACGGTAAGTGTCTGGTCTTAATACAAAGTTGTGCAGCATTTTATCGTCTAACATAAGCAGCACCATAATTACCCATACTCAAGTATGAGATGATCCTACGCTACGTACATTTAAAGATTCGGTAACCACCAAAAGTGGATAATAAATGTGGATTAATCTCACAACGTAGAGAGAGATTCCAAATATGCAGTGAATAATTCGAAATGTCCAATTCGACCAACACTTTACAATCGTAAAAGCGTTTAAACCAGTAATGTACGAGAATTCTCGTTATTATTAGGCGAGCTGTAGCGGGGCCCTAAATACCAGCCTGACCGCAAATTGGATAGGTAATATCGGCCGAGTAGAACTAGCCGGGTAAATGAAGTACTTCCATAGAACGGTCCTTTTATATTATTGCTTCATTGCAACCTTTATCTTCCCACTGTTGACTTTTGTGTTGTGTATATTTTGAAGCCAACTGAGAGTGATAACCTAGCCCTTAAAATCCCCAGGTACTAACGGTGACATGCTAGAAAGAAGGACTCATTGGGCGTTCATCTTGGTACATACAATCAATTGTATGCCTACGTGTTGCCACACAAAAAAAGATTAAGTAAATCAGTGCTGTGCTTCAAATACTTTGAAGCTTGAATCTAGTGGAAGGCATGACGCTTACCATTAACGAACGTAATGTCCACCATATTAGATCTAATAATAACTAGATAAACTTATTCGTATTCTGTTGGTGTCTACAGTTTTCCAGTTTTGAAAGTATAATCGTATAGTTAAATATTATCCAGTTACATAAACTGAGTTAACGAGTTTTTTTTACAGTAAAAAAACCAAAATGTTCTTACCTGCATGCATTACATATAAATTTCTACATTCTCGCAATATTTTACTAAAAAAGTCCATTCTACCACCACATATATGCGTGCCGCTTACAAAAGTTACCCGGCGAGAGAATGATGCCGATCGAAATTGTACTTGTAACAGGACCTGAGGGCACAATACGAGTACATAACACAGCAACGGTACGGAAACTGGTCAGTACCGATACATTCCGATCCAATTAGCAGATCGGTATGCCTTCATGTATAAACTGCAATGCGGTTCATACGTGCTTGAGGGTGTTACTGACGTTGTATACGTCCACTTCGATACAATTCCCTACTTATTTAGAACTGCGCTTACACGCCGTTTTTGCGCTCTTGTGGTGATCTTATCTATACAAATTGATTTAATGATAATTGACCATAGATATGGTGTTAGTCTATTTAAGTCAGACAGTGTTAGTGGAGCGTACCTGGATTCCGCGCAACAAGGTCCAACGTTTAAGATGTTAACCACATCTATGTAAGTAAATAAACCTTAAATACTATTCATTGGTAAGCACGTAACTTGAAAATTGTAAGACTGATCTGTATATTCCCAAATAAAGTTCTTACAAACATAATGAAAAAGTTTCCGTAACTTTCTTAAAGAACTCTTTTCTATGTAACAGGAATACATCCGTCAGCCTACTGGTTAATCAAGCTTAATTTTGGAGTATCTATTATATATGCACTGTACCCATATATTATAACGTACTTAAAAAGATACTACATATTTTCTCAAAATCTAATTATTTTGATTTTTAGAAATATCTAGTTTCAAACGTCGTCTTAATGGTTTAAAAGTTCGAATTGATGTACTTAAAACTCTGTCATACACTTAAAATATTGAAATCAAATTTGCAATTAATGCATGTTTCCGGCTTAACCATAACTTTATTTAGTTATTTAGATATTAACCTAAAAAGTTCAAATTTGGCATCCAGATAGGTACTACTACTAGGATAGGTAATACAAAGGAATAAATCTGAAACTAGTAAATTTTTATGCTTATATCAGCCATCTACATTGATAATCGGTGGTTTTTATGTGGATTTTAAGGTTTTGACGTGAATACGACTATATAACGAGTGGAATACCACCCTTAATTATTTTTTAATCCAAACATGTCAGTTTTATTACTTATAACTAAAAGTAAAGTTGACTTTCGTATATATTACGTTAACTGGAATTAAGTATTATAAATTATTATCAAAATACTAAGCGCACATCACTAGTGTATGAACATTACTTATCAATTACAATTTCTGTACAAAAAGTAATGATATCCTTTTAAAACATAAATGTGCAATGAGAGCCAAGTTTACTTTCAAAGGCTAAAATATAATTTTAGTATTATGAATATTAGCCAAGTCAGACCTTAGACTTCAATATATTATTCTAAGTTATAAAAAGAAATGATGTTTAAAGTTGTTACAAAATATTTCACGTTGCTATAAGTACATATCAGGACTGACCTCGGCCGACTCGTCTGAAATCGGCACCCATTTAGATCTCACTTATTTTGTCCTTGAAGTCATCAACCGAAGCATATATCATAATATTGAACTTGGCTCTCATTTCACATTTATGTGTTTATTGGGATTAAGATTATTAAGAAACATATTTGGTTGTCGTCGAATCTAACAACTTTCAAACTTTCTATGTCGTAACTTTTCATAAAACTAGTTTTTTTGCTCCGGTTAAAACAGTACGCTCTATACTGTATTTTGCAGCGTTTGCTCATATCCGGTAACAAATTCTTACCAACTATATAACAATTATATTTCTAATTAAATTTAAGCTGATGAAAGCCTCGTAACCCTGGATCATATTTACTGGTCATAAACAGACGATTTCGGGTAAACACACATTGTAAGCCCAGGTAAGTATTTTAGGTGCCTCTCTGACTGGTTAGGTAAAAACGCAAATACCATTATTCAAAAATAATTGGTAATCTTCTCCTATATTGGTAAGTTATGAGTAAAAAAGAAAATGGTATGATCTCTTTACCTTTCCTAGTCACATCCAAGGCTGACAACATCGTCTGTCCCTTATTTAAAGGTATTAGGATTATTATTATTTATTATAGTTATTTTAAGATATTTGTAATGGGACTAAAGAGCTCGTAAATACTTTCTTTAACTAAAATAAACCTTTCAAGGGGCAACCTTAGAAGAAGCAAGTAACCTTTCCAATCAGTGGCGACTTAATGATTATGCTAATGGAAAATAAGCAACTTGACTTCCTTATATCACCTCCAAAACCCAAATATTAATATTACCATTACCAAATTAATTACTATGGATGATATCACAACCCCCCTTAGCTAGATAATTATAATATCCGGGAAATCGTGTCACGGTGACGTGACGTCCGGCGGAGTTGACGACATTTCCGGATGCCCAACGCTTCCGGCCCCGTAGCCCGTAGCAAAACTGGCCAAACATTGTTTTTTTTTCTACATAATTAATAATTCAGGCAACTGTATTCCCAGAATTAAAGAACATTTTTTTTTTATTGAATAGTAGTATCAAAGCACAAACGACTGTTTAGCTTAGAGAAAATAAATATGTACTTTTTCTAAATGCATTTCGTTTTTCTCCATATAATTTTACTCTCTTAATCCATTTTTGGTTCCGTTAAGCAGATGTTAATACTCAATGTTAGTTAGTGTTAAAATATTGATAATGGTCTCTCTTATCTGTACAAAACATAATTATTTGTAAATAATCTTGTTTTGATTGCATACAAATTTCCAAGCAATTCGATAGATGAGGCTCTGTCCCCATACGATGGTTCAAACTAGAGAGATAAATTCACTCAGACGGGTGCCTCGGTGGCCTAGCTAGTAATCATGGCGTATGATACGTTTAACTAAAAGAAAGTTTCCCATATCAAAGTTAATTATATTAATACCAGTGTTCTTGAACGAAATGAGATTTTGGTGGATGACTTTGTACATCCGTAGATACAGGGTCATATATGGTGTGTACATTTGAATACTGCTCTCATATGGACTCGTACGTTTGAACATGCCATTACTTATTTTAAATGCTTTAAGTTGGATTTTCTTTCAAGTAGTCCAAATCAAGCTATTAGTAAGTCAGTGTCCTGTATAAGTCATGTTTTAAAAAACAGTAGTTGAATTATTAAACATTTTATTATATATTATACTTTATGCCTACACAGCAAATTTACGTGTACTTATCAGTTTATAATTCACAACTATACAAACTATTCTATACGGATATAACTAAACGAAAACTCCAGGGAACACAAATCTAGTAAAACTTTACAAAATCACCGATATCCATTATTGGGGTTTGCCAACCCAGCCATTCATCGTTTCTAATTATACTCTGTAATATATGTCTAAGTATACTTTGCGTGAACCCTGTCACAATAACGAGGGAGAGAGCTTTGACAAAGTAGTAATAAACACAGGTGGATCACCTTGGTTGCCTAGTGGTCGTGGCGTCTCACACGGTTTGTCGGGTGACGCGTGTTCGTATTTCGTTCGAGGATGTGTATTTTTTTTCTCTTAAGTTACATAGTAAAGTACTCGTAGTGAACATTTTACGAGTAGAATAATTTTCCACAAAAATTCAACCGTCAAGTTTCCTGGCACGTTCACCAATACAGCCACGAAAGCGTTTGTGATCGATGACTACGTTAATAAGTCTCAGCATTTATCAGGCGGATAAGGATTATTATATAAAAGCCGACTACGAAATGTAGGATTTCGAAGGAGGATTTCAAAGCACTATAAATTTTATAAATATATAACATAATTGGTGAAACATAGGTGTATATTTTCCTCCAGGGGTGTAAAGGTGTGATAGTGACACACTATCTTCAAACATGCACTTAAACTAGCATCACGAATCTAGACCAATATTTTCTATGCGTGTCATTTTTATAAATTTCCTGCTCTAGCCGGGCGGCATCCTGTCACGATGATGCTATTTCCGGGGGTCAGCCTGAGCCGGCACATCCGACCGCTCACACTTCCGAGAGGAAAACTAGACTTTGATCATCAAATATTTCTGGCCGAAAGTAAATGAAATACGACCTTAATTTGTTGTTGTAAGCACGGTATTCGGTCAAAATGGTAATTTATCTGGTAAGTTCAATACGACTTCATTTATGATGCCTTCGTAATCTCGCCTTGACGTAGGTTTATAAATTAAACCATTATAAATACCGACCTATCCAATCACCCTTCGCTTCGGTGTAAAGATATCAGTTTGTCGAAGTTACCGAACTTTGCTCAGGTAACTCTTAAACAAACTTGCTTATAAAATATCCAAGGAGAATTGAAGCGTACGGGTGCCTACTTTTTCTATGCCATTTACTTTTATGTTATCAAATTCAAAACTGGTTTAGAGTTGTAAGTGGTTTTATTTGCATTTCCCAAAGTTAATGCCTCGGGGATTGGCGTGGCGTACTTTTAGTTTAGCTGTACATGGCTGGCATCTAGTAACGTGTACAACTCGAAGCTTAAATTTTTCATCTATCGAAATAAAAGGATCACTTATGACTAACATATCTATTCTATTTAATAATAATTCGGTACGACATGACAACAAACATGACGCCAAATTCCTTATTTCTGAATCTTTTAAAAAATTAATGCACTTTCTAGTTTTTAGGCATTATTTTTCACAATAATCCGCTGCTCCATTGCTTTTAACTATTGGAAGACCTTGGGTACGTGGAAATAATTTCTTGAGGAATTTTCCAATAACGGGCGAGATGAAGTCGTCGCACGTGACGGCATGCGACCGAGAAGCCAGCTTTCTGATTAAAGTCCGGAGCGAAGTATTAAATCAGTAATAGCTACAATATGTCTAAGAACTACTACTGCTTTGTATTCGTGATAATACATTTTTTATGGGATAGGCTGGAAAACGAGCAAGCGGCTCAACTGATGGTAAGTGATACCGTCGCCCACGAACATCCGCAATACCAGACGTCTCGAGGATACGTTGCCGACCTTTGAGGAAGGATGATAGGAAGGAAGAGATAGAAGGGGTGAGGGAGGAGGAGAGGGGAACGAGATGGAGAATGGGAAAAGGGGGAATCGGGACTCCGGAACCTCCCACAAACCGACGAAACGCAATAGCAAGCTAAGTTACATCACGTCGGTGTTATGTGGGAGTGTGGTACTTCCCCGGTCGTGCCAGCCCATTCGGCTGTGGGGTTACAGCGTGGCAATACCACCGAATAAATTGCAATTTCTTTTTCGCTATTGATAAAAGCGAGAATGAAGAATGAAATTGCAAAAAAATAAAAATTGACCTACTATAACAATTGACCTACTATATGTTTGGAATAGTATACTAAGCCCTTTATTTACATTAAAGTACATGTTTTAAATAAAACAAAATTTGTGGTTGTTGGTATAAATCATATTTTATATACTGATTAGTTTATTATTCCGTATCCAAAGGACATAACGGGTAATGAACGTTAATTTAAGGTATTGCTTAAATATAACCCACTTTCTTTGCGGCCAGTGTATTTCCTACTAGCCTTTATGGAAAAAGTAAACAAAAAATCTTTATCCTGTGTAGCTTTTTCGTCTTCGATTTGTTATAAAATTAAACTAAACATATTAAAATTGGTTATAATGTAATTGTGAGAACGTATATAATAAATAAACGCACTTTTGTGCAGATTAGAAATTAGAAATTAATTATTCATAAAAAATATATAGATGCTCTGTAATTGAATATGCAATACATCCAATCCCAAAAAGTTAATATGGTATATTTTGACATTTATATTTTTATTGAAATTCTCGTGAGTTTGACGTATATTAAACTATTACTGTTAACCGACAAAACACTCACGTTAGGGATCGAATACGTCGACCCGGATTTCGAGCACGTCCGATGTTCATCTTCAGCGCAAGTGCGCAGCGGCGACTGCGACCTCGAAACCGCCCGGATATGCTCAACACCCGGGTCGACGTATTCGATCCCTAACGTGAGTATTTTGCCGGTTTACAGTAATAGTTTAAAATATTTTTAACTCAAAACAATTATTGTTCCAAATTAATGTTTTCAAATTATATTTTTTGTCGTTTATTTCATACTTACACCAGCGTTATCATGTACACATTAATAACTTCGAATACGGGAAGTTCATGAAGATTTTATTTTCTAGGAAATTAAAAATGCCGATTTATCATTTAAACATAATTAAAGGCCACTTTTGCGGGCAAAATATAAATTCTAATGAATTTATTAGAATTAGTTTCAATGAGACAATGGCAGTGAAAGAACTCCCTACTTCACAAGTATACGTGCCATCTCTAAAATTTCCAAGTACGATACTATGATAC
Organism: Selenia dentaria; assembly: GCA_917880725.1. NCBI lineage: Eukaryota > Metazoa > Arthropoda > Insecta > Lepidoptera > Geometridae > Selenia > Selenia dentaria. Next base: position 23,732,878 of record OU862890.1, read on the forward strand.
TTACTAAATTTTAATTACTTTAATGCAAAATATAATGCTTCGTTTATTAATGCAGAAGTTATTGATCTATTAAATATTAGGAAGTATAGGCTGAAAAACGGGCTGACGGATGAAAAGGCACCACGAGCGTAGCTTTCTTGTTGTACTACTACTAATATAATGATTTGTAATGTATTGGCAAACCAACATTGCCCTTGTATTTATAATACTTGCCTTAAAAAGTAATTAAACTGAAAGTACATTATTGAAAAAGCATACTCATTAAATTCAATCTACAATGCAATTTTAGCCGTAGGTTTTGCATAGATTTTTTTCTCTAATCGTTCAGTTTACGCATGGTTGTTCACAGTGACATTAGAATATATATCATTTAATACTAGTTCAACTAGTTAGCCGTAGAACCGACAACCGTTGGGGTAAACGAGTTCTAGAGTGGAGACCGTATCTCGGCAAACGTAGTGTAGGACGTCCTGAGGCACGGTGGAGTGACGATCTGCGCAAGACGGCTGGCAAAAACTGGATGCGAGAAGCCCAAGATAGACCTAAGTGGCGTGCAATTGGAGAGGCATATGTCCAGCAGTGGACTGCTACAGGCTGATGATGATGATCAACTAGTTCGCAGCTTCCATATAACGATAAAATTACTATGATATTCAATAAAAGTTACATCCAGTAATGTCTAACGACCTTACTTACGCTGCTTAACTTTTAATGACGTTATTTAGTACTGCGCAAAGGTAAAATGTTCTGCGCCGGACTAAGTGACGTATTTGAATTTAAGCAGCGTTTATAAGTAAGTTAATGTTTTAATATTAACAATAAATAACGAATACGCTATTGTGTTACGCATTATTTTGTTGTGTGCGAGAGAAGGTGTGTGTGTTCTTGTCATCTTCTGAAACGAAAAAAATGATCAGTTAAATATGTTATACTCATATTTAACGTGTGTGGCAATCCTTTTAAGGATGTGGAAGTAGGTATACGTTCAGCAATTACTTATATTCGTTAAAATCTTCAATGACTTAACAAACAACTAAGCCAGTAGTCCAAACGTCCAAATAAGGCTAGCGAGCAAACTTGAAGTGGCCTCTACCCCTTGAGATCGGGCCGGGCGATCGGATAGGCGGTGTAGCGGACCGATGCTCCAATGAGATTGGGCACGTTCTCGACTCATTCAGCCAGCTAGTTGGAGCCATGCCATAACGATCTTTGTTTGCCTCTGCCTATAAGTCCGAATTTGGCCATGTTCCCATTGCGCGATAGTTTCTGTTAGATAAATCAATCAGGGACTTAGTCTGTTATCTTGTGTTAATGCTACGGCCACAGTATAATTGGTTGATAATTCAATCAGTGTTTTTGTATACTTAAAAACAAACGTACTAATATTAGATTTTTTTTCTGGCCGAGACAAATATAATACTGTAGCTAATAAAAATAAAAACTAAATTAGAATCAGAATCAGTTTGTGACTGCACATTTAATGAAACTTTGGCGTCGTCAGGGTCACATTTTTGTGTGGTTTGAAGGTTTGAATAAGGTTGGCTATCGAGTTTGTGTCTATTTAAAGATTTTGAACTTGGTTGAGTAACACGGATTTTAATGATCAAGTTTTCTGTAGTATTTAATTGTTAATCTAGCGACTAGCTTGCCTAAGGAGCCCTGTGGCGCCCTCGTGATTGCTCCTGAGTGTTACGACCTGCGCCCGCGTCAAAAGTTTGCGCCGAGTTGGGAATAAATGGCTCTTGTGCCATACCTATAGCGAGTTAAGAGACGAAATTTTAGTCAGAGATAGTTGAATAACCAAGAAATCTGATACATAAACATTCATGTCAAATGTATTAGTAAAATGTTATGTTACACGAGGACAAACTTGACGTAGCCGAAAAAATCAGAATTGATGTGGAAAAATATATAAATATAAATATATATAAAAAAATATATAAATAGGTTTTTTGCGGTAATTAAATAGTAAAAACACATATCTATCTAATTACATTCAAATATTTGAATTCGTAGAAGAAATAATATCATAAAAAAAACTTGCAATCTGACCACAAAAATTAAGTTTTATCAATAAATAATGCTTCCCAAGACAGGATTTTGATTTGATATTTATAAATATTTTGAATGTCTAGAACAGAAATATTATTTTTACCTAGTAACATAAGCTTAGGTTATTAATAATTACATAAAAAATAAGAGCTACTTTGAAATTTCGGCCAATAATGATTTTTTTTTCAACTTGGGGGCCCATTTTCTAGACTTAGACATGATGATTTCCAAAATTTTTTTTTTGTATGAAATATAAATTTTCTTGTTGGTTTTTTTATTTTATTGGAATTCTTATTAGAAATCCTACAAACCAAACTAGGTTTCAAAGAATAATTATATATCAGAAATATTTAAAAAAAATTACAAGTTTTGAATATTTAGTACAAGCGAATTTAACTGTCACGTGACTTCGATTTTTTATCGATCCTGACATGATATGGCGTATTTATAATATTCTGAGTGGGTGTAATTACTTGACAACATTATTTCTGTGATATTTTACAATGTAAAAGTATAATCTATTCAAAATAAAGCAAATTATAACCAATCATAACAATGAGAAATTAGCTTACCGAGTGTTGTCGGTTCGTGACAAATTTATATCGTAAAATGTTGATGTCAGAACTTAAATCACATATTTACAGTATTCCTTACACATTCACGATCATATTCATGTTTAATTTGTATCAAAATCATGAGTTTAACCCGATTAATTCACTAAAAACTATAGCACAAAACATAACCTCGCCGCCAAACACAGATGAAAATATAAACATTGATTATATTTTTTTTTTAAAGTTCACAGATAGAACATGTCCGTGTGTAGTGTTGCCATAGAAAGAAAATATATTACGCTAAAGAATTAAACTCTATGGTTAAACATTGGGATGACTTTAAAAAATAAACAAAAGAAAAACGCGCGTGACACTTACTTGCACAATTGTTGCGCCGACACTTTGGACCTCAAAAATCCTTGCAGTTTTGTTGCGCGGGCAAACTAGTCGATAGGATAGCACTTTCTGAAACTGTTCTGTTTCTTGAATTTTTCTTATTGCTGGCAGGGTATTCCATTGCTGCTGGTGCCAAATTGCCATCTCTTGACAAAATTTTGCATACATCTATTTCTTTCGTACTATCTAATTACAAACTTTAACACTTTCATTTACTACTTTAACAGAAGTTCAGGGTGATGATCGATTCCGTGGACGTCTAACCGACGCGCGACGGCCGATCCTTAACACACTTTTTTTATTGTTTATCGTGTGGGAATTGCACTTACACATCCCCCCTAAACCCGCGGGGATTCGACTCGATGTTGGACTCGTCATCTACGCGCCAACTGCCCTCTAGCAGCAAGCAGACCATACCAACTAAACCACCACACGGTGTTTCTCCGGGCGCCCTAATGTCGGGGCTACGGGTACGGTTTTGCAATCGTCCGCGGCCCCGGCGGCGTTGATCCTCTCACGGGGACCCCATACCGGTGGGAAGATGCAGGAGCCACTCCATCCCATCATCCTTGAGAGGCGTGCAGAAACACCGCGCGCACCATTTCGAGGTCTTTCAAAGTGACGGGCACCCCCGTGTCCACCACCGGGACCTCTGTTATTGGAGATGAAGGAAGGCTTGATAAGCCCTCCTCCTTCGCCCGGGTCTCCGGTGGCACCAACCGGAAGGTAAGTGTTCCGTGTTCCCTGTCCAACCATTTTGGAGGACGTGTCGGACAGCCTCAGCAGTCCAGTGGCCAGCCCTTGGTTGGGCCAGCCGCTTCCTCCACCTTCTTATAAGGAACTGTCATATATATGAAGTGAAATATCGTATATATGAACGTCAATTACCTACTTCATTAGGGTTCTGTAACAAGACGTAGAAATCTGAATCCTTTTGTAGTGACAAAAATTTGACTTAGCAAGGTAACCCTAGATGGTAAGAATAGTGAGTAATAAGGTATATACGTAAGGTAGCCATATTAAAATAAAATAAAAGTTTCTTCGACAGTTATTTTTAATTTAGTTAGTTTTATTATATTAGCAGTAACAAGACGTGCAAGTTGTGTACCTGACGGTAAGTGTCTTGTCTTTATAAAACGTTGTGCAGTATTTTATCGTCTAACATAAGTAGCACTATAATTAACCACACTCAAGTATGAGATGAGCCTACGCTTCCTGCCACGTACATTTAAAGATTCGGTAACCATCAAAAGTGGATAATAAATGTGTATTAATCTCACAACGTAGAGAGAGATTCCAAATATGCAGTGAATAATTCGAAATGTCCAATTCGACCAATACTTTACAATCGTAAAAGCGTTTAAACCAGTAATGTACGAGAATTCTCGTTATTATTAGGCGAGCTGCAGCGGGGCCCTAAATACCAGCCTGACCGCAAATTGGATAGGTAATATCGGCCGAGTAGAACTAGCCGGGTAAATGAAGTACTTCCATAGAACGGCCCTTTTAAATTATTGGTTCATTGCAACCTTTATCATCCCACTGTTGATTTTTGTGTTGTGTATATTTTGAAGCAAACTGAGAGTGATAACCTAGCCCTTAAAACCCCCAGGTCATAACGGTGACATGCTCGAAAAAAGATTCATTGGGCGTTCATCTTGGTACATACAATCAATTGTATGCCTACGTGTTGCCACACAAAAAAAGATTAAGTAAATCAGTGCTGTGCTTCAAATACTTTAAAGCTTGAATTTAGTGGAAGGCATGACGCTTACCATTAACGAACGTAATGTCCACCATATTAGATCTAGTAATAAATAGATAAACTTATTTCATATTCTGTATCGTATTCTGTTGGTGTCTACAGTTTTCCAGTTTTGAAAGTATAATCGTATAGTTAAATATTATCCAGTGACATAAACTGAGTTAACGAGTTTTTTTACAGTAAAAAACCAAAATGTTCTTACCTGCATGCATTACAAATAAATTTCTACATTCTCACAATATTTTATTAAAAAGTCCATCCTACCGTTCACCACATATATGCCTGCCGCTTACAAAAGTTACCCGGCGAGAGAATGATGCCGATCGAAATTGTACTTGTAACAGCACCTGAGGGCACAATACGAGTACATATCACAGCAACGGTACGGAAACTGGTCAGTACCGATACATTCCGATCCAATTAGCAGATCGGTATGCCTTCATGTATAAACTGCAATGCGGTTCATACGTGCTTGAGGGTGTTACTGACGTTGTATACGTCCACTTCGATACAATTCCCTACTTATTTATCACTGCGCTTACACGCCGTTTTTCCACTCTTGTGGTGATCTTATCTACTCGTATACAAATTGATTTAATGATAATTGACCATAGATATGGTGTTAGTCTATTTAAGTCAGACAATGTTAGTGGAGCGTACCTGGATTCCGCGCAACAAGGTCTAACGTTTAAGATGTTAATGACATCTATGTAAGTAAATAAACCTCAAATACTATTCATTGGTAAGCACGTAACTTGAAAATTGTATGACTGATCTGTATATTCCCAAATAAAGTTCTTACAAACATAATGAAAAAGTTTCCGTAACTTTCTCAAAGAACTCTTTTCTATGTAACAGGAATAAATCCGTCAGCCTACTGGTTAATCAAGCTTAATTTTGGAGTATCTATTATAAGTATCTATTATAACGTACTTAAAAAGATACTACATATTTTCTCAAAATCCAATTATTTAGATTTTTAGAAATATCGAGTTTCAAACGTCGTCTTAATGGTTTAAAAGTTCGCATTGATGTACTTAAAACTCTGTCATACACTTTAAATATTGAAACCAAATTTGCAATTAATGCATGTTTCCGGCTTAACCATAACTCAAACGGTTATTTAGATATTAACCTAAAAAGTTCAAATTTGGCATCCAGATAGGTACTTGGGTAATACAAAGGAATAAATCAGAAACCAGTAATTTTTTATACTTATATCAGCCATCTACATTGATAATCGTTGGTTTTTATGTGGATTTTAAGGTTTTGACGTGAATACTACTATATAACGAGTGGAATACCACCCTTAATTATTTTTTAATCCAAACATGTCAGTTTTATTACTTATAAATAAAAGTAAAGTCGACTTTCGTATTTATTACGTTAACTGGAATTAAGTATTATAAATTATTATCAAAATACTAAGCGCACATCACTAGTGTATGAACATTACTTATCAATTACAATTTCGGTACAAAAAGTAATGATATCCTTTTAAAACATAAATGTGCAATGAGAGCCAAGTTTACTTTCAAAGGCTATAATATAATTTTAGTATATGAATATTAGCCAAGTCGGACCTTAGACTTCAATAAATTATTCTAAGTTATAAAAAGAAATGATGCTTAAAGTTGTTACAAAATAATTCACATTGCTATAAATACATTTCAGGACTGACCATTGAAATCGGCACCCATTTAGATCTCACTTCTTTTGTCCTTGAAGTCATCAACCGAAGCATATATCATAATATTGAACTTGGCTCTCATTTCACATTTATGTGTTTATTGGGATTAAGATTATTAAGAAACATATTTGGTTGTCGTCGAATCTAACAACTTTCAAACTTTCTATGTCGTAACTTTTCATAAAACTAGTTTTTTTGCTCCGGTTAAAACAGTACGCTCTATACTGTATTTTGCAGCGTTTGCTCATATCCGGTAACAAATTCTTACCAACTATATAACAATTATATTTCTAATTAAATTTAAGCTGATGAAAGCCTCGTAACCCTCGATCATATTTACTGGTCATAAACAGACGATTTCGCGTAAACACACATTGTAAGCCCAGGTAAGTATTTTAGGTGCCTCTCTGACTGGTTAGGTAAAAACGCAAATACCATTATTCAAAAATAATTGGTAATAATAATATAATAATAATAATATGGGACAACATCCACACAAAGGTCTTCAGGTCCCAAATTAGGCAGAGCCTGTACTATGGTAACCTGATGGCTGATATACATACTTAAATACATATACACACCCAGACACAGATCAAACAGATATACTATAATCTTCTCCTATATTGGTAAGTTATGAGTAAAAAAGAAAATGGTATGATCTCTTTACCTTTCCTAGTCATATCCAAGGCTGACAACATCGTCTGTCCCTTATTTAAAGGTATTAGGATTATTATTATTTATTGTAGTTATTTTAAGATATTTGTAATATGACTAAAGAGCTCGTAAATACTAACCACATTGCAATGAAGTTTTACACAAACCTTTCTTGCCCTCTTAGAAGAAGCAAGTAACCTTTCCAATCAGTGGCGACTTAATGATTATGCTAATGGAAAATAAGCAACTTGACTTCCTTATATCAACTCCAAAACCCAAATATTAATATTACCTTTACCAAATTCATTACTATGGATGATATCACAACCCCCCTTAGCTAGATTATTATAATATCCGGGAAATCGTGTCACGGTGACGTGACGTCCGGCGGAGTTGACGACATTTCCGGATGCCCAACGCTTCCGGCTGCGTTGCCCGCAAAACTGGCCAAACATTGTTTTTTTTCTACATAATTAATAATTCAGGCAACTGTATTCCCAGAATTAAAGAACAATTTTTTTATTGAATAGTAGTTTCAAAGCACAAACGACTGTTTAGCTTAGAGAAAATAAATATGTACCTTTTCTAAATGCATTTCGTTTTTCTCCATATAATTTTACTCTCTTAATCCATTTTTGGTTCCGTTAAGCAGACGTTAGTACTCAATGTTAGTTAGTGTTAAAATATTGATAATGGTCTCCAGCCCTGGATTTGTCAATAGGCCGTATAGGCCGTGGCCTAGGGGCGGCAGCGTGCTAGGGGCGGCAAATTTCAGATGACGCTCGCTCACTCGATTTCAGAGGATAAAAGTCAAACAAGTGGAATATTATACCAATATATTTAAAAGCTAAGTGGCGTGCAATTGGAGAGGCATATGTCCAGCAGTGGACTGCTACAGGCTGTTGATGATGATGATGATGATGATATTTAAAGGACGGTTTGGTTCAAGAATGTGTGCATTTTCACTGAGACTGCAGAGTGTGCAGTGAAACCGGGATCAAACTCACTACTCAGTCTCTCAACGTTTTTGAGTAATCAATATCAATCTAATGTTCACCCTTATTTAGATATCGCTCTCCGCATCGCACTTACTACTCAGTTTACAATTTGTTCAAGGAAAATATTTTTTTGTTTTTAAAAAGCGTGAAAAATATCAAAGATTTGTAAAATATTGTCTTAAGAAAAAATAACTCTTTAGCTCTTCTGTACATATAAGTAAAACGTAGTGTTTATGTTCTCTTTGCATAGAAGCAGAAATAATAAACACCATAAAACTATGGTGATATTGTAGATGATTTTGTAGTGTAGATACGTAACGTAAAAAAAAAATCGTGTTTATTTTTTAGGGTTCTGTACCCAAAGTGTAAAACGGGACCCTATTACTAAGACTCCGCTGTCCGTCTGTCACCGGCACAGACCATATAACCACTTGACTGCGTGTAGTTCAATTTCTTCTAAGAACACAAGTCACCACTGCGGGTCGGGGGCTACGTACAAAAAAGAATTTTGATTGGCCGGCTCAAAATGTAGCTCTACTCATAGTACCTAAATAGTGTTGTGGTACAGCATTATGTAATCACCTTAGTTGTCGATAAAGTTCATGATTCCGATCACGGTGTTGATTCCGATCACGGTGTAGGCTCCGGCCGAGGTAATGACTGTGGGCGAGGTACACAAGGTTATGATTTAGTGGTAAACACAGTCAAACACCGAGCTCGCCGGCGAGCTCGAGGCAAAAATTATGTCTTGGTTAGATTCTCTCCAAATAGTCGTAGAGTTAAAATTCATAGGGCCCACTTTCAACGTTACACTTATGTACCGGGGCGATTCTCTCCTACTCCCCTCTCTCCTGGCGACGGCCCAAGCCGAGGTCCGTACCTTAGTGGTGCCCTTGAGCAAGTCGCCTACTCCTCTCCTTGCGGCGAAGCGTCTTCAACGCTCGCCTTAGGCGGTGCGCCCTCTGCGCCCGCATCTGTTTGAGTGCCATCTGCGCTCGCCAACCGTCCGGTGACGCTGAGGGTGCCGGTAGAGGCAAACAGCATTAGTCCGTTCTAAAAAAAAAAAAAGATAAAGTTCACTACAAATTATCGTTTACCTTAACTGTACAAAGATCTGAAATATGTATGTAAGTATTAAGCAAATAAGGTTATGTAAAAAAAACTTCTACTAATGAAATTATCTTAATAATTCATTCAATGTTTCACGGTGAAACAGAACACATTGATCTGAGTATGTATATTTTGCGTTTTAAAAATAGTTGTCACTGTCTGTTTATCGTATTCTTACTGATTATTCAGTATGTAAGTACTTACTTAATACCACCATCAAATAATTATATATTTTTTACCACAGTAAAACATCATCGTTATAATTCTAAAATAGTTTTAATTGTACAAGGTATCCAAAGCCTTTACACAAAATGTGATTAAGTAATGATTTTAAACAAACAATTAGATTATATTTATATACCTATTCGGCACTGTATATTATACAGTCATTAGGATACAAGGACATAACACCTAATTCTATACAATACTGGATTTGTACTACCGTAAAATTTGTCAATGTAAGGACGAAACCTACAAATTATATATATTTTTGACCGACTCGCACTTTTTACTTTTAGAAACCAGTTCCATGTTTTTGTTAAAAATAACTATGTGTGTATATCTAAATCATATAAAAAGATGCCAGCTGGGCAGAGAAGAAGTAGTAGAATTATCCAATTAGTCAAACTAAATAGTCACTTAAAGAGGCACAAACAGAGTAGGTGCTAGGTATAGTGGTTTTATTTAAAAATATATTAAGTATATGTCCATAGTACTTCATTTTAAGACCATTGTTATTATGTTTTATATTACACTCGGGTTTTTTTCGCGTGTTTATTTATATATAAATATTGAAATTTATAGTGAGAAAAAATCCATCCTCGGACGGGATTCGAACCCGCGTCTTCTGACTCTCCGTGTCAGACGCCATTGACCAACTAGGCCACCGAGGTTCTGGTCCGAGCATAGAATTTTAACTCTCTATTTGATTAACCGGCTTGCGGGGACGGAGACATCCATTGGACAGTTTAACAGTACCATCCAACCGAAAGAAGCATTATTTAGAAATACTTAAACTTTCGTATTGACATCGCAGCCCTTGTAATTGTTGTTGTTAAAATTTCAATGTTTGAGATTGCTAAAGCAGGCGTTAGTGCTTATAAAATTAATACCATAAATATATATAAATGTTACTAAATAATTGATGATAACGTGAAGGTGTTAAGCAACGACCCACCATGGAAACTGATGACGCAGATTCACATTACCAACTCACATGAGGACGGTACTGCAGTTTCGCAATCAAGCCACCGGCGTTCGACCTACCAAGTGCTACACGGAATCAGACCACCGCGCATCGTGGAACCATCGTGTCAGCATTACGAAATTGTTAACTTGCGGACCATTGTATCGATGAACACTCACTTTTTATTCTCACATCGAATGGATTGTCGTGTCTTATAATTATAAAATAAATGTATTATTTTAATTAAATTAAATAACTTTAAAATAACTTCGGTTTTTTTTGCATCCTCGACTTCAGCCGTACGTATTTGGCGCAGTCGGTAGGATACTCGCGGTCGGTTTCGCGTACGCGTATTCGCCTAGAAGATATCCGCAAAACGCAAAAGCCGCCCGTGCTGGCTGTCAAGCCGCGCCAAGGAGTATCCGAATCTACGTCGTGCTGCTGCAGAGGTATCCAGCCATCGATAGCGCAAAGAGACCGAAAATCAATGTGAGTACACTAGATTCTTTTTAGTGGTTGCTCATTTCCTAGCCCATAGCCCTTACTAATAAGATTTCCAAGATTTTTCATTTACGAAAATTGAAGAACCCTAGGTTAGTTAGAAATAGTAGGCAAATATTCCTAGATAATAAAAGAAAAATTGAGTTAGGTAGTATAAACGAGGAAACCGATATGGACACCACTGATATGTCACAGTTAGATACAATCTATAAAGCTCTCCGTTTGGTTCCTGACTTTGATGGAAACCCAAACGTACTAACTAGGTTCATACAACTATGCGACCAACTCGCGCAACAGTTTTCTACTCAAGAAAATAGTGATTTGAGCAAGTGCGCTTTACTTAACGGGATTTTGAACAAAGTAGTAGGTCCTGCTGCTCGCTTAATTAACGCAAATGGTATCCCTAATGACTGGACAGGCATTCGCAGTGCTCTAATTCATAACTTTGCCGATCAGCGAGATGAGACCGCTCTATACAATGACTTAGCTGTCTTGACACAAGGCACTAGCTCCCCTCAGGAATTTTACGATTTACATACAGAATCGAAACCAAAATCTTCCCGACAGGAAACCTACAAACTATTCAGTGCCTATGTCTTTGCCAAATTTTACTAGTGGATTTAAGATGCCTTTTCAGCCTTACTCTATGCCTGCGCCTAGGCCTATTACCTATGGTACGCAAGGGCCCTCGCGACCACAGTTAATGCCACAGTATCCACAACAATGGAAGTCAAACAACTTCCAACCTAGGCAATTTGCTCCAACACGCACCCAGCAGATTTTCAGGGCGCCTCCTGCAAATTACAACACCCAAAATAACGCTTTCCAAATGCAACCACGGCCTCAACAATACCCTCGTCCGATGAGTGGTGTTAGCCATTATGTTACGCGGACGCTGCCACCAGTAAATGCACTTACTGGGCATGATTGGAGGAAGTCGGGAAATCCACCCCCGACGAACTATTTCAAAACTAGGGAGGTAAATTTTAATGATTGTTATAATGACCCTGAATCTTACACTGATCATTACGAGACTTATTACGACAATTCTGACTATTCTGAATATCAATACTGGCCTTACGAATGCGATCCTTCCATTCAGGAATTTGTTGAGTATCCTCAGCCACTTCAAACTGAAACCGATGACGCCACCGTCGCCAATAATACTGAACAGGATTTTCAGAAACCCACACGATCCGACAAGTCAAAATAGAAATAAATCTTCAAACACAGCGGCAACTTCCGTATATCCAAATCTCATCTCCTCCTTTAAAGCTATTAATAGATACGGGAGCGAACCAAAGTTTTTTGAGTCCTGTCGTAATAAAACAGTACTTTAATAACTTTCCGTTGAATTACTACCCTTTCGAAGTATGCAATGTTCACGCTACGACTAGAAGTGACTATTCCATAACTTTGCCTAGCTTTAAAGAATTCGGTGATTCAAGTGACGTGACATTTTATGTCTATAAGTTCCACGAGTTTTTCGATGGACTTATTGGTACAGACTTATTGGATAAATGGGAAGCTGTGATAGATTACAAGAATAAGGTACTTTCAACCAAGACTGCTTCAAACCCTATCAAAGTCTATGATTCACGCAATGCCAATCTGTATGAGGACATTATCCCAGCAGGTACTTCCAAATTAATAAGAATCCCTATTAACCTACATGAGGGAGAGGCATTTATAGAAGAACAAACTATTTCTAATTGCATCATAGGTGAATGTTTGACTTCAGTTAGCAACAATAGGGGAATAGTTGAAGTAAAGAACCCGAGTCGTAATGATGTCATATTTTCGATGCATCAAGCGGTATCTGCGGAGATAAATAACATTGAGTGGGCACCTCATGATCAAAAGCCACAACGCGTTAAAGAAGTTCTCGCGCGTCTCCGAACAAATCATTTAAACGTTGAGGAACGGACAAACCTAGAGCTACTTTGTGCGCGATATGCAGATGTATTTTATTTAGACAACGAGCAACTAACTTTTACAAACAAAATTAAGCATTCCATTAAAACAACCGATGAGCTTCCAGTTTACACCAAAAGTTACAGATATCCATACGTTCATAGACAGGAGGTACAAGAACAGATAGGTAAAATGCTAGACCAGGGCATTATCAGACCGTCAAACTCAGCTTGGAGTTCCCCGATCTGGGTAGTAGCTAAAAAGGCTGATGCGTCGGGAAAAACCAAATGGCGCATCGTAGTTGACTTCAGAAAGTTAAATGAGAAAACTGTCGATGATAAGTACCCTATCCCAAACATCGCGGATGTTCTAGACAAATTAGGTAACTGCCAATATTTTACTACTCTAGATCTAGCTAGTGGCTTTTACCAAGTAGAAATGAACCCACAGGATATTCCTAAAACGGCATTTAATGTGGAACACGGGCATTTCGAATTTTTACGTATGCCCATGGGACTTAAGAATAGCCCGTCCACTTTTCAAAGAGTTATGGATAACGTACTTAGAGAGCTCCAAAACACTATTTGTCTAGTGTATCTAGACGACATAATAGTGTTTAGTACATCCCTTCAAGAGCATATGTCAAACCTAGAAAAAGTATTTCAAAAATTACGTGAGTCCAATTTTAAAATACAAATGGACAAATCGGAATTTTTAAAATTAGAAACGGCTTATTTAGGACACCTTATCGGCAAGGATGGTATTAAACCTAACCCAGACAAGATAGCGGCTATTCAAAAGTACCCTCTGCCAAAAAGTACAACAGAAATAAAACGATTTCTAGGATTGCTAGGCTACTATAGGAAATTTATTCCTGATTTTGCCAAGATAGCAAAACCTATGACGCAATGTTTAAAGAAAGGATCTAAAATCAATCCTGATAGACACTACATTGAATGCTTCGAAAAATGTAAAACCCTGCTAGTTAACGATCCAATCCTTCAGTATCCGGACTTTACGAAAGAGTTTAATCTCACTACGGATGCTTCAAATCTAGCCATAGGCGCTGTCCTATCCCAAGGACCAATAGGGACTGACAAACCAATAGCTTATGCATCGCGAACTCTCAACACAAGCGAAATAAACTATAGCACTATAGAGAAGGAATTACTAGCTATTGTGTGGGCGACGAAGTATTTCAGACCTTATCTTTTTGGGAGAAAGTTTAAGATAGTGACAGACCATCGTCCTTTACAATGGGTAATGAACATCAAAGAACCCAACTCACGGTTGACACGTTGGAGACTACGACTTAGCGAATACGACTATACAGTTGTCTATAAACCAGGCAAAAGTAACACTAATGCCGATGCCCTTTCGCGTATAGAAATTCATAATGAAGAGTTTAGTTAGGTAGTAGTCAACACCTCAGAAAAATCGGATTCTAATTCTAGAACTGAGAGTGCACATAGCGACGCGGAAAACCCTATCTTAGAGATACCTATCACGGACGATCCCCTCAACAGATTTACGAGGCAAATTATATTCACTGTTGTAGGTGACATTAAGAGTAAGTCTACTGTCTCTAAGCCTTTTGATAGTCACACGCGAACTTGCATCCAGGTATCAAAATCCAATCTGGAACACGACGTTGTCAACGCAATCAAAGAACACGTTAACTCAAAAATTAAAACCGGAATTTTAATAATCCCCGCATTAGAGATGTATAGTATTATACCTATACTACAGAGTAGTTTCAAGAGTTCAGCAATGAACCTAGTACTTGCCAAAACTGAAATAGAAAACGTTAATAACTACCTCAAGCAACAAGAAATACTCAAAAACTATCACGAGGGTAAAACGAATCATAGGGGTATCAACGAGTGTTATCTAGCCCTATCGCGAAGGTATTACTGGCCTAAAATGAAAGAACATGTCACCAAATTTATTAATGAGTGTAGAATCTGTGGCCAAGCTAAATATGACCGTAACCCAGTGAGACCTAGGTTGCAAATCGTGCCTCCACCTTCAAAGCCAATTGAAGTGGTGCATCTAGATTTACTTAGTGTCGATTCTCACAAGTACTTGACCATCATAGATGCATTCTCTAAATATGGGCAGGCATATTATCTAAGAGATGCAACAGCTGTGAGCATCATTCAAGCCTTATTACAGTTCTTCTCTCATCACGGGGTGGCTCTGACAATCATAACAGATAACGGCCCCGAATTTGCTAACCAACTATTTCGAATTCACCAGACTACATAAAATCCACCACCACAAAACATGCCCCTACACGCCCAACGAAAATGGTATGGTAGAGCGCTTGCACTCTACATTACTCGAGCATTTGCGTATATTAAGACTAGAGCATCGCGGTGAATCAGTTCCTAACCTCATGACTTACGCTGTAATTGCATACAACAGCTCCATACACAGTTTCACAAAGTGTAGACCCATCGATATAATAACCGGTCACCTAGATCCTCGTGATCCTTTAGATATGAACATAACGGAACATCTCTTACAAAAATATATTCAGGATCATCGGAAACGAATGGAAAAGGTATACGAAATAATCAATGAAACCGCACTTCATCGCCGAACGGAAATAACCGAAAATGCAAATAAAGACCGCGAACCCGAAGTGGTTTACACACCAGACCAACAGGTATTCGTTAGAAATCCGTTAGCTAAAAGGCAAAAGCTAGCAGCTCGTTACTTACATGATAGAGTATTAGCGGATTTGCCAATACATATTTACACGAAAAACTAAAAATGCCGCAGTACCAAAATCGCGTTTAAAACGGGTACCTAACAGTGCTCGTTTGTTACAGGACACCGAAAATACTGTTCGTACTGGCGCTGACCCGAGCTCTGAACCTGGCCCTAGCGGAAGAAATATCACTTGAAAGCCTTAGGGATGGACCAGGCATTCTTCCGTTCAACATGGGACCAACCAGGGTTATTTCTCATTACCATTCCTTTATCCAAACTATTAATTTAGAAGCTGTGCGTAGCAGATTAGAATCTGTTAGAACCCAAGTACGAGATTTTGTGCCTAAGCTAAATGAGAAAACGTTTTCATTATACTCGCCACATATTAATTATTTGGACACAAATTTAGCTGAAATATCTGAACAATTAGAAACGTTTGAGATCAAACGCGTAAAGAGAGGTCTCATAGATGGTCTAGGCTCGGTCATCAAATCTATTTCCGGTAACCTAGACTATACAGATGCTGTAAAGTATGACAATGCCATTTCAGTCTTAAAACAAAACGAAAACAGCTTGGCTGTTGAGATAAACCATCAAATGAGTTTAAGCAAGCAGTGGGTCTCACGTAGTTCTAATGTCACAGATAAAATAATTGACAATCAAGCGAAATTAGAAAAAGTTATAAATTCTATTCTAGCCAATGACGTAAGACATGAAACGAACATGATTAAGTATGCACATCTAGCTCAGCTACTTCTTATACTAGGAGACAACATAGATAGCTTATCTAGCGAGTTTTCTTAAATTGAAAATTTACTAGCTTTCATAAGAGCTAAAAGTATTCACCATTCCTTACTTAACTATGATTCTTATATTAGTATTATGGGAAGACTTAAGGTTTTATATAATAAGAAAGAAATATTAGATATTACTTTTAGGGATTACTTTGATATACTTAAAATAGGTTATTATTATAAGGGTAACGATATAATCTTGGTTATCAAGTTTCCAATTGTCTATCCCACTAACTACATCCTTTACAGACTATCCTTAGCCCCTAACCGCGATAATAAAATACTCACCCCAGCCTGTCCTTATGTAGCAATCCACGAGAAAGGTCTATTGTACATAGAGACAGAATGTCCGAAGTACAATCATGGTCACCTTTGCGAGGACGACACCAGCCGCCACCACGGGGACCAGTCAACCTGCCTCCGATACCTCATACTCCAGCAGCGTGTCCACGAGTCCTGTCATTTTACCTCGGTTATCCTGTCATCTGAAGCCATGGAGCAGCTAGACGACCACCACTACGTGCTAAGCTTTCCTAATTCTACAAAAGTTCAATTAACCTGTTCTGAAGACCGATATAGAATGCTGCAAGGAAGCTACCTAGCCGTCATACCAAAAGGATGCACACTCCGTACTCCAGCTTTGACTGCAAGTAACCATCACGATCAACTTAAAGGGCAGATATTGAAAATTATGGATATAGCAATCAGTAACAAGGAGCCGTATAACGTACCGGTAAAGAGGATCTTGAAGCTGAACACCATAGATTTGGGTCACCTGCATTCGAGTAATACTAAAATCGCCTTACAAGAGCCAGTAACTTTAAAACCCTTAAACATTGATTCTCTATACCACACTACAATACCGGTATACATCCTTCTATTAGGCGCAACTATGCTTATCATTATCGTCATACTTTTTCGTCACAGAACGAATAAGTCGCAAGATGAGCACAATATAGAAAATAAAGATGCAGAAGTATCTAAAGAAGCCAGCGATCCAATATCTCTATCTGCACTATTTTCGAAGAAAGTCTGCAAATAGTTGCAGATCTTGCGGAGGGAGATGTTAAGCAACGACCCACCATGGAAACTGATGACGCAGATTCACATTACCAACTCACATGAGGACGGTACTGCAGTTTCGCAATCAAGCCACCGGCGTTCGACCTACCAAGTGCTACACGGAATCAGACCACCGCGCATCGTGGAACCATCGTGTCAGCATTACGAAATTGTTAACTTGCGGACCATTGTATCGATGAACACTCACTTTTTATTCTCACATCGAATGGATTGTCGTGTCTTATAATTATAAAATAAATGTATTATTTTAATTAAATTAAATAACTTTAAAATAACTTCGGTTTTTTTTGCATCCTCGACTTCAGCCGTACGTATTTAAGGTATAAATAAATATAAATAAAAAACCGAATATTTATTTGTATTTGCGTTATATTTACGTGCACACTTAATATAATGAATAAATTGTATAGAAGAATTATTTTCCTCACAGTCGATATATACAATCGATAAATTGCCAGTTAATATTGGAGTACCGCACTAATTTACACGTGCCAGTGAATAAAAGAGACGGCGTTATCTACAACTGCAAAGAACAGTACGGGATGGCAAAAGACATCAACGCGTTCAATTTTTAACATAATTATTTATAAATAATCTTGTTTTGATTGCATAAAAAATTCCAAGCAATTCGATAGATGAGGCTCTGTCCCCATAAGATGGTTTAAACTAGAGAGATAAATTTATTTAGATGGGTGCCTCGGTGGCCTAGCTAGTAATCATGGCGTATGATACGTTTAACTAAAAGAAAGTTTCCCATATCAAAGTTAATTATATTAATACCAGTGTTCTTGAACGAAATGAGATTTTGGTGGATGACTTCGTACATCCGTAGATACAGGGTCATATCTGGTGTGTACATTTGAATACTGCTCTCATATGGACTCGTACGTTTGAACATGCCATTACTTATTTTAAATGCTTTAAGTTGGATTTTCTTTCAAGTAGTCCAAATCAAGCTGTTAGTAAGTCAGTGTCCTGTATAAGTCATGTTTTAAAAAACAGTAGTCGAATTATCAAACATTTTATTATATATGACGGAGAAAGCACCTCCGGAGTGTTTTTAAAAAGTGTGACGTCAGCATTGCTGACGTCACAATTGTTGTTTTCATGATGATCACTCATTTTTGGGTCCTCGAAGTAAAACTTCACAAGTACTTTTATAAGCTTCGTATATTCAACGAGCAGCGTAACAACGTCACAAAGAGGTCCGTACTGTACGGCGACTCGAGAGCGACTGAGACGAGCGCCTACAGTGCGGCCGTATTTATAGGACTCGGCGCACGTGCACGAGTTTACAAGTTTGTTGGTAAAGTATTGAAATTACAATCATAACATTAATTTTACATCGTAATCGACTCAAAAATAATCAACTGATGATTTATAAACTATTTTTAGGGCAATCAAATGATTAAACTTAATTATTCTTGACGAACTGTTGTAGTTGCGCCGATACAGCCATCCTGACAGGCGGTGCGCGCTCTGCACCAGCCTCGTTGGTTCTCGTAGATTGTTATGGATTCTCGTAGATTATTTGGATTATCGTAGACCATTTATTCTGATGGGTCATCTTGGTTCGAGTCGTGGTTTGGCTGTACTTGCAGCCCTTCTCGTGAGGTCGACGGAATGGGCTCATTTGATTCTGCAGTGGGATCTCGTTGAATAGGTGATTCGTTTCCCGCCGATACGGTCAACTGATCCCCAGGTTGCGGAGCGCGGCGCAGCTGATCATGGGCAATCTTGCGAGGTCGTCCTCTACCGACAACTTTCTTTACCAGATATCGGTCATTATCCAGTATTCTACAAACTTCATATGGTTCGCTGTATTTAAGGTCAAGCGAGTTTGGTTTCGAGGATTATTTTTCACCAATATGTAGTCTCCTCTTTGAAAATGATGGATTTTGGCCTTGTGTAGGTTGAAGCGTTGTCTGTCTTGTTCGCTACAACGAATCATTTTCTGTTGCACCTGTTGAGTGAGCGCTTTAATATCAACGGTTTCGTTGTCAATATCCACCAGGTTGAGAAGCTCAGGAGGTACACAGTGCTTTCGTTGTGTAATAAGTGTCAGTGGAGCAACACCGGTGACTCAGTGGGTTGTACAGTTCATTGCCAGCTGAAGTTCCTCGAGTACAGTGTGCCACTGCTCTGCTTCGTAATTTTTAATCATTACCAAAGCATTTTTGAGGGTTGCAACGACTCTTTCAACTTAGCCATTCGCTCGGCTGACTCCTGGAGCGATAGCATGGATATTTATTCCGATGGCGTCACAGTAGTCCTTGAACTCGCCAAGGAACTCTCTTCCTCCATCCACTATTATTTGAACCGGCGCACCAAATAGATGCACAGTGCGTTCTAGAGCGGCCAATGTGCTGTGTGGGTTTTTGTTGGTACTGAAGTACAGTAAAACGTACTTTAAGAAAGCGTCAATGGTGACTATGACGTATTGTTGATCATCTGGAGTGCCCAGCTTCCCTGTTATGTCCATATGAATAACTTGGAAGGCGGCCGTTGGTTTTTGTATGGGGTGTAACTGGGCTTGAATGGCCCCGGATCTTCCTTTAGATGTTCGGCATACAACACAGTCATCCACAAATCTTTCGGATAATGGAACTCATTTTGTTGAACCAATAGGTTTCTCTGATCTTCTGCAGTGTCTTTTCCCAGCCAGGGTGTTTTAGTGCAGTGTGAAATGAGTTTATAATGCTCCATTGAAATGATTTGGGAACGACGGTACTGAGCTGCTGACCGAAGACAGGATCATTGACGTTTCTTTTTTAAAACGTTGTCCTCTAACACATAGTCTTCCACTGGGTTATTGTCACTGAGGCTGTCCATTATCGGACGCAGTTCTTCATCCCGTCGCTGTTCAATTTTGAGCCAGTTCAAGTCTCTTGTCATAACATTGACTGCAAGCTCAACTGGATTGCGACAGCGATGAATCCTTGGCAGAAGGTCCTTTTTGTGTTTTGACGCTTTTAATGCGTTGCAATCCGTTATCACGGTGAATTTTCGCCCATATCGATACTGGCGAAAGTGTTTTATGGCTCGTACCACTGCCAGTGTCTCCAACTCGTAGGAGTGGTACCGACTCTCGGCTTCCGTGGTTCTCATGCTCATAAAGGCAACAGCATGTTGTCGTTTTACACGTTGACTAATTATTGTTGGCTAATTTTTGTATCCGCGTCGATACGGCCATACTGACAGGCGGTGCGCGCTCTGCACCAGCCTTGTTGACTCATTAACTCTCGCAGACTGCTGTTAATTATGGCTGGCCTGCAAAGAATGAGATATTCTCTGAGTAGTGAGTCTGTAAACAACTTACGTTGCTTTATCTTGTTTGTTACATTAACACAACTGTTATGTAACCTTAGGAGTCTTTTGATTAGTAAACAGTACACAAAGACATCGTGCACTGCCTTATTGATTTAGAATCTGTGGTGTATACGTGTCTACCCATAGTTCCACAAGGCGTCCCCACGGTATCTCAGGGTTCACTTGTGGATGCATCAAGGATCCGTGGCTAGCTCAAGGGTAACACATGGTTAGCTCAGAGGTATCACTCTCCAGACATTTTTGTAGATTACTACAGTACACTAAGACATCTCAAGTGCACTGCCTTATTAATTTAGAATCTGTGGTGTATACGTGTCTACCCATAGTTCCACAAGGCGTCCCCACGGTATCTCATGGTTCACTTGTGGATGCATCAAGGATCCGTGGCTAGCTCAAGGGTAACACATGGTTAGCTCAGAGGTATCACTCTCCAGACATTTTTGTAGATTACAACAGTACACTAAGACATCTTAAGTGCACTGCCTTATTAATTTAGAATCTGTGGTGTATACGTGTCTACCCATAGTTCCACAAGGCGTCCCCACGGTATCTCAGGGTTCACTTGTGGATGCATCAAGGATCCGTGGTTAGCTCAAGGGTAACACATGGTTTAGCTCAGAGGTATCACTCTCCAGACATTTTATTCTTGTAGATTCTAGTTGAAAATATCGTGAAACATAATGAATTTTATACTCGCCGGTTTTAATCCGTTGATGCGTGTTCGTCGTTGTGAGTTATCCGGACTGACTGGCCAGCTTGAGATGTGGATGACACTGAATCAGGGGCGATTGCAGCGTTGTTTTGCAGTGTATCGAGATCATCTCCCGCAGCGATTGGTGTGGACGTCATGTCTGTGGTAATTCCCGTTGTGATGGGCTGCATGGTATTAAAGTTGTTTGCTGGTACTCCTGAAGTGTTCAATGAGGCAGGGCCTATCAGCCTGGTACTGCCCTGCGCTGTTCCAGTCGTGACAGGTTGAACCAAAGTCGATGAGGATGTGGTTGGGACCAGAGCTTGTTCTGATCCCACTTCTGATGACGGAGAAAGCACCTCCGGAGTGTTTTTAAAAAGTGTGACGTCAGCATTGCTGACGTCACAATTGTTGTTTTCATGATGATCACTCATTTTTGGGTCCTCGAAGTAAAACTTCACAAGTACTTTTATAAGCTTCGTATATTCAACGAGCAGCGTAACAACGTCACAAAGAGGTCCGTACTGTACGGCGACTCGAGAGCGACTGAGACGAGCGCCTACAGTGCGGCCGTATTTATAGGACTCGGCGCACGTGCACGAGTTTACAAGTTTGTTGGTAAAGTATTGAAATTACAATCATAACATTAATTTTACATCGTAATCGACTCAAAAATAATCAACTGATGATTTATAAACTATTTTTAGGGCAATCAAATGATTAAACTTAATTATTCTCGACGAACTGTTGTAGTTGCGCCGATATATATTATACTTTTTGCCTACACTCAGCAAATTAACGAATACTTATCAGTTTATAATTCACAACTATACGAACTATACTATACGGATATAACCAAACGAAAACTCCAGGGAACACAAATCTAGTAAAACTTTACAAAATCACCGATATCCATTATTGGGATTTGCCAACCCAGCCATTCATCGTTTCTATTAATACTCTGTAATATATGTCTAAGTATACTTAGCGTAAACCCTGTCACAATAACGAGGGAGAGAGCTTTGACAAAGTAGTAATAAACACAGGTGGATCACCTTGGTTGCCTAGTGGTCATGGCGTTTCACACGAATTGACGGGTGACGCGTGTTCGTATTCCGTTCGAGGATGTGTATTTTTTTCTCTTAAATTACAAAGTGTAGTGAACATTTTACGAGTAGAATAATTTTCCACAAAAATTCAACCGTCAAGTTTCCTGGCACGTTCACCAACACAGCCACGAAAGCGTTTGTAATCGATGACTACGTTAATAAGTCTCAGCATTTATCAGGCGGATAGGGATTATTATATCAAAGCCGACTACGAAATGTAGGATTTCGAAGGAGGATTTCAAAGCACTCTAAATTTTATAAATATATAACATAATTCGTGAAACATAGGTGTATTTTTTCCTCCAGGGGTGTAAAAGTGTGATAGTGACACACTATCTTCAAACATGCACTTAAACTAGCATCACGAATCTAGACCGATATTTTCTATGCGTGTCATTTTTATAAATTTCCTGCCTTAGCCGGGCGGCATCCTGTCACGATGATGCTATTTCCGGGGGTCAGCATCAGCCGGCACATCCGACCGCTCACACTTCCGAGAGGAAAACTAGACTTTGATCATCAAATATTTCTGGCCGAAAGTAAATGAAATACGACCTTAATTTGTTGTTGTAAGCACGGTATTTGGTCAAAATCGTAATTTATCTGGTAAATTAAATACGACTTCATTTATGATGCCTTCGTAATCTCGCCTTGACGTAAGTATATAACATATACCATTATAAATACCGACCTATCCAATCACCCTTCGCTTCGGTGTAAAGATATCAGTTTGTCGAAGTTACCGAAATTTGCTCAGGTAACTCTTAAACAAACTTGCTTATAAAATATCCAAGGAGAATTGAAGCGTACGGGTGCCTACTTTTTCTATGCCATTTACTTTTATGTTATCAAATTCAAAACTGGTTCAGAGTTGTAAGTGGTTTTATTTGCATTTCCTAAAGTTAATGCCTCGGGGAGTGGCGTGGCGTACTTTTAGTTTAGCTGTACATGGCTGGCATCAAGTAACGTGTACAACTCGAAGCTTAAATTTATCATGTATCGAAATAAAAGGATCGCTCATGACCAACATACCTATTCTATTTAATAATAATTCGGTGCGACATCTAATTGTTTGCATTGTGACGCAAAATTATTTATTTCTTAATCTTTTAAAAATTTCGGTATCATTTTTCACAATAATCCGCTGCTCCATCGCTTTTAACTATTGAAAGACCTATATCCTTGAGTACGTGGAAATAATTTCTTGAAGAATTTTCCAATAACGGGCGAGATGAAGTCGTCGCACGTGACGGCATGCGACCGAGAAGCCGGCTTTCTGATTAAAGTCCGGAGCGAAGTATTAAATCAGTAATAGCTACAATATGTCTAAGAACTACTACTACTTTGTATTCGTGATAATACATTTTTTATGGGATAGGTTGGCAAACGAGCAAGCGGCTCAACTGATGGTAAGTGATACCGTCGCCCACGGCCATCCGCAATACCAGAGGTCTCGAGGATACGTTGGCGACCTTTGAGGAAGAATGATAGGAAGAAAGAGATAGAAGGTGTGAGGGAGGAGGGGAGGGGAAGGAGATGGAGAATGGGAAAAGGGGGAATCGGGACTCCGGAACCTCCACCAAACCGACGAAACGCAATAGCAAGCTAAGTTACATCACGTCGGTGTTATGTGGGAGTGTGGTACTTCCCCGGTCATGCCAGCCCATTCGGCTGTGGGGTTACAGCATGGCACTACCACCGAATAAATTGCAATTTCTTTTTCGCTATTGATAATAGCGAGAATGAACAATGAAAAACCAAAAAAAAAATTTGACCTACTATAACAATTGACCTACTATATGTTTGGAATAGTACGAGTATAATAAGCCCTTTATTTCCATTAAAGTACATGTTTTAAATAAAACAAAATTTGTGGATGTTGGTATAAATCATATTTTATATACTGATAAGTTTATTATTCCGTATCCAAAAGACATAACGGGTAATGAACGTTAATTTAAGGTATTGCTTAAATATAATAAAAGTTATCGCGTTTTTATAACCCACTTTCTTTGCGGCCAGTGTAATTCCTACTAGCCTTTATGGAAAAAGTAAACAAAAAATCTTTATCCTGTGTAGCTTTCTCGTCTTCGATTTGTTATAAAATTAAACTTAACATATTAAAATTGGTTATAATGTAATAGTGAGAACGTATATAATAAATAAACGCACTTTTGTGCAGATTAGAAATTAATTATTGATAAAAATTATATAGATGCTCAGTAATTGAATATGCAATACATCCAATCCCAAAAAGTTAATATGGTATATTTTGACAATATATTTTTATTGAAAATTCTCGTGAGTTTGACATATATTAAACTATTAAAGTTGATGATCAAAACCCGGGTCGACGTGTTCGATCCCTAACGTGAGTATTTTGCCGGTTTACAGTAACAGTTTAAAATATTTTTAACTCAAAACAATTATTGTTCCTAATTAATGTTTTCAAATTATATTTTTTGTTGTTTATTTCATACTTACACCAGCGTTATCATGTACACATTAATAACTTCAAATACGGGAAACTCATGAAGATTTTATTTTCTAGGAAATTAAAAATACCGATTTATCATTTGAACATAATTAAAGGCCACTTTGGCGGGAAAATATAAATTCTAATGAATTTATTAGAATTAGTTTCAATGAGACAATGGCAGTGAAAGAACTCCCTACTTCACAAGTATACGTGCCAACTCTAAAATTCCCAAGTACGATACTATGATACTTACTAAATTTTAATTACTTTAATGCAAAATATTATGCTTCGTTTATTAATGCAGAAGTTATTGATCTATTAAATATTAGGAAGTGTTCGCGCTAAAGCGCGACGTCACTTCCCCCCCCCGCGCGCACCCCGCCGCCCCCGCGCGATAAGACGATCGTCGGTCGGACAAGCGGTAAACGTGGAGCGAGGCGTCTCTCGCCCGCCACAAGTGAACCGAAGTGTATAGTCGCGTGTGCACGCCAAAATCCGAGATCCGCTCCGCGCCGCCGCGTTACCAGGACTTTATACCTACAAGTGAACAACAGTTCTTTAGCCCCTTCAGCACGACGTCCACAGCAGGACGCCTCCACAGAGGAACTCAGGTCATCAGCGCCCATCAGATCCAGAGTCTCCCGACATCCCGATTGGAAACCGGGTACCTACAAACCTTCCCTAACTACCGTATGGTTGCAGAACAATCTGCTTAACCATATTTTCCTACGAGCGCGGATATCCGGCAACATATTCTTTGCCGGATAAAAGAACCAGTGCTATCACCCCCTAATTCCTTTAATACAGTCCATTAAATCTCCCCTTAATATAAACTACATTTTATTGACTTAATATTACCCAAATTACGTCATACAAAACACCTACATAACTCAGGTATTTGCATATCAAGCCAAAGAACGCCGAGTTATTGGAAGCTTTTAGAAAAGTGAACCGGCCGGGCGATTTGCTAGACGAAATTGACCCGTCAAGGCGACGTTCACTAATCTACGGTAACTACCTATTCACTGCAGAGTTGTTTGTTTCGACATTGCTGACTCATTCACGCTTGCTGTGTTTATCCACGATAGTTTAATAATTGATTGCAAGAAAGGTTCGTAATTAAGAATTCTTAAGGCTAGGTACCAGTACCTACGACATTAAGTTTATTTATTAAGTTACAATACTAATTGTACTAAGTACGGTTAAAAGATCTCCTTGTGTTCGTGATTAACATGAAATAATTAATGTAAATTGATTGATTACATTAAATTAGGGTACTGCACGAGAGTCTTAAAGGTTCTGTACCTAACGAATTTACAAACTATAATTAATTAATTAAGTAATTAAGCCCTCAGCTCACATAAGGTTTGGTACACGCGTAATTTATTTAGGTGTTAATTTAACCGACTT
This sequence comes from Selenia dentaria, assembly GCA_917880725.1. Classification (NCBI taxonomy): domain Eukaryota; kingdom Metazoa; phylum Arthropoda; class Insecta; order Lepidoptera; family Geometridae; genus Selenia; species Selenia dentaria. The sequence goes on from OU862890.1 coordinate 23,759,312, forward strand.
CTTAAAAAGGAGGTGCGGAATTCCATCTACGATTAAATATTTTAATATTTTTATTTAATTTTTTCCTTGTGCCTGACTTCGCCTTCGACGTTAACGATGCCTTCCAAATCGCAGGCCGCTCGTTTTAGAGAGGGACAACGCGCTCTAATTGCCCTCGCGGAAATTGCGACTTCGTTACGAGAAGAGAAATCGAGGTATACCAACGCAGATTTCAACGCGAAAGTTGCGGACGTAAGAACCATGCGTGATAAACTCGACGCCGTGTACTATGAGATTTTAGACACCGACGATTTGTCAGACGCCCAGGAAAAATTCTACATGGAGCAATACGAACGGGCAATAGAAACCTATGACGAGATTCTCGTTGCCCATGTAGACATTAACATATTGCCATCAGCCCAAAGTGACGATGTACCATCAGCACAAAATAAGGGAAACGTCACAGTGCCAGCTACGGTAAACTCGGTTTTGCCCCAAATAGAGTTACCCAAATTTACTTCGCGACTCGAGGAGTGGCCCTTCTTTATATCAATATTTAAGAGTTTGACCGACAACATGGCCTAACTAAAACTGCACTACTTACTTTCCTGCCTAGCAGGGGAATCGCGATCGCTCATTGCACACCTGACGATCACGAATGAGAATTACCTCGTGGCCCTGGACATACTGACACGAAGATACGAGAATCGAAGGCTGCTCATCGATCGTTTCGTGGACATAATCTTCGATCTGCCCACGATATCATCGCGTTCTGAAATTAGGAGGCAGTTCTTAACTCCCCTAATATCAGCACAATCCGCGCTTGCCAACTTGAACTTATCCACTACGGGAGATAGTGGATACATTCTCGTGTCGATCGTAGCGCGAAAACTAAAGGGGGAACTTAGGTCCTTTTTTGAACGCCAACGGGTCATCTGACCGACTTCCGACCCTAGCCGACCTCGTCACCTTCCTTGAGCATCACGCACGCTGCAACGAGGTCAGCGTATCGACCGCCACAGCTCCGCCCACGCTCGGACCAAACGCAAACCGAGCGTCACCGTCCGGGGCACATACTGGGTATATACTGCAAACGCATCTCCGAAACACTCCGAGGATTCGAACCCGCGACCTCAGCGTTATGCACAGGCGTTAACCGTACGACCCGCGCGCTTCTCGCCCCCACCTCGACAGGTATCGAACCCGCAACCGCCGCGCTATACGCAGGCATTAACCGCATTACCCGCGCGCTTCTCGCCCCCACCTCAGCAGGTCTCGAATGCGCAAACATTCTCCAGAGGCAAACATTACTGCCCGTGGTGTAATGTCCAGGGCCACAAGCTACGGGTATGCCCCCAATATAACAAACAACCAGCGCAGGGCCGCTGGGATTTTATCTACGCGCGCAACCGGTGCGCCAAATGTCTAGGCCCGCATTATGACGATGAGTGCACGTCAACGGGCTTATGCAAAACATGTGGCAGTGCAAACCACCACACAACCCTGCACAGGTTGGGGTGTACCTCTCCAACGCACAATTCCGCGCATTTGCTACCCGCACAACAGCGCGAGATACCACGCCGCCGTCCCTCACCTGATACGGGCCAGATGGTGTCCTTCAGACGCACTCCAACGCGCACTACCTCGCGTTCGCCACCGCCCCCTAGGCAGTGACTTGGGCGGCACAATAAACACAAACCGACTCAGCACACACATACTCAGCACATATCAGCCCAGCTCACGGCTAATCATCAGCACACACATCAGCCCGAAGCAAATCAGCTCACATCCCAGCGCGTAGATAATCAGCACATATCTTATCAGCGCACTATTAATCAGCACACATCTCAGCGCAATGTTAATCAGCACACATCGCAGCGCGCAGATAATCAGCACACATTTTATCAGTCCACAACTATGCAGCACACACAAGCAACACGACGACAAAATGTCGTCGCAAACACCTTAAGTCATACTACTGACATCTCAACGCCAGACAGTGTTCACAATAGACCTGTACTACAGTACCTACAGTCTCACTCGAGATAGCAGACTGCAAAGGCAATTTTCACCAAGCACGAGCGTTATTAGACTGTGGCTCTATGATAACACTAATAGATGAAAACATAGTAAAGTGACTTTGTTTACCTACTCAGCGCACCCAATTAAAAATAAAAGGTATAGGTGATCAGCACTCAGAAAATTCTTCATCATATGTCGACATTACTTTTCGACCTGTACATACGGACAGGCCCGTAATAAGGACAAAGGCATATGTGCTCAAAAACGTAACGGGAGTTTTACCGCACACTAAACTGCCTAGTTTTGATGAAAGCACCAATTACGTTCCACTAGCAGATTTTTTTTTTAACATACCTGCACCGATTGACCTCTTATTAGGGTCAGACATATTAGGTAGCATCTTAGACGGTACTAAAATTTCTCTAGGGCCCGGCAGACCTGTAGCCTTCGGCACGATATTTAACTTCACGTTATTAGGCCCAGTATCACAAGATACGGGCACTCAGCTTCAAGTCAACTCAGCTCAAATTTACCATACTGACTTGGCACTACAGTCCAGCCAAGACATCCAGTCAGCTCTAGAGAGATTCTGGGAAGTAGAAGAAGTCAGTAATACCATTCCCGATGGTACATAAGCTCACGAAGAGTGCGAAAAAATATACCAGTCCACCACCACGAGGGACCAGTCTGGTAAATACATAGTCGCGCTACCATTTGTTACGGATGCCCCCGAACTAGGGGCTACGCACGCTATAGCACTTCGGCGGTTTCTCAACCTCGAAAAGAAACTCCAACGAAACCCCGAACTCCGCTCAAAATATGTAGCGTTTATGCAGGAGTACCTAGAGAAAGGTCACATGAACCCCTGCCATCCAAACACGTTCCGCGATCAGCCCCACTGCTACATACCACACCATGGCATTTTCAAGGCCAATTCAGACAAGCTACGTACAGTCTTTGACGCTAGTTGTAAAAGCGCAAATGGCACTAGTCTCAACGACACCCTACATACGGGACCGGCCCTGCAGCGAGATATCACGGATATCATTTTAAACTTCCGAACACACAAGGTCGTTTTCAGCACAGACATACAACAGATGTTCAGAAACACCATGATTCAGCCCGACGGTTTCAGCTCATTCTCTGGCGTTCATCGCCAGATCAGCCCTTATTAACATATGCATTGTCCACCGTGACTTACGGATTACGCTCCAGCCCATTCTTAGCGAACCGCACCATCCAGCAGTTGATCGCGGATGAAAGGCAACGCTATCCCAGAGCCGCTCAAGTGCTCTCTAGGTCAATATTTGTTGACGACGTGCTCACCGGACATGATTCTGTCGGTGAAGCCATGAACTTACAAACCGAGTTGATTAGCCTACTCGCACTGGGGGGTTTCCAACTGCGTAAGTGGACATCCAACTCACACCAGCTCTTAGAAAGGTTCCCAGATGACCAGTGCGAGATGTCGAAAGATTTTGACGTCAGCCCAGACGATAACTCTATCAAAGTTCTTGGCATACAATGGATACCACAAACTGACGAATTTACCTACAGTGTCTCAGTACCTACGGTAGATGGATTCACCAAGAGGTCAATACTCAGCACTATAGCACGTCTGTACGACCCATGCGGTTGGATCAGCCCCGTCATCTTCCGCGCTAAAACCTTGATTCAAAGGTTGTGGACCTTAAAACTCGATTGGGACGAACGAGTACCCAGTGACGTCGCTCTTGAGTGTCAGAATATCTGTCGTGACCTACCACGTCTCTCAGCGCTCAGGTTTCCAAGAAACGTCTGCTCCAACAAGGCATCCACACACACCCTTCAGGGATATGCGGATGCTTCAGAACTCGGCTACGCCGCGGTTATATACCTCCACGAAACTACACCTGATGGACAGGTACATGTGCACTTGCTCATGTCCAAATCAAAGGTAGCTCCTATTAAAAACCGCCAAACCATTCCTAAACTGGAGCTCTCAGCCGCTCACTTGTTGGCTAAGCTCATGGCCCATGTCTCGGTCCAGTTATCAGCTCACATCACCGTTCATCAGCACATATGTTGGTCAGACAGTACCATAGTACTGGCCTGGCTGAACACGCCTGTACAATCGCTTCAGACATTTGAAGCCAACAGAGTCTCCTCAATCAAGGCAAATACATGCAATCTTACGTGGAGACATGTACACTCCACCCTAAATCCTGCTGACTGCGCCAGCAGGGGCATGTCAGCTCAAGATCTCTTGAAGCATGACATGTGGTGGTCACCGTCCTGGCTCAAGGACCCGCCACAAACATGGCCAGCCCTACCGCCGGCGTTGGGCCATCACGCCCTACCAGGCCTCAAGCCAAAGAAGGCCGTCGCCCACGTAGCGGTACCTGACCTCGACGAGACTCTGCTCACACGATTCAGCTCATTAGATAAACTGATAGGTGTAACGGCGTGTATAAAGCGATTCATACACAATTGCAGACAGAGCCGCTCTGCGCGTGTCGCTGGGCCCATTACGGTCAGCGAAAGAAAGGAAGCCCTTTTACATTGGGTGCGCTCTGTACAACACAATTGCTTTGCTGAAGACATACATCGCTTAAGACACAACAAATAATGTACGATACGTGTACAACGCCTGTCACCATTCTTAGAGAACGACTTACTGAAAGTGAGTGGTCGACTCACCCAGTCTGCTCTGCGTTACGACGCTCAGCACCCACTGATATTACCCAGCTCGAGTCCACTAGTTGATCTCATTATAGACTACTATCATAAAATTTACTGTCATCCAGGTGCTGACACTCTGCACTCACTCTTACGCCAGCAATTCTGGATATTATCAGCCCGCCGCGTAATTCGCCATCGAGTATACAAATGTATACATTGTTTTCGTTTCCGCGCTAAACCTAAGGCCCCGTACATGGCCGACTTACCCGCCGACCGCGTAAACGTTCAGCCCGTATTTAGCAAAGTCACGACGGACTTTGCTGGACCATTTTTGATAAAATCCAGTACACTTAGAAACGCCAAGCTATTAAAAGGCTACTTCTGTGTTATAACATGTCTCGCCACGAAGGCGGTCCATCTCGAACCGGTATCTGAGTTATCCACGGAAGCGTTCCTTGCGGCATTACAGCGTTTTGTATCTAGGCGCGGTGTACCGACGTTGATTAGGTCTGATTGCGGTACAAATTATGTAGGCGCTAGGAATGAACTTAGGAAAATACAGGCCTTTCTTGCAACCAATAATGACAGTATCGCACATACGCTTTCTAAACAGCACATAACGTGGTGGCTAAATCCACCAATGGCACCCTGGTTCGGTGCACTTCATGAAACAGCGGTAAAGTCAGCTAAACAATTACTGTACCGTGTGGTCGGCGAACAACGCCTCACATTTGAGGAGTTTTCAACTCTATTAGCGCGCATTGAAGCCGTGCTCAATTCACGACCTCTCAGCCCACTCTCTTCTGACCCTGCGGATCTTGAGGTTCTCACCGCGGGTCATTTCCTTATTGGCCGTCCGCTCACTGCCTTACCTAATTATTCGGTAGAAGGCCGAGCCATTTCTGCACTAAAAAGGTTCAAGCTCGTCCAATCCTTATCCCAACACTTTTGGCGATCCTGGTCCAAGTCCTACCTGCACACCCTCCAAACCCGCTCCAAATGGACTTCCCGATCCAGCCCACCTCAAGTCAACTGGTACTGATAGTGGACGACCAGGTGCCGCCTCTACACTGGCGCATGGGCCGCATCACCAAGACGCTCCCGGGGAGGGATGGCGTCACCCGAGTGGTGGAACTCAAGACGACTTTGGGCATCTTGACGCGACCTTTCCTCAAGATCGCCCGCCTGCCTATCGATTGAGCACCACACCACACCTTTGCCGCGTGGGGAATATGTTCGCGCTAAAACGTGACGTCACTTGACCCCCCGCGCGCACCCCGCCGCCCCCGCGTGATAAGACGATCGTCGGTCGGACAAGCGGTAAACATGGAGCGAGGCGTCTCTCGCCCGCCACCAGTGAACCGAAGTGTATAGTCGCTGTCGCACGCCAAAATCCGAGATGCCCTCCGCGCCGCCGCGTTACCAGGACTTTATACCTACAAGTGAACAACAGTTCTTCAGCCCCTTCAGCACGACATCCACAGCAGGACGCCTCCACAGAGGAACTCAGGTCATCAGATCCAGAGTCTCCCGACATCCCGATTGGAAACCAGGTACCTACAAACCTTCCCTAACTACCGTATGGTTGCAGAACAATCTGCTTAACCAGGAAGTATAGGCTGAAAAACGGGCTGACGGATGAAAAGGCACTACGAGCATAGCTTTCTTGTTGTACTACTACTACTAATATAATGATTTGTAATGTATTGGCAAACCAACATTGCACTAGTTTTTATAATTCTTGCCTTAAAAAAATAATTAAACTGAAAGTACATTATTTAAAAAGCATACTCATTAAATTCAATCTACAATGCAATTTTAGCCGTAGGTTTTGCATAGATTTTTTTCTGTAATCGTTCAGTTTACGCATGGTTGTTCACAGTGACATTAGAATATATCATTTAATACTAGTTCAACTAGTTAGCCGTAGAACCGACAACCGTTGGGGTAAACGAGTTCTAGAGTGGAGACCGTGTCTCGGCAAACGTAGTGTAGGACGTCCTGAGGCACGGTGGAGTGACGATCTGCGCAAGACGCCTGGCAAAAACTAGATGCGAAAAGCCCAAGATAGACCTAAGTGGCGTGCAATTGGAGAGACCTATTTCCAGCAGTGGACTGCTACAGGCTGATGATGATGATGATGATCAACTAGTTCGCAGCTTCCATATAACGATAAAATTACTATGATATTCAATAAAAGTTACATCTAGTAATGTCTAACGACCTTACTTACGCTGCTTAACTTTTAATGACGTTATTTAGTACTGCGCAAAGGAAAAATGTTCTGCCCCGTACTAAGTGACGTATTTGAATTTAAGCAGCGTTTATAAGTAAGTTAATGTTTTAATATTAACAATAAATAACGAATACGCTATTGTGTTACGCATTATTTTGTTGTGTGCGAAAGAAGGTGTGTGTGTTCTTGTCATCTTCTGAAACGAAGAAAATGATCGGTTAAATATGTTATACTCACATTTAACGTGTGTGGCAGTCCTTTTAAGGATGTGGAAGTAGGTATACGTTCAGCAATTACTTATTTTCGTTAAAATCTTCAATGACTTAACAAACAACTAAGCCCGTAGTCCAAACGTCTAAATAAGGCTAGCGAGCAAACTTGAAGTGGCCTCCCCTTGAGATCGGGCCGGGCGATCGGATAGGCGGTGTAGCGGACCGATGCTCCAATGAGATTGGGCACGCTCTCGACTCATTCAGCCAGCTAGTTGGAGCCATGCCATAACGATCTTTGTTTGCCTCTGCCTATAAGTCCGAATTTGGCCATGTTCCCATTGCGCGATAGTTTCTGTTAGATAAATCAATCAGGGACTTAGTCTGTTATCTTGTGTTAATGCTACGGCCACAGTATAATTGGTTGATAATTCAATCAGTGGTTTTGTATACTTAAAAACAAACAAAAATTCGCCCCCAACGGTTATATTATATGTATGTATAAATATGTATATATTATATAATATAAACGCTTTAAGTGAACGAAAACAAACGTACTAATATTAGAATTTTTTTTCTGGCCGAGACAAATATAATACTGTAGCTAATAAAAATAAAAACTTAAATACTCTACGAATGTGTTACGCGTACTATTGTAATACATCTTACGAGTATGAAGGTGCTACAACTTGCTACGGCGCTACAGTACTGACTATGAAGATTGTAAAGTAAATATAAAACAAATAATGAATTTGAATTTTACTATTTACAGATAGATGCCACTTTTTAAACCAAGTTCAAAAAAGGAGGAGGTTCTCACTTCAACTGTATGTTTTATGTTTGTTACATCAGAACTTTCGTCTTAGCGAACCAATTTTGATTTGATTTCATTTAAAAGCTAGTGCTTTCCTTTATAGACTTTTCAGTTTTTGATTAATAATTCAATAACTTGATTGACTTGATGATATCATCATTGGCGGTGAATGGCAAGTGATTCCGTAATAAGCAAGGGTTACTAAAAAGGCTGATTTTTTTACCATAAACGGAACCGGCTTCAACATTTAAAAGTGTGAAATAACTTGTCGAAGTCGATTTGCGGCCATTCACACACTATTGTGATAATAGGTACTTTGAACTATCATTGAACAGACTTCCACTATTACAGACTGACACCACTTTAATGGAGCGTCAACACATTATACTAACTGTTATTAATCATTTGTGAGGTATTCTTAGATTAACCGTTATGGTCATAAGAATCCCTTTGTTTATAGAGATGCTCTTATCAAGGTGGCGCCGCCCTTTCATCATAGTATCTAACTCCAACGAGGCATGACATCACGTCTTCTCAATAACTCGTATGTTCTTACACGTGTACAGCAACAACTTATATTTAGGATCATGTTATTTATACAATACGATAAGGATAATCACTATACATAATATATCATCAAGTTACTATACATGTTCCACTTTTGATAAAGGATAATATTCCATACACTTACCACATATTTTTAAGGCTTTGACTAATAAGTGGTCACAGTTACACTTTAATGCCTAAACGGCAGAGCGGATCGTTGTTAAATTTACCAAGGAGATAGATTATATCGTGACAGATGTATTCCCCGTGGGGATTGACATAGGATACTTTTTTATTATCATCAACATGTATCACCTCGCGAGTGTAACCGCGGCGCGCAGCTAGTAGTAAACATGTTTATTCAAATCGCGCAAAACGCCGTCTAGATGTCTACGTCTACACATTTCGTACACTGGCACTAACTTTAATGGAAAAAGTAGAATAGACTCAAAACACTGTCCAAGAGCTGATGTACGTTCCTGTCTCGAATGAATGGACACTTAAGCATACTTTCATAATAATTTTGTATGTTAAAGATTAGGATACGGCAAGCATATACTTGTGAGCTGATGTTGCAAAAGTAATGAATAGCTCTTAATGACTCGTTACTTTGGGAGGTGATGTTCATTGCGTGACCTTTAAGGTATAGTTCCATTTTCTGAAACTCGTTCTCATCTCTATTTTATCTGGTCTATACTTAAAGAGCAACTTTGATAGAAACGTGAACATAATAGGGTCCAACACAAGACATCTACATAGCTTGCATATTTTTGTTGAACACTGCGTCTGAATATAATACTGCAGTTCCACCTTAAACATTCATTCAGATATACTCGTAGCATACTGACGGTTTGTAACAAATATCTTACTGAACTGAAGATGCTGTTGCCAGATAATGATTGTGCTGTGCTAATGTAAATACGAAGTATCGAGGGTAAAACACCACTCTCTTTTCATAGGCAGAATAATATTTTTTTTTAATCGCGATTCCCCATTGGCCAATAATACAATAAATTTCGCAGAAATCAACCTACTTTTCCAGGAACTGCAACGTGTGTGATTAATGCACAAAGATTTATGCACTTGTTTAACGTCCGTCATCGTTTGGTGTGTGTTCTGTCTGAGCGATGCGTGGTGGAAGGAGAATTTACAGCGCATGAAACAATTATCAACAAGTATCCTTCGGAAAGGTACGTCAAAAACTGTGACCTCTTAGTTTCCAACTTTACGTTTACCTTCAATACCAAATTCAATGTCAACAAAACGGGCTTACCTTCTTATTAGTATGAAGTGCTGAGAAGGTAAACCTATTGTGTCACTTATCCTGTTTTACATACATATAAACATGTGCAAGAAAATATACGGCCTTACCGCGATAGTAATTGATTAATTGTGAAGTTAGGACTTCAGTCAATTTGTATTTAAACTTAAAGTAATCTCTCGTAACTCTAATCAATAAATATTCTTCTCTTTTGATACCCTTGTAAGCATGACACAAACAGTCTTGCGTCCAGTTCATTCTTCTTCAACCTGTTTTGTAAAAAAACTTTTATCAACTGAACATCAAGTAATTAAACATATTATAGTAATCAGACTGTGCAAACCTTAACATACAAAGTTACATCAGCATGGTATAACCTCAAAACAACAAGCTTACAAAACACTTTCTTACTATAATATATCTTTTCTTACATGCTTGGAAATTTGAGCATTATTTTGACAACCTTCTTAGAGATAAATCGAAATTATTGTACTAAACAAATATATGCGAGCAGTGGCCGGCAAAAGCTGTATGAAAATCTATATCAGTGGCCATAGCACAAATAATAAACGAAAAATTATTCGTATCGTAAGCGTCAACGCGTCACGCTTCGTCGTACGAACTATGAGCTATCTGTGTCACAGTTGTCCTATATAAATGACTGTTTGTAGTTTAAGTAGTAGTAGTAAGCTTACTTTAGAACCGGGTTATTTATAATTTACTCGTGTTTTTCTTTAATTAATTTCGATATATCGAAACATAATATCACGCCTCAGTAGGTACCTATAAACTTAGATTATAACGCAGCGCAAACAAATCAACGTTCTACGTAATGAGACTGTTTATTTTTTACTTAAGAGTTCTCAAGACGTTATAATATACGAATACAAAAATATCACACAAACGCAGTTATCAGATTTCGCCGTATATTTTTAATGATTTTTTATAAATCAACAAGCTTCCTTTCCTTAACAAATTAGTGTTTCTGTTCAAAATCTGACTTCAACATGCTATGTAGAAATACTACTACTTACTATCTACTACTAACTACTAACCTCATGTTTAAAGTGAACACCGAGCCTACTACACGAACAAAGTCGCTAGTTTTAAATAATTTTGCACTTAAACCCTAAATTATTAATTAATTCTATTCATTTTTAAGGAAGATTTTATAGATATTTCACAATACCTGAACTCTTCTAGCAATCTGCTATGGTGAAATAGGAAGGTTTTGAACCACGTCTACTTAATTCACTCACGCAAATATAAGAGTCCCCTTGACAATTTTTTTTATTATATATTAACACAACTAGTCACTAACAGGTAAGACTCTAACTATGCATATCTCAACTCAAATATCCTAACGTTATTGATCGAGCAATTGAAGCGTCTCGGCTTTAACGAGTCAAATTGACTTTCATCTGCCCGTATGTTTGTTAGGTTGTATGTTGGTCCTCATGTACAGGTCGCATTTTCAATCAACTTTGACGAAACATATACATACGGTATGCATGTTCTACTATTCAATATAATTGTTTTGTTTACAGCGAGTGGGGGGGTTCTTTTCCTAAAAAGGGTTTTCTACGGTGCTTTTACCGACCAATTTTGATAAAATTTGGTACACAAATCAGGTATCTAACTTGGTAGGTTGTGAAGTTTAAATACTGGACAATTTTGGTAATACTGGGCAAGAGCATTTGGAACTAACAACATATAAAATTTAAGCAAAATTGTTTTGGATTGCCGCTGATAAGGCTGTGCTTGCAAGGTTTATAATAAATACGTAATTAAACAAGGTACTTTTTCCTACGGAAAAGTGCTGTTTGCATCTACCGGCATATACAGTGTTGGTGTAACAATGCACTCGCACTTGGATATTTCAACACAACACACTAACATAAACACGTCTAACGTCACCAACTCACACTTGTCTCGGCACATCACACCAACTACATTAAACTCTTGTCTCAGCGCGATGCAGACGAATCGGCGCGAGACCGTTCATCCGTCACTTGACCTACTTTCCGTATGAGCGACAAACCCTTTGAGCACCGGATCGACAATGGGGTGAGAAATATAGCTTTTATGGTAATGTCTCGCGAAAGATATTGGACTTGCTTTGAATACACTTTCACATCATCGTTGTCAAAGGGACAATTCGAAAAGGAGTAAGGAATTAAATTTTAAGTACTTCACTTTCTTTGTTGGTATTTCCTACAGGAAATATTTCAAAACAATTACTATAACATGTCTGAGTTGGATCCGATCAGAATCGAGGGCAATTTAACGTAGTACAATAAGTAAGTTCACTTTGCGTAGGGTTATTATACTGCTAATGCAAAATTTTATCAATTAAATTTCATTAGGCGTATTAAACATAGATTATATCGAACGCACTTGTATGCTATGTTTGAAGAATTTTATGGCTGTTTAAGGCTTTCGTAGCACTACAAGAAATCCTTATAAGACTGTTTTATCAGTCTGTCCATCCATATAACTTGTTCATTTATAAAAGTGTGCAGGGTTTTAGCACATATATGTCTTAATATACAATAAATAATTTAAATTTGAATATATTAAAAAGTTTAATTAAATTGATTGAAAAAAAAACATAAAAATGTGTTTTAGGAGTGACATCCGCATACATGTGAGATTTGGATTATTTTTTCACTAATCCCATTAGTGTGCGGTATCATTTATTAGGACTAGTAAAATGTAATACAGTTAATAAACTTTCGAGTAATGGAATGAACGAAACGACAAAATATTTAGTTCAATAGCAATAAAAAAGATCCTTAATAATCCGTATTTCTGCGTAATTTTAAATGCAGAACCCTACTTACACATGACCAGATTTGCTATTGCCAAGTTATTTTATTTATTTTGGTATTGTCTGAAAAACAGCGCTTCTTCATGTTTATCAACGTCAGGTAGCATTGTGATGAGACAAAGCCTGTTTGATCTGTCATAACACATGCCGTACCTATATGTAGTATGTTCCTACCTATGTCGTTTTTTTAAAAATTAAGATCTAATCGTGATATTTATTTGTAAAATTTATTGGTTTATTGTTTTTTATTCAGTTTATATTTATTTGCGTATCATCTACAAATGTGTTTTATTTCATATCACTGGTTATTGAACCTTTCCTTGATTCGGTAAATCATTCATCATCATACTCTTAATCAGCCCATTGTGTTCGCACTGCTGGGACTCGAGCCTTCCTCTCAGAGAAAGGAGTTGGGCCATAATTCACCACGCGGGCCCAGTGCGGATAAGCTATTGTCCAACCCATGTCGATGTGTTCAGGCCGCCTAAAGGCCCTCGACATAGCCTAACGACTGTTGTCCTAAGACACACAACCAGGACCGACGGCTTAACGTGCCCTCCAAAGCACGGAAGTGCTCAGTTGAATAGCCACTAGCGGTCACCCATCCAAGTCCTGACCGCAGCAAGTGTTGCTTAACTTGTTGATCGGTTAAGATCACTAAGTCGAGCATCGCTACGAGCGCTTCCGTAAATCATTAAAGTATTGTATTTTTTGTACCATGCGTGTGAAACAATATCAAAATCATTTTCTAAAACAAGCTATTAGTATTTAATTATTTCCTTATCCATTATATCATTATATATTTTTAAATTTATCAGAACAATAAAATTGAAGAACAAATTCTAACATCGTCCATCTAAAGGATATACCTTAAGAGGACCCCTGCGCTTGGACATTGCTTATTAAGGCCACATTATTCCACCCAAACTCCCCCTTTGATCTTTTTGACGTTCGTTATACAAATAGTTTTGATCGCAAGTAATTAGTTCCTGAAATCAGCACTTTAGCCGCCAGCTGTATTTTTGTCATTTTGTGTCTGATTTGCTGTATGTACACGGAGAAAAAAATAAACTGAAAACCCACTATTTCCAACAAACAACTCGACAACAATTCGACTTTAGTATTCGAATTTTGTAATTACCAGAAATCTTGCGTGTAATGTTGCAAATGTTATTTACTAAACTTTTTGTAATTACAACAAACGATACGTGTAACCACTATTCCAGCCAGTTAATATTACTGATGGTTTCATAATTTTAGCAAATTACTTATGTAATACCTGGTGTTCATATTAATTATAGTTACAAAACGTTTTGTACTTACTGTATTGTAATTACAGCAAACTATTATTGTTATTTCAAGCATTGCTGCTAATTGCTCTTACTAATTGTTTTGTAATTACAACGTATGAAGTATGTGCTACCTAGTGCTCATATTAGTGGTAGTTACTAAACGTTTTGTAGTTACAGCAAATTGTTTGTGTAATTCTATGTATTCCTGCCAGTCAATTTTACCAATAGTTTGGTAATAACAGCAAATTATGTGATCCCTGGTGCTCATATTACTGATTAATACTAACGGTTCAATAACAGGTTAGTAGAAACTGTCCATACAGTGGGTTCCAAGTACTTTAAACCCCACCGTACAGATAGGCCACAGAAACTCTCCAACGATACCCTCAACCTCATGGCTGAACGACGCTCACTGAAAATGCAGTCTTCGCATGATGCTGAAGCATATAGGCTGCTCAATAGACGAATATGGAAGTCCTTGCGACACGACATCCGGATCTTTAATACAAACCGTATTAAAGAGACGATAGAGCGAAAAAAAGGCTCCAAAGTGTTTGCAAGATACATGTCTATTGGGCAAAGCCAGTTGACGAAGCTGAAAAGAGAAGACGGCAGTGTAGCGTCGACCAAAGCAGAAGTATAAGGAGAGGTAGAGAGTTTCTACGGACAGCTATACACCTCGGTCGCTAAACCTGTTAGCAGCTCGGCCAAAGACCCAAGAGCCAAGCTGACCCAACATTATACCGAAGATATCCCGGACATCAGCCTGTACGAGATTAGAATGGCCTTGAAACAGCTTAAGAACAACAAGGCGCCTGGTGACGACGGTATCACATCTGAGCTTCTGAAAGCGGGTGGAACACCGGTACTTAAAGTCCTTCAGAAGCTCTTTATACCGTCTTACTCGAAGGTTCAACGCCAGAAGCATGAAACAAAAGCGTGGTGGTGCTGTTCTTCAAGAAAGGTGACAACACTTTTCTAAAAAATTACAGACCCATCTCGCTTTTGAGCCACGTTTATAAGCTGTTTTCGAAGGTCATAACGAACCGTCTCAGTCGCAGGTTTGATGAATTGCAGCTTCCGGAACAAGCCGGTTTCCGAAAAGGCTATAGTACCATATACCACATCCACACGCTACGGCAAGTTATACAGAAGACCGAAGAGTATAACTTGCCTCTTTGTTTAGCGTTTGTGGACTATGAGAAAGCCTTTGATTCGATCGAGACGTGGGCAGTGTTTGAGTCTCTCCAGCGGTGCCGTATTGACTATCGGTATATTGAAGTGCTGAAGTGTTTGTACAAAAACGCTTACATGTCAGTCCGAGTACAGGAGCAGAGTTCGATGGCAATTCCATTGCAAAGAGGCGTGAGACAGGGAGACGTTATATCTCTGAAACTGTTCACCGCTACATTGGAAGACGCCTTCAAGCTTCTGCAATGGCAAGGACTTGGCGTTAATATTAACGGCGAATACATCACTCACCTTCAATTTGCCGAAGATATTGTAGTCATAGCAGAATCCATGGAAGACCTCAGTACAATGCTCGAAGGCCTCCATTAAGTTTCCCAACGGGTAGGTTTTAAGATGAACATGGATAAGACGAAAATTATGTCTAATGCCCATGTTGTACCTACCCCAATATCAGTTGGGAACTCAGTTCTTGAAGTTGTTGACGAGTACATCTACCTGGGACAGACAGTGAAACTAGGCAGGTCCAACTTCGCGAAAGAGGTCAATCGTCGAATCCAACTCGGCTGGGCAGCGTTCCGGAAACTTCGCGAAGTCTTCTCGTCAAAAATACCTCAGTGCCTCAAGACAAGAGTCTTCGACCAATGTGTGTTACCAGTGATGACTTATGGCACTGAAACGTGGTCTCTTACTATGGGCCTCATAGAAAAGCTCAAAGTCACACAACGAGCTATGGAGAGGGCTATGCTCAGGGTTTCTCTACGTGATCGAATCAGAAATGAGGAGATCCGTAGAAGAACGAAAGTCACCGACATAGCCCAGAAGATTAGCCAGTTGAAGTGGCAGTGGGCAGGGCACATAGCACGCAGAACAGATGGCCGATGGGGCCGAAAGGTTCTGGAGTGGAGACCACGGACCGGCAAGCGCAGCGTAGGTCGTCCACCGACACGGTGGACAGACGACCTGAGGAAGGTCGCAGGACGACGTTGGATGCAGGCCGCTTCCAACCGGTCCTTTTGGAAAATCATGGGGGAGGCCTATGTTCAGCAGTGGACGTCCTACGGCTGAGATGATGATGATGATGACTAACGGTTTGTTCGGGTAAACGGTTTCCCCTTACTCATCATAATATCTTGATAACTTTATGAGAGGTTTATCAAAGGTCTTTAGTACTGCACTTTGTACAGTGGCCCGAGCACGAACATTTGCTAAGGTGTACCGTAATCATATCGTTGACGTATTCAGCACAAACTGTCATTTATCTAGTACAACTGTGGCACAGATTACTCATAGTTTGTACTGTATAAGTCAACAAAACGAAAACGTTACACTTTAGCAAATGTTCGTGCTCGGGCCACAGTACTTGTGACGTTTGATAAACATATCGTAAAATTACGGTAAGATTATGAAGTAGAGGTTTATAATTACTGCAAGCTATGCATTGGCCAACTATTACTTCAAAAACACAGTTAAAAATGCCGAGTATCATATATATTACGACACAGTGTGATTTTAGACATCTAAATTACGTGGGCAGCAATCGGAGGTTGCAAAAAAAATGATTTTATTTAATCATATTTAATTATAAAAATTACAATATAAATAATTATTCTAAGTAAAACTAAAGTAATGAATCAATGATCAAAGTTGGATCAAGAATGCCAGGTCGATGCAGCGGAAGCGCACGTAGCCTCCGATTGACGTCAATGGCTTCAAGTTCTGCTGACGGCGCGCCTCGTGTGGCGCGGTGTTTATTCAGGTCAATGCTTGCGGTGTGGTTTCAGTACTTTAGCCTTGCGTAACATCCAATAATTTTTTTGGAGTTGTTAATATTTTGATACTCGGCACGTCTACTTGTGTTTTTAAAGAAAACATATAACGTAGAAATTGCGAAGCTTTAGAAGCATACATATGGTACGCATTAAATTTTCTAATTGGTTAGAACTGGCATTACATGTATAAAATTATTACGAAAATATAACATAAAATACCATGCATCACAAAAATCGTTTCATTCTGATAATATAGAGAACAGAAAAATATACAATAATATGTAAGTAAAACAACGGCTGTTTTAAAAGGAAAGCTTATGGGCTTATGGTTTTAAAAAATATAGTTATGTTGACATACCTACCCGCTTAGAATTGGTACATCGTGCGGACGATGACCTACCCGTCGTTTAGGCATGGACATCAGCTGCGTAAAAAATCGCGAGTAGGTAGGTTTTTAAGTTGTTGTATACTCAGTTTTTTTATACCCATTTAGTTGCCATACAAATCAATATAAATAAATTGAAGAGTTAGAAGTATATAGTACCAACGTAAAAAACCTACGAGTACCTATTGTATAAGCAATATAAACATATATATATCTATGATCAGATCATTATAATGTGATACACAAATTCCACTTGTAAAGGGCAAGCCGACTGTGTAAAATAAAATTAACGTATCAGTGAATGAATAAAATCAGATAGAAACATAGTAGACAGTATTGTCGCCCTGAAAAGGGCCGTTTGTAATGTATGTATGTTAAATGTTATGGTTATGGTTCTCTCTGAATTTCATTTCATTGATTCAATAATTGTTGTTTTTTGATTGATTGATGTCTTTTCATTCATGAACTCGCGTGCCACATATCCTTTGTACAATTGTTTTTTGCATCGGGCTCCCAAGATACAGGCTTAGCCTGGTTTGGGGCCCTCAGTGAAAGTCATCATCATATTTTAAGTTATATTGTACCTTAATAAAATGTATTTAGTTTGGTAAATAAATAAAAAAAAAAAAAAAAATATTTATTAAAGTCAAACCAAATTAAGGTTATGAGATAATTTACCGCTTTACTACATCAGTAATCGTGTAATAGCAATACCTATTTGCGCAAGGCCGGGTTGCATGGTAATAAAGAGTTTAGTATTACATGGAGCTTCATAGATACATTTTATGTAGTTTTTTTTTGTAATTATAAACGCACCTAAAGCAAAGATAAATAATTAATTAAGTAGAAATAAATAAAATGAGATCAGACACAATTACTTTGTCATTTAATATTATGACTTGCCTCTGAAAATAGTGACGAACTCTCCCTTACCCCAAGATTTTAATAAATCTACTGTAAATATATCCATGAAGACTCCAGCAGGTCCACTATTTCACAATTCTCATGCAACCCGGCCCTACTACTACTTCACACCCACACGGGCAGCCACTGAGCAAGTAATGAGCGCCAGCGCCGACCGTCGTTGTCACCAGGATAAGAACTTTTATACGGAGGTACAAATCGATATGTTGAAATTACACTTCAATGTAATTATTACAAATCGATTCCTTGGGATTACAAAATAAACATGCAAATTCGTATT
Organism: Selenia dentaria; assembly: GCA_917880725.1. Lineage (NCBI taxonomy): Eukaryota > Metazoa > Arthropoda > Insecta > Lepidoptera > Geometridae > Selenia > Selenia dentaria. Next base: position 23,777,711 of record OU862890.1, read on the forward strand.
AATAATCGCTCCGTCTCAGAAATACAATTTAGTAAAATGTCTTTGTGGGTCAATCGTCACAGAAGCAAAACGACCTACTAGTAAAAGGTCTGAAATTTAAAATCGTCATATAACGGCTTCCTACGCGAAAGAAGTCGCGGGCTGTTGCTATTCTATATATCTACATATATAAAAATGAACCCCTGTTTATCCTGGTCTCGCTATAACTTGAGAACGGATGGAACAATCTCAAATTTTTTTTTTGTGTTATTTATTGTCAGGAGAAGGTTCTATGAAAAAAAAACCAAGCTTTGATGGGAGGTTATGGTGAGTCCGAAGGGTTAGCCTACTACGTGATCGATGTCGCGGGCAGTCGCGTAGTACTTAACTAAGTGCCACGCAAAACCTCTACTTCAAATTCTAATTGACATTGAAACTGTCATGGGTACAATCAAAGTGCGTACTGTCAGCAGTGCGATTCTCTAATGATTCGTCGATGCGCTCGTAAACAAGGTCACCGACGTCAAATACTTTATGAGATATCGCCTTTGTACATAAGCTTGTTTTTTCAACGTTTCTAGTCATCTCGTCATTTGTTTCACGGATATTGTCAAAGATGCAATGATATTTGCTCTTTTAGAATCGTACCAGAACGAACGTTTCAGTCCAGAATGGAAAGCATATTAGCCTAAGCTGTGGTGTCACGCAGTTTACAGGTACGATCATGAAAGTTGCATACAATAAACTAATTCATTGATTAATATCAACTGTTTACTGGAGTAGATATTTTTCTAAAATCTGGAAAAAAATATTCAAAGAAAGTAGACGAAAATGCGTTAATACATATTACATTCATATGTCTGAAAAATATTTTACGTCACACCTTTTTTGATTTATAATTATGAACTAACATTTAATTGCCAAAAGAAAAACATGTACTGGAATAAAAAAACACGTATATGGATTAACTAATGTCTACACCAATTGACCAATGTGTGTTACCAGTGATGACATATGGCACTGAAACGTGGTCTCTAACTATGGGCCTCATAAACAAGCTCAAAGTCGCACAACGAGCTATGGAAAGGTCTATGCTCGCGGTTTCTCTACGTGATCGAATCAGAAATGAGGAGATCCGTAGACGAACTAAAGTCACCGACATAGCCCAGAAGATAAGTTAGTTGAAGCACGCAGAACAGATGGCCGATGGGGCCGGAAGGTTCTAGAGTGGAGACCACGGACCGGCAAGCGCAGCGTAGGTCGTCCACTAACGAGATGGACTGACGACCTGATAAAGGTAGCAGGACGGCGTTGGATGCAGGCCGCTTCCAACCGGTCCTTTTGGAAATTTGTGGGGGAGGCCTATGTTCAGCAGTGGACGTCCTACGGCTGAGATGATGTTGATGATGAATCTCTACAAGCTATCAAATATGTTTGGAAAATTCCACTGACACATTAAACTTTCTCTACTCTCTACAACAACCTTTTTCGTCCTCAGTTGCAGTTACAATTTTAATTGTGTTAGAACACCAAACGAATAACCCAACAACCACTAAACCAAACTAACTAAAATAAACCAACACAGTTAAATTAAAATTACAAATGTGTATTTAACGTCTTCACTTTCAAGCTTAATTGAAATTGTACTTCCTCATGAATTTCTACTTAGGAATAAGATATCAATAGACTGGCCTAAATTAAATGGGATGAAAACATAGTTGGTGTGAATTAATACTTTCGCAAGATATCATGTATGAAATGATATATTGCATTAAGTCCTGAACTGAATCTAACAGCTAAGGTCAACAAACATTAAATACATTGTATACACTGATATCTGAAAAAAATTCGGAGAAGGGTCTTTGAGAATCCGGGTGGTAAGAACCATAGGTTATTTTGGTAAGCACTCAAATTAATTGTAACTTTCTTTTAAAAATGTTTTCCTTGAGATGTAAAAATGATGTCTCGCACTCTCAAAATAAATTCAAATTTTTCGTTCTACTGATTTTATTAAATATTATTAGGATAACATTTATCTAACTGAATCAGGTTTACATGTAAACAGTTGCGGATCCAACACTATACTTGGTTAAGGTTAATCAATCAGCGGGTAGTAGGTACCCAATATACCAGCACTGCTGAGTTTGGAACCCACTGGAAATACAAATGTTATTTTTATAAATTATATCTAATTGTTGTTATGTAAGTGTTTGTTACACATGTAACATCAGTCTATGGATGATATAAATAATTATATCATCCATAGATTAATATGATATAAATTCTTAATTATTCTCCTAATTATACCAAATCCACATTATTAACGATCCCAGCTACTTAATTTACATGAAAAGTAAAACGTTTAACAAATTAATTCCACGTTATTATAAAATGTTGGATGGTCTCACACGTTTTATTTGCATGCCTGGAACGTTAAACCTATTTGTAAACTTGATTTTTTGAGGGGAAATGGACAGCATTCATCATAACAAAATTGTACTGAGCATGGAAAGTGAACTCAAGCACAGCTGCGCCGATATTAATTAATTTACACAAGTTTCTTAATTTCATGAAAAACTTCGGAAAATTTGGTTAATATTTAATAAAATTCAACTCAATTTTATGATCTTGTTGCGATCAAACTATACACAATCATAAGATAGTTTTGAAATTAATAAATTTATTGCCAAGAGATATTAACCTTCATTTTAAGCACGTGTCGTACTAAAAACTGAATAAAACTTTATTTTGAAAGCATGTTTAGATTAGATTGCGTTACGTATATGTTGTTATGTGCACGAGCGTTAATGCCTGCCGTGCGATTCTGTAAGAGCAAACATCGTTGCATCTTTGACAACATCCGTGAAACAAATGACGAGATGACAAGAAACGTTAGAATAACAACCTTATTGACAAGGGCGATATCTCAAAGTATTTGACATCGGTGAGCTCGTCGACGAATCTATACAGAATCGCACGGCCGATCTTATTGGATGAAACAACGAAAAATGATGTAAAATACATTTCACGATATTAGGCTAGTGTGGAAACCACTTCACGAATGTGGTATATAAATACGTTCAGCAATTACGTATTTTATTTAAAATGCTCAACGACTTAACAATCAACTAACTCGTGATGCAAACACCTAAACAAGCCAAGCGAGCAAACTTAAAGTGGCCACTACCCATGAGATCGGGCGGGCGATCGTATAGTGCGGTGTAGCGGACCCATGCTCCAATCAGATTGGATATGCTCGCGAATCATTCAGCTAGCTAGTTGAATCCATATCATCCATCATACTATCAACATACACCATCCATCCATATATACCATCTTCGTTTGCGTGTTGGGCGATAGTTTTTGTTAGACAAATCAATCAATAAACTTAGTCTGCTATCTTGTGTTTATGCTACGGTCACAATATACTTTTATAATCTACTAACCTGTTTTTTCTACTAATACACATAAAACAATGTTTTACATATAAAGTAAGCCCATAGTTATAACATTAAATATTTTCCATATTAACCTGTAAAACAACACCTGTAATAATTTTATTGTTATAAGTCAAAATCGCTTTAATTTTAACTTAGAATAAATACATATTAAATTTATTTGAAGCTTATTTACAATAAGAGATTCTAACGTGCGATTCTCTAAGAAAAAACATCGTTGCATCTTTGACAACATCCGTGAAACAAATGAAGACAAGGAACGTTGGAAAAACAACCTTAAGCACAAGGGCGATATCTCATAAAGTATTTGACATCGGTGAGCTCGTCGACGAGCGCATCGACGAATCATTAGATAATCGTACGCCTGAACCGCACGGCTGTTGTCACTTTTAGTTATTAAAAACAAAAATAAATGTCTACCAAAGTCTACGCGTTTCATTCGTAGAAAGATTTTTTGCTACAACTTGCTACAGAGCTACGAGCTACGAAGATATTCAAAAGTGATAGATGTGGTTTTTTGAGGCTTAAAGTTTTCTGTTTGATAAAACTGGTTGATCATATTTTGTTGCTATACTAAAATAGTATAAAACCGTCATATTCACAAACAACATCATGGGTAACTGTGGGTTTTCATCAACACTTTCAAGCCATAACAAAACATATGGGAACAAATCAAATGAACCGTTTAAAAATCAACAAATATAATCATTATATATAATATATTATGAATAATAATGACGGCAAACATTTTGAACAATCTAAAAAGATGACCCTGCAACGAAACTCTTAAATATAAAAATAATTATAATAAATAAATAATTAAATATTGTAACATAAATTATAGCTGCGCGCCGCGCGCGTTTTTATCGGCGTGATGATGGATGATGATGAAAAGTATCATTTATCTTTTCGGTATGTTTTATTCCTCCTTGACAAATTTCATCACGATTAGTTTAGCTGTTTAGGCGTGAAACCGTAACAAACAAACTCATTTTCGCATTCACAATATAAAAGTTATATAAGTATCTGTCAAAACACTCATTGAGTTTGTGCCAGATTCTTTTCCATAGTGGTTGTTTATTTTGGAATACGGTAGTAGAGTGTTTTACTAATATAATGATTAAGTGTGGTTCATTAGAGCGTTCATGATGCCTTAAATTATCAAATAAACTATCTAAAGGTAGAAGATGTTTTATAAGTGTCTCTAAATTGAGCGGAGCGCAAAACAATATACCTTAATTAATCATTTCTGAAGCATTTTTAGAATAACAGCCAAGACTGTCTTTATCTATGGAGATGCTTTCATCAAGGTGAAGCCTTTGATCATAGTATCAAACTCCAACGAGGCATGACATCACGTCTTCTCAATAAATCTCATGTTTGTGATCGTGTACACAGTATTAACTTATGTTTAGGGTTATTTTATTTATACGGTACGATTAAGATAAGCGGCAATCAAAATATATCACCACTTTCCTACCCTTATCCCCCGTTTGAGTTTAGTACAATATGTCTTACCACACATGCATATGTAGAAGGTTCGGTTTTGTGACCGAACTACTAGCTTTGAAACCTTTGAGATGCTCATTGATAGTATATCCACTGCCTTTCAGGTAATATAAGCGTAAAGAACTCTGTTGTGAAAAGAAATTTACTGTTAAAGAACTCTTAATCTCTATTGTGCAGCAACATTAGTAGTCATCGTTTCCTTCTCGCTTCGTTGATCTAAAAGATAGTGACGCGAAAATTAACAATCATTTTTATTAACTGACATGCATGCTTAGTTCGAAGCACTTTCTTAATATAATTGTTATTAGAGTAGGTTCGATATTTGAGACATAAGAAGTGCAGTACTCAATTAAAGATGAAAAGACAAAAAAGAAAAACAGCTAGTCTGTATCACTACACTCTTCTCACTATCACTCTCACTCATCTATGTCAACCACTGACATACGTTCCCATCCGGTGACGCTGTAAATGCCGGTAGAAGCAAACAGCATATTGTCCGTCGAAAAAAAAAACAGACATACTTACATCCACATTGTAATCTTATCACACAAAGACATCATCACCACAATATCAATAACCATTATACTATATTGTACTTTTTCTTTTTGTACTTACATTATCATTGTAGTTAGGAATAGTAAATAAACATTTAATCTGATACTTTAAACGAATAAATCTGGTATTTTATATTTATATAATATAGATATAATCAATAGATATATAATCAAGATCTCGGAAACGGCTCCAGCGATTTTTATGACATTTAGTACGCAGGGGGTTTCGAGGGTGATAAATTGATCTAGCTAAGCTTCATTTATAGAAAACGTCGTTTTATCCGTATTTTCAGGCAATGAAAAATAATAGTTTTAATCAACATTGTCGATATTATATTTATTCTATAAAATCTGTATTTTGGTACTATTGTTTATTTATTTACAAACAAAATAGACAATAGACTTTGTACTTTTCAGAAATTTGTAAATAATAAAACAATGGTATACTATAACTGTGTACTAAACAGCTCAAACTAAACACTTCTAATTGAATAGCTCTATACGTTTACTTCAGAACAACAGTTTTGTCGAAATCGCTGTAAACACATTTCAAACGCAATAAACGTAAAACACTACGAATAAATTATTTATTCATAGGTTAAACCTTCTTGAATAATAGAAAACAAGGTGTTCACCAATGTATTAAGGGATGTGTTCAGCTCTTAGCAACATGAAGTATTCGGAAATGTGAGGGATGTGTGGTATACTATATCGGTCAAATGAAAACCTAGGGTAGATCTTTTAATTTTTTTTATCTTTTCTTTTGTTTGTTACTTTGTTTTAGATAACTCATAGTTTGTTACAATACATTTACATTAAAAATTTTGAGTCTTTTTAAAACAGTAACACTACGAGCCAGCCTTATTGAAGCTAATGACATTGTGTAGTTTAATTATGCAGAGTACCTATGGTGGCTATATTTGTACACTTATGACCTATGGCACAATAAATAAATATAATAAGTTACTATAAGTATCTCAGTAAGTGAATTTTTGTATTCTTTTGGGAATTATCCCAAATAATCTGAACCCATAATATATGTTCATAATTTTAACTTTCGAACCCCTATTCCGAAGGAGTCCTTTTGCTTTATGGGATAATATATATACCAATTATATAATATTATTTATCACTTTGCCGTTTAATGAAAAACAGTGTTTTAATTTCAGAGCGATGCGCGAACGACAAACAGTCTAACAGTTTGACAGACAGACCAAAAGGCAAACATTGTAAATAATATTATGTTGTGGCATACATCGATAACCCAAGTACACCTCGATTATAATTTTCATAATGTAATAAACGCACAGATTTGACTGAAGCCGTATTTTAATATACTGACAATGTAAAGTGACCCAACGCAATGCGAGAACAATAAAATTAAACATTTTGTAACCGGAGCATTTGAATTTTAAATTTATACAACAGACAGTGGAGAATATAATCGCGATAAAACGACGCAACAAATTGTCATTACGAACGAATACGTAAGCGATAAACAGACCGCAGTCAACCAAACAACCGCAGTCTGGCGACTGACCACACCGACATCTGCGACCGACGCGAGTTTTATATTCTACAATTAGTTTTAATGAGACGTGGCCTGCAGCAATTGCTGGAAAACGAGTCATACATTACCTCAGTATTATTTAATGGAAAGCGCAACGTTGTTCGTCCACCGACAAGGCATACAGACAACGTGACAAATGTCGCAGGGCGACGCTGGATGCAGGCTGCAACCGGTCCTTTCCGAAATATATGGCGGAGGTATATGTTCATCAATAGGACATCCTACGGCTGAGATGATGATGATGATTATTATTATTATTGCATTTTACATTAATGCATAACTTTAAAAAATAATTAAATTCCTATTTTCAACACATTATTGTTCGTTATTTTCGTTTGTTGCTACGAGGCGATGCTAAAATTTGGCGTGGCATTGCACAGAACTTTTTTTTCCAAAATACGAGTATAAGCATTTTTAGATAATTTGATGAAAGTGATTGATGCACAAGATATACCAAAAACGAATCAATTCAAAGTCTGTGGTAGATTCTATCCCACCAAGAAACACTCCCTGCGAGAAAGGAGTTACAAAGTTTCACTTCACCGTGCCGAGACACAAAACGTAGAAGGACGACGACAAACAAAGAGGAAGACAAACTAAGTCCGCCTCGTCGAAGGTTCCTTGTGAAAGGATCCACCTTAGTTTGTTCCTTGTTTGCCATGCCAAATATCCTGCCTTGAATAAATAGTAAGCAATCTTTCTGATTTTTAAAAGTTCGCTGTAGCACGTAAACTTTATAACTGGGCGATAGATAGTCAAAAACGATTAAAAGTGTCAACGTTATGCAAAGTTTTAGCTTGAAGTATCTGTTATGGGCTATTATGGTAATACCAAGCTTGCCCTTCTCTTCACGAGTAAGTATAAACATCAGGCGTGACTTTATATATCAAAGCAAGCATACTTCAACAAATAGATAGATTTTAATTCATTTTTATATATGATCAGAAATCATACTACTTTTTTTATTGCCAAAAGTAGGCAGACCAGCGGGCGGCCCACCTGATTGAAAGTGGTCACCGTCACCTATAGACGTTTGCAACACCAAGGGCGTTACCAAAGCGCTGCCGACTTCTAAGAAATTTAATGACGTTCTTTTTAAACAGCCCCATATCGAAGCGCAGAGGAAAAATCACTTTTCCTTGAATTGCGACATGAGTGGTTAAGACAGCATATAACATGTATTTAAAAACATAAGGCGGGAGGTTAATAATGTATTTTTCATGGTAGTGGCCCATTAAGGCTCTAGCTTATCACTACAACGCGTACGATGGGTTACGTTCGAAGTCTTTAATAATTTCTAACCTAAACTCAAACTACTTTACATAAACTTAACTTCCTTATGACTGTATACTTACTAAAGCTTCTAGATACTACTGTTGTATATTCTATGCCTTTAGTTCCACCTTCGTTAAATCTTGTGTCCAAGCCTAAGGCGAGTCAAGATAACAAGGATTAAGGGTTTGTTGTTACAGTCTGTCACGTTATTGTATGTTGTGTTAGGTACTCCTTGCTGGCCTTTGCCATATACAGTAATGGGACTAAAAGAAAATTAACGTAGGGTTGAGCTCCGTTGTCAGTTAGAAACACATTTATTTTTATTTTTTCGCGATACAAATGTATGTAGTAGCATTTTTATTAATTCATCATTTAAATAAATTTCAAACAAAGCCTCCAAGATAGTCTGTTATTTTAACACAACAACCTGGAGCGAGTATATGACGTGTCCAACGATGGAAGAAAACGATCAGTTACGTCAGTAACGTAAACGGTGCGAATGGTGGTCATCCATCTAGACAGTGGCCGCAACAAGATTTGCTTAACCTAGACCTACTGACGGTATTGTAGTATGATCCCCTGGATCTATTAACTCTATCCCCATAGTTACGGCTATAGCTGGCTAGGTGAGCCCGTTATCAGCGCTACATATATAATGTGCTCTTTATAGGGTGGTGAAAGTATAAAACGATTCATTTCTTGGAGACGGTGGTTAAGGAATTTACCAATATAATCGTACTACCCTGTATTTAGGAATGCAGAAATGAAGCATGATTTCTAAATACTATTCAAATGTTTTTTTTAAAGCACTGACACTTGCCTAGCGAGACCTTCTTAAGTTTTGTGAACTGAATTTTTTTTTTGATTTAATCTTATGTACTCGTATATGAATCCTTGATCATATATAATTTAAATTATGTTGTATACCTAACGTTTCAAAAACTTTTCGATGATAATGGACTCGGGTAGTTATATGGATGTCTACTACAGAGTTATGAAATTTCGAAAATTAAATTCAAAATGTTTGCCTCTTATTAAAAAAATCATATGAAAATTGAACATCCTCTTAATTCCGTAGGCATACTCGTATAGTTGAGTAATGAAAGCAGACTAATATTTCTTTAAAATATATTCAGAAACCTACACTTTTATAACCTGGTTCGTTCTCGCTACATGTTTGTATCGGATTTTTGACAACACTGTCCACCGCAGATTTTTACGGCTTCCATTCGCGACAGTTCTTTGTCGCCACGTGGAGTGAAATGAAATTGGTATGTTACTGCATCTAGCGTGCGCCAGCATGCAATAACGTTCTGGCACATTGTTCAGGAGTGTCCGCGTGGTAGAATTGCAATATTGAAAAGCGTACTGATGCTTAGATTACTTTTTGTACGAGGCTTGCGAAAGATGAACCTGGTACACGTCCATTTCTATTAGAGAGAGGAGTGTGAGCCATAATATTATAGTGCATATGAGCATAACTGCTAAAATGTTGGTGTTTCTTTAACTCTGCCATCCCTTTCAATAAGTGTAAAATGTACTTTGACGTGAGCAAGGGCAGAAATAAAGTGTATATACATTTGCCGACCTATAACGATTCTGTCTAATTTGGTAGCGACCATGCCTTACAAGCTTGAGATCCCGAGCTTTAATCAAACCAAGAGAAACATGAGTGGTAAACTTATAGAACTTTGAATGCCTTCACAGGCAAGCGCTGTAAGAGCAAGAATTAACGTTAGAAACGGGATATTTACCATGGATTGTATTTATAATGAGCTCTCAATATTTTGGCACAGTTGCATGCACCATGTTCACGAGTAAACTGAAGTATCTGCGGGTAGGTATTCTTATGAGGTGAATAATTAAAAACCATCACACGAACGCCCCCTAAGGACTGAACCTTCAATATTCCGTCAATGTATAACGGCAGGTGATTTGATCAAAATGTTAAAGTTAGTCACATTGTTCCCTATGAATCCATAAAGCTTTCAGGGTTTAAGAGCGATTAGCAGTTGCCCTTACTCAGACCCTAATAGGTTCACACCGTTTGTGCATAGTACGGTCTCGAATGAATGCGGTTATTTAGTGTCAAGTAATTTTAAACATTAGCGTTTTGAAATTAGTATAAATAATTTTTTAAAAGGTACAACAGTTTCTTATACATCTTTACATGTATATATAAAACGACGAAAATCCATGAATAATTTATCATTGCTAGGCTACGGCGGAACGGACAAAAGTTTGCCGCTGCTTGTCGCTAACTTCCAAACCCAGGTGGCATTCTATAATTTTAATGGATCTATTCACTTAACGGATGTTTTGTATAGGATACTCCGGTCTCTGACCCATCTATTTTATGGGCTTGAAACTTGCAAATGTTTTGATAGTTTCAATAGTATCTACCTACCTATGTTTGTTTTAATTTTTTTTATTTAAGCTAGTTGTAAAACTACGGATGCATAAACTATACGTATACGTATTAATTAATAAATACTTATTAATATGATTAATTTGTTAATTTTTATTAGTATTACTATTTTTGTTTCCATCTGTGTGTGTTTGTATGCTATTACAGTAATTTAAATACTAATAAATCCACTTGGCTGAACTTTGTAATAATACATATGTAGGACAATGTCTACACAAGGTCTTCAACTGCTAAACTAGGCAGAGCTTATGGTATGGTAACCTGATGACAAATATACATACCTATTATATACTCGAACATATAAACACCCAGACAAAGGTCAAACAGTAGGAGAACATGTTCATGTTGTCACACAGATGTTTGACCAGTCCGGGGAGCGAACCTGGGACCAGTGTCTCAGAAGTCAGGCTATACCAACTGCGCCGACCAGCCAGCTATGACTGAAAAACAACTACCGCGAATATGACATATGTAAACGTTTATTCGAAGGCCCTGACACTCATCAGTGTGCACAAATTAATAGTTAGAATTATAAACATCAATGCATACAAAAGTTTAAAAAGAGACCCAAAAAGGTACAGTGATGTGATTCCAAGAAAAGCTTTGTAATGAAGACGCCCAGTTATGTAATAGTTTAATGTAATAGTTATGTAGTAGTTTAACTAATATTTTATAGTAGGTTCTTCCTTCTTGATGAGTAAATAAACTCATATACATTGACTAGAAAGTTTCATACTTATAAAGAAATTTTAAATGATGAAGTGTGTTTTAAACATAGTTCAGTTCACTACATAATATGTGGCACAGATGAGATATTAAACTGGTAATAAACATGAATAATAATGAAATATAACTGATGACGAATAAGCGCAACGCGTTATTTAACTGCAATATAAAAATTGTCTCCCAAATTATTCATGCAAGCCCTCGGAAACTTGTTAAAATGGCCTTTAAAACGATGATAGCTATAATAATAGCGGGTAATAAGTGTCGGTTACCATTCACGTCACCCCTGGATTGATTCCTACCTCAAAATAGAGCTTTCGGTCAAGGTAACATTGTGATGAATCCACATCATGGTTGTAAGGCACTTTCTAGTACCCGCCTGACTAACTAGCAGCCTCAAGATTAAAAATTGAACTGTCACGAAGCATCTATCGGCGCAGCTACTCTCGGGAGCCAGTCTTTTTTTTTCATTGCAGTTTTAACGAGCGTCGTTCAGCCATGGGATTGAGGGTATGGTTTAAGAATTTCTGTGGTCTATCTGTACGGTGGGGCTTAAGAGAGGAGTGACGAGACGTGAGAGTGGAGTGACGTCACGGACGACCAAGTGAATGTGCGCGTTATTTTTTGTTCTCGCTTTTAAAATTGTAGAAACAACCCAAACTCACTTTGAACGATTTGGTCGCGTAGGTTTCTGTGTTGGTGTTCTCGGACAGTGTTGGCGTTAAACTGTGTGCACAGATGTTGCAATAAACTAGCAATTACTTTAATTGGAGATTATCAACAAACCACTAAAGAAAGAAAAAAAGAGGGTATCGCTCTTACTCGTAGTATTGTGATACTATTAGCAGGCTAAGCGCTCCCTCTACCGGTTTTCTCTGAAACTATCTACTCATCAGTTTGTGCATCGATAATTGAACCAACGATGAGTCAAAAATGCCGGGCCTGTGGTCGCTTTGCCAGTAATACAGATGGCGCTAAATGCACCAAGTGCACCGTTTCATATCACCGAGCCTGCGTGAACATTCCGAAGGATGCTAAAATTTCCTCATCGTGGCAATGTCCGGAATGCAAGGCGCAGACGCCCCGAAAAGATAATACCGATGATCCGGTACGAGGCGAGGGCGCGGACTACGCCCCTCCGCCGAGAAACCCCGTGTCGGGCGAGGACGTATCCGCGGAGATCCTACGGGAAGTTCGTTTGCACCGAGCGGAAACCAGATCTTTGCGCGAAGGATTTGAAGCCCTACGGACTGTGGTAGGAACTTTCGACGCTAGGTTGGGGGACATGGAATCGCGGCTAACAGATCTTGAAAAGAAATTTAGCGAGTCTAATTCGGAGTACTGCGGTAATGCAGAGGTCGATAGTCTGCGCTCCTCCGTCGAACAACTCAAGTCAGAGCTAAACGATCGCGACCAGGAGGCGTTCTCTAACGACCTGGAGATAACCGGCATCCCGGAGGAGCAGGGCGAAAACGTAGGACGGCTCGTCAGCATCATCGCGACCAAGCTAGGCGTTACCCGCGAAGAGCGCGATACCGTATTTGTGGAGCGTGTGGGTATTAGACGCGCGCCATCTAGCGGCGTCAACGCGAACGAGCAGAGCGCACCTGCGGCGGTACGCCCGCGGCCGCTGGTGCTACGCGTGGCGCGTAGGCAGCTACGAGACTCGCTGCTACAAGCAGCACGCGTTCGCCGCAACCTCACGACAGATGGCATGGGACTCGCTGCCGCTCCTACAAAATTTTACCTGAACGAGCGTTTATCGAGGTTCAATAAAATGCTGTTTTTCAAAGCGCGCGAGCGGGCCCGTCTCCGCGGGTGGAAATACATATGGACCAGAAGCGGAAAAACTTTCGTTCGCCGCGAGACCGGGAAGGCGTCTTTTCGGGTGCGGTCGGAGCAGGACCTCGAGAAGATTTTTGTTGGGGAGGGAAATTAGATAGTTTGTTTTTTTATATAATATTATTATTAATTTATTTAAATCCATTGAAATCCATGGATTCTAATAGGGCAGGGATCGTCGTAGGTAAGAGTACGGTGGATGTAATGATACACTTTTATTATTGCTTATTGTACATATTATGCATTTTATATTTACTTTTAATTTCTCTGAGATATACATTTCATATATTTTTATTTCAAATTGTGGGTGAAATAAGTCAAAAAATTATACAGCACTACGGGTTCAGCTAACCGAATCCCTGGTACTATCTAAACTTAATTATATGGATACTGTTATTCACCCGCGGCTGCTCGCTAAAACCAAACAAGTCGTTCAGAGAGTCCAAAACGCATGTGCTCGTTTTTGTTTCCCTATCCCACCGAGAGCCCACGTAACTCCATTTTTAAACCAACATGCTTTACTCAAAATGAGGCATCGTCGAAAGCATCATTTGGCGTGTCTCCTTTTTGGGGTTATTAAATTCAAAGAGCCTTCATATTTGTACCAAAAGTTTAAATGGAATTCGAGCCACCAGTCTCATGGGTCCCGCACGTGCTCTATGCAGCTACTAACAGAGAGACACGCCACTGCTGCGCTTAGGGGTAGCTTTCGTTATGCTGCATCGAAATGCTGGAATAATATTCCGCCGCCGATAAGGAACCTGCGTAATTTGCAAAACTTCCGCAATAAACTTAAGAGCTTTATATTCGATCGAATTTGTGTATTTCTATTTACTTGTTACTAGATAGTTATTTCTATTACTTTGTATTTTTTAGTTTTATTATTTCCATTACGAAGTCTTTGTAGGTACATCCGGACATTCGTACCCTGCTTGCCTATTTGTTTTTATATAGTATTGTATTTAGTATTTAAAGTGTTGTGTTTGTTTTGTTTTGTATTCTTACAAAATGCGCTCTTATGCAGTCGTGTGTGACGTCATCGCCAGCCCCAACAGCTGGTTGCTTTAACGCAATCAGCTTTATGCTGAGTTGGGGCTGTGTTGTAGTGAAACAATAGATTGTGTAGTGTAGAAAATTATTCATTAATTTTATGTATATTTTAGGCAAAATGTAATATTGTTTTACATCAACAAATATATTTTCTTTCTTTCTTCTTTCTTTCTTTCTTTCTTAAAGTAAAGATGTTCACAAGGCAATCAAAGCGCAATCGCTTTGATCGCTTTTGTTTGATTGGACAGCTCAAATTGAAAGCTCTCGGGATCTTGAATATAGGCACGAGTAGGGTGGAGCGTTTACTTCATTGAATTTGACCTCTCCAGTTTAACATTCTCTCTATCAGTCTGATACTAACTGTGCGAGAGTGGCAGACGGTTATTTTTGCTCGTAATAAAAAATAGCTAAATAATGTTCAAAGTTGTTATTGTTGTGATCTATGTGTATAAAACTCATTAATATAGTGTAGCTAACGAATAGGTGACATCAAATAATTGATTTTTGCCCTGTGTTAAATTTAATGACCTAAGTAATATTCAAAAACGAGGGTGAGTCGTGAGCTAATGCGTGCACTGTGTCGACTCTGTGATAGCTGGAAACGCATCGGGATCCGTGTCGTCACTGTGTCAGTGTCAAACGCGATCGCCTCGACTACTGCTACGTATTCTGTGGCGCTCGCGCAGTGAAGCCGCTGATTAACTAGCAGTTTCTATGCCCGTGTTATCGGCGTACTTTAGCTTGCATTGGATTGCGATTCGTCGTTGATAAATATTAAAAAACAATTGACCCTTACTTTTTCTGGCATTAATATATTGGACATCACCATGTCTACAACTTGTGCAGGATGTCAGAGCAAGATCAAGAATAATCAATTTATGATGTGTTCTATTTGTGACTCGAAATTTGATCTGGAATGTTGCAATATTAACGTAAAACGTTTTAACACACTCTCTTCGGAAAAGTAAAAAAATTGGAAATGTTCTGTCTGCAATCAGCCAAAGCCTGAAGGCACCAGCACACCAGTCAGTTCTGTGGCTCAGCCCCCATGCGACTCAGATAATGTTACCCAGCGTAATATCTCTAAGGCAAAGCCTCGCCGTAAATCGTCTAATGACATTCCTGATGAGGCCCTCGACTCAAGCAACAGAGATATTCGCGCTATTATAAGAGAAGAAATGACGCTCGCATTGAAAAGCATAACAAAGGAGCTGCAAAACGTTGGTGATAAAGTTTCATCTTTCGAACAGTCGCTAACGTTTTTCAATAATTGCTATGAAGAGTTAAAGAAAAGTTTCGAAGATAAATCTATAGTCATAGACCAGCTTCAGAAAAGTAACGTTGAACTAAAATCGAAGATAGTAGAACTAGAGAAGGGTTTTAATGGTCGACTGAACCTCGTAGAGCAGCACCAGCGCGAGTGTAACGTGGAAATAAATGGGGTGCCAGAGAGTCGTTCTGAAAATGTTCTCAAAATAGTAGAGCATCTTGCAATGAAGATAGAATATCCTATTTCTCAAACAGATATCGTTCATGTATCACGAGTTGCAAAATTAAACAAGGAGAGTACCAGGCCACGCACGATAATCTTGAAATTACGAACCCGACTTTTGCGTGACAACATGCTAGCTGGTGTTCAGAGGTTCAATAAGAATAACCCTCGTGATAAAATGAACACGCATCATATCGGGCTTGGAGGGGACGGCGTTCCTATTTACGTATCTGAACACTTAAGCCCTGCTAATAAGTATCTTCATGCAGCTGTCCGAAGGAAAGCGAAGGAGCTTGGATACAAGTTTGTTTGGGTCCGCGACGGGAGGATCTACACAAGAAAAGACGAAACTAGCCCGGCGCTCCAAATACGTACCGAGGACAGTACGTTCTTCACAATGACCCGGTGATAACTTATATATATAATAGTAAAGTTTTCTGCGTCAACTATATATAAAAATGGCTACTATCTATTATCAAAATGTACGTGGCATGAGAACAAAAACACATAACATATTTAATAGCATACTGCAAAGTTCTTATGATATATTGTCGTTTACTGAAACTTGGCTGACTTCAAGCATCAACAGCAGTGAATTTATAGATTCTCGTTATGTTGTGCATCGACGAGATCGTGTATGCTCTGACACTACTACTCATTTAAAACAAGACGGTGGAGGAGTGTTGATTGCAGTCTCAAGTAAATTCAAGTCCACTCGTCTACAGACATGGGAATCAAGTTGCGAAGATGTTTGGGTACTAGTGGAAATGGGTGCTGGTAAAAATACTAAGAAAGTAGCTATTTGTACTGTGTATATCCCTTCTCCTGCTAAAATAGAAGTACTAAGTGCCTTCTTGGATAACGCTAATAATTTTGTGAACGAAGTTGATGAGGTTTTACTGTTAGGAGATTTTAATCTACCTTTTATAAATTGGACCAAATGTAATAATTTAATAACTCCTTCTAACTACAGTAATATATTAGGCAATGCACTAGTTGATTTCATATCTATGTCAAACATGAACCAATTTAATTATATTCACAACGAAGATGATAGACTATTAGACCTTGTTATTAGTACAGTGGCAGATATTTCTGTAACTGCACCACTTGATTGCTTGAGTAAACTGGATCGTAAGCATCCCCCCTTATCACTCACATTACCAAACTACGAACTGAAGTTTCTTCGTCCAAAGTCGTCATCTGAATTTAATTTTTATAAAGCAGATTTCAATGGTATTACATTATATCTGAAAAACAAAGATTGGATAGAAGTTTTTAAAGATTGCAAATCAGTGAACGAAATGGTATCATCCTTTTACACTATTATAGGGATAGTTATCGATAAATTTGTCCCTAAATATAAGTACAATAGAAACAAATTCCCTCCCTGGTTTAATAACTCCTTAGTTAAATTACTGGCTGAAAAAAACAAATTAAGAGTAAAATATCGCAAATATAAAAACCCTCGTGACTTGATAGAATTCAATATTTTAAGAGAACGTAGCCATCGGTTGTTCATCACACTACATTCGAATTACCTCCGGAGAACGGAGGAAGACATTGTAAAAAATCCAAAAAAATTTTGGCGCTTTATAAAAATCAAACGGAAAGCGCGGTCTTCTTTCCCCGCAGAAATGCACATGAATGAAAAAACTGCTCACACTGGTAAAGCCATAGCTAACCTGTTCGCCAATAATTTTCTTATGGCTTTTACATCCCATACTAACACCACATCAAATGGACGTGACATTTGTGCACCTTACTATAAATATCAGCATAACTGTATTGGTAAAATAAAATTTACAGAACGTGAAGTCTTCAACAAAATTAGGCAATTAGATGTACTCAAGGGACCTGGTCCCGATGGCATACCACCTCTACTAGTCAACCGTTGTGCCTCTGCACTATCGTTACCACTGACACTCATAATGAATTACTCTATGTTGCTAGGAGAGTTTCCTGATGAATGGAAAAAAGCCAAGATTATACCTCTTCATAAAAAAGGCAACGCTGATGACGTAACGAACTATAGACCAATCTCTATTTTGTCTTGTTTTTCCAAATTGTTCGAATCGCTTATATGTCCGATAATCTCTCATCACTCTGGCCACCTCTTATCAGAACATCAGCATGGTTTCTTGAAAGGTCGCTCTGTTGAAACAAATCTTGTTAGCTTCGTTTCAGACTTGTCTCGAGAAGTTGATAAGGGAAATCAAATCGATGCAGTCTATACTGATTTTAGCAGTGCGTTTGACAAAGTTAGTCATTGCTTGTTAATTAAGAAGCTGGAAGGCATCGGGTTCCATGGATCTGTTCTGAATTGGTTTCGGTCTTATCTAAAAAAAAGAGAACAAGTAGTGTTTGTTGATGGATACGAATCGGAAACTTATTACGCTGAATCAGGTGTACCACAAGGATCACATTTGGGACCTATCCTTTTTTCGATATTCATCAATGATATTACTATGCACATAAAGCATTGCAATTTTAAATTATTCGCAGATGACCTCAAAATTTACAAAGTAGTTAAAGGTGATGCAGATATGAATCTTATTCAAAGCGACATCAATCATATAAATGAATGGTGCGACATAAACCAAATGCACCTTAATGTCAAAAAATGTTATTATATTAAATATACCCGCAAGAAAAACTCTATAAATTCGGTTTATACTTTAGATGATGTTTCATTGCAGGAGGTTAGTGAAATGCGTGACTTGGGAGTTTTAATTGATAGTAAATTGACTTTTAAAGCGCATATAGAGTCGGTGGTTAAAAAAGCGGCTCAACAGCTTGGTTTTATAAGACGTAATACTAAAAATTTCAAATGATATCGTACTAAATTTTCACTATATAACTCCATGGTGCGCAGTCATCTAGAGTTCGCAAGCGTGACATGGAGTCCTTTCTACACATCGCACTCTCAGCGCATCGAAAGTATTCAACGAGCCTTCACTAGATCTTTGGCCTTTTCTTGTTCTGGAATTTCTCATAGAAGTCCTTACGAAAATCGTTTATCTTTCTTTAAAATGCATAAATTGCGTGACAGAAGGAAATTTCGTGACCTTATCTTTCTTCACAAATCAATTCATAGCTTCACAGATTGTCCCGAAATTCTAAATTACATTTACTTAAACGTTCCTTACCATTATCCACGCCAGCAAATCTCAAAAATTTTTCAAATCCCATTAGCCAATACAAACTTAGGATGTAATTCTCCTCTACTGAGGATATGCCGTACATACAATGAATTAAATACTTCCACGAATGATCTTGACATCTTTCACGACTCATTGAATGTGTTCAGGAGTAAATTATCTAGGTTCCTAAATGTAAGCATGTCCTAAAATCAATATATAATTTAGTTATTTTTGTTCTGTTTATTCTTACTTGTTTTTGTTAATTTGTATTAAAATAAAAATATCATGTAAAATTTAGTTATATTTATAATAAAATCATAAGAATGTTTATTGTTAAATAATTTGCAGGATGCAGTGTGCACTGCATTTATTGATTAAGTTAGACACTGTGTATGCCTACTAGATCTGTGCTCACTGTTATTGCATTGTACCAACCATTCTTAGTTTTATTTTATTTAATTTTATTATTATCTTCTGTCTAACCACTCATTTAACAGCGAATGTTGTAAACACCTGTAAAAGGTATACATATCAGAACAATATATTAAAATACAATGTTAGTATCTAAATAAGGTTAATATGTATACTGTTGGTGTTTCATAATAAAGTAATAAATAAACATTAATATTCAAAGTGCCTCTTACCAGTCGGTGATCACTACCAGTTTCCACCCTGTGGATCACGGAGACATCAGTAAATATTTGTCTCTTGGTGGTCATAATGAAGTCAATCTCATTTCTCGTGGAACCATCGGGACTCAACCAGGTCCATTTCCTGTATGGTGGCCTCTGAAAGAAAGAGTTCATACCTCAATTCATAAAAGGTACATTTAACACAACACATCTGTTCGCAGAAGGCGCAAATTGGGTCACAAAGCACTCACAGTATAGTAGTCTGGCTGAGCTAAGCAATGCATAATTAATAGTTTCATCCACTGGCAATCTCTTAAACCTCCAAATATCACGATCGATTCAATCGCTACATGTGTCTACACTGGCTTTGGGCTTCGACGCGGCGTACATAGACGCGGCGTACATTGGAACATAATCTACCACGATTATGTTCCAATGTGAACTGTGGAAGAGGATTTTATGTGTAAAGTATATTTTAATTATAATTACCTAGTTTTTAAACTATCATAGTCACAAATATATCTAAATATATTGCCCGCTTACATTAAATCGATGATGCATACGGTACGTCATGAAACATTTTAGTAGTCGGTGACATAAGGCCAGCGGAAAAACAATTCACACGAGCATAAATCTAGATTCCCTTACCAATTACCATTAAAATGAATATTTGCATTTGTCTATAAATTCAGAGCTCTGCTATTTGCTCTCTTAACAATCGACGAAAAGTTTTACATTCTTTGATCATCCCTTGAGCACGTAGCAACTATTATTGAATCTGTATCAAATGTCTCTAGGGGAATGTTAACGAAGAGTGTACTCAACGAAAGTTCACATTACTTTGGATTACTGCGTAGCCATCGCGAGAGACTACAAATCCTATTTACCTACGTAATAGTCAATCCTCGCAAATAAAAAGTATCCAGTGTAGTGAAAGACGTCTGAGAACAAATACAGGATTAAAGGAACAAATCCCTTGGGGCATTAAGGACAATAGCGCGCACCTTCGGAGTTCATTTGAGTGAATTTCATTCGATGAAAGAAACTTTCTGCACGTTTTACCGCAATTTGTGGATATAAGTTCATAATTGGAAATTGCTTGACGATGTTATTGGGAAAGTT
The DNA here is from genome assembly GCA_917880725.1 of Selenia dentaria. NCBI lineage: Eukaryota > Metazoa > Arthropoda > Insecta > Lepidoptera > Geometridae > Selenia > Selenia dentaria. The sequence goes on from OU862890.1 coordinate 23,798,491, forward strand.
GAGGGCTAACCGCGATTTCTAGATTGTGAGAAAGCGGGTGCGATACAGCGAAGTTTATTTGTGAATTCGCTTTATTTTGCATTGCGCAATATAGGTGACGCTTTTAGAGAAAGTAGTTAATATTAAAGGATGAAATAGTTATGGTGGATTCAATTTAATTTTACGTTGATACTTGTAATATTTTTCCTAGATCGAAGTGAAGCGTGGCCAGGTAAATTTTTTTTGTTATAACTATATTTATTTCTCAAGTTTCTTGAATTTTTCTAATTTAGTAAGGGCATTGTTCCTGATAGCAATGCAATGTAGGTCTAAATGGTTGTAACATTACATACTCTAAGTAAAAACAAAATAATAATACTTTCTGAGCAGATATTGTAAAAGGAAATCCCCTCCTCCTTCAGCATGTGAATCGTCCGAAGAGAGAAAATCGAAGTAAGTACTCACTATTTACTAGTGGATTAAACTTAATGATCTGTAGGCTTCTTCTGCAAGATCCCATCTTGGTTGCTACTACTGCAATGCTTAATGCAAACCAAGCAATATTATGCAATCAGCACTATGTTTATGGTAAAATTATTTCAAGGATTAGATTCGAAGGGCTCTTACTTACTTGGTACTTGGTGGGCTGGCTCTTTTCCGCAACCAGGCCGCTGTGGCGCGGCCCATTTTGCGTGATAGCCGGGTGACGCTGATCAGTCCAGCCACCCGGTGTCGCCCAGGAAAGCCAGCAGCTCCTTCGGCTTGGCGCAGGCTTCCCACACTGTCCTCGGCGAGCCGAGGTTAGCTGCCCTTTGTGCCGCCACGCTCCTGCATTCGATGAGCACATGCGCAGCTGTTTCTTCCGCCTCCATGCAGCCTCTGCATAGGGGGCTGTCTGTAACACCTAGATTAAACAGGTGTTTGTTTAAGGAGCAATGACCGGTCATAATTCCGACGATATGTCGTACATTATTTCTTTTAAGATTGAGGAGTTTTCTGGAGAATTTCAGATTTAGAATCGGAAAAGCCTCCTTCGACTGCCTACAACCCTCGATACTTGCCCAGTAGTTCTGATGCTGGTCCTTAGTTTTTTTGCGAATCCATGCACGAATTTGACTGAAAGGTAGGGGGATCATTGGTTCTGGTCCTGCACACGTCATTCCGGAACCTCTCCTTGCTAGCTCATCAGCCGCATCGTTACCTCTGGAATCGCTGTGCCCCTTTATCCATTGGAGTGTGACATTATTGTTATGTTTACTTACTTCCTTCAATAGTCGGTGACATTGTATGATCAGCCCCGAAGAGTGGTCGTATCTATTTAGGGCTCGTAGTACCGCAGTGCTGTCGCAGAGTATCCTAATATTACTATTGGTTACCTTCCTGCAAAGTACTGCTGCTGTGGCTTGGATGACACCCACACATTCTGCTTGGAATATAGAGTTGTGTTTACCTAGCCCTGTTGCTATGTGTATGTTTAGTTCCTCCGAGAACGCTCCCGCTCCGGTGCCTGTTGCCATCTTGGAGCCATCTGTGTAAAAAATGACTTCATGAATACCTGAGCAGTCGCTTGGCTCTTCATTTAGTTGTACGCGGTAGCTCTTTGTAAAGAAGTGTTGCTTTTGTACTCTATCATAGATAGACTTTATTAAGGGGTTTCCAACTGCAAAGTTTTCTATGATTGTTGTATGGGGTGCTAATTGATCCTGACCAGAGGTTCAGTGCCTTTAGCCTGTACGCAGCCGCCGCGGCCTCTTGTTGTATGTATATCAATCGCGGCGGTTGGTGCAGTGCGCATGCAGCCTGTTGTGGCTACACAGGCAAGTCTCTGAAAGGTTTGTAGCTTGGTTTTGGTGGTGCTCAGGGTGGTTCTGGGCCACCACACAATTGCACCATATGTTAGTGAAGGTCTGATTACCGTTTTATATAGCCACAGGGTGATCTTAGGGCTTAGTCCCCATGTTTTACCTATCATCCTTCTGCATTGCCAGAACGAAATACTGGCCTTGATTAACTTGTTCTCTAAGTGCTTGGCCCAATTCAACTTGCTGTCTAGTGTGACTCCCAGATATTTCACTTCTTCTGACAGTTTCAGTTGCTTGTTAAATAGGCTAGGTAGTGTAAACCTGCCTAGGGTTCGTTTGTTAGTGAACATCACCAGTTCGGTTTTAGCTGGGTTTACGGAGAGTTCGTATTCTATGCACCATTTTTCGACAACCTTTAACGCATTTCTCATCAGGTCACATGCCACACTGGCAAAATGGCCTGATATAAGTATTGCGAGGACGTCTGCATACCCTACCGTGAAGAAGCGACTTGTATTCAGCCTGGTGATTAGATCATTGACTACTAGATTCCATAGGAGCGGGGACAGGACACCTCCTTGGGGGCACCCCTTGGCCACCACTCCCCTGGTCGTGCCATTTAAATCAATACGTATCGCCCTTAATTCTAGCATGTTAATGATCCAATCGATCAGGGTCAGGTCTACTTTATGTTTAAGCAGTGCTGCTCTGATGCTGCTAAAGTTAGTTTTGTCAAAGGCTCCTTCTATATCAATGAAAGCTCCTAGACATAAATTTTTACTTTTAATATCTCGCTCTACTTTGTGTATAACACTGTGTAGGGCGGATTCGGTAGATTTACCTGCGCTGTAAGCGTGCTGTTCTGGGTGAAGTGGCGCGGTAATGAGAACTGTGTCTCTGATGTACCTATCACAGAGCCTCTCCAAGGTTTTCAGGAGAAAAGACGTAAGACTTATCGGTCTATAAGCCTTTGCTTCTGTGTAGTCACTCTTAGCCGGCTTTGGTATAAACAAGACCTTAACCTCTCTCCACCCTTTGGGCATGTATCTGTGCACCAGACATGCCTTGAAGATAGCACTCAATGTCTCGTTTATATGATATTCACTCCATTGTAGGAGTCCTGGGAATATCCCGTCCAAACTTGGCGTTTTGTACGGTGTGAATGTGTTGATTGCCCAGTTTAGTCTCTCTCCTGTAACAACAGTCTGTGCAACAGCCCAGTCTGTCGCTGTAGGTGGTGCCATGGGGTGTTCTGTCCAAACATTTGAGTCTGATATTAGACACCCAGGAAAGTGTGTTTTCAGAAGTATTGTATAGGTTTCTGTTATAGTATTTGTAAACGTATTGTCGCTTTTCTTTATGGAGCCGATGTCGCGGTTCGGGTTACTAGCGAGTATTTTCCTAACCCTATTCGCTTGTCCATTCGACTTGATGCTGGTGTTGTAGTTTTTCTATGACCTGCGTGACCTGGACCGTATATTTTTCTTATATTTAGCCTTGGCTATTCTATAGTTGTCCCAGTCCTCGTCCATGCATGTATTCATGGCTCTATTGAACAGCTTGCGTACCTTCCGCCTCTGTCGTTCCAGCGCTTTGGTCCACCCCTGATTGCCTCCCCCAGCGTTTGGCAAAGAGAGGGGGCATGCGCTTTCAAAACTCATAGTGAGACTGTACGTGAGCTGTTCAACAGTTTGCTCTATTTCTTCTATGTTTACTAGTTGCGTGTTCGCACTTACTGTGTTCATGTTTTGTTCAAGGGACCTAGTGAAGATCGTCTTGTCAGTCCTGCGGGGGTTGCGGATTGGTGTTAGTATCTGTTTGCTTATTTTTAGTTCATACCTGATCCACCTGTGGTCGGAGCCGGAGTATTCGCCTGATACTTCCCAGTTCTCTATGAGGTTTGTAGTACCTGAGACCAAGGTGAGGTCGATGATAGTACGGCTGCGTTGTCTAACAAAAGTTGGTTCCGCGCCTGTATTTGCTATAAGGAGATTTGTAGTAAATAAAAAGTTTACCAGGTCCTCCCCTCTGCTGCTTGACGTGGGCATACCCCATATAGGGTGATGGGCGTTTGGGTCTGCTGATATTACTAGTTTGAAGTCATTGAGCTCGCAGTATCTTACCAGGTCCGCAACGTCTTTCGATGGGATCTCCTCGTCGCCGGGCATGTAGGCTGACGCGACGATCACGTCCCCAGCTTCCTCCCCGAAAACACCCCGGAGCCTGGCAGTAGCCAAGTCTCTGGAACAGAACTCGGTTAGAGGCAATGAAGCAATGTTGCTTGGTACATATATACATGCTCGAATGTTGTTTTTGGAGGTGTTGTCATATATTAACTTACCCCTTAGATTATTGAGACCACACACACGCCCCGCCCTGATCCACGGCTCCTGGATCAAGGCCATGGTCTCCTCGCTGTCATCCCCCAGCACTCTGCGCAGGTTAGCCGTTGCAGTGAGGCTGTGCTGGAGGTTTGTCTGGATGACCTTACACATCATGGAGGATTGGGTCGCCATCATTCAAGCTACCCTCCTCCTCTGACTCAGCCGTGTTGGCCCCGTTTGGATCCCTCCACTCTCCTCTGGTAGGGGGGTCAGGATCCACACTCATATCCTCCGTCGTCTTTGAGGACGATGGTTTGGGCGATGAGTGTGACAGCTCGTCCGGAGTTTCCCCCGTCTTGCCGTCTGGAGCCAGCATGGTATCCAGCTTGTCTGCCGGTTTAGGCTTGCTTGCTGGTGCAGGTGGTTCGTCCTGAAGAGACCCGTTCGCTGCATAGAATCGAACGTAGACATTCCCCAGGTTGAAGGCTAGCCTCCGTCCTTTCTCTACGAGTGTAGGTATAAGGGGTTCGGGAATCCCCAACGTGAGGAACATCGTGTCGTCTCCGTGCATGCTATGCGCGAACAGTCTCCAGGTGTTCACCTGGGCCCACTTGTTCTGATCCGCCAGAATCAAGCTCGTGTCTTCGACAGAGCTATCACATTCCGGGATGAACAGTGCTGCTCTTACTACTCGGGTTAAATCTCCCTGTCGTTTGACAGTGAGTTTAACCCCTGAGTCAGCTGAAAGACTGCTAACTGCCTTGTTGAGCCACCGCAGTGAAGCATCATCCTCACACCACAGCTTCAGGGCTCCATCTGCAATGATGGGCTTCCCTCTGAAGCAGGGGGAGAATGTGATGTTAGGATCTTTAACATCAGCTAGAATCCTGTTGACCAGGTACTTCTTCACTTTGGTGGCTTGCTCTTCTTTCAGCTCTTGGCTTTCCCCCGTCACCGCTACGCATAGTTCATTCTGAGCAATGTCTGCGTAGCTGGTCAGGGTGCGCCGTGAGCTGTCCAGTTTGGGTCTTTTGTGTTCACCTCTAGGTGACACCGTGTCATCCAACCGGGTACGCTTGCCGGGCTCAGTGCGGGGAGGGGCCTGTGCAGATTTCGAAATGGCCACTGCCCCACGCCTCTGGCGATTGTACCGGTTGCTGTGTTTAGGGTGCGACCACTTGCTCTGGACCCCTGAAGGTCCTGGTTCTGCCGTTAGTGGTGCTCCAGTCTTCAGTGGTTTGGCAGGTGGTGCGGTGCTGTGTTCTGCTTTTTTAAAGAAGTAGCTCGGGCCAGGTGCGCCGTTACTGGCATCTCCAGTCGTCTGCTTCTGACCTTCCGGATTGTCTCCTGCCTTGGGGACTCCAGCCTGAGGCTTAAGTCCCGTTAGGCTAGATCCCGTACCGGTGTTTTCAGCTTCTGACCTTTGACTAGCCAGTCGCGCTTCGGCCTTTTGCTGCTTCTTTAGCTTCTGCCTCAGTCGGTTTCTTTGACTTTTGCTTAGAGTCTCTGGGAATCCAGCCTCTGGCTTAAGTTCCTTAGCGTTAGCGTGGGGGAATCCAGCTTCTGGCTTAAGTCCCTTAGCGTTAGCATGGGGGAATCCAGACTTCGGCTTAAGTCCCTTAGCGTCAGCAAGGGGGAATCCAGCCTTCGGCTTAAGTCCCTGTTGCTTGTCTCTTGCTTTTTTGCCCTTCGGTCCGACAACCGTCCAGGCAGAGGTGCAGGGCTCCGGGGCCGACATGGCCGCCACGAGCTCCTTCACCGCTTCACCTAAACCCGTGGGGTTTTGCTCACCTCTCACTTTTTCCACATCGTGCAATACTTTGCCCCCCCCAGAATACGTGGGGCAGCCCGAGCTATGCTCAGGGAGGGATTCTCCGGGTAAACCGGTACCCTCCTGGGGTAGTTCCTTATTTGAGTTTGCAGCCATAGTGTGGTCGGATTTTTATACAGGGGTTTCCTTCCCCCGGCCAGTTTATCGGTTTTGTGTATGTTCCCTCCCCCATTCCGCCCATGATCCGGGTCTAGCTACGAAAGTAGCCCGTCCCATTTCACAGGCGGCGCAGGAGCTGGATATATCACTTGGGCGCCGATGATTCGCCTTCGCACTGCATACTTGGCTATTATGGTCACGAGGTAGATGTTATAGGCGGGCTCGTTGGTGACCATAACATTGCCCGGGGAGGACGACCCACAAAGATGTTAGTATGTGGGCCCAGCCCTAGACCGCGGCGGCAGTCTAAAGATGGCGTGGACGTGTATGAAGCACTTGTTGGTGCGCGCCTGTAGTCTAGATCCGCACTTCTAGACGTACGCAGCTGGCATTACTTAGCATTTTATAGAGGCATGTTCTTTGGCCTTGAACATACCCCACTAAGACCAAAACCAACCAGTTCTCCCCCCCATTCGAAGGGCTCTATAGCAAGTAAAATTACAGGGCGAGTGAGGCTTTAAAACTAGAGCCCGTGACTAGGGAAGTCTATTTTCACGCAATATTTAAGCATAAAGCTCTGGCTGGCACGGAATTGTAATCAGACACTATTTATACCTCCAGCATATCTAAACGAAAGTAAGAGAAACATCTGAGATAGCCATGAAATAGATTTAAATACTTTATTAAATGGAAAAATCTACAAAATCCATAAAACTTATTAATACACAACAGTACATAAAATTCGCAGTGATTTATTGCGCGAAACACTCCGCCCGTCGGAGACTAACACATAGTACTATTACCGTTGACTGATCCCACGAAGGGCGCTCGTACAATCGAAAACCCGGAAAAAATTACATCAAAATAATGTATTTCTCCCTCTCGCACTGCATGAGAAAGTTAAATATTATATCACGCCGGGCAATGTATATTGAACATGAATAAAGGCCAATAAACGGGGAACCCGGATAAGTATTCCCACAAATTGGAATATTGACGACGCGAATTTCGCATTCAAATATTGTTTTGAGTCTGACGCAAAACTCTGAATGAATTTGTAATAACATCTGAACCCTCGTGTGTATGTTGCATCGTTGATTTTCAAATGTTTTTTTCGAAAACCTCTCTTGAACCCAACTAAAAGCAATTCGGAAATTCAAAAAGTTTTATTAAAATCGAACCCGTAGCGAAAATTAATTAAAGCACAAAAGTTCCCTAGTCGTAACAAGGGGCCACACGGCGGCTTAATAACAATATTACTAAGAGTCGTAATCAGAAGAAAGCAACTGGAAGCATTAATCAAATTGCTTCGAATTCTATACATTTTCGACGGCGTGGAGACCTTTTCAGAGAGAAAAATTTATTCGCACCAACAAAATTGAAGGTGCCACTGTCGACGGCACTGAGCTACGTTTTATGTATAAGAGTTAGTAGTTTTGCTCGAACATTATAAAAAGGAAAGATTCGATTGTTAGTTTGATGTAATGGATAAACTCAAAAACTATAATACTATGCCAATTTATAAAAACTTTTCCCCAGTAGAAAGCTACATTGTTCCTGAGTGATATAGGCCATATACTTGATTCATTATCATCATCGTCCATCACCATGCGGTTGAAACCGCGGAGACCAGCTAGTAGAAAATAAAAAAGGATCACAAAATCTGACGTATCATTAACACCAAAAGCGATACGCCCCTCGTAAAATATCTAAGGAAAGCAAAATTGTACAAGATAAGGCCCGTAGCACGTAGGGTCCGCGTGCAAACATTTATTTTGTCGCTGCAAGACGCTGGAAAACAGTATTAAGGCTATAAAGAATGGAATGGCATGGGGAGGGACGTGGGTGCCAGCTGGGTAATGAAAAAAATTACCCCCCGTACGTAAAATTGCATTTTTTAACGTTGAATAAGGTACAGTAATTCGAAGAAGCGACGCGTGAAAATATTGCTTATGTATTGTACTTGTCGTACAATACAAAATAATTGAATGAAACACCTCTCTTTATATGTTTTGTTTAATTGATTTAAAACTCTCTTTAATAAATAAATAAACAACCTGCAACCATAACACAATATTGAGAACTTTACTGCTTCTCGATAGAAATAAGGATAGTTGCAGTACTTCCCGGGACGAACTAATAGACAAAGAGTACTACAGCTACAACAAAGAGTCCTACATCTACAACAAAGAGTCCTACATCTACAACAAAGAGTCCTACATCTACAACAAAGAGTGCTACAGCTACAACAAAGAGTCCTACAGCTACAACAAAGAGTCCTACATCTACAACAAAGAGTTCTACTGCTACAACAAAGAGTTCTACTGCTACATGTACGAAATAGTACAGAAATGTATACAATTTTAGAACTTTTTTACAAGTGGCCTTCTTGGTGGGTGCCACCCACAATAGTGCCAGATATACTGCCTCAAATCTGTAGAGTGAATATTAAGGTTTGAAAAGCATGGTTACTTACTTTGCAAACTGTATGTGTGTGCAAGAATCAGTGAAATAACGCACATAATTTTGATCCGTACAAATGTTGGTGACACCATAACTGTCATGACCTGGAGCCTTGTTGGAATAAAACAAGTTTATAACCGTATTCATTTAAATAAATGCTAATTTAATATTATTTGGTACGCAGAAGAGGGTTGCCATCTCTTGGTAAGGCATTCAAATTAATCGTGTTATTTTAGGTAATAGCTGTCAGTTGCTTTTAATTTAACCCTCAATTAATCATCTGTCTAACGCTAGAAAGCGTGACTAATAGCTTTGAAACATAATGAATTATATTGAAACACTCGCTTTTATCCTATTTGAACGGAGCAAATATAGGCGACCAACTACGTCTGTTAACTTCGTGTCGAAATGACAAGCATTCGATTCGAAATACAGTGCAAGAAGACCGGGCAGGGTTATAGTGGTATTCTATGAGAGAAAATCCTTCCTTGAAAAGTCCCCTCATGGAGAAAAACGAAGGACAGCTAATAATAAACTGATTTGCACTGCGAGCACGGATTGTCGATAGGATACAATTAGACAGTAATGAACTATTTTTGTATCAATTGTTTCTTGTTTCTAGCCTGGATCTAGCCTCGATCAACGGCTGTCTTTTATCGATAACTAGCGACTTCGTTCGCGTAGGCTTGGCCTTCGGCCTCGCCATAGCCTCCAATCTTTTCTGGATTTTTCTGAATTCTTCTAACAAAAATAAACACAATAAAAAAAAATTGTGAAATCGGTAAAGCAGTTCTAAATAGGGGTATTTATATATTATATAGATTACTGTCGAATGTTATGCCATGGTATCCTATCCACAATCCATGCTCGCAGTGCAGTACAGGAGATACAATAATCCTGATAACATAAGGCCCCCATATCAGTGCTACCAACAGCTTCACGTATTTACACGACATTGATTCATAAATAGCACAAAAATACAGTGCATAATCAAATTAACGCAGTCTTCGGTATATTCATAGATTTGAAAAAAGCATGAGACATAGTTAGTCATACAAATCTATTATTACATAAATTGAAATACTTATGAGTCTTTTTGGATTGATTATAAAACGTCATATTGACAAAACCGTATGCATAACTATTTAGTAAAGAATAGAAAATTGACATTTTACTCTAAAAATAACTAGCTTGTTTCGGAATCCTTCAAGGATCAATATAATAGCTCACTATTTTTCTGGCTTATATGTACATTATAAATAACATAGGACTTGTATGGCCACATAACTATATCTGCCGCCTGTATCATCTGTGACCACTAATGAGAAACAGTTCAGTTCCTTTAACCATATCTTGTCCATTCTATGCTTATCTTAACTTCGCATCCCTGTCACATACAGTTCTCTTTTGTTGCCCAAATCTGAGATCCATATGCGATGGTTATAAACATAAATTCAAGGTAATGAAATTGTTTCTGGTGAGTTGTGTAATGTTATATACTATTCCATTGTTGTTGTAGATGACTGATCATGTACTAAACCATTTCAGGACAGAATCTGTCCCCGATTTTTGTTATTTTTTTTTTAGTTGTATAGTGAAACACTTCACTCCACCTACTTTTTAATATAAACGAGGAGCAGAAATGGCAAACTGGGGTCGGTTAGCGCACCTCGCTATATATACCCACAGTCATCCTGTGCATCATACAAGTATATCAACCACTGGACATCTTTCATCGAAGTATAATGTAACTGCTTTTTAATGTTTTTCACAGCCGAGTTATTTCGATTAACATGAAGTCTTCAACGCAATGTGCGAATAATTTAATGTTAATTGAACCGTTGTTGACGAACTCTTTTCCGAGTTGTTGTGATGAATTCAACATTCTGGTCGTTAATATCTCACAAATTTTGGCTGATATTAACTTTGGAACATTTAAATATTTACTTTCTTACAAAGACCTACCTTACCGTATTGAGTTAAAATTACAAAACGATGTATTTTTTATTGCATAGAATAGAGGTTCGATCAATTCTGCAGTATATGAATATGTTAAGCCCAACCACTACATTCGGTTCCATAACCCACATATCCTAGTAAGGGAGAACCGCTGGTGCCAAAAATGTTAAGAGAGGTCATAATTTACCCTAATTTTAATAGAGATGATGGTTGGTAAGTACCATCCGTCTGGGATCCAGTGATCAAGGTAACACAATATGGCCAGTACAATATTGCAAGACACGGTGGGTAACTAATGCGTACATCGATAGATTGTAGCTATGGGCGGTACATACCTACACTAAAAATATTTTTCTCTATAACTGTTACCTAGTCCGCCGAGATATTCTAAATGTCAGGATAAAAATAATATCAAATATACGTGATTTAATTTTTTTTTAATATTTAAGAATTTCGAAAGTCTAAAAATAATAACTACATAGCTTTAAACTTTTTTATCTTATTAATTTGAAAAATGATGTGACATTTGTGTCTTCTGTCAGTCTTTTTGTCCCAGTGTGTTCAACTCATTTTGGACATTGTGTACCTATCTGAAGACTACTATACGGAAATGTTACAATCTAATTAGATTGGAACGATTTAGTGCCCAGTATTCTACAGCTTTCAATAATAAACAAGTCGTCTAGCTTCAATTTATAGTTATTGTTGGCAACCATCTAGACTGTAGATTCTAGAGCATATTATTTCTGGCTGATATATATTAATGAACGAACATTTTGTCATTGTGGCTTTTCAACTTTGTCTGCATCTCCGTTGGAAATTAACGTAAAACACTTTGTTTTACTTTACTATGTTTATAAAATGTGGTTATAAAAGTAAAAATACAAAATATATACATAAAATATAATGTAATGAATAATAATTTGATTTGATTTGATTTGACTCATTGATCAGTAACGAAACACAATAATATTGATTCGCTTGTGCATGCGTACACTAAACTAAAATTCTCTAAACTATGGTAGTTCTTATTATGTTAATACTAAAATCCATATTCGTGCAACACTAGAAGGATAATTCTAAACATGATTATTTTATTAAATTGTGTGTAGTTTTACATCAGTTTAGACTAGTTTAGAGAGCACGAACTTACATGACGATTAAATTTGCACTAAACATACCCACAATTAAACAGAACCGGCAAATTTAAGAATTGTCGCTTCCAAGCGTTATACGAATTTGGACTTAAGCATTAACAGAAGAAAAACTACCATAATTTACAAAAAAAAAGATTTTAGTTCGCTAGTTTAGTTTGGTGTTCTGAACAAGTGAATTCCTGCCAGTATCCCTACCAGATAACCCAAAGCGCCGTTATACTGATGAAAATACGGGTTTATACAATACGTTTCTCAAGAGATACATAATTTAATTGAGAAAAATCTATCTCCACTTCGGATTCCAAATTCAGTTTTGTTTTATCACATCAGTGGCATCATGTTTAGTTCCACATTTAGAATTCATCCAAAAATGTAAACAGCTTGACGAAAATAGCGGTCCCGTTTTAAGATTCAATTTCAGGCACAGCTGAAACGCGACATCAATCTTATTTCCATTTTAACTTTGATTAGCACATGATGAACGTACGATTTATTTTGAATTGTTTGCTTTCATTAAAGCAAGTGAACATTTTAGTACGTAATACTTTAAATTTCACAGTTTCTACGAGGTAATTCACTAGCGACCACGTGCAAGTACGCCGTAACCTAAAAAGCGGTCGCGCTGGCGACGGGAGCTGTCATATATCTTTTTCATAAATAAAATAAGCCAGTGGTGCGGGCAATATTATATTCAACCAGGTTTTCTTTTCCACATCAAAATAAAATCGATAGAAAACAAAAGCAAACACAATTACTGTGCCACAGTGTAATGCCGCCTTTGACTGAACATCAAAGCAACTAATCTACTTGCTTATTTTATTGCAACATGGTTCTAATTGAGCAAAGATATTTATAAACCTATCAGAGCATACTCGTACATGAGCGAATGATCGTGGATTCAAAAACATCTTTGTTGGTATTAAATACACATTCTATTAAGTTTCACTTACACCATAGAATCGTCAAAACAGACGACAAAAGAGAAGCAAAATACAGAGGGTAAACAAAATGGTACCTACAAAATAAACACATACTTTATGGTAGAAACGTACATCAATATTTAGGACATGAGCTAAAATGTATTATATTAAGACTGTTTTTATAGGAAGTAGATAGTTCAGCATTACAACAATGATATCACAACTACTCATTTTACTGTAATAATAATTTGTTATGAAATGGGAGTTTCACTTACTCAATTCAATGTTAGACCATTACTGAATTAATCGTTTCAGCAAATACTTACAAGTGATTATTTGAAAAATACGAAACCATGATCAATACCGACGTGATACTGCTACACCTGAATCTACATATATCACCTTCATGCTCTACATCTTTTTATGTTATTGGATAACCCAGGAGTTTTCAACCGATTGTGTAGCAATTTAAATTAAACCACCTTGGAGCAATACCTTATTTAAAAATTGACAGAAACATCTGTGAACATCCTAACTAATATTATAAATGCGAAATTAAGTTTGTTTGTTAATTTGTTACAATTTCACTCATAAACAGCTGAACTGACTAATGATCGTTCTAGTACAGTGCTAACAGCTTATCACGGTTATGTATAGGGATGTGTGTGGGGTGTGGGACAATTCTACTGCTATTAACAAAGAGTTCATAGCTCAAAAAAAGCATTCGGGCAATGAGTTGTATAACCCTTTAAATCGTGTAAGGTTTTATTAAAAAACTTAATATACAATTACTATCTACTTTCATGTATGCATATTTTCTAACTTGCTATCTTTGCAAAAGCTTACTTTCAATTTTTCAAAATGGCTTCCGATATTTACTCTAGAAATACGCGGAGTATTGAAACAGACACGAATAGACTGGTCCACGATATAATTCCTAGAACTTGACTTTACCAAAAGCAATGCCATGCTATGAGTATCAAAGTTTTTAATGATCTCCCAAAGCGAATCAAAGAGCTCAGTTTTAAAGCGTTTAGAAAGTATTTGCTATGTTGGTTACATAATAAAAACTAATTACTCTGTACAATTGTACGTGAATTGTTAAATAAAATGTAGCTATAATTATTAGTTTTCTGTGACTTAAATTGTATTTATATAATCTCATTCGGTAATATTCTAATTATGAAATGAAATACAGACTTTTATTGGCATATTTTATTGACATACTTCTTTAAGAACATTAAAAAATACATTAAACCATTATTCTCCTAACAAAACAATGCTTTAAATTATTTTGTAATTATTAAAGTATGATGGTTACCGACCAAGGAGGTTTCAATTCAATTTAAATACACATTATCTGTGGTGAGCGCGCTGCGCGCGCAACGCGCTGGTTTCGAGCCAATAATAGACCAATAACAGACTTTTTCCACTGATATTGGCAAAATTGTGGTTACGCCGCACAAGCCATACAAACAAGAAGAAGAAGAAGACTTTTTCCATTTTGCCGCTATTTCGTACATACGAATTTGAGTAATATTTTGTTGGATAAACTTTAGTAGCAAAAATGACATGAGATTAAATAAAGTAGTGTAGTGTAGCTACAGCATATAATTATGTATTAAAACACTCGTGTAATCTTAGGTAGGCATCGATCGAGCAGCCGTTGGGTTGGCGACTGATACTCGAGCGTTACTGTATTATGAACACTCTTATTTTGTTTCTGAGTTTAGGAGCTGGTAACATCGCGTACATACGTTCAGATGCAGGTTATACGTAAACACTTTACATCGCGACAGCTTCCATCACTGGGTAAAGATATAAAATTGCCCGAGGCTAATCAAGTAACCCGTGAACATCGAAACTAGTGAACCACAATTTCCCGCTAGTTGATTGGAAATTCTATTTACATCGATCTCAAGACTCGACAAGAAAAAGGGAAAAACCGGATTTTGATTTTCCGTCGTAGCCTTTGCATCTGAAGAAAATAGTCGGGAGGAGAGACTGAAGACATTATCATGACTGCACTGGGTAACAAGAAATATCGGGACTATTTTGTTATTATTTTGTTAATTATTTGAATTTCCACCTCTATTATAATAACATAGTTAAAAGTATTACTATTGACCGGCAAAACACTCATGTTAGGGATCGAATACGTCGACCCGGGATTTGAGCTGACCAATGTTCATCTTTAGGGCTAGTGTATATTATAGTTGTGTCCGACACAAGTTATACGATGAACTTGACCCATAACTAACCTGCTATTGTTACATCCTACTAATATCACAAACGCGAAAGTTTGTATGTATGGATGTTACTCTTTTACTCAAAAACTACTGAATGGATTTTAATGAAATTGGGTTGGTAGATAGATGAAGTGCTGGAATAACATATATGATACTTTTTCATCATCATCCAATACCACGCTGGTGCAACCGCGGGGCACAACTAGTTACATAAAGAGGAAAGATTTATTTGTTTCTTTGAATTGAATAACCTCCGAAACTACTGGACTGACTGGAAAAAATCTTTGACTATTAGAATCCTACATTATCCCTGATGAACATATGCTATACATTTTGGTTCATCATCATCTGCGTAAATCACCACCCGGGTGAAACGTGGAGCGCAGCCAGATATAAATAAATTAATGAATGATGGTTTATTTGTAAAGAAACATGGGTACATTGATCTTAATTAGTAGGGTGTAAAAAAGTTTCCTGTATGTTTTGCCTTACGGGTAGATATATGTACATTAGGTGAGCCTTTATGTGTCTCGTAACATTACCTTTATAATATAACTAGCTGCGACCCACGGTTTGGATCACGTGGTGATGGATGATGATGATTAAAAGTTATCCTATGTCCTTCCTCGGGATATAGTGTATAATTGCCTCATTGCCAAATTTCATAGATCATCGAATGTCTTCTGTTCAACGCATTGATGTAGAAACTTTTTATTTATATCGCTGATTCAACTGTTCGGGCGTGAAAGCGCAATAAACAAACTCACTTTCGCATTTATAATATTAAGTTCATCATAAGTTAAGTAATTATGTTACATTAAAAATATTTAACATGATATAAATTAATTTATTAAGAAATATTAATGAGATAACAAATATGTAAAATAAATACAAATTATAGCTATCTATAAAATATGTAAGACGCCTGAATATATAGAGTGTCATAATAAACAATTTGAACACCTTCCCGGCATTATATGTTGAGCCCAGCCCAGGTGCATTGCTAATCTGTGGCAATTCGAGTAGTTTGTATATGGCTCATTAATCCCCTATGTAGTTTGTGAAGCCCTGGTAATTCCAGAGTTAAAATGGCTGACACGTAACTTTGTAATTGAATTTGTAAATTGTTTGGAATTAATTAATTGTTGCTGAAATACTACCTTTGAACCGTACTGACGGACTAGTGCTAGTATTTATAATTGAAGTGAAGTGGCCGCAACTGTTCACGCCTTTGAAGAAACCACGTCCGGCCACCACTATTGGAATCTGGAACTGGCAGAGAATTCTTCGGGAGTAAAACATTAAGTAGGTAGCTTATACTTTTTTTATACAGTTGCTCAAAAAGTGCCGTATTGCAGGGACGTATAGCGTTCGGGATGTGGGCTATTACTTACTAGTGCTTTTTTTTTACCTTTCCCGAACCCGTGCGTTCTCTTTCCCAACTGTCAAAATAATGTCTATTAAAAAGAAAAACCAACCATGAAGTTTTTACTAAAAAAATTCATTGAAGTTTTTATGATTCATGCAAATACGTATATTTCTAAAAAGAAGCTACTAATTTTATTTCAATATCAGATTTAATGATTTTATTGAATGAGTTAGTTTAGGTTTCATTTCATTTCATGTCATTAAATTTCTTTTTCATTTCATATTAATAAAAAAATTCTACTGAAGACTTGGCCGTATGGGCACTTGTTCCGACTTTTGTGCTCGGGTAGACATATTTTGTCGGTAGTCTTTGCAATGACAGCCTTTCCTCACTTGTAATGAAATGTACTATTAAACCTTCAGTGTTAGGTTAGGTATTTTGCTGCTTACTACATCTTGAAGCCCAAAGAATAATTATTATCGAGTAACATTAATGTAATATATTCTTATTTGACCCGTATCATCGCCGACGTTAAAACCCACGTTGTAGAAAAACCTTGCCAAAGTGGAAGACTGTCATTCATATCCACAGAGGCCTAGTCATGGTTCTACCATGTGACATTATTTATAACAATGATCTCTGTGAGAGGACCGGGTAACGAAGCTCACGAAGCGTGATTGGGGGAGGGTTTCGTTGTTTTACGCATCTGCCTAGCTCGTCCCAAGCATGCTCGATCGGGTTGATATCCGGGCTGCGCGCTGGCCACTCCATACGAGTAATGTTCATCTCTTGAAGGTAGTCATTCACAATCCTACCTGTATGAGGTCGGGCATTGTCATGCATAAATATAGCATCCTCACCTAAATTGACCATAAATGGACCAACGTGATCATTGAGGATTTCTTCCACATATCTTTCGCTAGTTAAAGAGCCGTTTTCTATGATCACCAGCTCTGTGCGACTTTCAGAAGAAATTCCGGCCCACACAAGTACAGACCCACCACCGTAGGCTACTTTTTCTTCGATGCATGCTTGCTTGAATCTTTCCCCTGGTCTTCGATACACTCTGTGTCTTCCATCGTGCTTGTAGAGCATAAATTTTGATTAGTCGGAGAACATAACTTTTGACCAATCTTCAATACTCCAATTTACGTGGCTCTGGGCATATCTTAGTCTTGAAATACGATGCCCACGCTCCAGTTTAGGGCCGTTTGCAGGTCTAAGGGGTTTTAAGTTAGATTCAGCAAGCCGACGTCTTACTGTCCATGCACTTGGGTTACTTCCTCCGAGGCGTCGAAACTGATTTGTGAGTTCAGTTCCTGTGAGAAAGCTATTCAAAGCATGGTGTTCACCAAGTATCGGTCTTCTCGTGCTGTGGTACACCTGGTTCTGCCCGTTCCTGGTCTGCGTAGGTTAGAACCAGTTTCTTCGTAACGTCGGAGAACTCTTTGTACTGTTGACAGCGACACACCGACAGTCCTGGCTGTATCGCGCTGACTCCGGCCGGTTTCCAGCATTGTAAGTATTCTGGTGCATTCTTCAGGCGTAAGCGACATAATTTCAGCTTGAATAATGAATATAGAGCACTATCAACATGGTTTATGTACCCACATAAATGACAGATTATAAACAAAAGCAAAACCAAATGCTGTAATTTCGTAGTTCCATCTTCGAAAGTGGCCCTTTTTCAAATTTGATTTTTTTATGATATAACTTTACACAAACTAAGAAGTTTTAATACCTTCATTTAAGGAGTATTACATTGTCTATTAAATACAATTTATTGCATTAACCTAGCATTTTTAGTTTTCGAGATTTTTAGGATTCTTTAAGTGACCCGGATTCATTGCTCTCGAGTGTATATAAAAAATAACAATACTTTACAAGAGAACATGAAAGCGTGTGTGTCGGTTCGTTTGCTTATTCTCCTATCATGCTGCCTATAGCATGCATTCTCCTATCAACTACTGAACAGATTTCGATAAAACTTGACACTGAGATAGCTTGTAGCTTGAAAAGCGACATAAGATAACTTTGTCCCCAAAAATCGTCCTGCGAGATATTTGCTATGTGCGCGGGCGGAACCACGGGATCAGTTAGTTATGCACGTAGTGTCATTTCACTAAAATAGTATATTTTCAAACAATTACTTATTTAGCCTCGCAACAATTTAAATTTTTATTACTTAAACATCAGCCTCCATCTCTATTCAATTAACTTTGTTATATCAATCTATCAAACTTCATTAGTTGAAAATATAGTTAGCAAAACAAAATAAAGTTATGCCAGACATTTACGTTATGACTTAATTTAATTTAAAACAACTGATGCAATAATAAACATAGGATAGTTTAGTGGTTAAATTTAATATTCCGCGCTATTTCGAAGTTTACAGGCGTGTTACTAGTTAGCAGACAGCTTTGCAAACTAATTTGTACATTACGTAATGGATTGATTCCTTATTTAATGGACACCGGGAGTTTCTCAGAACATCCGTCTGCAAACTTTGGACAAAATCCTCTCACGCAATTTTTATAATGTATATAAACTGTATTTTATTTGTATCTTATCTACAACACTCGTAGTGCTGCAATATGACTTTGGCAATAACGTAACATGTCGTTAATACGTTTACAGTAAAAGCTCAAAGGGTTAACCGTTCACACACTCACACGCCCGCACTAAGATTTCCTGCTTCGTGGGAGACATGTACACATTCAAACATACCAGTTTGGGATCTAAAGGAAATAAGTATAAATATTTATCCACGTATAAAACTCATAGAAATGTTTTCCATATATTTCCATTTTCGTAAAAATATGTCCTCATCTGAACTAAAGTAAAATTTATTCTTTCTTGTGTCAAGATCGAACAGATAAATATCTAGATACAGATATAGCTGAACTTATTGCTTACTAAAATATAAACAACATAATAGTCCGTGTATGTAATAGGGGAGTCCGTGTCTACACAGGGAAATGGTGAGGCTGGGTTCTAAGAGCCATTCTAATTCTTAACCCTAACGTTGAAGCAATGAAGCTATTGAGGAATAATAAGCAATTGTGAATACACGAGGTGTGGTGCGAAAGCGCCCCTATTTGAGGAATAATCCGGTGTCGCCCGGTTAGACCTACATGTGGAAAAAGTCCTTTCGAGGCAAATAAGCAGTTCATTAATAACCAAGCGTGCGCGTTTTTAAATATTTCAATAATTATTTTATTTTATTTTCCATATCAATAGCCTAACGCTTTAAAAAATACTCAGGTCATTAAAGTATTTGAACGTTAATTGGGATAACACACATTTTTTTGTAAAATATCTTCAATAGTTACTAAATGGAGTTGATTCATCCATCGATGGTATCGTCGTCAAGGGTTTTTTTTTAAAAAGTTCCGAATTTATTCTATCGAGCCAAATGTATTTAATCGTTTATCAGTGAAAATATCTGAATAAAGTATAATTTGTCATATTTATACAAATAAAAAAGTCACTTAATGTCTTCGCTGTCTTCAAACGTCTTGTTTAAAATTTTCGCGAGTATGAGTTGTCAAATTTGAAGCATATTTCATTTTAAGGTTGTGCGAATAAATGTCTGCAGAGTTCCTTCCCGGCTGCCTGTTGAAGAGATATGTAGCATTAGAACTCTTTGTGTATGAGTTTTCCCAGTGAAGTACTAAGTTAATATTAAGTTAAGTAAATACTAAGTTAAGTTGAATTAGCTTAAAAATAATAATATTTTGGCGTCAAATCGAACGCAAAAAGATATTTATTAAATTATTATTATTAAGAATTTTTTTTACTAGCCTACTGATAACCAAAATAATTTATATTTCTATGTAAAAATGATTTCTAGGTACTTATTAGTATTAAAAAAACTATCTAATAAAAATCTAATAACCCGAAATGTATTATATAGTTGAACAGTTAACGTTTATGTTCAGTCCTGATATGGGTTTTGGCTGCGGTACACCGGTGTACCAGCGTGGCTTTATGCAATGTTTAGATTTGGCCACCGGTGTACCGGCGCGGGTTTATAGGCTTTATAGGTATATAATAATATATACCTATTTCTACTACGGAGCAGTAATGTTTGCAGTACTGTGGTTTGAAGGGTATTGTTGTTAAATAAGTAATTACAGCCACATGAGACTTAACATTTGAATGTCTGTGATGGGCGCAGTGCAGATCGTCACTTGTGAAGAACTGCAACTGTTATAGGCAGAGTTTACCACTTAACATCGGTCTCGTGCTTGCACCGTCTTCTTATAACATCAATATTAGTTAATGACTGAAAGCTTAATAGTTATTAAAGGAAGGTAAACTACTTGAATTTTCAATAATTACTGTCATGTCAAAGTCCCTCATCTTCTTAACTAAGAAGCTTTATGTAAGTTTAAAATAAAATTAATAAGTAAATTTCATTCAATCACTTTGAAAGAGGCGTAGTTGTTGACCTTCACCTACAAGACTGTCCTTTAAGGATTCTTTAGGAAAAATTACAACATGCAAAGTCTGTGTTACATCGTTATCTGGATGGGCGAACACTATGGTGGATGGATGGACCGATGGATGGATGTGAGGATGGATGGACAGGAAGAAGATCGATGGGTGGACGGATGATTGGAAGGCAAATGACAGAATGTGTAGCTGTTTGCTATTTTTGCACGCCAAACTGATATTGATTTGGATTACTTTTATATAAATAGAGAGCTATTGACTTGGTATTACAAATGGGCTACTTTAAAATGTTATGAAAAATATTGCAGTAGTCGACTTACATTTACCACGTGGATGAGTCTCGCGGCGCAGCTAATAGTGTATTAGTTAGTATAATAATAGGATTCGTTTGTTTGTTTGTATATATAGTTAATATTTACAAATACTGGTAGAAGACCTCGATTTTACTTACTTCTAGCCCAGAGTTGGTACTTTGTTGAACGATTCAACAGATGACAATGAATAAAATCCATGCACGACCGAACTTCTTCTTCATAAAAGTTGTCTTTTTGACACATGATATGCTAGAGTTTGACCACTATCTCACGCGATGGTTAGAGATGATGCGGTCGAAGGTAGTATCACACTAGAAGTATAATAGCGTAGGGCTTTCAAGAAAAGCTGCCAGAGCACACTGTTAGGTGCTTAGTTTACAGATTTTCAAACTTGGGTTTGTAACCAGCTATCCAGGCGAACACCATAAGCTCCCTACCACCATGCAAAGCTGTTCCAAAGTAAAGTACAGCAGTCTCACACTAAGAAGGATACTGATCTTGTTGGCTATTAACTGAACATTAGTTCAAGGTAGGAGGGTAGGAGCTAAATTTAAACTTCATATAAATATGGTCAGATATCGAAAATTTTGAGTCATATAAAAATTTACTTAGTTTTTTGGAAAAGAAAACAAAAGAACAGAAAGAGAAATGTAAATAGTGTGTAACAATTTTCCTTGTTGCGAACACTTTTGTGCCGAAACGTGACTGAAATGCGTAGACAGGGGCTATAAGTAACCTATATAAGTACTGTAAATCCATTGTTACCACTCTTACATACTGAAGGTGTGCATAAAATAAAATAAATATATTTACTCCCTGACTACAAAATAGCTGCACGAACCTCTTCTGTTTGTATGTACCTACAGGTGTACCTATCTAACATATCTGAAATACAAATTCATTCCAAATTTTATTAATACACTATATTTATAATAAGTATTTCAACACTGCTGATATATTCCAAGGTAAAGTAAGTAAGGTAAAGTCACAGTAGATATATAGAGAACAGTACGGAAACTACCTTCAATCGTTCGATACGGCCCACTGACATAAACATGCGCTTTGATGAGACCCCTAAGCGGTTCTCGCGGTGCCGTCAGTAGTGAGTGTTACAAACAATTTTTACATCATAATCTTTTTTATATAACCTAAAATATGAAATGTCACACTTGACTGACTGATATGTGTTTTAAAGTTGTAATAGTGTTCTTGTATGATCGATCATAATAAATTCGTAAAACTTAACAAAAAATACAAATTTTAGATAGCGGCTGCAATTATAATATTATTATGAACTATATCGTACTGGGTGTCGATTTCATGGTTTTCTAGGGTGTCGAAGTCGATAGTGTTGTCAAAATAGAAATGCAAGATGGCATCTGCCCGAAATTATCCCCTTTTTTATCTTGGGTGTCGTTTTTATGATTTCGAGGGCGTTGAAGCCGTTAGTGCTGACAAAATCGAAATTTAAGATGGCGGCTGCGCGAAGTTATAATTTTTTGGCATGGGTCTCGTTTTCATGGTTTTCGAGGGTGTCGAAGTCGATAGTGTTGTCAAAATAGAAATGCAAGATGGCATCTGCCCGAAATTATCCACTTTTTCATCTTGGGTGTCGTTTTTATGATTTCGAGGGCGTTGAAGCCGAAAGTGCTAACAAAATTGAAATTCAAGATGGCATCTGCCCGAAATTATCCACATTTTCATCTTGGGTATCGTTTTTATGATTTCGAGGGCGTTTAAGCCGATAGTGCTAACAAAATTGAAATCAAAGATGGCGGCTGGGCGAAATTATCAACTTTTTTGGAGTCAATAATTTTTAATTTAAGAAGAATAAAAGTATTTTTTATGTAATGTTTTTTTAATTACAAGGTATCAAACGCATTTTTGAGGTTGAAACGCAGTACGGTTCAGTCCAAAAGTGCGTGACAAACACCCGAAAACAGAGCTCATGAGCACTGCACCCGCGCCACCTGCGGTGCCTACCACGCGCATAACCACGGCTCACGTACGCTCCCGCCGCCAAAATTTGTAAAAGGTTATGCCATAATGATAAGTTAGTCTCTAGTAAACCTACATAAAATCCCAAGATCTACAAGTGGTTGTGTGTCAATACTAAACTGTTTTCCCTATTTTACTAACTATCGAGATTAACCGACGCCATGATACACCTGCATACATTTTATTTGTAAACTAGATTTAATGTCTACAGCAGATCAACGAATGTTTTATTTAAAAAAAACAATAACTAAAACATTAAAAAGGAAACATTAAACAATAATTAAAACATTAAAAGTGAAAACCCTATAGCTTCAATGGGGCATAGATAATTATTTGATAAACTAGGCTTAGTTTCCATACTGTTGCATCTTTATACTGTGGTAAAGTGGCATTTAAGCGAGAAATACTACTGATTTTAGATAGGGATGATGTGGGACCTTTTCAGGCAAACAAGTAAACCACACTGACAAACACACACACACACACACACATGCGCCAAAATTTAATATCAATTACTATACGAGTATTATTACTAATATTTATTATTATTTTTCATTCTCTGATGACTGTCTAGTAACAAATATTTTTTTAAAGAATGTAAATCCGTTATTTGCTGTATGTTATATATGTTAAACTATTAACAAATCGTATTTTCCGCCTACTACAGAAATTCCTACTCTACCATGTACTGGATTTTTTCACCAATATTATAAATATGGTTTTACCAAGTATTTCAGTCATCTCCACAAGTATCTCACTACTTGTTATGTTTTCTTTGTACCAGCTGATAATATATAATGGCATTTCAAGGCACATGTATTCACTGACATGCTCAGTCTCATACAATTATGGATAGTCTCCCTAATATTATTGATGAAATCGACTCTTATTCTGCTATCCCAACAGCAGTCATCAGCCCGGAAGATGTTGCTTCTAAGATTCCTGAGAGAAAACAGTGTATTAAACTCATGACGCTCAATATTAGAAGCATTCATAAAAACTTCCCATCCTTGGAAGTCCTTCTAAATAGAATTCACATTACCTGTGACATTCTTATTTTAACATAATGTTGGTTAAAGAATGCACGACCTCCTCCTATTCTTGATAGCTATAATATCTTTTCCACATCACACTGTTTAAATCAAAATGATGGAGTTGTCATCTACGTGAAAGAAAATTTAGATTGTACCGTTGAAGAACCTAGTTTTTCGGGTGGTAGCTGTTTAATGGTAAAAATTGGCACAGACACGGTAGTTTTAGGAATATACAGATCACCGTCATACCGTCACATAGACAACTTTATATACTCTCTTGACCAAATAATAGATAAATTGCATAAAAACACGAATATAATTATAATGGGTAACATTAATATTGATATCAAATCACATAACTCTGATATACACAGTAACGAATATCTTAACTTTCTGGCCGAAAAAGGAATGCTTCCTGCCCACACCTCCCCCACGCGTCTCTCAAACTGTATTGACCACGCCATCATTCGTAGACCTGACTTGGCATCAGCTTATGTTATTGAAACTGCAATCACGGATCACTTCCCTGTACTGCTATGCTTAAGTAAAATACCTTCTGTAAAAACCATAATAACTTCATCCAAAATTAACTATCCTAAAGTTTTGACAACTTTGCAACACTTTGATTTCAATAGTATAATATCAATTACTGACCCGAATCTAGCAATGGATCGTCTAGTTCATACTCTCTCTCACGCAATTCTGAAACACACTAGAATTTTGTCGATTCCTAGAAATCGCATTAGTTTGAAACCCTGGATAACACCCGGACAACTAAAATGCATAAGACACAGAGACCGGCTACATACCAAATGCAAAAAATCTCCGTCAAATGTCGTTTTAGTAACATCATATAAAAGATATCGTAACTATTGTAATAATTTACTTAGAAAACTTAAAAATCAATACGAGCAATCAGAATTGGCAAAAGTTTCTAATAACCCAAAACAGACATGGAAGGTGATCAAGAAAATTACCTCCACGACCAGTCGTAAAAATAAAGCGTTGGATTTACTTAAAGACAAATCACTCGATTATAGGGAAGCAACTGAAAATATAAACAGTTTCTTTATCAACATTGGTAAAAGGCTGGCTGATTCGACTTTGGCTAATGCTATAAGTAGCGAGTCATCTGATATCCCAATTCATACACATACTAACTCTTTTGTCCTAACTAGTACAGATGACGCCGAAGTAGAATCGATAATACTAAACCTAAAGAATGATTCTGCTGTAGGATACGATGGAATCTCATCACGGTTTCTTAAAATGGTGCGAAAGAGTATAGTTCCTTCACTCACACACATTTTTAATCGCTGTTTTGAAACTGGGATATTCCCACTGGCATTAAAATATTCTTTAGTTCATCCAATTCATAAGAGTGGATCTCGAGACTGTGTTAATAACTATAGACCCATATCAGTTTTGCCGGCTCTTTCTAAAGTGCTGGAAAAACTAATAAACAAACGTTTAATAAACTACCTAGAAAAACAAAAAATAATAGCGGAATCTCAATTTGGATTCCGAGCCGGTAAATCTACAGAGCATGATGTTGCCGGTTTGACTGATTATCTAGTCACTAACTTGGACAGAGGAAAAAAATGTATTGGCATCTTCCTTGACCTCACGAAAGCCTTTGACACCGTCTCTTATCCACTATTATTGACAAAAATGGAAAATATTGGCATTCGCGGTTTACCATTACAACTCCTTAAAGATTATTTGACCAATCGCTCTCAAAGTATAAAAATCGATGATATTATTAGCTCTCCCAAGAGTGTTACTTACGGGGTGCCACAAGGCAGCATTCTTGGCCCGAGCCTCTTCTTAATTTACATTAATGAACTCTGTTTGTACGCCCCAGTCAATGGCAAAATCTTCTCATACGCGGATGATACAACTCTAGTATACCAGGGTGAATCTTGGGACGAGGTTAGGCTTGAGGCTGAGAAGGGACTATTCCATGTCTCATCATGGCTAAGACGTAACCAACTCACACTTAATATCGAAAAATCTAAATACTTGTCCTTTTCCATAACCGATTCTACTCAGCCCCGTTCCCCATTGGATATTAAAGTGCACTCCTGTGCTAATACCCGTGACAATTTCGGCAATACTGTGTGCGCATGTGTTTCTCTCGAGCGAGTTTCAACGATTAAGTACTTGGGTATCACCCTCGATAATCATCTGACTTGGACCCCACAAATTAACGCACTGTCTACCCGCCTCAGAAAACTTACTTGGATTTTTAAAAGGCTAAGAGATATCGCCTCACCCAGTTTATTAATGTCGTTATGCATTGTGCCAGTCGATTATCGGATATTGTATTCCAGTGTGGGGTGGTTCATTCAAGACCACACTTTTAAATGTGGAAAGAGCTCAAAGGTCTATTTTAAAAGTAATGTACAAATTACATTTTAGATATTCAACTACAGCACTATTTCAACACTGTAAACTACTAACCGTGCGCCAACTTTATGTTCTTCGTATTATCCTCTTACAACACTCAAATCTAGACTTTGACCCATCACTTTTAGCGGGTAGACGAACCACTCCTTGCGTAACTAATCTTTTACATTGTAAGACTGCTTTCTCCAAGAGACAAATAACTTTCCTTGGTACTTATTTGTACGATAAAATTAACAAGATTTGTAATATTTACCCAACCACGATTATGACCGAACAGAAGATCTTCTAAAAGTTCCTACGTAACTAACCTTTTACTTACTCTATATCGTTTCTGTACCTATACCGTACACACGCACACACAAACACACTCACACACACACACACACACACACACACACACACACACACACACACACACACACACACACACACACACACACACACACACACACACTTATAAATAATGCCTATTATGATCACAAAAATGCCTCGTTTATTTTTAATCGTTGTTTAAATTCTTAAATTCAAAATTACCAAAATTGTATTTATATAATTAAACTTTAAACATATGAATAACTAATAACATATTAATAAACTTATGATCAGACTTTGCAACCATATATGCGCTAAGTATCATATATATTACAATAATTATACCTTTGTTTCGGGAGGAGGGCGTTGGTACGCCATACCACAGGTTATCCTAGTTTGGGTACTAACGATCTTCCTAGGATTTACTTATAACTTCACAGTAGTCTGTAACTTAGTAGAACTGTCTCTTAGCTATGCATATTATGAAAAAGTGTAAAGTTATTTAAGTTTGTAAACAATTAATAAATCATTTCATTTCCATCATTTCATTTCATTTCATTTCATTAGTCCTAACAAATTGTAAAAATGATTAAGAGCTGTGGATTTTGTTAAATAAATAAATAAAAAATAAATAAAAAAAAGTAATAATATCACAGTTATAACCCATTATGTACTCTCTGTTGGAACTGGGGTCTACCTCGCAGGAGCAGAATTAGCCAGTAGAACAGCACACAAATCTTTATTAAAATATCTAACATTTTTGCATACTTCCAATACAATTATGTACCTATGTTTAAATTTTTTCGCTCATTATAACCTCTCTACGCCGATTCATGTAGCGTGGCTAAATAATCAGATTCCGAAAAATATTAATATATTTAGTTATTAACTGTTGAATTAATTTGAGTTAACTGTCCTACTGTCGCCAATTACGAACTTCTAAAAATGAGAATTGTTATTATAAAGATTTTCAAAGAGTCATTTTGTAAAGACTTCAAAAATGCGACCGATCCTAAATGCAGCAAAAGTCCGTAGGTAACATAGACATGTAAGTGCTATCTGTAAGAAATTGTGGAGGACTCACCGCACTATGTGATCGATAACGTAACTTAACCTGCGCCCTTTCATTATGTTTATTGTATGTAACATATATCCTATGTTTCGTGTTGCATGACAAAGCACGTGATCACGGGAACTTGCTTTCGCACCAAACATTTTACATGTCGGTCCAGTTCTTGGCGTAATCGAGAACAGATAGTGTTTCGTTTTTCATAATAGAATAGTAGAAAAATTAGGAGCCTACATCTTGTGGGAAGTCCGGTGAAACAAGTGGAACCGGTTAACCATATTATTGTTTTATTTTATTTTTATTTTATTTTTATTTGTTTATAAAGGCTTATCAATAACAATTACACTTATACATACACCAAATACTTAGTCTAAATATTTATAGCAAAATGCATTGTTTTTTAAGATAAACACAGCATGCATTAATTCTTATGTCCGTTGAGGAAGATAATATGAAATATAATGAATATGAAATAGAAGCAATACTTATATTAGAAGAGTTAGAGAGTAGGATTGGAGAATTTGACATTGACTGCCAATGTCAAATTCTTTCTATATTTGGCCACAGAGTCACCAAATATGTCTAGTAAATCACTTTGATAATTATTTATTAAATTACTTAATCTGGGAACAGGTGAATTCATTCCTAACACTGTTCTACGAAATACAGGGGCAAAAGGGGTTATTTTCCCACGTGGGTAACGAAATGGTACCCTAATTCTAAATTTTGCAAGAAGACTAGGAGAGTCGACATTGTTATGCTGTAATTTATGCACAAATATTAAATCTGTTATAATTTGCCGTTCTACCAACGATTGAATTTTGAAAAAAGTTAATCTGTCTTTATTTTTTCTTAATTTTTCTTTGTCTTAATTTTTGTATGTAGCTGCTTCGCTTTGTTAGTGGAATAAGTTAAGTGCCACATAAATCGTTTTTGTACTCTCTCCAGGCGTAGAGTATGCACAGCATAATGTGGCCTCCAGACAGGGCTGCAATATTCTAACACACTGCGCACTAGGCTATTATATAACATAATTTTAGTTGTTGGTTTATGAAACTCTTTACTGTTTCGTATAAGAAATCCCAACATCCTTGAGGCCTTTTTAGTGATATGTTCAATATGTGGAATGAATGTTAATTTTTCATCGAATATCACACCTAGATCCCTCATAGTATTAGCGGTCTTCAATGTAACTGTTCCTATTCTGTAGTCATAATCGATATTTTTTGTTTTCCTAGTATATTTAATTTGATAGCATTTCTCGGGGTTTAATATCATTCCATTAATGATACACCATTTACTTAAATCGTCTAAATCATTCTGCAATTGTTCTACATCTTCAAATTTTGTGATAGCTTTTAAAATTTTAAGATCATCTGCAAACATATAGGGTGTGCTATTAGTTAGACAATCAGGAAGGTCGTTTATGTAGATGTTAAATAGGAGTGGACCTAGGTGAGAGCCCTGAGGCACACCGGAACTTATTTTAGTTCCAACTGTTGAAGCGAATCCAGCCGCAACCACATAAAAATTACGGTCACTCAAATAAGATTGCACCCATCTCAATATAGAACCAGTGAAACCATACGCCGAAAGCTTGAAAAGGAGAACAGAGTGTGAGACTTTATCGAAGGCCTTGCTAAAATCAGTATATACAACATCAACTTGTGTGTTCTTATCTACTGCTTCAACAAGACTCTCGCAAAACGTTAGTAAATTAGTGCATGTAGACCTTTGTTTTATGAAACCATGCTGATGATCAGTAATGAATGGTTTAAAATGTTGGTATATATGGGGGAATATTAAAGATTCTAAGATTTTAGCAAACGTAGATATAATAGAGATAGGTCTATAGTTACTGGTATTATTTTCATCTCCACTTTTAAGTATTGGGACGACTTTTGCTGATTTCCAAATAGTGGGAAATGAGCCTGCCCTTAAAGATTTATTATAAATCAAAAACAAAGGAAAAGAAAGACCCGATGCACAGTGTCTAATAAACTTTGGAGGTATATTGTCTGGCCGGGATCCTTTGTTTATATCAAGGTTTTCCAACATTTTTTGCACTGCTCTTTTAGATATGTATAAATCTGAGAAAAATAGACTATTATTTTTGAACCGAATGAGCTGTCTTGAGAGAGAGTTACTGCGTTCTTCGCTTAAGTCTTTGTCATTTTCTTGGTATACTGAAGCGAAGTATTTCGCGAACAAATTACAGATATTTTCTCCACCAGACACTGTTTCTACTCCATCGGATAATGAAACAGGGTAAGTAGATCTCCCCTTTCTCTTAGCCTTTAAGAAGGACCAAAACAGTTTAGGATGAGTCATAATTTTATCCTCTATAAATTTTCGATAACTATTGTAGCATTCAGTAGCCAGCTTGTTACAACGCTTATTCAGCCTATTGAGAATAATCTCGTCCATTGGGTTTTTGTAGATTTTATATTTTCGTAACACATTGTTCCTCTCCCGCACCGCTCTTTCTAAACTACTGTTAAACCACACTAGAAATTTTGGGTTTTTTTTTTCTATTTAGAGGAACGTAGTTGTTGATTATATTATTTAAAATAGAATAAAATGCCGCTAAAGCTTCATTAACATCTTGGTAACTATCCACTAAATTATACCAATCAACATTATCTAACAGTTTATTTATTTTGGTATAGTCACATTTGTTAAAATTGAGTCTACAACTTTTTTTCACTTTTAGTTTGTTTATGTTCATAGTTTTAATATATATATTTATGGGAGGATGGTGCGTATCGAGTTTACTAATTTCAAAGTCAGATTTAGTAACTTCTGTGTGATCCAGATCGGTAAAAACTAAATCCAAAACTTTGTTGAGACAATTAGGTATCCTATTAAGTTGCTTAAAATAATTTACATTACAGAAATCAGTGAGATGTTGTGCCACAGAAGGGACTGTGTACTGTTTTTGTAGATCATCTACTTGGGACCAATCGATACAACCTAAGTTAAAATCTCCGATAATGCAAGTTTTATAATTGTGTTCCTCTGAAACACGATTACAGTTATCTAAGAAATGTTTAAGGTAAGTCCTATCAACTGGAGTCGGTATGTAAGTCGCACAGAGAGCTATATGTTTATGTGATTTAGAAGTATTAACATCTATAGTAAGCCACACATCTTCAGCATCACTCTGCCAATGAGGTGCACGTCTTACAGTATATTTTTTATTTACTGCTATAAGAACGCCTCCTCCTTCTTCTATAACTTTGCTCTTTCTTGTCCTTTTCATGCTTAATTTTGATGTCTCTCTATCTCTTCTGTACACATTATATCTGTCATCAAACAGTTCAGTAGACAAGACGTTTGAATTCAACCACGTCTCAGTTAACACAATAACATCATAATTTGAAACAGCCAATTTTGTAGTAAAAGATAGAACTTTGGTCTTAAGGCCTCTTACGTTTTGATAATATATATGTAACGAACCAAACATATTTACTTGTAAAAAGTCGAAAAACACATACTTTAATAATTTTAATTAACCTATTTTAACTTATTGATACAGTCCATGTCACGAATATACTTAAAGTCCGAATCATCCGTTTTACGCATATAAACTCTTCCATTTCTGACCCACACATACTTAAAACCTTTTTCTTTGGCTGCACGTCTTGCTGCAGCGTGTAAAGCTTTATTGTGGGCGGACAAATGCTCACAGATGAAACAGCTTTTTTTTCACCTTTAATTCCAAGATGTGATGTATTTAATTTGTTTCCTGGATGTGATTTGTTATATTTTATAACTGCAGCTAAAACACAGTCACGCAGTCTCGGTGAGCTAAGTTGAACTATTATAGATCTAGGCCGGGGGCTCGAAGCATTCATTTTAGCCACACAAGTGCAGTTCAAAACGTTCTCGTCTTTGATAGCACAGCCCACAGATTGACACAGCTGCGAAGTAATCAGTAATAAGTTTTCTGTCTTACTTTCGGGTACGCACTGTATTTCTATGTTGCTAGTGCGGTTCAACTGCTCCATTTGATTATATTTGTGAGATAGGTCTGTAACGGTATCTTTAAGGCTGTCGTTTTCTTCTTGCAGCTTCTTAATTTTATTGCTATTGTCTTCTGATGTTTGCTTTATTTCTTCGTACTGATTACCGATGAAAGAAATCGAATCTTTCAGTTCAGCTATATCGGTTTTTACCGAGTTCAATTCCCTCGCCAATGCAACAGAAATCGTGCTGTTAATTTTAGTTAGCATTGTGTCCATCTCGGTCTTAATAATGTCGCGGATATCATCGCGAGTCAACGTTTTAACCAAATCTTGCGTAGGGGATGATATAGCCACTCTTTTCAACGACCTTGCATTAGTATCGCATGCACTCAAAGAACGCACTGGTATGTTGTCACTTTTGCCTGAGCGCACTGTGTTGTCATGTTTGGATGAGCGCACTGGCGTGTTATCATTTTTTCCGCCTTTTAACCTAGCACTGAGACACGCAGGACACTTCCAGTTACCCGTATACTTCCCTTCAGTATTCAGGCATTGAAGGTGATATGCTTTTTTACATTGTATGCATGTCCAATACAAATCATCAGTTAGGCCTAGGTCGCAACATCCCCAGCTCAGATCTGATTGTGATTGACTACGACAAAATTTAGACTACGGACATTGCTACTCTAAATTGCACAGGTACAATAACTCAAACAAAGTGACATTTTAATATCTGCCTAGAAGAGAAGTGCATAAAATTTGTTTCCTTTTGTAAGTGCCCTCAACACTCAGTGACAGTAGCAAGTAAGCAGAAATCTCCTAGAAACGACCTCCGAAATAAATCTTATTGCTGTCTAGTTTATATAAAAATCGTGTGCGGAGAATAAATGTGAATCCTACCTATGTTGTACAAAGAACGATCCTGTCTTTCTAGTTTGCTGTTTTGCTGATTTACTTTATAGTCAAAGGTATAGTAAACGGATATTTTTTTTATTAATCTTACTTTGTCAGTCATTGTTATAACTTTAAAGTACGTTATGTTGATTAAGACTCGAACTACCATCACTGACAGATGCGGGAAAATGTTTAAAGTGCAGCTTTGGAGCGGATATTTAACTCTATATATAGTTCAATACAATAGTTAGGTACTTATTTATATTAATTTGATTTGTAAAGATCATCGTGGTAAGATGCCTATCAAACTTCGGTCTGCGTTAATAACATTTTGTTTGCGTGCAAGCTTTACATTACCGAGTAAGCTCGCGATTCCAGTAACTGTCGTTTGAGGGTCGCACAGCTCATGGAACACAAAATTTCTAGCAGGTGACACCCAAACAAGAATCTACACTAATATTATAAAGAAAGAAGAAAGGAAGGATTTGTATTTTCGTATGTAACGAATAAACTTAAAAACTACTTGACTGATTTTGAAAATTATTCTGTCGTTAGAAAGCTACATTATCACCGAGTAACATAGGCTATATATATATTTCCAAAAAGTTAAAGATCCGTCTGAAAACTTCGATAATGTAACCTGAGGTGTGAAAAAATACCATTAAAGATATTGGCAATAGAGCAAAGTGAAGTACTGCAGTTTTATAGAAAATATCAAAATCTACAATAATGTTCGCGATATAATATGTCTTACTATTACAATTATGTCACAATAACTACTTTTTCATTTTTTAAATATGGTCGTTGCGACTTTAAGACCTTCTATGTGTATAAATGTCAATTTTGATAAAATCTATAAAAACTGTCAACTAAAAAAAAATATATCAATTAAAATTAACAATATAGGTATTAACTGTATACTTTCTTACATTTTCTTTTGATAGTAATATTTAAAAATAATTAGTGGTTGTGGTAGTTACAATAGTTTTACTTATATTGACGACATAGGTGATTTTGATTGTGAATTTTATGTTACATCAGAGATTTTGATCTTAAATGAGTAATATAATTTTTAATAAAAAACCAGTGTACTATTGAATGTTTATTACTTAAAAACCCCAAACTGCTTTTGAGGGAAAGTAGTGTAAGTGTAATCAAATAGCGGGGTAAAGATAATCTGGTATAAAAAACAAAATAATAGAAAAAATACAAAAAACAACGCCGTATATTATTAAGTTCCTGGATTGTAGATCAAAGAATTTTTACAATTGGATGACAATCTTGATCGATTACCACTTTCAATTCCTGTAAATGCTTAAATTTACTTTCAGTAATATTTAATGGAGACATGTACAATAGGCTTGGTGATACCAGTCCTCTTTGGTTACATCTTCGCTGTGGAAGGATGTTCCACTGATGGATATGTCTTAATCTATAAAATATAGACCCGTCCGACAAATATTTAAGGCCCCTGATGTCCACCACGACAGGATCTCCTTTTTTTTGCCAGGCCGTATACACTTTTATTGTCGAAGGTGGTAAGTTTTGGCAGTAATCTATTAAACAAGATGTAAACTCATTTGCGGTGACACTACCGTCTGCTTCATGCCAAAAATAAATTGTTACTTCTTTTGATAACACATTATAAACTGTGATGTTATGGTATTGTAATTTCAGTTTATAATACAATGAACTTGCTTATAACTTTAGAGTAAGCAGAACGCTTTGGACATCGACGGTTATTCAAAATTCAAAATTCAAAAATTATTTATTCAGTTTAGGCATCATAGACACTCTTATGAACGTCAAAATTTTTAAATGATTCTACCGCTGTCTTCGGAAAAGAACCACCGCCGAGAAGAAGCAGCAAGAAACTCGTGGGCCATTATTTTTTCAAGTCTTTGTACATTGAGGTTACATATGAGTAGTATTAAAATAACAAATTTATTCAATAGTTGGCTATTAGGCAGAAGTGGAAAGCTTCCAGGCATCTTTGTCTTCTAAGTAGTGACTCAATTTATAATAGGCTTTTTTCATTAGTATATTTTTGACACGTAACTTGAATTTCCCTTCAGTGAGCTCAGTAATGTCTTTCGGGATTTTATTATAGAAACGTACACAATTGCCTAAGAAGGACTTATTTTTAGTTTTCGTGAGTCTAAATTTAGATACAGCTATCCTATCCTTATTTCTAGTATTAATATTATGCATATCACTATTTATTCTAAACTTCTTTATATTTTTACGAACGTACATTATATTTTCTAGGATATACAAAGATGGAAGAGTTAATATATTAATTTCTTTGAACATTTGTCTTAGGGATTCGCGGGGACCCATTTCGTAGATGGCTCGAACTGCCCGCTTTTGCAATATAAAAACTGTCTCTATGTCCGCCGCTGACCCCCACAGCAGGATACCATATGACATTATGCTGTGGAAGTAAGCAAAGTAGACCAGTCGAGCAGTAGCTATATCTGTCAATTGCCTAATTTTATGAACCGCATATGCAGCTGAGCTCAGTCTTCCAGATAGTGCATCAATATGAGGACCCCATTGTAATTTAGAGTCTATGCTAATACCTAGAAAGACTATTGCCTTGTCAATTTTCAATTTATTTCCGTCGAGTAATGCGTTTGGCTCTATATGTCTTACATTAGGCATGGAAAATTTTAAACATTTCGTTTTCTTTGCGTTGAGAAGCAGGTTGTTTGCGGTGAACCAATTTGAAACAATAGTTAACGCGTTGTTGACTTGAACTAGTTCTCTATCTTTCCTATCTACTTTAAAAATCAGAGAAGTATCATCCGCAAAAAGAACTATGTCAGCAAGGCCCTCAACCATATGTGGTAAGTCATTGATATATGCTAAGAATAAGAATGGACCCAAGATCGACCCCTGTGGAACCCCCATTCTGACCAAAGATCCAGAAGATGTCACGCCATTAATGCCAACTTTTTGCTGCCTATCAGACAAGTATGATTCTACAAGATTCAGAGCAGCTCCACGAATTCCATAGTGGTGTAGCTTATAAATTAGAGTGCGGTGCTCTACACAGTCGAAAGCTTTGGAGAGATCACAAAATACGCCAATGGCATCCTGTGAGCTCTCCCAAGCCTCCAGCACATGCTTGACTAACTGGACTCCTGCATCTGTTGTTGATCTGCTTTTCGTGAAACCGAACTAATTTTCGTGTAAAATCCTATGTTCATTAAAATGAGACAAGAGTTGTTGAAGCATTATCTTTTCGAATATTTTGCTCAAAGCCGGAAGCACAGAGACCGGTCTATAATTTGAGGGGTCGGCCTTACTACCTGATTTAAAAATAGGGGTGATTTTACTCATTTTCATTAGGTCAGGAAATGTACCTCTATCAATACATAAATTAAATATGATCATCAAATGTGGCGCTATAACTTCTATTATTGACTCTAGCATTTTTACGGATAATCCACAAATCCTCTGTTGCTTTAACGTTTAAACTTTTAAATGTTTTTATTATTTCAAAAGTAGATATATGTCGGAACCTAAACTCAGGAATTTGGAGCGGGAAATTGTCTTTCAGAAAGCCCACTGCAACACAAGGGCAAGAATCAAGAGATTTGGTGACTTCTAGTGGTATGTTAGAAAAGAAATTTTCAAATGAATTCGCAACATGACTTGGGTCTGAAACTTTTTGGTTATCTATTTCTAGCACATATTCTGAATTAAAAGATTTACTTTTGCCGGTCTCTGTATTAATAGTTTTCCAAACTGTTTTAATTTTGTCATTAGATTTTCGAATTTTATCCCTTATAAACAAAGCTTTTGCGCGTTTGCATACTGACTTAAAAACTTTTGAGTAATTTCTTACATAATCATGAAAATCTTTACTAGAAGTTAAAGATTTTTTGTGATATAACTCAAACATTATGTCTCTACTTTTTCGAATACCTCTGGTTGACCAGTCACCAAATTGTAACCTACCGTTGAGCTGCAGTTTTTTCTTCGGACAGATTTCATTAAATTCTGTACTTACTAATGAAAATAATGTACTATAAATGTCATGTGGATCTTCAGAAGTGAATTCCACCAGACTAAGTTTCAACTCTATATTTTGTTTAAGCTTTTCTAGTTTACCTTTTGTTAGCGGCCTATGTTCGATAATGGTATTTTTCTTAGTTCTCCCGATTTCAAATTTGATAGCGAGGCCATTGTGGTCTGATCTAACTCCCACCATTACTGATTTTTCTGTAGTCTTACAGTTTGAAAAAATATTATCAATGCAGGTGGATGAAGAGTCGGTTACTCTAGTTGGCTCACTGAACAAAAAATTCAAATTAAAAGATTTAAACAAAGAGATAAGATTAGTTTTATCAGTTGAATCTACCAAAA
The DNA here is from genome assembly GCA_917880725.1 of Selenia dentaria. Classification (NCBI taxonomy): domain Eukaryota; kingdom Metazoa; phylum Arthropoda; class Insecta; order Lepidoptera; family Geometridae; genus Selenia; species Selenia dentaria. Next base: position 23,835,473 of record OU862890.1, read on the forward strand.
TATCAATATTGAAGTCACCGCATACAATGATTGATTTATTGCTTTTAGTTAATCTCTTAAGTACACATTCCATTATGGACATAAAATTACAGAAATTAGATGCTGGTGGCCGATATACACACAATAATATATGACTTTCCAGTTCTGCACAAGCAATTTCGCAGACACGTTCAACAGAAAAACCTACTATGTCAGACCGTTCCTTAAATTTTATATTTCTTTTACAAAGAATAATACACCCTCCCCCTTCAGCAGATATTCTGTTGAACGCACTGGCTACCTCAAAATGTGTAACATTAAATAACATTTTATCTGGTTTTAGCCACGTTTCTGTAAAGCCTAATACATCAAATCTATGTTTATCTAATAAAAGTTCAATGTCTAATATTTTGCCAGAGAAGCGGTTAATATTTTGATAAAATAGCGATAAGATGTCAGCACACTTCTCTGTTGTCTTGTTTAAAAGTTTAAACAATTAATAGCTACATTATTACTATTATTAGTACATGTACTAAAAACTACAACATTGTCACTACTCTTCGTTATATTTCCTATAACTGCCTCAATATTGAAAGCTACCAAAGTAGCAATTAGCTGTCTGGATTTTTTAGGACAGTACATGCTGTCCCATGTCAACTTAAAATTACAAATAAACTTATTGCAGTCAAAAAATAAAAGTTTGTCACTATGACGACATGTCAAGTTATACATTAATGTGTTGAGTGAGTGTATGTGCAAGTTCTCTTTTTCAGACAATAAATCTGAATAAGGGAAGGCACATAACATTATTTTACATGCCTTAAGTTCTAACAAAGTGGTTATTCTAGTAATAACCTCTTTTCTATCAATACCTAAACTATGACCTAAGAAGACAACAACTATTGATTTATTATCTATTTTTGAGTTTAATATTGTTTTTTCTATCTGAGCATAGGTTGCTCCCGGCATACAATAGTTCTCCACAGCACACTGCACTGAGTTACTTAATAATGAACCAAAGCCTACACCTCCCCCCCGAGAGTTCCCGCCTTGCCGTGGCGGGGGGGCTCAGTAGCCGTGGCTTGGGTCACCACGGTGAAGCTAAGAGGAACCAATGGGCCTGCCAGTGATAGCCGATAGCTGGCGGGCCCGAGGTGGGACCGCTCCTATGGGCTTTGCCCTCCAAGTCCACACGGGAGCGGTCACTGTAGGTTGCGGTGGTGTATGGGCGCCACTGCAACTGAGGCGGGCTGCGGTGTCGTATGGGCGGCACCGCGGCTGAGAGTTAGGGGCCGCGGCGGGAGAGGATTGACGGTGTTACGGTGAGCCGCTCTCCCTGCCTTCCGCGGCCTTGACGGGGCCGCCACCGTCAGATGGCGGACGCGGTGGGGTCGCAGGGGAAGAGGACTGTCGGTATTGAGAGGCGCCGCTGTCCCTATCCTCTGCGGCCGAAGTAGCAGGCGGTGGGGCTACTCACCTGACCCATCGTAGGGGGACTTAGGGCACCCAGACTCGGGGGAGTCTGGGGTCCATTTTGCGGGCTAGGTCCCCCGTGGCGGTTGCGGCACGCCAAGTGTTCTGGCGTGCTGCAAGAGAGAAGGGTCCGGCAACGGACAGCCGCGGCGGGTTCGCGGTCGTGTGCGAAATCTGTCCCGCGTTCCCGCCAAAAGCGGCAGTGATGGAACACCGCAGAGGTTTGGTGGGTATGCTGCCCTTCTGGCAGAGACTCCCACATAACCATTGTGCTCCCCCCGGGGCCGGTGGTATCCATAAAGGATTACTCTGCGTCAAAAAAAAAAAAAAAAAAAAGCCTACACCTATTTTGTCTGAAAATACCATGATTTTATGCGGTTGAACTGGATTAGAGCTGACATACTGCTCTCCGCCTGGGATCGTGTCTGTGATCAATGTTGGTCTGTTTTGATTTGACAGAGATGTTGAGAGTGCGCTAGTACAGTCTGATTGTGGTTGAATGTGGCAGCTCGAGTGACTATTCTCAAGAGCCTCCACACACTCCACGTTCAAAGCCACCAGGTCCGTTAGTTCAATTGCAGTCTTGTAATGCTCACTTAGTTGAACTTGAGCTGTCTTGTAGCTAGTAAATACATCCTGCAAGATCTTTTCTTTATGGAGCAGCTCAGAGCGGAGTTCCAGTGTGTCATTGTCATATAACTGTCGAGTTATTTCCAATTCTTCCAAACAATTCTGAATTCTTTCCTCTAGTAACAACTTTTCTTTAATTAATTGAACATTTTTGACAAAATAGCTTTGTTTTTTGAATAACTTTTGACATCTTTTGATAGTTTTCTTAACTTTAATATATTTCTTTATTTTATTTCGGCTTTTAAAAAGTGGGCTTTTACAAACAGATTTATCTCCGCTAAGATCAATAAAAACAACCTCCTCATCTGCTTTAGCTACAGCGTTTTGTTATGGCTTCACGTGCTTAATTTTTTTTGAAATATGATTGTCGTATTCTTCTTTGGAAATATTTCCAGTTTTGTAACTGATTCAGGTGTCGTCACATTGGTCTTTACGTGGTTGGTGAATTCCAATATTTTTATGGCAAAGCTTCTTACAAAAAACCTTTCGTGAGGCTCCCCTGTAGTTGTTATCAGTGCACCATTCTTATAAAATCTGATGCATGTGGAGTTGGAACGAAATGTGGATTCTACAAAGGTTTTTGTGGAATTAGAACGACTGTAATGGCTCGGTACTTTTGGTAAAATATTGAGCCATGTTTTAATAGTTTCTTTCAATTCAGAGTTCCTTCTTGGCCGTTCCATACTTGAAGTTGTTGCAGCGTTTTCGGGATTGTGTTCATCGATATTTTCTTCCACGATGTTATCAGCTTCTTTTGTCCATCGCCGGAAACTATCTTCTCTAATGCATAGCGTATTTAGAAAAAAAAAATACAAACTCTGACTTTTGTGCAATTAGCATCAAATTTACTGACGTAGATATCATGACCACTTTGTTTTTTGGTTCGTTCAAGATCGTTGGGATTTACGTCGTCGTCTTATGCACCTCCTCGCAGCTGAAGTTTTAATAAATGCCATCTTTTCTGGGCATGTTTTGAGCTCCCAAAATTGTTTATGATTTTTTTTGCGTTCATCATCCGACACGAGAGCGCAAAGGAAAAAGTTTTTAGATTTTCAAGTCATATTAGTATGTAAGCAACGTTATTTTAAAACTCTTTCAGGTTTCTCAATACACGGTATCCACTTGTCAGACCTTTTTTTCTAGCCAAGATATTGTTTACCAGCAACCCGAGCAGCTTTATTACGTTTGACTGTGCACGGTAGGTCTCTTTGCACAGAAGCAGCAGAGTAATAATTGGGTTTAGTATTTTCGTTGCTTTCTGATTAGGATAGGATTCATCGTGTTTTTCTTACAAATAAATGTTGACGGTTTTGTAAATCTTGCACTGTTATTCGTTATTTGTAATTGTTACAGAATCTGATTCGAAATGATCTTCATTTACCAATTTTTAGAATAGGTAAGATAGCCTCCTCTGATGTAAATTCTCAGGAACCCAATCTGGATCATCATCACTATTGTCGCTTAAATTTTCAAAGGTGGGTAAGGGTGATAACACTTGCCTTAATTCGCCCGCAACATCGATGTTTTCAGAAGCAGGAAGTATGCTGACGCTATCATCAGAAAACATTTTGTCCTCTTCAATATTTAGTTCAGAAAATATTAGGCCCAAGTCTTTTGGACTTATAAGCGAACTGCATGGCGAATCGTAACTCACCGTCTCAGTGTAACGTAAAAAACCAGATTCAAAGTCGTCGGTATTTTGTTCATTAATTAATGCCTCTAACTCACTAGGATTCACCAGTTTATTCATTTTTTACATTTTCACACTTATAAATTTGAAAAATATAGTCACGACACTATATCACCTACGTAAAAACAATCCAAAACAGGTGACGATCTGCAACGAACTAATTAAACAATAACAAATACATCCCGACGCTTCTAACTTCCGCTATTGGAGAATACAAATCACACCATCTATCTGTCTCACTGTTACTTTGTTATTATTGGCCACATAACACCAGTTATTTTAAATTGAATAGGTGCTTTACCTCCGCCTTACCTATTCGGTTGTCTCTACTAAAATATCTTATGTGTATTATAATAACATCAAAATCTCAAAAGTATGGCACAACAAAAACTCTTGTGTGTACATTAACACATAGGATATTTTATAAACCAAGTTTTAATGAGCTATCACATAGAAGATATTGAAACCCGTAAATAAAATAAGATTAAAATGTCATAAGCACATGAGAGTTGTTGCATACCATGTACCTTTAAATGTTGTTTCGATTGTTAATAAAAAATCTATTTCATTAAAAGTGACACATAAGAGGTCTTAAAGTCGCAACGACGATATGCAATAGTAACGCCGAAAAATCCTAATGTCGCGTAAACTTGTCAATACACTATAACACAACAACAATGCGCAATACAAACAATTGACAATAGAACAAAGTGATGTACTATAGTTTTATAGAGAACATCATTGTGTACAGAAAAGTATGCGATACCATATGTCTAACTATTACAATTATGACACAATAGCTACTTTTCCGTGTTAAAATATGCAATATTAATGCCGCCGGTACAAACTAGGCCACATTATTCGTACCTTGGTGTTAATCCTTATCTATTCTAATAATAAAAAGGGAAGATTTGATAGTTTGTTTCTAACGAATAAACGCAAAAACTATATAACCGGTTCAAAAAATTCTCAGTAGAAAGCTATATAATGTAACATACGCTTTTGATTCATCATCATCATCATCATCCATCACCGCGCGGATAAAACCGTGGAGGGCAGCTAGCCATAGATAAATTGATGAGATATTTTTACCCGTCCAGTGTCTACAACTTTCGGTGTCTTTCAAGTGTCTTCCGTCATACAAGTTCAGATAAAATATACTACACTTGAATAGTTTGACCAACTGAAAGCGTATACCGATGAAGTGCATTTGATCTGATAAAATTAGTTACTAGCCAGAGGTATGAAAATACGTATACATTAGGTGTACGCGCAACATGCGAAGGGTTTAAAAACATAGTAAAGTTAAAACTACCCTGCTATAGCTTACCTGCCGCTAATTACTCGTACTAACTTCTAGCAATTATAGAGACTTTTTTATAAAGAAGTGCTAAAAGTGTAAATAAATGTTGGTAACTTGTTGAGATATAAAAACATAAAGTAAAGGTATGATGGTACTTAAAGCAACTGGCAAGTTAACTTTTGTGATCATTCCTAGAATTAATAAAAGAATATCGATTTCGAACTACGCTAATTTTTAGGAAATTTTAAACGGTCTGATAGAATACAGCCAAAGTACGTTACCAAAAGAGCATCATTGTCAAATTTTCACTTCCAAGTGCTACCAGACTTCATTGTTACATTGCTCAGTAGTGTATTATTGGGCGTCCTACTCCACCTTCCGTTTCTGAGGCTCACTCCGTTCGCCTCATCCACTCTCGGTGGAGTAGGACGCCCAATAATACTTCGAGATCGTGCAACATATGAGCTTACCTTGATTAAGATATCATCGAGTGTTTGGTCTGGGCGCTGTTCCACTGCACTACTTCACTACATCAACAAAGATTTACAATTCAACCCTATTCCACTTTTCCAGTTTTTAAACCTAACCGGATTTATATTATTTTATATATGTCGATGTAATAAATGAATCTACTCATTATTAATCAAACCATTTCAACCGGTGGCCATGAAATTTGTAAAACAATCACAATCGTTAGATTTAAACAGAATCTGCGTTGAGGCTGGAAAGTCTGATTTACGTCATGGAGAATTATTGCCTAATTCGGTTCGGTGCATTATTTGTGGACCATCAAATTGTGGAAAAACTAATTTACTGATTGGTCTTCTAATACATGAGAATGGTTTAAGATTTCAAAATGTGTATGTTTATTCAAAAACCCTACATCAACCGAAGTATATTTTTTTAGAACGAGTTTTGCAACGTGTACCAAGCCTTTCATTTCAGAAATATTGTGAAAATGAAGAGGTATTAAGTGTTCAAGACGCAAAACCGTATTCTGTTATCATATTTGATGATGTTGCATGTGAAAATCAAAATAACATGCGTGATTATTTTGCGATGGGGAGACATAAGAACATTGATTGTATTTATGTGAATCAAACATACACTAAAATCCCGAAACAGTTAGTAAGAGACAACGCGAATGTAATCGTACTTTTTAAACAAGATGAAATAAATATGAGGCACGTATATGATGAACATGTTAATACAGACATGACATGGATTGAATTTCGTGAAATGTGTTCTAAAATATGGAGGGAACCCTTTAATTATGTTGTAATTAATAAAGACTGTCCCAAGAATAAAGGTTGTTACAGAAATAAATTTGACACTTTCGTAGTCTTTGATTAGGAACATGAGTTATATATAAGACCGTTACCTGTGCGGTAATATTATTCGTCAGACAACCCCTAATCAATTGTGACCTATTTTTAAAAATATGGATAAATCATTGAAAAGGCAAATTGTTGATGCAGCAGAAGCTGTGAAGAAAAAAGTACGAAAAATGAGAGATGATGAGATTAACAATAAACAAGCACTGGAATCGGTTTTCAAGCCTGTAACAGAACCTCTCAATTTAATTGCTAGCGCCAGTCAGCAAACTCCTCTCGTGCATGCTATGGAAGATGAAGAGACCGAAGTTCCATTTATTGATAAAACTTTGCACAAGGAACCTGACTATCAAAGCAGCAAGGAAGATGAAAACGAATACGAATCTGATAGCGACAGTGACATTTCATATAAATCAGTAGGTGATACGTCATCCTGGTCAGTATCTTCAGATGCGTTAACAGACATACCGTTTGGTGTTAGTGTAGAACGTGGGAACCTAATGTTAGGTTCTGCTCGCATAACTATCAATGATCAATACATCATCGTGGCAGGACGTAAATACCGTAATACGCCTGGTTTGAAGCAGTTGCTGTTAAAGAAAGACGTGGACCTGAACTTGGTTACAGATAGTGATATGCAACATTATAAATCGATGCTAATCGAAACAAATGCACATCGACGAGGCTTTGATCCAAGTAAGCCAATAAAAAGTTATAAGGGACAAAAATATTTGCAAGTAATTAAACCTCTTTTCAAACTGCGAAATACAGTTCAGGGTATCCAATCGAAAGGAAAAGGACTACCGCTGACAAAAAAATGGAAGAAAAACGTAGATTTTGTGTATTGGGATGATCCGAACGAATTAGTGGAAAGGCTAAAATTATTAATTGCATCTCGAGATGCTGGTAACACAGGTTTAGACAACGAAATAATATCTATTATTGAAGAATTACGTGAAAGTAAAGTAATAAATAAGTAAAGTATTTTTTTTATGTTTCATTTTATCATTGACCATTCATTACAATACACCCTAATCATGAATGTCGATAAGTTCGGTCATTTTATTCATAAAAGAATGCGTTTATCAGAAATATTTGACTTTAACGAAAACGCATTACTAAAATCAGAAAATGGAAATTTCAATCTGAAAAATTCTAGATTGGGAGGAATTAAACCTCCCGTAGAATTAGACGATGCTGTTAATAAGGATTATGTGGATCAATTGAATACTAAAACGATAAGAGAATTTGATAAACTGATTGGTTCATTACGATCTCGAATCATATTAGACGTACACAAGATAGCTCAGGATACTTTAAAAGCAAAGATACCTGAGGTTTTAATTCAATTGGAAGATAAGTTTTACACTAAAGCAGATGTAAATAAATTAATAAAAAAGACTCCGTAATGTCAAAACAGCAAATTGTAAATGAAATACACAAAGCAGCACGAAGAAATTTTCTTCGACGTTGTGTTATTCTTAAGGGAATTGACGACTTGTGGCAAGCAGATCTTATGGACATGCAAAACTTGAGAACGTATAATAAAGGACATAATTACGTTTTAGTAGTGATTGACTGTTTTTCAAAATACGCCTGGACAGAGCCATTAAAATCGAAAAATAAATTTGAGGTTAGTAGGGCATTTGAACGTTTACTGCTTAGCACTCATCGGCATCCTGTTAATTTACAAACTGATATGGGGACAGAGTTTTATAATAGCACGTTTCAAACGCTCATGAAGACGTACAACATTAATCATTACTCATCGTTTTCCACAAAAAAAGCTTCGATCGTAGAACGACTGATTAAAACGGTTAAAAATAAATTATATAAATCTTTTAGTTTGAATGGAAACTATAAATGGTTAGGTTCAACATTAGAAGATATACTGAAGACATATAACAACACAATCCATCGAACTATTAGATGTAAACCGGTTGATGTGAATAAATCTAATGAATCAGTAATAAAAGAAAATATTAAAAAAACATACAAACATATATCCATCAAACGACTGCCTAAGTTCAAAGTTGGTGACTGTGTTCGTATCAGTAAATACAAACACAATTTCGAAAAAGGTTACACCCCCAATTGGTCAACTGAACTATTTACTATTAAGAAGATAAATAAAACCATACCAGTAACATACCACATAGAAGATCAACGAAAGAAAGATATAGTAGGAGCATTTTATGAGCAAGAACTTCAAAAATCTAATCATCCTAATGTTTATTTGATAGAAAAAGTTTTAAAAAGAAAAGGACGTAAACTGTTCGTCAAATGGTTAGGTCTAAACGATGAAGAAAACAGTTGGATTGATAAAGCTGCAATAATGAGTTAAGATATATAACTAATGCTGATGTAACATTCCTATCATTACACTTCGAGTAATGCAGGGTGGTGGACTAGTAAATAACATAATCAATAATCTACCGTTTGAAGTTCATTTGCCTGGATACAATTATTGCGGACCAGGAACTAAACTTCAAAAACGTTTATTACGAGGTGATCGAGGTGTAAATAAGCTAGATGAAGCTTGCATGCACCACGACATTGCTTACGCAAATCATACAGATCTATCCCATCGTCACAAAGCTGACTTACAATTACTCAACATGGCCAAACAAAGACTTAAATCAAAAGATGCGGGAAAAGGTGAAAAGTTAAGCTCATGGCTAGTGAGCAAGGTTATGAAAGCAAAACTGAAGTCTGGTTCCGGAGTTAAAACCTTCAGAAGCTTGGTTTCAAAAATAAGAGCAAAAATAAAAAAATTGAAGCCTAAGAATAGTAAAACTTTGATTAAAGTTGCTTATTTAGCAGCTAAAAAAATGTTTCCAGAAATTAATCGAATTCGAGTACCGCGAGTAATACCTTTGCCAAAAACTGGAGGGGTCCTGCCTTTAATCCCTATTTTCGCTGGTTTATCAGCTTTAGGCGCTTTAGCTGGTGGTGCTGCTGGTATTGCAAAAACTGTAAACGATTACAAAGCAGCTCAGCAAAATTTGCGAGTAACAGAACGACACAATAAGGCTATGGAAGGTTCGGTGCTGGGCAAGGGTTTATACATTAAACCGTACAAAAATGGTAAAGGATTGTTTATAAAATCATCAAAAAACTAGAAAGTTTGCTACCTGATCGTCCTCTGACTAATGTAGATATTCAAAAGTATGCAAGAGACATCCCATATTTCCGAGGGATCTACATGAAGGATCAGTTACCAAGAAAACCGAAGAGAATTGAATGCGCTATTGTAAACTTAGACGATTCTAAGAACGAAGGAACTCATTGGGTAGCTTATGTTAAATTATACAAGTATTGTGAATATTTTGATAGCTATGGAGATTTAAAACCTCCAGCAGAATTAATGCGATATTTTAAGAATTGTAATGTTTATTATAACTACACAAGATATCAAAGATTCAATACAGTAAATTGTGGTCACTTATGTTTAGAGTACCTGCTAACTTTTTGGAATAAAAAATTATAAAATGTATGTTTTTCTTTGAATTCAAGCATTATCACAATGTCACTCACATTGTCAATAACTGGAAATTCGTCAACGTTATCTACATACTATCCAAATACATTGCAACTAGATGGTGCTTATGAGTGTGCCTTATTGCAATTTTCAACATTTAATTCAATTCCAAATGTTGACAAAAGTAATAATAAGTTTTATTATGGCTCTAACGAAGTTATTGAAATACCGGAAGGCACTTATGAATTGCAAGATATCAGTGATTATTTAAAAACTGAAATAAATGATGCAACTATAAAACTACTGTGCAATAACAATACGTTAAAAACTACTATTTTCTGTACAAAAGACATTGATTTTAACAAAGAAGGCTCTTTCAGAAGACTGTTAGGATTTAATAAGCAGATTTTAAAAGGTAATAAATGGCATGTATCACAGTTCCCAGTCAACATTTTACCTACGACCGTGATCAGGGTTGAATGTGATATTGTTAGTGGGTCGTTTATAAACAACGAACCAAGTCACATCATTCACGAATTTGCACTCAACGTGCCACCTGGATACAGGATCATAGAAATACCGAAGAACGCAATATACTTTCCGATAAATCAAAACAATATAAGCTGTATTCACATTAAGCTATTAGATATAAGGAATCGCTTAATAAATTTACGTGGTGAAGAAGTGCAGCTGTATTTGCATCTCAGACGAAAAAATGATTGACTACAATAAATATGTACCTCAACAAGTAAAACATATCAGTTCTACTCGAGCTATCCGCCATACAAGACCCCGCTCTAAGAAGAAAATAAAATTAACCAAAGACAATAAAGCATTCCTGAAAGCAATCGGATTACTAGAATGAATATCTTAGACGTTTTATCCACTCCGACTTACGACACCACGATAGAAGGCATAGAATTTCATTCTTACAAACCCTACGTAACAAGTTTTAATAGAAATGATGAAATACGTATACCTATCAACCAACAGGACCTGTACATATTACCGTCAGCTAGCACTTTATATTTGGAAGGAACCGTTATAGTCAGCAAAAAGGATCCGAAAGACAAAGCTACTAGTGTCCAATTCACCAACAATGCTCTACTTTACCTATTTCAAGATATTAGGTATGAGCTAAATGGAGTAGAGATAGATAAAATAAAAAATGCTGGTATAACTACAACCATGAAATCGTTAATATCAATGAATGAGAGTGAATCAAAGATGTCTAACGCCTGGGGTTGGAATATCGACGGTGTAAAAAATATTAACGAAGGAAGTTTTTCTGCTTCTATCCCACTTCGCAATATCCTCGGTTTTGCGGAAGATTTTAAAAAAGTCGTTATAAATAGTAGACACGAACTGGTACTGTTACGAAGTAACACTAATTTAAACGCTGTAAAACTTAACCCTGGGGAAGTAGTGGATGACATTCACATCAACAAAATCATATGGCGTGTACCACATGTTAAAGTATCAGACAAGGAAAAAATTTTTTTGCTTAAACTGTTAGAAAAAGATCGACCGCTTCAGATGATTTACCGAAATTGGGATCTGTACGAATATCCAGCTTTACCTAAAACTACAAAGCATACATGGTCTATCAAAACTGCATCTCAAATCAAAAAACCAAGATACGTCATTATAGGCTTACAGACAAATAGGAAAAATAGTGCAAGTTCTGACATGTCTCAATTCGATCACTGCAATGTTCGTGACGTAAAAGTGTACCTTAATTCAACTTATTTTCCATATGAAAGTCTTAACGCGAATTTTGCTAATAACAGGATTGCTTTATTATATGAGCAATATATCAGATTTCAACAGTCGTATTACGGACGTTGTCCACAACCGTTGTTAAGTGAGAAACAGTTTAAAGATTTAGCACCGCTGTTTGTGGTTGATTGCTCTAGACAAGCAGAGAATCTAAAGACGGGTCCTGTTGTAGATGTAAGAGTAGAAATTGAGAGTGATTCGGAACTACCAGATCAGACAGCCGCTTATTGTCTCATTCTGAACGACTGCATTGTTGAATACAAACCATTAAGTAGCATCGTAAAGAAGATATCATGAACGTAGATACCATCATAGTTGACCTCCAAGGATTTAAAGATATTCAAAATAATTTTATCGTGAAGGAAGTGGCCATTGTAAGTCAGGAGCTTACACAAACATTCTTAGTAAAACCACCATATTCGTTTCATTATTTGTCTGATGAAGAAAAGAAGCAAGTAAGATGGTTAGAAAGAAATCGAGGAATTTACTGGAGTGAGGGTTACATAGATTATAGAGAATTTCTACGTGTTATAGTATTATATCTCGAGAATAAAAAAATAATGACAAAGGGTTTGGAAAAAATACAGTGGATTAAAGAATTGTGTACAAAGTGTGAAGTGATTGATATTGGTGAAAAGGGATGTCCTAATCTTCCAACATTAAAAAAAAATTTTTTAAAAAATAAAACTGACTTTAACTGTGTGCATCATAAAATTAACTGTGCATTAAATAATGCTATATGTATTAAAAAATGGTGTTTTGATAATCACATGTATATGTTTGATTTGTTTAGAAAAAATAAAACATAATTGATTTATAACTAATAGCAGTTTTATTTATTATATCATCATACCTATACACTAAACATACAGTGTTCATATTTCATTATCATAAAACTTAATAACAAGAAATTAAATACTTATATACTTTAACTACTTACTGCATAAATTTAAACATTTTGATTACATCCAAATTCTTAATTATTTACAGTAAATGAAATTAAAATAGTAACATTTCTTATACCAACACACCTTTAATATTTACACATAACTAGAGTCTTCACATAGTTTTTTCGATATTTTGTTCACTAATCTTTCTGCCTCATCCATAATGTTGTCCACTGATTCACTCACTACGTATTGCGCACTGATCAGTATATTATTATCATCATCACTGAGGTCTACCACTTGTATTTGAAGGAGTCTTAAGCCTTTTTTCTTTTGATTATTGATCACGTAACTATTAAGTTGCTTCCGTTTTTGAGGCTCCCGCCTCGTCCTTGATTTTTTATTGACCGGTTCGTCTTGTGGTTCAGGAATATGCCAGCTTGGATTTGGGCTCGGAAATCTTTGACCATACTGAGAGAAAATATCAGGTGAATCATTCATTATTGTTGATAATCTGAAACAATAATAGAAATTATTTATTTGTACATATAAAAGGTAATCCTATAATCATAAGATTCGTAAAATATGTATAGGTACTTACGATTTATTAAATCGATGTGATCACCACAACAAGCACCAGCTTAATGATTAATAAACTAATATTATTGTACGGCGAATGCATAGTGTAACATAAAACTTATGACACAATTTGATGTTTCCTTCCAACAAGTTTGAACTTGTTTCTCGAGCACAATGAGTGTTGGAAACACCTGACTAATATTATATTTCAAAACTTTATATGTTTTGTATGGCAGTTACTTACTGAGAAAAATTATATCATGTTTTGACAGGTTTGTAAATTATACAACAGGTTTCAACTTGTCTTTGTAAGTGATATATTTCAAAAACTTTATAACCTTATTTTATACCAGTTAATTACTGATTAACAATATCATCGTATGTCAACAGGTTAAAGCTTGTAAATCCTTCGACAAGTTTGAACTTCTTTCTATATATTTTGTATAGGTACCTACCAGTTAAACACTGAGAGACAATAATATCAACAGGTTTGAACATGAATGCCAGTTAATTACTGAAAACAATAACAGGGTACCTTTTTATTGAATGTACGACTGGCTTCTATTTGGTATAGTACATTCATAGACGTGGTAGGTAGGTATTACTTAAATGGATAAAAATAAAAGAGTCTATATATTCACACAAATGTATTTATTTTCACATAAAACTTACAATTTATTTTACTACACAGCTATTTTTAATATCTTTAAATAATATTTACGTTACATTAGCACATAGTATTCTATAACTATTTATTACTCTGTATACAGTAGAAACATTTAATTTATAACTAATAATTTAGAAATATATAGATACATTACTTTAATATAGATGCATTACCCCAAGCTAAAGTAGATACTTTATCAGGTAATAGCAAACGTTTATCGTCATTGCTAGAAAGTGCTATTTTATTAACACTCTGTGTAAATATTTCATGTTTGATTGACCTAAAGAGTAAATTTTTCTTGCGGATGACATTACAATTATACAAAACATTTTTATAATCTATCATATGTAAATTTTTCGTTACACTTTTTTTTGTTCCCTTTGCTTTCTTTATTGTTTTGTCTAAAGTTTTTATACAGTATAGCTTTGAACGCAGTCCTACAAATTCTTTAATTATTTTACCTCCCATTTCGTCCTTAAAGAGCCCAGGTACTTTTTTATTAATAATTGGCAGGCCAAACTTGTTATCAGAATTGTAATTGCTAGTATCAAAATATTTAAGGAAATAATTTTTAATATCTTTGTAAAAGTCATTCGTATTTACATTATAAACAAGACTATCAGTGTCAGTATAGCATAATTCAACATTATTGCCATAAAATGGTTTTATAGTAGAATAGTGAAAATCGTACATATGACTCTTTGATAATTCTAACACAGCGAAACCTATGTATATCGGTTTATTAAGAATAACACGCGAAGGTTTCATTTGTATTGCTACCAAATCATCTGAAAATACTGAAGCACTATGAAAATATGGGCTGGCGATTAGTTTTTCAGCACATGTTGATTTCTTGGTCTTATTTTTTAAATCATGCCATTTGTTTACTAACTTTAAATCAATTTTATGCTCATTGTTTTCTAGAGTTTTACCAAAAATACTGTTGTTTAGTAATTTAAAAAAATCTTGTTCAAACTGTGACTCGGCTTTTTGACGTAAATGAGTGTTAAGATCAATATATTTTTTTAAAAAATTACTTTGCTTAAAAACGATAGCGCGATGGATCTTTTTCAATATTAAACCGTGACGTATGCATGTTTTTAAATGAGTATAATGAATAACATAGTGGTATTTATCATACAAGTTTGGTATTAGTTTTTTATTCTTACCACCAGGGGGCAAGCACTTTTCTGGACAAAATGGAAAGTCATTGTGTTCAGTGTGTAAATTCTCAGGGTATGTTAAATCAACTTCGAGAATATATCCATATTCCACGTTATCACTAATATCAGTCAAGTTCAAATGTAAATTATCTATTTCATTGCTCGACATAAATCTAAAATCTGAATACGGCAAATATTGACACATGCTATGTCCATATAAATTGTTACAGTCTAAATAAACGATGAATGAATTTTGACGAGTCTGATCGTAAGTATCTAAATATTTGTGATTGGCTTTTACGTGTCGTTTGAAACACATACAAATACCTCCGCGAATACCTTTTTGTATCATTCTAAAAATTTCTACATCGCTAATAAGGTCTAATTTAACGCTTGTTTTCAAAAGCATTGCATCGAACGATAGACTTGGTGCTGTCAGGTAAAATGCCGGATCAAGATTATAATACCGTTTGCAAGTTTTTCTAAAACTTTCAAACACGTCTGCGAGCAATAACACATCGGTTTTAAGATATAAATCTGTGTACATACCCATATTTTTTATATCAAACTCTAACCAAATGGAATGCGCGTGTGCATAGTCGTCATCAGTGATAAGCTCATTTGTCAAGGAGTTATAAAAATTAGTTTTGCTGGGCAAACACGTATCTTCATAACGGTTCAATTGTGACATATAATCATACGGATATACTCCTTTTCGAGTAAGGAGCTCAAATTGTCTTGTATCAGGAAAATACGATTTGAGTAATTTAAACTCTTGTTTTTTCATTGTATTAACTAATTTTTCTAAACTAGTCCCTAAAAACTTGAAAGAATCTACAAAGCGAACCTTTATACTTTCTTCTTTCGAAATAGGAATGAACTTTGTGAGCGAAATATAGTTTTCTTTTGTTTTAGGTATTACTTTTAAAGACCCAGGAGCTTTGCCTAATTCTTTAATGAAAAGGTGACAGTCATAACCTGATAAATTATGAAAAAACACTGGTAAAAATGTAGGCAATTTATATTGCAAGTTACAATAACTATGAGCCGTGCCGCGATATTTACCGGTCAAATGACAGTGGTCTCGGACCTTATCACCAAACAATAAATTCTCACAAATATGACAAGTAACCGAGTTATCAAAGTCATGAGCATTAGTATCGGTGTAAATCATAGGAACTTGTTTTTTAAAAATATTGTAAATTTTTTTTGCATCTTTATAAATAGAATTTACAAATTTTGATATGCAATCCAAACCACGGTAAGAAACGTACCTATTGTATTGTTTGTCTAGCGCACACGTAATATGATAAGCAAAAGCGATAGGCACATGTCGTTGACGTGTTACCGTATGCGATTTACTCGGATCAGGGTCACAGGACTGAAATCGTTCTAGCATTGTTTCAAAGTCTGCGTATATAACAAATGGTACAGTTTGCTTTCTGCTAAAATTTTTAAATTGTATAAATGAGCCTTTCGGGGGTAGTTCCGTAGCGACACCTCCACAACTATGTGAATCAAGGGCATCGTATGTATTAAAAAATATTAAACACACATCACAAAAATGCAATTTACCGTGATGTTTTGTGATTTGATTTTTAACAAGTCGCGGTAAATCTTTAATTAGACAGTAATGTGACAAATCATTGCTTTCTAGATAAAGTAAATGAATAACATTTTTCTTTAAATTATTTGATTTATAAAGCGGTCCTACTACAGTATATTTTTTTAACCCATAGATATAAACACAAATTTCAGGATTATTTACTTCAAACTTAGCAATATCTGAGAAAGTTAATGGAAATTGTATGCCTTCTATATTTAACACATCCCGAAAATCAGGGTAAGACGATACTCTTTCAGGATGACTTTTGGCTGGGTATAACGCTGCAACGACTGACCATAAAAAGCAATAATCATCCTTATTTCGAATATTTACACAAGCTTTTTTAGATTTTATAGTAGCCGGTAACTCTATAAAGCCTGAACCATGCAAAGGTTGATATTTGTTAATATTTACTTCTAAGTGTGAGCTACTTAAGAATGTCCAACCACTATCGCGATCCTGAAATTCTTCAATCTTTTTTGTTAAAATGTTTTTAACTTGAGATATTAAGGGTTCGTATTCATAGTTTTGATGAAGTGTATAATTTTTTGTAAAGAAGGATTTCATCTCTTGAGAGTCATTTTTAAACATTAAAAACAAAGCAAAATATTCAAAGTTAATTTTCACGCATATATGTTGTTTAAGAGACAAGGTTATTAATGACCTAATCTTTTCATGAATGTTATTTAAAAATGAAATCAAAGAACAGTTTTCATATTGATTTACAATTCTATAGGACGCAATGCGGTTTCGAAATGCAGAATTTATTAATTCAACACCATCACAGAAATAAGAAATACTTTTATTCTTGTGATTAGTACTACGTAAGTGACCTACCCAATGCTTGCGCTCAACAGATGTATTACAGATAGTACAGAAAGGCATTTTAGAATAACTTATTAAGTATCTCAATAAAAGTACAGTGCTACACAATAAAAAAGAATGATCTAATTAAAATCAATATTATCGCTAAAGTACGTAGGCTCTGTGTTATTAAATAAAAAAAAAAAAAAGGATGATCTAATTGATCTAATAATATCCCAAAAAGAACAAATTACCTAATCTATTTAAAATTAATATTATCGCGAAAGTACGTAGGCTCTGTGTTATTAAATAAATCATGTGCTCGTTGCATGAATTTTTGCAGCGCATTCCACTGCACAGAGCCTCGGTCTAATTGAACTTTTAACGCTACTAACGCCTTTCTCCACCGATCTTCGCGAGGGATGGAGATCACGTCGCTCTTAGCGTAAACTTTGATGTCTACGTAAAATTCTCCCGACAAAACCGCTTGTCTTCTCACCTTCCCGTTATCGACGCGGGCCACGAGAGACGAGCCGAGATCACTGTGTGTAGTAGGGGGTCGCTCCACATCCACTTCTAGGCCGAAGAGATCAGTGGGCTTATTTCCATTGTCAGAGTTTTTTCTGTAAATAAAAATAATAAATTACTACCTATTGCGAAAGAGCCTAAGGTTGAGATCTATAGATGTTTAATAATAGATTGAAATGGACTAAGTTAATTGACAGTTATTACCTAGGTATATTTTATTTAAAGTTTTAATGTTTATTTGTTACACTATTTAATTAAGGTACTAGGTAATGTGTCCATGGATCAGGGTGAACAGTACTATTGTTCAATATTAAAACCAAAAATTACAAATTAATTACGTTCTAAATTTAGATCGGGTTGAAGCGCGGTCACGTGCTAGCTCTACGTACAATTTACTACATCAACAAAACAACCATAAAAAATCGTTGTCACCCTACAACCTTGCTATGAAATTTATTAGTATACTACATCACTGGACACAAATAATATTAATTTACGTATAAAGTAGGTAATACAAAGCAAAACATTTTCAAAGTTAACACAAGTAATAGAATATACTCGATGAAATAAACTTACGTATAACTGAGATATTTGGTTCCCACTTTAACATATTGCATATGAATTCAAATTACAGCGTAAATACAACCTGTTGTGGATTTCGCGTGACATTGGCTACTTCCACACATGGTTTATCGTTCATTTGTCCTCAGAGACGTTTTAAGCAATTACTATCTCCTTACTGAATGTTTTACCCATGATTAACCTTAGTGGTTTAACGTTGAAATAACTATATTACCTACTAAAAGTTTTGTACAAAAAGAGAATCTTTAATATTTGTTATGTGTTTTAAATCGGAGTAGAAGACTTATATGTATAATTGTAACGGACTATATCTAATACTGGAAATGTAAGTAATGTAAGTAAATTAAATGTAAGTAAATTACCTTAATTTTGACTCGTGAGGCTTGGAAACGGTGACACTGTTGGATGTACTCGTAGCTTGTGAATCGATCACTTTGCGTTTCGTCGCCCTTTTCTTCAGCTGCTTTGCTTGCGGCGGTGCTTCAACCACTACGGAACGGCTGTTGTGAGAATATTCGCTTTCGGAGGTAGACCTGCAAATAAGACACAAAGATTAATAATTTATAAAACACCAACTTTGTCTGCGACCTAATCCTGGTATCACGAGAAAAGATAACCTATATGTTTCATTAAAATCTGTACAAATATATTTTTAAACATCCAAACATTGCACTTATAATGTTAATAAAGATTGATACAATCACTAAGTATTGTTAATAACTTAGTTAATGATTAGGATTGTTATTCATTAAACCACAAACATGATTATTTAGATAGATAGCACTTACTTACATTTTCGTTGTAGCTTTCAACAGTTTTTAAGCGCGTAGCAGCAAGTATATCCAGCCGGTGGCAGCGGGCAGAAACCAGGATCCGTAGTTGTCACGTTAAGACAAAGGAGTAAAGTAATTTATCAAACCAAATTGATCGAGTTTTTATATAGAGAAATCGTCCATTCAGCAAACTATGTTACTTTGAAAATATACTTAAAGTTCTTTGTTTTAAAGAATCGTGAGTAATTATTGTCGGTTACGACCATTTAAATTAAATCTTTCCCATCGATTCCGTCAAATTGACTTTTTTGAGTAATGAAATATAACACTTTCGTATATTCAAAGCCACCAATAATCGCCGCAACTTCTTTGAAATAGATACCCGTGTACTTGTTCATAAAACATAATTACCTAAGCGTAATATATGAACTAGTGTTTGTCCACGACTTCGTACGCGTTAAAGTTACAATTAAATTGTATCATTTTTACTATAGTTATTTTGTCTTTAGTACCTATTTGATGAGGACAGGAATCATACAAATAAATAAAGGACCTATCCAACCGTTCTCCAGTTGTAAATTGTGTTAATAATACAATTTTGTTTTATCTACATGTACCTATAATACTTTATTTATATAGATTAAATCATATTTCGGACATTGAAAGATTTCATTTAAAGGCTACGTAGTAATGTTTTAATATAGACCGCAAAATGCTCGAATCATCATAAATGTATTCCCACAACCTTGACACACACATGCACACACACATGTGAGTAGTTACTTTAATACGACCCGTGCAATACTTAGAAATGTACATTATGCAGCTCAGCAGTTTTATTACTTTGTAGCTTTTAATAACGTAATTCCAATGTCACTTCACGAAGAAACGTGAAAGAGTCAAGTTTATACATTCTAGTGATGATATTTCAGCTAAACCTAAAGTGTAATAATTTCGGTCGGCGATAGGTAGTAAAGTAGTGCAGTGAAACAGTTATTTATACTAATTTCGCTCGATGATAGGTAGTGAAGTAGTGCAGTGGAACAGCGCCCAGACCAAACACTCGATGATATCTTAATCAAGGTAAGCTCATATGTTGCACGATCTCGAAGTATTATTGGGCGTCCTACTCCACCGAGAGTGGATGAGGCGAACGGAGTGAGCCTCAGAAACGGAAGGTGGAGTAGGACGCCCAATAATACACTACTGCTCCACATTAAAATAAACTACAATTAATTTATTTGTCTAAATACTTTACAAAATGTGTTTTTCTTAATATTCATGTTATTAAGAGATAGTACTAGTAAGAGGCCCACCTGGTGTTAAATCTTTTGTTTTTTGTCACAATTTTGCCATAAGTGACGAACTTCACTGCGCCCGTAAGCCTGTTAGAGATTAAGTTGTTAAGTCTCATGCTCCTGCAATTTCCCCGGCATCCATACCCTATAAACCAGAACATAGTACTTATTGCGAGCATTACTGCTACGCGGCGTACGTACTGTACGAACTTATTCACAAAGAGTTCTTTCTGCTGCAAAAACAAAGTTCTACGGTAATAAAAAGAGTTCTATTGCACAGTTGTAAGCTAATCAACCTATCTAACGTAGCTACGGTAATCGATATCATCGCTAGTAAAATTTCTACATGCAATGAAAACTATATCAGTATTTTTGTTGTTAAAGTTGATCCTCCAGAAAAATAAAGTCCTAAAATATTTCTGGTTTCGTTACTACTGTTGCATGTACAGTCTATCAATATGTAACCTCGGTATCTTGCGGCGCAACCTTTGTAATAGCGCGCGGCATAACTTGGTTTAGTGGTAACTTTTTAATTGAGTTGCCAACACCAGTTACTAGTTGCTCGCGCTTGACTCTAAGTGCTATTGTCACGGGAGACCCCTATTGGTCTTTGTTGGAAACTCTCAATTGGGATCCGTCTCTGGTCAAAGGACTAAGTTACAACAACGGTCTGATAGCTGGTCTATTTGTTTTCAGGTAATTTAAGTTTTATAATGTTTGTTTGTTGAACTATTATTATTATATATTGACAATTAATTAAATATATATATTACTACTATTCAACCAATTTCACAGATTTCATCCGTAGTCTAATCATTGAGGTATTTGACTTTGCAATAATTTATCTGTCGCTGAAACTTTGCAGTATGATAAAGTAATGTTTAAAGATTACAATTAACATATATAATAAAAAAAAACTATTTATATTTCTTTTTTGAGTAGAAAACCATAGTGGCAATCAAAAAATAAGTAGTGGCGATCGAAAAAATACGTCCCTATCAAGGGACGTATTTTTTTTGATAATTATGAAAAGCTATATACACATTTTAAGATATAAAAAGATCAAATTTGAATTTTCCTGAACAAGTTATGACTTGTTCAGGATAATTCTTCCTTCAATGCGAATTAGGACTTTTTAATTTTCTGCCTCTTTGACATGAACATATTCCTGGATTCCATTGCATACCTATACATATTCATATAAACTAACATATACCACAGGAATTTCGGACGGAGGAATTTTCCAACGGGAGCTAGAAGCGATTTTCATGGTTAGGTGCACATACCTTCAAGGTAATTTTTTTTGGATAATATATTTTCGTAATCTATGAACATTACTTTATCATACTGCAAAGTTTTAGCGACAGAGAAATTAATGTCAGGGTGTACATACAGATAATTTCCTAGTGCGTCGAACTACCGGTACTTTACAAAAGCATATGAGGGGCTGTAGTCAACTTACTTGCTTGGTGTGCACTGGTAAGTGCTCTTTAAGTCTCATTAGCTGAAACACCTTTCTCGATGGCCATATAAGCCGTAATCCACTACCCGGTTCTAGTATTGTTGTGCAGATAGGATCTTGGCCAGAGTTAGTATGGGAGTTTTATATCGCTAGAAAGCCTTCAACGTACACTGACGACTGTCTTATGACCAATATCGGGACCAGTAGCTTAATTTGCCCTGCGAACCAGTAAAGCTTTCAATTGGAAGTTTGACTAAAATAGATGTTCAAGTTACTTAGACAACAAGTTTTGCCGGTAATTAATACCTACGTTAGCTCAGCTACGTCTGTTTCTAACAATTGTTCATACCTTAAAAAGGAAGGTCGTGTAAATAAATGTAAAAAGTTTTCTTTAATAAAACGACACGTATTCAAATAAAAAAGCTGTAAACTCGTCTTCTCGTCACGTCATAAAACTGCCACGTACAGGAATAGGTAAGAATAAGAAGTGAATTTATTAAAACATGATGTACTTTCATAGCACAAATGAAATCGGATTTTACACCAAGTTATATGACCGCTAAATTTGCACTAAACATACCCACAATAAAAAAAAGAAACGCTCATAGCGGAGCAGAAGCGCTCGTAGCGGAGCTCGACTTGGCGATCTTAACCGATCAACAAGTTATCTAACACTTGCTGCGGTCAGGACTTGGATGGGTGACCGCTAGTGGCATTATTCAACTGAGCGCTTCCGTACTTCGGAGGGCACGTTAAGCCGTCGGTCCCGGTTTTTTGTCTTTGCGTAACAGTCGTTAGGCTATGTCGAGGGCCTTCGGGTGGCCTGAAAACTTCGACATGGGTTGGCCACTAACCTATCCACCAATCCGCACTGGGCCCGCGTGGTGGACCCAACCCAACTCCTTTCTCTGAGAGGAAGGCTCGAGTCCCAGCAGTGGGAACAAAATGGGCTAATTATGATTATGATACCCACAATTAAACAGACATGGCAAATTTAAGAACTGTGGGCCGAGCACGAAAATTGTTTAAGTGTAACGTAATCGCATCGTTAACGTATTTAGATTTTACTGTCATTTATCTAAACCAATAGTTACACAGATAACTCATAGTATGCAATGAATACGTAAACGATACGATAACGTTACACATAAGCAGATTTTTGTGCTCGGTTCACTGTCATTTGCGTGTGTTATACGAATTTGGTTTGTAGCATGAACAAAATAATTACTACATACCACAATTTACCAAAAAATATATTTGAGTTCGCTAATCTACTTTGGTGTTCTGAACAAACAAATTGCTACAACTGAATATTATAGTCAGATTTATTAGTTTATTCAGGCCTCGCCTGTGGCAGACCAGCAGACCGGTGCACTTTAAGTGGAAACATTAAAACTCAGTCACTGTACAGTCAATTATTATTATAAGTCTTGCTTTTTTTTTTTTTGGGGGGAAATGCTGTGCACTTCCCTTCCGCCACGGGGGTGACGGAAGGGGCGTGTGGGGCTCAGACCCACTAAAACCCCCCCGTGAGCAGTCCTCCGCCAAGGTGGAACGAGACAGGGTCGCGCTGGCAGTCACCATCTCGCCCCAGCGGTAGGCCCGGATTGATCTTAACCGGGCCCCAGCGCCTGTGAAGGGATGACCTTGCTCACCAAGGTCACCACCTAGACGTGTAGGGCCGTGCAAACCGGCGAAGAGACGAGCAAACCATCTCCTCCGTTCCCCCGGTCGTCTGCGCCGGAGCGGGTCAGCTCGAACATTGTTCTCCCTGATCCGCTCCGCGGCCTCCTTCTGCGTCATCACCGCTTGGCAGAAGGTGGCCACCGCCTGCCACGCTCTCTCGCTGCTGAGCATGGAGATCACCACGCTCGGCAGGGAGAGATCTCCGCCTATTTCCGCCGAAAGCGTGTGCCGCTGCGGGCCCCATGCAGCATGCACACTCGTGGCAGGCTGGGGTCGCCTCCCGTCTCGCGATTTGGTGCACGTACTTTCCGAAACATCCATGTCCGGAAAGCACCTGCACCAATCGGAAGGTCAGCGAACCGAATCGCCGCCTCACCCATCTCTGGAGGACTGGGCGGATGGCCTCCACCGTCCACTGCCCAGGGACTGGTGGAGCCAGGTCCTCCATCCACCGCCGCAACAAGGCAGCCCGCGCCTTCAACCGCATACGTGTAACCTCCTCCCACGATGGAGCGTCTCCACGGGAACTCCTCGCCGCCACGAAGTGATATACTTCAGCGAGGATCTCCGCTTGGAGCTCCCAGGGGGATCACTGGCCAGCACGCACGCCACCGTCCAGGACACCGTCCGGTACCCGCGTATCGCCCTCGTCGCGATGACCCGTTGCGGACGTCGCAGTAGAGTCTTGTTGTCGCGACTGAGGGCGTCCACCCAGACTGGTGCTCCGTAAAGAGTCATACTCCGGATCACTCCGGAGTATAGCCGACGGCAGTTGGCATTCGGGCCACCCACATTGGGCAGCAGCCTACCCAAAGCAGCTGCAGCTCCTACAACTCTTGGGGCCAGTTGTGAAAAATGGCTCCTAAAAGCCCACCGTCCGTCCAGGTTGAGGCCCAGATATTTCATCTGGGCTCCAACCGGGACCAGGACCCCATCCAAAATAACCCGCGTTCCCGGAGGGGGTCCTCCTCGAGGCCCGTGGAACAACAGGGCCTCGGTTTTGGAGAGGGCAACCTCCAGCCCCAGGGTGCGAATGCGATCAATTACGAGGGTTGTACCCACCGTGGCCAACCGCACCGCCTCTCTTAGGTCCCTCCCCCTGACTACGACTAGAGTATCGTCGGCGTAACACGCGACCCGCATGCTTGCAGGTAGCGTACCACGCAGCACCCAGTCGTAGCCTACGTTCCACAGGAGTGGTCCCAGCACTGACCCCTGTGGAACCCCGCAGGAGACACGACGGCGCCGCAAACCATCGCGCCCTTCCACCAGGACCTCGCGGTTCTGGAGGTAGTCGGCCAACAGCCTCCGCAGATACAAGGGCACTCCATGATAGCGGAGCGCCTCATGTATTGTTCCATGCGGTAGGCTGTTGAACGCGTTGGCTATATCTAGCGAGACGGCCAACGCCTTTTCCCCCGCACTGACCGCATCTTGCGTCCATCCTTTCAGCCAGAGCAGGGCGTCAATTGTGGACCGCCCCGCTCTGAACCCGAACTGGGCCTCTGACTGCCCAGGCCCTGTACCCTCCAGGTGCCGGATGACACGTGACGCTACCACTCTCTCTAGGAGCTTGCCCGTGTCATCCAGCAGTATCAGGCCTATCCAGTCCGATAGGCCTGTACCCGGAGGGTGAGTCAACGGCTCGGCCCTCCTTCCGCAAGAGGCACAGTCGACCGTCCTTCCAAAGTTTCGGAAACTGTCCTGACGTGAGGCACTTGTCGAACAGTTCCCGAAGCTGGCCGCTCAATTCTCCCAAGGCGATCCTAAGGACCCGCCCTGGAATACCATCTGGACCCGGTGTGGTCCGTCTGCCTTTAAGGCGACTGACCGCGATTTCCATCTCCACTTCAGTCACAGTTGGAATGGGGGCTGGGTCCAATACATCGAAGGAGGACGCTGCCATCGTCGGAGGGATGTAGTTAGGGTTGCTAGCAGGAAAGAGCCCCTCCAAGACCCTGTTTAGGAGTTCTGGCTCTAAGGCTCCTGCTACTGGGGGCGTCCTGCCGCGGAAATTATTCCGGGCGGCTTTATACGGACGCCCCCATGGATCCCTCTCGAGACCCACGAGCACCTCACCCCAAGCCCGCGATTTGGCTTGACTGATGGCCAGTTGTAGTTTCCGCTTGGCGTCCCGGTATACGTCGAGCAACCGGTTCTCAGCTGCCAGCTCCTCAGCTGACAGCTGGGCATCAGTGCGGCCTTTGCGCCTTCTCCTGCAGCGAGTGTAGGGCCGCCGCGACTCCGAGCAGACAGCTCGAAGATCTGCAATTTCTGCGCACCACCAATACACCTCTCGGCAATTGGCGCGGCGCAGGGACCTCGGCATGGCCGTATCGCATACGGCCGTTACCGCTTTGCGGAAGTGGCTTGCTGCGGCTTCCACTTCCGGCTGCGAAGGGGTGGCCAGCCACGACTGAACAATAGCCGCCTCTTCCGCCAATTTGACATCAAGGCGACCAATGGCCCAGCGCGGAAAATTCGCTCGCATCCCGCGTTGCGCTCCTCCCTGATTGTTTGAGGTGGAGATCTCGAACCTAATATATTTATGGTCCGAGAGAGTCTCCTCCTCCGACAAAACTCTCCAGGCCCTGACAAGTGCTGCGACCGCTGGGGTGGCGAAAGATACGTCCACCACGGACCCCCCCATTATGTCGCACGCACGTGTGGGCCGAGCCTCTGTTTAGCAGGGTAAGTCCTGTAGCAACCGCCCATTCCTCGACAATCTCCCCTCGGGAGTCAGTGGACGGGTTGCCCCATGCCCGGGCCTTGGCGTTCAAGTCCCCTAGTAAGAGGACCTGACGTGGTGCCTGCCTCCTCGCCGCTGCGGCCAAGATATCCATAAATACCTGTCTGTTAGTCTGACATTAAAACCTCCTCGCACTCCGGATGCTGTTCAGCCTCACGAGCTAATTGACTTACTGTCGCAGGGATGGCCTGGGTCCTTGAGGCCGTTCCCTTCGTCTTCGGAGGGACGCAGTTTCGTCCTCCCATTATGTGGCCAGATGGCCTTCCCGCATCCGCGCATACCGCGCAGCGCGGGTCGGACTTCTTGCAGTTTGCCACTCGATGACCGGCGTCTCCACATCTAAAGCACAAGTCCCCTCTGTCGGTTGACGCGGGACACTTGGGGCGCGTATGCCCTAGACACATACATCTAAAGCAGCGCATGGGGCGATCCCCCAATGCCACTACACGTACCGAGCTCCACCCTATCAAAAGCCTGCCCCTTTCGAGCAGCACTTTGGCTGCCGGAACTGGGCAGGAGACAATAGTGGAACCGGCGCCGCCAAAGCCGAGGCGTATCTCCCCAGCCTTAACGAAACGCACTTCGCACTGGCCTGCAACTGCTGCTGCCACCTTCTCTTTCGTGGCTGCATCATCCAGGCCCGTAATCTTTAAGTCGGTAGATTTCAACGGCCTAGTGACGTTAACAACCTCGGATAGGCGGAGCTTCTCCGCAAGTTTATCCGCTTTCTCACTGTTTTGAGGGCCAGGTATCTCCAGCATCCTGGCTCCCGTTGCCGTCTGACGAAAGCGGAGCTGGTCGATTCCCAGCTCCTGGATATTCACCTTCTCCTGGGCCGTATTTAAGATGGTACTGTAGGTGATACCCTTCTCCACAGCTTCAGGCTGAAGTGATAACACAACAGCCGCAGTCTTTGGAGACCTCAGTGCTATTCTAGTCTTCGGGGCACTAGCAGCCTTAGATTTGGTTTTGGACTTAGGGGCCGGAGCACAAGTTGCGGTAGTTGCGGGTGCGGCAGAGGGAAGGGAGGACTTCCCCTTACCTTTGCCTTTTCCCTTTCCCTTTCGAACCACCGTGACCCAGGTTTCCGCCTGAGCCATGGTGGAGGGGACAGCCACATTGGCCCCGTGGTTCCTCTTGGAGGTAGAGGAAGCCACAACCGGCGCTACTGAAGAAGCAACAACAGTTTTTGAAGCCTGGCTAGCTTGCTTGCCCCCTTTGTGTGCAGGGTTGCAAGCCAGCTCAGATGCCGGCCAGGATGTCGCGGTCTCTGCTGCTACCTTCTTGGCATCCGCCTTTAGGGGCGGGCGGAAGCCGCTCCTCAACCACCGCAATTCGGGCATTGAGCATGTCCCCGAATGTAATGGTCAAGGAGCGCTTCAGCTCCTCTACCAAATCAGTCCCCAGCAGGGTAGGAGAGGGTGCCTGCATGTCATTGGCAGTGGCAGCGGCAACCGCAGCGGCATTGGTTGCCGCAGCAGCTTCCGTCTTAGCTTCGGTAAAACCACGACGCAGTGCTTTCACTTCTGCCTTCCCAGACTCAACCTCGAGTCGCAGGCGGCTATTTTCCGCCCTAAGCCGCCTAGTCTCTTCCGCCTCGCTCCTGCTCGCCAGAGCATCGACGACTTCTCTCAAGATCGATGCGGATCTCTTTAGGCGTCCGACAAACTCGCCCTTGAGGTTGCCCGACTTCTTAGCGACCTCTAAAATACAGGCGAGCTTTTCGCCTGCCTGCGCCCTCAGCTCTTGAGCGTTAAGCATGTTGAGGTCGTCCACCATGGGCACAGCGTCGGACTCGCTTCCAGTCTCTGTACCAAGGACTGCGACTACAGTAGCAATTGGCCCCTTCTTATAACGCCTGCTTTTCAGGACATCCTCGAGCTCTCCGTCTGATGGTACGGGTGATGGCAACGGTGACGGAACCGGAGAAGGTTTTAGGAAAACCTCTCTAGAAGGGACCGCCTTGTTGGTTCTCCCTCTTCCTCTTCTTGCCGTACTTATTTTAGCAGTGGCCGCACCTTTGGTTTCCGTGTCCGAGTCTAAATACCCGGGCACGAAAAACGAAGACGCTGGTCGCTTTCTACAACTCCCCTCCTCGTCCGTGGTCTCCACAGCACTGGGCACCATCATCCCAACGGACTCCGCGACCGATACTCCGACTTCCATGGGAACCTCTGGGAGGTCCACAGAATGATCCGTCGAGTGGCCCTGAAAAGGGCCTTTTAAAAATTTCCCCGACGGGTCTCTCTCCCGTTGATTCTTAGGCATACCTACTTTGTCGCAGCGACGGCGCGTAAGCAGCGACGGCAGAAGATTGGCCTGTTGGACACCTGCGTTACCGGGTCCAAACAGTTTCCAGGGTGCACCACGTGGAGGTTCTCTGCATACCACCCCATAAGTCTTGCTTTGTGCCATTCGTGGATGAGACAACACAACTTCGCCAGTATTCGACTAAAATATACTCACAGGAACAAAAATGGGTCAAACTAACAACAATATACCAATGTATATTATTAAATATTAATAAATTTATTATTAAGTACCGATATTTTTATTCAATATCGAGTATGTATAGATATTTATCGATATGTTTATACACAACGATGTGTAATCGAGTACAAGTACAATTTGGAAAGTAAGAAAAACCGTCTTCCACTCTATTATAGATTATCTACTTACTCCTACCTAATAGTTAAACAGTTATATTACTCATCGTCAGCTCATCCACTGAGATGATTATCAGATGCAAATACTTGAACGCCTTAGAAAATATATGAAAACGCAATATGTGTCTAAATTTGCCCTCGAATTCACTGGGATCCCATTCAATGGGATCCTGACTTGATTGATTGAAATTCGAAGCACACCGAACAAAAGAACACATTTTGAAATTGGTCAACAGATAGCAGAGAAATCGCTGATCATAAGTAAAGTAAACTACAGTGACCCCTTCTCCTTTTTTAGAAGTCGGATAATAAAATAAAGTAATTTCATGTGCCCCATGGCGCTAACAGCTCAAAAGATATATGCGTGTAACTTTGGTTTAATTACAAAAATTCATTAAACATTTAATCGATCTACCGAATGTATTATATTCAAAAAATATATTCAAAGGTGTCATTAGTCTAATCAATTGATTTATTATTCGCTTTTAATTATTTTATAAATGTATACAAATTGGAGTCAATAAAAATGTTTCATGTAGATCTTGCCAAACAATGAAGTATATACGCTAGACTACAAAGAACGAGAGAGAGAGAGAACTACCTAAGAACTGCCTCAAAGGTTTAACACTTCACTAAATCAGTGGGTAAAGATAAAATTGTATCGCAGCCTGAACGTGAATATAATATATTATTCGACTGAGTCCTGATCTACGAAGAAATAATAGTCAGGAACAGTAACTGCGTTAAAAAAATTACCCAACAAACGTCGTGTTCAAGTAGGCGGGGCTTAAAAGTCGTGTTCAGTACGTCATCAGTCGGACATTTTACTTGCAAGCGAGCACACTTCAAATCTTCGCGTACATTTTCATTTTTATCATTGTGAACTTCAGTTCTGGATCACCATGCCAGCATTCGTTGTGAAGTGGTGCAGAAACAATACACAATTAAAATGTCCAGGGATCACTTTTACTAGTAAATAATAGCAAAATTATAATTATTCAAAGATGTTCAAATACGTTAACAAATCGAGATGGTCAATACTATGCAAAATAAAGTCAGTCAATTTTTATTTAATTTAGGATGTATTTTTTTCTTCAGGACTATATATTGAAATGTATGTAATGTGCAATGGTTTTGCTTGTTATGTTTTATTCTCGCTTGCTTGCCGATGCAATGCGGCAAAATAAGTGCCTAGCTGCACTTAAGCTAGAAAAAACAAGAGTATGACTGCCTGTGAATACCAGCATAGTTATACTACGTAAATTTTGACTGAAAACAATAAAATAATAGATAATAAAAAAAATATAGACCATGTTACACAAAACTGCAGTACCTAAGTATAGTAAGATAGTAAGATTCTCAGTTTGCTACGAACTAAAATTCATTGTTATTGTGCCAGGAACCCATTTATCTTATTGCCAATACAATTTAGAATTAAAACAGAATTCATAGAAGCAAATAATAATAAGAATAAAAAAAGTTAAGCAAAAAAGTAAGGCCCAACATTATTCGGGCACTATGTATATTTTAAAGCAACTTTCCGATAAACATCTGACGCTAATTGACTTTAATCGAAAACTCTCGTTACAAAAGCTTTGGCGTGTCTTGATATTTGAACCGATTTCAGTTGGTCGAGAGTTTTGAAAACGTACTGCAGATAACTTAAATTGGGTTCGTTGATGTTAGTTTCATGTAATTTTTAGTCAAGAGATTTCTTATTATGAGTATGGCTATATGGAATTTCTAAGTATTTTACATCTAAAGCAATATGATTCGCCCAAATACCCCTCTTTCAATCTATATTGTTATACACACCTTCAAAGGCAAAATAAGATTTACCAATATTACACGAAGATATCTGCCGTGCTAACTAGGCATGGCAGATATCTTTTTTTATTGTTGACTTATTGTTGACGGTAGGCATATATTGATAATTTAAAATAACAATTTATTTGCGTATTTTATTTAAAATCATCATCATCATCTCAACCGTAGGACGTCCACTCCTGAACGTATGCCTCCCCACAAAAGGACTGGTTGGAAGTGGCCTGCTTCCAACATCGTCCTGCCACCTATATCAGGTCGTCTATCCACCTTGTCGTTGGACGACCTACGCTGCGCTTGCCGGTTCGTAGTTTCCAGAACCATCCGGCCCAATTAGCCATCTGTTCTGCGTGCTATGCGGTCTGCCCACTGCCGCTTCAACTGACTTATCTTCTAGGTTATGTCAGTGACTGATTATAAACTAACTTTATTTATAATCAAAGAAACAAAAATCTATCAAAGTTATCCTTTATTGAGGTTTTTCCTGCTATCTTCATTTGTGATAAACATTCGAACACATGTGTTTTAATGTAACCAATTCGTATTGAACTACATTATATCACTTATGTTAACAGTCCATAGTTTAACAAACTAAAAGATTTATAGGTACACTTTACATGTAGCCCAGGTGAGTTCCACTCTTTCAATTTGCGCCTAAACGCTAGTTTAGTACTACTTTATTTCGTTTCATTTAGATAGATACTTACGTCAATGTACGACCTCCCTCGGCCCAAATAATACTGCATGTGCATTCCCGCCTGAGCTTGCCACTTGCCTGCCTAGCTGCTGGTTGATAGAATTATCTCTCAAGCTTAAACGAAATCTGGGTTTAGTGTCTGGCCTACTTTGAATAGAAGTTGGTGCGTAATTTTACCTTTCGAGCAATGTATATAGGATTTTGATATGAGTTTATCGACCAAATGGGTTAAAATTTGTATTAATTTACGTTCTTATAAAATTAGCTAATATGTGTCTATGTGTAAAACGACCGCGTCGTCACGTAACGTTATATCCGTTCATTAAAACGAGGAGCTTAAACTAAGAGGTCGTTTTTATGGGACCCTTACAATAATCCCCTTATGACGAGACCTTTCCTTCATCACATATCTTGACGAATTTGTTCGCACGATATTTTCCCGGTCGTATATTTTATCTGAGAAAACCATATTTCTCATGATGGATTTGCCATGCGTGCAATCTACATTGTACACGTTATATGTAACGCATGAAAAAATCAGTAAATTGTTGTGTGTGTATTAAACGTTCGTTTATGGGACTTTATATTTTAGGACTTTCTGCGCAATATATTTACACCGTACACATGTAATCATACAATCGATCAGTTTCAATAATAAAGCATACAATATAACATTGTATGTAATCTATCTATAATCTATATAATTATATTAAAATTTATCGTGAAATTATGCGATCGAGAAATTGGGTTTCCAATAAATTGATCGTTTCATTGGTTGTGTTGCATGTTGTGTGTCCTGTTGAAACCACATGTCAGTGATATCCACGTCATAATAGGCCAAAATAGCGGTCTTAGAATGACGATTATGTCGTCCGAAAATATCAAGAGTTTTAAAAAATGTAACTTTAACAGAACCACCATTTTCATAGTAGATTTTAATTCTTTTAATGCGATTTTCGAGAAATTTTAATTTATTGTAACAATTGCCAAAGCATCTACTACGAATACGTCAAAAAATAAATTTCATAACTGTCATGTTGTTGGTGTTGCTCCGATTGAAAAACAAAGTTCTTGTTGAAAAACCTTTTATATGCTATACAGTTTATAAATGCTATTATATTTTTTATATTAAATATTTAAGCTTTATTTGCATGTGATACAGGAAATGCTTTAGTTAAAGGGCTTTTTAAATATTAATTGATACTCAATTGTAGTTTATGGAACGATGAGGCTGATCTTCCATTTTGGGAAAAACCTCATATAAATATTAATTTTTAAAGTTACTAGCCTCAAAATTCAAGTGGTTCATACAATTCTGGAGTTTGGTTTATATATTGTATATCATGAATTACTTTATAAGTATACTAAAATTGTAGGATATAATATTGACGAGTACCGTGGATGAATCTGACATTTATTTTATTGATCAAATAGCTATACGACAAAAATATAATTGACCTTCAATCTAAACTAAAAATAAATAATCTACAAGACTACCAATACGACAAAACTCCTCTTAGTAAAAATACTATTTGAAGAAGCGAACAAAACATTGCGATAGCGTATCCACAACCTTAAAGGCGCTACAAGCCCCTAATAGCTTTCACCGCAATAAGAAGGGTTATAAAATGACTTTTTAATTAAGGAACTTTTGAAACAGCTTAAAATAACAAAGCAGTCTAATTTTAGTTATTATTAATTAACTGAGGTTGTTGCCCGGACATTATGAGCAAACTTTGGGGTAAGGAAGTGGTACTTTTGTCAGAAGAAGTATATTTTACCTCACGAACTCTGCTTACCGAAGCAAAAACTGATAACAAAATGTAAAGTACGCCATGGCTCACAGCCAGCAGCGTCTTAATAAACAAAAGTGTTCCAAAGTTACGAAATGGTTTTAATAAATAATCCCTACGACAGCGAGTGCGAGCCAGTCGCTGCTGCCCGACTTGACTGTCCCATACACCACAAATGGATGTCTAGGCAGAAAATATAATTATATTTTTGTAATACAGGGATACCCCTGAATGTGTTTTTTAACGTCGTGTGTGTTTTCAATTTAAAATTATGACATGTAACTAATTACTTTAATATGTAATTAATGTATAATATGGATTCTTGTGATCTGAAATAAATTACATTATTATTAAGATGATTGCATAGCTAGTACTTTCCATACTAAAATAAAAAACTCTTTTCTACCTCTTAACATTGTCCGATTTCAGTAATTATATTAAATAATTCTGAAATCGCCAACCTTTAAGAAAAGCGTGCAGTATGGCTAAGGCAATGAATTGCAATTCTTTTTATTATAAACTATAACACGTGCAGGTACCATTAAGTTGTAAAATTACCTAATAGAAAACGCACTTGTAAATATTATGCTGTGAAAAAACCGATTAAGATGTGATGCGAAAAGTGAGCAAGTAAAACCAAAGTGTATCCAATAAAATACCAATTATTTTTAATATATTTACAATGAAGATGGCTGTACTCAATGATAAATTCCAAGTTCAGTAACTCAGGGGTTGCGTAATTGATATCGGTTACTTAATCGGTACAAGAAGATAAATTTAAACAGATCATTTCTGATAACATTCAAACTATTATCCACATCAAGTCCAAATAGAGTTCTTTTCACTTCACTTAATTTTTATTTAAATAATTAAGTTCCACTGAAATATTCATGTACACTACCTTAATTAACCATTCAGTAGGTACGGCTAACCGGCTTGTTTTATCGTAGATTACGATCAAAATATTTAATTTAATTATAAATAAATTATTTAAATGTACAGTCGCCTGCAATAAGATGTATACATTTTACAATTTTCAAAAGTGCCTCAACATTTAATTTCAACAAAATAGACATCAAAATTACTCTAAAATGAAGTAATTTATATTATTTGACTGTTTAAAATAATCCTAATCTACATTGTTAGGAAATTTAGTACTGAATAATAGTTTTGAAAATTATGGAATGTATACATCTTATTGCAGGCGACTGTACAAGGTATTAAAAGTATAAATTTAAAATAAAACTAATCTATAAGGCCTATGGTGGGGGGAAAGTTGGTCAAAACACTGGTGCCATTGCCACGCTGGATGGCAATGCTAAGTTTTTGCCCAAAATAGGCGCCAGCATTTCGGTCACCCGTCGTTTCAACCAAAATTATTAAGTATAATTATTATGTGGTTGCACAGACGAGTAAGAGTACCTTTTGCTTATTTTATTAATTCAATAATGTTATCGTGTATACGTAAGATAGCCTTAATTAGGAAAAAAATTGCAATAATTAAGTCATATATACACATATTTGTAAATGTAACGCAATTCACTACGCGGTCCCTGTGCAGTGACACTATTATATAAAATCAATTGTTATTTTTTAACTACAAGAAATAGACTAACCCTCAAAGAATATTTAGAACGAGTACAGCGAGCAAAGCAGCCAGACTCAACTATTCATACGTAAATATACAAAGTAGAGCCCACATCAAACAACTACGTTTACTGCAAATAGCCTTTGTTCAAATCTTTCATAAAACGTTTACCCTACGTCCATACAAAATGTAAGCCCCTTCTTGCAATACCTTATGAAAGTACCCCAAACTCGAAACTAGTTCCCGCGATAACATGAAATTGGATGACCCTGTACCCTATTCCGCAAGTACATAAAACGCTCAGTGTTCATGAAAAGGTTAAAGATAGGCGCGTATTAATACTGTTACGTTACAGAATGCTGAGCACAACGGAGTGGACAAACTGCTTACTATCAGTTAAAGCTTATCAAAGTAGTTAGTAGAGTGATTTACCGTACGGTACTGGATATGCTAAAGCTCTTTTTGTGCGAATATGGTTGCCGGGCTGCACCGTCCTTTAGGATAATGGCCTAGTTTTGATGGTGAACTCAAATGTCTAAAGATGTTTAGTTATCTACGAGAACCTACGAAGAAATAATAGTCAGGAAGCTCACTCCTTACATCCTCCTGACTCGGTTTTTAGCATTTTTTTCATTGTACAGAAATTCGACCTCTACAGTTTTATAATGTAGTTATAGTGATAATGACTGTGTGTTCAACGACAATACTAGGCCCATTACACTTCAGTTCATAGTCACAAACGCTATATTTCATGACCACACAGACGTAGTCGCAGGCTGTTGCTAGATTAGCTAGGGCATTTTCTTTATAAAAATTAGTAATGTTCCTGATACAATACAAAAGTGAAACTGCGTAACTCACTCATAAACAAAAGAAAAATATATTTAGAGAAAAATATCAAAAAGTATGTCATTAGTTTACTTCCTCTTTAAGGCCGCATTTCTCCTTATAATGACACATACATTTACAGGGACGTTTGGAAGGCGGCCAAACCCCTAGGGCAGCCGCGCATCACCCCAATTCCGGATGACGCTTATTCTCCAGAATTACATAATCGGGGTTTAAGTTAAAAGAAACATATAATAGGTACATTTTACTTAACCAGAAATGTAGGGGTATGAATTTCAAATGGATGATATCCAACCATTCATTTGGTGCTCGAAAGCCACCCAATGCATGAGGTTTCTCTCCGCAGTTGTGAACCGTTTCAACAGTTTGAGTTTGGAGATGATTAAGAGTTATAAGAACTCTTCTATTATCTAACGCCGGGGATGCTTGATTAAAATTTGATATGCTGCAAATAATAAATTATAATTTCATACCTCTATACTTAACAGATCACTGTCATAAAGTCTACTCGTGACTTCCCTGAAAAGTTTTCGATACGCCGGGATAAAAATAACATAACATAATACGTTTATTGTTGTTAAGGAATGGTAGCCTAAGAAATCATTACACCTACATTGTTAGTAATGAGTTCCTTGATACAGTATTTTCTTCTACTTAATATTCCCATGTTACATGGCACCAATATATAACTGGCGAAATGTGTTTGTATACATTTGTTGATATCTCCGGGATAAACAAGTTAAAGTTATTTTTCATCTTAATTTGTTTACATTTCCTTTGTTTAATTTAGCCACATAACCACTGCACAAAATAAAATTGTATCCGGTATCACACCCTGAGTATATTTGGTCTAAACTTGTTTCCAACTTCTGAACGTAGGTCTCTCAGGGGCACTCCACTCTAGCCTAATTTACCCGAATGACACTAACATGACCTCTATTGGACAGTGATTTGAATCACAATTAGTTCCCACAATATACGAGTACGCGAGTTCTAAACTCGCAATGAGAGCGGGGTTTCAAGTTTTAACGAATTTTCAACTATTTGTAGAGTACGTGACAGTGCTGAACTCTGGAATCGTGGGCCGTTTTATTGTTTCATGCTTGCGGAACTTTCATGAAATTCGTGTGGATTTCACTTTTGTTAAATCAAATTTTCTGTATTGCTGTCATTTAAAAATTGAAAATAGAGTGAACAACTGGAAATTCAGTCATTATAGTTAATTAACGGAATATTATTCGAAAGTTATTTTAATAGTGATCGGTATTTAATTTAATTTTGAATTTAAACTCCGGAATCGTGAGCCGCTTTATTCTTTCAAACTGGCGGAAATTCCATGAAATTCTTGTGGATTTCCCGTTTGTTGAATCAAATTATCTGTATTGTATTGCTGTTATTTAATAGTTGAAAATAGTGTGAAAAACTGGAAATTCAGTCATTATAGTTAATTAACGGAATATTACTCGAAAGGTATTTTAACTCCGGAATCGTGAGCCGCTTTATTCTTTCAACCTGGTGGAAATTTCATGAAATTCGTGTGGATTTCCCTTTTCTTGAATCAAATTATCTGTATTTGTTTATTTTTTTTTTATCAAAAACCTTACATTGTATTGTATTGCTGTTATTTAATAGTTGAACATAGAGTGAACAACTGGAAATTCAGTCAATATAGTTAATTAACGGAATACTATTCAAAAGTTATATTAATAGTGATCGGTATTTAATTTTGATTTTGATTGAAATAAATAAAACGAGGCAGAAGCATTTACAAATTCGGTATGCAGAGTTCAGTAATGTTTGCTATTCAAATATTACCTTCT
The DNA here is from genome assembly GCA_917880725.1 of Selenia dentaria. Classification (NCBI taxonomy): domain Eukaryota; kingdom Metazoa; phylum Arthropoda; class Insecta; order Lepidoptera; family Geometridae; genus Selenia; species Selenia dentaria. Next base: position 23,873,163 of record OU862890.1, read on the forward strand.
AATTCTCCTTATAACCGCTGACCCTTAGTTAAATTGAGAGCATTATCAGAGGGTACGCAATTCCCATTATTCGATACATTAGCTTTATTGGACAAGAGAAGGGTGTTTACTTTGTTTCGAGACCGCTGAAGGATCATCGATTGGTGCACGGCTGTGATCTCGGATTAGTCTTTGTTTATGTTCGGTGTGATTGTATTAGAATTAAGTCGGTGGTAGGTTTATATTAATTATAATGACGTACTTACTAACTACGACACGATACCACGACGTTATTAATCAATATCTATGAGTAAATATATAATCCAGTAGTATTTTAATTGGTATGTTTGGTGAGATTATTTAAATAGATATTACCTCACTGGCAGTTAGAATCAAGAATGTGTTGTTACTTGACCTTTTACATTTATATATATATAAATAGTTACATGTATTTAATAAATTAAATAAACATTTAGTTATGAAATACACCGAAAAAAATGCTATTAAAGGGCAATGCTTTAGGTAAATGAGTTAGTTAGTAAGTGCATATGAGAAGTACTGATCTTTCACTAGCTACATCCCTTAATAGACTAAACATAAACAGACGTGGAGTATTCTTGCTCAACACAAATATAGCTTACCACGTTGGTAAACAACCGTTTTGTTATTCATTTAAATGGAGACTACTCCATTCGCACCTAAAATATTAGGAAGAATTAGGAATATTGTAGTGAAGAAGAATAAAAGAAACTCCAAGATAATCCAGGAGTTCCTCCCTGCCTAGGATCTATATAAAATCCCGGGTAGCCGGGATATTATATATGCGAATGTTTTGATGGATGGAATGTTTATTACTCAATCACGCCAGAACGGCTCAACAATGTAGATACAAAATACAAAAAAATACAAAATTTCTTTATTTTTAAAAATGTTTACATCGGTATGTGCCCTAACCATTACACTAGGCGGGAAGCCTGTATTACAATGATTAGTTCCTTCCTTGTTTGGATTTCTACAGCATTCAGAGGAGAATAAAAATAAGGTATATAATTCAAATAATAGATTAAATATCAGTAAAATTACAGTAAGTAAAATAAAATAAAATAATTTCTTTTTAAAAAATTTAAAATAATTTCTAACATTGTGTTTGTAAAATTGATTTCAGACTCATCTACATCATTATTTAATTAACTTTGTGTGTGTGTGTGTGTGTGTGTGTGTGACATGATGGGTGTATGTGTGTAAGAGGGTGTGTTAGGGAAGGTGTGTGCATGTGTGTTTGTATACGCACAATTGTGTAAGAAGTTACTAGTCATATGAAATATACTAAATTTTAAGTGGATAATTCATAATTCATTTTAATATCCTAAATGATGAATTTAATATCCTAGATGAAATTTGATAGGTAGGTAGGTAGGTGAAGTACTGGAATAACACATAGATACGAGTACTATTCATCATCATCATCTACATCATCCATAACCACGTGGGTAAAACCACAGAGTGAAGCTAGTAACGTATACAATTTCAACGAACAGGTTGGTCGAGGTTTTCCCCTGGGATTTGTAGCTTGATTTTGTCGTGCTAGACAATTTCAAAAAATCTGTTATTAACACATATGTATTAGAAATACCAGTTAAAATGGCAGTGGGCAGGGCACATAGCACGCAGAACAGATGACCGGTGGGGCCGGAAGGTTCTGGGATGGAGACTACAGACCGGCAAGCGCAGCGTAGGTCGTCCACCGACACGGTAGACAGACGACCTGATAAAGGTCGCAGGACGACGTTGGATGTAGGCCGCTTCCAACTCCTTTTGGTAAATTACGGGTGAGGCATATGTTCAGCAGTGGACGTCCTTCGGCTGAGATGGTGAGAGATGATTAGAAATAAATTTTACACACTCGACTATGCATTACTTGAGTCGCAATTATGTAGGTAAAAGCCGACAAAATTCCACGTTTCATTTCCATGTTTTATTTTGCTCCATAGCCTCAGAAAATTTATGCCCGTATTTTGCCATCCAAATTCGTTGCAATATTTTATAAAGGTATTATCGTTTTATCGCTAAAGTGCATTCACCTGTTAACTGTGTAAAATAAATATGACGTTTTCATTATTTCTGACGCCAACCCACCGTTATCACGCCATCCTTATTTTCCGGGTTTTACTTAACAATTTCATTCGTTTGTGTTTTTCCGGTTCTTTGTCTACATCTACACTAATATTATGATATAGTGTATACAAATTAACTTAAAAACTACTGGACTGATTTAAAAACTTCTTCTGCCGTTAGAAAAGAAAGTAACAAAGAGTAAGAGATAAGAGATAATATTTCAAAAAATTAGAGACCCGTATGAAAATTTCGAAATGTAACCCAAGGTATGAAATAAAAACCAAATAGAAATCCTAATATCGCGGACGTTGCGTTAGCTATTGACAATAGAGCACAGTAATGTATGACAATTTTATAGAAATCATTAATATTTACAATAAAGTCTGCAACACATGTCGTCATATTACAATAACCACTTTTTCATGTTCAAATATGCAATAGTAACCCCGAAAAATAATAATATAAAATCTTTATAATAGCGTACACCGAAGAAACTATTGATAATAGAGCAAAGTAATGTAGTATGGTTTTATAGATGACATCAATCTCTACAAAAATGTTTGCAACCACATATTTCTAACTATTACAGCTATGTCACAATAACTACTTTTCCGTGTTAAAATACGAAATATTAACGCCAGTTCAAACTATAGGCCACATGATTCGTACCTTGGTGTTAATCCTCATCTACTAATAATAATACTAATAATAAAGAGAAAATATATGATTTGTAATGGATAAACGCAAAAACTACATAACCGGTTCAAACAATTATTTCACCAGTAGGAAGCTATACTATGCCCGAGTAACATACGCTATATTTGATTCGTCATCCATCACCGCGCGGGTAAAACCGCGGAGCGCAGCTAGTAATATATAAAACGTGTCATTTCATTCGTATCTCTAGAGAGATGAGTATTTCCGATGAGATGTCATAATTTGTGCGTAATCCTTGACAGATGTCACGACGACCCTCCCAACGGATAAACTCTGAATGATGGGAGGTTCAACTTGCCCTTATATTTTTGGGAGATGTATGAGCGGATATTCTCAGGATTAAGCTGAGTGAAGTAGGTACTTTAAAGCATATGTATGCATGTCTGTCTGTATTGTTAACTCTCTTGTTTTATACATTTTAAATGATATCTAGTGATAACACGGGCAAGTATGCAGCCTGATAGTAAGCACCATTGGTGGTACCAACCAAGCTGGCCTCTTGCACAACTTGCAGTAAGTGATGTTTCATTGCGTTTTATGATTCATACCATGATGGCAAAGTATTTAACCTCGGCCCCTCACGGAGGAAAATCTGCTACTCCTAATTATTCCCAGATGTAACTTCAAAATTATTTTCAGGTTAAGTCAGTACATTATATTGTCATTTTTATAAACTTTACATCTAATCCAAAATACTTTCTTAGTTCAGATAGTTGCCTTCTAGTAAACATTTAGTTTTATTGTAATCTCACTATTCTATGTCGCAAATTAGTGAAATTAGATAAGGTTTGTAATTATCATAGTATTTATTTTTCTTCTTCTTCTTTTTTTTTTCTTTTTTTCTTCAGCTTCTTCAAAGTCAAAGTCAAAATCATTTATTCAATTTAGGCATCAAAGACGCACTTATGAACGTCAATTTTTCATTATAATGTACTTTAAAGACTACCGACGCGTTCCAAAATATATAGAGCCTACCGAGAAGAAGCGGCAAGAAACACTAAGCCGTTCTTTTTATATAGATGTTTTTACAATGTTTTTACTTAGGTACTACAAATATTAGCTCCAGTGTGTTGCCGTAGGGCAAGACACGCTACACTTTGACATCTAAGTACACGAGTAGGTAGATCCTGGAGTGATCAGTCCCAAGCTGTTTTATCCTCCAATTAATCCGAAATTTTGTAATAACTTTTTTGACAGAGTTTAGTTTTAATAGTAATTTTAAACTTATTAATACGCAAATCTCGGATAACATTGGGCACTTTATTATAGAATCGTATACATTGTCCCATAAAAGAATGACCTTATTCTGTGGAGACGCGTTACATGTACGGATAGCTTGTGCTTATTTCGCGTGTTGATGGAATGAGCATCACTCCTTTTATCAAAACTGCTAATGTTTTTCTTTACATACATTAGATTTTCATAGATAAACTGAGAGACAACAGTTAGAATGTTTATGTCTTTAAACTTCTGTCTAAGGGAAACTCTGGGAGCTAAACTGTAGATCGCTCGTATAGCTCTTTTTTGCAGTATAAAAATCGATAGAATATCTGCAGAACATCCCCAGAGCAGTATGCCATAAGTCATAACGCTATGGAAATAACTAAAATAAACTATTCTAGCTGTGTCTACATCAGTTAATAGTCTAATTTTTTTAACAGCATACGCCGCTGAACTGAACCTACTAGACAATTTTTTAATGTGGTGACCCCATTGCAATTTAGCGTCTATAGTAATTCCTAAAAAGACCGTTGACTCCACAAGGTCCAACCCTGTTCCATTCAATTGTATATTGGATTCTACTTGTCTCACATTTGGTGTCGAGAACTTTATACAATTAGTTTTCTTCTCATTGAGGAGAAGATTATTTGTATTCTTCTACTTACGATTAGTATTAGTTATATATATTAGGCACCTATATAGAGTCCGCGCCACGAAAGAAGTCCCGCGGAATATTAGGGGTAATAGGGGTCTAAGTAAAGTTATTATAGTAGTAATTCGCTTGTTCAGAACACCAAACTAAACTAACGAACTAAAATCAATTTTAAGTAAATTACGGTGGTTATTATTCAGTTCATGCTTAAGTCCAAATTCGTTTAAGGCTTGCAAGTGACAATTCTTAAATTTTCTGTTTCTGCCGTGCGATTCTTTAAGAGCAAACATCGTTGCATCTTTGACAACATCCATAAAACAAATGAAGAGATGACAAGAAACGTTGGAAAAGCAACCTTACAAAGGCGATATATCATAAGTGTTTGACATCGGTGAGCTCGGCGCATCGACGAATCGACGAATCGTTAGAGAATCGCACGACTGTTTAATTGTGGGTATGTTTAGTGCAATTTTAATCGCCATGCAAGTTCGTGCTTTCTATACTAGTCTAAACTGATGTTAAACTACTAAACTAAACTGATATTCATTTGAATACAATAATCATATGTTTAGATTATCATTCTAAGTGTTACACGAATTTGGATTTTAGTATTAACATAATTAGAACTACCATAGTTTAGAGAATTTTAGTTAAGTGTACACACAAGTGAATCAATACCATTGTCATGAACTCCAACTGAACATAGTAACCGACGATCTGAGCTAGGCCTTCGTAAGTGCTGAGTCGAATATTTGTGTTATACGCTTATATGATATTACGTATATCCGAATAAATGTAGTTCATTTCATTTTATATACACATATTACAACACGACGCACTTTACCCTGTTCCAATTTACAATCTAATAAAACGGTAATCATTATAGTTTGGTAGGCATCCGGCTCTGCCCAGTCGCCTTTATGCTAATTGAGAATAGTTTATCACAAAGGATCTAGCAGTTGACGTCCTATGTTTGTGTTTCAAACGTGCGGTCACTACTACGGACGGATACCCACTTTCCACACTGGTCATTTTTATTACAATTTAAGCTTGCTAATAATCCTGGGGCCTTACTATCAGCTTCGTAAAAAACCATGAAAGTTCCGTGCAGTTCTTAAACCTTATTAATGACATAAACAGTTGTGAATGAAATCACACCATGAAGCTCATTTAGGTGAACTGTTTGAATATTGTTTTCTCAAAGGTGAACGGATAATGTTGTCTCTTGCATTCTAACAATTTACTAGAACCAACATTACAGACGTCTAGACGTTTGTAAACTAATAAACGAGAGTCCATACAAAAAAAACAGGTGAACGGTTTTTCTGCCGTTCTTGAATAGTAGGCCGGGGCAGGCCTGCTTTAAAGTTGTCGTGGTACGATTAAACCGGGCAGTTGTATAGAAGTCCTGCTTTAAGAGCTCATAGTAAGACCCCTGAAATATAAAACGAATTGGAACTTTACTGGGAAAGTAGATACGCAAACAGATAATCACACTATACACAGTTATAGGCCGGTATTCCAGAAAGGTTCTATAGTTATGAATTTCAGCTTGTGTGAAGATTTGACAGTACATGTCATCCAAAATTATTTATTAAGATCTCTATGACTAAGATATGTAGTCAAGACTAGATTAAGTACTGAGTGCTCACCTGGAATAAGAATACGAACATACAACACAAAAAGTGTTAGAGTAAGTATTAGAGTTTTAAAACAGGTTGCCACACATTAGAGTTGTATGTAAATTGTTTTTGAATGACGACTACCGTTCAACACTCGCTCAGCTGACGGAACACACCATTAGGGTGTTTTCTTACCAGCGCTTGACGAGTTTTGTATTTAATTGATTTATGCTGTTTAGTTAACATTGCACTCGGGCCCCAAGATACAGGCCTAGTGCTTAGTTTGGGGTCCGCCGGTAATAATTTAGTTTGTACATATAATGAATACTAGTTACTACTCGTTACTACTACTCGAGCTTTTCGAGGGTGCGTACCAGAATGTGCCATAGTGTAGATTTCATCGACACCATGGTACATTCAATCTGAGACTATACAAATATTATTTACACACACTCGTACTGGTATTCCCTGTATCGCGATGGGCATTAGTACACGCAATTACACAATACAATATCCAACATTTAAAAATTTATGCTCATCTCCCAAATATTTATCCCGGCCAGGAATTGATCCTGGGTCCCCGCGCTTGGACGGTCCCTACCAACTGAGCAAACAGAGTCATCAAATTGTGTGGGTGCCGCTCATTCCAGAACTTTGACTAATGTTGCGTTGTAAGAGCAAATGTTAAATACTTATCTAAATATTCACGGTATTTTATCTCATTACGCGAGCAAGATCGAATAGACGTTAATATTATCAGTAATGTTATTCATAGATTTTGATATTACATTTGTATATTGTGTATGCGCATAATAATCGTATCCAAAGATTTTATTGTAAGTATGTAGGAAACATATTTTTTGTTAAATCTAGCGCTATCTCACCGTAACTATGATGGGAATACAAATTTCTCTTTGGTTCTTACAACCTAACAATAACTAGCTCTTAGGTTATATACTTTATTATACACTATCTATATAGCTTAGTATTCAATTTTTTTGCTTGATATACTGTGCTTGAATTATAATTAATAAAAAAAATATATTTATTTTTTCATTTATGGACTTTAACTTTTGTACATTTACCATTCCTCAAGTTAGTTATGTTATTAAGTACAAGTTTATAGTTGTATCACGTAATTTATATATCATTCAAGTAGTCAGAGTTAAGTCACATAAAAAAGTATGTATGTATGTAGTGTTTAGTCACTGTCCTATCTAAGACACGTTCGTCAATAACGGTGGATTGAACACCAAAAACGTTTCATGATTTTGTACACCTTATCTATACTCGTGTAATGTAACTATTATTACACGTAAAAAATCAAAAGAAATAGAAATGTAGGACAATTCAACTATTTCAATGATAGCCATTGATGAGTGGTTATCTTGCCCATACAATGATTTATTTTATCTTCAAACAAATGACCACTTATAAAGGAATAGTCCATGAAGCCCGAAGTATGTAGTTTTGATTAAAAAGCTCTTAGATCGTTTTATTTCCTTGGGGCATTGAAAGTTTATCTCCTTTTCGATTATTTGTTCCGAATCCCAAGCAATAAGGTATTTCAAAAATGCTAAGTATAGGCAATTATCGGGCACGACCAGAATTATAGTGATAATTTATGTCATTTACATTCGTGAATAATATAACCCTAAGAAATTAAGTTTTAAGCATTTACTAAGCTGCTATGAAAATGTTGTATCAGATACTAGCTGACCCGGCAAACTTCGTAACGGCTCACAGTTAATGAATGTCGTGTTATAGATAAGCTTAACATAATTTAGGATTTTATGCAAGTAATACAAAATAAATATTTAGTTTACTATTTTATTAAGATAACACAAAAATAAATAAGAAAGTACATCAGTGTCAGCAAGACATGGTAGAATTAAACTATGTACATATTGTGCAGCATGGAATGCACTCGGTTTAATTACTCACATACACTTTACTATAGTGTATGTGAGTAATTATTAATTATTATGTATATTATTTTTTTTTTTTTTTATTACATGTAAGTAATTACACTTCAATTATAGAAAATAAGATATTATTATACATGTTTTAACAATGTATAAAATATACAAACATGTATCTACTACAAAACAAAAACGCCGTCGAGATCACCACCGTGTGGCAGGGTTCCCAGAACACTAGCAGAGTTGCCCCGCTGTATAGCTGTATATATATATATATATATATATATTATGTATATTGTATACCATTCACAGTTCATAGTGATTCAAATGATGTTGGCCCAAGAACATTTACCAGCAACAACCGTAAATAGAAAAAAAACATAATTTTTTGGATGAACTGTGTAAATACGACCAAGAGCATCAGTAGAACGCATATCCGGACGATCAGGAACCGCATCGCCTTGCCTCCGACGTAGAATTTTTTTCGATGAAGTGTCCCAATTGTAATAACGTGGCATCTCCGAGTAAAGCAACGTTCGCGCGAACGGATCGCTTTCGCAAGTCGTCAACAAACTGGAATAAATTTTGTACGCATAAACATTTGACAACCAATATTATAAATTAATCCTTTTTCGTTACTGACATTATTAAAATCAATTGGCATTGTTCTAAAAATCTAAAATATGCCATTATCTGAATATTGTGGCCATATATCTTGTCCATACGTAACCTTTTCATTGAAATACGTTCTATAATTTGAGATGAGATTGTTGACCCTTTTGACGGGATGAACATTAAATGTTTGACAGTTATGAAACCCATAGGTAACTATTTGTATTAGAAAAGTTTTTTTGTTTTATTTTATTTTTTCGACAATTTTCCAAAGTGTTTAATAGTTATTCTGCTATTCGGGACGGATACAAATATAATTAATTATAAACCATGAAACTCGGTCCAGCCATTCTCAAGCTATAAGCGTTCGAACATACGTGGTTTTGTTTTATATCTACAGAATTATATTATATTAACGGGGCTTAATCGCGTTAGTAATAGTATTTATTTACCTCGGAGTCCGCTTAAGCCCCGTTAATAATAATATAACTATGTGTTCAAATCGCAAAAGTTTAAAAATTACTAAATCTACAGAAGATTAAAGTTTTCAGAATATTTCATGAAAAGCTTTCATTGAATATGAAAGCACGTTAAGTTACACGCTGTTAACTTTAACTTGGCAGTATATTTATATTTATGATTATGTAACCAGCTGCGAAGGGGTGCGGCCAAGTGCACAACGGCAACCCTGATTTTTCAAAGTCTTTAAATATATTGCCGTGAGTTGGACGAGTATTCTTTTTCCGGAAAAAAATTGTGTTAATTTATGCCGTTTACAGATAGAAAATAGCTTTAATAGATATTTTATTACAACTAAACACCGCGACCACACGCATTTGATTTAAATGGCGGATTTCCGCGGGGTTTTTCCGAACACTGAGTCGCAAATTTTAGTTGTCGATAAAGCCTCAAGAGTTAATTAAAAATACTAGCGGCCACATTTTGATATATATTCAGATATATAACTCACTGATTCTGCAGCCGGATCTTAGACTATAGATACCTTCAGGATATAACATCAGTAGAAATTATTTAAAAATTGCTTAGCTAGATGACATAAATATATTAATATCAAGCATTGAAAATATTATAGGTATATCCTTCTACAGTAGTGGTAAGTCAGTTTCATATCTTCTAAATAGTATTTTCTCACAAAAACTGTTTGTTATCCGTTTGTGGATTTCGAACAATCACATAATTTTGTTTTGTATTCCAAGTGTAGGCTCAGAGCGATTCGTATGTGATTCAACAAGCTTTTGTACTAAAGTCGGCAATAGTTTGTACAAGTATAGTACTATGGCTGCATATTATGGTATTAAACAGAGTTCGCTTGAAAATATACGTATACGACGTTTTTGGCAATTTTACTGTTAAGTTTGATTTTGGTACATTACAAAACAAAACTATACCATAATATGATAACCTGAATGTATTCCGACAAGCGCAGCGTAGGTCGTCCACCGACACGGTGGACAGACGACCTGATGAAGGTCGCAGGACGACGTTGGATGCAGACCGCTTCCAACCGTTCCTTTTGGAAAATCAAGGGGGAGGCCTAAGTTCAGCAGTGGACGTCCTACAGCTGAGACGATGATGATGATGATGATGATGATTCCGACAATGTCACAAAATTTGAATCCTCTAAAATCTACGATGTAAAATATTACTATAAATACAGCTAATGTATCGTCAAAGCAAGAATGCTTTTGAATAATTTACTCATGAATTAGCAGCAACAGTTTAGTTTTCAGTTGCAGTGAATAACTAAATAGTCAGTATTTAATTTACACAAACGTCTCTCCATTATTACTATAAGATTATGTTATTAGCTACTTTTGAAAGTAATATTTATTCCCTGATATACCATCAACATGACCACCAAGAGGAACGCGAGTCAGGCAGGCAGCTGTAAAATAAAAGGCGAAACCTTTGACATCATATTATAACAATCCCGCATAGATGGGATAAGGGTAGGGACATAGACATGAAACAATTTGGGTAACTGTGTACTAATAACCATATTAAGAAATTACGTGTCTGTACGTGTGTAAGTAAAGTACGAGTATGTTTTTACCCCTTTACCCTGAGACGGTGGATGGATTTTAAAGGAATAGATGCATACTTTAAACACGATAGTGAAACCAAAAACCAAATTATTTTCTGTGCGTGAATCAGAGAATTTATTATATTACATTTTTAATGTGAAAAACGGGATTCACTCACGTAAAAAAGTTAGATCTTTCCGACTATAGTTTCAACCACATCCGGTGGTCTTTTTCAAGGAGAGTGCAGAACGCTCGCGGTTGCGTCTCGCCTCGCATTGTGGGCAGCAGCACGTAGCGCGCGCGATGATATCATGTCGTGCGGGGGACGGGGGGATATATGTTGCGTCGTAGAGGGCAGGCTCAGGCAGGTAAGTATAGATACTATATTTTTGTTTTAACGCATAAACAAAATTCGTATTGAATCGGCACTGCGAGCATGGGTTGTCGATAAGATTAAATTGCACAGTAATTATCGGTAAACGACAGTCCACGATATAGCTGTCGCGGCCACATCAATTCTAGAAAGAAGATACCTACCATAGGTGCATAAAATCAGTTTGACAACGTGACAAGCATATCGTGAATCCGTGTCAGCCCGGATGACGTAGCTAGTAGATGCCTGCCTGTAGAGCTGCTGGCCCCGGGTTCGATCCCCGGACAGATACATTTGTGGGCATGAAGTGAACATAACATTTATGTTTGACCTGTGTCTGGGTGAGTATATGTATTCGTATAGGTATAAGTATATATATATATATATATCGGTTAGCATAGTACAAGTTCTGCCTAGTTTGGCACCTGAAAACCTTGTGTTACGAATACTTAACGATTAATAATCCACCATTATAAGACGAAAAACTAGTAATATTAAACAAACTCAATTACATTGTTCGTTTTTTTGCTGCCCCGCTACCAGTAGTTACAATATTGTAGCATTACGCAACCTCCAGCAGTGACAACAGACATTCGATGCATAACAAAAACTTGTGAACAATGATCAGAGATTGCAGACAAGATATGGGTTTAGCAGCTTATAGCGAGGCTTAGCAAAATCCCGTGCTATTGAGAGCGCGGATGAAAGCGGAAACAATTTCTACAGAAAACCGTTCAATTTGAATTTTATTATCGTGTACGTAAAGATTATTTCACATTTTATGCTAAATCTTTATATGTCATATTTGTTTACTATTAACTTTATAAATTTTGTAGCTTTATCTTATCATCAGCCTTTGTAACTCATTATAAAGAAAGCTACATTATTCCTGAGTGACAGGCTATATTTGATTCATCGTCATCATCGATCATCACGGTAGAAGCCGTGTAGCGCATCTAGCAATGAACATATCACAAGATTTTTACTAAGTGGTACATACAGTCGCCTGCAATATGATGTATACATTACATAATTTTCAAAAGCTCCTCAGCATTATCGTTTTTAAGAATTTACATTAACATTGTTCTAAAATTAAGTTATTTGTATTATTTCATTGCTTAAAATAATTCTTATCGACGTTATAATACAATAAGGTACTGTATCATAGTTTTGAAAATTACGGAATGTATACACCTTATTGCAGGCGACTGTACATCCACCAAACAATACTGTATCTAAACCAAGCCGTACTTGTAAATACAAAGACAGAGCCCCGCCGCCTCGGTTCAATCTTGCACGTCCGTACGGTTTCCGCACTGTCGCAATCCGCACTCGAATTAAGCTGGCTTAGCTTTATAGTGCCTGATATCTGCAGTTCTAAGTCCTTTTCACCACTGCGATACATTTCTCGTCTATCTCATTCATTCCTCGACAATAATAAATCCTCTGTGTATATAATTGCACAATACCCCCAAGCGGGACGTCAGTGCAGGACTTAGCGCCCCAGACAGAATCCTTTGTCTTATAAACAAACCAAAAACATCACAATCATTTACAAATGGTAATGTTAATAATTATGTGTGCAACAACAGAACTGAACTGAAGAAATGCTGAATTTAAACAATAATGTTATAACAATAATTTATCTCGATATGCATGCATTTTATAACGCTAAACGTATTTTGTACTTTACTTTAGTCAGTTTCACACATCAAATCAGAATGTCTATAGAATTGTGTCTCTAAATCGATTAACACTTATTCCAATTTCAAATTGTTAACGAATTCATGGTAAAGATGAGAAAATAAATATGTTTAGTGATAATGGATACTCTAACTGTATCATTTAATGTTGGCTGTGGTTCTTCGTATACATATATACTTCGTTGCGCCGTCTGATTCTCTAAGAGCAAACATCGTTGCATCTTTGACCACATCCGTGAAACAAGACGAGATCTCAAGAAAAGTTGGAAAAATAACTTTATTAACAAATGTGATATCTCACAAAGTATTTGACATAGGTGGGCTCGTCGACGAGCACATCGACGAATCATTACAGAATCTCACGGCAGAATTGAATAGATAATGCCGCCCGTGGCGCGCTACTACTTTATCGTCTCGGCGGCGGCTCAAGCTTTACCAGCTTGACAATTGGTATCACTTTATTATATGCTAGCTTCGCATCGTGGTTTCACCCTTGTGGTGATGTATTGTATGTCACATTCCTCGGGATAATGATTTATCTCCATTCCAAATTCAATTACGACCCGTTCAGCCGTTTTGGTGTGATAAGATAACAAACAGGGAGGAGGACAGAGTGACAGACAGAGTTCCAAACCTTTTCATAATATTAGTATGGATGCCCCACCTAGTATGACATAAAAAGAACAGAGGTCGCTGAAATTATCAAATTCTTCTTCTTCATCTTAGGATTTTTTGACAACTGAAATATTGTAGTAAAGAATAGAATATGGTCACTATTTGCATTATAAGGTATCTAGAATGGCGGGAAACCACTCAATTGTGACTTATTGACTAGTTTATTTATGTAACTGATTAAATAAAAAATCGCTTGATGCATACGGGTACCGGTCATACGATCGACCTCCGTCGCGAAAGCGCTGACAAATTCGTAAAATTCCTTTACACAAAACCAGTAAATAGTAACTTATAACTTTCTGAGTTCTGCATTCAGCTTCAACATTGATACCTGTTACGTCGTTGTTTATGTAAAAAATGTGGCGCTAGTAGTCGAGTCTCAAATTCTACATTGTTGTAACACAATTCTCTAGTGACACATGAAGGTTAACTGGGAGAAATAGTTACTTCGTTTTGTTTATTTAAATCTTACTCTCGTAACTTCCCTTAGGCACTTTTCGTTTATTCGTAAGTGCAAAAAATAGAGCATTCTCCTCGGCAATAAACAGGCAAACAATATTTACCTACCTAATATTTCTGAGCACAAAAATAATTTTAATGAAAAGTACTTTATTTATATACCTATTATGTTCGAAGTATCAATCATTATTGTCGATGCACTTTTGATATTTAAATGGAATTTCATTGATATGATTGTTCCTGCTTTAGAAAACCCGGGACATGTATCTATAAACTCTTTAAAGGCGATTACCATCGTCTCAATTGAATTAAACATTTTGTTTTTGTAAAAAGCTCAAAGGAGTTCAGTTGATGAGGAATATCTGGTGAGTATGGGTGATGGAGAGGATCCAGTTGTACTCCTTTAGTTTTGTGGCGCTCTGTTGTGGATTGTGTGGACAAGCAATGTCACGGAGGAGAGGTCTAAAGCGATTTACAAATCTCGGTTATATGACTGTGAGCTTGTCAATCAAAAATCGATGAGAAACAAATGAGTTTCTGGAAAACCACGTTATTTATGTGAATATACACTCGAGAGCAATGAATCCGAGTCACTTTAAGAATCCTAAAAATCTCGGAAACTAAAAATGCTAGGTTAATGCAATAAATTGTATTTAATAGACAATGTAATACTCCTTAAATGAAGGTATTAAAACTGCTTAGTTATTGTAAAGTTATATCATAAAAAAATCAAATTTGAAAAAGGGCCACTTTCGAAGATGGAACTACGAAATTACAGCATTTGGTTTTGCTTTTGTTTGTAATCTGTCATTTATGTGGGTACATAAACCATGTTGATAGTGCTCTATATTCATTATTCAAGCTGAAATTATGTCGCTTACGCCTGAAGAATGCACCAGAATACTTACAATGCTGGAAACCGGCCAGAGTCAGCGCGATACAGCCAGGACTGTCGGTGTGTCGCTGTCAACAGTATAAAGAGTTCTCCGACGTTCCGAAGAAACTGGTTCTAACCTACGCAGACCAGGAACGGGCAGAACCAGGTGTACCACAGCACGAGAAGACCGATACTTGGTGAACACCATGCTTCGAAATCGCTTTCTCACAGGAACTGAACTCACAAATCAGTTTCGACGCCTCGGAGGAAGTAACCCAAGTGCATGGACAGTAAGACGTCGGCTTGCTGAATCTAACTTAAAACCCCTTAGACCTGCAAACGGCCCTAAACTGGAGCGTGGGCATCGTATTTCAAGACTAAGATATGCCCAGAGCCACGTAAATTGGAGTATTGAAGATTGGTCAAAAGTTATGTTCTCCGACGAATCAAAATGTATGCTCTACAAGCACGATGGAAGACACAGAGTGTATCGAAGACCAGGGGAAAGATTCAAGCAAGCATGCATCGAAGAAAAAGTAGCCTACGGTGGTGGGTCTGTACTTGTGTGGGCCGGAATTTCTTCTGAAAGTCGCACAGAGCTGGTGATCATAGAAAACGGCTCTTTAACTAGCGAAAGATATGTGGAAGAAATCCTCAATGATCACGTTGGTCCATTTATGGTCAATTTGGGTGAGGATGCTATATTTATGCATGACAATGCCCGACCTCATACAGGTAGGATTGTGAATGACTACCTTCAAGAGATGAACATTACTCGTATGGAGTGGCCAGCGCGCAGCCCGGATATCAACCCGATCGAGCATGCTTGGGACGAGCTAGGCAGATGCGTAAAACAACGAAACCCTCCCCCAATCACGCTTCGTGAGCTCAAAATTGCTCTCACAGAGGAATGGGAGAATATTCCCCAAAATCGTATAAGGAACTTGGTGTACAGCATGCCAAACCGTGTAAACGCAGTAATAGAAGCACGAGGAGGCAATACGAAGTATTAAAATTCAAGAAAATCGTAATAAAGTTCAAAAATTTCATGTTTCCTATTTTTGTTTTAAGGAGAGATCAGCAGTTTTTTTCTTTATGTAATTTTGTGTTAATAAAATGTTTGGTGACTCATATTTTTTTTACTTTCATTTAAGGAGTATTACATTGTCTATTAAATACAATTTATTGCATTAACCTATCATTTTTAGTTTCCGAGATTTTTAACATTCTTCAAGTAACCCGGATTCATTGCTCTCGAGTGTATATAGATATAGGCAATATAAATATATGAATATATATATATAGATATATTAGCCAAAGGTTCCCATCAACACAAACATCGCCTAACTATTCCTATTAGTATACAGAAACATACTCTACAGACACAAGTGAAATGATTATGTAAGAGTTCCAACCTAAATAGTGGCACTTTAAACAAATCTTGTTGATGTGACAAACACCATTCAACCCAACCCTAAGTACACTGATATCGCTGATCCGATTTTGGTTTCATTGCTCTAGTTAAGAATTTATGATGCTCTCAAGAACCGGGTTTGGTTAAATCACTGGTTCTATTCGACAGCATATAATGTCACAGGATTTCGTAACACTAACAGTAGCTAAAATTAATAAAAGGCTAGCAGCATAATATTTTGTATGTTGGTCATAACAACAACTACAAAATGTAAGCGAAGAAATGGAGCAATTGGCAAAAATAACTAATATATAGGGTGTTTGGTAGAGGGTCCGACAAACCAAATGAGTGTGTTCGGGGGCCCACTTGGAGAATACAAGTAAACAGAACATAAAAAAAACCCTAACCCTCCAATTTTTTTTTTACTTTTTTTTTCTGAAAATTTCCTTTACTCCGAAATTGTACCTATTTACCACCATAACATCTGTAAAATCTGTTTTAGACCGGATATTTTTAGTTGAATTTGGTCTCTTAATACACCTTCAGGCCACCCAAAGCTATCTATTAGCTGCCTCATTTATTCAACAAACTGGTAAGTTTTATACCAACTTACAAGTATGTCATTGTAATAAGTGATAAATAGAGAAGTTATTAAATGCATATTAACTCCAGAATTGCTAGTTTATTTTTTAGATCACTGTGAAGAAAGTTGAACTATGAGGTAAAATTTATATCATGTTTTCACTCTATGAGCTCTAAATCAGTTAGTTAGCTCTGTTTTGTATTCAATTTTGCGTTGCGTGGCCTGAAGGTGTATTAGAGACCAAATTTAACTACAAAGATCCGGTCTTAAACAGATTTTACAAATGTTATGGTGGTAAATAGGTACAATTTCGGAGAAATGGAAAAATTCACAAAAAAAAGTGTCAAAAAACGGGGGATCGGGGTTTTTTTTTTGGCCAACTTGTATTTTCCAATTGGGCCCTCGAATACGGTCATTTGATTTGTCGGACCCTCTACCAAACACTCTGTATAAACGAATGTTACGATTAAATTTCAATACGAAAGTTAGGTTGGATAAAGCTTGTCAAGCTATTTAAGAGATATGGCTCCGCCCCCATACGACGATTAAAATCAGCTAAAGAGAGCTGTTGAAGCTTTCAAGCTAGCTTCCTTAACCGCCATAACCTGGTGGCGTTTATGGCATCTGAAACAGACTGTCGGAAAACACAGTTTAAATACTAAAGTCAATGTGATGAAACTTCAGGTACTGTTTCGTGGAACATCTAAGGCGTGCCCACAGGCGTTTCCACGGTGTTTTCATTGTGTTCCCAGATAAGTGGGTGTGCGTGTTTGGCAGTAAATTCTAATTTGCATTTTATTACCTGCTATCGGATATCCTGTTTTGATGTGATTTCGGTAGTGGGACGGGGATAATGGACATTGGGCGTTTGGAACTAAAAGCACATAGGCCAACACGACAAATAAATGAATAAAGTGTGTAAAAACAATGGTTCAAAGAGAAGCATCAAAAGATCTATACAACGGATTTTAGTGGACCGAGGGACAATCATCATGTCTTCTAGTATGAAATATCTAGAGCGTACAATGCTACTTTTTCACCAAAATTTCTCTAAATTCTAAAATCTAAATCTCTTCTATATCTAATTCTAAAATTTTAGAAATAGTTCTGATACTTTGACTGGACGGTTGGCACAGTTGGTAGCATCCTTATCTTAGCCGCTGGTACCGGGTTCGATCCCCGAACAGGGCAAACATTTATGTACATTGACTTGTGATTGAGTGTGTATATAAGTATGTATATCAATCATCAGGTTATCATAGTACAGGCTATGGCTAATTTGGAGCCTTGTGTGGATGTTTTCCCTTAAGGTAGTTATATTATTAATTCTATTTAAATAAATATTACCATGGATTAGAAATAGAACTCTATACATTTTAACCGTATACATAAAATGAGTTTTTTAAACATCGATATGAAGAATATATGTAAAGGTCTTTCTTTCTTCTTTCTTTCTTTCTCAGTAAGTTGTTGCTGTGATGCGCTCCCAAATATGAACACATCCAAAAGTGTACAACCACGTAATTTCCACGAGGGGGATCCTCCTATAGACGAGAGTAACTGTGCTTCCTAATTTATTAACTACTAATTTACCCGCCTCTGGAGTCGTGGGGTAATGTGTTTTACTGTTTTTGCACGCAACACTAATAGCTTTTTCTGGATTTTGGAGAAGGTTTACAAATCGTCGCGTATATTCTGATTTTGAGGTTTTTTTAAATATTTGATAGAAAATACATACGAAGTGGTCCCATTTTGATTTAATAAATTAGGGCGAAGCGGCTTTTGAATTACACTCCAAACTGCAAAAGTGTTTCACCTATCTTGATGATATCGTATTTAAAGGTGAATAACAATCGATCCCGTAAGTAGAAGGGTCACCAAAAAGATGATTTTTGTTACCGAAAAATGGAACCGTCTTTAACCCTGATAAGTGTGAAATAACTTGTTGAAGTCGGTACATGCGCACAATAGTCAGATCAGAGTAAGTAGTAAGTAAAAAAATGATTAGAGGTGTTTTTGAACTATTGTATCATGGTACATTCAACAAGTTATTTCACACTTGTCAGTGTTGAAGTCGGTTCCATTTTAAGTAACATTATTTTTTTTAAATAACAGTAGCCTTAGTTACTACTAATAACATTAGATAACTGCCAATGAAGGCCTCTTAAAAATCGATCTAGCTGCTTCAGTGATCACCCAGAAAAAACAATTAGACAGACATACATTTTAAAAGAGTGTATAATTACCATATTTACTTACTGAAGTACCTAAACTTTAATAAGTTTTCTTTGCAGTACTTATGAATACAAATAAATAAAGTTGAAGTGTTTGGTAAAATTTATCTGAATAACTACTTATTACTAAATGCGTTGATTGTTGGTATGTACGATTATATACTCATTTAGTAATGAGCTGTTATAAGGTTGTGATAATGAGATATGATAATGTGAAAGTAGGAACACGTGTCGGACCAATATAATATGTATAATTATCCGTATTTAATTGTCATGTCGAACACGGATAATTTCTTGATGTGTTTTGATTGATATATATAACAATGTAAATTGCCTTTATTTTTAGTAAATCAATTGAAAGGGTTACTTAGGTCGAGGTTCTCGGAATCAATTGGATCGGCAGGACGCGAGATCCATCTCACAGGGATTTACTTGAATTAGAGGCCCTGTGGTTAGGTTAAATAACATACGAGTACAATGTGCAACCGACTTCCATTCTATTATTGATAGACGCGTTACGTACTGATGATTAATTATTATCCACTTTAAATTAGTTTTTGTAAATCAGATCACAGCCGACGAAAATGAGTAATATATATAAAAAATAACAATACTTTACAAGAGAACATATACGCGTGTGTGTCGGTTCGTTTGCTTATTCTCCTATCACGCTGAAACTACTGAACAGATTTCGATAAAACTTGACACTGAGATAGCTTGTAGCTTGAAAAGCGACATAAGATAACTTTGTCCCCGAAAATCGTCCTGCGAGAAATTTGATATGTGAGCAGGCGGAACCACGGGATCAGTTAGTTATGTCATTTCACTAAAATAGTATATTTTCAAACAATTACTTATTTAGCCTCGCAACAATTTAAAATTTTATTACTTAAACATCAGCCTCCATCTCTCTATTCAATTAACTTTGTTATATCAATCTATCAAACTTTATTAGTTGAAAATAGAGTTAGCAAAACAAAATAAAGTTATGCCAGACATTTACGTTATGACTTAATTTAATTTAAAACAACTGATGCAATAATAAACATAGGATAGTTTAGTGGTTAAATTGAATATTCCGCGCTATTTCGAAGTTTACAGGCGTGTTACTAGTTAGCAGACATCAGCTTTGCAAACTCATTTGTACATTACGTATTGGATTAATTCCTCATTTAATGGACACCGGGAGTTTCTCAGAACATCCTTTTGCAAACTTTGGACAAAATCCTCTCACGCATTTTTTATAATGTATATAAACTGTATTTTATTAGTATCTTATCTACAACACTCGTAGTGCTGGAATATCACTTTGGCAATAACGTAACATGTCGTTAATTCGTTTACAGTAAAAGCTCAAAGGGTTAAACGTTCACACACTCACACGCCCGCACTAAGATTTCCTGCTTCGCGGGAGACATGTTCAAACATACCAGTTTGGGATCTAAAGAAAATAAGTATAAATATTTATCCACGTATAAAATTCATAGAAAAAATTTCCATTTTCGTAAAAATGTGTCGTAAAAAAAATGTGTCTTAAAAATGTTTCGTAAAAATCTGAACTAAAGTAAAATTTATTCTTTCTTGTGTCAAGAACGAACAGATAAATATCAAGATACAGATATGGCTGAACTTGTTGCTTACTAAAATATAAACAACATAACAACCAAGCGTACGCGTTTTTAAATATTTCAATATTTTTTTTATTTTATTTTCCATAGCCTATTTCCTATTTCCTAACGCTTTAAAATAATACTCAGGTCATTAAAGTATTTGAACGTTAATTGGGATAACACACATTTTTTTGTAAAATATCTTAAATAGTAACTAAATGGAGTTGATTCATCCATCGATGGTATCGTCGTCAAGGGTGTTTTTTTTTTGGAAAAGTTTACGAATTTATTCTATCGAGCCAAATGTATTTAATCGTTTATCAGTGAAAATATCGGAATAAAGTATTATTTGTCATATTTATACAAATAAAAAAATGACACTTGACGTCTTCGCTGTCTTCAAACGTCTTGTTTAAAATTTTCGTGAGGATGAGTTGTCAAATAGCATTAGAACTCTTTGTGTATGAGTTTGCCCAGTGAAGTACTAAGTTAATATTAAGTTAAGTAAATACTAAGTTAAGTTGAAGTAGCTTAAAATAATAATATTTTGGCATCAAATCGAACGCAAAAAGATATTTTTATTTATTAAATTATTATTATTAAGAAATTTGTTTAACTAGCCTACTGATAACCAAAATAATTTATATTTCTATGTAAAAATGATTTCTAGGTGCTTATTAGTATAAGAAAAACTATCTAATAAACCGAAATGTATTATATAGTTGAACAGTTAACGTTTATGTTCAGTCCTGATATGGGTTTTGGCTGCGGTACACCGGTGTACCAGCGCGGCCTTATGCAATGTATAGATTTGGCCACCGGTGTACCGGCGCGGTTTTATAGGATTTATAGGGTTTATAGGTATATAATAATAATACCTATTTCTACTACGGAGCAGTAATGTTTGCAGTACTGTGTTTTGGTTTGAAGGGTATTGTTGTTAAATAAGTAATTACAGCCACATGAGACTAAACATTTTAATGTCTGTGATGGGCTCAGTGCAGATCGTCACTTGTGAAGAACTGCAACTGTTATAGGCAGAATTTACCTTTTAACATGGGTCTCGTGCTTGCACCGTCTTCTTATAACATCAATAATAGTAAATGACCGAGAGCTTAATAGTTATGAAAGGAACGTAAACTACTTGAATTTTCAATAATTACTATCATGTCAAAGTCCCTCATCTTCTTTACTAAGAAGCTTTATGTAAGTTTAAAATAAAATTAATAAGTAAATTTCATTCAATCACTTTGAAAGAGGCGTAGTTGTTGACCTTCACCTACAAGACCTTTCCCTTAAGGATTCTTTATGAAAAATTACAACATGCAAAGTCTGTGTTACATCGTTGTCTGGATGGGCGAACACAATGGTGGATGGATGGACCGATGGATGGATGAATGGATGTGAGGATGGATGGACGGGAAGAAGATCGATGGGTGGACGGATGATTGGAAGGCAAATAACAGAATGTGTAGCTGTTTGCTATTTTTGCACGCCAAACTGATATTGATTTGGATTACAATTTTATACATAGAGAGCTATTGGCTTGGTATTACAAATGGGCTACTTTAAATGTTATGAAAAATATTGCAGTAGTCGACTTACATTTACCACGTGGATGAGTCTCGCGGCGCAGCTACTAGTGTATTAGTTAGTATAATAATAGGATTCGTTTGTTTGTTTGTTTGTATATATAGTTAATATTTACAAATACTGGTGGAAGACCTGGATTTTACTTACTCTAGCCCAGAGCTGGTACTTTGTTGAACGATTCCACAGATGAGAATGAATAAAATCCATGCACGACCGAACTTCTTCTTCATAAAAGTAGTCTTTTTGACACATGATATGCTAGAGTTTGACCACTATCTCACGTGATGGTTAGAGGTGATGCAGTCGAAGGTAGTATGACACTAGAAGTATATTAGCGTAGGGCTTTCAAGAAAAGCTGCCAGAGCACACTGTTAGGTGCTTAGTTTACAGATTTTCAAACTTGGGTTTGTAACCAGCTATCCAGGCGAACACCATAAGCTCCCTACCACCATGCAAAGCTGTTCCAAAGTAAAGTACAGCAGTCTCACACTGAGAAGGATACTCATCTTATTGGCTATTAACTGAACATTAGTTCAAGGTAGGAGGGTAGGAGCTAAATTTAAACTTCATATAAATATGGTCAGTTATCGAAAATTTTGAGTCATATAAAAATTTACTTAGTTTTTTGGAAAGAGAAATGTAAATAGTGTGTAACCATTTTCCTTGTTGCGAACACTTTTGTGCCGAAACGTGACTGAAATGCGTAGACAGGGGCTATAAGTAACCTATATAAGTACTGTAAATCCATTGTTACCTCTCTTACATACTGAAGGTGTGCATAAAATAAAAATAAATATATTTACTCCCTGACTACAAAATAGCTGCACGAACCTCTTCTGTTTGTATGTACCTACAGGTGTACCTATCTAACATATCTGAAATACAAAATCAATCCAAATTTTATTAATACACTATATATGATTATAAGCCTACACCGGGACGCAAAAACAACGGGTTTTCTTAAAATATCCGTGGTACCTTTCTATGTAGTAACATTCGTATGGTACGTAAACATATTACGTTTCTGCTGTCCAAAAAAAAGAAACAGACATACAAACTTATTTGCAGTTTCTAAGTCTAATACGATTTACGCTCAAAATGCACTTGTCAATCGGTTGCAAACTAATTATAATAAGTATTTCAACACTGCTGATATATTCCAAGGTAGTAAAGTCACAGTAGATATATAGAGAACAGTACGGAAACTACCTTCAATCGTTCGATACGGCCCACTGACATAAACATGCGCTTTGATGAGACCCCTAAGCGGTTCTCGCGGTGCCGTCAGTAGTGAGTGTTACAAACAATTTTTACATCATAACCTTTTTTATATAATCTAAAATATGAAATGTCACACTTGACTGACTGATATGTGTTTTAAAGTTGTAATAGTGTTCTTGTATGATCGATCATAATAAGTTCGTAAAACATAACAAAAAATAAAAATCTTAGATAGCGGCTGCAATAGATTATAATATTATTATGAACTATATCGTACTGGGTGTCGTTTTTATGGTTTTCGAGGGTGTGGAAGCCGATAGTCCTAACAAAATCGAAATCTAAGATGGCGGCTGCGCGTATTTATAATTTTTTTGGCATGCGTCTCGTTTTCATGGTTTTCGAGGGTGTTGAAGTCGATAGTGCTGTCAAAATAGAAATGCAAGATGGCATCTGCCCAATATTATCCACTTTTTCATCTTGGGTGTCGTTTTTATTATTATGAGGGCGTTGAAGCCGATAGTGCAGACAAAATTGAAATTCAAGATGGCATCTGCCCGAAATTATCCACATTTCCATCTTGGGTGTCGTTTTTATGATTTCGGGGGCGTTGAAGCCGATAGTGCTAACAAAATTGAAATCGAAGATGGCGGCTGGGCGAAATTATCAACTGTTTTGGAGTCAATAATTTTTAATTTATGAAGAATAAAAGTATTTTTTACGTAATGTTTTTTTATTACAAGGTATCAAACACATTTTTGAGGTTGAAACGCAGCACGGTTCAGTCCGAAAATGCGTGACAAACACCCGAGAACAGAGCTCATGAACACTGCACCCGCGCCACCTGCGGTGCCTACCACGCGCATAACCACGGCTCACGTACGCTCCCGCCAAAATTTGTAAAAGGTTATGCCATAATGATAAGTTAGTGTAGTAAACCTACAAAAAATCCCAAGATCTACAAGTGGTTGTGTCTCAATACTAAACTGTTTTCCGTATTTTACTAACTATCGAGATTAACCGACGCCATGATACACCTGCATACATTTTATTTCTACACTAGATTTAATGTCTACAGCAGATCAACGAATGTTTTATTTAACAAATAAAAAAACAATAACTAAAACATTAAAAAGAAAACATTAAACAATAATTCAAACATTAAAAGTGACAACCCTATGGCTTCTATGGGGCATAGATAATTATTTGATAAACTAGGCTTAGTTTCCATACTGTTGCATCTTTATACTGTGGTAAAGTGGCATTTAAGCGAGAAATACTACTGATTTTAGATAGCGATGATGTGGGACCTACTCAGGCAAACAAGTAAACCACACTGACAAACACACACACACACACACACACATGCGCCAAAATTTAATATCAATTACTATACGAGTATTATTAATAATATTTATTATTATTTTTCATTCTCTGATGACTGTCTAGTAACAAATATTATTTTTAAAGAATGTAAATCCGTTATTTGCTGTATGTTATATATGTTAGTCCTAACAAATTGTAAAAATGATTAAGAGCTGTGGATTTTGTTAAATAAAAAAATAAAAAGTAATAATATCACAGTTATAATAACCAATTTTGTACTCTCTGTTGGAACTAAGGTCTACCTCGCAGGAGGAGAATTAGCCAGTAGAACAGTACACAAATCTTTATTAAAATATCTAACATTTTCGCATACCTCCAATACAATTATGCGCCTATGTTTAAATTTTTTCGCTCATTATAACCTCTCTACGCCGATTCACGTAGCGTGGCTAAATAATCAGATACCGAAAAAATATTTTTATATTTAGTTAACTGTAGAATTAATTTGAGTTAATTGTCCTACTGTCGCTAATTACGAACTTCTAAAAATAAGAATTGTTTTTATAAAGATTTTCAAAGAGTCATTTTGTAAAGACTTCAAAAATGCGACCGATTCTAAATGCAGCAAAAGTCCGTAGGTAACATAGACATGTAAGTGCTATCTGTAAGAAATTGTGGAGGACTCACCGCACTACGTGATCGATGACGTAACGTTACCTGCGCCCTTTCATTGCGTTTATTTTATGATCTATATCCTATGTTTCGTATTGCACGTGCAAGTGATCACGGGAACAGACTGCTTTTACACCAAACATTTTAGATGTCTGTTCAGTTCTTGGCGTTATCGGGAACAGATAGCTTTTCGGTTTTCATAATAGATTGGTAGAAAAATTAGGAGCCTACATCTTGTGGGAAGTCCGGTGAAACACGTGAAACCGGTTAACCATATTATTGTGATTAACAACGACAAGATTTAGACTACGGACATTGCTATTCTAAATTGCACAGGTACAATAACTCAAACAAATTGACATTTTAATATCTGTCTAGAAGAAACGTGTATACATTTTGTTTCCTTTTGTAAGTACCCTCAACACTCAGGGACAGTCGCAAGTAAGCAGAAATATTCCTCTTCTCTTAGCGACGACCTCCGCAATAAATCTTATTGTGGTCTAGTTTATATAAAAATCATGTGCGGAGAATAAATGTGAATCTTACCTATGTTGTACAAAGAACGATCCTGTCTTTCTTGTTTGCTGTTTTGCTGTTTTACTATAGTCAAAGGTATATAAAGGGATATAATGTTTTAATAATCTAACTTGTTATTGTCATTGTTATAACTTTAAAGTACGTTATGTTGATTAAGACTCGAACTTCCATCACTGACAGATGCGGGAGAATGTTTAAAGCGCAGCTTTGGAGCGGATAATTAACTTTATATATAGTTCAATACAATAGTTAGGTACTTACTTATATTAATTTGATTTGTAAAGGGCATTGTGGTGAGATGCCTAGCAAACTTAGGTCTGCGTTAATAAAAAATTATTTACGTGCAACTCATTACATTATCGAGTAAGCTCGCGATTCCAGTAACTGTCGTTTGAGGGTCGCACAGCTCATGAACACAAAATTTCCCGCAGGTGACACCCAAACAATAATCTACACTAATATTATAAAGAAAGAAGAAAGGAAGGATTTGTATTTTCGTATGTAACGAATAAACTTAAAAACTACTTGACCGATTTTGAAAATTATTTTGTCGTTAGAAAGCTACATTATCACCGAGTAACATAGGCTATATACATATTTCCAAAAAGTTAGGGATCCGTCTGAAAACTTCGATAATGTAACCTGAGGTGTGAAAAAAATACCAAAAAAGATATTTATACCGCTATTGACAATAGAGCAAAGTGAAGTACTGCAGTTTTATAGAAAATATCAATATCTACAATAAAGTCCGCGATATCATAATGTCTTATTATTACAATTATGTCACCATAACTACTTTTTCATTTTAAAATATGCAATAGCAACGCCAAAAAATCCTTATGTCGCGTAAACTTGTCTAAACGCGTAAACTATAACAAAACAACAATGCGCAATACAAACAATTGACAATAGAACAAAGTGATGTACTTTAGTTTTATAGAGAACATCAATGTCTACAAAAAAGTAGGCGATACCATATGTCTAACTATTATATTTATGACACAATAGCTACTTTTCCGTGTTAAAATATGCAATATTAACGCCGCCGGTACAAACTAGGCCACATTATTCTTACCTTGGTGTTAATCCTTATCTATTCTAATAATGAAAAGGGAAGATTTGAGTTTGTTTCTAACGAATAAACGCAAAAACTATATAACCGGTTCAAAAAATTCTCAGTAGAAAGCTATATAATGTAACAAACGCTTTTGATTCATCATCATCATCATCATCCATCACCGCGCGGATAAAACCGTGGAGGGCAGCTAGCCATAGATAAATTCATGAGATATTTTTACCCGTCCAGTGTCTACAACTTTCGGTGTCTTTCCGTCATACAAGTTCAGATAAAATATACTACACTTGAATAGTTTGACCAACTGAAAGCGTATACCGATGAAGTGCATTCTATCTGATAAAATTAGTTACTAGCCAGAGGTATAAAAATACGTATACATTAGGTGAACGCGCAACATGCGAAGGGTTTAAAAACATAGTAAAGTTAAAACTACCCTGCTTACCTGCCGCTAATTACTAACTTCTAGCAATTATAGAGACTTTTTAATACAGAAGTGCTAAAAGTGTAAATAAATGTTGGTAACTTGATGAGATATAAAAACATAAAGTAAAGGTATGATGGTACTTAAAGCAATTGTCAAGTTAACTTTTGTGATCATTCCTAGAATTAATAAAAGGATATCGATTTCGAACTACGCTAATTTTTAGGAAATTTTTAACGGTCTGATAGAATACAGCCAAAGTACGTTACCAAAAGAGCATCATTGTCAAATTTTCACTTCCATGTGCTACCAGACTTTTTGCATTGTTACATTGCTCCACATTAAAATAAACTACAATTAAATTATTTGTCTAAATACTTTACAAAATGTTTTTTTTTTCTTAATATTTATTTTATTAAGAGATAGTACTAGTAAGAGGCCCACCTGGTGTTAACTCTTTTGTTTTTTGTCACAATTTTGCCATAAGTGACGAACTTCACTGCGCCCGTAAGCCTGTTAGAGATTAAGTTGTTAAGTCTCATGCGCCTGCAATTTCCACGGCATCCATACCCTATAAACCAGAACATAGTACTTATTGCGAACATTACTGCTACGCGGCGTACGTACTGTACGAACTTATTCACAAAGAGTTCTGCTGCAAAAACAAAGTTCTACAGTAATAAAAAGAGTTCTACTGCACAGTTGTAAGCTAATCAACCTATCTAACGTAGCTACGGTAATCGATATCATCGCTAGTACAATTTCTACATGCAATGAAAACTATATCAATATTTTTTGTTGTTAAAGTTGATCCTCCAGAAATATAAAGGCTTAAAATATTTCTGGTGTCGTTACTACTGTTGCATGTACAGTCTATCAATATGTAACCTCGGTATCTTGCGGCGCAACCTTTGTAATAGCGCGCGGCATAACTTGGTTTAGTGGTAACTTTTTAATTGAGTTGCCAACACCAGTTACTAGTTGCTCGCGTTTGACTCTAAGTGCTATTGTCACGGGAGACCCCTATTGGTCTTTGTTGGAAACTCTCAATTGGGATCCGTCTCTGGTCAAAGGACTAAGTTACAACAACGGTCTGATAGCTGGTCTATTTGTTTTCAGGTAATTTAAGTTTTATAATGTTTGTTTGTTGAACTATTATTATTATATATTGACAAATAATTAAATATATATATTACTACTATTCAACCAATTTCACAGATTTCATCCTTAGTCTAATCATTGAGGTATTTGACTTTGCAATAATTTATCTGTCGCTGAAACTTTGCAGTATGATAAAGTAATGTTTAAAGATTACAATTAACATATATTATAAAAAAATACTATTTATATTTCTTTTTTGAATAGAAAACCATAGTGGCGATCACGCTGTCAAAAAAATACGTCCCTATCAAAGGACGTATTTTTTTTGATAATTATGAAAAGCAATATACCCATTTCAAGATATAAGAAGATCAAATTCTTCCTTCAATGCGAATTAGGTCTTTTTAATTTTCTGCCCTGCGATATGAAAATATTCCTGGATTCCGTTGCATACCTATACATATTCATATAAACTAACATATACCACAGGAATTTCGGACGGAGGAATTTTCCACCGGGAGCTAGAAGCGATTTTCATGGTTAGGTGCACATACACCTACCTTCAAGGTATTTTTTTTGGATAATATTTTTATCGTAATCTATGAACATTACTTTATCATACTGCAAAGTTTCAGCGACAGAGAAATTATTGTCAGGGTGTACATACAGATAATTTCCTAGTGCATCGGACTACCGGTACTTTACAAAAGCATATGAGGGGCTGTAGTCAACTTACTTGCTTGGTGTGCACTGGTAAGTGCTCTTTAAGTCTCATTGGTTGAAACACCTTTCTCGATGGCCATATAAGCCGTAATCCACTACCCGGTTCTAGTATTGTTGTGCAGATAGGATCTTGGCCAGAGTTAGTATAGGAGTTTTTATATCGCTAGAAAGCCTTCAACGTACACTGACGACTGTCTTATGACCAATATCGGGACCAGTAGCTTAATTTGCCCTGCGAACCAGTAAAGCTTTCAATTGGAAGTTTGACTAAAATAGATGTTCAAGTTACTTAGACAACAAGTTTTGCCGGTAATTACGATTACAATTTTTAGAAACAGACGTAGCTGAGCTTACGTAGGTATACGTAAGCTCAGCTACGTCTGTTTCTAAAAATTGTTCATAGGACCTAAAAATGGAAGGTCGTGTAATTAATGTAAAAAGTTTTCTTTAAAAAAACGACACGTATTCAAACAAAAAAGCTGTAAACTCGTCTTCTCGCCACGCCATAAAACTGCCACGTACAGGAATAGGTAAGAATAAGCAGTGAATTTATTAAAACATGATGTACTCGTACGTTCATGCCTTAATGAAATCGGATTTAACACCAAGTTTCATGACCGCTAAATTTGCACTAAACATACCGACAATAAAAAAAAAAGAAACGCTCATAGCGGAGCAGAAGTGCTCGTAGCGGAGCTCAACTTGGCGATCTTAACCGATCAACAAGTTATCTAACACTTGCTGCGGTCAGGACTTGGATGGGTGACTGCTTGTGGCATTATTCAACTGAGCGCTTCCGTACTTCGGAGGGCACGTTAAGCCGTCGGTCCCGGTTTTTTGTCTTTGTATAACAGTCGTTAGGCTATGTCAAGGGCCTTCGGGCGGCCTGAAAACTTCGACATGGTTTGGCCACTAACCTATCCATCAATCCGCACTGGGCCCGCGTGGTAGACACTTTTTTTTTTTTGTTCCGGG
This sequence comes from Selenia dentaria, assembly GCA_917880725.1. Taxonomy (NCBI): domain Eukaryota; kingdom Metazoa; phylum Arthropoda; class Insecta; order Lepidoptera; family Geometridae; genus Selenia; species Selenia dentaria. The sequence goes on from OU862890.1 coordinate 23,903,620, forward strand.
GTAATCCTTTATGGATACCACCTACCACGGGGAGGTAGGTGGTTATGTGGGAGTCCGTATACCCACCAAAACCCCGGGGTGTTCCGTCACTGCCGCTTTTGGCGGGAACGCGGAACAGATTTTGCACACGACCGCGAACCCGCCGCGGCTGTCCGTTGCCGGACCCTTCTCTTCGCGGCACGCCAGTACACATGGCGCGCTGCAACTGTCTCAGAGACCAAACTCGCCAACAATGGGCGCCAGACTTCCACGTGTCTGGACGCCCGTGGTCTCCCTCCGATGGGTCGGATACGTAGCCCCACCGCCTGCTACGTCAGCCACGGGGGATAACCCCCCCGCGACCCCACCTCCTCGAGTCTGCGCCGAGCGCCCGGACCCCACCTCCTCGAGCCTGCACCAAAGTGCCCGGGCCCCCCTCCTCGAGTCTGCGCCAAAGCGCCCGGACCCCGCCACTCCTATGTGGACTTGGCGGCCAAAGCCCATAGGAGCGGCTCTGCCTGAGCCGGCCAGTGCACCCCATCGCCGGCGCGGCCCCTGGGTTCCTCTTGGCTTCACCGTGGTGATCCAAGCCACGGCCACGTCCGCCACGTCAATGCGGGAACCCTTCTTGGGGGGGACGTGGTAGACCCAACCCAACTCCTTGCTCTGAGAGGATGGCTCGAGTCCCAGCAGTCGGAACAAAATGGGCTGATTATGATACCCACAATTAAACAGGCATGGCAAATTTAAGAACTGTGGGCCGAGCACGAAAATCTGTTTAAGTGTAACGTAATCGCATCGTTAACGTATTTAGATTTTACTGTCATTTATCTAAAACAATAGTAACACACATAACTCATAGTATGTAATGAATACGTAAACGATACGATAACGTTACACATAAGCAGATTTTTGTGCTCGGTTCACTGTCATTTGTGTGTGTTATACGAATTTGGTCTGTAGCATGAACAAAATAATTACTACCACAATTTACCAAAAAATATATCTGAGTTCGCTAATCTACTTTGGTGTTCTGAACAAACAAATTGCTACAACTGAATATGATAGTCAGATTTATTAGTTTATTCAGGCCTCGCCTGTGGCAGACCAGCAGACCGGTGCACTTTAAGTTGAAACATGAAAACTCAGTCACTGTACAGTCAATTATTATTATAAGTCTTGCTTTGTGCCATTCGTGGATGAGACAACACAACTTCGCCAGTATTCGACTAAAATATACTCACAGAAACAAAAATGGGTGAAACTAACAACAATATATACATATTGGAGTCAATAAAAATGTTTCATGTAGATCTTGCCAAACAATGATGTATATACGCTAGACTACAAAATAAGAACTGCCTCAAAGGTTTAACACTTCACTAAATCAGTGGTTAAAGATACAATTGTATCGCAGCCTGAACGTGAATATAATATATTATTCGACTGAGTCCTGATATTATAATAATTTACTCAATTAAGGCATCAAAGTAACACTTAATTTATTTTAACGCACTCTAGTGGTACTTTCCTATTAAGATGAAGCTACCGATTATACCAGGCTAATATTAATTAATACTTTTTTCATAACTCTGACAACTGTCATTTATTCTACCCGTGACCATGTTTACTGAAAAATTTTTGAAGCGTTGGGATAAAAATATATATAGTATACGCGAATTTATCTGTCTAAAGTTGTTTAATTTCAATATGTATCCCATTTTAATTAATACAGTTATTTTGACCTAAACAATTTCCAATATTTCGGCTTCACCGTAAATGACAGGTAAACAGGCACCGTCGCATATAGTAGTTCTGTGCTCGTCTCTTTTGGTTCTGATCGGGCCTCTTTCGCTTTTGGGGTTCCTTTAAATTTTAATAGAAGATAAGCTTGCGTTCGACCATTCGATGATAAGATTGAAGTCGTAGCATGCACGTTAAGAACATACGTGCTCACTTGCACTTTTGAAGCTGAATTCATTCCAATTACACTTTATATTATAAATACGAGGTTTTCTGAGTGAATATGTTTGTTAATTCTTCACACTGAAAAGAAGGTTTAATAAATTTTGATTAAATTTGGAATTGAGATCGTTTATATCCAGTATTAACACAAAGCGTTTCTTTTTATCTCGATTCAATGAGTAGTTCGTGAGAGATCACGATTACTTTATTCACACGGACGAACTCGCAGGCAGAAACTAGTGATTGATATTTTCATATTCGTCCCCTGACGGAGAGAAGTAAGATAGTAAGATTCTCAGTTTGCTACGAACTAGAATTCATTGTTATTATACCAGGAACCAATTTATCTTATTGCCAATACAATTTAGAATTAAAACAGAATTCATAGAAGCAAATAATAACAAGAATGAAAAAAGTTAAGCAAAAAAGTAAGGCCCAACATTATTCGGGCACTATGTATATTTTAAAGCAACTTTCCGATCAACATCTGACGCTAATTGACTTTGATCGAAAACTCTCGTTACAAAAGCTTTCGCGTGTCTTGATATTTGAACCGATTTCAGTTGGTCGAGAGTTTTGAAAACGTACTGCAGATAACCTTAAATTGGTTTCGTTGATGTTAGTTTCATGTAATTTTTTGTCAAGAGATTTCTTATTTTGGGTATGGCTATATAGAATTTCTAAGTATTTTACATCTATAGCAATATGATTCCCCCAAATACCCCTCTTTCAATCTATATTGTTATACACACCTTCAAAGGCAAAATAAGATTTACCAATATTACACGAAGATATCTGCCGTGCCTAGTTAAATTATTGTTGACGGTAGGCATATATTGATAATTTACCTTACGACTTACGCTGGGCTTGCCGGTCCGTGGTCTTCACTCCAGAACCATCCGGCCCCATCGGTCATCTGTTCTGCGTGCTATGCGGCCTGCCCACTGCCGCTTCAACTGACTTATCTTCTAGGCTATGTCAGTGACTGATTATAAACTAACTTTATTTATAATCAAAGAAACAAAAATCTATCAAAGTTATCCTTTATTGAGGTTTTTCCTGCTATCTTCATTTGTGATAAACATTCGAACACATGTGTTTTAATATAACCAATTCGTATTGAACTACATTATATCACTTATGTTAACGGTCCATAGTTTAACAAACTAAAAGATTTATAGGTACACTTTACACGTAGCTCAGGTGAGTTCCACTGTTCCACTTTGCGCCTAAACGCTAGTTTCGTACTACTTTATTTCGTTACATTTAGATAGATACTTACGTCAATGTATAACCTCACTCGGCCCATATAATACTGCATGTGCATTCCCGCCTGAGCTTTCCACTTGCCTGCCTAGCTGCTGGACGAAATCTGGGATTACTGTCTGGCCTACTTTGAATAGAAGTTGTTGAAAATACCTATCAGATTGCACATTCAGTCGCATGGTGCGTAATTTTACCTTTCGAGCAATGTATATAGGATTTTGATAAGAGTTTATCGACCAAATGGGTTAAAATTTGTATCAATTTACGTTCTAATAAAAGTAGCTAACATGTGTCTATGTGTAAAATGACCCCGTCGTCACGTCATGTTATATCCGTTCGTTAAAACGAGGAGCTTAAACTAAGAGGTCGTTTTTTATGGGACCCTTACAATAATCCTCTTATTACGAGACCTTTCCTTCATCACATATCTTGACGAATTTGTTCACACGCACATTTTCCCGGTCATATATTTTATCTGAGAAAACCATATTTCTCATGATGGATTTGCCATGTGCGTGTTAGAATTGTATACGTCAGATATTTATAAAAATTCGTAAACTGTGTAAATTAGCTGTATTATTAATAATATTATATCTAAATGTTAACGGAACTGTAATTAGTATAATTTTAGCAAATGACACACTGAAATACTACCTCGTTTAATTTGTAGCGAGTGACGTAGCATCCTCTTGATTTCTGATAGGCTATTTTGGTTTGGCGGGTAGTATCTTGTTTCTGACTGGTTATGAGGTTTGGCGGGAGATGTAATAGTAGTGGGACAGTCTCTTGGCGGTAGACATTGCTATATAAGCCAATATATGAGATTGCTGAGCCTCCTTTTTTAATTTTTTATCATTTCGGTCAGCGCGCTTAAGCGGGACGGACGTGCGCTCAAGAGCTCTCCAAGAATATTCCGATTGGCCTAAAAGTGCTTGTGCTTTAAGTGCCGGTTACCTGTATCGTTCCGGTTGAAAAGGATTCAGTGTTGGACTTCGCTAACAGTGGATTTTCTGTGTGCAGATTCGACGTCAAGCCACCGCTTCGTGTACCGTTCGGCGCACGGAGGCGTTCGGCTCGGCTCGGCTCGCGTCGCGAAAGAAGCGCGCTCTTGTCAGAGCGCTTCGACTCGTCGGTATCCGTTCTTATAGAACGATCTGTTTCTTTGGCAATACGTCAACGTCAAACCAAAATCGCTCTTCTCAGAGCGATCTCTTGTTTCAATTCTCAATTTTCAAATTTCAAGTTTCGAGTCAAACAAATCCACGCTTCACGTGGTCTTCTGGACGATCCTTGCGGTGTTAACACAATCCAGTTGGGCGTGGACCCGGTACGTCAAGCCTTTCCCTCCTGGGCGTGGGAGGGAACGGCTAAAACTGGACGGGCCTGCCTTCACCGGCCTTGGGGTCTCCCCTCGCCGACGGCCGGTGTCTCCTTCCCACCTTACCCTATCCTACGTTCCTATTCTCTGGGCCAGTGTTTGGTTGGAAGCCGGGTTTACTCGGTTTTCTCTCCTCGCCCCCGGAGCAGCTAGGGCCTCGCGTTTAGGCACACATCGCTCTGCACAATAAGACTGGCACAGGGCACACAGTAGGGACACCTAGGCACTCACTCTCCCGCCTGTACCCGGCGGGAGTGTCACTTGCATTTCGAGTATTCCCCTCGAGATGTCTCTTCTTTCTTCCTCCCCCGCTCTGGGCCTCCCGCAAGGCGTTTTGCCTCAGGCGTTTCGCCTCAGGCGTTCGCCTCGTGGGTCTCAAATTTCTACCCGGACATGCTCTCCGAGTATCTCCAGTCCAATAGTTACTTTAAGGAGAGACCCCGCTTCACGGACTCTCAAATTCCCTCCTCCGGCTCCCTCCCTCCGAGGGGGCCCTTCGTTTCTTCGGCGTTTAAGCCCTTAGAAAGCCCTCTTTCTCCCGACCCTGCGCCTTATGCGCCCCGCGCACCTCTACCACCCCGCGATCGCTCTCCGGTCCCTCGGACCGAGTACGAACGCGCCTACGATTCAGCGTCCAAGTCGGAGAATGAAATGGATGTAGAGTTCTCCCGCTCTATCTCTGTTGGCAACATCTCCAACGACGGGTTCACTACCGTCGAAAAGAGAAAGCGCGTCCCCAAAGCCGCCTCAGAGGCTCCCTCCCCGCCACCCAAAGCGGCCTGCACCGCCCCGGAAGCGAAGCTATCAGGCTCTCTCGCTCCCACCTCCCGCGACCCTCTCGCTCACTCCTATGCTCCCGCAAGCATCGCCGCGTCTCAACGCGACGCCTCCTCTCAAGAAGCGTCATTTAGACGCAAGAAACCGTCGCCGCCTCTGTTCCTTCAGGACAAGGCGAAGTGGGACATGGTCTCACGCCTCTTGACGGATCGTAAGATCCAATATACAAGCGCCCGCTAAACCCAACTGGGTATCAAAGTCCAGGTGCCTACCCCAAGCGACCATAGGCTGCTCACCAGAATTCTCAAAAACGAGAGTATAAGTTTTCACACCTATACTCTCGAAGAAGAGAAAGTTCTACGCGTAGTCATACGCGGCGTACCCAAAGAGGTGCAGACCGACATTGTCCTCGCCGACTTGAAGGCGCAAGGATAATAATAATATGGGACAACATCCACACAAAGGTCTTCAGGTCCCAAATTAGGCAGAGCCTGTACTATGGTAACCTGATGACTGATTATTACATTACATACTTATATACCTATGATATTAAATACTTATATACATATAAACACCCAGACACAGATCAAACAGACATGTTCATGCACACAAATGTTTGACCTATCCGGGGATCGAACCCGGGGCAAGCGGCTCAGGAGGTAGGGGTGCTACCAACTGCGCCAACCGGCCTGACGGGATACCCCGTCCGCGAATGCCACCGCATGTACAGTGGCAAGGACCGCAAACCTTACGACCTACTCTTGGTCATCCTCAATCGCACGCCTGAGGGCAAAGCGATATTAAATATCAAAACGGTAGTGAACCTCTCGGGGATCACCGTTCAACCCCCATACCGGAACAGTGCACCTGGCCAGTGTCATAACTGCCAACTGTACGGTCATGCCGCCCGATTCTGCTTCGCTCGCCCGAGGTGCGTCAAGTGCCTAGGGGATCACGGGACAGCCCAGTGTTCTCGCACTAGGGACTCAGCAGACCCGCCTAGTTGTGTCCTCTGCTGCACAAAGGGACATACCGCCAACTACCGCGGTTGCCCTAAGGCACCCCGCGTATCCAGAGGGCCGGCTAGGAGGCCTAATCCCCCTCCTCGCCCGGTCACCACCCGCTCTCAAGGGAACGGCCCTAAGCCTAACCCTACACCCGCACCGCAGGCAACAACTGTAGTACCCGCGCCCGCGCCCGCGCGCAACGCTTGGTCCAAGCCCTTGAGCATGGTACAAGCAAGCGCCCCCCACACCCCCGCCCGCCCGCAAGCCTCTGCCAGCGCGCCGGCTCCTAAACCCAAACCTCCGCGCTCTAGGCCACCCATGGCTGGGCTCATGAACGCCCCAGGTCAATCTGACCTGGCGGCCGACATAGCCCTTGTCATGGACTACGCGATGGTCATAGATGTGGACGAAGTACGTGCATTCGCGCATAAACTTCGTACTGCCACAAACGACCAAGACCGCTTGCGAGCCACGCTCACACACGCGGGTTTAATCAGCGCAGTTAGGCGCTACGCCCTCCCCAACGTTTCTTAGGTATCAGCCAATATGGATAGTACACCGAAACGTATTAAGCCCCACTCAGTCACCGTAGCGACTTTCAACGCTGACGGCCTCTCTAGTCAAAAGGACGAAGTTCATGAATTCTGTAAGACCCATCAGGTCGATATCCTATGCGTGCAGGAGACCTTTCTGAAACCAGGTGCAGCGAACCCTAGGTTTGCAAACTACTGTTTGGTTCGTAATCATAGAGTGGCCACCCCAAAAGGTGGTACTCTCATCTATTACAAAAGAGCTCTGCACTGTATCCCAATTGTTACTCCACCACTTAGAATACTAGAAGCCTCTGTTTGCTTTCTAACGATGTCAGGTCATCAACCTGTCATCATAGCCTCATGTTACCTCCCCTCTGGTAAAGAACTATTAGAGACAGACTTGGAAGCCCTCTTCTCTCTAGGAAGCTCCGTCCTTCTGATCGGTGACTTCAACAGTAAACATGTCATATGGAACTATACTAGTAACAATAGTAATGGTTACATTCTTGAAGGCTTGGTCAGCCATTTAAACATTGATATTCTCACCCCTCTGGAGCCCACAAGATATCCCTATGTTGACAACCAACGACCAGACATACTTGACATAACACTTCTTAAGAACGTCACCCTCCGGTTGCGCTCTATAGAAGTGTTACACGAACTGACTTCAGACCACCGCCCTGTATTGTTGAAATTAGGCCCCGACCCGACGGACATCACCCCTTTCACTAGAACGGTAGTGAACTGGAGGCAACGGGGGGAATCCCTCCAAGGTATCAGTTCACCCGCTCTCGATAGAATCCCCGATGACATACAGACAGTAGAAGACGTATCAATTGCGATCGAGGCTCTCAGTGACCACCTCCGCACCGCAGTAGGTGAATCCTCAAAGCAGGTCCAAGTGGCAGATGGTCGCCGCTTCGAACTGCCCGAGGGTGCGAGGAGGTTACTGACAGCTAAGAACGCCGCCACTAGGGCGTATGACTCGATGCCAACCCCAGAGAACAAAGCCACCATGCGCTATTTACAGCGTGCTGTAAAAAACGCATGAGTGAGCTGCGTGATCAAAGGTGGGACGACAAACTGTCAGAGATTGAGCCAACTCACCAGGCATACTGGCAGTTGGCTCGAGCTCTGAAATCTGACGGACAATCGACAATGCCTCCACTCATTAGGCCACCTCCCCTCTCCATAGCGTTCCTTGACGAAGACAAAGCCGAGTGTTTAGCTGATAGCCTCGAGGCTCAGTGTACTCTAAATGTAGATCACGTCGACCAGGACCACCTCGATTCGGTGGAATCTGAAGTCGAACGTAAAAGCTCTATGTCCATCTCTGACCTCCCACTCCTCCCACCGGTAAAATCATCCGAGGTAGTGTCTCTGATCAAGAGCCTCAAGACCCGTAAATCCCCTGGTGCTGATGGTATCAGCAACAAGGTGATCAAACACTTCTCAGTCCCACTAGTCCATCTCTTAGTTAGCATCTTCAATGCGGCTATGAGCAACTGCTCTTTCCCAGACACTTGGAAGCATGCCATTGTCAGTGGTATTCACAAACCAGGCAAACCGGCAGCTGAGCCCTCCAGCTACCGTCCCATAAGTCTCCTCAGCTCTCTAGGGAAGATTTACGAGCGGCTCATTGTGAACCGACTCTGTTCCCACGTTAGGTACAATAACCTCCTTCCCGATGAGCAATTTGTTTTTAGAGCCAAACACTCTTGCGTCCAACAAGTGCACCGCGTAACGGAGCACATCCTAGGCGGTTTCAATAAGAAACCAAAGCCCCAAGGGACTATAGCTGTCTTTCTCGACGTAGCGAAAGCGTTCGACAAAGTCTGGCACAACGGCTTGATATTCAAGCTGTACCAACTGGGTGTGCCAGGAGCGGGCGGGAGTCTATACCGCGGCCTCGGCCTCGATGTAGACTCTGGCCCAGGTAACGGCTGTGGGCGAGGTACTCCACACCCTTATTGTAGCCCCACCCAAAGTACAGTCATAAGTGCACAACGCGACGATCCTGGTCGCGGTGTGGACCCATGTCGCGGAAATGGGGGGAGGCGAGGTAATTCTGTTTGTAGCCCCAGTCAAGGTAGTGATTCCGATCACGGTGTAGGCTCCGGCCGAGGTAATGACTGTGGGCGAGGTACACAAGGTTATGATTTAGAGGTAAACACAGTCAAACACTGAGCTCGCCGGCGAGCTCGAGGCAAAAATTATGTCTTGGTTAGATTCTCTCCAAATAGTCGTAGAGTAAAAATTCATAGGGCCCACTTTCAACGGTACACTTATGTACCGGGGCGATTCTCTCTGACTCCCGTCTCTCCTGGCGACGGCCCAAGCCGAGGTCCGTACCTTAGTGGTGCCCTTGAGCAAGTCGCCTACTCCTCTCCTTGCGGCGAAGCGTCTTCAACGCTCGCCTTAGGCGGTGCGCCCTCTACGCCCGCATCTGGCTGAGTGCCATCTGCGCTCGCCAACCGTCCGGTGACGCTGTAAATGCCGGTAGAGGCAAACAGCATTAGTCCGTTCTAAAAAAAAAAAAATTTGCTGAGCCTTCTTTACTTCACAAGTGACTGTTGCATCAAGACCTCCTGCTTGCCGAAAGTTAAGTGTTATATTTCTTGTTCAAATACTGCTGTATGTCTATGTATTGTGTCTGTGTATGGTATCTCTTAAATGTGTCTATATTTGCTTTGTTTCCTGAAATAGTGTGCCTATAAAATACTTTCCTAGTACTAGGACATCTGTATCCTGTTATATAATAATATTAAAATGAACACTGTGTTTCTTGGGTAAAATATATGGTTCTATTATAATGCTATTAATGTTACTTCTGTGTTTTCCTTCATTCCTTAGTAGAATACGTAGCTAGACAGGTAGTTAAATTGAAACCTTTTAATGTAGTCAATAATAATGTAACGCCCTCTATCTTGACAAATCTCACACGCCAATCAACATTGTAAACGTTACACATGAAAAAATCAGTAAAGTGTTGTGTGTGTATTAAACGTTCGTTTATGGGAATTGTTTTAGGACGTTCTACGCGATATATTTATACCGTACACAATATAATCATACAATCGATCAGCTTCGATAATAAAGCATACGTATAACCGTGTATGTAATCTATCTATAACCTATATAATTATATTAAAATTAATGTATATTTGCCTTGGTCATCGCGTCACGCGTGGCCGGATGGAAAAATTTCGCTCATTCTTTTTTTGTGATGATAATTATTGTCAGAAGGTTCTTATGAAAGAGAATCAAGAAAAAATGGGAGGTTATGGCGAGGCCGAAAGACCAAACCTTATACTCGAACTAAGACGCGGGATGTCACTAGTTCGTGATATTATTTTATTATTAGGTAGGTACGTAATCAATTAGTAGGATGTAATAAACTTATATATATTTAAACTATAAATAATCCAATTATAATACGAGTATATCTGTTACAATAAAACTAATTAGTGAAAACATTGTAAAATTATAAATATTATTAAGTAAACAAGATATCACTAAACACAGTTACTGTTTAGTAATATGTGCTTTTGGCTAGATATAAAAGGTTTTTCAAAAAGAACTTTGTTTTCTGAAACAAAAAAATTTGATGAAGATTTCATTTAAGATGATGATTAAATTTTTATTGTATTACGAAGCGTAAAGTTTGGCAAATATTAATGAAACATGATATCTGGCATATGTCCACCATGACCGGGCTGACAGAAGTCGATTCGTTCATCAAAGTTTTTAATTACTTTTGGCAGGTCTATTTCGTTAATCACATCACGGATTTTGAGTTTTAAGCCTGCAATCGATTCGATTGGCTCCGTATAGACTGTATTTGATATAGCCCCACAAAAAAAAAACGGTTGTTCAATTAAATCACACGATCTGGCTGGCTACTTAAGAGGATTGCATAGCTAGTAATTGTCCACACTAAAAAAAAAACTCTTTTCTCCTCATCACTGAAATCGGACAGTGTTAAGAGGTAGAATATAATTTTTCTTTTAGTGTGGACAAGAACTAGCTATGCAATCCTCTTAAGTAGCCAGCCAGATCGTATGATTTAACACAACTGGATTTTTTTGTGGGGCTATGTCAAAGACAGTCTATACCCTAACAGAGCTAAGACCCTTAACAGCTGAATTTCGTGAAATTATGCGATCGGGAAATTTGGTTTGCAGTAAATAGATCATTTTATTGGTCTATGACATGTGGCCCCGTCCTGTTTAAACCACTTGTCAGTGGTATCCACGTCATCAATAATAGGCCGAAATAGCGGTCTTAGAAGGACGATTATGTTGTCCGAAATAATCACAAATTTGACGAAATGTAACTTTAACCGAACCACCATTTTCATAGTAGATTTTAATTATTTATTTTAAACTAAAAATAAATAATCTACTAGACTACCAATGGGACAAAACTCCTTTTAGTAAAAATACTATTTGAAGAAGCGAACAAAACATTACGAAAGCGTATCCACAACCTTAAAGGCGCTACAAGCCCCTAATAGCTTTCACCGCAATAAGAAGGCTTATAAAATGACTTTTTAATTAAGGAACTTTTGAAACAGCTTAAAATAACAAAGCAGTCTAATTTTAGTTACTTACATAATTAACTGAGGTTGTTGCTCGGACATTATGAGCAAACTTTGGGGTAAGAAAGTGGTACTTTTGTCAGAAGAAGTATATTTTACCTCACGAACTCTGCTTACCGAAGCAAAAACTGATAACAAAATGTAAAGTACGCCATGGCTCACAGCCAGCAGCGTCTTAATAAACAAAAGTGTTCCAAAGTTACGAAATGGTGTTGATAAATAATCCCTACGACAGCGAGTGCGAGCCAGTCGCTGCTGCCCGACTTGACTGTCCCATACAGCACAAATGGATGTCTGGGCAGAAAATATAATTTTAAATCTGAATGTGTTTTTTAATGTCGTGTGTGTTTTCAATTTAAAATTATGACATCTAACTAATTATTTTAATGTGTAATTAATGTATAATATGGCTTCTTGTGATCTGAAATAAATTACATTATTATTAAGATGATTGCATAGCTAGTACTTTCCATACTAAAAGAAAAAACTCTTTTCTACCTCTTAACATTGTCCGATTTCAGTGATTTTTTTAATGGATCATCACATTGTTTACTATGCCCGTACGTTTTGATTTTTTAAGATTTTTACAGTTCTAAAAAAAGGGGATGTAAGGGGCGAGCCAACATCTTTTGACCCAAGTCAACCTCACCTGCACGCGGTGCATCCTGCTGATCGACGAACGAGGCTCTGACAACCGACCGATGGCGGTATACCCATCCCAACAGGCGTCGCTAAATGAAACAGGCCGGTGACGGGCAGCAGCGTCACCGGTGCGAGAAGCTACGCCCTGCGATCGCCAACCCGCCTGCCCAGCGTGGCGATTACGGGCAAACTCCTCCAATGCAGGACAACAAAACGTCACGGCCCCTAGTTCCCGGCGGCCCTGCTATTCCTGGTCATGGTGGCGACCATGGTAACGGCGGGGCGAGGGGTGCTAAGAATCTCCGGGCTACGGGAGGCCACCAAAAACAACTGACCCTGGCGACGTATAACGGACGCACGCTATGGCTTGACTCGCATCTGGCGCAACTAGAGGTGGAACTTGGGAAAATTAGGTGGCACATACTGGGGTTGAGTGAAGTCCGAAGAGAGGGGGAGGACACCTTAACCCTAGAATCGGGCCACCTTATGTACTTCCGAGAGGGAGACCAACAATCCCAAGGTGGCGTTGGGTTTCTGGTAAACAAGTCCCTTTCTGACAACGTTGTGGAAGTGTCCAGTGTGTCGAACAGGGTAGCGTACCTTATTGTAAAGCTCACCGAGAGATATAGCCTCAAGGTGGTGCAAGTGTACGCACCGACCTCGACACACTCGGATGATGAAGTGGAGGATATGTTCGATGACATATCGAGGGCCCTCCACTTCACTACAAAGACCCAGTACACCGTTGTCATGGGGGATTTTAACGCTAAAGTGGGAGTACAGAATTTCGGCGAATCGGTAGTAGGATGCCATGGCTTTGGACGCAGAAATCATAGGGGGCAAATGCTCGTCAACTTCCTCGAACGGGAGGGGCTCTTCTTGATGAACTCCTTCTTTAAGAAACAGCCCCAAAGGAAGTGGACGTGGCTAAGCCCCGACACTAGGACTAAAAATGAGATTGACTTCATCATGACGAATAAAAGGCACATATTTAGAGATGTCTCCGTGATCAACAGGTTCAATACCGGTAGCGATCACCGACTTGTCCGAGGCTCTCTGAATATCAACTTCAAGGCGCAACGTGTCCGTCTGATGAAGTCCAGGCTCCGACCAACACTGCTCCAAACCATTGCAGGATCTGAAACATTCCAGCTAAACCTGGAGAACCAATTCGCTGCCGTGGAAACCACCACAGACGTAAACCAGAACCTCGAAAATGTGACTCGGGTCCTCAGGGAAGAAGGTACGAGATTTTGTTACATGCAGCGTAAGGGCAAGAAGTCCAAGCTTTCAGAAAAGACTTTGGGGCTAATGAAGGAACGACGTGAAAACCCACCCATCACTTCGTCAGAAAAGCGGACTCTAAACCGAGAGATCAACAAGAACGTACGACACGACCTCCGGTGCTTCAATACTCTTTCGATCGAAAGAGCGATCGAGCAGAATCGGGGGTCAAAGGTGTTCGTACAATCTCTTGGAAGAAGCCACCTGACGAAGTTGACCACAGCTAGTGGAGAAGTCGTTGCTTCGAAGCCGGCAGTCCTTTCGGAAGTGGAGGACTTTTATGGCCGATTATACGCATCGCATGCATCTCGACCTGATCCCGAAAATGATCCTAGAGCCACGTTAACACGCCATTTCACCGAAGACTTGCCAGAAGTCAGTATTGGCGAAATCGAGATCGCTCTTGGACAGCTTAAAAATGGAAAAGCCCCTGGAGAGGATGGCGTTACAACAGAGCTACTAAAATCAGGAGGTAAACCCGTACTGAGGGAGCTCCAGAAGCTTTTTAACGCTGTCCTGTTCGAAGGGAGAACTCCAGAGGCGTGGAGTAGGAGTGTGGTCGTCCTGTTCTTTAAAAAGGGAGATAAGACCCTGCTGAAGAACTATCGACCCATATCCCTTCTAAGCCACGTCTATAAGCTGTTTTCAAGAGTGATCACGAACCGTCTTGCGCGTAGACTCGACGAATTCCAACCACCGGAACAGGCTGGGTTTCGGAGCGGATACGGCACCATAGACCACATTCACACAGTGCGGCAGATTATACAGAAGACCGAAGAGTATAATCAGCCCCTGTGTCTAGCATTCGTGGACTATGAGAAGGCCTTTGACTCGGTTGAAATCTGATCTGTTCTGGAGTCCCTGCAGCGTTGCCAGATAGATTGGCGATACATCCAAGTGATGAGATGTCTTTACGAAACCGCCACCATGTCCGTCCAAGTACAGAATCAGCAAACAAGTCCCATACCGTTGCATCGAGGAGTGAGACAAGGGGACGTTATTTCCCCGAAATTGTTTTCAAATGCAATGGAGGATATGTTCAAGACGCTGAACTGGAAAGGACGTGGCATTAATATCAACGGCGAATACATCTCTCACTTGCGATTTGCTGACGATATCGTCATCGTGGCAGAGACGCTGCAGGACCTGCAACAGATGCTGAATGACCTGGCTGACTCTTCTATACGCATCGGCCTACGGATGAACTTGGACAAAACCAAGGTCATGTTCAACGAACATGTTCTACCGGAACCGATTGCGATACACGGCGCCGTTCTCGAAGTTGTTCAAAAATATGTGTACCTCGGGCAGACATTGCAGTTGGGAAAAAACAACTTTGAGAACGAGGTGAATAGAAGAATTCGGCTGGGCTGGGCAGCGTTTGGGAAGCTACGTCGAGTCCTTACTTCGCCGATTCCACAGTGCCTGAAGACGAAAGTCTTCAATCAGTGCGTCCTACCCGTCATGACATACGGAGCCGAAACGTGGACACTGACGGCTCGAATGGTCCACAAGCTCAAGGTCGCTCAGCGGGCTATGGAAAGGGCTATGCTCGGTGTTTCTCTGAGGGATCGCATCAGAAATGATGTGATCCGTCAGAGAACCAGGGTCATCGACATAGCCCACCGGATCAGCAAGCTGAAGTGGCAGTGGGCTGGCCATATTAGCCGTAGAACCGACAACCGTTGGGGTAAACGAGTTCTAGAGTGGAGACCGCGTCTCGGCAAACGTAGTGTAGGACGTCCTGAGGCACGGTGGAGTGACGATCTGCGCAAGACGGCTGGCAAAAACTGGATGCGAGAAGCCCAAGATAGACCTAAGTGGCGTGCAATTGGAGAGGCCTATGTCCAGCAGTGGACTGCTACAGGCTGATGATGATGATGATGATGATGAAAAAAAGAAAATTTACAGTAGTTTGAAATACTGAAAAAATTATAACGTACGGGCATAGTAAACAATGTATTGATTTCATGAAAAAAATTAACTACTGAAATCGGACATTGTTAAGAGGTAGAAAAGAGGTTTTTCTTTTAGTATAAAAAGTACTAGCTATGCAATCCTCTCAATAATAATTAAATAATGCTGAAATCGCCAACCTTTAAGAAAAGCGTGCAGTATGGCTAAGGCGATGAATTGCAATTTTTTTTATTATAAACTATTACACGTACAGGTACCAGTTAAGTTGTAAAATTACCTAAAAGAAGACGCACTTGTAAATATTATGCTGTGAAAAAACCGCTTAAGACGTGATGCGAAAAGTGAGCAAGTAAAACCAAAGTGTATCCAATAAAATGCTAATTATTTTTAATATATTTGCTTTGAATATGGCTGTACTCAATGGTAAATTCCAAGTTCAGTAATTCAGGGTTTGCGTAATTGATATCGGTTACTTAATCGGTACAAGAAGATAAATTTAAACAGATCATTTCTGATAACATTCAAACTATTATCCACATCAAGTCCAAATATAGTTCACTTCACTTCACTTTTCACTTCAATTTTTTTTTAAATAAATAATTTCCTACTGAAATATTCACGTACACTACCTTAATTAACCATTCAGTAGGTACGCTACAAACTGGCTTTTTTATCCTAGTTTACCATAATTTTTATTTTTATTTTAATCATAATTTAGATGTACAGTCGCCTGCAATAAAATGTATACAATTTTCAAAAGTGCCTCAACATTTAATTTCAACAAAATAGACATCAAAATTACCCTAAAATGAAGTAATTTATATTATTTGACTGTTTAAAATAATCCTAATCTACATTGTTAGGAAATTTAGTACTGTATCATAGTTTTGTGATTTATGGAATGTATACATCATATTGCAGGCGACTGTACAAGGTATTAAAAGTATAAATTTAAAATAAAACTAATCTATAAGGCCCATGGTGGGGGGAAAGTTAGTCAAAACACTGGTGCCATTGCCACACTGGATGGCAATGCTAAGTTTTTGCCCAAAATAGGCGCCAGCATTTCGGTCACCCGTCGTTTCAGCCAAAATTATTAAGTATAATTATTATGTGGTTGCACAGACGAAAGTAAGAGTACCTTTTGCTTATTTTATTAATTCAATAATGTTATCGTGTATACGTAAGATAGCCTTAATTAGGAAAAAAATTGCAATAATTAAGTCATATATACACATATTTGTAAATGTAACGCAATTCACTACGCGGTCCCTGTGTAGTGACACTATTATATAAAATCAATTGTTATTTTTTAACTACAAGAAATAGACTAACCCTCAAAGAATATTTAGAACGAGTACAGCGAGCAAAGCAGCCAGACTCAACTATTCATACGTAAATATACAAAGTAGAGCCCACATCAAACAACTACGTTTACTGCAAATAGCCTTTGTTCAAATCTTTCATAAAACGTTTACCCTACGTCCTGCATACAAAATGTAAGCCCCTCCTTGCAATACCTTATGAAAGTACCCCAAACTCGAAACTAGTTTCCGCGATAACATGAAATTGGATGACCCTGTACCCTATTCCGCAAGTACATAAAACGCTCAGTGTTCACGAAAAGGTTAAAGATAGGTGTATACTTATACTGTTACGTTACTGAATGCTGAGCATAACGATGTGTACAAACTGCTTACTATCAGTTAAAGCTTATCAAAGTAGTTAGTAGAGTGATTTACCGTACGGTACTGGATATGCTAAAGCTCTTTTTGTGCGAATATGGTTGCCGGGCTGCACCGTCCTTTAGAATAATGGCCTAGTTTTGATGGTGAACTCAAATGTCTAAAGATGTTTAGTTATCTACGAGAACTAACAATAATTTGGCAATATCCAATATGTGTAACAGTGTGTGTACTATACTATATATAGCTATGTTTAACGCTTGAAGTAGCTTAAACTTATTAAAGTAGTAAGTAGAGTAATTTTTATGAAAATCAAAGATTTATTTTTGAGTTTATGGTTTGATAATGACACTTAACCGCCCTTCTCTCTACTAAACTAACTTCTTATACCAGTTGAGCTCTATAAACAACAACGTTTCTATGGAGTCAAAGCTTAATAAATATTTAGCTTGATATTTAAACCAACCGGAACCCTAACACCGTCTACCATACAGTGTATTCATAACCTACTTCCTACCACCATCTACGTCAGTTATGTTACCTAAGGCAAATCCTTGC